>OY755058.1:5000000-7500000 GCA_963576755.1 Noctua janthina
GTGAGTTTAAATGTTTGTAAACGCTCCCACGATACAGGAGAAATTCCTAGAGTGGAGCAAAGTTTAAAAAAAAAAAAAAAATCTGTATGAACTTCTCACTCATCTAAAAACAAAATATAAATCTTTTTTAAAAATCAACAGTAAATCTTCTTTTCCATACAATCAACTAGTTCAAACAAAATATTTTCTTCAAAACTAAAATAGTTTTACGTAAAATAATCAAACTTATCGCTAGTTTTCAGTAAATTCTTTTTTTAAATGACTGGACTTTTATTGATATGTCAGGCTTTTTATCACGACTTTTCAAATTTCTAAATGGTAACCCTATAGGTACGCAAACGGACAAACTTTTGTATTGTGTTTTATTCGTATATAGCATGGATTTAAATTCTGAAAAAAACATATTACATATTTCACACTTCGATCTAGATATTCCGGCAAAGCGATACACGATTACAAGCACTTTGTTGCATCCAATTAAATAGCAAAGACAAGTCTAAATGATGGTTTTTAATATTATATCATTTGAGTTATATTAGGTTTTTAACAATAAAACTTATACCATTATAAAGGTCGTAAAAAATGTGACAGTAAACGGCAATCATAATTTGAAATATTTAAAAAAACCATAACAACCATTTCCAAAATTTGCTGTTTTCATCATTTCTTACTCGCATCGCGTGCTTCAGTCCCGAGCGGAACGCGTTGTAGGTCGGACGTGTACCAATTTTTCGAACCCGCCACCCCACCCCCGCTAAGTTCGGTTAAAAGCTGAGCCAAAAATAGTTTGTAAAAAATAACACTTAGTAAACACCGAGCCTAGGTTTATTTGAAATGTCATTTGTTCACAAAAGTACAGTAGGTACCTAATAGGGAACGGTAGTCAGAAGGTAGAAGATAAGAGTTACGCAATATTTTATTTTATTACATTTTGTTAAATTTTTAACTAGTACTAGGTACCTAAACCAAGAGTACATTGTGTTAAGTATTTTAATTTTAAGTTTGCATGCTGAAGGAAGTCAGCGAAATGTGTGAAACCTTTTATTTTATAAGACCATCATGTACCATATTTCATGCAAAATAAAGAATCTTGAATCTTAAAAAAAAAAAAAAAATATAGAAAGAGAGGCAGCTTCTAGGAGAATATAACTGTAGGTAATTAGCGCTGCGCGGCCTGAATTGAACTTTATTTTGTCGTAGCAAAAGTCGCTATTTATGATTTCGCAATATTATTTATCGGTAACTTTGGAATGGGCAACTACAGTACTTTCACAGTTATTATGCCTTTTGAATGGGACTGTAGCTTCATTTTATTATCTTTTTTTCGACAATTCAAAACTGCCTGTAACTGGCCTACTAAAATCAAAACATTTATTCCACAATTTTTTTTTTGTAAGGAGTTCTAAAAAAGTTTTGTAGGGAGCCCGGTAAGCCGAAGATTATCGAGTTCGACATGGGTAGAAAAAGAAAGTATGTAGGGGAGAACGAGATAGAATGAGTAATGGTCGTGGTCGATATCGTATTTTGTACGCACGACGCATGGCCGATGAAGCTGTATAAAACCAGTTTATTCGGATCTCTCATTGTATAGGAAATCTATACAAAGCGAGGAAATGAAAAAAAAAAATGAATGGAAATGACAGCTTCATGTGCCGCCGTGTGTACCTACTAGTTTTTTTTATTTAGTTGACTTATTTACATATTTAAGATAAAATCACTTTATTTTTTTTTATTTTACTTCCTCTGCATTTTATGCTTTACTTTTTATTCGGTTTTTTCGTCATAGGTGTCATTTTCATGGTTTTCGGGGTCGCTGATATCGAAACTTAGGTCAAAATGAAAATCCAAGATGGCGCCGACGAAAATTTTTGTTTTTTTTTGTCATGAGTGTCATTTTCGTGCTTTTCGGGGTCGCTGATAACGAAGATGAGGACAAAATGAAAATCCAAGATGGCGCCGTCGAAAATTTTCGGTTTTTTTCGTCATGGGTGTCTGTTTCGTTGTTTTTAGGGTCGCTGATAACGAAAATGAGGTTAAAATGAAAATCCAAGATGGCGCCGACAAAAAGTTTTTGGTTTTTTCGTCATGGGTGTCATTTTCATGGTTTTCGGTGTCGCTGATAATGAAAATGAGGTCAAAATTAAAATTCAAGATGGCGCCAATTAAAATTTTCAGCTTTGTCGTCATGGGTGTCATTTTCATGGTTTTCGGGGTCACTGATAACGAAAATGAGGACAAAATTAAAATCCAAGATGGCACCGACGAAAATTTTCGGTTTTTTCGTCATGGGTGTCATTTTCATGGTTTTCGGGGTCGCTGATAACGAAAATGAGGACAAAATTAAAATCCAAGATGGCACCGACGAAAATTTTCGGTTTTTTCGTCATGGGTGTCATTTCATGAAAATTTTTTTTTGCCAGCGACCCCAATCGCTGGCAAAAAAAATTTTTAATGTTTCTATGTTTATTTTGAATTTATTTTCGTTATCAGTGACCCCGAAAACCATGAAAATGATACCCATGACGTAAAAACAAAAAAAAATTTTTGGAACTATCGAATTTTCATTTTGACCTAATTTTTGTTATCAGCGACCCCGAACACCATGAAAATGACACTCATGACGACAAAGCTGAAAATTTTAATTGGCGCCATCTTGATTTTTAATTTTGACATTATTTTCGTTATTAGCGACCCCGAAAACCATGAAAATGACACCCATGACGAAAAAACAGAAAATTTTAGTCGGCAGCATCATGGATTTTCATTTTGTACTCATTTTCGATATCAGCGACCCCGAAAAGCACGAAAATGACACCTATGACGACAAAGCTAAAATTTTCATTGGCACCATCTTAAATTTTAATTTTGACCTCATTTTTGTTATCAGCGACCCCGAAAAGCACGAAAATGACACCCATGACAACAAAACCAAAAATTTCCGTCGGCGCCATCTTGGATTTTCATTTTGACATCTTTTTTGTTATCAGCGACCACAAAAACCACGAAAATGACACTCATGAAGAAAAAATCGAAAATTTTACGTCGCCGCCATCTTGGATTTTCATTTTGACCTAATTTTAGTTATCAGCGACCCCAAAAACCACGAAAATGACACTCATGAAGAAAAAATCAAAAATTTTACGTCGCCGCCATCTTGGATTTTCATTTTGACCTAATTTTAGTTATCAGCGACCCCAAAAACCACGAAAACAAAACCCATGACAACAAAACCGAAAAAAAGTAAAGCATATTTTTTTTTAAAACCGAATGTCGCGTGGCGTGTAGTTTTGAATCATACCCGTATTCATGATCTTAGTATCAGTCAGATTTTAAATTCACCTTATTCACAAAAATAAATAAGTATACCTTCTTATTTTTAATTATATCTACTTATTTTAATTGTTAGTAATTAGGTTCACGTTCATAGAATACGTAGGTTCCTAATCTATCTATAACCAATACTTTCTACAAAAATAAAACAAAGTGAACTAATACAAAAATATCAATTCAAGTTGTTACTGCATCGCTCTACCCTGTAACGCAACTTACTACCATCCGAGTTCGTGAACTCATGACCAGGGATTTGAGATTCTTTAATAGATTTTAAACTTTATTTCGAAACCTTAAAGTTGAAAATCTATTAAAGAAATTTGACATCGTTATGACTTAACGACCGATTTTTGTCGCTATCTATGTCGAGACTGCAGCCCCAGTGCGCTAAGCGCGCGCGTTCTCGCGCCGCGTAATATGTTACGTATCGCCTCTCCGTGCGGGGGCTGGGGTAAGCGATTGATGCATACGGCGCTCGGGGTAACCTCGCCTTAATACAGTTTTCACCAATAGATAGAGGTATTCAAGAGGTAGGTTTATAATTATGTAGGTTTATTGCACCCGTGCGAAGCTGGGGCGAGTCTTTAGTTTGAAATAAAGACATTTTACCACAATATTAATATAGGTTGATATTTTATTATTAGGGAGAATTTAAGTTTTGATGTGTTTTTACGAAGTAGGTTGAGGAGCTCGTGGCTAAATAATAACAGCCGCTCGGTTCGATCTTTAGGTTAAGCCGTGCTTGCCTAGGTTGGTCTGTGGATGGATGACCGCCCATTACATACCGAGTTTCCTCCGTGCCTCGGAAAGCACGTTAAGCCGTTGGTCCCGGCTGTCATTTGTAGATCTTTGACAGTCGTTAGGCAGTCAGTGGCCCAAAAAGTCTGACAACCAGTCTTACCAAGGGGTGTCGTATTACCCAGTACTAACTGGGTTGTGGAGGTCAGATAGTCGCTCCATGTAAAATACTGGTATTCAGCTGCATCCGGTTAGACTGGAAGCCGACCCCAATTTAGTTGGGAAAACGCTAGGCAGATGATGAGGTAACAGGTGTAGGAACCCATCATGATTTTTCAACTATCAGACAATCTTATGTTTTATCTGAGGAATAACTTTATTACAGATTGACCGCTTTTGAATACAAAAAAATGAATGTAAACCCGCGATTTTTATTCTTCAGATAAATGTTATTTGTGATTGAAAAATCTACCCTTTTCGTACCTACATAATTAATTATTAATTAATAGGCCATGAGCCTGATTAGAGTATATCTAGGCATTGATTAAAAAAATTATCGTTTTAATTGCGATTGTTATTTTATCTTACTTGCTATTCAATTGTGATATAATTGTAATGCATTGTACATAGTATGAATACATACAGGGTGTAAACGGACCCTTCACGAAGCCGTCAACCAAGCATTCTGTACATCAAAGTAACTTTACGCAAAAAAAAATGCTGGGAAACGACTTTTTTTTGGAGTGAAAAATCACGTTTTACGGTAGAACTCGATGGAAAACACTCAAAGAATTGTGCTGATGGATGGATTGAATGGTACGAGGGTCGTGGAGGTGTTTAAAGTATCAATCTTATTTTAAAAACATGTATTTAAAAAAAAAAAAACTTGTGAAAAAGTTGGAACTTTGACCCGCAATATCTCCGTAACTAGAAGGTATGGTCTACAACAAAAAAAAATTGATTAATTTATTATTCCTTAACACACACATTTGTTTTTACTCAAGCTAACAAAGTAGTCATAAATTGCAAATTACCAACCAAAAAAAAAAAAATACTTAAAAAAAATATATCGCAAAGACGGGGAGGACAAGTGCCTTGCAGCTTTGTTAAGGGTCTATTTACACCTTTTATAGATACATAGATGTATAAGTAATTAGCACTTTCCAACATATTTGTCAAACCAACCTGTATTCGCTGTACTGAGGTGGCACGACAGTAGACTACAAACGAGTAACGAGGGCTTAGAACCGGGGAAAACCTTGTGAAAAAAAAAATGGTTTACTATGCAATTTTAATAGTGGTAAACTACTTATCAACCGTAGGTCAATAGGTGTTACCATACCTATGTACCTACGAATGTTTTTATTATGTTAATGTGACCTGTTAAAATATACCTACATTTGTAAATCTTGTAATTGCGAGTGTATTAAGGCGCTTCTAAACGGACATGTTTTAGTTTGTGTGTGACTGCAATATTTTCAAGTATATCCCGGGCTAACCTAACCTAACCTAGCCTTTTTTACCCGATTGCGCGACGCAAAGGAGGGTAATGTGTTTATCAGTGTATGGATGTATGTATGTTTCTTCCTATGTGGCGTTGTAGAGACCAAACGTGTAGGACGATTTTAATAATTCTTACGTCAATCGATTCGTCTTAACTTTGCGAGTGTCACTAAAGACATGACAATAATTCCCAACTATGTTGGGGGTGGCTTCCAGACTAACAGGAAGCAGATGAATACCTGTATGTTACATGAAGAGAATATTTATCTAACCTCCAAAACCCAGTTACTGTGTAATACGATAACCCCTTGGTAAGACTGGTGACTGGTTGTGAGACTTTCGGCTTCCGACTATCCGTAACGACTACCATGTCAAACATCAGCAAAATAATGAAAACCTGTACCCATGTATTTTCTTAGGCACCGAGAAAACACGGTACCTATGTGATGGAGAGTCATCCACTCCTGGACCGACCTCGGCAAGTTCCGATCGATCCGCACGAGCGGCCGTTATAGGAATGTATGGCCTGAACAAGCTTGTAGTAAAAAAACATTATTTTAAACAAGCTTTCAAAATATTTTTTTTTTCATATACATCTCAGCAAACCCTTTTAATTAATACCCATTTCATCGGGATGCAACAAAATAACCAGTCCGCCATCTTTGTAGAGTCCGCCATATTGGATTTAGAATGATGTCACTTAGCTAACCATATAATTATTGTCATTTAAAAACGTGTATACAAAATTTCAGGTCAACCGGTTGGGGATACCTGTTTTAAAATTCAGTTGCATGATTTGACCTTAACAAATATACAAAAATAGCAAGTTAATTATGCTTGTAGAAAGTATGGTCCCCGTGAATACAATCTGCAACAGTATGGGCAATAGTATTGTGTTATACACCGTGACTTTTTAGTCGTCTTACAACGGCAGCCCACTTCATGTATCCAATGAATACTAAACATTCATAAATATTATTGGTATTTATGAGATTTTAATAATTTAAAAATAAAAATATTATTCAGTATAGACGCATGACGTAGTTAAAACACCCTGTTGCGAGCGATGTTTTACTGGACTCGAGTGCTAGGTAGGTATAGTTCTCCCGTTTGGCACGTAAATATCATTAACAGGAGTTTTCATAATTTTATTCTAATTTATTATTATTATTTTTCTTTGCTATTTTATGTCGGGTACTTTGAGTGGACGACCTTTGTAAGACGACTAAAAAGTCACGGTGTATACGAACTACTGTTAGAACAATAATAGCTGGTGAATTTAAACGAAATTTACCAATTTAGTATTACAGTAACGTTTACTATGTCCAAGTAAAATGATTTTTCTACAGCGAACCGTACTTACAGGAACAATCAAAAAGTTGCGGGAAAGCTAACCTTAGAAACGTACAGAACAATTAAAACTAAAACGGCTTTATCGAAAACCTTATAATAACTTAAATTTTGGCTCCTATTTAAAGCAGCTTTAGTAGTCGAATAAATTACTGACATCGATAACTTAGCCACAAAAATTATCATAATTTCACCGGCTAGCATTCTATCAGCAGCGCAGCGTGCAGCGTACTTACATAGTTTTTTGGGTAGTATTTAAACGAACGAAAATAAATTCAAATTAAAGGTGTCAAAAATACTGAAATACTAAGTGGGCGACGAACAATGGGCGAATAGAAATGTTTAAAACGGCGACTTGAATACACAGTTACTTTGTTCAATACGATCAGTGTGATAATTCAAAGACTTAGAAAAAAACTAAAAACTAGCTCATTAACCACTAGATTGTAGATAAGGTGTAGTCAACGTAGCCCCCCTAACAAGACCTGAGCTCGCTTCGCTCGCTCCTGCTTCCTATTTTCTCCTTACCACAATGACCGGATAAGTAGTTAATTGGTGTAATAGTCGCCAAAATATTATTCGCCTGATTTTTTTCGTTATTTTTATCTTATTTGAAACGAAATATTTTATGCAATATCATACATAAAATATTCCGGTTCAAGAAAAAAAAAAACATATTAATGTGTGGGGTATTGTAGATTTAGCTTTACTTATACTACATCTTGATCTGCAGATAGTGTAGATATCAAGTATTTTCAGTATCATTATCAAGCCAACCGTGGTACAGCTATCATGTACGATTTGAAAGATAAAATTGTTTTGGTGACCGGTGCTTCGAAAGGAATCGGTGCTCATTTTGTTCGAGAAATATTAGAAGAAGGAGTTGAGGTAACGAAGAAAATAATAATCTTTTATTATGTCGTGAAGTTCAAGGTTTTTTTTACATTCCGTGGATAAAATGGTATTTATGAGATTTTAATAATTTAAAAGTAAAAATATTATTCAGTATTATGACACATGACGTAGTTAAAACACCCTGTTGCGAGCGATGATCTACTGGACTCGAGTGCTGGGTAGGTATTGTTCTCCCGTTTGACATCGGTCATTTACAGGATGTTTCATAATTTTATTCCATTTTTTTTATTATTATTTTTCTTTGTACCTATTATGGAAGATAAAAAAATATCGCGCCTAGAGCTATTTTATATCGGGTACGTTGAGTGGACGACCTTTGTAAGACGACTAAAAAGTGACGGTGTATGAATACAAAACGAGCGCATTTGAGGAAAAATTAAAAAGAAAAGTAAGTCTTACGCTTAAGTTAAAGTTAGTCTAAACAAAAAGTCGCATCTAGTTACCTGTGCTCACTGTTTGCTTTTAGGGCTTTAATCAGTAACATGAATTAAAGAAATATTGATTGCTAAACTTAACCAGGATTTACGTAATTAATATGGTATTTACGTATGGTGGATGTGACACGTACGCAGTAGTAGTAGGTAGGTATATGAACTTATTCAAAAATAGCACATTCCAGTTTATAGCTGAACAAAGTATGACATTGAAAACAATAGAATTAATATTTACCTACTTAAAAGTTTTTAAACTGATATGGTCACTCACAATATCATTAACACCGAAAACGGGATATTTACCTACCATGTTTACTATTTGTTTTGACCGAGCGGTCACAGTGAGTTTCGTGTGTCGGGAAACGAATCGAGTTTTATGTGACAATGGTAGCGGTACCGAGCGGAAGAACACCCACCCGCAATAACTTCAGTTTATCCGTGATCATGGTGCTTGCAACAGCGCCGAAATATCGGGAACTCAAATCAAGTAGTAAACATGGTAAATATCCCGTTTTCAGTGTTAATGATAATTTACCTATTTTGCTTGGCTACAAAAAAATCCATCCATCCTCATGTTCGATATAAAGTGTTAAAATATTATGTACCTCAACATTTATTAACATTAGTATGATAATGTTACTAATTATGATTATGAGGACATTGGTAGAATTTGTATCTGCCAGTATCCACCTACAAACGACAATATAATCTTAATCACATCATTTTATCAAAATATCTTATTTTGATAGCAGAATTTCAAATAGATAACAGTTTCGTTCAGTTGGTATGTAATATTTGTTCTTGTGCTTTACATAATAAATGCAACATCATCATCTGCCTAGCAAGCCTTTTTCAACTTTCTTGGGGTCGGCTTCCAGTCTAACCGGATGCAGCTGAATACTAGTATTTTACAGAGAGCGACTGCCTATCTGACCTTCATAAACCTTTTAGTACTGGGTAATACAAAACCTGTTGGTAAGATTGGTTGTCAAAACTTTTGGTCCACTGACTAACTGTAACGACTGCCAAAGATGTACAAATGATGTATGTAATAGTACACCCACATTTCGCTAGTTATATTCAAGTGCCATGTAATAGGGGGCGAGCCTATTGCCATTAACCGGGCATAATTCCAAACTCCATGGCTGCTACTGAGAAATTACTAATGGAAAAACCCAATAACACTTAACTGCAGGCTTACTTACAGGCCAGTAACAATACTTATTTCATAATTTTGCAGCATGTAAGGATCCTGGATGTAGACGTAGGATCTGGTGAACTACTTCAAAATGAGCTGAACGAAAAATATGGCGAAGACAAAGTGAAGTTTGTGAAATGTGACGTCACAAATGATGACCAGTTCTACAAAGCTTTAGAGGATGCCAAAGAAGATAAGGGATATATTGATCTTCTGGTTAATAATGCTGGAGTCGCAGATGAGAGTAAACTGAAATTGATTCGAAGACTAATCGAAATTAACTATGTAAGTATTTCTGTACCTAAACTGCATTGTTTAGTTAAACTAGAGAACACGAGAAGACTGCGAATCTGTAATCGCATTAGGGATAGGCTGCTTCAAGTCTAGTGTGTTAAGGGATCCACTGGTCATACCGGGCTGATACTAGTAGGAGGTGCGTGTGAAAGTACGGGTTTCATTACCTCTAAATAATCAGGCTACGGTGGTAGAGGGTTCGCCATTCAGTTTGGTAGCAGCCATGAAAGTATAACTGAAGATGACCAAGCCTAGACTCTAAATTATTGTGTAGTTATGTAAACTGAATTTCCATATTTTAAGTTTTTATAAATCACTGTCCGCATTCCAGACCGTAATATACCATCATTTCACTTTTCCAGATAGCACTTGTCAACGGAACCCTGAAAGCCATTGAGCTAATGCGTAAGGACAATGGTGGCAGGGGTGGTGCTGTCATAAACGTCTCTTCAATCGGAGGACTTATTCAGGTGTCACCGATGTTCACCTACTCGTCCAGTAAGCGAGCTGTCATGCAGTTCAGCCATTGCGTTGGTGTAAGTTCTTATTTGACAGTTTCTAGACGAGACTTAGTTAATTAAGCATCATTGCAAAAGTAATTAGGCACTATCAAACATTGATTATCATCGAACCCTACACGGTTGGAGCATATACACAGTGAGCGAAGACACAACAATATAGGCTTCGCCTATTTGAAAGCCCTTTTGTTCGGTTGACAGACGTCATAGTAACAGACAACGCAATATCATTTGTCCACATCAGCTTGACTACAACTGCATTCATGTGATGAAGGTAGAAGCCATGTACTAGAAGCGCATACACAAGAATTTCAGCTTTTTTTAACATCTTCTTCAAGCAAAAGACTGCAGACACCTGCTGTCTGTCAGTCAACTTTGTCTTCCGGACCTAAATCCGGACTTAAAGCTGTTTTTTTTGCCAATTTTACAGCAAGTTCCCTGCGCGCACACCGGCGTTAGAGTACTGGCAATATGCATTGGAGTCACCGACACTGCTATCTTGGGCAAAATTAAATGCATTGAAAAAAGACTAGACCTAGAAGCACAAAATGTTTTGGGACAACACCCAGTTCAAAAGTGAGTTGATACTTTACCGTATTTACGATGGTGAGAGAGTTTTAAAGGTAGTTAGTAACATTTTATTTCCTTACTGTTACTATCCCAGTGGATGATGCAGGCTTGTAAGCCTGCTGCACGTTTTACACACATTCTAGGTTATAGATTAGAATGAAGAGAGGTATTTGCTCAGCGGTGACTTAGTAAAATCCTTTCTCCATGACTTGTAGTTCTTTAGATCCAGAGCTGAAACCTGACGAACTGTGCACATCGATACTATCAATATTACCCAGTATGAAGAGTATATAAAATGCAATTTGCTGTTGATTCTGGGTAACAGTTGTATGATGGCGGGACTGATGATGATACTCAATTTTCTTCTTCTAGCGCTCAATCAGCAGCACGTGGAATGATAGACATGTTCAAGCAAGGAGAAAGTGCCAGCATCTGGTTGGTTCGAGCCAACGAACCTGCAGAAGACATCACTTCGCACATATTGAAGGCAGATGCCGATATTGCTCAAGTTATCGCGGGATCAACATCGGAATAATTTTATAAAGGAGGACTTTGCACATTATACAGACTCGACGCCTATTCCACTTTGACTAAAAAGCTCACATTTAATTTACTGCATACTAACGGTGTCTGGATCTGTGCCCGGTTGATGGCAATAGGCTGGCCCCCTATTACACTAAATGTGGGTGTACTATTAGGTACACCTCAGCCTAACCCTTCATTAGAGGCTGGATGATATTATGTTAAATGCTTTGCTTTGCTATCGGTGTTAAGACTGTGTAATGTAATGTGTGAAGATCTAAAGGCACCGAGGGCTGTCAGATAACAATTGCACTACAATTTGCACTCTAATTCTTTGTGAGATGTTTTTGATTTGGCAATGCCATTGATCTTCACGAGCTTTTTTGTAAAAAATATAACCCTGTAGCTCCTTGGTCTCATTGATGTTCCGTTGTATTTATTGACTGTGTAGTAAGCCAAATGTCTTCAGAGAATTTCAATACAATTTCTAGTTTCAATATACGAAAATACCAGGCAAGCTTATATGTTGATTTTGTTGTTACTGAAGTGCGGCCTACGGTAGGTACATAGCGTAAAATAAATATAATAAATAAATATGTATAATGTTTAAAACCACTGTAGGCAAATGATTGCAGGTTTGAATAAATTTTAGAAGTAAAACAATATTTAAATGACATAAATAAATTCTGAGACAATCTTGATTGTTTTTTGTTTATTTCTACACAGTAATTCTATTGTCTAAAGAAATAATTAGAACAAGAAATGCTTAGAAATATGTTCACTCGTGGCCGGCGGAGAAATAATTAAAATTTTGATAAAATAGGTAAGAACATTTCCAGCAACTTGATAATGAATGGCGAGGAAGAGGACCGAAGAAAAGATGGATGAATTATGTGAGGAATTATATGAAATAGAAAGCAGTAAATGGTGTCATGACGTCTGAAAAGAGAGAATGGAAAAAGAAAATGTTTTTGCGGCCCCAAGTACAATGGGACAACGACAGAAAGCTGATGATGACATTTCCAGCAAGTTCCAATTCCTCAACCGTTATGAATTGGAAGTTGAAACGTCACCCTGTACTCTATCGCTGAAGTGTATGAAAATAGTCTCACAGTTTAGTGTATTTTCAAAGCCAATTCTTTCACGTTTTTAAAATATTCGTACCTAATACTCACAAACCTTCTGTGTTCGTGTCAGTCGTTTTCGCTTGAATGATAAAGGAAGAGATAAAAAATGAATAAATTTAGCTAGATCCTGTACCAAGCATTAGCCTGTAAGTAGGTACTAACCTACTTAAGTTGAAAAGCCACCCTGTACTCTATCGCTGAAGTGTATGAAAATAGTCTCACAGTTTAGTGTATTTTCAAAGCCAATTCTTTCACGTTTTTAAATTATTCGTACCTAATACTCACAAACCTTATGTGTTCGTGTCAGTCGTTTTCGCTTGAATGATAAAGAAAGAGATAAAAAATGAATAAAATTAGCTAGATCCTGTACCAAGCATTAGCCTGTAAGTAGGTTAGTCAGTATGTACGAGTTGAAAGACACAGTTGTCGTGATAACTGGCGCGGCCAAGGGTATTGGAGCGGCTTTTGTTCAAATACTGGTGGAGCAAGGCGCTAAGGTAAGAAAACCATTAATATCTGTTGATATTTTTGAGCTTACTCAAAAAAAACGAAATGATGGATGAACTGTGCGTGTGTAGAAAGGAGGTGACTGTTGAGATGTCGAGTAATAGAGAAGTATGGAAGAAGAAGACATGGTGTGAACCAAATAAGTTGAGATAAGGGCAGGAATGATCATGATGACTTTTGAGCTTACTCCTTTAGGATCTATTTAAGGCATTAGCCCACGTTGCACAAATGAGATACCGTGGGAATTCGAGTTTTAACAAAAAGTGATGTCGTTATGTTACCTCACTGCGCAACATAACATAGCCGTTTGTCAGAGCTGACAAGCCCCTTTTTTTTACATTGCAGTGCCATTGATACTGTAAGTAGGAATGAAATTGTTTATAGTATGTTACAAGGAGACTTGTATGATCCCTCTATGATCATGACCAAAAGTATGAAGACATCATTATATTACGTGCAACGAAAAATGTATATGAGACATGGCAACGTGCAACTTTAACAACAGTATTAACGATATATTACATTGATTATGCTTAAGCTGTGTGCTTAAGTAACGAAGAGTAAAGCGCCTGCAATAAAATGAATTTCAAAAATACTTATAAAACATATTAGAGATTTTTTTCAATATTTATTTCAAATAAACGAGATAAGATAAATTTAACCTAATAATTATATTTTTACAGCATGTAAGAATACTGGATATTGACGAAGCTGCAGGAGTATCACTACAAAATGAACTAAACGAAAAACATGAAACTGATAAAGTAAAGTTCACTAAATGTGACATAACCAATGATAAGAAGCTCTTCGGGGTCTTCAAGAATACCACAGAACAGTATGGCTACATTGATTTGGTAGTTAACAATGCTGGTGTGGCCAATGAGAGTAGTAGTGACTTAATACGCAAGGAAATTGAAGTTAATTTTGTAAGTAGAAAGACATATTTCTCTGCGTACCTTACTCCATTTTCAAGTTATTTTTTAAACGACTGTTAAGTAGTGCGTTTGTGTTTCTGTGTTTGTGTTTAATGATACCAAGATTTACAAAGAAAACATGTTTCAAATGTGTGTTCTTTCATATCTAAAGTACAGTCGCCAGCGCATCAAGTTAACACAAACTGTCAAATTTCTCCAAATGATTTTAAAATAAAATGTGGAGCCTCTCTGCAGGATACACTCCAACTCCTGTCCGGCCCATACTGCACAAGCACTTGCACCTACCAAGATTTAATTGAAGCAAATGTTGGAGCTGTGCAGGTGGCTACATACTGGTCTAACACAATTTGAGTTCATCGACAAGTAAAGAAGAAGAAGAAGACCATACAATTTTGAAGGTTAAGTTCAAAATCGAATGAGAAAATTTGAAAGTTGTTGTAACTTGATGCGCTGGCGACTGTACCTATTTTAAATCTGTAGCCAGGTGGTAAATATCGTAAATGGTTTTTGCTTTGCAAAAAAATTGATACGAATCTATACTAATACAAAAGTGGTATAGTTTGTATGAGTAAAAATTTTGAAGTAGGGAGTAATTAATATTCTTCGGAACTCCAATCCCGAAAATTCTTTTACTAATGGGAAATTACATTATCCCTAAGCGTGATAGGCTATAAACAGGATGTTTCTGTGGGATTATCCCTGATAATCCCTCCCTACATCATAATTTGTTACTTTTTTCTTTACCATGTTGGGATTGGCTTCAAAATTAACCAGATCCAGTGCAGCTGATTACTAGTTTTTTTTTTATATTAAGTGACTGCCTTTCCTCCACAACTCTGTTACTGGGTAATGCGATACCACTTGGTAAGAATGGTTGGTAAGTATCATTATTTATTATAAGCCTATATCGTCCCACTGCAAAGCGAAGGCTTCCCTTCCCACCTTCTAATTTTCGCGATCTAATGCGACTGTAGGCCCTTTAAGAAAGAGTCCAGCTCGTCCCGCCATCGCCTTCCAGGCCTGCCGCGTTGTCGTTTCTTGCTATTAGGCATCCAATGGGTCGTTATTTTTGCCACTGCTCCTCCGATGTGCGGCAGATGTGACCAGCCCAGTTCCATAACTGGTAGGTATACCTATTTATATAATTTTGTGTTACAGACAGCTTTATTCAACGGCACAATAAAAGCTATAGAGCTGATGAGAAAAGACAAAGGAGGGAGAGGAGGAACAGTCATCAACGTGTCTTCAGTAGCAGCGCTAATCAAACACAGTCCGTTACTCTTCGTGTATGCTGCCACTAAAAGTGCTGTCCTGCAGTTCAGCAACTGTATTGGTGTAAGCAAAGTCCTTTTATCCTGATGGTGTGCCAACAGACAATAATCTTAAATTTCATGTCAATTAGGTAACTGTTGCCTCTGATAAGTCTGTTAAAATTGCAATGAGGTCTATTTCCGTTACAACAGATACTTAAGACTTTTACCGTACCCGTAGTAAAAGTAATAACTTAAGAAACGACTTTAAGTCTGTAGTTTTTAGTAATTGCTTGAAGTTAGAACTGTCAAAAGTCTATTCTTAGCTTTGCTTTCTATGATGGTTTTTAATTCGTTCACATTCTTGTCTATTGCTTAAAAATGGTTGCAAAAATAATTACTTAAACTCAAATAATTACTAAATACCAGGGTTAGTACCGTGCATAATTTAAAATTCGATAGACAATTCTCTGTGTTCATTGATAGAAATGCAAATTCAATGTTTTCAGAAAGAACCATATCATTCGAAGACTGGTGTTCGGGTGATTACAATTTGTTATGGCCCAACGAAGACTGGTATTTTGGACAAGATGACCAGTTTCGATAAGGACATTAAAATGCAAGATCTAGTGGCCTTGTACCCAATGCAGAGGTAAGTACTTAACTATAATCCAGTATCTGATTGGACGACCTTAAGGTCTAGCTGAGGTTGAGTGGTTTAGGCTGTTAATAAAGTGATATTAAAGTAGCACATAGAAACTGTGAGGCTTTAATAGTTGGACTGAAATAATTAGATTGTCTTACAGGTAGTTTTTTTTTATATGTTTGTCGGATATGTTAGGATTTATTCCACTAGGCTCGTACATCATGTGGGCAGACGATGGGTCGCGCTACGAAAACACACTGGGCGCTATACACCTTCCTCAGCAAACTAAAGAACTACTTGAGACCACAACCCAACACAATAACACGGGGCATAATGAATCGCATACAGTTCCAAGACGTCCCAACTCCACTGCGACCAGACACCGACCGTCGCCCCCGCCCCGACCTGGACATTAAAGCTCTGTAGAAGCGCGCTTTGTTGTGGGTAGACTGGTAAGGCGGTCTCGTGATGCCAACACTGCACACAGGCGAGCTTTCCAATTCATTTTATGTCCGTACTAACGACCGGATTCTTCATGTTTGTAGATGCACCCACGACACAGAAGCAATTCCTAGTGTTGGACAACGTTTTTTAAAAATAAAATATAAAGTAATATAAAGATATAGCGCTGGATGGCTACTCACCAGCGAGAGCATCTCGTCTCACCAGCGAGAGATTCTCATCTGTTCGCGTCCTGTTGATCGGAGACAGTCTGCTTGTAGATGTAGTGATATGTCTTTGTATGTAAGGATGTTTGATTTAATGGTTTTTTTTTTGCTTTGTACAGCGTGAAATCAGCAGCTCAAGGAACTCTCGAGGCTTATAGAAGAGGAGAAAGTGGAAGCACCTGGCTGATCAACAACGGCAAACCGGCTAAAGACATCACATTAGCAATCAATAAGGCGTATGAGGAGTTTGCTGAACTTCTTAAAGACGACTGAGAGATCTTTCTACGAAAACTAATTGAGTCGTAAAATGTTGATAAATGTACATTGTGTTCTGTGTTATTTAAAAAAAAAATATTATAAGGGGTTCTAAACACAACAAAGATTCTTTCTGATTTTCCATAACTTCCCAAATGACAGCAAGCCAGGGAGAAATAAAAGTATTACAAAAAAAACCGGATGTATTATTTTTAACTTGAAAATATTTAATAAACTAATTATATACATACAAATAAAAATGTTTAAATAAACTAAAGTAACAACAAACTATAAAAAGCCATCGAATAACTCCTCCACAAAGCTGTCAGCGTGTGATGGTGCCCAAGAGACTGGCGGCGTTGCCACGCGGTCTCGTTATTTGGCGTCACTAAGACTCTGGCCAAGGTAAAAGCCAGCCCTAGGGACACGGGAAGGCTCAACTAGGCTTTTAGAAATTTCCTTAGCACTCGGCCATAGAGTTTCAACCCCAAACAGCACGAAAATTTAGTGAAAATTAATTAAATCAAAAAATGAAACTGCAGGAACTGAATAATCAAGAATTCATTTACTGTGACCAATAAGCGGTGAAAAATTCCTAACGCATACTGCGCCTTCAGGGGAGACGGCTTGGTTATGTGGGGCTCGCACACAAAAACACCTCTGTGAGCCTACTGTCGCCTTGGTGGATGAGCCGCGAGAACTGCTACGCATGACGTTCGCGACCACTGTGAGCAATGCCTGACCTAACCTGTGTTATCGATCTAGTACCAAACAAAAATGATGTCTCGTGCCAAAAAAATATTGGTGTAATAACACCAATTGTTATCGTACAATAGTACGATAACAAATTATTCAACGAAATGTAAATAAAAATGTCTCTATCGATGTTAATGTAATTGAGGTGAAGGCCGACGAGATCAGCCGGTTTTTAACCTTAAGGTCCACTGTGAGAGTCGCTTTTCATATCTCTTTGTGCATTACAAGTAAGGTAATGAGATAAATTAAGGGAAATCACATAGAATGGTTTGACACAAAGTATTAATTATTATGGAAATGCCACGGTAAAAAACAGTAGTTCTCTTTAGAATTTTATAATGAATTAAGTGCTTGAAGTTCTTGTTTGAAGAGCGTAAGTACTTAGGTATCTATTTTTATTAACGTTTGCTTATTA
Organism: Noctua janthina; assembly: GCA_963576755.1. NCBI lineage: Eukaryota > Metazoa > Arthropoda > Insecta > Lepidoptera > Noctuidae > Noctua > Noctua janthina. The sequence continues at coordinate 5,017,932 of OY755058.1, forward strand.
CGATTTATGTACGTTGCTATGCGATTTATGTACATTAATTACCTCTTATATAGCTTCGTTTATGTCACCAACTTTATTCGTACGTAAAGAATTGCTACCTTGAATTTAAACATTGGTATGTATGTGTAAAGTCATATACACACTATCCTAGTACACGCCGATGACCATTACCTACTTTGTATCTGAGAAAAATCCCTTTTGTAACATAACATCACGCGTGTAATCCCTGAAGGTTTAGGCAGAGGTGTCCCTAAAACACACCCACATTTCACCAGTGTTCAAGACCCATGTAATAGGGAGCGAGCCTATTTTCATCAGCAGCCACGGAGTCCGGCCGTGGCCGAGAAATTCCTGATGGAAAAATCAAATAACAATTTGCCTGACCCGGGAATCGAACCCAGGACCTCATGCTCAGCAGTCGCGATTGACCAATGAGGTAGTCCCTTTTTAAGGCCATAATTAAGAATCACGTTGTAATAACAACGTCTACAACCAGCACTCAAGCTAAACAGTTCTACGGTAGAACTAATGGGGTTTTTTTTTCTCACTAGTCCAACGATTTCAGGTAGTACTAGTGGGACCAAATTTTTTTTCTACCGTTCTATTAGTTTAAATATTTTACCCCAGCTTTATTTCGTGACATCTTTGTCAGCCCTTTTCCTGTTGACATCAATTTTCCCTTCTCACAATAGCAGCTGTTGTAACTCCGAAAAGATGCCATACCGTAGCAGCACAGTCAGCGCAGTGTGAATCACCTTTACGACCTAAATCATTCCATTCTGAATGAATGAGACAGCCTGTTTTAAGTAACACTTAAGTGTAGTTTAAGTTGCTAATGAGTAGGTTTTCGCGACAGTACTTATTTAGTTTTATTTCAACTATCAGAAGAGTTTTTGATTCGGTGGGATGTGGATGTTTCTCGTGAATTACTAGTAGATGATTCAAGATCTTGTTTTGGTGTAAATAGTTCTGAAAAGTGAATAATAAAATAAATAAGTGATAATTGTTGAACTAATATTTTTTTAGTTTTTTGGAAAGAAGTGTTGATGAAAGGCAAAAAGTAAGTACCTCATTGTTCGAATAATTCTTTGGTATTTTTGCAACTATTTTATACGGATAAACTGAATTTATCTTAATATCTTTACCTCACTCGTTTTCGACAAGGATTACATCACTGAAAAATTTTGATTTTTCGACGTTGTTGGTAGTTGAATATAAATGAAATTAAGTAACGAAATACGTAAAAAAACCTTTCACCTTTTGATAAAAAATATTGGCAATATAATGAAAGTATTTTAAGTCTAACTTAAAAAAACGCTGTCCCGTTTTTCTTATTTTTCGAGTCATGTCATTATTGTCGCGAACAAGCAACCTAGCCGTAAAATTTAACTTTTAATTACTCTTACCTCTCTTTCTTATAATCACCTTTTCGTGCAAACAAGAAACACAATCAGTAAACGAAAACAATACACTATCAACTCAAGTATCTAAGTCACATAAAACTATCATATATCGTATTATTAATTTTATCGCTATTCAAAGACTCTTCAGAGCATTCTAAGATCGGGGCAGACATAATGACTTTAATATTACTTGCAGATTGACTGCGGCGTAGATCAGTCGTGATTGTGAATCCGAACCGTCATCGCAAACTTGAGTCGTCTTCGTGAATCCAAGCTGTCATAGTGATCTGCGATTGACTACAAACGTTCAGGAACATGTTCGAAATAAGAGATAAAGTATTTTTCGTGACTGGGGCAGCTGCGGGCATTGGAGCCGGGATTGTCAGAGCGTTTTTGGATGAAGGGGCAAAAGTGAGTTGTGATTTTATGCATTTATAAGAGTTTAGGTACCTGTAAGACTTACTTGGTCTTGGATTTGAATTTTCTTGGAGAGTTGATCTTTGAAACGGAGACTTGGTTTTATTTTCCACTAGCTGTGCCCCGTGACCTTCGCCTGCGTGAAATTATTACAAAAATATTTTCTACTTCCTTTTTTGAATCGGATTTTGTTATAAATTTCAAGGGTTTTAATTATTTTACAAAAAAACTTTATCCTTTTTCAAAAATAAAAGCAGCCTAAATTACTCCTGTTAACATTAGACATTTGCCAATAAAATCTCGTCAAAATCGATCCAGCCGTTTCGGAGATTAGCCGGAATAAGCAGGCAGACAGACAAAAAAATTTGTTATTTGTAGGTACCGTATTTCATATGCATTCAGTAAAAAGCTGTTATTTGAAATTACAAACAGACACTTCAATTTTACTTATTTATTTGTATAGATAATAATGGTTTAGTCTAGGAATGACTGATTCGCGAAATATAAATTAATATTATTATTATGACTCTATAAATGACCGATTCTAAAATTGACTGATTCTATAACTATCCGATTCTACAATTGACAGATTCTACAAATGACTGATTTTTTCAAATGTATGAATTGTACTTTCAGAGAATTGGTCAATTATAGGCTCTGTTGTCATTTCGCGAAACAGTCATTCCTAGACTAAACCATAATAATTACGATGTATGTATTTTGTGGTTAACATCGAAACTGCTTTAGTTGCTTGTAAATAATATATAAAAACCTCAACCTTGTCTTATAATCGTAATCATAAAATAGACCCAAGTCTTAGATTTCTAGTCATTAGCTGCTACATCTTATAGCCATTATCACAGTTTTGTTGCAAATACAAATAATTGTGTATTGATTCACTAGATATACATATAAATAAAGAAAGAAAAGGTATTTATTTGACACATAAAAAGTAAAAACATAATATATAGTAAAAAAAACCTCTGGGAATCATGATAATTATCTGGTATAGAATGCCTTGTGGCATTAAGTCCGCCTATGTATCACTATTGTACATGAAGTTTAAATAAATAAATAAATAAATAATTGACTTTGACTTTGAACTAAGATCATAATTATGCAATTTACGGTCGTCACGTACGACTGAAGTGGTCATTTTCGTAGAAAATGGCTAGACAAGACAATCACATAATTATTCTAAGTTTCTGTTTTTTTCCAAGGTAAAAACTAGCATAGGTAAACATTATCATGACAATGTAAATTAACATGACTTAAGTACTTGTAATTGATATATAGCGTTGCATAAATCATGCAGTTCGTAGTGTTTATGTCTTTTCAAGTAGCTGTTTGTTTTTTTTTAATTTTAATTACTGATGCAAATAATTTTTAAGGGTGCTGCAGTGGCTCATGCATTATTACTTAATATTCAATTATATTCAGAAGGTGCAGTCATTGTTATTATCCGATTAATTCATATTCATAATATGCAAAGTTGGTATAAAAATGTACCTACTTTAACTTAAATTTAATACCTGCGCCGCGGGGTATCAATAGAGATCTCTTTTACAACGCCAAAGAATCATGAAGATAAAGATATATTTATTTTGTAAAAACATGAGTATGTATACACTATACAGGTCATATAAATAAATTAAAGTAGCTACCTACATGTTTTGCCTAGCCATTAGGGTAATGAATCATTGTAGAATGAGTTTTCTACAGAAATAGGTATGTACAAAGTATTAGAAATTCAATAAAATCGTGTTTCATAACACAGATCCTTCATCATATTTACAGCTCCTCATCAATACTTACCTAATCCAAATAAAGAGCTTATTACTTAAGAATAAAAATAGGAGTGAAATGTATACATCAATTTTGGCAGTGTCGTCGTTGGGGATGAAGATAATAATATGTTGTCTAGTTTACAAAACTTTTGTAAATGTCCCTTACCTTATAATAAAAATGAATTATATAGTTTGTTCACTTGATGATACTTTAGCATCGATAACGAATAGGTACTAAGAAAACAAAAAAATTTGAAACAGTTGTGAATCGCGATCTTTTGTTTTTTGATGACGAGTTGGAACAGTGACGAGTTGGGCATAAGTCTCCTGTTTTATACAAAGTGTAAACAGACCCTTCACGAAGCCGTCAATCAAGCATTCTTTACATCAAACCAACCAAGTAACTCAAATATAATATATGTATGCAAAAGTAATTGGTGGGAAACGACGTTTTTTTTGGGGTGGAAAATCACGGTTTACGGGAGGACTCAATGTAACGCACTCAAAACATTGTGCTCATGGATGCATTGAACGGGTCATGTCAGTAGGTATTTAAAGTAATGTTATAACCTTAAAAACTAGTATTTAAAAAAAAAATCTTGAGAAAACGTTAGAAATTTTACCTCAAATATCTCCGTAACTGCATCCGGTTAGACTGGAAGCCGACCCCAATATAGTTGGGAAAAGGCTAGGCATGATGATGATGATCTCAGTAACTAGAAGGTTCCCAGGTACGGTCCAGTACAATAAAAGCCTTTCGGCTTCGTTAAGGGTCTTTTCATACCCACTATGTGGATCCTTCGCTGTAGGTACATCATTCTTACTTATCCCACTCTATATTCCTTTCCAGCATGTAGCAGCACTAGACGTCGACATCAACAACGGAAAAGCTTTAGAACAGGAACTGTCGGCTAAATATGGTAACAATAAAGTGAGGTTCCATAAATGTGACGTCACTACAAACGAGCTGGATGCAGTATACGATAATGTGGTCAATGACTTCGGTTACATAGATGTGGTGATTAACTGCGCTGGGATCATGAACGATAGACCTAATGCTTATTTGAAGGAAATTGATATCAATGTTGTAAGTATTAATATAGCAACACGCCTGTGATCTCTTCTGAGTTTGCCAGAGGTGTACCTATTAGTATAGCCACATTTAGGGGTGAGCCTATTGCCACTAACCGGGCACGGTGGGCTAGGCTCCGTGGCTGCTACTGAGAAATTCCTGATTGAAAATCCAATAAAATTTTTCCCGGTCATTGAATTGAAACCTGGTCTTCATGTTAGCAGTCGCGCTTGTAACCACAACAACAACGAGGCAATCATTAATATTTATAATTTATTTCATATTTTTAAATTTATTTAAACTTGTAAATCTGCAAAACGTTTTTTGATTCTTGGGTTATGTCCTCGTAAGTTTTTGAAAGTAATCCTTTAGTTTGTGCATTTTTTACATTTATACGTTAGCCAATCTAATGTATTAAAAGATGCAAAATAATTACTTGAACCTTGAAGAATGTTTCGCTTCAAAGTTAATTTTAAAAATCAGTAAACTGTTGATCTATGTATTAAAAAATAAAATCTATTAGCATGCAATTTTATTGTTATCATCCGTAACTACAGTAATTTTAACGTTATTCCAGACTGCCTTGATAAGAAGTTCGTTCAAAGCCTTTGATTTGATGCGCAAAGACCAAGGTGGGAGAGGTGGCACAATCATAAACATTTCGTCCATTGTGGGGCTGTTCCAAGCTCATCTTCTACCAGTTTATACTGCCACTAAGAGCGCTGTATTGCAGTTCAGCAATTGCCTTGGAGTAAGTTTTGTATTTCATACTATAAAGGAGATAGATATTCATGAACTAATCATTTATTTGAGGGTCTTCTTTTTACCCGGCTGCGGTGAAGCCCAAAAAAGGGGTTATTTAATCATAAGCTGCTATGAAGGACATTGAAACCGTAATCTTCGTAGTCTATGGTTAAACATAATAATGATTTATCTGTGGTTATGTGTTTATGTGTTTAACAGCTTACATCATCATCTGCCTAGCCTTTTCCCAACTACGTTGTGGTCGGCTTCCAGTCTAACCGGATGCAGCTGAATACCAGTGTTTTACATGGAGCGACTGCCTATCTGACCTCCACAACCCAGTTAGTAGTAGTTAATACGATACCCCTTGGTAAGACTGGTTGTCAGACTTTTTGGGCCACTGATTACCTGTAACGACTGTCAAAGATCTACAAATGACAGCCGGGGCCAACAGCTTAACGTGCTTTCCGAGGCACGGAGGAAACTCGGTATGTAATGGGTGGTCACCCATCCACAGACCAACCTAGGCAAGCACGGCCTAACCTAAAGATTGATCCGAGCGGCTATTATTATTTAGCCACGAGCTCCTCACTGTGCTGCGCTGTGTTTAACAACTTACCTACAGCAATAAATACCGTTACTGCGACAATTGTAATTAATATTTCTTTATAATGGTTTGTTTGTAGTAGTACAAACAAACCATTATAAAGATTATTTCTATCGTAGTTTTGTCCCATATCGCTGTCGTACGTTACACTCAAATATAGTATAACACCTGGCTTAAGGACTTAATTGTTACAATGTTGTTTTCATCTTCTATTTACATAATGTTAATATTTTGATTGTTGCTATAAAGATTATAATGTATATTAACAGGTTCACTGTCCAGGCTCCAGAGTGGGAATGGTTCATAAGTCCAGTTATGTTTTTATCCTTATGATGTGTCCTGCCTAGTCCGCATTAAATATGAGACTATCTTCTTACGTCCACAGTATCTTAGAGCTTAGAAATTGTACGGGCGAACATACCACATACGGTCTGTGGACTGATGTGGAAGTCTCTCTACAGACCGTATGTGGTCTGTGGACAGTGAACCTGTTAAGAGCTAAGGTTTCCTCTAATTATTTTGATGCCAATTACACGAGTATGTTGTAACATTTATCATCAAGTTTATAAATTACTTACCTTATCAAACAATAAGATAAGATTTTAGCAATGACTAGACTTAATCATAGGGAAACTGAGATCCAATGAAATACTTTTTTATCTTGATTGCTTTATTGGTTACTCCAATCAACCTGTTGTTAAGACCCACTGCTGAACTAAAGCCCAAAATGTTTATAAGCCATTGTTTTTCCTTCCAGAAAGAACCACATTCTACCCGTTCAGGAGTCCGTGTAGTAACGTTATGCTTCGGCTGTACCGACACCAGTTTGTTCAGTACTTCCAAGATGGGAGCCTTCGATAAGGAAACTGACGAACTTCTCCTGGGTAGCATGGGAATTTTACCGATGCAAAAGTAAGTATCTAAATCTACATCTACAGGTTTACAATGTGCTGAGAACTTTTAATGTAGTTAAAAATTTTTGGATTGGGCGAGCCATGTCTGTAGAATACATCAGGAGTAATGGGCCAGATTCGTCACGTAGTGGGTGCCAGAAGACGGGCATCGTCGCCGAGAGAGACCTAGAAAACGCGTGACGAGAGATTGCTCGGAGAAAACCGCACGGAGAGAAGAGAGGAAGGCTATATGAGAGGTCGTTGTCCAGCAGTGGAACAATATAGGATAAGAAAAAAATGACTGAGTATTTTGGCTTTGAAAACGCCAAATTATGAATGTTCTTCTCCGTGAACATATATTTTAAAATAAATGAGTAAACTTTTTTCTCTTTCTATTTTTTGAACACGTTGCCGTATATTAAGAATGTCTTCTGTATCGTCGGCGCGTTTACAAACATTTAAACTGACATACAAAAACAGCCAGACCCGGAACAACTACCTAAAGGCCTTACTAATATTTGTTCCGTGCGGAAATCGAACACGCAGTGGAGCAGCCAATCAGTCAGCCACTGCGCCAACCGTGCCGTCAAACTATGAGAAGATTCTTAAAAAATTTGCTCGTAAATAAAAGAGAGAAAATTAAGATAATGTTATACTTACATTGATGATGTGACGTTTTTTTATGGTATAGCCTAAACAAATTACAAAATTGTTCCTCCAGGATTGAATCAGCAGTAGAAGGCCTCATCCATGCTTATAAACACGGTGAAACCGCAAGTACTTGGCTTGTGACGTCAGACAGACCTGCTGAAGATATCACCGGGAACGTCTCCAAAGCATACGAAATAATGAGCCAGGGCGTGTTCACCTAAGAGTATAAAAAAAATGATGATATTTTTGATACTATAGGGTTGAATTTGTGATAAATGCTAACTTTAAATAACTCAACAACACAATGCAATAATACAACAACATGTTTATACAACATGGTTCATCGAAATAGATTTGTTACGCCACTTGTGTTATAATAATGTAAAAGGGGATATTACGGCTATTAGTAAGCAATAATTAAACACGTAGGTAACGTGTAAAATAATTTTGATGCTAGGCATTTTACAAAGTTTATGTTGTAGATTTTTGTATTGTGTGTGTAAATAAGCAGTTTACCAAATAAATTACTTTTTAACGAGACTTTGTTAATTTTACCATAACTGACAACAATAGAATATCTGCCAAGCAGTTATGTTTAGGTACATAATAATTTATCTATCTATCGGTTGACAGCATTTTCCAGTACAATACTGCAAGTCCATGGAATAGGGATTTAGAATAGAATGTAGTTAAACGCGCCATATTTTGTAATTTATGCAAATATGCAAAATTAACTTTACAATGGCCCTGATTTGTCAAATGTCTAGGTCTTCATTCAAAAGTGACCTCTAAAGACTTGGTCAAGGTTAATTTGCATTGGAGGAGCTCTGTGTTTAGAATGTGAGAATTTTTGTATCTGATGCTAATTAAATATTATTAGGTCTTTACCTATGAAATTGGAGATTTGTATGAAAATTTTAAAAACAAAAATGTTGTATTTTTTTTTTTATTTTAGCTTATCTAGCTTTTTTATCTTTCCGATTTGACGCAAGTGCTTCAATGTCGTTTTGACACTCCAAGGCCCGCAGCAATCTCAGCCGTAGATTGAGTTGGATCCGTTTCCACTACCGCCTTCAATTCGTCGTTGTCGACAATAGTTACCGGCCGACCGCGAGGCTCATTCTTTAACTCAAAATTTCCAGATTTCAAACGATTGAACTAATAATGAACCGTGTTTATGCAAGCAGTGTTAGGCACGTACACGTCGTTAATGTTTCGTGTTGTTTGCACAGCGGTATGTTCACGTAGGAACTCATATTCGAAAATTGTACGAATTTTCAGTTTATCCATGGCGCCAAAAACTACCACAATTTCACAAAAACAAAAAACTATCTAAAAACAAATGACTGAATTTGAAATTAAAAGAACACGGCTTTCGACTAAAATTTATTTGAATTTCGAATTGCGCGCCAATCCACAGATAATTAAATCTGAAAATGCTGGTTATTAAATCTCCAATTACATAAGTAAAGACCTATTATTTGTCATCAAAGTCGACCTAAAACAAAAGTCGAAGTCTTTTTTTGGAGCAACGTGAGATTTTTTTTTAAAACGATCTGAGTTTGTCTAAGGAGATGTTGAAATAAATAAATGGTAATTAGATGTTTAAAGCGTCCTCAGATTTGTAATTAATAGTAGCTGGTACCTAATTCTAAACTGATATGTATAAATATGCCGGTTTCCTCACGATGTTTTCAAAAGACCATCTCACTAATCTGCATAGTCCTCATGTGAGTTGACCATGGTTATGTCTGGACCTTTAAAGAGACTATGGCCTCTAAGTTTATTTCGGCTGTTTATTCTCAGAGTAGACAGGTACGAAACACCGGCCCCATCTAGCTAAAACAAAAAATGACGTGTAAAAGTTTTTGTAAAAACCTATTTGCAATATAAACATCACTTATCATTTATGTGTATATCCGCACATTTTCGGGCTAGAAAAATTAAACACACAAGTCATGCAGTAAATACTTTTATTTTTAAAAACTTCTTATTATCATCATAACTCTTTGTAATCATTGTTTTGAACGTGAAATTATGTACCTCTGCTTATTACAGCTATTATCCATCATTATTGTCTTCCAGGATAACACCTGATTCTGTTTAATTAGTATCCGTATTCAATTATCGTATCTGATATGGCGTAACGAATTGGAGGAAAAGAAAACCGGAGTTCTCATTTACATTATGGAAGACGATACAAACGTTCTACTCCATTTTGACTAATAATCCTTATAATTACAATTATCTAAATATAAATTATTAAACGTATTATAAAAACAATTAAGTATAATGACAGCGATATTTTACTAATTTCTAACAAAATTGGCGCGCACTTGCCGCCATTTTATTAAACGTCATAAAAAGGCGCGAAACTTTACAGATAATTAATCTATTATTGAGCTGCCATATTTATTCACTATATTAATAAAAACGACTGTAACAAAGTTTAAAATAAAAAGCTTTTAGACAGTAACAAACTTAATTAATTTCTTCATTTTTTATTAAAAAAAGAAATATCTAATTAAGTATTTTGATCAAAATTTAAAACAGCATCGACTTGTTCACAAAAACATAATATGAATGAAAGTTTTAGAATATAATCATTGTTGCTGTTCTCATTATGATCAAATTATTACCTAGGTTTTCACTAATAGTTAACGCGATATAATAAACTTTAATAATTTCCTTGGGAAACAAACATATTATATCACTTCAATACATTTCTAAGATATGAATATTTTTTTAGTTTTTATTTACATCGCATTTTATTCGATAGGATAAATACCATTATTTTTGATGTTCCTACAATATGAAAATTCTTCGAATGTTTTAATAGGAATATTTATAGAATATCTCCGTTATTTCATAAAGCTTGCGATATAGATTTGTTTATTGTAATTTTAATGTCATTTGTTGGGCGGTAAACGCAACGAGAGAACCAAAACTGGTCCAAAATAAATAAAACTGAAGAACCATCCATCGATACATATAACACTTTGCTAATTTCATTAATTGAACATGAATATTCTTATAAAAATGGCAGTTTTATATCACGTATACGAATTTAGAGTAACATTTAGAACACAGGTCAACGTTTATTCGATTCCTTCAATTAATAAATTAATAGAAATTATTGCCGCGAATTTATTTAACACGATCTTTACTGCGAAAGTGAGACACGAAAATTTTCAATTTATTAAATTATTACTACATAACTAATTTTATACACCCACAAATATTTACTACAGAGCATTGAATAAGGTAGAGATGCCTTCTGTGTTGTATCTCTGACTAGCCAAGACAGTTTATTTTTTTTTAATTTCATGGTTATAATTTCACCCAAATTTCGTTTCCGTTTCCCGTTCCAAGTGGAAAAAGCGAAAAAGTCACTGAATAAAGGATTATATTTTATTCATTGCCTTTAAGTATAAAATTGGGTGCTCGCGCATCTTCCGGCACGCGCGGGCAGATGCTTTGTCTGCGTCGAAAATATTATACTTAAAGATAATACTGGTAGTCCTTCATTCAGTGAAATCAAAAAAAGTGCACGAGAATTTTGCCGCTAGGTGGAAACGGACCCGCGTGAATATTAGATGGTCTATCATGAGTCTCAAAGAGCATTGTATTGTTGTAATCTTACTTCGGTGTGCGAAAGGGATGGCACTAGACGTCCTGTATAGCTCCATCTCTTTCTCCCACTGAAGTGACATTCAAGTAATACTGTTTTTAGAGGTGGTGGTAAAATTTTCAGGTGAACCCACACAATAACATCTCTGTTTTCATTCATTTTATAACTCTGTGGTTTACACTTTACACAAGCACACTATCCACAAATAATGTTCGTGTATCACTTTTTCGCAGTAGACTCCATTATACCTATATAACGATTAACAAACCTTGATTAAGAGACACTACAAATATTTACACCATGCCAATCGATCTCATAACTCAAATTGTGCCTCGTCCAATCGGTCAACCATACAAATTGCTTGTGCGTTTATCTGAGTAACCATTATATCTTGACACCTCGCGGGGGCGCTGTTTGCCACGGCTAACGTCGAATTCAGTAAAATTTCGGATACAGTTCCGTCTCTTCCCGCGTCTCAAGATCTACTGGGCACACAGTTTATTTCAGGCTTTTCGCAATGTTTTGTCTTATTTCTTCGAATGAACACTTTATTAGCAACCTTGCATTCTTGATACTTTCAGCATTCGAATGCATTATTCAACGTAGGTCATGCGATACCTAAATGAAAAGGAAATAGGTACTTCTGAGTTCAATGACGGTCTGCCACTTTTCACTCTTATCCCCTTAGTTATAAGGTTGAAAACTGGTCGACTACTTCTACGCGCAAATACGGTACCTACGGTAATAGGTACCGCTTGGATTAACAATTACATTTTACGTAACGGTACCTACGTTGAATATGCAGAGTATCTATAACGTATGTAAAAAGACCTTTAACGAAGCCGAAACGCACTTGTTCTCTGTCATTGCGATATTTTTTTTTGTTCTGGACCACACCTGGGAATCTTCTAGTTACGAAGATATAGGAGCTCAAAATTCCAACTTTTTTTTTTTAAATACTATTTCTTAATTCTATAACTTTACTTTAAATATCTCCACGACCCCTGTACTATTTAATTTATCTATCAGCACAATGTTTTGAGTGCGTTAGATCAAGTCCTAACGAAAAACGTGATTTTTCACCCCAAAAAAAAAGTCGTTTCCCAGCAAAAACTTTTGCGTTGAGTTACTTAGTTTCATGAGAATGGCTGCCGGCTTCGTGAAGGGTCCATTTAAACCTTGTATTATCTTGGTAGTTTAGCGATGCAGCTGGCATCAGCATTGGCATATCCTGTACTTTAGAACTAACATACGTCGACATTTCAAACTTCGACATTCAGTAGCGGAGTCATAGGCAACGCCACCTAAATACCTACTAATTTCAACATTTACAATTTAAATTCCTCGTCTTGCCGGCTGGTCCACCTACCAAGACAATACCACTGATTAATACCGGTATATTTAAATCACCGAATAGTCTTAAAGGTAACATTGCCTCATTGACGAACGGAAGCCCCTAATGATGAATCAACTCATTCCTTGCTTTACACACTCCTTTTCAACTTCATTGAAACAAAACCATCAAACAAACTCATTTATACCAACGACCTGTGATTAGGTCAAGCCAAGTCTTGGCCACCGATTGACAGCACTTGGTCCAAAATTTATATTCGCACTAACATTATCTACTTTATTAATAATCACATTTATGTACAGTATTCTCATAGACATCGTTCTCGAACATTTTATAGTAAAGTTTTCTATGAGGTCTTAACAATTTTGTGTGTCCACAAAACTTCAATTCAAATTCATTATGCTATACCCTCAATCAACCAACAAATTGACCCACTACTTAGAGGAATCGGTCAAACATATTTGACTACATGGCTACCTTTGGAAGTGGTTGTCCACTGTCTCGAAACTTGTATAAAGTATTGTTTGGACTCTGTGCGGGAGAGCGGTCACACCGTGGTGACACGATCTATTTCCACGTATCGCACAGAGTCCTCGCTTGGTCAGCAAATCACTTCTTTTTCATCAAAGATGGCGGTGTCTGAGGAGAGGCTCTTGAGCCGCTGTTGTAAGGCGGAGCGACGCCGCCGACAGGTGCGGGCTGCCGCTATCTGCAAAAATAAGGATTTCGGGATAGTATCACCACTTATTTAATCGAATACTACTAATATACGCAGGGAAAACGAGCGAAAAGGCTTGAAAGTAGTAGGGTACCACTAGTAAAGGTGTGCGAGACTTATTTGGTGAAGCATGGCTTTGAGGCAACCAACTAGCGAATATAACAGAGAGGATTGCGTCCTACAATAAATAGATGATTGATGACTTACCACAGCAAAAGCACAGAGAATAGTTAGCGCGAGAAACATGACCGCGTAATGTGCAGGCACTCGCAGAAGGGCTGAACAATGCGCAAGACGCTCATCTTCCCCGCGCGGGCAGTGCGGAATACCATCGCACCACAGCGCGGCTGCAATGCAAGCGTCCAGCGACGCGCATCTGTACTCGCATTCACCAGACAGTGCGAACACGCCGCCGTGGGAACTTGCATGTCTGGAATGAGAAAAATACGGATTATAGAACATGCTGGTAGGTAATCTAATTAATAACAGTAACTGTAACACGCAAAATATCACACAAGTGTTTTTTGAATAATAGCTTTGCTTTCCCAATGAGTATGTTATGGGTTTTGTCAATTTTACCGATGAAAACTCTCATCGAGGTACACGGCTACTTCGGTTAGAATTCATATTAACTTGTGATTAGGAAAAATAAAACGTAATATCACCAAAAGATAAATGAATATCAGAGTAAAAGAATAAAAGTGGAAAGGGAGACCAAAGGAAAGAAAGATTGTGTAAAAGATTAGAACCATAAAATGGCAGGAACTGATAATTATATGTACAGATGATATTAAGAATGGAAGAAGACAGTGTTTGACCAACAACAACTAACATAGGCAGGACAGGACAAGGGCATATAAGAATTATAGACTGACCACTTTAATGAGTTCTCCGCCTTGCCCCATCAAAGACACATTAAACGTCCTCAAAGTCCTAACAATACAGGTTAATTGCTATAAAATAACCTTAATCCACGTAGGTATTACGAAACTAATCGAAACAGTATGTGATTCCATTCGCGAGGACTCATTAAAGCGGTCGGTCTATAACTGTCTGTCACTATAATTTTTTTTCCTGTAAATTAACATCAACATTAAAAATTAAGCTTACCTCCTAGAAAGTTCCAACCAAGTAACGAAGTATGAAGCAGGTTCTACAGCAATGAGTTCTACACTCAGTGCCCTAGGCCAGTCCAAGTCAAAATGATCTGAAGCCGAAGGAGACGCGAATACGTGTCGAGATAGGGGATCCACTTCCCTGGACCAGCCGTCAGAGAATACTTCTACCATGTCTTCTATCTGAAAGTGAAAATTAAACAAATGGAAATCACTATTATAATAAAAACGATTATTATCATCATCATCATCATTTCAGCCGAAAGACGTCCACTGCTGGACATAGGCCTCCCCCAAGTGTCGCCACATTGACCGGTCCCGTGCGTCTCGCATCTAGCGGATCCCTGCAACCTTTACCAGGTCATCGGTCCACCTAGTGGGAGGCCTTCCAATGCAACATCTTCCAGTTCGCGGTCGCCACTCCAGAACTTTCTGGCCCTATCGGCCATCCGTTCTGCGAGAAATGTGCCCGCAGAACGGATGGCCGATGTAGTTGCAGTGGACGTCTTTCGGCTGAAATGATAATGATGATGAAGACAAATAAAAAAACTTCTCCTCGATGCTGTCAGCTGGCAATGTGCCCAAGAGACTGGCGGCATTACCACGTTGTATGGCACCGTTTAGCCTTTGGCCATGGTAAATTCCGCCCTTGACTCACGGGAAGCGTCAACTGTGAGCTCTCGGACCCCATGACCCCAGAATTTCAAGCAGAGTTTAGAGTTCACCATGTTAATTGAGTTAAAATAAACTGGTCTTTCCTACTAGCCCCTCAGCAGTTCAACAGACGAAAGACTGAGTTGATTGATTGCATACAACGGTATACTAGTAGCAACTATGAATATTAATTAATGTATTGTTATTTTATTTACCTGTTCTTCAGGAGGTTCAGGACAAATATAAGTGGGAATGAGCCCTCCAGTATACACAGCTATTCTATTCGGTGTCCTGCATAGATGTCTCATGTCGGGCGCTACTGTGATGTTATTTAGTAGAGTAAAGTTGTCCAGTTCAGGTTCCCTGATGATGCTGCCCCGGATTTGGAGGTATAGGTACCGGCCGGGGGAGGGATCGATCAGCCATGGCCGACGTTCACAGCGTTCCTGGAAATATCAAGACCAAAAAATATGTAAGGCAAGAAACGAGAGACGCTTTTGAGAGGGTAAATAGTTTTATTAAGGCTGGCCGTTATGGAGTTGGTCTTACAAAAAAAAAGTTCCTTGCTTTAACTCAAACATCTTCGATAATTGTCCCACATGATCATAATACCGGGATAAACAGTATTCTATGTGTCAATTCAGGTTATAAACTATGTGTGTGCTAAATTTCATCCAAATCCGTTCAGTGGTTTTTGCGTGAAAGAGTAACAAACATCCACCTGTCCATACATCCATCCATCCTCACAAACTGTCGCATTTATAATATTAGTGAGAAGTGAGATTCTGGTCCAGTAGGTACTTAACACTCTTTTGAAATAAGGTTTGACAGATGAGGAATTAAATTATTATTACTTAGTGCACGCTTTAGGTATTAGCATAAAAGTCACTTACAGATTCAGACATCGGATTAGCAGACGCAAGCCTCATTTCGCCACTAGCACCATACACCCGATGCGAGCTCTCGCACCCAGACTCCAGTCTCACAAACTCCACTGAAGCTTCGAAGCCGAAAGACCGAAAGTCGTCGGAAGCAGACATGTTGACCACGTCAAATCTTAGTTCGGCGACTGTGGCGAGGGATGTGAACTCATAGTCGCCAACGTCACTGGAAAATGAAAGATGTGTCTTCGTTACTATTTACATTCTTTTTCGGTTATAGATTTCAAATATTTTTTTCTGTTATAGATTTCAACTAAAGAGACAGAGGAATATACATTTCAAATGTTTTTTTTGTGAATTTTTTGATAGTGCGAATGCATGAATTGCACTACGATTATATAAAGGAAGAATTGTAATGTCACAATAATTGGTGGTCATACTCGGCCGTTCATGTCTCGATGAATCGGAATACATTGATGCCACCCTCTGAGAGAGGGACTGAGCCGTAATCCATCACGTGGGCCGTGCGTTAATTGGTAAGAAGGGTTGACGGACACTAAAATTACTTAATCATTTCGAGTTAGGAACTATATAATTGATAATCTAAAACACAACATGTCTATGATAATTTTCGCTGTTCGATCGATTAGTTTATCATCACCTAGCAATAGCATCATCGTGTAGTAGTTACCTGCACAAACAATCCCTAGGTATCCTTGAACCGCCATCTTTCCAAGGTTTATCGAAGATCCTGACGGCAGCAGTGATATCACCAGCACAGCGGTACCACGGCGAGTGAGCTGAATGAACGGAACGACACAATCGTCCTCCGCTGCGGATGCCCCATACTCTGACTCTGACGACTTCACCAGGGTTGGCTTCGAAGCGGTAGGTGCAACTGAAGATAAGATAATAGAAATAAGCAGTTAATAGAACTTTTCGGTAACTGGCTTACGAGCGTTGAAACTAGCACCAGCATAGATAGGTCCAGCGATGAATGAAGACGGTGTTTGAATAATAACGACCCCTTAGAGCCTTTTTTTTGGGATTCTTCACGTGGAAATTCAAAGTTTCATGTCGTATTTCTCTATGCTCTTAGTTATGTGCTCTGCCACTAAATATTTTTGGAGCTTACCTAATATTTCGATTTCCTCCCCTGCCATATAAAAACACATCTCTAGGCGAAGAAAACGTTATCGGTGGATCTGGAGGTGCTTCTGGAAACGATCGTGAAGAAAACCGTCTGGAACATGACCCTCGACCCCAAGGTTCGCCATCTTGGTGGAGGTCTACAAATTCGTAAAGAGCCTTGAAGTATACTGGTCTGAAAACATAAGAAAGTCTGATGACCCTTCCTAAAAATAGGTAGCAAGTGATTCGAAAACAAATGACTATCAGAGAAAAACACTAAAAAGCTATGTCCTATATTTTGAAAAGCTTTTTCTCCAAATTCAAGAATGAAGGTCGCCGTTAAATTTATTTAAAGCACGAAAATAGTACAAATTCCTTCAGGATTTCCTGGTACATTTTATTCATTGACTTAACACTATAAAATTCTACGGCAGTAATCGAATATTTACAAACATACGGACGATCAACTACCGTATCATGTACATTATACATCTCAACTTACTTCAACGCGGTCCCCTGCGTCAATTTTAGTTCCAAAGTCAAGGAATCTCCTTTCGAGAGGAAGCTTTCGGTTTTCGCACAAGCCCTGGATCTTCGTAAGAGCGCATGTTCACAGGTCCTAGGGGCACGTTCACGACAGAATCTGGCGACTAGTGTAGCGTTGGTTGGAGGACGACCCACGATCACTGACTGTGGAGATGTGGCTCGAGACATTTGAACCGATCGTTCTTTGTCGCTGAAAGAAAAAAAAAACCATAACTTTATGTGATATTACGTAGCCAGAGAATGTTGAATTACTTACTCGAAATCAACGTTAAAACGATCTCCATTTTCTTTTTAGTGAAACAGGAGATTTTCCATAACAATACTTGATTCACTTACATCATAAAACCAACCAAGCGGCGCGAGCGTGAAAAATTACTCACCAAAATATATCGCTGCAACCGGGCGATATTCTCATCGGACCGTCCCATATATTCAAATGGCTTCCACAGTACTCATCCTCAGGCAAGTTAGGATTCAAAGCGTTTGTCACATAAAATTTCAATACTGAAAACCATACTCTGAAGCGTGGAGCTGAAAACGACGGTCTCCTGTAAATTATGTTCCGTCCCGAGGGCCCCGAGGTATCTATTCCTTGCATGTGGTAAAGGCATGTGGTATTCGGAGGTAAGGAATGTTGTGGGTGTTCCAGAATCCCTCGACCTGTCCCTCTGATCCAAAACTCGCAAGCCCTTTTGTTCTTCGCGTATGTAGGTGACTGCTGATCCACGAACCTGACCTAAAATTGATTAATTATGTGATAACCGCGACAAACATCCCTTAAGGTCCTTTATCATTACTAATGAAAGGTTTAATAACGGAAGATTAATTATTAATGGCTTAATTTGCGTCCGTAAATTCATATCCATTGTAGCATTTAACGAAATAACTTAAATTAGGTATGGCGCTAAAATAACGTAAATATGTAAAATATTCTAGATTATTTTGATCAGCGCCAAAAAACAATTTAAACCAGTGGTTTTTCCTCGTCCAAATAAAAAGACCATCAAAAAGTGTAATAAAAAGAGTTATATTGAAAATAGAAAGATGGGGGTCGTCCTAATTTCATAAGTTGAAACAATGTGGGTTGGTGTCGAGTTCGCTCGCTTCATTATCGTGACCGGCCGTGCGAGCCTACGTTACTAATTACACTTTGGCAGGGGCCCAAGCGAAGCCTCCAGGGGACCACTTGATTTATTATTGTTCACTGAGAACGTAACACTTTAAATAACACTCCATAATGATATATTAGTCCATTAACCCAATTTTAGGATCATATGTGAGCCGATTAGTTTTAGTTCTCATAATTGTCGGGAACTGCCAAATCCATGCGACATCTCTCATATTTTGCATTATTAATCAAATATGCCTCGCCCACTTTCATTTTATTCTTGGATCAAGAAAATTACATTGAAATAATCCGCCACCAGTCAGTAATTCAGTTGCAGGAAATAGATTTCCACATTCAGTCGACGTGAAAGCTGAGCTAATCGGATCCTATTAAAGATTGTCTTAGTTTAGAACAAAAGCCAAGCGTGAAAGAAAAGAAAATTATAGTTTCCAATTTTCATAATCTGAGACATAGGAGCGCTTATCATGGAAAAGTTCCAACCGTTTTCCTGTAATTCCAATTTGGCCGGGGTCCAAATATGAACTGGTTTTTTTGGGAACCTCATATTAAAAGTTGAAAATAGACCCATTACCGAGAAGGGTGAATATATTCCTTTGAGTTTCTAAATTAGGAACAAAATGAGGAAAATATATGACTTAGTAATGCGGTTTTACGTAACACGGCGGATCGAGCAGCACTTATTAAAATAAATTGTTCCGGTGATAACTGTGGGAAATGTTCACTGCAAATATTAAAGTAGCACTCAAAATGTTATTAGTCAAAACTAAAGAGATTCAAGTGTTTAAAATACAAAAAAGGTACATATTGCTCAATTTGGTGCGGAAGCGTTTATTTTCTAGCTTCGAGAGTATTTTCGCCATAACTTTATGATAATGACTCACGCCATATTCAAAATATAAGTTGGATTCCAAAACTTTTTCCATCTCTTGGCAAGATAAGGTGTTATAAATTCTGTGTTTTTCATGCAATATTTTATAGAAATTACAATATTTTGGAACTAGAAAAATGATAAAGGTATCGTACCTCTACTTCCAGCTGAAATCCATGTAGGGATTGTGACGTAACTGGTTGTAAAAATGTTCCAAAAGGTGATGTAGTGAATTCCACTAACAATTCAGGACCACTCGATATAGCTTCGGGAACGGAAACGCCTCCTCCACAAAATCTCAAAATGACGGGGTCTCTTGTTGTATAGCCGTCGTAAACCGTCACATAATCTTGAACTTCGTCACATTGTTGCCAGAACTTGAGTTCCCTTCCATTGTTCCCCCTCTCTTGTTGTGCCGCTGCGTACATTGCCTTCTGGCTCCTAATTGAAACTAGTTGGCCGTTCGGCTGTTTGACAACGATCAGGGCGTGTTTTCCTTGAGGCACTTCGTGTTGTCGCACGGCGTAGTAACATGTCAGGTTTCTAGGGTATACGCCAGGAAAATTCGGTGACTGTAACCTACAGTTTTTACGATCGCAGTCGCTGAATATCCGCGAGCAATAAGTTCCAGAGATCAAATCCCCGAGGTAATACTCTGGAGTTTTTGTCGTCTTCGCTACGCTCGTATCCTCGCCACGTGATATGTTTACGGGATAAGGCATTGGTCTCAGTTTGAAAAAAGGCCGTTCTGAAATGAGATACTGTTATTAGATAGAGGCATTGATCTTCGAATTTTATTATGTAAGTAAGACACCAGGGAGTGGCGGAGTGAGATTCTTTTGTTTTATTTAGGCTTTTGGATGCCTTCTGTTTCATACATTGGGTGAGTTATTATTAGCAATTTATCTTTAATAATAACTTACATGTTCGGATATATGTAGATATAAGTCATGATAATGGCAGTCTAATCAATTTTGATTTTCATTTCATCACAATTTCGTTATGCGTCTGCGATCAGTAAAACCGATCAAACATTTTTATCAGGCACTTTTGTTGCCGTTCACAGCAAAAATCTTATCCGAATATGGACGCATACTGACCCAAAATATCTTTACCAACAAAATACAAAGCTTGCCATTTGTCAGTATCAAAATGATTTACATACCCGAAGGAGGGCTCCCTCCATATCGCACCGTGGCATATTCCCTTCTCAAAACCTTGTAAGCCATTCTGAAGTCGAAGTTATAGTTATTCTGTTCTTTGGATAGATGCAGGAGTCTTATGATAAGGGTTATGGATTTGGTTTCGCTATAGTATATTGAAGGACCCCAGGATGTGCCACACCAGGAACCTCCGACTTGTGGTCTGCTCGCCTCTTGGATCTGCATGTAGCCGTCTGGACAGCCGTCCTCTGTGAAGGATGTGAAGCGGCCGAGAGTAAAACTGTCGAAGAGGACCTGAAAAGAAAAGAGGTAGGTGTTAAAATTGTCAAACATAGGTGTTGTTAGCTATGGTCACGTGTCTAACGTCTAATGGCTATTGCAAAAGGATAATGTTGTTGCATCATAATTATATTTTGGGATAAGTACGATGATGATTATTGTTTTTGAAAATATATTACACAACAGGCAAGATTTGCAACAACAATAGGCAACTTATACTTTAAGTTTCACGGCGTAAACAGTAAACAAGCTTAAAAATCCAAACAAGGTAAAATTAAATTAGCTAGTGGAAATACTAAGTTTTTTTTTGTTAGATCGTGATTAAATGTAGAATTAAATGTCATTTAATAGAAGATGGCGAGACGAGCTGGACAAAACCAACGACCAGTAGTCCACCTTAGCCCTGGATCAAAACAACTGGAAGTCATGGGGAGCGGTCTTTGCCCAGCAGTGGGATGACGCAGGCGTTACTTATTCATACTAAAAAGAACAAGATAATGATGATGTAAGTACACCTATGCAGTATTTACTAAATGAAACAATTCTTCGAATACATTTAGAACTTATTTTCGTTCGTTATTAGAACAAGGCCACTAGCCACTCGGCAAAGGTTCAATTATATTGCAGGCTGCTTTATATGACGCAATTAAAATTAAAGAGCGTTTTGGGAACTTCAATACTGCTTCTAATAGTACTGTTAAACGGGTAGGTAATTATGGATATTAGGTATTATTGTGTAGAATTTTCTAAGTATCTTTTATTTCATAACTATAATATTATGTAAACATAACATCACGCATTCAAACCTCGAAGGGTTAGGCAGAGGTGTTCCCAATTGTACCTACACCCAAATTTCACCAGTTATGTTTAAGTCCCATGTCAGGAGATGACTGATGAGATGGCGAGTAATAGAGAAGTATGGAAGAAGGCATGCTGCGCCGACCCCGACAGGACAAAAGAAAGGACAGGAGAATGATAATGAATAGGGCCGAGACTATTGCCATCAACTGGGCACAAACCCAAACTTCGTAGCTTTTACTGAGAAATTCCTGATGGAAAACCCAATAACAATTTGCCCGACCCGGGAATCGAACCCAGGACCTGTCACGATTGCGAACACTAGACCAAGGAGGTAGTCTGGACTGGCTTAGACTCCCTAAAAATACTTCCTACATAATCATTAATAACTCATTTATGAATTGTGTACGAATTCAACCAAATATACGTTTTCACGAAAGTGTGTTGAGCACTTTACAGGCAGCGAAAAGCCGAGATTGAAAAAGTAATGGTATTGCATTCCATACGCGTTTCATTTCCGTTACCTATAATCTATATCGGATTGACATGTAAGATTTTATTACTTTTTATGATATTTTTATCAGTTTTCATGATATTTTTAATCAGAATTCCTAGAAGGCTATTTGCGACTGCAAACTATAATAAGTAAATGACCGTAAGCCACACGTTAGAGGTAACAAAACCAGCTTGCGTCGTAATATTAAGGGTGTAAATAGACCCTTAATGAAGCCGAAAGGCATTTATTTTCCTCGTCTTTGCGATCATTTTTTTGTTCTAGACCATACCTGGGAACCTTCTAGTTACGGAGATATAGGGGGTCAAAGTTCAAACTTTTTCACAAGTTTTTTTTTTAAATACATGTTTTCGATTTAAGATTTTTACTTTAAACACCTCTACGACCCCCGTACATCAACAACTTAAAAAGTTACTTAGTTTGATGGACAGAACGCTTGGTTGAGGGCTTCGTGAAGGATCTGTTTACACCCCGTATTGAAACTCTGTAACACACGAATCCAACTCAAGGTCAAAGTGCTACCACCACTTTCCAGTCGACTACTAAACGTCCAGCTGCATTTGTAATACACATAAAATATCAATAACTAGTTCAAGCCCACGGCTTCGCCCGCATGTAGTTCGGTAATTGTCCCGCGGGATCTTACTACCGGGATGAAAGCATCCTATGTGTTAATGCAGGTTATCTGTGTGCCTAATTCCATTCAAATCCGGTCAGTAGTTTTTGAGTGAAAGAGTAACATCCATCCATCCATCCATCCTCACAAACTTTCGCATTTATAATTTAGTAGGATTAATAGGTTTTTCTAACTGTGTATTTCAACGGCCAAATCCTTCATAAATAGATTGTGGCTACAAAATCCCTCCAAAATATTTTGCTTTAAACGCTTCTTTTTTAGTATAAACCTGTTAACCTACTACGACCCGCTGGGCAGCAATTTTATTAAAATCTACGAAACTGGTCTCTGCGGCCTCCAAAATATGATTCACTTTCGCTGCGCTGAAAAATCCCGGGAAATTGCCCTGCAAGGATCTAGGGAGCACGGGTAATGTAATTTGTGGGTGCAAATTGCATCTATGTGTCTACGGGATAAAGTGTCGATAAGGATTCAGTTCCATTGAGAATTTATCCTACGCTGCAACAAAGAAATCCCGGATTTTATTTCATTGAGCTCTGGTGCAATGCAATTGCTCTTTGGCCTTTTCATTGGGTATATTTCGTGGACGTGTCTCGCTCGATTTTCTTGTTTAAAATCTGACTTAAATCGAGATTTTTTACCCAAGCTTCAGATTGATTAAAAAATTTCTTAATTCTGAGACTTACATTGTTATTATTATGACAATTATTAGAAGACACTTAACCACGACACAATGTTCCCATTGCTGGGACACGGGCCTTCCTACAGAGTCAATGATCGAAAACCAGATGGGCCCAGGACGTTTTGACGATGATAATAATTCAGAAATTGTAGTAAGGATCATAAAAAACCTACTTACCACAGAATAATAACAGAACCAAATAATCCGAACGGATCACTAACAAAACGAAATCTGATATGTAGAAAATGAAATACCAGTCGACGGCGAGGACTCGGAATGTGAAAGACATGTCCCTTCATATTCGCTTCTCTCAAGCAGAAAATACAATTTTGCACCGCTAGGGATGTTCTCCGGGGTCTCTGATAAAATTTAAATGTGCTTCTGGCGTCGGAAACGCGTTGTGGCGTTTCAATTTATATGTTGCCAGAATGTGTAAAAAAAAAAAGAAAATGATATTCCTGTCTAGACTTCGTGCTTAAAATGTAGGCTGGAATTAAAATAGTGTTGAGGTTTTAAATTATTATATAGGATATAATTACTAAGAAAAATTAATTGAAAAAAAAATAAGATTTCGGGTTTATTTCCGTTATTGGCTATGCATCATTAATTTCTCGACATGATATTTAAAACTGAGGTAAACAAATGCAAACTTAAGACAATAGTAAAAGTACCCTTAACAAACCCGGAAGGCACTCGTTATCCCCAACATTGCGATTTTTTTTCAAGACCCTAGCTGGAAACCTTCTAGTCACGGAGATATTTACAATTTATAATGTAACAACTTTAAATGCCACCACAACCCTCTTACTATTTAATGCATCCACCAGCACAATGTTTTGAGTGCGTTACTTTGAGTCCTACTGTGAACATAAACGTGATTTTTTACCCCCAAAAGTCGTTTCCCAGTAATAACTTTTGCGTACTTAGTTTGATGCGTGGAGGGTCCATTTACACCCTGAAAGTTAGTGAAATATGAATACATATTTCGACTTAGGTATTAGGTACGACTTGACGTTTCGAAACGACAGAATTTTACTTTTCTTCATATAATTTCATTTCGTTCTCAGACACAAACGCTAAACATTCAAAGCATTTCGCCTTCGCGATCCCTATTTATTCAAATACTAATGATTCGTTCTGTATGCTGCATTCAGGACAATTCTCGAGATTTTCAATTTACTTGTATTGTTACGCTAATATTAAAGTGCACACAAATTCTTAACTTTGAAGCAACGTTCGTCTTTCTATAGAAACGAGGCTATAATATAATATACATTAACCTTTTTTTATTTTTAATATTGCTCCTTTTTACAAGCTTTTATTTAACTGTATGTGTGTTTAGGTCAAATCTTGCAACTGAATTTTAAAACAGTTATCCTTAACCGACTGAGCTAAAATTTTGAATACGCGTTTAGTTTCGATGACATTGCATGGTTATCTCAATGACGTCATTATAAAAAATAAAAAATCCAAAATGGTGGACTCCCAAAGATGGCTGACTGTGACTAATTATTTTTTATGAACCCCATGAAATGGTTATCAATTATATGGGTTTACTGATAAGAATATCAAAACAAAATGACGTCACACCTACACATTTAAAAGCTTGTTTTTTTTTACTTTAATCTTGTTTCTATGTAGGTGAGTAAAAAAAAAAAGTAGTATGCAATTAGGTACGTGTCGCCTCAATATGCGACACGCATACACAAGCATGTTTTTTTTTGCATGTCGCATGCTTTTAGGGACGCTAGTTTCCGTTTTTACAGAAGTAACAATTTACTTCTGTAAAAACGGAAACTAGCGTCCCTAGAAAAATGATAGTAATAAGTTATAACGTTTTACCGCAGTATTATTATTGGAGTGGCAACAACTAATACACAAATGGTAAAAAATTCGCCTTCCATCTCATATCATGAAACTCGAATTATTGTCCCTCATGAAACACAATATCTGCCGCAGACGAATGTAATAAACGTAATACTGGCGCAGTGGAGGCGGAAAGTAATTACTAGGGATATCTGCATCCAGAATTCATATCGAATGCCTCGATTGTTTTAGACCATCGCTATTGGCTTCCCACTTCTGGGAATATTGCTGGTGAAGTTGTGTGCTCAAAAGTGGGAAATGTGTTTAAACTTTAACTCAGCCTCAACTTTATTCAAATTGTACGCACTTGATTTCAGTTTCTTTAATTTTTATGTTGCTTTAGATAATATAGCATCACATCATGTGGATAATCCCCGAAAGGTTAGGCAGAGGTGTACATAATAGTACACCTATATTTTGCCAGCTAAGTTTAAGTCCCATGTAATAGGGGGCGAGGCTAATGCCATCAACCGGGCACAAATCCAGACTCCGTGGCTGTTATTGAGAAATTCCTCTGACGTAAAAACCCAATAAAAATTTTCCCGATCCGATAATCGAACTCAAGACTTCATGCTCAATAGTCGTGATAGCGACCAATAGATCAACAAGGTAGTTGCGTTAGATAGTTTTGCGTATGCAGAATGAGATACGGTTATGTGGGCCCCGACATGGTCCTGTAGAAGATGGTGGGTAGAGCTGGACAAAATATACGACCAGTGATCCTTATGGAAACGTCAAAAATGTACAGATGGAACTCCCATAAGCTGAGTAAAAGCTCGTGCAAATTCTATTGTAAGTTGTTAATGGAACAAAATGATTTGAAAGCGATGTTCACTTCAAAATTCTTTAATAGCATGAAATATGGTACATTAGGGTCTTAAAAATAAAAAGGTTACACATATTTTGCTAACTTCATTCAGCAACAAAGACTAGATAACATCAATATAATAAATAGGGAGTTAGGAACATAAGCTAGTTAACCATTACAAATGAGTTTGTTAGTCAAAAACTCATTTATTGTATAGAACACATCATTAAAGAGCCTTTCCTTCAGTTTGTCGTAATTAATAAATGTTAATTAAAAGTTTTTAATAGTACATCATTAAGACGAGGTAGAATCATTACCTATTTGAACAATAACTTAAAGAAAAGGTTTGAAAAAGAATTTATTTTTGAAGTTTTAAAGAAAAGGAGAACACCTACTTAGTCTATTTACGGTAAAATGCTCAAATGGGATTAGAATTCTCGGGTGTTCCATTCAGTGCAGTGCACGAATGAGTCTGGATTGTTCCAAAGCACATTATTTTCTATTTGGCTTAAGATAACTCCGGGTAGAACAGTTTGGCCAGAAAGAAAAGACTTTAGCAAATGCAACGTTCTTATCTAACTGAATGGCCTCTATATTCACTTAAAGAAAGCTATTTTGAGGTAAAGAATCACCACCACTTGGCCACGGACTATAAGCTCAAGGTATACGTGGGTTGCGACAGCTTGTTTGAAGTAACCCACTAGTCACCGCAACGCCACTTGCGGAGCGACGACGTTCAGTAACAGTTGACGAGCGCGCTCGCCGCTTGACGCAGGTTGCGTTGCAAGCTTGCAAGTCGACTAGATCGTGAACCGAGAACTAACCGTGTATCAAGTGTAAGGCGTGGTCATATTAAAGGAGCACAGGCTAACATTTTAATCCCAAAGAATGTCCCATACAAAACTTCAATAGCTACTCGACCCAAATGAATGGGACTGCTGATTATTTTTTCGCGATTACGATGTTTGTCCCATGGAGAAAATCGTTCAGTTTCATGGTCTGGTCATACCCTTAAATGTGACTACACCTTTCGGTTACACGCTGTATAACAAAACTAAAGAAAAATGCCGTAATTTAGCCTAACTCCGCCCATGTGGACTGAACTGGATACTAACTGATAAAATATGAAGCGTGCCATCGACACGAAAGAAAATAATGTATTTTCTTGCTGTGTGCTCCAAATGAGCACACAAGTTGTAAGATATCTTAATTTCCTTGGATGTTCCAAATGCGTACACGAATAGCTACTCTAACTGATTAATTTATAAGGAGACTCCTTGGTTAGTTTTGGAACTTCAGTACCGAAATACCAGTTCTGTGACAGTGGTTGCATTAAAGCCGTATCAACAACTCGCTCTAAAACTTTACCTATCTAGGGTAAGTTCGACCACACAATGCTTTAATCAGAGCCAGTGTCACTTCAGTGTGCGAAAGAGATGGAGCTATACAGGATGTCTAGCTCCATCTCTTTCTTACACTAGAGTAAGCTGCTTCAAGAGGTCACGGTGTTTATTTGTTACCGCTTATTTGAAATTCGATACGAGAAACTTGTTCATGTGATACCTCTGTAACATTGAGGAGTTTTAACCTGAGGTAAGCTGGGTCAAGTTTGCGGTACGAGTACCTGTGGTGGGTAGTAAGTAGTTTGCGCTATGAACTTACGTTGTGAATTTGAGAGTCACACACAGAAGACACTGGGACACAATTTAATTCAATTCAAATTCTTTATTGACATAATAGGTTACAGAAACTTGTTTGACGCCTCTAACTCCTGAACTATGTGTACTTGTACGTCAGGAGTCAGCGCCCTCACCCATTTTATTTGGCTTAGATACTAATGTTAACATAGGAATAGACACACAGCTTTGGTTATTGTTTCTCCAGGCAAACTTTTAATTGGAAATAGTCAGTAACATAGTGGCAAAATATTCACATAAAACATAATTATTGTCTAGTAGATATAAAGATAGAGAGAGAGCGAAATAGGGCTTTTAACATGTTATATGTTTGTGAATGTCGGCATCGTGCCTAGTTTAAAAAATCTTAAATATTTTTGTCAGAAATTTAGAACGACCGGATGAAAAAAGTCCTAAAATCAAAACATGAATAACTTACGACCAATTTATTTTAGTAAACTTTCTATAAATATTAAAACTGTTATGTACAAAACCCCAAACACATTTAACCCTTTAAAAACAAACCTGTAATTGCGGTACTGGTACCGGTTATATAATATTCACTGTGTTTAAAATTTCGGCTTTAGTGTTGGAGTGCTCTCGGTGCAATGTTTGAACACAGCGCCATCTGTTGAGTGTTATGTACTTCACGTGAATTATTTACGGAGTTGTGTAACCTCAGTATTACAAGTAAGCGTTGTACCGTTTAATTTACATTTTGCATTCAATTTTCAGTTTGTTCGTGGTTTATTTGAGAGAATATTATGATTAACAAAAGGTATTTTTACAAGGCAGATGAGAGTGGCAACACCGGGTTTATTGGTGAAATTCTTCAGAGTGATCAGGTGCGTAGTACTGACAACACGCGTGCGGTTATGACCAGATGTATGAATGTGGACGAGGTAAAAGGAGTATGTAAGGATCGTAGCAGGTGACGTTCTGTAGTTTCCACCTTAATAAAAAAAAAATACAAAGTTTTGTATTTATATTTTATTTCAAAAAAGTTTCTATCATAATAATGACAGAATCTATTTTCTATTGGCATTCGAATGCAAATCTATTAAAATAAAAGCTACCCACAACAAACAACAGCTCTCTGTATAGTTTCCGTTTTATTTTGAATATTTTCAATGCTCTTTCTGCTCAAAGGCAAAACACTAGTTTTGATTCTCGCTTTGAAACCTATATGCAAATGGAGTTGACCATCAGTTTATTCCAATGTAAAAATACACAGGAGATATTTTTGTCAGGAAAAACAAATGATTAAAAATTGCTCTTTTGCCTCGAGGCATCAGGACAAATTGACCAGAGTCGGAACGCAGTGGGGTGCCAGAAGACGGGCGTCATCGCTGAGGAAGGCCTAGAAAATGCTAACGTTATGAACTAGACGATTTTGTGGGAGATTAGCCGGAGATTGCCACACATAGAGAGAAATGGAAAGCTATGGAGAAGACCGTTGCCAAGCAGACGAAAAACGTTGTATAATAATAATAATATCAGCCTGTTACTATCCCACTGCGGGGCAAAGGCCTCTTCGCATACAACAGCACGAGCACGAGCATTATTTTTACGAGATTACCACGCTTGCTCAAGACGGGTTAGCGTTTTCAGTCTTGTACATTGATAACAAGTCCTGGTTTCCGCACGATGTTTTCCTTCACCGACATCAGCGATGCCCAAAATAAACTTAGAAAATAATTACTCATCATCATCATCTGCCTAGCCTTTTCCCGACTATGTTAGGGTCGGCTTCCACTCTTATCGGATGCAGCTGAATACCAGTATTTTACATGGAGCGACTGCCTGTCTGACCTCCACAACCCACTTAGTACTAGGTAATACGATACCCCTTGGTAAGACAGTTTGTCAGACTTTTGTAACGGCTGTCAAAGACCTACAAATGACAGCCGGGACCAACGGTTTAACGTGCTTTCCGAGGCACGAAAGAACCTCGGTATGTAATGGGTGGTCACCCATCCACAGACCAAACTCAGCAAGCAAGGCTTAACCTAAACATCGATCCGAGCGGCCGCTATTGTTTAGCCACGAGCTCCTCAAAATAATTATGAATTGAAAAACCCACCCGGATTTGAACCCACAATCTCAAATAATAAACGTTAATTAAAAAAAAAAAACGAATGGCAAGTATCTTGTATAATATATTGCCGCCTGTAATTGTAAGCCTCTGAGGTACGAACAAAAACCTTCTGTTAATAATGTTTAAGTTAAATAAACTAACCATGTTTAAGATCCTGTTGGTATTTTAACGTGCTCATGGGAACTGAAGTGCAAAGTGTAAATTACTTGCAGTGGCGCCAACCGCTTGCACTTGTGTACCCTGAGGTTACACAGGGTTCAGCGAGTTATTGAATAAATGCAGTGGAGAAATATTTTAAGAATATTCTAGAAGACAACTTTGATTGTTTATTTGCATTATTTGTTGTCGAAATGTATATTTTGAAAGGTTTTTAACATATATCTGCGATATTATTATATGGGAAAAGAGGGACGATCTCATTATAGTGTTTATAAAAATAATTTTAATGTATTTAAAGGTGGTTGTAAAACTATTTTCAGAATAAACATAATTTTTCATTAAATACACATGCATTTCAAATTCTTTGCAAGTTATTGCAATAATCTTTGATATTTTATTAAGCTATTATATTTTAATGTCTTGCTATACTCCATAAACAAGATGCAGCTTGCAAACGAAATTGAGATTTAAACTAAAAATGCGAGTACCTACCTATTTCTTCTCCAGAAATATTTAATACATTTCCATTCCTTAGAACATCTCCCAGCATTTAATCTAAGCACTAAACGCTACCAAAACCGCAGCTGTTCCAGAGTTCCACAGGCATTCACTATTCAACAAGGTATTACAATACAGAACAAGGTACACCAGAATTCTTGAAGCTAAAGTAAATTTTCTAAAGCTTTTCTCTCAAATCTCCTTTGGTGTATTTGTTTTCCCTGCATACGTAAA
This sequence comes from Noctua janthina, assembly GCA_963576755.1. Classification (NCBI taxonomy): domain Eukaryota; kingdom Metazoa; phylum Arthropoda; class Insecta; order Lepidoptera; family Noctuidae; genus Noctua; species Noctua janthina. Next base: position 5,048,945 of record OY755058.1, read on the forward strand.
AGTCGGGAGCCGAAAGCCGGGAGCCCAGTAAAAGTCGGGAGCCCAAGGCATTTCACGGAGTGTTGCGTTTTTGTATTTGCGTATCTCACTTCGGCAAGGACAAAGACGGCATCTCACCTCAAATAGGGTTGAAAAGTTTAAAGGAACCTTTTGATCTAAACCTTGCGGAGTATAATTTCATGGAAATGTACTTAGGGATCCTCATGAAATAGTTCTTCCAAAGAAGTGTTTACTAATTCCCTCAGTTTATTTTTTAGATGTATTAGTATCAGGTTTGAATAAACTCCTCATCCTACATTGAAAAGGGAGGATTCTCCGACCAGACGGGTTTTGTGTAGTGAGCCAGATGTTGACGGGTTTCTTTATTTGTTAATTGCTCATTTTACTCTGCTTGCGCGATGTAAGTCTAACGTCTACTTGTGTAACGTCAGCTGTGATGCATAGTAATTACTATGTGAGGTTAGGTTGTAGATGTCACCACAATTCTAGCAAATAACGTTACTATGTTTTAGTTGAGGTACCGATCTGCCTGACTTCTATTGACGATAAGGTGTCACAGAAAATAAATTTCACATTTATACTTAATCCTGATCAATGTATGGGCTTAACAATACTGAAAGAAGTGAATATATTATCATGCTAAAATTAAAATAGTAATGCAACTTGACATGACGTCCACTATTTCAACTTCAAAAAACATTTTTTCGACTGGTGATGTGATTATCTCGGTCGAGCGCACAGATAAAGTTAAAATCCTATTCTTTCCCATTGTCAACCCTACGTGTTCCCAGCTATGAGATTTGTTTGTTGGGACACCCACAGACCTAGCTACCAGCTTTGTTTGACTTGTGCCTCGTTCAAACGCTTTGTCACCGACTGTACTTTGCTTTTTATTTGTAGAATTTTTCTTTAGTACTTTGTTTAAAAGTGTAATGGACGAGTAAAGGCGTGAGTGGTTGTGGTAGAAGGAAGTTTAGTAGAACACATTGTAGGGAGAGCTTAAGTTACGAGTTTCGACCACAAGACTTTATTGCTGTTCTATGTGGAACGATATTTTTCTAGAAGCAAGCGAATACTGTTGTACATAACAGACTTTCTACATAAACGTAAACATCAGTCTCTGTTAGACTTCTAACTTTTGATGATGATCGCAAGCGCGACTGCTGAGCATGAGGTCCTGGGTTCGATTCCCAGGTCAGACAAAGTGTTATTGGGTTTTTCCATCAGGAATCTGTCAGTGGCAGCCACGGAGTCTGAATCTGTGCCCGGTTGATGGCAATAGGCTCACCCCCTATTAAATGGGACTTGAAACATAACTGGTGAAACGTGGGTGTACCTATTAGGTATATCTTTGTCTAACCCTTCGGGGTTTACAGGCGTGATGTTATGTTACGTAACAAAATTGTTGGTACAGAGGTACATAATATTTTAAGCTAAGAAATATTGTGCTCAAGGTAGCGTGTTCTGAAAGATAAGTATCAGAATCTCCTCTTGAGGGATTTCTTCTAAAGATTTACGAGTCGTAATCATGCAGTAGGTCCTAAAAATGTGCGATTTATGAGTGACTGCCAGTGGCAGTATAAGTTGGATTTATTACGTCCCTAGTTCTGGGCCGTAACTTTATCACTGTGTGTGTTCAATGATTTTTTCATTAGCATAAAAATATTTAGTGCTTTGTCCTTTTTTTACTACTTTCAAATCACGCGGGAGCGAGAGCTTTAAAATTGAGTGAAAATAATTAACTTGAAAGGTCTTTGTTACTCGTCCAGACCAATTCTGTAGGTACTAATAAATAGTCGATAAATTGTCTGTTTGTGTTTATAAATGGTTTTTAATGAATGCTTATGAAAGTTTAGTCGGTACTTATGACAATACTTTTTTAAATTTTGTCTTTTTGTCTGTTTGGTCCGGCTAATCTCCGAAACATCGAACCGATTTTGACGGGACTTTTACTGGCAGATAGCAGCTGATGTTATTAGAGATTTTTATTTTAGAACAAATGTTATGGTTCTCAGCTAGTTGTAAAATACATGTTATTAATAAAGGATCCAATTGTCATCAGCTAAGTTAACTAATATGCTATACCAACGCATCACCGTTATCCAACACCACACCCTACACAAAAACCATCAAACACGTCACATGCCTCTTTCACCTCCGTCCTTACAAAGCAGCCACGCAGAACGTACATTTTTCTTTCAACGCGCTAGTAACATAGGTACCCGTACTGTAAGCCAGTACTGGCGCGTGTAAAGCATCGTACTACATCGCTCTCATAGATGAGTCAGTCACATCCCCTAACAAATAAAAACAGCCGTTTTGGCTACCTATAATGTTTAATAAAATATCACAATGTCATCCGCTGTGTAAACCAATTGCTATAGCTGTCTACGGTTCACCGTTATAATTTTCCATACCACACCCTACACAAAAACCATCAAACACGTCACATGCCTCTTTCACCTCCATCCTTACAAAGCAGTCACGCGGAACGTACATCTTTCTTTTAACGCGTTAGTAACATATACAAAGAAGCCAGTACTAGCGCTTGTAAAGCAACATAGTAGTACTCTGCATCGCAGTGATAACTTATTCGCGTTTACTGCTTAATATAAACAGATGTTTTGGCTATAATGTTTAATTACAATGTGATCTGCTAAGTATATCATTATAAACGGCCATAATTTTAAATGCCACTGGCTTTTACTCGCGGCTTCACTCTCGTTATGTACGGAATGTACTTTCTAGAACGTTTTAAATGTAGTCACACTCGGGACTAATGTAGCTTCCCGTTATTGAATGAATTTTCGAAATCGGATCAGTACCCCCATCACACAGAAAGTTCATAAATTTTTTTTTTCAACGCGCTAGTAACATAATATATATGCACACTAGCAGCCAGCACTGGCGCCGTGTAAAGCAACACTAGTTACTCCCCTCCCAGTGATGACTCAGTCGCATTCCCTGAAGTGCTGCGCTTTGTTTACGTTTTATTATTTCACGAGTTTTCACGGCACATGTTAATAAAGAGGGAATGTACGAGGCAGAAATAATTAAAATAAAAAGTGGAATGTAAGGAATAAATGTCTGGGAATGAAAATGTTATGTTGTTTCTAACTGAGAACGTCACGCATGATGGCGTGGAATTTGGTGAGTGTAAAAGTTGTTTCTGTAAGTTGGACGAAAATTAAAGGAATATTGTGTCAGATTATATAAACATAGCATTTTTCACATACTAACATAACATCACGCGTCAGGCAGTGTTGATAATTCATTTTTAACAATCTTCTTCACAACATAAAAATCAGTACTCATGCTTTAAGAAAAGTTACTTTTATTTTGACGCAACTTTAGCAACTAATATTGAAAAATTGGCCGTTGGCACAAGTTAGCAGGTATGCATACGTTCACAGTACCTACTAACACTACTCAAAACCAAACATTTTGTTAATAAGAAAATAAGTAATGTCTGGCGGCCCTGGGATCTTGCTCTACATGTAATAGGGGGCGAGCCTATTGCCATCAACCGGGCACAAATCCAGACTCCGCGGCTGCTACTGAGAAATTCTTGATGCATAAACCCAACGACACTTTTCCCGATCCGGGAATCGAACCCATGACCTCATACTCAGCAGTCATACGCTTCACTACTTTCCACGTACTCTTCTCAGTTATTCACTTTTTAACCGCTAAACGATTTTTTAGGTGAAATGACTTTATCGATTTTTCAAGAATGCTTAGCAATCTTGTGTAGATAATAAACCTGTGAACTCATGAAATTACATTCAAACCAACATTGTATGATTATTAACTTTTTGTGTCACCAACACCTAATTTTCTACTCGTCCAATTTTCATGACTTGCAGATTCCATGTTTTTTTTAAATCTCACGTAATGGGTCTGATAATCCAAAATGCAATCAACATTATAAAACTCAAAAAACTTTACCAAAAATCGATATTTCCGTACCTTATTTATAACCCCTGTAGAATTTTTAAACCTGAAAAAAGCATCGTTAAAGCTGGCCCGCTATTAGACGTTATTGTTGCGTAGTCAATGGCTGCAGCACTTGACAGCGCTTTAGCCGCTTCGCCACGTCAACCCCTCGACTCGAAATGAGCCGCCACAGGGAGGATACTGAAGTACCAACGTGAGATTGATATAGCCCTTATAGATCCACTGACGATCTTTTGAGAGAACAATCGGAAAAATGAAGGTGAAAATGTAATCCAAAAAAGAAACCTAAAAAATTTACGATCAATCTCGGTACCGATTTTTCGGTAAATTGGATTATTATTATCAATACTTTTATTGATATATTTACAACAAACTCAAAATTTGGCGTCAAAAATATGTAATCGTACTTGTACGACAGGAATGTGATTGTGATACGTACAGTCGTCACCACGTCAAGTTACCACAAACTGTCAAATTTCTCCAAATGATTTTAAACCATAAAATGTGGAAGGTTAAGTTAAAAATCGAATGAAAAAATTTGACAGTTTGTAGTAAGTTGTTTGCGCTAGCGACTGTAAAAGTGAACAACATTGTTGTTCTTTGAAAGATAATGTCACGTCAAAGCCAGGTATCCGGAATCAGTCAGTCTGCTCGGTGTAAGCGCACCCTCTAGCAAGTAATTAAACTAGACGCAAGAAAAGCAATAACTCTACGAACATTAATTTCCTTCTCACAAAACTATTATCCAAACCAAAGACACATCCCACCCAAAGATTAAATAAAACAAAGCAATAAAATAAAATCCAATTCCGTCTTATCGCTCTGATAACATAATATCACCTCACAGAAATTAGTTCGATAATACATATTGTTCTGATCAGTCCACCGTTACCTTTGGCGTTCCACGGTGACTTTTATCTTTTAGTGATGAAATAGAGTTATTTTTTTAAAACAAAGATGGCGGCGAAGATGGTGAGACGTGTGTTATGTGTGGAAGACAAAGTGTTCTTGGTGACAGGAGGCGCGGCTGGAGTTGGAGCTGGAATCGTCAGGGCATTGCTGAGGGAAAATGCGAGGGTAATTATTGTTTGATGGTTTAGGGTAGCGTGTGACAGGAAATTTAAGTGTAAATGTAGAACGTGATCAATTATATGAGGTAGATGATGTTATTTCAATTAAAAGATTATCAAATTGTTTTTGATGTTTTAATGTAGCCGGTCCCGATGTAGAAAATGACTGTGAAAATTTAGGATGTGATATTTTGTGTTGTTTTTTCTATTAGTTTGGCAAACAGATCTTACCTTCCATGTCATAGAGAGTGGTTAAAATTTCAAAAGATTTCTTTTACACTAAAGGATTGTGAATTTGTGATTAGCAAATAAAAGGAAATAATAATGTCTAATCTGCCCATAATATCACTGTTCGTCCACATAGAATGGATTTGTGCCCAGTCGATAGGAATAGGCTCGCCTCCTTTCGGACTTAATTATAACTGGCGAAAGAGAGGTGAACAACTATATGGTAGGTACACCTCTGCCTGACCCTCCAGGAACAAGCGTGATGTTATGAAATGTCTACATAGTTCTAACAGGTCGCGTCTACATAATATTATGCTTGATAGCAGAAAACATCCTAGAACGTTCTCGTAATATTTTCTTTCAATATTATCTTTTGATTTTGCCAATCACAGTGATGTGTGAAATGAGACAGCGTGCTTATCTACAAACACGCCTATATTGAGTAATCAATATGACTGAATGAGTGACTTTAACATTGACCTAGCAATAATGTCATAAATTGTTAAATAAATAAAATAATAATAATAATATTGTTAATATATAATAAATATATATATATATATATATATATATATCTTCGAATCGCAAAGAATGACACGCGTACGTGCTGTACCATCCGATACCTTACGATATCGATACGTCAGGATGTGATACTCAGATATTTTGGATCGATACAAAAGTAATCGTAGAGGAGCTCGTGGCTATATAATAACAGCCCCTCGGGTCGATCTTTAGGTTAAGCCGTGCTTGCCTAGGTTGGTCTGTGGATGGGTGACCACCCATTACATACCGAGTTTCCTCCGTGCTTCAGAAAGCACCGGGTCTAAGGGTCCCGGGTGTCATTTGTAGATCTTTGCCAGTCGTAAGGTAGTCAGTGGCCCAAAAAGTCTGACAACCAGTCTTACCAAGAGGTATCGTATTACCCAGTACCAACTGGGTTGTGGAGGTCAGATAGGCAGTCGCTCCATGTTAAATGCTGGTATTTAACTGCATCCGGTTAGACTGGAAGCCGACCCCAATATAGTTGGGAAAAGGCTAGGCAGATGATGACAAAAGTAATCGTACCGAAATGAATGTATCCTTTCGTGCCACATAGTCCTGAATTGCATCATCAGCTAATCTACAATAATACAAATGAAGGACAAAAATGGATAAAAAAAAGTAATCTTGGAATTCTGCTAGGATTCTTAGAGGGATTAATAAGTACGGTACGATACTTGCATCAGAGGACGATACATACAATTTCAGATTTGGAGAATGGGATAAAAGACATTTGAAATGGTTCTAGAATCGTATTGTATAGTTGTTGTTCTCTGGATCGATCCAAATGCGTATACCGTGCATCCCTAGCACGTGTAGATACCTAACTGTTTACAATAGTTCAATGAGCTATCTTTTAAAAGAACCTTGGATTTATATCTTTGTAAACGAAAACCATTTTCTTTATCTAAGATACGGTTAAATAATAAAATAAGTTGTTTATTATTTCACAACTAGTGATCGGCCCTGCTTTGCACGAGTGCAATGTACTTACTTATTTGCTGAGTTATCGTGATTACTGTGCTATATCCGAGTTACGTTATCAAAAGACCGTGATGTCTTTGTTATATCCAAGTTAAATATTAATGTTTTTTGGGTTCCGTGCCTCAAAAAGCAAAAGGAACCCTTCTAGGATGACTTTTTTGCCCGTCTGTCTGTCTGTCAAGACCCTTTTTCTACGGAACGCGTAGAGGCATCAAATTGAAATTGATATCAAATCCTCGGGTCAAAAAATCTAACTAGTTAGTCAACGCGATCAAAAGATACCTGTATGGTTGTTTATGTCGCCTATTATATATCATATTATCAGAATCTAGTTAATTAAAGGAACTGAGCGATCACACAGACAGACATGAATGCTTTGTTTCATAAGTACAATGTATAAGTCGGTAGAGAATACCCAGGAACCCAGTAGTGCGCAACCAAACTAAATTGATAACTTTAATTGTGTAGCGAAACTCCTGAAAAGGACACATAATTTGTTTCTAGTTTAACAAACATTCCAATTTCAAAAGTTAACCCTTCCTATTTAGAAATACACGAGCATTTAACTGGAGACCTGCGTGCTAACCAAAACGATCTTTCGCTGACAGGGGGCACTTTCCCGTTCTACGAACAAAATATGAGTGATAGAGATGTACATAGGTATTTTGGCGCGTGTCCATTACCGGAACTAATATTGCTATCACAAACGTTTATCAACAGTGCACTCCTGACAGTATGATTCAAACGCCAAAAGATACTTGCGGCTAGCGCGATTATAGTATAACCACTTTAATTGTGCAGTTCAAGGTAGCGTTGCTTGTCAAGAAAAATTGGCGTCGATATGCGAAACTCAAATGGTACGGGGCAGGACATTTCTGCCGCATGCCGGACAAACTGTGGGCAAAAATAGCAGAAAACTGGTGCCCTGACCAAGTGAGGCGGGTTTGCGGCAGGCCACGAAGGAGATGGCGGGACGAACTGGACAGGTTCCGTCCGAACTGGAAGGAGGGCGCTCGGGTTCGCGAGAAATGAAAAGAGTGGAGGGAGACCTTTGCCCAGGAGTGGGACAGAGGAGGCTAGAAAAAAAAAACAAACTTGATACATATTTTAGTACTAACTACATAAACTGGTTGAAGTGTACGATGCATTCGCGCGACCGATCATTTGCTCAGGACCCGCTCGGGTAAACAATATTTAATTAACAAAATGTTGCATTTTGTTTCACCGCCGCAGCTGTTACTAAACGTTCTATTTTACGGAGCTGTGTGGTCGAAAAGTTAACGCTAACGTCCCTACTGTTGAAGTAAGAACAAAATTTCAATATTGAGCTCTAAGTATGCCATCGGTCTACTTTGTAACAAAATTGTGGTAAGAAGCAGTTTCTGATGTAGTGTTTTTAGCCGGATAAGTAAAGGAAACTGGTACTTAGTAGTATTTTGGCATATTGGGTATGAACACTTTTCATAATCACCAAACTTGATGATGGTAGTTTCCACGGGTATTGAATAGATGGTTTGGTCATGTTGAGAGGCAGATGAGAACGTGAGTGGTAACGTCGGGAGGGGAAGGACACTCATTGACGGAATAAGTGAGGTTCTTCAATAAGGTCAGGTGCGTATACCGCGTGAGTGTATACAAGTGGACGAGACGTATGGCATACGAGGAAGGATTGCAGCAGGTGGCGTTCTATGGTTTGTGCCCATGAAAAATGAAAAAACGATTAAATAATTATCTTGTTCAGGAGAGGTTTGAAGAAATGCTGATTTTGTTGATCAATGACCATTAGTAAACAATGCTAAATGACATATTATTAGAAGTAGAAAATAACGTAAAAATACAGCGTGTTACCTACCCAATTCATTTAGTCGTGTCTATACAGCGTATACCAAAAAAGTGTTTAGTCATATTTCGGGGCATTATTTAGAAAATTTGTCCAGTTTGATAGTCTGAATGATGCCCCGAAAATAACCACACCTTTCTGGGAAACGCTGTATAGACACGACTAAATGAATAGTGTAGGTAGCTAATAATGTTATCGTTTTAACACACATTACTATTGTAAGTGCACACGACATAGTGCGCAATGTTTGTTAAATAAATCTACCTGTTAGCGATAAATCTATTATGCACTTTACCGCTGTGAATAGATAGAGCACGTTTGACTTTGCGCTTCTCAGAATAAACAAATAGATAGTGTTTGTGTCAACAGATCTTTTAGAACTGCTATCAAAATAAAATGGCCGATTATTTTTGGTATTGCGTTCATTCTCCTATTTTTATTATATTTCTTAAGAAAACTTTCAGCTAAGATACAGATCGTTGACAGTTCGTGAAAGAAGGCCAATTAACAGTTTTCACTGATAATATTAGGGTAGCACAAAAAACAGTAGACAGGTAAGAAAAAGTAAGAATACGTAAGCACTCGGCGAGAATTAAGAAAAGACTGAACAGGTTTTAGTGATCTTCAAAGAAGTTTTTCACAGTATTTTTTAGTTTAGAAACATTGCTGGAATCAAGATATAGTATAAGTTTAATAAAGAAATTTGAGTTCACTCACCATTACGTACAAAAACTGCATGATCTAGTTAGCGATAGCAAAAATTGGGAAAAAACTGCTAATGAAATTTCAAGTCAGTTTTGGGGTTAATTGAACCGCTAACGGGACCAGATTACCGTGTTTCTATGATGGGAGGTACACAGGCAAAACTATTTGGTACCAGAGTGTACACACGGCGACACATCAATAAATATCCAGTATAACCTGAAATCGCTTTGTATGAGCTTCCCGTACAATGAGAGATCAGCTTAATTTGGTTTGCATAGCTTGATTGGTCGTCGTGTGTACCTAGCTACCATGGCCAGCCTATTGGGGAATATTAATAGGATCATCTAAAGGCGTTCCCTCACCGGAGCATTCGGCTGTAATGTAACAATAACAATCCTCGATTCGATTTTGTATCGTTACAGGTGCACTGTAATGCTCAGTTCTCCTCACTCACTGATGTAATGCTCGAATCTGAACGGAGACATTACAGGCGAATGCTCCCGGTGAGGGAGCGCCTCATCGTCACCATTCTTCTGCCCTTATCCCTACTTATTTGCGGTTGGCGCAGCATGTCTTCTTCTTTCATAGTTCCCTATTACTCGTCATCTCAGCAGTCATCTCCTTTCTAGTCACATCATCCTTCACACAGTCCATCCATCGTTTCTTTGGTCTTCCTCTATTCTTAAAGCTAATTCTATTCTTAATTTTCCTCACTACATTTTCCTCAGTGGAGGAGCGCCTAAGGAGTTGATATATCTGTTTTGTTCATCTAATACTCAAAAAAACATTCTTGTTAAATTGCAGCATGTCGCCTTCCTCGACGTGGCGGAGAGAGAAGGTGCGGCGCTAGAATCAGAACTTATCAACATGTTCGGAGCCCTAAAAGCCAAGTTCATAAAGTGCGACGTATCGGACGATGCTCAACTGGCAGCCGCTTACAAACAGGTGGTCGACAAGTATAGAAGACTGGACGGAGTGATCAACAATGCAGCGGTGGTGTCTACTGATGAGAGAACTGTTAAAAAGATGGTGGATATTAATTTTGTAAGTATATATTATAAGATTTTAGTTATCATTAAGCTGAACTAATCCTTGAAAAACCGGAGGATAGATGGAATACTGAATAATGCAGCAAGTTTTGTAGAAATGCAGGGGAACTGATGATCTTTTTTATTCATAAAAGAAAACTACATAGATTTGAGAAATAACAAAGTTTTTAACGAATGGAAGGGAACGCAGAAGTAAAAGATATCGATTGCTGCTGATTTCACAAATAAGTCACGTTTCATTTGAGGAAATCAAAATTCTAGGAATGGGTTTAGAACTACACAGTTGGATACAGATATTATTTGTGTTCAAAAAGTTAATAATAGAAGCTAATATCAGCAACATGAAAGAGTAATAAGTCACGGTACGGTTAATGTCAAAGGACAACAACACAATAAGCGAATTGTTACTAAAAATAATTTCATGTTTGATCTGACAATTTCGAAATTGTAGGAATAAATACGAGTGACATTGTTGTCAAAGCTAATTCATCGTTTGTTGGTTTATACTAAACTACTACTAATACTAGAGATTGAAAGGTCACAACACATAAGCGAAATGTTACTAGAATAATTTCACGTTTGGTCTAACAATTTCGAAATTATAGGATTAAATACGAGTAATATTGTTTACAAAGGCTTTTCGCTTATTGGTCATTACAGTGGATTCGACTGAGTTATAATGGGTGTAAAAATACCCTTAACGAAACCGAAAGGCACTTGTTTTTCCCATCATTGCGTTACCTTCTAGTTACGGATATATTTGGGGTCAAAGTTCTAACTTTTTCACAAGTTTTTTCAAGGCTGATTATGCAGAGCAAAATATCAGTATGGAACATAACATCAAACCTGTAACCCCCGAAGGATGTGTACCTAATAGTACACACACATTTCGCCAGTTATGTTTTTTAAGTCCCATGTAAAACGAGGCGAGCCTATTGCCTTGAAACGGGCACAAATCCAGACTCCGTGGCTGCTACTGAGAAATTACTGATGAAAAAACCCATTAACATTTTGCCCGACCTGAGAATAGACCAGAGAAACTCAGGACCTCATGCTCAGCAGTCGCGCGCTCGCGACCACTCAAATGACGAGGCAGTCAACTATGATCACTAAGATTTGACAATTCAGAAATTCTAAGAATGAAATCAAACTACATTATTTATACTTCTTGTACGCACGACGGCGAATCAAGCTATACAAAACAAGTTTATGCCGATATCTCTTTGTATAGAAAATCTTTACAAAGCGAGGCCAAGCTATATTGGAAATTTACAGCTTCATGTGCCGCCGTGTGTACCATCGTTTGTAAGTAAATATTGGGGAGTCGACGTAGTAATAAACTAGGCTGCGGTTTCGACTGTCTACGAACGAACGCACAAGAGGACGTTCGATATTAATTCTGTGAGTTATGAGTTCTCGCGTGAGTTACCATGGGTTATTCGGTTTTGATTCGATTAGAAAGGCGGGGATGTGATTCGTGTTTAGAATTGGCATGCTTTTTATAGGGAATTTTGTTTTGTGGTTTTAACTTTATGTTAAACCTACTAGGTGGCTGTTGTGCGCGACCTTCGTCCGCGTAGAATTATTGTAAAAATATAACTTCTGGAAATCGGAATCTGATTTTGTTAACAATTACAACGGTTTAATTTTTTTGCACGGACCCCTAATTCTTTTTCTAAATTATAAGAAAGATAATTATTAAGATATAATTCCTTTTTTTCTGTGACACTTGGTAACATTGAAATCTAATGAAAGAGTACCTAGAAAAAAGATACTTAATCTTCGATTAGTTCGTTTTAAAAAATTTGCCTTTACAAACTCACTTGCTTCTATCGATGTCACATAATATCAGAAGTAGATCATCTTCTATCTACATAATTTATCATAATATTTACAGTATCATCATATTTTTTTATAATTCACTATAAAAACACCATCCACTTTTACTGCCACTAAATAACACAATGCTTCTTACAGACTGCAACAGTCACCAGTACCTTGAAGGCTCTTGAAATTATGGGGGTCAACAGAGGAGGTGGTGGCGGCACCATCCTCAATATATCATCGTTATTGGCACTTAACCTTGGCACCCATCTCCCAGTCTATGCGGCGACGAAAACAGCTGTGTTGCAGTTCAGTATAGCTATGGGGGTAAGGACTATTTTTGTTTTCTTCTATCAAATACTAAGACGGGGATCAACGAATGGTTACTGCTAAGACGAGAATTTGGGGCATAGAATTAGAAATGAGTATGTAAGAGGAAGTTTGAAACGGAAAGTTGGGAACGAAAAGTAAAATGAAAATCAGTTGCCATATTATGAGCATCTAATGCAGAGGAATGAGGAACATGCTTTGGGCAAAGTTTTGAATATGAATGTTTAGAGGTGAACCAAAGAAATGATAGAAGGAATGAGTGAAAGAAGATATAGCTGAAAATGTAGTGAATACGGAGATGACAGCCAAAAGAGACGAAATATGAAGACATGCCGTTTCGCCCCAAAAAAAGAAATGAAAATAAATGGAGACACGAAATTCGTGAAGTTTAGATCAAAATCTAGATCTAGGTTAATTAAAAACTTATCTAAAATCTCTTGTTCTAAGGAGATTTTTAAAAACATTTTTTGGATGAAATTAAATGTTCATCTCTGAATTTTTTGCTTTAGTTGGAATGTTAATTGCCTGGCTAATGTAAGGTTTTGTGTATTATTAACAGTAATTCGTTGCCTAACTTAAAAAACAAATCATTTTAAGAAACTTATTATCAAAGAATACCTTCTATTAAATAATGTTTCTAGAGACACTTAAGATTCAGATGACCAGTATTACGATAGACGATTATTCAATATTGACCTTTTCATTTTTTTCCAGACAGAGAAAGCATATTTAGAGAGCAAAGTGCGAGTCATCACAGTGTGCCTCGGACCGACAGACACAGCTATCCTAAACAAAAACTACTTGGAAATCTTCAATAAAGATTCAGTTGAGACAATCACATCCCGCGTGGCCGTGAGACAGAGGTGAGGGTAGATAAGGCTGCATTTATATAGAGTGTAAGGGACAGCATTCCATAAACTGATGGGATAAATATTATATCATACTAAGATGACCGGTACAAGAAATTATTTCAGGAATGTTATGGGAATCCAATAAATTTGATTTGTTTTATTTCCTCATACGCAATGTATCGTTACCGTGGCAAAACGCACGTAGCGAACGACAAGCGCGACGACGGACGGTCTGATGAACTCTGTAGCCAGGGTGAACAGCTGCATTTTCCGCGTCGTCCGTTAGAGTATTTCAACATCCATTGGATTTTTGATTTTAGCGTACAGGGAATGTAATTTTACTTTGAAATAAAGAATTCCAGAGAAAAATCCGGTGGAATATGATTCAAAATAAGGAACTGAATGTAGGGTACATTCAGTTGATGCTTGTTTGATGATGTTGGGGCTTGATTGTAGGGGCTTAGACCCTGTTCACTGCTTCGGGTGACGCTACTTGGTACAAGCGACGGGCGCGATTGTCACTTGTTTTTTTTTCGGAGTACCGTCGCGTCGCAACTTGTGTCGCGGTGACTCGATGTATGCTCTTTCATTTGTTTTACCCGCAGTCACTGTAGCAAGACGCGTATCGCTGAAGCATGTAGTTTATGGCCAACGGGTTAGGCTTTGTGCACGCTTTAGTAAAGGCTGCCTGCAGACAGACTAACACTAATGATATTATAAATAAAAAGAGATAGATATCGTACTACTGCGCGTAAATTGTTGCAGATAAATTCAGACAATTGTCGTAATTTAAGTACTTCAAGCGCACTAGCTATATCTCTCTGTATCATACGTTCCGAATTATCTATCGCAGTCGTAACGATATTTCAACGCCGCTCAGTATGAACGTAGCGTTTTTTTCTTTATAATATCATTGACTAAGACTGTATGACCATAAGTGGCGTCCAAACACTTTTATTTGGCAAACTTAACAATTTTTATCACAATAGCTTAGTTGTCGAATTGGAATAGCAATCTAGGTATTTTCACCCTTGTCTATAATAGAGACAAGGGCTAAGTGAGAATGTTATAGGCTTCTTTAGAGACAATAACTAATTAACGATTCTGATTCTGCCAGAATTTTCTCGCACAAAACAACGTTAGGGGAACGCTAATCGTGGCATGTTCTGAAAATCAACAAACGCTCCTCTGTCGTGTATAAGCAGCCTTATTCATACGTTCTAGATGAAGTTCGTGTTGATGAAGATAGTTTGGGAGGAACGAGTTTTGTGATAAAATCGACTCGTGCAAGTTTCTCTTTGCGAATACGTGCATGGATAAAATAAATACCTGATGTGAGAATAGCAAGATAGCTTCTTATGGTTGTAGTCTGTTTGGTCAAACCTAACTTATAATGAAAAGCTAACATATTTTTACATTGGAGATAGAAGGTGTAAACGGACCCTTCACGAAGCCGTCAACCAAGCATTAACTAACTCTATGCAAACGTTAAAAGTAGGGAAAAAAAATTTTTTGAGGTGAAAAATCAAGTTTTACGATAGAACACATTGTAACCCACTCAAAACATTACGTTGATGCATGCATTTAGTAGTACGGGGGCCAAGGAGATATTTCAAGAACAGTTATTACTTATTATTAAAAAATAAAAACTTGTGAAAATGTTAGAGTTTTGACCCCCAATATCTCCGTAACTGGTAGGTTCCTTGATATCGTTCGAAAAAAAAATTATCGCAATGGTGGAAAGATCGAGAGAGAGAGTAGGCATCGAAAAAAACCAGCATAGACAAAAGCAAAATTGAAATATAAAGGCCATCGTTTTGTCTACTTTGTAATAAGTTGAGGTTTGTGGCTTTGTCCTTTCCTGCCGCAGGAACTTTCACTAAAGTTTATTGAAAACGGACAATATCTATCTACTTAATTTCGTATTTCAGTTTGTTATTAATTCCCACAAAACTTTGAAACGATTCCTAGCTTTATTTTTTTTAATAACTACAAATTACTTTTCTATCCCACAGCAAGTCAAATTCCTCTTCTCATACATCATCATGTTCCTGTCCTTGTCCAATGTTACTTGGGGTCGGCGCAACACGTTTTTTTCTTCCATTCTCCCCTGTCAACCGTCACGCAATAATTTACACCTTTTTCCTTCATATCATTCCTCACACAATCCATCCATTGTTTCCTTGGTCTTCCTCTCCCTCTCCATCCACCTCTTCTCATAAAGAAAACGAATAAACCTAAATAAAAATAATATATGTTTTTTCAGGGTGGAGTCAGCAGTGTCAGGCATACTAAAAGTTTTGGACGAAGGAAAAACTGGGTCCACGTGGATCGTGAAGGACGACCAGCAAGCGTACGACCACACAGAAAAGTTGAACAAAGCTTTTGAACTTTTAGCAGATACCTAAATCTCGAAACAACGGTTTTTAATACAAGAACCTTACAGACTGAATTTGAAATGAGAGGATTTGTTTCACTTCGTTTTGTATAAATATTATGCTGTATGATGGAAGGAATTTAGTAATGCCTACGATTAAATAGTGATATTTGTTTTATAAAAAAACATCTAGTTTTTTTTCATATTCATACCACGTGAACTTTAAATCCCACCAAAATTCAAAATCATTTTGTAAAATATAAAATATTTCCAACTAAAACTAAAGTACATTTTCGGTATCCCAGATATAAACAAAAATGAGTTTCCTCCAGATTGTCGATATTTGGTTGTGTGAACAGTGAGCGATCGAAATCATCAATACACCGTCGAGTTACCGCACTCTAATATTCATTTTTTTTCGTCCTGTCATATCGTGTTTTTGTTTTTACGAATTCTATTTTTAAAATCCTATACGGATAGTATAGAATTTTAAAAATAGAATTCTTATTAAATTTTTGACGGACATTTGACCTCAGCTCTAACCAAGTTTTTTCGATGTAATAGTAATGGTTTTGAATAGTCAATGCTGAATAATTTTAAATCTGTTCTAAGTTATAGTAAGTATATTTCGGATGGATGTATATGAGACTGATTTTAACGAATAATATCTAATATACCACATTTAGAATGTTGAATTACGAGTAATTTGACTTATTTAACTGATTTGTAAGAGATTTTGGGTTCGCTCATTTAAAAAAAAATACTTAATCGGCTTGGACGCAACTTGCCTGATGTAAAGCGATGACACGGACTATAATGGCAGTTCTAAACCCACGAGAAAGAAATACTAAAATTGATTCACTATATACTTGGTACTACAAAATGAGTGCATATTTGCGCCACTTACATAGCCGCCAACAATAACTGTAAAAGTGTAAAACTTTAAGTCATTCTGACTTAACACTTTAATGACTTCACAATTAATATTTTATTGAGTAACATCAAAATAATAACGAAATTACGAATTTCAACAGTTTATTTCACGAAAATTAAAAAGTACGAATACAATTGATTGATAATACATTGTTTGAGTTTTAAATAGCACAATACCCTGGTATTGTGCTATTTACGAAAACAATCGAACTACCCATTCCTTTCAAAGCAAACAATTGGATTATAAAATGTTTATTTATTTATTTATTTATGTACACACAAAACACTCAACAAGACATAATATTAAGATAGAAGAGCACAAAGGTACTGCTTATTTTATGCGAAATCTCTTCCAGCAGACCTGCGAGAGAAAAGTAGGATTAGAAATGTAGACACAGTGTGTAGAAAAGACAAACAAAGTTATACCTATATAAAATAAACATACATACACATATAAAATAAATACTTGTTTGAATAAATAATGTTTTTGGTAGTATCTCCATTGTTTGTATTATTTTATTTTTTAAATGTAGGTATTTATTTCGGCTTTAATCAAACGTTAACAGCATTTTTTTTTACATAATTCGATTAGTAATTCGTTTTTTTTTTTTGTTTTTTGATATTTAAAAATTGCCTGTAATGGTCTAATTGAAATAAATGCTTTGAGTTTGAATTTTTTTCTACAAATAATTTTAATAGGATTAGGCTGTCATTTGTAGATCTTTCGTTACATCATGTCGTCGGACATTGGCCTGAAAAACTGACAACGAGTCTTACCAAGGGGTATCGTATTAGGCAGTACTAACCAGGTTGTGGAAGTTAGGTAGGCATTAGCTTCATGTAAATACTCGTATTTAGACTGGAAGCCGACCCCTAGCATAGTTGGGAAAAGGCTAGGCAGATGATGATGACTTTTATTACTCTTAATAGACATGAGCTTTTCGGCAGCTAATGACAATGTTATACATTTTTCTCTTACCATCATCGTTACCTTATTATAAAAGCGAAAGTTTGGATGGATGGATGTTTGTTAGTCCATCACGCGAGAACCGATTTGGGTGAAATTTGGTACAGAGATAGATTACAGTGTGGAATAGAACAAAGGCTATTTATTACCCCGGAAAAACTCATCACAATTTTCACATGATCGAAGTCGCAGGCAACGGCTAGTTACTGATAAAATGTCATTATTTAGGGACCAAGATTTCTTTACCTTCATTGTCTTTCTTCATCTTACGAAGGTACGAAGAAGGTACTTGTGGTCTCTTCAACCAAGCATCTCCTTGATATCCCTCCTCAAAGTATTGTCCAACTTCATCCCTCTCTCTGCTCAAACTTCCCGTATTTGGGACGAACAAGAAACGCAATCATGGGACTAATTTACTATGTGTTCATACCAGACCGCACAGTTGAAACTTGGCAGGCAAAATGCAACTGTGTCTGTCACTGCAGTCTCTCTGGAGATTTGGCTAATTTACGATTCGGATTTATCCCTAATCCACACTCCGAGTGTTCCCATTTCGGAATTAGTCCTTTTTAGTTTCGTTGTTATACGAAACTCGGAAAGCAATGCGTGAAATGCAGTAGTAACTTTGTTTTTAATTAACACACTACGAAAAACAAATTTAGTTTTGCCGTTGAGTCTAAATTGACATATGAATGAGCGTTAACCCTTTGTGTGCGAGTCCGACCGTTATTTGACTAGAATTACGGAAGTTGGGGATGGGTTTTTTTTAAACTTTGCCTAAACGTAAAATTTTCATAAATGATACGGTAGCAGCCTTCAAAGTTTTCATACGAATTTAAAGTTACCTTCGTATAACTTGAGTTTGCTGAACATACCGTTCGTACGGTTAAATGTTCCGCTTATGTTCAGAATAATACTGTACTTATATCTATTTTAGCCATGCTATTTAACACATAACATCACACCTGTAATCCCCGAAGGGTTAGGCAGAAGTGTACCTAATAGTACACCCACATTTCACCAGTTATGTTTAAGTCCCATGTAATAGGGGGCGAGCTTAAACCATCAACCGGGCACAAATCCAGACTCCGTGGCTGCTACTAAGAAATTTCTGATGGAAAAACCCAATAACAATTTGACCAACCCGGGAATCGAACCCAGTACCTTATGCTTAGCAGTCGCGATTGTGACTACTACACCAACGAGACAGTCAGGTCATGCTACTTCTATTTTCATAAAATAAATATAATGGAGAAAATTGTCCAGATAAGTTTCCCAAGAAGTGTAAGTTATTATAAAGTCTAGAAATTGGATTGCCTGCACAGTGCAGCTGTACCAGGAAACATGTTAGTCCTCGTTTACTTCTAAAAATGTTGGTGATAAATATTCTCAACGGAGTGGCAGGGACACTGACGCGAAAACGGTTACCACGAATTCTGCACTTACACGTTTTGACCCTACATTGAAATTTTTCATCGGTTATAAAAAAAAAATGTGAGCCGTCACGGGACGCCTGGCAGATGTGAAACATCGACATTATTTTGTAAAAGTAATATGCAGAAAAGAACAGATTGTGATTGGAACTAAATATGTCATAATGATAAAATAAAATATTACGATTTTTTTTCCAGATAACGATGACTATTTATTGAATAAACATTTATTTTCATTAAATACAAAAATTTACGAATTTATTTCAAATCGTGACTATTTAATTCGTTTAATCAGTGACTTCGGTAATAGTTATATTCGATGTTGCCTCTGAGGACGGTATTACTGTGACAATTGGTCGATGGTAACTGAAGTATGTTACAAAAGTATTGGAAATTCATTTTAATTTCATTCTTATTGAAATTAATGCATTAAAACAATTGCTTAGAGAATAAATTTATTAAGACTGACAGAATTGTATTTCAAAATCAGCTGATGGCGTGCAGCGCACGAATGTTTTTCTTATTTGTTATTTTATTAATATGAACATTAAAAAAATAATTAATTTTTTATCAGAAAAATATTTTTTTTTCAAGTAAAACACAGGTTATGTGTACTGTAGTAAACAACACTGTATACTGTAATGCCTCTAGATACATCCAGCAGGTGACGCACCGTACAAACTACTGCATATAGACTGTATATATATACCATCATATAGCGTGGCGACGCGTCGCCACGGCATGCGTCGCCACGCCAGAAATCGGTTTTAGGTCGTGCGGCTATAGATGTTTCACATCAAAAAATCTGTGGTTCCATATATTTTGACCGTGTAGGTATTGCACTTTTGTAGGAAACAGCAGTTTTTTTTTTCTCAGGGGCTCAGAATGTTGTACTGAATACATGGTAACCGTTTTCGCGTCGGTGTTACTTCCACCCCGTATAAAATATTTATCACCAACTTTTAAAGTAAGTGGAAGTAAATGTGAGTTTGTAAAAACTTTGTTTTTAATTAACATACTATGAAGAACAAATATAGTTTTGCTGTTGAGTTTAAATTGACATATGAATGAGCGTTAAGAGGCCTTTGTGTGCAAGTCAGACTCGCACTTGGCCGGTTTTTCGACTTGAATTTTCGAAATTGGGGATGGGTTTTTTTTTCTCAGGGGCTCAGAATGATGTACTGAATACGTGGTAACCGTTTTCGCGTCGATGTTCCTTCCACCCCGTATAGCATTATGTAGATTTATATAAGCCATGTCACATGGCATGCAGTTCAGGCGAAAATGTTTAGAGATTTCGTTAGCATAGCTCTAGTTACACGGCGAAAGGTTGACGTTGAAATATTATCGGGGGAATATTTTGCATAAAGATTGAACTGCAGGTTGACTTTTAGAAGGAAAAGAATAAACAAAATAAATTACAGCTTGTGATTTATTTTGTTGGTAAATAAAATATTGTAGGTAAAAATGGCAGATAACATACACTTACATACCATAATATAACGGCTGTTACCCCCGAAGGGTAAGACAGGGGTGTACTTAACAGTACACCAACATTTTGCCAGTTAATTAAATACTAGGAAATAGGGAGTGAGCCTATTGCCGTCAACCGGGCACAAGTTCAAACTCCGTAGCTGCCACTGAGAAATTTCCAATAACACTTCACCCAACCTGGGAATCGAACCCAAGACATTAATAGACAGCAAAGGCAGTTATAATAACTGAACTGAACTAAATATACTATAAAATAATAAACTAGAAAATATCTACGATTACATATAACCACTTCAGCGCTTACCATCAGGGCAGATAGTCAAACACGAGTCAATCAATAAACAAAAAAAAAATACATAAAATCCAAATAAAAAAAGATTAAAAAAAAAACAAATGAAGAACACAAATACACAAACCAACCAATTAACCAACTAACACCTTTAACACCAGCCAACAATATCAATTTATAACTAAACCGAGGTATCCGAACCGAAGCTCGAAGGTCCATTAGACCTGGTAACGGGTATCCGTAATTATTAATTCATCGGCATTAAGTCGAGGCACATCAAACGGGTACGGATCACGGATCGCAGCGAACGGGCACGGATCGCAGCTGAATGTTTGCCAAATCCGAGCGCCGCAATGTTTAACTATTCACTGGCATGTTTCAGCGGGTCTGAATTAGAGCTCTGATTCTGCATAAACGGGAAGATACTTACTTTTGTTTGATAGGATTTTAGTTTATGTTTAAATTGGTCTGCGGATGCTATGGTATTTTGTGAGTTTTCTTGGAGTATCTTTTCGGGGTTGAAATAGATGGAAATTTTCAACAACAAAAAACTACTCTTACTGACCCCAAAAGGCAGGTTTCAAAACAGCACGCTGCGTTCCAAAACGGGCATAGTGGCAGTGGCAAGAAGGCTGTTAGGCTAAATGGGATTGGCCGGGTCACGTCAACCGCATGCACGAAGACCGCTGGGCAAAAGTCTTGATGGGTGCCGGAAGGCGTACGGCGCCGCTGAGGCCGGCCCAGAAAGAGGTGGTGAGACGATCTGGACGCGACCGTGAGGGCTGGTTCAAGGAGGCACGGGAAAAGAGCTCATGGAAGGAATTAGGGGAGGCCTTTGCCCAGCAGTGGGACAATACGGGATAAAAGAAAAAAAAATACACCCAAACACAGATGTGTGCGTAATGATACATGTTTTCGGTCCCGCTTTGTCGAGAAGTGTTTTACATTTTTTATGTACCTGTAGAATTCCTACAGAACTTAGATTTTACCCGCTCCGGTCGGTGCTGATCCATTCCGATTGCATGTTAGATCGTAATGATTTACTTTCGCGTACTCGCCTAGTAGCCCATTTCCATTGTGCTTATTCATTAAAATGAAGACGGAAACTATAACAAAAAATATTGAAATAATTTCCTCATCATTCACCAATTCCAATCAAGGTACACCAATTTTAGGAAACACGCTTAATATAAAATTGCAGTCCACGTAACAGCGCAAAAGCCTTGATACTTCAAAAATAAAATTATCATTCAATTTGCGTGTCAAACTTTAAGGACAGTCGCCATATTTAAAATGAATGTGTAAAATTGGGGGGAAACATTGATATTCTGTCCCAGGGAGCTACGGCCCATTTGTGGGCTCGACGGACCCGAAAATTTTGTGAAATTATGTCATGGGTATCCCTGGGTGTTGGAACACCGTATGGTGGATTAGTTCGGATTGTTTTCTTATTGGCTAACGTGATTTTTTGTTGAATTGAACTTTTTAGTTTGCATTAATTTTGATTCTAGTTAGTATTCTGTTGATTGGAACAAAAAAAAATGGAAATGGAGAACTTTTCCCTGCAGTGGGACATAAAAGGCTGATATTAAAAATAGCAATTTGTATTCGAAGCGTTGCAATTATCTAATTCTTTCATATTTTGTTTGCTAAAGTATCACGATGTAAGCTTATTTTTCTCTAATTGAATTGCAACAAATCAGGCTGTAAATTAGTAAAGAAGTAAAATGATATTTCGTAGCATGTTTCATGAATTTGGTAATTCATCAATAAAATATCGGAAGTGCACAAAACATTTCAAAGCTTTTTAAAACTACCTCTTCAATATAACAAAGCTAATAGTACTTCAACACGCTTGATAAAAAAATAACATAACTCGGTTAGGGAATATTCCCCAAAAAAAAATATTTCCTCTTACTTAGTTCAATAAAGACGAGGTACTTAAGAGCCTATACAAAGTTTTTCCTCGGGAACCTCACCAATCACATGAAATTTTTGACTGATTTCTAAAGGAAAGGGAAAAAAGCAAGTAATGAGGGACTCTTCAAACCACTTTTTTTGTTTTTCCGTCAGAATTATTGTCTAAAGAGCTGAATTACTTGGAAAATGAAGCAAGCCTTTTTTGTGGTACAAAGTGAAATTTTCCTGTCTGTTGCGTTTTTCTTTTTTTGAAAATATTTTTTTTTGGGAATGTTTTATTTATGAAGGGACATTTGACTTTTATGTTTTTTTTTCTGACAAAGACATATTTGTTGGAATTCTTTTTACTACAATCAACACGTAATTTTAGCTGGTGTGTCACCAACGAGATTTAGAATAGGCATTAAGAGAAGCTTTCAGAAGAAATATCTTAGCAACAGTGTGATCTGTCACTGAATCACTGACTCCTAAAACACAGACACATAGTTTAGGAGTCAAAGTATTAAAATGATTGAGAACTAGTTACAAGCCTTTTATAGACTTTTGGTGAAATAAAGAATTTATTTATTTTGTCTCGTAACACTCGTACTGACAGCGACCACTTGATAATTGCAAGTCGATTTCTCTATTGTAGGTTTTCCCCGTCTCTTGTAATTGTTCTATATTTAAATGTCTATTGCATAGCACTAAGTTCACTGAAGTCAAGTTTCCTAGCAATTACAGTAATTTTTGAAAGCGTGTGCTATTGACTTTGTTGGCCCTTCGCCTATAACACTAGGCAAAGAGCCAAACACTTACAACTATTTATTTGTATCTAAACTTGTAACTTTTTAATCAAGCAAAGACACTTTATGTTGGATGGCTGCAGCCAAGTCGTCGTTATCTTCGTTTTAAGTACTGCCTAGCCTTTTCCCAACTATGTTGGGGTCCACTTCCAGGCTAATCAGATGCAGCTGAATACTAGTATTTTACATGGAGCGGCTGGCTATCTGACCTCCACAGCCCACTGGGTAAATAACTCTTGGTGAGCGACAGCCTTAGTCGACTAACAACTTGTCTACTGTCAAAAAAATGTATGATTTTGAATAAGTTCATTTAAAATTTTCCAGGTGAACCCTCAAGCGTCTTGGAGTTGTCAAAGTAGGCATAAAGCATCGTGGAGCTAAACTAAAGCTTTCGTTTCCATAATACTCAAAGATTATTATGTTATGTTATTTATTTACTCAAAACAAAGCACAGTAGTACAATTTAAAAAAAATACAGTTTTACAAAAATAGTACTACCTACGAACGTGTGGGTGAACACTGCTCTCCTAGCTAGGTTATGAAAACCTGTGTTAAGAAGCAGCACTCCGGTCCCCTAAAGGTCATATAGTGCTTCTGATGTTACTGTTACAATTTTAAAATAAATAAGTGTGTGTGTGTATGTATTTATGATTGTGTGTGGGGGGAGGGGGGGATGTGTGTGTGTGTTTTTATTTGTCCATGTTCACAACTTATGTTAAGATTTTTTCAGTTTCGTCATATGACTTATTTTGGAGGTACGATTGCACAATCTTTTTACATTTGTAATACGGTAGTCCGTAGATTTGACACTCATCGTTTCTGTTGTTTTCTTATGTTTTCTATTGTGTTTTAAAAAAAAAGGGCAGTTTGGGAAAATATTCTAGTTTACAAAATACATAATTCATTTACAAACTACAGCCAATAACGAATACAAACTCTCGTTTTAAATCAAAAATTCCAATAACATCGGTATCTAAGTAATATTTATCGCGTGGCCCATGGAGGGTACGAGCACAATTTCCGGTCACCGCGTGGACACAGCTACTGACCCACTTTCTGAGGAGACTTCACGTAGCCAAGACTCGTGTATTGTTCAGGACACGACTTTTTAAATGTTGCCGTATGAAGCGCGTATAGTTTCTAAAATGTTTTCTTTTTTGTAGGGTAAAAGTGTTCGTGTAGAAACCAATTTACTGCATGCACATCATCATCATCATCTGCCTAGCCTTTTCCCAACTATGTTGGGGTCGGCTTCCAGTCTAAACTGGATGCAGCTGAATATCAGTATTTTACATAGAGCGACTGCCTATCTGACCTCCACAACCCAGTCAGTACTGGGTAATAAGGTACCCCTTGGTAAGACTGGTTGTCGGACTTTCGGGCCTATGACTATGTATCTGTAACGACTGTCAAAGTTCTACAAATGACTGCCAGGACCATTCCGATGTACGGAGGAGAGTCGATATGTAATGGATGGTCACCGATCAACGGACCAACCTAGTTGCACCAAGGCAAGCGCAGTTTAACTTAAAAAATCCCATAAAAATATCTCAATCAATAATATTTTTTTACTGTCCATTGCATTATGAACCCTCCTTAGTTCCGTCCTTATAATAAAACGACGAGCAATGTATTTTCCAACAGAAATACGTCACATTTTATGACGACACGTGAATCGGACGTAATCGATTTATTTTCGTCACTGCCCTTTAAGGAACCCTGCTCTAATTAATAAAAGAAAATGTCAAGTTGTTTTAGAAATTGTAGGCTACATTTTTTGTAACATGAAAAAGGGTTAGGTGGAGATTAGGGTTAAAAGTGGTCTTATATTTTTTCGAAGATGAAAATGGGTTAGGCAGGGTTAGGTGGGCAATAGGGTTTAAGTTGTTTTACACGAAGTTCATTGGTGCATACCATCTAGAAAGGGTTGCCGTTACAGAACGTAATATGATAGACTCACCTAGGCGAGCCTTATTTTCTACCTTACTGACTGAGCAATCTATAGACCGACCAATTTAATGAGTCCTCGCGAAGGTATCAATTTAAATGGAATATTCTGAAGGTTGATCGCGTATTGGTTCAATTAGTATCCTAATACCTACGTGGATTATGAATAAAAGAAAATAACCCGTGGGATGTTGTTAGGACTTCGTGGACGCTTAATGTGCGTTTAATGGGGCAAGGCGGAGGACTCATTAAAGCAGTTGGTCTATAGTTATTTCACCAAATTTGAGGTATTATTATTATTTGTGATGATACGATGAAATAAAGAAGAATAATAAATAATATTTCACAACTCAATAGGAATTCCTTAAATTCTGTTTAACCCTGATCTCAAAAATACGTACTGAATATTGTTAAAGTATATTAAAACATGATGTGTGTAAACGTAAAAATAAGTGTTTGTTTTAGTGATTCAATTAATTTAAGCCTGTATTGATAATTATAATTTCGCAATGAGATTTAAAATAATTACAATTCATCAATTTCGACAATTAATTAATTTTGTTCTATTGAGTAATATCTCCAAAGATATTAATATTAATGCTTTCTCTTTAAGGTTTTTCTACACATCTAAAACAAACACACAAATCGTAGTATAGTTACCAATGTTTACAGTAATTTCAGGGTTCGTAAACACGAAAGTTTCTCCTTCATTATGTTCGGAACAGCACGTAAAATATGCGACACCAACTCAAGTTAGCACATGACTAACGACTCCAATTTGTTACTGCCAACAATTTATTCGCATGCAAAATGTTTGCAACCCCAGCAGCACCGGCGTCCGGACTCCATTCAACTTTATGTTGGTTGCCCACGACCGACAAATCGGTGACCGAGCTGAAGTTGCATGATTTCCCTGATATAAGGGACCCAACATTGAATCACCGTTGTTTATTTCGGGTCTATGGGATCCTGATAAATCAGAAAATAGGGCCGCGGAAAATCAGGACATAAAACGCGGTCCTTACCAAATACCGACGACGAAAATGCAAAATAGCAGAAGGCGAAGTTTCTCGACTCGCTTTTTGTCGGTAAAGACACCGAACTATAATCGGAATTTAAAAACTGTCGTCTGCAATCAGCCTTAATTACAGAGCACCAATAATTGGTAAGGAAAAACTTCGAATAGTAAAGTCTTTTTAATTATATGCAAATTAAAGGATGGTGTACACAGTTTCAAATGGAACAACGTGGAGTTAAAACAAGACGTAATGGGCCGTAATGAGAGTGTACCTGCAGAGTAATTATAAAGGTTTTGTTGCAGGAGTTTGTGTAGCCGTGTCGCCGATTAAACAACAATTATTTGTTAGGCTTAACCCATGTGGGGTGGTGGAGAATATAAATGTCGGTCTTAATTTTGTTAGTGTTTACATTGTGGATTAAAATTGTATGCGAGGATTATGTTTTACTGGCAAATAATTCAAAGTACAATAAAAAACCTGACACTTTAATTACTGTCAAAGCACGATGACTGTTGTTATCATGTTACAAGAATTGATTGTATACATTCAACACTTATTTATTAAACTATAGTAACTAACCGAGGCAGGCCCAAGAAACGCTGGCGTGACGATCTGTATTTATTCTTAACGGATTGGTCGGAGAGGGCAAATCGTAAACAGGATTGGAAAGCCATGGCCTTTGACCAGCAGTGGAACAGAGCAGGCTGATATAAAAAATAAAAAAGGTACTAAAAATCTAAAGTTAAATAAATAAGTATGACGTTGAATTCTACTACAGATACATGCCTATGTTCTATATTAAGATTTCCAAAAATATGTAAGGGAACTATAAAGTAAAGGTTTATGAGTAAACATCGCTATTCTCTTTAAAACTCGTCTACTAAAGAACATAATACCATACATGGATAAGAATACATATACGTCCCTCCTCCACTAGACGCTTCAATACTCAATACTCAATACTTTATTGCATTCCATAATGTATACAAGGCTGGTAGGTAAATTATAGAGAAACAATTATGGACCCTGTCGGGCACAGCAAGTTAGTTTTTAGAGGAGAGGATGAAGCGCTTTTTGTTTAAAAACATAATAATATTGAAATTAAGGATTCAGTGAATTTATTGTGCAATAGATACCTGAATAGCTTTCTGTCATCGAACCTCAGGATTCAATAATAATAAATACCTATTTAGTCTACGACAGTGGAGCTCTTAGCTCAGTAATAACAGCCGCTCGGGTCGATCGCCAGGTTGAGCCGCGCTTGCCTAGGTTGGTCTGTAGATGGGTGACCGCCCATTACATTCCGAGTTTTCTCCACGCCTCGGAGAGCACGATAAACCGCCGGCCCCGGCTGTCATTTATAGATCTTTGACAGTCGTTACAGATAGTCGGTACGGTGGCCTGAAAGTCTGACAACCTGTCTTACCAAGGGGAATCGTATTTCCCAGTACTAACTGGGTTGTGGAGGTCAAATAGGCTGTCACTCCATGTAAAATATTGGTATTGAGCTGCATCCGGTTAGACTGGAAGCCGACCCCAACATAGTTGGGAAATAGCTGGGCAGATGAGTCTACGAGAATGAACGGTGATCTGTTGTGAATACGACAATATTACTAGATGATTTACCTTAGTTCCATAGAGACGATACTTATTTGAAAATTTGAATCCAACAAAGTATTTTTGTTTGACTGTAAGAACGATATACTATCTCTTTTTTTGTTTGTTTTCTTTACGTTCACACGAAACACATACACAGGAAATAACATACAGATAAAAGAGCACAATGATGCCGCTTATTTCATTTAGAAATCAAGATAGACAAGAAACGTAGACACCGTGTGTAAAAATAATAAATTAAGAGCGTTTATACAGAAAGTTTGCAACGTCGCAAATAGCTGTCAAATGCAATATTGTATGGAAATAAGAAATATGGCTAATTAGTGAACTAGAATAATTGCAATCATAAAACTGAATTTGATGTTGTAACCGCTTTAGGTTTAAAAAAGGCATTTGGAAAGTTTCCAAATACTTTTATTACATCTAAAACTAAATATTCGGTGTTACGATGTCAATTATTGCATTTCATAATCGATTTTTTTTTTGTTTACTAGTTAGCCTTATTTCTTATTTCCATACAGTAATATTGCCAAATTAATCAAAACAGAGAGGTTACTGTGGCCACCCCATGTTGTTATCATTTAATCCTAGGTATATAAGTCCTATCGCTTTATGTTATTGACGGGTATTAACAGGTATATTATTTATTAAAGTGTGTACTGATTGTGAGAAAAATGGATGATGTCTCACTAAAGAGGTGTTAAACCTGAATAGACAGTTAATAATTTAGCGTCAGCCTGTGGATTAGTAGAGGGAAATAACCTCAAGTCCCAGCCGCCGCGGGAGACGCCCAAGGGCGTCTGGGGTTACTTAGTGGCTCCCGGCCACCGTAGCCGCGGATGGCGAGTAATGGGCTAGCTCGCCGTCCGGCCGTCTTATGACGACAGGCCGTGTCAACGGCGCGTTCGTGTTCCACGCGCGCCTCAAAGAGATGTCAGCAAGCAAGTAGGGGTCCGCATGGGCCGATGCCTGCCAGGGCTGCGGGACTGTTCGAAAGAGATACCGTGGCCCTGGAACACAAAGGGCAAAGAAGGAACATGGATGGGTTTTAGTCAGTACAAGTCTGACACTCCCTTCCGCTCCGCCCAGAGTGGGGGGGGGTCATTTGATGATTTCCCATCCGAAAAAAAAAGCCTGTGGATTCACTTTACGAACTACGTAAATATCTTCCACACATACACACACACGGTTCTTCTACTCCTGATTTTACGTTACTGAAAAAATCTTTATTTTCATTACAAATAAGGTTGCTTTTGAGTTGCACCTGTCAAAGATAAAGAAGAAAGAACTGTAGGTACTTACTTATCATGATGGATTTTGATGACGTTTTGTGACAGCTGAGTGATAAAAAGAGAGATAACTTCACAAAGTCCATTCGTCGTTCCTTTTCAACACACATTTTCTTCCTTCCTCCGCATTACATGCCCATACCAAGCCAACAATATTACCACACAACTTTTCAGTCACCGGCACCACTTTCTGACTTTATCTTATGTACTCTTATGTATTCTAGACCCTACCAACCAATTAACTTTTACCACATAGTTTCAAAAACGTGACGCTTACATACCTTCATACCTAATATTTATTATACCTATTCTAAGCTATCTAATTTTCAAGGTATTGAAAGAGAAAGAAAGAGTTTAATATAATACCTTGAAAACAACGCTGAAAAATATAGCCGCACTTAAATCTAACCGCAAGCCACATTCCGGAAAAATATTACCTACACCATTTTACAAACAACAACAACACGCCTTTACTTAAAATAACTGTACCTCCTGGAAAGTGGGGTGCTGGAGTTTGAAAAGTATCGATATTTTAAAAATATATAATTTGCAAACACTGTTTTGAGCTTTCGCGGTTTATAACCAAACTTATACTGTCACTTACGGGATTTCTTTCGTGATTATTCATAATTCTGAGCTTTCCCCACAATATTTAATTATTTATAAGAGCATCGGTGTTTTAGTGGTTTCCTAAAATAAATAATTTAACATGTTTACAAAGTACGAAGTCGGCTGTACTGCTTTAAAAGCAACTTGGAAAAGCAGCGCATGTGGGGTAGATCCTGGATCCTGAACTCCAGGTTTTCGAGCAAGGGCGATTTTTTTAACGTGAATGAATAAATATAGTTTTTAGTTATTCGGCGTTTTATCTCGTAGCCCGAAAGTCTGGCAAGCAGTATTATCTAGTAATTCTAGAGGTCATAATAAATTATAGTCGCTCCATGACAAATTTTTCTAGGTACATCCGGTTAGACTGGAACCCGACCCCTACATTGTTGGCAAAAAGCTAGGCCATGGTATTTAATAACGATACAACAGAATATTAAATATCAATATACCAATATGTTTTCGCCAAACCCACAAGTAATTGTAACATTCTAGTCAATATTAACTCCACCATTGCTCCGGTTGATGGCACATCGTACATGCGAGTTCGTAAACAAAGTGATAAAACAATAGGACTGAAAACAAACGCCGAGCGGCATGTTCAATTTGAAAATGTAATAGGCAGAACATGGCAGGGATTTAATCATGCGTTTCGATTTTGTGCCAACGACTATTGTTTGGGAATCTACCTTTCTGATGTGATGTTCAGATTGACTGTGAATTGTTTTATAATGTTTCTTTTTTTACGATACATGACAAAAATTAAGCCAAATTTTTAATTTAGTGTTCTATTTTTTATGGGAGGCAACAAACAGCTGTTGACCAGAGAAATTGTAGGTCAAATACGCTGTATTCAATTCACTAAAGTTTTAAAAATAATCAGCACGAATTATGCAGCAATTAGATACTGGCGTAACCGTGATTATCTGCGAAGCAATACCTACGAGTGACTGATTAATACTCAAATACATATGTCGGATATGTCAGGATTTATTCAGTTAGGCTCGTACATAATTTTGGCAAATGATGGGCTTCGTGCTATGAAAACAAAGTAGATGCAATACACTGTTTCTAGCAAAACTAACTAATTACTTGAGATTACAACTTAACATAATAACACGGGGCGCAATGAATGTGGTACAGTTCCAAGACGTCTCAACTCCGCCGCGATCAGACATTGAATGTCGCCCTCGCCTCGAGCTGAACATCAGGGCTCAGTAGAAAACACACTGTGGTGTGGGTGGACTGGTAAGTAGGTCGCGTCATGTCACCAGTAAACATTGGCGCGTTTGCCGATTCATTTTATGCCCGTACTAACGACGGGATCCAATTACATGTTTTATAAGCTTTTAACTTGCCATACTAGTTAGTATTGGTCAAATCTTGCTACTGAATTTTAAACCAGTTTCCCCCAAAGGATTGAGCTGACATTTTGCACACACTTTTGGTCCTGGTGACAATACATGTTTATGACAGACATAGCTTGATCCTGCGGCCAGGATCAAACTAATTTCCTATTTTTATTGTAATAGACGCTTGTTTTTCTATAATGCTTAATCTATTTATTTTTAGTTCTTTTACAAAAATCATCACAACAGACCGAATACTAAAGTAGCCGTAAGCCTTGAGATTAAATTAGGACCCACAAGCTTAAATTGCCACTCCTTTGTCATCAAAAAAGGCTTTTTAAATAATTAATCCAGGAAAAGGTGTGGCTGAACCGTAATTAATGTCACCGACGAATTCTGTGCGAGCGAAAATACATTCACCTACTTTTAAAAGCAATTATTTGAAAGAAAACAACAATACCATTGACAAAAGATAGATCTGTTGATAGTATCGGTAGGCGGCTATTCTATCGAGTGCCTGTCACTGGCAGCCTAGGGGGCCAAGACGTATCGATTGCTGGGAACCAATCAACGTATTGCAGAGATGTTTACTTCGAGAGAGAGAAAAGCGTGACTTTTATATACAGGGTGTAAGAGACAGCCCTCCAGAAACTGATGGGGTGAATTCAATATATCATACTAAGATGACCGGTACAAGAATTTATTTCAAGAATTTTATGGGAATCCAATAAATTTGATTTGTTTTGTTTTCTCATACGCAGTGTATCGTTAATGTAGCAAAGAGCACGTAGCGAACGGCAAGCGCGACGACGAGTTCGATGAACTCTGTAGCTAGGCAGGAAGTGAACAGCTGATTTCACGCGTTGTTCGTTAAAGTATTTGAACATCCATTGTTGGGTTTTTTATTTTAGCTGTATTATTTACATAAATGGAGTGCTGCGTACAGGGAAGACAAATATTCCGGTGATATACGATTCAAAATAAGGAGCTGAATGCACCCTGTCAGTTTGTGGAGGGCTGTCCCTTACACCCTGTATCTGCTTACACAAGTTACCTATATTGTAAGATGCGTATGTAGGTAACATGTTTGTTTGTTTGTTCACAAGGTTCAAACTTGGAATGGTCGAAGTTTGTGATTGCGTTGAGGCGTAAGTTTGTTTTACTTCAAAAAACACAAAGTTTAAAGTTCGAAGTGTTTTGCTCGGAAAAATCTTAAATAAAGGTGTATTTTTACTTAGAAATGGTAAGTTATAGGTTTGATATGTTTAGAATAGGATAAATATAACAAATTAATTGGGATAAGGGCAGGATAATGAGGATAAGATAAATATTTGAAAACGTCATCAGTTTCATTCAAGTTTTAAATTCACTGTTTCCATAAACATGGAGAAGAGCCCTCAATGTAATCCGATATTTTTTTAAATCCGTGTTATTTTATCTATAAAATATGATTCATTTAATTTTATTGGTTCTCTAGTTCAAATCGGAATTTCTTAGTAACTGTCCGGTTGACGACAATGGGCTCAAACACAATAACTGGTGAAATGTGGGAGTACAGGTACACCTCTTTTTTTTTTTTTTTTTTTTTTAGTATGGGAAATCATCACTGGGCGGAGCGAAGGGAGTGTCAGACTTGTACTGACTAAAACCTATACATGTTTGTTCCTTCTTTGCCCTTTGTGTTCCAGGGCCGCGGTATCTCTTTCGAACAGTTCCGCAGTCCCGGCAGGCATCGGCCCTTGCTGACGTCTCTATGAGGCGCGCGCGGAACACGAACGCGCACAGGTACACCTCTGCCTATCCTTTTAGGGAAATACAGACGCGGTGTATTGTTATTCATTAAAAATAACCCAGGTATTACCCCAAGCCTTAAATTGTTTAAAGCCTAAACCGAAATCCATGTTTTACAAAGGTGAGGGCACCTAAAAATACACGCAAAATATAACAAAGCGTCAGCTCAGGCATACGCTTACACCTCATAATTGTGAAGGTTTTCAGAGGGTCGGTTTTATCTTGAGAGGGTCTGTGCCGACCATCCAATGAGAGCTAAGCTAAATTAGATTACCTTTCTTTGTTACACGTACTTTTTTCTTAGCTAGTATATTTGTCGGCGAGCTAATATTGCTAAATAAGCTAGTCATGTTGTATAAGCGGTACCACGTAATGATTATTTTGTAGCATCGAGTCTTCACTGGCAATCTTTTAAGCCTATGGCAGTCTACTGCACATAAAGTCTGCATAAGGCTACTAACATGTTGAGTCGTTTGTGCATAACATAAAATCACGGCTGTTTTGTCCGAAGGCAGAAACAGAGATGGCCTACCTACCTCGATATTAATACTATGCATTAAAATTTCGACGTCACACGGTCACACACAATAGTCTTATCTATACCATAA
This sequence comes from Noctua janthina, assembly GCA_963576755.1. Taxonomy (NCBI): domain Eukaryota; kingdom Metazoa; phylum Arthropoda; class Insecta; order Lepidoptera; family Noctuidae; genus Noctua; species Noctua janthina. Next base: position 5,082,747 of record OY755058.1, read on the forward strand.
AAATATATTTACTTCGACATATGGTATAGTTTGTCTTTCATCGTTAGTTTTGTCAATTACATATTTCAGCACAGCCCTATTCAACGGAAGGTGTGTTAAGGATAAACGATTTGAAAATAAGAGCGTATTGTTTCAAAGGAACCTGGGCATAATGGTGTCGGAAACGTATCGTTGTTACTCCAAAATCCCAAATCTCTTTTAACGAACTTGTGACCCAAATTTTATTGTAAATGATACTAGAAATTAAAACACCCTCTGTGCCCATTTTGCAAGCCCGCAATTAATGTAACGATATAAACCCAGATCCTGTTACGAAATTCAAAATAATAGGTTTCCCGATATAACCTTTGAAAATGGAAGTATTTTTCTTTGAAATGTTACAGCATTTTTTGGTAACGACCAAATAATGTTTTGAGTGAAACAGAATTTTTAAGTGACGAGTAAATTCAGTCTTTTACATCACTGAATGGTACTAAAGGCACTTGAAAATTCGCAAGAAGAATAATATTTTTCAATTACTTTTTTCTTGTTAACAGACAAACTGGGTTTACCCCATTTTCCTTTCTGCTTCGTTTTCCAATACTTGACCTAATTTTTGTGAATAAGTAAGGAGTTTTTGATGTTTCTGATTATTTTTGAGTTAATATTAGCAATGGACAAAGGCTTCTTCTTATACAGTGTGTAACAGAAAGGGAAAGTTGTTTAGTTTTATGGTCTGCAGCATATCCTTTCATATGACTATACCCTTTCTGTTACGGCCTGTAGATGAAGAAACGTACATTAATCACCGCGTCTCTAGTAAGTCTAGTTTTCCATTTTCCCGTCACAAAATTGAGAAGTAAAAAAAAATACATGAAACATTGTACACGGTATTTGGAATTCCCTGAGTGTGTAACCTATAATTTTATTATTTCCCGCCGTCTCCTTATTAGTAAGGGGCGCACGTTAAAGTGATAATTAAATTATAACAGCATTCTTTCCCCATTAAAAGTCAGCGTTAATTAAGTTCGAAAATTAAATTGAAAATTATAGTCACTTCAGAAAATCAGGGAACAGAAACTGCTGGCTGGAAACTGAAGCAAAGTGTAGGTGTAATTATTTTGTAGCTAGCTCATTGATCAAGAAGGTTTTATTACATGGATAAGATTTCAACCATATGAAGGTAATTTTAGGATAGATTTTTCTTTGAAAGGATTTAGGTATGTATTATTGTTTCCACGGGGTTACTGGAATAAATAATTACCCTCCGAGTTATATATTACCTATCTCTTCCTATTACTCCAAATGAGAAGGGTCTGCGTCATTGCTGTTTGTTAAGACACTCTTAATATCACTATCAATAGAAAAATAATATGCTAGGAATCTATTTATGACATCGGCAACAAAGTTCTTACATCTAATAATAGTATCCAATATAATCGAAATTCTTTGCCAATAAATAAAAAGATGAATGGAGAGGGTGAAAGCGCTTTTAAACAAAAGGATCTTTTATACATTGTACGCAGCTTTGTTCTTTAATAATACTGAGTAGAATATTCTTTTTCGAATAAAATCCATTATTTTTCTTAGGCTAAGAATATACTATCCGGCTCGAAATCTAAAATGAAATGTCGTGAAGTTGATGTCACTAGTGGTGAACATGAAATCAGGAAACGTAGGAAAGGACGGAAATATAAGATGTCTTAGGCTTGGGGTACACCGAATATGAATATAGTTAACTGTTAGGTAGATTTTTTCATTATCTTAGTTCCATGGTAACCAGTCTTACCATTACTGAGTAACTGTGGTGTGGAGGTCAGATGGGCAATTGCTCCATGTAAAATGGTATTCAATTGCATCCTACTGGAAGCCTATATAGTTGGGAAAAGACTTGGCAGATGATGACTTCTATGGTAAATTAGCCTATTTCTGATGATCTATCCTGGTAATGCAAAGTAGCGCAATAATCAATGAACATAAATAACAGTAAATTAAAAAATACGTATGCTACATGTAATCGCGTCCTTTTGTAAAACGTGTTAACTGTAACAGAGGTAACAGAAAATTAAAAAAAATAACATTTAAAACTCACACATAAAACCCACATAGGATAGGCAACACGACCTAAAAAGCTAAAACATTTTAAAGTATCACACCATGATAAAAATATCCTTCTACGTCATGCCCTACATTGTGCCCTGTCCTTACAGGGTGGATATAAGGGGGTGACTATCGTCAGCGTAGTTTGCTACGCTGACGACACGCTGGTACTGGCACAAGGGAGGTCGCACGAGGCGGCGGCCGAAAACATGACACGCGGGGTTGCGATAGTCGTGGAGAGGATCCGGCAATTGGGTCTCGAGGTGGCATTGCACAAGTCCGAGGCCATGTGTTTTCATGGGCCTCGGAATGCGCCACCGTCGGGATCCCTACTGACGGCAGGAGGGGTTTCCATCGGCGTCGGGTCGACGTTGAAGTACCTAGGACTCGTCCTCGACAGCCGGTGGAACTTCGTGGAGCACTTCCGACGTTTGGCTCCCAAACTGGAACGGACAGGGGCTGCCTTCAAGCGGCTCTTGCCCAACCTGAGGGGTCCAAACGCCTCCTGCCGGAGGCTATACGCGGGGGTCGTGCGGTCCATGGCCCTTTACGGGGCCCCGGTGTGGGCGCGTTCTTTGAGGCGGCAAGCTGCCCACTACTTGAACGCGCCCCAAAAGGTGATAGCCATAAGGCTAATCCGGGGGTACCGCACGATCTCCGGCGAGGCGGCTAGCCTCCTTGCCGGATTGCCGCCATGGGATCTGGAGGCGATAGTCCTCGCGCGCCTGCATGAATGGCGCGCGGAGGCACTACGTCAGGGGGAAACTCCGCTGCCGCGGCAAATTGCCGCTCAGCGGACAGACCTCCGGCGTGATCTCATGGCGACATGGAGAGAGCGACTGTTGCAACCCCGTGCAGGGCACGCTACCATAGTGGCGATAAGTCCCCTCTTTGAGGAGTGGCTAGAGAGGCGCCACGGCGCCCTCACCTACCGCCTGACGCAGATCCTCACCGGACACGGTTGTTTCGGGAGGTTCCTGCACCGAATCGGGCGGGAGGAAACGCCCGGGTGTTTCCACTGTGAGGATCGTCCGGAGGACACGGTGGAGCACACCGTAGAGGTCTGCCCCGCTTGGGCGGAGCACCGCCGTGTCCTTGTAGCGGCGATTGGCGGCGGCGATCTCTCGCGTCAGGCCCTGGTTCAAGCCATGGTCCGGAGCGAGAGGGAATGGGAAGCCGTCACCACCTTCTGTGAAGCAGTCATGCTAGTGAAGGAGGTGGCGGGACGTGTGAGGGAAAGAACCTCACGTCCCAGCCGCCGCGGGAGACGCCCTGGGCGTCGGGGGTCACGTGGTGGCTCCCGGCCACCGTAGGCGCGGGCCTGTGGACGGCGAGTTATGGGCTAGCTCGCCGTCCGGCCGTCTTATGACGACAGGCCGTGTCGACGGCGCGTTCGTGTTCCACGCGCGCCTCAAAGAGATGTCAGCAACCGAGTAGGGGTCCGCATGGGCCGATGCCTGCCAGAGCTGCGGGACTGTTCGAAAGAGACACCGTGGCCCTGGAACACAAAGGGCAAAGAAGGAGCATGGATGGGTTTTAGTCAGTACAAGTCTGACACTCCCTTCCACTCCGCCCAGAGTGGGGGGGGTCATTTGATGATTTCCCATCCAAAAAAAAAAAAAAAAAAAAAAAAGGGGGTGACTATACCTATAGCTGCTATATCTAAAGGTGGGTATAAAACGACTTCTCTGACAGCACATTTTTCATACTCCGGCCATTCCAGGGGTCCCTGAAAAAGCTTGAGTATATTTCGCTTTATATTTAGGTACCGCCAACTTTAGGAAGTGAAAAAATAAAGGTGAATAATAAAAAAGGAGGGTAATACATGCTATAATTTAAGTCGGTTATTGTTGCTGGAGATTATATTAATTTGTGTAGTTATTTTATTAATCTACTTTCGTGTCGATGGAACGACTTGTTTCAATTTCTTCGGCCCAGTACGTGGCCACGTTTATCGCGGCGACTGCGGCGTCTTTTAGGTCCTTTTACTAGACTAGACTAGCATTTTATTAGACTAGACTAGACTGACTCGTTGGTCTTTTTGGTCGACTGCTGAGCATGAGGTCCTGGGTTCGATTTCCAGGTCGGGCAAAGTGTTATTGGGTTTTTCCATTAGGAATTTCTCAGTAGCAGCCATGGAGTCTAAATTTGTGCCCGGTTGATGGCAATGGGCTCGACAGTTTTGTTTCAGTCCCATTTAATAGGGGATTACCTACATGGGACTTGAACATAACTGGCGAAATGTGGGTGTACTATAAGGTACACCTCTGCCTAACCCTTCGGGGATTACAGGCGTGTTGTTATATTATCTTTTATGTTATTTTATTAATAAATTTAACTTATTATTTAGGTAGGTATTGCGTACATATTCATTATTATTTTGAAGAGAGGATTCTTATGTACTTAATATGTAAATTGTTAACGAAATAATGACTTTGATATTTAAATTACTGAATAACAAGCGTAATCATCTGGAAATTGACAGTAATTGGGTAGAGTTTTAATTACTTAATAACCAGTGTTATCCCTTGGAAATTTTCAGTAATTGGGTGTGTTCCACCGCAGTAATTTACGAGTGGTGATGTTATAATGATAATCACCACAGACCACAAAACCACTGTAGAATAGAATAGAATCGAAAAACAATATGATCATTGAGCAATAATAATATTACAAACAAATCGTTACTGAATCAGAAAATACTAAAAAAGCTTCTAAACGGGACTTATTGCCGCCAATATTTTTAATACCGCCTGGCCGTGTAGACTACAGACAATTTGATATAGGAAACATAAGAGTGTCTAACTAGTTAGGAAAACTCGTATTTTTAACACGCTTTTATTAGCTTCAAAAATCTTGGTTTTTAATTGAACTGAAATTTTGCATACATGTTTAGTTGGTATGACAATGTATGGTTAGCTAAGTAACTTCATTCAAAATCCAATAAGGCGGACTAGTCATTTTTTATGCATTCCATATGGGTATCAGATGAAAAGGTTTGCTGAAGAAAATACGAAAAATAAAATGACGTCACTCTAAAGCGTATTTTTTTTAACTATAATATTTTATTTCTATTCAACGTACACGTAACTTGTTGGGCAAAAACATTAACAACACTTTGCAAAATCTTTAATGTCTGACAAAATGGCTATTTACAATAACTTCTACCCGCGGCTTCACCCGCGTAATTTAAATTTTCGTACACAATATCTATGCTTGTGTTATTCTGATGAGTAAATAAGCTATATTACTGTAAAGTTTCATGCAAATCCGTTCTGTACATTTTGCATGAAAAACTAACAAACATCAATTCATTCATAGATCTTCACAAACTTTCGCGTTTATAAGAGTAGTAAGATTTACGTCTGACAGACACATAAGATCCCATATGAATTGCGGTACCTCGTAAACGAAGTTCCCCCAAGTCCCCTGGGTATTTATGAAGGAATCCCGTGCTATTTACCTTACAGCCTTTCCCTTTTTACTCAAGGGCGGTATACCAGGAGGAGTTATGATTTTAGAAGAGGTAAATGGAAATGTTAGATCAGAAACGTCGGAGTTATCCCAGGAGAGCTCGTCACTTGTCACCTTAATGCTGTCAATTTACATACATTATGTACTATATGTTAGTGGCTGTAAAGCTACCTGTATATTACAGGGTGAATTTTTCAAGTGGACTTGGATGGCCAAATCCGAAACTATGAGGAATATCGAAAAATACTCAAAGGAGTTTCGAGCCCGATTTTTATGAAAACTAATACTGTATCTTTGGATTTTTGGAAAATCAATATCCCTAGCCAGGAACTAAAACAGTTGATTTTTAAAAAAAAAAACACACCTTGTATTATTACACCAGTCGATAGCGTCGTTATTAAGGATTCTGGGAAGTAACAAAAATAACAAAAACTTAAATGCAATTATAAAAAAAAATTAATCTAATATTTTTTTGCTCCGTCAAATAGCCCTAGTTCAGTAAATTGATTTTAATCTAGTACCCAACATGTATATCTAGCCTTTATTGTAGTGCTAGAGTTGAAAGTACATCGCGTTGGTCTAATTTACTTTATGCCAAAATGGTATGAAACTTGAATATTAAAAAAGCTGAAGTATTGAAACAATTACAATCATGCTCAACTTAAAAAAAAAGTGTCTATGAAAAGTAAAATCAATATTACCTCCAACATTTTTTAGATACTTTTAGAAAATATCTTACAATTTTCCATAACGTGCGATACAATTCCGCGACAGAAAATTTTATAGTGTTGCCCGCCACTCATAATATAATTAATCAGAGCAGCTTTTAGGGATGAAAGCCTTACTTACCGAAGTAAAATGTTCTCAGTACATATTAACAAGTACCCTTACGAGGTTATTAATTTAATTTCTACACTGAGTGAATAATACTTCGCTGTTAGCAGATGTTCATATTTTTAACAAGTTAAAAACTAAAAAAGAAAGTTAAAGAAGTAAAAGAAAGTTATGGAAGTAGTAAATAAATTACTTTGTAAAACCCACTGAAGTATGATGAAAAGATTTTTTTTTTCTTAGCTCGGGAATTGAGTTCTTGTAATTCTTTAATAAAATAATGCCTATGGCATTAAGTCCAGCTCTGTACTTTGTGCTTGAAGTGTTAAATAAATAAATAATATTCTTCGATACATAAATTGGTTCTTTGTATTTGTCAGGTAGCCATTTAGACTTGATGTTAGAGATTTACATTGTATCTCAGTATACCAATCTCGAAGGGTAAACTTGATTGATAAGCTGGTATAAAATGATACTTGAAGGTAACTGTGAATATAAAATATACAACAGTCAGATTTTTGAAGAATAGTTACGTATAAAAAATTCAAAATTGAAAATATGATTATACCCAACTGTCACAGCTTTATGCATTCAGCATTAAAAGCAGCTGAACGGGTACCGCTTCTGGAATTAAACCTTAACGATGAATTGCAACTATTACTAACCTGAACCAAGTCCCCATGTATTCCTCCAGAAGCTGTGATGGTCAGCAGACAAACGTAAGGCACTAGGTCTTCGCGAGGTCGATGCAGCTCCAGCTCGTAGGTACGACCGATGTCTCCATAGTATGTCTTATTGCAGCCTGGAGACAAAGACAGATTCGTTTTAGAGTACTTCTAATTATGCTGGATTCATGAGGGGGATTGGAACTTGACGGCTATTAAGGTAGCTATACAATATGATTGTTTAACGTGTTATATAAAAGGTTATATTTTTATTTTTAACGGTTATTTTGTTTAATCGATGTTTGTAAACTCGGCAACGGACAATGAGGGATCCGGTTCGAAGGACCATAGAAAGAATTAGATATTATCACCACTAGGTATGTAGTCAATACAAATAAAACCTATCTGGTGAGAGGTTTATCTTTTCACCACGTCTTGAGCTGTACTCGTTTAGTTCGAGAGAAAAAACCAATGCAGAAATATAATTTAACTTCCGTCTTTAATACGAAGTCTATGAATAAAATATCACTTACAACAAACTTCAGAAACGTTTTGTCAAGACATATCCTTTTAAAAGGATATTACAACTTCCTCAAATATAATCGTGCTCCGGCGAAAACTCGCATTTTCTTCAAGAAAATGTGAGGGGTCGGGAGAGGTCAATTTTTTCTTTTGATTAAATTTGTAGCGAGTTATAAAACAATGCCCGAGGTCCCTTGTGTTCTCCTTCGTTGGCTGTCCAAGTGATCTTCAAAAGATTGGACACGAGAAATCTTGTTAAGACTAGCTACGATAGGAAATAAGATAGTGTTGAAACGAAGGGTTATAAGAGTTTAGTATTGCTCATAAAAATAACATTGTCTCATAATAAAAATTATATTAAATAACGGCTGAAAAGTAGAAGAAAAAATAGAACTATGAAGCATACGAACAAGGGGCAGTGAAGTGACATATCGATCAGTCTGGAGCTTAAATTGGATCTCATTTACATATTGAGAATTATGACGCGTATAAATACGATTTACCTATTGAATACTTATTTTTTTTTTTCGGATGGGAAATCATCAAATGACCCCTCCACTCTGGGCGGGGCGGAGGGGAGTGTCAGACTTGTACTGACTAAAACCCATCCATGTTCCTTCTTTGCCCTTTGTGTTCCAGGGCCACGGTATCTCTTGGTATTGAATACTTCTAATCTTCAAATGAAAATAGTAGATACGCTCATTGAATACAATCAACTGCTTGATAATAATGTGAAAGTTTTTATATATGAACACTTCTTAAGCGACATCAGCCTCACTATTCTCCTTTTATGAGAGTCAAACCATATCAGTGTATTTGCAACGAGGTTTTAAATAAATTGTAAGATAAACTTTTACAGCTGACTGATCGATCCCCCAACAAAGTAACGCAATATATTGGAGCTCATTCTCCTTCATACAGGGCTATGGGCACTATTTATTTTACAACCCTTTCATAAAGGATGACGGGCATAAAGCACACAAAGTTATATCTTTTTAGCTCAACATTAGATGTTTGAGAATACTTTCACAAAAGGTGTAATAATACGTTTAGCTGGTAAGTTTTCTACATCTTTGTAAAGTGTTGACGTACCTACTTAAGTACCTAGTTACTTTGCGGCTCCTGTCAAAGTTTTAGTTCGAAAGACACCTTAAGGTCTACTTAAGTCTTTTCTGTTGACTGGAGTGGTGAAAAGATTTTTTTAACTTGGTGTTATATAATACAGAACCAGTTTACCCACACTTAACGTGAAGCCTGTAATCCCCGAAGGGTAAGGCAGAGGTGTCCTAATAGTACACCCACATTTTACAGTCCCATGTAATAGGCAGTGAGCCTATTGACATCAAACGGGCACAAATCCAGACTCCATGGCTGCTACTGACAAATTCCTAATAGAAAAACCCAATAACACTTTGCCCGACCTGGGAATCGAACCCAGGACCTCATGCTCAGCAGTCGCCCATATAATTAGTTTATGAAACGAATAAATAGCTATCTTAAAATGTAATAGTACTTACATTAAGTGTTGCCGTAGCAAGTTAATTATGTTAATTAAATTCATTCAACTTTAATTTGTATTGAAATGCTTTTAATTTGTTAGAAATAAATAGATAACTCTTGTCGCCTTCTGAATTTATTTTGGCGGAGCATTTATTTCTTTAATTACATCTATATACGTCTGTAGCATAACATAGCATAATCAGCCTATTAATGTTCCCATTGCTGGGACGCAGGCCTCCTCTCTATGAGAGGGATTGGGCTATAATCCACAATGCGGGCCCAGTGCGGGTTGGACATACGTCTGTACATTAAAGATATTGAAAAAAAAAATGTGGGATGTCTTTATTAAAGCAACAGAAGTCAATACAACAGTTTTTAGAATTTTTGTCTGTCTATCTGTCTTTCTGTCAGTATGTTTGTACGCGCATCACGCAAAAACTACTGCATGGATTTGAACGCAGTTTTCACCGCTCTACTGCTAGATGCTTAACTTAAAATAAAGGCTACATTTTATTATTTTTTTCCTAAGATTTCGCGGGCAAAAGCTAGTTGTGGAATAAAATTCAATTACGAATCAACTTGAACCACTTACTTTTCTACATAAAGAAAACCATTTCAATCTCCCAAAGTATTTTAACTCCCACAATTCTTAGGGCTACACATTCATACTCAAGACGAAAAAAATATCTTTCTCAAAACAAAAAACAAACGGGCTGTATCTCAAACAAAGCGAAAGTTCGTGATGGAGCGCGCAACTTGCAACGTGTTGTAGAACAAGTTGTAGCAACGCTTTCAAGTTGATTGCCTAAACAATAAATACGCGTCGAGTTGAACATCGCGAGGGTTAGCTTGAGTAGCTTAGTATGATAGTAATGATTTAGGTATAAAGATAAGCTAGGTACAGGGCAAACAAGCTGCTTTTTTTAATACAGCTTATATCGATAAGGTTTAAATAAAAAAAGGGGATTTAAATAACTGGTTCCGTGGAACCAACTTCGCAGGCTTAAAAAAGTACCAGATGTCCCGTAGAAAACTTCAATAAATGCTCGACCAAATTGTATGGGACAACTGATTCTTTTTTCGCGAATATGTTTCTTCTAATTAAATACTGTTCAGTTTGATAGTGTATACCACACCGTCAAATATGACCACAGTTTTGTTATACATGTCGAAAATCCTCAATCCGTCTTGAGCAGGTTTGGTGATCATTGCTTATGCCTTCTCTGTATAAAAAGAGCCATTTACCCTGCAGTATGACAGTATTTGACTGCCATTGTTATTATCACGGTTTCTCAGATTTTCGCGTTTTTTTGAAATATCCTTTACTACTAAAAAAATTTGGCAATTTTAATAATGTAATGCATCGTTCTCTACATCAGTATACAGGGTGAATTTTTCAAGTGGGCCTGGATGACCAAATCTGGAACTATGTATGAGGAATTGCGAAAAATTTCCAAAGAAATCTCAAGCTCAATTTTGATAAAAACTAAAACTGCATCATTAGATTTTTGAAAAATGGATATTCCTAGCCAAGAATCGAACGCATTGATTTCGGGGAAAAAAACACACGCTGTATTATGACACCATTCGATAGTCTCGCTAATAAGGACCAAATTCTGGGGAATAATGACATATGGCAAATTAAAGGAAATTAAACTAAACACACAACCGTTTAGGCATTTTGCCATGTAGGTAAACGTATGTACCTAACGCTGTCTATTTGTTTACAGTGACTGATGGTGACTGTACAGCGAACATCAATAAGGACTTTTACTACAAAATCCAGTCTCTTCAAGAATGCTAACATATTGCCCTCATCAAAATACCTCATTTTGTATGTTCAGCAATATATTCTTGTTACTGTTTTAAAGGGATTTAAACTAATGGCTGCTCCATTTTTCAATGACGTGCAGTAATAACTCAACTCCTCTTATTTTTCGCGGCACGTCAGTACCGACAAAAGCGTCAGATTTTTTCCGACGACTTCCATTTTGAATCTGACATAACAAGATTAGGTGAGGCACTTTTCTTCGTCTTTGCTTTTCATTTTATAGTGTTGAGTGAAGTTTAAAGTGATATTTTTGAAGACGTGTTTGAAGAGTTGTTTCGTGAAACGATTTTGAAGATAGTAAATGTTAAATAAGTAAATGTTAATAGTAAATGTTAATTTTGAAGATAGTAAATGTTAAATAAGTAAATGTTAATAGTAAATGTTAATTTTGAAGATAGTAAATGTTAAATAAGTAAATGTTAATAGTAAATGTTAATTTTGAAGATAGTAAATGTTAAATAAGTAAATGTTAATAGTAAATGTTAATTTTGAAGATAGTAAATGTTAAATGTTAAATAAGATAGTAAATGTCTTTACAACTGATGGAGTGCATCGGAAGCTGGAAGCGAATTTTACGGGTTAATAAAGCGAATTAGATTTTAATTAAGTCTATAAGTACTTACTTATTAGAAAGACGTAAAGTTTTTAAATTTGGATGTTGTTTGTTTGTTTGGAAACTACTCATACGTTTTCAAGAATGCTTTCAGTGATGGAAAGCTACGCGATTAACGAGTTCCTGCAAAGTCGCCCGTCGTAGCTAGTCTTTGATAGTCTTTATGACTTATAAACCTCGTTAAGTGATATCCAAATATCACATAACGTGGTTTCCGACATCACAACTCATGACTCATCGAATCCCTTGCGCGTTGACAATCGAGGTCTTCCTTTTGACTGCTTCAACGCGCTTAGAAAGTCGCGCTTCGATGCTTCAGTTCACACTACAGGTTGAATAGTTTTTGTAATTTTTAGTTTCAACATTATAACGCTGTAAGCCTATTTCAAACGACGCCGTGCAGCGTCGGGCACTTGCTGCTCGGCAGTAAACTGAACTGGGCCTATTTGGCGTAGCCGTAAGACACACAATAGGTATTATCTCTTTGTTTTCTGTTTTGTTATTTTATTTTGTGTACTTGTGGCATGTTCCAAATAAATATGTTTTCTTTCTTTTTTCTATATGCCACACCTTAAAGTCAGTTCGAATATGGCGCGATTCATAAAACAGAAAATCGACAAAGGTGAAATCATCCTAACGGACGACACCAGCGTATCAGTCAAAATAAAAGCCGACTCATTTCAAAGGTATTGACGGCTTCAAACAGAATACTAACAAAACTATGCGGAATACCGCAGTGCAGCCTAGTTGCAACGAGAACTGATACAGGGAGTTTTTTTTATATATTTTTCTATATTTTAATACTGTGTAAACAGTTTAGTACGTCGTTCTAGAATATTTATGTGTTGGATTTTGCTGGAAGTGTTGTGTCAATAAAATAAAATATTTTCTGAAAGAGAGCTTTGCCTAGTCCTAGGCCTCTCCTTTAGAGATCTCTTAGTGATTATTTGATTTATAACATAATATAAAATCACGCATCCCCGAAGGGTTAGGCAGAGGTGTACCTAATAGTATACGCATATTTCGTCAATTATGTTTAAGTATTACGCACCTATGATTATTATTTTGTCACCTGGACAAGCCAAGATATTTTCGCGTTTCCACGAGGTGAAACGTAAATTGAATCACTTTTATGGACCAACTGGACACACACAGTTTTTTTCCAAATAACGGGTACATTCATGTTAATAATCACTTCGTTCATCACGCACACACACACACACGCATACACGCGTAAAAATCTTGGCGTGTCCAGATGACGAAATACTAATTGATACTAATTTTGAGTTTCACCAACTGGACACACGTGCGTTCAGTCTCTCGTGTCTAGTAGGTGAAAAACCCTCCTCTTATAAAAAAGCATTTATAATTAGAACTGACATGATTTTAAGTAATGCACACTTGTAATACTCAATAATAACTCGAGTTGCGAGAGAGTCAATTTTCCAAATAAATTAAAACATTTACTTGTAACAGGTTAAACGAGAATTTTATTCGTAAACACGGCTTCAACTGAAAATGCAATTACACTTATTTGAATACCGTTAATAAATAAGCGTCCAACCTGAAAACACGTACGTAAATAATTTATTTAAATGGTTGAAATTATTTTTAATTTTACGTACCAACATTGTTTTATACGGCAAATTTGGCTTTAAATATATTATCCAATTTAATAATTAAATAACGTATCCAATTTTAGAACTTTAAACAAACAATTTTTCCTTATGAGCGTTTACGATTTACGGCATTTCATACAACTGTCAAGTCCTTTTTTTTTTCGAAATGACTGAACTGATTTTAATGAAACTATACGCATAAACAGGATACATAAAGGGTGTAAATAGACCCTTAACATAATAATATCCGAAAGGCACTTGTTCTCCCCGTCTTTGCAATCATTTTTTTTGTTCTAGACCATACCTGGGAACCTTCTAGTTATGTTGGGAGTCAAAGTTAAAACTTTAAGACACATGTTTTTTTTTTAAATACCTGTTTTTAATATAATATTTTTACTTTACACACCTCCACGACTATTCAATCCAGCCTAGCCTTTTCCCAACTATGTTGGGGTCGGCTTCCAGTCTAACCGGATGCAGCTGAATACCAGTATTTTACATGGAGCGACTGCCTATCTGACCTCGGGGGTGTCGTATTTTGGGGTGATATATCACTTTTTGATATAGACGATGAAGATGATAATTTAAAAAAAGAAAGCACGTTAAGCCGTTGGTCCCGGCTGTCATTTGTAGATCTTTGACAATCTTTACAGGTAGTCAGTGGCCCGAAAGTCTGACAACCAGTCTTACCAAGGGGTGTCGTATTAGGCAGTACTAACTGGGTTGTGGAGGTCAGATAGGCAGTCGCTCCATGTAAAATACTGGTATTCAGCTGCATCCCGTTAGACTCAAAGCCGACCCCAACATAGTCGGGAAAAGGCTAAGCAGATGATGAACCTCAGGTACAGACCTGTAATTTCGAATGAAATCTCTGTAGACAAAAGAATTCTTCCACTGCCCTACCCACTAATTCCAACAACCTAAAGGAATACCTCACCGCTACTTTGGGACCCCCAAATGAACATAACTGTCATGTATGAGTAGCGTTCTTGTCTCACATAGAGAATGGAGTGTGTGACGTCATTGTATATGTTTTATACAATAGTATATACGTTATTGTTTGTATATACAAGGCTATATACGTCATTGTGTATGTTAGTACAAAGGTTTTGTTTTCTTCTGTGTGTGTGTGCGTAAGTCAGGCAGGGTTGTTGCTTTTTGATATTTTGTTAGACGATAAAAGTAAATAGAACACAAATTGGGAAATACGAGCAGAAATCATTTCAAGGCACACGGTTGCCTCGCAAATAAATGAGATGGTTATAAAAAAAACTGAGAAAACTAGGTTGATTTTATTTGTCGTCATTTGACGATACGTTGAACGGAATGTCATTTTGAGTACGTAACTGAAACTTAAATCGTCAAAAAGCTTGTAAGTTTCCAGTACTTCGTAGATAAATCTGTAGACGAATCTTTGCGGTCAGGTGCGCATCATGTGTTTTTTCCGCGCTCCTCGTCATCCGCTACAGTCCTTCCACATTTATTTTACCTTTGACAGCTGAAATCTAACAACGACCTTTTTGCCACGAGGAAAAAGATCATTGTATATTTGACTGACTTGTCTGTAGAAGGAACCTAACAGCAACCTAACAAGAATAAAATGTCACTGTGATTTATAAAGTGATGCCAAGTCAAAGGTAAAATTGCTGTAAAGGACTGTAGGACCATGGGATTGCCATCAACGAAAAAGTTTGCCTATACAAAAAATAACCAACTTCCAAAATACACAAAAAAAGCTATAATTTCGGACGTCAGTGACTTTGTTAGTTTTATTGACTTGATTGCCGGATTATTAAAAGTAATTTTTCACGTTTTTGTTTTTCTTGAGATGTGGTTATTTTTTTTCCATAAATATTTTTTTTTTGTTTACACAAATTCTTGTCATGTATAATTTTTACTTTGTAACAAGAAGCTGTCATGAATTTCTTTCTGCGTTATCACTCACCCAGTCGCCTCAAAGAAATTTTTGGAAAAGAGTATTGTTTTCCATATGTTTACAGACACAAATCACGCATTCAGGACTAAGGCAAACCATTTTTCAAAAATAATCTCAGGTGCAGAACCGAGGAGCTCGTGGCTAAATAATAACAGCCGCTCGGATCGATCTTTATGTTAAGCCGTGCTTGCCTAGGTTGGTCTGTGGATGGCTGACCACCCTTTACATACCGACTTTCCTCCGTGCCTCGGAAAGCACGTTAAGCCGTTGGTCCCGGGTGTCATTTGTAGATCTTTGACAGTCGTTAGTCAGTCAGTGGCCCAAAAGTCAGACAACCAGTCTTACCAAAGGGTATCGTATTACCCAGTACTAGTACTCGGTTGTGGAGGTCAGACAGGCAGTCGCCCCATGTAAAATACTGGTATTCAGCTGCATCCGGTTAGACTGGAAGCCGACCCCAACATAGTTGGGAAAAGGCTAGGCAGATGATGAACAAGAAGTTGTCATGATATCATCACGTCACCCACATGAGCGAAGAAGAAAAAATACGTACTATAGAAGATAACACATAAAGCATCCAAGTGAAGTTAATAAAATTTTTAGAGGACTACTGCACAAGCTCCCTCTATCAAATGAAAATCACGATATTAGGACCAGTAATCACAGAGAAATCGGTGTGCATATATTTATGAAAAAAATGATGCTGGTGGAATAAATAACCTGCTCATTTTTGAGAATTCGGTTAAAAAGAAGGTTACTATGTAAAAAAATAAGGTCAACTCGATCGATAACAGGTTGCGGTAATCATTTACAAGCTAGTCATTATTTTGTAATATTTCAACCTCCTAATAATAGTGACTTTTCAAATCCGTTACAGCTTGCCGCAGCCCATTTATCAAATTAGGGGTCATTACTCGCCTACCGTGGGACATTTTCTTCAATTTTCACGAACTATAATGTAATAACGAGTGAAAATATTTCAGGTTATGCGGGGTTAGGTAATCTATTTTTTACTTTGCAGCGTACCTATTTCTAGATAGTGGGTCACATTTAAATTAGGAACATGGTTAGATAAAACATTTTGCCATTGTGAAGTTTTATATTATGGTGTTCACAAAACACACCTTATCTTTATGACTAGAGGCCTTTGCTACACTGAGGCAGTTAACTGGCTGGTATTCATAAGTTTTATGATTCCTAGTAATTTTAGTATTATCGAATTAAAATTAGTTAGTATTATTGGCAACCCTAAAACCACATAAGTACCATCACCAACACACGTGTTAAACACACGCATATTATTTCAACTGCGAAATTCCTTAAACTTTTCAACTCAACATGTAAATTCAACACTGAAATAATATAATGAATATCATGTTAAACGTTCAATTTCAGACTGACGATCACATTTATTCGGTTTAAATTATTTTGCACTCATTACACGCTTCGTGCATGCCATGTCATGAATTTTAATAGCAGTGTGTGAGCAGAAAAATTTCGTTCGTCTAGTAGTTTCAAACGTGATTACTGGGCCTCAAGCCTGCTATTACAATTGTGTCAGAATGGTCTATCCATCACTGATTTCATAATTGTTGATTTTGACAAGTTTGGTAATCTACTAATATAATGGCGTCATTATGACTTTCCAATGGTCAAAAACTGACACTCCATTGAAAGAAATGGCATAGAATGGTAATCTGATAAATAATAAATTATTTGTAAAAATATAATCATATAAATGAAATTTGTCATGAATAAACATTCTTTAGTAGTAGTTTTTCGATAATAATTTCTACTAACGGGTTTTATAATAATGGCAATTCGACAATGTCATAATAACACAATTCAATTACGAGACCATTGACCGACAAATCAAGAAATATCCGCCTGGCCTCAATTTAACCCTGATAATACCTATGAGAAAATACACACCTTAGGCATTTTATTTGGAAGAGGCAGTTCATCATTATATTTTTCTAGTTTATTGGCAACCCTGGTTTAAAATCACCAGTCATGCTTGAGCGAGTGTGATCATCTTTTTCATTCAAAAATGGAAGCATATATTTTTGACACAGCGAACGTCAATTATTTTCGCGTATGTCAACTGTTTTCAGTCAACTATTCTGGAACGATGCACAATTTTGATAACCTATTTAAAGCAAAAAAGATTTCAATTGAAATTACAACAAATTTCAGAAATACTATCTGTTTACGCCTTTTTTTTTTTTTCTGGATGGGAAATCATCAAATGACCCCCCCCACCCTGGGCGGAGCGGAAGGGAGTGTCAGACTTGTACTGACTAAAACCCATCCATGTTCCTTCTTTGCCCTTTGTGTTCCAGGGCCACGGTATCTCTTTCGAACAGTCCCACAGCCCTGGCAGGCATCGGCCCTTGCGGACCCCTACTTATTTGCTGACATCTCTTTGAGGCGCACGTGGAACACGAACGCGCCGTCGACACGGCCTGTCGTCATAAGACGGCCGGACGGCGAGCTGGCTCATAACTCGCCGTCCACAGGCCCGCGCCTACGGTGGCCGGAAGCCACAACGTGACCCCCAACGCCCAGGGCGTCTCCCGCGGCGACTAGGACGTGAGGTTCTTTCCCTCTCACGTCCCGCTACCTCCTTCACTAGCATGACTGCTTCGCAGAAGGAGGTGACGGCTTCCCATTCCCTCTCGCTCCGGACCATGGCTTGAACCAAGGCCGGACGCGAGAGATCGCCGCCGCCAATCGCCGCTACGGGGACACGGCGGTGCTCCGCCCAAGCGGGGCAGACCTCCACGGTGTGCTCCACCGTGTCCTCCGGACGATCCTCGCAGTGGAAACACCCGGGCGTTTCCTCCCGCCCGATTCGGTGCAGGAACCTCCCGAAACAACCGTGTCCGGTGAGGACCTGCGTCAGGCGGTAGGTGAGGGCGCCGTGGCGCCTCTCTAGCCACTCCTCAAAGAGGGGACTTATCGCCACTATGGTGGCGTGCCCTGCACTGGGTTGCGACAGTCGCACTCTCCATGTCGCCATGAGATCACGCCGGAGGTCTGTCCGCTGAGCAGCAATACGCCTTACGCCTTACTTTGCAGTGTAGCGGCCATTTACTGCCGTTTATTCAACAGGCAAAATAGCCGTGACAACAAACAAATAATTTTCAATTATTTCTACTGTTTTCAGGCGGAACAAAACTGAGCTATAGTTTTGTTTTCCTATTTAAAACTAACAGACACAAGCAATTTCTTTTACCTAAAAATAAAAATGGTCTAACTATGTCTTCCTCTTCCCAAATATGTTAAGGTCGGCTTCCAGTCTAACCGGAATCCAGATGCAGTGGTATACCAGTATTTTATATGGAGCTGCCGACTATCGGACCTCCATAACCCAGTTATTACTAGGTTATTCGATATCCCTTGGTAAGACTGGTAGTCAGACTTTCGGGCCACTGACTACCTATAAAGACCGCCAGGACCAACAGCTTAATATGCTTCCTGAGGCATGGAAGAAATGAGTCACCCATCCACGGATTAACCTAGGCAAGCGCTGCTTAACCTAAAGATCTCTTCTCTTCTCTCTTTTTAAAAAAAAACGTTGCCTCATCATTTCGGCCGAAAGACGTCCACTGCTGGACATAGGCCTCCCCAAGTGTCGCCACATTGACCGGTCCCGTGAGACTCGCATCCAGCGGAACCCCGCAACCTACTCCAGGTCATCGGTCCACCTAGAGCGAGGCCTTCCAAAGCAACGCCTTCCGGTTTGCGCAACTATCTATTTAACGGATTAATTTGGCTATTGATATATATAAGATTGTCAAATTTCAGAAACGAAACCAAGGTACCCAGCATTCCTCTATCCAAATCGAATCCTCACAAAACGACGCAACTTTGCAAGCTTCCAGAACAAAGAGATAAACTTGCGCCATACTAAAAGCTCTCTCTTTGATTGCAGGAGTGCGGTATAGACATGGTGGTGGTATCGGCATGACAGTATGTTTGTGGGACACGGTACGGCCACTTGGCAGCCGAGAGCCCTACAGTTGATGCATTTCGGTACTTCTAGTTTCCGTGCTAGTTTTTATGTTCGTGTTTTTTTCTTTACGCTGTTTTGCTTGCGGATGGGTTCTTCTATTCAGCCAGTGTTGTGTTCTATTTTTTAAACTTGATTTTTTAAAATAGACAACTTTATTCCGTCAATGTCAGAGTTCTTTGAACGCAGTAAGCGGCTAAAACTAAAACTAGATCTTTAATGTAGTTTGTTTGAAATAGGTTCAATGTTCATAAATAGTTCTATATTTTTTAAACTTGATAGACTAAAATAGACAACTTTATTCTGTCTTTGAATGCAGTGAGAGGCTGAAAAACAAGATTTTTAATTTATTTTGTTTAAGGTATTAAATGTTCATAACATCATCGGGCTCAAGGGTTAGGCAGAAGTCCCAACAGACAAGAAGATCTAACAGACAGTTCAACCACATTTCACTAGTTAAGTTTTAGTCCCAATGTAATAAGGGGCGAGCCTGTTGCCATGGTACGAGCACAAATCCTAAGTCCGTAGCAGTTACTGAGAAATCATTGATGGAAAAACACAGTAACACTTTGCCCGACGTGGAAATCGAACCCAAGACCTCATACTCAATGACCACTAGATCAATGAGTAACTATCATATCCTTTTTGAAATTGCTGTGAAATTCCTGAAGACTCACCTTCTACGAATGCTTTATCTTTCTTTAAGATTCAAGTTTATTATAGCAGGTATCAAGTTTCCCATTAAAACAAGGATCTTGGTTTAAGTTCCTGAACTGAGGTGTGCCTCATAAACTGTTCGTTATAAAGTAGTTTCACGTTTATCTTTAACATAACTAGATTTCCCAAAGAAAGCATATTCTTGTACTAAAGATAACTAGAATAATTATATATTATTGTTATTTATATTTATTTATATATTTACAAATCAATTACATTTTTATATATTCCTTTGAAAAAAAAAACAACCGGGACAGGGCTCCAGAGAGAGGAACCTCCTAACAATACGAGCCGTGTCTAGGAGCACCGCTTTCTGAATCAACAGTAATGAAATATTTAAAAAGGTTATTAATGTGTGTAGATATGAATAAAGGACTAGAATGATACAAGGTGTCAACGGACCTTTCACGAAGCCGTCAACCAAGCATTCTGTACATCAAACTCAGTAACGCTACGCAAAAAAATTGTCTTAAAAAACTCGCGTATAAAAGTTAGAACGTTGACCTCAAATGCCTCCGTAACTATAAGGTTTCCAGGTATGGTCAAGAACCAAAACATGATCACAATGACGGAGAGAACAATTGCCTCTCGGTTTCGTCAAGGGTCTTCTTACACCCATAGAAAGAGGCATTTTACTACCAGTGAACATTTTGCTAAAGAGACGTTTTGCGAGTAATCCACTGTAACACATGTACACGTACATTTTTCCAGGTTTGTTTAAGTCTCCTGTTATAGGAGGCGAGCCTGTTGCCATCAACCGGGCACAAATCCAAACTACGGGTTACTACTGAAAAAATCCTGATGAAAAAACACGGCGCTTTCGATCACCAGATCAACGAAGCAGTCGATATGTAAAAGGTTCTACATAAAATACACCCAGGAGGCTGGTTCGTAACCACTACTCTGTAAAGGACTCGTAACTTCGGAAAAATATGGAACAATAAAACAGAAATGTGTAATGAAACGCAGAAGAAATATGTAGCTGTAATGCCTGCCTTTTCTTTATATGGGCCCTACGGATCTTATGGCTGTAGTCAATTCTGAAACAACATGTGCTCGAAATCATACGTAAGGCTAGGAGCCTTGCGTTAGGGCCAAAACACATACACATTACGTCGATATGACGTCGCATCGTAGCATATCAAAACGTCGTCTCGCAATGCGAGGTCGTATCGTGAAAACTGACCATGCAACATAACATCACGCTTGTAATCCGTGGTAGGCAGTGGTGTACCTAATCGTACACCCACATTTCGCCAGTTATGTTTAAGTATTATGTAGAGGGTAAGAGCATATTGCCATCAACCGAGAACAAATACAGACTTCGTGGCTGCTACTGAGAATTTCCTAGTGGATAAACCCAAAAACACTGTCCGATCTGGGTTTCGAACCCAGGACCTCAGGCTCAGAAGTCACTAGTTCAACGAGACGATGGAATCCTGCAAAAAGGTCATAGCAAAAATCACTTGTGGAAAGATTTTAACGTCGTATATTTTCTATTACACAATATCGTATCGCGGCACGACGACGTTGCAATGTGCCACAATAAAAAGAAATAAAATAGAAAAATGCTATCTTGACCAGGTTTAGTAGGATCTGGGACATTTGCGCGAAAGACATATGCGCGAAGGACACTTCCGCGAACCCGCTTGCGCGAAAAGACATTATGCACGCATGGACTTTTGGGCGATTAGACTTTTGCGCGAATGAACTTTTGCGCAAAAGGACACTTCCGCGACTAGATTTACTCGCGACTGGCTACCGTTAATCTGTAGAGTAAACATAACATCATATTATTTTCAATGAGATAGAGCGAGAGAAGTGGCAACACTGCCCGAGAGACATGTCAAATTATTTTTTCGTATCTACCATGAATAGTGTTGCCAGATATAATTATCGATTTTGAACAAAATAATTTTACTCTCTGTTCAAGCTTTTGGGTTTCATTAATGTCGATTTTTAAGGTCATTCAGTTGTTTTAATGTCTATTATGACAAATGTATATTGATGTATAGAACATTCTTGTTACTTTGTACAAAAAAGATTAATCAATCGATTCCGATTTAGAAGACCCTCAGTGTTATGTTTACTCTACAGCTAACCTAACCTAACCATTCGCGCATAAGTCCTTTCGAGCATGTGTCTTTGTGCGTAAATGTCCGTTCGCGCATAAGTCCATTCGCTCAAGTGTCTATGCGCGCAACTGTCTATGCGCCCAAAGGTCCATTCGCGCAAAAGTCTAATCGCCCAAAAGTCCATGCGCGCATATGTCTTTTCGCGCATGTGGATTCGCGCAAGTATCCTTCGCGCAAATGTCTTTCGCGCTAGTGTCCTGATACCGGTTTAGTAAGCGGGCTAACAGAAGTTGAAACAACATGAGTAGCTTCATGTCTTATTACCCTCAACTTTACAGAGGAGCTCGTGGCTAAATAATAACAGCTCGGGTCGATCTTTAAGATAAGTCGCGCTTTTCTTCCCGCGCCTGCCTCGGAAAGCACGTTAAGCCGTTAGTCCCGGCTATCATTTGTAGATATTTGACAATTGTTACATTGTCAGTGGCTCGAAAGTCTGACAACCAGTCTTACCAATACCAAAGGGTCATCGTATTACCCAGTACTAACTGGGTTGTGGAGGTCAGATAGGCAGTCGCTCCATGTGACATACTGGTAGCTGGATCCGGTTAGACTGGACACCGACTCCAACATAGTTGGGAAAAGGCTAGGCAGATAGTGACACAACAATAGGTTACAAGGTAGTTGCCATTGAGCCCCAATGAGACGTCTTGTCGTATGTAAGTAGGCGTTTTGGCCCTAACACAATCGTATCATACTTTTCCGAATACCTACTGGTCCCTGATACAAGGCAAGTACCTGCAAGCATTTCCAACAGCGAAATTGGTTACGTAATTCCGCCACCGACACACCCAAACACGTGTTTCCAATTTTGCGTACACTGACACCGGGTAACCCAATTCTGTAATGCAGGTATCACGGCAGATTCACAAGAACAGTAAATGGTTCTATTGTGCGAGTTATCGTGCACAAACTCCTTAATTAAACCGGTCCCTAACAACAATTGACCGGCTAACTTGAAATACGATATTTCCCACTATTCTACACATGTTACTGAACATTTGGGACCTGCCCTTAACGATAAACATCACCCCTTTTAAATTAACAGTCGCATGTAAATATTTCACAAAGAGGGAGTCGAGAACAAAGCGTATAAACCCGACAGAAATCCGAATCTCACCTCTTTTGTTACCTACCACTACTTTCTACACAGGCAAATGTTTGTAGTTCCTTTGTTACAAAGTTGCACAGAATTCACAATACAACTCAATGTTGCGATAAAAACTTTGCGCGTGATTGTACCGATCCGTTTATCAGACTGATTGGAAATTAAATCGTTGACGAAAAATGTTACACAATTTTCTCGTTGAATGTTAATTTTAAATGGATTTCTGTGTGTCGTTTCACACGTTTGTTCCTTCTCGTTGAATTAATTAATTGGCGCGATTGTAATGGGATTCGGATGTACGAAGTATTCGAAGGAGACGAGTGAGCACAAGTGATTTGTTCGTGTGTGAAATAAAATATATCTGTACCTACCGTGTCATTTCTGGAAAAAATATTGTGAAAATAGCTCATATTACAACACACTACGGGCACTAATCCTTTAACTAAGCTGACTTGTGATTGCAATAATTATGTCTGTGACCACATCATAATCGTTGTGAGTCACCGATCGATGTGGTGACGCCGGGAGGGGCCTAAATACAGCAGTGAGGAATTTGGAGCTGATATTATGATGAAGACTGAAATCGCCGTGAAATCCGCAATAACGAGTTGCATATCACACATTCATCACAGATACTTTAAGATCATTTGCCGAAACACATGTAGAAACAATCATCAAAAACAAACGATATTCCCAACATTCCATCTAGCCAGTACCAACACTGTGTGTGTGTATTGAGACAGAACACGATGTTTGCCGACAAACAGATCGCGTCAGCCGAGCACAATAGATACTTCGCGTTGTATTCCACTGAAAGCACCTATGTACAGTCACGAGCATTTATATGTATTTATTTTACAGTCAAAACTGTTGATCGGTCATAACCACTTTTGACTGTTGTCAGTCCAAACCCTTTTTAAGTTAAAATACATTTTGTCTATTAAAAAATAATTATGTTGTTCCAGAACGCCTCATTTACCTAGAATTTCTACAAGATGAAATTTTTCAAAGGGCCTATTTAATTAACCTATTTATTAAACAGTGACAGCCTAGTGGTATGACCGTCGGACTGCCAAGTCAAAGGTCTCGAGTTCGAACCCAAGGCACGCACCTCTGATTTTTCGGATTCATGTGCGTATTGTATAATCATCACTTGCTTCGGTGAGGGAAAACATCGTGAGGAAACCAGCATGCCTGAGAGATATTTCTTGACGGCATGTTAAGCCAAGTCAGAGGCTCATGGGCGGCATAAAAACTCTGACACCAGGTTAGGAACTAACCAAACGATAAAGGAATTAACCTAAAACCTTTATGTATTTATTTATTAGAAACTCAACAGCTTATTATTACTATATTACATTTTATGTGAAATTTCACCCCACCATCAATGAACAGTACAGTGCAGTTGCGGCAAAGTAACTAGCATCTTAAAGACTGCATACACTGAACATTGACAGCGAGATGATGACAATTATCTCTTAAGCCAATAACAGAGTTTCACGGCATTGACAAAGCTAGGTTAACTAGAAAGTGGCTAAAAGAAAAGAAAGAACAAAATACATTGCAAAGTAGTGTGGGACTGTTGACACATTGTTTACAAATCTTAGTCAAAAAATTTAAGTATTTAAGTGATAAAATCACCGACCAAACATTGGGAAAAAGTACAGTATCGTAAAGTCCGAAAGTAGGTGTAAAGTAGGCCGTAGGTGTAAAAACCTACGTTACACAAATAAATATTCTGATTCTGATTCACAAAAAAAACCTAGTACCTAAGTCATCGTCTGCCTGCCCTTGTGCGATGTTATTTGACGACGGCGCAACAAGTTTTTTTCTTCCATTCTGCTGTCAATCGTCACACTATCATAAAGCCTAATAAGTAAATGTTAGTTATTGTTAAAATGTTTTTAACTGGTTAAAAGTAGTTTTGACCGTGATATATTATACCTACACTACAGCAAAATTCTAAAGGGATTTGCTCGTGGAATATCGGTTGCAACCTTCAAGATAAGACTTATCTAATATGTTTTATGTGTTGTATGTTTATTTTATTTTTTGTCATTTTGTATACACGTCATGTCCCTGCGACAAACAAATATTTTTTTTCTTTTTCTTCTTTTCTATCGTAGT
The DNA here is from genome assembly GCA_963576755.1 of Noctua janthina. Taxonomy (NCBI): domain Eukaryota; kingdom Metazoa; phylum Arthropoda; class Insecta; order Lepidoptera; family Noctuidae; genus Noctua; species Noctua janthina. The sequence goes on from OY755058.1 coordinate 5,107,916, forward strand.
ATACTCTTCTATATTATTGGGGAGTATAGTACCCACGGCCGCGCGAGACGCTATTTCAAAATAGTACACATTTTAATAATAATTATGTGCTATGTTCTTAACCAAAACAAATTACAATCAATACAGTAGGAGAAAATCGCTTAAAACAGTTGCCATGTGTAAAGTTAGTGCTTGTGCCTGTACCTACCTACTATTGCCTTCGTCAATACAACCGCTGATTTTCAATTTTAGAGCATCTGTTGTAGGCTAAGGCGACAAGAGTTTATATTTATCCGGCGAGCTTTTTATCTTTGTATTGAGTGGATAAGGAATGTTGACTTTTTGTAAAGTAGGTATGTGAGTTATTTATTTGTGTACGAATAATCATAAAGGGTGTAACAAGACAAAACAAAACCGAAGTTTTTAGTTCTAGAAATGTAGACCATACCTGGGAACCTTCTAGTTATGGAGATATTGGGGGTCAAAGTTTCAACTTTTTCACAAGTTTTTTATTTTTAAATACAAAATGTATTTTAAAAAAAAAACCTGTGAAAAAGTTGAAACTTTAACCCATCTCCTAAATGTAAGATTTTTACTTTGAACACCTCGAAGACCCCCGTACTATTGAATCCATCCATCATCGCAATGTTTTGAGTGCGTTACATTGAGTCCTACCGTAAAACATGATCTCACCCCAAAAAAAAAATTCGTTTCCCAGTAATAAAATTACTTAGTTTGATGTACAACTAAGTAATTGTAATGCTTGGTTGACGGCTTCGTTAAGGGTGACCCTGTATATTAAGGTCCAGGGAAGACAAAGGGTCAGTTCACCTCCCACTGGGTTTTTAAACAATAGAAATTAAACAGAATATGTCTGTTTGAGAGTACATAACGTCGGGGATAGTGCAAATCCGCGGAACAAGCATTGCATAATTGCGCGTATCTAAAAAATGTAGCCAATTTCAATTAAGAATTGTCTGCGACTATTATAATAAATTTAATAAATTTTAACTGTTAACAATACATACAACATGTAACGTAATTAACGCACACCCTCAGACACCCCAATTAGTATTATGTTATAATCATAATACATACACTGAATTTTTAGTTAAACATATATGAGCATTGATTATTGATTGATTTAGTTATACTAATTCCGGAAGAATGTTGTGGTCACAGTACAAATCCACAAACGCAGACAGTCGCACACGTAGGTGTGAGAGTCTTGTTATATGTAGTAGGTATTCGCTCGCGTTCGAAACGAGTTAACGAGTTTTTACTGTAATTTACGTAGTTTTAATTATTTTTGGGAAAAAAAAATATAATAAAAATTATAGAAATCGATTCAGTAAACGATTCTGAACAAACTAATTTCAGGATGTGCGTTAATTATGTTACATGTTGTATAACACATGAATTGTTACTATTCATGTAAAAATGAAGTCAAAAATCGTTGAAATATAAAAATATATATAACCTTCCCCTGTAAACCTACACGTAGTGCAGATACGCGCACTTTACGTGTGGTAGATACGCGGATTTGCACTATCCCCGACGATAAGATTCGGGGGGAAGTCCTCCTGATAATTAATCCCCTAATTTCAATGACGAAAATGCGATTTCAGTTTCTAAAGTATATAAAGATGTTTGCCGACAAATAAATCGCGTCAGCCTAACACAACAGATCCTTCGTGAATTCGTTTTGTATACGAATGAGAGCACCTAAGTATTACAACCAACAAAGTTGGTGATTTTCACCTCTATGCGTTTAGAAATAAGGTTGGAAAGTGGTCAACCACGTACTTAGCCGGGTTTACCTGCCTACTAGTACCTCTGTCAATAAAACCCGCTGATTTTCACTATTAGAATTTCTATTGTCTCCTAAAGAGACTGGAATTCTCGATATTTGTCCAGCTAAGGTTATTGTCTTTGTACTTAGTGTTAAGGGACGTTTGACCTTTTGTAAACTTTGTGGATTACATAACATCACGCCTGTAATCGCCGAAGGGTTAGGGCAGAGATGTACCTAATAGTACACCCACATTTCACCAGTTCACTAGGGGGTGACCCTATTGCCACCAACCGGGGACAAATCCAGACTCCGTGGCTGCTACTGAGAAACACCTAATGGAAAAAACCAATAACAATTTGCCTGACGCGGGAATCAAACCCACGACCTCATGCTCAGCAGTTGCGATTGCGACCATTACACCAAAGACGCAAATTTGAATACTTATGTATTGCTTCTGTCCAGAGAGGGTAGGGAAGCATCGTTATTTCAGCGCTATGGAAAAATATATTCAGTTCATCTGATAATAGGTTAGTAATTAGGCAAGCAAAGGCATCAAGGTGATGACGATCAAAAAGCAATATTTAATTATACAGAAACACAGAACGGTGGAATGGAAAAATCCCACCTGATAATTAATTAATTGCAATTAATGACAAAGACGGGAATCTTAATTTTCTGAAGGGATGTATATGAAGTAATACCGGTATCGTTAACCGATAGAAGTACCCTCTTTCGAAATTTTAATTACATTACACAGGTAGGTCCCAATGTGAATTAGAAAACGTACATTCTATTTAACAGTATACATAGATGTAGTCCAGTCAAAAAATCTAAAAAAAGGGGTCAACCTCGGAACGAGAGATAAGAAGCTGGAAACTCGTATACAGCTTTATTTTGGTGTTCTAAAACTGGTCTCAAAAGTCTGCAAGTATTATTAAGTTAATATATTCGATAAATGCAAAATGTTATTAAATATAATGTATTATCTAACAAATAATACAAAATATTTATTGTTAATGATATTTCAGTGATTTAATAACTTTATACAAGGTATTATTCACTGAGATTCACGGTTGACCTTGCATTACAGTGACTATGGCTGAGTGTTGCGGGCTCTCTGCCCTCTATCTCAAAAACGGTTGGACGTATGAAAAATTTTACAATGCACAATTTGTTGAAAATTTTATGCTCTACAATTTTTGTCGTATAAGTTAACATCATTGGAGCTATAGAAACCGAGATAATCGCGAAAAACTGATTTTTGTGACGTTTAACCTTGAATAACTTACGACGCAGACACCAGATTTTATGAGCCTTTTGAGACAAGTTTTAGAACACCAAAATCAAGCTGTATACGAGTTCCCAGCTTATCATCATTCCGAGGTGAAACCCTAATTTGAGTAGACTAACGAGAGACTATCCACATAATAGATGATAGATTTGTATTTTTTTTCAATAGCTTTGTATATCCCACTGTGGGGTGAAGGCCTTCCATATCCTTCCAGGTACTCTTCTCTTTCGCCACCTCGCACCAGCCTTCGTGATGTACGTCTAGATCATCTCGCCACCTCTTTCTAAACCGGCCTCGGTGGGGCCGTCCATTCTCAGGCAACCATCGTGTTGAGACCATTGCCAAGCGGTCGCCATGCATGCGGATCACGTGACCCGCGAAATCCCCTGGCAGCCAGTTTTAATACGTCGCCCAAAACAAGAAAAAAACACTATGATATCTAAAACATCCGTCAAACGACGCAATGCATGAAGGTAACTTCATCATAGCAGTAATGGAGCAGTACATGTTGACCAGTCCAAAAATGTTCTAACATAAACCGTAAAAGTATACCCACGATAAAGTAAACCAACTGTTTTTAAACGCCCTACCACACAACCTTTAAAATTTTCGCCCGCAAGCCTAACGCAGGATAAGCAAAACACTCGATATCTATTTTTACGACACAGCTTCTATTCATCTTATCTTGGCGGGTTTATAGGCGGGGACCGGTAATGGTGTTTACCCACAGAGGGCTGCCCCCATCCGACTCAGAATTACGTTTTTTTATTTATTTATTTGTTAAGTAGCTTCATTATCGGACTCTGTTTATTCGGTGCGACAATTTTGTCTGATATCGCCTTTATAAAAAGACTTGCCGGCTTCCTTTTTTATTTATATTCGGCTTTCTTTGTGGCTGTATTCAATTACAATGGATTTTTAAGGGGATTGCGTTCTCCTGACCTATTTCAAGTTACGATCGTTTGAGAGGGCAATCAAAGTGAATTATATTCGGGCTATTGTTGGTTTATTTTATTACTCTTGAAATTAACTAGCTACGGATTTAACTTTTCATTTCTTTGTTTGAATAATTAATTTTCAAAGATTCAAGGTTCAAGATTCTTTATTTTGCATGAAATATGGCACATGATGGTCTTATAAAATAAAAGGTTTCACACATTTCGCTGACTTCCTTCAGCATGCAAACTTAAAATTAAAATACCTAACACAATGTACTCTTGGTTTAGGTACCTAGTACTAGTTAAAACTTTAACAAAATGTAATAAAATTAGAAAAAAAATACCAAATAAAAAAAATATATTTAAAAAATAGGAACAAAAGCTACTTAACCATTACAAATGGGTTTATAAGTCAAAAATTCATTAATTGTATAGAACACGTTATTAAAGAGCCATTTCTTAAGTTTTATTTTGAAATAATTAATTCGAAGTTCTCTGATTTGTTATCAAAAAGGTGGATCCTTCTTAAATCTATCGTTAATCTTAAGTATCTACCTAATCTTGAAGCTTAGGCCATTAATTGGTGCCTTTAATTTGTTCTGTAGTGTCTACGTGCTGTTAATATAAATACCCGGACAGAAAAAAAACAATAACAATTAACATTTCCCTCTCCGAACTATACAGTCACCCGCACGTAGTCGCAACAGTTTCACTACGAAAAACGCCTTACTACTGCGAGAAAAAAGTAATGTCGAAGTCAAATTATTAACATGAACGCGTGGTTGATTGTACTACAGATTCATGTTTGGTTGCTAGATTTCCTTTGGGAGCAATAATTCCTCAGTTCACACTCAATGTAACATTAGTATTCTCTGTGACATATATGCTGAGTTTATGCATCAAATTCGAATCTCTTGCACAGATTAAACAGTCGAAGCTGTCTAGTCTATCTATCTTACTATGTCATGCTCGATCTGTTGCAAACATTGTCGGATTTTTGTACAGTTGTTTTAAATTATAGGAAAATAATAACATAACAAAACATCATGGCTGTTATCCATGAAATGTTAGGCAGAGGTGTACCTAATAGAACACCATCATTTCACCAGTTATGTTTAAGTCCTATGTCGTAGGGGGCGAGCCTATTGCCATCAACCGGGCCTGAATTCAGATTCTGGGGCTGCTACTGAAAAATTCCTGATGGAAATACCCCATAAAACTTTGCCCGACCCGGGAATCTAACTCAGGACCTCATGCTCAGCAGTCGCGCTTGCGACTCGACTAACGAAGCAAGCAGGCAACAAAATAAATAAATTATACTTATTTTAATTACTTTTTTTTGACCTATGCGTTATAAGTTTTGTTTTGTTCCACTAAGTCATAGTTTCCTAGCCTACTATTATAAGAAGAAACTAAAACAAACATATTCTACTAACAAATATCTTAATACTTTACTTTTTGTTCCTTTATATGTCTTATTTTATATAAATGGTAATATAAACCCTATACAATTATCTTACCCGTGTCACGGCATAAGAGATCAGCTAAATTCTAACACACATTAATTGCCTACCCTTGTCATGTCTAATTTATCTTGAGACGTCAAATACTATCACGTTCCCGATCTTAACTTAACCCAAAATGACCTTAATTGTTGAAGAAACAATGATCAAAATAATAATACCTATTCTTGACATGGAAAGAAAAATTCCAGTGCGAGCAGGGTTTGAACCTGCGACCTTCCGATTCAGTACACCGGATGTCTTAACCAACTAGACAATCGCACCCCGCTCACAGTTCTCGAAATTTTCGTTCCATTAACAGCTATGTTCCCTACGCAGGGTTTGCGTATAAAATATTAAAAATAATACCTATTGTTTAAGTCTTATTGTAGTACAAAATGTCAAAGTTCAACGTCTTCATGAAAATAGTAAGGCGCGTAGCAGATGCCTACTACGACAGCGTAACCGTGACGTCATCGCCTACGAGATTTCGTACCGTCGCGGTCGCTACGTTTATTCGTATAATCAATCTATTAACGTCATGACGTACATTTTAGTTTTTTTTTGTGTGCGTATAACACTGCTATAATGTGGTTTTAATACATAGTAATTTTGTTAAATAAAACTACAAATATTATAGATTAAAGTCACTTTTCGTGTGTCAACTTCTCAGCTGTTCTTGATGCGATTATTTAAAGAGTTTTTGTGTATAACATATCCATATTAAACTAACATTATTATCAACAGTGGATATAAACGTTACATTCGCGGCATTTAATTCCACAGTCAAAATAAATGAAATTTCCACCGAAATATTAATGTTTTGTAAAGTCGTACAAACCTTGAGAAACAGTAGTGGAACTAGTATGATTGTTTCAAAACGGTGCCACGAAAGATGAAAGGAAGAATATTATTCTTCTCTTATAAGAGAAAGTTATAGTCATCATTATCTGCCTTCCTCCCCAAATATGTTGGGGTCGGCTTCCAGTCTTACTGGATTCAGCTGAATACCAGTATTTTATATGGAGCGCATACTGCCCATTTGTCCTCCACAACCCAGTTAGTACTAGGTAATACGATAACCTTTGGTAAGACTGGTTGTCAGACTTTCGGGCCCCTGACTACCTGTAACGACCGTCAAAAATCTATAAATGACAACCGGGACCAACGGCTTAACGTGCTTTCCGAGGGACGGAGGAAACTCCGCATGTAATGTGTGGTCATCCACGGACCAACCCAGGCAAGCGTGGCTTAACCTGAAGATCAACCTGAGCGGCTGTTATTAGTTAGCTACGAACCACAAGAAATTTATAGTGTTTTCATAAAATGTAAGTTAGTGAAGCGACTTCATTACATGTTCACACAGGGGAGTACTGGTAATAGGGTATCCGTATATCGGTATCGGTATCTTTGATATTATCCGACGATACCAATATTTCATACTTGAGTGTATGAGTCTTAAGACGAGGATAATAACTTACTTTATCAAAGTGGTATAAAATACGGGTGAGAGAATGTTACACAACGGCTTTATAAAAGTATACGCCAAAGATAAAGGTAAGTCAGGGTATAAAAGGGAATATTTTGGAAGCGAAGGTAATCGTTTGTGTATGAATATTGTATGTGGATTAAATCGAAAAACCAAGTTCTCAGTATCTTTATGTTATAACTGACTTTGGAGGCGGTTGGCAACACAGAAGATAATAAAGGGTGTAAATAGACCCTTAAAATAAACGAAAGGCACTTGTTCTCCTCGTCACTGTGATCATTTTTTTGTATTATACCATACCTGGGAACCTTCTAGTTACGGAGATATTGGGGGTCAAAGTTCCAACTTTTTCACAAGTTTTTTTTAAATACATGTTTTTAATGTAAGATATTTACTTTACACATCTCCACGACCCTCGTACTATTCAATCCATTCATCAGCACAATGCTATGAGTGCTTACCATCGAGTCCTACTGTAAAACGTGATTTTTCACCCCAAAAAAAAAGTCGATTCCCAGCAATAATTTTTGCGTAAAGTTACTTAGTTTGATGTACAGTACACGCTCAAAAGTGCACTACCTACTATGCTTAAGATTATATTGCTATGAACTGTGCGAGCGCGATACAGCAGTGTGTGTGCGTGTGCGTGTATGAGTGATGTCTCAACATTCCACACATAACACATACTAATGAACTGTCGTCACACTACGCGAAATAGACATAATAGTGATGACCTGTTCTTACCATTGCATTGTTAAAATTCGCGTAGTATTAACATGGGTTGGTAGCTGTTTGGGCTGAGCATGGGTTCACGATCAATGAAGTCCAAGTTCGAATCCATGTTATTACAATGCGTGGCTGTTTTTTGTTTCTTTGAAACCTTAATAATATTTGTATTTTAAGCAGAAATTCGTTAGGTATTTATGTTTATTTATAATGTAGTCATGCTTATTATTTATTTTTTATAAGAAGTTAGTTATTGTTTTATTATTTAACCTCATTAATTGATTTTTATTTTATGTTTTCGGTGTTGGAAGGTGGAAATAAAAAAATCATGCTGAATGATAACAAAAATGTTTATTCGTTTTATTTATTTATAAAATTAACAAACTTTTATGAGAATTGTGACGTCACATTCCTATCTAGGCAAAAAAAAGTTCTCTTATCACCGTTCATAAGATTTTTTGTTGTATACCCACTTAGTCAATTCATAATAAGAATAACATAACACGGAAAGGATATTCTAATAACACAAAAATAATTGATGATACCCGCTTATTATAGGTATCAGTATTCAGCAGAGTTCATTGAATACTAATATATGAGTTAGACTTTATGCACGTGTTTTTTTTATGTAAAAAAACACGTGCATTGAATGTATTGAGGTTATAGCTTAAGTGTTCATTTTCTTGACGAAAAGAATATTGAAACTAAACCCCAATTTAAGATCATTAAATTTAAAATTTATTATTATTTTTTTTTTTTTTAATTACTGTTATGTTAATATTACTAAATATTTAGTTACCCGGTCTACTTATTAAATTAAGTATTATTATTTTTTCGCTATAAATTAAGTCTTCCTTTTGGCAAGACTTGAAAGTCTTCTCGTCAGAAAATACAGTCACCTCCCAGTTAAAATCTAAATAATCTCGAGCAAAATGTAGTCTTTCCTCCCTGTGTTTTTGTGTCAAAAATGGTTTTTAGCTGGCTTCCGATGATGTAAACCTTCAGCATGGACTGCATGGCGAACAGTCTGTAATGTAGTATCCAATTGCTCTGCAAACATTATAGTTGGAATGAAACCATTCGTTTCATATTCTTCCACCATAAAACGTCGCTGAGTCGGGTTAATAAGCGGCGGCCTTTCACTTCTTAGACGACTCTTCAGACTACCTTCTTTCTCAAACCTCTTTACCCAACAGCTAACACAATTTCTAAAAAAAAAAACAAAATATGATTACACACTTGCAACTAGCAATTTATTTAATAATAAGAAAATCACACACCACAACTATCATCATAATAATTATAATTTTTAAAAATAACTTACACATTTTAAGCCAGTTTCAGTTGAAATTTGAGAAATATTAAGCCCATTTTTACGCAAAGTGACAATATTTGCCCTGTCATCAATAGTAATATTAGCTTGCATCTTGAATAAAGACAATCATACAATACGCTAATCGTAATAATAACACAAACGCTCGTGACAAAGTTCACCAAATAACAACGTCATAACTAACTACTTTGTTCAATTCAGAAGTTTATTTTGTTTCACATTCACCCTCATCTTTTTTGTTAATAATAAGTTCCAACTAATTAACTAAAACTATTTAGAAAAACATATCTCATCGGGTCTAACGTATCATTTATAATTAAAAAACACAAAAAGTGTAATGTCACTTGGGTTCGAACGCAGGCTACCCCGTGCGAGACATTTTATCTATAGCGTTAACCGCTAAGCCAGATAGACACATAATTCTTAGTTTGAAATTAAATATCACTAACTTAATACTCCGTCGCGACATGACAGGCTTGTCACTAAGGCAAATGATCATTATATCGCACTCTTTCTGACTAGATAATTATGAAAGAGTGCGATATACGAGATCGTGTATGTGTGCTAAATGTTTGTTATGGAAAAGGTCGTAAGTGCGACTTGTTTTGATGCGATCGTTTTGTGAAACTGCTACTGCACTTATGGTCTCTACTGTACATAATGCTTGGTTGACGGATATGTGAAGGGTCTGTTTACACCCGGTATAGGCCACATATCAGTGGTAACACATTTACTTTGAGCTGGCCTAGCGTACTACAGTCACGAACACCAATATGTAAACACTTAACAACTTAAAAAAAGGGTTTTTTTCCTACTGTTCTGATTAAAATTTCATGTTGTTACGAACATGTATTCTGGAACTCATATTCTTATGAAAAAGATCCTATCTCCAATTTACAATTGTTATTTCTCGCGAAAAATTGCTTTTAAATTTAGGATGGTGTATACATATTGGTGCTCGTGACTGTACCTATGAAATTTCATAGAAAAAGAAGCCAGTTTATAAAGGTTTATGGACCATTGACGTTCGGCCTACCGTACTTTATTCTAAGAACGTAATGAGTCGCATTGTCAGGATTTATTCCGTTAGGCTCGTACATCATGTGGGCAGAAGATGGGTTTCGTGCAATGAAAACACACTGGGTGCGATACACTATCTCTATTAAACTAATGAATTACTTGAAATTACAATTTAACACAATAACTCGCGGCACAATGAATCGGGTACAGTTCCGGGACGTCTCAATTCCGCTGCGATCAAACACTCAATGTCGTCCTCTCCGCGAGCTGTGAACATCACGGCTCTGTAGAAGCAGTCAGTGAATAGACTTGTACGTCGTTGTTGTTTTGTTTTCATTTTTTTATTATTATTTTTTATTTTGTTTTTATTATCTTTGTAATTTCTTGTGACCCAGTAACTGGGTTGTGTAGGTCACATAGGCTACCGTTCCATGTATAATACTGGTATTCAGCAATATCTTGTTGAACAAGAAGCCGACTTCAACTTAGAAAAAAGGCTATGCAGATGATGATGATGTTTGTAATTTCGTGCTTTAGAAAATCAAATTATTCTTTGTAGCTTTCAACTTGGCTAACCTCAAGCCATTAAATGTCTTCTAATTTATAATTAATTACATTTACAAAAGGCATTCATGAATGCAAATTACTTTCCTTAAATTATTCAAAAGAGGAAAAAAAAATAATTAAAAAAAGGAAAAGTGTTAGATCAAAGCCCTTCCCTTTGTGGGTTTATAGCAATTAAAAGGAGCGACGCCGGCTAAACAGAAGTCTGTTCATAAAAGTGATGCATGTCTAATGAACTGCCTTTCCGATTTAACAATGAAGCTAGAATTTAAAATAAATTACTTGTTCAAAAATATGCACATTTTGCATGAGTTAACTGATTTTCACATGTGGAATACAGTTTCATTAATAAGATAATTTTAATGACCTTGTAAATTGACAAAAAATATAATATTTCGAAATATTTGATCCCATCCCGTCGCGAAAGTCTTAAGCAGATGATGATTCTTGTCAACACTGTTCACCGATCTCCGAGATCTTTCTTTTTAGTGTGGTTAGTGCTTAACCTAGTGTCAGCGTTTAATGCTACCCATAGGCCTCTGACTTAGCTTTACATGCCGTCGAGAAATATCTTTCAGGCATGTTGGTTTCCTCACGATGTTTTCCTTCAGCGAAGTAATTTATAATTAAATAAATACAATATGCACATGTGATGAATCCAAAAAATCAGAGGTACGTGTCTTGGGTTTGAACTTGAGACCTATGACTTGGCAGTCCAACAGTCACACAACTGGCTTCGAGATAAAAACCTCTGACACTCCAAAAAAACTCAAAAGTACTCCAATCACCGGTCCACCAGGTACGGGGCACAGAACACTAAAATTATGCAACCCTCAAATGCGGGCACGCGTTAAAGCTATTAACCCACAACTGCTGACCGCAACACCACAAGGTGTAGCTACTGTCGCTCGTATTATTCAAATATGCAGACGACGGGTGCTTAGTACCCCTGCATTGTAAATACAGTACTGCTGACTCTGCGAACCAGATCGTTTGCTCAACAAATTTGATGAAGGTTATTGATGAGTTGGCCGTTATACTTGGAAATGAGGTGGTGGCGGATAATTAATGCTGTAGGTACTGAACTGTTGTCTACTGGGTCATGAATAGTGCATGAGTGTTGGGGTGATTTTGATTGAGCCCTCATAGCTGTTTGATTTCCTTTAAAACTGGCCACTGTTATCTTAGGGGCCGTCTCCACGAGCGAGGGAATCGCGGCGATATTATCGTGTAGAAATACGTTGCACGATGATAATATCGCCGCGATTCGCTCGCTCGTGAAGACGGCCCCTTGGGCTTTTGGTTGTTGACTTTAGTTATATAATAATATCGCTCATTGCTCAGGAACAGTTTTCTGAGAAAACTGACCGTAGCCTTTGAAATAACAAACCAAAATGTTCACGCACACAAAGAAAGCTACTGTAAACAAGCAATTAATTTATATAAAATGCTAATTGAATAAACTTTACCCACCCGCATTTATTTAAAAAAGGCACTTGAAATAAAATACACCTGAACAAACAGAATTAATTTTGTTTTTCTACCACGAGCAGGGATGCAAAACATTTTCCCCAAGCGCAGTAAAACTCGCCACACTTTGTTCCACGACAAAAGTATAAATTAAAGACAATTCTAGAAAGATTGCGCTGAAAAAATATTACGCAAAATTGGTTGCAACTTTACCTTGTAAGTAAGTACCAAGTTTTGCGTCTTAAATTGCCCAGTGTGCAGGATAGGCGCAGGTCTTTCCGAATTTCAATTTAACTTGTAATAAGTTGGCCAAGTTGTCGAAATTAGCTCGGGGGCGAATTTACGAATTGCCGACGAGAAAACGATACGCCGTCCTGTCCTAAATTTTGAATAGATTGAATATTGTTTGTTGTAATTATTATGGCTACTTGGCCGGCCTTGAAGGGATGTATTTTTGTGTTTATTTTTAGGCAGCTCTAAATCATCATCTGCCTAGCCTTTTCCCAACTATGTTGGGGTCGGCTTCTAGTCTAACCGGATGCAGCTGAATACCAGTATTTTACATGGAGCGACTGCCTATCTGACCTCCACAACCCAGTTAGCACTGGGTAATACGATACCCCTTGATAATACTGGTTGTCAGACTTTTTGGGCCACTGACTACTTAACGACTGTCAAAGATCTACAAATGACATCAGGAACCAACGGCTTAACGTGCTTTCCGAGGCACGGTGGAAACCCGGTTTGTAATGGGTGGTCACTCATCCACAGACCAACCTAGGCAAGCACGGCTTAACCTAAAGATCGACCCGAGCGGCTGTTATTATTTAGCCACGAGCTCCTCTACTCTTTTAGGCAGCTGTAAAATGAAAAGTATATCTAGAAAATTACTTTCTTTTGTCTGGATATACTATTCATTTCACCGTTAATTTACCATGTATTTTTATTTAATTCATTTCACTTGCGTTATTTCATTACTAGTATAAGCCCACGGCTTTGCCTACGTGGAGTTTCTCCTACCTACCTAAAATGTATCTTATGTGTTAATCCGGGTTATAAACTATATGTGTATCATCCAAATCCGTTCAGTAGATTTTGCGTGAATAGAAGAATAACAAACATCCAGCCATCCTCATAAACATTCGCATTTATAATAGTAATAAGAAGTAAAATTAGCTTTTATTTTCCAACTAAAAGTATGTTATTGTTCAAAATATCACCTTTAACTAAATATAAAGTATTCATCGAAAATTCTTATATCTATAGACCGCCCGCTTTAATGAGTCCTCCGCCTTGCCCATCAAAGGCAGCAAGCGTCCACAAAGTCCTAACAATATCCCACAGGTTATTTGCTTTAAAATTACCATAATCCACGTAGGATTTACGATATTAATTGAACCAATACGTGATCAAACTTCTGTCTATCGACAGCATAAATAGAAAGGATATTTCAGACATGTCTTTAGAATATATAATTGAAGTGTGTGCCACGGAATTACCAAAAGAAAACCTATTGATAATAACTATGTACTGGAATAGAAGAGAGGAGGAGATATTTTACCGACAATTAGAACAAATTTTAAAATACATAAAAAATAAATACTACAAACTAAATATAATAATAGGAGGTGATTTTAATATTAATATAAAATCAGATAATTTAAAAACAAATAATTTTTTAAATCTTATGCTAGAACATAACTATACTCAACACGTAAAAACTCCCACACGTATTACACCAAACACTGCAACATGTATAGATCTAATATTCACAAAATTTAACAACAAAGACATGTACACATCCACTGAAGAGCTTGGTTTCTCCGACCACAATTGTGCAATTCTAAATTTAAAAATAGCCGAACAGTCAGAAAAATATTACTGGTACACAAAGAAAAGACTGTTTAATAACACAAATATATCAAAATTCAAAAAGGAAATACAAAAACTCAATTGGAATGACATTCTTACAAATAATAACATTGACATAAATTATAAAATATTTCATGACACTCTTATTTCTATCCTAAACCAATGTATGCCGCTGCGTAAAATTAAACTAAAAACTGATTATAAAAAATATTGGCTCACTGTAGGTATAAAAAAATCTTGTTTAAATAAAAGACTATTAAAAACGTTAACAACAAAAATAAAAAATCCAATATTAACAAAATACTATAAAAAGTATGAATAAACATTAAAAAAAGCTGTAATCATTGCAAAAAAACTTCACTTTCAAAATAAAATGATGCAATCTAACAATAAAGTTAAAACTATGTGGGGAATAATAAATGAACGCACAAACAAGAAACTAAAAAGTGAAAAATACAACATAACCCTACAAATAAATAACTGCCTAACTTCAAAACCAAAAGAAGTAGCTAATATATTTAATAATTTCTTTGCCTCCATTAGTGGGAATAGCACATTGTCTACTACCAGCCAACCAAAAGGTCCCACGGCGATTTCAACTACTCAAAATACACTGTACCTTAGCCCAGTAGATCCTTACGAAGTAAATACAATTATTAAAAATCTAAAAAATAAAAGAAGCCATAGAATTGACGAACTTCCACCCACCTTATACAATGCGCTGACGAACTAACTTTGCCATTTTACATACTATTTAACCAATCTTTTGAAGAAGGCATTTTTCCCGAATTATTAAAAAAAACTCTTATAAAACCGATCCACAAGAAAAATATAAGAACTGGCGCCAAGTTAGTACAGACGCGCCAACATTATTAACTCTGCCGAAAAAAATGGTTAGAATATTAACAAATATCAAAGAAACAGACTCCTGTAAGCCCCACTTTAAAGAACTTCAAATATTAACACTGCCTTGCCTCTACATACTTGAAATTTGTTAATTTGTACGAAAATATCCCCAGTTCTATACCAAAAGAGGAGACATCCAAAATAAAATTTTACTCAGACATGAAAATAGACTTAACATACCCACTTCAAGATTAAAAATGCACTGTTCTAGTTAATTTGTTATGTCTATAAAAATATACAACAAACTACCGGAAGACATTCAAAATATTAATAACAATAATATATTCACCAATAAACTTAAACAATTACTAATCAATAAAAGCTACTACACAATTAACGAATACTTTGACGATAAATTTAAACAATAATAAAAACCATTGTGACATTTTTCTGATATAATACCGACATTTCAATTTAAATTTGACTTTGAATTAATTAATTAATTTATTTTAAAACGCGAAAATACTGTTAATTTAAAATAACTGTACTAAATAGCGCACCTTTCAATCCAATTATCCAATTTATTTAAAAAATACTGTAAAAAAAGTTAATTTTAGATTATTATTATAACTTATAATTTTAGTATATAATGGTGCAATAAAATAAACTAAAACCAAATATTACATTTAAGACTTACAAATTTATTAGTACTCAATTAAATATAATTATGATCTGTAATGTAAATACCACAAAAGCCATTTTACTATTTTAATTTAATATTTCTTAACTTTTTAAAAAGCGCCTTCATCCTCTCTCCTATTACCAATTAATTTAACTTTGCTGTGCCCGACAGGGTCCATAATTGATTCAATGTTTTAACATACCAACTGTTTTATTTAACATTATGGAATGCAATAAAGTATTGAGTATTGAGTAATATTCCATTTACATTGATATCTTCGCGAGGACTCATTAAAGCGGTCGGTCTATAGTAGCAGTACTTTCATACAAGCCTAAAAGCTTAGCTTGCCCTTATAACCTACTCCTCTTCAAGATGTTAGGGTATCTAAACAGTCTGCTTGCCTTATGAATATGGCGTAATTTTTTTTTTTAATTGTAATGTCATTGCCCCCACTCTAGGAATTTCTCCTGTATCGTGGGCGCGTTTACAAACATTTAAACTCACATATAAAAACAGCCAGACCCGGAACAACTACCTGTAGGCCATACAATGCCATACATGTAGGCTATTGTTGATCTCTAGGCACGCACACTTTGTTTATAAGCTCCCATTATTTTTCTAATCAAGTCTTTCCTTGACTAACTAATAGACCTGTCTTTAATCCAGCTGAGGTGAACGTTCCTATTTTTTTCAACCTTACACAACTACACAAAAACGTGCCAACATAGCCTGTTTTCAATGTTTGCCAATTTACTAACTGCAAATAACACGAATACGACTCAAATGGGGCAAACAAAGAAAGATTACTTACAGAGAAAACATTTTAGTTTGTCGCAGAGGCATTTCATAGAACTGTTTATGTGGATTGTGGGCTATTCAGCAACGCAAGCAATCCGGCAACAGTTTGGTAGAAATGTTTGTCGTTTGCTTAGAGCGAATGTTTTGCGAGTAACGGTTTATAATTTAAGACACTAGCGCAACTACAGTACTTTCGCAAGTTATTATGCCTTGTGACTGGGACGGTAGCTTCATCCTTTTGTTTTTGGTATTCAAAAGTCTAATGTCTGTAACGGTCTAATTGAAGTCTAGTTTTGAGTCTAGCTTTTTCGCTAGCGTGGAGGCCGGAAATAATCCCACAGAAACCTACTACCGGTATAATTTGAACTGTCATTTGTAGAAAACCCTTGACAGTCGTTGCATAACATGTAGTCACTGGCCCGGAAGTCTGACAACCAGTCTTACCAAGGGGTATCGTATTACCTACTGTCTCGTGAGGACCTTGATCCTAGCCGTAAGATCAAGTTAAGTCTGTCATAAAAATGTATTGTCATTAGAACTAAAAGTGTGTGCAAAATTTCAGCTCATTCGGTTGGGGGGAACTGGTTTAAAATTCAGTTGCTTATAAGCATAATCAGCCTATAATGTTCCCACTGCTGGGACACACGGCTTCCTCTCTATGAGAGGGAAGGGGCTCTAATCCACCACGTGGGCCCGGTGCGGGTTGGTAGATGTGACATGTCTTCGATTTTTTGGTTCTAGGACATGCCGGTTTCCTCAGGATGTTTTCCTTCACCGTTTTGAGAGCAGTGGTGATGAATTAAATTAAACAAAGTAATGCGCCTGCCTGGGTTCGAACCCGCGACTTACTGTTCGAAAGTCATGGCCGCCACCACTGGGCCACCGCTGCTCTCAGTTGCAAGATGGCAAGTTAAATGAAAGCTCTTAAAAAAAGGATCACTGTGATTTTGAGAGTAATCAATAATTAATAACTGAAAAAATTAAATCATACCTATCTCTAATACCTATACAGATAGTGAAATAGGTTTAGTCAAATTCTACGTAAAACTTTCCATGTTTTTTTTAACTAAAATGAAAAATAACTATCAGGCCAACGGTAAGATTATTCAACCGTATCAGCGAGTTCAAACGGCAATAAATTGCGCGTTGCATGTTCGACATACGTTACGGTAGCGGGTTGCGGGCTATGCAATCAAATAGCTCTTTTAATTGACCGCAAGTAATAAAAGTAATAAATTTTGGTATTTATGATCAGATAGAAGTTTTCATTCTCCTGCCCTTACCCCAATTTATTTGGGGTTGGCGCAGCATGTCTTCTTCTTCCATACTTCTTCTTCTTCTCTACTACTCGTCATACCAGCAGTGACCTCATTTCTAGCCATATCACACAATCCATCCATTGTGTTTTTGGTCTTCCTCTACTCATATAGACATCTACATTCATTACTCAAAACTTTTCTCACGACATTTTCCTCGTTCCTCGGCATCACATGCCGATTACCGCACAAATTTTGCCACTTTGATACACCATAATAATAATAATGAAATGATGTAATTCATCAATTAAAATCTAACAAATAAACAGCATTTCTACAAAGTCACAACTTATACTAACACACCTATTACCTATTTATGAAAAACATTCATCAAATAATCTTGGTTCTTTAAAAATGATATGAGACAGAGGACACTTCAAGTTCATCGCTCCATTCGAGAGCAAGTGGTCCGTGAAGGAAGTGAAATCGTTCGATTAGGATCTGTAAGTACTTTAACAATAGTAGAGCTCCTTGTGTAAGGGCTTGTTCAGGGAAGTAGGTACGTGTCACTTAGTGTATTTTTGTTGAAAAGGAAGCACAAAATACAGTATAATAAACAGCCCGTAATATTAACTGCCTACCAGTAGCGAAGGGTCAATTTTTGTAAAAGGTAAGCCGGAGTACATATCTTTAATGTGATTATATTATTTGTCTATAGAATACTGCCTGTGCCATTTTTCAAAGGGAAGCCTACCTGTAACGACTATCAAAGATCTACAAATGACTATCAGCTCAACGTGCTATCCGAAGCACGGAGGAAACTCGGTATATAATGGGTGGAGGCCCATCTACGGATCAACCTAGGCGAGCGCGGCGCAACCTAAAGATAGACCCGAGCAGCTTTTACTTAAAGCTACCGAAGTTTTATACATAAAAATAAAACTTCACCCAACTAAAAATACCTAAAATCGAATTAAACCATGATAAACCGTTTAAAAACAAAATGAAAACATTTTCCAGTTCCACGTAGTTCATGATACGCGTAGAGGAAAATTTCACGATAATAACGTTTATTTTCGCTTTATATGCAAAGTGCTTGTCCACTTATATTATGTGTCAAAGTAGATAAGGTAGCCAGCGTCCTCTCTTTGTCTTTTTTGTTTTATTTAGTAATTTTATAAACTCAATTCTCGCTTCTAGTTTTATACACCTGTAATGTAGTATTCAACATCATCATCATTTCAGGCGAAAGACGGTCACTGCTGGACATAGGCCTACCCCAAGTGTCGCCACATGGACCGGTCCCGTGCGTCTCGCATTCAGCGGATCCCCGCAACCTTCACCAGGTCATCGGTCCACCTAGTGGGAGGCCTTCCAACGCAACGTCTTCCGGTTCGCGGTCGCCACTCCAGAACTTTTCAGCCCTATCTGCCATCCGTTCTGCGAGCAATGTGCCCTGCCCACTGCCACTTAAGTTGGGCATTTTTTCGGGCTACATCGGCAACGTTGGTTTTCTTGCCGATGTCTTCATTTCTGATTCGATCACGCAAGGAAACTTCGAGCATAGCCCTCTGCATTGCCCTTTGAATGACTTTAAGCATTCTGATGAGGCCCAATGTTGTTTTAACATGCAAGAAATCTGTGTTTTTTGAAAAACAACTTTAAATCTTGAAGTAACCGCCCTGATCCAAAGTGATTTATTGCGCTTACTCGCCATCTTGGCGGCCTTAGAAGAAATATAAGCTATCTGATTAGACGACAGGTCATGTCGATGGCGCGTTCGTGTTTTATGCGCGCCTCAAAGAGATGTCAGCACACAGTAAGGGCTTATTTTTACTGAAGTAATTTAGTGAATAATTCTTAAAGTCATATAAACCAACAAAATGAACAAAAATAGCCAAGTAGTCGTTCCAGGTAGTTAAGACATAACTTAAAATAACTGTCATGCGAGTTTGCAATCAACATACATTCGTAACTATGTTGATAGTACAAGTGAACTAAAATAGATGAAGCCACAACACGAAAGCCTAAGTTCATTATTTACTTAGATTTTTTTCTAGGTTACCTAGTTTTAAAATAAACGTCTTTGGTAACGTTTCAGATAGAAACAAAAACTGGCCTAGAAACAGCGTGGAAAAATGAATCTTAGTCACTAAATAGAAATTGCCGACATTGACTACCCTACCCATATACAACATTAGTTTTAGTAAATGCGAAACCTGAAACACGTGTCTAGTATTTTTATGTAAACAATCTACATACAAAATTTAAAAACTGTATCATGAAAAATCACAAAGTTATAAGCTTGTTGTGTTACCTGGTTATCCGCGCAAAAACGTGGTCACCGCACGCGAGCCTCCTGCGTCCTCTGGAGCTCATTGATAATAATAATTTGGCTGTAGGTACCTAAATTATTGCGATAGGTACATAATATCGCTCGGTGTCCAACTTGTAACTTTTTTAAAATATTTTTGGGACAATATATAACATGGTTTAAAAATGATTGGAATCGATTCAGTTACTTATTCTGAACAAACTATATTCAGGTTTTGCATATACTAAAAATAATGTTGTATATTAACAGGTTTCTAGCTATGAAATTGCCGATTTTTCTCACATCTTGTTCTGTTTGTATCTTTGACGTATAGTTATATTTTTTCCCGATTCCGTTTTTATTGGATTAATTGCTAAATGACGTATCCTTTAAAACCGTACTAGTAGTTGCATATTACCTCATAGGGTAGTGTGTCAAAACACCTGTTTCAATGTGCCGTCGGTTTCACTACTTCAAGTAGGTATATTTTTGTCATAGACTGTGTTTTGAGAATTTAAGATACGCAGAGTAACGCAGCTGTTTTCACTCTAACTATCGCATCGTACATAATCGGTTCTGATGTTTCCAAGAAAAATATGTACGAAAAATATCACTTTTCACGAAATCGTCCATACAAATCGGCAATTTCATACTAACCCCTAATATACGATATCTTTAAAAATTACATTATTTTCGTAAAACATAATGTAATTTTTAAAGGTCGGTAATTGGTATTTATATATTGTTATAGGTGATTAGATACAAACTACAACCAACAAAAAGTTTTTATTATCACCATTTATCTGATTAAAAAAAAAACACGCAAATATTTTTATCAAATAATAACACCAAAACATTATTTTACTCACAAATAAAACACGAAAATTTCAGAAACAAAATAAATAATTTTACCAATTCGTAAAACAAACCAACGTAATATTATTTTGCATTTCGGCTTTTAAAATAACACGTCAATAAATATTTTCATATTTAATTAAATGCAACAAATAAACATAAGGACTCCTCAAACGAGAGTAGGACTTGCAGTCGGTGGGTGCGGTGTGGCTTGTGGCAAGCCTAATGCCCCGTGGAGACGACCAGACGGAATATATTAATGTTGAACAAAGCAAACTACGCTTGCTTAATGCAATTGTTTTTTTTTCTATTCTGATCTGTGTTGAGTTTATTTTGTGGTTTTACCACGGAATGTTAATAAAAGCGGATTCTTAACTGTCCTAGTTTTTTAAACGATTTTTAAAAGTGCAAGTCTTTCTACATCGTTCTCACATATATGTATACCTAATCTCAACATGAATCATGTAACCAAGATTTTGTTAAAATATTTTGATTTAAAAGAGTGTCCATGGAGTTTCTTTCCCATTCTTCTCCATAGAGATCTACGCTTTGGAATGTGTAACTACAGTACTTTCTCAAGTTATTAAGTCTTGTGACTGTGACTGTAGCTTTGTTTTTTTTTTTGACATTCAAAAGTGCCTGTGATGGTCTAATTGAAATAAATGATTTTGAAGTCCAGTAGGAAAATATGGGACTGGTTTTTGAGTCATTTTGCAGGGTGGTTCTAGAAGAGCATATAATATAATTCCCAAAAACGTTTTTAGCCTGCAATGATCAGATACGATACCTATTGGTTTGATAATAATAACATTATTTATTTTCAACATGAGTATAATGGGTGTAAAAGTATCATTAAAAAAGCTGAAAGGCACTTGTTCTCCTCGTCATTGCGATCATTTTTTTGTTCGAGACCGCTCCTGGGAACCTCCTAGTTACGGAAATATTGGGAGTCAAAGTTCGAACTTTTCCCTTTTTTTAAATTTAGGATTCTAATATTGTACGACTATTCAATGTTTCCATCAGCACAATGTTTTGAGTGCGTTACATTGAGTCCTACCCTAAAACTTGATTTTTCACTTCAAGACCGACCGTGCTCACCTTGTATATTGCACGTCCTAAGTATATATGTCCTTCTAATTTTTAGTTCTTTACCTGTAGGTAAAGATGTCGATGAAATGATGATGTTCCATAACATATTGGAATGAGATAATTTCTGTCATACAAACAGAAAACTTGTTACACAATAGTCCAGTATTCACACCTACATCTATTAATAACTTCGCCACCGGCAGATGTACACAAATAATCTCAGTACTCCACATATTTTTTCCGAAAGTAATTCAACTCAGCTTCAATACATTCCATGTGTCCTTGGACGTTACATAAGAGGGAACCGAGGCATTCAGCATATTCATGTATTATGTAACCACATATAAAGGTAGACCGTAAATCATTACTACGATGTACGCAAATAATAGTAAGTTACTGATTTATTCAAGGAAAAATTATTTGATCAAAGAAACGTCTACTTTTATTGAACACGTATACGTAGTATTAAGTTTATTGAATTAAAATTTTGGCTATACAATTAATGCAAGATGCAACATTTGCCCACGAGGCACATATGTATCTTATTAAATTTTCAGCTAGCCTTAGGTCCTTAGTAGCTCGCTGCATAATCAGCCTATAATGTTCCCATTGCTGGGACACACGGCCTCCTCTCTAGAGAGGGAATGGGCAATAATCCTCCACACGGGCCCAGTGCGGGTTGGTAGACGTCACACGTCTTCGAATTTTTTGTTGTAGGACATGTCGGTTTCGTCACGATGTGTTCCTTCACCGTTTTGAGAGCAGTGGTGATGAAATAAATTACACAAAGTAATGCGCTGCCTGGGTTCGAACCCACGGCTTCCTGTGCGTAAGTCGGGGCCGCCACCACTGGGCCACCGCTGCTCTCAGTAGCTCGCTGTATAGATCGCAATTTGCCGTTTCCTAAACATAATACCTAATTGTAAAGTAATACTTTCGTCATATTTTTTTTAGATTTTCCATTATATTCAACCAGGCAATGACAATTATTTTTATTTTCTCAGTTAACTAGACAATCATTATGCCATTAGAACTGTCTAGAAAATTGATGGAACATTAAATAAATTATTGGTTGCGACCAACAACCTTGCTGGCTGCTCGCTGGCTTCTCACGGAATAGCAAAAGAAGCATTAAATAAGGAAGAAAGAAGAAAATCGCGTGCAAGCTAATGAATCCATTGCAATTTCTTTAAAGCAAAGAAAACTGGAATAAGCCGTAATAACAGTAAAACGGTGAAAATAAAAGATTAACCCATTTTCTTTTTATCGTGAAAAGACACTCCCCTTTTCTATCAAGAAATGGAATAATAAGTGGACTTTTAAATTGCAAATTATTTTTTGTTGTTGACATCATTATTGTAGAACAGTCTCATTAACTTATTTTTGTTTTTAATGTTCTGTTTGATTTGTGTTATTTTTTAAATTTATTACAATATTATTATTATACTTCAATTACTTAATCTATTGTTATTTAAAGAGAATGTTCAAATTAATAATATTTCTTTACATTTGCACGTCACATCATGTGGCAGTCATGTCTGTACCTAATAATGTTGCTACCATCTTGTATGCATGTATTTTCTTGTCTGTATGACACGTCATGTTTATGCAAATAAATATTATATTATCTTATCTCATCATAAAAGCCATAGCGGAAACTCAAAACAACAACTGACAAAATGCGATCGCAAGCCGAACTCGACGAGCCAAAACGCGATACAGTCACCAAATCACCGGCCGCGGATGTTAAAAGTACCATATCTGCTATAGCCCTAACAAGTTGGTTTTCGTTTTTAAATACAATAATACATTTGATACCGACGTTTCCTTTACAATTACTTACGAAAAGAAAAGCTAAAGTCAAAGTATATTTTAGTGTGATTTTTGGTGATACAGTAGGTCTTATAATAAAGCCAACTAAAATGTCGTGAACTCCTTCAAGTCAGCAGAATGCAAGGCACATTCATTGGACTACCCTTTTTAGGAAAAGTGACAAAACAGTTTCAAGAAGACGTATACCTCGACAAAAACAACTAAATAGATCAGGTAAATTAGTACATCACTATGCAAACTACATTTTATAATATTCGCTCCAAAATGGACGCCATTTTCTTTCTAATGACGTCAGCTACTGCTGCATGCAAGATAAACTCAGTTAGCCCAGTTCAAAAATTTCCACGATTCCAAACTACGAAAGTTTGAAACTCTTTGTATTTCCTTTCCAGCCAGTTTTATTTATTTTTGTATCGGTAGTTTCTTAATTGCAGTATACTGTTGCAAAATCGTTGAAAACAAATGACAGGCGACAGTTTTATTGTTCAGAAATCTTTAGAGAATTGCTTTTAAAACTTACGTACTAAGAGTTATTATTTAATAAACGCTTGCAGTGGAAATATGGGCGTATAAAATGTTGCAAGCCTCTCCCGCTTTTAGGATTCAACCTCGAAAATGTTTATGGTCGTGCATGGAAGCAGTGAAAAGCTTGGAATCTGCAGTGAATTTTACGAGCTGAATAATAACACTGAATTTTGTTGCTCCATTTCGTTGCCTAGATAGTTTGTACAACATGTGACTGTTGTTAAATTACCGCAGGCTGATAAAATTTACGTTTTTTCCTAAATCAAGTTAATATTAGCATTAAGTTCAGTTTCCCCAGACAAGTAAATAAGTCAGTTCAAATACATTACACATACATCACGCCTGTAATTCCCAAACGAGTATGCAGAGGTGTACCTACTCGTTTGGGAAAACATACGTTTCACTTGTTATGTCCAAGTCCTGTTATAGGAAGTGAATCTATTGCCATCAATCAGGCACAAGACCAGAGTCAGTGACCACTGCTGAAAAATTCTTGATGCAAAATTGGAAATCGAACCCAAAACCTCATGCTCAGCAGCAGCGCATGCAACCACTCGGCCAACGATGCAGTAGAAAATATCTATGCCGGCATAATCTTTAAGTAAAAACGTAACATCATAAATAACAGAGGAGCATAATTTTGAACATAAATTGTCTTGTTCGATAGCTTTAAGACCCCACATCGAAGGTACAACATCTACTTAACTCTGAAGTGTTAGAACAAAGTGCACGCTAAACTCATACATCTGACGTAATCCACCATAAAATCTAAGCTCGAAAAGATTCTACCACTTAACCAACTTTTAAAAGCACTTCGTCATTTTCAGAAACTCCCTTGTATAAAGTTCGCTTGGCCTTAAGTGATTCTCTTGCGGGTGTGGTATCGAATACAATGCTGTACGTACAGTCAAACAAAGATATAGGTATGCAGGCGTCTAATATGCAGCTGTTTTAAACAATTATGTGATAAATTGAATTTTATCCCTTTTTCTTCGTAAACAGGTGACTAAATTCAGCCATTAGGTTAGAAGTTATGAAGCCTACATTAAAAAATTAAGAACCAGCATTACACGAAGATTTTCCCTGAGTTGATGTGAGCGAGCACCGGTGAATCTTAAAATTCACAACATAACAACATCACGCCTGTAATCCCCGAAGGGTTAGGCAGAGGTGTAGCTAATTATAGTACACCCATTTTGATAGTTATGTTAAAGTCCCATATGATAGGGGGCGAGCCTATTGCCATTAACCGGGCACAGATCCAGGTTTTGTGGCTGTTGCTGAGAAATTCCTGATGGAAAAACCCAATAATATTTTGCCCGACCCGGATATCGAGCCCAGAACCTCTTGCTATGCAGTCGCGTTTGTGACCACTAGACCTACGAGGCAGTCAACGTTCAGGAGATTCAGAGTAACATAAATATTTAGCAAATTTTAAAAGTATTCTTCTTCGACTATATTGATTGTAAGTGCAGTCGTTACGGACATAGTACTTTAAAACCTAAACTATAACGAAATAGGTCTTAACTAAAAATAGCAACAAATATTTCAGGAAAATATCGCTATTAGTATTCATATTCGTATTAGTGCTCGTGACTAGGTGTACACCTACCTCTTTGTTTAACTGTACAAAGAGATTCGAACTTGGTATTGCCAAGTTTGCTTGATTTCGTACCGTAATATTGGGTTTATGGTATTCGGGAGGCAGAGATCACGTAATATCGGAAGCCATGAACGTCAGGGCACGAAACGAGAAATATGATTCAGTTTCTTTTACGTGTGCCGTCAAAGGGATATGTTTGTTTTTGCAGAATGATACGCGGAAAAAAATGTAGATATTGACTTTGTCTCACATCCTTCTTGTGCGAGCTTTGCTGTATTTTTACTTGCTGTAGATTTTAGAAGTTTATTCTTACTTTTTTTTGCAAACAAAATTTAAAAAAATATACAGACACATTGCAATAATAATAACTTATGTATAATGGCGAGCTTAAGCCAGAATTGGGTTTTCTTACAGCAAAACTAATTTAGATTTTTCGATCTCGAGATCGAAGTTTCAACTTTACCTCTAAGTATTTTTGTTGTTAGTGAACAGGGATCATAATACATGATCGAGTACCTCCTGTACTGAGCAGTTACAAACTATCGATAATATAATCAAAAATATTCATTGGTTTAGCTGTAACTCTTACGCGAATATCATCATCATCTTCATCCACAGTCCACTGCTGGGTATAGGCCAGCTTGTGCCAAGCTCCACGTTCTTGTGCCAGCCTCACGCAGGATATTCCCGCAATGGCAACAACATATCTTAAAACATTGTTAGGAAACCGAATTTCCAATTCTATCACGTTATCACGTACAAGATAAAAAAAAGAAATAATTAGTTACCTACCGTATACAACATTAGCTTTAGTATATGCGAAACCTGAAAAATATGTCTAGTATTTTTATGTAAAGAATCTATCTACAAAATTTCAAAACTCTATCATGAAAAATCACAGAGTTATAAGCTTGTTCTGTTACCTGGTTGTCCGCACAAAAACGTGGTCACCACCCGGCGCCGCCGCGCGCGCGCCTTCAGCATCGTCTTGAGACCATTGATAATAATAACTTGGCAGTAGGTACCTAAATGATTGCGATAGGTACTTAATGTCGCTCGGTATCTAACTTGTAACTTTTTTTAAATATTTTTGGGACAAAATATAACATGGTTTAAAAATGATTGGAATCGGTTCAGTTACTTATTTTGAACAAACTATATTCAGGTTTCGCATATACTAAAAATAATGTTGTATTAGAGCCCCAGATCTTTTCTCTAACAATAATTAAATCTCAAAAGGTTCTAAAGACGAAAATAAGATCTCGAGTCTGAAAAGATCTTGTAGCGACTCTTAATTGTATCGTTTCATAAGTACAAAGTTTCTTTCTTGCTGATTCAATTATAAAACTTGCTCTTTCAACGAACGTGGAAAATTAGTACTTACTTTAAATTAATTATAGCTACTAGAATTCCAATTGCGAAACAGGGCTTGGTATTAAAACTTGTAGTAGACTTAATTTACTGTTTTATTAGACTTTTCTCTAATTAATACTTAAACTCTACCGTTTAGAGCTTTAGTTAAGAACGATTTTCATTTTTGAACCTAGATTTGTAACTGAATTTAAGTAATCCTTACTCAAAATAATGTAGGTTGGGAAGCCGACTTACTTATTAAGGCACTTATTTTAACATTTTTTTTTCATTAGGCTTGTATGTTCCACTGCTGGGCAAAGGCGGGAAGCCATATCCTTCCAGGTACTCTTCTCCTGCGCCACCTCGAACCAGCCTTCGTGATGCGTGTCTAGATCATCTCGCCACCTCTTTCTAGGCCGGCCTCGGCGGTGCCGTCCATTTTAACATAGTTAGTTATAGTTAATATAGATAGTTATAGTTATCATAGTTAGTTATAGTTAACATTTAGTTATAGTTAACATAGTTAGTTGTAGTTAACATAGTTAGTTATAGTTATCATAGTTAGTTATATTTAACACAGTTAGTTATAGTTAACATAGATAGTTATACGTAACATAGTTAGTTAACATCTATTTTAACTTAGTTAGGAAAAACGTGTGACTAAATCGAGACTAAAATACAGGTCTAGAATATGTAGACACTTTAGTTATATCTCTGTATGAGAAAACGCCTTAGTCCTGCAGTGGGAAAGTGACAAGCTGGTGTTATAGAGACCTATATAAATCCTAAATTGATTTCTGTTACGATGTAAGTTAATTGTTTTATTCCTTTAAATCAGAACTGAGAAGCATACTACTTTGGAGGCACTACAACGTTTACCAGCCATCATGATCATCATTTTCCTGCCATTGGGATAAGCCAATTTACGTGTCGCAGCATGACGTCTTCTTCTATACTTCTCTATTACTCGTCATCTCAGCAGTCACCTCCTTTCTAGTCATATCATCCAGAAGGACTGTGAGAACACAGTCCATCCATCGTTTCTTTTGTTCAAAGTTTACCACCCAATTTAACTTTTTAATTTGTACAACAATTTCATCAAGGGCAATAATGGTAATGATTCTTAAAAGAACTTAATTACATACAATGGTACTTATCAAGATTCCAGACCAGTTCAGTCCAGTCCAGTCCAGTTTCCAGTCTTAAAAAGGGGTATCGTATTACCCAGTAATAACTGGGTTGTGGAGGTCAGATAGGCAGTCGCTCCATATAAAATACTGGTATTCAGCTGCATCCGGTTAGACTGGAAGCCGACCCCAACATAGTTGGGAAAAGGCTAGGCTGATGATGGTACTTATCAAGATTCATTAATGCACCAACATGAACGCTTAATTTCCTTTACAGTTTGAAAGTGGTGTATTGCAACGAATTAATCAAAAACTTGTTAATGTGGTATTTGTGTCTGTAATAAAGAACCACTGTTCTTGAATACAAAATAATAAACAGTGTTTTTTTGCTAAAAATTGTTATTTTTATTCTTGAACATTGTTTTTCTTGGTAACAGTCGACTGCACGTCGATTTACACTGCTGGCCCAGCGTAATACAGAGTTTCAAAAGAAGACTTCTGAGCATGACGTCCTGGGCTCGATTCCCGGGTCGGGCAAATTGTTATTGGGTTTTTTCATCAGGAATTTCTCAGTAGCAGCCACGGATTCTCGATTTGTGCCCGGTTGATGGCAATAGGCTAGCCCTCTATTACACATTGAAATGGGACTTAAACATAACTGGCGAAAAATGGGTGTACTATTAGGTACACCTCTGCCAAACCCTTCTGCGATTACAGGCGTGATGTTATGTTATGACGTGTGGCCTACTGTCTTTTTTTTTGTTTCGCACCTGAATTAATCTTGCCCCCTTTCTTACAAAATCCACAATTTCCAGCAAAAAAGTAAGCAACTTTATCTACTAGCTCATAAAAGTGATTTATGCATGAAATCTAAATATAGAATCTGACTTTAGGTTCTATCCATGTAGGGTAGTACTCACAGCCAATGAACCGACATATTTCCAACAAAAAAAAAAAAAACAAAAGAGCAGCATGATTAAACGTGCCTTTCCTCTAAGCACTCAAGTCAATATATGGGGCACGAGTTCAAATCCGCGCGAATAATCCGATTGGACGGTCCAAGGGATAGGAAGAACGCTTTGTTGCCCAGCCGCTCGCGTGTCCTAGACTAATTCAATTATCATAGCTGGTGACCCCGCTATACGGTATTATGAGCAACCGTTAGTTCCTTGTCCGGTACGATAAACGCCTATTTACGGACACTGGGGACGAAATTGACCCTTCTAATGGTTACTGACGCTGTTAAAATTTAGCTGCAGTTGAATTTGAGAGTTGTCTCTGAATATTGATACTTCTGAGAGTCTGAAATGAGGATTGACTGTTTTTGTATGAAGAAAGGAATTGTATATGTAGAAAGAAAGCAAGAAAAAGGTGTGAGGCGTTTGAAATTTAGTATAACATATCAAAAATTATAATTATATTGAATTTTATTTAGCACTAACTGTTGCCTGCGACTTTTGTCCGCGTTAAATTATAAAAAAAATCACGGAGTTTGTAAACAATGTCAAGGATTCTTTTTGTACGGAACCCAAATCCTGTTTCTAAAATAAAAGTATCTAAAGTTACTCTTTATAACATCAGCTATCTGCCACTAAAAGTCCCGTCAAAATCGGTCCAGCCGTTTCGGAGATCAGCAATTTTTAATAATGTTTTCTTTTGTTATAAGTACCGTAAATACTTTTATTTGTAT
Source organism: Noctua janthina (assembly GCA_963576755.1). Classification (NCBI taxonomy): domain Eukaryota; kingdom Metazoa; phylum Arthropoda; class Insecta; order Lepidoptera; family Noctuidae; genus Noctua; species Noctua janthina. Next base: position 5,137,866 of record OY755058.1, read on the forward strand.
TCAGTAAAAAGCTGTTATTTTTAAATTACAAACAGACACTTCAATTTAATATATTTGCATAGGATAGATAATATCATATAGGTGGAGCCTCAAGAGTAGCATACTATCATACTGATCTTCAATAATAAAGTAAGTACTGGCACTACTGGCTCAAACTATTCCCTCAGAAAATGTAAAACTGACGGTACATTTTGCACTAACATTTCCCATTTGAAGATCGCGCCTATCTACTGCAGTTTACCAGCAAGTATCGTAGTTTCAAGTCGACCTACAAAATGTTCGCCAGCAAAAATACACGAGCGGGCAAAAGCCATTACCGAGTACACCGAAAAATGAGCCTTTTTAGTGCAGGTTTTTACCGGTTAAGAACGATGTTTAGCAATATGGACGTATAAAATCGGGAGAGTATCCTGAGTAGATATCAGGGTATAAAATGTCGGTTTTATCGACAAGCTCTCACATCTTTCGACCGGGATAATCCCTAGGGGTAATTCTGCTCCTGATGTTACGTACATGCGAGAGCAAAGCGTTTGTGTATGTAGATTCGATTAGGTTACGTATCACGTCAGTCATTTGTCCTCATTAATTTGCGATGTGGATATGTTCATTACGTGGTGTGGATATGCGTCAGCTATATTTGAGGGTAGCAATTTTGTGCGCGATAGTCGTAGTTCGGTTTGAATTTTGGTCTAATTGTTGCAGGGACATGACGTGCATACAAAATGACAAATATTAAATAATGAACATACAACGCATAACAAATATTTATAAATACAACAGGACGGAATAAAAAAGTTAACAGCTTGCACGTCGTGACTGCGACAAGCAGGTTACCAGCCACACCACCACTAGCGATCAGTTCAGCGGTGGTTTTCAGTGGTCACCCGTGAAAAAACGTACGGAAGCCAAGACAGCATAAATATTTTGATTCCATAAATATTGAAGATTTGAATCAAAGTAAAACTCTTTTTAGAACCTGCCGCACTGGAGCCGCGTGGTGGATTACAAACCACTCCATCCCATACAGAGGATGCCTTAGTCCCAGCAGTGGGAACATTGTGGACTGACTATGAACTATGATAAGAGAAAAAATACATAACTTACTCAGAAATAAAGTAACTGCAAAAAATAATGCGTAGTTCATAAAGATTATATCAGTAGCTTATAATATCTAAACTTGTGAAATTAAAAATGACATCGTTTTTATAGTTGTCAGGTAGTTGGAAACCATGAAACACGATTACGACCAAATGCTGCGGTAAATATTCTTGCTCTACAGTGCACTTTATTTTACAGTTAATTACAGAAAAGGAGAATGTTGCTTGTTTTATAAACCACTATCTTTAATAAAGTCCCCTTCAAAGTGTTGAGTGTGTGTGTTGTGTGGTGTTGAGTGTGTGTGTTGTGTGGTGTTGAGTGTATGTGTGAGTGTGTGTTGTTGTGTAAAGACTTAATTTTTATGAGATAAATTAACCGATGAAATTAAAAGCAATCCGAACATATTAACTACGTTAAGAGCTGGCATTATTATTTTATTTTAAGTTTGCATGCTGAATAAATTAAGCGAAATCTGTAAAACGATCATAGGTTAAAGACTTTACTGTACCATATTTCTTGCAAATAAAGATCAATTACTTACTTCAATATATTTTTATACCGTATCAATGATTACACTGACAGCTCTTGAACTCAGTTTAAACGTATTGATCGTGTTCATTCTTCATAAATAAAATCTTCCCTTAACTATGTAAGTCTACAATAAACAATTTAATGATTTATTTATTTATTTAAACTTCATGTACAATAGTGATACATAGCCGGACTTAATGCCACAAGGCATTCTCTACCAGTCAACCTAACGAACCGAACCGAAAAAAAAAACTGAAGAAAAAGCAATTTTCACTGATTTTCTAGTTCTAAGGTTCACCATATGATAATACTCGTGATATTGTCAAAACTTTAAACTTTTTAGGGTTCCGTACCTGAAGAGTACCCAACGGGACCCTATTGAAATTTTCACAGAATGTGTATTTCTGTTGCAGCTATAACATTGTTGTTACAGCGGTTTTTTTTTATTATTTGTATTATAAATTAAAAATTAAAGGGAGCTCCTCTACTACGATGATACGGAACGATAAAGGCATACAAATTTACTGTTCTTTTCTCGCACATATCCCCCATTTACAAAATTGATATGGAAACACTTCCATCATGTTTACACAGTTATACTTAACCGTACTTTGTTGTATTAATTACATACTTTAGAAGCAAAACGTTATACACCTTTCTTTGTCTTACTTTTGTTTCCGAAGTAATGACACATTGTGTGTACTTTACTTACGTGGACGGCTTAAAAACTTTGTTGTAACGACAAAGTTTTCTGTTTGCTTTCTTCATGAACGTGTGTTTTTGAGATTTGTACTTTATTTTGTGGTTGCTATCTGTGTTAATTCTTCTACGAGTTGTTTTGTTTTAAATGAGATATTTAAACCCATTTAAAACTAATCAAAATTATTGCTTAATACTGGTATTCAGTCGTATCCGGTTAGATTGGAAGCTGACTCAATCGGCTAGTAAAAGGCTATGCAAATGATGAACTAATACTTTCCGCATCAATCATCGTTTTTTCGAAATGAAATGAGCGCTAATAACCATAAACACGTAGCTCTGATAGTTACTTAAAGGCCAGAATAACCCCAAATTGTGTAAATTGAATGGCTGTCGTTTTAAAAATACTGCAGTATTCTCTTTGTGATCAATATTTAGCTAAGTTGAGGACTACTTTTAAGTTGTATATGTTTCGAAAACAATAGGCAGTGACTCCACATAAAATACTACTACTACTAGTATTCAGCTAGACTGAAAGTCGACCCCAACAGAGTTGGAAAAAGGCTTCGCAGATGATGAGTATTTGTCATAAATAGTATTAGTTCACCCTTAAATAATCCTCTTGATAGTGCGAGCGAAAAAGAACGATCTTAATTTGAATTTTAGATGTCATCCCGTGCACCCTTAAAGAGAACTTAAAGTGCTCGAAAATGATTAAAAGATGTCAAAATAGAAAATAATGAAAAAAATACAGATTAAAGAAAACCAACTTCCCACGGATCACTCCACTCAATAATAAACCAACAAAAATAACGTTCTATCATAAAAAAATATTCTCTGAGAGCCCTTTAATAGACCGTGTTCGTCGTAAACTGTAAAATTCCTTTTACCGAAGGAAAATGTTTCTGTTTTCTAACTCAAGGCGAGTTTTATGGTGGCACATAACTGACTTGGCCGGTCGTAAAGGCTTTAGAGTGACGACTTGGACCCTACGCAATGTGTTGACACTGGGCCGAGAACGGGGAACCTACTTGATTTCAAATCGTGAAGTTAGCTGCGGATTACTTTTTTCATTTAATACGCCTGACTACTGTATACTACATAGCAAAAGAGATCCAAACATTTTAAAAGAGTGGTGTAACAATTTATCATCATTCTTCTGCCTTTATCCCAATTTATTTGGGGTTGGCTCAGCATGTCTTCTTTTTTTCATACTTCTCTATTATTCGTCATCTCATCAGACACCTCCTTTCTTGACATGTCATCCTTTACACAGCTGTGTAACAATTGTGATGAGCAATAATTATACATCTTAATAAGCACTTTAAACATTTGAAACTTGGGCAATCGAAGCGATTTTATAAAATTGACATCGCTTTCTCTTAAGTCGAAATGGATAAACGTTACCTAGCACGTACATTAGCTTAAGAATATTTCTGTATATTTTGGACATGTTCCTATGTATGTAGTTGGACAATTGTGAGACAGTGTCAGGAAAAATGCTCGTTCACCTTTTTGAGTTTTTTTCAACTTCTAAAGTAACAAAACGACCGCAGCTAACTTCACTGATACAAAGGTCTGTGAAGTGTACTGTACAACGAATGGTCGTCAGATTACGACCGAGAAAAACGGGATGAGAATCGAAAATGTTTGGACGTGTGATAGGATCTAAAACAAGATTACTTATAAACCCTAGACTAGGAATTTCATTTGTCCTGAATTCAAGGGTACGCTTACGTACCTAAATCTCTCGACCGTCGAGACCCAAAATAACTATAATATTCAAAAAGGTAAAGAAAGGTATACTGTACATAGCTACCTAGAAAAAATATCAGAAGCTAAATGTTAGAAAAACTCAGTGAGGCCATATTATACTTGTATAGCAAAATGGTGTAATTGCTATGTCTGACACGCACGACACACCTTTTCTGACACTGACCAGTTGGTTATTCCCAGTAAGTAGATTACGATGATGCATGACTGCCTCGTTGGAGAACTGGTCGCAAGCGCGACTGCTGAGCATGAGGTCCTGGGTTCGATTCCCAGGTCGGGCAAAGTGTTATGGAATATATTCATCAGGAATCTCTCAGTAGCAGCCACGGAGTCTGTATTTGTGCCCGGTTGATGGCAGTAAGCTCGCCCCCTATTACATGGGACTTGAAAAATAACTGGCGAAGTGATGTGGGTGTACCTACATCTCTGCCTCACGTCCCTGCCTTAAGTTATGATTGTGTAGAATCTGATGTTGTTCAGTTTGACGCATCTAAAGTACAATTTAAATGTCTTTGTATAATCTTATGTGAGTTCTGCAGTCTATCAGCCACTGAGAAAAAGAGCTAAGTATAAGTTATTTCAAGTATTCTTGTTTGCCCCCAAAGATTTATGCTGAAGTGGTTTAAGCACAGTAACTCAACAGGTAGACGAGAACTCACGATCGCCAGTAAACGTCTTAGCTGTTAAGCTGTTTTCACCTCACATATGGCTTCACCAAGCGGCCACTAGAAACATAAATCAAGAAAATGGTATTAAACTGCTTACTGTGCAGACTGAGTCTGTCTGACTAAGACAGAAAACAGTGATAGTAACCTACTTTCGCTACTCAAGAACATCATGTCCAAATTTAAAAAAAAATCTGAAACTCGGAAAAGCTGATAAAATAAACCTACAAAACTTTTTCGTCCATGTTCTCTTTGTTGCCATAAGTAAAGTTAACAACAGTAGACGATCGACAAATGTGATGCAACCAAATGGAACCACGTACGAAACTCAATGACGCAAGAAAGAAGAAATTAACCGGAAACACGCGACAAAGTACGAACAGAGCCGAAGCGTGCGACCGTAATGGGAGGCAATACGATGTGAATTTATACTCATGCTTCCACATTTTCATAGCAAGTCCCCAGCGAGCTAGATAGAGAAAAGCGAGGACAAACGGCGATCTTTATACACATCGCTTGCGCTTTCCACCTTCATACGACATGAATGCAAAATACCCAAGTGCGGCTTCGCATTTCTGTAAAATGTTCCGAGAGGACCAAGAAAATATTATTATAATTACTCCTTTCATATTTTAATGTTGCGCATTTTCGTGTTCTCACGTTATTTTCACGTCTGCTCATAAAAATTCAAAATCCTCGTAAGGCCAGAGCACAAAAAATGCGAATAATTTCAGCATATTCATTTGAATTATCGTTTATTATGCGGTGTGGAGAATGCCGCAGTGGATTATCCCACGAATACAATATATGTTTGAGGATTTTTGAAATGGTATCCCTTTTGCGAGCTGGGGTCCTGGTAATTGCGAAGTGTGGCACACTTTATATTACTCAAATAATAACTGAAAATATTACGCGAATCTTTACTCTGTTAACTTTATTCGTTTCGCAATAAAAAGTGAACAAAATTGCAAAACAAAAATTAAAAGTCCTTAAAAAATACTTTTCATCTACTGGGTAGATAAAAGGTATTATTTAGCACCTATAAGTACCGAATAAATATGTAACTTTAACTTTGGTGTTAGCGAAGATATCCGCTTTTAGGCAAGATATGAAAGAAACTCGATTTTTACTTTTTTTTATAGGGTACGCCCAACTTGCCCGATTATATCCGAAAAATACGAGTGCCTACATCGTTTTACGCACATTGCCGGAAAAACTTCGTTCTACATTCCTCGCGCATAAAATGTTGGTATTACGGTGCGAAGTTTTAAAAATTCAATGCGTATTGAGTGTGTGAAAAAGGCTTACGTAATCCTTACTAATATTAATACGAAAGTAAGTTTGTTTGTTTGTTTGTTACCTTTTCACGCCTAAACCACTGAACGGATCATCTTGAAATTTTGCATATATACGTTGCTAAGTGTACAGAAACGGATATAGGATACCTTTCATCCCGAAAAAAAGTACTGTTCCCGAGGAAAACAACAATAACGTTCTTATGACAATAGATGGCGCCACGTGTCTTTGGAATCGTGATTGAATTACATTATTACAAGCAGAGTACAACCCGAATTGATTGTCAGATTCTAAGTTAACGCTAGCAAAGCCGCGGGGAAAAGCTAAAGACTAGATTTAGATTTTTTAAATATTTTAGACTTTTTATACTTTACCATGCAATAAAATGATTGAATATTGAAGGTACTTGAAATCGTAAGTAAGTACGAGTTGGTAGGTTATTATATTTATTGTTATATTAGTTATCTTTACCAATTTAAAATTAACGCAAGCCTGTTTTACAGATTTTGTAAAAATAACTAACCGATGAGAAAGCAAATTCATTCAAGGTAAAACTAAAGTTCCTTTGAACTATCCTTCAGAACTTTGGTTCACTCACTAATGTATAGTGATTAATGAAAGAATATCGCTCAGTCATTCATACCGCGCTTCGCGATCGACTCGCGTTCATTTCTTTAATCCAGATTTCTAAAGAATCTTGGTAGTTCGGGGAAAAAAGATCTATTTATGGAAGGAGAGGTTCCGTGCTATATTGACAAGTAATAAAATATTGTAATAACTTGTTGAAGGCGGTACCTACTCTTAGCATTTCGTGTAGGCGATTGTCCAACGTTTGCCTACGCTACGGTTACGCCACGGTAACACCACGTCAAAGCGACGTAAGTTTTGAAACAAACCCTAGGTCTCCTGGTGAGACTCTCATGTACGTATGTGCATGTAGGGTGTGTGTGTGGGATGGGTTTTAGTCCTTCCGCTCCGCGCAGAGTGGTTAGAGATATTTGATGATTTCCAATCCCAACAAAAATAAAAAAATAAAAGGGTGTACAAAAGTACCTAAAATTGGATCTGGGACATTTGTGCGAAAGACATATGCGCGAAGGACACTTCCGCGAACCCACTTGCTCGAAAAGACATATGCGCGTATGGACTTTTGGGCGATTAGACTTTTGCACGAATAGACTTTTGAGCCCATAGACACTTACGCGCATAGACACATGCGCGCAGAGACACTTGCGCGAATGGACACTTACGCGAATGAACTTTTGCGCGAAAGGACACTTCCGCGACTAGATTTACTTGCGACTGGCTACGGTTAATCTGTAGAGTAAACATAACATCATATTATTTCTTATTTTCAATGAGATAGAGAGAGAGAAGTGGCAACACTGCCCGAGTCACATGTCAAATTATTTTTTCGTATCTACCATGAACAGTGTTGCCACATATAATTATTGTTTAATCGATTTACAATATGGATTTTGAACGTATGTTGCAAAATAATTTTACTCTCTCTTCAAGCTTTTGGGTCTCATTAATGTCGATTTTTAAGGTGATTCAGTTGTTTTAATGTCTATTATGACAAATGTATATTGATGTATAGAACATTCTTGTTACTTTGTACAAAAAAGATTAATCAATCGATTCCGATTTAGAAGAACCTCAGTGTTATGTTTACTCTACAGCTAACCTAACCTAACCATTCGCGCATAAGTCCTTTCGCGCATGTGTCTTTGTGCGTAAATGTCCGTTCGGGCATAAGTCCATTCGCTCAAGTGTCTATGCGCGGAACTGTCTATGCGCCCAAAGGTCCATTCGCGCAAAATACTAATCGCCCAAAAGTCCATGCGCGCATATGTCTTTTCGCTCAAGTGGATTCGCGCAAGTGTCCTTCGCGCAAATGTCTTTCGCGCTAGTGTCCTGATACCCCTAAAATTCAGGTCCTAAACAGACATATCCAACTTTAGTCTACGGGATATTATAATTTATATTGCGTTCCTGATATTAAATAAATAATAAACATGGTAGATATACTGTTTCAAGTGTTAATGATAATTGTAGTGACCAGTTCAGTTTAAAACTTAGATAATTAGGTTTAATATTACGTAAGGTATGCTAACTTGGACGTGATCGAGACATTCCAGACGTTGGGTTCGGAGGACTAGCTATCAATAGTGGCTAAAACACGCCAAAAAACTAAATCGTTAGATGCCCTCACCATGCTTACGTCGCGCGAAAAGTGTTTAAGTGTTCACCCAATGGGTGCCCGCGCTCATCACACATGATGAGCGAGGTCACTCATTATCAACATGAGTTACTATTCAAACTACAAATTAACAGAAATTTAATAGTTTTTTGATCCCGTTGAGCGATTCGGGCTTAAAAAACTACAGAAAATTGTGTTGACACTGTTCAGACCTGACAACACTGAAAAAGAAGAGTTCAAAAACGATTCGAAATTGAATTTCAGCAGATAAAACCTGTCATAACGTTCCCAGCAGTGGCTAGTGACGGGCTGCAAATCCCGTTGTAGTTTTCATAGGACCTTAGAACAATTCAGTTCAACTACCTCATTGGTTCCCAACCTATTGTCTGCAGACCACCAGAATGGTCCTCAAGAGCTAAAATTATGATCCGCAAAAGGTTTAAATTGTTTAACGTATACAAAAATACAAGCTTAAAAATCACATCGATGAAACCGAATTTTAATAATCTACTAAAAATATATTACATTAACAGTATCTATTTTTAATGCATATTAGTTTTAAATTTACCAAATGTGTCGTTAACTTTAATTAAAAAGTAACAATCGATTATAGTATTTTTTCTAGAATCTTATGCTTTCTGCTAACAGAAAAGAAACCAAAGTGGTGCATATGTTACGGCTAAAAGCCGAAGTAAGTTTACACCTAGTTCTAGCCGGCTATGCCTCTGGGTAAACTCCGAATAATCACTAAAATAAATTTTTTGGAAGTTTAATGCAACTAATTTGGATGTAGCGCTCGCCGCGCGCCGGCCGGTGCCGCGCCTCGGCTCGCGCGCGTTGGGTCACAGTTCTAACCTAACCGGCCGCACCTAGATATAGGCGGCTAGAACTAGGTGTAACCTTACTTCGACTTTTAGCCGTAACACATAGACAAAAGAAGGTTGGGAGCCACTGCACTACCGTATATCTAACCCATTAACAATAAAGGCTGCGCTCACTGCGTTTTATGAATTAAGTTGATGATGGAAGTATTAAAGAATACAGCTCTTAGTTGCAGCCCTGGCAGAACGCCAAGTTTCCTTGTGCCGAACGATAATTTCCATTTTGACTTATTATACAGTGTTGGAAACGTTTTAATATCTTATGGTGGATAATGCAATGTTAAGGATTGGTGATTGTGTCATGTAGTAAGTTTTTTAGTTCAAGGTTTTTTTTTGTATTATATATCGGGCTGGTGATCGCAGCACTACGTTCAAAGCCCGTATTTTGCGTACGATCCGTAGTATTTTTGTTGGATTGCTACAAAAAATCGAAACGTAATTGATTAAATTCTCTTGCTTCGGAAGTTACTACTATTTAATAAGTGTTAAGTAATGCATTATTTGTGATTTGTTACTAATTTAATATTATTATTGTGTACACTATTGCTTCAGGTAAGCCTGTAAACACAGTCGTAAGATGGGGAAGAAATAAATAAAACAAAAAAGAAGTTACTGTTACTGTTATCACTATTGGACAAAAGCCTCTACTCATGACTTCCAGTTGCTTCGATCCAGGGCTAATGTGGACCACTGGTCGTTGGTTTTGTCCAGCTCGTCCCACAACCGCGAAAATAATCTTCTCAATTCAATATTGCATTTGACCCAAAATATGGAGATTTCTGATTGGAACAGAATCCTAATCAGGGGAAACCATTTTCTTAGAAACAATATCTAAATACTCATGTTTTTACCAAATTGTTTGTCTCAAGACTAAGTTTTGTCCAACAAAGTTCGCAGGCTGAGCTAATCATAATCAGAAATCTAGAAAATACTAATGATCCTATTCTAACTTCCTAACTCCGTCTGGTACTTTTCGAGCGGGTGCTACCCTGTATTTTGTTACACAATATATATATTTTTTTATATTGTCTAAACTTTAAAAGAGTCCTCGACCCCTGAGTTTATTTTGGCATTTCTTCTGAAGATATCCAGATCGGCAATTTCGACGCCATTTTTTTCACGTTTAATATCTGCTCTGTATAAGTGATCCCGAAATACTATTCACCGAATAATAATTGCATTTCGTTTCCTAAATGAAACTTAGCCCAATAACATCTTTGTAGCCTTTTCCCAACTATGTTGGGGTCAGCGTCCAGTCTAACCGGATGCAGCTGAATACCAGTATTTTACATGGAGCGACTGCCTATTTGACCTCCACAACTCTGTTAGTACTGGGTAGTACGATACCCCTTGGTAAGACTGGTTGTCAGACTTTTTGGGCCACTGACTACCTAACGACTGTCAAATATCTACAAATGACACCCGGGACCAACGGCTTAACGTAATTTCTATTAACTTAGCCTAATAATAATCAGTTTAAAGAAATAAAGGCCATTTATAAGACACAAGACCATCAGATATTGATCTCAGTACAAAGTTTATGCCAAGTGAGACTACTAGCCGAGTTTGTAAGACCCGCTTACCAAAGTAAGCGTATGAACTTTGTTCCTTATTATCTATTCCACGCGATAGTTCGAAACCCAATCAGTGTTTACACCGATACACCCTTTTACTTCGTGCATTAAACTTGTTATTAATGGTAAAGCTGGATTAACATAATAAGGCGGTTTTATACTGCAGCGTTTAGGATTTCAAAATTGACAATGTATTTGCGTGTTTTTGGAGTTTACGGTCAGTGAATGACGAGCATAATGGATGGATGTGGTAGTTTTGTTAGAGAATGACGTCACTTCAGCTTCAAATGAAATATCTGATACTGTCTTGATTGCATTATAATTATGTAAGTGACGTAACTTCTATACAAGCCAAATACAGGCTCTACTCTACCTAAGTTTGTTCCTGATAAGCATTTCACAAAACGTCATGATCGTTTGTACTATTCAAAGCAGTACCCACTTTAAAAAAAACTATGACAGACTCATACACAGACGAAATGGCTGGGTCCAGAAGCATGCAATTTTGCACAAGCGGAAGGATTTTCTGGATTCAAGATCTTATAGTGTATCCCATTTTTTTTGTCTATCGTTTTTTATATGTTCCCTGTGTATTGAGAGGTCTGGCTCTTGTGATACAGGGAATCCTAGTACAAGAGCCAGAGCTACACTGATATTTGAACAATCACCTGTTAATAAAGATTGTTTATTTATTTAAGATCGTCATTTTTGCCGCTAGCTAGTACTTTAATAGAAATAAAAGACAAACAAGCGGTTTAAAAATTATAATATCAACATTGAACGCGTGTTCAGTTTCGTGTCCGTGTTATTTAACCGTTGCAGTTGAGGAGTTCTCTCGTAAGGCGATCTTAGCTACAGGATCGAGTCATGTCTATCTATAAAGTGTGTCCAAACTTCAGCTCAATCGGTTGGTTTGAAATTCAGTTGCAATATTTGACCAATACATACTAACAAACAATGCAAGTTAAATAAAAATAGCACAAAGCCACTAACAACGCATTGTTGCCTCTGATAGACAATGAATTGAAACAATATCACACCACAGAGTAACATAACTCCAACCCAATTGTTTTTCCCCCTTTTTTATCTCATCCAAAGCTTCCCATCTAAGTTTGAATATAGAACATAACAATGTCATTATTGGTTCGCAGTGCCAACTATATGTAGTTCGGCTCAAACTAGTTTTCTTCCCGTCCTTGGCCCAATTCACCTTGAGATGTTGTTTAGTTCAGCTCCATGTATCACGTATAGCCAGGTCAGAGTAATTACATGATGACGGTTCAACCTAGTTTGTCTTGTCTGCTCTGGCCTTCTTAGTTGAGCTTGAAGTTACTTATGTGAATTTGTTTTGGCTTTTATTTTAATGGGAGTGAAGTGTAATTGTTATTAGTTTTAGTTAGGTTAGTTAAAACATTTTTTTTTATTTGACTGCCTCGTTGGTCGATTGGTCGCAAGCGTGACTGCTGAGCATGAGATCCTGCATTTGATTCCCGAGTCGGGCAAAGTGTTATTGGGTTTTTCCATCAGGAATATTCTCAGCAGCATCCATGGAGTCTGAATCTGTGCCCGGTTGATGGCAAAAGGCTCGCCCCTATACATGGGATTTAAAGATAACAGCCGAAATGTTGGTGTATTATAATCGTGTACACCTCTGCCTAACCCTTCAGGTATTACAGGCGTGATGTTATGTTATGTTCTTTATTTACTTTTTGCCTCGACAGCGTTCTGATTCACGGAATCTGAAGATATTAATAAAGTTATACCTCAATTCAGCCAGTATGCGTGATTAGAACTTTGTCTCTGGTCTAATACGGACCCAACACTTCACATGATTGTCATTAACCATTCAATTTGCTTTTACGTAATACATAACATTACGACTGTCTATACATGAAGGGTAAGGCAGAGTGATATCCTCTAAATACCACACAAGAACGAGTTGTAGGCATTGGTATATTAAGTTTTAATATATGAAGTTCAATGGGGTATTCCATTAAGGGGTATCCTATTACCCAGTAACTAACTGGGTTGTGGAGGTCAGATAGGCAATCGCTCCATGTAAAATTCTGTTAATCATCCGCCTCCAGTTAGACTAGAAGCCGACCCCAACATAGTTGGGAAAAGACAAGGCAAAGGATGAGGAGTATAGGAAGACACTGTTTTAAGCTTTCACGGTTTACAACTAAACTTATTCTGTCACTTACGGGATATCTTCCGTGATTGTTCATTATTTTGGGCTCCCGATATTTCAACGCTGTTGCAAGCGCCATGATCGCAGGTTGACTGGAGAATGCGAGAAATAATGAACAATCACGGAAGATATCCCGTAAGTGACAGTATAAGTTGAGTATAGGAAGTTCCTGAAATAAAACTGACTTCAGCAGTTCCTATCTAATTTTATTCGTAGTCTAATTTTATCACAACTTGCAGACCTTATCCCTACATGACCAAAACAACGCTTTACTTCCAAGAAATGAGCACAAACAAATGCATACTAAGTAACTGTTACATTTCTAACCTTCCCGTGCCAAGAACATGCAATCAACCCTGATTCGGAAATAAGTTTATCTTGCCAACGTGTCACGTCTCGATCACGTCACGCTTGCGTCGCGGTGTGAACCTCTTTAGTTTTGTAATCACGTTCTCTACTAATTGGTGAAGGCTCTGCGTTGCAAATGAAGTAGTTAGTAACTACTTTTCATCAAAAACCAATGTATAATGGTAATATAAACTAATTGGTTTGGTTTGATTACAATAGAAGGTAACTTTTATCTGCATCTGGTTAAACTGGAAGCCGACAACAATATAGCTGGGAAAAGGCTAGACAGATGAAAAAATAACTTTTATAAAACAACATCAACAACAACGAGTTGATATCAGACTATCCGCGGACGTAAGATGGCGTTATTTTTTTGGATAGTTTGTGCTCAAGTGTCTTTTTAACGTGCCACGTCCTGATCACAACACATTCACGTCTTGGTTTGAACCTCTTTAGTTTTGTATACACGTTCCCTACAAAAAATAAAAGATAACAACCCAAAAAAAAAACAAAAAAATATTAATTAATTATTTATTTATTTTTTGATTATTGAATATTTTTTTTATTTTTTGATTAATTAATTAATTGATATGATTGATTTAAAATTTCAGTTTATTAAAAAAACAAAAGGATCAATATAAAATGTGCGGATACCAAACTATCCGCGGACATTAGACAGCGTTACTTTGGTAGATACTTTGTTCCTTAGATAGCCCTCATCTCCTTGCATTCAAATCCTCAAAAATAATCCTGCATTATTCTGGAATGCAGCAATCTGGAACCAGTCTTAACAAGGGATATCGTAATACCCAGTACTAACTGGGTTGTGGAGGTCAGATAGGTAGTCGCTCCATGTAAAATACTAGTATTCAGGTGCATCCGATTAAACTGGAAGTTTACCTTAACATAGTTGGGAAAAGGCTAGGCAGATGCTGATTTTGGAATCCAGGATTATTTCTGTTTGTCCGCGTAGAAGAATTCACAAGAACCCAAGTGTATTTCCAAGGTGTCACGTTCTGATCACATCACGCTCGCGTCGCGGTTTGAACCTCTTTAGTTTCTTAATCACGTTCTCTACTAATTGGTGGAGGCCCCGCGTCGCAAATGAGCCGGTTACCTAAATAGACTTCAAGGCTCCTCGAGAGCCGAAATGGTTGGAACTATTTAAGTGGCTTTTGGAACTATTTTAGGTTGAAATGTTGGCTGGAAGTTATAATAGTTTAGTGATATGTAAGTTTGGAGTTCATCATGTTAACAATTTGATAAAACATGTGCTAGCAAGAGTATAGATAGGTATTTAAAAAAATAAATACAGGTCACAAATATATCTATGTTGTACAATGTGTAAACGAACCCTTCCCGAAGCAGTCAGCTTAGAATTCTGTTCATCAAATTAAGTAACTCTACACAAAAGTTATTGCTGGGAAACGACATTTTTCTTGCGTGAAATTCGGTAGAATTCAAACTAATGCACTTAAAAAATTGTGCTGATGGATGCATTGAATAGTTAGGGGTTCATGACGGTATTTAAAGTAAAGTTAAAACATTCATAACTTGTATTGAAAAAAATTTGACCCTCAATATCTCCGTTATTAGAAGGTTCCCAGGTATGTTCCAGAATATAAAATGATCACCATAACGGGGGAACAAGTGCCTTTTGGCTTTCGCTAAGGGTATTTTAACACCCATTATTTAGAATTGCATGTAACCATCTCAACTCACTTTTGCAAGTCCTATACAACATTAGTTTTAGTATACGCGAAACCTGAAACACGTGTCTAGTATTTTTATGTAAAGAATCAATGTACATAATTTCAAAACTGTATCATGAAAAATTACAAAGTTATAAGCTTGTTCTGTTACCTGGTTGTCCACACAAAAACGGGGTCAACACCCTCCCGCGTCGTCTTGTGCTCATTGATAATAATTTGGCAGCAGGTACCTAAATGATTGCGATAGGTACTTAGTATCGGTCGTTGTCCAACTTGTAGCCTTTTTTAAATATTTTTTTGGGACAAAATATAACATGGTTTAAATTATGGGAATCGATTCAGTAACTTATTCTGAACAAACTTTATTCAGGTTTCGCATATACTAAAAATATTGTTGCATAAAGAGCCGTAACCTGGAAAGAGTCAAAACCACAGACATAAAAAAAAACAATCTTGTCTCTATAACACAATTCCTCTGGCAAGCCTTCGGCAAGCCTACCATCAAAGAGAAAAATATTCAGAATTACCAGGAATCCTTTCATTGCGAACATCTAAAAGTGCACATACAAACAAAATAACTAAAATTCCTCCAGCTACTCATACGTGGACAGAATTCCCTGTATAACGTAATTAGGAAAGTGGAGCGTTAAGTAGAGGAATTTAATGCGTTTAATGTATTCATGTGTGACAGTTATGCTTTTGTGCATGTGTTAAAGATTGTACGGATTTTTGAGTGAAGTATTTAAACATTCTCAAAATATCAAAAGGCGAAGTCTGAAGATAAAAACAAGCACAACATTTTATTTTACTTCTATAAGATAAAACAAAAAAAAAAGTGTTCCAACAAAAACTTGTTCACTGTTCTACAGAAAATCTTGCGCTGGTAAACAAATCACCTCATTGCTACAAAACTACTCCGTTTTAGGTAATACTCAGCTACAAATTCTGTGTTACAACTCACCTTTGAACTATTTTTTCGCTACGTGAATTCAGCAACAAGAGATTTTGCCACGCAGACCCACTACTGACCACCAATTTACAACGTGAGCTCAGCTTCGAGCCACGGCTCCGCTACACGAACTCAGCTACGAGGCAGCTGAGTTCGCGTAACGGAGTCGCCGTTATGCGAACTCAGCTACGACTGCAACGAGCCACGGCTCCGCTACGCGAGCGCAGCTCC
Source organism: Noctua janthina (assembly GCA_963576755.1). Lineage (NCBI taxonomy): Eukaryota > Metazoa > Arthropoda > Insecta > Lepidoptera > Noctuidae > Noctua > Noctua janthina. Next base: position 5,154,017 of record OY755058.1, read on the forward strand.
GACACATGGATCGGTTAAGCGAGCGTAGCCACGACACAAGGGTCGGCTAACCGAACTACGGCACACGGCACTGCTATACGAGGTAAGGTACCAGACATGGCCACGCTACGCGAGCTCAAAGTATTCAAACTATCGTATTCAGCTATTATCGCTACACTATGCATTTTCTGTCAACAAACTAATGCATCCGACTATTTCTCAATCGACTACAAACCATTTATCTTCAGTCAGCGATTTCAACTGCAAAAACCACTATTGGTTTTCATTTAGCTTGAAATTGTCTCTCCGTTGCACGAATGCACGTATATTTCTACTCTGCTACGAACTACTGTTGTAAGTACTGCAACGAGTCTGTCTTCGTAGCCAGACCATCGTATTTACAAGTTCTTGTGTCGTGTGATGTGGTTCTTGCACTTAGCAAGAACTTTATATGAAATCGCATGCATACTGACACACATTATACGTCTTGTTTCTTTTTAACCCCCGACGCAAAAAGAGGGGTGTTATAAGTTTGACCACAATGTGTGTGTGTGTCTGTCTCTGGCACTGTAGCTCTGAAACGAGTGAACCGATTTGGATGCAGCTTTTTTTATTTGAAAGCTAGTTTCTTGGTAAGGTTTCTTTGATACGTTTTATCAAAATCGGTGCAGCCATTTACTAGATATTGGGGATGAAAGTGGGTATGAAAAATCGGATATTTTAAAACATACCCAAGTGGGGCATCAAATGAAAGCGCATGATGTGTATATTACAATTAGACATGTTTTATCTAAACCGGCTCAGTCATTTTATTGAATTTTGACATATGTTTGTGTTTCGCTTTTCTATGTTGCGATGCTTTTTAATTTTTTTTTTATAAATTTGTTGGGTTATTTTAGGATTTAGGAGTAATAATAACAAGTATGTTGTTTAATAACAGTAAATTAAGTTTTTTTTTCTATGCTCTCAAAACGGGAAGAAAACATCGTAAGGAAACCGGCATGTCCTAAAACCCAAACAATTTACCTACAGACAATTTTTTACATCAACCAACCCGCACCGCGCCCGTCTGGTGTAACGTGGGCCGTGGGATCATTAATAGGCTATTTTATTCTAAGATTACTCATTATTGACTGCCTCGTTGGTCCAGTGGTCGCAAGCGTAACTGCTGAGCAGGTGGTCCTGGGTTCGATTCCCGGGTCGAGCAAAATGTTATTGGGTTTTCCATCAGGAATTTCTCAGTAGCAGCCACGTAGTCTGGATTTATGTCAGGTTAATGGCAATAGGCACCCCCCCTACCCGCCCCTTTTTACTTGGGACGTAAACATAACTGGCGTAATTTGGGTGTTCTGTTAGGTAAACCTCTGCCTAACCCTTCGGGGATTATAGGCGTTATGCTAAGACTATTTTCAAGTAGTTTAATAATTATTGATGAATTAATTCCCCACTCAAGTGCTAAGAGAAATCTAAAAACTTTAATTAACTACTGAAAGATCTTCCTCAATCTACTTACGGATAACTTAATTCCAAACTAAGATTTATCCGTAAACGGTTAAATGAAACTTTTAATTAAAATAACACAGAACAAGATTAAACTAACAGCCTGATAGTTATCTATCGTTCAGTTAAAAGTTCTAAGAGATTAACGGCGGTGTCTTGTAGCCTAGTTTTAATGCCACGTAAAACCTATTAATTTCTTATCTACTTCAAAGTATCTTAGAAATTAAATGACAAAATGTAGGTCCATTGGCCGCGTTTTTATAAAAATATTCTATTGGATAAAGAAGTTTGATTTATCAGTAACAAGTATGTGTTACTTGCAATCGCTCGGGTCGTCTTTAGGTTTAGCCGCGCTTGACTGGTTGGTGCGTGGATTAGTGACCATACATTACTTACCGAGTTTACTCTGTGCCTCGGAAAGCACGTTAAGCCGTTGGTCCTGGCTGTCATTTGTTGATCTTTGACAGTCGTTACAGGTTGTCAGTGGCCCGAAAGTCTGACAAGTAATCTTACTAAAGGGTATCGTATTACCCTCCTGACCACACACCCAGTTAGTAAGTATTAACTGGGTAATACTTACTAACTGGGTGGTAGAAGTCAGATAGGCAGTCGCTCCTTGTAAGACTGGTATTCAGCAGCATCCGTTTAGATTGGAAGCCGACCCCAACCTAGTTGGGAAAAGGCTAGACAGATGATGGGTATATTATGTATGCACAGAAACGTATCTTGTTCCACATGAATTCATATTATGTAAATCTCGTGACTATTCATGGACTAGTGTTAATTTACGACAGTTGCAGCAATTTTCATATTATTACTACTGCTGTAGATTTCTATGAAAATACTATATGAATATTGTAATATAGTTCTCTTGGGTCTGTGTCCTTATTCGCCTAGAATTATGATATTCCTACAGAAGAGACTTTCAAGAAAAATATTCCTTTTTAAGGTTCCGAACAAGAGGAAATCGGACCCTTAAGAATCTCATTTTCTTTTGTATTTTTGTTTTACGTAAAACGCGGTGTTCTCGAACTCAATGTTCCTGAATAGGCAATGAAAACGAGGTCCTTATTTGATATTTTTGTCCAGGTTTATTTTAGTTTCTTCGTTGTCTTCTTATAAACATAAATACTCGGTCGCGAGGCGGCCCTGCCCGTCTCGCGACAGAAAATTTTGCTGCAGTAAGCTATTTGCTACCACTTGTTTTTATGTACATCGCATTTTTATTGATTTCCTAGATATATCTTCGTCTATAAAAAAAAAATGTGAATAAAATCATTGAAACACCGTAATTTTCTAGTAAAAATAAACCATTTTGTTTGTGATTGAAACAACACATTCATAGCCACAGAACAAAAAAATAATCAACTCAATCATCAACAGGAACCCTCACAAAAAATCCTTGACAATCGCAACACTAACAAATTGATCACTTAACTCAATCCTCACTATACAAGGCAATTTCAATCACAACATCGGCACATACAGGTTAAATTGGCACGCACCGTTTTGTTGCACTCGCAAACAACTTGGGGAACTAGGTAGCGATCCTAATTAACTCTGTACCACTACAACAGACGCTTTCATGGTATTTAGTGTTCCATTTTGGAATTTATACAATCGCTGAATTCGAAAACTTTGCCAACATAACAGGCAACAGAATGGAAACTAGTGTTATTGTCTATTGGACTTTGTTGTCGACGGGGAACGACTTCGATTTAGTGTCTATTGTGCGATTGTGTGTTTTTGTTGTGCATTAATCGTAACTAATATTATAAATAAGTTACTTAATGAATTTTGATAAATTTTAGCAAAGCGATAGACTACGACTTGCGTTAGAACCACAGTTAGAACTTTCAATCCAGGTAGTACTGCCTACGTCCACGCGGGTAAAGCCGCTGACGAAGCTAGTGTCATATAAGTGCAATAATTTATTTTGAATATTGGTAATGACACCCACTTTCGGGGGTGAATTAAAATAATGTTGTACTTAGTTTAAAAAAAAAAAATACGCTTTAGAGTGACTTCATTTTATATCTCTTATTCTTCTCAGTAAACCCTTTCCTTTGATACCCATAACATGGAAAAGCATAAAGCATAAAAATAACTAGTCCGCCATCTTTGAGAGTCCGCCATATTAAATTTAGAATAACCTCACTTATCTAACCATGCATTGTCATCCAAACTAAACATGTATACAAAATTTCAGCTCAATCGGAAACCGGAAATTGGGTCAAATTTAACTTTTAAGATTTTTTTTTTAAATAGTGGAGCTCTTAAAAGCGTATTAAAAAAACCTTCCTCAGCTCTCCCTCTTCGCAACGGTTGAAAATCATGCTTCTAGACCAAACGGTTCAGGTCGTGCGTTGTCGGTCTGTGCATGAATGAATGAGTTTTATGTATATAGATGGGTGTGGTATGTGTCTGTTGTAAACTAATATTAGTTCGATCTATTTGCTCCAATAAGGTCATTTGACTTGGCAACGTTATTACCATCTATTTGCTTTAATTAAGTACGTTCAATCTGCTACTATTACATAATGATATACCAATATTATCATAGGCAATGGCGCTTACGCATTATTGAAAGTAACGCATGAATACTTCTTTAGATAAATTATGTTAACGGCTTACTATTATGTACTTAAGAGTTTATGTTATCACTGACTAGCCTTTTCCCAACTATGTTGGGGTCGGCTTCCAGTCTAACCGGATGCAGCTGAATATCAATATTTTACATGGAGCGACCACCTATCTGACCTCCACAAACCATTTAGTACTCGGTAATACGATACTTCTTGGTAAGACTGGTTGTCAGACTTTTTGGGCCACTGACTATCTGTAACGACTGTCAAAGATGTCAAACCTGCTTTCCGAGGGACGCATTATACTTGGTATGTAATGGGCGGTCACCCATCCACAGACCAACCTAGACAACGGCTTAACCTAAAGATCGACCCGAGCGGCTGTTATTATTTAGCCACGAGCTCCTACTAACTTATGTACCTACATAAAATCATCTTTTTAGTTTTTTTTTTCTAAACATTACGGTTTTGTTTTCGTTTAAAGGTAATTTTAAGTCTTGGCATTCTATGGATTTAAATTAATTGTTTAATGTATCGCTTAATCCCGCAAGGTCTTTACAAAATTTCAGCTGAAACAAAATTCAGTTCCTGCAAGCAGCTGATAAAATTTCGTAACATTTTGTTAATTTACGATCGTAATTAAATTATAATTGAAACAACAAAACAGCAGTGGCCTTTGTTAATTATAGACTTAATTTTAAATTGACTGTTCTTTTCTGAAGAACTTGTTTTCATTTTTCACTTCACCAAGCAAAAGCAATTTATTTTCACTTACTGTCAATGTTCATTTAATAAATATTGCGTCTCGGGAAACTGACAAATGGAAAATATAATTTGATAAAGGTCTATTAATAGCCTAAATTTTTGAAGAAAAGGTTATTTTAAGATGCGAAGAAATATTCAGATCGTTTTGGTGTTTGAGAAAATTGTTACCGTGGATATTAATGAAATTATTTTTAGTACGCTACTGCTAGCTATGTTTTTTTTTCTAAAAATATTTAAGTAGGTATTGTAGAGATGTAACCTCCGTATTCATTTTAATAAATAACTGGTATACGGAGACAAACAATATTATTTATATTTGGAATAGATTAGGTTCGACCGACTTCAATTCTTGACGGCGCGGTTGGTGCAGTGGCTGAGCAATTGACTGCTGCGCTGTCACGGGTTCGATTCCCGCGCGGAACAAATAATAATGTTTGTAAACGCACCCATGATACAGGAGAAATTCCTAGTGTAGGGCAAAGTTTGAAAAAAAAAAACAGATTTCAAAATTTAAAAGATGGATTTATTTCTATAAATTATCTTCTTTATTGCTACTACAGCAATCAGCACGTAGAAATCATTCTGAGACTAACGCAAGACTTAGTTTTAACTACGATTCCTTCATAAAACATGCTAAATCCCTAATAAAATAAAACTCTAATCCAACACCAAATAAGTAGCTAGAAACATCCCAAAACTCCGATCAACCCGTATCTCCAGCACTAGATTCGACGATATTACCCCAAACACTACGCAAGACGTAAACACAATACGGTCTACACTAAACTGGGTTCGTATTAAATTTGCATCAGTAATGAGAACAGGATTAGTATCTGCTACACTAGCAGCCAGTAAACATGAGACGTGCCAAAGTTCGCGTCGAAAGCAAATTAGCCCAAAGGGAAGGGTTTGCTCGTACAGGGTTGAACGAAAGCAGTGGATTGTTATGTAGTTAATGATAACAGCTGTGTATTGGGATTATCTTTTGCGATTAAACACATCTATACTAATATTATAAAGGAACTAGTGGCATAATACTGTAAATTTAATTTTACTGTATACAACAATATTTTTAGTATAATAATATGCCAAATCTGAATATAGTTTGTTCAGAATAAGTAACTGAATCGATTCCATTAATTTTTAAACCATGTTATATTTTGTCCCAAAAATATTTAAAAAAGTTACAAGTTGGACACCGAGCGACATTAAGTACCTATCGCAATAATGTAAGTACCTACTGCCAAATTATGTTTATCAATGAGCTCAATACGACGCTACAGGCCCGCGCGCGGGAGCGTTTCATAGTTACCACGCTTTTGTGCGCACAACCACGTTACAGAATAAGCTTATAACTTTGTGATTTTTCATGATTCAGTTTTGAAATTTAGTACATAGATTCTTTACATAAAAAGACACGTGTTTCAGGTTTCGCATATACTATAACTAATGTTGTATATGTGTGTGTGTGCATGTATCTATTTATGCACATCAATTTATTTATGTTAACAAAACGGTATTTTTCTTATTTATTTTTTTGTACTTATTACAATGCTGTCTATTTGACCCAAAAGTTGACTAGTAGAGAATGCCTTGTGGCATTAAGTCCGCCTATGTACCACTCTTGTACATCATCTGCCTAGCCTTTTCCCACCTATGTTGGGGTCGGCTTCCAGTCTAACCGGATGCAGCTGAATACCAGTATTTTACTTTTTTGTACATGAAGTTTAAATAAATAATAATAACAGCCGCTCGGGTCGATCTTTAGGTTGACCCGTGCTTGCCTAGGTTGTTCCGTAGTGACCACACGTTACATACCGAGTTTCCTCCGTGCCTCGGAAAGCATGTTAAGCCGTTGGTCCCGGCTGTCAATTGTAGATCTTTGACAGTTGTTACAGGCCCGAAAGTTTGAAAAGCAGTCTTACCAAGGGGCATCGTATTACTCATTAGTAACTGGGTTGTGGAGGTCAAATAGGCAGTCGCTCCATGTAAAATACTGGTACTCAGCTGCAGATGATGATGATGCGAAATGATTAAAAAAATAACAAATTCGACATCTAAAGTGACTATTAAAATCGTTCGGCAAACGATATCCGCATTCATGTCCTACTTTGACTTTACAGCGGAGTGATAAAAAAACGGTAAAAGAGTATAGAACGAAGGTTGCGCATTCCAGGCCGGGAACTAGCACGAGTGTACAAAAGAAAAAAACAATCTACAAACGGGTAACTGAAATTCTGACCCGCCACTTCTGATGCTAGCCTTAATTCGTACACGTAGCTGTTCTACTTGTATCGTTTTTAAATGTATTGCTAATTCACTCTTTTTATGGAAGCTGCACACTCAGAAGTTGTTCTACCATAAAGGGGCCATCCTTAAATTACGTCACACGTTAGGGGTAGCGGGGGGTGTCGACGAAGTATTACATTGTGTGACAAGGGGTAGGAGGAATTCTAAATTTCGTTACATTTCAAAATCTAATATGTCTTATTTTTAAAACACGGAACTATTAATTAAAAACTTAAAAATACTTCTAACTCTATCTGTATGAACATGTAAAATTGCAAAATATGTGTCGTCACATCAGAGAAAGTGTCTCATAAATGTGATCAGCTGTGACAAGGACGTGGGGGGTGGGAGGGGGTTAAAAAACATGAAATTCGTGTGACGTAATATATGGATGGTCAATAATGAGGCAACCCACAATCTGTTATTAATTCAATTTTGTCAAACTAGTCCAACATTTTAAATGTGGTTTATTCATTACTATTCAGTAAAAATCAGACTCACAGAAAGTTAATTTTCAAAGACCAGCAGTTTCAGGATCGATAACGTTATTATTTTTATTTTGTTTACAGATCGTCTTGAGAATATAACAACACAAATCAGTTCAACAACCTAGACTGAAAAGAAAAAAAAAGTATTGTTGATCATTTTCAATTGAATTTGTTCATAACTTTTTACTGGTTATACACTCAATTACAAAACTCAATTATAGTTTATTATAGAGATCCTAATTTTAAAATTTGGGTGGGATCAATGCCCAGCCAAATTCTACATGACACTGTATATCCGACACGTACGCTTTTAATCGATTTAAGACTAATTAGCTCGAAACAATTCTATGCAAAATCAATACAATTGTTTCGGAAAATAGGAGAATTTTTTATTTGAATTGGCACATTTTGGCAGAACTACGCTCGGTCTACGAGGCCAGGCTATAGTCTCACACAGATCGCACGAACAAACTCCTGTCGACGAACGGCTAGTGAAATTGCAGTGTTACGCTCCGCTAGTGAATTTTACGACTGGCCGTGATGTCGTGTGCCTTCTGTGCACGTACGTTGTGCAACATGCACCACTTTAGAATCACTTTGGGAGTTCCTCTGTGAAACTGCTCGACTAATGGCAGGACATTTTACGATTTAGACGTTTTAGTAGCAACTTTCAGAATTGATAACAAGGGGATGGGTTTTTATCTTGTCAGCAGCAGATAGTTTTATGTTCAAAATTATGATACCATTTCGATAAAGTATCGATGCTAAAATAAAAGTCATTCCGAAATAAAAAATACGAAATATTTAAACCACCCCTTTATATAAACATCATTTATCTTATTCAAACTATCTTAAGCTTCAATTTATTTTCTCGACAGTAACATCGAATCGATATACATTTTCCAACTTGATTCATATTTAATTTCAACGTCTCGAGATTACACTCGCAGCGTAGGCGGGTAGATTGCGATTGCGGTTATTTATCTTATTACGAGCGACACAACGGCCATTATCCTTTGTTTATCGCCTGGGGGCCTGGCATTGTGGTCGACGTCATTAAAACTTAATAATGGTGGATTCAATCCGCCGTAGGCTGCGTTTACCGTCCAACGACCATGTGTTTATTGTGAAAACGGGAAGAAAACCCCTTTGTGATTTCTATTTGCTCAGTTTTTTTTTGTCGCACACGGAGCGGACAGATGGACAAGCCAGATAATTGAGTTTTTAATCTTGGCGTTACGTTTCGGACGAACCGAATTGAATTTTGAATGTCAGCGGAAATTATGTAACGAACAATCCTCGTCTTTTGTTAATTCGGAGTTGTGACATTGTTGATTTATTATTTCTTAACAAGACTGGATGTTGGTTTGTTGTGTTCTCGAACTTTCTGGGCTCAATTTTATAAAATGCTGGGAAAACAGGTTTAGCCCGCACGGGATAGTGATCATATCATAACTTCACCCATTTCCACAAGGAGGGTAATCTTAGCGCAGTGTGTCGAAGCAGAATGGCTCATATCCTCTCGGATCCGATCATGCATAGGCATTATACACGTGATACCGTACGATTCCATTGATGATTCTTCCAACCATTCCGTCCATCTTAGAAATTTCAAAAGAATATTTTATGCAATTATTTGCCTTACTTTAATTATACTACCCCAGATCATTACCAAAAACCCAGCCCATGAAAACTTTGATACCCACAAAATTGGATTAGCTCCCCAAAAAAATTACGAAATCAGGAACAGGACCCACAGTTTATTATTTCATTTAAGTACAGCCCACCTTTCGGTAAATTAGTGAGGGGAGTCAGGCTAAATTAACGAACCGCGTGATCTTATTAGCTACCTCACTCAAGCCATTAGGTTGTCTCTAGCTGGCACGCCATTGTACTTTACCTGTTCAAATTTAATAGAACCCTTTAAGGATGTAAATTTTGCTGGAATTGTCTTAGCTGGCAAAGTGCGCTCTTAGTTGCGTCATTAGTGCAGGGAACTGAGAACTAATTAGTTACTATGCACGAATTAACAGCCGCAAATGTGGGTGCTGATGGTCAATGTGTTCATTACAGAGCACCTATAGAACCAATTCGCATCAGGAATTGCTGCGGTTGCTAATCGAGTGACGAGTCGCTCGCCTATCGACGACCCATTATCCGAATTTATACCGAATGCGCAATGCACCAAAAGTAATAACATCACAAGTTAGAACCGTCCCTGTAAACAGACTCTAAACTAGGTTACATGTTATTAAAGACCAAAATCGCTTACCAGACTCCAACAAAGTATATTTCCAAGATGAAAAATATGAAGTTTTCCAAGTAAACACGTCAAGTGTCGGCAGAGTTGAAATTAGTTGGCGTACTCCCATTGAAGGCTGCGTGGGTGAACAACAAAAGAGCAAAACAACGTGCTATCTACCCAAGCGCAGGCCAGGCCAGGCCATTTTTTTGTTTGTTTTAAAGTAGGTACCTACTTATTTTTTAAACGGCAAGAGCCTCAATTGTGGTTGTTGTGTTACTAATGTTATCATTCAACGTGCTAAAATATTATGCTTCAAATTGGATCTCTTACGGCGAATTTCACCAATTAAACTGAACGCGATTGGCACATCTTAACAGCGTTCAAGACAAGAAGCTCTTAAACAGTTGCCTATAAATAGATGTAAGTTATTTTAATGATACCACAGTCGATAAAGATATTATTAAAAACGAGTAAGGTTGACGAATTATTAGCTACGTCAATGTAGACGGTTATTATATAAACATGGATCGATATTATCCGTCTAGCCAATATCATGTTAACCCTTTGACGAGGTTAAACTATTTTTAGATAAGGCTGATCTAGCAACGAACGTATTTTTTTTTAGTTTTGTGGATTACTTTTAAACGACATCGTAACAGTATAAAGGGTGTAACTAAACCCTTAACGAAGCCGAAAGGCACTTGTTCTTCTCGTGTTTTCGACCATTTTCTTGTTCTAGATCATACCTGGGAACCTTTTAGTTACGGAGATATTGGGGATCAAAGTTCCAACTTTTTCACAAGTTTTTTTTTTAAATTTCTGTTTATAATGTTAAATTTTTACTTTAAACACCTCCACGATGCCCGTACTATTCAATTTATCCATCAGCACAATGCTTTGAGTGCGTTCCATCGAGTCCTACCGTAAAACATGATATTTTCGGTACGGTATTTTCAAATATTAAAAGAAAATCTCCACGAGAGAAAAACATAAGTTGTTGATTGACAATAAAGTATTTTCGCAACGTCTTGAACTTACTTGACATGAACCTTTATATCGTACAGCTCTTAGACGAAAGACAAGGAGGATGAAATAGCTCAAATCTTTTTCCTTAAAAAAATATAATTGTTCTTTCAAATGTTGCAAAAAAATGCAGGAAAAAATAGAGCCCTCTTTATACCTTCCGCGTAGTTATTACAAGATTTTCCGTATTCATATTGCGGTATTCATTTTCCGCCCCTGTTCGTCTTATTTTGATATCATCAACAGTAGAGTAGAAAGAATTATATTATTCTTAAATATTACCAATTTCCTCATAAGTCGTATCCAACAAATCTTAACTAATAACAGGATAAATGAGGAAGTAAGTTTGTTTGTTTTTCTCCCACGTTACTCGTGATCGATCAATCTCTTTGACATTTATTTTGCATACACATAACTGTAGGTTTAAGTTAATTAAAATAAATAGACGAGAATAACTTTTTGTGTTACTGGGGAGTTTCTTTACTTCTTTTTTTACAGCTAAAACAGTAGGAAGTGGCGTTTTGGGAAACTGTCAAAAAGCTGATTTGCAGCTAAATTTTAATGTTTTTCAGGCATATAGTGGGTCCAATATGGCATAATAATACCCTATCATCATTCTTCTGCCCTTATGCCAATTCATTTGGGGTCTTCTTCCTCCATACTCCTCTATCACTCATCTCATCAGACGCCGCTTTTCTAGCCATATCATCCTTCACACAGTCCATCCATCGTCTCTTTTGTACTCTTGTAGCCATCCACATTCATACTTAAAACTTTCCTCTCGACATTTTTCTCACTCTTCCGCATCACACGTCAATGCTTAATAATACCAAAAATATTCAGCAAATGTCAGTAAACTAATACTGTCACTTACGGGATATCTTCCGTGATTGTTCATTATTTTGAGCTCCCGATATTAGTTTAGTTGTAAACCGTGAAAGCTTAAAACAGTGTTTGAAATGTCAGTAAATAATAAAAAAATGGTAATGTGAATACCTTAATAATAGGATCTTGATTAGGTAGCTAATTGTTTCCAACTGTTATTTGCGCTGATTAATTAATTAGCTAATTGGGATTATTGGCTTACCAGTAAAGAGTCAGTATTGCTGCCCGGTCGGTCATTCGGCTGAATGAATCGCTATGTCAATGGAGTCTCCATCCTCCAGCATGAAAACTTTATCAAAATAAACAAACTAAATGCAAGACGCAAATACAATCCTTAAGTGCAAAAATCGAGTCGTCCGCACGGGAAATACCTACTTTACTTCTCCTACAACTTAATAAACTCCGAAACCAGCAAAATCGGGAACAAAACTGTACATAAAATAAAATAGTGACTTTATATGGTGTTGCGGGTAGAACAGATATACTCGTACTTGGCAGAAATGGGAACATAATTGAATATATTATTAGCATTATATTATTATTGGATTGCCTCAAGCGCGACTGCTGAGGATGAGGTCCTGGGTCCGATTCCCGGGTAGGGAAAAGTGTAATTGGGTTTTTCCAACAGAAATTTCTCTGTAGCAGCAACGTAGTTTGGATCTGTGCCTGGTTGATGGATAGGCTTGCCCCCTATGACATGGGATTTAGTGTGCTTGTACTATTAGGTATACCTCTGCCTGTCCTCGAAGGCTTAGGCAGAGATGTCCACGACTTCTACTAGCGTAATTACAGGCGTGATGTAATGTTATTAGGATTATAAATAAGCCCGTAATGAACTTCAAACTACCAACAAGAAAACCTAATCAAAATAAACAAACTAAATTCAAGACGCAAATGCAAATGCAAGAAGCGAGTTGTCTGCACAGCGAAATACTTTGTTTTACCAACAACAAAATAAACTGCAAAACCGCCAAAGTCGGAAGCAAAACTATACATAAAACAGTATCTTTATATAGTGTTACGGTTAGAACAGATCTACTTGGCAGAAATGGGAACAGAATTGAATTGGGACCTCCGCCATGTCCCCCGCATTCCCAAACTCAATTATTATTTTCTCTGGCTCCGAGCTTGGGTCGTGTCGCTTAGCCATAATATTTGTGGTTCCATTAGGATGTGTGATAATATGATTGTAATCTGGGTAGAGATTTTTGATAGGTAACTTATTTATCTACATAATAATGCAGGTAGCTAAGCTTACTATTGTTACAGATTTTTTTAAGCTTTCCAATGCTATATTATGTCGATTACATGAATCAGACTTTTCTAATTCGACTGTTTTCTTTTCTACGATTGCTTTATAATAGTTTGTTTTCTGTATGATTTGGGATATTACGATCGGCAGCTTTGGCAGACTTGCCCAATAGATGAGTATCAATAGGCATACCTAGTTATGTACCAAAAATTACTCGAAATACCTGAAAGCCATCAACTTCTGTAGATGGTCTGCAGCATATTCATGCGGTTCCCCTATTCAAACGTGAACTTTAAACCTGATACTCTACAACTTAATTTTATTTTGCATAACATAATTATTACGTTAAAACGCTAACGAGTTAGATGGAATAATTAAGTAATAGATACGCTAATTTTATAAGGCAACACATCAGCGTACTTATAAGTCTTCTAAAGGACAACACGAAAATACCAATTAATAAAATAACATCAGAACCATACCAGAAATGATTGATTTGATGATGATAATTTCAAAAGATATTCTGAAATCGACAAAGCCTTTTCAATAGGCGTACCCCCATAAAATAAGGAAGACATTTCTCAAAATTATAATTCCGTCCATCTGGTTTTGACATCTAAATAAAACGGAGGGGGACAATACTAAGATATTGCAGTGATAAATTCGAGAAATACTAGATGCCTCGAGGCATTTGTAAGCTTTTTCAATAAGATTGGAGGTAAGGAGTACCATCACTCTCAGAGGCAATCGAAGGTGCGGGTCGGGTGAGGTCAGTGCCAAGATTACTTACGTTTTCTTACTTATATCGGGAGGAAAAGGATTTGCTGAAGGCTATAGAGGTCGGTAAAATGTAGCTTTTAGTGGTTCTCTTTTATACGTCTTTGAATGCAGGTGACTGAGTAGTTCAAGTTTGCAAAAGGTCAGTTTATATTTTCTAATGTGCCAGTGTCGCAATTGTAGTCGAAACGTTTTATTTGAGATTTAAAAAAAGAATTTAAGATGATATTTTTAGTGGAATAATTGAGCGTACAGTTTTGAACTTTCCACTGTATTTGCACTACTGTCTAAACCACAGTGATATTTGCACCCGTAAAAATAAAGTTGCTATTAGGTTAATACCACTGACAAGTATGTCGAAATTACAGTGGTCACAATTTTTGATGAAATATTTTTTAAAGCTGTTCGCAGATATTCAAAAAAAGAAGATAATTTATGTTACATGAAATAATTAACCGTTCAATTTTAGACTTGCCTCTGCCTTTGTACCAAAATCACAATAATATTTATTTTCGTTACAATAAGGTTAATTTTGGGTTAATACCACTTGTCAGAGGTACAATAGCTATGAGGGGACTGTATTCGACTCTTGAGATATCAAAATCATCATCAAAAAGCGTATAGTACGACCACTGTTAAAAGGTGACGCTGCTTGGCAGAAAAATTGCATAGAAATGTCAAACTTCGTGCATTTATTTTAGTTCTGTGTTTTCCCACCTGCACAGATAAGTTAGTTGAAGTGTGTAGTGAGATTATTTCCCAAAATTGACTGTGACAATGCGTGTTTGATTCCAAATATGAAGAAATTCTACGAATTTCTCTGAATAACTTCATTTCATTACCATATTAATGTTAATAAACATAGTACGATGAATGTTAACTAAACAAACGTCACGTATTTCAGTCGTTTGGCAGATATTACACTCGATTCGCGATAGGAATTTAATACCGCGAAGCGTATTCCCATTAAATTACCCGTTAACAGTGTTACGGTATTACAGACAGCCTATTTGGTGTAGTATTAGTTAAAGTAAAGTCTGACATACATAAAGTGATGTCGGTACCGGTTTAATTAACTATTCTAGATTGTACCTAACTTCAATTAACTGATACTCTAATAGCAATTAATAGGTACATGAATTTCGGGAATTCAGAGCGACAGCTTGTTTAAAATCTATGCGTCATTTCTTGGATAGCACTTCTTTCTAGCAGTCTGGCAGTCATCGAGAGCTCTATGGTCAATTGAGAATAAGAGATTTTACCAAGAGTTGACAGAAAAATGGAAAAGGTCAAGCTGAAGACAGATAAGATAGAAAAAATAATAACGTTGATTATAAGACCTGACGTGATTTAATTACACTACTCTTAATCATTAAGGTAAATCAATCTAACGTTGCATAGATATCCTCTTAATTTGTGCCGAAAATACAAATAGAAAAACAGTCAATTAATATAAAACAAAAACTACACTCAACGGAAACCATAAATCATTGGCCGACGACGGAGTTTAAATCAAAGAGGGGGAATAAATTTCCATTAGCAGATCATGAGAGATTCCGGCCGAAGTAGCGACCGGCCGAGCGAGATTGCTGCAAAAACTCGCTAGACGGAGAATACATTTACTTTGATATAGAATAGGTATAGCTAGATGAGGATAGTTGGAATATAGAAAAGGGTAGAGAGGTTTTTGAAATGGTGAGTGGTAATTGAAGTGAGAACTGGATAACCATGACACAAAACCGCCAAAAGTGGAGAGATTTGGAAGAGACCTACACTCAGCATTGGATGGCCAAAGGTTGAAGAAGAAGAAGGAGAAGAGAAGAGTGAATTTAAGTGAATTTTGACGTGATTTTGCCGCAATAAATCCATACTAATATTACAAATGTTGCAAGGATTATGTGCATCTATTTTATTTTCACGCCTTAATGGATTTTGGACACCCGTAGAAATGAATTTTAGTAGGAAAAAGGATACTTTTTATTCCGATAGCCACGCGGGTGAAGCCGAGGGCACAAGCTATAGTTTGTGAACTACAATAGGATATATATATACATGACGTATATGAGCATAAAATAAGTAATGAAATATCTCTAAGACGTGTACTCCTTCGAAGACTAGACGTGTTTCCTTTTTGTATACGGTCGTCGACTTTAAAAAAGCAAAGAGATTGTTTTCTTTCGTTATTTCCTTTTCAAAATTTTTTGAACAGCTTTAAGTTCCGCTTTTAAAAACTTCCAACTGCTTCTAGAAATATTTCAAAAGCTACAGCATGTCTCACGTAAATTAAATCAGTGTTTAATTGCGAGACCAAAGTAAGCACCGTCAAATACCCGTGCCAGCTAGAAAATAATCCTGTAATACACTTCGTGGCAGCGTATGTTAAGCTCTTAAGCCGTGACAGGTTATCAGAATCGAGCGTGGTTTAAAGTACCCAGGTGAACGGAGAACCTTCGTTCACAGGTTGAGGTAACATGTACTCAAAATGTACTGTATTTAATTATATACCGTAGAAGGTGGTGTTCTGTCTATTCTGTGCTGGAGTGTTACACAAAAGGGTGCACATTAAAACAAGGAAGTGTAAAATGGGTACATTATTTACAAATTACAAATAGGTCTAAAATAATAATAAAAATGTTTAAAAGTATCAAAAGGGAAAAAGAAATATACGGCGTCAAAAAATTCGTTCACATCAAATTGAATTTATTGTCTGCATGCACTGTCTCATTGGCGTGAGTCGAATATGCACCTATGATTATAAAACTGGTTTTAGTTTTTTTTTTAAATACATTTTTGAAATCTCTGAGAAACTGGGATTTCTATTTAATTACGAAATTGTATTCCTCAAATATTGTAAGTTACAACAACACAGCAACAACAATGCACGACACACACAACAACAATGCACGACACACACTACAATACACATCATATCAGACAACAGCATTCAATTCAACAAAATTTTAATTATGTAGGGAAACTCAATAAACGAAATTGGAGATGACGCAACGGCTCAAATTCTTAAGAAAACTGTATATACGCATATATAAGGAAACAGAATCCCTTCTCCTTAAGGTTCTTGTGTACGGAAATTGTGCATCTATTCTCCCTCTCGCCGTTTCCTTACAATTAATTTGTTACGAATGCCTCCAGACTTAAATTTCCCTCGGGGAAGTGTATTTGACAAACCGTTACCATTCCGTGTATCTTTGTTAGTTTCCGCGTAGATAGTCCTGCCATTATGAGACGGTATGTAAGTAAAGGAATACGGGTTTTTGTTTGTACTTAGTGACCTTATACAGTATTAAAGATTGCTCTTTTAACACGTTCATTGCCAAGCCAAAATGCTGAACTTACCTTTTTTTTTTCTTTTTACTCTTGACCTCAATCTAGTCCAGAGGACAGAGATGAGGTAGACGATGCAACGATGGATAAATAACCTGGATGGCCAAAATTAAAAAATTCGTTGAATGTCTTCCCTAGTGGGCAAAACAATTACTAGAACCCAATACGCTGCGGTCACTATTTTATAGCCCGTACATAATTGTAAAATACCATCACGGCACGGCGCGTAAACGGCTACAGCATAACAAGCCCCTTCACGCGACGTCGCGTGATGTGGCAATTAACGTGTTAACAAAAGTATTTCAGGATTGTCGTAATTGAAAACTATCATGAGCTTCAAATACCAAAGTAGAACTATTTAGCACAAAAATCTATCTAGTCTGTCTGAAGATTTGGTTCAACTCTAAACTCTAGTTAACCAAGAATTTTGACACAAAAATACTGATATTGCTTACTTATATCAAACTTCATGGTTCCTTGCTTTTCCTGCATGTGCTTATTTTTGAGGGTGGGAAGGCGGTGCTGTATCCAAGCCAAGCCTGGTATTTTTTTTCGCGGAATGAACACTAAATATTTTGCATAAATTTTCCGCAAGAGAACCAAGTTTACCGACGTAGCCCGAGGAATTGACAAACTTAAGTGGCAGTGGGCAGGGCACATTGCTCGCAGAACGGATGGCCGGTGGGGCCGAAAAGTTCTGGAGTGGCGACCGCGAACCGGAAGACGTTGCGTTGGAAGGCCTCCCACTACGAGGAACAATGACCTGGTGAAGGTTGTAGGGATCCGCTGAATGCGAGTTGCACAGGACCGGTCAATGTGGTGACACTTGGGGGAGGTCTATGTCCAGCAGTGGACGTCTTTCGGCTGAAATGATAATGTTGATTTTGCAGAACTTAATGTTATGGATTTCTGCATAGTAACGCCTGATTCCATAACAGACTAATCATATTTCAAGCCTAGCCCAAGAACAAGTGTACTAGAACATATTATTTATTCAAACAAGCGAAGATACTCAAGTAGCCAGGCACTTATTGAAATTGCTTCCAAAATAGCTATGAAAATTGTAACTGAAGAAAACTTTAGGCAACAAAATGCCTGGAATTTCGACAACACTTCGGATAGACCCTTTCCAGTAATCCTTAAAGTTCATCGGAGTAATAACACTTCAACCGGTATCGGATAGATTCTTGATGTTTGAACAAAAACTTTAAATGTTAATCTGTTCTCTCATCAACCTTAAGTAAAGTTTCTTAACCTTTATCTAACGTTACTTATTCATGCGATCAAAAAAGACTTTGATCTTCAAGAACAATATTTATTCTGTCGACTCTAGTCATTTCTAGTCCGTGAATTCAACTTATACGCATATTTATATGGATAAAACTGTACCCTTACCTCCTCTCAGCTGTTGCCGCGTCATGTAGGAACCACTTCCTCGGAAAAGGGATTATAAAAGTGCTAAAATTTATGCTCGCGTAGAGGGGGACCATTTCTTTCTACTTTACTGCTGTTACTAATGTTTCGTTTTACGTGCTTTTTGTTTATCGTTTGTACTTTAGCTGTTAAATGTACTATGTCTGGTTTATTGTATTTTTAACCTGAAATACAGTGGTTGGCCCACTGTTTTTGAGTAATTACATTTTGATCTTTTGTTTTTATATCATCTATAAAACTCATATTATTGTTTATTACAAATATCTACAGTTTCAACAACACGTATTCTCTTGTCAAAAATAAAATATTCAATGATCTACTTACGTGTACAATGCCTCGGCTCATCGGAGGAGTCCCCGCAATCGTTTGACCCATCACAGTATCGATTAATCGGTATACATTTCTTATTCGTACACAAGTACTCGGAGATGCGGCATCGAGTATCGTTCCCATGGAGTACAGGCAGAAGTTCAGGCTCCGGTATATCTTTGGGACTATCTCTTTGGTATATATTGTTGTATGTTTCTCTGGTCTTCGGTGCATCGGTGACGATATCGCAGTCGGTGAGGTTGAGAAGCGTAGCAATGATAATTCCAAGGCCTAAGGCTATGTTGCTGGAACCTGAAACAATAGAAAGTCTATGTAAGTTTGGGTGACCTTACAAAATGGAACCAATACCGTTTCATCTCAGAATTAAACTAAACCCAATGTTAAATATGTCGTAAAGAAAAATCAGGTCGTTTATTATTCCATTGGCCAACCTTATAATGTTCTTAATATGAGACAGAAACGTCATATTCCGCAAAAAAGGTCACGTGAAATTGCAGAATACTGTTAAACTTCATGCAATTAGACCGGTAACATCACAGAACAGTAAAAACAAAATGTTGGTAATTTTATGAAAAACATACAAATGAAAAATAAAGACGGTCTTAGTAATTTTCCTTTCAACCTTCTTAGGAGACAAACAAATAAACTCGGCTTGTAAAACATTCAAATCAGTCTTTGATTTTTTTTTTGTGTTGTCTTTTTTTTTGTTTTTGTCGTTTTTTTTTTGTTTTTGTCTTTTTTAAGTTTTTGTTTTTGTCTTTGATTTTTTGACGACCTTTTTATTCTTTTCTTACCTTATACCTTATTTTTATTGTTATTTTAAGTCTGTGATATTTTGTAAATAATAGAAATCTAATAGATATCTAGAGATATCTAATAGACACCTAGATATCTTCTTAATAAAAGTTTAAATCAAAAATCTTCATTAATTGTTTGTGTGTCCTCCTTCACCATATTTTCACTTTGTTCAATTACTATTACCACTATTTACTGCAAACAAAAGAGTATGGGTCTCAGCGTATTAAGGTACGGTAAATATAGGAGCAGGTTACACAAGTTGATTAGAAACATAAGCAAACAGAGTGTGTAAGATCATGTTTGCTTTTAATTTCGGTTTGTTGTAATCATGCCCTTATTTATCGCCCTCCAGTCTTATTTGATAACAATATTGTTTTTCAAAGGGATAATGGAAGCGTAGCTTTTATATTTTTTGTGTATAATTGGTGTTAAAGTACAAAGAAGCCGAAAGGCACTTGTTTTCCCCGTCATTGCGATATTTTTTTTTTCTAGATCATTCCTGGGAACTTTCTAGTTACGGAGATATTGGGGTTCATAGTTCTAAATTTTTCACAATTTTTTTTTAAATACAATTTTTTAATTTTATAACTTTACTTTAAATACGTCCACGACGCACGTATTATACAATGCATCCATCAGCACAATGTTTTGAGTGCTTTACATTGAGAGTCCTACCGTAAAACGTGATTTTTCACCCAAAAAAAAAAGTCGTTTCCCAGCAATAATTTTTGAGTAGAGTTACTTATTTTGATGTACAAAATGCTTGGTTGACGACTTTGTGAAGGGTCCGTTGCACCTTGTAAGTGTACTATGCAACGTGGTGTCGAAAATGAGACATTGTTCTTCAAAATTGATCAGCGATATTGTTTTGTATAGACCAATCTCTTACCCAATCAATACTACTCTGGAATCCTAGTACCCAGTGGGGCCACACCAAATCTTTACTCCAATAAGTTCACTGAAGGTCTGCCACTTTTCACCCTTATATCCTTAGTAATAAGGTTCAAAAGTGGTCGACCAGTAATGAACTCGGCGGTACAAAACAAACCTTACACAGATCAAAAACAAGACATCAACCACCAATGCATTTAAACCATCGCAGCCAACCATTTTAATAAAAAAACATTATTCAATAGAGCTCCACAAAAACAACTTTTCAATATAAACCTCGTTCATCTCACCAACTAGAAAAGTTCTTGTTCCCCCGAGTTTCGAGTGAATAGCAGTATTTTAAGAGAAACTGTCATCAATCTTCTCTGGGACTGCCTCGATGACATCTTTTCATGCTTTCCGTGTTCTGTATTGAAACGAGTTGAATAGACTAATTCAGTGTTTCTCAAAATTGTCCAGTGCAGATATGACGTTATTAATAGTAGTGATGGACGATATTGGGGGTGTAGTTGCCTTCTGGCTATAGATAGATAAAAAAATATATATAGGGTGACATAATGGAAGGTTCATCGACGGTGTTTATATTAAAAGCGAAGATATTATTGTCTTGCAGAAATTGGCACTTGTAATCGCAGCTGTTTTTGGGTTCTGAGCGCAACTATTCGTGAATCGCAGGATTAAACTATGTAAAAAAGGTGTTTTGTGGTAATGCATGACAGTAAAATGTTGAATGTGATTTTTGCATGACATCTTATAAAAGAAAAATGGTTTTGAAACTTGTATCTATTCGAATACCATTCTGATACTGACAGTTTTCCGAGAACCATACGAGGCGCATTCAAATGGTTTTCGGAAAGCAGTGGCATTTATGCCATATTATTCTTCTACTTCGCAATCAATCCAATACGAACCAAGTCCAAAGAAGGAACAATGAAAGTGAGATCTATTAGACAGCGAAGTGGAATCGTTACTTTAGTGTGAACTGACGATTAATGTGCTTTGGACATCACGTAGACTACGTTGCTCTAAACAGTAACCTATACGATAAGAAGGTATGTGATTTCGATACAGTATTGTCAAAAATTATAGTCGCTTCTGTCGATTTTTTAAGGGTATGAGTAATAGGGCGTATGGTTTGAAAAGGGAGGATTCCCTGACCAGACAGATGATGTGTCTGGCAAGCTACTCTGCATTTGTCCAGCTATTTAATAGATGGACAAATTTTAACACAGCGTTCAGTATGTCTAACCAAAGATATCCAAGCAAAAAAATAAGTGATTTTATTTTGACCTAAAATCATTGGGTATTCAATATTTTTAGTGTATTTTCGTTGGCTGATTTTTTTTCTGTAAGTATGTAATGCATTTTTCTTATTATTTTGTTTTACCATTGTACATTTTGGTGGTTTGAATGATTTTTAAAAGTTTGTCCATCTATTTTAATAGCACCTTATACATATAGAGGCATATCTCGCGGATAATTTTGATTGCGTGATGCACTGTTCTTAGTTGTTAAATTGCGTCATAGGTGTCGCTAAAGTTCTTTTTGTCAATTTGACTATGTTCGCTAGAAATTAGAAGCCTGTCAGCGTGACCGCGTTGTTCTTCTTCACTCTGTTTTACGTCCGTCACATCACCATCTCAGGTCCAGTTGAAAACCAGCGTCGAGCACTTGCAGTTTGCTGAACTGGGCCTATTTGGTGCAGCCGTGAGATTCACAACATTTTCTCTTTTTTCTGTTTAGATTTAAGTTTTTTTTGTGTACTTGTGGCCAAACAAAAATGTACCAAACAAATATGTTTTCTTTATTTCTTTTTCTTTCTTAACTTCGCAACGAATTTATTGTGAAGTCGTTTTACTATCACTTATAGAATTTTTACCAGAAAGTGTATGCGCATCAAACCCTAAAATAAAACTTAGAAAGAAATCCCGATGTTTCCCGATGTCAAAAAAAAAACAACAAAAACCACAAAAACCTTGCGAAACAGGGACGGGTTGCTAATCCTACTATCCGACTTCCTACTAATTTTATAAAAGCGAAAGTTTGTGAAGATGTATGGATGTTTGTTACTCTTTCACGTAAAAACTACTAACCGGATTTGGATGAAATTTGGCACACAGATAATTCATAAACTGTATTAACACATAGGATACTTTTATCCCGGTAATATGATCCCTTGGGACAATATCGAACTCCATGTGGGCGAAGCCACGGGCATAATTAAGCTAGTATTTCATAATGCAAGACAATTCTCAGTTTAACTATTACGTCTGCTTCGCGGACAATTAACTGCATTTCTTGTGCTCGCAGAATGACCTATTTACTTGCGACCACTGTACAAATAAACACTATTTACAAAGTACGCACTGAAAACTTATTTACTGCTTTAATAGTAGAAACCTTTCATATTTTTATTATTATAAACTCCGAGCCATAAACAAGGCAATATTATTTATTACCTAGCTCAGTGAAACCGTGCTTCGTTTAAATAAAGCATTAGCTTATTATTATGCTAGTATAGTTGTAGGTTACTAGTCCAACGTTTTATGAACTGTATAAAAATATTTTCAGGTTCTGATTTCCCCGGCGACTCAAACATACGGAAAAGGCTGTTTTAAAATGAGCGTGAGTTTGCATGTTATAAACGTACTAGGAACTGATAAAAGCTTGCGTTTTATATTTCCTAATGTACCTAACGAGGAGGCACAGGAAGAGATCACATGGAGGGAATTGGGGGAGGCATTTGCCCAGCAGTGGGAATGGACGGGCTAATAAAAAATAATAAAAATGGACTTAGCAATGTTTCAGTAAATATTCGAAAGTAGTTTTCACATAACATAACAACACGCCTGTAATCCCCGAAGGGTTGGGCAGAGGTGCAAGCACTAGTACACCAACATTTCGCCAATTATGTTTTAAGCCCCATATAATTGGGGGAGACCCTATTTCCATCAACCGGGCACAAATCCAGACTCCGTGGCTGCTACTGAGAAATTCCTAATGGAAAAACCCAATAACACTTTGCCCGACCTGGGAATCGAACCCAGGACGTTATGCTCAGCAGTCGCGTTTGCGAACACCAGACCGACGAGGCAGTCAAATTTATTTTCATTTTGAAGGGTTAGGATGAGCACAGTATTTTCAGTTCATACTTCTCTATTACTCGTCATCTCGTCTGTCACCGCCTTTCACTCCATATTATCTTTCTGAAGTAGTTACAATTTTTTTTTCTAATAAAAACAGTTTCAGAAACATCGTTGTCATAATAAATTGAAGGGAGATTCTTCACATCCCTTGACAGAGTACGGTGAGACGTGCGTGGGCGGCAGTGTTTTGATTTCAGGACATCTTACCCTACGAAATGATATTATAAAGAAACATACGCTACGTTTATACTGAACGGCGTTTAAATATCGTTGCGTTGTTACGACTGCGATAGATAATACAGAACGTATGTTACAGAAAGAGATAGCTATTGTACTTGAAGTACTTAAATTACGACAATTGTCTGAATTTGTCTGCAACATTTGATTTGGGCGTGCTAGTGCGATAACTACCTCTTTATATTTTTAATATCATTGACCCTACGCAAATTCTATAAATGGTTTGAGTGACGTCATTGGCTATCTTTTCTATGAATCAACTTTGAATAGATGAAACAACCAGATGGTCAGAGAAGTCGAGGCTGGCCGAAGGTCATATGGTTGGATGGCGTAGACTAAGATTTAAGAACTATTGGAGAGAAAAAGCCAGTAAGTAGGTCACAATGGAAAATTTGTTCGACAGGCTAAGGCCCATCTGAAGCTGTAAAGCATCAGATGATGATGATGATGATGAGATATAATAATCTACAGTTTCACAATCATATTAGAAATTCATTAAAAAAGTCTGCCTGCGATAATTAATGTTAATAGTTTTGACGACTTAGACCTTTACTGTAAAGAATTCTTTTTAGCATTTTTAATTCCCAAAAGTTGAAAAGTACTTAATTTTTTTTAAATTACCAAAGGGTGTTACCACGCCATACGATCAATCGCCGATCACCAATCGATCGATGGTAGAAATGACGACGATCGATCAATTGGTGTAGTAGAAACTGACGATCGACGTTGAGTTATCCATTCTACCATCGATCGATCGCCTCGATCGACGACCGATCGATTTTCACAACAAATAATCGGTCAGAAGGATCAACTTCGGTTAAAGTACTTTCACATTATGTACTGTGAACCTCCCAATGCGAATATTATGATCATCAAAAAAGAAGACACTAGCTGTTCCCAAAGTGACAGACTACTTTGGTAAGCGCACTAGCAAATATGTAGTACCGACATTAGTGAATGAGCTACCCCCACAGTTGATATCTCAAGTCAAATCAACCAACTAACTTAAAAAGGTTCTTAAAAAACACTACCTCTCATTGTGCCCATAGCTAATATTGCATATCATGTATGGGTGTAAAATGTGAGAATGTAATCTGTAAATTCACTTTCTTTTTTAATACTTTATTTTAGTTATTTTATAAAAAAATCGTAATTTGTTTTAATTGTTATTGTGAAACGAGAACAACTGCCGACAAACTGTCTTGCAGTTTGGCAGACTTTTTATGTTACCGTATTACAGATTTTGAATAAAAAATAAAAAAAAATAAAAATCTTACTGCCGTTGTCCCGTATTACTTGGGGTCGACGCAACGTATTTTTTCCTTCCATTCTGCGTCAGCTGTCACGCTATCAAAGGGGCATAACTCGAAAAATTGCCTTTTTGTGACCTTATGAGAAGTAATACCTTTATGACTTACTATGATTTCTGCCATTTATTACAAAAGTAAGTAACTTTTCCTTATAATATTGCCATAAAAAGCTCGAGGTCGACGAGCAAGCCTAACATTTCCGCACGGATAAACGGAAAAATATCAATTAATCATAAATTCTTTTGTTTTCCCCGTTCTATTGTCATGTATTCACAGAATATCTTTATTATAGAGGATGACTGGGCATTTTAAACATTTATTTTGGCTACTAAAAACCTTGAAACAATATCAGTTAAAGGATTTAATCCGAGCGCTGTTTTAAATATATCACACACCTTTTTAATTTTGGATAAAGTGCTTATTTTTGCACTCAACATGGCAAAAAAAGAATTGGTTTAAATAGTCACACTGTTTTTGTACGCTTTTGTTTACGCTCCATATCATGTCCAATATAACAATATTTTAAGGATGCTCTTCGAGACTGCCCCGGTTCTGTAACGCGTCAGAGATGTTAACACTGAATCGTTTTGACGGTTTCCACGCAATCGTACGGATGAAAATAGCGTCGCTGGCAGCTAGAACCCGGGTCAGTGGTAACAGCATCCTAAAACAATGGGCGAGACTGTGTTTTCCCCTTTTCTGAGGCATTTTATGGAGAAGATGACCGAGTTAAAAACTTGTTCATCTTCTGTGCAAAATGCTTCTCAAACTCACTGGTATTATGTACCAACACTAGGTATAAGGTATATTACTAAAACTATGGATCTCTGTTATCCGACTATTTAAAATAAATAAATATCGATGATAAAATAAAAATATGAAAAACACATTTTTACATGTTTTTATTTGTTTACTCTTCCGTAAACAAATTACAAACATTATCACCTATGCACAGACTATCAGTAAAACTAAAAAGTGGTTAACATCAAACATTTCTCGTCTACGTAGATACCAGGATTCCATAAACGCTTAGTAGATGTCAACGTCCAATCACGTTACCTAAATAGGTCCCTATTCATACTATTCAGAGCATCGTATGACATGCCGTCCTACAATAATTGTATGGACCTCATACACCCTTGTCAAAGGAAGCTTGATGTTGGAGCGATAAGTCATTTGGATTGATAGCAGCGTTCAGGGGATCTATTTAGGAGTTATGTGTGACAGTTGGATGATGTAATAGGTACGTGGGGTATATTGTATTATTGTAATGTCAGGATAGGTTTGCTTGTATCTGGAATTGTTGAGTTTTAGGTTAATATGGTTTTGTGGGTCGAAATGTGAATTAGATATTTGATGCTGGCGCTCTGTTTTCACATTCTTCTTCTTAGCGTGTCGATGGCAAATTTTATTAAATATGTTTGGGGCAAAATTCAGCTATGCCAACTCCGCTCGCTACTGCAGTCATAAGATCGTCAAGTGCGCAGGTGTTAGGGATTAATATTAATTTTGTGTGTACAGTAACTGAAATAAATGCCTTTTTTTTTTTTTTTTTTTTTGGATGGGAAATCATCAAATGACCCCCCCCACTCTGGGCGGAGCGGAAGGGAGTGTCAGACTTGTACTGACTAAAACCCATCCATGTTCCTTCTTTGCCCTTTGTGTTCCAGGGCCACGGTGTCTCTTTCGAACAGTCCCGCAGCTCTGGCAGGCATCGGCCCATGCGGACCCCTACTCGGTTGCTGACATCTCTTTGAGGCGCGCGTGGAACACAAACGCGCCGTCGACACGGCCTGTCGTCATAAGACGGCCGGACGGCGAGCTAGCCCATAACTCGCCGTCCACAGGCCCGCGCCTACGGTGGCCGGGAGCCACCACGTGACCCCCGACGCCCAGGGCGTCTCCCGCGGCGGCTGGGACGTGAGGTTCTTTCCCTCTCACGTCCTGCCACCTCCTTCACTAGCATGACTGCTTCACAGAAGGTGGTGACGGCTTCCCATTCCCTCTCGCTCCGGACCATGGCTTGAACCAGGGCCGGACGCGAGAGATCGCCGCCGCCAATCGCCGCTACAAGGACACGGCGGTGCTCCGCCCAAGCGGGGCAGACCTCTACGGTGTGCTCCACCGTGTCCTCCGGACGATCCTCGCAGTGGAAACACCCGGGCGTTTCCTCCCGCCCGATTCGGTGCAAGAACCTCCCGAAACAACCGTGTCCGGTGAGGATCTGCGTCAGGCGGTAGGTGAGGGCGCCGTGGCGCCTCTCTAGCCACTCCTCAAAGAGGGGACTTATCGCCACTATGGTAGCGTGCCCTGCACGGGGTTGCAACAGTCGCTCTCTCCATGTCGCCATGATATCACGCCGGAGGTCTGTCCGCTGAGCGGCAATTTGCCGCGGCAGCGGAGTTTCCCCCCGACGTAGTGCCTCCGCGCGCCATTCATGCAGGCGCGCGAGGACTATCGCCTCCAGATCCCATGGCGGCAATCCGGCAAGGAGGCTAGCCGCCTCGCCGGAGATCGTGCGGTACCCCCGGATTAGCCTTATGGCTATCACCTTTTGGGGCGTGTTCAGGTAGTGGGCGGCTTGCCGCCTTAAAGAACACGCCCACACCGGGGCCCCGTAAAGGGCCATGGACCGCACGACCCCCGCGTATAGCCTCCGGCAGGAGGCGTTTGGACCCCTCAGGTTGGGCAAGAGCCGCTTGAAGGCAGCCCCTGTTCGTTCCAGTTTGGGAGCCAAACGTCGGAAGTGCTCCACGAAGTTCCACCGGCTGTCGAGGACGAGTCCTAGGTACTTCAACGTCGACCCGACGCCGATGGAAACCCCTCCTGCCGTCAGTAGGGATCCCGACGGTGGCGCATTCCGAGGCCCATGAAAACACATGGCCTCGGACTTGTGCAATGCCACCTCGAGACCCAATTGCCGGATCCTATCCACGACTATCGCAACCCCGCGTGTCATGTTTTCGGCCGCTGAATCGTGCGACCTCCCTTGTGCCAGTACCAGCGTGTCGTCAGCGTAGCAAACTACGCTGACGCCGGTAGGGAGGTCGGCGCGCAGCACCCAGTCGTAACCGATGTTCCACAGGGCCGGTCCTAGAACCGATCCCTGTGGAACACCGCACGACATCTCTCGCCGGTTCCATTCTCCGCTCTGACCGGGGTAGATGACGGCCCTATCCGTCAAGTAGTCCCCGACCACACGACGAAGGTAGGTTGGCACCCGGTGATACCGGAGTGCCTCCCTAATGCAGCTCCAGGGCATGGAGTTGAAGGCGTTGGCGATGTCAAGAGACACCGCCAAGACGACCCCGCCCCGGGACACCGCGTCCCCCGTCGTGAGGGCTCTCACGCGCATGATGGCGTCCACCGTGGAGCGCCCCTTGCGGAAACCAAACTGGTGTTCCGCAAGATCCGGCCCCATCCCCGCAAGGTGCCCGGCAAGGCGGTTGGCAATGACTCTTTCGAAGAGCTTGCCCACCTCGTCGAGCAACACGATGGGCCGGTATGCGGACGGAGAGTCCGCAGGGCGCCCTGGTTTCCGGATGAGGACCAGCTTCCCCGTCTTCCAACGAAGCGGAAACTGGCCTCTCTCCAAGCATGCGCTTAGGAGCCCTTTCAGTCGGAGCCCGAGAGCCTCAGAGGCCAGGACCCAGGCTTTGCCAGGCAAGCCGTCGGGTCCCGGGGCGGTGTTTCTGGCTTTCAGCCTGCGTACCGCCACTCTCAGGTCTACCCCAGTCACCTCCGGAACGTCGTCATCGTCATCGGTGTGGTCCGCTTCCGGCACCGCACGCGGCGGCGGAGCCATAGGCGGGGGAGGATGCTCCCCTCGCGAAGGGAACAGAGCGCTCACCACGTCCTCCACGAGCTCAGGCCGGAGACTCTGCGTTAGCGGGGGGGCCCGGGTGCGGAGTTTGTCCCGCACCATCTTGTAAGGGCGCCCCCACGGATCTCCGTTCAGAGACTCCAGCATCTCCTCGCGGGCCAAATTCTTGGCCCGCCGGACAGCCTCTTGGAGGGCGGTCTTCGCCGCTCTGTACCCCTCGTACAGCTCCGCCTCAATGGCTGCCGCATCCGGAGGGCGGATGCGGAGCCTGCGATGCCTGGCGTACAGGCGCCGCGCGGCAACGCACGCCTTGCGCAGAGACGTCAGCTCTCGCGACCACCAGTACACCTGACGCCGGGCGCTTCCTGGCCGAACTCGGGGCATTGCCACGTCGCAAATCTCGGACATGGCCTCCTGGAACCAACCCGCCTCGTTGTTAATGTCAGCAGGCCTGACTGGTGATGACACCCAGGCCTGCACGATCGAGGCTTCCAGGAGGAGCTCCCGGTCCAGCTGCTTCAGTGCCCATCGCGGACCACTCGGGGCCTGTAGGACCGGCACGCTTGAGGACTGGGTGGAGACGTCGAACCGGATGTACCGGTGGTCGGAATAGGTCTCCACCCCCTCCATGACGCGCCAGTCAACGACACGCGGCGACAGAGCGGGGCTGGCGAACGAGATGTCCACCACCGACTCGCCCCGCATCCGCACGCACGTGGGGACAGAACCCCGATTTAGGACGACCAGGCCTGTCTCCAGAGCCCAGTCCTCCACCATTCTACCCCGCACGTCCGTGTAACGAGAACCCCAAGCCAAGTTCTTGGCATTGAAGTCCCCGAGCACAAACACGGGGAGGGAATGGCTTCCGATGACGACACTCAACTCCGTGAGGGAGTTGTGGAACTCGGCGAGAGTTCGGCTCGGGGAGAAGTAGACTCCCACTACAACGATCTCCCCGAACCGTGCTGCTACGCACCCCTGACCCTTCCTGACACTCTCAAGGGTCGGGGTACCGGCGGCGACCGACGCAATTAAGGTCACTGAGCCGCTAAGGTCCTCCACCCAGTCATCCCTGGGCGGGACAAAGTACGGCTCAGCGACCACGGCGATGTTAATCGACCACTGCGCCATGCTCTGGAGCAACAGATCCTGAGCACAGGCGCAGTGGTTGATGTTCGCTTGGAGGAGGCGTAATGGGGCCGTTACTGGCACTCCATTTCAGCCCCCTCCCGGGCCCCCTGCGAGGGCTCCGCTGCGGAAGTTGCAGCAGTAACGGCAGCGGCGGCGACAGTGGCGGCGGCTGCGGTGGTGGCGACGG
The DNA here is from genome assembly GCA_963576755.1 of Noctua janthina. Taxonomy (NCBI): domain Eukaryota; kingdom Metazoa; phylum Arthropoda; class Insecta; order Lepidoptera; family Noctuidae; genus Noctua; species Noctua janthina. The sequence goes on from OY755058.1 coordinate 5,184,434, forward strand.
TGGGGGCTTTGGCGGTGGTGGCGGAGGGCCTTACCTTGCCCCTGGCCTTGGCGGGAGTACCGCAGGACTTGCTCCCTGCCCGGTGATCAGCCGGCTTGCCAGCTGCCGCACATGCGGCGCAGCGCGGCGCGGCGGAGCAAGCCGCGGCCATGTGACCAGGCTGGCCGCAGCGGAAGCACAGGCCGCTGCGGTCCACCTCCGAGGTGCACCGGACCGACACGTGGTGCCCCACATGGCAGCGGAAGCACCTCAGAGGTCTGGGTTCCAGCAGCTTTACCTGCGCCGAAACCCAGCCCACCAAGAGCCTTCGGCCCTCCACAATGACTTTCGCCGCCGTCACAGGGCAGCTTACCGTTACGGTTCGCATGCCCGACAGGTCCGGACGTAAGGTGCCTGCCTTGACCTGCTCGGCAGGGCACCCACCGGTCCTGGTGACGGCGGCCACCACCTCCTCCTCGGTCACCGAGTCGTCCAGACCCAGAATGCGCAGGTCTGCGCATTTGACGGGCCTGGACACTCGGGCCTCTTCCGCATTTAAGGACGCTCTAAGCTTTTCAGCCAGAGCGTCAGCGGACGAGCCACGGGTTTCGCCGGGGATTTCCAGCACTCGAGCCCCTGTTGCGGTGACTCTAAGCCGGAGGCCCCCGGCGATCCCGAGCTCCCCGAGATCCACCATCGTCTTCGCCTTAGCGAGCACGTCGCGATAGGTCACGCCCCTCTTTTCCGCCTCCGGCTGTAGTGTTATCACTACAGCTGCGGTCTTCGGGGCGCTGAGCCTAGCAGCACCATTCCGCTTCTTTTCTTGGCGCTTCCGCTCCCGCTTCCTGGCCTTTTTGGCCGCCCTTCGCTCCCTCGCTCTCTCTCCGGCCACCTGCCACCCGGTCTCGGCCACGGATGGCTTAGAGGGCGGGGGGGGCGGCGGTGGCGGCTGTCTCGCGGCTGGCGCTGGCACATTCGCCGCCTTGCCCTTCTTGTGGGCCGCCGCCTTGCCCTGCCTCAAGGCCGCCGCCCCCCCAACCGGGGCCGATTTAGCCGGCTTTCCAGGAGCCGACGTAACCCTGCCGGAGGGCTGGCTGGACGGCCCCGCTGCGGAAGCTGCAGCAGCCGCATATGTGGCCGCCCTCGGGCCCGAGGGCGCCTTGTTTGCCGCCAAGGGGGGGCGCAGAACAATGCCCTCCAGGACGGAGAACCGAGCCTGAAAGGCAGCCAGCTCCTGCCGAACCAGGTTCAGGACCTGGTTCTCCACCGGCACGGCCTGGCGTGGTCGCTGCTGGCCATTTTGGGGCGCCTCGCGAGAGCCGGACTCACGCAGACTGGCCAAGTCTGCTCGGAGCCTCCTGTTCTCCTCTTGGAGAAGCTCCGTGGCGGCCGTCAGTCGAGCGACCTCCGCCCGCAGTTTGACCATGCCTTCTGGCGGGGGCGCCGCATATCTGGCCTCCGCTGCCGCCATGATAGAGGCGACCGCTGAGGGTATAGCCCTTTGCCTGGTGGAGGGCTTTTGCTTGTAGGAGACAGCCCTCAGCGCCGCCTCCACCTCCTTCGCAAGCCCGGCCTTACGCTCCGCTTCGGAGCCGCCGTCTGCGCCCGCCTCGTTACCAGAGGAGCCCGAACGGGCCACTCCGTGACCAGCAGCCACCCCCGGGTGGCGCGCCTCCGCGGCAAGCCGTGCCGACCTCTCGGTGGCAGAGAGGCCTCTCCCCTTGCCGCGGATCCCGCCACGCTTGCTGGTGGGGATCTTGCGAGCCGAAGCCAGTTCCCCCTCTGATGACGACTCTCGGTCGCCTACCGGCCTGGACCGCTTGCGAAGGAACTCCCTGTTCCCCGCAGCAGCCCCGGGCCTTCCGCGCCGGGAGCTCTCTGAGCCTCCCGCGCTCACATCGCCGGATGCGGCGCCGGACTCCGACCCCGCATCCCTCTCCTCCCTTCCTTCGCCGTTATCGGCCGTTTTCTGGGTTAAAATATTTTCCATTTTGTTCCCACGAGTATGGGGGAAATAAAAGTCCATCTGGGCAGTGCCCCCTGTACCCAGATAAGCCATAGCCAGGCCCGGCAGTGGTTCGCACTAGCGACTGATTTTCCAAAGGAACCCGTCAGCCATACATCTCCTCGCGGTGCGCCGCCGCTTGAGATTCGGGGTAACTTTTTATAGAGGTTTTCTACCTCGTGGTCCGGGCGGTTAAGCCAAGACCCTCGGTCCCAATCGAAGCCGCGAGACGTGTTCCACGTCACTTCGACGGTGGGATTACGATATCGACGGGGACAGTGAAGGACTGCATCCTTCACTGTCTGCTCGGAGGCAGGGTAAGTGCACACCGAGCCCGCCCTAGCTCCTCCGCTGTGCCCTCTGCTTTTCAGAGGGTCACACGGAGCAACGCCCCCTAAGTCCAAGATGGACCCCTCCCATGTCAGAATATTAGCCATGGACAGTAACATTCCCCGAGGAATAAGAATCTTTTCCCATTCCTCGGGGAAGGATACTGCCCACGCCCAGGGTGCACCGGCCCAGCAGCTGCTATTCCCTCCAGACGTATCGAGAGGGACCGGCAGCCATCAAGCACACGAGGAGGAATTCTGACAACGCACCCCGAAATAAATGCCTTTTTTTTTTTTTTTTTTTTGGATGGGAAATCATCAAATGACCCCCCCCACTCTGGGCGGAGCGGAAGGGAGTGTCAGACTTGTACTGACTAAAACCCATCCATGTTCCTTCTTTGCCCTTTGTGTTCCAGGGCCACGGTGTCTCTTTCGAACAGTCCCGCAGCCCTGGCAGGCATCGGCCCTTGCGGAACGGACGCCCGGTAACAAAATAAAACTGTTAATAAATGAATAGCGTTTTTAATGGCCACACATTGTTGCTGTTAAATTGTTTTAATTTTGTCGGGGTATGTTTTAGGTGGAATATTATATGAAATAGAATCAGATGAGTTTTATTAAGTTTTAATATTTAATGTAGCAGCAGTAAATTAATCAATACACTTAATAATATTAAAGTTTTCATAATTAAAAGAGATTGATCCGTAAACAATCTTTGGTATATTGTTATTGTAGAGTATTAGACCTACTCCACCAAAGAGGAGACGAGCGGAGCGGTGCAGAGACGAACAATATTCAAACAATGATGTCCGTGCCTAATATCAACTAGACAGCCTAGAGAAGAGGCTTTCAAACTTTCAGTAGATTTAACGTAAGTTATAAAGATGTACGCTTTGGAATGGGAAACTACAGTAAAATCAAAAAAATCAAAATCAAAATCAAAGCATTTATTTCAAGTAGGCCAGTTACAGGCACTTTTGAATTGTCGAAACAAAGACAACAGTAAAATATAGCTACAGTCCCAGTCACAAGGCACAAAAACTGTGAAAGTACTGTAGTTGCCCATTCCCTAACGTAGATCTCTATGGAGAAGAACAGGCAAGAAACTCCATGGTCACTCTTTTAAATCAGAATACTTTAACAAAACCTTGGTTACATCATTCATTTTGAGATGGTTCATTATGTGAGAACGATGCAGCAAGATGTGTACGTTAAAAGTGTCCATAGTAAAAACCAAAAATAAAATAATTAATTCAAATAAGCCGTGGCAAATAAGAGATGACCAGTCACAACTGACAGCGCCCGTTCACGAACATGACGCATGTATCAGCACCATTCAACTCAACCATTTTGAAGGGAACTAAATGATCCGACACCCGTGCCACCATCAGCGAGACATTTGAGTGAGCATGACATACTAGTAGTAGGTACTTTAATAGTTAATATGCCTTGTGACTGGGACATCAGCATCATTTTTGTTGTTGTCTTTGTTTCGTCAATATTCAAAAGTGCAGTATCTGGCCTACTTGAAATAAAATAGGTTTTTTTTTTAAATTGCTTACATAATGTAATTCGTCTAAGCCCTCTCTTTCTTTTCGTAGGTGAAATGTAAATGACGAAACTTGTAAACATTCCATAAAAAAATTCAATGTTAAAAAATAAATAAAAACCGATTACCCAGCAAAAACCCTTAGCACTCTCTCAGCAAAACCTAAAGCACTTAGTTAACGAGTGGAATTAACACGTGAAGCTCGTATTAACAGCCATTAAGTAAATTGGATGCTAATTCAAGTAGTGTTCTGACGGTATTACGGGAATTCCGTCTACACATTTGAGGTAAAAGTATCAAACTATGTTGAGCGCGGTATGCGCTGTGCCAAAACTGACGATTTATTTTTGAGATTTTGAGGAATTAAAAGAGATTAGATGTGGTAGTTAGTCTGTACTAATATTATAAAAAGGTAAAATTTATTTGTAAGTTTGCATGTTGGGGATAATTTCCGGAACTAATGATCCAAATCTGAAAAATTCTTTCACTGGCAGAAATATACATTATTCGTGGGTGATATAAGCTATAAATGATATTTATATCATGCATATTATCCGAACTATCACAATTTTTGCGGACGAAAGCGCGGGTGGAATGCTAGATATCTATAAAATGTTCCTCCTACTTCTTCAAGATTTTTATACGCAAAGAATACCTACGTTTGAAGGGGCTGAAGAAATATTGACGAAAGCTGGGTCTCTTAAAAGCAAAGAGCTGGTCGGATACCATTTGAGATATCAATTCGAGAAGATCGAACGGACGGACAGTCAGCGGAGCCTTACTAATAACCTTATTAGTAAGGCTCCACTGACTGTCCGTCAGTTGGCACCGTTTAGGCACGGAACCCTAAAACCTAATACATCAACACAATAATGATTTAATGAATTGATGGTAATAGAAATGGGTCAGATCAGAATTTTGGACCACAAAAGGGAACGAATGAAAGGCAGTTGCATGAGGCAGAGATGAGAATGCTAAGGGGATGTGTTGAAATATGAATGTTACGCGAATGGATAAAATAAAAAATGGGTAGGAAGTCTGAAAGTGCGCTGGTGACTGAAAAGTTGTGTGGTAATCGGTTCCCGTGGTATGGGTATGTGATGTGGAGGAATAAGGAAAATGTTATGAGGAATGTTTTGAGTATGAATGTGGATGGGTATAAGAGTAGAAGAAGACCAAAAAAACGATGTATGGAGTGCGTGAAGGATGATACGGCACGAAAGGAGGTGACTGAATTAGGATAAGGGCAAGAGAATGATGATGATTATTATAGAAATAGGATGTTACCTCAACGAGGTAAAATGTTCAGCTTTCAGACGGTATTACAAGATTGCGGACCGTAAGCACGGATTGGAGATAAAAGTATCAAACTATGTTACGTGACCGAGGCTTTACGGCTAAACTTATGTGGGTAAGACTTTCGTGTTGAAAGGGTATCTCATTTTGTGGGAGCTAAGTATTTGATAAGAATGTAAGATAAATAAATAATTATAAACAGAGAAACGGATAACAATGTAAGAATGGCTAGACTAGACATTTTATCAGGGATATAATAAATAGAAAGTCGATGCAAAGGTATGAATACTTTGAATGAGATTGCAATTTTTCTAGTCCTTCTAGCTCACATTCAATTGGTATCTTCCTAAACGAAATCACAGACTGTTACTTAAAATAATATTCAATACACCTGTATTTTGGGACACCGCCAAGCGGTTGGTCGACACTTCTCGTGACCTGGACCTGACGAGGGCTGGTTTATTTTTTGACCAAAAAATTAGCATTGCCATTTAACGTGGTAAAATGCTGCTAGCCTTCTGGGACAGCGATGCGGACGTATTTTTTCACGTCCTTTAATTCATTTCTGCTCTTGATACATTTTTGAACCCCTTAAAATATGTTTTCGACTGGATCTCATCTAAAAATCTTAACAACTGAACCTTATTATAATACTTCATTTTAAAAAAATATCATATTAGTCGTTTAAAGTGGTGCCTAGAAGTTGTAGCCCGATTTGAAAAAAAAAACAGTAACAGTAATAAATCTACCAAGACTTTGAACTTTAATGTCGCAATAATAGGAGGGTATCCTACCTTCACATTCCTGACTTGCATTACGTCATCGGATGACTGCATCCCAGATATGCTAGTCGATCCCACAGAAATTGATAACGTAGTATTGCTAACTTGAATTCCTAGAGCTTGCTTATCCACGTGAATCTAATTCGATAGGTATTGTGCTTAACTCTGGCAGTAAAAGTTTGTGTTGAAAAATACACAAGAATATTTGGTGCCTGATCGATTAAACGGAGAAAATTAACAATTTCCTATCAGCTTAGACTGCCTCTTTGGTCGATTGATCACGAGCGCGACTGCTGAGCATGAGGTCCTGGGTTCGTTTTTGTATAGAGTTTTTCCACCTGGAATTTTCTCAGTAGCAGTCACGGAGTCTAGATTCGTGTCCGGTTGATGGCAATAGACTCGCCCCCTAATATATGGGACTTAAACATAACTGGCGAAATGTGGGTGTACTACAATTAGGTATGCCTTTGCCTGACCCGTGGATTACGTGATGTTATGTGGTTCTATCTGCCTCTGTCATTCACAGAGCAAGGAATCGTCGGCAATGCCTAGATAAGGCAGTACTAGTATAAAATTTGTGGCGACGGAAATACGTTGAACGCACAACTGCTGTCACGAACCGACGTAAAGCTCATCAGTTCCTATAAATAATTTTTGTCGTAGTGCAAGTAAAAGATGTTGGTCCCGGCTGTCATTTGTAGATCTTTGACAGTCGTTACAGGTAGTCAGTGGCCCGAAAGTCTGACAACCAGCCTTACCAAGGCGTATCGTATTACCCAGGACTAACTGGGTCGTGGAAGTCAGGTAGTCGCTCTATGTAAAAATACTGGTATTCAGCTGCATCCGGTAAAACCGGAAGCTGACTCCAACATATTTGGGAAAACGCTAGGCAGGTGATGGAAGTCAGGTAGTCGCTCTATGTAAAAAACTGGTATTCAGCTGCATCCCGTTAGACTGGAAGCCGACCCCAACATAGTTGGGAGCAGGCAGATGATGAGTTCGAGTAAGGGACTAAACACACTTATTCAGCTCTGTTCGGCCTTTGTCCATAGAAAACAACGATTTTATATGGAGATGCGTACGCATCCGTTTAGCTGTCCGCGTCTATTCAGATGCGTACGCATCTCCATAAAAAACGTTGTTTGTCCCTAAAAAGTGACATGCATGGTTTGCCTGGAAAGTTTAAAAAATGCCGCTCTTAGAAACGGCCGCCGGGGTATCTCCGTGACAGTGGTCTCACACGCTGCTCAAAGGCGTTACCATTACCTTCTCCCAAAAACCGTCGAGCAGTAAGTACGTCTGTGCACCGCAAATGTGTCTAGAAGTTCATACTACATTCGCAGCGGTCAATTATTATATAAAAAACGATCGTTTTTCCCTCGGGAGTATACAGGGTTTTGTCCTAACCGTATATACTGTTATTTTAAGTAAATTCCATGGGTCCCTTGACATTATAAACATTACAATGTTAAGTTTAACATTTGCAAATTCCAGCTCTTAAAACTAAAGGCTGGCCCATAAGGACGAATGTGCGACCGTGGATTTCAAATTATAATCCCTAAACAGGATTATGAACTAAGGAGCACTGCTCCAACTTTTGGGGTTATAGCACCTACTTAATGATGTACTGCTCGGATCTAAAGAGGGTTTAGATAGTTGGTGAAGCTACTTGAGCAACCCTTTGAAATACTAAGTCTCATTTTTGAACATATTTCATTTTCACGCTGGTATCTATTCTAAGGCCTGGTTTTACCAATAAAATTGAACGCGATCAACCCTTTTAAACTGCGTTCGAGCCCTGTCAATCTCATCATTTTCTGTATACTAAAACTGACAGCATCAGCAGCAGCAGTTGTGGTCTTAGGTTAGTCTATGGATGGGTGACCACCCATTAAATACCTAGTTTCCTCCGTGCCTCGGAAAGCACGTTTAGCCCTTGGTCCCGGCTGTCATTTGTAGATCTTTGACAGTCGTTACAGGCCCAAAAAGTCAGACAACCAGTATTACCAAGAGGTACCGTATTACCTAGTACTAACTGGATTGTGGAGGACAGACAGGCAGTCGCTCCATGGAAATACTGGTATTCAGCTGCATGCAGTTCGCCCAACATAGTAGGGGAAAAGGCTCGGCAGATAATGATGATGACACGGACAGCATTTGAAAGCGATTTAGATTTGCTTTCAGTTTCATTGGCAAAATTCCGTCTAATTATAACAAACAACTGATAACACTCACTACTGAACATTATATTTCCTAACTCGAGTTTGAAGCAAATTAATAACAAACAGTATTGTAAACAGATTATCTATGAGTTATGTGTTAATAATCGGTTAATACCTCAGTAGGTAATCACGGACTGAAACCGCGAATGCGTTCAGTTAACGAGTTTAACCGACAAAGAATATTCATCATTAAATTCAAAACAAAACCGCTCTTATTCAATATTCAAAGAATCTATCGTTTAATAATATATTTTTGAACTAACTGAAACATAGGTTTTTAATACAAAAATAGTATATAATTGTTAAACACGTAAGCTTCAAAAAAGTTTTCCATTTAATAAAATCGAACGTTGTTTTGCTTCCAAAACACCGATTAGTGTACTAAAAACATTACAGGAGGTCGTGACTAAAGGCACTATACAGCAAGCATAATACAGGGTTGAAGGCACACAGACGCACAAACGGGTATTCAGTATGTACATAGAAATTTTTCATCGGTATTTTTTTTTAATCTTCCGTTTTTGCTGCAAAATTAGAATACCTACTTACACGGTCGAAATGTATGGAACAGCTCATTTATTTTAAAATACCGATGTTGGAGGGTTCAGAGGGCTGGTTCAGAATGTTTTGCTAAATACGGGTACCCGTTTGTGCGTCGGTGTCCTTTCCACCATGTATATGCTTGCCAAGGCCCATTCGGGGATGAACCGATACATACCGCGACCCCTCCGTGCCAAGGTAAACACGTGAAACTGTTAGTTGGTCTCGACTATCCCTTGTTTAATCGTTGCAGCAGTCAGAATGCCAAAACCTGACGTCTAGACTTGTCAAGTAGTGTCGTGTTACCCAGTACGGAAGTGAGATTGGCAGTCGCTCTGTGTAAAATACTGGTTCAGTTGAATCCTGCTTCCATTCCGGCTGGAATCTGACCACGACTACATTGGGAAAAGGTTAGCCAGAAGATTGTCGATTCCACAAAAAAAAAACATAAAATAAGCAGAAACAACGTTATCGAATGAACACAAACGGAAAGGGTACGGTCGAATTCCCAATGGAAATTATGGCAAAATCTAACATTCTACGCAATACTCAATAGATCATTGTGTAAGTGAAAGACGCTTATTTATGACTTTTTTTCGATCACATTTTCTTTCAATATCTGATTGTGTTGCTAAGAAATATTTCTTAGAAAATATTTGGAAATACAACGAAAGCTGCTTAGTGGGTGGTTCCTTGAAAGGAGTTTTCTGACAAAAAGTAAATATTACAAATTCTTAATAATACTTACTTACACAATAATGGCAGGATATAATTTGTTGGCTATAAAAAGTTAATGTGTTGGAATGATTACTTTCATGTATTTTTTGTTGTAATTCGTGAATTAAAGATTCACTTGTTAACATTTCATCAACTTCTTCAACAAGAAAGAGGTCAAGCTTGTAAGTTTAGATTTAGGAGATAATCTCTGAAACTACTAATACAGTTTCAAAAATTGTTTCACTTATGGAAAGTTACACTATTGCCAAGAGCTATAGAATGTATTTTCCATTGGGTCCAAGTCGCGGGTAGAAGCTGGTATATAGGACATATCAAGACAATAGATTTGACTCGACCCCTGTCAAGACGTCTTCAATTTTGGTAAAATCAGCTTGCCCCCATTTCTATCCAAAGTTATTGGTAGGCTATCAGGTCTGTGCAAGTTCCTTATTGGAAACACGTCAAACGGAAGGTGTGATGGGTCGCGGAAATGTCAGGGTGGAAGACATCTTGAGACATCTGTCACAATGGTTTGGGCGGAGCTTCTCTTGCAGCGGAGAACGTGAGCCATTTTTGAGGGGTGCTACACACGTATTCGACTGGGCTTCTTTCGGCAGCAGAATAAAATATTTGTAAATTATATGAACGCTCGGCAAAAAGGTAGTCGGTTTATCTCGAATAGTGCCGTGCCGTCACAACATGAGTCAAGGATGGTAGATTCCGGACAAAGTTTGCCGGTTGGTTAGTCGAACATTTGTGTAGAAATTATTCCTTGTCGGCTCTGTTATTCAAAAAATTCTGCCATATCAAATCCCAATCTGCCGAGCCAAAGACAGGGTGTAAGGGACAGCCCTCCACAAACTGACAGGATGCAATTCAGCTCTTTAGTGTGAATCATATTCCACCGGAATTTTCCTCTGGTTTTTTTTTTCAATGACTATTCCTTTATTTCAATGTAAAATTACATTCCCTATACGGAGCACTTCATTTATGCAAATAATAGGGCGAAAATCAAAAATTCAACAATGGATGTTGAAATACTCTAACGAACTACACGTGAAATCAGGTGTTCATTTCTTGCCTAGCTACATAGTTCATCGAACTCGTCGTCGCGCTTGCCGTTCGCTACGTGCGTTTTACCACGGCAACGATACATTGCGTATGAGGAAAATAAAACAAATCAATTTTATTGAATTCCCATAACATTCCTGAAATAATTTCTTTTACCGGTCATCTTAGTATGATATACTGAATTCACCCCATCAGCTTTTGGAGGGATACACCCTGTATGTGTGCATCAACCCTAACTTGCAGCGGAAAAAGGCGCGCCATTTGTAAGACTTTTTGGACGTTGCCTATCTGTTGAATGTCACACACGCTTTGAGTGGAAGCGCACAACTAACAGCTGTAACGGGAACTGTGTCAATATTTCTTTTTGAAATGGATGGCGTTAAATGTTAGCAGAGCTGGTGTGTCGATTTAATGGTTTGGTTTGATGACAGCTTTTTCAGGGTTTTAAATCATGTAGATACAGATTGATAGAAAGAAAAAATATTTATTTGTAGCAGGGACATGACGTGCATACATAAACAAAATAACTATAATTAGATTGTGTCATACAAGCTACTCTTCCCATTCGCATGGGAGGACTCGGCGTCCTCAAAATTTCCAGGATTAGTTTACCGGCCTTCATATCCTTGGTCCACGGCACTAAGAAATTGATTTTGAAGTGCAGTGCTTCTCCGAGGCTATCGATGCTTGGAAACGCGCTTGCCCGAATACTGAAGAACATGACCATCCATTTTCCCAGGGACGGTGGGACGAGCCGCTGTACAGAGTAGTTCAGAACAATCTACTGAACACGTCTGCTACTACTGCTGAGCGTGCGCGCCTACTGGCTTTAGGTGAGTGGGAGTTGGGTCTTTGGCTTCACGCACTGCCGTCGTCGAGCATAGGCACATTGTTCGACAACACGACCTTCCGACTCACTGCTGCTTTACGCCTTGGTGCTGCCTGCTGTTCTCCTCATCGCTGTCACTGTGGTGAAGCTGTCAACAACCTCTGTCACCACGGCCTGTCATGCAGCCGAAGTGCGGGCCGTTTTGCACGGCACGCAACATAACGACATCATCCGACGAGCTCTTGTCACCGTTGGCGTTCCAGCTGTGTTAGAACCCCATGGCTTGGCACGCGACGATGGCAAGAGACCGGACGGCATGACGTTGTTTCCTTGGAAGATGGGTAGGCCTTTAGTGTGGGACGCAACATGTGTCGATACTCTTGCGCCATCACATCTTCCAAGCTCGTCGTGCTGTGCTGACGCTGCCGCTGCAGCTGCAGAGAACCTCAAGCGGCGTAAATGTAGAAACCTTTGTGGTAACTACATTTTCGAGCCGTTTGGGGTTGAAACTCTGCGGTCGTGGGGTCTGAGTGCTCATAGCCTGTTTTAGAAAATTTAGAAACGCCTAGTTGACGCTTCCCGTGACCCAAGGGCTGGCTTTTACTTTAGCCAGAGGCTAAGTGTTGCCATACAACGTGGCAACGCCGCCAGTCTCTTGGGCACATTACCAGCTGACAGCGTTGAGGAGGAGTTTTTTGATGCCCTTTTATAGTTTGTTGTTAGTTTAGTTTATTTATTTTAGGTTATTTAATAGTTTTCAATTAATAATGTATTTAGTTAGTTTACTCTACTTAATTAAATAAATGTAGGAATTGTAACTTACTGATTGTGTCATTGTGATGATGAAGTTAACTTTATCAATAAAAGTAAAGTTAATGTAACCACGGAACGCACGTTAACCCGTTGATCCCGGCTGTCATTTGTAGATTCTTTGACAGTCGGATACGGGTAACCAGAAGCTCAAAAGTCTGGCAACAGCCTTACCAGGGGTTATTTAGACGTTTTACCCAGTATCTGGGTTGTGCATGTCATGTAGACAGTTGTTTCATGTAAAATACAAAAAGGAATAAAGAAGGAAGGAATTCAGTTGCATCTGGTTAGAATGGAAACTGACCCCAATTTAAACATAAAACACATTAGGAAAAAGTTTGATGTAACATTATGGACCACTTTCGAAATATTTAAGTACACCAACCAAAAATGTTTCCCTAATATATTCGCTTTCAATATCGTTTGCAGTCGAACCCCACCTTGATTATGGTACAGATGGCCTCTATCTAATGAACAGATTCAGAGGATCTACGGTTTGATTAAATTATTCCACTAACACAATTTTAGCTGTAATGTTTGTATAATGGTTTCAAATTAATAACATGTGGAAATAGTAAAATGTATATTGAAGAGCATTGTTAGTATGGAGGTCAGATATAAAAAGGTATACGAAAGGTCAGGTAAAATACTGGTATTCAAAATTTGATTTTTGAAAAGCTGAAGGCAGATGATGATTAGTTGAAGGTAGACGGAAACAGATGTAAGAAACATTGTTTATTCTTGCCAATTCACATTTGTTGGAAATTAAGACTGGCTATTTAATCGACCACAATAAAATAGGATAGATGATAGAATAGATGTTTTTTGCTATGATGTGCATCATAACAAATACAGATATGCCTGTTTCATAATAAGAGTTTTAATCTACTCGTTGCCGCTGAGTGTTCTATACTAAAGGGTGTAAATAGACCCTTAACATAACCGAAAGGCACTTGTTCTCCCCGTCTTTGCGATCATTTTTTTGTCTATACCATACCTGGGAACCTTCTAGTTACGGAGATATTGGGGGTCAAAAAATGTTTTTAATTTAAGATTTTTACTTTACACACCTCCACGACCCCCGTACTATACAATCCATCCATCAGAACTATGCTTTGAGTGCTTTCCATCGAGTCCTACCTTGGAAAGTGATTTTTCACCCCAAAAAACGATTCCCAGCCATAATTTGTGCGTAAAGTTACTTAGTTTGATGTACAGATTGCTTGTTTGACGGCGTTGTGAAGGGTCTGTTTACACCCTGTATAAGAAGTGCCCAATTCTTCACTTCAGTTCAGACGTATCATAAATGCACTATTACACGCCCTTACAAGAACTCATTCATTCACTTCATTCTTTCAACTGTCAAAATTCCAAATTAAACCAATTTCCCAAAACACGTAAAACAGAAAATTACATTCCACAATAGTTCCTCCCGTCAAGACTTTTCCTCTTGATAAATGAGAGAGTTTCTCCTCTCAGTTAATATGATCACGAATGGTAGGAAACAAGACGAGTTCGAAGACTGCCTACTTTCCAAGTTAAGAAGTTAGAGGTACCGTACCGAAGTAACTTCCTTGTCGAATTGTTGCAAACAACACATGAGAATGTTGTTACAGGCATTGGAGATAAAAGTAATTTGTTGCTGTGTTTAATTTTAACATTTTGAAGTTCAGTTCTGGGAATATCTAAATTATTGTAAACAGAAAGCACTGGGGTAGAGTAGAAAGCAAGGTAAATGAAAAACTATGATACGAGTAGTAAGAAATGAGGTAAAAAAAAGAGATAAAGAAAAGAGATTTCATACCATAACATAACATCACATCACACCTGTAATCCCCTAAGGGTTAGGCAGTGTGTTAGTACACACACATATCGCCAGTTATATTAAGGTCCCATGTAATAGGAGGCGAGCCTATTGCCATCAACCGGGTACGAATTCAGACTTCGTGGCTGCTACTGAGACATTCCTGATGGAAACACCTAATAACACTTGCCCAACCTGGGAATCGAACCCAGTACCTCAAGCTCAGCAGTCACACTTGCGACAACTAGACCTACGAGGCAGTCAATGAAAAGAGAATTCATTCAATAGAAATCCAAAAATCAGGCGATAGTGAGGATGTATTGCCGAATTATTTTAATTGAGGAAGAATAAAGTCCTGTTTATCAAAGTACTCGTAAATGTCCAGAAACGTACTGTTCCTAAAGAATTTTATGACAAATCTACCAGGCGTGTAGTAACAATAGGAAGTTTCTCTAATTCTAAAGGATATTCGATAGCACGCTTTACAAAATCGAATGAATTGTTAGGAGATAAAACAGATAAGGAACAAAGACCGGTAACATTTATTGAGATTGCAAGGGTCCCCAACCTTTCGGTGCTTATCGGCACTACTGGGTCCTTAATATAAATAACGATTGTACTTTCGCATACAATTACTTTCCGCAGTTAAGGGTTAACAATTCGATTTGTAGATTGAAATGTAACACACATGAGCCGTCCAGACTTATGTAATGCAACATGCAATGTAACCCGAATTTGTTTCAGCGTGTGTTACTTTTCATGTTACTTTTCACCAATGTGTACCTAGCATTAGAGCTTCTATTTCTGGACTATTTCTCCTAATAAAACATCAATTAATAACATTAATGTTTCAATAATCACATCACCTATGGTGGCAGCATCTGTTATCAAACATGGTATTTTCTGAGAATACGCCGTTGAGATTTCCTTTTACAACATGGCTGTACTTCTACTTATGTTAAATATATTATGCGAATGTGTACATCATCTAATGGTTTTGCTACTAAATATATTAACACAAATCTGTTTTCCATTTAATATGCGATTCGTTGTTCTCATATATAATTAAACCTATGAATAAATCAATACGAAACTAAGCAGTTAATCCCCACGTGTAGGTAAACAAAGTCATAGTTGTACCCCGCGACCTCCGTTCACTTGAAATTATTATAAAAATATTACTACCCTCTTTTAAATCGGATTTTGTTAACAATTTCTTGGGTTTTTTTTTAATGTTTTTGCATAGATCCCTAATCCTTTTTTTCTAAATAAAAGTAGAGATTTAAGATACTCCTTATAACATCAGCTATTTGCCAGTGAAAGTCCCGCCAAAATCGGTCCAGCCGTTTCGGAGATTAGCCAGAACCAACAGGCAGACAGACTGACCGTTATGTACTTTCATATGCATTCAGTAAAAAGCTGTAATTTTGAAATAACAAACACACGCTCCAATTTTATTTACTTGTATAGATTCTGAAAGTTTTGATAGGAATGAGATGAATCTAAAGTTTCCTGGTTAAGTGAAACCGATTAAGCTGGATTTCGACTCCGGGAAACTCATTAAGGGCTTAATTGAAGGTCATGGGGCTATCGAATATATAGCAGACCGGAATCTATTCCTAGTTCCAGGATCAATTGATTCCTTATCTCTTAACGGTGTATATTGCCGCTCATTTAACTAAACTTCGAAGCTCAATCAGTTTGGAAGAGGTATTCCTCAAAGCGCAACTATTTTTAAGCACATAATTATTTACTTTAGTAGGTAAGGTATGATACACTCTTTTTTTAATCATGCCCCGTAGTGTCTTATTGCTGATTGATAACTTTGAAACCAGATTGTTTATCGGCGTCTATTTTCTGTTCATTTCTGTTACCCTGGTACTTTTCAAAACAACTGTCATAATTCAATTTGATGAACTTGTATGTATTTTTAACATTATTGACCAAAAGTTGCTTAAACACTTAGTTCCAATTAATTTCTGATTGCCTGGTAGTCCGTTTTAATAAATAAACAATTAGGACAGTTGATTTAAAACTGTCTGTCGATATCATTAATTAATCCATCACCCCTCTCTATGTTTCATCATGATTGCGCTTCGAGGAATAATTTAGTTGCGCTTAAAAATAATTGCGCTTTGAGGAATACCCCGTTTGGGAGGAAATGAAACAATCTTGTACTGTAATAAATAAACCTTGCTAGTATACTGTTCAGGAAAATGTCGTGACGAAATTGTCAAGTATGAATGTGGATGGGTATAAGAGTAGAGGAAGACCAAAGAAACTATGGATGGACTGTGTGAAGGATGATATGGCTAGAAAGGAGGTGTCTGATGAGATGACGAGTAATAGAGAAGTATGGAAGAAGAAGACATGCTGCGCCTATCCGAAATGAATTGGGATAAGGCAATGATGATGGAGTATAGAACTGTTCCTGCAGAAATCATTGTAGTCAGTCTTTGTGAAGAAAAAAAAGCCAAACTCATAGATAAGTTGTGATACCTACTGGTTTTCAGCAAGTATTGTGAAAGACTTTCCCAAAACATGTTTTGTAAATGTATTGAGGTTGTGTCAGACATGTTTTGTGAACTATTTTGCTCAAGTTTTGAATCAAACTAGTTTAACTCGTAAACGAAAACAGAAGACTTCACATGAAGAATATCTTACGCGTCCTTGTACGACGCGGGGTTAGGAGGACCTAACAAAAACTGAAACTAAGATCACATCCGTCGAAGATATTAGCTTAACGAAGACTGTTACGAGCTATTTTTAATTTCTAGTCGAAATAACACCGAATTTCAATTCACCCAGCGATGTACGCATTTAAATAAACTGACAGAGGAGCTCGTGGCTAAATAATAACAGCCGCTCGGATCGATCTTTAGGTTAAGCCGTGCTTGCCTAGGTTGGTCTGTGGATGGGTGACCACCCATTACATACCGAGTTTCCTCCGTGCCTCGGAAAGCACGTTAAGCCGTTGGTCCCGGCTGTCATTTGTAGATCTTTGACAGTCATTAGGTAGTCAGTGGCCCAAAAAGTCTGACAACCAGTCTTACCAAGGGGTATCGTATTACCCAGTACTAACTGGGCTGTGGAGGTCAGATAGGCAGTCGCTCCATGTAAAATACTGGTATTCAGCTGCATCCGGTTAGACTGGAAGCCGACCCCAACATAGTTGGAAAAAGGCTAGGCAGATGATGATGAATCGAAATAACACAGAATTTCAACTCACCCAGCGATGCACGCATTTAGATAAACTGACAGAAATATACAGCGATCACACGTTATTCAAATTAAAGGTTCTACAGTATCTGACGTTTTAGAATCGTAAATATTTCAACGAACAGCACACAAATCGTTAGATTCATGGATACGTCCCATAAACCCATGCTTTACGAGGTACCCTCTAATGCTCTGGTTTTTATTGCAACGTGCATGTTTGCTCTGGTGCACGATAACTATACGTGTGTGTTTTTGAGTGGTAAAGCTTCATTGTAGTTATTTCTACTGTAGTTTAAAATATCTTGATACATCTCTAAGTCGATCCAACCAAGAACTATGGGTGTATTTCAAGATTGGCAACATCTATTATAAAGGGTGTAAATAGACCCTTAACATAGCCGAAAGGCACTTGTTCTCCCCAATGATTTGTAAAAAAGAGTGATCCATAAGCTACCTCAGAACCCAGTACGGGTTGATATCATAACACTAACAAGCAAGCACTTAAGTTCAGTAGATTCCTTCGACCTTCCTCATAACCAGTTGTATATAAGCAGCCCAGTAAAAAAACATACAAAAAGGCTCATACATTTTGCCGAGACTGACACAAATCGCATCAGACATTCAGCTATCCATATCGCGTGACAAAAAACAACGGCTCAGCTAAAGCAACATGGCACGGGTATTAAAACGCGAAGTACGGAGTACGGGGCGACCAAACAACATGAAATTTGAATAATCCGGCTCGCCAGTCCCGCACTGGGCAGCGGAATGACGGCATAACAACATATTAGGTTTCTGTTCAGTGACGTCATATTTTACGGGTTGCTAGTGTGTTGTTACACGAAATATTTGGTACGAATATGTTTAAGTTATGTCGGTTGGACGCAGGCAGCGGTCGTTGTGGCGATGCTTGGGGGCTATGTAGTTAAGATTCGGTCGAATCGCTACATACAAATTGCGGACGCGAGTCCGGACACTGGACTTTAACAGATCACATAATGTACTGAAATAGGTATCTATAAGTACCCAAGACAAGGTTAAATCTACTTCGATTGAAAATCAGTTCTCACTTTTGTACCAGGATGTCAGAAACATTAGGACATTTTAAACCAAACTGTGGTGACAATGAGTGTTGTTGGTAAAGTGAATAATATAGAGTCTCATAGTGAGTGATAGTGTCCCAAAATAACTATACGAGTTAGGTTCTAAACTTATTTTCATCGACATCATAGATAAAGTAGATATAGGTTAGTTGTTTGCGTAAAGATCAGACTGTCAGTACGTCTCTAGTAAAAAAAATCAACAACAAGCCTCTCCAAAAAATATCAAAAAGTCTTCAATAATAACAAGATCAAGAAAGTGTCTTCAATGAAATTAGAATAATCCATCTTCTTGTTACGCGGGCGGGCCGTCGAATAACAACGTATTATTTCACAGTTGCTACCAGGACTGATGGAAATTGTTTTGACAATATAATTTTATTTAATGCGTATCGTTAAAACGATCTTGCAATGTTGGCATTACCGGCGTACCCGGAGCAGTCGGCCCCGCTAATACTACCATGCTGGCTGGCTATATTTTATCACAAAATAAGTTATTCTTTTTTTATTGCCTCATAAGAGTGCTCTTGAACGTGCTCTTTTCCGTGGATGGGTGACCACCAATTTAATACAATTTCCTCAATGCCTCGGAAAGCACGTTAAGCCATTGGTCCCGGCTGTCATTTGTAGATCTAACAGGTAGTCAGTGGCCCGAAAGTCTGACAAACTGTCTTAACAAAGGGTATCGTACTACCCAGAACTAACTGATTTGCGGAGGTCAGATAGGCAGTCAATCCATGTAAAATATTCAGCTGTATCCGGTTGGACTGGAAGCCGACACTAACATAGTTGGGGAAAAGCTAGGCAGATGGTGATGAAGCGTGCTCTTGAGTGAGCTCTCGTCTGATGAAAAACGATGTACAATGTCTATGATGCGAATTGCCTGTTCACTCTGGCAAGGAACACAGACCTTGGCAAAGAGTTCCATGCTTTGGTTGTGTGTTAACAACTAAATGCCTAATGGTACCCTAATATACGTCCGATAGTCTGGAAGTCACACGCTTTTGCGCATACTGTTCGAAGTACAATACCGATAGGTGAGCATCGAAGTACCAATGAGCTAGTTTTAAAGCTTGGCCACCACCATTCTCAAAATCAAAATCAAAATCAAAGCATTTATTTCAAGTAGGCCAGTTACAGGCACTTTTGAATTGTCGAAACAAAGACAACAGCAAAATATAGCTACAGTCCCAGTCGCAAGACACAAAAACTGTGAAAGTACTGTAGTTGCCCATTCCCTAACGTAGATCTCTATGGAGAAGAACGGGCAAGAAACTCCATGGACACTCTTTTAAATCAGAATACTTTAACAAAACCTTGATTACATCATTCATGTTGAGATGGTACATTATGTGAGAACGACAGTTCAACAGTTCGTACATACCAATACGAGTGAGGGATGGTCATAAAGACGTAATTAATCATTCAAATTATGATTACCCTCAAAGCTCTAAAGCCTGGCCTGGCCTTATTTTCAAAGCAAAACGCTCTGGGCATATTTAAAAGAAAAATAGGAAAAATAAATTCTAACACTTCTAACAGAAATCTCATAACTTTCCTTTACTAGGTTCAGAAGCAAATCTCTCAATACATTGTTATCAGATCTTTCAGCTTCAGAAATATTATATTTTCCACCATATTTATTTTTTATGTGCCTACAACTATGGCCCTAGCATATTGCTATAAATTACAAGATGGCTGCGTATTTTATCAGAAACGTATAAATTACAAGCCGTCATATTCAAACTGTTTTATTTCTTATCTTTTATTTATTTCGTGTGTGTATTTTTTGCCAGAGTTACTGGCAAGAACAAATAAAAGGCTTTGCGCAGTTACAAATCAAGAAAATTATCAAAAGAAGACTGCGATAACGCAGAAGACTATCATTGTACAACTACAGGTTAAGGGTGTCACCTTAAAAGAGAAAGGATGACCATAGATCAATATGCACTCACCGTGTGTAAGCGATTTCAGCGGGTTAACTGCGCATACACTGCATTGTCACGAAAATGTTATTTAAAAAAAAACAATCGCATTCATATCCTTATTTACGTTGTCGAGAAAACGAATATTTTTTTTTATGTGAAGCAACCTGGATTAAAAAGTGATGATAGATAAGTGTGACTAAGGGGGTGGCGGTTGTTTTTTCGTGTTCATTTCCTTACATAATTCGGTGTAAGAATGTGATACGCGAAATAAAATCATGTCAGAAAACCCAACGAGTAAAAATTCTATCTCTAAATTCGCAAAAGGAATCGTTGCTAGCTTCCGTTACTCTAGATTGAACAATAACCAGCCAACAATCTCATTCCGCTTACGATCTAGAAATCCAACTTTCTACCTTACTTCCTATTTATTGGTAAAGTTTTTATGAAGCTTGTGGCCAGTGTCGGTTTCATAAAAATGTCTGTATCTACTTAAGTATTCTTTGGGTAAATATCTGTAAGCCACGGGCGGTCCACTAACGCAATCCTGATATTATTGACTGTGACTCAGGGTAAGAAAAACTTTGAGAGAGAGGAAGGCTAGACGAATTGAGCTGGGCTGGACAGCGTTTGGGAAGTTTTGTCAAGGCTTCTCGTCGCGTATACCACAGAGCCTAAGACTAAGGTCTTCAATCAGTGCGTCCTGATTGTTATGACTTACGGGGTCGAAACGGTACGGCTAGTTCTGAAATTTAGGTTGTTCAGCGAGCTATGGAACGGGCTATGCTTGGAGTCTTTCTGCGGGATCGAATCCAGGACAAGGTCATCTGACAGAGAACCAAATTTGTCGACATAGTCACCGGAATAAGTAAACTGAAGTAGCACTGGGTAAGAGTTTCTTAGTTTAATGTACAAAAGGCTTGTATTCTTCTAGTCAGAAATAAATTAAAGAAATGAAACATAAAGTAGATCGACTGTGTGTATAGTAGCGATTAAAGTCGGTTTCTATTATGAAATAATTAGGTATCGTGTATGAAGGCGGGTTGACAAGCTAACGACTTGTATATCGATCCAGCTCTAGGCCATAGTTACTGCAAATAGCTCACTATTAATAGGTATAATGTGCACCTAATAAAAAACAACGTGAATATTGAATTAAAGAAGACATTGTTCTTTTTAAGTCTCTGCTTTTAATCTGAAATGGGTCGTAAAATTTCTTAAGGATCGAATGTGTCTTTGTTAACAACCTTTGTCATTGGTGGACCCGTCTGTCCATCTGGATGACCAATCTATGCTACTTAGGTCCTGTACTTGATGTTTTCGTTATAGGTAGTCTTCTATCTTCTACTCCAGAGCCACAAGACACAAGTGATGCTTAGTTTGTGGTTCATCAATTTGTATGACACAACTGTTTGTTTCTTTGATAAATAATAAACTTATTACTATTATTACTTCACTCACCTTTAACCAATTAATACCTTTCCACTGAAGTCAGATATATTTCTGACTAACCAATATAATTCTATACATTGGTAAATCAAACACACCTGTCGTGAGACATCAGATGATGATATAGGTTTTGGTAAATAAGCCAAAAATAGAATAATATTAAGGTTTCCTACCTCTCATAACTAATTTCAAAACATCATAAAATCACAAGGCTTAGGCAGAGGTGTACCTAATATTACATTTCACTAGAATATTATAACATAATATTTTTTGGATTTATACACCGTGACTTTTTAGTCGTCTTACAACGGCAGCCCACTTCATGTATCCAATGAATACTAAACATTCATAAAAAATAGGTATTTATGAGATTTTAATAATTTAAAAATACTATACAGTATTATGACGCATGTCGTAGTTAAAACACCCTGTTGCGAGCGATGATCTACTGGACTCTAGTGCTGGGTACGTAATGTTCTCCCGTTTGACACATAAACATCATTAACAGCACGTTTCATAATTTTATGGAAGATAAAAAAAATAGAGCTATTTTATATCGGGTACGTGTACCCGACTTTTGTAAGATGACTAAAAAGACACGGTGTATACATAAATTAATTAAAGCTACTTACCTATAGGATAATTAAAACTAAATATTTACAAAACAAAAAAACTACAAATTTAAATACAGGGTCTAACAAAAAGGGTAGTCATATGAAAGGATATGCTGCAGACCATCGAACTGAACAACTTCCTCTATAGGTCCAATATCATAAGTGCGAAAAAATTATCAGCTGTCCCATAATAAATTTCAATACCTACTCGAACCAAATGTACGGGAAAGCTCTGTTACACCTGTAAATAAACTAAGTAAACATCAGGCCGCCGAAACGTGTCCAGAAGACCGGCAGCATTGCCATGTTGAATGACAATTCTGTGGCCAAAAAAAGAGCTAGCCCTCTGGTCACGCGAAGTGTCAACCAGTCAGCGAGAAAGTTCAACTTTCACTAGTTAATTCCCATGTAATAGGGGGTATGCCTGATGCCATCAACCGGGCACAAATCCACACTCCATGGCTGCTTCTGAGACATCATCTGATCATTAACCACACAAACACTTTGCACGACCTGGTAATCGAACCAAGGACCTCAGCAGTTGCGCTTTCAACCACTAGACCAGCAAAGTAACTAATTTCAAATAACATGAAACTTCACGAACCTAATAACGCGAATCGATCATCTATCTAATCGGACGAATCAGATCATTCCATTCCGACAGTTCCGACACCTACGTCACATGCTTATCGCGATGCAAATCAACCAATCGGTGACAACTAGATAATCCATTTACGAGGATTGCCAATACCGAGTGCTAATACTATTTGCTTTAATTTAAATATGTTCCATAATGCAACTAACGTTGATGAGTTTGGAAATTAGCGGATGGTTTCTGATATTACATTTCGATAATTTGATTTACATGGGGATTAATTTTAATCCTGTTTGTTTTCATGTGGATTATATAAAATAGCTATTGGCCATATTAGTATTTGATAGTTTAATAAATTATAGCTATTTGTTCAGTCTGAATTAATTTGGTTTTTGATAAAATTATTTGGGACAATTTACGACCTAAATGCAGTAAAATTGTGAATTTTATGTAAATCATCGTTTATATTGCCTGCCCACTAACTACACTGTAATAATTATGTTAACATTGTTTTCTCCACTTAAGATCCGGTTAAGCCAAAATAAAAAAGAAATTTTAGACGGTAACCTATCCAATAGATAAAAATACTAGACAAAATTGACAGGCTCAATTCAAATAAAACATTTGTTTTTTTTTAGCTTGTCCAATAAGTTGGAGTGATAAAAAATATTTTTCAAATATTTAAAATTCCTGTATGATCAATCGATGATACGTATTAATAGACGTGTTCATGCAAAATATTAGCTATTTCATTTACTTCAATATCTTTAGGTGGCGCATAAGGTTTGAATTTTAGAAAAACAAAATTTTTTGGCTATCAAACAGTACTTTAATTACGACAATATTATCTTTACTAATATATTGATACTTAAAATTACTAAAGAAATTAACAACTATGCAAAATACATACATAAATATCGATTGATCATACAGGAATCTAAAAATTTGAAAAATATTTTTTTTTCACTCCACCCTCTATTGTCTATCTCAAATCTAACTCATCATCTGCCTAGCGTTTTCCCAACTATGTTGGGGTCGGCTTCCAGTCTAACCGGATGCAGCTGAATACCAGTATTTTACATGGAGCGACTGCCTATCTGACCTCCACAAGCCAGTTAGTACTGGGTAATACGATACCCCTTGGTAAGACTGGTTGTCAGACTTTTTGGGCCACTGACTACCTGTAACGACTGTCAAAGATCTACAGATGACAGTCGGGACCAACTTAACGTGCTTTCCGAGGCACGGAGGAAACTCGGTAGGTAATGGGCGGTCACCCATCCACAGAACAACCTAGGTAAGCACGGCTTAACCTAAAGATCGACCCGAGCGGCTGTTATTATTTAGCCACGAGCTCCTACCAAATCTTACTACAAAAGTTAATTACCAACAACTGCAAATGAAAATGCACTGATCCCCGTCCACCACGGCTCACTTAGCTAGTAATGTGATTCAGTATGTCGGCCCGACTCGCCGACCAGACCGAGTGGTCCCGCGGGCCTCGTTAAGGTAACTCCTGACTCGACTTAAGGATCACGGCATAAATGCTTGGATCACAAGCTCATGTGAGTTGCTTGTGAGCTAAGGAGAGCAAATTGCTTCAATATTTAATGGTAATGCTGAGATGTTCTGTTGGTTTTAATTGTTTTATGAATTTTACTAGATGGTTTTTGTTCTAAATACTTTACTCTCTATCTATCTCGCGCGGATCTTCAGTGTTATGTGTGACACGACTCCGATTTCACGAAACTTTATTACGGCTCGTTTAACTGTTAAGAAAAAGTTTAGTATACAGGGTGTAAACGGACCCTTCATGAAGATGTCCACCAAGCATTCTGTACATCAAACTAAGTAACCCTACGCAAAAATTATTGCTGTTTGTGAAAAAATTGGAACTTTAACCTCAAATATCTCCGTAACTAGAAGGTTCCCAGGTAGAGAACAAAAAAAATGATCGCAATAACGAGGCAAACAAATTCCTTTCAACTTCGATAAGGGTCTTTTTACACTCTTTATTATAATCCGTTGTAAAATATAACACGATATACACAAGGAGCTTAAAAAAAACGTGTTAAACGCACAACGCTGACATGACGACGACCTGAGGCAGAAATCCCAACATATGGTAGACCATGTATCCATGTATGGTAGACCTGCATTGTCCTCGAAGTTATCCCTCTTTAATACTACTACAGCAGTGTTCTTTCGATCTATATTTACAAATTGTGCTAATATTAACAACCTTACAGAGGCGGATTTAGTAGCTCTAATATTTGCCTAATTTTCCAACTCACGAATCGTTTACAAGATTTACAAATTTTCCCTAACTTATCAAGTACTCAGTAAATATTTATCAAGAAGCAAGTCTAAAATCTGATATAAAACCCAGACTACCTACTCACTGCGATTAGATCTGACTGTAAACAAGAGAGATGCTAAATTGGGTCAAATTTCAAGTCGAAAGTAAGTCACTTTAGTCCGACGACGATGCTTCTTAAGCCGTCGTCGTTTCGTCACATTGACTAAGCGAGCGAACATTTTGCTTGCTGGGTACCCTGTTTTACGTAAGCGTGGATAATTATAATATAATTGGGAGGATTTATTTGTGCTTTAATTAAATAGCTAGCTATTAATATACCTCGTCTAAGATATAAGCTATTACTACAATTCTTAATTATTGTTCTATCTCGAAAATAGTATTCGTTTGGTAGTCACTTTAATATCGCTTTCTCGAAAAATTTCCCATCAAATATCCGTTCCGAGTTACATCTATAATTTAGGAACAGATTGCACGTAGGAACTCAGACTACATGGAAAAACATGATCAAGTTCTCAATGATACACAGCTATAATAATAGCACACCACACCGCGAAAGTCTTCCTAACGCAGGAGCCTTAAAAAAAAACAATTTCATGAAAAAAAAATAATGAATTACCCAAACAATAACGACGCATTACCCCATCAGAGTGTCAGAATGAAGTCAACGAATTTACGCAGACGGCCCGCGAATAACCCCAAATATTTTCTGTGTAGCAATCTTGAGGGAAGTTTATTTAGATTAGCGTCTCGTCAACTGCCTCTCTGTATTCATGACGTTCCTTTGCCGACACTTTTCTCTGTACGGGATAACTTGAAGCTTCAAACTCGGAAATATATATAATTCCACCGCGAGTCCCAAGCAATCATCCCCGCGCTTTGATATTGCGCATTCATGCGTCTCAATGTGATGCGATACGAAAATATATACGACCAATATAGCCAACGGTGAATAAAATGGAAAATTCCCGATCTCCGATCATAAAGACCGTATAAAAGGCAGACTAACTAATGTCTGAGAAAACGTGCCTCACAAAGGAATTGCGAAACAAGACACTTATCGTTGTGAAAAACTGTTGAATTGAAGCTTGAACGGAATTTCTTTATAAAGACTAGCTGGACTGCGAAATAAAACCGAAAATCATAAAAGATTTGCTTTTAGACAGGATTGAACGAGGTGTTTTTATAGCTCATTAAACAAATAAGCAGTGAATAAAGAAAAACTAACGGTAATATTCTAGTGATTGACAAACCAATAGTATGTACCTAACCACAAATAAAATCAATCTACAAACCACAGTCAATCAAAGCTGTATAAAAATATATCGATAAAACATAAAAGCACCTGAAAATTAATAAAGCTTACCTGACACGTTTTAATATTAAAAAAAAACTAGTTGTCGTTAAAGTTTTACACGTTTTAATATAATTATAAATTAACAAGTCCTACTAACAATGTGCAATACTGATTTCCTTTTGTGAAATTTTCAGAAAAAATGTGTCGGGGTGCTGAAACGGAAAATTGAAATCCACTGTTTTCACCAATTTCTGTGTGTGACAACATCAGACAGTATTTTGTCCTGCTGCAGTCAAAATGCCTGTTTTTAAACAAAGGAGGATCGTACATGAATTACCAGGCATGGTAATGACCAAGTCCGCAAAAACCCGAAGTTGCGGACTTGCATTTTGGCACAGAACGTCATTTCTCTAAAGATGACTCGACGACATCATTATTTCATCGATAGTATGAAACTAATAACACTTTGATTATCCACTGTCCAACATGTTGTTAAAATACCAACAAGATTTCTGATTAACTATTAATTTATAGAATCAGGCGTTACTTGGCGGAAATCCATGATATTAAATGTTATGTAAAATATTTAGTTTTAATTCCTCGAAAAAAGATCCAGGCCTGGATGCAACACCTGGATCTTTTTTCGCGGAACTTAATGATTAACTATTATATTGACATACTATTGTATCTGCACGGTGGACATTCGGACAAACGTACTATTATTATCGTACAAAAAAAAATTGTAAATGGTTCGTTTTTTAAAACTTGGTCCACCCCTTACCAGGCAATTTGAAATTTCGTAGACATACTATTCTACTAGCTTATGCATGCATTATGCCCGCGTGAACTTTGGTTATAGACCCACGAAATCATAATACCGGTATAAAAAGTGTCCTATATGTTCCATCATATGTTGTTATCCAAGTTATAAACTATCGGTGTGCCAAATTTCATCCAAATCGATTCAGAAGTTTTTGCGTGACAGAGTACAAACATCCATTTATTCGTAATCCATTGCTTGAGATGATGCAAAATTTCATTTGTTCAACATACCACTAAGACAGCAAGAAGATATACCATCATTGTTGTCAGAACAAAGAGTCTATTACCGAGTTTTGTCTTACTGTTGCCAACTGAAATTGGACTTAATTGACATTGTTTTCTTGAAACAGGGATTAATACTGTCGTCGCATTTTGGAAATCTTGTTACAACTTGCCGAATGAGTCCCTTAAGCCAATTTCGAAACGTTCGTAGCATTTTCTGGAGAGTAGAGAGTTAGGCGCGAATTATACAGGAACGGCGTAAGGTGAAGGCGTGGCACAGGTGAAGGCGCATTGTAATTGCTTTGTTTGTGTTAGTGTATCCTGACACGATAAACACGTGAACTGGTTTGGCCTAGGACAAACTAGTTTGGCCTGAAATCGGGTTTGGCCAGTAACACAGATATATTAATGCGCTAAGCAGAAGTATCACTTTGTCTACGGAACTCCGAACTCTCCAACATTCTGGAGAATATATCAATTTTTACGGTCTCATAAGAAAACTCGTAATATTGATGTGTGTATACATTTTGTTATGACCTCTTGTTGCACGAAAATCCTAAACAATGTTGGGTCAGGTTATACTGGATATGTATAGCTTGATATATATGTTGTAGTATGTATGAGTCACGAGTGTAATTTGGGTTCCATCAGCGATGCCCAGGTGTGGGGAGAAATTTAGATTATCTTTTACGTACGGCATGTTTGATGAGAAAACGAGTCAGTATTATGAATCAATCTTCTTTCGTAATATTTTCGCAATTTTCTTTTGTAATTTTATAAGAGTCTACGTTACATTTTTTGTTGGGTAAGCTGTTCAAATCCAAAAATATTTGCGGGTAATAGGGTGATTAGGGAAAGTAGTCTAGTAGTTTCCTAATTTTTATTATACGAAAACTTTCTAAAACATTACAGAAATTATTTTAAATTAATATTTTCTTACAGCCGAGTTTCAAGTGAAAGAAATCATTTTCCTTGACATGAAAATTGAACCCTATAGTATTAGTGGACGAAGGAGTCCTCAACTTCTCACATAAGAAGAAGATGGCTGAGCCAAAGAACAAACTCCAATATTTTGAACAAAGAGACCTTAGTACTTAACTGGAACAGCCTGCTTAGCAAGAGAAACCTTTTTCTGCTTATTCCTTTTAAAATTACACTACGTGACTCCAGTAAGTTCGGTATACCACCGAAAAGAAAAACACATAATAATTCGTCACGTTGCTTAGCCGCGGGCTTAACAAGCCCAATATTAAAAGTAAACGGCAGCGCTAATCTAATAATAACAACAAACAAAGTAAATAAATACCCCTACAAACATAAACATTAATTACAATAGAAATTAATTGGAAACTTTACTAAGACACAATAATTGTGCGCCTTCAATAGGCAATGAATTTTAACGAGCTACTAAACAATTCGGAGACAGTAATCCTCAAATTAATTGTCGGAATGGTGTTCGATATAGGCTCGGAAACTTCTCTGTCACGAATATTTCTGACGTCTTTATTACGTGTTTCAAAGCCATAATACTACGAGAAGCCATTTTGGATTTTTTGCGAAAGAAACCTTATCTGCCTCGAAGAGATCTTGAGATCTTTGGTTCGATCCCCAAGTCGGGCAAAGTGATATTGGGTTTTTCCATCAGGTATTTCTCAGTTGCAGCCACGGACTCAAGATTTGTGTCCGGTTTATGGCAGTAGGCTCGCTCTCTATTACGTGGGACTTAAACATAACTGGCGAAATGTGGGTATACTAACGGGTACGCCTCTGCCTAACCTTTCGGGGATTACAGGCGTGATGTTATGATGATGAAACCATGTCTGTTTAGCTGTAGATCTGTCTATCAGTTACCTTTCACGTCTTACTTTCATTTTTTCAAGCGTTTAGAGCGGAAACCTATGTTCTTTTAGAACTTAGAATACTTTTTTATAATTTGGAATAATTTCCAACATTTTTGTCTTAAGATAAAATTGGATTCCATCAAGAAACACCCTCGGTACAACTTGAAAGGGTAATGCCCGTACAACCATTCATACACAGGAATGACCTTTTCAAATTTTGCTAAAGGTCCTAATTAAAACACGGGAGTAAGACCGGTGCGGTCCGGGTAAGCTCTTTCAATCAAAATTCA
Source organism: Noctua janthina (assembly GCA_963576755.1). Lineage (NCBI taxonomy): Eukaryota > Metazoa > Arthropoda > Insecta > Lepidoptera > Noctuidae > Noctua > Noctua janthina. The sequence continues at coordinate 5,214,058 of OY755058.1, forward strand.
CATAGAAACAACAAGAGAATACACGACGAAATCATTTACGTCATCAAGACCTTCGATCGTTGCTTATTTACCAATATCACTGTTGTTAAGTCCGATAAAAGTGATAAAACTGTACCTATTCAATTAAGCAACACCTTCGGTGAAACTTGAACTCGTACGACGTTTCATACACGGGAATTACCTTTTCAAGTTTTGCTAAAGGTCTTAATGTAGATAAGACTGGGGTAAGTCCGGCAAAGTTCTTTCACGTTACACGTCACAGAGAAACAATAAGAGAACACAAGACAGAATCAATTACGTCATCAGGACAGTTGTTTATTCAGCCAGAGAAGACATATCAGCGTAGGGTAATTCCGGCTAACGTCAAGGCTACGCCATTAATATCACTCGGTGCGTCGTTTATATGGATTACGTTGATGTTTTTGGGACCAATTCATTTATATGCGACGGCTTTCTCTAAGGTTAAGGTAATCCGTTGATTAAATCGGGTAAATGCTTTCGTCTTTTTATGAATGGTATTCGGAATTAGAGTCGGATGTGACAACATGTTTGTTTGTGAGTTAAAAGAAATGGTGTTTCAGCGTTATGTCGAGGAATGAAGAGCGAGAAACGGAATAGGGATGTCTTACGAAAAGTTCAGTATTCTGATAAATTCTATTACATTTTTTTTAAAGTAATACAATTTATCAAAATACCCACGAAATGTAGTTGGGTTTTATGAACTGAGAAGGGAATTTTTTTGCCAGCTTTTAATAATAAATTGGTGATAGTATTGACAGCTCGTATTGTTAGGAGACAACCTGACAGCCGGTAGCTTGGACCCTGTTCTCGATACCGATGGGGTACATTTTTTTAAATGTTTTTTATATTACTTTTTGTAAAGGAATATTTAAAAATGTAATTAATTTGTAAATAAATAAAGGAAATCTTAATTGGAGATATCATATGAATATATTATACTTATCTACTGTGATACGCAGTATAAGTGGACAAGATTATTTAGGTTTTGATTACTAACCTCAGACAACAAGATTAATGTTTATTTTATTCAAACATTTTCAAACTGAACAAATATTTTATTTATTGATGCATCCTATTTTTATTTTTTAGCCGGATCAAACGTGAACCTTTCACAAAAAAAAAAAATTGTTTTCACAAAAGAACATAAGTTTTCCCCGTAACGGGCTCCGCCGCTCCAGTCAATGGAACAGGAGCAATAAAAATAAGAAAAATGAAGGGATTTTCAATAAAGTGCTGCCAATAGTGGACCAGAGCAAATGTTGACTCTGTGATGCCGGGGGCTTAATCAAACTCAAGAGTAAACAACAAATAACTAGGGAAGTGACGCCTCTTCCGTTAGCAGTAAAATTATTAAATGACTGTGTGTGCTCTGGCCATTTCAGTGGTCTGGGCAATGTGTGATGACATCATTTCATCATTTTCAGTAATTGGGTACAAACTATAACAATTTAGGCCGTGGGCTAATTGGAATCTAGAGTTGACTTTAGTTACTGTCTGAGTTTTATGGGTTAGCAAAAATATTAATCATTCGTGTTTTTTTTTTTCGACTGTCTTCTTTATTTTAGTACTCTAATATACTTATCTATCAAATACCGTTTGAAAACCCATCTTTAACGAGAAATTAGACTGCGTAGGTACCACAATAAAATGTCACAAACAGGAGTCTAACCAGAGAAGGGCCAAGCCGGAAAAATACTTCACTAAATACGTCTTTTTGAAAACACGTTAGCCCATCGCCGCGGGGTCACATAGGATATCCTGACCCCACTACTACCGGTCCATCCCGCCCCACTCTCCCTGACCCGCTGTAAATGTCATCTAGGAAATCTATCTCAAGTAAACAAATAACAACCCCCAGCCTTCCGGGATTCGGACAACCCCGGAAGGGGAACCTACGCAGTTTTCTGATTGATTGATTTTGTAGGAAAACCGTAGCATTTTAGGCATATAGGACAGGCAGTAAGGAGGTTGGTAGGTTGACATTTTCTTTCAAGAAAACTAGTGGGTTTGTAGTGGGCTGAGATTGTATTGAAGTTTATTTCAGTACCTAAATGATCGTGGGTATTAATACACTGTGTCGGTGATTAATATCATAGGGATTATTATAAAACATAATCTTCCTCAACTGACTGTAATAAATAACATATTTAGGTCGAATTCTCATAAGGTTAAGAGCTGTTATTTTAGATGTTCCTTAGCAATGGTGACATTGACAGTTCTAGAACTCGCTTTTGAAAATTATGATGATTGCGTTCAGCTTCATAACATCACGCCTGTAATCACCGAAGGGTTAGGCAGAAGTGTACCTTATAGTACACCCACATTTCGCCAGTTATATTTAAGTCCCCTATTACAACAGGAGGCGAGCCTATTGCCATCAACCGGGCATAAATTCAGACTCCGTGGTAGCTACTGAGCAATTCCTTATGGAAAACTCAATCACACTTTGCCCGACCTGAGAATCGAAACCCAGTACCTCATGCAGCACCTCAGCATTAGCACTTGCAAGCACTAGACCAACGAGCCATTCTTAAATTAGACCACTGCGCATTTCGAGTCACAAGAAGCTAAGGACGCATTAAATTAAATTAAATTTGCACAGCCCTTATAATATTCAAATATTTAACAAAAGGAAATCATTAACCTGATTATTAAAAACCAAAAACTTTTGTAGATTTAGCAAAAGTTTTAAATTAGACTTAAGATCTGGTTCTGTACTTTATATTATTGCGTAAAATTAGGGTCTTTAACTTGAATTAAAATTGGATTAACTCGAGTAAAATAAGCTATCAACTTCGAACTTTCATAAACTAATAAGTTACTTAAGAAAGTGACGCATTATACGGCTTCTTAATACGACTTGACTTGGTACAAACGCCTGCAAATCAAGCTACCCGGAACTGTCAAATTTTCCCAATCAACCTTGAACCTAATGCTTTAGCGACAAAGTTGAAAATCTATTAAATAAATTTGACAGATTGTAGTAGCTTGATGTGCTGGCATCTATACTATAATTTGACTTAGTAGGTTCATAGAGTGTAATGACAGTTGACGTAAATAGAGGGATGGATCACGGCGCTGATGTGTTTCTTTTTTTTTCTTGCAATGTTTGTATGTATGTGTGTTTAGGTCATATCTTGCAACCGAATCTTAAAACGGTTATCCCCAACCAATTGAGCTGTATTTTTGCTTGCAGGTTTAGTTTGGATGAAAATGTATGGTTAGCTAAGTGACGTCGTCATTCTAAATCCTATATGGCGGACTCCCAAAAATGGCGGACTAATTATTTTTTATGCACCCCCATGCTATGGATATCAATTGAAAGGGTTTGCTGAGAAAAATACGAAACCAGCTAAAATGAAAAAATACATGAATACATTTTTAAAAACAAACTTTTATTTATATATGCTGTAAAAAGAAGAAAATAAACTTTCAATTATAATTATTGATTTAATTACCTACTAAAGGCGAACTTCAGTAACGTAATTGAACACGATCAGCACATTACGAATAGAAACACGGACAGTTCTTGAACGTGGTTTAAACAGCTGATCTCATCGAAATTGAACACGCTTCTTTATTCCAAGAATTAAGTACACAAATAGCCTTTAATGCAGCTACATTTTAATTCAAACCAGCTTTACTCCCCCACTGTACCAGGAGTCCAGGACACATAACAAACAATAAAACAGCGCAGCACTACAGCCAAATAAATCTCTCTAAATGCTGCTATTTACGTAAACCTTAAAGTTACGTGCACGTCACCACAAGCCAGGCATTATTCAAGAAAATGTTTTATTATAATCCGGGTGAAGACCGAGGGCCATTGTGACCTCCTTTAAGGTCTCCAAGGTCAAAGTGAAGCGGCTTAATTGGAATGTAGGCTTTGTAATAATTCCCTTTGATTCGTTTTTTGCTTGTCACGCTAAAATTTCTTTAAGAAATGACGAATGATCCTTTGGATTGAAATTAAGATGGCGGAATAAGAGCTTTAGAGTCGTTTTTCGTGGTAAGCGTTTTTTGTTATTGAGTCTGTGGTTTAAGAAGCTCGTTCGTTAGAAAATCGCGACTGCTGATCATGAGGTTCCTAGGTTCGATTCCCGGGTCGGGTAAATTGTTATTTGGTTTTACATCGGGAATTTCTAAGGAGCAGCCACGGAGTCCTGATTTGTGCCCGGTTGATGGCAATAGGATCGCCACTTATGTAGGACTTAAAAAATACTGACGAAATATGGGTGTACTATTAGGTACACCTCTGCGTAACCCTTCGCGGATTACAGACTTGATGTTATGTAATTTTAGCGATTTTCGAGAATTTACTTTGCATCTTTATTTTATGTTAAAATAATGAATATTAAAAGAACCCCAAGGCGAGGGCGTTATGGAGCCGAGATTGCAATGCCAAAACATAAACTTAAGTAATTTCATGTTGTATAATTAATTACTCAATTTTATAAACGTTTTTGCTGTAGGTAATCAACCTGAAACTCTCTGAACCAGAAAAATATGACGAGGCTTTTTTTAACACCATAAACGATGAAATGATTCGAATTCTTAAATTTCCATGATTGCTCAAAAATAAAATGTACCTAACGAGTATCCAACAAAAGGTCCCATTGCCATACCCGATTTATAGGTACTTAAAACTGTGTAATTCTAAACATGATTTTATGTAATCATTGTTTTTTTTTTCTTTTGTTTCGACCAACATTGGCATTTAATTATTTGGACTATGAACCAACTACAAACAACGGCGGTTGACCACTTTTCACCCTTAAGACCTTAGTAATAAGGTTGAAAAGTGGTCAACCACCATTGTCCGTTTTGGTACATAACTGTATCGTTTTGTTCCTAAACAATACCCCAGAGATTTTAATTATAAGGCTAAAATGTTCCGGGTTTTATAATAAAACGATTGTGTTCGGTACAATTAACTTCGTAAAATACGGCCACATTAAACAGATTTACTTAGGAGACTGAAATAAAATATGCTTAGTGCCTTGGTAATTTAAATTGTTCAGCAGTAAACACTATATTTTACTAAAACAGTGTTTACTGCAAATACTTTGACAGTAGGATGGGAATGTAATATTTGTGTTTTTTTTTTAATATTTCTTTTTTTTTGTTGCCTAGGTGTAATTTGAACGATGTTCAATTATTTATTTAACTTAGAAAATCAAGAACCCTTTTGTATAAACTAAAGTCATCTGCCTAGCCTTTTCCCAACTATATTGGGGTCGGCTTCCAGTCTAACCGGATGCAGCTGAATACCAGTATTTTACATGGAGCGACTGCCTATCTGACCTCCACAACCCAGTTAGTACTGGGTAATACGATACCCCTTGGTAAGACTGGTTGTCAGACTTTTTGGGCCACTGACTGCCTAACGACTGTCAAAGATCTACAAATGACAGCCGGGACCAACGGCTTAACGTGCTTTCCGAGGCACGGAGGAAACTCGATATGTAATGGGCGGTGACCCATCCACAGACCAACCTACGCAAGCACGGCTTAACCTAAAGGTCGACCCGAGCGGTTGTTATTATTTAGCCACGAGCTCCTCAAGATCCTTCATTCAATAGGATTAAACGGTTGTATTGATGATTATAACTCTGTAAATACATCAGTGTTACAGTCGCGAATCATATTTTGTTCAACATACAGCCTGACACTGACCTTGCAAATTACAAAAAAACGTAAGAGAATTTGAATTTCGGCCACCCTGGCGCTTCCACCTTAATCACAGCAGTCAGGATGGACCTCACACCTATCAGACCGGTACACTAACGGTGTTTTATCCGGGATCTACATTTCTGTTTCTGCTTAACGCGAATCGGATGTGATTGATAGTTCTTCGGAAATATCAAATTATAGGAATTGAGGCTGATTCGTTTCCGATGCTTAGAAGTCGTATCTGTTCTTAGAATTGACTGACCGTCCACTGATAGGTTTTATACCAATAGATTACATGGTAATGTAAAAAAATCTGCTGTTCCATACATTTTTACCGTGTATAAACTAAAGTAACAACAATAATTTAATGCATCCATCAGCACAATGCGTAATGTTTTGAGTGCGTTACATTGAGTCCTACCGTAAAACGTGATTTTTCAGCCCAAAAAAAAAGTCGTTTCCCAGAAATATTTTTTCGTATAGTTACTTAGTTTGATGTACAGAATGCTTGGTTGAGGGCCTTGTATTTTGAAAATGTTTCATGGAAACAAAAATAAATAACGAATTTCTACAATATTAGAACCATTGTTTCAAAAATTGGTATAACATTAAACATGTCCGATAAGAAAAGGTCCCCTCGTCCCTTATCACACCGGCTTTAGTATCGAAATTAGGGAAATATGGACATGTGTCAGTAAGGATTAAACAACACCTGTCGAATGTGCACGACACATGTCCATCATTCACGCATATCATATGATATTTATTATTAACAACTAAGTAGCTGACCCGTCAGACGGGTGTATTCCCGTCGACCCCACCACCACTGGTGGGGCCAGCGGGAATTGATTAAAATATTTAAAAATAGTTCCCGTTGACCCCACCGTATTTTTGAATAATAAAATTTTACTCAAAAACATTGCATGGGATCGAGTAGTGTTAGTACAGTTGTGCTAGTTATGAACAGTAACCTTACGAACAGTACTAGGCGGGCATGAATTCAAGAAGGTATTTATTACTAGAGGACCGTACCATACCCAGAATTATTTAAATGCATACCTTGAGCTCTTGCCAGCCTGGTACTTTTTGGGGAACATATGTGTCATTTTATATGCCTCACTGGCAACAAACGGGAATTTTGTGCAAATTTCAATAAAGTACCCTCAGTTTTTCCGGAAAACTTTCCCATTTTTTTTTCTCTAAAAACCTGAAAAAAAAACAATTTTTCAAGTCAATTCAGCCGTTCTTAAATGATTACCAACTAATACCATTTTTTAATTTGTTTAAAAAGGTAGATTTTCATGTTTATCATAAAGATGTCCTTTGTTTTTGTGAATGGCATTTCGCAGGTCAACCTAAGAAACAATTATGTAAGTGTTGTTTTTTTAAGTATTATTGGAAGTATTTGTTTTCTTAGTTATAAGTCTTATTACTGTTTTATGTTTTTTCGCTAAGTTAGAAATAAATAAGAGTTTACCGAAAAGTTATTGTGGTTTTTCTTAGTAGTTCTCCAGAGTCCTAACTGTAGGTACTTACCGCCCAAAAAGTTTCATCATCATCATCATCATCATTTCAGCCGAAAGACGTCCACTGCTGGACATAGGCCTCCCCCAAGTGTCGCCACATTGACCGGTCCCGTGCGTCTCGCATCCAGCGGATCCCCGCAACCTTGACCAGGTCATCGGTCCACCTAGTGGGAGGCCTTCCAACGCGACGTTTCGTTTCGTTTCGTTTTTTTCCAAAAAGTTTACCAAACGGGAATAAATATACGCATACTCAAAAGTTGACGAAACGAGACTCAATGTATGAAGATCAAAATAGTTACGAAACAGCACTTTTGTGATGGTATTTTGTTTAGTTGGCGAAACGGGAAAGTTACCAAACGGGACGTACCCATCGTATCTGGTGGGTGCCTTGAGTGTAAGGCATCCTGCCAGGGGCAAATTTTAGAAAGATATATCCATTAATAAATTGAATATTATACAAAATATCATCCTTACCTTCTACAGTTCTATTACCATAATCTCAACAACGATAAACGCGAACGATAATTTTCCAAGTTCAACCTTTTCACTTGAACAACGCTCTCACTCGATACAAACGATGCCTATACGAGTTTCTTTTGACAGTTAATTCTAGACGAGATAATTCTGAGAGCTCTTGAACTTTGATAACTTTCCTCACGGCTTTAGAAAACGTTTCTTTTAGAGCTTAAGAGAGTATGAATTTAATACTTTGAAAAGGGTATCATCTCGTGTGAAACTTTTATATGAAGGCTTACCATGCTACTTGCTCAAGGAGTTCTTATTTCACAGTCTATTTCCAGAATCAACTTTAAAAAGTCCCTGTTTCTAAGTACAATTAGAAAAGTGACTATCAAGCAAAATGTTTTGAATCTTGCAAAATTAGCTTGCTAGCTTGAATAGACACAAAATATGGTCGAACGACTATCAAATAAATTTCAATTTCAGCATCATAATCCCATCTTGACTCAACAGAAACTCTATAGAAATCAACAAAACAATTCTGAAATCCTATTTACAGTTACATCCTTTGCCAGCCTTTGCCCAACAAATCAAACTGTAATAAACTTCGCGATCGAGTCAGCCCTTTCTAAAACAAATGACGATCGGGTGCTCTGGGTCTTCATCAAACTCAAATCATTTATGCAAACTGGACGTCACTTGTTTGATATAGAAGGAGTGGATAAACAGAAAGAATAGGGTATTTGACTCAAAAAATATATTGAGTCCGTCAGTTAGATTATCAAAAAATATTGGACACGTATTTTTTCTTTTGTCATGTAAACGAAAAATGACCACGATAAAGCGCGTTGAAATAACAATTATTATTTAATAGCTAGCAATTTTGACGTCATTGATAGGGCAACGTTTAATATTGAAATGCAGCATCGAATCAAGCGATATACAACAAAACAAACCTCAATTCGATTAACACCAAATAACAAATGCTGCATTTAATTTCATATCAGAATTAAAATGGTAACTTAACATATTCGCACCTCCTTTGTTCATGAAAAAATAAAGAGTGAAAATTCATATCATAATTCATATTCACGTCATTCACGGTGAATTACACTTCAACGGACCATGTATTATATGCCTCGCTAAAACATCCCTCGGGTGCCTCCGTTTCAGGCTGAGATCTGACGTATTATCTCACATTTTATAATATAATATTAAGACGATATATTCGTCACGTTAACAGTCTTCAGACAAGGGTATCTTTTGTTAGTGTCAAAGATTGATCTGCGGTTAAGACCGTTCGAGACTTTGGTATAAGTTAATATTTGGCTTTTCGCTTAATTTTGTTTATATTCAAAGGCGTTGACTGTCCAACAGATCTCAAAAACAACCTCTGGGTAAGTTTGAGGTAACTTAAAGCTTTTTTTAAATATTTTTTGTAGTTTACTGCAGTCATCATCTTCTGCCTAGCCTTATCGACCTTAGGATCTGCTTTTCGACTTCAGTATAATTTGTAAACAAATTAAAAACTATTATAAATGAAAATAAAGATCACTTATAACACATTCTTGTTTTCTTTTCGCCTCTCTTGAAGGCAAAAATCGTTTACACTTCGTATTATTCCTGAAACGTTGTGGGTTTCAACAGCATTTTTACTACGCTCAAGTTAAATATTGTATTGTTCATTATACTCATATGGCGAATTACTCTCGTGGGACAGATTAAAAACTGAAGCGTTAACAATGGACCTGCTGTTCGTATAACTAAATATTATAGTCGTAATGGCGTAGAAATTAACGACGATCGTTAATGATAATGACTTTCGGCACTTAATCGAGCATGTGTTAATGTTTATGGATGGTACGAATAAATAAACGATTTACACTTATTTGTGTGGATTCTTTTACATTTAATAACTAAATTAGTACAATGAGGTGCTTGTAATTTTTGGTTTTAACAAACAGTGGCAGTGGGAAGAGCTCATTTTTACAGAACGAATGGCAGAAAGGTTTTTGCGTTGCGACCACGTACCGGGAGATCGACCGACGACCTGGTGAAGGTCGTGTGAGAACCTGCATGATTTGAAAAATACAGAACCATTCGATGTGGCGAATGGAAGTAGGCTGGTGGAAGTCCTTCCACTGACAAGATGAAGATGATGATTATTTAAACTTTTTTTTTCTAATTTTTGAGTTCGAGAAAACAAGTCTGATTACTATGATCAGGCTGAACAGAAGTCCATTAACAAGGACCTCCATACGAAATTCAGTAATCATTTCAACCGACTTTTTTCTACACTCAAAAATCGAAAGAAAATACAGGAACAATGCTTCGAACCTTGACGCTCCTTGAACACAACTATGTACAATCACTATAGTAGTAACCTTTTTCTTAGGTCTCGGGACGGTTTACGAGCTCCGATAAAAGATACGACATTTTTTCACGACGAGGCAACAGATGCGTGAAGCAATCCAATATACAATCTATATTAGGCACTGCAAAATCTTAGGCGACCGGCACCTTACTTGATCGTGATGTGGGAGAGACCATTCCAACGAATCTGTCCAGTCATATCATTGTTCAGGGCTAAGCCACGAGGGTTTTGTTTGGCTAACTGAAAGACATCACGACACGAGACTTCACGAGTGGAACCTGGATTCAGACGGCTTTAACGTAGTTTCCCTGACCAAACAGGATCTAGCAAGGTAACAGTCAACTCTCGGTCTTCTACAGTGCCTTCCAAAAGCAGTTGAAATATTTTCACTTAAAATGTAATGTCTGAAGTAAATGAGGCCTCCAAAATTGGAGGCTAATCGGTTGGATCTCATATCCTTGAGATAGCAAAAGATTTTGAGAGGATGACCTTCCTCGCACGAAAATTTGCAGATGACTGACATGAAAGATAATTTCAAGAGGCATCAAAAACGACTCATGATCATTTTCCACCGTGCGTGAAAAGGAATCTCCCAGATAAATTAATAATGGAACAGAGTTCTTAAAACTAATAGCTTATGCCCGCGATTTAACCAGCGTGGAGTTCCGTAATTATCCCCAAGATCGTACTATGGGGATAAAAAGTACCCTATATGTTAATCCAGGTTAGAAACTATCTGTGTGCCAAATTTTATTCAAATCCGGGCACTAGTTTTTGCGTGAAAGAGTAACAACCTTCCATCCATCCTCACAAACTTTCGCATTTATACTATTAGTAGGATTAGGATCTGCCAGATAGAAGAAGTAAGAGTAATAGACAATAGACAATACTGGCAATTTGAAAATTTCCATTAACCTCAGCAAAACATCAAAATGATTAGATCTTATAAAGGAAATAATATAAGAGAAAGGAAATAAGTACATAGAGGAACGAAATGTACGTAAGTGTTGCTCAAAGTAAGAGTGACATCAGACTGACATTGATCGCTGCTACTAATATAAGGATCGCGAGTATGCAGGGATGATAAATGGATGTAGACAAAGATGTGTGTGAAGGACAGCGTAGAATAGATGGAAATAAAAGCAAGTTGATGCTCTGGTAATCATAATTTATCACCTCTGTCTCGCTTGAGAGTTTTCCTTGAGTGTAAAAGCTTTAAGATGTAGTACAGTTGCGAGTATTTGATATAGTTAGTAAGTTGGAATACTGATTCGTTGTCAAGATGAGCTTTGGTAGAACCGAAGTTTAAATGAAATTATTATGTTTACTCATGGATACCTACTTTCCAACAAATGCTTTAAAACATCAGGATATACGACTTGCAACTCGACTTGTGTCGTGTCTTTTGTAGTGGTAAGGGTAGTGGCAAGTTGCGACTGCAAGTACAGCTGCGGTGAGTACCTAGACAGTGACTGTTTACTCGCAACTGTCCGATTGGTTTGTCACTGTGTGATATACACAGTATTCCCTAAGCATATCCCTAAACACTAAACCAATGTAAATCGGGCATTAAGCCACGCACACTTCTTTTGTTGCTTTTTTCGCTGTTGACGCAAAAGCACGTAAGAGATTTGTGGCCAAGAGGTAAGGCGATCGCTTAAGATACCTCTACAATCAAACTGACTTCCATTAAGCTTCGAAACAGACGTTAAAAATACCTAAAAGGCTATTTTCAATACCACCACATAAAAAAATACCATTTTTTGTTACCACCGTTCAAACTCTGCTTGTTAAATGTCAGCCGTACAGTTGAAACAAGTTCACTTTGTGTCTGGCCTGATAAAATCTGATCAAACACGGGGATAATGAAAATACTTTCGCATCAGAATCTGACCAGAATTAAAACGGTTATTAAATATAGGGATACCTTTAGGGGATGCGTTGGGTCTGTATTTTGCTAATTAAATGCTTAGTTAGAGGACCAATAGACATCAAGGAAAATTCGACGTCGTGGAAGACTCAAGTGTAGACGGCAAGGTGAATTTAAGATCTTTAAGGAGTGAACTACGGCTGCAGACAATATAGAGAAGCGTAAAGAACGGAGGGAGAACTTTGTCCAGCTGTGGAACTTCAAAGGCCGGTAGAACAATGAAAACAAACACCAATATAATCCTATGTGGTGTTGTCCCACAAATGATGGGACACTTGATATCGTGTCCTGCCTGTCCTGTTGTTTGCTCAACACAGGACGCTATTGATGGTGCCAAACTCATCGCCAAATTTTGAGCTGCCTCAATTTAGATTGTCATCGACACCCTAAGTAAATACTTTGATGTTTCTCAAATCCTAATCTAGTACGATGTTTAATCAGACTTAAAATTTAGACTATATTACTACTACTAGTATTTCGCCATACCTTTGTAGGTGTTGCCTTTGCAATTTTCTACTAGAAAACTCGAGGTATTTATCCTTCACAAACATCTATTAAATAACCTCACACACCTTGTGTACATAGCATTTAATAAAATGAAGGTACTTTATGTCACCTTGTGGTGGTTGAACCAACCGCAAGGTGACCGGATTAGTGCAAGACTTAGGACTCTCGAGCTAAGTACGTTGCTAGCCCGTTCCTTTTTACTTAGTATTTAAAGTAAAAATGTCTGGCATCACACCTAGACTCAAGGTCAGGTTCTTTTTGCAACTTTATTCATGTCTTGCTTATACACGCAGCTTCGATCCTGTTATGGCCGGAAATTAAAATTAATTAATGAGAACGTTTTAATTGTAGAGTGAATATGACACTCGGGGATAATGTAGCTTCCTATTACTGAATGATTTTCCAAATCGGATCAGTAGTTACGAAGATAAATCCCTATATTCAAAACTTACCCACTGCTGGGTATAGGCATCTCTTTTCTTGTGCCAATCTCCCCGGTCCTGTGCCAGCCTCATCCAGGTTTTTCCCCCGATGGCAAAAGCTGGAAACCTCAACCTATTAGACATTTATTTTATCTCATCGCTCTGGGTTGCAAATAACGAATCAGAAGAATTTAGACTTCTTCTTTGAAGTTACAGAAATCAAAATCGGAGTCATTCTCCCTCGCCCGTTTGGTACGTTGAGATGAGAGACAAAGTTGGGTGGAGTATCAATACAAACGGAAATGTTTGACTCAGATAATGCTTTATTGACTGAATCCTGATTACTAACTTTATGTCTTTATAATACATAAGACAGTAGTATAGAAGTAATGCTTTATGAGGTGAACTTATACGTACGTAAACGAACGTATTCATCATCATAACAACCCAATGACGTCCTCTGCTGGACAGTGGATATTGGGCCTCCTTGGGCCTTCCCCAAGCGTCGCCACATCGATCAGACCGCTGTGCTTCTCGCACCAAGCGGAGTCCCTCTACGGCCATCAGGTCATTAGTCACCGGTCCAATATAAATTATTGAGCATAGTTAATACCGGGAATTTACTATTAATACTCGTTCATATTAATATTACTCGTAGCTATTCTACCCCAGTAACTCGTAGATTGAAAATAACAGTTTCCTAGAATCTAGCTCGAATGCTTAATAATATATTACGATGAAGTTTGTAGTTGTTTACTTTGTTATGGTACGCCAGACGTCTGATCATTATCATAGGTAAACAAATCAGTTATAAGACTACTAGCTTCAGCCTGCGGCTTCGCCCGCATGTAGGTCAAAAAATATCCCACGGGAGGGTGGTAGTAATACCACGATAAAAAAATATTCACTAGCCCAATCTAGGTCATGCGCCTGCGTCAAATATCATCGGAACCCGTTGACACGTGACAAGGTATCATATGTAAAAACAGACATAGTTACCTTCTTCCGGGTAAAGAATAAAGGGTGTTTTTGGAGGCCACCAGCCAGAAATGATATACATTCAAAAATAGCATAAAAATATCAAACAAATAAAACCAATGTCATTGATATTAAACACATGTTTCTGTGTATTATTTCAAATCAAAGTTCTCAGCCTCTAAAAAGACACCCGTTATTAGTATCGGTATTAAATCGGTCTAATAATAGCAGGCAAAGTAAATACATTTGGGTCCTAGATATTATGACTTAGTAACAGATAAAAGGTCGGTTTTACAGAATAGAAACAGAAAATAGAAAACCTTTTTCGGATCTGATTAGAATTGTTCGCCCGTAGAGTAGGACCCTCGTTGAAAGAGGCTTTAAGTACACTGATTTTAGAGGACAAAATACTTATGACCAATCATCTAGCACTAGTAAAAATAAGTATAAGAATAATTTATTTAAAAACGTATTACAAAAAGTGTACATTTAGGCGTAGTGTTATTTCTCATACAATGGTATAACTAGTACTTATAAGTAAACTATAACTAAAATATGTTAAGTAAGTAAATCTATTAAGTATAGTAAGTAGTTAAGTTTATTACTGTGAACACACACACAGTTTTCATCATTTCATCATTCATAGTTCCCTGGCTGGAGGCCTTGCTCTCAAGGCATCCAAATAATTAGCCCGGTTACTGCGAAATGAAAGAACAAAAAAAAAACATTTTTCAGTTTACAGTTTGTGAGCTAAATCAATAATCCCGGACTTAGCCAGGGGTCTGCCTACGAAGCTAAATCTGACGACGTTGGAACCAGAGTGATGTAGGGCAGAACAGTATGTAAGTGCACCTCATTACTTAGATCAGTGTGGCATGCCTTCACTTTGCAGACCGCACCAATTCTGTAGTGACATGTTGTGATCCCTCAAGGAAGAAAGCGCTTTGATCAGTGTGGGATGGAAGAATTATGACTTTTATATGCCGTTGTGTACCTCAGTATTGGTAAAAATGTCACTTACATCACTATGGTTCCATCGTCATCTCTAAAACCCCAGTCCACAATCCTCAGTATATTCAATCTAGAAAGTATGAATGAACTTATAAAAGTATTTGAATTGGCGAAGTAACGGCCCTTGCAAGGTTGCCGAGGTTAGACCAAGGTGATGTAAAGTTCAGGGCCCCAGACAACCTAGGGTTTACAACCTTGATATATCAAGCGTATACTCTTTATTTTTTGAAGGACAAAAACCGCACCCTTATAAAGGGACAGTTTATTAGGTTTTTTTGATTTGATTTCTATTTCGCATTGGGTATTTTATTTTTTCAACAATGTTTTCGGAATATTTCTTGTTATGTTTATCACATTTTGGCCAGTGTTTAATTCTAAGCTCGAACAAAGTGATATTGGGTTTTTCCATTTACAGTTTCTGAATTAGTGCCCTATTAGTGGCTATAGGCTCGCCCCTACTTTTCGTGGTCATGGGGGGTCGCCCATAACTGCGGTCACTGCTTTCGCGATCCTTTTACACCGGTTTCTATTTTAAGTTCTAAGCTACATGGCGAGCACATTCTGTCACAGGGATCTTAGTGACGGATTTGACGGAGTCTGTCCATCAGGTTGGTGATCGACAACGTCGTCTCGTGCTCTACCCTGAAACACCAAACGCTCCATGGATTTAAAACTTAACTTGCAAAATGTGACTGTACTATGGAACACCACAGTCTATCCTTTCGGTGAAAGACACGCGTGATGTTATGAATGATTTTTATCTGGTTTATGAGGAGAAACTAGTCTCAATTGGTTGCTCAAAGACAACGCCCTTGACGTGACATGATCACTCCACCTAAAAATATTCGGTCAGTACCTAACTACGGGGTAAACAGAAGTAATTACTGGCCTATTGTGTCTCCAGGCTTTGATTAGATTGCCTAACTCCTCGCTTGGATTATAATTGGGTGGTAGGAATGCCTTTGACGAGGCTTATAGGTCCTAGCACAGAGATATTGGTCGAATCGACAGTTGTGTCAAGGCTGTCGACTGGTTAAGGAATTGAATAATTAAATTGTTTTGTGAATTGCGTTTGTAACTGTTTCGAGCACTAATATACAAGGTGTAAACGGACCCTTCACGAAGCCGTCAGCCTAGCATTCTGTACATCAAACTAAGTAATCCTACGCAAAAATATAGCTGGGAAACGACTTTTTTTGTGAAAAATTATGTTTTACGGTAAAACTCAAAGTAACGCACTCAAAACATTGTTCTGATGGATGGATTGAATAGTACGAGGGTCGTGGCGGAGTTTGCAGTAAAATCTTACATTAAAAACAAGTATTTAAATAATATGAGAAAAAGTTGGAGCTTTGACCCCCAATATCTCCGTAACTAGAAGGTTTCCAGATATGATCTAGAACAAATAAATGATCAATGACGGAGAGAACAGGTGCCTTTCGGTTTTGTTAAGGGTCTTGTTTCACCCTTTATAATTATGTATAAACTGTGCAATATTCAAGAGTGTCGAGTGCACTATGGATTGCAACTTTTAGATATGAAGACCTATTTCAAATTGGATAGGTTCTAAAGTAACATAACATAACATCACGCCTGTAATCCCTGAAGGGTTAGGCAGAACTGTACCCACTAGTACCTACACCCACATTTCGCCAGTTATGTTTAAGACCATGTAATAGGGGGCGAGCCTATTGCCATCAACCGGGCACAAGTCCAGACGCCGAGGCTGCTACTTAGAAATTTCTGATGGAAAACTCAATAACACTTTTCCCAACCTGAGAATCGAACTCAGGACCTCATGCTCAGCAATCGCGCTTGCGACCATTACACCAAGAGGCGGGTTCTAAAATTCTATATTCGTAACAACGTGCAGTAGAAGAAAATCTGACAAACAGTTCAAGAGGTGTCGTGGAACCCAGTCACTTTGATATTGGAGGTCAGATAGGCAGTCGCTCCATGTAAAATACTAGTATTCAGTTGCATCTGGTTAGACTGGGAGCCGACCCCAACATAGTTGGGAAAAGGCTAGGCAGATGATGATGACAGAAGGAAAAAATCACTTTTAAGGCTGAGTCTAAACGTTTTGTTTCCTATGTGTCCTTTGTCCTGTCCAAAGTCCTTGCGTCGCCGTGTGGTACAAACAGAACAAACCGATTGCAGCGTAAATTCCGCGACTCACACCTCAAAAAATTACGCTCGTTTGACCTCAGCCTTAGAATTACTACGCCTATCCGATTGTGTCCTCATGACTTTCAGTAAGGCTAGAAATAGCCTTCAGGGGGAAAATCTAGACCTAAGTAAGCGATTCACACGTATTCAAACCTTTTTCTTATGCAAATAATGTTCATAATCCTACGAGTGAATGTGAATAAGAGTTTTACGCTATTACGGACCTTATTATTGTTCAGGTATTGCTGATATTCGAATAAAACTGCTTTCCAAAGTAATGTCAAAATCCGGTATTTGAATTTTGCCCTTACCGTAATGACTATTTTTATTTGTTATGATGATGATTGCCAGAAACACCGCGAAGTCATGTTGATGAGATCAGAATCAGCCTATAATGTTCCCACTGCTGGGACACAGGCCTCCTCTCTATGAGAGGGAATGGGCAATAATCCACCGTGCGGGTTGATAGATGTCACATGTCTTCAAATTTTTGGTTCTAAGACATGCCGGTTTCGTCACGATACTTTCCTTCTTCGTTTTGAGAGCAGTGGTAATGAATTAAATTACACAAAGTAATGCGCCTGTCTGGGTTTGAACTCACTACTAACTACTCGTAAGTCGGGGCCGCCACCACAGAGCCACCGCTACTCTCTTGAAAATCAGTATCCAGCAATAATGAAGATCAATTAATGAAAATAATTTAAACAGAATTTAATGAATAGCTTAGTAAACACATTTAACAATAAACTAGCACAAGTTTGAGTGTTTGCAAGTACTTTTGATAAATTAAATTTTCTCCATTCCCTGGGTAGCACTTTGAAATATTTTAATTGTATTATAGTTTCATAAGTTTCCAACATTTCACTCTTGATAATAACCATTACGAAAGTTAACCCTTTAAAATGGCACAAGTTAAAATTGTGGCAAACTTCTTTTAAGAATGAATTCTATTTAGATTCATGGAAATCGTGTGAAATAAGAATACCCTGAAACCTGTCTACAGCATGCATCTTCAGTCTTCCAAGCAGCATTTTTCAGGTTTTTTGTTTCAGTTACAGATCTCTAAATTATGTAATTGAAGAAACAAGCACCTATTAATATAGAATGTCTTATAAATAGTATATATTATGTACATGAAAAACTGGTAGACCGTAAGTAGGTTAGTATCTACATACTTAGGCTAAATCGATTTGAACAAACTCTACCAACAAAAAGGTACGTCTTTTGTAATGAAATGAAAGTAAGCTCCAATAAAAAGCCCCAAAATATAACTTGGATAAA
Organism: Noctua janthina; assembly: GCA_963576755.1. Lineage (NCBI taxonomy): Eukaryota > Metazoa > Arthropoda > Insecta > Lepidoptera > Noctuidae > Noctua > Noctua janthina. The sequence goes on from OY755058.1 coordinate 5,232,409, forward strand.
AAGGAACTTACCTTTTGAAATTCTCATTTTGAAGACGCTGGCTCACTCCTCACTCAAGCGGTCACAAGGATTCCATTATTACGAACTTTATTATTAATTCTACGAGAATTATAATTTTATTCGGAACTATATTTTAAGCTACGAACATTCTACAATCGTTTTTGACGTCACTCATCATGACTTAGGTAATTACACGAAGCCTAATAACTACCTACTCGTAAGACTATTTACTTTCATAATTAGAATCTCCAAGGAGTATTTATTACACAGTAATGCTAATTAGTAAACGAGAACCCGCTTTTGCGGGAAATGTCAAGAGAGAGTGCAACTGAAAACAAGGTTGGGGAGCAAGCGCGGGAAAACGTGTCAAGGTTATACTGCCAATTGAATGAGAACGCGGCGGACACTGCAATCAAAACCACCACGCGATCACGTAACCGACCTACACATACGACCACCACTACTAACTATTTTTATTTAAATACAGTAAAAATAACCCCGCAATCAGTCATTTTAAAATCCAAACACATTGAAACTTAACCTAAACACACAACACTAGGTCAGTTTCGACGTCGTCAGCCGAGGAAACATCGAGACGTCAACTTTCAAATCGCGCTACACCACTTTCAAACTATGGCATTTTAATCTTTTTTGAAATTCCCGTCCGTGAGATGTTACCACGCGCGATGCAACATCCCTCCGTCGAGCACCGAGTGGACTGGGCCTTCCGCCGGCAGAGGCCGCTGCCCGCGAAATTGGCGCAATTTCGACGCATGCGCGTTGCATTTGCGAACCGGCGGGACCCGATGCGACCCGACGCCCCTCGCTTGATAGAAAAATCGAGGACGTAATGTGACGTCAAGCACTCGTACACAATATGGGTTAATCGGACGTAACAAAAACAAGTTTGAGAGCTCATGCTAATCCGCGGCCTTGCATCGTCCACCTCGTGACGTCACCGCAGTGGGAGCGTGAGGTGACTTACTAACTCTTTCCATCCCTGTCTGTGCACCCTTATCATTCTCTCCGGTTGCTTCCATTATTCTTACGAGGAAAAATACAAATCTCTTTTGTTAATCCCGATGGAGGCAGAGAAAGATTGTTTTGAATATTCGACCGTTCGGCGGCCTACCACGGCCAAAGGAAGTCTTTTTCGTTTCATATCGTAGACGCCCCGGGGATTGGAATATAGGGGAACGAGGTGCTTCCGATACCTATCATGATTAAGATTAGGGAGGCGTTATAATAGTAAAAAGCAATATGTGAGAAATCACGGAAGTATTTCGACTTGCAGATAGGGGTAACTGAATTTCTTTGAATAAGAATAAAAAATCCCTACAGTTCATGACATAAGAACCAGCCCTCAGCGAATTCAAAGTCGTTTTCCTCATAGCCTAAGGACTTAATAAATAAAGTCCGACTTTCCGGAAAATAATAATTCCAGTCAATTTATGTAACGCTTTCTTTAATTACTTTAAAGGTCAAAGTTATTTAAATAAAGTTTTCCCAAAGAAAATGTCAGAAATAATAAAGAAAACGCGAAAATGGAACTTGCTAATTAAACGCCTGATAGAATTGTCACGGCAAACTTACTGCTATGACATTGCCTTTAAGGGTTTCAAAGGAACTTTATAACACAAGAAATATTCAAAGCTGGTTGTAGATACATAGTTTGAGCAGTTTACAAAGCTTTAGTTCTCGTAAACAGGGATAAATTTGCATATGGGGACGCTAATTTGTCTTCAAGCTCTTTTTGCTGATGGAGGGGCGACAGAAACTCTAAGATTGCAGTTTCGTGCGAGACTAGTTTAGTATTGAAGCTGCACATTGCGGCCCCGTATTTATGTAGTGAATTACGGAACTTGCTTTGTCTTATTAACGTTACTTATGTGAACTGGTGGTGTGGTGGTGGTGAGGAGCTCGAGAAATGAAAGGACATTGTGTACTTTTATTTATTTTATGTAAGTTTGGGGAGCTCGTGGCTAAATAATAACAGCCGCTCGGATCGATCTTTAGGTTACGCCGTGCTTGCCTAGGTTGGTCTATGGATGGGTGATCACTCATTACATACCGAGTTTCCTCTGTGCCTCAGAAAGCACGTTAAGCCGTTGGTCCCGAGTGTCATTTATATATCTTTGACAGTCGTTACAGGTAGTCAATGGCCCAAAAAGTCTGACAACCAGACTCATCAAGGGGTATCGTATTACCTAGTACTAACTGGGTTGTGCTGGAGGTCAGATAGGCAGTCGCTCCGTGTAAAATACCGGTATTCAACTGCATCCGGTATGCTGGAAGCCGACCCTAACATAGTTGGGAAAAGGCTAGGCAGATGATGATGATGTGAACTGCTGAACAGTTTCCTAATCTTAAAAACAGGGTAAAATAAACAACATTCTAATCAACTATGAGTATAAAATATACCTACCCTCGTGAAAAGGTTACACTAAGTAATATTTTCAAGTGAAAAGGATAAGATTATGTTTCGTGAGTGTGTTTAAAGGGTTTCCTTAGTTGATTTATGTTTCGGTAGACCTTGAGATACTAACGCTAACGTGGTTGAGGATTCTTCTTATGTCTAGCATGTCTTTAACCCCCTCATCAACAAATGCAAAGTAAGGTGACATCCAGTATGGGCTGCGGGACTGTTCGAAAGTGATACCGCGGCCCTGCAACACAAAGGGCAAAGAAGGAACATGGACAGGTTTTAGTCAGTACAAGTCTGACACTCCCTTCCGCTCCGCCCAGACCGGATGGGGTCATTTGATGATTTCCCATCTAAAAAAAAAAACAAAAAAAGAAGGTGACCTCCAGTATTGTCTCCAGATCAGCTTACCTATACATTTTTCGACGTTTTAGATTGGCATAACTGGAGTCCTCATTTGTTAGTAAGGTGATAAAGGCTTATGTAAGTAGCAAGGAAGTGGTTGCAAGTGCCACTTATCTAAGCAGGAATCTACTTAAGCACGAGGTTTGGACTTACAACCTGTAACTTAGAGTCTTAAACACCACAAAATGATCCTAAATGGGAGCCTATTTAGGATCATTTTGTGGTGTTTAAGACTGTTGAAGTGTTTATGAAGTGTTCGAATGGCCGTCGTTTTGTTGCTATTATATGCAGCTAAAGCTTAACCAGCCTACATTGCAATGGACGGAATATATAGCCTTGTTGACACGAACTAGATATTAGCATAGATATAAAGCATTGCGCCGGGTTTCATAATAAACGGTTAAGGAGTGGCTTTAGTGGCCCCTTCTAAATTCTCGGTTTAATTGGCATTAGGTATTATTAAGCGTGGGCGTATGACTTGGATAAATCTGGCGAATTCCTTATATTAAGGATTTTAATTGCTCATAAGTTTCGGTGACTCGTCTTAGCGTGTCCATGGCAATCTAAATTGTGTCAACCCAGAACTGAGCTACTAGTTTTGTGCTTTCGGTAGCATCCTTCTTTCAGTGACTGAAAGTCCGACAACCAGTCTTACCAAGGCGTATCGTATTACCTAGTACTAACTGGGTTGTAGAGGTCAGATAGGCTGTCGCTCCATGTTAAATACTGGTATTCAGCTGCATCCGGTTAGACTGGAAGCCGATTCTAACATAGTTGGGAAAAGGTTAGGCAGATGATGATAAGTTTCGGTGACTGCCTCGTTGATCCAGGTGCTAAGTTCAATAAGCTCAACAATAGCACTTGCGACCATTTAGGTTATTATATGGGGTATGATAGAGCTTGATTTTCGGGTCGCACAGTATTATTGGGATTTTCATAAGATTTTTTCATTATTAGCAACCATAGAGACTGAATTTGCACAGTTGGTGGCAATTGGCTCGTCCCCTAATACATGAGACTTAAACATAACTGGCAAAATGTGGGTGTACTCTTCGGGGATTACAGGCGTGATATTATGATGTTATGTAAGATTCGCATACTGCCTCGTCGGTCCAGACGCTAGGCTCGACATGCTCCTGCCAGGGCTGCGGGACTGTTCGAAAGAGATACCGTGGCCCTGGAACACAAAGGGCAAAGAAGGAACATGGATGGGTTTTAGTCAGTACAAGTCTGACACTCCCTTCTGCTCCGCCCAGAGTGGGGGGGTCAATTGATGACTTCCCATCCAAAAAAAAAAAAGGCTCGACATGCTCAACAATAACACTTGCGACCACTTAGGGTTTTATACATATAGGGTGTGGTAGGGTTTGATTCTCAGGTTGGGCAGTATTATTGGGATTTTCATAAGATTTTATTTCAGTAACAGCTACAGAGTCTGGATTTTATGCCCAGTTGGTAGCGATACTCTCGTCACTAATACATGAGACTTAAACATAACTGGCGAAATGTGGTGTATTTGTCTGGGTGTACTACTCTGCCGAACCCTTCAGGGATTACAGACATGATGTTATGTTATAAATTTCGATGCGATTAGTTGAGTTACGGGTGCCTAAGCAACCTCTGCACAGCCACCGACGACGTCGTCGAAATGACGATGGGCCATCAAAACTTGAAATTTGTCGACCCAGCAAAGAAGAAGTTACTTGTAATTAGTGGGTTACTAATGATGATTACCTATTTTCTCAGAGCGCACACGAGTTTATCTAAGTAGAAGTAAGTATGTGTCGCACGTAGACGAAACACGAATTAATCACAATTTGTGTATACTAGGGTTCTTTCATTAAAAAGCGTAAGTTACTTAGAGCTGTTGTGGGTAAGACAAAGCTTTAAAGAGCATAACACATAGCATAATCAGCCTATTAATGTTCCCACTGCTGGGACGCAGGCCTCCTCTCTATGAGAGGGAATGGGCTATAATCCACCACCTGGCCCAGTGCGGGTTGGTAGATGTCACATGTCTTCGAATTTTTGGTTCTAGGACATGCCAGTTTCCTCACGATGTTTTCCTTCACCGTTTTGAGAGCAGTGGTGATGAAATAACCATAATGCCGTGCCGTTAAATTTCGCTGTTTTGATTAAATTGGCTACTGTTTGGAAATAAGAAATATGGCTAACTAGTGAACTAAAATATTGGTTATGGACACTGTTTTAAGCTTTCACGGTTTACAACTAAAATTATACTGTCACTTACGGGATATCCGGAGCTCAAATTAATGAAAAATCTCGGAAGATATCCCGTAAGTGACATTACAAGTTTATTGATTATGAAATGCAATAATTAATATCGTAACACCGAATATTTAGGTTTAGATGTAAAAAAAAGTATTTGGGAACTTTCCAAATACCTTTCTTACACCTAAAACGGGTACAACATTAAATTCAGTGTTTTAATTGCAATTTATTATTAATATTCTAATTCACTAGTTAGCCATTTCTTATTTCTATACAGTAATATTTCCAAATTAATTAAAACAGGTAAATATTTGACAGCTATTTTCGATGTTGCCAAGTTTTTGGACGAACGTTTTTATCTGTAGGTAATAGTATAGATAGGAACAGAAGATAGATTAACTCCATTCTACATGTATTTTTCTTGTACTTGATTCCTGGCGTTAACTCGGAAAAGTTAGGAATTTTCAGGGCTTGGGATCCTGAGCTTTCATTACGGCCTTTTGTGTGAAAACCGCAGAATTTTTTCGTTTAAAACGTAAGATAAGAATAAAACAGATGTTGGCAGGTTTTTCAGATTCCTTCGTCTTCTAAATTATCAGCATATTTTTTTAAATAACTGTAGCTAACGTATCACAATTTACTTAGTTGAAGAAAAGCCGCATGCATACCTTACACAATTATGAGAGTTTAACTAGCTCGTTGGTCTGTGGTCGTAAGCACGATTGCTGAGCATGAGGTCCAAGGTTCGATTCCCAGGTTGGGCAAAGAGCCACGGAGTATATGTGCCCGGTTGATGGCAATAGGCTCGCCCCCTACTGCATTACATGGGACTGAAACATAATTGGCGAAATATGGATCACGAGTACCAATATGTAAACACTTAACAACTTTTAAAAGTGTTTTTCTCCTACTGTTCTGATTAAAATTTCATGTTGTTACGAACATAGTATTTTGGAACTCAGAAAGAAAAAGATCATATCTCCAATTTACAATCGTTATTTCAAGCGACAATTGCTTTTAACACTTTCCGTGTATACATATTGGTGCTCGTGACTGTACTATTAGGTACCTACCTTTGGGGATTACAGGTGTGATGTTATGTAAATAAGAGAGTAAAGTTCATTAAGATAATCAAAAACAGAACCTAAATGCCACTGGCTCACCAACCACCCACACTGCTAATAAGTCATTATTTCGAAAAACAAATTAGAATGAAGGAGCACGAACAAAAAGATATGACCAAAGATATCGCGTCTCCATCATTCATACATCTTGAGCCAACGCCGACAGCCGCATTTAAAATCTTAGATCAACACAGATCTTATCAGACATCCTTCTAATAATATTAATTGTTCAACTCCAAACTTTCCAAAGGAGCTTGGGCGATTATTCATGCAGACGTTACACGGTTTGTGGCAGGAATCTTCAATGTTATCTCGTGTTGATCTAGTCAGCTTGAATGACTATCGCTCTTCGTTCTCGTGTATCGGTAGTGTAGATCCGTTTTGCTTGGCTCCGTTGACAAATAGTCTTGATTCTTTGTCATTAATCAGTGTGGACTGTGAATGGCACTCAATGTGAAGGATGGGTGGATAAAAATTTGGAAAAGACAATGCATCAATACCGACAGCTTCCTTAATATTTTGAGAAGAAAGTTGTAGGTATTTTTTTTTTTACTTCAAAACCAAGGAGGTTCTTTTTATGTTTTTTTTATCTCATAACTCCGTCATTTATTCTTCTATTTGAAAAATCTTTTTTTATGTGAAAGGATATACTTTCCATTCATTTTTGGTCCCATAGAAATTTCATGAAAATCGGTTCAGTAATTTGTTTTTTTTTTCCTATATTACGTATTTTTTCTTCTTGAGCTATGTAGATGACATGATGAATTGATGATCCCTTAATAACTTCTAGTTACAATGTAAAAAATAATTCATGACCATAATTTTTGTGGTACACTACTACTGAAAAGAGTAAAATAAAAAACTTTCTGCAAAAAAAAACCGACTTCCAAAAAAACACTAAAAAAGTCTAAAATAACTTACTTTCGAAAATCGGTGGCAAAATAGTCAATGAAACAAGCGAAGTCACGGGCTTCCGAAAGTAAAGTTATTTTAGAAATTTTTTGGAAGCAGATTTTTTTAAGATAACCACTTACCAGTTTAGTTCCACAGTTAGTATACAGAGCCCTTGCACGCATTAGTGGGCCATATTATCATTAACACTAGGTATAAACGGGATATTTACCATGTTTACTGATATTTACCATGTTTATCCCGTTTCTAGTGTTAATGATAATATATTGTATGGTTAGCATAACGAACTTTTGTTTAAACCTGCTGTCAACAATATTGTATATTATAACAAAATGTACGCGACTGCGACTGTACGCTTTGAAGAAATAAACACGGGTATTAATACGCATTACTTAATAGTAAACGAGAAGCGAGAATACAGCTTGCGCCTCTACGTTTGTAAATTGCCAAAGTTTCCATGAGTTTCATGCTTGAAGTAACTAAGTACTGTAAGTTATAATGTGCTCGTACAGACATAATTAGGTATACTTTACACAAGCACTGGACTATACCATATTACCTACTTCAATTAACCAGGTATAATGGCTTTTTAAATAAAGATAAAAATGAGATAATTTATTTGTCAAACATGCGTTTACATATACTGACTAATCAGACATGCAAGGTATTGAATTAATAGATGTTGTGTGCGTCCATGTTTTGCCACTAACGGCATACAAATTTTGTAGGTATTATAAAAAAATATTTTTAATTGCATTTTACATAATTATAGTCATTCCAAATTTCATTACAAAATACAAAACAAATAAATAATAATTGATGTCAAGATATTATAGTATAAGTATATTATAGTCAAAATAGATTAAATTATGTCCAGAATATTCAATAGTAAGCAGTCAAACGCCAATTGATTTAAGATTCACATGATTTCATTGTTATTATTTACTATGCATATTACTAGTCAGAATAGAAAAGTCCTTTTCATTTAAAAAATCTATAACATTGTAATACACTTTACTGATTAAAAAATTTCTTAGCTTATTTTTGAAAAGTGACAAGGGCAGTTCGCTCCAACTTTTAGGTAATTTATTAAATATGATAGGAGCCATACAGAAGACACTTTTGCGCATGAGGGTAGTTCTCGTAGTATGAGAGCATATCCTACTGTTGTCGCGCCTATTCCGCGGGACTACTTCACCTAATCGTTTAAATCGGTGTGGATTTGTTTTGACAAAAACAGCTACCTCTAAAATGTACAGACATGGCAATGTAAGTACTTTATATTTTTTAAAGTATGGCACGCAACTATCAGTAGGTTTAATTTTAAATATTGAACGAACGCATCTCTTTTGAGCCTTGAACACCGTGTCTTTTTCCGTTGAGTTGCCCCAAAAAATGACACCATAGCGTAGATGAGATTCTGTTAAACCATAGTAGGCTGTAAGTAATGCCTCCACACTTATTATAGACGACAATGTGTGCAGGGCATAGGCAGATTTACTGATCTTCTTGCACAACATCTCGATATGGGTTTTCCAGTTCAGTTTTTTGTCAATGTGGAGACCTAAAAATTTTGTTGTTTCTACCTCTTCTATAGGCTGGTCATCGTAGTGTATATTTAAATTACTCTTACTATTGATCCGTTGATTAAAATGTATTAATTTAGTTTTTGTCAGGTTAATTTTTAAGTTATTGTCATCTAGCCACTTTACCATTAGAATCATCACCACAAGTATCAACAGTTTTACAGGGTACCGTTATGGTGCTATCATCGGCAAATAGTGTAAGAGGTTGAGGGATGCTTTTCGGTAGATCATTAATATATAATATAAATAATTATAGAAAATACCTACCTATGTCATTATAAAAATCACAGCCTCCTACAAATAATACCGAATCGGTACCGAGCATGTCTGTATAATATTATGATCAATAGTGTCGGTACTTCGGTAGTTGCAATATAATTATTAACTTCGTTGTGGTAAAATATTATCACTCAAAAAAAACTATTTTTTCTTACGTGGTCATATTTATGTAAATAAGTACATCTTACTCTTACTCTTTTTTTTTTAAATGACACAGCACCATGCTGAGATAAAAGGGCCTTTTGGCTTCGTACAGGACTAATTTCGTGTTTTTTTTCTTGTTTACGTTTTACATAATTTTGTTTTACTGTTATTTTAACCATTTTTTTGTGTTGTCCTGTGCGAACTAATAAATACTTTTTCTTTCTTTCTTACTACTATTGTAATACTTTACTATTATAAAATGCGAAAGTTTGGATGGATGGATGTTTGTCACTCAATCACGCCAGAACGGCTAAACGGATCTGGATGAAATTTGGCACAGAGATAGATTATAGTCTGGAATAGCACTAGGCTACTTTATTTTTCTCACACATTCACTTCGAAATTTCAAACGAAGTACGAGTACCTACAGTTTACCTTTTCTTATTGCAATCCAGCATTGAAGCTGATCATTAAATTGTCAGTACTAAAGACGAACGTTCTTCTCTTTACAATGGCCTATGTTATGCAAGAAGAGTTGAAAAGCAATCAATCTGCAAGGTACCTATAGTTTTGGGCGTATTATTTTCCTGTAATTTGTAACCGAAGGCGCTATTTATTCCATACGTAAGAAAGAAATACTTCTCCACCGAATAGTAACGTGGTAGGGCATCGTAAATCTTGCGTTATGTGAAAGGTTGGGTCTGCTCCACTACCCCTATCGCATCTTGTTTATATGAACAAATCGGCGGCGCCATCTTGAATGGAATCTTGAACAAGTTCTACGAAGAAAAACTATCTAGATTGTAGGTAATAGTTTTTCTGTTACAATGGTGTCCAAAAAATCTAACCTGGACATTTTTTTTTTTGTTAACATATAGTATTTTAAGATACTGATTTGAATATTTTTGAAATTCAACAGCTAGTTTAATTTAAAGTTTTAGGGCTGATGACGTCATCAGTGGAAAATATTCCTTTGCTCATTCAACGATTTAATGCGTGAGTGACACTCTAATGACAGTTTGTTTTTTAATGGCATTCACATGAAGCTAAGGGCTCGTCCAAACCCGCGAGAACCGCAAAAACCGTATTTCACGATATTCCTTCTTGATATGACGTTATTGAAAGTCAAATAAAAAATAACCACATTTCTTCAAAAAAATAAATGAGTAGGGAGTATTTTTTTCATTTTAACGAGAAATAAACAATTAGAGACCTTATTCCTCGAAATGGTTTTTGTAAATTAGGAAAAATGTTGAAAAATGGACAATCGCCATTTGGTTCTGATTTCAGAAAACTCGATTGTAAAGTAGAAGGTGGAATAAACACGAATGAACTGTGTCATCCTCTTTCTAAACTATTTTTTTTCAGAAACTAGGATTATAGAACCTTTTACTATTTTATTTGTTAGCAAATTAGAAAAAAATAAGATTTGTACGTAACAGTAAAACGTTTAGGTAAAATAAAAATAAAACTAAATTCTTAGGGCTTGTTTCACCACCTACGATTAACTTACTTGACAGATAATAAAAAAATTTAATTAAATGCCTATGGCATTAAGTCCGCCTCTGTACTTATGTGCTTGAAGTGTTAAATAAATAAATAAATAAATAATACCATACAAATTCTGTTCCATTTTCGAATTTATTCAGTAAGTAGTGGCTATTCGGACAATGTGAAATAGGCCCTAATTCTAATAGCGTTTCACCAACCTTTTCTTAACCAAAAAAAATATATTTGAAACCTCGGTAGCCTGCACCAAACTACCCAAAAGCATCAACAGTTTTCCTAAGAATTTTCTAAATAATTTATTTCATACATTTTCGCGTCTGAAATCTCAGGACATTTTCTTAAACCCAGCTGTTGCGAAGCCCATACGTCTACAAGACGCGACAGGCGTGTTCAACCCGAGGCAATTGTCCCAGGCAAGTGTTCCCAACTTCCGCGCCCCACCTTGGTGAGCTGTCACCTACAATAGGAGAAATGAAAGGACATTGTGTACTTTTATTTATTTTATGTAAGTTTGGGGAGCTTGTGGCTAAATAATAACAGCCGCTCGGGTCGATCTTAAGGTTAAGCCGCGCTTGCCTAGGTTGGTCCGTAGATAGGTGACCGACCATTACATACCGAGTTTCCTCCGTGCCTCGGAAAGCACGTTAAGCCGTTGGTCCCGGCTGTCATTTCTAGATCTTTGACAGTCGTTACAGGTAGTGAATGGCCCGAAAGTCTGACAACCAGTCTTACCAAGGGGTATCGTATTACCCAGTACTAACTGGGTTGTGGAGGTCAGATAGTCAGTCGCTCCATGTAAAATACTGGTTAAATTATTCAGCTGCATCCGGTTAGACTAGAAGCCGACCCCAACATAGTTGGGAAAAGGCTAGGCAGATGATGAGACCTAAAATAGAAGAAATGAAAGGACATTGTGTATTTTTATATATTTTACGTAAGATTTAAATCCTGATGTGATAAGAATTGACTGGTATTTACTGAGTACTAGGTACGTAATGGTTCAATGGGAGTGGTTTAGAATTGACCTTGCTGTGTTGCAACTGGTCCATTCTAAGCTGTGGACTGTTATTGGCTGTTGATTAAAAAGGCGTACTATTAGAAAACTGTACATCATTACATCATGACCGATGGAATGGAGGAAGGCCTTGGCCGAGTGGGACGCTACGGGCTAAAAATAACAATAAGAAGTTAGAGGTATATTCTTCAAAACTGAAAGAATCGGCATAGATTCAAAACTTATTAATAAAACACACCCCAGCTGGACATACATTCTAAAAGCAGCAACATAAAGTTATCAATGACCTACAATTTTTCCTTTAGTAACACCGCCGGCTGACCCAAACGACTGAAAAGCTCCCAACGTTTGGCGATTCCCAGTCCACTCAAGTACTCGAACGTATGCGTCAACAGCACTCCAGAACACTCCTGTTTGCTAATTCTGCACAAATCCTGACCACTAGTGCACTAGTAAATACGTGAGTAAACTAAGAGGTTTATATTCTGCATCACTTTCGCGTAAGCGGCTTACCGCAATTAAGGTCGAAATTGTGGCTGCAATATTGTTTTACTTATAATATTAATAAACATATTGTTTTACTAGCGACCAGCCCTTGCTTCGCACAGCGCCACCTATCGGGTCAAAACTATATCTAATGTAGCCTATATTTTAAGTTAAGCATCAGTTCCGAGGCCATTTGTTTTCATGGGCCTCGGAATGCGCCACCGTCGGGATCCCTACTGACGGCAGGAGGGGTTTCCATCGGAGTCGGGTCGACGTTGAAGTACCTAGGACTCGTCCTCGACAGCCGGTGGAACTTCGTGGAGCACTTCCGACGTTTGGCTCCAAAACTGGAACGGACAGGGGCTGCCTTCAAGCGGCTCTTGCCCAACCTGAGGGGTCCAAACGCCTTCTGCCGGAGGCTCTACGCAGGGGTCGTGCGGTCCATGGCCCTTTACGGGGCCCCGGTGTGGGCGCGTTCTTTGAGGCGGCAAGCCGCCCACTACCTGAACGCGCCCCAAAAGGTAATAGCCATAAGGCTAATCCGGGGGTACCCCACGATCTCCGGCGAAGCGGCTAGCCTCCTTGCCGGATTGCCGCCATGGGATCTGGAGGCGATAGTCCTCGCATGCCTGCACGAATGGCGCGCGGAGGCACTACGTCGGGGGGAAACTCCGCTGCCGCGGCAAATTGCCGCTCAGCGGACAGACCTCCGGCGTGATCTCATGGCGACATGGAGAGAGCGACTGTCGCAACCCCGAGCAGGGCACGCCACCATAGTGGCGATAAGTCCCCTCTTTGAGGAGTGGCTAGAGAGGCGCCTCGGCGCCCTCACCTACCGCCTGACGCAGGTCCTCACCGGACACGGTTGTTTCGGGAGGTTCCTGCACCGAATCGGGCGGGAGGAAACGCCTGGGTGTTTCCACTGCGAGGATCGTCCGGAGGACACGGTGGAGCACACCGTGGAGTTCTGCCCCGCTTGGGCGGAGCACCGCCGTGTCCTCGTAGCGGCGATTGGCGGCGGCGATCTCTCGCGTCCGGCCTTGGTTCAAGCCATGGTCCGGAGCGAGAGGGAATGGGAAGCCGTCACCTCCTTCTGCGAAGCAGTCATGCTAGTGAAGGAGGTGGCGGGACGTGAGAGGGAAAGAACCTCACGTCCCAGTCGCCGCGGGAGACGCCCTGGGCGTCGGGGGTCACGTGGTGGCTCCCGGCCACCGTAGGCGCGGGCCTGTGGACGGCGAGTTATGGGCCAGCTCGCCGTCCAGCCGTCTTATGACGACAGGCCGTGTCGACGGCGCGTTCGTGTTCCACGTGCGCCTCAAAGAGATGTCAGCAAATAAGTAGGGGTCCGCAAGGGCCGATGCCTGCCAGGGCTGCGGGACTGTTCGAAAGAGATACCGTGGCCCTGGAACACAAAGGGCAAAGAAGGAACATGGATGGGTTTTAGTCAGTACAAGTCTGACACTCCCTTCCGCTCCGCCCAGAGTGGGGGGGGGTCATTTGATGATTTCCCATCCGGAAAAAAGAAAAGCTTAGGACTTGGTATTAAAAATACAAAAAATCGACATATTCACACTGCAGACATATTGTGTGATGAAAAGCATCTAGCAGTAGAGCGGTGAAAACTGCGTTCAAATTCATGCAGTAGTTTTTGCGTGATGCGCGTACAAACATACAGACAGAAAAATAGACAGACAGACAAAAATTCAAAAAAACTGTTGTTTTGGCTTCTGTTGCTCTCCATATATTATATATTATAGTTTTTTTTTCAGATTCTTTACTGTACAAACTTCGGCCTGTTACAATTTTGTTATATGTATAGATATAGATCACTGCCTCGTTGGTTAAGTTGCATGCACTGCGGAGCATACGACCCTGAGTTTCATTCCCTCTTCGAACGCAGTGTTAGTGTGGTTTCCATCAGGATTTTTTCAATAGCAGCTTAGAATTTGGATTTGTGAACGGTAGATGACAATAGGCTCGCTCTTTTAACATGGGACTTGAACAGGCACATATCTGTCTAACTTGGGAAAAAATCAGGCATGACGTTATGTTATCATCATCATCATCATTTCAGCCGAAAGACGTCCACTGCTGGACATAGGCCTCCCCCAAGTGTCGCCACATTGACCGGCCCCGTGGGTCTCGCATCCAGGGTTGCCGGCAACCTTCACCAGGTCATCGGTTCACCTAGTGGGAGGCCTTCCAACGCAACGTCTTCCGTTTCGCGGTTGCCAGTATAGAACTTTTCGGCCCCATCGGCCTTCCGTTCTGCGTTATGTTATGTTATGTTGTTTCATAAATACCGTTTACGAATACAAAAATCAAAAGTATCCTGCTGCTCTTTGCACTAGTCAAAAGCTTTTTAAACTACAAACTGCGATAAGTAAGTACTCTGAAATACATTTCCCGCGTTTAGTTCGAAATATAATTTAAAACTTGTAGTAGTGAGAATTCCAACAAAATATTACTGCTTCATTCATATAATATGAACGTAGCAAAATGAAAATACAAAATCTGCGCTGAGTTATCTCACAAGAATATTATGCATCTAGGTCTTACAGTTTTATGTTAGTTTTTCTGGATACGGAACTACCGGAGGTTTAAACTTCTAAATTATAATATAGTTTGTTAGCCTTTTGTCCTGCACGCCAAATCACAATTTATTTATTTATTTAACATTTGAAGCACAAAAGTACAGAGGCGGACTTAATGCCATAGGCATTTTCTACCAGTCAACCTTTGGGTGATTCAGAGACAAGCAGTGGTAGGTGTATATCTGAAAATAATTTTAAATAATACTAAGATTAACTACAAGGATATATAAAATACTATAAATAATAATTAAATAATTATAATTATAATTTCACCTACCATTTTGTCAAATATTTGTGTTGTTTGGCGTACAGGGCACGCGCTTGCTTGTCACGTATATGTGACTACGGCGGTCAAAAAGTTAAACTGTAGGAAGTAATGAAGTATCTTTCTTGAAGTTTTCCGTCTTCCGATCCCCATTTATATTTTTATTCGAAGTTTCTGGTTTAAATTGATTTGTGAGGATTGACGCTGGCATCTTCTAACACCCGTTTTGTTTAATTGATGATATTACTCCATTTTAGAAACTAGTTCCTGGAAAGTATTGATATTAGAACACAACTACAGGCATTATCTCTGCCTAAATGGAGACTCTTCGACATGCAATGTAAGCCAAAATGGTTTGAAATAAAGTTATTTTATTTTCATTTTTTATTATTAATTATGATGTCTGTAGGGACAAAAATAAAACGAGGTTTCCAAAATCTTTCTGTAAGCGTGTACCTACCTATATGGTAATCTGTTCTAAGTCTGCCCAGAAATTGTGCACAAGTTGAGCGCTTTTCGTAGCTCCTATAGGAGCTGATAAGCTGGCAGCTCTTATAAGATGTAAACACGAAATATACTCCATCTTTTGTGAAACTTAGCACCACATTTACCTACACTATTACATAGTTTATTCAACGATTTAATGTTCCTTTATTTACTCTTTTTAAAAGCTTTTAATAAAAGGTTAACTGAACCACATTCACATATTATTACCAACAAAAAGATACCTCGATAAAAACCTTTTAATATGAATGTGGAACTCAGCAGAAGTTCGGAATACGCACATTGTTGAGCACGACAAATTGCACAGCATGTGTGTCGCTGTTGCCAACTCAACATAGTACGAACACTGCAACAATAGTAGCTAGCTGCTTGAAATTGTTGAGGAATAATTTCGCTGCAGTAGAAAATAGGGAAGAGAAAATTGCTTACGGAAAATTGATAGTGAAGGTATATGAGACTGTTTTATTTATAAACGAGAATGTTGCAAAATTGTAGATTTTATATGAGGAAGAAACGACGTAATGAAAAAAATCTTTTTTATCATTCTTTTACCCTTTTTTTTTTTTGTTAGCCCGTACTGTCCCACTGCTGGGCAAAGGCCTCTCCCAATTCCTTCCATGTGCCCTTTTCCCGCGCCTCCTCGAACCAACCTTCGCGGTACGCGTCCAGATCATCTCGCCACCTCTTTCTGGGCCGGCCTCAGCGGCGCCGTCCATCTTCCGGCAACCATCGTGTGGAGACTTTCGCCCAGCGTCATGTTACGAACCCTGTCTTGTCTTTTGACACCCAGAATGCTGCGTTCCATTGCCCTTTGGCAAACTCCAAGGCGGAACTTCTGGGTCTCGGTGAGTGACCAGGTCTGAGCACCGTAGGTTAGGACCTTATTCACCCAACCCTTACGGCTTTTACCCTTATTTCATCCCAATTCATGTGGAATCGGTGCAGCCTGTTATCTTCCATATTTTTTTTTATGTTTGGTTATTGCCTAACCTAGTGTCTTAGCTTTGCATGCCGTTGAGAAATATCTCACAGCATGTTTCTTTACGATGTCATCCTTCACTGAAACAAGTGACAATTTTTACAATACGAAATCTTGCATGGTTCTATATTAGTCGTCGCCTCAGCAGCCCCTTCCTATCTAGCCATGTCATCTTTCAATCAGTCCCCCCATTGTTTTTTTTAGTCTTTTCCTGCTACATTTATTTTCAAAACTTTCTACACGACTTATACAAAATTAAAAAAAGTTGCCGTTGAAAATTTGACAGCTACAATACATACTACCTACAACAGAACACTCACGGAACCGACGTGAAAACTTCAGTAAGTCGATGATGACCCCTCTTCAAGAGCTAGAGATTTTCTCTTGCCTCATTGAACCCTTGAACAGGACCGATGAACAGCTTCATTTGATCCTTTTTCAAGTGGGAAAAAGGTTGGAGATTTGAAAACATTTTCTAACTAACTACAGGTAGGTAACTTGTGAAAAATTGAGCGATCTTGAAATTGAAAAAAAAAAATGGTAGTATTTCAGACACAGATTTCTCAGTATTTTGATCCTATTTTGAACTTTGTAGGTACTGAGGCGAATCTCACGTCATGTAACACAACGAAAGTATGTGTAAACCTTTACAAGTTTGTAATTTATCGTCAGCTTAGCCTTTTCCCAACAATGTTGGGGTCGGCAATGTCAGGAATGTGGGTGTACTATTAGGTACACCTCTGCCTAACCCTTCGGGGATTACAGGCATGATGTTATGTTATGTTGGGGTCAGTTTCCTGTCTGACTGGGTGCAGATGAATACCAGTATTTTATCTGGACTAACTGCCTATCTATATGACCTATAAAACCCAGTTTCTGGGTAATACGATACCCAAATTTGAGAATTGAGTCTCAACTTCTTTCTAGCAGTCGTATTTGAAACGTGAGTCGTGTTATGTAGGAAAGAAAGAAAAAAGAAATCATTTATTTGCCATGAACGTGGGTAATAAAAAAATAAAGTGTAAGCATTGTTAAATCTGTTCCAACACACTCTACCTCACGGCATGCAAAAGTAAAAAGATATTTACATCTACTCAATTTTACAAACAAACAAATAAAAAAAAAAGAAAATAAAAAAAACATAAAAAGTACAGTTATTTGGATCTACAGCCTTCCTTATATAAATATGTTTTATTTAATAATCAGACAAAAAAAAAAGAGAAAATCAAAAACAATAAATCTTTATTCCGTAATTTACAAAAATGTTTGATTAAATAGATTATTTTGCCTACATTGACAAGGTACACAATTAAATTATTTAAAATAAAAATATAACAAATTAATATAACATTATAAACTCTTAGGCTTACAATATAATATTGCAATTTGAAAGTGAAAGGAACTTAGCATTAAGACCACTCCCTTGATTCTATTTAATTATGAGTTATAGTGGTTTACAATCTAATTTAGTTGAGGGCATGATGTACATTGAAAAGGTTCCTTGGAGTTCCTTGACTTTAGAAATAACACTCGTATTTATAGTCAAAATAAATTAATTACTTAAGCAACCATTTTTATGCAACAGACAAGAATTTGATCGAAGTAAGCAACGTCAAAGAAAACAAAACTAAGAATTCTAACTTTTGACAGTTTAAACTTCAAGCAATTACTAAACTACAGAATAATAATCATATCTTAAGTAATTACTTTTACTCAAGTAATCACTTTGACTTGTTATAGATACGGGTGTATGATTTGCCGTTTGGATTATGAAACCTTCCTTTATACGGAATCTTCAGAATGGCACCTAGGTTTCAGTTCATTTAGTTTCCTTGGAATAATTTTCATATTATGGAAATTCTGTGCGACCGAATATTTCAAAACTTCAACGTCTGGTAGCACCATCCGTCTTGGTTGGATGATCAATCATTTTTAGTTCTGTTTTCGTCTTCAGTCGTTTTGAATTGGGTATGCTACGGTTTAGATATCAGATTATTATTTCTAAAATTTACTAGTCGAATAAGGACCACAACACTGCGCTCCAGAACTCAAATTGAAGACGTTGCTCATAAAGGTGCCAAACTAAAAAGTGACTGGGTAGGCAGGTCTGCCGGATGCCGGCAAAACTGTGGGCCCGCACATCGCAAAACTGGGACACTGAGACAGCTAGACGGGGTCAGGGCAGACCGAGGAAGAAGCGATTGGTAAGAAGAGGCGCAACACCGAGAATAGTGGAAGGAATGGGAGGCTTTTGCCAAGGAGCGAGGCAAGTCAGGTTAATAAAAAAAACAAAACTAAAATATAAAACTAACATTACGCCTGTAAGTTCCGAAGACTTAAGTAATGTTACCTATATCACCTACATTTGGCTAGGTGAGTTTATAAGCTATAGGGGCATGCCTATTACCAGCATCGGACACAATTTCTAACTCCTGACTGATAAAAACCCTATATCACTTAGTTGAACCTGGAAATTAACCCCAGAACCTCATGCAGCACTTGCAGCCACTGACTAGGCCAACGAGGCATTTTTATCTCAAAACTAGCTTATGCGCTTCGCC
Source organism: Noctua janthina (assembly GCA_963576755.1). Taxonomy (NCBI): domain Eukaryota; kingdom Metazoa; phylum Arthropoda; class Insecta; order Lepidoptera; family Noctuidae; genus Noctua; species Noctua janthina. Next base: position 5,251,426 of record OY755058.1, read on the forward strand.
CGCCTGAAGATCGATTATTGTCCCACGAGATCATACTACCGGGATAAAAAATATCCTATGTGTTAATCCAGGTTATAAACTATCTGTGCGCAATTTCATCCAAGTCCGTTCAGTAGTTGCGTGAAAGAGTTCCAAACATCCATCCATCCTCACAAACTTTCGCATTTATAATATTAGTAGGATTGATCTTGTTTCATTAACCCGACCTCAAGCAATTAAGATATCTAATGAAGGTATTGTAAATGTAATAGAATTTCCGAGTAGCAAGATATTCCATACCGCTCTCGTAGTCGTACACGACTACCAGCTATTGAATGAAATTCTCTGCGAAATTCTCAACACTGTGATTATGCACTAACGAACGTGCACGAGCTTAATCATTTATGGTACCAATGCCAATGTTGCATACAATTCATTGAAAATTCCAATTACCAAATCGGGATTAGTACCTACTTCTTTTTTTTTTATCGCAGCATATAGTTTTTCATAAAGAAGATCAAAAATAGGTAGGAGATGCCAAAGTATCATAGCACAGAAAACAGTCTATAATGTTCCCACTGCTGGGACACAGGCCTTCTCTCTGGGCCAGGGTATTGGGTGTAGTCCACAATACGAGTCCAGTGCGGGTGACAATGTCTTCCATTTTTTTCTGCTGTTTTCATAATGATCTTTTCCTGCAGTGGTGATAAAATCATTGACAAATAAAATATACATTTAAAAAAATTAAAAAACACGCTTTAAAGTGACATCTTTTTATTTCTTCTATTTTTCTCAGCAAATTCTAAAAAACAAAATTTATTTTTTTTTTTCTCATGTTCTTTCCCTGCTCGGACTCGAATTTTTCTTTCCATATCATAGCTGTAATTACTTACTTACTTACTACGCAGGGTTTGCGTAAAAAACATATTTAAAATTTTTCAATTGTTACCCGTATCATGGGAATGCTTAAAAAATAACTAGTCCACCATTTTTGGGAGTCCGCCATATTGGATTTCGAATGACGGAACTTAGCTAACCATGCATTGTCATTCCAACTAAACATGTATGCAAAATTTCAGCTCAATCGGGAACCGGGAAGTGGGTCAAATTTAACATCTAAGATTTTTTACATAGTTAGTTACAGGTGAAGATAATGAAAACGACAGCAACAACTCGTAAGTTGGCCACCAATGTAATCCTTATAAATTCACGAGAAAGCTGAAATCTGTGCGTAACAAAAACCAGATGATATTCAAATTGCGGCAGATTTAATACAATCCCTGCAGAACCCTTCGATTTCCAATAAATAACAGATTAGCTGAGTGAAACGTTTCTGGGAGTAATTAAATTTAATTGAGCTAAGTAAAATCAATGAGCTTAGCAACGGTTCCTTCCTTCGTTTATTTACCTACGAAAATATAACTACTAGTTACGAATATTAACAACTTTTACAATGTAACCTACCATGAAATCGCGGAAAAATATCAGCTGTTTCAAAAATTTATCGCATCGCATTGCAACGCGACAAAATGTGGGGAAAAGCAGATTTTATTATTTTTTTATATTTCTGAGATATCCCGCGTTTATCGTAATACCCGGTACTTATCAGTTTTGTACAGACGCCAACACATCAAGCTACTACAATCTGTCAAATTTCTTTAATAGATTTTCAACTTGATCTCTAAAGTATTAGGTTCTTTATGTTGAATGGGGAAATTTATCAGTTTCGGGTAGCTTGATGTGTTGGCGTCTGTACCTACTACTTCTGTGCTTCTTCTTGTCCACTTTCTGAAGTGTATCTTATTTCTTTCACTATAAGATTGCATTTCTGAACACTCAGTCTGTTTTAACGTTTGTGTAGTATTAGAAAAATGACGTAAGGAAAGTTCTGAATATAAATGTGGGTGGGTATAAGAGTAGAGGAAGACGAAAGAATGGATGGACTGTGTAAAGGATGATATGGCAAGAAAGGAGGTGTCTGATGAGATGATGAGTAATAGATAGAGAAGTTTGGAAAAAGAAGACAAGCGGACCCCAAATGAATTGGGATAAGAGCAAGAGAATGATGATGTAGCATTAGCAGTACATCACTGACTATCCCCCGCCTATATTTTATGTTCGTACTGTCCATCCAAAGGTTGCCTTTAAGATATCGCTATCAGCGATAAGACCGCCATTGTAACAATAGAATTAGCAATGTTGTAACAATTGTGTTTCAATTTTGGTGTACAATGAATTATAATTCTATTCTATTCTTTAAAGAGTGCGAAGATGCTGTTTTTCAAAAAAACATAACCTACCTACATAGGAGTCCTCAGACACTGGGCATATGTTTAAGCCCCTGTTGCTAAATTAGGACGCGTAGTTAAGTTTGAGTTTGTCATGATATTGCTTTTCATTTCTTTAAGGCGCTTAAATGATACCAGACTTACTATTCCACTGCCTCTTCCAAGACCTCTTCCAATACAGACGACGCGAACATTCTGATGGAAAAACCCAATAACACTTTACCCGACCCGGAAATCGAACCCAGGGCCTCATGTTAAGTAGTCGTAAGACCACTAGATCAACGAAGCAGTCATTTCCTTAAATTACCTTTTTATAACGCTAGATTTGCAGGTATCGCCATTTACATATTATTCAAATCCAGCTTCACTAATACAGAATGACTTGAGATTGAACATACCAACCTATGTACTAATTAAACTAATTAGCTACAATAGTCTTGACACAAATCACGACACAGTCAATTGAACCGACATCAATGTCCTAGATGACGTGGTCGTTTAGTTTGTATGTGTTTATAATTATTGTTACATTAGGCTAGAAACATAATATTCTTGTCATGTTAAAATTAACACAACCACAACCGCCACAACTAAAGACGATAAAATAAAAACTTTTTTCCAAAAAAGTACCGGCTTCCATAAAAAAAGTGGAAAAAAAAACACTAAAAAGTGGAAACAAGCTTTACTTTCGGAAGTCGGTGACTTTTTTGCCACTGACTTCCGAAAGTAAAGTCATTTTCCACTTTTTTGTGTTTTTTTTTACACTAACCTCATGTTACCCACCTTACGATAAACTATCTATGAAAGGACAGTAGTGCGGTTATCTATCTAATCCAGAATTCCAGTATCAATGCTAAAATCAAACCAAATAAATAAACCAATCAAATGTAAGCAAATATTTAATATTGAACGAAACAACCTGAACTATTTACAGTTCCAAATCAAAAGCTCACTCGTTTGTTACAGTAACGAACAACAGAAAATATTCAATGAACGATTGAATGATTGAATATTTCTATTCACAAACAAAATGTTTGTTTTTTTGTTTACGTTCTTTTAACTGAATGAACTTGAGTAACTATTATAGGTTCAGTGGAGCTGTAATTGGATTTGTTCGTTCGACTTTCTGTTTTGATTTCGTGTTGAGGTAATAATCGTGTTTTTGTTAAAAAGTTTTGAAAGCTTTGGTGTTACACGAGTAAGTTTTGATCTAATATTGATGTTCAAAGTTTTTCTATGATTAGGTAAATGTATGCTTGTTTGTAGTTTCACGCGAGAACTTACTTCTCATTCTCGTACATTGTATTAAGTATCTTATTTAGTAAAAATTAGTTCAGTGACTCTAGAGAAAGACTAAACTGAGTGAGAGTATTTTTCCGTCTGGCAATATACCTAGATACTGTATAACTTTAAATATACAGAATCTAACATAATACAGGCTCAAATGTCGAGTTGACTATTCTCAGTAATAAAATTTCACTGGCACTGACTAACCAAGAACATATTTAGCTGGTCTCCAAAAAAAACCCAGTCGGTTGTTTACTTATTTATTTGCCCAAAACCCTTTGGTATTTCACCTAACGAGCATGGGAACTAAGAGGGGCCAATAAGCATAGTTTGTCGTCCAGATTCCGAAGGTGCCAGGATCGGACATGTATGTAGGCGGGGCGGCCGCTACCCGCTACTAGAATTTCAGCCATTCGTCCCGTGACTGGTTCCGAACGAACAAAAACACTAACGACTCGTCAAAATAAAGGAATCATTGAACGATTTGAAATTGGAAAGCAAAAGATGGCTGCAGTTTTATCACTGGCTGAAAAGAGGACTGATTGCGTCGAAAATTATTTGTGGACATTTTTTGTGTCTATTTTATGCATTCTAAAGTCAAAGTCAAAGTATTTTATTTGTTGAACGTAGGTAATATGGTACATGGTATAAAATTTGTGTTGTATCACTATGTTTTGCCTTGCAAGGCGTACAAATTTGGCGTAAAAAACTACAAACTAAATAAAACTGTTTCAAACAAGTAACGTCGTAAACAAGATCGAATAACAAGTGGATCGGACATTTTTTATTTTATGCTTCTATCTTCTAAAAACTCATTGATAGAGTAGTAAGCCTTTTCAATCAAGAATTTCTTAAGTTGCGATTTAAAATGGTTTATGTTGGTCATGCTTTTTAAAGTTTTTGGTAGTTTATTGTAAATTTTTGGACACATGCCGAGACAACTCTTTGAGAAAAGTGCAGTATTGTGTTTTTTTTTTTTATTTTAGTGCGCTTTGGTGACGTGTAGTATTAAATTTTTCAAATTTAGACTGATTCTCCTTAACAAATATTGAAATTTCATAAATATAGAGGGAAGCGTAGTATTTAGTATTTTCGTTCTATTGAAATAAAATATGTGTTCAGGTACCCTATATGTATAAACAAGGACCGAATTGAAAATAGTAGTTGTATTGGTAGCAGTGTCTTATACTAAAACATATGAGTGCGTTCTAGTTCAAAATTATGATAAATCTCACACAGCAAAAAACCTTTAAATGTTTGGACGCACTTTTTCTTTTCAAGTCTACATAATTTAGTTTCCTTGACTTACTGTTTTCTTTCTAAATCTTTTGAGAGCCTTAGCCCTCAGAAAAAAATAATGCCTGGATTTTAAAAGTCGAACGAACCAATTCGGGGATTTACCGACTAAACGACAAAAAGCTTTTAAGTCTTTTGTTTTGGGGATTTCACGAACCTCTGTCGAAAATTATGTAACGCCTTAATATTTCAATCGAAGTTTTTTAGGAGCCCAAAAAGAGAGTAATATTTTACGTAGGTTTTTATATACCTACCTACTTTATTACCTGTAATTAAAACAGATAAGACATGTGTAAAATATCCTTTAAATAAATAGATATTTTGTGGTATTTGGAACAGTATTTTATCGTGTACTTAATTACGTGTTATCTTCTAAAATCATACCCACCTATTACTGTTTTCTGTTAAATATTAGATCACCTTTGACATTACATACGTAATTTGGTACATACCCTTTAATTAAGGTTTTCTGTTTTATTTGTATGAAAATGAGCCTATTTATTTAATGAATAAACTCAAGGCCTTTAAATTACCGTCTACCTATTCCATACCCAGAATCAGGCATGGTATTACTTATTTATTATTTCAATAAATTAGCTATCGATTTAAATCGTTCAAATGAATAGAAATAATTAATAAAAATATTATGACACAAGTGACTTTAATGGATTAATAATTCTAATTACACGCCACATAGGTGCTTCTACTTACTCTAATTTAAATACGTACCTAAATATCAAACTCAGTAATAAGAAAATTTATTACAATAATCTCCTATTAACAGATTTAATATCCCATAACTCAATGCCCAACAATTAGTTTCAACTACCTACGATCATATCTGAGGACCCGCCCACACTGCACCCAAAATATGTCCCAACCTTTATCTAAATCATCGAATTAAATTATACGTATACTCTATGGTCTAAAACAAGAGGGGCTCCCTACTGGGCGCACCTCTAATTGGTCCGGCCTGGGACATTTAGACTCAGCAGGTATTCGGTCGTCGTGTCACCTTTCACTTTGTTTGCGATTAATTATGCAACCAAAAGTATTCGTATAGTTTATTGGTATTGTGGGTTCCACGGTCTAAGATAGCGGGTGGCCTGTAGAAGGTCACCACGCTACCTACTGAGGTAGCGTGGCGATCTTATACAGGCTGGTGGGTGTTTAAAAGCTGATTAAGAAATGTTTTTCAGGGGCAATCGATGTTTCTATGTCGTATGACGTATTCGTTGCCGTCAAAAGCTAAGCCGTCATCTACCCCAGTCGGAGCGGAGAATGGAACCGGCGAGAGATGTCGTGCGGTGTTCCACAGGGATCGGTTCTGGGGCCGGCCTTGTGGAACATCGGTTACGACTGGGTGCTGCGCGCCGACCTCCCTACCGGCGTCAGTGTAGTTTGCTACGCTGACGACACGCTGGTACTGGCACAAGGGAGGTCGCACGAGGCGGCGGCCGAAAACATGACACGCGGGGTTGCGATGGTCGTGGAGAGGATCCGGCAATTGGGTCTCGAGGTGGCACTGCACAAGTCCGAGGCCATGTGTTTTCATGGGCCTCGGAATACGCCACCGTCGGGATCCCTACTGACGGCAGGAGGGGTTTCCATCGGCGTCGGGTCGACGTTGAAGTACCTAGGACTCGTCCTCGACAGCCGGTGGAACTTCGTGGAGCACTTCCGACGTTTGGCTCCCAAACTGGAACGGACAGGGGCTGCCTTCAAGCGGCTCTTGCCCAACCTGAGGGGTCCAAACGCCTCCTGCCGGAGGCTATACGCCGGGGTCGTGCGGTCCATGGCCCTTTACGGGGCCCCGGTGTGGGCGCGTTCTTTGAGGCGGCAAGCCGCCCACTACCTGAACGCGCCCCAAAAAGTAATAGCCATAAGGCTAATCCGGGGGTACCGCACGATCTCCGGCGAAGCGGCTAGCCTCCTTGCCGGATTGCCGCCATGGGATCTGGAGGCGATAGTCCTCGCACGCCTGCACGAATGGCGCGCGGAGGCACTACGTCGGGAGGAAACTCCGCTGCCGCGGCAAATTGCTGCTCAGCGGACAGACCTCCGGCGTGATCTCATGGCGACATGGAGAGAGCGACTGTCGCAACCCCGTGCAGGGCACGCCACCATAGTCGCGATAAGTTCCCTCTTTGAGGAGTGGCTAGAGAGGCGCCACGGCGCCCTCACCTACCGCCTGACGCAGATCCTCACCGGACACGGTTGTCTCGGGAGGTTCCTGCACCGAATCGGGCGGGAGGAAACGCCCGGGTGTTTCCACTGCGAGGATCGTCCGGAGGACACGGTGGAGCACACCGTGGAGGTCTGCCCCGCTTGGGCGGAGCACCGCCGTGTCCTTGTAGCAGCGATTGGCGGCGGCGATCTCTCGCGTCCGGCCTTGGTTCAAGCCATGGTCCGGAGCGAGAGGGAATGGGAAGCCGTCACCTCCTTCTGCGAAGCAGTCATGCTAGTGAAGGAGGTGGCGGGACGTGAGAGGGAAAGAACCTCACGTCCCAGTCGCCGCGGGAGACGCCCTGGGCGTTGGGGGTCACGTGGTGGCTCCCGGCCACCGTAGGCGCGTGCCTGTGGACGGCGAGTTATGGGCTAGCTCGCCGTCCGGCCGTCTTATGACGACAGGCCGTGTCGACGGCGCGTTCGTGTTCCACGTGCGCCTCAAAGAAATGTCAGCAAATAAGTAGGGGTCCGCAAGGGCCGATGCCTGCCAGGGCTGCGGGACTGTTCGAAAGAGATACCGTGGCCCTGGAACACAAAGGGCAAAGAAGGAACATGGATGGGTTTTAGTCAGTACAAGTCTGACACTCCCTTCCGCTCCGCCCAGAGTGGGGGGGGTCATTTGATGATTTCCCATCCGGAAAAAAAAAAAAAAAAAAAAAAAGCTATGGCGTAATTTCTGTCTGTTTTTACAAAATTTCGACTGCCAATGATATATATTATGCAGATGTCAACAGCTATTTAATAGCATAATTATTGTCTTAAATTAGGTTAGCGGTAGCGTAATCCTGCTGATTTATACAAGGTGTAAACGGACCCTTCACGTAGCCGTCAACCAAGTATTCTGTACATAAAACTAAGTAACTTTACGCAAAAATTATTGCTGGGAAACGACTTTTTGATTGGTGTGAAAAATCACGTTTCACGGTAAGACTCAAAACATTGTGCTGATGGGTGCATTGAATTGTACGGGGGTCTTGGAGATATTTAAAGTAAAGTTATAACATTAAAAACTTATATTTTTTTTTTAAACTTGTTCAGAAGTTGGAACTTTGACTCCCAATATCTCCGTAACTAGAAGGTTCCCAGGTATGGTCTAGAACAAAAAAAAAATATCGCAATGACGGGGAGAACAAGTGCCTCTCGCTTCGTTAAGGGTACTTTAACACCCATTATACAAAAAGACGAACGGAAACAGAGTTGTTCCATTTTAGACAATACAGATTGCTTCACAAACTAGCTCTAAAAACACCGGCAAGACACGACAAAACCAAAACAACAACGTCGTCTACATACCTACATTACCTCTATCGAAATAATCAAATTAACATCAGTAAATTAAACCCCAACAATATCACGTCAAAGCAACTGTCAGACTAGTGTCATTTTAATCTAAATCCTCTTAGTAAGGGCACAACCAGATTAATGGAACGTACGCACGGCGACCAATCAAGCTATACAAAACCAGTTTACGAGGATCTGTCATTGTACGGGAAGCTCATAGAAAGCGAGGTCAGGTTATACTGGATATGTATAGCTTAATTTGTCGCCGTGTGTTTTATACTCGTATCTATAGCGTAACGAAACATTTCTTTAATGCGATTATCACGCAGCAACTTATAATGTAGGCTGCGGTAATTAAAATATGGTATTTATTATTCGAGTACTGTCAATCAGGGGATTTTATTTCTTGAGGGGAGGGGTCTCGGATTATTATTTTTTTCTCAATTTAAATGTGGAGGTAGTTCAAACGAAATAAGTGGTCTTGAGGTCGTAAGGGTTGCACCTCATCTAGCAGCACGGAATCGCATTTAAATAAATAATAAATAAATAAAAGTTTATTTGGAACAACTTAAGTAATACATGTTACACAGGAAAAACGAAGATAGCTACAAAAGTAAAATACTGTGGCGCAGCTATCAACGCCCAATTCAAAATACATAGAATAGACATTGTTCCAGATTAATCTAAAAGAAGTTAAATTATAAATTAACAAAATAAAGGGAATTAAAATAATACAAAAAATATGATAATTCAGACTGTTTACGTTGTTACTGTGTTGTGTATATGTAGAGTGGAGGTGGGGACGAGGTGTGTGATAGTGTGTGTAAGTGTATACCGCGTTTATGACACCATAAGTTGCTCAGTCTCATCATAGGACAGGCACTTAAGCCAGTTGGTCACTTTTCTCTTCAGTACATTCCCAGTCATAGGGTATATTTTAATACTTTTATTTAAGATATTATAGAGTATAGAGTTTAGAGCTGGTGTGAGTGAAGTGGCGACTGACCAACGCTATTTTTTCATCGATGCTCTTATCCTTTTCCATCGCTCAGTACTGTAATTTGTTAGAGCAAGAAACAGAGTGTGAGACACGCGGCAGCATTGGCAATGACATTCTGCCCTCTAGCGCTGGTCTAGCGATTCTAAGCTGCTAGATGAGGCCCTTACGACCTCAAGACCACTTGTCGATTTGTCCCTACGTCACACGTCGAGCAAAGTTTTTGGGTGTTTCTATAAATATTATTTCATAATCTGGGGCGGTACCTATATAGGGTATGTACCTACCTACGCAAATGGAAATCTGTACATCCCACTCTACTACAAATTATTATACATTTTTTTTAATTAACGAACTGCAATCTTTGGCAATTTGCCGCCAAATCGATAATTTACACAGCTATTAAGTTTATTTTTTCAATTAGGATTTTATTACTTTTTTAATTAACGTTGGTAAGTATCGCCTTTGTTGTGTAATTTACGTTTGGGTGTGTAAATTTGTTTATCGGTAGGCTGTTCTTTTTATTGTTGATCGCATATCGTTTTGAATTAACTACACTATTCTTAAAATAGGATTTCTTTGGTTTTTATTCTACACATCGACTGTAAAGTTTAATTAATTTAGGACTACTTATTTACTTACTTTCACTGTTATCTCCTGAATGGAGTTTGGCTGCTTGTTTGCCATACAATATCACACAATATGTCTGCAGGCTCTAAGTTTAAAATCCAGTGTGAATATGTCGATTTTTTGTATTTTTAATCCAAAGTCCTAAGCTTTAAATGCAACCATGCAATCAGCCTCACTAAAACGCATCTTTTATAACTCAATCAGCAAAACGCTAAGCGTTATTGCATCTACAATAAACAGATCAACGTCTCTCGGTGCAAATTCGTATAAATTGGATAATGGCCGCCGGGTGGATGAGGCCGGACGCCTCCAATCTGTCCATTGCGGCAAGTGCGGATAAGTGGCGGGTAATGTATCGTTTTAATGCGGTAATGTACGACATCCGATACGAGAATGTTTTCCCACAATGTTGTTTTGGAGACATTGTTTGGATAGTGCGCGTGAGATTAAGGCTTTCCGTTTTGTTGTGAGTTGTGGCTAACTCGGGTACGCGTCTGAAATGTAGTATTTCAGACTCGGCTGGCCGACCGATATGGAATGGTAGGTACCTAGACAAAGAGAGAGAGATCTTATATGGCTTATGTACTCAGGTATTTTGTCTAAATCTTCGAGGCGAAATTACAGGCGTGATGTTATGTTTTCGTAGACTTCTCTAAGCACTGTGACTAATACAAGAAATGTAGGTTAACGTATAAAGGGTCTCAGCAGATGGATCTTTTTGCTTTGAAAAGGAAGTAGCGCCAAAGCTCATCATCATCTACTAAGCCTTTTCCCAACTACGTTGGGGTCGGCTTCCAATCTAACCGGTTACAGCTGAATACCAGTACTTTATAAGGCGCGACTGCCTATCTGACCTCCACAACCCAGTCACTACTGGGTAATACGACACCCCTTGGTAAGACTGGTTGTCAGACTTTTTGGGCCACTGATTACCTAGCGACTGTCAAAGATCTACAAATGACAGCCGGAACCAGCGGCTTAACGTGCTTATACGCTAAAGCTCATACTTATAGAATTAAAAATAATTATTGTCATGAGTAAAATCAATAAGACATCACATCACATAATGACACTTTAAAGACGCTGTCTCAAACAAACTTCAACTTAAGAGACATGTAACAAAGTCTATATCAATCTCTGGAAAAACAGTAGCCACCTGTGCCCATGATCTTAAGATGAACATACCACTACTAATGCACGCTCAAGTGCATCCAATGCTCAAACACACTCAATTACAAACAGAAACATGAGTGTGTGAGTGTATCGGCTGCTCGTGAGCCGTGCGAGTTGAAAGAGTCAATTGAGTGAATGGGTCATCGACTTGTGGAGCTGATATGTCTACAAAGGGGGCAATGTGTGGCTGACTGTGCACCTGATTGATTGAACATAAGTGATGGTTTGAATTTGCAATTTAGTGATAGATGCATACCTACATATAGGGTGTAACTAGACCCTTAACGAAGCCGCAAGGCACTTGTTCTCCCCGTCATTGCGATCATTTTTTTGTTCTAGACCAGACCTGGAAACCTTTAGTTACGGAGATATTGGGGGTCAAAGTTCGAACTTTTTCACAAGTTTTATATCAATGCATCCACCAGCACAATGTTTTGAGTGCGTTTACTTTGAATTTTAACATAAAACGTGATTTTTTATCCCAAAAAAAAAAGTAATTTTCTACCAATAATTTTTACGTAAAGTTACTTAGTTTGATGTACAGAATGCTTGGTTGACAGCTTCGTGAAGGGTCCGTTTAAACCTAGTATGTTAACTTCAGCGAAGGCTGGTCCTGCAACTATGGAGAATGGAGATATTGGAAAAATGGTGTTCCTACCTACTTCTTCTTCTTCTTTCGTGTCGATGGTATGACTTGTTTAAATTTCTAGGGCCCACGTTAATCGCGGCTTTTGTAGCGTTTCTTTAAGTCCCGTGTTCTAAAATGCAGCTCTTGGGTCACTTCCGACACTCCAGCAAATATTACACGGTTCTTTCAATATTATTGTTCATTTATGTGTGATGTATCCTAATGATTAATCTTAATGGTAATTGAATTAACAGTGATGTCTACTGCAATTAATCTAAACTTTGCTCTTAGGAACTAATTAATAGAGAGAATCTTGACACCACGATTCAGAAAACGCCGCTCACCTAACAACGCCATCTATGGGCTTAAAACTAAACAATATTTCCAACAATAATCATCAATCCATGGAAGAAATGTCCGTATGGACATTTACGAACAACAGTTAACGGCAAACAATGAAAGGCAACTATTTGATAAAGCTTTTAAACTAAAATTACTTATATAAAATGTACACAATATGTGATTCATACGTACGTTTAAAACTTTTTAGAATGCGTGGTCGTCACGCGATCAAAGTTTCGTCGTCATGTGTAGACATTACAGCAATTTGGCTTTATTTCGTTTTTACGAGCAATTTAAAGCTAGATAATACATTAATGGTCAGCTTTTACGGTGAAATTGATCCATCAATATGGAATTGTACTTTTAAACTTAGTTGGAGTAGGTAGACCTGTAAAAGCGCACTGGTACATTTTTAACGATCGCTCAGCGTCGGGACTTAGAATTCCTACAAACTGTGCAATGATAGTTAGGCAATCATTTAGGTGGTGCTTTGCGAAGACGAACATTGGTCTAGTGGTCGCAAGCGAGACTCTTGGGCATGAGGTCCTGGATTAATCCCAGGTTGGGCAAAGTGCGATTGGGTCGTTCCATCAGGAATTTCTCAGTAACAGCCACGGAGCCTTGATTTGTGACCGGTTGATGGCAATAGGCTCCCCCCCCATTTTTTTTTTTTTTTTTTTTTTTTTTTTTTTTTAAACGTTGCCCCACTCTAGGAATTTCTCCTGTATCGTGGGTGCGTTTACAAACATTTAAACTCACATACACAAACAGCCAGACCCGGAACAACTACCTGTAGGCCATACAAATATTTGTTCCGTGCGGGAATCGAACCCGCGACACGCAGCGCAGCAGTCAATCGCTCAACCACTGCGCCAACCGTGCCGACAACATAACTGGCGAAACGTGGGTGTACTATTAGGTACACCTCCGCCTAACCCTTCGGGGATAACAAGCGTGATATTATAATAATAACAAATAAATTTATTTCTCTTACAAAAAAGAACTTAATTTTGTTTACAGATAAATGCTATGAACAGTATTTTGTACACAAAAGTTTTAGCATCTGGAGCCGAACAAGGAGGAACCTGTATTTCGGCTTACAGCGCCAGCACCCTCGAGTTACATTAAATAAGGTTTCTTATATGCTTGCATTTTATAGTATCAACGAATAGTATGTACTCTTGTAAAGCTTTGTAATAGTGGTCTGTTCCTCTCTTTGTGTGTTATGGCTAGGTGAATGAGTGAGTGTGAGACGGTGTGTCTATAGTTGTGTGTGTGTGTGATATGTGGCAGTATATGTGTGGCAGTAAATAAGGTTTCTTATATGTTATGTGCATATACGTATTTTCATCTAACTACAATAAAATTGCGATCTTTTTAGTTAATTCATTTATGGCCATGAAGGTTTATATGATAGGCCATCAAATATCGTAAAAAGACACTTGTAACAAGTGCCCATCTATCACTGACACTTTTTACATTGACATCTAATGTCCAAATGTCCCACAAATTACTTTGTCTCGAACAAAAAGTAATCACCTAAATGACGACTAGAAAAAGTATTGTTACGCTATATTTCCCAGCGGAATAAGTAAAGTAACCTAATAAAAGTCTGCCTGTACATAGTTGATTCCAAAAGCTGGTCACTAATATATTACAAAGAGAACCTGAGATATAATGTACATTAATATATTTTATATATATATAAAATTATAAAACTGAAGAGTTTGTTTGTTTGGTTGAACGCGTTAATTTCAGGAACTTCTGGTTCGATTTAAAAAATTATTTTAGTGTTGGATAGCCCATTTATCGAGGAAGGTTTTAGGCTATAAAATTTTACGCAGGCGAAGGTCGCTGGCAACAGCTAGTTTTCTAGATATTACTAGGACAGAAATAATAACCCGAAGTCTTCGTTTATGCGATGTGACAGCTCATTCTCTTCTTTTCGTTTCTGCATTACATAACATCACGCCTGTAATCTCCGAAGAGTTAGGCAGAGTACCCTATTATAGTACACGCGTATTTCGCACGTTATTTTTAAGTCCCATTGTCATAGAGGGTGACCTATTGCTATCAACCGGATACAACTCCAGACTCCGTGGCTGCTACTAAGAAATTCCTGATAGAAAAACCCAATAACACTTTGCCCGACCCGGGAATCGTACCCAGGACCACATGCTCAGTAGTCGCGCTTGCGAACACGCGACCAACGGGGAGAACAATCTTTAGTCAGTCTAGTGTTGAATATGTTTGATTGATCCCAGCACTTTCACTTACAGCACATCAACAAATAACTTGTAATTGTTTCTAAAAACACCCAAAAAAGTGACCTTAATATGTTTTTAATCTCAACTTAAACGGCGATTATATCAACGTAACTACTTTCAAGGAAACCGAGTATCGTAATAATTTCAATTACAAACTTCAACGAACATGAACTTCGTCTCTTGAGAAACTTTGAAGTCTCAAATTATTATGTGATTTTGTTTAATTAAGATATATTTGCTCGTTCGGTCGACTATATCGTCAATTTTTTTTTTTTTTTTACCATGTCCACCATAGAAACGGGTTTTGTCGACGGAAGAATAGAAAAAATGACAGTAGGTACAATAAAAGTAATCTGTCATTTTGTCGATTCTTCCGTCGACAATACCCGTTTCTACGGTGATCGTGCTACTCGTGCTGGATAAGAAACGCACAGAACCGGAAAGTGTGGCAGAAAGGGAAGGCCTAGGCTGGGTACAGAGTAGACCTAGCAGTGCGTGATTCCGGGTTGATATGATGATAAAGATATATTTCGGTTTCATCGTCTCAGAAACACATCAGTCTATCACCAAGGTCAAACTTTCTGGGAGTGTCATTCTGCCTTCTTCTCACTAAATAAACAATAGGAAGTGGCGACTGGTGGCCGTTTTTGGAGGTTGTTCCAAATTTAAAATTCGTGACGTTCAAAAAGCGCAGGTTATCAGCCTTATTTGAATAAATGACCTGATTTTGATTTTGAAACAGGTTTAATAGACACGGCTTCAAAAGTACAGTTCAAAAGTTCTGACATTATCATTATTTTGGCTAATTAATTTTCAAACTCGAACTAGAGTTCCTTTTGATTCCAATTATTTATTTTCAAACAACATAACATTTAATATTTTTATACGCAAACCCTGCGTAGGGAACTATAGCTGTTTTGACATGGAAAGAAAAATTCTAGTGCGAGCAGGGTTTGAACCCGCGACCTTCCGATTCAGTACACCGGATGTCTTAACCAATTAGACCATCGCACCCTGCTCACAGCTCTCGAAATTTTCGTTCCATTAATAACGTCTTACGGTGACGTTAGCGCCATCTATTTAAGAAAGTATCGAACTAACTAACAACAAAACAACACACGAAACAACATAAAATTTGTTAAAAAAAAAACCGTTCGTTAAACTACCATCGAATAATGGAATTAATTGAAACTTGTTCAAGCATAAAAATAATAAAGTCTTACAAGATCTGATATAACGGTCTACTTCATGGCACGGTTCAATACTAAATAATAGTTAAGTTTTGACATAAAGCTAGGTTAAACAAGCGGAATTGATGTGTTGATAGCATCTGTGTGTACAAGACTTTCGAAATGTATGTGCTGCAGATAAAGATCAGTGTTGCTTTATATCGAAGTGATGGAGTCTTTCAGATTGGTTATTAGACGTGCAATCGTTGATTCTGAATGAATAATGTTTCCGTTCTGATTGTGGCAAGGTTTGCTTTTGGGAAGATCTTGATATTTGCATCATGAGAACCGTTACCTTAACCACAGATAATATAATACCCTTAACTAACCAGTCAGAGTTGTGTTCTGCATCGACAGCTGATTTTGGTTGGGTGCCAATGAGAAGAATATTATTGAATCCTTATGACGAAAGGTAGATGAAAATAACATAACATCACACCTGATATGCCAGAAGGGTTAGGCAGATGTGTACCTAATAATATACTCACATTTTGCCAGTTATGTTAAAGTCCCCATCAACCGGGCAATAATCCAGGCACGGTGGCTGCTACTGAGAAATTCCTGATGGAAAAAACCCAATAACACTTTGCCTGACCTGTGGGAATTGAACCCAGAAGCTCATGCTCAGTAGTCGCGCTTGCGATCACTACACTATCTATATAGAAAATAACTATCAAAGAAAAAGAGGAAACCCACAAAAACAACCAAAAAAACGCACTACAATCTAGAGACGTAATTGCAGAAATTTCAAATAACGGCACGTTACATCCATTAGCAATTATAGAATTAGTGATGGACACCGTTCGGCATTGGGCACAAGTAGCGCTTTTGTCCAAATACTTTCACAATCGAGGGCTATCGATAAAAATAGTCGGCTTATTATTGTTCCCACGCTGCGTGCATTGGCGTGTGCGATGCTCATTACGACATGCTTCCGCAATTAGTGATGGGCTCTGGGCTTTCTCACTGCTCGATTATTTGTGCCGATACATGTGTGTTCCAGAAAATAAAAGTATTCTTTCGAATGATTGTTTGGATGATGATTTTCGTTCATGTGGAAGTTCAAAAGTCAAAAGTTGATACTTGGCTTAACTCTTTTTTATGACGAAATTAGAGTTTTATCTGTCGGATCTGGTCGTTAGTATGAACATACAATGAGTCACAAGTGCGCCGGTGGTGACATCAAGCGACCTACTTACAATTCTACCCGCACCACAGCGTGCTTCTACAGAGCCCTGATGTTCAGCTCGGGGTGAGGGCGACATTCAATGTCTGATCTGCCCACATGATGTACGAGACTAACGGAATAAATCCTGACATATCTAAGAATACTAAAATATCCTATCGTTAATAGAACCTTGTTCGACTTTGAAAAAAAGACTCAATACAAATGGATGAGAATATTCGCGGTTTTTTAAAAGTCCCAAGTTCTGTTGGAACTTTCAAGTAACAAAATATTCTGATCACATAACAAATTGTCGTTTTTCTAGTAAGTCTAGAAACTCTGTGTGTCAAAACAGATGTATGTGAACATTCAAAATTACATTTTATGGTAATGATACGAGCTTAGCTACACATGTCTGGAATAATATTATTTAAAACCCAGTCGTCACCGTATGAATGTCCTAGAATAACCTCGAGATGGATCGATTTTATTGTGAATCGGTCTCCACACTATCAATCGTTGTACAATACAGTTTTTGTCGCCCTCTCTGCTAATAAATTCATAATGTGATCACTATTTCGTAATGTAATAAAGATGAGAATTTCTTACGTTTATCTAATTTGTAATATTATGAATAGGTAAAGTTTGGATTTAGGAAGTAATTTTCAGTACTACTGATCCGATTCGGGAAATTCTTTCACTAATGAAACACCACATTACCTTTTTTTTAATGGTATCTCGCAAGTCAACCTATGAGACTGGCTACTATTTAGCCGGACTATCCTGTGGGTGCCTTGAGTGTAAGCCTCCAGCCAGTCTCAAATAACTTATAAACTAAGCGACAGAGCGCTAAGGGCATCCTCTATGGGGTACGACCCTCGGCTTAGGACGTCGCTAGGGGAGGGCAGCAAAGGGACAGGCTGGATCTGAGTGATATCACTATTTAGGCTGATTTAAAACTATTGGTCCAGCATCGCGGGCCGGCTCGACCAAGGGTCGGGGAATGGGAAGCCGTCACCACCTTCTGCGAAGCAGTCATGCTAGTGAAGGAGGTGGCGGGACGTGAGAGGGAAAGAACCTCACGTCCCAGCCGCCACGGAAGACGCCCTGGGCGTCAGGGGTCACGTGGTGGCTCCCGGCCACCGTAGGCGCTGGTCTGTGGACGGCGAGTTAGGGGCTCGCTCGCCGTCCGGCCGTCTTATGACGACAGGCCGTGTCGACGGCGCGTTTGTGTTCCACGTGCGCCTCAAAGAGATGTCAGCAAATAAGTAGGGGTCCGCATGGACCGATGCCTGCCAGGGCTGCGGGAGTGTTCGAAAGAGATACCGTGGCCCTGGAACACAAATGGCAAAGAAGGAACATGGATTGTTTTTAGTCAGTACAAGTCTGACACTACCTTCCACTCTGCCTAGAGTGGGGGGGGGGGGTCAATTGATGATTTCCCTTCCGAAAAAAAATCAAAAATCAAAAAAAAAAGGTTGGGGTCCCCGAATGACATAGGCTGCTATATTTACGTCGTCCCCGTTAAATAATTCCGACCATAAGGCGAGCTAAGCCGCGGGCAAAACCTAGTATTGAACAAGGATGAATTAACGAGAGCAATGAAAAGTAGCATTCACTGTTGCTATATATTTTCCTATTTCTTTAATCTTGCAACCTAAACCTTTATTTGAATATCTACGGTCAGTATTTACTATACTGAAAACCACAAAGCCACGTTATAGATAAAGCTAGTCCTGTTGAAATAGATGATAGATGTAGCTCAGATGAATTCAATCAAGCAAAATGAAATGAAGAACGAGCTTTGACGCTCGATATTCACCAAGGTACGGTTTTCAGACCTAAATATTTCAACAGGACAAGATTTATGTGATATATTACATAATATAGCGCCTGCAGTTCTTGAATGGTTAGGCAGAGGTGTACCTAGTAATATTAGGTACACCCACATTTTGGTTTCATGGTTGCCATTAAATAAATTCTGAAGCAAAACGCCAATATCACTTTGCTCGACCTAGGAATCGAACCCAGAACGTCATAGATCAACGAGGCACTGGCTGTGATCACGAGCTGTAAAAGGTGATTATTCTAATTAGTCTAATTAAAGACCTGCTTGCCTAAAAAGCTCCGTATAACCAAATGACCGTAAAACATTGCAACACAAAACCGGCCCGCCCACATCGCGACCTTTTTACATTTCATGGCTTTATTCAAAAGTAAAGTGGTCATAACTAATTAACGAAATACCAGAACTAAGCTAAGCCGAACCACTTTTAATTGGGATTCCTCTAAGCCGAACGAGGAACGGTTATTATACGGATCGATTTTTTTGTTTAATGTTGTCAATGGTTCATTTATAAGATCTTGTTTTGGGTTTTGTATAATAATAACTTCAAGTTATATGGCAAGAAAGGAGGTGTCTGATAAGATGACGAGTAATAGAGAAGTATGGAAGAAGAAGACATGCTGCGCCGACCCCAAATAACTTGAAATAAGGACAGGAGAATGATGATGACTTCAAGTTATGGTGTATTGTTTACAAACTTGTTCGCAATACTTCGCCCGCGTTGAGTTTAGAAATTACACCATGGAAACATACATTCGCCAGCACATCAAGTAACCTCAAACTGTCAAATTTCTCCAAATTATTTTAAACCATAAAAAGTTGACGGTTAAGTTCAAAATCAAATGAGAAAAACTGACAGTTTGAGATAACCTGATGCGCTGACGACAGTACCACCTGGATAAGATCTTTCCGTGTGCCAATTTTATCCATTTCGTTCAGCAGCTAAGACGTGAAAAGGTAACAGTCATAATATGGATAAAAGTCTTCAACCTAGCTTAGTTTTAATCCGAGGTCTGAATAGACAAGTTTTATAATGTAATATTCTACTTCATACGACATGTATGATGTCACTCCATTGTCAATGATTGTCAAATCTGTGACATTGACATTTTATGACAATGAGCTGTTGTAAACAGTGGTTTTTATTGTTCTTTATTAAGAATTATTAAAATCATACACTAGCTACCAAATATTAAAAAGAGCACAATGACAATAATTTATCAAACTAAAGAATAGTTTTGATAAATATTTTATATTACTGATAATTTTTATTATACTCTCCGTTAGGAATTCGTAAGTACTAGCTAGGTACTAGCAAATTATCGTTGTAGAATTTTTTGATCATCATCAGTATTATTATCATTCTCCTGTCCTTATCCCAATTTATTTGCGGTCAGCGCAGCAAGTCTTCTTCTTCCATACTTCTCCATTACTCGGCATCTCAGCAGTCACCTCCTTTCTAGCCATACCATCCTTCACACAGTCCATCCATCGTGTCTTTAGTCTTCCTCTATACTTACAGCTATCTACAATCATACTATGTTGTAGCATTTCTTGCCTTTTCATACTGTTAGAGGTTTTCTCTTCATAATTCACCACAATTAATTTGAAAGTGTGAGAAATCTATAATCTAAGAAACGTTGTTTCATTGTTGTTTTATCATTTGACCTCAATAAAACGAATGGCAGTGAGAACGTTTTGTTGGAACAATGGAAAACAATTAATATTGCTAGTTTAGTCATTTTCAATTTATAATTGCTACGTTTCAAACAAACTTAACGACTGTTTAATCTCTAATGAGTTAAGTAAATCTAATGAATCTATAACTAATTTACTGCTAAAACTAAGGATAATGGTGGATGTAAATGCGGATAGTGTTAAAGTCTTGTATTAACTTTCAGCAAACGTGGTCCAGTGTTACAAATATTATGAAAATGTGTTCAGCTTTCCATTTTACGTTATAGTATTTCGCAATGTTGGTTTCTGGGCATAAGTATCTTTTCTGTATTATTAACTTTTGTTTCATGTTAAGGTGGCCCCAGTCTCAATAGATTGATTTAAACTTATTTTAATTATCTCTCTTGTACAATGCAATACACAACATACAGTACAAATTTTTCATTGTCTAATTAAAACACAATGATAAATTTAATTAATTTCAATTCTCTATGTCTGACCGACTAAGGAATCACGCTATTAATCTCGGTTGGTAACCAATTTCTTCTCTCATTATCTAATTTAAGTTGAATTTAATGCAACAATGACTGGCTCTTAATTTCATTACCACCCACGGACTCAGGAGTGGCTGTGAGCAGTGAACGTCCGTCTAGCCAACAATGGAGTATTGTCCACCGATGGAAACAAATTAGGACGATGACGTAGTGAAATTTTGTACGTGAAGGTTCTGATGCTTCGGCTAATTAGGATAGATTACTATGACCGTGAATATAGGGACTGTAAAAACCCCTGATGTTGTCAAAATTTCATCTTTTCCGAATGTTTTATTTGTTCAGCATATGGAGTTGTTCTACTACTAGCTGGACAAGGACCTGCCTCGTATCCATCCAGGCTTCCACTATTTCCTTTCTGTTGCCTTCTTTTTTTTTTTTGTTTTCGTGGAAGTCTACCACCAATGATGCCCATCTTCCGGCAACCCCTCTAACCATATTTATACGCTGATGCTGTTCTGATGTTCTGGAAAGCAAAGAAGAAAATTCATAAAAGCAAGTTTTTATAACTTTAATGGTAGGCGTGAGTATACTATACATTAAACTTCATAAAACCAAATGCGAAACGCTTATACCGTGAAAAGCTTAAAATTCATTGCACAAGAGAAGAGAAATTTAAAAATGATTGGGCATAAAATTGGTCGTCTCGGGCCGATTTCTCGATGTTGTAGATAACTATTATGTGAACACTTGACAGGGTGTCGCCGCCGCGGGCATGACGAAGGAGCAGCCGCACGCGCAGGTAGACCCTTCGTAGAGAAGAATACGGGTGTATCGCTCCTCTCGCTCACACCACGTGGTGGGGGCGGCCGGGCGCGGGCGTAAGCTAGCCGCTTGTCTTGTGCTACATTTTATTTAGTTTATAACCGTTCTTTGGCGCCGAAGCACCGTCGACTCGAGTGTTGCGTTTGACCACTGTTTGTCAATAGTGTTTCGATAAGAAAAACAACAGATGAGTGAAGAGGTGTTCAGGATTTTGCAAGCTTATCAGTGCGTTGGCGCCAGCCGCCTCTGGCATGGCTCCGCGCAGGATGCTTAAGGCTGCGGCTTTACTGATAACTCTGGGATACTGCAGCTTATTAGTATACCAAGGTGGCGTTCCTTTTAACTTCCAAGAAACTCGTGCGGGAAGTGTGTCTGAACAAGTGTCTGACTTATCCGTTGAAGCCGTGAGGACCACCATAGATGACATTACAGTTAAAAACATAACTTTAGATGACATTTTTATAAGTGTGAAAACATCAAAACATTATCAGGATACCCGGTTGCCAATAATATTGAAGACATGGTTCCAGTTGGCAAAACAGCAGGTAAGAAGGAAAACACTTTCTAATAGTTTTAAGATGGTAAAACTCTAGTTGATGATGGTATTGATGGTAATAATTCTAATCATGAAGGTAAACATATGATTTTTCTTATAAGTATAAATAGAATGGTAGCACTACTGGCTACAGTTACTCGTAATGATTGTATCATTGAAACCAAAACATCAAAACAAGTTCGATAATGTTTGGGCGTTAATGATGTTTGAATAGAAAGGATAATAACGTTAACTAACTTCCATTGTAAACAAATAGTTAATGATTGTCCAAAAATACATTCCTGATCCTGATTACTAATAGTATTTAATTTGGGATCATTTGGCGCCATTAGCAAATAAGACAATCAAAATGTTGAAGATAATTTTGCTAAAAATCAAAATGATGGCAACAAGACGTGAATGGAAAGTTAATTTGCCAATTAGAATAATATACCTTTAATACTAATTGAACGATACTACATATGAAAAACATGATGATAAACTAGTAAATCCGCATACAATGCAAAAATATTAACGTAACACTGTAAAATAAACATTTCCAAAATTCGAAGTTTCTCAGTTTTACAATCCAAACTGTTGGCTTTATAAAGCTATAGCCCCTAAACCGGACAGTTTACATACAATCTGATTGATAATTGAGGCGACATCATTTCTTTAAAATACATAAACTCAACTTTGCGTCGAAATTTTTCACTAAAGTCTAATAATAATAAAACACAAGGCTATAAAGGGGCTACCCGCAGAGTCAAGGCTCAATACTGTGGTGATAAATCTCTTATAAATGCACCAGAAATGTTCCCAGCGGGACTCGCTTGTTCGTAAACTCAATATTCCCATCTAGTTTCGGAATTAGAAAAGAATGTCTTAATTCCATTTCTTATTCAACCTTCATTTGTCTAAATTGCCTTGGAAATGAACGAAGAAAACCCGTTCGTTGCCGTTTATTTCAAATTGCTATCGTATTATACTGAGTGCTTCCATGTGATGGTGATTAGATGCCGAAACAACGCTATTATGCAAATATTTCTGTGATGCCATTAATCTTGTTATTCAAGTCACAGAACATGTTTCTGAAGCTATTGAATAGTATGTAAAAATATTCTAATCCAATGATATCGCCTCCAAAAGTTTTAACACCAATTTCGTAGACACAATAGACACTTGTTTCTGTCAGATAAAATCTCGCGGCTCGTAAAATTCTATTCTTTGATATAATCTTCACTGACTTTAATGGGTTTGGTTTAACGTTGTAACTTAAGAAGCTAGCTTTATTTTTCCAGTTCTTGTCTACTCTTAAAAGCTTCAATAATTCCAAGTATTTGTAGCAAACCTACTTTCTTTTCAAAATTGAATTCATTATAATCCAAACCAATATATCCTAGCGCAAACAATAGACAGCATTCGTGCAGCGGCCATTTAGCCAGAACGTTTCCTGAATCTGGAGCGTGCATAATCAACCGTTAATCCTATGGTGCGCGGCCGCAGGAGCGGCGCCATTGTGGGCCCGCGCGTGGCACGGCGCGCGCGCAGCACGTGACGTGATTGTGTACTTGATTTTGCCCTTTTGTGGCAACTCTTGGACGTACGTTCCTGATTTATAAACGGAACGGTTGCGTTTTATGATTCGTTGTTGCAAACTGGTTTGTTAAGATTTTTCTTTTGTTAATTTGTAGTGGTCTGGAATTTTTGTGTAGGTTTGTTTGAGCTTAATGATCCCTGACCCTGATAACTGAGTGAGTGCAGTAACATAGGGGCTAAAGCTTACATTATAATATTATGAAACGTGCCAAAATAAGGTTAAGTTGGAAATCAGTTCCTAAGAAACAACATTTTGCTAACGTCAAAACAGTACTTCCAATTTCACCTCTCATTAAATCACTATGCTAAATTGTTACATCAAGCTAACCTTTGTTTTACTGACATGTCGTTACCGCTAGAACTAATTAGTTTCTGATTCAATCGAAACGATTCCATGCATTCCAATTTCTCTGAGACGCGAACTGAAAATTACATTTCCTCGATTGGAGAACTACTCAATTTCATCCATAACTTGGATTTTGGAAAACTTGGGCTGTACAAACAACATCTTCTAGATGTTGTCCTACCTAAACAATAAGCAATACATTTGAACTAAAAACACTGCCTCGTTGGACTAGTGGTCGCAAGCATGACTGCTGAGCATGAGATCCTGGGTTCGATTTCCGGGTCGGGCAAAGTGTTATTGAGTTTTTCCATCAGGAATTTGTCAGTACCAGCCACGGAGTCTGGATTTGCGCCCGGTAGATGACAATAGGCTCGCTCACTATTACATGGGACTTAAAAATGTGGGTATTAGATACACCTCTGCCTAACCCTTCGGGGATTACAGGCGTGATGTTATGTTATATTGTTATTAAAAAACACTTGCGTTTTAATCAGAAAACGTTTAAAAAGTAATAAGAAAAATCTAACCCTTCAAACTCTCATTTGCACAACTCGCAGCAGTCAACTAAAGGAAATTAAAACCAATTAGACGGCGCGAGAAGTGAACAAATTACCTCCACTTGTGAACTAGTAAAACTTCACGTTACTTAATTGTTTAATGCAAACTGGCTTTATCCTGAAGAATGTAGTGCCTTTTACCCTAGCGCGATAACTCCGAGCAATAGGACGGACATGATTGCGCAAAAGGGGTATTTTTGGGAATGTACTTACCTTAACACTGTTTTAAGCTTTCACGGTTTACAACTAAACTTATACTGTCACTTACGGGATATCAATTATTCCGGGATATATATATATATCAATATCGGGAGCTTCAAATAATGAACAATTACAGAAGATATCCCATTAGTGACAGTATAAGTTTAGGTACTTACTTTGGCTTAGCGGCTAATTTCTTCAAGCATTTTTTTGTTACATGAAAATCTTGAACTTGATTACAAGTTCTATTGGTTACTCTTCTTGCTCCAGAAGGACTCGTGTTTAGGCTTCCTTACTTATTTATTTCTATTTGGAATACGTTATTCTACCACAGACTCTTCTAAAAGGAGTTGGATGACTGATGTATTCAAATCAATAAGATGATAAGAATCCCTATGCATACCAAAGTTTATTGATCAAACACTGTTTTAAGCTTTCACGGTTTACAACTAAACTTATACTGTACTGCATCGAAATATCGGGAGCTCAAAATGATGATCAACTCTTCAAGCTTGATGTCCTTATTTTCTAACCTAAGTAATAGTGTTCCACTAAACTCCTAGAAAGTGTGATGTTTTAAGCTATAGGCCGCAGTATTATATTATCTGTGCTATAGGCTATAACTCATCGTAAAGCCAAAAGATCCCCATAGCGGTCGAAAACCAAAGGTTCCGCCACCACACCGCTTGTGCGTCAGAACGGATGTTCAATTATAATATTATTCTGCAATGCAGCAATACTGTATTGTTAGGTGGCAGTCGTACTCGTTGAGTGAGTGCATTTACAATACATGTTAGTACAAGCTAACATGATCCATGGACACGACACGATCGCTAAAAACTAAATTATTTCAAAAACCCTTCTGAGGAGATCATGATTTCTCAATAAAGAAAAGTTTGACCAATATGAATAAACATGTTTAAACTTATCGAATAACCATAATCTTATTACTAATTCTGTACCTACTTCAAACAAAGTTATTGCTGTGAAACAACTTTTCAAGTTCTCAAAGCGAAGATGCATTGCTGGTGCTATTCCGTAAAGTCATGGTACTTAGGATGATCACACCATTCAGCGTCTCCTTTTTTTGCTATTCAGGTTACTAAAGTATTGGGCCCAGACTCCACTAAAGCCGGGTGGAAACCAACTAATCACATTGGTTGAAATCTACATCGCATCTCTCGTCTCTCCTGTGTTTAGTCGAATCTTGCACATTTCCTCCACTTTGGTGAAGTCTTTGCTCAAAAGTTCAAAACACTCACGCTTCGTCGGCGGCTGAAGCTGTTTTTTTTCATAGATTTCTGCTGGAAGTCTAAAATCATCTGCTGACTATACACATTGGTGTGAATGCAGCCTTAAGCATGCGTTTTGTAATATTTTATTCGAAACAATACACCACACGCATTGTTACGACTCGTGTCGAGTCGTATTTCTTATTCATAGTTTCGTTTCTGCTAACTCTTTAAGTCAAAACCGTTATCATGTTGCGCGAGGTATGTTTATACTTCAACGTTTGCTTAAACAGCTTATCCGGATATCTCATTTCTTCAACCTGAGCTTATCAGCGC
Source organism: Noctua janthina (assembly GCA_963576755.1). NCBI lineage: Eukaryota > Metazoa > Arthropoda > Insecta > Lepidoptera > Noctuidae > Noctua > Noctua janthina. The sequence goes on from OY755058.1 coordinate 5,277,862, forward strand.
TATTTTTATATGTTCTGGGAAGTCAACGGATGTATTGTGTGCAGTCTCGAGAATGTTTTGAGTCTTAGGTGATAAGACCATGTTGATATTTATGTGTTTTGGTTGAATTTGATTTGTAAAAACTAGCCTATAAAGACCTTTTTACTTTGAGATATCAAGATGAGCCCACCTTCTATTAAAAAAACTGCTCCACCTTTGCAAACATATCACAATTTATCAGTTGGTACCACAATTATCTTGAACTGCTATGTCTGCCATTGATAAAGGTTTTTTTCGGAAAACTTCAACAGGTTTAAACCCGTCTACTATATTCCTAAACGGGACATCAGAATGCAGTAGAAAATGACATACTTCATTCTATACAAAACCAAGAACAAATTACAGTTAATCAAGTGTTTCCGCAGTTATAATCGCCAATGGTCAGATACGGCAATTGAAGGAAACAGGTTCTTTAGGGCCTTAGATTGTGAGACCACCCGGCCTTACAATCTCACAAATTAGTATGTACTGGTAATAATTAGTAAAGACTGTACCACACGAGATAAGAAGGAGGGTTATAAGGGAAAGAACCACAGGTGACAGAAGGGTTGAGTAGGGACCATCCAGGTAAGGGCAAGTTCGTGCCAAGCATTTTACAAGAGATAAAAACAGCCCAAAGAAAAGGCTTTGATAGGGAGAAAGTGATTATATTCCAGAATCTTTTAATGTCTATGAAGTACTAACAACCCCAAATATTGCTTAGGAGTATGTTTCTCATTGAACCACAAAACTTCACAAATTAAAAAAGTTAATTAATACACACGTATACATATAAACACATACACACACACCAGTGGCGAAGGTTCCATACAATTCGATTCCTACCGGATTCCCTTTGAAAAATGGCACAGTCAGTATTCTATAGACAAATATGTAATCACATTAAAGAGATGAACTCCGGTTTACCTCTTACAAAAATTGACCCGTCGCTACTGACACACACACACACACACACACACACACACACACACACACAAACACATATATACACACACACACACACACTCATACACACATATATATATATCCACACACACATACATATATTATTACTAACATAGTTCTTAAGCGCTCACTACTAACCCTAAGCTAAATATGGACTCTTGTTCGAGATAAACGTTTTGATTTGATTTGATTAATATCATGAGTTCTGTGACCCAAAATTGTCAAAGCAACTTAGATCTTTTGATCCTAAAGTCTTGCTGAAACACCAAGTAGGTAACATAAACAAAAGCGGCGTATAAATTTCAAGTGAAGCAAAGTTATATGAGGCGTCTCGGCACCTTAGTCAAACACGTCGAGAACAAACCGCGCTCCGTCTAATGCTATTTACTGAACTGGATACAGATACGAACGCTGGAAGGTGCAGCTGTAATGCATTTTGATATAGTTTTAAAAGGTGATAATAAGGCTAGAAGTGAAGCTATTTATTAAATAACGGTTAGTGAAGATGAATGGAAGAATAGATGTGCTGAACCGAGGATGATGATTGTTGGCTTGAATCTTCGACTGTTAAAAACATTGATGACAAAGTTTTCAGACCATGATAACAGCCACTGACAGTTCAAACATAGAGCCGTATTACAGAACATCATCCAAACTCAAGCATTAAGCGCGGACCACACCGCCAGCTAGCGAGCGAGCAAGCCGGGCAAACCTCTTTTCATACTTCGTTTTGGCTCTTTTGGTAGTTCGCGGTGTGAACCAAAGTATGAAACGAGGCGAAACGATGCCTCGCCCGGGTCGCTCGCTCGCTAGCTGTTGGTGCGGCCTGCGCTTTACAAGTTTTAACTAGATTCCAGTCATTTGATTGGTTGAAACTACGGACCTTAGAGGTTTTCGTGCTTCAATCCAACCAGCTACAGTTTGCATTCCTCTTTCAAATGTAGAACGTGAAAACTCAGGCAAAGAGACAGAAACTATCCTAGTCTGTGGTCTTTGTAAACCGACACCACCCGATTACACCCGATCAGTCCGATGTTCCTTATTTATTTCCTAGTACTATATTTAAATGCATGTAGGCAGAGATGAATCGTACCTCATCGCCTACGTAGACAACATTAACCCATTGGCCTCAGTTGACTCCTATAAGCTGCGTCGTCGTGACAAATAGCTATTATAAACGCACTTTGTTTTTTATGCCTTCATTCATTCCACTCAGCCAGTTCTGTGAAGAGAAATATGTGACAGGTTGTGTTCAATGAGATGTTTATAAGCAAAAAGATATTGTGTCCATCATGAATACTATAAAGAGTGTAAAAATACCCTTAACAAAGCCGAAAGGCACTTGTTCTCCCCGTCATTGCATTTTTTTTTTTTTGTTCTGGACCGTATCTGGGAACCTTCTAGTTACGAGGATATTTGTGATTAAAGTTTTTTTAAATACTGGTTTTTAAGGTTATAAATTGACTTTAATTACTTGAATGACCTATTTACTATTCAAAGCATCCATCAGCACAATGTGCGTTACATTGAGTTTTACCGTAAAACGTGATTTTTCACCCCCTAAAAAAAAATCGTTTCCCAGCAATAATTTTGGGGAGGATTACTTAGCTTGATGTACAGAATCTTTGGTTGACGGCTTCGTGAAGTGTCTGTTTACACCCTGTATCGGGTTCTTCCATCTGGAACTTCACAGTAGCCATGGAGTCTGGACTTTTGCCCGGTTGATGGCAATATAATAATATAATAATAATATATCATTTATTTCAGGTAACAAAGACCCATAACATATATACCTTATAGACTAACATACATATTTTATAAAAATAAACTATTGTACACGAAGCGACGACGTCGTGTTGCGCTGCGTGGTGTCGCGTAGCCTTCCGCGGAAACGCCGATATATGACACCCTTCGGCCAAAACTCTTCCTTGAGGAAGGTCTCAATATGATGAGTCGGAACTCGCACCACAAACGACTTGAAATTCGTGTTGTGGCGCGACTCTAACTTCTCAACCCTCAAGATCCAGTTGGTCTTCGCTCGGACATACTCCACGACCTCCTCAACCTTCGTGGTGTGATGTAGCCGGGACACATACAACTGCGTCGATGGTATCGCCGGACGCAGCACATTGGGTCCTGCCAGCGCGGTCCCGCACTGGTTACGACTAGAGGGCTTCTTCCTCTTCTTCCTCTCCACCTTCACGAAGCCATCCTTGTCACACATGCCCGTAGCTGGGCCTTGCTCTTTCGAATCCCTGTTGCCAGGTTCACAGCAGCTCTTCTTAATCCCCTTCTGGGTCCGCGACACAGATTTGTGCGTGCCGACGATAGCGGCAATATGTTTACCCCACTGGTGGTCTGGTTTGGTGGTCACCCATCCACGAACCAACCTAGGCAAGCGCGGCTTAACCTTAAGATCGACCCCGAGCAGCTGTTATTAGTTGGACACGAGCTCCTCCTACTAGGTAATTAAAATTATTATTGTCATCTAAATACGTAAACCAATATTAAATTATACATTTGACAATTTTCAATTATGAGTATACAGAGATAAGGTTGCATATGAACTGAGTCTAATATTTTGTACCCAGCCAAGTAAAGGCCTTCCTAATAATATTCTAGGTCTTTGATAAAGATATTTACAGAACAAGGTATTGCTTGTCGGGTGTGTTTCGTCAACAGGCAACGAGACTGTGGCTTTCTTCTCTAAATAGTAACAAAAGCTGCTGGTGCCTGAATTGATTTAAAGTTAGCACTGCATTAAAATCATCAACTGACTGCCTAGTTAGTCTAGTGGTCCTGGGTTCGATTCCCGGGTCGGGCAAAGTGTTATTGGGTGTTGCCATCAGGAATTTCTCAGTAGCCACACGTTTATTGCAACAGGCTCGCCCCCTATTACATGGCACTTAAAAACATAACTGGCGAAATGTGGGTGTACTTGTAAAGTGTACCTCTGCCTAACCTTTCGAGGATTACAAGGGGTGATGTGATGTTATGTTATGTTATGTGTGTTATGCCGTAAAATCCTTGACACTCCCTAGTACTAGCTGCAACTGTAGTTGAAAAAACCTTACAAACATTTAAAAAATCTCAATCGTTTGATACGAAACAAAACATTTCATAGATTATCAATAGTTATCAATAACACTAAAAACGGGATATTTAACATGTTTACTGTTTTCTTTGAACAGTAAACATGGTAAATATTCCGTTTCTAGTGTTAATCATTATGTTAGTGTCCATTATAGTTTAAAATCTTATATTTCATAGGTTTTTTAATTTGGCTTTCACAATACAAACGGGACATACACACTTGTAACACACATCGAGCACTATACCAGTAGATATTTCAGTGCCAGAATTTGCCTAGATGAGGAAATTGTATTGGCAATAAACACATGGAAACTCTGCATTGTTATCCAGCGTTTACAGTAACTTAAGTCAAGGACTTCTAGTAAAATAGACATATTTTTTTAGTGGTCATATAACTATTGGCTAAACAAACAGGTGCTAAAATCAATTAACATTTATTATTTCCTCTATTTATTTCTATACAAATGTAATACATTTTTTAATATTCCTTAAAATAAAAAAACATTTAAAAAATTGTAGCCCACCGGTATCGGGAACAGGGTCCAAGCTACCGGCGGTCAGGGCTCCAGAGAGAGGAACCTCCTAACAATACGTGCCATGTCCAGGAGTACCGCTTTCTGAATCAAGCCCTTGATCCAGCTGCCTAACGAGAGCCTCCATTAATTTCCTAAATTAGCATCATTATTAACAATTACTATCTCTTTGAAAGTGCGTTTTCAACTAAGAAATTTAAACCATCTAAATATAGGTCTTTACTGACTGATAATTCACTTACACACGCACTTTTTTTTTCCCCTTTTAAAAAATATTTACATAGGTATTTGTTTCTGCGGCCCTCCAATCTATACAGTAATTTGTATTGGCCCGCGATCGTATCTGGTCTGGACAGCCCTGATCTAAATCATTGAAATACAGAAAATTGGTAACAAAACCTTTTGATGGACGTCTGTCGAGTACAGTCACGAGCACCAATATTTATTTATTTATTTATTTAACACTTCAAGCACAAAGTACAGAGGTGGACTTAATGCCATAGGCATTTTCTACCAGTCAACCTTTGGGTGATGCAGAGACAAACAGTGGTAGGTGCATATATCTGCAAACAAAATAATATCAACAATAAATAAAACAACAATATTAATAATTATTATCAATATGTATACACTTTCCTAAATTAAAAACCAATGTTCGCGAGAAATAACGATTGTAACTAGGAGATAGGTCAGATAGGATCTTTTTCATAAAAATATGAGTTCCAGAATACTATGTATTTATTTATTTATTTAGGTTAACCAACAATTGTTTACACAAAACATTTAACATTAAAGTTTCTTAATAGTACGTTTATAAGTGCAACAATTTCTTACAGGCTAATACAACATGTACCAATTATGGTTATCAATATTATAACGTAGAAGTGCAATATTACAAAGCCAAAAACGATATATACAATTTAAAGCTTTTCAAAAGTTTTTGGTAATTTGCAATTATAACAACAAAAAAATTAAGAACATTACAATAAATTAATAAACAGAATAATAATATTAACAAATTAAAAAAATAAATCAAAATTAAATTAAACTTAAAAAATTAAATTAAATAAAAATAAAAAAATTATAACATTAAAATTAAAACATTAAAAGTTAGAATGATAATAACAAAAATCTCAAAATCACAAAATCAACATTATTATTGGAATTGGTTGTGAGAACAGTGCTCGAAAATTACTTGGTAAAATTGTCCTATGCTGTCATGGTGTATATCGGTAAGATCATTGCAACTGTTTAGGTTTTTACACATGCGTGAATCGGCGAGTTGGCACATGTACGTAACAACATGAAATTTTAATCAGAACTGTAGGAGAAAAACACTTTTAAAAGTTGTTAAGTGTTTACATATTGGTGCTCGTGACTGTACTCAAATGATGTAGTTTTACGAAGCACGATTTTACTTAGACACAGGTCCATATTAATGTGTGTACTACAGTCTGTACCCAGCTTTAGGCACACAGGCTGTTACAACAAAATACGCCCTATTACCGTCCTTTGTTAAGCAAGGCCTTTATTGAAGTTATCAGTAGTTTGTACTGTAGCTAAATATAGGCCGGGGTCGAGCGCCAGTGTGTGGCAAACGACGAATCATTTTCATTGTGTTTCAGTTTATATGGCTTTGGAAATCTAGGGACACCTGGTTTTGATTGTCTGTGATTGACAAGTTGACCTCTGCTCAAATTGTGATAGTTTATTTGATTGTGGCAAAGAATTTGCATTGACTGAAAAATTTATTATGTGTTCAACAGCTTTGTTATTATTTTGCGCCATTTGTTAAATCGGTCCCATAGCTTTATCCATCCCATATGTATTCATAGATGGAATTATGATTAAAAATTGCCTTAGTGGTATAAAGAACAGGGTGTAAAGTTCTTCATCCCCCATTGAAAAGAGAGGATCTTCGGTCCAGCTAGTGGTGTTGTGTCTAGTGGGCTACTGCGCGACAGCTGTCGTCTTAAGTCGCGAATAACTTTTAATAGCGCGATTTAGAATTTTAATGTTAGTTCTTCATTTGTGTCATAGATGGCGTTGTAGTAATTATATAGTGCCGCTACAGCCTTAAGGACCAACGGCTTAAAATGCCAAGCCGTTGGTAATGATTTAGTTAGCAAAGCGATAGATTTTGAGCTGAAGCAACTGGAATTATGATGATAAAACCAAAATAAATAATAAAACACTCAATAGTTGAAACTGTACTTTTGTAGTTACACTTTAACCAACTTATCTACGCAGGCGGGAAAACACAGAACTAACATAAATGTACCAAGCTTGTCATTTCCATGCAAGTTTTCTTGACAAGCAGCGCCACCCTGAACCGCACGCTTAAAGTGGTCATACTAAACCTCATAAAATTATATTCAAACGTTCCTCAATGAATCGTCAAATTAAAATGACGGATGGTAATGATAAAAGTTTCATATCACCTTTTAAACGATTACTGATCAAATGATTCATTTAATGTTTGATTTTATCATTGCCACCGGATTTATGGATAGGTACACGATGATCGTTTAAAAATCATGATTATGAATATTATAATGACGTTTTTAACTGCGATGACTTTCCAAAAAAAACTTATAAGGGACCGTTGTATGTAGATTTTAAATTGCTTACAAACGCGTAGCTTGAAAGGCTATAAACTCAAATAGTACTTTTACCTCATTAAATAGGTAATAGGTAGTAAATACCCACTCATTTACAAAATGCTTATTAAAATATGGGTAAGTATTTAAAATGCACTTTGACTAATGAAAATCTTGACTCGAGTGACGTTTTAATTTTTTAGCGCAACGTAAATGAAATCAACTTGAAATATTATTTACATAAAATTTTAAATTATTTGATGCATATTTTTAATTACCGTATGTTAATTTCTTTGTTTAGTTAGCTCTACTGCTAAGCATGAGGTCCGATTTCAAGTCAGACAGAATGTTATTTAGGTCTTCTACCAGAGTGTGCCTAAAATGACTGTTTTAGCAGAATTACGATTTACAACAATTCGTAAAATGATGAGAAAGTGACAATTCAAAATACTAACTGAGTCTGTGACCATTTTAAGAATTTAACATGATTTGTATTATTATCCTATTACTAGCTTATGCCCGCGGCTTCGCCCGCGTGGATTTCGATAATTGTCCCACGGGGTCATACTACCCGGATAAAAAATATCCTATGTGTTAATCCAGGTTATAAACTATCTATGTGCTAAATTTCATTCAAATCCGGTCAGTAGTTTTGGCGTGCAAGTGTAACAAACATCCATCCATCCTCACAAACTTTCGCATTTACAATATCAGTAATATGATTCTGCTGAAGCAGCTATTTTAGAACCCCACGACTTTCTCAGTTGCAGCCTGGAGTCAGGATTAGTTAATCCGGTTGTTGGGCAATAGGCTCGCCCCCTTCATATGGGACTTTAAACATAGCTGGCGAAATTCGGATGCACTTATTACGTACAGTCGTACACCTCTGTCTCATCCTTCGGGGACTACAGGCGTGATATTATATGTTTAATTTGCTCAAACTCGTGACTAAATAATAACAGACGCTCGGATCGATCTTTAGGTTAAGCCGTGCTTGCCTAGGTTGGTCTATGGATGGCTGACCACCCATTACAAACCTAGTTTCCTCCGTGTCTCGGAAAACAGTTAACCGTTGGTCCCGGCTGGCATTTGTAGATCTTTGACAGTCGTTACAGTGGCCCAAAAAGTCTGATAACCAGTCTTACCAATAGGTATTGTATTACCTAGTATAACTAGGTTGTGGAGGTCAGATAGGCAGTCGCTCCATGTAAAATACTGGTATTCAGCTACATCCGACTGGAAGCCGGCCCTAACATAGTTGGGAAAAGGCTAGGCAGATGATGAAGCTCATTTAAAAGCAACATCAACTTCTAAATCGCTGAGCAGATAAACACCACTTGGTGATCTAAATTTGAAGCAGAAATTCGCCGAATACGTATCATGTTTAGTTCCTAAACAAACTCTCAATATTGACGCTTGAATTTCAATTCAATGTTGACTCAACGGATGCATGATTCTGTAAGGAATTAGTATTTATTTAGGTGTTAAGAAAATATGCGACATTCATATTCAATCGTGGTACGGCTATAAAAACCGTCACATGTATTTTTATTGTCGTTACGTTTTTATTGCTTGAGATTATTCGCTTTATAACTTGTGTTTTTGTTTTGTTAAAGTTTTTATGTAGTTAAAGGTTTTAGAGTTTTACCATGTGTCTTTTAGATTTACTAGCTCATCCTCATATAAATCTATACTTACTTAATGCTTGGTTTTCTTTAGATTACCGTGGAGTAGTTAGAAGCTTTTGGGAGAAGTATTTGCGCTAGAAAATAAAAGAACTAAGTTTTCTCGTTGTTGTGTTGTGCAAATGTGATCCTTATAGTTTGTTAAATTAATAATTTGCTAAATAATAGTCTGGTTACAGTTGTTTAAAATAATTCTTCATTTGTGATTCTCGATCGCAATTCAACGATACAAATAACTTACTAAATAATAATAATTTTTGTTACAGACATGGTTCTTCACGGACACAGATAACCCACAACATCAACGCCAAACAAGTAAGTTAAAACTTTTTCAAACTTCAATAACATTGTTACCAAACACAACCCCAAATATTTATAGCATTTAAGACCTTACTCCATTGTAATAAGAGCCCTTGTTTACAGACGGGCACATGGTAAACACGAACTGTTCCGACTCGCATCAGCGAAAACATCTATGCTGTAAAACGTCCGTGGAATACGACCATTTCCTCGAGAGTGGTAAAAAGTGAGTATCAATTTCTCAAACTTTTCTAAATTTAGTTTATGGTATTTTGGGTCTTATTTTGTGGGTCACAAGAGCTAATCTATAGATGGCAAACAAAGATAAAAATTTCAAGTGTTATTGTAATTTTATTTATTATATTTTCGCTCTTATTCTTTGGTAGATAAGGGTTATATTCTGAGAGAGAATTGGCGATAGATTTATTTATCGTGGACGTGTTCGAAAGTTTAACAAGATAAGCGTGTTTGTCCGATAGTTTGTGGAGATTGTTTTCTTAGTGGACGCAAATCTTTAAGTCCTGAGCAAGTAATATTCTTTTATGACTACGCTAGCTTTTACTGGGATCCGATCGTATTGATGGGTATTCCCCTACTTCTATTCACAAAAGATAAAACTAATCCCTGATTTAATATTGAAGTTTCGCGGTTCTTCTACCAAAACTTTGTCTTTTTCGTTAAAACTAAAGAAATACTGTTTTGAGGCAAAATTCTACCTACGAGCTTTCTTACTTACTAACTTAGTATTCATCCCAAATACGAATTCCGAGACTTAAATTATGTGGAAATTAAGCAATTAATTTAATTCATAGTAACCCGCTTCCTTGACAAGGCAAATGCTAATGATCATAAAAACAAAGCATTCTTCTCAGTACTCAAAAACAAAAACAATCTAAGATTCACCCCGAAGGTTTATACCATAGAGTTTATCATTCATAATTATGGTGAGCCATACAGCATCACTCAGACCATCACAGCGACACATCTCAGCAATTATAACGCAATCAAAATAACGTTTGTTACTCAAATCAGACGAGTGATGGATGTGAATTAATCAGAACTGTAATTATAAATTTAGATGCTAAGCTACAATTATCTGAAGGTACTTTACATACGAGATCTCACGCACCGTTTATTCTGCAAATTAGGTAGAAGTGGGATGAGATTTTCGTTACAGACGAACCCTTGTTTCAACAAGTTAATTTATTCATGTTGGAGACTTGAAAGTAATGTGTTGGTGTAATTAAGAATCTTTCAAGTGAAAAATAGATTAATACGAAATCATCTTTTGCTAGGCTTTTGCTAGTTCAAATTTGTTTAGCCCAAAACTCAGCCACGCGAACCCCGCTCACTGATGCAGTGAGTAAGTCATCAGGTGCGCAGGTGATAGGGCATGTGGTGTATAATGGAAGGTGGGCCATTGTCTGTGGGGAGACACCGCATACGCACTTGAGGTGTGAGCCGTCCATGAACCCTGCAGACATTGTCTTTACTCCGGCCGACTTGGGTTCGAAGTATGTTTAGAGATTTCCGATTCGTAAAAGTTTTCTTAGGTGTGTGGGCCCAGCTAGCCCAGCCAATTTCAACGCCTCTACTGCAAGGTGCAATCAATGGCGGGAGCGGTTTCAACCCCCTGACAACTTCATCGATCGATCAGAAAACCTTCCACCTGGGCACGCGTTGCCGCGGCCGACTTGGAAATCACTGTGACGATATTTAAACTCTAGTAGACTCCATAATGAGAAGATTTCAAAAAAGAGAGCGAACAATACAAATCTAATATTGAAATTACGCCGAGTCTCGTAGACCGACCGAATTAAGTCTCGACCATGGCCGTAAAATCTTTTAAGCCATGCAAACAATCCTATTGACTAATTAAGAGCAGGAAATCGTTGCACGTAAATTAGATGCAGGAAAATAGCACTCATTGCCCGACGAAGAGCGGAAACCGTAATTCAAAAGGTCAAAGCGGAGTGCAGTCTGAATGCAATGCGGGACGATTCAACAATTTGAATGACCGTATTGGAAAACGCAACGCATTGTGAACACCGGACCCAAAGACCAATCAAGGTTATGTTTTAGATTGTTTGTCAAGTCATTATCAAGAAAAATATAAATTAGAGTGGATGGTAATAGGTTTTTTTAATAGTTATAAAAACGTGTTTAGTAAACCCAATATTTTTCCTGCAATTTAGACCGAACAAACAACGGAAGTTTTTCTCACTACTAATACGCTAACCAGAAAAAAAAAACGATTAAGTTGACAAACATGAAACACAGCGGCATTCTAAACTCCTTCAATATTTTTCTAATAAAACGGGCGTAGTTCAAAGTTTTTCTAAACCGCATCGTTAGTCAGAACCAGCAGTGAGTAAGTTTTTGTTTTCACTAAAAACAAAACGCTCTTAACTTCTGTTTTTAGAAGCACCGCTGTCTGTTTAAATATTGAACACAAACTTTAGTTGGACGACTCTAAAGACTCTAATGACCGTATTATGGTTAACGACAACTTTTCCGTTTTTACACTCGAAATAGACGAATATTCTAGTTTATTACTGAAGAGAGAAACTAGAGTGATAATATACTCGCACACGACATTTCATAAAGTCCGACTGCACTGGTAAAGAACATTTTTAGGAAGAACATGAAGCAATTTTGAAAGCAGATTAAAATTCCTCCCGTTTGTGCCGTCTCTGAAATAGGAAATGTTTTTTTTTTCTCCAGTCCATATCAGAGGTTGACAACACTTGTAAAAAGGAATCGTATGAGCGTGGTTGGATTTTTTTCAAATGTGTTTGGCCATTTGAACGAAGAGTGTTTTACTAAACCCAGAGCATGTCGAAGGCTTTTTAATCAGTAGACAACAGCGTCACCAACGAAGCTCAACGCTCAAACACAAACAACAAACGTTAATGGTTTTTCAAGAGCAAGTTCAATATTATTTTGGGCTCACAATAATTTTCACGCGTTTACTCAGAACCGACTAATGTTTTTGTTGAAACTTCTTGCTTTATTCCCACAGTTGTGTTTTGAAGTGCAACCCCAAACGCATTAGTATCACATTTCAAGACATTGGGTATCATCAATGTTGTATTTCTTGCACCTCCTCCACACGTATGTCTAAACGGGCGAGTATTTTCAAGAATTAGGTACATAAGAGGTCCATTTTGGTTGTCATTACCGGCACAATGACCCTCATTCTTTGGCATTGCTACAATACTCAATACTCAATACTCAATACTTTATTGCATTCCATAATGTATACAAGGCTGGTAGGTAAATTATAGAGAAACAATTATGGACCCTGTCGGGCACAGCAAGTTAGTTTTTAGAGGAGAGGATGAAGCGCTTTTTGTTTAAAAACATAATAATATTGAAATTATAATATTGAAATTAAGGAGTAAATCTTATATTTAGATATTTAAGTAGGTAGATATTATTTATGAGTAGATTTATATTAATTTTGTTTATTATTAATGCTAGCCACTAGCCACCGCGTAGTTACAGGAAATGTTCCTTTATCTCATTAGTTGTAGTTGGCACTTCAATGACGACAATGCCTCCAAAACATAGCAGTATCGTAAATTATCAATCAACTCCGTTTATCACAGTCCATATCTAGACATACTCATCACGTACTTAAATAAAATGTATTCTTAATACTGTACCCATAAAAGTTTGCTACAATTATTGTTATTATTTATTCCAAATTTGGAGCCATATTCAAATTATTTGAATAATGAATCCCACAACAATTTCCCATAAGCCTATACAAATACAGAGAGTAATTGAACGTTTCCGGTCGAAATAAACATTTAATCGGTATAATCGATGATAAAGCTATTAATTATACGCCGCCTAACAATCTCCTTGGCACGAATTGTAATACTCTATTCATGGAGTTAGCTGTTGTAACAAAAGCCTTTGTAACGTGTCGCTGAAGTCTCGTTACTTGCGCCCATTAATTTTCTTTGCCTACGCATCAATTTGTCCATAAAACTGAGTCTGAACCTTTCGTAATAAACGTCCGATGCGGTGATCTTTTGTAGGCAGTTCTTCCGGAACAAATGAAATGGGCTGAATGCGGAGCCTGTAACAGTCGCAAGGTCAATGAGATCGTTTGATTTTATGTTGAGAAAGATACCATGACACGTAGTAGATTTGTTGTAATTGCGAGAGCGTGTCCTGAAGTATATTTTATTTACTATGAGTAAGCGATTTGTAAGCTCGTCGATTTCGTGAATCAATTCTTTTAGGTGTGGTTTTTACCAAGTATGGTATATTTCAGTATTTCTGCCGATTTGACAAAGTACAGGCTGCTTTTCCTTTTGTAGATTTTTGATAACTTAACTAAGACACAAACGAAGCTTCATATGAAAGTTTAAAAAGTTTTTAAATGCATTAAAAGTTATAGCCGATAGATATAGATGTCTCATACATTAAAAGGCTACTTATACCCTATCTAGGGATGTACACGTTTTTACTTCAAAAACCATGACACACTAAAACATCAAAATATACGAGCGGTTAGGAATCGAACAGCTCTTTTATTGGTCCCAGGTGGACTGTAATAGGATTATCGTACGTTAGCGGTGTAAGCTTCACTGGATACGTAAAACGGTGGATTGTTACGTACAAAATTGGTAGTCACGAAGGGACCTTTTGTCTGTTGCGTAAACGGAATTGGTTATGATATACTGTGTGTTGCTTTCACCGAAATAAGGATTATGATTGTGTCTTTTTCTTTTGGCTCCTAAGCCGTTTTTGTTACTAACCCTAATGGCCTTCCTTATTCATGTAATTTGTTATAATGTTAGCTTGCCTTCTGTTTTCTTTCTTTATATTTTCATTTCCCTAGTCTATTCTAGCTACGTAATGCCGTTCATTTCTAGTTCTTTTACTTCTGCATCAAAATATTAATCTCTATGTTACTTATCAATTTTTTGTCTAGCAACTCCATCCACGAACAACCGGTCAGATGTTAATCTCGATGGTATTTATTGCTTTCTTACGAATGTGATTTCCATTTTAGAGTCTGTTTTTATTTAGGGCTTTCTTAAGAAAATGTTTGAGCTACATCTGTTCACAAGTTAGTTGTTTAATTTAATAATGAGTGGGTGTGCAATTTGAGTTAGGAACAAAATTATTTGTGGTGGGTCTCCCAATTCCATTATACTATACGGGATGTTTTTGTTTCTTAAAACCAAACCCAATCGTATTCATAAATCATCCTCAAGTGCACTGAAAAACTTGCCTTATTCTTTATAAGTACCACAGGGTTTTACTATTTGTTCTGCACAATTTTTCAAATAAATTATTTAAGACCGCACCTAACAGCAATTATGGGCGGATATGGAAATAACATAGCAGTGAGTAATTCGTTCGGCTTTGCTCGGTTAATAACATACTTAAGCTTAGGTCCGCAGATAATAAATAGTCTCGATCTACAATTAAACAGCTGTCTTGCAAGAAATACACGTCGACCGATCCAATTTCGCAAATGCAAACACGATATGCAAGAAACCCGATCCAGATTATAAGTTGTCGAGTGGCGCCCATTTGTCGTACGCCATATTGCAATATGTGGTCACGGATTGCGTACACGCAGCTCCTGTTATTCGCCTCTGAGCGTAATGTCAGTAAATTACACCGCAACGCTAATTATTGGCACCCGAAGCAAAATTCTTGTTCGTACGAATTTATAAACACTCTGTACTCGCAATTATTATTTCCTTCAGCAATTCTGGATGCAGCTGGTTAATTCGCGTTTTCGTGTAGATACTCATTTGACGATCGTTGAAATTGTCGGTTACTTTTATGGGCGTCAATAATGGAACCAATTTTTTCGTTCATCGTCGTCTTTATTTTTGATACTCACGTAATGATCGTTCGTTTTTATAATCTTTTCGGTCTACGGTACTGATGGTATTCAATGCGTCGTTCTATCGAAGTACTTTAGGAGAATTTTAACAGTTTTTTTTTTTGTTTGAAACAGGTGGTTCTGCCATTTCGACGATGACAACTACGTAAACGTGCCCCGCTTAGTCACCATCCTGCAGAGATACAACCATCAGCAAGAATGGTACTTGGGACGGCCATCTGTCAACAAACCACTGAACATATTCACCAAGCCTTCTGAAAGGGTAAAACATAAACAATTTTCCTTTTGACATAATTATGATAAATGGGACGGCTTTTAACGGAATTGATTTAATAAGTTTGTTATAAAAGTTTAATTTGTTCCAGCTTATGTTCTCATTTTGGTTCGCCACGGGCGGTGCCGGATTTTGCATAAGCAGAAGTTTGGCTTTGAAAATGTTACCTGTTGCAAGGTGAGCGATTTAAACTTTCTAATTAAAACGTTATAACGCAATTACTATTTAACTTCGTTAAATGATACAAAGCATTCCTACCAAAGCAAACAAAATTTAACAGAATCCAAATGGCTGGTTTCGATTTGACTTAAAGCTTTTGGCAGAAATGTTTCATTTTCTATAGAATCCCTGCGGTGTGGAGAAGTTCGTGGCTAAATAATAACAGCCGCTCGGGTCGATCTTCAAGTTAAGCCGCGTTTGCCTAGGTTGGTCCTTGGATGGGTGACCACCCATTACTTACCGAGTTTCCTCCGTGTCTCGGTAAGCACTTTAAGCCGTTGGTCCCGGCTGTCATTTGTAGATCCTTGACAGTCGTTACAGTAGTCAGTGGCCCCAAAGTCTGACATCAGTCTCACCAAGGGGTTTCGTATTATACAGTACTAATTGGGCTGTGGTAGAGGTGAGATAGGTAGTCACTCCTTGGCAAATACTGGTATTGGGCTGCATCCGGTTAGATTGGAAGCCGACATCAACATAGTTGGGAAATACTAGGCAGATGATGATGATCTCTGAGATGTGGTATCAATATTAAACTTTGTTGCAGTGGAGGCAGATTCATCAGTGTTTGTGAAGGCATACGATTACCAGATGACGTCACCATGGGGTTTATAATAGGTGAGAACTTTTCTATGCTATTGCTACTAACATTTCATGGTAAAATCGCATCAAATAATAAAAATGGCGTCTCTTCATTGGTTTGCAGAGCATGTGGTGAAGAATAACTTGACTCTAGTACCGGAGTTCCATTCTCACTTGGAACAAATGAAGCTGTTGCCGGTAGAAACGTTTCGGGATCAGATCTCCTTCAGCTACTCGGGACCGAAGGACAATATGAATGTCATCAATGTGCCTGGATTTGACACGAGATATGATCCTACTAGGTAAGAGATACTAGCTTACCGTTAAACTCTGATGTAGGATTTCCAATTAAATATATTATTTAATGGTAAACTTACGACTTTCTTGCTACCAGGATACTAAGTTAACTTGCGGTTTGAACAGCGTAAGTTACAAATTACTACTGTAACTAACCTTTCTGGTAATGTTTCTTGAAAATAACGACATATTGTATGTATATGTCGGATCCAGTCATTAGTACGGACTTGTAATGATTCGCAAGTACGCCAGTGGTGACATCACTCGACCTACTTACAAGTCTACCCACAGCACAGCGTGTTTCTAGAGCCCTGATGTTTACAGCTCGAGGCGAGGACGACATTTAATGTTTGATCGCAGCGGAGTTGAGACATCCTGGAACTGCACCCGATTCATTGTGCCCCGAGTTATTGTGTTAAATTGTAATTTCAAGTAATTTGTTAATTTAATAGAAACAGTGTATCGCACTCAGTGTTATTTCATTGCACGAAACTCATCTTCTGCCCACGTGATGTACGAGCCTAACGGGATAAATCCTGACAATCCGACATAATATACTCGTATATTATTTAACAAGGAATTTTGTTAGTCTCTCTCCCGAGACTTCGTTATAGAATAGTTTGTTGACACCATCCTTTTTTGTTACAGGTTCCTGTCGCTGCATTGTTTCCTATTTCCACACTTCAAGTTCTGTCCTAGATAACATCAAAACCTTTATGATGAAGGGATACAAATTTTAAATTGTTTGAAAAACGATGAATTAACGGACAAATTCATTAAATCTTCCATAAAACGCAAAAGTGCAATAAAAAGTCTAATATTCATATTGAAAAATTAACAGATTTATACAAGAAAATATTTTTTGAAGATTTTATGACATAGTTTAGGTTGTGATATTAGTTTTACAAAGGAAGAAGGCAAGAGTGCATGAAGAATTATAATTTGTAAAAATTGTCGATAGTGTAAATGCTTTTAACAAAATGTATATTGTTTCTGTATACAAATTGTAATGTCTATAAAAAATCTGTGATATTAGAATATTCTTTTGTGTAGTTATATAATATAAATGTTGTATTTAAAGGTATCTACAGTCAAGTGTTATGACATTGTTTGTAAATTAAGTTGTTTATTAAATAAACAATTTTAAAATATTTACTTGTGTCTTTTAGTCAGTTTTCAAAGTTACACCTTCGTAAAAGTCGGTTTTTCTCCAAGTTCATATCAGTAACTGCTAGCGGATCGTGGTTACTATAGACATTATATTCCGTGTACGGAGAACAGCTCGGCTATTGACTATGCCACGGAATCGACCACATGACAGTGGATGACGGAGAAACCACACGGACCAACTTCAACCGTCGTACCTGCTTTGACTGGAAGACAATAATATCATACATTAGAAATTTAAACAAGACAAAAATATACACGATTTCACGAATCTTGACACAAACTATTCCATGGAATCAGTTTCTATTTACATGATTTTAGAGGCTTGAATCATATAGGTGCTGATACCTCGTTTATTAAAGAAAAGTCTGCTGTTTTATTCATTTACAATTTTTTAACCGGGTAGGTACAGTCGCCAGCACATCAAGTTACCACAAATTGTCAAACTTACTCCAAATAGTTCAATATCGAATGAGAAAATTTGACATTTTGTAGTAACTTGATGCACTGGCGACTGTACCTACTGCCGACGAAAAAATTCAACCCTAAAGTTTATCTACAATCCTTGTTAACAGTTTATGCTATAATGTACTACACCGTGGATATGCTCTTAAAATAATGTTGAGCAAACAATTACCAACAACGAATTTCTTCTTAACCAGCTGCAGCTTTCTTATTTTTTCTTTTCTTTTCTTTTATTTATTTATTTATTTATTTATGTACACTCAAAATACTTAATAAGACATTATATTAAGATAGAAGAGCACAAAGGTACTGCTTATTTCATACGAAATCTCTTCCAGCAGACCTGCGAGAGGAAAGTATTTTCTTCTTTTTCTTTTTTTTTCATTCTTATTTCTTATAAATGAAACAGTCTCATAATGAAGACGGAGAAGAAATAAAATACTAAATCCACGTCTGTCATTGTAACAAAACAAATGTTCTTTCTTGTGCACTAGTTTACAGGCAGCTGCACAAATAAAGTTAAGTAATAATTCCTACGGACGTCTGGCTTACGTCCCGAGTTTTCTTCATAATAAAGTGGTCCTCTTGAAATACTTTGCATACTTGGAATTAATTTAAAAGAACCTTTTGAAGAATACAGGAACACATAGAAAGAAAGAAAGAAAACATATTTATAAGGCCACACCACAAGTGCACACAACAAACAAAAAAATTAAAATATAAAAAGATTAAATTTACACAAAAAGGTTTAAACTAAACAAAAAAAAAGAGATAATATTGTGTACTTATACATACATAAACTCACGCATTTTTTCCATGAGGGGTAGGCTGAGAGGGCCTGAGACTACTGAACGCCACCTGCAATGAATCCTTACACACTCCTTGGCCTCGTCCACTTCATACGTCTCGTAATTACAAACACGCAGGTTGCGCGTACTACACACCTGACTTTTCTGAAGAACCTCACCAATAGGGTCAGATTATGTCCTTCGAGTGCGTACGGAAACACAAGACAAAATCTATACAAATAAATAAAATTGAAGTGTCTGTTTGTAACATCAAAATAACAGCTTTTTACTGAATGCTTATAAAAATATATACGACACTTTTTAAAATTTTGTCTGTCTGTCTTTCTTCCGATCTGTCGGTCTGTTTGTTCCGGCTAATCTCCGAAATGGCTGGACCGATTTTGACGGGATTTTACTGGCAGATAGCTGTTATAAGGTCTAACATAAACTAATTTTCTTTTAGAATAAGAATTATTGTTCCGTGCAAAAAAATTAAAACCCTTGAAATTGGTAAGAAAATCTGTATCAAAGCGAAGTAATATTTTATTTCAACAATCACCTGTTAATAAAGATTTTATTTATTTATTTATAATTATTTCACACGAACGAAGGTCGCGGGCAACAGCTAGTATATTATAATTATGTTGCTACCTATATTATACCTTTATTTTTCGTACAAGGACAATGCTATCAGAATGCCCTGCACCTGCCAATGACGTCATGCGGTAAACTCACGTAGTATGAAGATTATGGGCACATCAAATCGGCCCAGAATGTTCCACTATTAAACATTGGTAAGGGCCTCATATTGCCGGCCGTAATGAACTCGTATGATCATAAGGGATGGGACATAGTCGTAAGCATCACCAAATTGCTAGTCATCAGAGCACTCCAAAAAAAAAAGATTTTTTTTCTGGGTTGCCGTATTTGATGAGTAGGAATATA
The DNA here is from genome assembly GCA_963576755.1 of Noctua janthina. Lineage (NCBI taxonomy): Eukaryota > Metazoa > Arthropoda > Insecta > Lepidoptera > Noctuidae > Noctua > Noctua janthina. The sequence goes on from OY755058.1 coordinate 5,297,672, forward strand.
GAGGGTTTACAGCGGCAATTTAAAAAAAAAAAAGCTTCTGTTCCATACAAGGCATACGTGTAGGTATTGCACTTTGTATTAAACAACAGATTCTTTTTAAATTACAGATTAAAAAAATTCTATGTGAGGTTCAGTATGATATACAGTCACGAGCACCAATATTTTTGCACCTTCCTAAAATTAAAAACAATTTTCGCGAAAAATAACGATTGTAATTTGAACTTAAAGGTAGGTAGGTAGTTCTTTTTCATAATAAAATGAGTTTTAAAATACTATGTTCGTAACAACATGAAATTTTAATCAGAACTGTAGAAGAAAAACACTTTTAAAAGTTGTTAAGTGTTTAAATATTGGTGCTCGTGACTGTACTGAATACGTGGTAACAGTTTGTGGTTCGGTGTCCTTTCCATCTTTTATAATATATTGACATGATCCCTAAGCCGCTTCTTAGGGCGCTCACAAGCCAAAATGTAGTGACGACAAAGAGGTAATCTTATTGCCCCTAGTACCAGTAGGTACAGACACAGATAATATAATACTACGTACAGATACCCAATCCCATACAAAGAAATGATACCTCCCTAAAACTGGCAATCGGACTGGCTATTTTTTGTCCTCCATTTTTTCGACAGATGGTAGCACCAACGTCTCACTGATTACCAGAGGCAGTAGTTTTACAACGCCATCTAGGAGTAGGCCTAGTTTCTAGGTGGCATCGATACTACTAGATGGCGCATAGATTCTCTACATCGCACCGTGCGTTCAAGGACAAATAGATAATAACAATACAACAAAAAATATCTCTAGTTGGCGAAACGGTTTCATTTGTGTGAGTGAGCTAACAAACATCTCTTTGCGGCGAATGCGTCTTCATTTGTTTTTGTTGAATATTTCAATACTTTTAGAGCGTTTACTACTTACGGCATTTCGTATAAACTTTCAAGTTCTTTTTTTTCGAAATGACTGAACTGATTTTAATGAAACTATATACACTTAAGCAATATACATAGTTCTAAAAAATTATCAGAGAACATTTTCGAAAAATAGTATTACAGCTAAATTAGGTCGATTTTAGATTCATAGAAACAGAAATTTCCAATTATCTCTTTTTTTAAAATGACATTTCTAAAATGTTCTCTGAGAACTTTTTCGACTTAAGTATCCTGCTTATGCGTATGAAGTTTCATTTATATCGGTTCAGAAATTTAAAAAAAAAGGACTTGAAATTTTGTATGAAATGCCGTAAGTCGTAAACTTTCTTAGAGCCAAACCACACGGCACGGTGCGGCGCCGTACCGCAAGCCATTTCGCCGCACTGACAAACACACGGGAAGTGCGACATCGCAGCGGCGATAAAAAACTATTGGCTTGCCCTACGTACTACAGTCTGTAATAACAATGGATCGCAAACAACTGTGCGGTGCCACGCCGGCGCCGCTCTGTTTATCCATTCCCGCCTCGTCTCGATTCAGGCACGCGCGCGGTGCGGTGCCGGAGAGCACCGCACAGCGCCGTGTGGTTACAACACATTGTTGTATGTAGAAAACCGGAGCGGCAACGCTCGGGCGCCGCGCCGGAGCTGCACCGCGCCCTGTGGTTTGGCTGGAGAAAACGCCAGGGCAGCGCGCGAATTTTTTTTTTTACCATTTTGCAATGTGCAGGTCAGTGTCAGGCTGGATGTTGAACAAAATATGATGCGCGACCGTAACGCGTATGTATTTACAGTATTATAATAATTAAAATCGTCAATACAATCCCATTGAATAACTATTTCATGAAAAAGTCTTTCAATGGTATTAAATGAACTTAGAGGGTTGTATTGATGATTTTAATTATTACAATTCTGTAACTACATACATGTTACAGCCGCGAATCATATTTTAATCAACATACAACCTGACACCGACCTGCAAATTGCAAAAAACGTAAGAAAATTTACTTACGTTAGATACTCGGACCCGCCATAAAGTTTGCAGATCATCACTTGCAGCTCATTATAGGTACTCAAATCAATCAAATCTAGGTCCTATACAATTGCTTTTAATTTAATGTAGTTACTGCGGCAAGGAAATGATATGAAAAGGTAGGTACTAGGAGTAGGAGGATGAAAGATGGAAGTAGGTACTAAGTACCAACTTACATAAATAACAAAAAACAAACGGAATAATTTTATAAAAATATTTTAATACTTCAATCAAATACCTAACTGCTTTTGTAGTTTAATTTTTGTCTTTTAGTTTGTTTTAATTGCATAACTGTTAGGTTTTAACAAAAGAAACGCGAAGTCATTTGAAATAAAAACTAAAATTATCCTTTTCAAGGCATTGGTACGTTGTCATCTAGTGTATGCCAGTATAGCATGGAATCCTATGTATGCTGTACATTCGCAGCGCCTCGAGAACATCCAGCGAGCGTTTACGAGACATAATTGCATACATGTCCACAGGAATATCCCACCGATGTCCATACGAAGAACGTTTGACTTTCTTTAAACTTGAGTCGCTTCGAAACCGTCGACAGTGCGACGGTTTCGAAGCGACTCAACTCATGACTTAGTTTTTCTCCATAAGGTTGTCAATAGTCAAATTGAATGCGAACAGTTGCTAGAACGTGTAATGTTGCCAGTCCCAAACAATCGTCCTAGACAGCTAATTTCTAGACTTTTTCAAACGCAAACCAACTCACCAGTATCAAGAATGTGCATTCAATACTACGAACTCAACTGTAAATTACTTGACTTGGATGTGTTCTTTGGTTCCCTACCGAAGTTCAAAAGCCTGTTGCGCTCTCATATGAACCTACATTTAAATGGCTATAATTAGTTTCTTATCAGTTTTATTTGGATTTTTTTTTATTTTGTTTTGTGTTTATTAGTGTAAGTCAGTTTTTTGATCTCTTCTTTAGTTTAAGGCAAAGATGTTTTGTTTTCTATTTTATGTTACATTTTATTTCTTTAACTTTACAATAAAATAGCTATATTGTACTTAAGAGAATGTTGTGTACACCTGTAATTGGTACCTACATAAGAACCCTAACCTGTATATTTCTATTGTTAAATGTAAAATCTATGTACTGTAGGTGTATCTATTTTAAATAAATAAATAACTAAAAATTCTTGAAGCATTACTTTTGAAGTGATGTTTTCCTAAATTTATTATGTTATAGCGATCCGCCCCGGCTTCGCACGGGTGCAGTATATATGTATATATAAACCTTCCACTTGAATCACTCTATCTATTAATGAAAACCACATCAAAATCCGTTGCGTAGTTTTAAAGATCTAAGCATACACAGGGACAGACATACAGCGGGAAGTGACTTTGTTTTATACTATGTAGTAATTAGTTTTACTACAGGTTAGGTTTTTTTACAGTTTGTTATATTTGATTTTTTCTTTTTTGATCAACCTGGAAGACATTTGAAGGGTCATTTTTAATTTCTTGCACTTTGGAGTGTTCGTTGATTTCCTTTTCTTTTATATGTCAAAACATAAAAGTGCACTAGATGCAGTTGGTTCTTCAACATTTGGACTGTTACAAGTCAGTTGTGTCTTATACACTTTGGTTGCGAGTCAAAATTTTCAGTACAGGTGAAGTTTCTTGAGCTAAAAAAACAGATATAAAGGTAACGTAAGCTCTATGTTACAAACTATTGACGACCTGTAAGAACAGTTCTTGTCATTCTTAAAAACTTACACACAGAATTCCCATAAATGAGGGTACAATAAAATTGTGATTATTTAAAAAAATGCCTTGTGATGTTGATGGACATGGTGAATGCAGTGTCATGACCGAGCATTGCACATCGTTGTGGTTTTGAGGCACTGCCATTTTTGATAATTTTTTCCTTTTGCCAGTTTTAGTCTGAATGAACTTATCATCGCAGTTCCTGATGATTAAGGTGAGCTACCGTCATGTTTCCTAAAATCACAAACAATATGTTATTGACTAATATATGGCCACATTTTAGATGTATATTGTTGAGCTATTAGTTTTCAGTTAGTTCTCAACATTTATAAAAACAATTTGGAGTAACCATTGGCTATAGACGTTAGTAGTAAGTACATATTTTATTTTATAGAGTCTTTATCACACAATACTTATCAATGTTACATTATAATTATTTGATCATACTATGTACTCCTAAATCAATTAGTTTCTGTAATGAGTAGTTAAAACTGAAAATCAGTGTATGTGCGAGTTCAGGAGACGTTTAACACCAGTTAAATTTGATGTATTTCGTCATTAATTTGATTTTTATTTTTAGTATCTCAAAAGTGACTACATAATATTTTAGCCGTAAATACACTTACCACAATTGCTCAACCAAACTGCCAAACGACTTGCATGTCCAGTTGGAATCCGACACATTGAGAAATCTTTCGATGACTGTTCGCTTAAATATGAGCACTTGATAGGAGCCATATTGAGTGTACTTTCTAAAATCAAAATCCAAAGTTTTTACTAACATAAGTCGTCGTATGTGCAAGATTCGTTGTTGTACAGTATCCAGGGTCCAGGTCAAGACATAGGGAGGTGTCTTTTCTAAAATCCATAGTTCGAACCGAGGTCGGTTAGAAGAAAACAAAAACGCATTCAAAGCTGGGTACTGGGAGTCAGACATGACCAAAACAGAATTGACATTGACATTGACAGACAGAGTAACTACCTACTTTGAAAACGTTTCGTGCAATGCTAGTTCCGGTTTTAGTTACATGAAAAAATATATAATTATTTACCATAAACATGTTGGAAATATTTCTTACATTTCTGTGAACAGTAATAGATTTAAAAAAAAATACTGAATTTCCTTTAAATGAATTAACTAAACATATTTAGCAACGATTGTGGTTACATTGTATGTGACGCTTTGAGTAAAACGCCATCTATTGCAAAGAGCTATAGACAAAATGGATAACAGATAGCTCCTTTAACTAACTTTATCATTCTATGGGTTCGAATGAATTAGAAAAGTCTTCAGTTATTTTTTTTGTCGAAATTACGTGATTTGTGAGTATAAATAGATAAATCAGCATTAAACAAGGAAGTTTTGATTTTTACTAATCTTACTTCAGCCAAAATCTGCCGTTTAACTCATTTTAGTGGTTGTTAATTTCATAACTGTTACCTATGCTGCCATCTATGATATTTTTTCAAGACTAATTATAATGTGTTCGAGATGGGACCCCATGGTACAGATAAGTTTAACATTTGAGTGCTCTTGACAAAAAAACGATAAAATATTAAGTCATGAAATTTGTCCAGTCAATTTCTATTTAAGTATAGCTACCTATTAAATAAATCTCACTACAGATCAGTTTATTCCAGCATTTATTCCACAACACTCATTACCATATTGAAGTCATACCACTATTACACTTATTTGAATAACATTGATGATAATCACCAGAACATGATCAGAGCGGATATAAACACCTCATAACATGCTGCACATAATAGTATACACTGAAATAGTCCAATGTAAGTAGAAAACCTTGTTACATATTAATAGTTTACCGCAAAAATAAAATAATTCAAACTAATTACAAAAACGGATAGAAAATAATTCAAACTTAACAACAAGGAAAATTAATAAAGCACTCTTCCTGTCTCTACTTATTTAAAAAAATTGCTGTGTCCGACAGGCTCCATAATTGTTTCTATTTTTTTTATTTACCACCTGTAAATGTACATTTGGGATATAGCAATAAACGATTTGATTTGATAGATTGTAAAATTACTATATAATTAATCGAACTAGTGGGTATACTATTAGGTACACCTCTGCCTTACCCTTCGCGGATTACAGGCGTGATGTTTTATGTTAAACTAGCGACCCGCCCCGGCTTCGCACGGGTGCAATATACATATAAACGTTCCTCTTGAATCACTTTATCTATTGCTGAAAACTGCATTAAAATCCGTTGCGTAGTTTAAAAGATCTAAGAGTACAGATAGTCCTCACGTCCCAGTCGCCGCGGGAGACGCCCTGGGCGTTGGGGGTCACGTGGTGGCTCCCGGCCACCGTAGGCGCGGGCCTGTGGACGGCGAGTTATGGGCCAGCTCGCCGTCCGGCCGTCTTATGACGACAGGCCGTGTCGACGGCGCGTTCGTGTTCCACGTGCGCCTTAAAGAGATGTCAGCAAATAAGTAGGGGTCCGCAAGGGCCGATGCCTGCCAGGGCTGCGGGACTGTTCGAAAGAGATACCGTGGCCCTGGAACACAAAGGGCAAAGAAGGAACATGGATGAGTTTTAGTCAGTACAAGTCTGACACTCCCTTCCGCTCCGCCCAGAGTGGTCATTTGATGATTTCCCATCCGGAAAAAAAAAGAAAAAAAAAAAGAGTACAGACAGTGTGACAATGACAGGACAGTGTAAAGATGAAGCTTCAAAGGCCTTGACAATTGAAAACTACACGTAACATCACAGATTAGAATCTATAGACACAATTCCAGTCAATGTCAATGCGATAATACAATAATGAATAACGTCAACATTTCTAGATTGCATATATAGTTAGAGTTAGTTAAAGTATATTGTTTAATAATACATCGATTATAATTTACCATTTGATAAAAAAGAATATCGATTTGAATACCTATCTAAACGGGTAACGATTTAGAAAACAATATATATTTGAATATAATCTAAATGGGTGTCAATTTAGATAAGTAAGTAATCTAAAAAATGCTACTTCATTACACAGAAAAATATATTACGGGAACCATTATGCCAAATTATTATCCGTCGGATCCTGATAAGTATTAGGCGCCTTCGTTTGGCATTGTGCGGACTCTAGAGGTATGGTGTCCGAAACAGACCATGGTTCCATGGATCATGGATCGACAGTAATCGTTCGGGCGTGGTCGCGACACATACTGCCTAGGAACTGCTCTGTATTTCCTTTTAAGTTCAGAGTATTAGTTAGTGCAGTAGTGTTCGTATTTGACTCTGTAACGACTCTGATACCCGGATCCCATTCTGCTCCCACAACTGTTTGTTAGACACTGTGTATGTCACTAAGTACGTCCTGACCAGGGTCCTATGTATCATGATGATGACATTTATCCAAATTATTCAATTTCTTTTATCATCATTGGCAGCCTCTTCTTACACATTTTTGAGTACATACATACAGTTATATTAAAGTCTCATGTAATAGAGGGCGAGCCTATTGCCATTAACCGGGCTCAATTAAAGACTCCGTGGCTGCTACTGAGAAATTCCTGTTGGAAAAAACCCAATATCGCTTTGCCCGACTCGGGAATCGAACCCAGGACCTCTTGCTCAGCAGTCGTGCTTCCGACCACTAGGCCCAACGAGGCACACACAGCAACAACAACAAACAACAGTGCAAATGCACAACAGTGGAAATGTTAAAGGTTTATTATAATTATGAATTCCTTTTAAGTATTATGTCTACGTTGACGTCAGAATCGTCTGCAAGCTTCGAGTATAATTAAGCTTCGTATTAAAGCAAGATAAGATCGTATTCATATTCATTAGTGTGGGTGTCGCGAATCTGCGACGATGTGCGCATCGCCTTACACGGCGACCGCGACACCGCATTCATGGAATGTAGGGTGATTGTCCCCGTAGATGCGATGCGGTCTGCCATCCTGATATACGTATAAGATTTATGCAAGAGCATTGAAAACATCGTTCTGGACTGCGAGATGATTACTAAATCGAATTATGAATGGATCAATTTAAGAGCATTGCTACAATATGTAGCAAGTTTCATGAAATGAAAACTAAGCGATGACATTTCATCAATTACCTAAATAAGTGGTAGAAAGAATATTTGGTAGATGACGAAAATGTATTGTGATGGACTGTGAAAAGATGTTATGGCTAGAAAGAGGATGACTAATGATATCATGCCTACTAGAGAAGACTTATGGAAGAAGACATGCTGCGCCGATTCCAAATAAATTGAGATAAGGGCAAGAGTGAGTTAAAAAATGTACGAATATAATAACAAATCTATTTATGATCATATGATTAGCTATTACGATAAAACAAAATAGTAAGTCGATCGTTCAGCGTTTCCTAACAACATATATAGACGTATGAATAGATCATTCAATACCCACAGGAAAGCTAACTCGCCGTATTCTAACACCTTTAAACGTCAGTGGACTAGTTTTATCGATGCGATGCCTTAATAGTCTCTAAATGGGAAACGTATCAAGTAACAGAATTTACGGCTTTGAATCTACGGGGCATTTCCAATGGAGTCTCTTAAAGGTAGGAAATAGAATTTCAATGCAAGTTTTTTAAACTCAACGAAACGAAATAAAGTTCTACTGGAGGATTCTCAAGTTACAGCAGGTCAGTTAGTAGCTCCAGATACATCTAGCATAGCGAAGGGCGTTTTGGAAGACTGGCTTAGGCTATATAAGACGTTCAAAAATGGATAAAATCTCTTTTGAATTTGATTTTGATCTTCTGGAAAAAACTCCGGATTATTTCGTGAGAACATCTTCTGGCCAAAATTTTCTACAACATCATTTCCTTAGAAGCAGTTAGAATGATTAATTAAATTGATTGACATGCTCCGTTCGTTCCGCAATGGAGGGTCTCGGCAGTTCGCTTTCGGTAGCACCTGGTCTTAAATTCTTCATTCTGATCGATTATTATACTGCAAAGTCACTTCACGTAATTGGCTTCCTAATTTGTTCTGGCGCAACAATCGGTACCCTGACTCGATTCGGAATTTAAACCGATTATTAACCCTTTATTCGGATGTTCTTTCTTCTCGATAATTTTAAATTTCTCCTTGTAATAATGCAGATGATGAATGAGGTTATCAATGAAGCAGAAGTTCCTCATTTTGTATGTACAACACAGATAAATGTTTATACTTAGTATTAAATGGATCGAAGATTTTTACGAGCAATGAAAAGAAATGTCATCATTTTCTCAAATACGGCAGCACTTAACGCTAAGACCTCTAAATACCCCAAATCTCTTTCGTATCGTCTAAAAACTTTCCAATGTGCTTTAACTACTCGAAACGGATCGATTAACCGAACTCGTCCACGAATTAATGGGTTCGAATAAACATAATTAAGCTCTCAAAGAGTGCCGATTGTCTGAAAGACCATTAGTTTGGAAATGACACTCAATTAGAGCTGGGATCCGTTTGTTTCGATCGATTTCGGCTTGTTGTCTTCGATTTTATCTTAGGTCATCTTAGTTTCCTCTGACTCAGTTACTTCTACTGTAGTAACCGTAGGTACTAAGGTCTGAGTAATTAACTCATTAACATTTGTATTGGTCTCTCTTCTGTAATTAAACTTTCGTTGTTTTGCTATTACCATCTACATTGTGGTTTTAGACAAAGTTATTTTCGTGGCTGATTTTCTTTTGTTGAATTTAAAGAAAGAATTAAGTTTATTTGACGTCAGTTCATCAAGCACACAGAATAAAAAAAAAACAAAATAAAAAATAAATAATGAATAAAAAAAAGAGAAAATACATAGAAGGTATGTGCTGTGTCCAAAAGGTCCATTTCAGCATTTATGCCAGACAGGTGATGCTGTCTGACGCTGGTCTTCCAATGAACCTTTGGGGGGTAAGTGACGGAACAACAGTTTCAAACATAATATACCTAAATAATTAAATTATAAATACGTTATATTGTTTTTCTATCGTTATCCTGTTTAGATAAAGAATACAATATTCCATTGCAAAGCTTATTATTTATGTAAGCTGTAAGGTTAAAAAGCCATCATAGTAATATTACCGCAAAGACTTCCTTTACATTTTAAACAAAACAACTCCTTTGTTATCTAAATGTATCGATAAAATCTAAGTCCTCAAATAATCCGTTTACGACATCAGCAGTAGCCACACTGAAGTTAATAACAGTTTTACGAAATGAAATTATCCCGACCGGTCTTATGTCAATTAAGTCTGCCCTCAGTCCGCCGGGGGCTACTACTAACATTATGTTAGGCGTACAAGGAGTACAACGTGGAGATATGCGGCCATTTTGTTAGAAAACTAACGATTTGCACCTGCTCCACGACCCGGCATTTAATGAGAAATCGTTATTGTTTTAGTTTAGAAAGAGATTGGGTTTATGGGATTAATTAAAAAGGAAAAATGATGCAGGCATGGATATTAATTTAAAAAATACCCCCAGGTGTTTCATCCCGTATTGCTTCTACCAATTATAATGGGTGATTGGTTACACTAGGGCAATGCTTGGGCGTGTAGTACTCATGAATAACTGTTAACTATGGTATTTCAAAATTTGAAGACATGTGACAAAATTTGAAGACATGTGACATCTACCAACCCGCACTGGGCCCGCGTGTTGGATAGCGATATAGCCCAATCCCTCTCATAGAGAGGAGGCCTGTGTCCCAGCAGTGGGAACATTAATAGGCTGATTATGCTTATGCTATGCTTTTATGGTATTTACCATGTAATCGCATTTTCTGTAACAGATTTCTCGTACAGTAGACAACACTTAAGTTGGCCTCTTCTCTTACTCAAATTAAGGACTAGACGAGCTCAAACGCAATATTTTACCACCGATCTGCGGCCTACTGTACTTAGGTACATTGGTAGATTATATTAAATCTATCTTTTCATATAATTAGCTATTAAAAACAAATTCTAGTATTCAGCTGCCTTCAGTTGGGCAGATGATGCCTATTTATTCATCTATACTGTGTGTTTGGCTACAGGTTACCGATACTTTATGGGCATATTATATACTCATTTCTTTCGACAAATACACCTTTATAATATTCAAAATTAAAGCTGCGTTTTTCTAATATAATATCCCTTCCGTTACCAAACATGACTTAGTCTAAACGTAATCCAATTAATTGCTGACGCAATGTACCAAATGGTTGATTTACAATGCTGACTAAGTTCGCTCCAGTCAGCTTGTCATTTGTCGCTAGCGAGATGTGTCAGCAATCAACAGAAGTCAGAGACATTTGACGCTAAACAAGCGTAGAACAGAAGGTCAAAGATGTCAGAATATTTTTTCATGAATAAATATTGGTCGGATTGAACTTTGGACTACTCCTATAGTTGTTGCGGGTTAGCATGGCAATAGAGGTCACTGATGACTGTGATCCTTACATAAAGGGTGTAACAGGACCCTTAAGAAAGCCGAAAGGCACTTGTTCTCCCCGACATTGCAACGGAGCCACAGCAGCGGCCGCTGAACGCTACATCCAAGTTGGTTGCATCAAATCGCCAGCAAAAAAAGATATCTATAGATATACTATACGATAACCTTTGGAGGTCTCATCATCTGCCTAGCCTTTTCCCAACTATGTAGGGGTCGGCTTCCAGTCTAACCGGATGCAGCTGAATACCAGTATTTTACATGGAGCGACTGCCTATCTGACCTCCACAACCCTGTTAATACTGGGTAATGCGATACCCCTTGGAAAGACTGGTTGTCAGACTTTTCGGGCCACTGACTACCTAACGACTGTCAAAGATCTACAAATGACACCCGGGACCAACGGCTTAACGTGTTTTCCGAGGCACGGAGGAAACTCGGTAAGCATTGGGTGGTCACCCATCCACAGACCAACCTAGGCAAGCACGGCTTAACCTAAAGATAGACCCGTGCGGCTGTTATTATTTAGCCACGAGCTCCTTTGGAGGTCTATCCTTCTTTATTAAAATTTTATTTTAATGATTATTCGGAGTTTACCTAAAAAGTTTGGGTAATACTAAGTTAAATGGGTAAACCTAGGTTTACTTCTTCTTCTAGCATTACCCGTAACATTTATTGTTCATTGTTTTGGTTCGTGTAACTTCAAGGTTCGGAAGATCCCCTCATTACGGAAAGTTCAATGGCCGCTATTGCTATGCTATGATACAACAACTTCTTTAGCGAAAATAAAGAACTATTTTTACAGAAATTTTGCACATTCTAACGGTCAAATTAAATAGCTTCTGAAAATATTACCTAAAATAAAATAAAATAAATGGATTCTACCATAAATACGTAGAACATAAATTAACTTAATTCATCGTAATTGTAACAAATCATATCAAAATTACATTATCAACATTAAATTAATTCAATAACATGCATTCATAGCATTACATTATTGACATAACACAACATGTTATGTTATGAAAATATATCTACCTATTTGTGTTTAATTATTTTTATGATAATAATTGTAGGTATTCAACTTCAGAAGGAAGTTGAAGTCTAGAAATAGGTATTCCGGCTAGATTTTACGTACTAGATTTATGATTATGACACAACTTTACTGTATACTTAGTAATTTACATTCACTTTTTATTGATAAAGGATATGAGAGTAATTTATGATGCTGTTCTTTTAATGCATAGTTTTAATGGCGAATATAATGAGTAATGTTTCCACTAAACTGTAAAATCGTAGATTAATTAGGAAATATCCGCAATAATGCGTTTATCTCATTCGTTATATTGATTTCTCATGAGTATAAGGCAACAATATTTGTTTTCGATAAATGAATTCAGTGACGCAACCGCGGAACGAAAATCAAGCCTAAACTACTCACATAAGTTTGCTATAAAGTCTCCTTATGTCCCTATTTTGGAATATTCATTTTTACAATTTAACACACAACATAAAAAAACAACTATTTAAACACAAAATAAATGTGACACCTGGCATCTGGTGGCCTACCACGACGACGAGAGATGGCGCTAGACGACCTGTATAGCTCTGTCTCTTTCCCAGACTGGAATTACTCTACTAGTTTAGGTCTTTTCAATAGATAACAGACACATACAGGGTGTAATCAGACCCTTCACATAGCCGTCAACCAAGCATTCTTTACATCAAACTAAGTAACTTTACGCAAAAATTATTGCTGGGAATAAATTTTTTTTTTGAGTGAAAAATCACGTTTTGCGGTAGGACTCGATGGAAAGTACTCAAAGCATTGTGCTGATGGATGGATTGAATAGTACGGGGGTCATGGAGGTGTGTAAAGTAAAAATGTTACATTACAAACATGTATAAAAAAAAAAAAAACTTATGAAAAAGTTGGAATTTTGACCCCTAATATCTCCGTAACTAGAAGGTTTTCCCAGGTAAGGTCTAGAACAAAAAAATGATCGCAAAAACGGGGAGAACAAGTGCCTTTCGGCTAAATTACCGGTCTATTTACACCCTTTATAATCGTCAAGACCTTAGTATTTTATTTATCTTTGACAGTCGTTACAGGTAGTCAGTGACCCGAAAGTCTGACAACCAGTCTTACCAAGGGGTATCGTATTACCCAGTACAACTGGGTTGTGGAGGTCAGATAGGCAGTCGCTCCATGTAAAATACTGATACTCAGATGCACCCGGTAAGACTGGAAGCCGATCCCAACATAGTTGGGAAAAGGCTCAGCAGATGAACAATCTCCCTAGTCATTTAATCTAGGTCCTCTACACCCAGTTGGCACATTTTTAATACTACTTCATTTATCCATTCAACAATATCAGATTCTAATTTCAAATGTAACGTAAGTAGGTATCACGACAGCGGCAGCAGGTCGTTCGGCAATCTCCGTCGGTAGTCGGGTGTGTCGGGTCACGATTACTGCACCCTTGGGCGTGCGCACGCCCACATTGTCCAGCTTAGTGAAAGGATACTAAATGATCATTTATAAATCTAATTTGATATTGTCTTGCGTCATTTTATAAGACTGTTGAAATTGTTATTTATCAAATTGTTATTTATTGTTTTTATTGTTTTTTATTGTTGTTTTTTTTGTTGTTTTATTTTGTTTTTTACGTATCTCTATAAGTAGTTACTTATATTATTTCCCGTTTTCTATAAGCCTGGCCTCTGATCAAAATGTCATGTTTACTGGTCGTGATTTTTAAAGTTTTCTGAAATAACAACAATATATACACACACACATATACATTATTTGTTGAAATGTGACTATGTGAGATATAACGGAAATTTCAACTGAGTAGCTTTCAGGAACCGATAGATTTTCGATCGGGCTTCCGTTACAAGTTTTTGGTCTGGGCACTTATAAAACCTCGAAAACCCGAACCGTGCACCTTACGGTTCGGGATGGCCGTTTACTATGGAGAAGAACCGGCAAGGATACCCATGGATACTCTTTTCAAATCATTTGGTATTACAATATTATCATGTTACAGCATTAGTACTTAAGTATGGGGGAACAGCGTAGGCCCGACAATAACTCTTTGCTTATTGTACTACACAAAAAACGTAAAACAAGATAAAAAGTTATGAAAATTTAATATGCATCTGGGAATCTACAAAGCCTACAATGTTGGTTTCTTCTAAAAGTTTTTTCTAAGGTAAAATCAAACTAGTTGTATTTTCCTTAGATTGAATGTAAACTAGGCTTACATTCAAATCTATGATGTAGTCACAAGCTTTCAACCTAACTTACATACCTACCTTCAGTACCTACCTAGGTATGGAATATTATGTTGAAAGTATTGAGAAACGAAACGAAATAGTTCTATCTAAGTATACCACAGCCTGACCTGATTTGAACTTAGTACATACTAACTTACTACATACCTGTACCTACCATTAACTAGACACTGACCTGTCTTTATCTAAAATGTAGCGTTAGCGTGCATAATTGTGGCCACTAAGCACCCAGGCTAAGTGTTTTCGCGTGCTTCTAGTGCGTGACATAAGTCTAACTGAAAAGGTCAATTTTCCTTTGTTATGTTTTAACTTAAAATGTATGGTGTTTGTCCAGTAGACTGGTTTAGTAATGTAACCTGAAATTGGCGTTCAAAAGTACTATAAGTTGTTGGTAAAAATAAGGTATGTTACATGATGTAAAACCGAGAAAGAATGTTAAATCAGTAGTAGTACCTTTCCACGGTCTTCTTTAGACAGTTAATATCTCAGACTCCTACTAACTTATCATCTGCCTAGCCTTTTCACAACTATATTGGGGTCGGCTTCCAGTCTAACCGGATACAACTGAGTACCAGTATTTCACATAGAGCGACTGCCTATCTGACCTCCACAACCCAGTTAGTACTGGGTAATTACGATACCCCTTGGTAAGATTGGTTGTCAGACTTTGAGGCCACTGACTAACTGTAACGACTGTCAAAGATCTACAAATGACAGCCGGGACCAACGACTTAAGATGCTTTCCGAGGCACGGAGGAAACTCGATATGTAATGGGTGGTCACCCATGGTGTGTCTGCACACCAACCTCGGTAAGTACGGCTTAACCTATAGATCGACCCGAGCGGCTGTTATTACTTAGCCACGAGCGCCTCAGGCTACTTCTAACTAAGAAATAAAATCCCAATGGGCTCTTTCTATCAGCTCAAACCTGCGCGTTTCGCTCAATATTCATAAACTAACAAACATCAGACAAAAGCTATGTCGTTCACCCAAATTCCTAAACAAACGCACCTTAATTCAACCAATAAAAGGTCAGCAAGTCCTGTCATTTAAAATTAAACGTATATTTTGTATCGATCGTAAGTCTTTGTCCAATCTTATTGTGCAGTAGGTATCGGCCACCCGACTGAGCCTGCATACTAACGATCCATGAAATGTGCACATGACATGGACATTAAAGTGTCTCCTTCGGATGCTATTACATGCGGCGATACGTAATTGACGACCGTTTTGTTTTAAAGACAAGTTTAGACGAATTGTAAAGTGATACGGTTCTGTCGTGGTGATGGTTGGAAGGAACGATGGAAGAATTTATACAATCACTTGTTTGGGGACAAAATGTTCTTCAAAAAATCTTTTTTTTTTGTTACTCTTCCCGTCCCACTCCTGGGCAAAGGCCTCCTCCTATTCCTCCTTCCACTTTTCTCGAAGCTGCGCCTCTTCTCACCAACTAACGAGAAACAATCTATCCAATCTTATTATGTGATTCATTTGCTGTGTTTTGGATGTCAGATAGGCAGTTACTCCTATAAAATATTGGTTTGCAGTTGCTTTTGATGAAATAGACAAAAGGCTAAGATAATGAATGAAGGCTGGAAAGGAATTTTCTTGGCAAGAAGAAAATAAAAAATTTTGAATTGGATCATAAAACATATTTTGGATACTGGAAAGTGTCGTGAGGAAAGTGTTGAGTATGACTGTGGATAAGAGCAGAGGAAGACCAAAGAAACCATGGAAGGACTGTGTGAAGGATGATATGGCAAGAAAAAAGGTGTCTGATGAGATGACGAGTAACAAAGAAGTATGGAAGAAGAAGACATGCTGCGCCGACCCCAAATAAATTGAGATAAGGACAGGAGAATGATGATGACAAATTTTATTTATTGACCAGTGCTCTAAATATTCTTTTGTATCTTAATCCCTATCCATCAGTTATTTCTGGTACTGCTACCGTGTCCAGTGACACAGGCAAATCCTATGCGATACCATTAAATGCACAAACACGTAACCGTTCGGCCGAGTGGACGGCAATTGACTGCATTCTGGTCACGATGCGATCTAAGCAAGCAAAACGATAATTTACCATTGCAATACCGGACAGGTGCTGCGAAAATATAGGCCTTACACACGAACGCTGATTCACACCCAATTTGTTTAGTCACGCTTGCATCCTATTTGGAGTAAGTACGATGTTCTAGGGTTAAACTAGGTAGTAAATGTAGTAATCATGTATAGCCATCTCGTTTTAACCGATTTCTAAAAAGGAGGAAGTTATGAAATCCAGCGGCACCTTTTTTGTTTGTCCTGCGATTACTCCGTGATTACTAGGGTGATTTATTTGATAGGGAAGGCCCGCGCTTTGGTCCCGTATAAAGGAGATCATTCCGGCTCCATATATTTTTGGGCATTTTCCGGGCTAACAAAAAAAATATGGTACGTATTGTACTAACTTTGTTTGAGTTGACTCCTAATACGTATTTCTTCGTCTTGGCCTTTTTTTTTTTTTTTTTTTTTTTTTTCCGGATGGGATATCATCAAATGACCCCCCCCACTCTGGGCGGAGCGGAAAGGAGTGTCAGACTTGTACTGACTAAAACCCATCCATGTTCCTTCTTTGCCCTTTGTGTTCCAGGGCCACGGTATCTCTTTCGAACAGTCCCGCAGCCCTGGCAGGCATCGGCCCATGCGGACCCCTACTTGATTGCTGACATCTCTTTGAGGCGCGCGTGGAACACGAACGCGCCGTCGACACAGCCTGTCGTCATAAGACGGCCGGACGGCGAGCTAGCCCATAACTCGCCGTCCACAGGCCAGCGCCTACGGTGGTCGGAAGCCACCACGTGACCCCCGACGCCCAGGGCGTCTCCCGCGGCGGCTGGGACGTGAGGTTCTTTCCCTCTCACGTCCTGCCACCTCCTTCACTAGCATGACTGCTTCGCAGAAGGAGGTGACGGCTTCCCATTCTCTCTCGCTCCGGACCATGGCTTGAACCAAGGCCGGACGCGAGAGATCGCCGCCGCCAATCGCCGCTATGAGGACACGGCGGTGCTCCGCCCAAGCGGGGCAGACCTCCACGGTGTGTTCCACCGTGTCCTCCGGACGATCCTCGCAGTGGAAACACCCGGGCGTTTCCTCCCGCCCGATTCGGTGCAGGAACCTCCCGAAACAACCGTGTCCGGTGAGGACCTGCGTCAGACGGTAGGTGAGGGCGCCGTGGCGCCTCTCTAGCCACTCCTCAAAGAGGGGACTTATCGCCACTATGGTGGCGTGCCCTGCACGGGGTTGCGACAGTCGCTCTCTCCATGTCGCCATGAGATCACGCCGGAGGTCTGTCCGCTGAGCGGTAATTTGTCGCGGCAGCGGAGTTTCCCCCCTATATAGTGCTTCCGCGCGCCATTCATGCAGGCGCGCGAGGACTATCGCCTCCAGATCCCATGGCGGTTCGTCTTGGCCTAAGTTGACGACATGATGGTCCCATAATAACTTCTAATCACAATGTAAAATTGATTCATGACAAGAATTGGTGTGGCTACAACTAAAACGGGCAAATATTTTTTTTTTCGCAAAATAAAATCAACTTTAAAAAAAACACAAAAAAATCTAAAATCTCTTTATTTTCGCAAGGTGTTCGCAAAAAAAGTAAATGAAAGAAACAAAGTAGTGATGCCTTTGCCAACAAATCAGACAGTTCATAAACATTTAAAAAAATATCGTCTACCTGTGACACATGTCATGAGACAAAAAATTCTATGGAAATTGGGTCTATTAAAATGAACTATAACAATTTAAAAAAAAACACTTATCAAAAACCTAAAACCCGGAAAAGAGTAAAAGACCAACATTGTACACTGCACGTAAATAGATATGAACATTGACCCAATTGTTGTCCACTGGAACCTGTAATTCTCTCGCAACTGAACTAGAATTTCCGCAATAGGTGCAGACCAAATGCCAGCTGTCTCATAACCTATACGATATAGTTTAAGCTAACCTTTATAACCTAGGCTGAACTTAGATGACCTAGTCGCCTAGTGTTTAAAAGATTTATCTAAAGTGACTGGATTGTGGCTGAAGTAGTATCTGATATGAAATGTCACGGACTATCCCAAAACTTTTATAAAACCTCACATAAGCACTAGCCATATGGAATAGCTCGTGGCTAAATAATAACAGCCGCTCGTATCAATCTTTAGGATAAGCCACGCTTGCCTAGGTTGGCCTGTGGATGGGTGACCACAAAATACTTACCGAGTTTCCTCCGTGCCTCGGAAAACACGTTAAGCCGTTGGACCCGGGTGTCATTTGTAGATCTTTGACAGTCGTCAGGTAGTCAGTGGCCCGAAAACTCTGACAACCAGTCTTTCCAAGGGGTATCGCATTACCCAGTATTAACAGGGTTGTGGAGGTCAGATAGGCAGTCGCTCCATGTAAAATACTGGTATTCAGCTGCATCCGGTTAGACTGGAAGCCGACCCCAACATAGTTGGGAAAAGGCTAGTCAGATGATGAGACCTCCAAAGGTTATCTTATAGGATATCTATAGGTATCCTTTTTTTGCTGAATTTGTAGATCTTTGACAGTCGTTTCATGTAGTTAGCGGGCCGAAAGCTTGACAACCAGTCTTACCATGGTTAGTGTTATTGTATTACCCAGTACTAACTGGGTTGTGGAGTTCAGATAGGCTCCATGTAAGATACTAGTATTCAGCTGCATCCGCATACCATCTCATACCGGTTAGACTGGAAGCCGACCAAAATAGTTGGGAAAAGGCTAAGCAGGTGATGATGATATCCACAAGTCATATAAACCGCGTCGATCGCTACTGTGATGAACCGTATTCGTGGGTCCTAGGTTCGATCTCTTAGTTGAGAAGTTTTATTGGGTTCGTAGTTCTAGATTCTGGTTCGTTTGTCTAGTGGTCGCAATCGCAACTGCTGTGCATGAGGTCCTAGGTTCGATTCCCGGGTCGGGCAAATTGTTATTTGGTTTTTCCATCACAAAGTTATCAGTAGCAGCCAAGGAGTCTGGTTGATGGCAATAAGCTCGCCCCCTATTACATGGAACTTAAACATAAGTGGCGAAATGTACTATTAGGTACACCTCTGCCTAACCCTCAGGGATTACAGGCGTGATGTTATGTTATGTAGCAAACTAAGTAATACGACGTAACATGGCTGTACCAAAGGCTCTTTAGTCAACTGATCCCATACAGGCGAGACCCGCGGGTCCACTCGACCAAATACTACTACTTTCAACCTACCTTTCCCAGGAATATAGCCATGAACTGCATAAATATAAGGAACGTTATAATAATTTCTAAACGCTTTTCACTATAGACTTGCACTACAGCTTGAGCAACGTTTAGTGATCTTAAAACCAACGCGAAGTTGCGAACGTTGGTGAAATCTACCTAGCTACTCCAAAACTAGGCGGGGCCGATATAAACTAGTTGCAGCACTTGTTACGAGTACATTAAACTGTGATGTGAAAGGGTGTTTAAAAACAAGTTTTAGTATTAATTTAAAGTGGACTAATTAATCGAGAATTGTGTAACAAGTTTTGTGAGTTTAATTTCACTTTCACATGTCTTTAATTGATTGCAGTTGATTTTGCTTTGCAATATTTTTTTTTTAATTAAGTTTTTGGAGCACAAGATCACTTTTCAGCACAAGATCTGATTTTTTAAAAATCATTATTACCAGACTGCCTTGGAAGAAAGGCAAGGTATGTGTCATATTAATGTGTGTCGTTTAGTTGTTGCTGTGTGTTATTATTATTATTTTTATTCTGACATTTATTATTTATTATCATTATTGTTTTCTGACATGTGTATTGAAATTTGTAAATGTGTGAAATTATGTACTAACAATAGACTGTAAGTGTTTATGTTCTTACTAACCATATGGATTGTACTGATCTGGCAAATAAATCATTATTATTATTATTATTATTATTAATCATCAAAAATAACATAACATCACGATGGTAATCCCTAAAGGGTTAGACACAGGTGTACCTAACAGTACACCCCCATTTTGCCAGATATGTTTAAGTCCCATGTAACTGGGAGCAATCCTATTGCCATCAACTGGGCGCAAAAACAAGCTTCGTGGCTGCTATACTGAGAATCGAACAATATGTTGAAATCAAAAATGTTGAAAGTTTCACTGGAGACCTGGAAAGCAGAACTGACCCTGTTATATTTTTTTTTTTAATATTTTTGCCAACCGTGCCGTTGTGTTATCAATTCTACGGAACCCTAGTATTCTCATTCAGACTTTTTATTCCAAACCACATCTTTATAAGTTGGAAGAAAACCACTAATAGACGATGCGGTTTCGAAAACTTCCATTTTAAAAGAAATTCTTTGTGTTCTCAAGACTTTCCATTGATTTAATGTTCTCTACGCGGTTTGTGGAGATTCTCATAAAAAATACACCATTTTAACATCCGTAACCGCTTGTTTAGTGTTTCAAAGCTAGATTCTGTTAAGGATGAATGCTCGCATTCTAAACAGCATATTACACTATATATTTGTGTGCTACAGCTGAAAATCAATTTTAGAAAGTAGTTATGTATATTGTCATTTGGCATTAAGCTGAGATGATGCTGAACTGGGCATAAGTTCACTTTGTTGAATTATTTTAAGGTAGGGAGAGGTACCTATTCATTTCAATGCATATTTTTTTATAAAACAACTTTTAAAACAGCATTCATCGCATTTTTAAAAGTCCAATATTATCCTAGATTGAAAAGTCGGAATTAAACATTTACTATTTACTTGGTGCAGAGAACATGCTGTATAGTACTGTGCACAGGGTGCACCATGATAATAAGGAAGTTACGTTGCACGCACCCTGGGCGCACTGCCCCGCTAACACTTCGCTGACTTACGAACAAGTTAACTGCCAACATTGGCATCAGTAAGGGCCTGTTTCACCACCGACGTTTAAGTTCCCGTTAACTTACTTGGAAGATAATTTCATACAAATTCAATTATTATTTTTTTTTGTTATTTTTTATTTACAAATATGGGATCACACATCTAACATTATTTTTAAGTGTACTTACTAACTAAATTATGGATCGTTGTGTCTGATGCAAATAAATAAATAAATAAATTGATAGGATAAGCTCATACTAACACTCCACCATCCAAAAACAAATACAAAATCTCCATTGATTAAAAATTTTGAATTTGAATTTGAATTTATTCGGCAAGTACATACTGGTGGTCTCATAAAGATTAGTTTGGTACAAGAGAGAAGAAGGTCTTTAAAAAACAAGATGAAGTGACAGCCAAAATTCCAAAACGAAAAGTATTATCCAAAACGTATCATTACATTCTATTGTTTGTAACCGAAAACCATCTAAATGTATCATGATTATATTTTGTTCGTGAGTCGAGCACGGGGCAGCCGTTATCTGTCGTATGCAAAGTGTTTGAATACATTGCTTTCAACAAATACCTGATCTGGGTTACTTGGACCTCACACGATGTTGGATAGACCCGGGGTCTTCTGTAAATGATTAGATATTCGCTAATTTAGCCTTGGTGTAAATTAAATCAAGTTGAGCAGTAAGTCTTATTTATTTATATTTAATTATTTCGCGTGGCTGAGTTTTGGGCTAAACATAATTTGAACTTTTTGCCATCGAAACGCTAAGAAGAAGTAAGTCTTTACACTGCAAAATTATTATAATGATTATAATTGTCCCTTAGGTTACTGCGTTTCGTGTTTTTTGTTACTAGTCTATGGCACTGATATTTGGGTGAAAACACAGTGGTATTCTTTATTATATATTTAACTCAGGTTTGGCCAATATTTGTAACAAGCTGTTGCCCGCAACCTTGGTCCACGTGAAATTATTATAAAAAAATTACTTCCCAATTAGAATCGGATTTTGTTAACAATTTCAACGGTTTTATTTTTTTTGCACGGAACCCTAATCCTTTTTCAAAAATAAAAGTAGCCTTAGTTACTCCTTATAACATCAGCTATCTGCCAGAAAAGTCCCGTCAAAATCGGTCGAGTCGTTTCGGAGATTAGCCGGAACAAACAGATTTTTTTTTTATAAATTTTGTTTTTTTACATAAGTTCCGTATATACTTTCATATATATGCAGTAAAAAGCTGTTATTTTGTAATTAAAAACATACACTTCAATTTTATTTATTTGTATGTATACAGTGGTAAAGCTTAGTCTCCGACACATTTTTAATGACTTCCAACTTACCCAGTCGTATATTTTCAGCTATAATTTACACCCAAATCAATAAATCATCGAATAATTAAATATTTATGTAAATTAATTTAGTATGACCATCGGTCTCACTTTGTCTTGTCTAATTTTTTAAATAGAATTCCAATATATTAATGCAGGGATTAGTATCAATAGATCAATGAGCACCATACTGTGAGGTTATGAGATAACGAATGATCTTAGTCTTGTTACATTACCGACTATCGTTAAGATCATTAAAGTGTTAAGGGCGAATCGTTACAAATGAGAAATGACGTACACTATTCAACAAATTAATGCTCCGTGCAGTGTCGACAAGGCTTTACCTGGGTGATTTAGATATATTTTTTTTTACGGGAACTTTTTTATTTTGTCTATAGAAAATGTTAGCATGATTTTTATTGTTGGTAAAACATTAAAATTTAAATCCGACGTGAAATATCGCACTGCGCGGTACAGACATTTTTTTGTTCGTTAGGTACAAAACCTAACGAACAAAAAAATGGTACTTACATTTACTGTAGTGTTTTTCGACACTGGGTTGGGTTGCGAATACTCAAGATTTTCCAAAATAGGTAGTGTGATCATGACTAAATTCACAACCGCCAAGTTTATCAGCCTTTTATGACAGTAACACTGGTATTGGGCCTGGCTCACACCAAAGCAGAAATGAGCGGACCTGAGAGGAGACGTGTAAAATTCGGTAAAACCTAGGAGAGACCAGAAAAGCCGTTTAAAGTTCAACCAATGTGATTGTTCAGTTCCCGCCACACATCTCCGCTCCGCTCGTATCCACTTTGGTTGAAACCAGGCTCAAGGGCCTGTTTCACCACCTACGATCAAGGTCCCGTTAACTTAATTGACAGATAATTTCATACAAATTCTATTCCATTTTTTAAATTTATTTAGTAAGTAATGGCTATTAAATTGGGACATCGTGAAATAGGCCCTAAGTGTTGATAAGCGTAGGTAGACATTAACAGAACATATTTTTAACAGCTTTCAACATCCGAAACAAAAGAACATAAAGTTAACCATCTTTTATAGAATGAATGTCTCCATAAAATATATTTTGTACAAAGGCCATAATAATGGCCGCAGTGACGGGACGTCCAACATTTTGTATCTTGTTACTAATTTATGTCTAATTACTTTACCTTGTAAACTATAAATTATTACAACATAATGAGGGTGAAATCGTTGTGAACATCAGTTTACTTTTTTAATGTTCTTAGTTTGTTTAATGGGCCATTAGATACTCTTTCAGATGGTCTGATTTGACCTCTGTTTTACATTAATTAAATTATAATTATGCTTGATTTACCTACTTTGCTTCTCGAATTACAGCGGCCGAATACGTAACCACCTCTTTTTTTAGAAGTCGGTTAAAAATACGCGCGATTTCCGTTTTCTTTTTCAGTTTTTTCGGAAAAATAAACTTATGGTAGTTTTTTTTTACTTTACGTATTATATTTGTTCACTCCATAAATTTGCTAATTACAATTGAACCATTTTTTTCCACAAAATACTTCTATAAATAAAATACCATCACACATCACACCTGTAATCCCTGAAGGCATAGACAGGGGTTTACCTCCGTTTCGCAACTAAAAAAAACACATTAAATAAAGAAAAATAGATACCTATCTTAGTAACATTTTCTCATAATAGAAAATCCAATAACTGTAAACGCAACTCAGCACAAATTATTCGTGCCAGCGCATTGGAAATTGCTTAACGTTAACCCTTTAATGAAAACCTGCGGTCAGACTGACCGCGACGGGTGTAATTACAGGGTTTAAATGAAGGTAGACATTACAGTGTGCAGCCGAGCACATAATATGGGACTTTATTGTCGTCGTCGTCAGGTAAAAAAGGGGTTATATTGATATTGGTAGTACGGTATTTAGGAGAAATTTACGGGTTAAGCTCGTTCTTTTAGTAAAGAAATTATTAATTTCTAATTTTATTAATAATTATGCGCGTTTTAACCGACTTCAAAAGAAGGAAGTTATTAAGTTGACCCGTATGTATGTAATATTGTCAGAATTGCACATTTTTATAAAATGTTAAGACAACCAGCTTCTAAACATGTACGGCAAATTTCATAAGTGTATGGATTTTTTTTGTCCGCGCATATCTCAAAAACTATAAGTCGAATTGCAAAAATATTTATTTCAACAGTAGTAGTTTTTGAGATAGAAAGTCATTTCTTCCTTACTTCTGGGATTTAAACAAAAATAAAATTGATTGTCAGAAAAACAAAGACAGATTTTGTTTACGTGGTTCCTAGTTCTCTGCAATCATTTAGTTTTTCCAGTTTTTTTCGGACTGAACGAAACTCTCCGTACTTAAGAATGTTTTCCACCAAACGGCTCGCACCGCATCGGATCATAAAGGATATAAACGGATGCGTCGACAGTGGACCGTCCGGACGTGGACGCATACGATCGGCTCCGTACCGTCGCTTGCGAACGTATCCGTTTTTGCGCCTAGTCAAATAGTTTCATTCCTACCGTGTTGACGTGTCCTAATTCCGGACACGGGACGACGACTGGCGAACGCCAGAGCCGATCGCGCGTCGTAGCATACTTTCGCGGTCAAGCTGCTATGTGCCGCTTGGTACTATAGACTTTAAAAACTGTAAACACGATTTAAAATCGTTTAAAGATTGTAAAATCCGTTCCGATCCGATGCGATGCGAGCCGTTTGGTGGAAACCATCCTTTATACTTCATCTAATTTTTTTAACTTACCCATATCAAACACCCAAACATTTTACGCAACTAATTCTATGAATGGCGACCACAATTTCGCAAATCACAGCCTTGATTAAAATTGAATTGAAACAAATGATTGCGTACATTGATACTCGTAGCACCATTGTGGCGGTATTGCCGCCTTTGTCTTGCGCACAATGTGAGCCAATCATAATGAGAGTGGTAATAAAAGCTTTTATAAAAGACTTTGTTACGTGTCGGCGAGATTTTATTAATTAAGTTTCACTTGTTTGCCAAATGCGAGAAGCACTGTGAGTCTGTGAGTGATATTCTTTCAGCAATAATTATGATGTTAAAGTTTAAAATATATTGGATTTCACATAGGCAGAGGTGTATCTAATAGTACACTCATATTTCGCCAGTTATGTTTAAGTTGAATATATAGGGGGTGTACGGAACACCAACGCGAAAACGATTACCACGTATTCAGTACTGTTTACATCATTCTGAGCCACATGGAAATTTTTCATCGGTAACTAAAAAAAAAAAAAATTCAGTCGACTTGATAACCTCCTCTTTTTGGAAGTCGGTTAAAAATAACAGCCGTTTCCTACAATAGTGCAATACCCACACGGTCAAAATATATGGAACAGCTGATTATTTTTTAGGTATAACCGATTAATAATTTCTCAGAATGATGAACTGAATGCGTGGTAACCGTTTTCGCGTCGGTGTTCCACCCCGTATGTAATACTGACTGTGGCTGCTACTGAGAAATTCCTGACGGCAAAACCCTATATCACTGTGCTGACCTGGGAATCGAACCCAGGACCTCTTGATCAGCAGTCACGCTTGCGACAACTAGACCAACGAGGCAGTCCTGGATTTTATGTTATCAAAAAGCTTTTTTTAATCCAAATACAAAATGCATTGAAAACGATTTTCATACCTTATACATTTTTTTTTTTGATTGGGAAATCATCAAATAACCCCCCCCCCCTTCCTCTCTCTGGGCGGAGCGGAAGGGAGTGTCAGACTTGTACTGACTAAAACCCATCCATGTTCCTTCTTTGCCCTTTGCGTTCCAGGGCCACGGTGTCTCTTTCGAACAGTCCTGCAGCCCATACCTTATACCTAAGCTAGCCTTCAAGATCGGTCGAGTTTGCAACTTCAAGGAGGCGTATTTTTTACAGTGGACGTATTTTGGCTTAAATAATGATGTTGATATGATCCTTAAGCTGAAAATACCTTCGTTACGTTTCAATGACTACTTTTAATACTCGTACAAAAGCTAACTACCCTACATTACTTTTGTAGCGTTGATGATCTAATCTGAACAATAAAATAATTACATCATCAATAATGTCTGCTAATTTCGGTGACTATGCCAATGTTGTTTAAAATGGTCGGTCACTCTTTTTTTTATTAGAAGTAAGACCAGTACCAGTATGGAACACTGCCCTGACTTTCCTGAACAAAATATCACATAAATACCAAGCCAGAGACCTAAACACTAGAATTTCGAATAGAAACTTATTTCCAACTACGCAGGCAGTACTAAATTAAGTGCTGAACCATGTGACCATGAACGTGGAACCATGTATGAGTTCCGCCAGTAACCAACGACACCCTACCATAATATCATCATATACCACGGAACTGTTAAATAGAACACACTTACACGATATGCATTGCTGCTTCAACACAAGTTTCTAATTTTCCTTTGCGTGGCTTACCAGCAATGGTACATGTGCTATTTGGTTTGTTCGCCGACAGCATACATTTTGGTACGCTTAACATATTAATTGAAAACAAAGAGTGTTCTCCCACGCCATGCAAGTGTGACCATCGCCTTATGCGATCTAAAATGAATTATTAATATTGAATAATAACTAGTTATACTTACGTGTTATTTAGGTAAGTAAAAAGAAAAGTAAGTGGGTAGGTATTTACTTTTTTTAACTCTAGCTAGGCTTGAGATATCTTTCTTGTTTCCCTTAAATACAGGATGTAAACGGACCCTTCACGAAACCAAGTATTATGCGTTTTGCGGTAGGACTCAATGTAACGCACTCAAACAATTGTGCTGATGGATGGATTGAATAGTACGGCGGTCGTTTAAAGTTATTACAAAAAAAAAAAACTTGTGAAAAAGTTGGAACTTTGACCCCCAATATCTCCGTAACTAGAAGGTTCCCAGGTACGGTCTAGAACAAAAAAAAATATTCCAATGACAGGGAAAACAAGTGCCTTTCGGCTTCGTTAAGTGGCTTGTTACACCCTTTATATTGTAATCATCTTGTTATTAGAATACGTAGGAACCCTTACGGGTATGAAAGCATAAGCGAATTTCTTCGTTTTTCTTTTACGAAATGAAAAGCAGTCTAATGGATACCCATACCATTTTTTTCTTTACTAAAATCTTCAAAACTTGTAAATAACACCTCGATAGCGATCTGCGAACATAAAAATAAATTATTTTTTATACATAAAATGATTTTTACTGATCCAAAATCATGCAGTTCCCGCCCACATTTTCAAAATGGCGTCAACGGCCATGTCACGGCTCTAAACTGTAATAATAGGTTATATTTAGTGGCAATTTATATGTTACAAACACGTTATGGGCCGTAAAGGTAATTGTTTATTAATTTCAACGGTACATGATGTTCATTTAACGAACAAGCGTTAAACTTTATTAATGCAGTAATAAATGATGAAGTAGCCAACTGCTGACGTGAAATGGTTTGAGGTTTTAGTGGTATACTATCGTAAAATGTAATCAAGGAAAATTCAAAATGAAAATGTGAGAAAGCCATGAAGTTATAGAAACTTGATTCCTGTTGTTCTAACAATTAAGAAGCATTACTTATGTACTTTCTGTAATAGACTACCTATTAAGTAAGCGTCGTAGACGTTTCTGCCTACCCTCATAGAAAAAAGGTGTGAGTTTATGCATTGGGAACTAAAACACCTGACAAAACCCCTACTTCATAAAATCTGATACAGTTTACTAAAATGTTTTCAAAGACAAAATTTGCACCAGAATAAAAACATAAAAAACTAATAATCTGTCAGAATATCCGATACTGTCGTATTGCGATATTGCCTAACGGCCCTATTCAGACATTTCGTGCCCATTCGTGAACAATCACAATGGCGAATAAAAAACCTAATGAATAGATTCGTCGTTCGTCGCTGCTTTGAAGCCCCGCTTGGGGACATAAACATTCTATCGAAATACAGACGAAACGACAATGTGTATAATTTTGCTGTTTATGTGAAAATTATTCGATGATTTCCAATGATATTGAAGTTTCCGTGACCGAATAACGATGCGTTATTCGATTATAGAGAGAATGTGTGTAATTTAAGACTAAGTTATCGAAGAAAGCTTTATCGATTGCGGAAGTATAACTCCCACTGCATTTTAGATATCTGATGTGAACATTTTGGGAAGGCCAAAATGTCAATATGTACAAACCAGTTTCGAATCAGAACAAAATACACTGCGACCAACTTATCTGTGCAGATGGAAAAAAAACAGAACTAAAATAAATGTACCAAGTTTGACATATCGCTGAAAATTTTCTTGACAAGCAACGCCACCTGCCTGCACACTTAAAGTGGTCACTGTATCCTGCCAGGGCTGCGGGACTGTTCGAAAGAGATACCGCGGCCCTGGAACACAAAGGGCAAAGAAGGAACATGGATGGGTTTTAGTCAGTACAAGTCTGACACTCCCTTCCGCTCCGCCCAGAGTGGGATGGGAATTCATCAAATGACCACCTCATTTGATGATATTACAACCGAAAAAAAAAAAAATGGTCACTGTATATTTCTTGTTTTAATTATTTAATTGTGTAATTACCTGCGCATGTAGTGCATGCTGTGCTTTTCTGTAAGTGATGAGGTGCTTAGACTTAAGTTTGCAATGTACAAATTATAATGGAACAGTGTACTCATTGTTGAGTAGCCTAATAAATAAATAATCACGATACAGTGCCCGAGATACTTTTGCTAATTATAAAACTAAGCTCACTTGTTTTGAAGTACCCACACAACTTTATAATCAATTTCGGCCGCTCCAAAACGTAAAAGTTGAATTAAAAACTTGCTCGGATTTACCTGTAACCAAATGATAAATCAAAGCACTAATTACGACACAGGTGTTCGCCCATCATATTCGCTACATATCGAATTTTAAACACTTTTATATCAATAACGCAAATTATACTCCCGACTGGTTTTTTATTCGGACCGTGGCCGGTAAAAGGCAATGCTTTGTGGATCGTCCAATATTGCCAAGCAATTTCAATTTGGGGCATTCCATCGCTCTGTTATGAGGAAGTTGTTGAAACATCCAGGTGTGAAGATCTGTATTGATTATGAAGCTTGCATTCTGTTGTGGTGTGAGCAGAATTGAAAGTGGGACGTGCTACGTCGGAGCACGTCTGTTTGGTATCCAAGTACTTGATTGGAGATTTTCAAAAGTAGTTAGATTACAATGAATTGACAATTCGTCGGTGGTTACACTTTGAGCTGACTTAGAGAGTATCAGTAGACTGAGAGGCCATATTTAATACCAATGGTACCTCTGACGTACGACGTTACTAGAAATCTAAGATACTTGTAAAAAATGCTTTGCCTCAATACATTACTATCTTTGAATGTATCGATGATAGTACCTTTAAGAGACAAAAAAGCCACTGAACTAACAATGGGTTAGATCAATAGTTGTACATAATGTAGCCATGTGTCAAGTGTCCGTCCCTCAGCGTCCATTTCACGTTTTTGCGACAATCGCACATTTTTATCCGATCCATAATTCAATCAACTGTATTCGCTCAAAACGATTCAGCGGTTTCGATCGTAGTCGATCTATCATAGCTCAAAAGTAAACTGAACCGTGTACGGTAAATGTACACGGTTCTGTTTACTTTTTGTTCAGTTTACACTTAGTGATGTCACAGTAATACTAGTGCAGTCACGAGCACTAATATGCATACACAGAAACTAAACGAACTTAAACTTGAAAGAGATGACTGTTCACCTATTGTACGAGTATTGTATAGCAAGCCATTGGTATTTATGAGAAAATCATCGATTTTTTTCTCTCAGTTCTCAAGATCGTATGTACTAAGAAAAATACTCTTACTGCTGTCAACATCTTAGTATTATAAACTATTACAAGTGACGCACTTGACTATCCTCACATAAAAACTGTCAACTTTCAAAGCTAATAACATAACCTCTCTGAACGTTGTTGAAAAGTAAATGGAAGTTTATTTGTACAGCACCATTGTGTAGCACATTTTTCTAACACAATCCAAAAGATTTTAAAGGAAATTCGCTATCCAGTGCCTCATAAAATGGAAAAATTCTTCTACGCGACAACGTAAATAACACAATGGATATTGTTAACTTGTCAAAATGACAGGCATTTATACCGTTGTAAATGTTTTACACAATTATCCCGCGGTACCGTGTATGTAAGGTATATCTTCATTCAAAACTTTTCTGAACCAAATAAGAGGTATATGGCGATGTAAAAGTAAACAGAAGCATATTATTTATGTGTGCAGGTCTGAAGTCGGATACATGCGTCACTATCTTCCAGAAAACGGTTCGTTCCGGTTCAATGCTCTGCCGTGGTAATTGCGATAATTACTGTTAGTCTCAATCAATGAGTGTGTTTCTTCCATGATGCTAGTTGGTGGGAAACAGTGCCTGTTCACAGTGTAGTGTAACAAGCTGTACAGAAGTGAGTTTCTTATTTGGAGTTCTATTTTTGGCATCATAATGGTAGCCGTCAGAAGTGTTATTTTCATAGATGTGGGTCGCTGAATTCACACACTCAGAATTGATGTGAGAATGTAGGTGCAAATGATGTCATACATAAAATTACAGTGCTAGGAAGGTCTTTTGGCGTTTGGCTGACATAATCAGGGGGACGTTGTTATACTTGTGAATGTCATAACTTATATACTGTCACTTACGGAATATCTTCCGTGATAATGAGCAATCACGTATATCCCGTAAGTGACAGTATAAGTTTAGTTGTAAACCGTGAAAGTTTAAATCAGTACTTGTAAAAGTCTCTCGAATTGACAAAAAACAAGATGGCGGACTATGGCCACGCGCCAAAATTTCGTTTTGCCTTCTAAACGTTCAGGTAGATAGCAGGAGCCTACATAAAAATCCATCGTTTATAGGTACGTAAGGTACTCTATTGCTCCAGACTTAGATATCGCTTAATTTACCGGTGTAGCTATAGGAGCATAGGTATCTGGTGGATGCAATCTCGGCGGAACACATAAGTTAAACGGTGCACGCAGCTGCGCGCGTCGCGCCCGACGGCGGCGCGCGCGCTGCGCCCGGTCAGCTTTAAGGCGCGATGCATACCTGGACAACATTGAGGAATTATTTTCATATTTCAATGTTGTTTATTTGTGATACGTTCCAAATGTCAAATCATAACATCATGCCTGTAAATCCCTGAAAAGTAAGGCAGAGGTGTACCTTAGTACACCCAGATTTCGCCATAAGCCCCATAATGTAATGGAGCCGAGCCTATTGTCATCAATTGGGCACAAATCCAGACTCTGTGGCTGCCACAGTAATTGCTGATGGAAAACCTCAATGACACTTAGTCCGACCTGGGAATCGAACCTAAAACCCCCATCCATGCTTTTAAGGTTTTTAATTTTTTTTATTATCGATGGATTGGAAACTCGAAAAACCGATAAATATTTTATATTTATTGTGTTTAAAATAAATAATCCTTTATTCAAAATTAATTTTCACATGTGAACATTTTCACATTTTTTGTTCTGCTTTCTGATTCTTTCTCGCCAACTTTGTTTGTAATGCTTTGTTTGAAATACGTTGCTGAACATGAAAACTCTGTTTCATTTCAACAAACAGTGTTTCATTTTTTTATTTTGCAATATCATCGAGCTTTATAAAAAGCTTTGAACGCTCTGTACCGAAAATGTTTCAAAGTTAAACTTCATATCTATTTTGCCGAAATTAACTCCGCAGTGTTACAGCAGACATCATTTCAGCAACCATGTTGCAGAATGTTTCAGAAACAAATAAAAGCTACCAAACTTAAACGCAAAAAAACAACTGGCAATACTGGCTTCTAGAGAAGTATAAAAAAAAACATTACCCCCGTTTATGACTCTGCCGCAGTCAGCTAAAAGGTAGAACAACTGTATAATCTTCTTAAATCTAAATCTTTCGAAATCACAGACACATATTTCCTCATCCTCAATAAAAAATTGAAAGGTCTACAGGCACGTTTGGACTGTTGTTGACTATAAATGCTTGATTGAGCATGCAAGCGCGCAGATGTGGTTCCGAGGCACGTGACATGGTCTCCGAATAATCTGAATACAGTGAATATACATAACGAACAATATTGTTTGTTTTGTAGCAGCTATTTAATTTGATGTGTTTCGAGGGCTTTTGTAAACCAATATGGCAGGTAGGTAAATAAAAGGAATTTTTAACGTGTTTGAGAAACAAGTGTAAACGAACAAACATGTTTGACAAACAACATCGATTACTTTTGGAGGTTTAAGTTTAGTACCTACATTATATAAGTAACTTATGCCCGCAGCTTCTCCCGCGTGGAGATCGATAATTGTCCCACGGGATTGGACTCTTATAAACTGTGTGCTAAATTTCATACAAATCCTTTTAGTAGTTTTTGCGTGAAAGAGTAAGAAACATACTAACTTTCGCACTTATAATATTAGTAGGATAAATCTAGGACTTGGTACGTAAATTACTAAAGCATGTATATATTTTATTATTGCGCGAAGATACTAGAAAACTGTAATGTTTATACTGCCTTGTGTATTTCTTTTATCTGGATCCTTGAAATTTTGTTCCATGATTGATTTTCCTGATTTGGCTATTGCGGGATATTTACTTGGGTGATTAAAAAATAACCCGGAAAAGTACCTAACTTTTGTCAGAATTTCGCTTAGACTCAACGCCATTTAGTCAGGGCCCTAAGAAATATCACATTCGATCTGACTGGCGTCTGCACAACGCCTTCCAAAGTTGTTTATTTTATGCACCAGTGTAGCAGGCGTGTCCGTTCACGATAGCCTCGAGGCTGTCCGTAGCCGCTACTTACGGACGCCGGTAATTTTGCATCCGACGTGCCCAAGACTTAGATAAAGTGATATACATAGCTAGCTAGCTGGTGCAGATTATACACCTGTGCAGTTTTAAAGAGGACAGACTGCGAGTAGTGCTGAGCCTCATTTATACTGGGTTTGTTTATGTTGATATTAGATATCATCCATCATTTGCTTAGTTTTGCCGACACCAACTATGTTGGGGTCGGCTTCCAGTCTAACCAGACGAGCTAAATATCAGTTTATTACACGGAGCGACAGCCTATCTCACATAGACAGATAAATGCTGATATTTAAGGGACCTCTCTATTAGACCTAAATCCACAGTGTTTTGTAAAGTATATCTGCATAATCGTCTGTATTTTTAGCTACCTTCAACTCCTATTATTTAAAGTCGAGAAGAGAGAGAGTCTAGAGATTTTTGTATCGGACGTGCCCGAGACGTAGATTTAGAATATCGTAGCTAGCTGCTTTAGATTATACACTTGTCCAATTTTAAAGAGGACAGTATCCGACGCGACGTCTTGTAATCAAGTTGTGCGCTTTCGATATGTTTGTTTTTTTTTTGTTGTTAGAGATCATCATCTGCTTAGCTTTTTCCCAACTATGTTGTATCGGTTTCCAGATGCAGATGAATACCAAAATTTTACATGGAATGGCGGCTTATCTGACATAAAGAACCGATACTCGATATATTAATGCTAAAGAAAATTGAGGGTGACTGAAAGCTTTTAACCAGTACAGGGCCTAAGCCCGCAGATTCGTCAAAGTATGTCTGCTTCATTCTTTGGATTTCTAGCGTACTTCGACTCCTTTCATTGAAAGTGGTGACCCAGAGAATTTTGTGTCCAACGTAGCTGTGTCTTAGATTATACCAGCTGCTTTAGATTATACCTACACCTGTGCAATTTGATCAAGTCTTATATTCATGTGGTGTACTTTCGTAACCAGGGTTGACTTGTAATTGTAAAAGATCTGTAACTCTCAGAACAGTTTCCATCTATTTATATAGAACACACAAACACGCACACAGTTACAGATAATACTACTTACAATAACACTTCATCATCTGCCTAGCCTTTTCCCAGCGATGTTGGGGTCGGCTTCCAGTCTAACCAGCTGAATACCAGTACTTTACATGGAATTTTCAATTGTTTTATCTTTGTACAATCGTAGGTCACAGTTGTCCACTATTGATACTAGACGTTAGTTTACAGGTAGTTATTTCCGTGCTCCGGTTAGCCTGATTTAGCAACAAACGACAACCTGACTGACATTAAAGTAAGTGCTTACAGTTGTCTACTCTTGGAGTAGAAACAGACATGTTGTAATGTAGACAAGGTTTTAAGTGCTGATGTTTTTAAGTAACCATATCAACGATCACGGTTGTGGTTGCTGGTTGCTGATGATTCAATGAACCATGTGAAGTCGCGATTCAATGAATAGTGCCCTAATTAGATATGACGTATTTAGGCGATGGAAATATTTCTTCGCCTAGCTAAAGTATCAATAACACGGGCGTCAGGCATAATGTTTGATTTCCTTTCGGTTGGTTAGAAGTAGAGGGGGCCGGCCACTTTTTTCTGATATTTTGTAAGTATTCGTATTCTTTAATTCACGCAAAGATAAGAGAAATACATAATTACAACATATAGCTTATGTACAAAGGCGAGCTTAACCCAGAATTGGGTTTTCTTACAGCAAACCAAATTATCTGCATACTGTGGTAACAAGTTCACATTGGCAGCGCCTTAATTATCACTGGTGTACATTTGAATGTACATTCGAACTTACATCTCTTTACAGTCTGTGTTACTGAGGTTTCTCCATCAGATTTTTTTCTGTAGCAGCCACGGAGTCTGGATTTGTACCCGGTTGATGGCAATAGGCTCGTCCCTATTACATGAGACTTAAACATAACTGGCAAAATGAGGGTGTAGTACTAGGAACACCTCTGCCCAACACATCTGGGATTACAGGCGTAATGTTACGTTGGTCTTTTCGGTCGCCATCTAATCAGCACAAAAACACGAGGGAATTTCCTCTCACACCATATCAAAGATATTTTACTGCTATGAATTTACACAGTCACCCATCCATGTCATGACATAAGCTTAACATTACTCAACATCCTAGCACAATAAATCATCGTAGATGATTAGTAGTTATTAATCCCATCTAACCAAACAATACCAAATATTAAACAAATACACCTAATATTACTCTCATCCACAAGTCAATAAGTCAGTCCAACTTCTGATTAATTCGAATATTTAATTCATTGATGACGGGTTGTGGACCAAAACGTATGTTTTAAAACCTTTAAAAGCATGGCATCGTATCTCCACTGATATTAAATTAATTACTGAGTCTCGAAATAACAAGTTTATCTAACTAATTCTACGATGTAAATAAACTTTTAAATATCGAAGAAATAAAAACGTCTACTAAGAGTTATAATTAAATTAATCAAGAGACGTTTTAATACTGATCTTGAATTATCTGTATTTCTCAATTTGCATGGAGTATTTTTTTTTTTTTGTAAATGATTATTGTTGTGTCAGATATCGATGGCCTCCAGTGACTTATGTCATAGATTATGTTAGTCTGTGATGGAAATTATCTGTTTTACTGTGGTGTCGGTTAGTTTATTGAAGAAAGAAAGATTTAAAAAAATAGAAGATATCGCTGTCAGCGATGAGACCACCATTGTAACCATAGAATTAGCAATATTGTAAAACAGCTGTGTTTTAATTTTGGTGTACTATTGTACACAAGCAGTGGCGAAGATTCCATACAACTCGATTCCTACCGGATTCCCTTTTAAAAATGGCTCAGTTAGTACTCTATGGACAAATAATATAATTACATTAAAGATAATATGTATTCCGGCTTACCTCTTACAAAAATTAACCCCTCTCTACTGCAATGAAGTATATTCTATTCTATTCTTTGGTATGCCTTCAGGGAACTATTTCATCAAACTCATAGATATGTATAATTTGGCTGATTTACATTATTACCTACGGATTATATATCTTGTTATTGAATTACTTCCATAAAATTAACGATAATAATAGGTATGCTGAGAATAGAATTCAAGGTCCTCCAAACTTTACCTACATACAATTATTTCTGATTTCTCAAGGAAAACTAGTTTCTCTCAATATTTCTACTTCTCTTGACAATTCTTTGTGTAGTTTCTTGCTTCCTAGCAACAAACCTACAATATTTTAGAGTTCGGTAGAACTTTTTAAGGTAGGTAACTTACTTAAATAGTTCTAACTAAACTTAATTACTTGTGCATATTATGGTACCAAGGGGTACCGTACTACCCCGTTGCTGGGTTGTGGATGTCAGATAGGCAGTTGCTGCATCCAGTTAGACAACGAGCCGAAGCTACTGATATAGACTAAATTACTATAATAATTTATAAAGGGTGTAACAAGACCCTCAACAAAGCCGAAAGGCACTTGTTCTGCCCGTCACTGCGATCATTTTTTTTGTTGTAGACTTTACCTGGGAACCTTCTAGTTATGGAGATATTAGGGATCAAAGTACTTTTTCACAATTTTTCTTTTTTTAAATACAGCTTTTTAAAGTTAGATTTTTACTTTAAACACCTCCACGACCCCCGATTGCGTTACACTGAGTCCTACCGTAAAAAGTAATTTTTCACCCCAAAAAAAAAAGTCGTTTCCCAGCAATAATTATTGCGTAAAGTTACATAGTTTGATGTAAATAATGATTGGTTGACGGTTTCGTGAAGGGTCCGTTTACACCCTGCAATATAAGACAAAATTGTGAGAAATAATTTAGTGAATGTTATAAATTAAAATTAAGATAGAAAAAATCATAAAATCATGTCAGCATATTTATGGTACTTTTACTTTTTTAACATTACTTATCGAAATATTATGAGATTAGATACCTACTAGAACGACTACTAGTTTCAGTTTAAATAATATTTAAACTGAAAACGTACCTATGCTAACAAATCTCAAAAAGAACAAAAAGCACCCTTATTTACAAGTCCATTGTAAAAGAAACCGCTACAGCAAAAGCTGTGAATCAGATTTAATAACAGTGCAGTGCCAGTGCGGTGTCCCAACGTTCCTAATCCCATTACAACTTGCGCAGTTGCTGGCGCTTAGTCCTCGCCTACTCGACTAGCTTACTATCCTGCGAGGGACAGACATATTTTATACTGAGGGGAGAGTACAGAGCGCTTCATAAAGTGTGAATATGATAGGTAATAAAATTATACCGTGTATTACTTTATGGAGTCTCTTAAATGAGCAGTTTATCATTTTTCTTGATAAAAGCTGGTTAGTGTTATTTAAGCAATAATAAACTACCTCGTTGGTCTAACGGTCGCAAGTGCAACTGCAGAGCACAAGATCCTGGGTTCGAATCCCAGGTCGGGCAAAGTGTGATTGAGTTAATCCTTTAGGAAATTCTCAGTAGCAGGCACCGAGTCTGGATTTGCGCCCAGTTGATGGCAATAGGCTCGCCCCCTATTACATGGGACTTAAACATAACTGGCGAAATGGGGGTGTACTATTGATTACACCTCCTCTGCATTACCCTTCGGGGATTACAAGCGTGATGTTATATTTATGAACAGGCATCTTCTAGATTTATACCTATGGTAGTTTCTTTGTAAGCTTAATTCATCGATTTTCATCAGGCGTGATCGAGGAGCAGCGTCATGAAAAAAAAAGTCTACTTCAAATACAGGTCCTCCGCGAACAAGTTCTTTAATCTTGTTCGCTGAGGACCTGTATTTGAAGTAGACGACAGAATGAGCATTCAACAGCTGGACTGGCTTAGAGGACGCATCTTCTCTGGTGACAATTTATCTATTTTTTATTTTTAAAGGATCTCTCGGCATTCGAAAATCGAAGCTTTTTACTCGTTAGTAACAATACTAATGCATGTTAACAATCTTACCAAAATAAGATAGTAAACGATACTTTTTCTGGTCTGATTTCCAATAGATTTATGATCAGTCAGATGCACAGTACACGCCAATTAATATTGATATCGAAACATCAAAGCCGGTAACAGTTAACGTCTGCGATGATCGATGCGATGCCGGCGCAATATAACATAACCGAATTAAACCTTAATGCTCAATTTATTCGATATCAAATTGAGAGTATCTCCAAATCGATTAAAAACTCAACCATAAATATTCGTGTTCCATCGAAACTTTTGCATCGCCATTATCTGTTTTGAAAAAAAGAACGGGCGCAATGGATGGTGTATAAATTCAAAATTTTGATTGGATTTCTCGTCGAAGTCGTTGTAGATGTTCGAATTTCGGGAGTCATTTCGGATTTTCGATGAATCGATCGATTTGTGTGGGTGGCTGCGATATCGGTCTAATAGGAACGTCCTATCTAATCAATTAATGGGGTAAGATTGATGGCTACACGCTAACAATGAGGTGAATGGTTTTATTTTTGTTCCAACTTTCGTCTATTAGGCGGAGATAAAAGTTTTATTCGGACCGAGTTTTTATCTGAATTTAGATAGTTTGTTGAGCGGCGATATTTAAAATTTTCAAGATGGAATTGATGGCATAATGAATTGAACTAATAAGGTTGAAAATAACTCGACCCACAGCTATCTCAAGACACTGATTCACTGCACTACGTACTCCACAATAGCTTACACCCTTAGCATATCGCTTCAACCAGGCTGGGTGGGATTAGAACAGCCCCACCCCGAACACTGTTCCACTGAGTAGACACGGACTCCCTATAAATAAATATAAATCACCAGAAAGAAATTCTTCTTTCTCCTTTAATTTTCCAACTCCTACACAGGACCGTCTCCTTTTGCATTGTGAAAGATTCATAATAAAAACAGGAATAAAACGGGCACAACATTTGCAACTGTCAGCTCAAGTGACTGTTATTAGATGAAGAAATGGCACTGACAAAGAAAAGTGAATTCCGAAGCACCTATGAACATAGACATAATAAAACGAGACGCCCAACTGAAGTCAAACACGTACTAAGGTCGACAACAATTTTCGCATACAGAGCATTGTTGGAAATTGAAAGGCTTACCGCGTCATATGAATACAACAAACAGACAAATAATAATGCACCTTATCTTAAAGGGGTAGGAGAATGTTTTGTCTAAACGCAGCAATTTGAGCGAAGAACGCGATACGCAACAAGAATCTTAATAATGTATAAAGCAGGAATATGTTCAAATGCGTTTGTCCCATCTTAACACTACGATCGCTGCGGGGGCTGTTTTGTTTTGTAAGATAAATGTATTTTTTATTTTTCTTCATCAACATTAACACAGTCAAATAATTAAACAATTAATTCAAATGATTCAACATTCTTTCTAATTGCGCCAGTTACCTAACCAATCAATTGTGACGTAATGATTCATAAAACTTTAATTGAGCCACTAAGTACAACTTACGGAACATAATCTAGCTAATTAATGCTTATCGAACACTCCCATAAAATCAAATAGCCGTAATGGACATCTATCATTAAAATCCATTCGATAAATAACCACTAAAACCGGCGTTTCTCCATCTTAACATACAATAAGACATCCCGCTTTATCATATCTGGTTGTCATCCGGAATCTCGACGAACATTGGAAGTTTGAGAGCACTACGATAAGAAACGACTTTAAATTGACTCGATTTTGTAATATTGCAGTAGCGCTACTCAAAACGAAGAATGAAGCTGTGTTTTTACCTTGTATAAGTTTAATAATTCTATTTTGCATGTTTTGAAAATATTTGTTACCCGGATTTAACAAAAAAAAAACACACACACAGACTGTCCTGTGTGAATTCAAAATCATAATACTCTTTAAGAAGTAAGAGGAGCTGCGAGCAAAAATAGTAGATGGACCAAAACAGACTACAGCCAAAATTGCAAACATGTCAAACGAAGGGCTAACCTACTTCCAAAGAGGTACAAAACCGCTTCTGCGACAAGAATTAATCCCGATTTAATTTGCGCAATGCAGGGTTGAGTGTCAGAACTTAATCCAAGCAGCACGGCTTGTCTGTCTCCCTTTATTGGTCGTCGTAAGCGCAGCATTTTAATTTAACAACTATATGTGGTGATGTGATGCCATTAAATAAAATGAAGCGAGACGGAGTGCTTTATGAACGGAACGCGTCTCGCTGTGATTACATTAATGGTATTCACATATTGTCTGTGTTTACAATATGTTAAAATATTACGGTATTTGTGTGGAATGTTAATTTTTGAAATGGAGTGTGTGATGAGGTTCTGCTGTTATCTTTTCTCATTTGTCTTGTACTGTCTTTATTCACTGAGCTAGAGACTTTGAGTGAAGATGCGTTAAAGTGAATTTCATCAGCGGAACGCGATCAGCGGTTGTAGAAATGTCAGTGTCATAATTGCTATAGAATATTGACAGCTCTTGAACGCAGTTTAAATATGCTAATCGCGTTCAATTTGATGGATGAAATCCTCTCTTAATAAAATATTTCATCCAGAAGTCACACTTACACTTACTTGCAGTTCTTGACTCCATAACACCCTCGCCTGCAGCTCGGGTGTTAATTCCGCCTCGAATGCAATAACAAAGTTTCCCCACTTAGATCATAATGTACTATTCTTCTACAATAACAGATTGACGAGACCACAAGAGCTTTACACTAGGCTTCATGTCAACGCTGAATTCTATACTCGCGTTATTCTTGATCGCAAAACCTGCTCTAATAAATATAGTAACATCCTTAGCCCTCAGCCACCTAATGTTACTCATTCCAGATAATACATTACTAAGACCACCAGTATAAGCCGATCAAGTATTAAAGAAATTTAATCGGCGTTAAAGGCTAAGGCTTGCGCCGCACGCACCGCCATTTTATGATGGTATTATTTTATGGTGTCCGCCTCGCTGACACTTTATATCTATAGAACTTGGGAGTTATGGTAGGAGAATTAATTGTCTGGGGAATTTGCAGTTCACGATATGGTGCAGCTGGGTTTTATTAAAATCTGCACCACTTTTTAGAGTATTTTCCTTTCTTGTTTGTATACAAGATGTAAACGGATCCCTTTCGAAGCCATCAACCAAGCATTGTACATCAAACTAAGTAACCCTACGCAATTACATTGCTAGGAAACGACTTTTTTTTGGGGTGATGGATTCTTCGAATAGTTAACGGGTCGTAGAGGTAATTAAAGTAAAGTTAAATCTTAAAAACTAGTATTTAAAAAAAACTTATGAAAAGTTTAGAACTCTCTGTAACCAGAAGGTTCCCACTGTTCCCAGGTATAGTCCAGTGTAAAAAATGATCGCAATGACGGCTAGAACAAGACCCTTTCGGCTTCGTTAAGGGTATTTTGACACCCATTAAAGGAGCTGCTTATTTGGGTCTCCTTGAAGCTTCTGATGTTATTTTTATGTTGAGAATCAGGTTTTGATTGATAAATGATTCTTACTTTAGAATACTGAGTTTTTTTTTTAATATCTGTAGATGTAATCTAAACTAGATCATGGGATCTTATATTCTTGTTACAAAAATATTTTCAGTATGTCAGCTCACGAAAGAACCGAAATGTCCGCAATAGCAGCCTGATCAGCATTAGGAGCACCATAAAGAACATGGATGAATTTATAAAACTATCCTGGAACAACTTTAGTGGTGGTTTCGCCATTAACCAGAACCCGTCAAATAAAAACTAGGTTCAGAAATTTCACACAGACCTTTTTTATAGAGAATACAGAACCAGTTTCGGTTCCGTATAAATCCCGGTTCTTACTACTGAACCGGTACCGGTTCTCCATACCCTGATTTTTTAATATGCGCGGAAATTGTTGTACAATGCCTCTATTTTGCTAATGGGTATTTTATTTGTTAGGGCAAAGCCATTATTTTAATATTTTGACGGCATGGTTGGCGCAGTGGCTGAGCAATTGATTGCGTGTCGCGGGTTTGATTCCCGCACGGAAGAAAAATTTGTATGTCCTGCAGATACTTGTTCCGGTTTTGGCTGTTTGGGTATGTGATTTTAAATGTTTGTTAACGCTCCCACGACACAGCAAAAATTCCTAGGGCGGGGTAACGTTTTTTTTATAAAAAAAAAAAAACTAAAAAACCGAAGACCTATTCGAGAAAAAACGTGTATTTAAGTAGCCTACCCGTAATCGATTCAATATTATAATGCATCTAATAGACGTTCACTGCTCGTCATCACCACAGTGCCTTCCGCATTGGGCAGATTCATGCGCCCTTTAGGTCGCCCACCTTTTGGAGAAATTACCAATGCTGCGTCTTTCGGTACGTAGTCCAATCCAGTCAGTCCCATCTGCCGAGTTCTTCGGTGGGCCTTCTATACGTTTTTTTCCATGTGTATAATGACTACAGCCTTGTCCCACTCGCTATCGGCAATTACGTCTATAGCGCGGAACACTTGGGCTAATCTATTGTCGTGCACGAGATTGTGTCCCGTAAGACCGCGATCAAACAGTTACCCTGCACTCAGATGGCTAATAAAATGAAATTAACTTTTGTAACTTTGGAGTTTAGTTTCGAACTGTGTAATTTAGTCTTTAGTCATGGTGGTGAGGCTACAGAGCGCGGTGTTTTAGGGTTTGATGTCTTCATCATCTGCAAGCTTTTTTCCAACCATGCTGGGCTTCTGATCGCGGATGTAGCTAAGTATTAGTTTTTTTTACAGGGCAACTATCTTTGATGAGGGTTCACAGTAGAGAGAAACGCAAAATGAGATCATTTTCAAAATTTCAGGTACTCTCTTGTTACTGCAAAGACATTTGACACTGGACTTGCCATAGTCGTCTGCATGGCCATATTTTTAGTTTCTTGCAAGTCAGAAACTGTCTTGGAAGTTCCCTTAGGCTCTAGTTCGTAGATACTTATTTATGTTCAACGCTATTTCAAACTATATTTTAATATTTTTGACTCGCTCCAATAAGTTCAGTTAACTTATAAGTTATGAGACTAACGATATTGGTCATAAATAAATTGTAGCAGCTACAAATCATGTTAATTTACTATAACTAATAACTGTTATTCACTGCACCTTTGCCGTCACACGTAATGTTAAGTACCTGGTTTGTGATCAATAAAATAATAATATAATACTCGTATCTACCATAAAGAAGGAGGTACTTAGAAATTTAATTTCCGCAGTAGTTATCCGAACGTGCTCTATAACATAAACTCTAGCGAGGATGCATTCGCAAAGCAAAGTAAGCTAGGTATATCGAGTACGCTAAATATTAAATATTTAACCGGTGACTTCATGATGTAGTCTTCCTCCATATAGGCACGTTCTTCAAGATAAGACGTATATTTAGGTATCGCTTCAGTGTTAATAATAACGGCCATTTATTAC
Source organism: Noctua janthina (assembly GCA_963576755.1). Classification (NCBI taxonomy): domain Eukaryota; kingdom Metazoa; phylum Arthropoda; class Insecta; order Lepidoptera; family Noctuidae; genus Noctua; species Noctua janthina. The sequence goes on from OY755058.1 coordinate 5,341,574, forward strand.
CTCCATAGGAAAAATATTCGCCAGTCAGCAGTGCTATTCTGTAAACGGTGACTCACTTCGAAAGTCATCTCGCAAATCATCTCGAAAGTCACACTCACTTCACTTCTCATCTCGCCTGTACAAGTTTTGGTATTCTCATGTCACGATCAAGGCCAAGTGAAGTGAACTGACTTTCGAGAACTCAGGTGACATTGCTCTATGGTAGTAGAGCGGTGGCACTGAATTGTGCCTTGTTATGATTTATATCGACTAACAAAATTTAGCTGAATTAGCGCTCTAAAATAATATTTAATAGTTTATTTCAGCCATAAATGTTATGTAAATGCATTATTTTGTATGTTTTAATATTTACAAGTTTTATTTGAGACAGAGAATGAAAAATTAGACTGAACGCAGTGTCGCCTTTGCCTCATGGAGATATGGGAGCCCGAGTATAAAAAAAAGCATTCACTCGCTCGCAAGTCGCAACGCGTACCCACGCCAATTATTTTTTGTTGACAAACAAGCTTTGTTATTTTTATTTCCTCGCGATTTTACTGTGAAGTGTTTAACAAAATGAAGTAATTACGATTTCTGTGGTAATAAGTTACTGCCGGAATCGTTTTATTCATATTTAATTGTTAATTCTCTACTTCAGTGCTGAGCGTACTTCCATCCAACTGCGGCTCAAGTGGAGACGCTAATCGATTTCTTAGAAAGGAAGCCTAGCTTGGCAAAAGGGTTTGCCAAAAATCAAAGCGCCAAACAGGCGGCTAATAAGGAGTGGAATAATATCACTATGAAATTAAACAGTATGGGTGGAGGTACGATAAAGACGGCAAAAAAATGGATAAAGAAACAAAGTAATGTATTTTTTTTACTATTGTTGGATGGTTTAACACATTAACGATTTAAATAAGTAAAATATGACATACATATCTATTATCTACCTTAATTCTATTAGCCAGACCTCTTCCTTTTTTTGCCGTCACAGGTTATAGAGATCTAAGCTTTTGTTCTAAATTTCTAATAAGCTCCTCTGTTAGTCTGTACACATGCACATAGTCCTGACCACGGCTCAATAAGTTTAAATTTCTAATGTTCTGGGCTTGGCGACGGGTTGCGGCAATGTCTAGGGTATCTTCTTTCAGTAAACTCAATATCAAAAAAGAATGAGACATCTACAAAAGTTAGAAATAGATGAACACACAATAAGTTCATGAAGTTTTTTAAGGTCGGTGTATTAGTTCATACTAACTGTTTTACTTTTTTTCTGTAAGAAAACCACAAATGTATAGATTATAGATAATTGTTCTTTTTGTTTTGCATTTATATCACATACATATTTATTGAAACACTTATTTTCACTCAAGAAATAGTAACTTTTCATTTGACAGATGAATTCGTGTGTGAGATGCGAGATGACTTTCGATATGGCGAGCGAATTGTGTTTGAGAATACGAAATACTATGGACAAACGTCAAAATACTCACCCGTTGTAATTCCTCTCACTTTCGTCATCACTTGCTGGCGCTAGTGTCGAATTCACTCAATTTGAGAATACGAAATGTTTATGTCCCAAGATTTCACCGCGGATTCAGAAGTGATTTCGCAAACGAAGCTTTCAGAATAGCTATACAGTTAAGTGATAATACAAGGTGTAAACGGACCCTTTACGAAACCGTGAACCATGCATTATGTACATGAAACTAAGTAAGGCAAAAATTATTGCTGGGAAACGTCTTTTTTTTGGGGTGAAAAATCACGTTTTACTGTAAAACTCAATGTAACGCACTCAAAACATTGAGCTGATGGATGCACTGAATAGTAAACGGTACATTAAGGTATTTAAAGTGCTTAACTAAAGTTATAACTTAGAAAAATTGAATTTAAAAAATCTTGTGAATAAGTTGGAACCTTGACCCCCAATATCTCCGTAACTATAAGGTACGTTCTAGAACAAAAAAAAAAATCGCAATGGCGGGGTGAACAAGTGCCTTTCGGCTTCGTTAAGGGTATTTTTACATCCATTACATGGGACTATCTGCTTAGAGTGCGCCACATCGTCGCACTTAGAGAGAAAAAAATATTTTTCCATACATGTTGACCGTGTAGATAGGTAGGTATTGTACTTTTGTAGGAAACAACTGTTTTTTTTAAATTCCAGATGAAAAAATATCTATGTGGGAGGGGGGGGTTCAGAATGATGTACAGAGTACGTGGTAAGCGTTTGACGGTGTCCTTTTCACCTTGTGTAAGTAGTGTAAGGCTACGTTCACACACAGCGTATAGTCGACCGCCGACTGTGAGCGCTCAGTAAGAAATGTACGAAGAAAATTCAGACTGCTTTTTGTTTTTTAATACATTTTGAACTTGGCTCTCACAGTCTGCGGCTGACTATACGCTGTATGTGAACACGGCCTAAGGCCCACTTGGACCACAACTCATCGCACAAAACATCATTCTGTCTCCGTAATCTTCAAACGCACTGCAAGCAAGCCTAAATGATCTGTCTTTAAAAAAAAATATAAGGTGTTAGAAATGGCGTGGGATGTCTTATAGTTGCTGTGTTTTGTAACTTCTAGCTTTCAATAATTGTAGATCATCATCTGCCTAGCCGTTTCCCAACTATATTGGGGTTGGCTTTCAGTCTAACCGGATGCAGCTGAATAATAGTATTTTACATGGACCGACTGCCTATCTGACCTCCACAACATAGTTAGTACTGGGTAATACGAAACCCCTTGATAAGACTGGTTGTCAGACTTTCAGGCCACTGACTTTCATTACTGTCAACGATTTTCAAATGACAGCCGGGACCAATTCCCGAGGCACGGAGGAAGATCGATCCGTGCGGCTGTTATTATTTATAGACCGACCGCTTTAAAGAGTCCTCCGCCTTGCCCCATCAAAGGCACATTAAGCGTCCACAAACAATATCCCACAGGTTATTTGCTTTAAAATAACCATAATCCACGTAGGTATTATAACACTAATTGAACCAATACGTAAACAACCTTCAGAATATTCCATTTAAATTGATACCTTCGCGAGGACTCATTAAAGCGGTCGGTCTATAGCCATGAGCTCTTTTTTTTGTACATATCCAGCCTAATTTATTTTACTCTTTCTATTGTCTTTTATTTTAGGATTAATCTAAAATCAGACTTACACTGATTGATATGACTTACTAAAGACATCTCGAAACATATTGTATCACCCAAGTGTTCAGTATGTAACAGCTGTAATCATAATATTGACTTAGTAAGGCTCTACGATCAGCGCTAGTTCATTCTAATTATGTCAATGTTTATCATTGCGTGATTAAACATTGTGTGATGTTACGACTACATTGAGAATGGATAGTAGTACCCACTACACCTTGTTACCTACTGTACAACTTTATGTACAGACTCCAGTACATCAAGCCAACCGAAATTGTCAAATTTTCGAAATTGGACAGATTGTGGTCGGGGTTGTGGTTGTGTGGTGTGGTGTGGTTTGATGATTGTGGTTGTTGTGTGTTTGTTGGTTGTGTTGTGATTGTTGTTTTGTATTGTTGATTGTTGTGATTGTTTGTTGTTGTTGTTCTTCCTTGCCTCGGAAAGCATGTTAAACCGTTGGTCCCAGCTGTCCTTTTTTGACATAAACAAGCCGAGCCAGTATCGGGCGACAAACCTCAGTAGTTTTGCAATGTTTTTACGGTGTTGCGTAAATTCTGGTATAAACGAAGGCAGAAGTTTCGAGGTTGACTTTGGTTGGTGACACCACAATTTTATTGGACGAGTAGTCTGACAACAGTCGTACCAAGGGGTATCGTATTACCCAATACTAACTGGGTTATGGAGGTCAGATCGGCAAGTACTCCATGTAAAATACTGGTATTCAGCTGCATCTGGTAGGGCTGGAGCCCGACCCCAACTTGGAAAAAGGCTTAAATAAAAGGAAAGGAGTAAATGATAGCGTGACGGTTGACAGAGGAGAATGGAAGAAAAAAACGTGTTGCGCCGACCCCAAGTGACATGAGATAAGGACAGGAAGATGATGATGCAAGTACAGCTTTACAAGATAAGGTTGTCAGAACTTTAGTTTTACCATAGCGGTGTGGTCTTTGGTCAGATTTCATACCCGTCAAATTATATTTTTAGAACCTTGTAAGCATTTTCATAACCCTCATTTAAAAATATGGCAGTCGTAAAAGTAATTATGGAGCCGACTGCCGATCAAAAGGAGACACCAAATGTTTTTTCAACAGCAGTTTTATGAACATTTTATTGCTACGACATAAAACAAAATTATATTTAAAATCGATGGTTGAACCATTAATTATAACAATAAAGGTTTTATCGTGAATCTAAAATATTTAATTACTGAATCTTATGGTGCTTTGGTACTCAGTTATGGATTTAGTAATTTACTGATTTGTTAGTGTCTGTTTTGAGGGTATAGTAACCCCCCCCCCCCCCCCGGGTTACTATACCGTCTTAAAGCGGGAGTAATTCCAGTGTGGGAAAGAGACAGAGCTATACAGGTCGTCCAGCGCTATCTCTATCCCACACTGGAATTACCCCTGCTTTTTGACGTCATGATAGGCCACCCCTGGTCTGACATTTGGCCGGTTTAGTAAAAATGTAAGTAAACAACACAATCTTTTTTCAGCTTTCGTAAGAGAAACCTATTTTAATATCTGAACGAATGCTACTTCTTTTCAACTCACACATATTCAAAATAATAATTATGTGTGTGTAATATGTGTGTCATAATTTAAAAAATTGTGTATTTGAGTGTAACTTGGTCATAGTCAACCAAAAAGAACCCTAGCTTAAAATAAGCCACTTTATATCACAGGGCGACACCGACTTGATATTTCAAATCCTAAATCAATTCCGGCAAAATTCGGTAATATGTCACCGTAGAAAGGGGTGTAAGTCAAAATTGCCAATTTATCCGTACCAGCGGCGACTGTTCGGCTCGTCCGGACTAGATAATGTCCGCTCTAGCCGAAATAACTCCCATAAATTGAGTTTACCAACTCTCGTCCCTTGTCCGTTACTGAGCTAGTTTTTGTGTTTTATTATACTGAAGGTTCTGATGGGCTGTGTGTACCGAACTTTTCTATTCGATGTTCTTTTGATGGATCAAATTAGGTTGATGTGTTCTTGTTGCGTGTGTGATTAGCAGCATTAGGATTAGTTACCATGTGTTATCTGTTTTCGCAGAGAGGATTGAGCCCCAACACTCAACAGTGAGACTATAGGAAGTACAAATAATAAACTTATTATGTCTTCTTTATGTTGTGGTTAGTGCCTAACGTGGTGTCAGAGTTTTTATGACACCCATGGCTCTCTGACTTGGCTTTACGTGCCGTCGAGAAATATCTTTCAGACATGCTGGTTTTCTCACGATGTTACGTATTATTTAACATGTTTCTAGGTGTGTAATTTAAATATTTAATGAAATTAAATAATAAAAAAAAAGATTATAGGTAAATAATTTTTTTAGGGATCTTAAAGTCTTGGGCAAAGATCCTCTATAGGACAAGACTAGTCCTTTATTTAATAGTGGCTCCAATTTGGCGACCGCCCTGAATACATTGTTCAACAATGATTGTGTAGTGTAGATCAACGCAATAACAAGTTCAACCAGATTAAATGCTCCCGGACGTGAAAGTGAAGCTCGTTGATAAGCATGTGCAATTAATTAATTATTTTCAAACATGAGAAACAATTTATTATCGTTTTCTAAACATGTGAATATCCTGTAATAAGATATGTCGTTGAAAAAGTCACACATTATTTTTTAATAGCTATCCTCTAGTGAATGTAATAGATAAAAGATTATCATTAACACTAGAAACGGGATAATTACCATGTTTACTGTTTTGTTTGAGTTCCCGAACAAACAGATAGTTTAAAATCTTAGATAAAACATGTATTTCACTGTGTATGGTACCGACTGACTTCTTTAGTCGTTGTACAGTAATGAGCATCAATATTTATCCACTAAAAGTTTTAAACGAATTTTTTTTTAAATGGTACTGATTGTAATTTCGTTTTGTTACTGATATAGTATCTTGGACACCATATTTTTGTGAAATTGGTGTTATGACAACGTTCCAATGGTTATAACACAAGAGAATCGCATTCAAATTTAGGTAAGTGTTCATTCTTTTGTATTTTATTTATTTAAAAAAATTAAAATTCTATCGATTCGTTTTCTAAAAAATCTCAACCATTTATGCAAAGGTGGGTCAGCTAATAGCTATCACTCACTGTACATGTTGGTGTTCATAACTGTACTGCTAAATGCCGGATATGTTTTTGTAACTTTTTGAAATCACGAGAATAGGAATGATTCTCGTGATTTTAACAATTTTTATAGTTTTATCTAGATATTCTTCTCTTCAGATATTAAAGCAGAAGAAAATATAAACACTGGTAAATCCAACCTAACCAGAACCGCGGCTCTGGTTATGTTAAGCATTTAAAAGAAACCGCTCTCGTTTTTCGTTCAAAATGACACCCTTATTATGGAGTTGTTTGAACAAGCCTTGATGACGATCCGAAGCCAAGCCATAATCTTGTACACTTCCGTAATACCTACCCACCGCACAGCGGAGAGATATCTTTATTTCCATGACGAGGTGGTAAATTGGAGATCTGTTCGCTATCTGAAGGTAACAAGACAACCGATAACAAGGCTGCGTATCTCATCGTTCGAGTACGACGATTTTCTTTTATTTTCCCCATTGGCAAAGAAAAACGGTTGGTTTGGAAACGTGTAGGTTCTATACATGTTGATATTAGTTGGGGTTGTCAAACGATATTGAACGCTGGGGGCCTGGACAAGGCCTTTCTATCAACAATTTAATGGAAAAGTCAGAAATGTACAGAATCACAATTATGATACCGAAAAGTTTATGTCACTCGTTACGAAAATTATTGTAGAATGCTTTGAAAGCGATATTTATTTATTTATTACTAGTTTATGCCCACAGCTTCGCCCACGTGGAGTTCGATAATTTATCCCACGGGATCATACTACCGGGATAAAAATTATCCTGTGTTAATCAAGGTTATAAGCTATCTGTGTGCTTAAACATCCAAATCCGTTTAGTAATTTTGGCGTGAAAGAGTATCAAACATCCATACATCCTCATAAACTTTGGCATTTATAATATTATAAAGTAGGATTTTTGTGGGTTCTCTGGTCTCAAATCACTTACGATAACCAAATGAAAATGAGGAAAACAGGAGTGTAATTTTTAACATCAATTCTGTTAAAAGTAGGTACTGAACAAAGTGTGTAAGAAATATAACCCTTTTACCAATCGAGATCCATTACATAACATTCCTTTGATGTCGTTTATTGCCTAAACCTACTTGTAAACAAACTGTCAGGGTACTTGAAACTCAAACCGAACCTCCATCATCAAGATATTTGGAATTTCGGTGCTCAAATTAAAGTAGGTCGGAGCTCATTAAGCCCTTGTGGGACAAAGATTAACCCTAGCTGGAAATCAGTAACATAAATATCGTTTAACGCGAGGACCACGGCCTTTGAGAATGTTAAGCTCGATACTTATTGGACGAAAATTAATTGGTAAGACCTAAATAGGGATTTAGAAGTGAAAGTTTCACTCTAGGGTAGAGAGAAATTGGCTAAACTTAACAAAGTTAAACTAAACCTAGGATAGTGCTATCGTTTGTTATATAATCAGCCTATACAATCCCACCGCTGGGACGACAGCCGCCTCTTTGTGAGGGGGAGATGGTTGTTTATGCCATGAGGACTAAATGGTTACACAGGCTGACACTAAAAGACTTTGTTTTATATTATACATAGATAATAGGTAGTATTAGGAAGTAATGAGGTTGTACGTAGCACATATTGGTTTTATGGAAAGGAGTGATAACTTCTAATAGCCAAATTTCCAGTTTTGTGTACTTTCTCACTATTTTCATATGTGAGAATTCAATTCATTATGATTGATGTCGGTGTAGGTTAGTTTCAGCGATAGTTATTTTGTTCCTAAATAAGAATAAATGGTTGTGTTCATTATTTTATGTAGGTATCTCCTTATCTTTTTTAAACATCTTCGCTTCTGTTTGCTAAAAGTAAATATAGTTACAAGTTTTATTATCTTAATCGAATGCTCAGATCTATAGTTACGTAAACATATACATCGCTCTGGAGAGATGGCCAAATACGTCAACTAATTTGTCCGTATTTGGACTAACGACTAGCTGAGATAATTGCAGGTTTAGTAAGTTACATGGCTGCTTAAACTACTTTTTGCATAAATTGTTACTCCGGATTGATCGATTGATGATGACAATTTGACTTTGATGAATGTGCTTGGCCAAGTTTAGATTATAACTTCGCAATACCTATACTGCCTTGTTACCTACTACTTTACTACACACAATTCTGCTATTAGTAAACAAAACAGCTCAGCCCTTTTAGTAATCAATACCAATATTGTAAAATACCAAAGCAACTATGCATGTCTGTTACCTTTTCATGTTTTACTGCTAAATAGATTGATGATAGATCGATGAAATTTGGCACTCAAGTAGACCAAGATCTAGGTTAAAACATGGGATATTTTTTGTCCCAGTAGTACATTCCCGTGAAGACTTAACTGTCGATACTGGGTTAACTACATACATTATTATGAAGTCCTAACCGTCTCTTATCTAACCGTACCGCTAATAGTCTACTTCCGAAACATAATATACCCTTTACACACATCGAAGGGGTATCCAGAGTGAATGCGCCCGCATTCATCATCTGTGGGAACACGCTACACGTGTTCAGATCATCGTGCCCCTCGTGTGAACAACGTGCAGACAGTAATGCAGGTTACTGTTTAGATGCGGGGGTAAGGAACTCCTCTTATTGCTTTATGATATCCTGATACTTTCGGCCAGCTTAGAGAGTGACAAGACATTGATGTGAAGGAGTTTGAGCTTTGGGAAAGATCTCCTATAGCTTAAGGCGTGCTGGTACTTTTTGGTCGGGTTAATAGATCCGTTTAAGAAAATATATAGTTTTAAAATTCGTGTCGTACTTATCCCAGAGCTGTCAATGAATTTCTATGACAGAAGGACAAAACTTCTTAATAAAACCTATTGTTGATGAATTTAATTCAATGATTATCAGGTAAAATTTCGCAGAATTATGCCTTGAAACGGCTGGTCATTTCAAAATCAATTTACCATTAACTTGAACGATTGCAGATTTGAGAGATCACCTGATACCGATATAAAACACATTTATAATGGCATCATTTCAAGATATCTATTTCCAAGCGGTAAAATAAGATTGTGCTTCGAAAAAGCATTACTTCTGCCCGTCAATTACTGGGGTTTAATCGAGTTTCGTTTAATTTCTCTGCAATTCCTCCTCTCTGCAAGTAAGTAAGAAGGTAGGTAAGTTACTTGTTCCACAAAAAGAAAACGGTTTACAGGTACGTACAAATAGAATTTAATTTCCCTTTAGTTTAATGAAAGGCTAGGGATAAAAACGCTGCCTGCACAACGGATAGACTTTTTGCTAGTTTCTTGGTAACTGAAATTAGTAGGTTACTGGAGAAGTTTCTTTTGTACCCACTTTTTCGTGCTTCAAATTACGGTCTATTTTCTCCGACAATTCAGGTAAGTTCGCTCTTATTTTCAGTCTTCCAACGAAACAACTTGGGTACTTCGTCGCTATACGTTCAAGCCTGAAGGACTACTCAAAAATGTAGACATTAGATTGACTACCCACATAAGCTAGCTATCAAACATAACATAACATCACGCCTGTAAAGCCCGAGGATTAGACAGGGCTTGGTACACACACATGTACATCACACACCACACCACACCACACCACACCACACCACACCACACCACACCACACCACACCACACCACACCACACCACACCACACCACACCACACCATCATCATCTTCATCATCAAGCTTAATATTATGATGAATGAACCCTGCTGGAAGTCAATGCAGAAACACGAAGCGATAGCCTTAGAGGCCCTCAGAACTTCAATAAATACACTTTCATTATCATATTCCATATTAAAATAGTAGAATAGACAGAGTACTTACCGGGGCACGTGTTCGCTTCCTTGTACCTAAGCGCGAAGTCGTTACGATAAATAGCGCCTGATAAATGTCGGTACTCCGAACCGCAACGCAGAAATAAAGTTGCTAAATGATGTCGAAAGCTTGCATATCTAAATCTTTTTATCGAAAACTCAGATCTTAATTGTTTTGAAGGTTTTTTTCGTGGTTAGGATGACAAAAAAACTGTTAGGGAGCTTGTAAGCTACTGTGAGTGTTTGTCGTCTTTAGAATTGGAAAGAGGTTCCGTATGCCTTAAGAATAGGCGCCCTGCACCCATCGTTATCATGATAATTAAGCCAAAAGGTGACCTCCGTTTACAGGTCACCCCAAAGCATCAGGACTTGTAGCATTTTATTTTTGTGATCTCCACTAATTCGTAGGCCACCAACACAGTCGGTAGGATTTTTGACCCTATAGCCATTGAATCTGCAAATAATGTACACCGTCCGCTAATAGGCATCTCAAATTCTAACTACGTCACTGAACTCCATCACCCAAATCCAACATTTTTATTCTTAACTTACAGATCAGCAACTTGTGTTAACAAAGTAAGAGACTTAATGTTAAAACCTGTCATGTCTAAATTCTGTAATCGTTTACTCAAAATCTTAATTACTGTGCAGTGTGCGATGCCATTTTGACCAGGTGAATGGATGTGGTGTAGCAGACTTAGATAAATTGTGGCGATTATAGCCTCCTTTTTGGAAAGTTACCAAGTAATATAAAATGTTATTCGTTAACGTTATTCTTATTTTTATGGCCATACCATTTGAGATAAAAGCTCGCAATAGCATGGATATTTGATACTTAAAATAATATCATTTGACACAAATCTGTGCCGATGCTAGACCAGTGTGCGTAGATTTCTATAACTGATCTGGTGCCTCCCTAGTGAACCTCTGTAGATTATTTTGCCACTTGGCTCAGGAAAAAGTATCCTGAGCGTTATACTTACCAAAAAAGAAGATGATATTCTTAATTCATAGCAGAATGTTCGAATTGAGCGCTGTTGCACTTTTTGCACTACCCAAGGAAGGAAAGGCTACTTAGATATTTTCGGAAAGCAGTAATGACGTCATCAAACTGTTTAATTAAGACTGCCTTGACGATCAGTGCAGTAGGGGAGACTTTTATGAGCTAAGTCGACATTGATCAACACACGAGGAGCGGACCAGATAGTAAAACAAAAGACTGCTATAGACATCATGTCATATGACAGGTAAGCCTCGCAAAGGAGTCCGTTGCGAAACTTTCTCCCCAAAAACGAATATGCATAAACTACAATAGCTCCTACACATCACTGGAAACTGGTCTGTGGATGGGTGACCACCCATTACATACCGAGTTTCCTCCGTGCCTCGGAAAGCACGTTAAGCCGTTGGTTCCGGGTGTCATTTGTAGATCTTTGACAGTCGTTAGGTAGTCAGTGGCCCAAAAAGTCTGACAACCAGTCTTACCAAGGGGTATCGTATTACCCAGTTCTAAATTGGTTGTGGAGGTCAGATAGGCAGTCGCTCTATGTAAAATACTGGTATTCAGCTGCATCCGGTTAGACTGGAAGCCGACCCTAACATAGTTGGGAAAAGGCTAGGCAGATGATGATTAATACTTAGTATGTACTGCTGTTGGTGTACTAAATAAATAAAAAAGTGCATCAAAAATCAATTTCCAATACAAAATTAATACCAATGCCTCATCCAGGCTGTACAATTCCACATGCATTACAGAACCGGCCCATTACGACGGGATAGCGTGACGGCCACGACTTTTCTGGATTTGACTTGTAGCTTCGCCGATCAGCCGATTAGCTCAGCTCACCCGTTTGTTACCGACATGAATACTGGAACTACTACTTTGTTTGCGGATTGAAGATATGCCACTGATACTTTATTGTTTGCAGACAATGTTTAGTGGATGGAACGGTTGGATGGTTTATCAGTGTTTTATTGTGTGGCTATAAGGCTAAGTGGTGGTAAATCGAAGTGGAAAGTCAAGTATTTATATGGAATAATTTTTTCGAACTGTTTTTAACTGGGTAGCGAGTGAAAACTGCAAATAGCAAAGGCTTAGTACGAAATAAGTGTACCTATTGAAGTGTTAAGGAATATATTTTTTGAGGAAATAAACGATAACAACAGTTGATATGAGATAATCGGACAAACAACACGACAATGCCAAGTAGGTAACATGACAGGGCTGCGGGACTGTTCGAAAGAGATACCGTGGCCCTGGAACACAAAGGGCAAAGAAGGAACATGGATGGGTTTTAGTCAGTACAAGTCTGACACTCCCCTCCGCTCCGCCCAGAATGGGGGGGGGGTCATTTGATGATTTCACATCCGAAAAAAAATTTTAAAAAAGTACGTAACATGAGAAACAGGAACTGCAGAAGAAGTTGAAAAGCATGACAATGCTACGTTAATACAGTCATCGAAGGCTCCTCACTCACATCCTTCTAAGTAAAGCAATAAAAAGGAGCGATTGTATACAAATTAATTCAACTTCCAAAGGTAGTAAAACATTTAACAAATGATGCCCACATTAATAACTCGTTTGAGTTTCCTTAATGCTTCCCGGGGCTTGATAAAAACATTACGACGGACGGGATGGAGTAATGCACAATTGCACAAACAAACGAAAGCGGAGCGCAGATGGCGCTGCGAACGATCGCGAGCATTTTAATTTCGTTCCGCTCCTACAAGCACGTAGGGACATGTAACTGGCTCCGTTTTACATGCTCTCTTTTATTTATGTGTCAGTTTTGTCGTTTGTACGACGTACCTACTGGTTTTATTACACTTTAAATTCTGATCTGGGAATCAATTTTACTGCGATTCGGGTTGGTAATTGTATTCGTGAATTACGACATGGAATTAGAGTATATTTTGTGGACACCAGATGCTGGCCAGCCTATGGTGTCCTTTTATATGATTTCCTCTATTTTACACACCATTTTCTAGTTCTTTTGCGTTCAGTGGCAATTTTTTGGTGTCCAAAAAGTCTCTTTAACTGCGAAGATGTCCGATTTTTGTACACCTAAGCCGTTTGATATTGGAAAATTGTAATTCTCCAACATTTCTATGTTTATGAACTAAGCAGCGACTACAAAAAGCTAGTTTAACCCCCCAAATAAAAACTAACAACTTAATCTACTTTAGACTGATATTGATAAATGAATGTTGTGCTTCGTTACTTTGCTTGGATATTTAGACAGCAACAATAAAAAAATATGCTTTACAACAATTAATCTTGGGCTGACTCATTCGAGTATTAAACAAGCCAGACGACAGATATAAGACGATTTGTAAATATAGGACCTTGACCTTGAAGTTTTTTTAAGGCCATGTTATGATATTTATCTGTAACACAGATTTAGACCACTACTTAATGGAGCTACTTACTGTAGTGGGGACAGTATGAAGTAACTGCTTATTGCGATAACCTTCTTCTTCATCTCGAAATATTGAAGAAGAAGACATACTGCCATCATCATCATCATCATTATTTCAGCCGAAAGACGTTCACTGCTGGACATAGGACTGCCCCAAGTGTCGCCACATTGAGCAGTCCCGTGCGACTCGCATCCAGCAAATCCCTGCAACCTTCACCAGGTCATCGGTGCACCTAGTGGGAAACCTTCCAACGCAACGTCTTCCGGTTCGTGGTCGCCACTCCAGAATTTTTCGACCCCATCGGCCATCCGTTCTGCGAGCTATGTTCCCTGCCCACTGCCCCTTAAGTTTGGCTATTCTTCGGGCTACGTCGGCAACCTTGGTTCTCTTACGGACTTCCTCATTTCTGATTTGATCACGCATGGAAACTCCGCCGAGACATGGTGTGCTGACCCCAGATAAGTTGGGATAAAGCAAGAGAACGATGATATGTATCACACCTTCTTGTAATAATAACAAGAAGTGATGACCCAGTGAAAATAGCTGCGACTTAAGACTTGCAGATCATAAGCTCGGACACAGACAGTCACTTTTCTTTGTGTAATTTATGTCATCACCAATGTTCTGAAAATGGCGAGGAAATACTACCGTCATGGAGCACCAAAAATTATCGGTTCTAAGGCATCTTGGTGTAGTCCGGCTCACGGTGCCTTTGTAGGAACTGAGTTTGGGCTGATTATACTACTTGTTTTAATCTTATTTCTTTTCGTGTGGTTAGAACCTAACTTGGTGTTAGAGTGTTTATGCCGCCCATGGGCCTCTGACTTATCTTTACTTGCCGTCGAGTTATATCTTTCTGGCATGCTGGTTTCCTCACGATGTTTTCCTTCACCGAAGCAAGTGATAGTTATACAATACGCACATGTATCCAAAAAAATCAGAGGTGAGACGTGTCTTGGTTTCGAACCTGAGACCTGTGACTTGGCAGTCCGACGGTCACACCACTAGGCTATCACTGCCTACTTTTTTTAATGTAGGCTGCCGATAACTGAATCATTTTCGTGGTTAATGTGGCCATGATATTGACACGGAAGTATTTACGCGCAATAAATTAAAAAATATTACGTTCTTAGCTCAACATGTTGTCAATAGCAATAAATTACAATTGAGACAATTAATCAGTAACACAAGGTCGCGTAACCTGTTAAATTAATTAATAATAGTGGTCGTATTAATCTCGTTTACTTCTGAACTGAATATATGAGATGGGTACTTTTAAGGTCACTAGGCTGCCTCGTTGCTCAGCTACCATCATCATCATCATTTCAGCGGAAAGACGTCCACTGCTGGACATAGGCCTCCCCCAAGTGTCGCCACATTGATCGGTCCCGTGCGTCACGCATCCAGCGGATCCCTGCAGCCTTTACCAGGTCATCGGTCCACCTAGTGGGAGGCCTTCCAACGCAGCGAGCTCAGCTACCACGATGACATAATATTCTAGGGTCTAACGCCAAATCAGTCAAGGCATATTGGTGTTTTTCAAGAGGAATTTTCAGTAGCATCATGTTTGTTCGTGATCATATCGAGAAGTCATAACAAACAGTAAATATGGTAAATATCCCTCTCAGAGTTTGGATGCGGGCCTGGTTAATGACAATAGGATGTCTACCACTCTCTCGCCAGCTAGAGGTACGGCAGATAAACATAAATGGCGAAACACACTGTGTATTTAACTTACTGTAGGCCCTATCCCTTCGGAGCCCGAGTGTTATATTAGACAGGCATATAAGATAAAAGAAATGTGACATTTTAGTAACATTTTGCATGGGAATGTACCAAACCGGGTACAGGGCAGGGCAGACATCGCGCCCGAAGGAACACCAGCTTTATGTACAGCCAAACGCAATAGTGAAAATCAAAGTTTAAAGTAAGCTATAAGTCCGCAGCACTGTCTTGTACTATTTATTCTATGGCACTGTACAGAAATAATAAGTTTTAAAAGTAAGTGTAAGACTAATTTTGCTACTTACCTTCTGAAATATAAATTACATTTCAAATGAAGCTCCAACACCTAGATTATGAACACGTTTCATGCTGCACTGCAGTAGCGAAGGGTCAATTTTTGTAAGAGGTAAGCTGGAGTACATACCTTTAATGTGATTATATTATTTGTCTATAGAATACTGACTGTCGAGGAATCGAGTTCTATGGAACCTTTGCCACTGCTGCACTGAAAATCAAAAACAACTTGGCAGGTGCTAAAATTGACGTTATCTAAAGTTTATAAAACTCAATTTCCCTAGCAAAGCGCCTGAATTCTACTCGTCCAATTGTGGAGTCGCCAACCAAAGTCAACCTTAAAACTTCTGCCCTCGTTTATACCAGAATTTACGCAACACCGTATACCTTACAAACATCGGCAAAAGTACGAAGGTTCGTCGTCCGATACTGGCTCGGCTTGTTTGTGTACTCTTATCAGTTAGCATAGATCGACGGGCACGCGGAAACTCTTGCTTCGTTATCGACGAGACAGAATTGCAACTTGGAATATTGATTGTAGTACTTGGTATGTCCAATCTTGTTAGTTGTGTACTTGTGGAGGGAAGTTTGTTGTGATTGTGACTGTACTAGTTTAGTACACTGGATGAGCAGATTAAAGTATATTAGATCCTCCCAAACCGGTACCCGCTCCCAAATCCCACCCTGTTTAGGTAAACAGGGTGGGATTTAGAGATGGGGCAGTAAAGGCAATTTCCTACGAAAGAGATTTTTTTTTTGCGATTTTTGAATTTTTTAGTACTCAAAACCTAGTCCCATTGATTGTTTTGTTCCTTAAAAGAAACAGGGTCGATTGGTCTCAAAAAAGCTTTTGTAAAAGTTCTCTCTTGTTGACAGAACACTTTTTCCAAAATCTGTGAATGCAGATCGAGATTCCCAAATAAATAAGGATGGTCCTAAGACCGTTTTTCTGTAGCTACAACGGTTATGGGACCCCCACCGCACAGTCGGGCAGAGGCGGCAAGCAAATGTATTGGCGGTGCGCCGCCGCCCGCCGCCGCCGTGCGGAAAGGCGGTGAGGGCCGCTAGTCCGCGCGGTCGGCCAGTGTCGTGTGTTAGGCACCAACAACTGTTTTTATACAAGCCAATGCGATGTAAGATCCGCTTCAAAACACGACCGCGCGGACGAGCGGAGTCTTGTGAGAATCGCCTTAGCCATCAGGCGAGCAACTACGCTAGGCTAGTTCAAAACTTCAAAGTCACGTTCTGTCGACTGTATGAATAGATGCAAGGAGTTTCAGGTCTTTTTTTTCTTTTTCGATAGTGGTGTGTTGTAAAGAATCGGTGTGTCCAAGTTGGTGGATGTTGTTAATATTTGTTAACACGTCTGCTGGGTTTGTGTATCATTATTCAATAGTTTCCCTTATTATAATTCAATAATATAAGGCAGGAGATTTAAGAGGATAAAAAGTTTCTTATGAATAAGCCATTAATTGCAAATACATAATTTGATTCACACAAACTATTAAACATGTTAAACAGAGTCATTATGTTAATAGCCACATCTGTAGCCAAAATATTATACAATACGCAAATGCATAACCTATTGTTTTTTAAGCTATACAAAAAGCTCTAGCACTAATAATTCAGGTCATAATAGCGCTCCGAAAAAAACGTGTCCCACATTTTGTTACCCGTCCCAATTGTCACCACATGCTGTAACCAACATGTCGCCAACAACCAAATAGGTCAAGTACACAGAGTCCTAAATCTAGAACATTCATAAACTCACACCTTTATCTCAAGGGGGTATGCAGAAACTATAAAACGTCACCTGCTACGATCCTTACATACTCCCTTCGCCTCGTCCACGTTCATACATCTGGGGGGTTACTATGGCGTCTTGAAGCAGGAGTAATTCCAGTGTGGGAAAGAGACAGAGTTATACAGGTCGTCTAGTGCCATCTCTTTCCCACACTGGAATTACTCTTGCTGTAAGACGTCATGGTAGGCCAGCTGGTCATACACGCACGGCTCGACTTTAATCTGCGACGTCACACATAAGTTTAAAGATAAAAACTTATTTCCGAACGCAACCTTACCGTGCTCGTCTCAGTAAACTATCTTCATTAAGTTCATAGCGATTCATTGGTTTTACAAAATAGGGTCCATGGTCATATAACTATACAGGATGGAAACAGACCGTTCACGAAGCCGTCAACCAAGCATTCTGTACATCAAACTAAGTAACTTTACGCAAAAATTATTGCTGGGAAACGACTTTTTTTGGGGTGAAAAATCACGTTTTAGTTTAGGACTCAATGTAACGCACTCAAAACATTGTGCTGGTGGATGGATTGAATAGAACGGGGGTCGTGGAAATGTAAAAATCTTACATTATAAGCGTATTTAAAAAAAAAAAACTTGTGAAAAAGTTGGAACTTTGACCCCCAACATCTCCGTAACTAGAAGGTTCCCAGGTATGGTCTAGAACAAAAAAAAAATCACAATGATGGGGAAAACAAGTGCCTTACGGCTTGGTTAAGGGTCTTGTTACACCCTTTATAGAATGAAAAGTCTGGGTCGGGTAAGACTAATCATCTTCGGACAATAATACAACAAATAGCATAATTACCATCGAACTTCACTTACGTAAGTTCGTTTGGGTATCCAATTATACTTGTTGTTGTACTGTCCTCAATAATTCAGAAAACTATTGTAGTCTCGACTTTAGTCTGGGATATCACCGGTCGCGACCTACCTACACCTGACCAAAGTCTAGAACACTAAAGTATCAAACAAAATATTTACTTTTGACGCGATACCACCCTAAATAACCGTTATTTTTGATAAACACCTATCAATATGATATCGTAAAATACTAGTTTTTCGCCCACACACGTGCGGTCAGACGGTCGAGTGTCAAATTAAACTAAATACCCAGAAAATGACCGTTTGTAAGGGTCCGTTCACACGCGAGGCTTATAGTCGGGCGATTTCTAACTTTATTAAAAGGATTTAAGAGTATTATTAGATTTTATACTGTTCGGGAAGATGTCATTAACAGATAAATTTCATTTTCGTCATTGTTTGGAATTTCAATTCTTATTAGTAATAAAGTTTATGTACAACGGCGAGCTTAACCCAGAATTGGGTTTTCTTACAGCAAACCTTACTTCGATGAAAAATTAATCAATCAAATCATCCTTCAATGTTATTGTCATCATCATCATCATAATCATCTGCCTAGCCTTTTCTCAGCCACATCGGGGTCGGCTTCCAGTACCCGGATGCAGTATTTGACATGGAGTGATCCCGGTTTGATCGCCACAACCCAGTTGCTGGGTTATTCGATACCCCTTGTCAGACTTTCACGCTTATGACTACTGTAGTGATCAATTGTACCTTAATAATTATAAGGATATTATTGATAAATCATCTAACCATTGATGGAGTATAGCGATATTTTTTGTTAAAACTTATCTATCTTCTACTCTAATAGAATAATTTAATTCGATAAGAGAAATTCGATTAATTCAATAAGCGTCAAACTTAAATGCATTTACTATTTCAATTATCAAGTAAATTGAATGCTTTTAGAACTCGCTAATAGCATCCAATCTAATTCTCTTTCATTAATTATTTCTACTGGATCTTTTAAAAGAATATTTACGCAAATAAAATCGTTTATAAATTAATAATAAAATTTTACTGTAAAATTATGTTTTTTCATGTATTTCCCCCTTTTACCCGAATGTCGCGAAGCCCAAAATCAGGGTGTTTGACCTGTGTGTATTTGTGTACGTATGTATGTCCGTTTCTTTCTTCTCTTGTAACTCCTAAACGGATGAACAAATTTCGATAATTAGATTTGTCTTGGTGCCATGAGTGTCACTGGTTAAATAATTTTATAAAATAAACATGGCGGATTTTGGAAGCCATATGTTTAGTAAAAAAAAGTTATTAAATTAAAACAACTATAAAAGCCCGACTGCGGTCAAGCGGATATTCTATTTTTATAATTTTATACTCAAATGGCCAGCTTCCAACTTTTATTTAATTTTAAATATGCTTGTTTTCAGCGTGTTTAGAGTATTCGCATTCACTTTTCACAGTTGTCGAGAAAATTCATCTCACTTTTCCCAGAAAAAGCAGCCGTGCTAGGTCGTAAGTTGTATTAGTGCTGTGTGAAAGCACCTTTAACGATCCGAACAAATCCATATAGACGTCGCGACAACGCCATTATAAATATATTTATAGATCATAAATTAGTATTAAATTTCCGGATTATGACTCGATGAGATTTGATATCACACATTTACATTTTAATAGCACCAATATCGGAATAACACCTATTTAATAGGCCGGTCATTCACAGGATTAAAATAAAAGTATGGAGGAGACGAAAGGTACGGAGATCCTAATAAACTGTATGATCTATGGGTGTAATAACTTTATTCTTTTAAAAGCGTTAACATTTCGTTAAAATATTATTCCATTTTTATAATTTAATAGCCTTTTTCAATATTATTTACCTATAAGTGAATCTCGAGCTAATGGTCTCGTAAAATCGGATTCCGTTTTGAAGTGATTCAGACTTGAGGAGTGAAGTGCGAACAAATCGTTGAAGAGTCATTTTGCGTGAACACGCGGAATACAAATCAGGAGATCTGGGCAAAGCCGTAAATACCTCTGCAAAATTACTTATTTCGATTTATCCGCTAATATTTTAAGAGTGGATAAAATGGACTTCTTCGTTGATCTAGTGGAACCAAGCGAGGTCCTGGGTTCGATTCCCGGGTCGAACAAAATGTTAACTATTGCGTTTTTTGAATTCCCAATAGCATACGGAAGTCTCAATTTGTGCCCAGTGAATGGCATTATGTCCAACCTCTATTACATTGGACTTAAAAACATAAATGGGAAAATGTGAGTGCATCATATTAGATCTGCCTAGATATGCATAGGAAAATTGGCGTGACGTTATGTTTATGTTATTTCATAACAGAGTGGACAAAATATTTTCAAGTTACCTCGTTAAAAACTGTATTAAACGGAAGTGGTCTCTAATGATACTTGAATACATCTGTCAGCTTCACAAACTCATTCAAATACTCCGTCATTCATTGATAACAAGCATACAAATCTAAAATTACAATTTGATGATTTCATCATTCGAAATGAGGCCGACAAATGCAGCATCAGATCTAAATATTACATAAAAACTCATTAGAAAAAGAAAAAAAAACTCGATGACACGTAATGCTTTGTGGAGCTAGAATTTTCACTCGAGTTGGTATCGAGATAAAATTACCGATTTCATCGTCATCAATCAATTCTGGCTGGTGCACGCTGACACGACAATTTGTTAGCTCTCCTGCCTATTGCCTCCGGGTAATGACTTGAAAACCCGTCGATTATTTATTTATACACCAAATTCCGTGTTTCCAACGATTAAATGGTTATGTTTGAGTATGTACATTCGCTAGCACATCAAGTTACCGCAGATTGTCAAATTTCTCCAAATGATTTTAAACCATAAAATATTGATGGTTAAGTTCAAGTTCTAAATCGAATGAGAAAATTTGACAGTTTGTGGTAACTAAGGTTTCCGTACCTCAAAAGGAGAAAACGGATCCCGTTTTTTCCATTTGAGGTACGGAACCCTAACAATGACAACTAAACCAAATGATTTCTTTCAATGTTTTGAATGTGTAGAATGGGATAGTAATTTTGGACATGTTAGGTGGAGCTGTTGTTAGTCGGGTCACATCTCGCTAGTAGTTTAAATAAATAAATAACTGTCAATTTACCATATTCTTGTGTTATGTAGGCTACACATGAATGTGAACTTAAAGTTATTTTCACAAATAGGAGTATGTACGTCTACTGCAGCATCATCTCATTTCGTAACTTTAAACCCTAAATAAATGAAACCATCAACGTCAGCCCAGCTCCGCTACGCCATGTCCTATTTGATACGTCTTAACTAATCAAGCGGATCCAATTCAGCCCATCAGCTCAATTGCTCTTAATACCAACGGATTGCTCATGGCCGAAATACGACGCCAAAATTTTTAATTACTCCCATCAAGCCATCAGAAACCGAGTGCTGGGGCCGTTGTACTTATAAATCGGTTTTGTCATCGAATGACGAGCGGTATGCATTTTTACTTAAACGTAACATCACTCCTGTAATCCCCAAAGGGTTAGACAGAGGTGTGTTTTTCTAATAGTGCTCCAACATTTCATGAGTTCAGTGTAAATCCCAGGTAAAAAGAGGCGAGCCGATGATGCCGTGATGGAAAACCCCAATAACACCTTGCCCAACCTGGGAATCAAACCCAGAACCGTGAACCAGGTTCAAATTCAGACTCCATGGCTGCTACTGAGAACACTCCAATAACATTTTACTCGACCTAGAAATCGAACCTACAGCCCCATGTTCAGTAGTCGCGCTTCCAATCACTAAGTTAACGAAGCCATCAAATTGCTCATGTCAGAAATACGATGCGAACATTTTTAATTACACTCATCAGGAACCGGGTTCTGGGGCCGTTGTACTTATTAATCGGTTTTGTCATCGAATGACGAGCGGTATGCATTTTTAATACACGAAATATCGCAATTATGGTTGTTGTCGTTCCGACCACCGGCGAGGCAATTGTGTATACTGCCCACGGATTCGCCTTGAGGTCAAGTCGTCCCTTTTTGGGTCGACAGTGATGTTTTTACGTCAGTTTGTATTTATAATGTAGACTTCAAAGGATGAGTTGGTTGTGAGGAGCTCGTGGCTAACTAATAACAGCCGCTCGGATCGATCTGTAGGTTAAGCCGTGGTTGCCTAGGTTGGTATGTGGATGGGTGACCACCCATTACATACCGAGTTCCCGCCGTGTCTCGGAAAGCACGTTAAGCCGTTGGTCCCGGGTGTCATTTGTAGATCTTTGACAGTCGTTATAGGTAGTCAGTGGCCCGAAAAGTCTGACAACCAGTCTTACCAAGGGGTATCGTATTACCTAGTACTAACTGGGTTGTGGAGGTCAGATAGGCAGTTGCTCCATGTAAAATACTGGTATTCAGCTGCATCCGGTTAGACTGGAAGCCGACCCCAACATAGTTGGGAAAAGGCTAGGCAGATGCTGATGATGATGGTTGTGAAGTAGACGTGTGTCTACCAGCAGCCTACCTCTTCAGGCCGTAGTAAGTACGACCCAGTACGACTCCATTGAAGACAATAATAATCTTATTTTGAATGCAGTTGCAGTGTTGCCAAAATTTTGTGAGTAAGCACTTTGGTATTTCGTAGTGTGAGGTTGACCTTATAGGAACCCACACAGAAAAATAATATCATTTTTAACAATTTAATTAAGTCAAAAAACCTGTTTAACAGGAGGCATTTCATAAATCATAACATCTTACTCTAACAAAGGAATCTTACTCTTCTGCACATCCCAAAAAGGAACGTGTGATTAAACTACTTTTTGCACGATTGAATGGCATGTCGACCATGTACTAATACAATAATCACATTCTTGAGTCATTATACCAACCCACAATGACATCAGGGACTTGATTAATTAATAAAAACCTTGCAGTGTCGAGACATTACACATGGTTTTTATAACTAACAACTAGCCTATGCCCGCGGCTTCAGCTTCGTGGAGTTCGGTAATTGTCCCACTACGGGATCGTACTACCGGAATAAAAAGTATCCTACGTGTTAATCCCGGTTATAAACTATCTGTGTGCCAAATTTCATCGAAACCCGTTAAGTAGTTTTTGCGTAAAAGATTAACAAACATCCTCACACACTGTTGCATTTATTATAATAGTAAGATAGCACTCAGCAAACACAATCACACATAGTCATTCAATAAAGCTTAAAGGAAACCCAGAATCTATTAAAGAAGGCGCAATATATTCTCATTAATGTCAAAATGCCGGCCACTTTTTACTCGCCTTATCAAAATCGCCAACGATTAATCTAATTAAGGCATTCTTTTGAACGCACCCATAGATTCCGATACCTACTCAAACATTTTTGAGATATTTCAACTCCCCATCCTGGCTAAGTGGACTGTGAGCGGAATTTTAATTAAAGATACATTCAAATCAAGTTTTATTATTAAGCTTATACATATAAAGGAACAATGCGATTTATTCAATTACATTTGAAACAGAGGAATTATAGTTTGTGCTTATGCTTTTTTACGTTGTATTACTGTTTTTTTTTCTATTTTTCCAGTAAAATATTACGCCCGTTATGTTTTTATGTGGATTTGAAAGTAAATAATGCATATTTACGACCACTGCGTTGAACCGGAGTAGATACGAGGGTTGCTCTTTTTTCTGTTTTCTGTTCACAGAAATGAGCTTTTTGGTAGCCTTAGAACAAATAAAAATCTGCTCAAAAAAGTAAACTACAACTAAAATATAGTATAACAGCTGCAAGTAATGATCATAGAAACGATAGATGGAGTGTGTGAAGGAAGGAAAGGAAAGAAAGGAGATGACTGTAGAGATGACGAGTAATAGAGAAGTATGGAAAAAGAAGACATGCTGCGCCGACCCTTAATAAATTGGGATAAAGGCAGGACAATGATGATGACAGCTGAAAGTAATGATAGCTAGGAATTAGAAAAATGATTTATATTCGACTGTCTTGGACGAAAGTAACGAGAGAATGTGACTATGCCAAGTATTGTTTTGGCACCTCAAAGTTAAACATAGCATTGTATAGACAATGAAATCCATCTTGTTTTAAAGACGAGGGGTCTTTATGGTTACACAAACCCAAAGACAAATCTATTCTTGTTACGTTTACGATACTTGATTCTGATAACTCTGCAACTGCAACGTTATAATAATATAATCTGAAACTAAATACGACCACCGCAGAAACCATAGAAATGGGTTTTGTCGACAGAAGAATCGACAAAATGACACATCAACAAAAGGAATCTGTCATTTTGTCGATTCTTCCGTCAACAAAATCCGTATCAACGGTTTTTAAGCTACACGTGCTGAATGACACAGCTATAATTCTACCTCCACGTCAACATCACGAAAAAACAACACTAGATAAACGATAAAGATAATGTATACATTCTAAGGCACCTCTTAGAGTAATTAGATTTTATCTAAACCCTGCCTCTGATCTCACAAACTCGTACTAATAAATATTTGTTTGCAATCCCCTAGAATTCCGATGAACTATTTAAAATTTTGTCAGCCATTCTAAATTGTGATCTTCACTGGTCCGCCTTGCTATATAAGGTATAATGTGATCAAGTTGGGTCGAGTAGCGTATAAAGAAACCTGTGGTACCGGTTACAAACTGCGAACCAGATACATTATCTATCTGAGAAATGGTTGTTGAGGACAAAAAGAGGATCGATAGTGGCCTAGACACAGTGCGGGTAAGCAGTGAATAGGTAAACTGCAGTGACTCTAACTGTACCTACTAAAGTATTGATTTTGTTCGACCTTGCTCCAGTCTGGCCGTATTATACGGTTAAAAGTTCATGTTAGACTCAGCATAGCCTTTTCATAGGTAAAACTGGAGAAAATGCTAGCCGTCTTTTAGAGTGAATTAAACTCTTAGGACCAAATAAAATGTGATGACCAAACCAAAGTACCATCAAACAACTGATCTATTTGGACTCCTATAATATTAGCCAAGTCTTGTTGAGCATGGTAACAATATCATTCCAACAGGCCGTGTAATTAATTTAAAGATAGATATCAAATATTTTAGTTAATTAAAATCTATTTCAATCAGTCCCGAAGCAAAACGAGAACAGAAACTTATTCTTGAGAAAAATAAGACGCCAAACGTCAGCCTATTTATAGAGGAATCAAGTATAAAGAGTTATTAATAAAGTCTTCTTGTTGAATAAAGTGATAAAATATTTACGTAACTTGCAAGAGTACCTAAGAAATTCTACAGATTCAATCTAATACGTTTACCAGAGGTCTTTGACAATGTGACATTTTACCAGTGATCAGGATGATGGTAAAGTCACAAAATGTATTGAATTGATTTAATTTACCTTACATAGAAAATTTTTATCGGTAATTTAAAAAAAAATCTGCTGTTGTATATTATAATACATTTTGACCGTGTAGGTATTGCACATTTGTAGGCCTTTAGGAACTTTTTTGATGGAAAAGGTACTATATTACAAATGTAAAAACTCTTTTGCCGAGTGTTGTCTTAAAGTGACTACTGAGTTTGAGGTCTTCATCTATTGATCTTAATTTCTCGACCAAGAAAGTTGCTATTATTTAATAAATATGGTTCCAGAGGGTGTCTAATAGGAGTCTTTCAGTATTATATTTTTATTTTTAGTATATGCGAATCCTGAATATAGTATGTTCAGAATAAGTAATAATAATTTTTAACCATGTTATATTTTTTCCTAAAAATATTTAAAAAAGGCTACAAGTTGGACACCGACTGACACTAAGTACCTATCGCAATAATTTAGGGACCTACTGCCAAATTATTATTGTCAATAAGCTCAAGACGATGCTGGAGGTGCGAGCGCGGCGTCGCCGCGTGTTGACCACGTTTTTGTGCGGACAACTAGGTAACAGAACAAGCCTATAACTTTGTGATTTTTCATGATACAGTTTTGAAATTTTGTACATAGATTCTTTACATAAAAATACTAGGCATGTGTTTCAGGTTTCGAATATACTAAAACTAATGTATACAAAATTGCAATGTGAGCATAGATTTAAGGCTCGTGACAATAGACTCACGGTAGAGACCTACAGGGAGGTACCTGTGAGACTTACACAACACCGTCTGTGTATAACTATACCAACCACCTACGCGTAATTCTTCGAGGAAAACAGATGAGATATTATATGCAACAAGCGAACTAGATCAAACATTCTGGATATAACAGTAAACTAGCCCATTTCTGCTTGGATTTAAATATACAACACCTTGTACGTTGTACAGTCACTCACTCCCTGTCACCTCTAACAAGCACTCATTCAAATGCAAAGCATGATATAACCGACTTCTAGAAAAGAAAGCTCTCTGTTATAACTGTTTGTATGGTTGAAATTTTCTTTTTTGGAGTTCTATTGGAGGGATTTTCTATTTTATAGTTGAGCGTTCCGTTCGTTTTGGTTTCTGTTCGAAATTAAAGCAATTTTTAACGTGTTTATGGCACAATTACATTGGTCGTTAGCCCGCATTCGGGTGCTCGAAAGACTTTACTCGAGTTCGGGTACCCGATGAATTTGTTACACTACTAGTAGTGTGAATGAAGACGAACAAAGATTTCCCGAAGACGGGCGTACCCAACCCCGTTCTTTTACACTTGATCGTTTGTCTGAATTCCAGAAACAATCGAATTCTGGCAAACGACCAAGTGCAATTGTACGATTACGCAATTATACTCCGCTGATTATTTTACATCAACTCTTTTGTTTTTTGCACTGAGCGATTGGGCGTCGTATCATGTTTGGCTCGAACAGGCTCGAAGCATTTATTATTATTTATTCATTCTCAAGTAACATGACTCATTATTTGGCACAAAAATTTCAACAACAACACAAACATAAACGATATACAATCAAATAAATAAGACATATAAGACATATACATAAACACATATATATATATATATATTTATATTGGTTAGGACATCCGGTGTACTGAATCGGAAGGTCGCAGGTTCAAACCCTGCTCGCACTAGAATTTTTCTTTCCATGTCAAAACAGCTATACAATCAAATTATACTTATTAATTAATAACAAATTGTTGGACTTAATTAAAAAAAAAAAAACAAACAAACAATAATTACAATTTTGCTAACCGGCACTGGAACAGCAACATGCCTGCCACAACAATGCCGGATATAAGGGCAGTCCATCCAGTTAGCTATCATTGCCAGGATAGCAGGATTTATGATTTTTTTTTTTTTTCGGGTGGGAAATCATCAAATGACCCCCCCCCCACTCTGGGCGGAGCGGAAGGGAGTGTCAGACTTGTACTGACTAAAACCCATCCATGTTCCTTCTTTGCCCTTTGTGTTCCAGGGCCACGGTATCTCTTTCGAACTGTCCCGCAGCCCTGGCAGGCATCGGCCCTTGCGGACCCCTACTCGGTTGCTGACATCTCTTTGAGGCGCACGTGGAACACGACCGCGCCGTCGACACGGCCTATCGTCATAAGACGGCCGGACGGCGAGCTAGCCCATAACTCGCCGACCACAGGCCCGCGCCTACGGTGGCCGGGAGCCACCACGTGACCCCCGACGCCCAGGGCGTCTCCCGCGGCGGCTGGGACGTGAGGTTCTTTCCCTCTCACGTCCCGAGGATTTATGATTAATTGATTTTGTGTTATAATCACTATTCAATAAATCAGGAAACATAAATACGGGAAGTGTCACGCTTGTTCTGTCGTGACAGAAATCGCACGACCACAAACAATTACTTACAATCGTGACACTTGCGTACGAATACCAATAAACTGATGGTGTTTGTATTTTATACATAAAACTATCTCATTCATTATTCATTCATGTATTCTGTAAGCGGGGTTTTCCTCAAAGAGTAAGCAGAATGTTAAGTCATATCAATGATGAAGGTGACATGCTATTATAATTCATTACGTTTTTTGAATATAAAGACAGGCTGTAATCTTATCGTCGCCCATACTATTACCATGAATCCTGTTACCTACATGATTCTAGACCCCAGCACAGAAATTTTTCGTCATTTATTAACAAAATCACGTATACAGTATTACAGAAACTGGTTGTGCGTTGATGTCCCTCCATCGTTTAGCGGACTTAGCATAAAAAAACCACTTATGTATAATATATTAGGTCTTTACCTATGAAATTGGAGATTTGTATGAAAATTTTAAAAACAAAAATTGTTGTATATTTTTTTTTTATTTTAGCTTATCTAGCTTTTTTATCTTTCCGATTTGACGCAAGTGCTTCAATGTCGTTTTGACACTAACTCCAAGGCCCGCAACAAGCTCAGCCGTAGATTGAGTTGGATCCGTTTCCACTACCGCCTTCAATTCGTCGTTGTCGACAATGGTTACCGGCCGACCGCGAGGCTCATTCTTCAACTCAAAATTTCCAGACGAATTTTCAGTTTATCCATGGCGCCAAAAACTTCCACAATTTCACAAAAACAAAAAACTATCTAAAAACAAATGACTAAATTTGAAATTAAAAGAACACGGCCTTCGAATAAAATTTATTTGAATTTCGAATTGCGCGCCCAATCCACAGATAAATAAATCTGAAAATGCTGGTTATTAAATCTCCAATTACATAGGTAAAGACCTATTATATATAGTGTTCACTAGAATCACTTGATATGCTTTTGGTTTTGGTTTAGATTAAAACCACTCAATTAACAGTAAGTAGTGTGCAACTCGAAGGGACCGTCTAGTCGACTGTATATATATATATATATGTATATATATATATACATAATAATATATTATTAAGTCTACGTAATCATAACGTAAGGTACACTTAAAAAGCGCTACCGGATTATGGGTTTTCCATCAATTAACTCCACAATCTAAATGTAATAATCAAGTAGCTATGACCACTATATCTCCAGCTCAATGTAGAAATCATGACGTCACATAGAATTGATCAGACTACTCCAATATATGACTCAGATTGAACCTTCAAAGATAAGAAGCAATTAAAACTATCTTTAAGCATAAGTGCTGAACATATGGATGTGAAACCACATTAAAGCTATGCTGTAGCTATCTTTTAACAGTACGACGGAATTTATCTGTATCTAAAATAAAATCGCTGTTTGTGTCTATCTGTACGGAACTGATGTTGATGCAATTTTCACCATCATGTGTGTGTTTGTGAATTTTTGTTTACAAAGTATTAATGTAATAAAAAAGCTCGCATATTTATCGTTCTTTTTTTGTTTTACCTTTTTTGTTTTTTTTCTATTGTTCCGCACAAAAAGAGACGGTAAACAATTGTGGTCATCGTGTGCACGGGATTTTGTTTTAAAAATGAGCAGACGTAGCTTTAGTCGACTGTACATGTATCTAGAGAATTTATTCCTGAAGATTTATGATGTGTCGTCATCATCAGGCCCCTGTCCTTATCCTAATTATGGGGTCGGCGCAGTATATCTTCTTCTTCCATACTTTTCTATTACTCGTTATCTCATGAGTCACCCCAGTTCTAGTCTATGTAGTACATATAGTACATTTATTAAACAGACATATTATCATGAAGAAAATCGATGTACGGTGAAGTCGTAAAACCCGGGCGAAGCAGGGGCGGGAAGCTAGTTATAGATACGAACAAACATCTGGAGCAACTCCCGATGAAGACGTCAAGCGCACTCCTCTTCCCACGATCATTGACTACGTCTTTCCGAAGTCCCTTTTAGTTTCAATTTAGTAGATAAGTAAATAGTGTAGCTATTTTAGAAACTAGGCTAATAGTTGAACGACATTAAAGTCACGACATTGATGTAATTGCTATTTGCTACTAGATACTATATTGTTGAGTTTGACCATGATATTGTTTGTGTAACTTCGGAATGTAAGGTTTGACTTGATTTTGGAATGTGCGGTTGCGGTAACATACCTACCTTGTTATGTGTGCAAGAATTCTTGAGAATGTAGAATTAATGAATTTTAGTTAGCAAATTTATTTGGTTTTTTTTTTCAAATTATTTTGTGTTATTGCCGAAATACTAATACCTACACTATTATTACTAGTATATTGTTCATGCTCAAATCAGTCAGAAAGCAAAATTGTGGCAATTATTATTATTTATTTTTTAAGTGCAGTTGCAGTGTGCTGTGAATTAAGCACAAAGAATAAAAGATGAGCAACTAACTGCCAGAGATAAGCCGAGCCTGCATTTGACAACATGAAAAACAATAATAATATGCATTACTAATTGTTTTAATCTGACTGTCAAATGCAAAAAGTAAACCAATTCCGCACCTAATGTTAAACACGTGTCCAGAAATCCTAAAATAGAATTGCGCACAAACACATTCTCGTAAGAACAAACAAGAATCCAACCCGAAGCGAAAAGATAACCCAAATCTGATGACATCAACCGACCATCTGTCCTGAAAGCTTTTGTTGATACCCTTTTATACCACCAAGGACAAACTGAAGTACACAAAGGCACACGTGTCTCTTTGTTTGTACTACTAAGCCCGCCATTGCATTGAAGCCCACGCCCGTACACTCCTCGTAGCCTTATTATTTAGCCTACGACCAGTTAAACGAACACCTAATCCGTCCTGTTTCTTATTATCAAGTGACCTATTGAAAGGTCAGTGGAGGTCAATTTAGAATGGACGAATTGAATCTGGTTGACACGCTAATGCCACGGTATCTGTGACTGATCTGACTCGGGACTCAATCTAGACCGTTCTGTTTAAAATGTTACAGACAGTTGATGTGCATGCGATTTTGGGCTATTAATTTAAGTGTCAATCATTGTATAATTTTATTGCATCAACATCCTTTCTAATTCTATGTTCTCTTGAGCTGTTTGATTGAAATTAATGAACACCTTTTTTGTCTTGTTGTTGCAGACTGAACGATTACGAATGTTATTAAGATTCGAGCTATGACTTGTGAGATTAATGGGTGTGTTTGCATTGACTATGAATCATTGGAAAGTTTGTGTTTTCTATCTTATCTATATTTGCAGGCTTCAAATGGAATACTGTTAAATACCGTAATAAACGTCACGTGAGCTTCAAGGTTCTGTATCGAATAGTTCTCACTTATCCCGGGCAGCGCGTGCACGTACCCTTAAAGTAATTCATCTACTTACTGAAAATTTGGGGGTCTTATTATAAACCCTAGCTAGTGTTTCTAGTGAACTTCACAGTAGTTATAGTAATTTAAGCATGTAGTTTTCAACCATGCAGATTGTAGACTGATCTTCATTGCCACCCAAGCGACTAGAACGATTTCTTTCTAGTCTTTCCCAGACCCACATTTCATAGAGCCTTTCTACTAACAAGCCATTACGATAATTTTCTCGTATTTCTCGGGTCACTAAGCTTCACCTACCTACTCGTTTACTGCTTTCTTCAAATTGTGTGCAGAACAATGATGGGACGAAGAGACAACTGTGGGCAGAGTTTACGGACATTCCGTGACAAATTGTCGGAACGAAGGTGGTTCCTGCCATTGTCTAGTGTCGCTACCGTGAACTCAGGTTTACTCGATCCCGTATGATGTGTTGTGGGTTCCCACGGTACATCACATCACATGTAAGTGTGAGCATATTGTTCATTCAAGCTGAATCTTTTGTTTTGGTGCAACGTTGTCCATTTTGTTTCTATATGGTCTAGTTCGGATGACGATGCTTTTTTTGTTGTGTTTTCTATCGCAGTACTGTTTTGTATTCGAACATATAAATATTGAAGCGTTCCTATCTACTGTGCTGTTTTGTTTACGAACAAATAAATATTGAAGAGTTTCAGCAGAAGTTCTTCAGCAAAATATGTCACGAACAAGCGCTCTGCCGTTACACAATTCAGTAATGCGGAGCAAAATGAGCGTTTATAGTCGTTTTATTCTCGACACGTCAACACTTTCATACAAAAAGGTACAAGGGGAATAGCGGAATCCCCTAAGTAGAGCGACAAATTTAGCCTTTTCATTGTGTCATTATATTTAAATGCAGTGGGGTGCCGCCACATTTTACCGAAAAATAAAATCACCTGTCGTACTAGCGTCAAAGGAAAATGCTTTACAATGACAAAACCTCAGAGGGCACTTTCGTGTGGCAAGGTGAAAAGACCATTTTAAGTTCCGCTTAAATAGAGAGATAATTTGGAGGTGAATGTTGTGACATAAATTTGGATCGTGGCAGTATGGAGATAAAGAATATAATGGCGTGCGAGAACATTTTACTGGACAAAAGAGTAAGTAGTTGGATTAGGGCAAGGGAAAACACGGTGTCAGCTACGTTTTGTTTGTATTGTCCTCGACTTACTTTGATATGAGTTAAAATCCGAAAGCCACTCGTGTACTAGTTATTCATTGCTTTAGGCTAAAGTTCAACCCTATGTGACTGCTGTGAAGTTATGAAGATTGCATTGGGAGTTAGGGATTGAGTCAATTTCATGCTCCTCGTTGGAAAACCTTTTTAATGATTAAAGGAACCCTCTTCTTTGATTATCAAGAACCACATCCAATGATATTATACAGAAAGATACGCTACGTTCATACTGAGCGAGCGGCGTTCAAATATCGTTGTTGTTACGACTGCGATAGATAATACAGAATGATACAGAAAGGGATAGCTTGCGCTTGAAGTACTTAAATTAATACATTTGTTTACTTATACTGTCACTTACAGGATATCTTCCGTGCTTGTTCATTATTTTGAGCTCCCGATATTTCGCGGTTTTCGGAGTGTAGTTGTAAACCGTGAAAGCTTAAAACAGTGTTCGATATCTATTTTTTTTTTATTTATAATATCAGTGACCGCATCAGACTAAGATGAAATCGTTTATAGTTATTAACTATGCAAATTGACTTCATTATTTCGTAGACAAATTGAAGTTTTTCCTGGTTGTTTTTTCTTTAAAAAGACAGCTCCAGTTTTGCGACGTTGCTATAAAAAATAAAGTTGGCGTGGTCGCGGGACATTTACCAATCAGACACGGTAATTACGACCGGTCACGTTTTCAATATGAACTGTCATTATGATGGTAAATTAAATTATGTGTCCATTCTCAAAACATAAAATACAAAGTGGAAATAATTTTCAGAGTATATTTTAAGTATTTTATTGACACATTTTAAAGAATTATACACGGTGAATTTTAATTTAAAAATCGTTTTGAATGTAGAGGTGTAATTTAATTTTAATAATTTCTAAAATATGGTTTTTAAGTTAGTATAATATTGTCATAAATTGACGACTTAAAAATTTATGAATTAGAGGTAACCGAATATTGAACTTTTTATTATTTTCTCATTAGCGCCTACCCGATACCGCATTGCAAACTTTCAGCTTCGCACCACCAAGACCCTAAAAGAATATCGTTAATTTTTTCATCATGTGTTCCATTTCTTTCATTAGTCTCCTTTTGTGAAAACGGATTTCAAGAAAACACCTCAAGGGGGTGCTAAATCCGAATTCTCCAATCTACTATGATCATCACTTCTGTGTTTCTTACGGCATTTTTCGCTTGACCAAATTGTTCTTGTGGAAAATGACTTAGAATAACTACTTACAGAAATAAACAAAATTTAATTTCCGAAGGCTACGCTTATTTAAATAAAACGAAACGTACAGCAAAGTAGACAACATAACCGTCTAGTTTCCAACAGATCTGCGATAGAGCGCAAGGTGTACGTAAACTCGACTGGCGCAAACGGGTTACCATATCAAGTGCCTACTGGTCGCCTAGACCACTACTTACTTGCTCCTATTTTATGCCAACTTAGTACTACATTGTGTTTATTCAAATCCGAAAGCTTGACGCTATCGCCACACCCCGTTACCTGGTACTTGAATAACTAGAATCTGTACATGCAACTCAGCAGCTCAGTTAGGAAACTTTTACAGTTTGTGAGGTAGACTTTCTGTAAACTTAGGTTTCGCGATCAATATGATCTACTGGACCAATATAATGTAGCTTAATAGAACAATGTGTATCTTCAATTCGTTAATAAGAAGCTGGTAGTCGTCTAGATTTTGCTTTTCTCTTATTGCATGGTTAAATATAGTTGGTAATCTCAATAAAGAAAAAGTATTTATTTGTTTCGCACAGGACAAAATAAATTGATTAAATTAACAATAAAAAAAAAATTATAAATGTTGTAATACGACGAAAATATAATACCTCATAGCATTACCAAGTAGCATATTTCTGGCATAAACATCTGTTATTTAGTAGCTACTAAATGACTACTTTTGATTAAAAAGTAATCAAGCATCGTTCCTGTGGACTAATTAACGGAAGCTTCTAACCCCCGCTTACATTACTCGCAGAGTTTCTGAAACACCTTCAAGAAACCGCTAATTGTACTGCATTTGTGATCGAAAGCCTTTTCTAACGCAAAAAGCTTAATTCCCTAGTTAATGACACTTAATTGCAGACGCGACGAACTATTGGACGGCGGCGGTCGACAGTTGTGAGACGCCGTGGTTTTTACCTTTGATTGCGTATTTTTAAAACCGCTGTAGCTGTGTAACTGTTACATTTAATTGTCAATGCGCCGATTAAGATTATAGATTACATATTGATGTTTTGAAAGCTGCTCGATTGATGATTGGAGGAGTTTTCTAATTGCAGTCATTTGGAATGGTATGAATAACCACTGCATTCTGGTACCATCAAAGGTGTTCTTCTGAAAGCTCTTAATCGAAGCGCGTGTATGACTAGATGTATGAACGTGGATGAGGCGAAATGATACTCCCTTGTAAGAATTGTAGCAGGTGACGGTCTAAAGTTTATGTGAATTTATTTTAATACTCAATTCTTTAAGAAGTGAAACGAAGCTTTAAGAGGCGTTAGTGAGAGATTGGCCGGAGAAAACCGCACGGAGAGAAGAGTGGAAGGATGGGAGAGGTCTTTGTCCAGCAGTGGGACAATATAGGCTAAGGAAAAAAAAAATCAAACTTGCATTTTTAAGAGACGTAAAAATAAGCCTCGACATACGTATGCCAAGGTATTTATAATATTTTGTATTTCGAAACAACTAGATCTCAAATGCCATTGAATACGAACACCTAAAGATAATTACTATATTTTGAAACAACACATATCAAAGACCTCGTCCGGTCAGAGTGACTTATCACCACAATCAATTTGCTTTCTTAAACCTGTCCATTTGTTTAATGGCTCGGCTATAGACAGTGCACCAGCTAAATGTTATCAGCCATTGTCAATCTCTTCGCGTGTTTCTAAAGTAGCCGTCCATACTGCCGTTCTTGACTATAAAGCCGGCCATCCACTGTTAGTAGATGGCAGGACGTACAGTAGAGACCATAAGTGCAGTAGCAGTTTCACAAAACGATCGCATCAAAACAAGTCGCACTTACGACCTTTTTCCATAACAAACATTTTGCACACATACACGATCTCGTATATCGCTCTCTTTCATAATTATCTAGTCAGAAAGAGTGCGATATAATGATCATTTGCCTTAGTGACAAGCCTGTCATGTCGCGACGGAGTATTAAGTTAGTGATATTTAATTTCAAACAAACAATTATGTGTCTATCTTTTTTTTTTTTTTTTTTCCGGATGGGAAATCATCAAATAACCCCCCCCCACTCTGGGCGGAGCGGAGGGGAGTGTCAGACTTGTACTGACTAAAACCCATCCATGTTCCTTCTTTGCCCGTTATGTTCCAGGGCCACGGTATCTCTTTCGAACAGTCCCGCAGCCCCGGCAGGCGTCGGCCCATGCGGACCCCTACTTGATTGCTGACATCTCCTTGAGGCGCGCGTGGAACACGAACGCGCCGTCGACACGGCCCGTCGTCATAAGACGGCCGGACGGCGAGCTAGCCCATAACTCGCCGTCCACAGGCCAGCGCCTACGGTGGTCGGAAGCCACCACGTGACCCCCGACGCCCAGGGCGTCTCCCGCGGCGGCTGGGACGTGAGGTTCTTTCCCTCTCACGTCCTGCCACCTCCTTCACTAGCATGACTGCTTCGCAGAAGGAGGTGACGGCTTCCCATTCCCTCTCGCTCCGGACCATGGCTTGAACCAAGGCCGGACGCGAGAGATCGCCGCCGCCAATCGCCGCTGTGAGGACACGGCGGTGCTCCGCCCAAGTGGGGCAGACCTCCACGGTGTGTTCCACCGTGTCCTCCGGACGATCCTCGCGGTGGAAACACCCGGGCGTTTCCTCCCGCCCGATTCGATGCAGGAACCTGCCGAAACAACCGTGTCCGGTGAGGACCTGCGTCAGGCGGTAGGTGAGGGCGCCGTGGCGCCTCTCTAGCCACTCCTCAAAGAGGGGACTTATCGCCACTATGGTGGCGTGCCCTGCACGGGGTTGCGACAGTCGCTCTCTCCATGTCGCCATGAGATCACGCCGGAGGTCTGTCCGCTGAGCGGCAATTTGTCGCGGCAGCGGAGTTTCTCCCCGACATAGTTCTTCCGCGCGCCATTCATGCAGGCGCGCGAGGACTATCGCCTCCAGATCCCATGGCGGCAATCCGGCAAGGAGGCTAGCCGCCTCGCCGGAGATCGTGCGGTACCCCCGGATTAGCCTTATGGCTATCACCTTTTGAGGCGCGTTCAGGTAGTGGGCGGCTTGCCGCCTCAAAGAACGCGCCCACACCGGGGCCCCGTAGAGGGCCATGGACCGCACGACCCCCGCGTATAGCTTCCGGCAGGAGGCGTTTGGACCCCTCAGGTTGGGCAAGAGCCGCTTGAAGGCAGCCCCTGTCCATTCCAGTTTGGGAGCCAAACGTCGGAAGTGCTCTACGAAGTTCCACCGGCTGTCGAGGACGAGTCCTAGGTACTTCAACGTCGACCCGACGCCGATGGAAACCCCTCCTGCCATCAGTAGGGATCCCGAC
Source organism: Noctua janthina (assembly GCA_963576755.1). Classification (NCBI taxonomy): domain Eukaryota; kingdom Metazoa; phylum Arthropoda; class Insecta; order Lepidoptera; family Noctuidae; genus Noctua; species Noctua janthina. Next base: position 5,378,637 of record OY755058.1, read on the forward strand.
GGTGGCGCATTCCGAGGCCCATGAAAACACATGGCCTCGGACTTGTGCTTTGCCACCTCGAGACCCAATTGCCGGATCCTCTCCACAACTATCGCAACCCCGCGTGTCATGTTTTCGGCCGCCGCCTCGTGCGACCTCCCTTGTGCCAGTACCAGCGTGTCGTCAGCGTAACAAACTACACTGACGCCGGTAGGGAGGTCGGCACGCAGCACCCAGTCGTAACCGATGTTCCACAAGGCCGGCCCCAGAACCGAACCCTGTGGAACACCGCACGACATCTCTCGCCGGTTCCATTCTCCGCTCCGACTGGGGTAGGTGACGGCCCTATCCGTCAGGTAGTCCCCGACCACACGACGAAGGTAGGTCGGCACCCCGTGATACCGGAGTGCCTCCGCAATGCAGCTCCAGGGCATGGAGTTGAAGGCGTTGGCGATGTCAAGAGACACCGCCAAGACAACCCCGCCCCGGGACACCGCGTCCCCCGTCGTGAGGGCTCTCACGCGCATGATGGCGTCCACCGTCGAGCGCCCCTTGCGGAAACCAAACTGGTGTTCCGCAAGATCCGGCCCCATCCCTGCAAGGTGCCCGGCGAGGCGGTTGGCAATGACTCTTTCAAAGAGCTTGCCCACCTCGTCGAGCAACACAATGGGCCGGTATGCGGACGGAGAGTCCGCAGGGCGCCCTGGCTTCCGGATGAGGACCAGCTTCCCCGTCTTCCAACGAAGCGGGAACTGGCCTCTCTCCAAGCATGCGCTTAGGAGCCCTTCCAGTCGGGACCCGAGAGCCTCAGAGGCCAGGACCCAGGCTTTGCCAGGCAAGCCATCGGGTCCCGGGGCGGTATTTCTGGCTTTCAGCCTGCGTACCGCCACTCTCAGGTCTACCCCAGTCACCTCCGGAACGTCATCGTCGTCATCGGTGTGGTCCGCTTCCGGCACCGCATGCGGTGACGGAGCCATAGGCGGGGGAGGATGCTCCCCTCGCGAAGGGAACAGAACGCTCACCACGTCCTCCACGAGCTCAGGCCGGAGACTCTGCGTTAGCGGGGGGGCCCGGGTGCGGAGTTTATCCCGCACCATCTTGTAAGGGCGCCCCCACGGATCTCCGTTCAGAGACTCCAGCATCTCCTCGCGGGCCAAATGCTTGGCTCGCCGGACAGCCTCTTGGAGGGCGGTCTTTGCCGCTCTGTACCCCTCGTACAGCTCCGCCTCAATGGCTGCCGCATCCGGAGGGCGGATGCGGAGCCTGCGATGCCTGGCGTACAGGTGCCGCGCGGCAACGCACGCCTTGCGCAGAGACGTCAGCTCTTGCGACCACCAGTACACCTGACGCCGGGCGCTTCCTGGCCGAACTCGGGGCATTGCCACGTCGCAAATCTCGGACATGGCCTCCTGGAACCAACCCGCCTCGTTGTTGATGTCGGCAGGCCTGACCGGTGATGACACCCAGGCCTGCACGATTGAGGCTTCCAGGAGGAGCTCCCGGTCCAGCTGCTTCAGCGCCCATCGCGGACCACTCGGGGCCTGTAGGACCGGTGCGCTTGAGGTCTGAGTGGAGACGTCGAACCGGATGTACCGGTGGTCGGAATAGGTCTCCACCCCCTCCATGACGCGCCAGTCGACGACACGCGGTGACAGAGCGGGGCTAGCGAACGAGATGTCCACCACCGACTCGCCCCGCATCCGCACGCACGTGGGGACAGAACCCCGATTTAGGACGACTAGACCTGTCTCCAGAGCCCAGTCCTCCACCATCCTACCCCGCACGTCCGTGTAACGAGAACCCCAAGCCAAGTTCTTGGCATTGAAGTCCCCGAGTACAAGCACGGGGAGGGAATGGCTTCCGATGACGACACTCAACTCCGTGAGGGAGTTGTGGAACTCGGCGAGAGTTCGGCTCGGGGAGAAGTAGACTCCCACTACAACGATCTCCCCGAACCGTGCTGCTACGCACCCCTGACCCTTCCTGACACTCTCAAGGGTCGGGGTACCGGCGGCGGCCGACGCAATTATGGTCACCGAACCGCTATGGTCCTCCACCCAGTCATCCCTGGGCGGGACAAAGTACGGCTCAGCGACCACTGCGATGTTAATCGACCACTGCGCTATGCTCTGGAGCAACAGATCCTGAGCACAGGCGCAGTGGTTGATGTCTGGAGAAGGCGCAATGGGGCCGTTACTGGCACTCCATTTCAGTCCCCTCCCGGGCCCTCTGCAAGGGCCCCGTTGCGGAAATTGCAGCAGTAACGGCAGCGGCGGTAACAGTGGCGGCGGCTGCGGTGGTGGCGACGGTGGGGGTTTTGGTGGTGGTGGCGGAGGGCCTTCCCTTGCTGCTGGCCTTGGCGGGTGTACCGCAGGCCTTGCTCCCTGCCCGGTGATCGGCTGGCTTGCCAGCTGCCGCACATGAGGCGCAGTGCGGTGCGGCAGAGCAGGCCGCGGCCATGTGACCGGGCTGGCCGCAGCGGAAGCACAGGCCACTGCGGTCCACCTCCGAGGTGCACCGGACCGACACGTGGTGCCCTACATGACAGCGGAAGCACCTCAGAGGTCTGGGCTCCAGCAGCTTCACCTGCGCTGACACCCAGCCCACCAAGAGCCTTCGGCCCTCCACTATGGCTTTCGCCGCCGTCACAGGGCAGCTTACCGTTACGGTTCGCATGCCCGACAGATCCGGACGTAAGGTGCCTGCTTTGACCTGCTCGGCAGGACACCCACCGGTCCTGGTGACGGCGGCCACCACCTCCTCCTCGGTCACCGAGTCGTCCAGACCCAGGATGCGCAGGTCTGCGCATTTGACGGGCCTGGACACTCAGGCCTCGTCCGCATTTAGGGACGCTCTGAGCTTTTCGGCCAGAGCGTCAGCGGACGAGCCACGGGTTTCGCCGGGGATCTCTAGCACTCGAGCCCCTGTTGCGGTCACTCTAAGCCGGAGGCCCCCGGCGATCCCGAGCTCTCTGAGATCCACCGTCGCCTTCGCTTTAGCGAGCACGTCGCGGTAGGTGACGCCCCTCTTTTCCGCATCCGGCTGTAGTGTTATCACTACAGCTGCGGTTTTCGGGGCGCTGAGCCCAGCCGCGACGCTCCGCTCCTTTTGCCGGCGCTTCCGCTCCCGCTTCCTGGCCTTTTTTGCCGCCCTTCGCTCCATCGCTCTTTCTCCGGCCACCTGCCACCCGGGCTCGGCCACAGAAGGCTTAGTGGACGGGGGAGGCGGCTCTGCCTCAGGGCCGCTGCCCTTCCGACCGGAGCTGGTTTCGCCAGAGCCGGCTTTTCGGGGGCCGACGTAACCCTGCCGGAGGGGTGGCTGGACGGCCCCGGTGCGGAGGCCGCAGCAGCCGCATATGTGGCCGCCCTGTTTGCCGCCAGGGGGGGGCGCAGGACAATGCCCTCCAGAACGGAGAACCGCGCCTGAAAGGCAGCCAGCTCATGCCGAACCAGGTTCAGAACCTGGTTCTCCACCGGCACGGGCTGACTTGGTCGCTGCTGGCCCCCATTTTGGGGCGCCTTGCGAGAGCCGGACTCGCGCAGACCGGCCAGGTCTGCTCGGAGCTTCTTGTTCTCCTCTTGGAGAAGCTCCGTAGCAGCCGTCAGGCGAGCGACCTCCACCCGCAGTTTGGCAACTTCGTCTGGTGGAGGCCCCGCATATCTGGCCTTCGCTGCCGCTATGATGGAGGCGGCCGCTGCAGGTATGGCCCTTTGTCTAGTAGCGGGCTTCTGCTTGTAAGACAGAGCCCTCAGCGCCACCTCCACCTCCTTCGCAAACTCGGCCTTACGCTCCGCATCTGAGCCGCCGTCTGCGACCGCCTCGTCACCAGAGGGGCCCGAACGATCCACCCCGTGACCGGCCACCCCCGGGTGGCGCCCCTCCTCGGCAAGCCGCGCCGACCTCTCGGTGACAGAGAGGCCTCTCCCCTTGCCGCGGATCCCGCCACGCTTGCTGGTGGGGATCTTGCGAGCCGAAGCCAGCTCCCCCTCTGACGACGACTCTCGGTCGCCTACCGGCCTGGATCGCTTGCGCAGGAACTCCCTGTTCCCCGCAGCAGCCCCGGGCCTCCCGCGCCGGGAGCTCTCTGAGCCTCCCGCGCTCACGTCGCTGGATGCGGCGCCGGACACCGACCCCGCATCCCTCTCCTTCCTTCCTTCGCCGTTATCGGCCGTATTTTGGGTAATGTCATTTTCCATACTGTTCCCACGAGTATGGGGGAAATAAAAAGTCCATCTGGACAGTGCCCCCTGTGCCCAGATAAGCCATAGCCAGGCCCGGCAGTGGTTCGCACTAGCGACTGATTTTCCATAGGAACCCGTCAGCCATACATCTCCTCGCGGTGCGCCGCCGCTTGAGATTCGGGGTAACTTTTTATAGAGGTTTTCTACCTCGTGATCCGGGCGGTTAAGCCAAGACCCTCGGTCCCAATCGAAGCCGCGAGACGTGTTCCACGACACTTCGACGGAGGGATTACGATATCGACGGGGACAGTGAAGGACTGTGTCCTTCACTGTCTGCTCGGAGGCAGGGTTAGTGCACACCGAGCCCGCCCTTGCTCCTCCGCTGTGCCCTCTGCTTTTCAGAGGGTCACGCGGAACAACGCCCCCTAGGCCCACAATGGGCCCCTCTCATGTCAGAATATTAGCCATGGACAGTAACATTCCCCGAAGAATAAGAATCTCTTCCCATTCCTCGGGGAAGGATACTGCCCACGCCCAGGGTGCACCGGCCCAGCAGCTGCTATTCCCTCCAGACGTATCGAGAGGGACCGGCAGCCATCAGGCACACGAGGAAAAATTCTGACAACACACCCCATTATGTGTCTATCTGGCTTAGCGGTTAACGCTATAGATAAAATGTCTCGCACAGTATAGTCTGCGTTCGAACCCAAGTGACATTACACTTTTTGTGTTTTAATTATAAATGATACGTTAGACCCGATGAGATATGTTTTTCTAAATATTAGTTGGAACTTATTCTTAACAAAAAAGATGAGGGTGAATGTGAAACAAAATAAACTTCTGGATTGAACAAAGTAGTTAGTTATGACGTTGTTAGTTGGTGAACTTTGTTACGAGCGTTTGTGTTATTATTACGATTAGCGTATTGTTTGATTGTCTTTATTCAAGATGCAAGCTAATATTAGTATTGATGACAGGGCAAATATTGTCACTTTGCGTAAAAATGGGCTTAATATTTCTCAAATTTCAACTGAAACTGGCTTAAAATGTGTAAGTTATTTTTAAAAATTATAATTGTTATGATGATATTTGTGGTGTGTGATTTTCTTATTATTAAATAAATTGCTAGTTGCAAGTGTGTTATCATATTTTGTTTTTTTTTAGAAATTCTGTTAGCCGTTGGGTAAAGAGGTTTGAGGAAGAAGGTAGTCTGAAGAGTCGTCTAAGAAGTGAAAGGCCGCCGCTTATTAACCCGACTCAGCGACGTTTTATGGTGGAAGAATATGAAACAAATGGTTTCATTCCAACTATAATGTTTGCAGAGCAATTGGATACTACATTACAGACTGTTCGCCATGCTGAAGGTTTACATCATCAGAAGCCAGCTAAAAACCATTTTTGACACAAAAAAAAACACAGGGAGGAAAGACTACGTTTTGCTCGAGATTATTTACATTTTAACTGGGAGGTCACTGTATTTTCTGACGAGAAGACTTTCAAGTCTTGCCAAAAGGAAGACTTAATTTATGGCGAAAAAATAATAATACTTAATTTAATAAGTAGATCGGGTAACTAAATATTTAGTAATATTAACATAACCGTAAATAAAAAAAAAAAAAATTAAGAAATAAATTTTAAATTTAATGATCTTAAATTGGGGTTTAGTTTCAATATTCTTTTCGTCAAGAAAATGAACACTTAAGCTATAACCTCCAATACATTCAATGTGACGTTACATTAAAAAAACACGTTCATAAAGTCTAACTCATATATTAGTATTCAATTAACTCTGCTGAATACTGATACCTATAATAAGCGGGTATCAACAATTATATTTGTGTTATTAGAATATCCTTTCCGTGTTATGTTATTCTTATTATGAATTGACTAAGTGGGTATACAACAAAAAATCTTATGAACGGTGATAAGAGAACTTTTTTTGCCTAGATAGGAATGTGACGTCACATTCTCATAAAAGTTTGTTAATTTTATAAATAAATAAAACGAATAAACATTTTTGTTATCATTCAGCATGATTTTTTTATTTCCACCTTCCAACACCGAAAACATAAAATAAAAATCAATTAATGAGGTTAAATAATAATACAATAACTATCTAATATTTAACTTCTTATAAAAAATAAATAACAAGCATGACTATATTATAAATAAACATAAATACCTAACGACTTTCTGCTTAAAATACAAATATTATTAAGGTTTCAAAGAAACAAAAACCAGCCACACATTGTAATAACATGGATTCGAACTTGGACTTCATTGATCGTGAACCCATGCTCAGCCCAAACAGCTACCAACCCATGTTAATACTACGCGAATTTTAACAATGCAATGGTAAGAACAGGTCATCACTATGATGTGTATTTTAAATGCAACAGAAATATAATGCTATTTCGCGTAGTGTGACGACAGTTCATATACAGACAGTTCAGTATTAGTGTGTGTTATGTGTAGAATGTTGAGACATCACTCATACACGCACACGCACACACACTGCTGTATCGCGCTCGCACAGTTCACAGCAATGTAATCTTTAGCATGGTACTGCACTTTTGAGGTCTACTGTACATACGCCAGCACATCAAGCTACTACAATCTGTCAAATTTCTTTAATAGATTTTCAACTTTATCTCTAAAGCATTTGGTTCAAGGTTGATTGGGACAATTTGACAGTTTCGTGTAGCTTCACGTATAGTCCTTTCAAAATTATTTTATCTCTTACAATCATCATCGTCACAATTAATTTGCGGTTGGCCGAGCATATCTTCTTCTTCCATACTTCTCTGTTACTCGTCATATTATCAGTCACCTCCTTTCTATCCATATCATGGTTCACACAATCTATCCATCGTTTCTTTGGTCTTTCTCTACTCTTCTCAGTACTTGCATCGATGTCACATTAAAGTGATGTCTATAAACATTATAGTCAGCTTGCTGTTTATTTGCTGCCACTGACAAGTCTGTAAAAATCGCAATAATCTTTATTTTAGTTCCAATAAGGTTGCTAATGGTGCCGCTGTCCGAGGCGAAATAATTGTGGAAGGGCTATTCCTGGAGAGGTTTGCCATGTTAGGTACGCGATTGATTTTCTTGCTAGTATCCATGCGTAGCGTTGTCGTAGGTCCTAGTGACCATCTCCCTTACATTTTTATACAAAACGAAGCTAATAGAAGCGTATCTTAGCCGTGGACTGCTGTGGAACTACACCTTAATAATATGTTCCATTTAAGCACGGAATTTGAACAGAGATGTTGTGATAACCAACTTGACTAATGCATTACGTTTTGATGTGGCATTACTGTATTATTTATTACTCTATTTGTTTTTTTTTAATATTTAGTTATTTAGCGCACGGATTATCTGCGATCTTGATAGAATATTCCATGTTAATGGAGACATAAAAAGTTCGTTTATGGAACTTTAAAAAGCAAGATTTATGATTTTAAACGTAGAAGGCGGTTCCAGATATCAAAACTTTTTAAGACCATTCACAACCGTTTTATTACAGGTACTTTGGGCAGCTGCTTTTAATAAAAAATATGAAATTAGAAAACTAGAATCTGACAAATCTAAAACTTTGACAATAATGCCCTTTTTTTGAAGAACCTAATAAACCCAAGCCTTGAAAACATTAGACCTAATAATAGAAAGTGTCAAGAAACATAAGACGGTGTAAGTAATGTCATTTAAACCCCATAACTGACACTACCACATTACCAACCAAACAAACAAAATCAGGTGCACGATTGAACAACTCGAGATAAGGGCTAAGAAAACAGCCGTAAGGGTGGCCTCACTCCTTAGTTAGATGTTATTGACTCGCGCCCCAACCAATGAGCTGCGCCCGCGACGGCAGGTGCGCAGACGCACAGAAGTGAAGCGACAAGAAAAAAACTTTAAGCGGAACGTTTATAAATAGCGCCAACGATGCATGTTACCCTTTCAAAAGCCTGTTTGCAAGAAAAAAATGTTTAATAATTAACTTTGATCGAGATGGTTTTAATAATACGAAGAGAGTACTGATAATTCGAAATTAAATGTGTTTAGTGTCTGTTTGGTCGTGTTTTGTTTTTGCTTTTTGTTGTGGCTACTACAAGATTACAGAAAACCTTGCCTGGATAGAAGACTATTGAGTATGACATTCAGAAAATGCTCGCGATGTTGATAACATCCAGATTAAAGTGACGGATCACAGCTAAATTCACTTTGTGTGTATAATCTACGACAATAGTAGATACTGAAAATATATTAAAAAGTATAAAATAAAAATAAAAGCCTCTCAGTCCCATTCACACACTCACACACACACATTTATGTCCACAAACACACGCACACTCACGCACAATAGCAATTTATAAATTAATAATGTTGTAATACTTACATTAGCACCGCACCACATTTGCAATGGCAGCTCGATCACGGTGGTGACGGAAGTAACTGGTGCTTATAGCACAGGAGTCCTCCTTCCTAGTTTAAGCCCAGTTGCATTTGTCTTGTATTTTGCCACTAAGTTATAGTCTAATTTAAGGTATAATAATTGTAAAAGTGCAGGTAAAAGTAAAGGACAAAAAAAAACAGAATGGTACCCAAGAAATGGAAAAAGACGTAGAGGAAGACAGGTGAAAGGTGCCAAAGGGTTGGCAAAGAACTGCTCTGGACAGGGATACGTGGAGGGAAATAGAGAAGGCCTATGCCGCAAGACAGCCTGACCTGGTAGTTGATTAGTTTTAAGTTAATGTATTAAGAAGTACTTGTACTTGTTTATGTATTGAGGTCAGAGTAAAAAAAGGCTATATTTATTTTTTTATTTATTTTAGTTGTAAAAGTCTTGAACAAATAAATATTGTTTATTGTTTATATCATAAGTATCTCGATGACAGCGCAGAAGGATTCGTTTACATACCTAACAAGAAGTCAATGAATAAATAACTCTTACCCCTCTTTATTTAGTTATGTTAATTGTTTTATCAGGAGCGGCATCGTCAAAGCATTGTACGTATCTTCATTCTGAATCTGGTCCAAGCCGAAATCTTCATTCACCAATTCTTTTTGCTTCGATCGTGTTTACATAATGTATAATGTTAAATGCAGTGGACCAAAAAGCGAATTCAGCATCTTAAAAATTGATAAGAGCTGAGATAAAATGGCTGACTTTTTTATTCGCAATAATGATACTTAGATCGATTTAATTGATTGTAACAATCTTCAAACACTGTTTTAAGCTTTCACGGTTTACAACTAAACTTATACTGTCGCTTACGGGATTTCTTCTGTGATTGTGTTTTTTTTTTAACATTATTTTCATCAAAAGTAGCACAGGTACTCTTTTTGGCCTACCACAAAAACAAAAATAGCATAGACTGCACAACATAGACAAAGGGCGATTCGTACCAGTAGCAATACAAGAATATCCTGTTATGAACAGGTGCTCTGTGTTTATGACCATCATATTTTACAACTGGATGGCTGGTTGCGATAAGAGTTGTGGGTTTCAAAGAAAGGTTCAAGGTTTTATGTGTATCAAGGTCTGGACTGTATAAATGTCGTAAATTAAAAATAAGTTAGCATTCCAGTGATAAAATGGCAGGTGTTTTGAAGAGATTCTTAAGAAAATAACTCGGTGGAAGCTCTTCGAAAATGCTACCGAAATACTCAAAATTATTTAGTTCAGCGGCATTGTAAAGTAAAAGAGGTCACTATCAGCTGAATCTCGAACTTGTCCACCGTTCATAAACTAGCTACTGGTCGTAAAAAACATGAAACGTGAAGTACGAGAAGCATTCCTTGGCCAGTTGCCGACGTCCACGACGACTGTCAAACGACGATAAAATCTGATTGAAGAAATCGTTGGCATTGGAATTGACCAGTACGACCAGAAGCTATTTGATTAGTAATCAACGTGGCAGTAAAATCATTCTTTTCCAATAACTTTTTAGAATGTTTTCCAACACCAAAATAAACCGCATATTTCAGGAGGTCGTAAAAGTAACGCGGCATACCGCCGTGGTTTATGGGAAACTGTTTAATCCAGAATGCACATAAAATTAAATCAAGTTTTCCAAGTAGGAGGTAAAGGCGCACAGCGCTCGTAAATCATTGACTGAAATCGTTATTGTTTACAAACAAGATTCGCGGTATCGAGACATTCAATCACTAAGATGTCAAAACCACCAGTTGTAATCTTTAATCAATATATCATTCGTGAACTGGTTGCTCTGCAGCTGATATGGTTTTCTAATAGGGCCCATTGTCTTCTCACGTCTGGCATATGTAACCGATCGTCATTGCTTTCGTCCGTGTTATTGTTTTCTTGCGTGAGCCCGCTATAAAAAATTGTGAGTTGGTTTTTGTTTGACACGTCGTATATCTATACGTTTTATTGGCATTCGATTGTTACAGGCGGGAAAAACCGATTTGATGATGTCACCACAGATTTGGAGCTTGAATCACACTACAGTGCCAGAATACCTGAGAGCTACCACCTACCGATGAAACAAATCGATGATAATTAAAAATGACAATACTAGGAACACAGAAACTCCAATGATAATAATTCACCGAACGGCTGACACAACTCGTCCTTTTACCGTCCCAACTTCCCAATTTTAATTTAAACTTTTAATGATAAATTACAACTATAATCAGCGAACTCGAAGGCTTCCCATATAAAGTGCAGTTTTAAATAATGTTTGCATCCCACCAATTTCCTGTGACTCAGCAGATAAGCCAGGGTCCCTCTTTATTATTTTATAGTCCATAAATAACTTGCAAATTGCTTTCTTAATTAGACGCGGGAACCGGTTCGGGAGTCCGTTCAATTTTAACTTATTTAACGTAGTGAGTAGGTACATACTTAAAGAATTTTAACAGGCACCGTAATTCAAAAGGATTTGCATTATCTTTGACTTTAACATCGGCGTTTTCAAGATCCGGAATTTATTTTGTGCTACTTTTATTTGTGCAGTGTTATGTTCGTAAATATTATTTGCAGAAAATAAAAATAAATTTCCTCATAAAACCTTCTGTTTGGAGCAGAAGTCAGCAGTGGGTAATATTAAGACCTATTCAAACCTAAGCGGTATTCGCTGTCGCTGTGGGTAGAGGTACACACCGCGCGGGTTTCGCTCAGGTATTTAGTATCAAGTTCCACAGACGGTAGCGAAATCCGCTTTGGTGTGAACAGTAATATTACCGCATACCCACTCGGTTTTCTCTACCGCAGACGGTAGCGAATACCGCTTAGTTTTGAATAGGCCTTTAGGTATAGTCCTGCCGTATTACAGGAGCACAATGCTCAAATATGAACATGAAATTATTGTTACAAAATGGGTTACGAATTTTAGAGTCACTGCCCTAAGACTTGCAACAACAAACAACTACGTCTTAATAATGGCTAACTGACCAAAACTACTTTTCGCGTAGGTTTGTACGACTTAATACCTAGTATCATATTCATACTTTTCCGACCAGCTCGCCTTTCACCTTTCGAAAGCTCCAAAAGCTACGCCCACGATTCAATAAAATTCACACAAAATATCAACAAGTGGGCGTTAATTACATTAATCTAAGGCAACTCACAGTAAAAAATCCCGTTGTATTTGTTTATTACGATCTGATAGAGTGAACGGTAGCTGTGAGAAGGGGTCTTAGTACTAGAGTTTATGGCTGATCTATCAACTGATAGGTGAAACTCACTATAGTTAGGGAACACTCAATTTTTAACGAATATATAATTAAGAAGAGCCTGTGTGGTAATCTGAGAGATTTTATTCGTTGTGTATTTAATTTTAATGGTTTAAATTTTGACGTTTCGTGAGATATGCAAAATTGGTTGGGTGGGTAACGAGATACGATGTAACAAGAACTCATGTAGAAAAATTTGTATTGCTCTTGTTCGGGAAAGTCAGTTTTTGTCCACTATCACGCCTTTTACAATATTAACAGTATAATAAAGTTTATATTTTTCTTAACTGACCACAAACCCTATAAACTGCTCATAAAGTCTAAACCTACAAAATTAACTGAAAACTTCTAATTAAAAATTTCGCACCATTCATAATGAGTTTAATAACTCAACTTTGTGAAAATAAACGCCTTCCTGGTACTAATTGCTTTTAAACAAAGGCCTGTAATCAAAAAGAGTAATATTACAAATAAGGTGAAAATTCAAGGAAAAGTCGTTACAAAGAAAAATATGCTCGGAGATAAAAGATAAGGGCGAAGTATTAATGTTACAAGACGGTCTGCTACTTTATATCTTTTTATTTTAAGCTGTAGAACATTTTATTCATAGAAATATATACGTTTTAAGTCTCCTTTTTTTTAGTAAAAGTCTAAGCTTTGGTTCTTTGACTGAAACTTCAAATTCTACTTCTCCAAATTCCTTCACACCGCACCGGTTTTATGTCAAATTCTTACGCTATCTCTACTATAAGGCTCTGGAACGCGCTACCTTTTGGCATTAAAAAAGCTGAAAGCAAATTCAGTTTTAAAAGAAAAGTGCGTAACCACTATTTAATTCAGAATAAATAGCTCTCTCTCTATTAGAAGTCGAGTCATGGTAATTATTATTAGGTTTCTCGTTTTAAATTTTGGTATTTGTTAAAATATGTAACTACTAGTTTATTTTATTTGTATATAAGTATTAGTATCATTATAAGTGCCTATATTAATTTTCGATAGTAAGAAGTTATTTTTTATATACTCATTTTGTACCCTATCACAATGTTTTCTTACTTAACCCAAAGGTTGACTGGTAGAGAATGCCTTGTGGCATTAAGTCCGCCTATGTATCACTATTGTACATGAAGTTTAAATAAATAAATAAACTTTCATACACACATAACACCACGCCTGTAATCCTAGAAGGGTTAGACAGATGAGTACCTAAAGTACACCCACATTTCGCCAGTTATGTTTTTTTTTTAATCACATAAATAGGGGCGAGCCATCAACCGGGAGCAAATCTAGACTCCGTGGCTGCTACTGAGAAATTATTGAAGAAAAAACCCAATAAGAGTAAGCCTGACCCGGCACACAGCAGCCGCACTTACGACCACTCGATCAACGAGGCAGTCATGTAAGAAAAGTCCTTTCTAAAACATCATAACATTATACTTAGTGTTAAATAATTTGGTCATTTGACATTTAAGCATTTCAGCCTTTAATTTAAAATCATCTAAAACGGCGCCATCTCATACGCACGTACAAAATTATTTCCCGTCTTACCGTTTTAATTCCATGAACAATTTATTATGAGTAGCGTTCACTTCAATATCCATTCGGGCCGGCTCACCTTTTTATCGTTGCATCGCTTTTTGCCGAGCATCGTCGGACCTACCGACAATACGCGGCGCGTGACAGCCCGCGGGTGCGTTTTGCGCCTATCTCGTCCCAACTACTAAAAAAAGAAAAAGAGAAAAGAATAACGCAATTAGAACTCTGTCCTAAACTCTTAAAGTAGCGTTTGCTTTGGCGCAGTCCAAAGAAACTATAAACGTTAAAACGTAAAACCGTTCCGGGTTTCAAACACAAATTGAACCTTATCGCGTTAAGTTTAGATGGCATTTCAGATGATGGGTCGTTTTAAGGATTTGTTGTCGTGTGACGAAATGATCGGGCGCTTGGCTGTAATAAAACGACACAATGGAACGGTCAACGTGTCTCGTGCCACTATTTCTGTACGAGTCAAAGTCAGGCATTTTTTGTAGGTGTGTCGGGGTGTTTTTTGAGTTGTTCGGAATCACGTAGCAGCGTGATTTACAATGCAGCGGACTGAGCGCCCAGTGAACGTTTTATAATTCACTATGATGTCAGTACGCTGACCCGTATTCGTCCCTACCGGAGACTGGAAATGAACAGGAGTTCCGTATTCACAATCTCTTCATGTTTCCGTCACCTCGTCAGTTCACGGAACTCGTTTAAGTACGTCAGGCTTCGTTATTTAGCACTCAATAGAAGTAGACTAATAGTCTACGAACAAGAAAGAGAGTAGACCGATTTGTCTGCTCAGAAATACCCACCCGCAAAAACTTCAGTTTATCCGTGATCACGGTGCTTGCAACAGCGCCGAAATATCGGGAACTCCAAACAAATAGTAAACATGGTAAATATTCCGTTTCAGTGATAATGGTAATGTCAGTGACCATGTCAGTCAGTTTAAAAACTTATATGACTAAACAGTCTGTTACAGTGACCTGCAAAAACATTTTAAATTTCAATTTTTTTTCCAGAAAATAATCAGACTTATTAGAACGAAGCTACTTACCTTAACCTGACTAAAGTAACTTCGTTATTTAATTAGAGAATTTCCGTTTCTTACTAAAGAAATATTTCCTCAAAAAATTTCCCCAGCCTCTAAATTAACTCCGTTCCTATACCTCATCTTGAAAATTTAATATAAGGCAGCACGATAAAGCAAGGAGTTTCATTATTAACGATTTAATTAAAATTCTGGTATATTGGTACTACATAGATAAGAGTATCTACGTTAAAACCACCGGTTTCACCAAGTGAAACTTGGTAGAAAGGTTTGAGAGGAGCTAGTTTCAATATTAGTAGCTATATTTGGCTTGAAGCTTCGCAAATTAACATCTGCAGATACATACTTAAGTAGTACTATAAGACACATCTGAGAAAACTGAAACTTACTGAGAAAAGTAGTCTGAATCAATAAACGTCCTTCAATATATAAAATAACTTAGCTTTTCCCTGTGTTTTCACTCGCCTGACCACCAATATATGACCTAACTCGTCCTTCGGTTGCGGTCTACTATGGTCTACCTGTGATCACATCAAAATACGTTCATAGAGGTAACAGTCTGCCAGCGATGTAATGTTTCGTATTTATAATATTAGTATGGATAAATACAAATTAAACTAAAAAAAAGATCAAGCTTTATTAAAATGAAAAGAAGAAAATTAGGTGTATCTATCAAAATTGAACGCGTATAAAAAGTTTCGTGTCCGTGTTATTAACCGTTGAGGGGTTCTCTCGCGAAGAGATGATCCTGGCTGCAGGCTCAAGTCATGTCTGTCATAAAAATGTAATGTCACCAGAGCAATAGATATGTGTAAAATTTCAGCTCAATTGGTTGGGAGGAACTGTTTTGTAATTGCAGTTGCAAGATTTAACTAATTAACTGACTATAGACCATCATAATCTGCCTAGCCTTTTTCCCAACTATGTTGGGGTCGGCTTCCAGTCTAACCGGATGCAGCTGAATACCAGTATTTTACATGGAGCGACTGCCTATCTGACCTCCACAACCCAGTTAATACTGGGTAATACGATACCCCTTGGAAAGACTGGTTGTCAGACTTTTCGGGCCACTGACTACCTAACGACTGTCAAAGATCTACAAATGACACCCGGGACCAACAGCTTAACGTGCTTTCCGAGGCACGGAGTAAACTCGGTAAGTAATGGGTGGTCACCCATCCACAGACCAACCTAGGCAAGCACGGCTTAACCTAAAGATCGACCCGAGTGGCTGTTATTATTTAGCCACGAGCTCCTCCTAACTGACTATAGACCGACCGCTTTAATGATTCCTCGCAAAGGTATCAATTTAAATGGAATATTCTGAATGTTGACCACATATTGGTTCAATTAGTACCGTAATATCTACGTGGATTATGGTTATGTTAAAACAAATAACCTGAGGGATATTGTTAGGACTTTGCGGACGCTTAATGTGCATTTGATGGGGCAAGGCGGAGGGCTCATTAAAGCGGTCGGTATATAACAAGGCAAGTTAAATAAAAGCTTTATAATAACATCATCATGATTATTAAGACATGTCCAAAGACAAAGTAGCCATGTAAAAGCACATTCAAATTGCTCTACTCCGTGCAAAACTTAAACACAACTCTAGTTCTCATCAATTGCAAATGTTTATCAGAATATCTTGAACTTTCATTCGAGTTCTGAGCTCAGAGTCCCCAGCGAGTTGTAGACGAAGGTTTATTATAAAAGGATTTCTCATGACTGTGCTGGACAGTAGAAACGTTGCAGGGACAGTTTCACTCCCAATCGAGATGAAATTTGCATTCTGCGTGCTGAAGTCGCCGCGGGCCGACTGATTTAAATAGAGCGTTGATAGGGCGTGGTGCAAGTTAGAGGAATATTGTTTTAAGGTTTGTGGACCGCACCGCGGATTTGTAGACAGTTGAGTCTGGATTTGGCGTGCCCAGTTGTTGGCAATGAGCTCGTCCCCTTATTAAATGGCACTCAAACATAATGGGTGCAATGTTTTTCTACTTGTTCTTCCGGAAAAACAGATGTGTTTAATTTCAGGTAGGGTTGGCCTGAGTAGGCACACCCGGGCCAATCTGTCAGCTGCTGTATAGATACTGACTATGATTGTAAAAAATCTATGCTAAATACTTCATCTATAAAAATAAATAAAATTGAAGTGTCTGACTGTAATTTTAAAATAACAGCTTTTTACTAAATACATTTGAAAGTATAGATATACGGTACCTATAACAAAAAAACATTTTTCAACATTTTTGTCTGTCTGTCTGTCTGTTGGTCTGTTTGATCCGGCTAATCTTGACGCGACTTTTAATGACAGACAGCTGATGTTATAAGAAGTAACTTAGGGTACTTTTATTTTGAAAAAAGAATTAGGGTTCCGTGCAAAAAAAACCTTAAATTGTTAACAAAATTCGATTGCAATAGGGAAGAATATCTTTTTATAATAATTTCACGTGGACGAAGGTCGCAGGCAACAGCTAATTATTTTCATATAAAACAAAAAACGCTATCTCCTATAACTTCGTCCGCTGATCAGCACGTAACAGCTGCTCAACCTACCACTATCAAGTCATGGAACACCTTTCTAATGCTAATAGAAATTCTCGGACGTCGGCAGACAATGTGCCTGGATTCAAATAGCTGTACACGTAGCAGTTAGTTCTAACTTCCAATAGAGAACCACTAACTATCTGGTACGAATTTCCATATAAAATGAACCTCGTAGAAAGTAAGTAGAAAGATATTTTGTATCACAATGTTCGATTCAAGTTACGATCATACTATTGAGAACTAGCTTTTGCCCGCGGCTTTACTCGCGTTAATTTAGAATTTGACAATCAATTCGGGTTGTACTATGCTTATAATTATAATAATATAATTCAATCATGATTCGAAAGACATGTGGCGCCATATATTATCATAAGAACGTTATTGTACGGGAACAGTACTTTTTTTTGGGATGAAAGGTACCCTATGTCCGTTTCTGTACACCTAACAACGTATATGCATTTCAGGATTATCGGTTCAGTGGTTTTTTTTCTTTTTCTTTTTTTTCCGGATGTTTATTCGTGAAAAGGTAACAAACAAACCAACCTACTTTCGCATTTATAATATTAGTTAGGAAGTTAGGATGTACCCCGCACGGAACAAATATTTGTATGACCTACAGGTTGTTGTTCCGAGTCTGACTGTTTGTGCATGTAAGTTAAAATGTTTGTAAAGGCACCCTCGATACAAGAAGAATTTCTAATGGCGGGAAAATTAAAAAAAACGCTTAGAAAAGCATTGATTATCGTTAACGGCTATTAGAAAACTTCTAGATTTACTTCAGCATACAAGACTTAACATAACGCCGGTACTCTCCGAAGAGTAAGGCAGAGGTGTACTTACCTATTGTAATAGGGTCAAATATATTGCCATCAACCGAGTACCAATCCAAAATCTGGGCTACTAAGGAGAAATTCTGAATGGAACCCACACTTAGCAATGGTACTTGCGACCACTAAGACCGGTAGTTAAAAATCCTTTATGCTTAATAAAGACATAAACACAGCTTACAAATAATAAATCTATAAATATTATATAAAGTAAGAAACTGACTGACTGACTGATTCACCGACTGCAGCTCGATCAACGCACAGCTGAAACCGCTGGGTCTAGAAGCATGAAATTTTGCACAAACGTTCTTAAATGACGTAAGTGTGCACTAATAAGGAATTTTTGGAAATTCATCCCCTAAGGGGTTAAAACGAGGGTTGAAAGTTTGTATGAAACATGGTCAATATTGCGAACGAAATCGTGAGGAACACCTAGTTAATCCATAATATATAGCGCAAGCCACGCCATTGCCTCATTGTATGTAGAACAAGAACAAATAACAACTTTCAAAGAAAATGCAGCTACATACCTACTTCAAATCACAAGGCAATAACCAGAAACCTCTAGGTCTCAACAAACAAACTCATCAAAATTTGCGTCCAATCTTCAAATGCATAAAATTACATGAACCGTCCTCAATTCCCAAATATAGTTAGTACCACGTACAATGCAATCCCTGCTCTGAATCCAGTGCAAATAAATCAACACGGTATGAGCGTAGACGAAAATTTGTTCACACATTCGTCATACCGATTTATGGGTGAGAAATGCTGGGGGACGTATATCATAGGAAAGTATGGCCCGCTTAGTGCATTAACTAGGGGCAGTTCCAGATGACAATCATATTCATGGGATTTGTTTTTCGGTCTCATTGAATAATTAGATCCTGGAGTATGTAGTTCTTTTGTTAGTTCAAATAGAAGTATACTCTTAATTTATAGATCTCCTTGTGATATGAGGTCTCATCTTTAGGGCAGACGTCCTTTATTATAACTAGAAGACGATATTTACCATGTTTATTGTTTTCTTTGAGTTCCCGATATTTCGGCGCTGTTGCAAGCACCATGATCACGGATAAACTGAAGTTATTGCGGGTGGGTGTTTATGAGCAGCCAAACGGTCTATTCTCTTTCTTGGTCGTTTTTTACACTCAGTACCGCTACCACTAATGAATAAATGACGTAATGATGACGTCATAATGTTAGTGACCATGATAGTTTAAAATCTTCTATCAGAAGTAATTGGTTTAGTAGCTATTTAGTATCTTTTTTTTTTTTTTTTTTCCGGATGGGAAATCATCAAATGACTCCCCCCACTCTGGGCGGAGCGGAAGGGAGTGTCAGACTTGTACTGACTAAAACCCATCCATGTTCCTTCTTTGCCCTTTGTGTTCCAGGGCCACGGTATCTCTTTCGAACAGTCCCGCAGCCCTGGCAGGCATCGGCCCTTGCGGACCCCTACTTATTTGCTGACATCTCTTTGAGGCGCGCGTGGAACACGAACGCGCCGTCGACACGGTCTGTCGTCATAAGACGGCCGGACGGCGAGCTGGCCCATAACTCGCCGTCCACAGGCCCGCGCCTACGGTGGCCGGGAGCCACCACGTGACCCCCAACGCCCAGGGCGTCTCCCGTGGCGACTGGGACGTGAGGTTCTTTCTCTCTCACGTCCCGCCACCTCCTTCACTAGCATGACTGCTTCGCAGAATGAGGTGACGGCTTCCCATTCCCTCTCGCTCCGGACCATGGCTTGAACCAAGGCCTGACGCGAGAGATCGCCGCCGCCAATCGCCGCTACGAGGACACGGCGGTGCTCCGCCCAAGCGGGGCAGACCTCCACGGTGTGCTCCACCGTGTCCTCCGGACGATCCTCGCAGTGGAAACACCCGGGTGTTTCCTCCCGCCCGATTCGGTGCAGGAACCTCCCGAAACAACCGTGTCCGGTGAGGACCTGCGTCAGGCGGTAGGTGAGGGCGCCGTGGCGCCTCTCTAGCCACTCCTCAAAGAGGGGACTTATCGCCACTATGGTGGCGTGCCCTGCACGGGGTTGCGACAGTCGCTCTCTCCATGTCGCCATGAGATCACGCCGGAGGTCTGTCCGCTGAGCAGCAATTTGCCGCGGCAGCGGAGTTTCCTCCCGACGTAGTGCCTCCGCGCGCCATTCGTGCAGGCGTGCGAGGACTATCGCCTCCAGATCCCATGGCGGCAATCCGGCAAGGAGAGCTATTTAGTATCTTCTGCAGCGCTGCTTAATCTAACTTTAAATTGGACCATATCCAACTTTCAAGTTAGTGATCTCACCATAGACCTATATTTAAGGCGAAGGCTTGCTGTAACTCCGACTATTTTAATTATAAGTGGTCGATCAAACCAAAATAGACCTCAACTTGGTAGTATTTTACTATTATACCATTACTATAAGACTATCTACTCATACAGCGCTCGACGTTAACAAAACCGCACTTCATCAGTATGACGCCTGTCACTTATCACTCTTCTAATTATAAAACAACTTGATAAATTCACGACCCTATAAAACAAGATCTTAACAATAAATTACAAGACTGCATTGCGTCAGGATGAGTTAGGCCCAATGAACTGTAGGCTTGCAACAATAAGTTTTGGACCCTCCACCATTGTGTGAAGGCAGTGGCCACCGCAAGTGTAACGTGGTTGGAGCACCCTGGCGTACCTTGGCACAAGTTCCTCACGTAGGCGACGAACAACGAATCCGGAATACGAAATCGCACTCGACAGTGTTACCAGAGATAATGACGGGTTTTGGAGAAAATATGCGTCGGCCACAAATTCATGGTTATGAGGTAAGATGATAGATATGAATGGTCATAATAGAATAAGAGTATTGTGTGCTAACAGGAAAAAGATCAAAAAACATTGAGATCAGTGAACTGAGAACAAGATCCAGTGGTCACTAACCCTAGGGTAGTGCTAGGAATATTTCTGCTAGACTCAATTAAGTTAGATAAAGTTTCAGAACTGTTCTCACACCTGTATAGGAACTTTGTAAGTATTACCAGGCAAAAAGAAAAACAAGAATAATTCTTTGAATTTATTACTTACAAACTAAATAAAAATTCCACGTGCTTATTGAAATTAATTGCTGAATAATATAATAAAAAATACAGTTTCATCGGAGCCGTTTCCTCGCCAGTATTGCCAAGTCAGTCAGGTCAGTCATCAATCGTAGGAGTCAATAAGTCTTAGAATACAACGTAAGTGGGTTCAGTAGCAACGCCACAGGTGTTGTCCCTGGCGGAAATGTACATGTACCCGCCGATGCCCCATTGTGGGCCCCAGGAGTTCTTTAGGATCCAGAAGGTGTCACCATCACGCTCGCCGTACCCGACCAAGGTCACTTCGTGGTTCAGATGGAGCTGGTTGCTGGAATAGCAAAT
This sequence comes from Noctua janthina, assembly GCA_963576755.1. Taxonomy (NCBI): domain Eukaryota; kingdom Metazoa; phylum Arthropoda; class Insecta; order Lepidoptera; family Noctuidae; genus Noctua; species Noctua janthina. Next base: position 5,399,872 of record OY755058.1, read on the forward strand.
AGTCAATCATTAAATTAGGTTTCCAAATCAAATAACTCGATTTTTTGGGGTTCCGTGCTCGACGAAAACCTTATAATTCTATTACCTATGTCTGGATTTTACACAGCCATTTAAAAACATGCTTCATTGTTTAACTAAACTAAATTGTCTATAGATAAGAAGCTGAACATGCATTTATTTGACAATGCTCGATCTAGCAAAGCGTTTAATCTATAGATTCTACTAGCTGTGCCCGCGGCTTTGCTCACGTGACCGCCTATTCTTTTGGCATTGTCAGGACCCATTACATGGGAACGTGAAGTCGTAGTATATTCCTAAAACCCTAAACAAATAATAGTAGATAATGTATTGCCTAAGATGTTCTCTAAAATAGGAACACAAACACTTACCATTCAGTATCGTAGAAGATTCCAGATGAGTATTTAGAGAAAGATTCGGTGACATGGACTGACACGGACAAGGGTCCGTGGTTGACTACCGCGACCTGGAAAGAGAATTTTCAGTTAAAACAGAATGATGAGAGCCTTAGTCAAGGCTAATACATTCTAGGCATATTTGTAAAAGTCATCATCATTGCCTAGCCTTTTCCCAACTATTTTGATGTCGGCTTCCAGTCTATCCGGATGCAGCTGAATACCAGTATTTTACTTGGAGCGACTGCCTATCTGACCTCCACAACCCAGTTAGTACTGGGTAATACGATACCCCTTGGTAAGACTGGTTGTCACTTGTCAGACTTTGGGCCACTGAATACCTGTACCGACTGTCAAATATCTACAGATGACAGCCGGGACCAACGGCTTAACGTGCATTCCTAGGCACAGAGGATATATTTGTAAAAGTACCTTACTCAAAAATCAATGCATGATTTTACCTTTAAAGCTCCAATGCTCAGTGGTGTGACATCGACGTATCCGCGAATCGGGAAAATCTTCGTCATATTCTTAATGTTACATTCGCCGTTCTATAAAAGACGAAACACCTATTATTATATAATGTGGGTAAGTGTTGGTATTTGAAACATACCAAGGACTTCATTACAACAAAAAACACTTTAGTATTCTTCCTAAGGTTGGGCCGAGGTGCCAACAGTACTTCCACATTTTGCCAGTTATATCTAAGTCCCACGTAATAGGAGCCGGTTCGAGTCTATTGCCATCAACCGGGCATAAGTCCAGGCTTCAGGCTGCTACCGAGATATTTTTGATGAAAACAGACACTCGCACAACCTTGGAATCAAACCCAGGACCTCATACTTAGCAGTAACGCTTGTGACACTATAAATAATAAATAATAATAATAAATTTATTCACGAATTTGAGACAACCATACAGAGTAACTTAATAATAAACACAAAGTGGACAGATAGTTGAATGTGAAATGGTACAATATAAAGATGGTTTGGCTGTCTTTAGACTGATTCGCCCTATCCCCTCGTACTAGTATAAACTGTATCACGAGCGGATAGTCTTCCTCAACTTTAGAACAACAGATTCCCACAAGGTTCCAGTTACAAGTCACATAGCAGCAGTTTGATTACATACTGTATAGGTAATAAGTCATAGTACAGATAATTATATTAATTAAGTTACCAATTAATGGAATTGTCTGTGTTTGGGTATGGGTATATGTATATGTATATGTGTATATGTTTTATGTATGTTGCTGTATGTGTGCAGTTAGGTGTGCTATATTGTTAATTTATTTATGTGCCCTGTTTATAACAGCGTTTTAAAGTAGATTTTCAGTGCTGTTGTAGTCTAGTGCTTTCAGATATTTTTCAATAGCTTTTTTGCATGTTTGGCTATCAAGATTCTTTAATTTTAGATCTTTACTTATTTTGTTGTAAAGGCTAGGACCAAGATAATTGTGAAATTTGTGTGCAAAACATGTTCTAAATTTGGGTATGTTATAAACTATATCTAATCGCCGTCTTTTAGCAAAGTGCGGTTTTACTTTATGTTGTGCCATGATCTCTTGTTTAATGAATAATTTTCGCACCGTTAGTACTCCTAGTTCTGAGTAAAGTAGGTGTGTTGGAAAAGTGTACTTTTTGCGAGAAATTACTTTAAGTACCATGCGTTGTGCTCTTTCGACAGACAACATGGTTGTTTTTGAGGTTCCTCCCCATACATTCAGGCCGTATATTAGTATAGATTGGCATAGTGCTAAATAGATTTTTATTAGTAGCGTAATGTCACATGTATTTCTGATAGTTTTAAAAATATAAATCAGCTTTCTTGCGCGCTTATTTACTTTAATGACGTGTTCTTTCCAGTTTAGGTTTTGATCTACTGTAACACCGAGATATTTTATGGAATTGGTTCTGGGGATTGGGTTACAATGACAGGTACTACGAGTTGTGCAATGGTGAGTTTGTATGTTTATTGAGTTAGGAGACGGTTGAGTTCTACTGTTAATTGTGAATGTAATATATTTCGTTTTGTCAAGATTAAGTGTCAACAGATGATTGTCCAGCCATGAGGTTACTAGAGCAAAACCTACATTTGCTGCTTCGGTTACATCTTTCCACGTGTTAGAGCTAAACAATAATACTGTATCATCTGCAAACGTTATTATTTGACCATTTTGTAAAAGCAAATTGCAGAGGTCATTAATATATATTAAAAACAGCGTAGGACCCATAACACTACCTTGAGGCACTCCGAAGGTGACATTTTCCTCATGGCTTATATTGTTATCAATTTTTATCACCTGTTTCCGGTTTGTCAAGTAATCTTGAAAAAGTTGGAGAGGTATTCCTCGAATTCCTAAGGTATTGAGTTTGTTCAGGAGGATGGGTACAGAGACTGTGTCGAAGGCCTTTGCTAGGTCTAGGAATATGCCTAGACACTTCTGTCCCCTATCCATGTTTTCGACTACATACGAAGTTAGTTTGTGAAGAGCGTCAGCGGTTGATATTTTTTCCCTAAACCCAAATTGATTACCTGAGAGAAGATTATGAGTTTCTAGGTAGTGTTTTAGCCTCTTATTTATAAGTTTTTCAAGAATTTTTGAAAAACTAGAAAGTAGAGAGATCGGTCTATAATTCGACACCAAAGTTTTGTCTCCTGCTTTATATATAGGAATAGTGACAGACTTTTTAAGGGCTTCTGGAAAGACTCCCTTTGAAAAGCAAGCATTACATATGTGTGCTAGCGGTTCAATGAGGAAATCCACTGCTCTTTTAATGAAGAACGTGGAGACACCGTCCCATCCCGAGGAATTCTTGGCTTTTATGTTAGCAATTATTTCTTTAATTTCAAATTGGTCTGTCGGGAGAAGCATAAAGGAGTTTAGGGTTCCGCTATTCGGTTTTGGTCTCCACCGCCTGCTCAGATCTATCTCATTTGTGAGGGTCCTGGACAGAATGGTGTTTGCCAAATTACTACCGACGTTGACAAAGTAGCTATTTATGTTATTTAACGCGTCCTGGTGTGTTGAATTAGTGGAAAGAAGATCTGTTGGCATTTTTGGGTAGCTGTTTAAAACTAGACTAGACCATCCAACGATGCACTCGATTATAGAGTCTCGAGTTATATGATTAATATAACTTGAGACTATTAGAGCCGCATTCACAAGATGTGCCTTCTGCTTTGTATATGCAGAACGTACCTTGTTAGAGTATGGACCATATTCTGCTTCAGTCGGTATACCGTACTCCATCATCCACTCATAAGCCGCGTTGTCAGTACCGCCGTCACAGCCCGCGGCGCCGAATCTGTACATTGTGAATTCAGTTAGTTGAAGGAGAGTAATGATAGAGCATGCCGAAACTGTCCAGGTATTTACATTAGACATTAATGGCCTTACTGTTTTTTTGACAACATACTTCAAGTAAGCAGCTACTTCAAGCTATCAGCGGTCATTCACCTAGAATTCCTCCCCTCATTCAACTCTTTTTTGTTGTGCCATCACTACTGTGTTTCACTAACTAATTATATTTGACCTTCCATATCTAAATAACAATTTTAGTTGTAAGAGATTTTCGACATAACACAAAGATTATTGACACAAATGCAACTCCATAGCACTGATATGAAATTAAAAGTGGAAGCTCAACGGTCTGATATGCGTACATATCAGTAGTCAAAGTAGTATCAGTAAACAAATGCACAATAATCTAATAAAAACACAAATATTCGATAGAAAGATATTAATATCTATAAAATTCAATACTTACGCCCAAGCGCAGTCCACAATAGCTTGGTTGCTCAAAGCCATCAGCTTGCCACCGTTGATTCTCGCGAGCGCTCCTTCAACTGCGGCAGTCGTTCCGAAGGTCCAGCAAGAACCACAGTCCTCCTGATCTGTGGAGAAAAGACAGAAATGACTCCATCTATTTGTCTGTGATAATGATGATGATCCCATCTAGCCAATTTCGGCTACAGCGGCTGCATTCGATGACTTTTAGTGTGCTGGAGAGCTTGGGTGTCTCTTTCATGTGTTATCATGCGACTAGCACATCCAATTTCGGGCGAGACACTCGTAGCACTAATCAGACATTTCAGTATTTATACTGCTATAAGTAAAGTTTCAATTACGTGTATGTTTACTATTTACTTGACTGCCCATCGTTCACAAATAATTGTACCCTCCAGGACTTGAATGAGGCAATCAACTGAGCTGCCCAGGTTGCTACGTACTGGTCAGACAAATCTGAGTCATGGATTCAGGAAGAAGTAAAATGTACTTGTTACGTCACTTACTTTTAACGTTAGAAACTAGACCCAAAAGCCTCAAGTCATATTCTTCCGGTGCCTCGTTTGAGATTTCATTCAAGGTTTCTTCATCGTAAGGGAAGGGGATCGTTCCAACTTTGCCTTCAGGACGCTTCATCAGACCCATGTACCTTTCCATCTCTTCGGGAGTCTTGTCAGCGAATTGGTTGATAGCTAGTTTGTAACCTTTGTTTTGACGGTTCGTCTGAATTACTTGCCTAAAAGCGGTGTAAGAGTTAGAGGTATCGATCATGACTTTAAAAACTGACATCATTTTATTATAGCTAATCTGAACTGTTCCACTGTTGGCTTGCATTCTTTCCATCGGTTCTGCGCCAATTTAGGATCCTTAATTGAGACTACTAAAATTAATGTTGAATTTATATAGAAGGATTCAAAAGCACTGGACCCGTATGCACAGCTGCAGGTTTGGTGCAGCGGGAAGCGGACATAGTTCATGAATTAGTTTTGTTTTTGTGGAGAAATGTAACTAACATAGTTTATAAGTGTTACTAACAATAATAATGGATCACGTATGTATTAGAATTAAATTAATAATAATAGAATATAAAACTACCTCATACTCCTCTTGAAGAGACTCTTCCTCATTTCATGTTCGTTGGCATCAGAGTACTTTCTGTTATGAGTATTTTTGAATCTGAAAATGAGAACATAATATCATTAAGATCATAGTGGTTACTAAGTACCATCAGCAATATGTTTAATATTGTTGAATTGATTATTGTTTATTGTATTGTTGATTGTTATTGTTGTTGTATTGTAGTTTGTGTAATATTGTTGAGAAAGTTAAGTTCACATACGATTTGAAAACATGGTCGACATCCGCATCGTTGTCGGCATCAATGAACAACAAATGCTTGGTTACACCTTCGCTGTCAAGTGTGTGAGTTGTGGATTCAGTTGGGCAATCATCTGTAAAGGAATACATTTTTAATCTTGTATTCTCCATTTCTATAACTAAAAATAAATGTTTGTATGTCTGTCCTATATGCGTTCCTAAACCATTGATCCGATTTTAATGAAACTTTGGCGGGTCTTTATGTACGCTTGATAAGGTTCCTGGCCCTAAATATCGATATATTTACGTCGCATTGCAACGTATAGGGGTATAACTAATATTTTATAAGTTCCTCACCATCTTTATGCCCACATACCATGTTACTTACGATCATGTAACACGATTTTTTCTTCCCTGTCCCCTGTTAGATGTCACTCTATCATTCGCTCCTTTGCATTATTCACAGAATCTATCCATCTTTTCCTTATTCTTTCTCTACCTCTGTCATATCATAAACAAATATTGTACTACTTACAATCTGAAACATCGAAGATACTACGGAAAGAGAAGGCTTTTTCGTAATCGTAGAAGTCCCAAATTTCGTGCTTGTTCTTCGATCCCAACCAAGGGTTGAACTCCAATACTTCGTATCTAAAAAAGAGTTAATTATAATTATTTATGTTGTCATCATCATCAACTTCTTGCCCTTGTCCTATTCTACTTGGGGTCGATGCAACACGTTGTCATCTTCCATTCTTCGCTGTCATACGATACGTCATTTACTTAATTATAAATATTTATTCATGTTTTAACAGTGATAATTGAGCATCCTTTCAGCATCAAAGAAACAATTATTTGACGGCACGGTTGGCGCAGTGGCTGAGCGATTAACTGCTGCGCTTCGTGTCGTGGGTTCGATTCCCGCACGGAACAAATATTTGTATGGCCTACAGGTAGTTGTCTGTTACTGGTACTGGTAGTGGTCTGGCTGTTTGTGTATGTGAATTTAAATGTTTGTAAACGCACCCACGATACAAGAGAAATTCCTAGAGTGGGGCAACGTTTTTTTTTTAAAAATAAATAGAATTAAGAAGAACTACAATAATTAAAGATGAAAGAAAATTATCCAATGTCCATTTTGACTCTGTCTCATAACTTTTCGTTTCTAAAGATATTTTAATGATTTTTCGAATTTTTGTTTCTTTTTATTTAAATTAAGCTTCATCCAAAAAAAAGGATTCTCCATTCCTTTCAGTAGTTTTTGGGTGAAAAAGTAACCAACATCCAGCCATTTCATCCATCCTCACAAACTTCCACATTTATAAAAGTAGCAAGATAAGAAGATGTTCTTACCTGACAGGAACCCAGGCTTTGTCGTCTTCATTGTAAGTAGCCCAAAGGGTACTTTCTGAATCAGTACTGACGTCCTTGACGTCATATACGAACTTCGTGCACTCTTTGTCGTTCACCGTTTCTTCAACTGAGTAACGGAAAGATATTATTGAAATATCTAGTACAAAGAATTATTTTGGTTTAAAAACTATTGCTTGCAACATATTGTCAAGCGCTGTTAGCTATACAATACTTTCAGGCGATGTCTGTACCATCAATTTAGCTTCAATTTGATTGAATACCGTGGTTGTACTGAAGATAAACTGCTCGTGTACAGACTACTGTTTGGAATATTTTAGAAGCGAATGATTCATGATTTTTAAATATTTCAAAGATGGCCTTTTGATCTTAATTGTGTACTGCCCTTAAATATTCACCATCCATTGTTAATGAGGTGAATTTTATGAATTCAGGCGTCTATAATTTATTAGTGCATTAACTATTCACATTTTAAGGATCTACTAAGTTTATGCTGTTTTTGTTTCTCTTACCTTCAGCCTCAAACCCATCGACATCAGGCAAGAAAGTTTCAGGCGACCGTCTGTGCCACCTGCTACCTTCGTGGTTGGAACACACTGCAGTTACCTCCTGGTCTCGCGACGCTTCAGGATGAATCTGTTGTAAGAAATGGTGGTTAGGGCATCTGATAAAAACTGTCGCAGTTGTACGGAGCGGGTGACCGCTGTCAAATGGTCCATAGAAAACCAGTCGCACGCGACCGCGCCTATTAGCGCTGCTTAGAGCCTATGCATACGGTGCGTGTAGCGTCACAGCGGCGTCCTGTATATAAAAATCGGGATGTCACACGACGCCGCACGATGCGTTCCGGGTACCGCGCCACATGCTCACCGGACATGCTACCCGCGAGACGAGGCGGAGAGGAGTGTATGCGTTGCGACGCCGTAACATTACGACTGTGTCGTAGCAACGCTACGATGACACAGTGCCTGTGTGGCCGGGAATGCGTCAAACTATTTGCGTTGCGACAACGTAACGCAACGCAACGCGCTGAGTAGACATGGCGTAAGGCGTCGCTGCGCCGGCTGTGGCGCCGTAGCCGCTCCGACGCCGCACCAACCGTGTGGCCACCAACGCGGCGAAATCATACCGCACCACGTGCCTGTACACAGGCGTGCACCCGTACCCGCACCCGCGTCTTTGAGCGGACGCCCTTAGTATCATTATGATTTTTGATTCGTTGGCCGATAGAACAAACGGTTCCTGGAGTCTAGACCGCAAATGGGCAAGTATGATATGGGATGCCCCCAACCTAGATTGACCGAATGCCTATAATAGGGTGGCTGGAAAATATTTAGTGCATTAATTAGCGAAAGGCTGAAGGTAAGACCCTAGCCAGCAGTAGACTGTAGGCTGAGTTGATTAAACAATTTAGGTGGATAATATAAATATGGACCCATTACCATTACCAGACAAAAATGGAAAACATGTGTTTTTGTGCTGTTCAGTAAAAGCTGTTATTTTGATATTACAAACAGACACTTAATTATTTGTATGTATAGATATTACTAAAAATGTAAAAGTAACATAATTTAGGTACTAACCTCATACTTAACACCGTAACGGAAGTCCTTGTTTTTAGTATTCACAATGGACTTTACGACACCATTGTTGTAATCTATTCTCGATTGCTTGGAAGTTCTCCTAAAAAACGAAACCGAAATTTTAACCTACATAACATAATATCCCCAAAGGGTTAGCAGACGTGTACCTTATTGTACCGTGGCAAACAACAACTACACTGACACACACAGGAGACTCCGTACTGATAAAAATATAGCCTATTGGTGGAAATATTTACGACACGCAATTTAAAATCTTTTGCTAAATACAGGGTGTAAGGGACAGCCCTCCACAAACCGACAGGGTGCGTTCAGCTTCTTATTTTGAATCATATTCCACCGGAATTTTTCTCCGGAATTTTCATTTTTTTTTTTAGTTACTATTCCGTTATTTTAATGTAAAATTACATTTCCTTTACGCAGCACTCTATTTATGTCAATAACTCGGCTAAAATCAAAAATCCAACAATAGATGTTGAAATAATCTAACGGACGACGCTTGAAAACAGCTGATCACTTCCTGCCTAGCTACAGAACTCATCGAAGTCGTCGTCGCGCTTGCCGTTCGCTGCGTGCGTTTTGCCACGGCAACGATACATTGCGTATGAGGAAATAAAACAAATCAAATTTATTGGATTCCCATAACATTCCTGAAATAATTTCTTGTACCGGTCATCTTAGTATGATATACTGAATTCACCCTGTCAGTTTGTGGAGGGCTGTCCCATAATTTATACACCCTGTATAAATTATTCTCACTGGACTTTACAGAGAAACTAATAAGTAATAATACAGAGTGTGTTAGGTTCAACTAAGGACTCTATCTAAGGGAGTGTAGTTATCATAATAATGAACAACTTTAACTAAGGAACCGCGAAAAAAACCAGCTGCTTTGTGTGACTCGAAAAAATGTACGGGCAAATTTTTTTTTCATGTTTCATTTTTGGTAAACGATGTTCATATACATATAATACATGACCATTCCCGCTCCTGAAATTCTAACTTTATCGGCGGACTTTTTCAGTCGAACAAAAATTTTAAAAAAATATATACTTAAATAAATAAAAATATTTTATTGTCAGGCATCAAGGCCCTTAGGGTGTTAGTATTTAGACTCACCAGATTTCGTAGTTTTCGATAACATTGTCAGTCAGCGACATTCTTGTAGCCTTCAGCGTGTATTGACTCGGCCATTTTAGGGCTCTAGTCAACTTGGCCTCAGGTTTGGGATCAACCTTGCTCACATTTTTGGCCGCTTTCTTGATCTCAGCGTTTGCCCTTTTCACTGAAAATTTACAAAAAATATAGTCATTTCTTCAGTAAACTGAAACTTGTATCAGGTTATATCATCATCATCATTTCAGCCGAAAGACGTCCACTGCTGGACATAGGCTTCCCCCAAGTGTCGCCACATTGACCGGTCCCATGCGACACGCACCCAGCGGAGATTATATGCTGAAGAAAAATTACACGGATCCCGGAGCCTATAGAAACTGTCATTGTATCAGCAATAATTTTTTTTTTTACTTTACGTGGGGTAAAGGAATTACTCCTGTATAGTGTGTGCGTTTACAAACATTTAAACTCTCATACACAAACAGCTAGACCCGGAACAACTACCTTTAGGCCATACAAATATTTGTTCCGTGCTGGAATCGAACCCGCGACACGCAGCAAAGCAACTAATCCCTCAGCCACTGCGCTAACTGTGCGGCCAAAAATATGATGATGGAAAAGTGAATAACGCATTAGATTGGCACAGGCTACCGAAAAAGCTTCTTCTGTAAGTCGTTGTGGAAATACGAAACGCTGTGTGAGCGATCGCTATTTGTTCAGGTCCTCTGCACCGACATCAATTCATCGGCTATCGAGGAATGAAACAGTTGGTGGAGGACAAGTGCATTAAAATAAAACCATAATCAGACCAAAATAGATTGATACATAGGTGTGGATGAGGGTTGTCGAGATATATGAATCAAAAACCTCTCCGAAAGGGTGAAAAGTTTCAAATAGAAGACTTGTGCACAAATGATATAACCATAATTACTATCGCTGTAAGCTAAGGCCATTTTGACGTTTGCCCACCCATGAAGCTTCGCAAATATTGACAGCCATGTAAGAAGAAACAATTGCAATACTTTATTGTCAATAGTGACTTAGGTACTAGGCACGCACTATAGTTGTACTTTATCGAATGGAAATTTAGAACTATAGACGGCATAAATTTTAACAAATACTGGAATAGTTACTCACCACTTAAACCCTGTGTTACCACCACCAGCCCGAGAAATAACCAGACAAATTTAGCCATCTTGAAGCCCAGAACCATAGATCCCAGAGCCCCATATACCGAATGTGAAAAAAAATATAGCGCTCCAGCCTTTTATGTATTCAGATATTAGTGCTAATTAATAGGGCTCATTAGCGATTTAGTTGATAATGAATCTAAATAATAGTGTGGATTTGATTAGTGATATGATTAAATTCAATAATGATTTTTTTGTGACTTTGTTGGTCTGATTTCCTACCATTTTGTTAAGATTGGTGATCTGTATTCAGAAAACTTGAAATTGTATGTCTGAAAACTTGACAGAGGGGAATGCCAGGCTGCCATAGTGATTTAGGCCCGGAGTGCCCACTTTTAAGACCGAATACTAATATTTGTATACAACACAAATAAGTTATTGATAAAAGAAAATTATTGAAAAACTCAGAGTTTCCAAATTATAAGGAAAATCTTATAATTTGGAAACTCTGAGTTTTTCAATAATTTTCTTTTACTTATACTTACATATACTTACTTATACTAATATTTGAATACAACACAAATAAGTTATTGATAAAAGAAAATTATTAAAAAACTCAGATTTACCAAATTATAAGGTTGGTTTTTTTTTTGATTTTTAAAGTTTTTTTTTTCGATCGGCGCATTATGTAGATCATTGAATTTATCATGTTATATATTGTAAGGCGATTGTAAATGTATATTTAATACATAAAATGCATTAGAATTTCTTTACACAAAAAGACAAATAAGTAAAGTACCTACAAATATGTGTAATCGCGTTAATTTTTTGCAACAAATCTTTAATTTTTCGCTATTAAGGATAAGGATTATATTTAAATAAAACTGAGATTTTCTATTTGCAGAAAAATACGTAATTCCGCTTTATTCAGTACAGCCACAGATACAGAATTTCGTTATTGTTTCAGTATTTTTTATTTTTTCAAAAATGATTCCAACGTCTGTCACGTCGTGAATAGCAGAGTTAATTACGTAAAATTCACATAAGATTTTTTTGATAAAACTGTCTTGGCCGTTCTTGGGCCTAAAATTGGCATTCCCTTTTACAGTGAACAGTCTTCGGGACTAGATCACTGGCTAGTTGGCGATAGGTACTTTTAGATAAAGCGCAATAGACTGTTAAGAATTGAAATGATAGCTGTGTTAAAAAAGCGAAGTATCCTTTTCAGAGAATTAATTTATCGAAATGTATCCCATACATTGCCCTCATTTGTCCGACGTATCCATATTTTGATAACCTTTAAAAATTAAATGTTTTAGTTACCTAAAAATATAATAAATTTGATAACTCTATTTTCGTTTAATGATCTAATTAGGCCTGTTTTCATTTGTTTTATCAACGAATAATCGGATTTATTTTAATTAAGTCACGTACATATATTTTTAATTACTCAATAATGATATTGGTACCTAGTGTACCTACACTATAATAAAGAGTGTAAATAGACCCTTAACATAAACGAAAGGCACTTGTTCTCCTCGTCACTGCGATCATTTTTTTTGTTTGAGACCATACCTGGGAACCTTCTAGTTACGGAGATATTGGGGGTCAAAGTTCCAACTTTTTCACAAGTTTTTTTTTAAATACATGTTTTTAATGTAAGATTTTTACTTTACACACCTCCACGACCCTCGTACTATTCAATCCATTCATCAGCACAATGCTATAAGAGTTTTACATCGAGTCCTAACGTAAAACGTGTTTTTTCACCCCAAAAAAAAATCGATTCCCAGCAAAAATTTTTGCGTAAAGTTACTTAGTTTGATGTACAGAATGCTTGTTAGACGGATATGTGAAGGGTCTGTTTACACCCGGTAGGATGGCATAAAAATGTACTTACCTAATATGGCAGCATTAAAAGAAATCCGTGTCAGATGACTGCAGAAAAACGTTCATTTTGGTAAATGACAAACCCTTACACTTCCCATTTAAACCTTCCCCAAATTAGTGATAGGTGGGAACCTAGCACTAATACAAAACAAGCTTATAGTAGCAAAACATTTTTAAAAACAAACTTTTAAATAACGTGTGATGTCATTTTTTTCGTACTGTTCTCTGCATAGCATAGCATAATCAGCCTATTAATGTTCCCACTGCTGGGACGCAGGCCTCCTCTTTGTGTGAGGGAATGGGCTATAATCCACCACGCGGGCCCAGTGCGGGTTGGTAGATGTCACATGTCTTCGAATTTTTGGTTCTAGGACATGCCGGTTTCCTCACGACGTTTTAGAGCAGTGGTGATGAAATAACTTACACAAAGTAATGCGCCTGGCTGGGTTCGAACCCACGACTTACTGCTCGTAAGTCGGGGTCTCCACCACTCGGCCACCGCTGCTCTCTTCTTTTGTTCTCTGCAAACCTTTTGAATTGATATCCATAAGTATCATGGGAGGCATAAAAAAGTAACTAGTCCGCCATCTTTAGGAGTCGCCCATATTGGATATAGAATGACGTCACTTAGCTAACCATGTTTTGTCATCAAAACTTAAGGTGTATGCAAAATTTCAGATCAATCGGTTGGGGATTTAAATTTCAGTTGCAAGATTTGACCTAAACAAACAAACAAATAGTGCAATTTAAATATCATCATCATCATTCTCTTGACCTTATCCCAATTTATTTGGGGTCGGCGCAGCATGTCTTCTTCTTCCATACTTCTCTATTACTCGCCGCAAGTTAAATATCATCATCATCTGCCTAGCCTTTTCCCAACTATGTTGGGGTCGGCTTCCAGTCTAACCGGATGCAGCTGAATACCAGTATTTTACATGGAGCGACTGCCTATCTGACCTCCACAACCCAGTTAGTACTGGGTAATACGATACCCCTTGGTAAGACTGATTGTCAGACTTTTTGGGCCACTGACTACCTATAACGACTGTCAAAGATCTACAAATGACACCCGGGACCAACGGCTTAACGTGCTTTCCAAGGCACGGAGGAAACTCGGTATGTAATGGGTGGTCACCCATCCACAGACCAACCTAGGCAAGCGCGCAAGTTAAATAAAAGCTTGAAAAAACAAAGCTCGCCGCAAGCAAACTCGCCGCAAGTTAAATAAAAGCTTGAAAAAACAAAGCTCTCACTGATTTTTCGATCCTGATACAAGACGACAGTTTCGATCTTCTCAGTCCAACTACACTCCAAGCCACAAAAACTGACCCATTACGAAATTGCATCATACGCGTTTTTTGTCAGCATAATTTTCGCACATCCCGTAACCCAATCACGAATCACGTCAGATTGTTTTCTCACGATGAGCAGAGGACAACAGTTCTTGTTCTTCTAGTTGCCGTTTTGGTCCAACTGGTCCAATTATAATTTGTACGTGAGTAACGGACTTGTAAGCCTTTTGGTGCGAAGGAGAATGCTGTTTGAATTGTTGGAATCTGGATTGAGTAAAGTATACCTGCGAGTACCTATAAGAAATGAAGATAGTTTGTGTGAGGGATAAGTATTGTAATGATTCGTAATACTAATCATTATTTTTAAGGCATGTTATTACGTCTTTGGTATCGTTGAGAGGGCCTTAGTGCACAATGCGACCTACTAATGATACTTATTTATAGTATATTGTATAGAAAACGTCGTGAGGAAAGTTTTGAGTATGAATGTGGATGGGCATAAGAGTAGAGGAAGACCAAAGAAACGATGGATGGACTCTGTAAAGAATGATATGGCAAGAAAGGAGGTGTCTGATGAAATGACGAGTAATAGGGAAGTATGGAAGAAGGAGACATGCTGCGCTGACACAAAATTAATTGGGATAAGGGTAAGAGAATGATGATATCTTAGTATTAAATTTAAATTATTTTCAGATATTCACCTACCACTGTTTGTCTCTGCATCACCCAAAGGTTGTCTGGTAGAAAATACATATGGCATTTAAGTCCGCCTCTGTACTTTAAGTATTAAATAAATAATGATGCAAGCCTGAAATGCATAAAACATATTCGTCTACAGCAAATAAACAATTTGAAAGACTAGTTTCAGTTTACACTAGAATCTAATGTTACTTTCGTATTGCTTTAAATACTCTCATGGGCACTATGAAATACAACTCTGATCCCCAAGATACAGACTAACGTCTAGTTTGGGGATCACCGTTCAAATTGCTATGTATAATGGACATGATTATTAATAAATAATTTGAAAATTGAAACTTTATTTGAAAATGGAAAGTGTATTCCCAAAAAATCAAAATCAAAATATTTTATTTATTTATAGGCCTACATGGGCACTTATAAAACGTAAACAAAAAGGTGCACGGTTCGGGTTGGTCGTTTCTTATGGAGAAGAACCGGAAAGAAACTCCATGGTTACTCTTTTCAAATCATTTGGTATTACAATTATCATGGATACAGCATTTGTACTTAAGTATGGGGGAACAGCGTAGGCCCGAAAATAAGTCGTTGCTTACTACACAAAAAATGTAGATCAAAATAAAAAGTTAACTAAAGTTAACAAACAGCTGGGACTCTACAAAGCCTACAATGTTCACACATTCACAAACAATTGATAAAAAAGAATCTATACAAAGGTAAAAAAAAAAAACTTAAAACTACTTCCACCTAATAAACAGCTTAATCTTTTGACAAGCAGCTAATCTACCAGCTGTCAGTAGACAGACCATTTCTAATACTAATAGTTGATCTAATGGAACCTTATTGCTCCCTTATCTGATGCGATGCAGTGCTGGCTTAGAAAGTAGGAGCTGCAACATTTTAACTGTTAATATCTTACTTTCTCCGGCGATAGCGGTCAGTTGAGTTCGCACTTTGCAGTCTATAGGTAAGTTATTACACTAGAGTGCGAAAACACACTTTTCCCCGCGCTACGTGTTGAAATCTGCTACAGTGTGATACTGTAATACGATTTCGATTCATTTCTTGCATGGAATGGATACAACTTCTGTGAAAAGATAATTGGCGGGTTTATTTATATTCATTTTATTTTGCGTTTTGTAAGTTTAAAAATGTGTTACAAAAAGCTTACAGGTAAGAACAGTTATGGAACCTGTTAGGGCACAGCAAAATACAATATTAAAAGTTTTTTTTTGTTTTAGTACATAATAATAAACAACCATTTCTACTTATTATTTACAAATGAAGGGTAACACATATAACAGAGTAACATACTTAGTACACGATAACAATTATAGACTTCATTTAAATGCTTTAGACTTCTAGATTATTTATTTATTTGCGTATAATATGTTCAAAACATGGTTAATAGGCATGCCTATAAGACCGCAGTTAATAATAACTTTTAATTATACAGAAAATGTGATGTTATCCTAGTGACAGCCTCGTTGGTCTAGTAGACGCAAGTGCGACTACTGAGCATGAGGTCCTGGGTTAGATTCCTAGGTCAGGCACAGTGTTATTGGGTTTTTCCAACAGGAATTTCTCGTTAGCAGCCACGGAGTCTGAATTTATGCCCTGGTGATAACAATACGCTCCCCCCTATTACATGGGACTTAAACATAACTGGCGAAATGTACTCACATTTCGCCAGTTATGTTTTATTAGGTACAACTTCTGTGAAAAGATAATTGGCGGGTTTATTTATATTCATTTTATTTTGCGTTTTGTAAGTTTAAAAATGTGTTACAAAAAGCTTACAGGTAAGAACAGTTATGGAACCTGTTAGGGCACAGCAATATACAATATTAAAAGTTTTTTTTTTTGTTTTAGTACATAATAATAAACAACCATTTCTACTTATTATTTACAAATGAAGGGTAACACATATAACAGAGTAACATACTTAGTACACGATAACAATTATAGACTTCATTTAAATGCTTTAGACGCAAGTGCGACTACTGAGCATGAGGTCCTGGGTTAGATTCCTAGGTCAGGCACAGTGTTATTGGGTTTTTCCAACAGGAATTTCTCGTTAGCAGCCACGGAGTCTGAATTTATGCCCTGGTGATAACAATACGCTCGCCCCCTATTACATGGGACTTAAACATAACTGGCGAAATGTACTCACATTTCGCCAGTTATGTTTTATTAGGTACAACTTCTGTGAAAAGATAATTGGCGGGTTTATTTATATTCATTTTATTTTGCGTTTTGTAAGTTTAAAAATGTGTTACAAAAAGCTTACAGGTAAGAACAGTTATGGAACCTGTTAGGGCACAGCAATATACAATATTAAAAGTTTTTTTTTGTTTTAGTACATAATAATAAACAACCATTTCTACTTATTATTTACAAATGAAGGGTAACACATATAACAGAGTAACATACTTAGTACACGATAACAATTATAGACTTCATTTAAATGCTTTAGACTTCTAGATTATTTATTTATTTGCGTATAATATGTTCAAAACATGGTTAATAGGCATGCCTATAAGACCGCAGTTAATAATAACTTTTAATTTTACAGAAAATGTGATGTTATCCTAGTGACAGCCTCGTTGGTCTAGTAGACGCAAGTGCGACTACTGAGCATGAGGTCCTGGGTTAGATTCCTAGGTCAGGCACAGTGTTATTGGGTTTTTCCAACAGGAATTTCTCGTTAGCAGCCACGGAGTCTGAATTTATGCCCTGGTGATAACAATACGCTCGCCCCCTATTACATGCGACTTAAACATAACTGGCGAAATGTACTCACATTTCGCGAGTTATGTTTTATTAGGTAGGTACACCTCTGCCTAACCATTCGGGGATTACAGGCGTGATGTTCTGTTGTCCTTACTAAGATTTTCTTAACATGATGTCAGGTAGAACTCCCAGAAGCTTCGATAATCCTCTTATAGAAAACAACCAAAAACACTTTGCTTTACTTGAAAAGCGAACCATTTACCCCACGTTCAGCAACCACACTTGAGACCTATAAATCAATAACGGTCAGCCTCGGTAAGCAATGGTGTTTTAATTTTCATAACAAGGTTTCAACAATCTCAAGCGCCATCTTTGCCGGTTCGTAAAATTGGTCATTACTGTTAAGTGCAGCAATAATGTAATTATACTCACTAAGACATTATTGATGTTGACTGTGGCCACGTCGAAGAATGTTCGGTATTCAAGCGTTACTAATATTCACATTTTTTATTTCACTCCTCAGGTTACCACAGAGTCATTAAAATAATTAGGCGCTCAATTAATATGAGCATAACATAGTGGTAAGATGGTAACTTTCTGTGTATGTAAAACATTACTAACTACATACCCGTACCTTGAATTGGAGTGGCACAAATTGGATGCATATAATGCTGAATTAATTATGAAGAAACAGGAGAAAATGTCTGTTCTAGTATTTATAAACATTAAATATATTTTGTTTATATTACCTACCAATGATGACTGAATTAACACAAACAAACAAAAAAACTATACAATTGCACTGACGACTGTATTCTGGGAAATGAAATACATGACGCACTAAAAGGACATACACTGATTTTATTGGTGAGATTCTTCAGAAAAGTATTTTTGTGTTCCCCAGATACAAAAGCTGAAGAAGAATATTTTGACTGTGTCAACCCACTTGTATAATGATGTAGGAATACTGAGTTTACGTTTAAGTATAATCTTTCACTTTTCTTACAACAGCTCTATTTAAGTAACTTCATTACAAGATAATAAAACATGATCATTTCAATATAACTCCAATCAAATTTCACGCTCACCACATCCGGTACATTAATAACATAAAAATTAATGAACTTGTCAAAACTAAATTGATATTAGAGCCTCGTAACTCGACCTGTACACGATAAAACTTTCTTAGATTTTTATCTAGAACAATCAAGTTGCATGTGCAGGGCCCAACTTGAAATTTAAAAGAGTATTGTTACACTTTGCCCTCGGGCAGAAATGCCTCCATATATTTTTGTCTGGTCGAGCTTTTATATTTAATTGCTCCCCAAGGCTTGTTCTAAAGTTCTATGACATTCGGTATGTCTGTTGATGTATCGGGCTATTATCATAATTACGGGGGCAATGTCTATAATTTAATCTGTTTACTTATTAAGTTTTGTGAGCATTTGAGTGTTTAGTTGTAGGCGATATGCTGGAGTGGCTGTATACGGTTTCGTCATATCTAGCTATTGACACTGAGCGTAAACAGTGTACTATACGTTGGGTAGATATTGCAATCTGTACCTAAGTGATTCTAATTTAAAAGTTATTATTCATCATAGTCATTCATTGCAACCTTTCTTGCACCCAAGAAAGGTTGCAATGAATACGTTGGGTAGATATTGCAATCTGTACCTAAGTGATTCTAATTTAAAAGTTATTATTCATCATAGTAGTCAACTTTTAAATTAGAATCACTTAGGTACAGATTGCAATATCTACCCAACGTTGCATAGGTCGTCAATCAATCAATCACTGAGCCTATAGCAGTCCACTGTTGGACATACTTAGACCCCTCCCAACTGCACAACAACCCCCCGGTTGTACAGCGCAACCAATCTGTTCTAGTCACCTTTTTAATGTCGTCGGACGAAGTATGTTGCAGGGCGTCCATACTGTGTGTATTGATGCCGATGCACGGTCCACACACAAGACTTCCTATGAATTGAAAATAGCATCACAGCTGTAATCCCCGAAGAAGAAGGCAGAGATGTACCTAATAGTACACCCACATCTCGCCAGTTATATTTAAGTCCCAAGTAATAAAGAGGCGATCATATTGCCATCAATCGGGCACAGACTCCGGGCTACTATTGAGAAATTCCTGACGGAAAAACACTGTAAATATGTGCTCGATCTGAAGATCGAACCCCAGACCTCACGCAAAGCTGTGGTGCCTTCTAGAGCTAAACCAACGAGGCAATTAGTTATCCTTAAGGAAAACGTCACGAGGAAACCAGCATGCCTGAGAGATATTTCTTGACGGCATGTAAAGCCAAGTCAGAGACCCATGGGCGGCATAAAAACTCTGACACCAGGTTAGGCACTAACCATACGATAAGGAAGAAATTATCCTTATATTTTAATTTTATACACAATCAACCCAACAACGCTTCTTCTTAGTCACGGGAGCTCTCTCTCTGTTTACATGTTGTGCTGATCAATACCACAACCTATAAATATATCGCATTAATATTCTCTGGCTATGGTTTAATTATTTTTTGAATAAATAGAAATGTAACAAGTGTGCATCTGACTCACGCATAAGGTTCTGTACCTACAGAAAAATCAGACAAAGCTGATTATGGAGCACTTACTTTGGAAATGGTCACTCGTTTTTTTTTTTATAATACTAAAGTATGGTCAATGCATTTTTAATTTCTTAGTTGTATCTTAAAATGGCTTTAGAAACTACTATTGATTTAGTCCACGTTGCACATCTACAAGTACCTTATATTATTATGCTATATATAAGGGATCGATTAAGAAACCCTCTTCTCTTTCTCATTTATCATGAACTTAATTAATTTTAAATTTGAGAATTAGCTCACGCCATGGTATGAACAGTATGCACCGAAAGCACATTCTCATAACTCACAGGACATTTTAATGTGGGACCCTAAAATCTGAGTAGGTAATAAAATCTAACACCTAAGCTTCAGTTACCCGCTGTGTTAATTTTCATACATATTTTATTTTATTTGGAACCGGTTTCCTTACTTGTACGACTGCTATGTCCCCACATGGCTCTGCTAATATAGGATATTAATTAGGTATCACATTCCGTAAGAGAATTTTAAATCGCTACGTAATTGTGGTGTTGATTAAAGGTAAAATAAAAAAACAGGTAGGCTGTGAATAAATTTTCTTAGGCTCTGGTAAATATTTACAATTCTTATTTGCTTTAGGAAACGAAAATTAGAATACCAAAGTAGTATTTAAGTTATTTTTTCTCACAGTTAGTTGCTATTTTATTTTAATTTAATTAAAATAGAAGTCTTAAATCTTATTTATTACTTGTTAATGTATTTTACTCTGTTCTTGATCTCATCTTAAAACGAGACTGACTTAATTAAAGCATCTAAGAAAATCACTAATGCAAAATATAATAACGACGTTATTATACGTCGGTCGTACGGAGCCGAACGTAAAAATTTTTTATAGCGTGATTTTATTTAGGCATTCATTCACGCTTAGTGTTAGGCGAAGCGGGAATTAAGGACCTTTATAAAAAACAACTGCCTCGTTGGTCCAGTGGTCGCAAGCGCGACTGCTGAACAAGAGGTCCTGGGTTCTATGAGGACGAAGGTCGCGGGGTACAGCTAAATATAAAACAAACAAACGCTTCTCTGAATAAAGTTAAATCCTACATCTGACTTTCAATACATTTCACAGCAATGTGAATAACTGAATAGGAATACAATTACTTAGGTACAAACATATTACCGTTTTATTGATGTTCGGAGTCACGGCAATAAAATGGAGGCGTGCATAAGTGCATAAACATGGGGAGTACATAAACAATGCTGCGTATTAACTTGCCGTATGAACTAAACCGTTCCGAACAATTGAACACAGCCCGTGGTTAGGTGGAGGGCTCAGTGCGCGCGGAAGCGGGAGCGGGTGTCACTGAAGATAGAGCGCATTTAATTGAATTCGTATTTTTAAAAGAAAGCTAAAAGACTTCTTGATTAAAAAGGCATATTTCTCTATAAAAGAATTCCTTGGAGAAAAATAATTATTTAATATTAAGATGTTTGAATAATGTTAATGAATATAATACATTTTTTTTTATTAGCCTGTACTGTCCCACTGCTGGGCAAAGGCGTCTCCCAATTCCTTCCATGTGCTCTTTTCCCGTGCCTCCTCGAACCAGCCTTCGCGGTACGCGTCCAGATCGTCTCGCCACCTCGTTCTGGGCCGGCCTCGGCGGTGCCGTCCATCTTCCGGCAACCATCGTGTGGTGACTTTCGGCCAGCGGTCATCGTGCATGCGGCTGACGTGACCCGCCCAACCCCATTTTAGCCTAGCAGCCTTCTTGGCAACGTCCATTATTCCCGTTTTGGAACGCAGTTTAGTTATACGAACCCTGTCTTGTCTTTTGACACCCAGAATGCTGCGTTCCATTGCCCTTTGGCAAACTCCAAGGCAGAACTTCTGGGTCTCGGTGAGTGACCAGGTCTGAGCACCGTAGGTTAGGACGGGCAGAATACACAAGTCGATGAGTTTGCGCTTCAGGGAGATCGGAAGATCACCCTTCATTAGCGTCTTCATGGACCAGTAGCCAAGCGTTCTCGACTCAGCGATCGATTTCTCTTTCTTGCCTGTTTTCGAAAGATACTAATAATATAATGTTAACGGTAATATTAAGTATGTATACTTTTAAACCACTTAAATTGCAATGCCTTAACAGGCAACTAAGATCTAAGAACCTACCTGTTGTTAACATCGTCAAAATACTGTACACTTAGTTCGCAATAAAGAATTTTAATTTGAATCTTTTCCCAACTCTTTTGGCATCGTGTACTAATCTGACAGGATGTATTCAAATTCAAGTACTTTATTTCTAGCGAAGACTCATATACGGTTTGTAACATAGTCCTTAAAAACTAAGTGTTAGTAGACAACACGATACGGTGACACATGTAACTGACAGCAGTAACCACATACGGACAGTCAGTGCCAGCAATCATTTTTAGAACCCTCTTAGCGCAGGCCATGACTCGAGCCACCATCGATGCTGCGTGCTTGCGCATTATTGTGTAAAAACAATCTACACGCACCGCGCCGCCGCGCTGTAAACATCTCTGATGCACTGCAACGCCATGGCAACCGCATCAGTTTCCTGAACGCATTATTAAACTGGACACGAAGGGCTCCATACGACGCTTGCGTATAATTGGAAAATTACTAAGCTCAGCCTGCGGTGTCAGTCCTCTGTTGGACATGGGCCTCTCCCAAACTACGCCATGACACCCTGGCCTCCGTTTTCCGCATCCAGCCTATCCCAGCCAGTTTATCATTATTTTACAAGGTCACATCTGACCTGGACAGCCCAGTCACTGCGTAATACCATAGGTAGTTCCTGGTACGACAGGTTGTCCAACTTATCGGATACCTATTACTGAAAACACCTTTACAATAATCACACAAATGAAAATTCGTCCAATGATATACCCAATTATCTTTACACCACTATCATCATTGGCATGTTTTGTACAAACTAGCCTTTAAGAACAATAAACATGCCAAATTATCTTGTCTCACTCCTCTGCTGAACATGACCTCACTCTCTCACGTGGAGTGTCATCGTCCCATCTTTACCCCGGTAACCGTTCAACGACTCGTTTGCTCAAACAGTCATCAGTTCTTCGACTGCCATGAACCGCCACTTCAACTTACTAGTCCTACTACTACTTTTGCTACAATCAGTGTTATTTCCTATTGCTGACGATGATAAAGAGACTGTAGAAAATTTCACGGGAGTAATTTCCCGGATATCGCTCTTGAGTCCACTATGGTCGCACCCAAGCCTCCACTTGTTAGCCGAAATGCTTGTACCTAGCTATAAAACAAGAAATGTGGTCGCCGCGCAGTCAGCGGCCACCGCAACGGCCGTAACATTATAATGATTGCGTCCATTTATTTTACAACTATCTTTCAATGACCAATTTACGAGCCAGATTATGGGAAAGAAAAAATACCAAAAACATAAAAAAATACACGCACGTAATCAAATTAACATAATAATGAACATTGTGGACAAATATACATTTAAATAAACTGTAAACATACTTTTTATGTATCGTAAATATTTACATATGGCGGTGGTTACGTCATTTTAATTAGTTATAATGGATATCCGATAGACATTCTAATATCCGAATTAATTAAACTTGATAGTACATGCAGTGGAGGAGAAAGTGTCGAACCACGACCAATTTGCTCTCGATTCTGACGGTCGTCGAGTCCTCGTGTAATTAACATTGTGTCAAAAGTACATAACGTATGTTTAATGGAGAGCTACGTACAACGGGAGATTAAGGGTTCACTAAAATACTAGAATACCTAAAAAAAAAATATCATTAAGATTGGGAAATGTTTAACAGTGTAATGTAACATCATTTGAGTGCTTTCCATCGAGTCCTACCGTAGACTCGATGGAAAGCACTCAAAGCATTGTGCTGATGGATGGATTGAATAGTACGGGCGTCGTGGAGGTGTGTAAAGTAAATATCTTACATTAAAAACATGTATTTAAAAAAAAACCTTGTGAAAAAGTTGGAACTTTGACCCTCAGTATATCCGGAACTAGAAGGTTCTTAAGTATGGTCTAGAACAAAAAAATGATCTTAATGACGGGGAGAACAAGTGCCTTTTGGCTACGTTAAGGGTCTATTTACACCCTTTATATTATAATAATAAAAAGTAATAAATTAATTTAATTCAGATGTCACAAGATCCGTCTGAGTACATTCATAATTATTCACGTTCACAAAATTTATTAATTCAAAATGTTAGTACAAATACAGAACTTAATTATCCAAGTTAGTATTTATAGCCACTACTAAAGAGGTGTGCCCATTTTCACTAAATGATCGAATGCCTAAAAATTATGGCACTATTATCTGGGTGGCCCAGTCTCGAGTGGGGTCGCCTAGTGTTGGAAAACGAGAGGACCTAGCCTACTTCTGTTGCGGCTAACCTGAGAATTTAACCAACTGCTTTTGTACCAATCCGAGCACACATACTCACTCCTTTTTCCTATGGGGGTAGGCAGAAATCACAGAACGTCACCTGCTACAATCATTTCAACCCCTCTCGCCTCGTCCACGTTCTGAATACATCTGAGGCCCTAGTACGAGATCACGGTGTAAACGTAACATATTTTAAAATTAAAAAAAAAACTCGTTTCATATTTAATATTTCCTAATTTTAAGAATTTATTCATATCTATGGATCATACTGAAAATATTATAGGATAATTGTATTTTCAATTCAAAAATCGAAGTATTTCCGTTACGCTTACACCGCGCGCTCGTGCTAGGGCCTTTACACGCATAGCATGACCATTGTAGAAACAGGTTTTGTCGACTGAAGAATCGACAAAATGACAGATTTCTTTTGTTGATCCATCATTTTGTTGATTCTTCCGTCGACAAAACCCGTTTTTACGGTGGTCATGCTACGAGTGCTGGTCATACACGCACGCACAACCTAGCACCCTTAGCAATATTATTGATTAAATCCATTCAATCATAGTCCTTAACGTCTGACGATTAATGACCAGGCATCGTGATATACGAAACTTAGTGTGACACAAACTTCATCCGTAATATAGTCAGATCCTTAACAAATAGCCCTCATCATTCACCAGCTTCATTAGTTAAACACAGCCAGACTATCTAGACCTCCCCCGACCCCTTCAACTGTACAATATTGTGATCATAAAAGAGCAAAAGTTTAAAGTGAAGAGATCCTAGAAAACTGGCGGAGAATTTTAAATGTCTAGTCCACTGCTCGTGGTCTTCGAGTTGCAAACTAATGAGGGGGCGTTTCTGCAGTTAATATTCAAAGGATTTTCTTACAATAACTAATCTATCTCTTTTCTAAAAAAAAACATTGTAAAAGGGTGTAGATGTTGGAAAGCATACTTTTCAGAAAACAACTGAACAACGATATAAATACCATTTACCACTACCATACGTTTGCTCTCGGCATCATACATAGATCCATCTCCCAATCCTTTAAAGTCATCTCCTGGAATCTGACACAGAAGCTTTGCAATTGTCATCCATAAAGCGGTCTGGCCATAGCCATCGTCATTCGATAATGAAATATTACCAGCCCAGCGAAGCACATCAATTTTCTAATCCAAGATCGAATTTCACCAAAGAAAATGAACGCGATTAGCAGATTTAAGCGCCGTTCAAGAGCTTTCATTGTCATCATTGCTATGGAATATTGAACGCGGCTTAGATGTGGTGATCGTGTTCAAATTAATTCGTGAAAATCTTTTGTCGCTGACTCATACTCCTTTCCAAATAACACAACAACAGAGTCAATAAAGCCGACACTTCCCTTGAAGTTGACTTCCAATAAAGCGGATATAATCTTAATATTAGGAATGCAGTAGACATTGCAGCAGAAACAACCAAGTCCGAAGTCCGACGTGCCTGGGCTACCAACGCAAATAACAGTGTATTCATGAAATGCTTCAGTGGTGCCTGTAATAGGCATTGTGTATTTCTTTGCGGAGCCGCTTGCTGTTTGTAAAGTTGTACTGATTTTCTTTCCGGTCAAAAGCGCTAGAGAATATTTTATAAGGGGCACTGCGTTTTTATTTTGACTTTAGAATACAAGTGTACAGTTTTTCTTTTATTTTTTTTCGGCAGTCCTAGAAGGGGATAGAATAGAATAGAATTTATTTGTTAGAATATTGTTGTAATTGTGTTGTTGTATTGTTGTATTATTGTTGTTTGTTGTTGTTGTTTGTATAGCGGGACGAAATGGACAAGTTCCGTCTGAACTGGAAGGAGGACGCGCGGGTTCACGAGAAGTGGAAGGAGGCCTTCGCCCAGAAGTGGGACAGAGCAGGCCAGGAAAAAAAAAATTGTTCATTCTAAAACTCAAAACCAATGCTATAAAATATCATGTTATAATAATCAGTTTACCGGCGCAGGATGGCCTCTATCAGAAGAGGACATCATAAAGTGGATCAGCTACTTCAATGTCACCGGGATTGGCCCGGAATATTTATTTAAATATTCGTATTTATTTATAATACATTAATATTTATTTATTTATATACCGTTCCTCCTGCGGTGTGGTAACGACAGCGGCCCCCGTTTATGTACTGTCATCTGATGGCAGCCGCCACGTCAACCAACGTTACGATGCTCCGCTAGAGTGACAGTCATCAGCCAGTGTCACACTTCTATCCAACCATCTTCTTCTTCTTAGTAATCTCGCAACAAACAGACTGTGGCACTTGCCTTTAAGTTTTTTACGTAAAAGAAGACTTTTAAAAAGAAAGAACTATTGAGTCTTTAAATGAAACTAGATAGCAAGAAGTGTGGGTGGCAAGATTCAACTACATTTGGTGGGTACTAGGTAGATGTTCTGACATATAAATATCTGAGAAATTGTTCAGCTGTTATGTTCTCGAAAAAGCACATAAATCATAGATTCATTTATTCTTTCTAAGTATATAAGTATAGCTTCTAAACCGCATTCAAATTCCGCAAGCCGACATCACATCCAGCAGTCACTTCCCGAAATACCGAATTTCCATTTGAACAAAGCGAAACACCTAACATAACACAAAATTGCGGTTCACGCTCCGACGACTCAATACAAAAGTAACAAAGTTAGGAGAAGCTTTTAACGTGGAGTGAAGACTATAGCACCATGAGTGGGGAGATAATGCAGACAGAATCGGCCATAGCCGGTACAGTCACGAACATTAACATGTATACACTTGGCAAAAATCAAAAGCGATTTTCTCGTGGAATAACGATTGCAATTTTAAAATTACCACCTTTTTCATAATAAAAAGGATTCCAAAGTACTATGTTCGAAAGAATATAAAATAACTATCAATGCAGTAGCAGAAAATCACTTTTAAAAGTTGCTAAGTGTATACTTATTAGTGCCTGACTGTACTTCGTATCATGAGATTGCAGGCGCCCAGCCGAGTCCGCAGATGTTCTAATTCTGGTGATGTCATTCAAGCAACGCGAATAATGGCCGCCTACAGGGAAGATTGTTATGCGCCGACAAATGGCAGTAAAATTGAATAAATTGTGGCTTTAGTGTTAGGATTTTGTTCGTTTAAGACGTTAGGTAGGATATATGTTAACTGCCGCCAAATCTATCCTCTAATATACTTAGGTAAGCTTTCTGGACAGTGGTGGAAATCGGTTGTTGTTTCCAAAAGCTTAACATAAAGGAAATTTGAAAGCTCAACTGCAAGTAACCAAAGCACTGCTGGATATATCTTGATCTATCTTTTTTTTTGTGTCTAACTCCACGTTGAGAGCATAATTAGAAATTAAAATATTATTTATTTATTTATTTATTAAAACTTTATGCACAAGTAAAAAAACTGTACAAAGGCGGACTTAATGCCATAGGCATTTTCTACCAGTCTACCTTATTACTTATAAAGAATCCCGTTACCAAGTGTCAAGTAGTAAATTAAAGTAGTAACTGAGAGAGCTGGAGAGCAGCGGGGGCCCAGTGAGAGCAGCGGTGTCCCAGTGAGGCGGCCCCGACTTACGAGCAGTAAATCGTAGGTTCGAACCCAGGCAGGCGCACTACTTTGTGTCATTTATTTTCATCGCCACTGCTAACTATGGTGAAGGAAAACTTCGTGAGGAAACCGTGAACGTGTCCTAGAACCAAATATTCGAAGACATAAATAAGACATTTACCAACCCGCACTGGGCCTGCTTGGCCCATCCTCTCTCTCAAAGAGGAGGCCTGTGTCCCAGCAGTGGGACCATTATAGGTCGATTATGCAAGTAATAACATATTCCACTGTAACAACGAAACTAGGAACGTAATTAACATCCTTACCGGGATTAAAAAACACATCGTAACATGCCGTTCATGTTGATTTAATTAATTTGTTACGCCCTACGCCCTGATAATTACTATATCAGGAAAAATATCAGAACAAAATGGATTCCCATTTGATATAGCCACGTAAACTACATAATGTTGTGAAAAAATACTGGTGAGGTAAGCACTCAGCTGATGAAACTTGGATCTAGAAATATATTTTTGATTTTATTAAAATATTCTTGAATGAAACGGCCGGATATAATCCTATCTCATTCTGCAGACGGTTATTGGGGATAGGTTTGGGTCTGATTTATTTGATGTCAACCTTTTGACAGATGCATTAGAAAAGTTACCTACTTTCATAATGTATGGCTTGTTGCAAAGTAAGTTTAGTTATGTAAGTACATATTATAAGTTGAGTAAACTAATTAAACTTATAGAATCAGTCATGAATGGCACTCTATTTGATTATTCTTGTTATCTAGGTGGGTACAGTTAAAAAACCAAAATTACCTCAAGAATTCCACGAGCAACACAAATGAAGATCGAGAGATCATGATTTTACATGCAATAAGGGCGCTATTGGCCAACCCTCCGCCTAATAGATTATATGGGAAGGGAGCTCGTGCCGAAAGTATAACAGCCGCTCGGGTCGAACTTTAGGTTAAGACGCACTTGCCTAGGTTGGTCCGTGAATGGGTAACTACCTATTACATATACCGTATTTCCTCCGTGCCTCGAAAAGCACTTTAAGCCGTTGGTCCCGGCTGTCAATTGTAGATCTTTGACAGCCGTTACAGGTAGTCAGTGGCACGAAAATCTGACAACCAGTCTTACCATTCGGTATCGTATTATCCAGTACTAACTGGGTTGTGGTGGTCAGATAGGCAGTCGCTCCATATAAAATACTGGTGTTCAGCTGCATCCTGTTAGGCTGGAAGCCGAACCTAACATAGTTGGGAAAAGGCTAGGCAGATGATGACTTTCCTATGATTTACGTCTCCCAGCATTTCTCACCCATAAATCGGTATGACGAATGTGTGAACAAATTTTCGTCTACGCTCATACCGTGTTGATTTATTTGCACTGGATTCAGAGCAGGGATTGCATTGTACGTGGTACTAACTATATTTGGGAATTGAGGACGGTTCATGTAATTTTATGCATTTGAAGATTGGACGCGAATTTTGATGAGTTTGTTTGTTGAGAGCTAGAGGTTTCTGGTTTATTGCCTTGTGATTTGACCTATGTACCTGCATGCTCTGCTGCATCCGGTTAGACTGAAAGCCGACCCCAATATAGTTGGGAAAAGGCTATAAAGGTAGATAATGACATGTGAATCATGAGATTCAAACCGTATGCACAAGAAAATCCCCCAATATTTTTCAGACTACATACCAGCAGTAAATTGAATTGAGTGCGGCTCAACGCGGGGCCCTCACATCTATTGTTAAGAGTCGCCCTGCCAATTCTGTTATCGCCTTTATAAAGGCCTGTAATAGTACTTTGAGCGAACATCCACTCTAGGCTGTGTTTGCAAAAATGACTTTCATTATGGTTCTTGCGGGAAGTGCCTGATAAATGATGTGAAAGCAAACGAAGAGAGCACCATAGTAGTGGTAGTTTATAGTTTATTTTTTGTAATTTTGTATGACGCACGTCATGACCCTGCGACAAATAAATATTTTTTCTTTCTTTCCTCTTTCATCAAACACATTTATGACCAAAGGGTGTTCTAGGCACGCCTGCACTAGTCACGAAGTGCGTTTAGCCTCTTATGATTTAACTGACTATGACAGAATTAATATGATACTGCCAAGTATATGTTCCCCCGTTTGACACATAAACATCATTAACATTATGTTTCATAATTTTATTCTATTTTTTTTTATTATTATTTTTCTTTGTACCTAATATGAAAGATAAAAAAAAATCATGGCTAAAGCTATTTTATGTCGGGTACATTGAGTGGTACCTTTGTAAGACGACTAAAAAGTTACGGTGTATAAGGATCTTCGGACTTAAGGATCGTAGAAGGTGGCGTTCTCAGGTTTCTGCTTACCCCCATGGAAAAAGGCAAGGGGTTTATGCGGGACTACTTTAATTGATGACGGCACGGTTGGCGCAGTGGCTGAGCGATTGGCTGCTGCGCTTCGTGTCGCGGGTTCGATTCCCACACGGAACAAATATTTGTATGGCCTACAGGTAGTTGTTCCGGGTCTGGCTGTTTGTGTATGTGAGTTTAAATGTTTGTAAACGCACCCACGATACAGGAGAAATTCCTAGTGTGGGGAAACGTTTTTTAAAAAAAAAAAAAAAAAAAAAAAATTAAAAAGATAATAATTTCACACTAAACCACCAAACAATCATATTTGCAAGCAAAATCCTTAAATAGACCATCAATTCGCAACACAAGTATACCATGGAAATGTAAAGGGTCGCAATATTCCGTGGGAATTATTTCTCACCCTATAATGTAGCCCACCCCTTCATAAAGGGCGCGTGCCACTCTTACTTAACAATGACACGCTTTATAAATTTTTTTTAAATTTTTTTTTTGTTTGTGGATTGTGTTACTAGAAGGCAAAAGATAAGTATGTCATGTTTTGTGAGAATAGAATTAGTTTGAATTTGCGTTCGTTTTTTTGATTATCTCAGTAGGTATGCGTATCATGATCCTGAACAAAGAATATCAAAACTAAGGGTTGATAATGAAGTTCGTGAAAGTAAATGAGTGAAAGCAGAAAAGCTTGCTCTTGCGTTGTTTTACAGTTTATAAGCGAATGCGACGTTTCGGACTAATAAGAAAATATGAAGGATATAATTACAATACCATTCATCATCATAAAGTTCGCACTACTGGGCTACACGCCTCCTCTCTGGGTGAGTGTGAGCCATAATCATAATGGCGTAACATCATATCGGGCCCTACCAGAATACCAGCGCTATGACATTTTTTAAATGTTACAGCACTATGCTAAGATGGCCTTTTGGCCTCGTACAGGACCGAGTTGGTCTAAATTCATGCTTTTTTTTCCTGTACTTTCCCACTGCTGGGCAAAGGCATCCCCTAATTCCTTCTACGACATCTTTTCCCGTGTCTCCTCGAACTATAACTATTAGTTTTTTCTTATGTTTACTTTTTATACAATTTTGTTTAATTGTTAATTTAATCATTTTGTGAGCATAGATGACAGAGCCATATATGAAGCTAACTATTACTTTGTATATAGCTGTCAATATTCCTGCTTACATTTTTAATTAATATTTTTATTTATTTTATTTTTTATTTTTATTTTTAATCATTTTAAATGCAATTGCAAATATTAAAATTTCGGAAATTCAATTCAATTATGTTATGTTATGTAATTTTTTAATTTTGCTTTCGTATGTGCGCACCTTGCCTGAAATAAATTAATTTTATTTTATTATTTTGTTTTGTCGTATGCGAGACAAATAAATACATTTCCCTTCTTTCCTTATAATCCAAAGCGCGGAAATTAAAATAATCAAAGCACTAATGAGTACCTAGCCTATTAACAAACATTCAAAAATCGCAAACGGCATTGCAATACTACATTGGTTGGCCGATAACGACGATAACACAAATCGACGTAACTGGTTTAAAACGTTATAATTTAATTCGGCACCGTTCCCTTCATCCCATCGCTCGTATCATGATCAGATTGCGGTTTCATTAAAACAGTTGAATTCATTCCCCGTAGTTTCCCATCAACGGATATGAAAGTTCCTTTGCGAATATCGTTTTCAGTCACATTTTTAAGCTGCATGTTTTTAACCCTATCTTTTCCTCATTTGTTCCCAGTGGGCGTTGTCCTATTTCGTTGACCTACTGGCTGGAGGTTTTTTTTTTTCAATTACTGTGTTTGTTTGCGGTAGAGATCGGTAGCTACAGGCCCTTTTTTGAGAAATTATTAAAATCTTTATTCCAATTTGACTACTTATTACATTAAATTAAAGTCAAAGAAATCGGTAAACTATTTCGTACATTTAGAAACTCAGGAAGGTGACCCGTAATCCCCGAAGGGTTAGGCAGAGGTGTATGGTCACGACCAATGAAATTACACACTTACACACAATTTACACATACCAAAAGCGATTATACGAAATTACGGTTTCTATTTTGAGATAAGACTTATTTCGTAATAGTCTGGATTCCAAAATATGTTCGTGAAAACGTAAAACGGTAACATTTAACAATAGGAGAAAATCACTTTTGGAACTTGCTGCGTACACGTATTAGTGCTAATGTAAAATGTAATTGGGTACGAGCCTATAGCCATCAAACAGGCACAAATCCAGACTCTGTGGCTGCTACTGAAAAATTCCAGATGAAATCAATTCACCCAATAACACTTTGCCCGACCTGGGAGTCAAACTCAGTCCCTCAAGCTCAGCAGTCGCGCTTGCGCCCACGAGGCAGATTTTTTTAACGAGGCAGTTTTTTTAAATTTAGATTTATTAAAATTATATTGGAACCCTACTAACATAGTTTATAAGTTCCAATTGTTACTAATCATTATGGATCATTGTTATCTGACATTAAATTAAATTAACTTAAGTGCGTACGCGCCTTCGCCAGTGCGAATGATTTCTCAAACCAGAATTAATGAAAAAAAAACTCGTCCATTAAAACACTAACGCATACGATGGCAACTAATTTGTATAATTTGTGTTAGCAAACACCTAATTAAGATAACAATTTATTAATTTGCTTATTTGAAAATTGATTCGTTGTGGAAAAAGTCGTAGGAGACGCATTTATTTGATTAGCTCACTAATTGCTAGCCATCGATTTACGAGTAATACTTACTGTAATGATTTCGATTAAAATTGTAATAAGCACCAGAGATAAAGTGAAGATTTAAAAGAAAATAAGACAGATAGCAAAGGGACCGGCTAGATCTAAGTGAGATCATTAAATAGGGGCTGTTTTAAAAGTACTGGCTGGCTCGAGCAAGGGTCGGGGGGGAGGGCATGAACAGCAGGGACTTCTCGATTGACCTCGACGGCGAGGTCGGAATGACGACGGTTTGTGTCTGTGTTTCTTTAAAGTGCTGGTTTCCCTACTGGTTGCCTGATAGAGGGTGATGGGTCGTCGGGAGTGACTAGGGGTAGGGTGTACCATGATCGGCAAATCTTACTAATACGCGATGGTTCGGTTCGCCCGATAGGGCTGCAGCGTACCGTATCTACGTAACTATTACAAGTACTGGTTGTAACAATTTTGACTTATAAATTACTTAAACAGCGTGTATGTGTATCAGAAGGGTGTGGTCGTCATAGGATTTAAGGGTGTGGTTTAGACCATAAAACTGAAGCCCCTAGCATGAGCGCGCGGTGTAACGTACATACGACAATTTTTGAATCGAAAAAAAAAACGGATGAATTGATAACCTCCTCCTCATTTTGGAAGCCGGTTAAAAATACAATTAGCCTTAGCATTTTAGTTTGCAATTCGGCAATTACTTTATTTTTTACACTACTGAGACTAAATCGAGGAGTGTTATGATTTCAGGTGCATATGATGTGTGCATGTAGTGAGTTTTTGTTGTTGTTGCTTAACCACAACTGATGCAGAAATTTTTCACCGGTTATTGAAAAAAAAATAATCTGCTGTTCCATACATTTTGACCGTGTACGTATTGCATTTTTGTAGTAAACAGCTGATTTTTTTTTAATAACCGATGAAATATGTCTATGTGGGGGGGCGGGGGGGGGGCTCAGAATGATGTCCTGAACCGTTTCCGCGTCGGTGTCCCTTCCACACCGTATATGTCTACGACCAACCCGTCTATGAATACTATTTCGAAATTTTAAAAGTCCTGTCAAAAACCCGGACATTTGCAAAAAGGTGACTTCCCGGATGCTTTTACGGTTTCCCAAATGATGAATACAACGCCTGCCTGTCAAAGCTCTAATGTGCAAAACATTAAGCTATTTAGGCATAATTATAAATATTCAAACATGCCAGAAACAATAAGGCGTAAGCTTTGTAAATATTCAACCGTTAGGTTCGGGAATGCTCGGGAGGACCGAAAACTATGCGCTAACGATAATAATTGGTTGGGAAGTCCCGAAGTCGTAATTCGAGCGATTCCGATCACAATAGGCTTGTTGACCCCACAACTCTACTGCAAAGATTAATTTTTAATTTTAACCGAAACATAAAGAATTGCTAATTGCAATTAAATTTGCTACTGAAACTCCACAGTCGTGATGGGTGTCGAATTATCAACTCGTAACAAGATAAAACAAATATTTTTGAGGTCAATCGAAGTTTTTATTTTAACATTTTGAAATACCCATACACATCTGCGGAGGTACGCTACCCGACCTTATAACTCGAATGGACTTATACTCGTACAATTTCCTTGTATTAGGTATATGTAGATAGAGGTAAGTTTAACAAGACGCGTCCACACATGCGATGCATCGCCACCTTTGTTTGTATGAGAGGAGATACCCAGAGCGGCTAGAGCTGACAAAACACATGTTTTAATTACAGCCCACGTCGATGGGAACAGAGATTTTGTTTATTATTTTTATAAAAATATAATAAAAACGGATTGCTGGGCCCCACTGCGGAGAAGCTGTCGACTACATGGAGTTCATGGCCTATCCTGCAATAAGGGCGCAAGTCGGATAACACGGCAAGCCAGCCTTCATGACACCATCCGTAGTGCTCTTGCCAGCTGCAACCCGGTGGCTTAGCACGTGACAGTGGGAAGACGGAATGCTCATAATGTCTTGAAAAGTAAAGAACCCAAACGACTAAGGAATTTACGCAAAATCGTATCTACTTTTCTTAAAATTGTGCATGATTATTTTAAAAAAGAAACAGGAATCACTTTCACTGTCTGACAACATGTCTGGACAGTCTAATCAGTCCGATCATAAAACAGAAATAATAAAAAAGATACTCAAGGAGGTTTTACTTACCGTGCAACTGGCACCTGTTGGGTACAAAAAAAATAAAAAATATCATGACAGTCGAGGCATACGACTGCACGGTCACTCCTCTTAATTGGTCAGGTAAACCGATTATGAGGATTCGTTGGTGTAATAAATCCTTGTACAAGAATCTATAAATTCAATTTTACTGGGCGAGATCATTCATTATGATGTATTTATATGACTAGTTTAACTGTAAGACGGTGTTAAAAAGTCCTTCGTTTAACCATTGCATAGGCTATTGGCTGATGCTGAGGCTGATTATATAGATAGCTTTTTGATATGCATTCTCTGACGACCATAATCATAGAACATTGGGATGACTTAAGTGACCGGGAGACAAAAATCCAAGTTCAAATCTGATTATCACGGTGCATCAAAACATCTTTAGCGCCTTTGCACATTGCTATCGAGTCGAATTGAAAAGCAAATCAAAACATAATCATAATAATAAATCTTTTTTTATCTCAACATCAGAAGTAACAGGTACTGGTATATGCACAATCTTAAATAGAGAAAGGTGTCTGAAGTAGGTATGTCCTGAGGTACAGATCACCTCTCCGGCTCAGATATACTATTTTATTTATAGCAAAAATTTAAATCAAGTTTCTAGAGTTACAAATTGGAAGTAGGTAAACAAGTGCTTAAAATTAATTATTTGAAATTTGATTTTTAATCAAAAAATATAAAATTGACATAAAAAAACAAACTACTGGAACATTATGTATGAAATATTAATAGCTCAAAAGTAGTCCTACAGTAAAAACATAAATCAACGACAAGAGAGTTTTTTTTTTAAGTAAACGACGATTATCTTTTGGAAAGTATAAGATACAGGTTAAAACCTTCTTTATCATATAATCGCCGAAGGGTTAGGTTAGTTTCGCCCAGTTATGTTTTAAATCCCATATAATAGAGGGCGAGCCTATTGCCATCAATCGGGGACAAATCCAGACTCCGTGGCTGCCACTGAGAAATTCCTGATGGAAAAACCCAACAATACTTTGCCCGACTTGGGAATCGAATCCAGGACCTCATGCTCAGCAGACGCGCTTGCGACCACTAGACCAACGAGGCAGTCCTCATCCTACACACTACCTCCGTTATCCTCCATAGAAAAAGGAGAATCCTCGGACTAAGACGTGTCGAGTCTGGTAGGCCACTGCCCGACGCGCAATGGTTGTTGTCGGGTATGGAGAGTTCGTATGTGGCGTTGCAATCTTTATTCAATCGACATTATTATAAGTAACTGCTAACTTTGACCACATTACGCACGTAGATGCCGTACCTACCACTAGCATTACCACTGGCATTTTTTTTTTATTAATTGGCTGTTTGTTTTTTTATTTATCTTTCCCAAATAAAAGCAAGTTTTCATCAATAGTACAACAGCCGGTATTGACGTATCAATAGGTAAGTAAGAACCTATAAAACTTAGGAAAAACGCCCGGTGTCAAGAACAAAAATTAGCAACGAAGTGATTAATGGCGTCTTTAATACGCTCGGTATTAAAGCGATTTTGATGTTTGCGGCGCGCCATCTTCCTTTTTTTGTTGGTTGACAGGAAAAAAGAGGATTCGCGCTGCATCAGTGAACATTGCCATTTCACTATCATGCAAGCCAGCAAGCCTTATCCGTGTACACTGTATACTCCGCCTTAAGTTCGGACGGACGGAGACGGACCCTACCCCTCTCTCAGGGCCGCAATTTCTTTCAGGTCACAATGCAAACATTGAGAAAATCCGAAAAAAGGTAGCAGTAAGACAGACGGACTGACATGCTTTGTTTCGCTTTTATAATGTATAGTATGGAAGTATGAATGGTCAGGATGGTATGTCCATAATAAGATACTTACATCATACTTTGATTTACTGCTGTAGCAGCACTGCAAAAAGTATTACAGCGCCATATATGAGAGAAATGAAGAACTTACATAAAAATCTAGCCCGCGAAATTCAAATTTTCTTTACGTTTTTTGTATTTTTTCGGTCAGTGTCAGGCTGTATGTTGAACAAAATATGATTTGCATGTGAAGAACTTTACACCCTGTTCTTCTTCCCCCTGTCCTATTTAACAACGTAGGTACTTACGTAAAAGACAAATTTGTATAGATACGAATTTACACGGATTTTGCAAACAAGCTCAACTGAATCTTTTTTCGTTTTTCTTAGAAGTTAAATTAACTTTATCCGTATTTCTACTATTACTAAATAACTGTACATTATTTATTATCAGTAAAAATATGTTTATAATAATTAGTAATTACTTTCAAATTAGCTTCAGATGGAAATAGCAGCGTTGTTTTCGTTCAGTGGCATACACGTGCGATAAATGTTGCTGGGAACATGAAGATAAAACCACGTAGGTAAAATTTATTTAATTTTTAAATGATTTTAAGTTTTTAGTAGTCAAATCTCTCTGGACCTTGATTTGAAGCCCAAAAGGTCAATAAGCAAGATAACCGATTTTAACAATAAAATGAGGCATCAATAGATTCGTATTGACACCGACTGGCACTGGATTTTTGAAGTGGAAAAAAAAAATTGGAAAGTTTATCTTCCCGTCGCTTTATTACAGCATTTGTTGAATTCACGCGACAGTAAGTTAAGCTAATGCAATGGGCTAAAAGATTAAAAAAATGCCTATCAATAATCAAAAATGAAAAGAACAAAAATATTTAAAAATTATAAATCAGTATAAATGAAACGCCTCAATGACTTCAAACCATCCGCATTTTAATTTTATTTTTCCTATTGCAGTAGCCGTCTGGCTGATAATACTGCAATGTAGTTGCCATGTTGGCTCTTCAACATTGATATATTATCCTGGACGACCAAATTTGCAAAATAAAGCCGAACGTTATGCATTCCCCAGACCAAATTTACTGAAAGAATTACCCAAGAATTCAAAATTGGTTGCTGGAGTAGCAGCGTACTATAGTCCACAACATTTTAGTAACTATAAAGCTCAAAATATAAACCCGAGAAGCAACAATAACCCAATTGCCATCGACTCACAGGGTTATTTTGATTTGACAAGAAAAGCTTTCAATTTTGGTGCGGATACAATTTTACCTGTAGTATCTCCAGTCACAAACCTGTTTACAAACAATGAAAATTCCGAAAAGGTTAAAGATCCGCGAAACAAGTCTAAGGTAACTTACACTCCACCGCAGAAGAAAACGACGTTAATAAATAAGCTGAGAGCTTACACAACAGGATGCGAGGAAGACTCCACATCAGAAAGTGATGAAGACTCTATATCAGAAATTGAAGAAAACTGCATGTCAAAAAGCGAAGAAGCTTCCATATCAGAAAGCGAGGAAACGAAAATTCAAAACCACGAGGAAACCCCAATAACCACTCCTGAGCAGAACCATTTTCAAATGTATGAAGACACACAAATACAAACACATGAGAATACCCACATACAAACGCAGGAGCATTTAAATATGTCAGCCGCTAACAATGAGATACAAGAAACAATACTGAACCCTAAGGAAGTCCATAATCCAACGAAAGAGGAAATTCCAGAAGCATTGTGCAAAGAATTGCATGGTACGATATTGGAGTCTATATTTTGCCCAACACTTGAAGCCTACTTGCTAACGTACGAAGAAATGCTAGAAATGACGTGTAAGGAAATGCATGGGACATTGTATGCAGTGATTTATTGCCCAGCGAACAAAGAGATCCATAAACCAACGTCTAAAGGGATTCACTCACATATATACGATAAGCTAATGACAATTATGTGCGAGGAAAAGAGTGGGACAATGTACGACGTTACTTTTTGCCAACCACATGAGCAGAACCACATTTTAACTCCTGAAAAGTTGCATAGACCACCGTCTGAAGAGATTCTTAAACTAGCACCAGAGGAAATGCAATCAAAGATTTGCAAGAAAATGCATGGGACGATATACGAAATTGTATATTGCCTACCGGAAAATATCCAAAACACCATAATTGAGGAAACCCAAATGCAAGAAAAGATATGCAAAGAAGTGCGAGGGACCAAATTAGAGGCAATCTATTGCCCAAAGCCTGAGAATACCAACAATTTAACGACCGAGGACAGCAACAAGGCAACGCCAGAAGATATTCACGATAAAGAGATATGTGTACAAAGGGATGGCACAGTTTTCGAGCAAGTCTATAGCTCATCGTCTGAAAATATTCACCCGCCCCAAGAGACCACCAATTCTACGTCTGAAAGAACACCACCCGTGGAATTTTATGTGCCTTCGCCAGAGGAGATTCAGAAAATGATGTGCGAAGAAGCACTTGGAACGATATATGAGGCAATCTATTGCACACAGATTAAAGAAAACCAAAATCCAACGAACGAAGAAGTATACCTTCCAACATACGAAGAGGTCTACAAACCTGCTTATGACGATAACCACGAACCGATTTCTGATGAAAACTACTCACAGGAGGAGAACAGTGATAGACCACCTTACGACAATTCTCCCAAGCCGCCGTACGACCACACCAAGCACAAACCAACTTCTGAGTATTCACAAAGCTCTTCGTCTGAGGATAGTCGAAGTTCATTATCTGAGGAGAGCCGAAGTTCATCATCTGAGGAAAGCCGAAGTTCATCATCTGAGGAGAGCCTAAGTTCGTCATCTGCGGATATTCAAAGTCCAACCGAACATACACATAAACCGACACACGAACATACCCAAAGGCCACCAAATGAAGAGATTCACAGACCATTGCAGGAAGATATTAAAAACACAATAGCTTCAGAGAAGTCACAAGAGATTCAGAGCATAAGTTCTGAGGAGATAAACAGGCCAAATGCTGACGAAACTCCAAGTCCACCGCCTGAGGAGCAAGGAACAAACAGTCCACTGAATACAGAGGAAATTCAAGAGCAACCACCTGAGGAAATCGATAATCTTCTGCACGAACATCCTCATAAGCCACCACAAGAACACTCCCATAGGCCACCGCACGCTAATATAACATCTGAGGAGTCTCAAAGTTCAACGTCTGTGGAAATTCATGTTTCGTCTGAGGAGTTCATAACGTCCCTGGAAATCCAATATCCAAAGTCTGAAGAGCAGGAGAAACATAGATCGCCACATAAACATACTCAAAGGCCACCACAGGAGCATACCCAGGGGCCACATCACGAACAGACTTCCTGGTCACACCATGAACGTACCCATAAGACACATCATGAACATACTCATAAACCAACGCAAGAGGAAATTCCGAATCCATTATCTGAGGAAATCCAAGAAATAACTCCTGAGGAGATTCCCGAAATAACCGCTGAGGAGATTCCCGAAATAACTCCTGAGGAGATTCAACCAACAATATCTGTAGAAACTCAAAGTCCAAAATCTGATGAAAAGGAGATCAACGAGTCAACCCATGATCAAAGTCATGACCCACACCATGAACATACACATAAACCAACCCATGACCATACCCATGAGCCACACAACGAAAATACGCATAGGCCAAACCATGACCACACTCATGAGCAACACCCTGAACATACCCATGAGCCACACCCTGAACATAAACATAAGACACACTGTGAACATACTCATAGGCCACACCATAACCATACCCACAAGCCACACAACGATCACACACATAGACCACACCATGATCATACCCATGAGTCACACCACGAACATACTCACAGGCCACAGCATGACCACACCCATGAGCCACATCATAAACATACGCATAGGCCACACCATGACCACACCAATGAGCCACACCATGAATATACGCATGTACCACCGCAGGAGGAAGTTCAGAATCCATTATCCGAGGAAATCCAAGAAATAACTCCTGAGGAGATTCCTAAAACAACTCCTGAGGAGGTTCAACCAACAATAGCAGCTGAAGAGACTCAAAGTCCAAAATCTGAAGAGCAGGATACCAACGGGTCACCCCAAGACCAGACTCATGAGCCACATCATGAACATACGCATAGGCCACACCATGACCACAGCAATGAGCCACACCATGAATATACGCATGGACCACCACAGGAGGAAGTTCAGAATCCATTATCCGCGGAAATACAAGAAATAACTCCTGAGGAGATTCCTAAAACAACTCCTGAGGTGGTTCTACCAACAATATCACCTGAAGAGACTCAAATTCCAAAATCTGAAGAGCAGGATACCAACGGGTCACCCCAAGACCACACTCATGAACCACATCATGAACATACGCATATTCCACACCATGACTACACTAATGAGCCACACCATGAATATACGCATGGACCACCGCAAGAGGAAGTTCAGAATCCATTATCCGAGGATATCCAAGAAATAACTCCTGAGGAGATTCTACATTATACCACAACGCCCAGGTATACGCCTCGGCCAACACAAGAGTATACTACCACGACTACTAAAACACCGTGGGATGCCACCCGCTTTTCTTGGCTAACGGCCACTACCGACAAACGAAACATAACCGGCAAGCACTATAAAGGCGACGAAGAATATTTGTTGCTTAAGCAACTTATAGATTTAAAAACAGCTTATTCGGACGGTTTGAAAAAAATAAAATCAAAATATGTAAATAGTAAATAAAAACAGATCTAAAAAGAAAAAGGTATTTCGATTCACGATGTTGTACCTAGATAATAAGTTGCCTGAATCCCTTACAGGGAGCGGATTAAAACGAATAAACGGTCATTTTATAAAGAGGTTTTTTTTCAAACATGGTCCAAACACGGTTCTCTGACAACTATCTGCTCCGGCGTCCAAGAGGCACATAGCCAATTAGCGTGTGGGGGTTGTACTCTCAGAGCGGATGATGAAATTTGTTAAAGATTATGTGTGTGATCCAGGATTGTGTGGGTAAGTACCAAAGTGGGTCCCCTATCTTTGTTTTGTGCGTTTATGTACCCGATATGGGAGCTCACCTTCGGAGGAAGAGAAGTTTTGGGGCAGTTTAATACCTGTATTTATAAACAAGTCAAAGTCATTTTTTTGGTTTGATTTTTATTCTGTAGATTAGTAATTGCTTGAAGTTAGAACTGCCACAAGTTAGAATTCTTAGCTTTAATTTCTTTGACGGTTCTTACTTCGTTTAAATTCTTGTCTATTGCATAAAAATTGCATTACAAGTAATTACTTTAACTTGTGTATAGATACGGGTGTAAGAGGTATACTGAATGGATGTAGGAACAACAAGAACATTGTAATGTTTCGGGGCTTTAATAGCTGGTTTGGTGTAAAGAGGAACGGGTAAGAAATGTAGAGAAGAATCTTTCTGTAATAAACACTATGTTTAATCACAGACAGATTCACAGGTATACTTGAAAAAGACAGTAGAAGTATGATTGACTTGTGATTGCAGATGAAAGATTGAAGAGTAAAGTTACAGATACCATATCATATCGGGATGTTAATGTAAGAACTGATCATTATCTGGTAATGTGTCGGGTGGATGGTGTTCAAGCATTGGCAACATCGAATTCGAGTTCCTCTGACTGATTTAGAAAGAATAAAAGGAAAGACTGCAAGAATTTCAAGTAAAGGAGGATTATAAAATAATAAAATTCATTTATTTCGGACAACAGTGATCCATATTTTGTTAGTATTACACACAGCTTATGCTCTAGTGCTAGTAACATTGATATAAAAGATAGTAGTATTAAAACAAAGGGCGATCAGGCAGGGAAACATGCTTCCTACCGAATCAACCTCCGTACAAAATATTAAATATTTGGAGTATAGCTCTCCGCCACAGCTCTAAGGATATAGTTGCGACTACTCCGCACGCTGCACAGCAGCGAAGCCGTCTTTTTGCGTATTATGGCATAAAAGTCATTAATTAGTATGGGTCTCGGCAAACATTTCTGAGGCGCTACAGAAACGAGGCAGTCACAAAAACATCCTGAAAGCATTATTAAATTGTACGCGCCTGCCAGGGCTGCGGGACTGTTCGAAAGAGATACCGTGGCCCTGGAACACAAAGGGCAAAGAAGGAACATGGATGGGTTTTAGTCAGTACAAATCTGACACTCCCTTCCGCTCCGCCCAGAGTGGGGGGGTCAGTTGATGATTTCCCATCCGGAAAAAAAAAAAAGGACATCTAGCGATCTCTTTGTGTAGTTATTAAAGAAAAGTTAAAGATAAGTTGGATAAGGTATTTGATGGCATAAATAATTACAGGTTAGACGAAATTTTTGATATTTCGAAGAATAGTATGATGCACGTAGCCACGAAGTGTGGTTCGGTACGGAGGAAATGTGGTAGTAGTACGAATGATTCTTGGGTGGATGGTGAAGTGAAAGAACTTGCGAGCAAGAAGAAAGATGCCTGACTTAATGTGATAGCCTGTAAGGCATAGAATAAGATGAATCAGGCAACGGATATAACAGATGATTTAGAAAGAGCCAAGAAACGATTCACCAAAATAAAAGAGAAAGTGAAAGAGAGAGAGATGGTAAAAAAAGAACAAGGATGAGAAGGAAGAAAAGTATACCAGGAAGATAGCTGATAACTTAAGGGCCACGTTAAGCTGTTCTGGGAACTGATAAGTTTGGCTCGAGGAGTGAGGGGGACATTGAGTATAAACGCTAGCACAGAGGACGGATACTTACTAAGCGATGAATGAAAGGTTTTAGAACGCTAAAAAGGATATTTTACCAGTTTTTTTAGTGTTCAGGATTGTGTGTGATTCTGTCTGTGAGTTGGTAACTAGGCAGAAACTAGTTTTGAAGACCAAATTTCAAATATATCTCAAGAGAATGAAATAGACATGGATGAGATTGTAAGAGCATGTTATGGGTATGAAAGTTGGGAAAGCTGCCTGGTAAGTCAGAGTGTGTGTTGAAATGTTTTAGAGCGGTGACGACCCTGGTAGCACGCCTGTTATGCCGGCTCTTTAATGTGTGTTGGAGATATGGCCGTGTGCCAGATGACTGGTGCAAGGCTGTAATTGTT
Organism: Noctua janthina; assembly: GCA_963576755.1. Classification (NCBI taxonomy): domain Eukaryota; kingdom Metazoa; phylum Arthropoda; class Insecta; order Lepidoptera; family Noctuidae; genus Noctua; species Noctua janthina. The sequence goes on from OY755058.1 coordinate 5,444,033, forward strand.
CCACTATATAAGGGAAAAGGTTCATAGTATGAGTGTAAAAACTACCGCGATATTAGTCTTCGGACCGTTGTCGGAAAAGTGTATGCGAAAGTATTAATAGAAAGGGTCATAAGAGGGACTGATAACAAGAAATGGGATATACAAGCAGGTTTTAAAGAAGGAATGGGCTATATGGATCAGATCTTCTCCTTAAGGAGCATAGCCGGAAAAACATCTACCAAAGCACAAGAATGTCTACTGTGCTTTCGTAGACATGAAGGCTGACAGTGTGTGGAGGAAAGAGCTGTGGTCAACTCTATGCCTGTATGGTGCTTGATGCGAGCACTGAAATCTTTATACGAGCATTATAGTGGTTGTGTTAGCATAAAGGGGGAACACTGACTAGTTTTGAATCCTAACAAGATTGACATTACATTTTCGGCAGCTATTTATAAAATACATTTTTTGAATTTTCCATTCCATTACTGTCATGGCTGATAGAATGTTAATATGTCTAGGCCCTTTAGGTATATTAAATAAGTTTTCCTATAACATTACAATTATATACATAATCTTTCGAAAATTCTTACTACAATAATATTTATTGGATCATCCAGCAGTGGGCGCAGACAACCGCCCGATAAATTCTCATAAACGTCAAAGTAGTTCGCCATTTTCTTTTTTGATGTCAAGTCGGCCTCCAATTAATTTGGCGGTAACACTTTCGATTCGTCGAGCGATGGTATGCGAGCGTAAAACCTGGGAACGCCCCGGCAAACTAGGAATCCAACTTTAGTATTGTCTGTTCTTTTTGTTATAAACTAGCCGTTGGTCGATTTGTCTGTTTGGTTCAAATTCACAAGAATCAAGAGCTTTTCTATCACCTAAAGATTCAAGGACGGAAATAAGAGCAACGATTATGAGTAGTATACAGAATAGAGATAAACATTAAAGACATGTAGCCAAGTCGCTAGGTACTTCAATATCCTTCGCCAAATTCGTTGTTAAATTTTATTTCCTGACTAGCTGTTGCCCGCGACCTTCGTCCGCGTGAAATTTTATAGCCTATAACCATCCTCGATAAATGGGCTATCCAACTCTAAAAGAATTTTTCAAATCGAACCAGTAGTTCCTGAGATTAGCGCGTTCAACCAAACAGACGTAGTTATAATAGTATATTTGCGAATTAGTGTAAATTATACCTAAGGTTAGTAAACCAAAATTTATAAATGGTGTTTCGTTAACAGTTTTATGTTATTTAGTTTGTTTGGAAAAACATTGTTTTGCCGTAGTGTTTTCATTAATTGTCGTATTGTAGTCTGCTTCACCTTCCCAGAGATTCCAACACCTTCATCCTTTGCCTAGAAAATTAGATAATTGAACGAAATGAAAACCGCACTTCAATCCATCGAGTGTTTTTGTTTATAAGAATTGAACAATGTTATTAGTACACATACAAACGAATCGGTGCTGTACTAATATAACTCTACTTTGCGATCGTTTTTGTACTCGTTCACACAAGTTAATTTCAATTCGAATTCATAGCTTACGAAGACTTTTTAAGTAGATAAAATGATTATTATAACTAGAAGACGGGATATTTACCATGTTTATTGTTTTCATTGAGTTCCCGATATTTCGGCGCTGTTGCAAGCACCATGATCACGGATAAACTGAAGTTATTGCGGGTGGGTGTTTAAAAAAGCCGAAAAAAGTTCGCGAGCAAACACAGTGAGTTTCGTGTGTCGGGGTAAATATCCCGTCTTCTAGTTATAATAATTTGTGTCCATGAAAGTTTAAAATCTTAGATAAAATGATGGTACTCAGTTCATACCACACCAGTGTGATAAAGACGCAAAACTTAAACAAGGGGGCGCAATAACAAAGTTTTAAAGCACAATCAACTCGGGCTATCACTGGACAGGGACACAAGCCTCTCCCAAATTGCACAACAAGATCCTGCTATCAGCCTTCCGTGTTCAGTCTGACCAGGCATCCTTTTAAAATTTTCGATAGGTACAGACGCACATTAAGCTACCCACCACAATCTGTCAAATTTCTTTAATAGATTATTAATTTTACCGCTAAAGCATTAGGTTCAAGGTTGATTGGGAAAATTTGACAGTTTCCGGTAGCTTCATGTGCTGGCGTCTGTACATCTAGAGTGCCTGCATCTTGCCTCTTGAAAGCTTCAACAAGAAAATAATATTCCCCATCTAGATCACAGGAACATAAGCATAGCCTCATTTCACGTTTCGATTCCCTCAAGTTGTGTGCGGCCATTATGCCGCGGTGCAAAGCACAAGTTCCGCTGCATATTGAATGAGCAAAACCTCAGCTATTATCCAATGCTGAACAAACTTGCATTTGAACACTGAGTGGTTTTAGTTTTAATCTTGGTTAAAATGGAAACAAATAGAATAATGGAGATGGAACATTTTTCATTCAATTTTTCTGAAGCACCTCGTATTGGGAAAAATTTCCATAGCGAATAATAAGCGTTTATAATAAGCGTTTTCTTCTTTGGATCGAATAAAGCAAACTGTCTGCTTTTGTTGGTTTCTTTTATGTAAAAGCTGTGAGTGATGTAACTAAAATAGAATACAAGTATATGGTATCACTTTTCAAGATACCTAATTCATGTTAAAATCGATTTTTCTGCAATTCTTATAGCAATGTAAAGGTGTCATTGTATAGGACTGAACGTTGAATAAAAGAAACTAGCTGAACAAAGTCATTCTTAATCAGATTAAGGGATCTGTGTAGTAAATGAACACTAGCGCTACAGAACGGATTCTCTGAGAAATCTCTGCGATTTCCCTATTACCAATCGGATTTATTGTGCTTTCACTGGGTAAATCGAACAGCATTTATATGTCTAACTATGAATGCAGTGCTATCTGTGATTATTGATAACATTCGGTCAGTTAAGGTCTTTTATGCTTCATTTTTATTGAGCTGCTTATTTTTTACTTAAACTTAACTGGCGAAATGTAGGTGTACTCTTAGTTACATATCTGCCTAACCCTTCGAAGAGTACAGGCGTGATGTTATGTATCTATTATTGAGCTTGTGTGCAATAACTGTTTTAAGAGGTTTCACACACCTGAAGATATCGTCGAGGTCGTCGTCACCGAGGCAGGCCCAAGAAACGCTTGGAGTCGTTCCTGACTGATTATCCAAAGAAGGTAGAATACCGAGAGAGGTGGAAAGGAATGGGGCCTTTGCCAGGCAGTGGGACAGAATAGGCTAATAAAAACAATGTTTGAACCACTTTGTTACCACTGTCATGGATTTTGCACACATTAGGGGTGTAACCAAAGCTGCGGGACGGTTCGAAAGAGATACCGGTGCCCTGGTACACAAAGAGCAAAGAAGGAACATGGATGGGTCTTAGTCATTACAAGTCTGACACTCCCTTCCACTCCGCCCAGAGCGGGAGGGGTCTATGCGGATTTGATAAATTCCCATCCGAAAAAAAAAATAGGAGTGTAACCAGACTGCGTTCAGCTTGCATCCCGTTTCATCATGTGTGGACGCAAATCGTATAAGGGTATCTACCCATCTGTGCGGGCTATATTCCTGTCGAAATGCATAGAGCAACACAAAGTATCTGGTTGTGTTGCAGATCAAATTACAACACAATTGTAAGCAGGTTTTTTTCTGTTAATAAATGGGCCGCCCCAGACCTCGATAGCCATAAACCGAGTGTACCCAAAGCATTTCATTATCTTAAGAATTTGTTAGGGGATCCATATTTACAGCTCATACTTTTATTATTGACCATTTTCGGCAAAATTTAGATGCTACCTAGCTCGATAGTGGTTGCAACTCACACAATAATAGAAAGTCAAAAGTGCACGTAAATTTTATTAATAACCATAGTGTTTGATCTTGAATGCAAAAGCACCTCCAATCAACGCTGCTAAGCCAGCTAACGACAATGTTCTCTTCAATATCTGCAACACAAAGAAAAAAATCGTTACCACTTCGATTATTCCTACTCCATTTTTTTAAATTCTGCAAGGCTTGCATTTTTCCTAAAATGTCCATTTATCTAATTAATCCAGTACCTACAATGGTGACATTAGCAGACGTTCTTGTCATCAGGCAGACTGGTTTCATTGGACGTTACATAAGGGACAGAAGAAAAAAAAAAATTGTTCTCACCTTATCTTGCCATTCACGGTTCTTTATGCATCGACTGTAAGGCATAGTGGAGAATGTAACAGAGTTGTACAGAGGCACCCAGAAGTTTGGCAACAGCCAGAATATGAAGTCATCCATTGCCTTTCGAAGACGATACGATGGTCGAGTTACTAGGTCCCGCATCTGAATGAAAAGAATTATTATTGTTGTTGCTCAAATATAACAACTACTATTACTTATTAATTATATTTACATTATATACAGACTACAAATAGAACTAAACTAATGATAAAAATAAGACTAAAAGTAAGAAAACATAAACATCTAAACAACGACGACAATAGGTCACTGTATATAATGCTCAAATTAAATAGAATGAAAAAATATTTATACACAAAAAAAAAATTAACATACAACTCTTAATAAATGTTTATAAATACGATACCAAAATAAGTACCTAGAGGTTCTTCTAAAAAAAACTGCAAAAGAATGATGAAGGAGGATAATCTGATTCCGAGAAGTACCAGTAATGTTAATAGAGGTATGAGGAGGGGGATGGTTCCTCATCCTCTGTTGAAGAGATAGGAGATAGTTATGAGGAGGATCCCCGATAAAACACCACTGCCTGAACGCTGTTGTTGGGATGTTGTATAAAGAGATTAGAGTACATATAATAATATTCTTAACTCGCTGTAAACTCTGCTTGAACGATATAAGATTTGTATGACGTCAGATATAGTAAGCAGATGGCGGTTTAGATGTCGCCACCACGTTATTGGAAAAAATATTACTGGCCACATCCATGACATCCATAGGACATCGCGACTATGAGCGTCAATTGATCACGAAATATTTTTTAGCTTTTTATTTTTATAAGCTTGCTATTAAATAAAATTGCTAGCTATATTTATTTGCTATTTTGTATCCCGGGCAGGGTAAAAGCCTGGTCTTTCTCCTTCAAAATTCTCTATCTTGTGAAATCTCTGACCATGAAGAGAGGTATTTACCTACACTGCGACGAAGATGCCGTGACGATCTGATCTTGTTTGAGAGGTAAACTTGTAAAGTAATAAGCAAAGCTTCTCCTCACCTCAATATAATTATACATGGCCAAATCGCTGACTGCGAAGGTATCCTCCCACCGTGTATCAGAGAACTCATTAAGGATCTCGGCGAGGCTATCTTTGTGCTTCTGGAAGAGTTCGTCCAGCAGAGTGCAGTCTTCGAAGCCGGCGTTCATGCCTTGGCCGTAGAATGGAACGACGGCATGTGCTGCGTCACCTATCAGGAGGGCTTTGTCTTCCACGTGGTAAGGACGACACTGAGAACGGAAGTTCAGAGGACTTTTAATGTGTCATTTCATGCTCCGAGACAGCTTCATGGTGCGGCAGAGGGTGTGGTGACGTGTAATAAGAACCTAATCTTGCCCTTACTGAAGGGCGAACTATCTTAGTTAAACGAAAAGCCTTTAATGTCTATCATACATAAGTCTCATTTGAATGTGTTGCGTCTGAAAAGACACTTTCCTGACATTTTTTAAAGTCCAGACTGCCGATTTTTTGGGCTCTTTATTAATCCGTGCTGTAGTCTCAAAGTCTACTGATATTTAAAGTCAGAGTGCATTTCTTCATTAGTTTACCCTCACAACATTGGTAAAGACTTTTCATAATCACCTTTACAGCAACCAAGGGCGACGCTGATCCAGCAAAGAAGTCTTCGACGAGTTTCGTTCTGCCAATCAAAGGAATTGAATCCGGGAAGTACTTCTCAAAGAACGCCAGTAAATTTTCTTCTGTGTCTAAATTTTTAAATTTGGAGAACGGCATGAAAAGCGTAACTGTCCATGAACAATCCTGGTTAGGAAGAGCGATCATCATGAACTCGCCTCTAGGCCAGATGTGAAGGAAGTTGGCGGGCATCTGAAACTGTAGAAAAAAACCTTAATATCTCTGAATAAAAAAAAAATGTTTTAATGTTAATAAAAGTAACATTCGATTTGTAAAAGTAACTACCGATCATTGTTTCCACAAACACTAATATTAAAGACACATCTATCAATTTTGCTGATACACCGTTATACCCTAATTTAAACTTATAAACAGAAAATAATAAATTCTATGAAGGGATAATATCTATTTAATTGTATTCTGCTACTAAAACGATGATAAATCATTGTAAATACACCGTTGGGACGCCATTTATCATCGAAACTTCAACAGATTTAATTTCCAACTTTCAGTTCGAACAAATAATACTTACAGTGCACGTGACGTGAACAACATGACGAAACGAACAATGGTTTTATTTTGTTTAATATTCAATTTAAGCGTAGTAAAGTTAGCTTGTTGTGATGAAAATATTACCGATATACATAACTTTTTCACAAACCGAAACTTCAGCACAGTTAGATGTATAAATAACATTCTAACTAAATATTTCCCTTGCGGCACTCTCACAACGTTTGTTAATCCACATTCAATAGTTGATCAGCTAATCAAAAGTGTGAACAAGGAAAATATTTGTCACAGCATCATCGTAAGGACCTTCGACGATCGCGATTGGTTTATCTGGACAAACGTTTATGTGATCACGGTGGAAGACATGGTCGGGCTTTGGTCTGGCCTACTCGACTTGACAAGAGAACTATTCTGGAACCCTAGAGCAAAATTTATTGTTCATGTGAACAAACTTGTGGGTGGCGATAGAGGAATTCAGGTAGCTTTCAAGGTACTGTTAAAATACAATATATTTAACATAGTCATATTGCAAAACATAAAAGATGATGCAGTGATTTATACGTATCATCCATTCGAGAATCATGGTTGTGGCAAACGTTTTGATCGAGTAATAACTCTTGGCACTTGTGAGAATGCAGAAAATATTATTGAATATTTCCCGAATAAAATCCCCAATGTAATGAGAAACTGCACTTTCAAAGTAGTGGCAAGTGATGATGTACCAAATTACATTTCAGAAGCGAGCAACTACACAGTGTATGGCAAGTTTGTGTCGGGTTTGGAACAATACGTCTTGGATACTATAGCTGAGAGAGAAGGGTTCTCCATAAATTACGAGACCTTCGAAGCGGACACGCCGTATGGTATCGTGCTTTCGAATCGTACAGCTACTGGTCTTCTAAATATTATAGATAGAGGCAAAGCAGACATAGCCGCTGGTGGATACATACTCATGAAGAACAGAGTGGAATTATTCGACTACCTGTGGGGTTTCAACTATGCTGCGTACTATTTATACACACCAGCCGTTAGAAACCAAATATGGCAGAGAGTATACAAGGAGTTTGGAGGAACAACATGGTCGTTGACAGCTGCCGCCTTTTTTTTCGTTATACTTGTTGGTGAGATATTGAAAAAAATACTTGTCGATAAAACTTTCTCGGTTCTCAATTTGTGGGGATACTTTTTTGGAAACGCAGGCAGAGGGATGTCGAGACATAAGAAGTTCAGAATGATAATCATTTGGTGGACTGTGTTTACATTTTATATTACCAACTTTTACAATACAGCTTTGTTCAGTTTGATAACAGTTCATGTGCACGAGAAACCACATTCGTTAAGCGTGGGAAACTTGAAAACGTTGCCATACACACCATGCATTAGTGATAATTCAAGATCGTTTTTCGAATATGCTTACAACCAGACATTGCCTGTAGGGGATTCTATTCACGACTGTACTTCTACTGATGGCGCTTTGAAATATACTGCATACACAAAAACTCATTACGCCATCGAGATGGATTACAGCTACAAGCTCAAAGAGTACCAATACGTTAACAATCTTGGTAAACCTGAACTGGATTCCTGGTTATTTTCTAGTACCAACGTGATCGTGATGTATCTTACTCGTGGTTTCCCTTTTATCAACAAGTTCCAGGAATATGCTCGTCGCTTGCATGAAGCTGGTCTCATAAATAATCATTTGAAGACAATCAACCTGAGAAGTTATGGATTCCTTCAGAGACATCCTAAGCCCTTCACGATGACTACGCTTCTGGATTTGAGAATGCACTTTGTTATCCTGATTGTGGGTTATGGCTTATCCTTCATATGCTTTTTGTTGGAAATGTGGTACAATTACATACAAGAGGAGAGGAAATTTAAGAGAATGGTGACGGTTAATAAATTCAAGCGGCGAACTGATGGTCAGTTGTGGATGTACGAAAATAATCGCAAGTAGACGTTACGGTACACATAGGTAGCAGATGTCTGTTAAGCTCAAGAACTTACACCGCCATTTTCGTCTGCCGGTATGCACAGTTCTAAGTAGCCATGTTCGATGTACTTCTGGCTGAAGTCGAAGAAGGGACGCTTCATCATAGCCTTACGAACTGCGGAGAAGGCGCCGTCAGCTCCGATTATCAGGTCAGCGGTGACGTGGACTTCTTCATTTGTATCTGTCCTGTAAGAATCGTTAGAAAGGCTTTAATTGTATTTGCGTGGCTCTCAAGTGTTTGTTGTTTTGTTAGAAGTAAAAAAAAATGTAAGAAGACAGTTCTTTACTGCTTTGTAATTTATACCAACTTAAGGTATAACGTGTAAATGTTATTAACTAAGATAATTAAACAATTAATTAAAGTAACTACGTTTTTTTGTCTATTTTTTTCAGTCTAATATAAAAGAGTTCACCTCTGTAGGTATGTGTACAGTCAGTGCTATGCCTTTATATCCTGATTCTTCTTTGTAAGAGACTCCAGCCAATTACAGACACTTCCACAGAAGTACCCAATCGTTTGATTTGGCGCCATGATTATTGAGTACTGAATCAGTATTACTGATACATATTATATCCCTAAATTTAACTATACACTTTTTTATTTTTTTTATTTATGTAGGTTTGTAATATGTATCAGTAATACTGATTTCAATTTAACTTTAACTATACACTTGAGGAGCTCGTGGCTAAATCATAACAGCCGCTCGGATCGATCTTTAGGTTAAGCCGTGCTTGCCTAGGTTGGTCTGTGGATGGGTGACCACCCATTACATACCGAGTTTCCTCCGTACCTCGGAAAGCACGTTATGCCGTTGGTCCCGGGTTCATTTGTAGATCTTTGACAGTAGTTAGGTAGTCAGTGGCCCAAAAAGTCTGACAACCAGTCTTACCAAGGGGTATCGTATTACCCAGTACTAACTGGGTTGTAGAGGTCAGATAGGCAGTCGCTCCATTTAAAATACTGGTATTCAGCTGCATCCGGTTAGACTGGAAGCCGACCCCAATATAGTTGGGAAAAGACTAGGCAGATGATGATAAATTTAACTATACACTTCTATTTTCCTTTCGTCTTGTATGTATATACGAGTAGGTACGTAAATACTTACTTCAGGAATGTTAAGGATCCCTTTTTCAAGTTGGCTTCGATCAGTTTGTGATTAAAATACCTCTCGACATTTTCGTATTGTTCCGATTCTGAAATATTAATATCCAAATATTATTTCCAAATTGTTTTAACAAGAAGGTATAATTAAGTAAACATGATTGAATCTCCACTAAAATATGGCTAAATCCTACACAATAATATTTAATACAAATAATTATGTTTTATTAAATAAATCCAACGCTGCTTGATTGCATAGATTAACCATATTTACACTAAACGCGTGAGATTAGGGGACCGAGGTGAAGTCAAATCTATTGTCGAAAAATCGACTGCCGAAGAATGAATGGGATACGAGTTTCGCTAGCAAATTTAATTTAACACTGTAGGTCTGTGAGTGAGCTGTGGAGTGTTTTATGAAGTCTATTCTGCGAGATGTGTTCTAAAATCTGGATAACGTTATAAAGACAAAAAAGCAAAATAAAATGTAGATTTCTATGAATTAAATACCTATTAAAATAGAATTCTAAAAGTCGCTTGTTGATCAACATTGAGAAGAAGTAGATAACTATAGCGTCAATAGACGTCTACAAAACAAAATATTTTGCTGACATTTTACGGACGCATATTTAAGTTCATAATAAATTATTGATAATATTATACACAAAATCAGAATAAGTGTAGGTATTCTCAAAATATTGAATTATTCCTTTGTATTGGTATTGCTATCTGGTGAAGTTATCTCGTCAATAGAAACAATATGTTTCGAGTTATACAACATTATTTTTAGTATATGCGAAACCTGAATATAGTTTGTTCAGAATAAGTAACTGAATCGATTCCAATCATTTTTAAACCATGTTATATTTTTTCCCAAAAATATTAAAAAAATGTAGAATTTGAACACCGAGCTAATTTAAGTACCTATCGCAATAATTTAGGTACCTACTGCCAAATTATTATTATCTATGAGCTCAAGACGACGCTGGAGTCGCGCGCTGCGTGGAGACCACGTTTTTGTGCGGACAACTAGGTAATAGAACAAGCTTATAACTTTGTGATTTTTCATGATACAGTTTTGAAATTTTGTACATAGAGTCTTTACATAAAAATACTAGACACGTGTTACTATACTAGACGCGGGTATACGCGGGTTTCGCATATACTAAAACTAATGATGTATACATTCTACAATATCTTAATCAAATGATATACTAAACTACAACTACTGAACTAAACTAAACTATAATATTTTGTGTTTTTTTTCTTTTATTATCAACAGTACTTACTTGATCAATTGCCAGGTTTAGATTTGCTTTAACAAATTTTTGCAAGAAGTTACTTTTTATATATTTATTTTGTACCCCATCACAATGTTTTCTTATTTAACCCAAAGGTTGACTGGTAGAGAATGCCTTGTGGCATTAAGTCCGCCTATGTATCACTATTGTACATGAAGTTTAAATAAATAAATGACTTTTTTGTGAGCGCCTGTTTGAGGTACCTACTTAGGTATATAAGGTATGTAGGACGTAGGTATTAGGTATAGGCAAAGTTCAAATATAATTTGCTAGCAGAATTCCACAGACTATCATCCGCTAATTCCTACGGTCTCGGGGAATCTTTACTGATTCTCTCTTTTATTTTAATTTGGAAGTCAATCTTTGCAAAATTTTCTTCAAATTGCACTAATAAACATTTTACGCTACATTTCTTACCTTGTAAAAGCAGTGCATTTAAGTAATTTCTCCCCACTGAGTAAATGCTCTGAAAAAAATAAAATGTTAAAGATAAAATCATCGTTTTTTTTTAATCAAAACTAAAATTGTCACGGAACTAAGGCAGAACCTGTATGTAATCGTTTCATTAGTTCTTTCTGTAAATTCAAAACGTTTCTTAGAAGAAGAATCGAAAATATTTACTTACAACTATTGAACAGAAAACGTAATAATGATAAGATAAAACAGTTATTATTACACCACCAAACAACATTTAAGATAAAAATCAACAAAGAATAGAGTACTAGATATTAAATCTCGATTTAATAATATGTGTTGTATGAAGTTTTAATATAAGTAGGTTGTAGCTACATAAAAAGAAACTAGGAAGGTTTGTCATCCATCAATAAATTTTTACGTCTATATTTTTTTTCTACTATACGAACTCTAATTTAAAATTTCAATTAAATAAATACATTTAATTGTATTTACATTTATTTATTTTTGCTTTTTTTTTTATTTTTGGTTCGGTTGTTGTTTTGGTTTTAGGTGAGATCACCTAGAAACATAAACCATAGATATTCATTAACAAAAAACAAGTTACACAACATAATGCAACACACAACATTAACAACAACAACAACAGCAACAGCAAAAACGCAACAGCAACAGTTTTTCTTACTTTTACATAATAAATATATATTATATTTATAGATAAATTATTTACTAGTTATTTGTTAAAAATCCTAGATAATATTTAAGTAGGTATAAGCACTAGAGTGAGATACCTGAGATACAGGTTTATTCCTAGTTCAGGTAGAATCCAATTATTCCTATACTTTAATAAGACCATATTGTTAATATTTTTGTATTTCGATTATTTCAATAAACAATTAACTTTATACAGACGTCACTATATGTATTTCTATAAATATTGGGCAATACCTAATAAAACTTACTAATTAGTTTATAATAAGTTCTATATTTAACAAACCTGCTTGGTATTTGCATCGTACGGTATAACGTAGGTGGATCCATCGGTCCTGTGGATCCGTCTGCCTGTCATGGGGATCCCATGTTCCTTGATCATGTGTGTCTCCAAGCCTACGTCTTTCAGGGCTCTTCTACCGCGCACTGATAGCGCCAAGTTTATAGACCTACCCCTGGCTTGAGGGGTTTGTCTGATATCTGGAATTAGAAGGACTTATAGAATAAGTTTTCGTGCCAGTCGATAAGGGCGAATGCGCCAACCAAGATAACCTGCGAAGATCTAATTACTCTAAGCCCGCAAAAATAATTGAAGCGCAATATTAGATTATGTTTATCATAATTATACTGGTTCACGACAGTAACCAATAAATACTTACTGTATATGTAATGTATATGTAAATTGAAAAAAACTTAAGGCATTTTGTAATTTCACGGCCTAACTACCTAAGCGCATTAAAGCGAATGTACCTACGTTTATTATTTTAATTAAGCACCTAATTCCAGTTTACTATAAAACTATAACTATATTTGACCAATAAAAATCAAATATAATCATCAGCTACTTCCCAAATAAATTAAAATATAATATTAGCTGTGATTACTGCCCAGTGCCCAGTCCAGATTCCCTTTCGCTATCATAAATTATCATCAAAGAAAACAAATCCTCGACCTTAAAATACTCAATCACAAAGGCGTTGACCCTAGACAAAATTAGTTATGTCATCATACCATTCTAACATACTTTTATGTAGATATTGAAAACAGTATCTACTTAAAAACAGTCAAGTCGAGTCAGACCAAATGCGGAATTAAATTTTGGGCCCCTAACATCAAAACCAGAAAGCCCTAAGTATTTTTTTTAGTAAACTAATATCATTGGCAATAGGTAGCTGCTGTGGTTTCATACCAACCTTCGCGGAACTCATATAGGCGAACTCGATGGCCCCTCTTAGCTAGATACAGTGCTTCAAGGGAACCCACCTGTAAAATGTTATAAAAACATGAGATTATCTCCCATATTCGGTAAGTACTACCTAACAAAGTATTGTAGATGAGTATTAGGTACTTAGTTGGTACTTGAAACCAAGCGTCTAATTGTGATTAAATAGAAATGATACAAAAAGTAGCTGAGGTAGAAAAAAACATCTCACTAAGTAGTCAATGGTCTTAATTATTTAGTTCTAGGAATCATATAATTACTTAATTCATCATTTAATGTTCGTTACCTACTTACCTACTTTTAACAAAAAAATATTTAATACAATATCACGAAAGTCTTATTATCCACAAAAACCTAATTGCACTGGACTACTTAATTACCTAACATGAATTTGTAATGATGATGACCGAGTTTACGGACGAATTATCATGAGGTGGCGTGGAAGATGACATGACAGCCAAATAATTGACCACTGAGCGGACCGTGGACCTTCGGTGAATAAAAGATGACCGTAAAATCAGGAGCCTAATGTTGTAGATGCAGGTAGAAGAGCAAGTAAAAGTTGTTATGGCTTGTCTTAACGAATGTCACGTCAAAATATAAACACGTGACTTTTATACGGGTTGGAAGGGACACTGACCCTAAAACTGTTACCACGTATTCAGTACATCATTCTGAAGCCCCCAGATAGAAATTTTTCGTCGGTTATTTAAAAATAATTAAAGCTCTTTCGTACAAAACTGCAATTGGTTCAAAATGTATGGAACAGCTGAATAGGCTTATTTTTACGTCGTCCCACGAAGATAGGAGAGCCCACCTAGGACAAACTGTGCACTTAGTGAGGAAGGTAAACTTCCAGAAAGAAGACAATCGTCAAATCCGTCTCGCATTTCCAGTCTGCGCAATATCTTCTCGTCCCAAATCAGCATTGTCTCAAGATGTTTTGGTCGCTCACAATTGGCCTCATGAAAACGCTGAAGATACCTACTCAAAGCACAATGGAAAAGGCTATGCTTAGAATTTCCCGGTGTGAATTTCCCAAGAGCTTCACGAGCTCATTCCACCATCTCCCTTCTACCATCTCCCTTCTACCATCGGGAGTCCAGACGTACTGCAGGTTATCACCCATACCTTGTCGATGTTCCACATATTCGCACGAAGCGCTTTGCTACATTATTTATTATGCGCACAGCCAAGGAGTGGAATTCCCTGCCTGCGTCGGTGTTCCCAAGTTCATATGACCCCAATCTATTTAAGTCGCGAGTTAATAGGCTTCTTTTGGGTTAGCTCGTTCCATCGTCGACCTCATCTCTGTCCTCTGGACTAGATTGAGGTCAAGAGTAAGTCCATTCATTATAAAAAAAAAAGTGATCTAATTATAAATGAGAGTAACAAAGGTGGCTAACCTAGTTCAAGGAATTGCCAAAAGCAAGTGGCAGTGGACGGGGTCCGCAGGGCACATTGCTTTCAGAAAAGATGGGGAATGATCAGATGGGACTGTATAGGTTCTGAAGTGGTGATCCCGTACTGGAAGACTGTGGTGAGGCCTCCCGTAGTCTCCCGATGTCTGATGTCTGGTTAAGGTCGCGGATATTTAATGGATAATGGCGAGAAACGCAAGATCGGCCAATGTGACAACCGCTTGGCGTAGGTCTATGACCAACAGTAGACCTATTTCGCTTGAAATGATGATGATTAGTTCCTGCATTCCTGTCATTGTTGCACTTGGTTTTAACTGTTGAAAGGGCAACTCGACGCTGAATGGGTTCGATAAGCAGAGCGGCTGCATTTAGATCTTAGGACAAGAATTTAGCATTCAGTCAAACTTTATCTATTCATTTATGGAACACGTTTTCGATCAAACATTCGGAGATAATAAGATCAAGGTAATCTTTATCGGATCTTAAAATCAACTTCGTGTTTTGATAAAACTGAAGGAGAATGACTAATTGATAAATTGTTTTCATCTAAGTTTAATTTAACCAAATTAGTCCATGAATGGGTCATACTCATAATGACTTATTAACACCTACCATTCTTGACCGTTTTTCTCATTTTGGTTGTAAGAGTTTTTGGTTACTGTTGCAAGCGGTCTTGCGTAATAATTAGCAAAGTTATAACTACTTCTTAATATCAATTAGTAACCTGTAACCGAATTCTGATCTTAGAACAAGAAAGTAAAAAATAAAAGGAAGAAAAAGGACCTACAAAAAATACAACTACCCTCATACAGAAGTGTTTTCACGAAACAACGACACAATAGCGAATGGTAGATTTATTGCACATTAGATGTAAGTAGCTTATAGTATTAAATGTTACTTTCTAATGTGATTGTAGCATTTACCTTATCACAGAAATGTCGTATCTAGGTACATACCTCGACATGTTGATAATAAAAAGATACTGCTGCCGTAAAAACCTCAATATTTTTCTTTTTTTACTTAAGAGGGTAAGTAGGATAAATAAATATAGGTATATCCTATCAACCTTATGAGAATGAGAACACTAAACACAAAGATTCGTAATACATATAAAACCATAGCTTTGGACCCATTAAATGTTTCAGCATTGTAGGTACTAACTACGGTAAGTTTTTTAATTGGTAACAATCAATGTGGTACAATTTAATAAACAATATCAAAACTATCTTAAAATAAATGCAATACAATTTCCATACAGCCAGTACTTAGGTAGCCTAGTTTACTTACCAACCCTGCACCAACCACCACCACGTCCAACGGCTTCTTTTTAGAATATCCATTCTGTAAATTCGCCATTTCGTCACTATTTATTCACAAATCGCGACAAAACTTGCGTAAGATTTATTTTTCGTATAATAAATAATCACCGATTTCAACAACTCATTTAGCTGTGTTTATCAGAAGTTGTCTAAAACGCGTGTGAACTCTGGCCTGCGTTGTTCCCCTAGCAATGGGGACTGTACTCTGTGGGTGTGAGTGCGATACTGCGTCTGCGCAGCCAGCCGCGTCTCGCTCCGATACGGTTTCATTAAATTGTCATTTGATCACTGCGGGCAGTCAATAGGAACAAATTAATTTGAGTTAGATACTGGGTCATTGATGAGTTAACGATTTGATAAGCGAATATTATGTAAGTGTGAGTCGATCAGTGTGTGAGGGCCCAGTGGTGGAGACCCCGACTTTCGAGCAGTAAGTCGTGGGTTCGAACCCAGCCAGGCGCATTACTTTGTGTAAATTATTTCATCACCACTGCTCTCAAAAACGGTGAAGGAAAACATCGTGAGGAAATCGGCATGTCCTAGAACCAAAAATTCGAAGACATGTGACATCTACCAATCCGCACTGGGCCCGCGTGGTGGATTATAGCCCATTCCCTCTCATAGAGAGGAGGCCTGCGTCTCAGCAGTGGGAACATTAATAGGCTGATTATGCTATGCTATGCTATGTGAGTCGATCGATTTGAGGGAGCTTGTTTAGCATAGAATTGGGAAAGGCTGGGATGCAGACATAAACTAATATAATAATGAAACAAACTTAAAGTCACGCCTTTTCTCATAGGGGTACGAAGAAACTATAGAATGCCACCTGCTACGATCCTTATATACCTACTTTTGTGACCTCGTCCACGTTCGTACACCATATGTCATGTGTATCATGGTCTTACACGCACGCCGCGCCGTACGCAAAATAATGATGTTGGTGTGAAACAGAATTTGATCAATAGGTAATTTAAAACGCAGTTCAAATACCTACTCTAGTTTAGACACCCGTCCTGACCGAGACCGAACTCCGGCGCTAAGACGACCGTCTGAGCGATTTTGGGTCATGCATGGTGGCCATGGTGGTCAATCTCGGCGGACACCAGCCATCGACGCCAACGCCAAGTGGTCAACTAGGAAGAAAGGTCATGTGTCCTGTTTGGTCTTGATACTCTGGATCTACAGATGGAGGAGCAGTTTTGTAAAAGAAGTACCTAGGTGTCAGCTGGGTTTGTTTTTGCGTCTCTAATATAAACTACTTCAATGTACATACTATCGTTTGTTATAAATACTTACATTAGAAATTCAAGCTAAGTAATTTGATACAAAACCACAGTTTCATATTACAGGGGTTCAGCTGACCATATGAGGTTTCGGCATCAAATTCTCAATTAGTTATGAAGTTTGTAGGTAATGAAATTTTAAAGGTTTTAGTATACGTGCCCCAACAAAGAGTTTACAACTTTGTATATTAGTAGGTAGGTACTTCATCATCATGATTATCAGCCAAAAAATTATCTACTCTACCAGCCCCCAGGAAAGTAAAACGAAACACCACCACACATATAACAGGCCAAAGGCCTCTACTAAGAATCGCACACAACAACCATTCTTGGCCAAGGAAATTCGCTGATGGAAGAAGCTCAGGACCGCCAATCAATGTATCGACACTTGGGAGAGACCTGTGTCTACCAGAGAACATTTATTATCTTTCGGGTGAGTTGATGACGATGATAACACGGAAAGGTAAGCTAAATTATAGAGGTAGACTAGGTTACCATAATTACTTAATAACGTTTCCCAATGCTGGGTCATAAGGCTCCTCTCTGTTACGAGTGTGCCGTGGGCCCAGTGCTGGTTGGTGGATCTCCCACTGTCCTTGAATTGTCGGATCTAGAATAAGAAGGTAGGTGTAGGTACTCGACCAAAACTTGTGTTGCTACTTTGCTATACAGTTGCATGTAATTCGATCTGAAATTCTGAATATGCAAAAACAGCATTATCTATGTAGGATATCGAATATCAATCGTGATATTATACCTACAACTACGTAGCAGCATTTTATTCATGAAGTAACAGGTCATGGTCGCGACAAAAAACATTTATAACAGCTTTTATTATAAAAAAACATTTTAAATAAAGATACCGCAATTTTTTTTACGGTGCGTCTACGATACACGAGCGGAACCGCTCCGCGCGTCGTCGTTCGCAAAGTCAAGTGTGGAGTTACAAATTTACAACGATCACTGGCCTAGAGAACATAGTTTTCCGCAGTATGCTCGTGGCTCGTGAAATGTATGCGATATTGCCATTGCAGCTGCTACTGCAGCGATTATTGCCGAAGTCGGTAAAATAGATAGAAGGCCAAGACGATGGGCAATTGGGGATCTACAATTTTTTTAATGAATTGCAAAAAATCTTCTTCTGTCGACGTTTCCATGATTCTCGAGAGATACATCTGTCACTAAACATGTCCACGAGCCCAGGCCTCCTGCGCGATGCAAATCCATTTGTGTTTGACAAAAAAACGAAAATTGGCGGAGCACAGCCGAGCACGAGCCGAACGGTAGAGCCGCGCTCGTTCGAGACTCGATACTCAGTCCATCCTACACGAATTCGTGCTCGGATTATGCTCGGCTCGTTTAGCGTAGACCTTTACATAAATCATCATCTGCCTATCCATTTCCCAAATCTCGCCACGATGGCTTAGTCTAACTGGATGCAGCTGTTTACCAATATTTTACTCGGAGCGACTGCCTCTCTGACCTCCAAAACCCAGTTACCGTAGAACACGAGATATCTCTTGGTAAGACTTGTTGTCACTTTCTGACACAGGGTTTTTTTTTTAAAAAGATAGTTCTCAAAAATCCTTAGATACATGTCTTGCGGTTTGAGTTTGCATACCCTGTTTATGGAGTAAAGTGCCAGTTTAAACTCACGACCTCTCGCTCGCATTTCATCTCTTAACCGTTGAACTATTGTGGGTGCTAACCTAAACAACACCGAACATAGTATTATTTGATTGCGCTTATCTATTCTGTGATTGCGCACTGATTTATACAAATATACCTACTTACTGCAACGCAATTATCTTACGTAGATGGGATTGTGTCAACAAAAATAAGAAGATAACACGATCTTGTCATCTCTTCTATGTTTAAGGACTTCGTGGTGAGTATGGAAAGAAAATAAAAAATCTTTTTTTTAATCTATAATTTCTTAAATCGACAATTCGACATATTCTTAATTCCTCTCAAAATATATTTATTTTTTCTTTTTGTTTGAAACATAGTTTCTCTTTACATAATCAAACTCCATATCTCTCTCTTAAAACCATATCCAAATTTCCAAACATAACCAAGCGGTCATAATTACAATTTATTCACAAAAAGACAAATATACTCTTATTTTCACAGAAAAACAATATCTTTTTATATCCTAAAGTCATACTAAGATCTTTCGCGCTACACAGCCAAGTTGTTTACAATATTCAGAGTGTTTTACAATCAAATATTATGTGTGTGCCAATTCCTCGTTGGTAATTTAACTTCCAAAAATTACTTTTTAGCAGTTCTAGTAATTTTGTAATCAACTTAATTTGCACAGCAATACAGTTGATACTAGTTTAGATGAAAATAACGTCAATCTAAACCAGATTCGAATATGGAATATAAATTATGTACTTTGTCTTAATATACACAAATTACTTATAATAATAATAATAGACCTTAATAAATTTAATACATATCTAGAAGCTAGTTTTAATAAGACTGCAGTAAAGAGTTACCAGTAGGAAATAATGTCATGTTCAGAAAAAAAACAATGAGTTTGTTTTAAAACAGGCTTATGCTAAAAATATGAGCATCAAAGTCACATGGTAATACAGTTTTGACGTCTTTAAAATAAGTTATGCAAAAAAAAACTTTATTATTAGCGACTTTAGCCTTGGTTTATGTTAATAACTTCATTTATTTAACATATAAGACAGAATAATATTTTTAGACTGAGATAGACGTCATTTTAGCATACATACACGCACTCTTCCTTTGGGGACTAAGCAGAAACTACGCATATTTTGAATACAAAAGTTTTATTCCTACTAATGTTGAATATGAACGCAGAAAGGTAGCGTCATCATTAAATTGTTAAGAAGTAGTGGCATAAAACTTAGTTCTGATTTACAGCGACATCAAATTTTATTCGCTGTGTAGTTTCGTTTTGGGATCTCGCGACCACGAGCATGACTGACCGTAGTAATGGTAACGCAAATATTTTCGCTGTAAACTGCAACTAAAGTACGGACATTCAAGCTAAAGTACACAAAGTTTGGGCGCAACTGGTCGGACGACCGACAGTGCGACTATTTGGTCGTTTTGGCCAAGTGCGCGATGCGCATTTATATTTCTATAGTATAATCTGGTCAGTGCGGCCACTGGCCATAACCGGTACTGGTTGTAACCGCGTAGTGCTGGTCGGATTTTACAGGTTATCAAAAGTACCAAGATCTAAAAACTCATATTACTAGGCATAGACGAGATATCCTCCGAGGGACTTTGGCTCGAGCTGAATGAACTGAGGGTCTCCCGCGTCTCCTCTTTGATCTTCAAATGATCCGTGCTCGAGGGAGGTCGGGGAAGTAGCGACCGGTCCTTGTCTTTGTGTTCCTTTGATTTCTCCTTGCTGCTGTGTTTGTGCTTGTGCTTATGTTTGTGCTTCTTCTTTTCTTTCTTCTTCTTCTTTGCCTGTGAATTATATTGAATTTATTAGTTTTATACGGTGAAGGAAAACATCGTGAGGAAACCGGCATGTCCTAGAACCAAAATTTCGAAGACATGTGACTTCTACCAACCCGCACTGGGCCCGCGTGGTGGATTATAGCCCATTCCCTCTCATAGAGAGGAGGCCTGCGTCCCAGCAGTGGGAACATTAATAGCCTGATTATGCTTATGCTATTAGTTTTATTTATCTTGCATTTAAAAGTATAGCACTTCCCGGCGACTTCGAGCGCCAGTGATGACCATCAAGGTAGTGAACCCCAGCGTAAAATTTTCGTTTCTATTTTTTTAACATTAATTCCTGGTATTTCCTACATAGATTGATTTAGTTTGAATAGATAAGTTACACTGCATTCAAACTTAAGAGGGATGATACTAAAGTACCTCCGCTCACGCACCCTGTCTCAGTGAGAGAGTTAATAAATTCTCGGCTTATCTTTTCACTACAACAGACAATTTTCCCAAGTTCTATAAAGGAAATGTTATAGAACTTGGGAAATTGTCTGATCTTATTATCTGCTTACCTTAGGAGCCCCCATGTCGTCTTTGTCGTGTCGGAACATGCCCGGTTCGAAACCGACCGGGCCCGAAGTGCCGGGTATACCAGGCAATGCGACTGCGTTGTCAGTCATGAACTCGCGTTTGTTGTCATCCTGTATGGAAAAATAAAGACTATTATTGATAATGTATCTGTTAAAACGGCAGCGTTTTACGAACTATTTTGAAAAGGTTCAAATGTAAAAGCTGCTGCTACTGCTGCACAATAAAGGCGATGTCAAACAGACACTTTTAAAAAGTGGTTAACTGTGCCAGAATTTGAATCACTAATAATAGGACATTTTGTGTAGGTACATTATATTAGGACATATCGAAAATACTTGACAAAAATAAGTTAGAGATGCTTGTGTAGCACCTGTTACTTATTTTTCCAGAACGGGTCGGCCTGATTCGACATGACTCAGCACAGGTCGGGCCAGGACCAGCCCAAACAATGGTGTACAACGTGTACGAAAGCAATAGTAAAATATGATGTTGGATAGTACACTATCCAACTCAACGAGCGCTCATTCCATTGCTTAGTTAATTAATTTGTACAACTTACACTAAACATCCTAATAGGCAGTTCGCTCGGCACGCTGGTGACGTCGATCTTGACATCTTCCTCTTTAATGCTGGAGAGCGGCACCGGTAACATGTCATCTACAGGCACGTCCACCATCCGGTCTAGCCCAGACATATGCAGCCCTGTGTCCATCGGTACTTCCGGCTCGTACTTTACCTACGATTTAAATTCCAAATAAATTTTCTGAGCTATTGAATTACAGAAAGCGGTTTGCACCCGAGGTGCACAGATATTTAACTAAAAATATGATCTTTCGCGCAGTCTTTTGATGCTACAATATCTTTAATATAGTAAAAAATGAAGAGGATTTGTCGAGAAGATGAACTACCCCTGTATGCATTTTGCTTCTTCCACTATACGGGTGAGCAGGTAAGGGGCAGCAATATTGCAGCTTTGATTCTTTTTTATAGATTAATTAATAATGAATTAAATCACAAGTAAAGATAGAGTTCAAAATAGCGTGATTCCCTTTGACATGTGTTCGCGTATATTATCGCCTCAAACTTGACAACTAAAGCCTTGCTCAGTTATGCAATAAATATTATCTTTATCAAACATAACAAACTCAAACATAATAATTTGTGTAACAGAACGACATAAAAAACTTTTTATCACAAATGTGAAGCTAAACTAGTTCTCGTCAATATACTCACATCCTCAATCTCTTGCTTAATGACAGGTTTAGGTTCCAACTCCTTCAATCTCTCGCGTTCTCTCTCTCTTTCCTTCTCCCTTTCCCTCTCCCTCTCCCGCTCTCTTTCTACCCGCTCTCGTTCTTTATGGTGCATCTGTTTCATCATGGCCTGTATCTCTGGTAGTGGCACACATATCGGTCTCTTGAGACCGTACAGCGTGTAGAATAAGTCTACCAGGTCGCAGCGAAGTCGCGCGTCGTTTGATAGAAGACAGTTTATGTTGTTCCATATTCTGTAAGGGAATATGTTTTTATTCTCATAGATTAGCTGAATATTATGTGGTACATTGTGACGGTGAAAATATGAAATTCCATAAGGACATTGAGTGTGCTGAAATTTCCAACTTTCTGCCTATCACCTTAGACATTACAAATTCAAAAGAGCGCTAACATACCTTACTAAATTTCAAATTCTACCGACGACATTGGGTTTTAATAGTATTTAATAAATTAAAGAAATGGGTCATGTACCATGAGAATTCGATGAGAATCGAACCTTTTTTGACTTCTAGATGAAATACTGTTTTCTTGGGTAGTATGAGACAGTAATGTATCGCCCACCTTTAGAAATAAAGTATAATAATAAACATACCTATGTACCACAGCCTCAGTGTCAAGCCGATGCCTCTGAGCTCGTTCAAAGGGAGGCATGTTGATGAGCAGACGAGCCAAGCCGTGCCTCACGCACGGATCCGGATCACTTTCTACTGTCGTCAGTAATGATGAAAGGTCCTCGGGTTTACCGTCCACTCGGACGAAGTCTACTAGACACTCGAATGCGGCAAGTCGCACGTCTGTACAGAAATTTATTAGGTTTATAATAATCTCAATGGACAAACTAATGGTTTCTTTCCTGAGTGTTTGAATTTTATCTGTGGTCATAAGTTGTTGTTTCTTTGATCTGCCAATTATTACAAGAGGTTTAATAAATATTTTTATGAGTCTACCTCGGGCTGTCCCGGAGGTTGGATGTAGTACATTATTGGGTAGATCACATCATAGAAATACATCTCTATGGTTAGTTAAATTGAGTAGGGTGAACCAGTTCCGACTTAATATTCACCAACATGGCGTATTTTTAAAGACTCGGCCATCTGCAATTTAAAACTTTAATGTGTACTACCTGACCTAAGTACGGCAGTAGACTATTAAAGTACGGTTGCAGATAGCACAATACTATTAAAATGCTACCATCAAGCTCCATACCAATATACTGTCCATACTGCGCATACGCTCTGAACACGGTCGGTATGCTCGGCAGATGTCCACACTGTTGCAACCGTCGTAACGCGCGCAAACAACTGACGGTCACCGTGTTTTTGTAGCATGGCAACACCTTCTCTAGGTTCAGCACGCGCGTTATCTCTTCCAGGACTAGTCGCGTGTCTGCTGATAAGGAGTCGGCTGTTATGGGAGCACCCTGAAGAGGAAAAAATGTTTTGTTGAATTGGGCAACGTTATGATGAGTTTCCTTTATTTATATCTATAAAAATTAAAAATATTTTTTAATTATTCCTTACAAAAAACAATAAACATTTAAAAATATAAAAAAATTGTAGCCCACCGGTATCGGGATCAGGGTCCGAGCTACCAGCGGTCAGGGCTCCAGAGAGAGGAACCTCCTAACAATACGAGCCGTGTCCAGGAGCACCGCTTTCTGAACCGAACCCTTGATCCAGCTGCCTAACGAGAGCCTCCTCAGTTTATTATTAGTATTATTATAAGCCTATATTGTCCCACTGCAGGGCAAAGGCCTCCCTTCATTCCTTCCATGTAGCGCAACAAAATAAAACAGCTGTTTGTGTTAGTTAATAAGAAATTAAATTATATCAATGTATGTAAAGGACTAAAGGTTCCACGTGTCAATGTAATGGTATTTTGAGCTCTATAGCGCCGGGCTTTGCGTATCTATTAATCTCTAAGAAGAAATGTCGAAAACAACATAGAAATATAATGAATGGTAAAAGTAAACGCGTTACATTAAAGACTATCTAGATTAGCAATTCGATTGCTAATTGCACTTCCGTCAGATAGATAGATAAATAAATTCAATCTAAGATAGATTAGATGGACAGATAGATTGAAAGATGGTTAGATTAATAGAAAGATGGATAGATAGATCGATAGATAGATTATTTATAATACTGACAACAGAACACAAGATATACGGAATAAATGGCGGTAGCGGTCTTATTACTAAAAGCAATTCAAGATTCTTATTAACAATATCAAGAGTATTTATATTGTTACTTACTGGCTGCAATACTGATATAACAGGTGTGATGGTAGCGGCTAAAGCATCGACCAAGGATGCCTTATAATAGTTGTCCGAGAAATGATTCTTTGAGTTGTCATTATATTTGAATAGGTCCAGTAAGAACCGCACAACCTCGGGTGGGCAGATGCCGTGAATGTTCCTTAGACCTGTTCGAAACAAGAATATTTATAGTTCTTCAACGCCTAAGGAATATCAACTTTGTCAGCATTGTAATAAAGTCGATCTGCTCTATTTGATGCCCTCGCCAATCAGCGTACAATGTTTCGACTACTGGGACACTGGCTTCCTCTCTGAGAAGGAGTAGGTCATATATTGTGTCATGGATACTAGCAAATTCGGCTTTCTTTCAATATAGGCAAAGTTGAAATTTCTTTGGCAGTAACAACAATAATATTAAGTACTCACCCGCCATAGCGACCGGTATATTCTTCTGCAAGAAGTAATGCATCAAATTGTCGAAATTGTTCTGTTTGATGATATGTGGTGCCGCGAACGAACCGAACATCTTGCGGAATATCGTCAACATAGCTGGCGGACCCGCCCATGAACTTATCATGGCGTTTGCTACCTACAAATAAATGGATTACATTTCAAATTAGTGATGTCTGTTTATCGATGAGGTTTACATTAACACCGAACTTTAGTTTAAAAATACGAGTTAGCCACATTACGTTTTATAAGGGACCACCATACCAATTTTAAGCATTCTCTACGCAAATACCCAATCCGTAGCACTTAGTTAAAATGAATATGGCACAGGCGAGTACGTAAATTTGTTTGTAAAAATATAATCTAGGATTTATTACTTAGTGTTTCAAAAAAACGCATCTTTTATAATACAGATGTGTTTTTTTTTGGAACACTATTGCTAATAAATTGCGTTTTGTAAAAAAACTCAAATTATTTCAAGTGTCGTTATTATTATTATAGCACTGGAATTCAGGGTCAAAGTGTAGACTTGCTTCATCTTGAAATATATTAGCAAAATCCTTCTCACCTTAGTCAAACAATGCGCAGCCCTGCACCTAATCTTATAATACGTCTGCTCGTTCTCTATGACGTCAGTGAGCGCCTTCCTCGTGGCCGGCTCGGGGTAGTTGTGCAGCGCGTCTATGGCCTCGCTCTGGGCGGTGACGTCACGCTCGTGACGTAGCTGGTACTGCCACTGGTAGTCAGGCTGGGATATCACTGTACCACGCAATAGTGACATCTCGGGGTCCAGACGGATCCATAGGACGGGTGAGTCGCTAGAAAAAATATTAAGATTGTAGGATACATGCCTGTTGCAGCCTAATTTTGTATACATTTCTGATTCGAAATAGTAGTGTATGTGGTAGTAGACTTCATAGAATATCCTAGGAACTTTTGTCCAGAACTTTAATTTTGAAAAAGGAATTACAAATATAGTTGTCAAGAGTCGAGAGTGAAGACAAGACCGTTTTACTTATAGGTAAACGATTACCAAATATCTGTTGAGTTTGCAAGCAAATTGTCGTTTGAGTGACGTTAAATAAAGAGGCCATATTCTTTCTATGCTAGATCTTTCTACATCTAGACCTCACAATAATCCAACCCCTAACTACAACCTCTTATTACTCAGTAGTAAGGCCAACAACAAAAAATAGTGACCGTCACATCCAAATAATTTTGTCTTACAAAAAAACTTACTCCATAGCAGACAGGTCCATATCGACCTCCTCCCCTGTGCACAAGGGGATCTTCTTCTTCTTGTTCCTCCGACTCTTGCTGTGGCACGTGATGTCCGCCTTAACCACCGTGTTCTCTATCTGCAGCATATGCTTGAACGTGCCGTCCAACTCCTGCAGTTGGACCAGTAGGGGACCGACGTACTTGCGTATGCCGCGCTCGTGGACGCAGTCTTGACGGATTTCTAGTTCTACTGTGTTTCTAGAAGAATTATTTACGTTAATCAAATCTGAATGTTAGTTAGACACAGAATAATAAGAGAATGGAGAGTTCATCTTTATTATTATTTTATTCATTCTTTCTACTTAGTGTCATAAGAGCATGCGCTATGGAAGTAAAACGTTCTTCTTCTCGAAGAGAATGAACCAAATTTTGTCCGCCCAGTATGTAGCGAAATAGAAAGCTCTGTCAGTTGCTAGGTAACACTGTACAATATAGGTTACATTATACAATATCCATATAGCTACCACCTAAGGAGTTGTAAAAAGAATAAAGCCGAAAAAGATTTCCCGAAAGATCAAAATAAAAATTCTGTGTTTTAAAAGCTTACCTTTTGCGATTGAACACGGAGGTAAGTTGAAACTTCGCATGACCACCAGTTCGTACCCACTGGTCGACAAACACCGCCATATCTTTACCAGTTACCGTAAAGATGGCCTTCACAAAGAGATTGGTTGACAACAATAGATGGCCCCAGAGACCACTGCCTATCTTAGTGTTGGCCGCATTAGTGGCTAAGGACAGTTGCTTATTGAACACTTGAAGCAGCAACTCTTGGCCGATACGTTGTTCTAACATCCGCAGTACTAAGTGAGATTTTTTGCGCATTATCTGAAAATGAATAAAGGTAATGTTATGTTACTTTTTCATAGATGAAACACTAGGGAGAAGTGAAAAGCTGCCGTTTTTGAGAGAATTGAATGGGATAATAGTTGCGAATTTATGTATCAGCGAACTCTTTTAGTTTGTACTCTATTTGGGGTAGTCTATGATTATAAAAATAGTCTACTATTATAAAAATAAACTTACCTCAATGTATCGCGGAGACATTGTGTTCACGTTCCTGACAGGAAAATAAAACACGTCTTTGGCTTCTACACGCGCCCCACTTGCCGGGGGTTGCCAAGGATCTAAGACTATTCCACCATATTGTTCTTCATATGCTACAACCTAGGAAATCAGAAAATAGAATGAATATGGGCATGTTCCAGAGTCCAGACTCCAGATAGCCATTATCTACCAGAAAAATTGAATAAGATAATAGCGAAAAGTATCTCAAAAATAAATACGGACATTTGTGGTGAAACAACCGAAATCTTATGTTATGACGTGGTGACTGGATACTTTGAAAATTTCCAGCTAAAAGTTACTTATAAACATACAAGTAATATTTATAAAACTTTAATTAAAGTTAA
This sequence comes from Noctua janthina, assembly GCA_963576755.1. Lineage (NCBI taxonomy): Eukaryota > Metazoa > Arthropoda > Insecta > Lepidoptera > Noctuidae > Noctua > Noctua janthina. Next base: position 5,471,876 of record OY755058.1, read on the forward strand.
AGTAATTTCACTGTCTATGAAAATGACCAAACTTTTTTTTAAAAGCATTGTTTATCTCACCTCCTGCAACTCTTGATGTATAATGTACCTGTACTCATTATTTCCAAAACATTTCTTAGAGTACAGACCACACATATAATCCGGTATTCCCTTAGCCAGCCAAAGATCTGACCAGTTCTGCATAGTTATGAAACAGCCAAAGAATTGCTCGGCCACTGCTTGGGCCATGGCCTTGCGACTCATGTATGTCTGGTCTATGATGGCGATTGAGTGAAGGAGGTGTGTACTTAGGATTGACATTGTTGTGTATGCTGTAGCGTCATCTTCGGTCTGTGGAAAAAAGGTTTTTGTAAAGGAGTAACTTTTTTAGCAATTAACAAATCAAAAAATTTGATGTACATAATAAGATCTTCATTTAATGACAACTTTTAGAAAATTAAGTTGAGCACTCCATTATTACTAATAGATCTGTGGTTCTATGACGCAAAGAGGTTTGGATAATTTGGTGTGACGAATTTTGATAAAAAATTAAAACATGTAGTGTAGGGGAAGGTAACCTCTAATCTTAGTGCTTTCTAGATTTTCTATTGTCATAAATAGCCACTTAAGAACCCAAAACAATGTCACTTATAAAAATGACATTATACAATGTATGTGTTGACTTTATTACTAACCTCATCAACAAAGACTTGCTTATAACAAGGATATGGATATCTAGTAGAAAGAGTTTCTTCATAAAACTCAAACGCCTCATGTAAATACCGCACAGTATTCTTCAATATTTGCAGCAAGTGGGGCAAGCAGTAGTGTGTCACTTCATTCATGAAAGGATCTACATAGGTTTCAAACGGCCTGAAAGAAAGAAATAAAAATATGTTCAGTATTTCTCACATTAGTTACATTTTAGAAATGGAATAAGAATCTCTCTTTCTAAAGATTCTAAACAGCCATCATCTTGATTTTGCCAAGGCATGATAAATTGAAGGTATGTATAGTATATATATGTGAGTTGTAGCTACACTAATTCATACAATATAATGCTGAATAGAAATACAAGCAATTTATGCATAAAACTCACCCAATAGCCAAAGCAATATTCGGAGCACAAGCAGGAGTATTGACCAGATAATGGAAGGTCTTTCTCCTGTGATCCGGAGTGTATATCACATCCACAAGCTCCCCACAAGACACCGCAGTCAGACTTTCATCAACGGTGAACTCTAGCTTCCAAGTGCATGGCTCCGCAAAGCTGTCCACACAAGGGAACCAGAGGCGGGCTGCGTGACCGTAAGTATACATGTGAGCAGATTTCTATAAAATAAAAGAAAAAATATTTTTTTTGTGCATTTGAAAATATGAGAATATTTATAGTCTCAAAGTTATCCAATAAATAAACTTTTTACCCCCAAGTCTGATGACCACTTAACTAATATCCAGTCTAATATTGGTATTTTAATGTAATTAACTAATGAGCTGAGAACTATTTGACTTGTCATCAATTTGTTAATACAAAAGTAGAGTATTCTTTATAGCTCGGTATTTAATTTACCTCCACTAAAGATCCATCTCCTTCAGGCACAACAAAGTGCATTCCACCCTGAGGAGATTCAAGGGAGAACTCAATACCAATGCGCAGTCCCCTCCCTTCTCCAACTAGGTGTGCTGCTTCTTCCGGTATCTGGACATGAAGCTCCCCTGAGTTATGATCCGGGTCTATCTTTTGGGCAGCAGATAAATGAAACTGAGAGAAGACTTCCAAGGATCTCCTGAAAATAAGAGAATGGAGAATTTATGATGTACTGTTTATGATGTAGCTTATACCCATGACTTGCCTTAATGGGATCGGTAATTGTCCCATGGGTATGGATAAAATAGCTGTGTAAATCCAGGTTACAAACTATCTGTTTGTCACATTAATCAATTAATTAATTAATCATTTAATCCAAATTTGTTCAGTGGTTTGTGTGTAAAAGAGTAACAAACATCCATCCATCTATCCAATCATCCTCACAAACTTTCACATTTGTTTTGAAAAGATTGTAAAATGGTTGTGGCCAAATAATGTGCAAAACGCACAGGTGGCAGACATAAGCAGGCTGTGACAGGGGTTTAAAAACACTCTTTTTTTGGCTGTCATGTAAAGAACAGTGAAAAGTTGGTCTGGAGAGTAATAAAATGTCAGTTTCGCACTGAACGTGTTTGGATTATTATGAAACAGTCATTTAATTGAATGCTACTACTCTTCAAAAGATTGTAGTAGACTGATTTATCATATTATATTGAAATGATTGCCCTTGAGGCATTATTTGGAAGAGAGGATCACATAGGTAAAGACTAAACCAAGCTGCGAGTTGCGATATTAAAGGACAATTACATGGCAGGAGTAGAGGGTTGTTGCAGCAATAATATGTAATTAAAATACTTACGTATTGGGGTCAGCTTGACAAATATCCAGAAATGGGTCAAAATATTGGAAATTTGCTTCATACTGATCATTGAGGCACACCCGATAAATACGACACTGTTTCGCATTAAGCCGAATGTAACGAAGATTATCTTTTAGCGGAACGATGGTCAGTTCTACAAAGCCCTGAAAAAAATAACACGCCAAATGTTAGAAAACAACTGTTTCATTCTATCATGAGTAGTAAGATTAATTTTATAAATAATTCAATGATGTTACAATAACGCTTCTCCTTTCGAAACTGATCCCCGTCAAACTCAGAATCTGATGGGCTGTAATGAAATAAACGTGAATATTAGTAAAATAGCTATTCATAAACAACACCACTGTGATACAAACAAACTAAAATTTTATGATACTTATAGTTTAAATGGGCGACAATTGTCGCCCGTCCGTTCCTTTTTCATTGTTGATTAATGTTTTCAATCATTTCTTTAGTTTGAAGGTGCATTTAGATTTAATTATTATATTTTCTTTCCAGAAATTCTATAACAACACCACAGAGTACTTTTATATATAGGTAGGCACAACACATTGATTGAATTGATAAAACTATAGACAATAAAGACGTGCGTGTTTTGTTTTTAAAACTTTGCCTGTTTAGATACGTATCTTTTCAGAATCGTGTTCTCTTTGATCATGATTGTAACGAATTTAAATGAAGCAACGGCAACGCGACAGTGTTTGTGTTTTGTGAAGTAAAAATATAAAATACTACACCACAATATCGTAGATGCGTGAATTTTAACTGCAGGATGTTTTACAAAAATGTATGTGTTGTTGAATCAAAAAAACCTGAACATCAATTGACTGAGCACAAAGCAAACAGAATTTGTAACTGATTTGTTTTGTTTCAATCGTATAACATTTAAACTACACGTCAGCGTCGATTCATTATGCATCCACATGCATTCCATAGCATGCCTAGATGCTGTACCTCACACCCAGACATAAAGTTCTAAGGGCCTTATTGTGCCGTGTGCGTTTGCAGTTATGCTGTTATAAGCTGAAAGATTTTGTGTTTTACAACAAATCAATGCAAGCGCTCGCACTGGTCGTTTTTTGAAGCCCGTGACTGACGATCATTGTACAGTCGTCAGCGCACCAAATTACTACAAACTGTCAAATTCCTCACTCGATGAGCTATACTTGTTTGTTTCCCCCGGCTCAAAAAAACTACACTGAATATAATAAAGATACAAGGGAATTACTATTTTCATTCGAATGTAATAGTGTAATTACAGGTTTTCAAACAAAGCTCAATTTATTTATAATTAATCGTAGTTTTCTGAGCTTACTATTTAGTAATAAAAACTAAACGGTCACATCGTGTCACCTCTAGAGCTGTCAAAACAAGAAAGAGATGAAATGATAGAAACGGAGGTCCATTGCGTTATTACGATTATTGTTGGAATATTGTAAAATTCGTAGCCGCTGGATATTGTGTTAAAATAATTTGTGGGTTGTGTGAAATTTGTGTAATTAAATGTTACGACAAAACTAGTTTTCATGTTTATTTTCGGTTTTAATGATCAAAATGTGGGACTCACCATACTTGACTTGTTTGGTTTTGTATATATTTTCGTTCCAAATTATTGTTACTAATTCACGCACGTCTAATGTTTGGAAATTGAACGCGGAAGAAGACCAGATTGTCGACGGTAGTACACTGTCTCAGGTCAGTCAGAATTCTAATAATATGTCGGTAAACTTTTATATAATCAATGCACTACATATTCATCAAACGTATGTACCTTTCATTCTGTTATTCTAGACCTCATAATGCCCACGTTTGCCTTGAATTAATTTTCTTTAATGTAATGATAATTCTTAAATGATATTTCTATCATGAGGGTACAATCTGGCAATGTTTTGTTGTAATATTAAAGTTTTTAAAACTGTAAAATAATTTTAGGATGAATCTGATAAAACAAGAATGGGTGAAGAGGACCCTGTCTTCAATATAATAACATCTACAGTGTACTATGGGAACACATGGACGAAACATGGCTTTGATATGTTTTGCACAGATTGTCAAATATATGAGCAGCAGAGGTAATTTATTTAATTTTATGTTAATTTATACATAGAAGAGTGGTTTTTTATTATTTAATATTTAGTACATCTGTTCAGAGATTTGTGTATAAAAACTTGCAGACCAACAACATTGTCTATGAGTCCTTGGGAAATTAACACATGTATGAATAGACACAAGTAGGCCTGTAAATAAGGAGTGATGTTTATCAATTGTGTTAAGAACTCTTTATAACATCCTACTCATCAGAATTCATTATTATAATGCCAATATTTGTTTAATTGAACTACCTAGAAAGCTAAATAATGACTATTCCTAAGCAAATTTAAATTTTTAATGCTGCATGATAATTTTTGCCTTAAAAAAACAGAATTCAATAAAAACAACACAAATAATAAATTTAATGCTTTTAAATAAATTATTTTAATGTTCCTATATAACTAAAGTCACCTTTAAAGTAAACTGAGGTAAATTATATAGAAGATGGAACTTCATTACTTTTATTATTCAGTAAGATGACATTGAACATGCAACCTTCATGTAAAGTACATAAATATTCTTCTTGTATGAACAGATGCTTGCATTAATTAAAACTATAGGGTTTTACTTACACTTACACACACAGAAATACTATTTAAAAAAACTCACCTGTTTACACTGATGGGTTAGGTAAGATGCACCTAATGGTACACCTAGTTTTGTATTTGTGAGTAAAAAGTACAACCTTTTAGTAGCATGATTTAAATATCCATAAAAATAAGTCAAACATTTTATTTTGAACATCTGTAGCCAGCTGAGGACAAGGTGTTGTTTGGGAGAGGCCTATGTCAAGAAGTAAACTGCAATAGTCCCAATCAGTTGATTGACCTACTTATTGTTTTTTTTCTAACTGAGGAGAAAGAAGAGGGGTTTCTCAATTCAATTTATACTGGGTGTAACATAAAGGGTATAGTCATGAAAGGATTGCTGCAGACCATCAAACTGAACAACTTTCTCCATGGGTCCAATATCGAAAATGCGATAAAAATCGCAGCTGTCCCATACTAAATTTCAATACCTACTCGACCCAAATGTATGTGACAGCTGATAATTTTTTCGCATTTACGATATTGGACCCATGGAGGAAGTTGTTCAGTTTGATGGTCTGCAGTAATCCTTTCAAATGACTATACCCTTTCTGTTACACCGTGTATATATATTTTTTCTTTTAATGTAAAATATCTTTTCTTCATTTAATCTTAAAATATTCTTTGCAGAGCTGGTGTAGAGAATAGTGATGAAACAACGCCGGCTGAAATAAATGGTGATGCGGACGACGAGTACTTAGATTGCGGCAAAGCTGTCAATTTCACATACTATGACAACCTGGTCGGAGTGGCCAGACGTCATAGACATCCAAATGTACCTGAACCACAGGTAAATAACTTTTAGAAAACAGGATATTTGAGTCTCAATCTGGCTAGGTATATTAGTTACCTACACAATTTACTATCGTAAGATTTTATTATAAAAGGGACATTAGTATTATTTTTGAGGTCATGACAACGTTTTTCTAATACAGTTCTTTTTATTTAGATAAAAAGTACTGTATAAGAAAAAAGTTTCTAAAATCTCTAGATAATTTTCTTAAAAAATTTAAAACAACAGATTATTTCACAAATCCAAACATTGATAAACAATGAGAAGTTTGCTGTTAATCTTAAAACCACCATGTCAGTTTATAACACTTATTTGTTTTTGATATGAAGTGATAAGATTATGATGTATTATCTTAATTTTATTAAACTACATGAAATATATACATAAAGCAACAAAATATGAAAAAAAAAATGTATTTCCTGTTTTTACACTTACAGCTGAGAGGGCAGACATCATAGTTGAGAAAATGAGACTTAAAAAAAAAACATATTATCTGTTGCCGGAAATTATTATATCTAACAATGTACAGTCGCCTGCTAAGTTATAAGCAAATTATAAGTGATTTGGAGATATGAAAGTAGTCAAAGAAATTTTTTTTCATAAACTAACCATTTCTATCTATGTTGAAAATAGTATGTCTCCAATTTATACTTATAAAATCAAATTAATAAAAAATCATGATTAAATGTTTTTTTATAATTCCCTTTCAAATTACCTACTGTTTAATGCTTTTGAAGATGATTGTACTTGTAATATAACTAATTTTCGTGTGTTTTCCTCTTAAATCAAGTTACAAGGAAAAATATACAGAAACAAACATAACATTGACAATAATTACGCATGTAAACGTTAATATTATTTTTTTTCCTTATAATATAATTTAATAACAGTACCTGGACGACTGAGCTCTGCTCGGGTGAAAATAGAGAAAACGATTTTTCTCATAAATGAGACCCAGCTAGTTCAATTTTTCGCTCCCGTAAACGCCTATATTGCAACTTTCATCAAAATCGTTGGAGCCGTTTTCGAGAACGATGCTACCGCGTGCGGTAGCATTCCCGCTGATTTCGATTTCAATCCTAATAGTACCTAACCTACGTAGGCATAGTATAAATATATTATTATTACCGTGACGTAGGTATTACCGTGATGTATGCATAGATTGCATAGTTATTGTCTGAGATCTGACTTGCCGTCGACATAATTTCGTCGGTGCATTATCTCATGCTGAAACTAGGTTTACTAGTGATCTCGCTACAGCACGGCTTAGCATTCGTAATCACCTATTAAGGATTAGAAGGTTAGTACAATCGCGGGCAAAAGTGATCAACCACACTTTTATGCGCCCTTAGTCATAATGTTAAACTTCAACTAGGAAAGAAGTGATGATCTTCAATCGGCTGAGCAGATTTTCTTGAAACGTAGCTAAGAATACTCTCGATTAAGACAAGACAAAAAAAAAACTTAAACAATTTCGGTTCATTCGTTCAGGAGCTACGATACCACAGAGAGATACGCACTTCAGACTTGTAACACGCCTCTTTTTTGGTCCGGTCGGGGGCTAAAAAGTGGCCAACCGCCAATGCCCGCTGTTGTACAGAAAATTACTGTTTTCTGTGAAATCAGTAATGGAACAAAACTTTTGCTTTTTTACATTACAACTATCTTTATAGGTGTCCCTCATATTCCCAAAGAAGAAATCGAACGGTTTGTCGCCGTCCGAAATAAATGGTTTCGAGAAGCGTCTCAAGAAAGCTAAGAGAGAGAAACCGAAGTCTGTACAGCTGTACAACCAGATTGGAAACTTCTGGAGGATCAAAGGGGACACGCGGCAGTCCATTGAGTGTTTCAGGCGCGCACTCGCCGTGTCTCCTTATAATGCGGAAGTAAGTGACCATTTTAACAGTTAAATTGATTTTCAGCTGCATCTATGGAAGTTGCGCCTGTGTTCCCTACCACCTACATACAAGACACTAGACACAAATGCTCCGATTCGGCAAGTCGTATATCTTGCTCGCTTTCGTAATGCCAAAAAAAAACACTAAAATAACTTTACATTCGGAAGTCGGTGACTTTGTTTCATTGACTTTTATGCCACCGACTTCCGAAAATAGTTATTTAGACATTTTTAGTATTTTATAGAAGTAAAAAAAAATATTTTGCCCTTTTTAGTTGTAGTATACCACACACATTCTTGTAACGAATCAATTTTACATTGTAACTAGAAGTAATTTAGATCATCATCATCATCATCTGCCTAGCCTTTTCCCAACTATATTGGGGTCGGCTTCCCGTCTAACCGGATGCAGCTGAATACCAGTATTTTACATGGAGCGACTGCCTATCTGACCTCCACAACCCAGTTAGTACTGGGTAATACGATACCCCTTGGTAAGACTGGTTGTCAGACTTTATGGGTCACTGACTGCCTAACGACTGTCAAAGATCTACAAATGACAGCCGGGACCAACGGCTAGAAGAACGACGACTAGAAGTAATTTAGATATAGGCTAAGAAAAAAAATCGATAGAATGGAACCAATCGGAAAGTATATCCTAACACATAAAAAAATAATTTTTCAAATCGGTTTATAAATGACGGAAACATGAGTTAAAAAAAAAAAAAATATAACCGAATTGAGAACCTACTCCTTTTTTGAAGTCGGTTAGAAAAAGATAGATATACGAATACGACTTCTCCAAATATCGAAGCGTTTGTGAATACGGATGCCTAGTCTGTTTCCTTTATATTATTAGCTCATAAAGGGTGTAACCAACTCGCACTCGGAAACAAAAGCCTATCGTCCATGTCTTGACGGTTTGCTTCTACGACTAGATAATGTCATCGACACATGATACTGTTTATCTAGAAATGTTTTGGCAAGCTAGAAGTAGGTCGTTCCGTCATAGACCTCATCGTCCGCTTCCTATATGGCTTGATCGAGGTCAAGACCAAACCTATCAGTAATTTAAAAAAAAGGTAGAGGGCCAGGTCAGCATAATGTGCGAGAATGCACTCATCATCTGCCTAGCCTTTTCCCAACTATGTTGGGGTCGGCTTCCAGTCTAACCGAATGCAGCTGAATACCAGTATTTTACATGGAGCGACTGCCTATCTGACCTCCACAACCCAGTTAGTACTGGGTAATACGATACCCCTTGGTAAGACTGGTTGTCTGACTTTTTGGGCCACTGACTACCTAACGGCTGTCAAAGATCTACAAATGACACCCGGGACCAACGGCTTAACGTGCTTTCCGAGGCACGGAGGAAACTCGGTATGTAATGGGTGGTCACCCATCCACAGACCAACCTAGGCAGGCACGGCTTAACCTAAAGATCGATCCGAGCGGCTGTTATTATTTAGCCACGAGCTCCTCAATTGCGAGAATGCACTGACATTATCAATATGTCATATCGGGAGATGTATTCTGATCCAATCGATGCTCATTGCCTTTTGTACCTACTAAAATATTGTGTCAACATATTATGCCTATTCTGGTCGCAATCGACTCTGGCTTTAATCCTGAAAATAACATTGGCAGTGAGCAAATAAGCGTTATTTCTGTCATTTGTAGATCTTTGACAGTCGTTACTGGTAGTCAGTGGCCCGAAAGTCTGACAACCAGTCTTACCAAAGCGTATCGTATTACCCAGTACTGATTAGGTTGTGGAGGTCAGATAGGCAATCGCTCCATGTAAAATACTGGTATTCAGCTGCATCCGATTAGACTGGAAGCCAACCCCAACATAGTTGGGAATAGGCTAGGCAGATGATGACTGTTTTCTATGAGACTATGAAAAATAACATATCTGGAAGAGAATACCATATGATCAGCAGAAATTGAAAACTAGCGTGTGCAAAACCTTTTTGTTATGAGAACTTGATAATATTATAATAATTGTTTTTCAATTTATATGTAAACTTCGTTTGTTATAAACGTAGTCATGGTTATTGCCATAATAAGCACACTTATAGGGAAACATAAATCGTTAGGAACCGACTGGCGCGCGTGTAATATCACAGGCCCTAGCACGATCGCGCCGCGCGATCGATTCGATTTACACGTAACGTAAATATGTCATTGAATCGAAAATACAATTATTCTATAGCATTTTAGTTAATTTGAAGGGTACAGGCAAAGAACAGGGTATGTCCTAATCGATTATGAGAAAAAAGCGAATTAAAGTTTAGAAGTTGTAATATTTTTATTGACATTAAACTATGCAGTAACTTTTACTTAAAGCTAACAATGACTTATTATTAAACTTATTTTTGTTTAAATAATACTTTTTAGTTATTGTCATAAACTAAAATAAGAAAAAAAAAACAACCATAACCATCTTACAAAAAGTAAAAAAACAAGGAATGTCCATGGCTTGGCTTCACAGAGATAAACAAGGAATGTCAATACATAAACATTTTTTAAAGTATTTATGCACACTATGCGAACATTAAAGATCGAAATTTTGTCGAAAGAAAAAATCTTTACGAGCGGGATTCGAACCCGCGACCTACCGGGTAAAGATAAAATCTCTTCTGAGGCTGCTCATCCTCTTAAGACAAAGACAATATAATCATTCATATGTTCCCACTGCTGGGATTCAGATACGAGCCTACGTGGTGTAGCAGTATTGTGCTGAAATAAATAGCAATGTATTAAATGCCTACGCTGTCTGGGTTCGAACCAACTACCTGCGACTTGAGTTGTTCCACTACCAGTACTTTACCATAGTGACAAGGAATAGTAATACAAAAGCCAAAATTATAGTCTCAAGCTCTAATCTAAAAATTAATTTATTTATATTAAAGTGGTAAGTAGGTGCTACACTCTTACCGAGTTCACAGACGGTTAACCACTTTTCAACCGTATCACTTAGGGCATAAGGTTGAAAATTAGCAGACCGTCAGTGAACTGTACCGGTATTAAAAGTGGAAGCTAATTTATTATTCCATATCTACTTACTTTAATGTGACCATAGGGCTTACCTCACTATAAAAAGTTTTTATTACATTTCTACTATGCGCGGTCATTGGACACCTAATTAATTACTTCACACATACAAAAGTAGACAGTAGAGTTATGTATTTATGAGCTATATTTGAAACCAATTTATAAGGAAAGGTCAATACTATTATTGATTGAGCCACGTCATTGGTGTCGCATGACTCTCTGGATGTTGTTTGACAGCTTGACATACATTATAACATAATTTCACTCTTAAACACTATAGCTTTTTCTAAAACGGTAAGCTAAAATGAAGTCCCAGAAAAGCCTAGTTAAGTCTAGTGTTCTATGAGGTCCTGAGTTCGATTCCCAGGTCGGGCAGTGTTATTGGTTATTCCATCAGTCATTTCTCAGTAGCAGCCACGGAGTGTGGATTTGTGCCGGGTTGATGGCAATATGCTCGCCCCCTATTACAGTTTGCATGAGATTTAAACATAACTGCCAAAATGTGGGAGTCCTATTAGTTAAACGTCTAGGTACCTAACCCTTCAGGGATTACTAGGCGTTATTTTAACTCGGCAAAAATCCAGACTCCGACTGCCCCTTTTATTTTAGCAAACACAGTACCACTTAACGAGTCTGAGAATGAACCCCAGACAGGTGACCCGGGGACCTCGATTAGTGGTAGGGATTCAAAATTATACAGGGTGTAAACGGAGCCTTCACGAAGCCGTCAACCAAGCATTCTGTACACCAAACTAAGTAGGTACCCCTACGCAAAAATTATTGCTGGGAAACGATATTTTTTTAAACATTGTGCTGATGGATGCTTTGAATAGTAAACAGGTCATTGTGGTAATTAAAGTAAATTTATAACCTTAAAAACTAGTATTTAAAAAAAACTTGAGAAAAAATTAGAACTTTGAGACCTCAAATATCTCCGTAACTACGTTCCCAAAAAAAAAAAAAAAGGTATGGTCCAGAACAAAAAAATGTTCGCAATACCGGGGAGAACAAGTACCTACCTTACGGCTTCGTAAAGGGTCTTTTTACACCCTTTATATGTATACATAACCGCACGCAAAAACCGCGTTTCGGACGTTGAGTTGCGGACACCAGCCCGTTCTACAATACAATACAAACCCAACCCGTTTTCCCTTAGGGGTCAGAAACTACCTGGACAAGTACCAACACAACTTGGGGCTGCAGTCTCGACATAGATAGCGACAAAAATCGGTCGTTAAGTCATAACGATGTCAAATTTCTTTAATAGATTCTCATCTTTATTTCGAAACCTTAAGGTTGAAAATCTATTAAAGAAATTTGACATCGTTATGACTTAACGACCGATTTTTGTCGCTATCTATGTCGAGACTGCAGCCCCTGGTACAATAACTTATTCCTGTTGCGTCGTCCCCGTTCCTTCATCTGATAATAGATGCACGTCTTCGGTTGCGAGTACTACGCACCTGGACCTTTGTATAGATATCCGTGTGACATTTAATAATTGATACTTTATGTATGCATGTAAGAAGATAGCAGTGGCGAAGGTTCCTTAGAACTCGATTCCTACCGGCTTCCCTTTGAAAAATTGCACAGTTTTCTATGGACAAATAATATAATCACATTAAAGATATGTACTCCGGCTTACCCCTTACAAAAATTGACCCTTCGCTACTGGAAGATAGTACTAAGTATGCAATGTTATAAAATAAAATAATAATAATTGCAAGATAATACAATGTTTGATATTTTTTATACGCAAACCCAGCGTAGGGAACTATTGCTGTTTTTGAATCGGAAGGTCGCAGGTTCAAACCCTGCTCGCACTAGAATTTTTCTTTCCATGTCAAAAACAGCAATGTTTGATAGTTCAATAAGATTTATGTTACCACACATAAGTATGGCTTCGCGGTATTTATGAACAGAATCTTTTTCCTTAGACGTCGTAAAATGAGATTAGAGGTATCTGCAACAAGAATGCGTGTTTCCTTCCTTATCAGTTACTTACGTTAAATAATATACACATTTATCACATTATTTCTTATTTGAAATTCCAAATGAATCCATAAAGACTACCGATTATGAAAACAGGGATTTCGTAGGTTTTACTATGGGACCGAAACCGGGTTCCGCATGTCCTAATAATGATAATGTTCAACTAAAAGTTATTTAATACAAGCCATTCTAAAATAATATAATAATATTAGAATCTTGTAAAATTTCATAAAAAAAATTACTCTTAATACAACGCAGAGACGGCGTCAGTTGATTCTATAGATATAGAATAGAATAATCATTTATTTCAATCAATACAGGTTCATAAAATTCAACATAAACTAACACATCTTAAACTACAGGTAGGTACTTACCTAACACTAAATATTTCGATTGCTCGGCAAATAATGACCAAAATATTTAAAATGTTCAACTCTTTTAAGTGGTGGAGGAGCTCGTGGCTAAATAATAACAGCCGCTCGGGTCGATCTTTAGGTTAAGCCGTGCTTGCCTAGGTTGGTCTGTGGATGGGTGACCGCCCATTACATACCGAGTTTCCTCCGTGCCTCGGAAATCACGTTAAGCCGTTGGTCCCGGCTGTCATTTGTAGATCTTTGACAGTCGTTAGGCAGTCAGTGGCCCAAAAAGTCTGACAACCAGTCTTACCAAGGGGTATCGTATTACCCAGTATAGACTGGGTTGTGGAGGTCAGATAGGCAGTCGCTCCATGTAAAATACTGGTATTCAGCTGCATCCGGTTAGACTGGAAGCCGACCCCAATATAGTTGGGAAAAGGCTAGGCAGATGATGAACTCTTTTAAGTGGTGTTCCACATAATTTTTTGTCAGGTATCGTTGCCTGACGTTTTCCTCTGGCCTGAGAAACCATGCATTCACTCTTCTTGACGTTATAAATCAAGCCATGGCTGTGAGCGTACTTTTCACATAATGCCCAACAGTCCAAACAGAAGATTTAACAAAGAAGTTCTATGTTTAATTCCTAGACATTTTCAAAGTAAGTCATGGTTTCCGCTCGAAAACTCGCTCAAATCAGGACCGTGTGTCGTCATTATGCTTCTAGGCTTATGTTTGACTGCTCTAATTTTTCTACTGCCGGCCAAAGCTGCACTCTAAACGGTGAAGGAGAACCCAGCTGGGCCTGCTGGCTGGATTATGGCTCACTCCCTCTCGTGGCCCATCAGTGGGAACTAGAACAGGCTGATTATGTGGCGTTGGCAACATTTCTACACCATAACCTTTCATCTAACTTTAGCTACAAAGATAAAATCATTAGGACGTCACCTTATTGGTGAGGTTCTTCAGAAAGGTCAGGTGCGTAGTACTCGCAACCGATGTGCGTGTATGATCAGATGTATGAACGTGGACGAGGCTAAAGGAGTATGTAAGGATCGTAGCAGGTGGCGTTCTATGTGTTTCTGGGATAACGGTGTATTTATGTATTTACGAGTATGTATAAATTAATTCTTCTTTTAACCAGTTCCTGTTAAACCAGCGCTGGTAAAGTTACAGGTTGATTCTTTCTTGTTAGACAAAGTTCTCTAACGTTACATTCCATCTTACTTTATCCCTCATTCCACTTTCAACCAGGTCCTGCTAAACCTCGCAAGGGTACTATTCACCCTGCAGTATTTGGACGACGCGATCTACCTGACGCGCCGATCGCTGGAGGTACAGCCCCCGGATCGCAGCGCGTGGCAACAGTACTTCACGCTCGGCGAGATATTCAAGGCATATGGACATTATCAGGTATGTTTGAAGCTTTTGTGGACGCCTGCTTTATTATTTACTGATCAAATGATCAGTCTTCAAATCTTAAACAATTTAATATCTATCTTGCCTCCATCAAAGGTCCCGGGCACAGTTTATTATTTTTGATCCATTCTTAATTTTTTTCGGCACATTGGATTTCGAATTGTGTGCCGTGACTTTGTCAAAATAAATGTGAAGTATAGACAAGTCTTATAGCTTGCTAAAATAATAACTCGTTTCTAAAGCCCACGAAAAAAAAGATATAATATGCAGAAATCTTCTAGATACCTAATTTCTTGGTAATTGTTCAACGTGTTTCGATAGTCATGGGGTAAATCCGCAGACGTAAAACCCCATTTTGATCCTACATTTAATTCCTTTTATAAAAAAATCCGACATAGGATATTATGTTTTAGCTTCCTAAATGGTATCCAATGTGTACAATTTAGTTCTAAAGAAGTTTAGTAGAGGAGTGATTTGAGTTTGGCGTAGAAATAAAACAAAAAAACAATTTAGAGTAACGTCTAAACAAGTTTGGTTTTGCTTTGACCCAGCATTATAATCCCTCAGGATTAGCAAACACATACTTCATTGCTGCTTTAAAAGGTGTGATACTATAAAACCCTGTGCAGGAAGCGGCAATGCACCTGAGGCACGCTCTGGACTTGAAACCGGACTATGAACCCGCTATGGCAGCGTTGAAAGACATCGAGAATACGCCGGAAGCTTCAGTGCATGTCTATACACTCCTTATTATTGTGTGTTTGGTAAGCGTGTGTTTTTTTTTTTTCTAATACTTTTAGCACATGTCCCTCGTCCCGTAGACAGGGGCTGCAGTCTCGACATAGATAGCGACAAAAATCGGTCGTTAAGTCATAACGATGTCAAATTTCTTTAATAGATTTTCAACTTTATTTCGAAACCATAAGGTTGAAAATCTATTAAAGAAATTTGACATCGTTATGACTTAACGACCGATTTTTGTCGCTATCTATGTCGAGACTGCAGCCCCTGGTTGGTTTTTTTTTTTGCTGTCACTTTGTGCCATCTGCGACGGCCATTCGTCGCAGATGCAGTGCGTCGTTTAGCGTGAAGAACTTTTTGACTGACATTATTATGTAATTTGTAATAATGTTTGCGTAATTTCTGAAGACTGGTTGATATCGTCTCGTATGGATTTATCTCTATATTACGTACAGCATTACAGATGTAAATGTAGAAATGTTGTATTCTGTGTTCACCGAACTGTGACATAGATTTTTCTTATCTAGGCTTTGCACATATTAATCAGTTTGATCTGGTATAGGCCTTTCGGGGAACGTAAAAGCTTATTATATGACAAAGCTTTTTTCCAATATTTTTTTGTTCTTTCGTCATTCATTAGTGTTAAGGGCCTTTGCTGATAACTACAGTTGATTTAATTGAAATCCAGTTAAATATTTTATAGGGATGTATATAAGGATCATTCTTTGAATAGGTACTTTTCCTTTCTTTTAGAAAAAACCGTTGCCCCACACTAGGAATTTCTCCTGTATCATTGGTGCGTTTACAAACATTTAAATTCACATACACAAACAGCCAGACCCGGAACAACTACCTGTAGGCCATACAATTATTTGTTCCGTGCGGGAATCGACCCGCGACACGAAGCGCAGCAGTCAATCGCTCAGCCACTGCGCCAACCGTGCCGTCGTCCTTATGAATCATACCCTAATTTCACACGATAAGCGTAACAACAAGCAAGTTACAAGTATATCTAAACTAAGTACCTACATAATTATCTACGCCCATTATACAAAACAGTAATACGATTGTTCGTAGGGTAAATAAATGATAATAATACAATATCATTCGTTACATGACCGCAAAGGAAGCAAGGTTTACCATATCCGAAACCACAATGTTGCATACAAACACGACTTGTTTACTGATATTTCGACAAACGACAAATATGTGTGCCGAGTAATGTTGATACTTGATATTGTCGACGATTTTACTTAGCCAAATGCAACATCCACGCTCATCGGGCTTTGATAAATATTGTCTTTTGATACAAGTTTGAGATTCGAACAGCTATGTCTTGTAGGATAAAAAGAAATAATGACTGGACTCCGTATGAACAGTTGCGAACTAAAAATGATTTCAACGTTATAGACAAAATGACATACTTAGATATTATTTCTGTGCCCTAAGCCATAACATCGGTTACTAAAATTGTCAGGGCGTCGATCGATTATTAAATTTACCTATGTTTATTCATTAATTTAATTACTTAATTGGAAAAGCTTTATTTAATGCTGTAATTCAAATGCTGTCCAAAATAGGTACTTATCACAGTATGATTGAAACGAATTTTCATAAATTTTTCCTTATCATGAAAAGTAGCACCACTACAGTCATATTGTTTTTATTATGCTATGATCGATTTTTCAAATATGTGGATTAAGTATAAACATTTTTAGACCGTGACGTTACAAAGGCCTTGATTCGACTAGGTTATATAGTAAGTAAGTCATATGTAAACAAAATAAAATGGAAGAAACGAAAGTTATTTATTACATTTTAGCGTTACATAAAATATTTCACATGATTATAAAGTGTTACTTGCTCGCAAGTAGGATAAGTAGGATTTCGTGTCAATGTCAGACTTTTTTTACTGACCTTTTCTTTTTTGTGTAATTGTTATGCAATTCACTCAAGTTTCTGGTCGGTAGGACATAAAACATGACTGAGACATGTTGAATCAGAAAATCGCGTACACGAATTTGGCGAATCAATGTTAAGTACTATAGTAATATTGCATAAAGATGTCGGCATTGAGGCAGGCCTAGGAAAAATTGGCATGTTGACTTGAATTCGTTCTTGACATATCGACCGTAAAAGGCAAGAGAGAAAGTGTAGAATGTGGAAACTAAAATTATACAAATAATTAAAATTTAAGTGTCTTTTTATTTCAAAATAACTGTTTTTTACTGAATGCATATAAAAGTATTTAGGGTAGGTACTTATTTTTTTTGTCTTTCTTTTTGTTCCGGCTAATGTCCGAAACGGCTGAACCGATTTTGACGGGGCTTTTACTGGCAAAAAATTTATACTCTTGAAATGGTTAACAAAAAATCCGATTCAAATAAGGAAGTAATATTTTTATAATAATTTCACGCGGACGAATGTCACAGGCAGCAGCTAGTAGGTACCTACTAAAACGTATAAAATAATTAAAGTCCTCATTTTTAAATGATTTCAGGTGATGGGAGTATTGTTGGTGATACTATCATCAGTGGACAGCGGCGCGGACGTTGAAGAGCACAAGACTCAAAGGCATTTCAACCGAGCTATGGCGATGAGGTCCCTCCGCGGCGTAGCCCTGCCCGGGTCCCGCGGTCGCAAGAAAGGCGGATCGTAAACGTACATAACTAGCGAAAACCTGAGTTTATGATCTTTGGTCGTGTTCCTAAATTGAATTGTTAACTTTTTTATTGTGTAACTGCTCAGAACATGTGTTCCAAATTTGCTTTTTTTTCTTTTGTGTTTTGATAAGGTTTTTGATGTGTAACTTGGCGGGAAATGTGTAAAAATGTCGACAATTAGAAGCGCTGTGCGAGTGAAAGGGAATGATGAAATGGGGAAAGAGAAAGGAGGACCACAGATATTTCAACCGCGTAAAAACTGAAATCCCAGTTTAATTAGTTCTTAAGTTTTTTTTTTAACTTTATAAACAGGATCCGTGCTGGCAATATTTTTTTACGCCATTGGATCCGTTTTGTTTTTTGTTTCAAGGAGATCGTAAACTCAGGACTATTGAACAACTCCCATAACAAACGTTAAAGGCTTGATAAAACAAATTACAAGTGATGTTGTCGTATAGCTACAATGTTTTTATTATAATCGCTAAGACCCGTGGGAAAAAAAAACCGTTATTTGTGGTACTGTTCTGTTAAGCTGTGTTTCTTTTTTATTTTACCGAAAATAACATTTTATATTTTCATCAAGTTAACTCCGTATAAGTCTTTTTAAAACGATGATTGAGTGAGAAGTAGGTGGTGATTTAAATCTGGAATCTGATTGCGTGTCTATGACTACCCTACACAACCCTACCCCCTTCCTACATGTACCCTTTTTCACAAATACCGAGAACAAAAAAAAAACCGCGTTGTTCATTTTTCTACTTTAGGCGCAATTCGAAATTCGAATAGCGCGCTTTTACTTAAACATAAATTTGTGACTTGGACATAAGTTTCCCTGATTGTTGACCTACCTGTACAGAGAATGGTACCAGTTAACTTGATGATAATATATCTTGACCCTTATTGTGTTGTGATTATAAACTAACGTGAGATGCTACGACAGGATGTTAATGGCTGGTTGTGCTAATAACTTATTAATAATATTATATTTATGTATTTAAAATTTAACGGAACAGTATCATCAATCAGAGGCTAATGTACAAATATTGTTTATGTAAATGTGACCAGAACGGTCTTGCCATGTCTTATTTGATCTCTGCTTTGTAGTCTTCATCACGTCGACACACTGATGTGGTGCACCCTTTTAGCAGTTTGAAATTTTTAAAAACGGTTCTTCAGTATATTGACCTTTTATAAAAATACGATCTACAAATCCGCTCCGTTCTCGTTTAATATTTGTATCTTTAACTAAGGTAAGATTGTTCTTATTTTTAACAGGAATAAATGCTTTCGGTAAGCAATAATAGTTAAATACTATTTGTAGCTAGTTGATAATATTCGAATAATGAACAAGCTCGAATTTCAAGTAAACTGTTATAAAGCTGAGGTTATAATTATGTTGAGTAATGCGCAGTGACGTACTCTTTTAAAATGAACAATAAAAGCTGCTAATTATAAGGAGTGTACACGTAATCCGTCAAGTTTGAAGACAAGAGCTGGTTATGGCGTGCCTGCCTTGCAAGTCTTGCAACGAACGTATCACTTTTGCAACCTAGTCATTCACTTAGACAAGTTTTGGCCCACGATCTCGGGGCCCTGTGTGTGTATTTCGTTTAGTAGTGCATGCAAATAAACTTGTTAAGTGTTCGTAGCGTCTAAGGATTTAAAAACGGAGGAGCAAGTCTAAAATTCGAGATTGGTAAAAAATGTACCTGTTTTCAGTGGTTCTTTTGTTAATTTTTGACTATTTATAATACATGATTGTCCTAGCATCTATGTTTGTATTTTTTTTTTCTGAACCTTTTTCTTCAGTATGTATCGAACTTATAATTGCGTTACTACTCTATGGCTGATTGTCTCTTGCTCGTCATTAAACAACTAGGTCAACAAGATACATGTGGTTATTTTCGCGCTTGAATGACTTTTCATTCAACGGCCAAAAGGACCATAACTTGGTAAACATTTGTGACATTGTAATCATTGACATATTAAACAAAAAACAGATGTACAGTTCTTTGCAAATGTCACGTCAGAAAGTGTCTTTCTTAGTGTGATAAAACAAACTAAACAATAAAACCATATAATCACAAGTTCTGATTAACTAAACACAAATTCGGACTCACATCTACCACACAAAGTCATTTTTAAATACAAGCAACGCATGTAATGTCACATCTTTACCGCCATTGTTTTTCGGGAATACGGGCTATAGTTTTTGAGCTCACCAGTTGTCGCCACTGACGAGTAAGATCCTGTCATTCATTCTATTTTATATTTGGTACCAATAATTTTTAAAAAGTTTTTTTATTATGAGATACATATTTACAGTATTGTCCCTAAAATTAGCAAGCATGAAACATTTCAAAATAATTCTTCCTCCAGTACTAACAAATTAGATCCTTACTTGAATAGTCAAGTAATAATTAATCAGGGATGGGTCAATCTTGACCACAATCGTGATTAGTAAGAATACGGATCAGAAGAGCGCACAAACACTATGACATCTGACATTTCTGAAGACCTTACTCTACCTACGCGAAAACCTCTAGCGGCGAATTCATACGCGATTGACAAACAACTTTGTCAATCGCTGTGGTCCCATGTAATTTCGAATTTGCAAGCAGCTAGTAAATAGTGCGCACAGTTCGAAATTGTGCATACTTTTTCTGCGGACGGATTTGAGAAGCTAAGTGTGTATCACGGGCTTTTTATGTATCAATGATTGTAAGTAGAAAATGAGTTGAAAAAACAAGGCAGACTTAGAGTACATTTACCTCGGCCAAATAGTCTCCTTCCAGGCAAGACAAGATAAAGAAGTTGCTCGACGCACCGAGTACGCCTGGAAGAGCTATTGGTTGATGAAGCAAATAATGAAGGGACCTCTCCCTCTCTCACTGAAGAGAAAACTCATGGATATGTGCATTCTTTCTACCCTCACCTATGGAGCGCAGACATGGTCACTAATCAAAGTAATCAAGCGTCAAAAGTCCGCACTCGGGGTCTGTCGACTGTCAGCGAGCAAAGGAGCGTAGTATCCTTGGAGTTAAACTTACTGATCGTAAAAGGAACTCGATACTGCGTTCCAAAACTCAAATTGGTGATGTAGGTCTCACGGCTGCCAAGCTCAAATAGACATTCACATCTATCGCATGTTCGAGGAGCTATGGGCTAAAGTAACCGCACAATGGGTCCGAAACAGCAGCAAACGGCAACGCGGCAGACCCAGAAGGAGATGGCGGGACGGACTCGACTCTTCAAAAGGATTGGCAAATAATAGCACTGGATAGGGATAAGTGGAAAGAGGGAAGGGGGGCCTTTGCCCTGCAGTGGGACACAAATGGCTGACAATAATAAAGGCAGAGTTAGTTCGGATAAACACCACGCGCCCAAAGATCCATGTACGACGACGTCTTTATAATTAAAGTTTACTATAACTATAAAATATAACGTGTGCGTTACGATTGCTCCGCCAAGTTATCAAAACAGAAAAAACTTCGCCAAAAAATTTGTCAAAATCGAAGGGTACAAACCAAAAATTTGTCAAAGAAGTTATAAGGGTTTTAAGTTGGCCGTGCGAACGTAACGTGGAGGATTGCGCGACCATGGATATCTCAGAAACTACTTGGGTTAGAGATCTAATTCTTTTTGTCAGTTGAAGACTAAATTTGTCAAAAATTGTCGAAAAAACAATTATAAGCTCTGGATCAATATTTTACGAAATATTCACCTTGGAAGTTATGGCCGCGCAATCCTCCACTTGTTGTTTCTTTATTCTTGATTATTTCTTTAAACCTAAGACTTCATACATTAAAACTGTTACAAGAAGAAAGGTCTTAATTTTCAAAATTAACGAAAGCATTAAATACTACTAAAGTTTTGTTAAACAGACGAAATAAGTCCAAAACAAAAAGTACGTGGCCGCGCGATCGAAACGTTACTTTGTACGCTGATATCTCATTATCTATAATTGCTAGGATTTCGGTGTGGACATCCATTTATTCGGCATTTAAATGAATGACATATCGTTTTACCCTCAGAACAGTTTACAACGCGTGTAATCTTAAAAAATATGTTTTCTCATACAACGTTTGAGCAGGGTAACCATAATTTCGACTTGATTTGGGAAATATTGGGGATACCTCTAACTGGAGATTAGCAATTCAGTTAGAGGTATTCCCAAATCAAGTCGAAATTATGGTTACCCTGCTCGAAAGTTGTATGAGAAAACATAATTTTAGATCTCTAACCCAAGTAGTTACTGAGATATCCATGGCCGCGCAATCCTCCACGTTACGTTCGCGCGGCCAACTTAAAACCCTTATAACTTCTTTATTTCTACTTTGACAAATTTTTGGTTTGTACCCTTCGATTTTGACAAATTTTTTGGTGAAGTTTTTTTCTGTTTTGATAACTTGGCGGAGCAATCGTAACGCACACAATATAACGCTTATCGTATGCACTGACTTAAATTAGCACTTGAATCCGATGACATACTTAGATCTCAAGTTACGCCGCAATACCGCAGTCAGTCCGACGACGTTTGCATATCATTCAATTCAACCTAGGTTAAATTTCAAAGTTCTCGTGGAAATAGATACCTGCATTGGACCGTAGGCAGGGGGTTGGGGGACACGAAATCTCGGACAACTATAGAGAAATCAACCTGTCCCAGGCGGAATACTGCAATTTTTGAGCTCGCTAATACATCACTTCAATTCAATATAAGTTCACAGATTTACTCCGATTGTCATTTATGAATAACAAAAAACCTAATTTATCCGAGGAGGGTTGCCAAAATATTCGAGCACGCTATTGCTTTTTTTTGTTTATATATGATAACGGAAAAGTATGTAATCCGTCATTGTAAACAAATTCTGAAGTACAGCAGGGATAGCAGAGCAAGGGGCGACTACACAGTCGAGTCTCTATCGTACTCCTATTTTTTTATGTTACCCTAATACACTACACACCACACCAACATAAACAAGGTATTGTGGCAAAGAAAAATTAGAATGCAATAGCGAACGAAGCGAGTTTGGGACTTAGGGCATCCCAACACCGGACAGGTTAAGTTCGAAGGCGAGTGCGGGTTCTTGAGAGTTTAGTGTGATGGCGTATTGTTGTTGAGGTGTGTGTACGGAGAGAAATTAAATGCAGAATTTACTTAATTGATTTTATTCACTCACTAACATATTTCGTGGACGTACCTACTTGGTTAGTATTAATATGCGCGTCTATAGGTTGCGACGGTGTTGGGCGAACTGCCCGTTCGCGGGGCGCTGCACATGGTTGTGAATACAGAATGTCTGTGTTAGCGTTCCTACAAGAGTCAGCAGTGCGAGCAAACTTAAGTTAGGTTAGTTTTAAACTCTGCAGTCAAAAATAGGAGCCCCGCGTAGCGGGGCTACGGTGACTACGCCTTATTAAAATTATTGACAGAGAGCATTCGTTTTTATAATTATATTTCCTAGTATCATCTCGGAATTGCATACAATTCGTAGGAAATACATTTCACAGAAAATGTGTGTATTGAATGTTTGTACATTATTTTACACATTTCCCAAGTAGACTCGGAATTATATAGATTTCCAAGGAACTGTACAATTCCTAGGTTTCATACATTTCCGGTAACACGTATACCAAATGCACGGGACCGGCCAATGTGGCGACACTTGGGGGGAGGCCTATGTCCAGCAGTGGACGTCTTTTGGCTGAAATGATGATGATGATGATGTATACCAAAATAGCATTCAAATCCGTTCAGCCGTTTTGATGTAAAAAGCTATCCGACTATAAAATAATAATGTGGAATACGTGATAGCAAAATTCAACATTAGTTCCATTATTTTCAATTCTTTTAAAATGGAACTAGTGATTAAAAAAAACATCAGTAGTTTCATCATGGAACTGTTAATGTGTCAAGTGGCAAAGAACCAACGATAAAGGTACTACTAGTAAAATGTATTTTCTTTCCTACATAGTGCAGATGCCTTCGAGTTTAGCAACGCCAAGAGTCACAAAATATGTCGATAGCAAAGATCTAAAGAAAAAAGAAAACTGAGTTTTAAGAAGTAACACATTAAATTGCAAGAAATGTGAAAAATAAGAGAAATAGAGACAGTCCGAACTAAAGTAGAATACTTAGTTATAACTATCCCAAGTTATAACTAAGTATTCTACTTTAGTTAGTGCAAGGAAAAAGATTATGAAAGAATCAACAAATTTTATTTATCTTAATTTAAAAATCGTGCAGGCCTCTTATAAACTAATATTAAAGATACACAGACAGCATTTTCGGAGGGTAATTGTATAAAAACAACCATGAATAGAAAATTATAATGAATTTATTATAAAATGTATACATGTAACTGAAAAAAAGTCCGCCGCACTTGCACTTGAAGCCATCTCAAACATCTAAGCAGAAAAATGAATGTCGAATATTCATAAATATGATAATGTACAAATTGAATTTTTCAAAAATAGTCAATTGATCATTACTTATACCTAGATAACCAAAACAATAGCTGTTTGAAATAGCGTGGCGACATTATAAAGACGTGAGAATGGTTTTTCTTGATCGGTATCTTAGTGACGCTTAGGTATTAGGCGGCTATGTCGTGGATTCCCAAGCGAAATAGGTCGTGCTGTACAAAGAAGGAGTCTCCCAGTGGCTTCAGAACAAACGTTTGCATGTACGGGTGTGGGGGATCGTCGTCGCACTGAAATAAACATACATTTACATTAGAATAGAGAACACTATCGTGTGGACACATATGTTAAGGTTTTTAAGTAGAAATGTCGTCAGTATTACGATGCGAATATTAGTGTTCACCTTAAGACTAAATTATTTTAATTTATTAGCAAAAAGGATGCATTCTGGCACTTCATTAAACTAAACCAGACAATTAGATTTACTGCTATTTAGACAGAAATAATGATTGGATTAAAGAGGTCAGAGGTCTGAACAAATCATAATGTTATGCTATGAATGATGTAATCATTTATTAGTCATTATCATCACAAAAAGCAAAAACAAAGGTCAATAATACTATTCAACACACCATTTGCAAATAAACAAGAAGTGCTAAATTGGTTATTTAATATTATAGACGGTACATGCAGTGATAATTTATTATACAGCCTGACTCCTACGACACACCGGAAGAGCTTGAGCAAGATGATTTAGTACTATCTACTATATCAGGCCTGTCCAATATACGGCCCCCGGACCATCTACCGGCCCGCAAAGGTCTTTCAACCGGCCCGCGAGCTATTTAAAACTTTATAAGACATTAATAAATATTGCGGGAACATTGTTTAAAAACGTCCCTAAGTCAGTTATTCCCGCTTCATATTAACACCCCGCCCCCCACCTCACTCAATGCAAAACGGATCACCGCAGTCTAGTCTTAGTAGATTATATAAATTTGAGGGAAATAATGAATAATTTATTTTTGTGGAAATATTTATGTAAAGGAGGTCACTTTGCATTTCTTTTGACCCGCTGCGGTTACAAAAATACTAAACTAGGCTCTCGATAAAATTATGTTGGACACCTGTACTAGATAATCGACGCGATTTATGTCTCGTACGATTGCTAGCGCGAAAGTTACTCTTCTTATGAATCATCAAATACAAAGGTCATAAGGGATAGTCGCACCACTAGCTACACGTGTGTGGGCCTATTATTGCTTGCCGCGTCTCTCCTTGCGGCTGTAGCCTCGCGTATTCATTTGTTTTTAAATTGAATAATCCTGCTAGTCCTCTCACAATGATTTTGCCTCTGACAGCAACAATCCAAGCAACATATGAATTGAAACAGTAAGAGGGGTTCTAACCAGGTTATTTTTTAAGGTTAGGTGAAAAACACTATAGTAAAAGTTAACCCGTATTAAGAGTTTAATCAGCCTATAAGAACTGGTTCACACACCATTTTAGTTTATTCCTGGTTAATCAGCAATATTTAAATGGTTAACCCCCCCATAAATTATAAGGGTTAACCCATATAATGGTTAATATTTACATATGGATTATAGGTCTAACTGGTTATTCTTTTAATTCGCTTAATCAGTCTCTTTTTTTATACATGGAAATCCTGTCTTCCGGGGGGTCTGTCAGACTTCTGACTAAAAACACACAGTGTTTCTTCGCGTCACTTCTGGTTGGGGTGCGAAGACACAGTTGCATCCCCACAATCACCCCAGCAGGATTAATCGGTCCCTGGCCCAACCACAACTTAGTAACATGAATAAAGGTCACTGAGTTTGACAGTGTTTCATAAAGGTAAAATAACTGTGTAAGGCCTGTACTGCTACGTCACAGGACACAGCCAAAAGAATATGCATATTAAAAAAGTGTTAAAACACAAATACATAGTTGCAACATCAACTTATCTTATTGACTAGTCAAGCAACAACACTACCTATCTTTACGACCTTTATGTTGGTCACCTTTTGTCATAATTGTTTGTTTACCCAATTTACTATTGTGTGCTTATTCAATGAATTTATCTGATGGTGACTGCATAATCCAATTGTACGGTAGTTATGTTGCATTGTTAAAAGATATTAGTATGAATGGGAAAACTTATAAGAACCCTTATTTACAAGACATGATGAGCCTTAGTTCAGAAAGGGATCATGTGCCAAGCAGTTTGGTAGTGCATAACTAAAAGCACTAGGGTCTACCCTTACTTTGTATCTGTAGATAAAAGTAATTAGACGTTGTGAAGTGCCAGCCTGAACATGTCATGTTCTACATAGAATGAGTTTGCTATTGGCTTCAGTACAAATGTTTGAAAGTATGCATGTGGTAGGTCATCATCCGTCTGTTTCAAAGGCAATAAGATTATTTATGTAGGCTTGTCTTATTATAAAGCCTTTGGCTGTATTATTGAGAATGAACGGACAAGGAGGCCCAATTGCACAACAAGTAACGCTATACATCACTGTGAAAAGATGTGAGTTTTAGTGTGTACAACTTCGCTCACTGATGGTCGACCACTTATCAACCGTATTACTCTGGGTGGCGTAAGAGTGAAAAGTGGTTGACCGTCAGTGAACTCGATCGTACATAACGTCAACGTCGTCGTCGTCGTCGTGACGTCGTCATCTCGTTCTTTGTCTCAGTCATCATCATAAGATTGTCACAGTAATGTCTTAACTGTGTTAAGCAATTTGTGGTGCAAGTGGACTGTACCAATAATTACTACTTGCAGTCAATATTTTCAGAATAAAAGTAATTATAGTTTTGTGCAAATAGAATTATGCCACTTGTCAAAAGTGATTCACATTATTTTAACATTACAATTACTATAGTTACGTAGCTTTCAACTCCCAAGTAGATCTAGCAACTAGGGTTATTATATTTAAGTAATTAACAGGTATTTAAACTATTTTATAACAAGTTAAATTGAAATATACCTGAAGCTGTCCAAGCACATTTATTAGAACACCACCATCAAACATAGGCTGCGAGTCAACGGCAGTTATAATCCTTCCAATTTTCTGAAATGCTAAACTCTGAAATACAATAACAGTGAGTCAATAACTAGTGCAATCAAATTATTAATTGTATTATTAGAAATTGAGATAAATGTAATGCGTTAAAGTAACCCGTTGATGTTCTAAATGATTGATTTGATACAAGACTTGACATAAACAAGAATCTTTATTCATTCAATTGATATTGCAATGATTTATGATTTTTTTAATGTGACTATCAAGTCATTGAACTTTTATAAGGCAAATGAACTGTAGACACATACATTTAACTTTTCCATTATTTTAACTGCACCTTGCAACTGTACTCCCTCAAAGGTCATGAACGAAGTTTCCACCTGAAACGAGATACGTCAACAATAAAATGATACATACTAAATCAATATTCGCAGCAGTGGGGCTCCTACAATTACTGAGTGACTCATACATGTTTAGGTTACACTAGAAATGCAAATTGAATGCGCCTGGCTGTTAGTCATCTTTGGATGACATGCCTCGTTGAAATTACTAAGGCGTTAGAAACCATACACGAAAAAGATATTTTTCGGCGGGAGCGCCGAGTTAACCTATAAGAAAGAAAATATTGCTATAATCTGGAAATTTAATTCGATCTAACAATTACGAGTTTTTGAGACAGCACATACTATAACTACACGAAATACTCACATTATACATATTCACTAGGTTTGGTCGCTGTGCCGGATCGTCGAACAGTGTGTAATATTGTTGTACAAATCCTTTTCCAATTGCATCGTATTGTGGATTGAGCGCCATTATGACAATATATATTTACCTAATTTTCACTAAAACACCCTAAAATCACTTTCAATAATAAAATGCAGGCCTTAAATGGGGCTTTTGCATACCCTGGAGGCTTTCTTTTTGTCACACAAGAAAAAATGGCAAACCGTTGTCAGTGTTGCCATATTTTGTTGTCACAGATTACACAACCAACTAGAGCTGTACGTGCAACAACAATATCTAAACCAGTAAAACAAAAACACGTTATCAAGAATATCAGTACTAGTATAAATTTAATTCACTTATCGTTCAATTTTCATAAAGAATGTAAAAGGTGATGCTAGAAGTGTTAAAAAACACGAAATTGACGACGATCCACGATCATCAATTTTGACATTTCGGAGATTTTAAATCTCTGAAGCTAATTTGTTTGTTTTTTAATATTGTGCTTGAAATCAATTATTTTTAACTCCTAAGTGCATTTAAACGAATCAACATGTCTCTAGCCGACGAACTGCTTGCTGACTTGGAAGAAAATGACGATGGAGAACTTGAAGCTCTTATCGATAGCAATAAGATGGACGAAGACCATGAGTTCGCCGTGCCATACCCCGTTATTCCAAAAGAAGAAGACATTAAAAACGTATCTATCAGAGAATTGGCTAAATTGAGACATTCAGACCGATTGAAAAGGGTAACAAACATTGTTTACTAAATTAGTGATTTGTATCGAAAGAAGCAAGCCAAATTAATCCTTTTGTTTTTTCAGGTAATGACAGCAATAGAACACAATATTGGTAACAACAGACAAAAAGTCGAAGTGACAGGGTTAATGGAGACCGACCCAGAGTACCAGCTCATTGTGGAAGCTAACAATATAGCTGTTGAGATTGATGGAGAAATTGGTAGGTTCTCATTTGTACACAAATGTTATATGGATGCATGTTTACCAAAGGCACTTTATAGACCTTAGATGTTATGCTTGTTGCCAATTACTTTCTCTTTTTTATTGAGGATTAAAAATAATATTTAATCCTTTTCCTACCTATCATGCATACTTTGATTGCTCCATATTGTGCAACACTGTACTATTCAGTTAACAAAGGCAGCCAGTAAATACCTTGGTAATAACTAATTATTTTAATCGTGCCTAAAAAGTATAGAGGGTTTAGGCAAACATAACCGTAGATAAAAATTATTTTTCAGCTATTATCCACAGATATGTTCGGGATAAGTATCAGAAAAGGTTTCCGGAGTTAGAGTCCCTGATCATATCACCGCAAGACTATATCCGCTCAGTCAGGGAGCTGGGCAATGATTTGGACCAAGCGAAGAATAACGAGACCCTTCAGAGCTTCCTTACACAGGCTACTATTATGATTGTGTCTGTTACTGCATCTACAACACAGGGGTAAGTAATTTTATAAATTTAAATGATTTATTTTATAAATTTAAATGGTTTATTTTATAAATTTTAATGATTTATTTTATAAATTTTAATGATTTATTTTATAAATCGTTTAACACATTTATAAAATGAAACATTGCATGGTACGATGTTATTAAATACCTGTTGTCCCATTTACAGGCCAAAGTGCTCTTCTTTCCACTTCTCTCTATTTAAAGCTTAATGAACATGTTCACACACATATCATTTTTAATGAACTTAAGTCTAGTACTATACAGAAATATCCATACAGTCTTGTAGCTTTTTTGACATACACGTTTTAATGACCTAATTGAAATAAGCAGTTTGACTTGGTGATTTTCTTGTTCATTGTGAGTTATCAATTGATTGCCTATTTATTTTATGTGGTTGGTTTGTATTGAAGTCCCTTCCACCCTGTATATTATTTATTTATGAATAACCTATTAAACCTTTTTTTACATAACCTTTTAGGAAACTATTGACTGAAAGTGAACTAGCTGAGATTAATGATGCTTGTGACATGGCTGCAGAGCTGAACAGTTTAAGAGCCAATATTTATGAATATGTTGAAAGCAGAATGGCTTTTATTGCACCAAACATTACCGCTATTGTTGGTAAGTACCATTTTTTAGTTATTTTCATATTGTTATCAATCTGTAATGACAAACATGAGAGAACATGGACTGAACAGTCAATGGTAACATAACAGAAAAGTTGGCATTTTAATGACTAGAAGTTTTTGATGTGTCTTTCTAACTTCTTAGTAAGTCTTTTATTTTTTGTAACAGCCAATTAAAAATAAAACAAAAAGCCTGCTCTATCAATCAATAAGCAATAAAACTACATTTAGAAGGCACTGTCTTAGTATCCAAGTGTGAGATCAGAAAAAAAAAAAAAAAATATTGATTGAATACAATATATTATATAAAATTACAACAGGATTCTCACAAAACACGACTTCAGTTCAATGTTTTCTTTTTAGGTGCATCAACAGCAGCAAAAATCCTGGGTGTGGCTGGTGGTCTATCCAAACTGGCTAAGATGCCAGCCTGTAATATCTTACCATTGGGGCAGCAGAAGAAAACACTGTCAGGGTTCTCACAAGCTACTGCCCTACCTCATACTGGCTTTATTTACTTCTCATCTATAGTTCAGGATACTCCACCAGTAAGTACTAACCAAGTAGTAGTAAGTACTAACAAACTTCCTATTAATTTTACTTTGTAACTGTAGCTTTGGTCACAAAGTAGTGATGGTGGAAACTTGTAGGTTGTGGGTGTGGATGCAACCCCTTCCAAGCTTATACTTAGATCAGTAAAAAAATTTGGGGGCAACTAAATAACCCGCATTGAGGCAGCATGGTATATAATGGCCCATTTCCTCTATCCTTGGGAACATTATAAGTTGTAAGTGACCATAAAATATATTGCCTGTCTAAAATTGTGTTTACATTTTTAGGAGCTAAGGTACAAAGCAGCGAAACTGGTGTCAACTAAAATAACGTTGGCAGCTCGCGTCGACGCCTGCCACGAGAGCACCGATGGAAGTATTGGACGAATGCTGCGTGAATCTGTTGAGAAGAAACTTGACAAAATGCAGGTATGACTTTCTTTTCTTTAATTTTGAAATCTCAGCACAATAATGTTTGGATACTAAACGTGTTATTGTAGACTGCAATTTGTAGCCCATTAAAATTGAGCCATCAAAGTGCATTTACCCAGGGAAGTTTTATGTAAGGACTACTAATTGAAGACCCCAAACCCTTCACGACGATGAGCCAAAGTTTTTCGCATTTAAATCAATTATCGACAATTATCAACTCGTGGAGGAGCTCGTGGCTAAATAATAACAGCCGCTCGGGTCGATCTTTAGATTAAGCTGTGCTTGCCTACGTTGGTCTGTGGATGGGTGACCGCCCATTACATACCGAGTTTCCTCCGTGCCTCGGAAAGCACATTAAGCCGTTGGTTCCGGCTGTCATTTGTAGATCTTTGACAGTCGTTAGGCAGTCAGTGGACCAAAAAGTCTGACAACCAATCTTACCAAGGGGTATCGTATTACCCAGTACTAACTGGGTTGTGTAGTTCAGATAGGCAGTCGCTCCATGTAAAACTAGTGGTATTCAGCTGGAAACTAAGGCAGATGATGATGATCGACAATAATCAACTCGGTCACTTCGTATAGACGCGAAACTAGGCATATCATTCTCTAATTCTTTTAAAATCTAAACTGGACTGCCTTTTTACTTGTTTTAGTTTACCCTCCAATCTTTCAGTTTCATTTATTTATTTATTTTTACTTCTCCCAAGGAACCACCACCCGTCAAGTTCGTGAAACCTCTACCGAAACCCATTGAGCAGAGTAGAAAGAAGAGAGGCGGCAAGCGAGTGAGGAAGATGAAGGAACGATACGCCATGACTGAGTTCAGGAAGAACGCCAACAGACTTAACTTCGCTGACGTGAGTGTAACGTTGGAATTTTATATTATTTTGTGTGTAATAAATGTTAAAAAAACCAGTTAAAGCTAAGAACTGTAGGAATCATGGTCAATAGGAGTGGGTGGCAAAAGCTCATGTAAAGAACAGAGGCCCTAGCACGAGCGCGCGGTGTAAACGTAACGTACTTATAGTCGATTATAGAATCGAAAATACAATTATCCTATAACACTTAAGTTAAATTGTTTGCAACAAGCTTAATCAGTATCATCCATAGCATAATAAGTATAATCAGCCTATTAATGTTCCCACTGCTGGGACGCAGGCCTCCTCTCTGTGAGAGGGAATGGGCTATAATCCACCACACGGGCCCAGTGCGGGTTGGTAGATGTCAAATGTCATCGAATTTTTGGTTCTAGGACATGTCGGTTTCCTCACGATGTTTTCCTTTACCGTTTTGAGAGCAGTGGTCATGAAATAACTTACACACAGTAATGCGCCTGGCTGAGTTCGAACCCACGACTTACTGCTCGTAAGTCGGGGTGTCCACCACTGGGCCACCGCTGCTCTCAATGTAAAGTATCATCCATAGATATGAATAAATTCCTAAAATTGTGAGTGAAACGAGTATTTTAATTAAAAATCGACGTATTAACGTTACGTTTACACAGCGCCCTCATGCTAGGGCCTCAGAAAGAATATACTTTTATTTGGCTCATGCCACAAGTGCACACAAATAATTACAAAAAATAATAAAAATAAATACTATAAGTAGTTTCAAATATCAGTTTGACGAACCTCATTGCAGCCTATCGAGTCCTATTTGCTCGTATTGACTTCTAAAAGAAAATAATAGAGGTTTCGCCAACGATTCTTCAATATTCCTTGATCAACCGGTAAATAATCGCATATTTATAGCCTAGCCCAAAGACTTTACGTTACAAACTTTCTAAGAAAAGCCAATTTCAGGAAATGGGTTACTGTGTATGCCGTGATAAACGAGATTACATAGCCATTTTAATGAAACAGGTATCATATCGGCGAAAATTCTTTACATTTCATGATGGAGAAACCGCCATAATTATCGGATATAGTGAGAGCAGCTAATGCCGTGTACAGTCACGGGCACTAAATATTATGTTATATTGTGTTGCAACTTTTAAAAGTGATTTTCTCCTACGTAAGAAGTGTTGGTTTTTTTTTATACGAGCATAACTTTTTGGAACCCATCATCAGCATTACCATCATCAGCCTAAATTTACCCACTACTGGCTATAGTCCATTTGTGCAAGTCTCCAAGGTTTTATCTTATAAGACTTTTCTCAAAGTTGCGATCGATATTCCATGAGAAAATCGGTTTTAAATGTTGCTCTGTGTATACATATTGGTGTTCGTGACTGTACGTTGATCGTCAAAATAATTGATGGTATGATTATCTGCGCTTGCGTTCGCGGAATCCTTGGCGTAAATGTGACGTTGCGCTCGGTGGGCCGCGGCAGATGCGTTGAATTTCAAATCGTTCTAAAGTAGGCGAAGTGAGCCCGTTTTTTCGCCCGACTCAAATAGACCGGAACTCGACCTGTTGAAGCGCGCGGACGTCCGTGCCGGCCCCGTTGCGCGTGCGCTTACTACGATTAACGGCCGTACATACGGTAGAGTCAGATGGCTGGCAGTTTCAGTTTTCTATTTAATATTAAAGGAGTAAACTAGCGACAAGTTCATAGAGGCGCCATCTACACAAAAATGGCTCAACCATAACACTAACTTAGCACCCTACAAATCAACGAGTGGAGCAATCTACAGACTTGCAGCATGTCACATCGTTTTTCGGTAATATTTTGCCCAGCCTGGGAATCGAATCCAGGAACTGATCTTTCCTTCGTGATATTATTTTTTAGCTTTATTTTACGGTAAGATCATGTGCGCGGTAGGTAATTTTTGGGCCATAGTCATCCGGACATCAAGAAATGTCCATTATTTTGTGGGTGTTGTAATATTTTTTTAATAAAAAAATTGACTCGCTAAAATTAAACTCAATCCAACAAGAATGTAATGATGGCAAAAGTTATTGATATCATTGATATAAAAATATCTAGAGCAATAACGTAATATTTGGCGCGTGAGTTGAGATGGACAATACATAATTTGTTTTCATTACTAGGTCTAACCATCGGACCAAGACTTACTGCGTTAATGAAATCCTATATCTTCTATAGGTTATAAAATTGACATAAAAATAACCAGGTGAATGAAAATGTGGGTTTATGATCATTTGCCATTGAATTATCTTTTGTCATGTCACTTTTGCGAATCACATGGGATATCTATTAAATCTTGATTTTTAATATTTTTATACGCAAACGGATGTGTGGTGTTACGCGAATGGATAAAATAAGAAATGAGTATATAAGAGGAAGTTTGAAAGTGGCGCCGGTGACTGAAAAGTTGTGTGGTAAACGGTTGTCGTGGTATGGGCATGTGATGCGGAGGAATGAGGAAAATGTTGTGGGGAAAGTTTTGAGTATGAATGTGGATGGGTATATGAGTAGAGGAAGACCAAAGAAACGATGGATGGACTGTGTAAATAATGATATGGCAAGAAAGGAGGTGTCTGGCGAGATGACGAGTAATAGAGAAGTATGGAAGAAGAAGACATGCTGCGCCGACCCCAAATGGATTGGGATAAGGGCAAGAAAATGATGATACGCAAACCCTGCGTAGGGAACTACAACTGTTTTGAACAGAAACAAACAGAAAAACAACACGGAAACAACACAACAAAACAACAACAGAAACAAAACACAACAACAACAGTTCAAACAGTTCTATTAAATCTTGTTTGTATCCGATTTGCCTCATTCGCCAGTATGCGGACAGGGGACAAACATTATTTTAAATAATCTAATTTACAGAAGTAATTCTCTATCGTTTAACCTATCTGAAGGTGAATATCACCTATAAAAATGAATGGGATCAGCACATCTAAAGTAATATAAACCGCGTTCAACAGTTGTCAGTCTGTCTGTTCTGTCTTGGTATGGACTTGTGATGACCGAGAAGGGATGTAACGCATGTGACTAAAAGAGTGATGGATATAAAAGTTGATGTAAGGGGAAGGAGAGGAAGGCCAAAGAAAAGATGGATCGATTGTGTGAGGAATAAAATGAAAGAGAAAAGAGCAAATGATGCCGTGACGTCTGACGGCAGAATAGAAGAAGAAAACGTCTTGCGCTGACTCCAAGTAGAATGGGACAAGGCCAGGAAGATGATAATAATGTTCAAGAGCTGTCAGTTTCAATCTAACATCACAATGATGACACTGACAGCTCATGACTGTAATGCTCATGCCGCAGTTCAAATTTGCTGTTCACGTCCAGTGTCTGGTAAAATTCGCCCTTAAAAATGAAACTACTCCTAACATATCGGTCAGGCTACACAACCGTGTGTCCGCCCCCTCTCTAGGTATTAGCGCACTTCGTTGGCGGCGCTTTAATTGCCAGCACCGATCGAAAAACCATCCATTATAATCCCATCTGTGTTAATTTTATTCATACCATTTAGTATCAATCAAGGCGTTTTCTAAAGTTTGTGAGAGATTTATGGAGTATGAATAAAATATAATTCTACGAGATAGTTTCTTATTATGTTATGAATATTGATTAAAAAGTGTTATGTTTCCGAATTGTTAGAAAATCTATAACTGTTAATAAAATGGACAGTCAGGAGCCAGAAAGAAGGGCAATCGATAATCTTGTTAGACGTTCTTTGGTAGACAGTAAGTGTGAAATAGGTACTAATACTATTCAGCCGCATTTGTGTAGTAAGGGGGGCTACATACCAGTAGCGAAGGGTCAATTTTTTTAAAAGGTAAGCCGGAGTATGTGTCTGTAATGTGATTTTATTATTAATTTGTCTATGGAATACTGATTGTGCCCGTTTTCAAAGGGAAGCCGGTAGGAATCGAGTTGTATGGAACCTTCGCCACTGCTAAATACTAGTTCGTGTCGACATGATTCAGCACAGCCTGTCTGGAATATATCTATATTTACGTACAGGAAAAAGCCATTTGGTTAAGCTCGAATTGTGCCGAGATGACCCGAAACTGCCAAGCACAAAACGGCCGAAAGTGGAAATATTTGGAAGAGACCTACACTATAGAACAACCGCTTTAATGAGTCCTCCGCGTTGCCCCATCAAAGGCACATTATGCGTCCACAAAGTCCTAACAATATCCCACAGGTTATTTGCTTTGAAATACCCATAATCCACGTAGTTATTCCGATAGTCGATACTAATTGAACCAATACGTGATCAACCTACAGAATATTCCATTTAAATTGATACCTTCGCGCGGTCTCATTAAAGCGGTCGGTCTATAGCATTGGGTGGCCAATGGTTGAAGAAGAGAGAGAGATACACCTGAAAATGATTCAGTGTTGGTAGCTGCCGAATGGAGTAACCGATCGAAACAAGTCGAAGGAATAGAAAAGAATAGAAATAATTTATTTGCATTGAATGTAGGTAAATACATGAGTTGTTACAGTAGTAATTATTTGTTCCTGGTACATTCTACCATTTTTCATGCAAAAATTTATACTTATATACAATTATACAACTTCAATTTAAAAGCTTTCACTACAACTCAACAAATTATCTTGTAACAAAAAATCAAAATTAAGTAACACAATAATAATACACCAAAAAAATACAGGAAAACCGAATATGTGTGATAGTTGCAGGTTGGCTTTGTTCTTCAACAAATACTAAATCGAAAGTTACCCATCAAGAAATCCTCCTGAATAGTATACACACCTAGAGGAAATTCCTAAACATAGTCGGAAATAATCGCCAGTTTGATAGCTACGTCCAACAAAATGCCCAGACATTTATTTTATGAGTTGTAAAACTTTAAAAACTTGTCTATGTATGAAATAAAATTTACGCTTCCTCATTAAAGCTCTTAAGACCCACAAGCTTCAACCAGGAAGGTATAGAAGTTATGATGTTTACTGTCAATCAACTTTTTCTACTGATAGTTAAACACAACAGAAAAATGTCCTCTCTTAAAGGGAAGTCCATTTCCTTAATTGTGATTTAATTGCGATGCTGTATCTAAAGAATAATATAGGAAAACCTATAAAATATTGAATACGTTGGAATTTATTAATAAATACGCAGTCGCCGTTCCGGGTTAGTTGTAAAAATATGGCATAAAAATATTAATGGAAATTAACATTTTAATTATTTTTTTAGATTACATATCATTATTGTTTTCATTTATACAGTTAGCAAATTATTAATAAATATA
The DNA here is from genome assembly GCA_963576755.1 of Noctua janthina. Taxonomy (NCBI): domain Eukaryota; kingdom Metazoa; phylum Arthropoda; class Insecta; order Lepidoptera; family Noctuidae; genus Noctua; species Noctua janthina. The sequence continues at coordinate 5,509,326 of OY755058.1, forward strand.
ATTATTATTATTATCTTAAATTCACTATTAATAATTCACGGACAAAGAACACACCGCCTAAACGGGTGCGTGAAACTTTAAATTAAACACCAGAGTTTATTATATTACTAAAAACAACACTATGCAAGGGTATTTGAAAATTCATTCTCTAAATTGTTAAATAGGAGATGAAAGTTTGCATAGAAGTTCGTCATTCAGGACGATGGGAAATTCTTTGGGGGACGTAGCCTGTCGAATAAAAAAAAACAACAACAACACACTTAACATCACACCTCGAAGGGTTAGGCAGTGGTGTACATAATAGTACACCCACATTTCGCTTGTTATGTATAAGTCCCATATAATAGGGGGCGAAACTATTGCCTAGAGCTTTTTCACGGAAAGGTAATTGCTTGCGTCTGAATTTAGTTTTTTAATTTTTAGTTTGTAGTTTTTATTAATAGATCGGTTTTTTTTGTTGTCTTTTTTGTTTCAAGTGTTTATTTGTGGAAATTTGTAAATGGCCTTCGAATTCTTATAGTTTAAGAACATTGTTTATATTAGCTGTAAGTTTCCCGAATAGTATAAAATAAAATAAAATAGAGCCCATCAACTGGGCACAAATCCAGACTCCGCTGCTGAAATTCCTGATGGAAAAACCCAATAAAAAATTTGCCCGACCCGGGAATCGAACCCAGGACCTAGTCGCGATTGCGACTACTACATAAACGAGGCAGTCGAAAAGAAAACAATCTGATCTTATTTTCCACCTGCAGTCCAACACCCTCTTCTCCTACAATTAAGGCCGCACTTGTTCACTGCGTGTTGGCAAATACTAAAATAAAAAAGAAAACAAAACGCTAACACAAATTTTCTTCCTCAGATCGAAGACGACGCTTACCAAGAAGACCTGGGTTACTCCCGCGGCACCATCGGCAAATCAAGCACAGGCCGAGTCCGTCTGCCTCAGATAGACGAGAAGACCAAAGTGCGCATCAGCAAGACCTTGCAGAAGAACTTGCAGAAACAGCAGCAGTATGGTGGCGCTACTAGTATTAGGAGACAGGTGTCCGGTACTGCTTCGTCGGTGGCTTTTACGCCATTGCAGGTTTGTGTTTTGTTTTTTTTTTAGTATAGTACAGACCGGATATTTGCGAGATAAACATGGCCAAAAATCGAGTAAGGCAGAGAAATTTCGAAAGAGAAAGGGGGACACAAGATTAGTATTTAAAAAAATGAAAGTAAGGAACGGATGGCCGATGGAGCCGAAAGGTTCTGGAGGCCATCTGTACCGCAGTGCAGGGTTGGTCTGGAACAAGGTGGACCGATTATCTGGTGAACGTTGCGGGAATTCCCCCTTGGCGGAGGAATATGTCCAACAGTGGGTGTCTGTCGGCTGAAATGACCGTGTGGAATCATGCGAGTTTGGGAAACGGTGAATTAAGCAAGGAGGCTCAGGTTGATGTCAACAATTCGTCATATATCTTTTCTTCCATTCGTGATTACGTCGGAACGTCTGTGACCTGTCCGAAAGACCTTTAATTTCCATCGCGAAATCCTTTTATACAAACAACCATTTGGAAAAAAAAACCTTGAAGCTTAGAATCGGTTTATTTATAATGGCAGATGAGAAATATGTGTACACTAATACGAGATTTACACATTTGGACCGTTGTGTAATAATGATAAATGAATGGCAAATGGAATTGACTTTCGATATATTAAAAAAACAAATTGAAATCTGCACTGCCATTAAAAGTTGCGGTTTGAGCGATATTCTATCTAATTTAAATGTTTCGCAAATATCGTAACACAAAATGTCACATTGAGCAAAGATGCAAACTTATTATGCATGTACAACATAATAATAGGTATTGTAAGACTGTTCTTTATGTAATTTAAATAACGAATAGCAAAAATAGCTGGGGCCATGTTCTTGATTGGGCAGGTTCATGGTCATCTTAGGGTCGTCAGGTCAGCCATATTGGTATCCGGTTTTTGTAGAATAAATATTCGTGCGAAATTGTGACCATAAATGTTCATTCGCATCTTAGGTAATTTTGCGGGATCCAAGTGTCTGAATCCAAGACAGTTGAGTCGTTTCTTTGGAACTCGCTAAGCCTCATCTTCTTCGGCCCTGTGGCTATCAAGAGTTGCAGTGGTTAGGAATAGTGCTACGGACCTGTCCCTGAAATAATTCATTCGTATCGTGGTTGGACGAATGTTCAATGGGGTGGGAGGGTCCTTAATTTCGTGACGTCACATTTCAAGTTTTAAAACACGAGAAATCTTAAAAATATTTTCCACTGTATCTGTATGAACATGAACAATTGCAAAATATGTGACGTAGGAGGGGGCAGTCTCAAAATTGTGAAAAAAAAATGAAATACGAGTGACGTAATTTATGGATGGCCCCTTACAATTGTACCCACATAGAATTAACAATTGACACGATAGACGACGGATATTTAACTTATATTCACTTTCTCTGAATATAGGAAGTTAAAACGCTTGCAAACGTAAACACAGTTAGAAAAAAAATATCGTCACGGATATGTAGTCTTTTGGGGTAAACAGAGGTACTTAATAAAGAGTTATACCGGTAAATGTTTGACACTTGATTTATCAACAGGCAGGATACGGTAGTTAGTGTCATAGTTATGTCTGACATGTCATAAAGTATATGATTCTATGTATTCATGAGACATGAAAAGACTTTTGAAGGAACTGGGCGTAATGTGACATTTTTTTTTAACCGTCTAGTCTGAATGCGCAAGGGCCGTGGTTAAGTAGTCCTAGTTTCATACAAGCGATAGTAACAGTACATTTTTCCGGTGGAAAATTTCAGACCCGTATAAATTCGTAAACCTAGCTTTCAGGATATCGGTCCAGATCTAAATCGTCTCAGTTATTCTTGACAGCTTGCTAAACGAAGTAGTGAAAGATTAATTCGGTTGGACTGTCACGAACATGATTAGTAATCCAATTACGGCCCATCAGATATGTGTATAGCATCGTAATTTATCATGTTCTGTCATGCGGACATGACATTTTATAGATACCAATAAAGTCTGTACGAATATTGTGCAATACATGTCAATTAAAAATAAACTAGTAGTTATTATTGAGATGACTGCCTAGTAGTCATCAATTGAAGTAGTGGTCGCAAGTGTGACTGCTGAGCACGACGTCCTGGGTTCGATTCCCGGGTCGGGCAAAGTGTTATTGGGTTTTTCCATCAGGAATTTCTCAGTAGCAGCCACGGAGTCTGGATTTATGCCCGGTTGATGGCAATAAACTCGCCCCATTACATGTTACTTTAACATAACTGGCGAAAAGGGTGTATTATTAGGTACACCTCTGCCGTACCCTTCTGGGATTACAGCCGTTATGTTATTATTGAGCTAGGAATCTTTTTTCATTCATGTTTAGATATTGATGCTCATCAAGTCTGCGATGTTTCGCTAGCTAAGTTAATGTAACCTTTTTATAAGAATTGAGTAAATCAGTGGATTAAGTTCAGATCTACATTTCGCTGTGTCAAAATACTGCTTAATTTGACTCGATGACTCTTTAGTCTATGGCAAAATCTGAGATTCAAATTAAATTATGCAAAATGCAATAACTTGAGTAAGTATTCTTCTTTGCTCAATGTTGTTATGTGAACCGATTTTATAACACCTTGAGCTTTTTCTCGGATAATAAAATGGTCCATTGAACAAAACATTTTGGATACTTATATAGCTTTACTGGAATATTTTATGATAATAATGGAATTTATTGTCTCATCTGAACAGTTTTAGTGTTTTCCTCTTCAGGTTAAGTGGACCTTAAATGATGATGTTTTACCTTTATATCTTAAATAAAAAAGAGGGCATGGTGTAATCTTTAACGAGGTACTGCTTAAGAAATCACCCAGATTTTGCCATGGGTGGCGTAAGTCCAACGAATGCATTTTAATAGGTACTACCACTCGGCAACTAGATAAAATTATCAACAGTCTGTCGAAACCAAAGCCTATGTATCTACCGCACACTAAATCCGGAAATCTCAGAAGAAAATTATTATTTTGCACTTATTCAAACCTATAACTTATATCTCGAGTTCTTGACTATGATGTTATCATTATCCCAATTTATTTAGAATCAGCGCAGCATTTCTTCTTCTTCCATACTCATTTATATACTCTATATAGTTTGACATTATTAAATTGCTTTACATTATTCTGAATATCTCTGATAAGCGCATTACATGGCTTTCAGTTATCATCTCATGAGTGATCCTTTCTAGCCAAATTAACGAGTTTTTGGCTCTAGAAATGGAAAACAAGCTCTTATATTTCTGGAATGTGGAACCAGTCTTACCAAGGGGTATCGTGTTACCTAGTACTAACTGGGTTGTGGAGGTCAGATAGGGAGTCGCTCCATGTAACATACGGGTATTCAGCTGCATCCGGTTAGACTAGAAGCAGACCTTAACATAGTTGGGAAATAGGCTAGGCAGATGATGATTTCTGAAACGTAGACCAAAAGCACAATAATTATAGTTATAAATAGGTGCCATAGGCGCACCAAACGCACAAGAATACATTGTTTGCACTTACTGTCCAATTAAAGTTACATATAAGTACATTACTGCAATCAAACTCTTCTTACACCGACTGCAGGCAACGGTCATGCAAGCCGTCCCAACAAAAACTCGGTGCCTTAAACGTTTTAAAATTACATAACAAACGCGTTGACTGTTGTAAAAAATGTATGTCGTTGTACGCACTTAACAGTCATTGTTTCAGTGCATCGTCTCACGTATTCATTTACTTCTTAACGTACATAATACGAATAGAGACATCTTCTCATTATACATAATCGTTTTGAGATTTTTCTACATTCTTATCTGTACGTAATTGAGATTTACAATAGCTGTTTTTAGGTGCGACCTAAAATGTAAACAATGGATGTGTTTTTGGTACATAACTTTTGTCTGTGGTTGATGTATTAGGAAGGAGTGTGATATCATACTCTCACGGCTCGATGAAGACTGTATTAGATTCCTGCTAGTCTATTCTTTTGTCTGTTTTAGGATTAAACTTTTTTCCTAGAAATCAGTTTAATTTTTCATCCTGGAGATCCGTCATACAGGTCTCGAACCCAGTATAGACTCCAGCTCTCACAAAGGTTTGAATCTGCCTGTAACCTAAATACCATTACCAAAATTGTACCTTTTTGAGAGAAAATAAATTACTATTGTATTGTATTGTATTTTTCTCTTGGACAGAATTGGAAATTGATATTAGAATACTTTCGTCTGAATTCATAATTTTAGATCTAATTATGATCCAATTAAAAACAAATTAAGACTTTCTTCTTCGTAGCTCTATAAATCTTGCATCACGCATAATATTATTTTATTTATATTCTATGCAAATATACCTATCATGTCATACTTAAAATAATTAATTATTTGGCCTGTAGTATGTGGGTCGATCTTAAGGTTAAGCCGCGCTTGCCTAGGTTGTTCCGTGGATGGGTGACCGCCCGTTACATACCGAGTTTCTTCCGTGGCTCGGAAAGCACTTTAAGCCGTTTGTCCCGGCTGTTATTTGTATTTCTTTGACAGTCGTTACTGGTAGTCAGTGGCCCGAAAGTCTGACAACCAGTCTTACCAAGGGGTATCTTATTACCCAATACGAACTGGGCTGTAGAGGGCAGATAGGCAGTCGCTCCATCTAAAATACTGGTATTCAGCTACATCCGGTTAGACTGGAAGCCGACCCTAACAAAGTTGGGAAAAGGCTAGGCAAATGATGTGGTCGTGAATATGAGTAGTCTCAAATCTCAAATCTCAAATATCTTTATTGGAACAAAAACACATTTCACAAAGTAATTGCGTACGGAAATAGCTGCATTAGTTAAAAACTGTGTCACAGCTATTAACGCCCACCTCCAGGAGGGAGACGACAGCGTTCCAGATACAAACATTAAAATAGTAAAAAATAAAATAGTAAACAATTAAAATAGTAAAAAATAAAATAGTAAACAATTAAAATAGTAAAAAATTAACATGGCAAAAAATAAATTAAATATTATGTAAGTAATTGATGTGCATGTGGGAGTGTTGTATGTGAGTGTAGTGCGAGTCTGTGGAATGTAAGTGTAGAGTGTGTGCTTGTGGAACCCCACAAGCACACTCCGCGCTATTTGTATTTGGTGTGCATGTCTACGGAAGAAAGATCTTTACGGTTTGACTAAGTTCTCCAATTCTTCGTATGTGCGACTATGAAGCCATTGATCAGTAAGTCTTTTGCAATCCCGGAGAGTACATGGATAAATAGAAAGCACTTTATTTATTCTATTATAAAGCACGGGACTGCAGAAAATGAACTGCCGGCGGACAATTTCCAATTTAACACTTGATGTCGGGCAGACTCTGTCAGTTCTACGTTTGTGTCTTCCAAACTTTGGATCAAAAGACAAGTTTGAGTGTTTTCGCAACACTGTATTTAGCACAAAAGAGTGCCTTACTGTGGGTAGCTTCCATAGCGCGTACAGTTCGCTGGTAGGAAACCGATAAGGTTTGAAGGCCATTACCTTAAGGACAGCCCTCTGCGCCCTCTCCAAACGCAGCAGAAGACATTTACCAGCACCACCCCAGACCGAAATACAGTACGTTAAAATGGAATGGGCAAGAGCAAAATAGACAGTTCTCAGAGTAGAGAAATTGGCGGACGTCCTTAGATTTTTAAAAACAAAAATTAATTTTCTTACCCTAGAGACCAGCGAATCGATTTGCTCACTCCATGTCAACGTGCCGTCGACCCAGACTCCAAGATATTTTATTGAGTCCGCGCGCATAACTTCAGGACAGCCACAGGTGTCAGTCCTCATTGTATGGCACGCATGAGCTGTCAGACGGAAGGGTGGGACTGGCTGTGACGCTTTCCTTGGACTAAAAGTGATAAATTTGGTTTTATCCAGGTTGAGGGTGAGCAAATTCTGTGTGAGCCATCTCATAGTAACTCGCAAGGCTGACTCTGCCCGAAGTCGAGCCTCGTTCCAGTCACTGCCACGAACCAGGATTACAGTGTCATCAGCGTAAGCAATTAGTTTAGAGTTTTTTAAGTTGAGTTTGCAGAGCTCGTTTATGTAAACCAGGAAAAGGGTAGGTCCTAAGACACTACCTTGCGGAACTCCGTATGTGAGGAATGCTTCCTTACTGGTGTGGTTGTTTATCCTGATGACTTGCGAGCGACCACTAAGGTAACTCTTAAACAAACTAAGCGGTAGGCCTCTCATTCCAATCCTTTCTAGTTTACTGAGTAGAAGGGGGACAGAGACAGTGTCAAAAGCTTTAGAAAGGTCAAGGAAGATAGCTATTGATTTATCCTTGTTGTTAAGATTTTGAGCTAGTGAACTTATTAATTCTAATATGGCATCCTCTGTGTTTTTGCCTGATCTGAATCCATATTGATTATTTGCGAGTACATTTTGTGAGCTAAGGTAATCCAGCAGACGTTTGTTTAGTACTTTTTCGAGGAGCTTAGACAGAATTGATAATACAGATATGGGTCTGTAGTTGTTGACACTGTCTCTGTCTCCACTCTTGTGAATAGGGTGCACTACTGCCTTTTTGAACACCGTCGGGAATAATCCAGATGTAAGGGCAAGGTTGAAGACGTGGCAGATAACTGGGACAAGAGTGCTTCTAGCACTGTAGATTACTGTTGCCGGGATACCATCCCAACCCGTAGCACTAGTTAGTCGTAGGTCACGAATCTATCTCTTCGTTGTCCGTGCCAAAAATAGCCATCGAGTTAGGGTGTACATATAAAGTGCCAGAGTCAGAAGTGTTGCTAGAGTTATAGTTTGGGGAGTTAATGATTTTAGATGCCAGTTTTGTTCCCACATTTGCGAAAAAGTCGTTGACAGAATCTAGTGAATGAGTTGGATCTGGAGTTATAGATAACAACTCACTGGCAGAGGCTTTACTTTTTTGAAGATTGGATATAGTCCTAATGAGATTCCAGGTAGCTTTCGGACTCTTGCGATGTTTTTCAAATTCATGTCGTTCATATTCTCTTTTTAATTGCTTTAATAGATTGTTGCAAAAATTTTTATATCGATTATAGGTGATTTTCAGAGTATTATTTTCAGCATCCCTCCTCATTTTACGATACATGTTGTCCCGGTTTCGAATACACCTAAGGAGTCCAGGTGTGATCCACGGCTTCAAAATGCGCTTTCTGTTCGGGACAACAGTAACACGACTATTATGATCAACAACTGAGGAAACAAGGTTGACCATAATGGAAGCCGCAGTTTCAGCGTCTTGACAATTCATAATGGGAGTAAAGTCAACTTTCTCAAGAGCCACTACGCAAGCATTAATGTCTATACGGTGCTGACGGGAAGGTGATTTAGGGATATCTAATTTCAGATTACAAAAAACTACAACAGGAGCATGGTCAGTAATTAGTGAGTCAAGAACTAAGGTAATAGCTGGTTTATTTGATTTTAGCATAACGTGGTCAATGCAGCTATCGTTGCGTGTCGGGAAAACATGAGCAGGCAACATGGCATGTGAGGCAACAGCATTAAGGTACATGTCTGAGTTCGAATCAACCCAATTAGGGGCTATGTTTATATTGATATCTCCAACCAAAATAACTGTTCTGAAAGTATTTAGTGAGTTGAGGATTACATCTAGACTGGTAATAAAGTGCTGAATATTTCTATTTGAAGGTGACCTATATATAGCGATAAGCGCCACCTCATTTTTAAATTTGAGAACAAGACAGTTTGCATCGGCGAGTATAGGCTTTTCTAAAAGGAACTGTAGCTCTGCTTTAGTATACACCACAACTCCATCATTTTGGTTTGAGTGATCAGAGTAATTAGACACAAAACCCGGTATGGAGGGAAGATGAGGGCATTTTCGTAACCAGCATTCCGATAAGACCACGACGTCAAATTGTGTCTTTATTCGATGCAGCAATATCATGAGGTTGTTAAAATTTGCAATGCTACCGATGCTTCTGATGTTAACGTGAAAAATTTTCAAGCCGTGATTAACGTTATGTAAGTATGAGTCAACTTGTTCCGGGGAGCATTGATGTGATGCTGAAGTTGAAAAGTATTCTATATCATCCATTATTTTGACGTTGTCATTCATTATCAAAGGCTGAGAACAAACAACAGGTGATTTGATTTATTGTACGTAACATAGCATAATCCGAAATGACTGGAGATTGTACAGGAGACACCAAAGTATTCCATTTGCAGTAGAATTTGAACATAATACATCTTCCGTTGTGAGTATAGCGAATGTAAGTAGTTATGTGTGTTTATAGTAATATTACAATGATAATATAACATTAGTGACGTATTTCCTAATTTCAGAACATGCATAATAATTAATAATAGAACTTTTATATTTTTAAATCTTCGAAACATTAATTCTACGTAAAAAGTTACGGCAATAATATAAGAGTTAAGCAAAACGACCTTACTACGACCTACTAAAATTAATTGATAGATACCTAGTCATTTTTTGGGAAGATCAGACTCATCTCTGATCATGATATGTTGGGTACCATCCTTTTCTCGGACAAAAATTTTGCCATTCTTAATCCAGCAGTACTGGTACTTATTAGTGCTGGCAAAGTCACGGGCCAAGAAAAACAAGCGTTTCATCTTTGGTGAAAGATTTTCGGACACAAATATGGGTTTAGCAGGGCCGCTGATTTTCAGGTGCTCGGTAGACAGTTTATTGTTTTCCTTATTGTACTTTTTATACATTTGAATAAACTTTTCTTTTCGTAAATTGCTCGTAAAGTCCACGACGACAGTCCTGGTGTCGGAGTCTTTGGGTCCTATACGGAAAATATCCTTTTATCTCGAGAGGCTGGATAGGGACATTAAGGGCTGACCCTAATTTAACCACGGTATTTAGTAAGCCTTCTTTCGATTCCGATTTACTAATAGGTATATTCCTAATTTCCACGCAGGTCGATCTAGCACCACGTTCCAGGTTCTCCAGTCTATCTTCTAGGGTTTTCAAATGGGCTAAGTTATTTTTCCGTTCAGTTTCAAGTTGTGATTCCATTTTTTGTAATTTAATTTTAAGGTCGTCGTAGTTTTGCGACAGAAAGTTAACCGTCGATTGTATGCTGGAATTTTGAATTTTAATCTCCTCAACGGACGCACATAATTGCTCAAATTTACTGTTTTGTTGTTCCTTGAACTCGAGAAACATGGTTTTCATTTCCGACATGAATGAAGGTAGGTCGATATCCTGGCAAATCCCTGACTCAATGCATTGCACACATGCAGTCCAACGGATAGCAAAGTTCTAACCCTGTTGTAACCCAAAGATGAGGTCTGATTTTCGTCTTACCTTCTCCGAGATAAATATAGGATATCCTACACACAACATCCACCTTCTTGACGATTTCATTCCCGTCCTGAATAACTCTAAACCTGTCTTCATAACAAACATACTGACAGCTCATTAACGTCAACATTTTTTACATTTCTTCCCATCTGTGGGGATCATTATGTCTTTATATTTTCCGCATCACCGCGTTTCCCATTATTAACGCCATTACATACGACTCAAGAGTCAGGGTTGCTAGGACAAAAAACCCGACAGACAGAACTATTAATTCGATAGTCTATTATCTCATTTTGTTTTGAAAACCTGTCGGTATTGTATCTACAATAAAAAACTATAACTAGCATCCTCAATATTAATCTATTCTATAAATAAGTGCATATTATAAAACAAATAGGTACTTACTATGTTTTCCGAGTTAGACATAATCTAAACAACCGTGATGTCCTTATAAACCACGCAACGGATTTTGATGCGGTTTTTACCTTTTATAAGGGAATTCACTTCGGAAAGTTTATGTATATCAAGTATATTCACCTTGCATATAACCGTGGGGTTTCGGATCACTAGTTGAAGTAAAACCTTTGTTTTTGGTTTTCGGTGCATGATTACTAATCCTTAAAAACGGTGGGAAATTTTTGTGAAGTCGGTGTAAGTGGAAAAGTTTCCCGATACTCAGTTGAATTTACAGCTCAGGTAACCCTAAGTGCAGATATGTACTAAAGTCGTAACTATCGTATCTCACGTAGATCTCCGCCCTTGAGTGGATGAGAGGAACATGAGTTCATACAACTCAACAATACCGTTTTAAAGTCTAAACAACATTGTCGAATCTTAGTTGATATTACAGACCAATGCCCTCAGTGTGAGCCCTGGTTAGAGGCAGAACTCACGAGAAAAGACACACTGATAGATTAGTTAATTTCAATAATTTACTAAAGAATGTAAAAAAGATTAGAAAGATTAGTTAATTTCAATAATTTACTAAAGAATGTAAAAAAGATTAGAAACCAAATTTGAATGAAAGCACCTGTGTCTTTTTAATTTTCCCTAAAGGCGTTCCTTCAGCGGAGCATTCGCCTGTAATGTATCAATCTAGGATTCGATTTTGTACCGAAACAAGTGATTGCTACAAATTGAATCATTACAGAGATTGCGCAATGTAATGCTCGGTTCTCCTCACTCACTGGTGTAATGCTCGAATCTGACTGTTGCATTACAGGCTAATTAATGCTCCCGGTTTGGGAGTTTCTTAAATGATTTTACTGAAAGTCGGCGACCTGTTAAAGATAAATAATCATGATTCTTCCTTTATTCTTTGCTTTTGAGAATAGCCATAGATACCTTTTTTCTGTTCTTATTATTTGTTTGTTTCATATAATTATCTGCACCAGCTTCATCCATTCTATCTGTACTGTTATTCCCTTTTTGTTATAGCCATACACATTCATAGTTAACACGTGTCTTGTAGCATTCTCCTCATTACCGCTGCAACAGATGTCCATACCACACTAGAGACACCTACAATATCTTCACACATACGTAAATATGTGTGAAGATATTATGCTCCTATATCATAAATAAATTCCCTAACATTTCCTAACATCATAACTTATCCTAAACGAGCCAACAAACAATTGAAAAGGAACGCGCCGGCCATAAATACTTGCATCGCACGTAAATCTTCAAGTTGCGATACACCGCGATCCGCGCCCTAAGTCCTAAGTTCTAACAGTAATGTGCTCGGCCCATAACAGTCTATGTAACATCACCGACATCGTACGATTATCTGGGAACGATCATAGTTTCTTAACCGTCCTTTTATGTCCGTTCAACAACCCAATTAGTGAGTCGTTGTTTATCTATGATGTTTCGAACATCAATATGCATCATGGGTGTCGAATATTTTCTAAAGGACTCATTAATTTATTTATTATCTTCTCGTCTATAAAATTAATGGTATTGTGTAAGTCTATGATTGCATTTTGCAATTTTTAATTACTGGTTCGTCGTGTCGATGATCTTTTAAAGTTATATAAGCTTCAACCAAACGTCTGCCATCTCGATAGCATTAGTTATAACCTCGGACAGGTCCTTTAAGGTGCAGGTGGAGTTGTAAAAAGAACAGGACACTAGGTGGGTCATCGTCAGCTTAGGAACTATTATTTTATAAGAAATCTTATTATTTTAAAATTTTATCAGTATATTGAATCGCGCCATTTTTTCTTATGTGTAAAAAATGTTAATAGGCGAGGTAGTACAGGGTTTGAACGAAGTCAGTTGCCCTACTTAATAATCTCTTTCAGGACTAAAGCAGTCATTTTGTTAAGGAGCTTAACATGAAATAAATAGGTATCGTGTTACTTAGAAAGTAGATAATATCTAACATATAGGAGCTATGCATCTGTGTAACACGTTTATTTTTAGTACGGCGCTTATTAAAGGCGTCTAATGGTCAGTTTGCGACTCAAGTGTATACAGACAGTAAACCCATCAACAGCTGGTGTGTGCTAAAAGTTTTAACAGCGCACACTCAAAGGTTAATATGTCAGGAGTCCGCGGTAAATTCACAACACACCTATTTGTTACGACATCTGCTGAAAAAAAATACAGGCAAAAGATAACCAGAAAACACAAAGAGGTAGGTATTGACGGCTGCATTAATTGGTTACCCCTTTAATTTAGTATTTATTCATAACATGATTGTGGGATTAAATTAATACAGGCGCCCACATACCGTGTAGAATTTATAGTTGTAATAATTGGATACCTTCCTTATAAAGGTATCTATACTAATAATATTATAAAGCTGAAGAGTTTGTTTGGTTGAACTCGCTAATCCCAGGAACTACTGGTTCGAATTTAAAAATTATTTTAGTGTTGGATAGCCCATTTATCGAGGAAGGCTATAGGCTATATAACATCACGCTACGATCAAAAGGAGCGGAGCATGAATGAAATATGTTGCCAAAACGGGGAAAATAGTATTTTTATAATAATTTAACGCGGACGAAGGTCGTGGGCAACAGCTAGTTTTAATATAAAGGTCGGATACTTGACGAATTCAGAAGTTTTTACAGTTCTGCCTAGTTCATGGTAATGACCAATTATTTTAGTGCTCGTCTATTCCATACTCTAAAGTTACAAGTTTTGCATGCAGGCGAGCCGAGAAAATTACCTATTAGTATTTCAGGCGATCGGGTTAGCACAAGACTTTCTCCGTTTACATTTCGCTGTTGGTATTTGTGCTATGGGAATGGCTACGCCCTTAGGTTAAACGATGTTGTACCTCGTTTAGATTTAGATATACATCAAAATGGGAATACTGCCTCCAAGTTTAGAGAATTACTTTTGAAAACACCGTTTTACTGCTGCAGATTTGTTAACATACTTATCATTATTGAAATAATAACGAAACCTAACTAGTTATTTTATTGTATAAATGTTATCTTCTGAAAGCAGGTTTTAATCTTAATTGACATTGACATAATATTAGTAATTGAAAATTGACATATTAATATAATTAGAAATTGACATGGTAATAATTAGTAATTGAAAATTGACATATTAATATAATTAGAAATTGACATAGTCATAATTAGTAATTGAAAATTGACATATTAATATAATTAGAAATTGACATGGTAATAATTAGTAATTGAAAATTGACATAGTAATAATTAGTAATTGAAAATTGACATAGTAATAATTAGTAATTGAAAATTGACATATTAATTAATTAGAGATTGACATAGTAATAATTCGTAATTGTAATTAGAATATTTTAGAATTAAAATTAGAATATTTGTACACCGCTGACGGCAAGACATAGCGATAATTTTAAAAGCACTAACATCTGCATATATGTATTTTTTCACCTATGATCTACAAATAAAGTGATTTGATTTGATTTGAATCTAGCCACTAAAATTAAATCTTCCATGAGTTAATTGCAATCTCTTGCTTCGCTGAACATTTTAAGCGTTCTCGTTATGCTGTTCGAAAAAGATGTTGCTGTGTGCATTTGTAAATGAGACTGGCATGTAAGAAAAACCAATACGATACTACAAAAAGAAATGCTATGCAGTATGGTAAACTTTCCAAAAACATACCGCTACCCATTGATGCAGGACCACGCCCAAGCGTTTAGCGCAGATAGGCCAGTAAATATAGATGCATTTATCCATTGCCCTCCGCCCGGCGGCTCGGCTCGGCGTTAACCCGCAACATCCAGACCGTTAGCTGCCTGATAGCAATCAGCGAGATTATGCCCCCATCGCACTACACAAGTACACACAAGTGCAGTGCCTACCTGATGTACCGTACAAGCTGTAGATAAGTGCATCGATTGGCATTATGTATCGGAATCAAATTTCTAAAGCGCTGTCAACAATTCTTGGCGTAATAGACTTTATGTTGAATATTTATTCATTGCGAATAATTTTCAATAACAATAAACGACCCAGTGAAAGTGGCCACACTAACATCATTTTACCATTGTTTAATTAAGTTAAAACTGTTACTTGTTTTTAGCACACATTCGTGGTAATTGAAAAGAAATGAGCATTACCATCGATTACTGAGTGGGTCAAACCCCTCGGCAACAGCGATCATAACACTTTTTTATGGGTTTTGTATCAAATACAAAACCCCATTAGCGAAACTAATTTTTCTGTCTGACCGCGCCGCAAATAAAATTACTGAATGAATTGAAGTTATTCGAAATGCAATTTAGAATTTTATGGACATCTGTAGTTGTCTGATGGATTTTCTGTCTGCCTGCCTTGTTACTTGTTATGTAAATTGATAAAGAACTCGTGCCGTACATCGCGTGAACGTTTGAATCAACAAATGAAGCGACACGATAGAGCGCAAAAAGCCTCTAACGTGATAAGCAAGAATTAAATGAATGGTCATTACTCGGCATTGCCTTACTTGTCTACTTACGTACGTTGCAGATTATTGCTGTGTTGGCATGCTATTACAACCTCGAGATAATGACAGAATAAACAGAATGCCGAGTAATGACACGAATAACGAACTGATTTAAACCACAGGTCACAGTCGTCTTGTTAGTGAAGAAGATTGTAGATATTTACTCCTCATATGAGAGCTCGTTTGAGAAGAAATTACATGCGTGTTACTTTGTAACACAACGCGCACTTCCATAGAAGCCGTCTCATCACTTACAACGTGCTTAATTGATACATTACGACGATAGTTGCTTACCTTGTACACCTAATGAAGTGTTTTCTATTTAAAACCCGACTTGTGTTAGGATGATGCATCCTTCTATATTCAGAATAAAACAAATGCATTCTCACTAACCTTGTAAATGACAAAGATGTCTGTTGTTGCATTTAAAAGACTAAAACGTTTTTTTATTTGTTACAGGGTCTCGAAATTGTGAATCCACAAGCGGCTGAGACGCGCATCAACGAAGCTAATGCCAAATACTTCTCGAACACTTCGGGATTCCTGTCCGTGGGCAAGAATATACCATAAAGACAATTTCTATCCCCTTGGTGTTAAATTAGAAGTTTTGTGAATAAATTGCGATATTTAAGAACAAACTACGTTTTATTATAGTAAGTATTTATCCACTTATACCCAGTGTAGCGTTAAGTTGGCCAAGAAGAACGTGAGCGTATCATACGAGCGATTTCACCCAGGCTCGTGTTTCGAATTTACTTAGACGTTGGATTGTCAAATAGAAATGATCAAACGTTTAAACGGACATTTGAATACAACATATTTTGCAAGCAGACGCAACTGTTTATAAATTTTAATTACAATTAACAATCCATTGCCAAGTCAATGACAGAAAGTTTGTAGCGTCTGTTGAAGAAATCGTGTATTGTACTTGTAGGTTCGCGAAAGACGTCGTATTTAAAATGACAGTCGAAACAATAATCCATTTATTTAAACATAGCTCCTGTTTGATAATAAACTAGCTTAAAGTAGCACACTTGGTTTGAGGATGTTTTGCATTGGTCGTATAACTGTCATGTCCAAAAAGAGATGTTTTTTAGGTCGCAGGTTTTAGTGGAACGTTTTTGCAATGCTTAAAACGTGCCATGTTTGTTTGACCTACAGCGGTACTATTGTATTAGTTGCTTCTTTCATTGAAAGTGGTTTAGTAGAACCAATACCTTGAGGATCTTTTAAGAGTTAAGATTTATTATGAAAAGGTGTCATGGCCGTCACCATCCATTGCCTAATCCAATCCGCTGTGAGATTTATGAACAGAAATAGAGCAATGTTTACACTCCACAGGTAGCTCCAACATATACAACATTATTTTTAGTATATGCAAAACCTGAATAAAGTTTGTTCAGAATAAGTAACTAAATCAACTCCAATAATTTTTAAACCATGTTATATTTTGTCCTAAAAATATTTAAAAAAGGCTACAAGTTGGACACCGAGCGACACTAAGTACCTACTGCCAAATTATTATTATCAATAAGCTCAAGACGACGCTGGAGGCGCACGCGCGGGTGCGCCGCGTGGTGAACACGTTTATGTGCGGACAATTAGGTGACAGAACAAGTTTATAACTTTGTGATTTTCATGATACAGTTTTGAAATTTTGTACATAGATTCTTTACATAAAAATACTAGACACCTGTTTCAGGTTTCGCATGAACTAATGTTGTATAAACAAACGCCTAGCATACAGCAGCCAGCAGCTATATCCCTTGTCCGCCATTACTGGCATTGATAAATCTGACCTACAATCAATCAACAAAGGTCTACCTTTCACAAACGCTGTGTTTATCACAGATTAACATCATTCTGTGTCGTTAATACTGTGGAGTCACGGAGGAAAATCCTTTGTAGATTATAGTAAATAAACTGTTCTAGTGAACACAATTAGAGTTCATCATTATCCTTATTTGCGATCTTGGTCGCTCACTGTTTTAGTGATCAGTGATGATATTATTAACCTTCATCATCATCCACAACCCAACATCACGCATTGCTAGGTATAGGCCTCTCTTTGCTTGTGCCAGCCTCATCCAGGATATTCCCGCGATGATAACAATGTCATCTGCGGATCTCGCCGCCGGACGACCAACCAACACTTCTCTTGCATTAGACTTAATTTGACGATAATTTTGTTTTATTGATACAGTTGTATCTTACTGTTTTATATCCGTACCTACTTCTACAGCTTACGAACAAATGAAGATCAAGCCATTAAACTTGAACACCTTTCGAAGAAGTGGCCCTTTTCTCACACTTTTACATCCATCGTACAAGTTATAATTATTGCTATTCAGTGATTTTTGTTCGCTTTTTGTGTGATTGTAATGTTCAACCCAGAAAATTTTGAAGTTTCTTATCCTATTTTAAATGAACATATAAACTTTTGCAGTTAATGTGCAAGATCTATTAAAATAATTACCTAACAGTATTAACTCAACACTAATCGTACATCAAACGGACATGTGGTTGTGATTAGCAATAAATTATGAAGAATATTCAAAGAAAGGTTCGTTCTACTTCTGTCACTTCCTTGTGTTTCAGTTCTACGAGGATTACGCAAGGCGAGATGCACTGGCCGCTTATGTTACTAAACAGATTGGCACACAGACTTATACACATTCCATACATTTTAATACTTAAGACGTGTAGTTTTACGTTCTTTATCGTTTTAATAAATAGCCCGTATTTTATTACACGGGTGTGTAAAATGGTTTGTTTCTTAATAAGTGGTCGTTGTTAGGTTTGAGCATGTAGAGGATGTCCACACACGGAAAAGATTAGTTTTTTTGGGCACAGAATATTTTTTGCTGAAATTACTTTTGGCGAATCACTACAGGTTGCGCTGGGCAGCACGTGTAAGATTTACCAATCTTGCACGTGCTGCCAGCCTTGTTTTTGTCTGAAATTTTGTTGTTGTTAAATGGCTCACTTATCCTCTTTTCAATTCTTTTGAACCTCATACAGGTACACCTGTAATTGACTAAGTAATACGAATACAGGTGACGAACATTAAAGTATTTGATAATCAATCAAATTCTTTTACGATACGATTACGATTATAGTAAAACAGCAACAATAATAAAATAACATATAATCATAATTAAACGTAAACTTAAAAATACAGCCACTTTACACTCAAATTTAGTAAACCAGTAAGACTGGGTGAATGTAGTAAACAGTAAAATAAGCATGGCATAAAAGCAAAATGTAGGTAAGAAGAAATAATTATCATTTGTGTATGAATGTGGGTGTAAATCAATTTCGCGCGTATTCAACTCCTGCTGCCTAGTTAAATCTATCAAATGGACAGTAGAAAGCGTACATGCGATATCAAAATACCTACGTTTCTCATTTAATTGAATGAGCCGTAATTTTATTTTAGACTAGCTCTTGCCCGCGGCTTCGCCAGCGTGGATGACGAAAAATATCCTACGGGAACGTACCGAACATAGTTACTTAACTTCATTCCTTTTTAACCCTTCGGGGGTAGAATTAATAAAAACGCTGAGACACGTATAAATTAATTTACAGTCGTCAGCCTAAACACAATATTTGAAGATCCTAACTTCAAAACTGACGGACTTTCATATTAACTTCCATCATCTATTATACCCCTTTACGGGTGGAATTCCCAAAAATCCTTTCTTAGTGGATACTTATTCTTCACAAAGAACACACCTTCCAAGTTTCATGTCTCTAGGCCCAGAGGTTTGGGCTGTGTGTTAATATATCACCCAGTCAGTCAGTCAGTTTACCATTTTAAATATATCAATTTTATGTTGTTTGGTAAAATAATAGTCATTAAATATATCTTCTTATTCTATCCAGTAGATATCAGGTTGGGCTCGCGGCGTAGTCTGTAGGCATTTTTTTTAATTGTTTGGACAAGTACCTTTTCAGGTTTTCTTTTAAATTTTGGCAGGCCCCTTTGTCTCTAGTTCGTTTTTATTCTAGGCTTGGGTCCCTAGTCTCTAACAAATTTAATTTTTTAAGACTTTGACTGATCCTTTTTTCTTTAGGTAAATATTCAGGGTTTGGGCGGAGCCTTATTCTACAGTCCATTTTTCAATGGGTAGTGGTTTCAGTTCCTTTCTTTGCAAGCCGTTTGTTCAAGACTTGGGCACAGCCATTTTTTTCAGCCCATTACCAAAATGGAAGCGTAATGCTCGTTACATAAAATTATGTTCGAATCAGTCAGCTGTACACCAGACAAGTAGGTTCGAGAATCGAATACCGTATATGTATAATCTTGTTTGTTTGGCAGTTTTTTAATGGGATTCCGGATTCGTTAATGACGGAAGGGAAATCTTCCAACTAGTTTTCTTGCTTTCTTTTAACGTCTTCCTTAATGCCTTTAAATCACGATATTTTAAATAGACAAGATGAAAGACGAGATAACCCGAAACAACATCGTAATCCGCTTGCAAAGACATTCAAATATTTACGAGTGATAGACGGGACATCAAAGAAAACAGTAATCCAATACTTGTTACTACTTAGTTACAAATCGTTTGTCTAGTGTCACATTCCCGCTTGTCAAAATCGAAAATCAAAATCTGGAAAATCTAGTCTTTCTATAAAGCCAGCTTCAGATCGCCTTAACTCTGCGCCCTCTTACGTCATGAGTACGTGCCCCTATTACTACTTGCAGTTGAATGAGTAGCTCAAGTACTAGAGAGTGCAGTACTTCGGTACCTACGTCAGTATTTAAAACTCGTCCACTCGTCTAGTTCATTGTTTCGCGGTGTTACTGCAGTTCAAGGACGCCCTGTTACATTACTACTTACTATTTGCTTCGTTACGAATGCAAGGATTATTATGTATGTAGGTTAAGTTTTTATTGGCGGAGTGTTTTTTTCCGCGTGTGTTGTAGAGCGTAGGTTTTGGTGTAGCAAAGTTACCGGCATTGACTGTTTAGTATTTTGGTCTGCTGGTCCTAAGCAACCGAACTATAAGGACCAGATTAGATCATTGTGTCAGTGGTGGAAAGGTCTTCGTGATACGATCAGTTCAGTCAGTTCATGTTACTTAATATCTACCGGTTTTCTTTTTATTGCACTTACACCATAGTTACCATTTAGAGTCAGACCCTGTTCATTTGTAATCATATCCTTTACATTACAATCGAATAAAATATCGTTATGTAGGTGCGGCCTTATTTCGGAGCAGGTATCAAAGTTACAATCAATCAAACTTGGTGACATAACCTTGCAGTGCAGTCTACCACAGTCTAAAGTAACGGACATGAAAGCCTAGATATGTTCGATCAAGAACTTTAAGTTTCGCAAGGTGCAGAAAACCGAACGTTTTTATAATTATGAATCTTCCTGTTTTTATCATTGACTCTGATCTTAGATATAGGGGATTTTGATTCAAGATAATTGTATGGCTGAGATTTGATTTAGAGCTTTTGAATTCCTATTTCGCAAAGGAAAATCAATATAGCTGACTTGAGTAACTGGAGTGGGAAGCTAGGTAGTCATCGAATTTGTCATAAAATGAATTAATTACTTTTTTAAAACCTTTGGAGATCTGGATCGTCCAAAGATGGTTTTGTTGTGTCTATATTCGACTTAGTCATCCAATAAATCTGCTGTCAAATTCTATAATAATGGATTTGTAGTTTTGTGTTAACTAATCACGGTATCATGAGATTTGATTGTCTGATTGCCAGCAGATTTACTATTATAAATAAGCGCGATGGTGCTTTCAAAAAACACGAGTAAGTATATCATGAAAATCATTCAATACAAAAAATGTTTTGGCTTCTATAACATCGTGCAATTACATGACTGGCAAGTTTTACGTGAAGCAGAATCTAATCTAGACCGTGTGGCTAGGAGGTGAACCAGCGGCCTAATTGTCGCGATATTTGTTCATCATCATTCTTCATTATCTTTTTGTTGTTTGCTAATGTCAAACTTCATGTTTTGGCCTATATTCTGGACGCTATTTTAAGGGCTGCTCTCTTAATCAATTCAGTGGGACAGTTTGAATTGGAGCACTAGCCTGACGCAAAATTTGAGTTCAATTGGCTATCTGGGGATATATGTCCCATAAAGTGGCGCTAAACTCAAATAGGTGACGGCAGGACAGGAGGATGATCATGATGCTTAGAAATCTTTTGAATCTGCATTGAAACCATTCTGTCAAATGAAGTTACTACTTTGGAAGTCTGTATGTATTACAGATATGACGATCTGAAATGCTAGTGTGACCTCATTTAAAATAGATCGAAAGAAGATCTAAATCAAAAACAAAGAGTGTTTCATAACTATCTGCACCTGATGAAGTGTTATGTTTTTACACCTGAAGAAGCATTTTCCATAATAACCGTAATTTAAACAGCACGTGTCGAGCGACATGTTCCAGCCATTCGTCCGTGATCGATTTCATTAAAACCTACGTTTGTTTATAATATAACAACTCTCGTATTATGTACTTACCTGGAGTGGGCAGTCTTTGAAAAAGAGGTATACTATGAATCTACTATCGTACGAAAAACGGGGTGTCTTGTAGGTACCTACCTACTTTCTTTTATGAGGTTCTAGTGGTTGGGTAGGTTAGGTCTCAAGTTCTAACCTACACGCAGCTCTGATTTTTCGGACTCATGTGCCTATTGTATAATTATCATTTGCTTCGGTGAAGGAAAACATTGTGAGGAAACCAGCATGCCTGAGAGATATTTCTCGGCAGCATGTTAAGCCAAGTCAGAGGTCCATGGGCGGCATAAAAACTATGACACCAGGTCAGACACTAACCACACGATAAAGAAAGAGCGAGTTAGACGGTGATGGGCTGTCGAAATTCAAAATTTCTTGTCGCATAGTATACCTCTATCTAATCTACGTCCGTATGTCTTTATGTTCGTCAAATACTCTCACTTACCGCTTTCTGCTTTATAATTATAACACGACGAATGTGCTTCGCAATTAATGCCTATTTTATGCCAAAAAGAATTAAGTTAGCATTAAATTGTAGTATCCATTATAATGAATGAAGTTTCTATTTGGTCGAGTGTCTTTTTGTTGACTCTAAGATGACTTCATGAACATGACACACTTATTATGTTAAACATACAATTATTATAAACTGTTTTAGACGGAAAATGAGAGTAAATTCCAAATTGAAAATCATAATGTTACTTTCTTTTCATACCCCACACGCTATTAAAGTTGTTTGGATAAAATTACGAAAACGACAAAACTTTTACCGAAATAAGGTTGTTTTCGATTTCTTTGGCATTTTGCCCTTATGCAAGAAGGCGGCCCGTATTTACACCCAAATAGGGCTAAGATGACTGTAGGTAGGCAAGTAATATGAATTTCAAAATGGTTCATGTATGAACTAATAGTATTCAGGACATGTTTACACCCTATTTACTGCCACCGTATAAATTAACAACACCTCACTGCGCTGCGAATGTTTAGACATTGTTCTGAGAAAACTTAACAGCCCGTGTGGAATATGTATGACAATAAAATACCCATAACATCGACAAAACACTCTCAAAATATTTATAGTACCTCGAAGACTCATGGCTTGCACTTGAATAGTGCGTGGGCTCGCATAAGGACGACCGCCTGTAACGGCCATTCTACGTGCCTCGAGTTCCAAAGCAAATATCCAACATTTACATATGCAAATCACAAAGGTTTTAGTTCGACAAGTTTTGCAACACCTTCGTCTATTATCTCCGAGTTCCAAACTGAGATCTGGTTTAACTTGTATCTGGCGCTCGCCTATTGTGCGACAATGGATTGCCGGTGCAGCGTTACGTGATGTCGTGTAGATAAGACACACCTAACAAGAAAAGAACGTTAACGGTTCATTGAAATCGAAAAGCTGTACGGGCTGAGTGAACGCCTGTGCCTCGGCCCGAGAACAGGTTCCGAGTGGCGAGCGAGCAGCGAGTCGGCGACACATCCCGAGTGGCCCGCGAGGTTACCGCGCAGTGCTCCGCCGGCCGCTTATCTACGTGCGCGTGCACATCCGATACTACCGAACGACCGCGGGAAACAACCGCCGCGAACTTTACACCAAAGTTGCTGCAGATAAAGTTTATTTACGACTAAACGATAGCAGTGCTTTCGTATTAAAACAAAACTTGCAAAGATATTATAAACTTACAAGGATTATGAGAACTTGATTCGGATGGTGTTTGAAGTGTTAGTGCGACCGGCATTTGAATAGCCGTTTGATAGTATGTTGCGGAGTGGACTGGCTTGATTAAGTGGGTGTAGCCATGGCGAGCTTCGAGGACCTTGCCTTCGACTGGTCGTCACTCTGTCAGGATTGCCCGGAATGCTGGACACAGTCAGGTAAACGAACTCTTTTGACAACCATCCCAAATTCGTCACTACCGTTTTTTACTCATGTTTACGGTTCGTTTGCAGTTACTCCGAGATATGAAGTTTCCATTAACTGTAGATGTTTTTGTAATGTGAATCACTTCGCTAATTTGCTAGTGGACTACCCTCATTTGCGGAATTCTTAATTAGCGCTCTGGATTCTAACATTTTCGTTACTGTATTAGTAACAAAGTTGGTGCTATTTATTTCGTGTGAAATTAATCCACCTTTGTAAATTATATTGGGCAAAGTCGAATTGAAATTAACACACACACATCAATTTATGTTGCTCGTAATTAAGTAGGTAGGTATACACAAGTGGTTTAATTAATGCGCGGTCTAAGAGGGCAACCCACAGGTGCAATTAAAACTAAATTATCACATTGTTTTTCAAATGACAATGCGCTTTAAATAGTTTCGAACATTATTTCTATTTTACCTCCTAAAGAGGAAAGTTTATTCACCTAATACTTTATCTAATACTTTATCAGTACTTCTAGGTTATTAATTATTTTCAGTCTGATTTTTGCCCATGTTTTGCCCTATTTTACATACCGATAGCAGACTATACCGATAAGACAAGTGTTTGAAAATGTGGGTAGAACAATAAAAATGACATAAAATCGCGATTGTGCACGTTAATGTCTGTCTGCAAGAAAAAGATAATTTCTTTGCATTCTCGGTGATAATGTAATAATGAATTATTTTGTCGAATTATGTGTGTCGTTTTTGTCATGAATAGTAATTGCACTGTACTTTCAAACACTACTGACATTTTATGAATTCTGATACTTTCTGTGTAAGATGTGGTGTTCATATTTGACATTGATATTCGATGAATCGGAGATGGTGGTTTCAATAGAGTTGACGAGACTAAAGATCCATTTGCTCGTTTGGATACGGGCAAGAGGACGGATAATGTAAGAAAACATTCTAAAATTATAATCGATCTTGTATCAGGATCTGCAGATATTAAAGTTATCAGTGTAGGTGATATAGATAATGCAAATAATCTAAAACACATCAACGAACTGTAACATCTTATCTAAGAAAAACCTTAGTTAGCGACATGCTTGAATGCAAATATTTATGCGTGATGATTATATGCCTAACTTATCTTATAGTTATAATTTATTGGCATTTTTTCATTATTGCACGTACAGAAACGGTTATCTTAACTGAATTAATGCATATGACGCATAGTGCTGACTGCATAAAACATCATGAGGTTTATGCATGGGAATTCTCCATCGACCGTTACAATGTAAATCTTAGGAGCAGAATCCATAATACAACCGCTTGGAAGTTTTTAAGCCAGTTGATGATCAAAATGAGAAGATATAAATGTAGCTGCAGGCTGTAACCCATCTTATAATTCACTGGTTTTAAATTACACGACATGGACCAACCTATTCCAGGACCACAACTCATTATTTTCTAGCATTATTTATTGGCTGCACGTTGGTACTAAGGTGCGGTTATCTTACTCGGTCTAAATAAAACATGTCGGAGCGTTGGTGTGTTCAGCAGACGTTTTGCTGTTAACACTTTCGTGAAAAAGAAACGTGTGATAATGGTACGTCGACCTTGGTAACGGGTTGGTGTTGCGTCTCATGTTTGTTAAGTGTTGCACTGGTCACGCTTTCCGACATTACTGCTCATAATTTTGGAGGGTAAAGTGAATTAGTTGTGTTAAGTACTTTTGTTTTGGTCGTTACTTCTAGGATTTAATATTCCTCCTACGTGTTGAATTTAAAGTTGCTTAGTAGACAGAACAGTGTAACAATGTTAACCTCTTCTTTTTCATGATGATCCAATTTATGAGGATTTGGTTTTAACTTTAAATCTTGTTTTTAGCGTTTCGATGGCTAATCATTAAATACATTTGGCCCAAAATTCAGTTATGCGAACTCCGCTAGCTGATGCAGTCATAAGATAAGTGCGCAGGTGTCAGGGCATGCAGCGCAAAATGGAAGGTGGGCCATTGTTCGTGGAGACTCTAAATTGCCTTTATCCTTTTCGAGGAGGAAAAAGAAGTAGCTATATGAACTAGGTACTTACTTAATGTTCAAAGCAAAAAGTGGATATTTTTCTGTTAATTCATAGCTGAAGAACTTGTCCGACTCAGCTTGAGTCTTCATTTTATTTAAACTTCTATAATATAGAAATTAATATACAGACATAGTAGCATCTATAAGCACCAAGTTCTGAAAACTTGACTGTGGGAAGAGTACTTATACCTACTGACAAACTACTTGTTATGTTGGTAGAAAGGTTGTGGGTTGCTAACATGGACAACCTGTCACACCATAGTGCAAGCTGGTTAACTTTTAACCTATCATATTTATGGCAAACGTGGTTACAAGACTTGCTCGGGACTAATTGAAACTGACCAGTCGGGGATAAAATTTCTGCATGTTCTTTGAGGAAAATGCTTATTAGCTTTTCTTTCTAAGAAAATGAAAGTGTGGACAGGTTGTAATCAAAGGCTGTAATAGTAACTATTCTTTAACCGACTTCTAAAAAAGAAGGTGGTAATGTATTCCACCAGCTTTTTTTTTCATGTATGTTTATCAATTTCTCTGTGAATACTGGTCCGATTTAAGCGATTTTTTTTCATTTGGTAGAGGAAGCTCGCGAGGTGGCCCCATAAAAATTTGATTAACTTTGCTTGGGTACGCTCACGTTATATGAGTTATACTCATATAACGTACGAATTGATGTGGAGTTGCGGACACCAGCCCGTTATACAATACAATACATGAGTTATCCTCTATAATATGCATTTTGTCTTCTTCGTCTGTGTGGATGATGTACTAATATTTTTTAGTTACAATGTAAAATTGATACTTGATAAGGATTTGTGTGTGATACCACAGATAAAAAGGGTAAAATAAAAACTTTTTGTAAAAAGTCAATGAAACAAACAAAAGTCACCATTTTCCACGTTTTTGTGTTATTTTTTGGAAGTCCTTTTTTTTTGCAAAAGTTTTTTTAAAGAATGATAAAATACATCTAACTGATCATAATTTATTTTGAAAATTTCAATGAAATAAGAGCCATATAATATGACCAACGTTAAGTAAGTAATAAGTAGTATAAGTTTCCGTGGTACTTAAGTTTTGTGATGTTGCAAAGACTTGTAACTAACTTGAACTTTGCATCCATTAAATGACTGGCTTATTAAAATAAACATGTTATGATGCAGAAACGCTTTTACACACGTGGAGGGGATTTAAATGAACTGACTTATCGTCGTGTTTAAAATCTCAAATACCACACCTCAACTTTGGTTAGTTTTGCAAATCGTCAAAGAACTACAACTGCCTACCAATGCAATGCCATATGTGCTTTAATGAAACCCATCAAGGAAAATCTATGGAAGTCGGTTTTTCTTTTGCAAAGATATTTTTATTTTTACCCTTTTTAATTGTAGTAGGTACCTATCCCACACCAATTCTTGTCATCATCTGCCTAGCCTTTTCCCAACTATGTAGGGGTCGGCTTCCAGTCTAACCGGATGCAGCTGAATACCAGTATTTTACATGAAAGCGACTGCCTATCTGACCTCGACAACCCAGTCTGTACTGGGTAATACGATACGACAACGGCTTAACGTGCTTTCCGAGGCACGGAGGAAACTCGGTATGTAATGGGCGGTCACCCATCCACAGACCAACCTAGGCAAGCACGGCTTAACCTAAAGATCGACCCGAGCGGCTGTTATTATTTAGCCACGAGCTCCTCAATTCTTGTCATGAATTAATTTAACACACCAATTCTTGTCATGAATTAATTTAACACACCAATTCTTGTCATGAATTAATTTAACGTTGTAACTAGAAGTTATTAAGGGACCAACATGTCATCAATTTAGACCGAGAAAAAAAACGTATTAAAGGAGTGAACTCATAAATTAATCAAGCAAAGTTAATATAATTTATATGGGACCACCGCGCGGATTTTTTCTACCTAATAAAAAAAGAATCACGTAAATCGGTTCAGTAATCACGGAGTAATCGGTGTACATACATTAAAAAAAGATGCCGGTGGAATGCATAACGTCCTCCTTTTATAGAAGTCGGTTAAAAAGTAGTAGGAGTTTCCCTAAAATGAATCGCCTAGAGTGAAAAGTCAGCACAGTAGGTGTTAACCTAGCCTAAAGTCATGTCATTGCTGTAAGGTCTTGTTAAACATATGGAATGCTGGTAAAGATACGAGAGTGGCTATTTTCAGTTCAATCTTGGACTAACGAATTTTGGTTTATCTTTATTAACGTGGATCAGTCAAAGATCAACTTACATAAATGATATCAACGTGTTGCTACTGAGACATTGTGGAGTTGACTCTTGAGACTAGGCGATAAAGTCTTGTTTTAATTATTATTAATTCATATTTCTGTCTGTAATCTATTATACCTAGTTATTTTACTAACGGTCGGTTGTCAGCGTAACTTTAGACCATAATATAACTAGAGGTAGGTATTAGATCGAAAAATTTGTTTTATTTGCCACTAGTTAATTTAGCTTCTCTGAGGACAGAGGGCTCTGACAGTATCTTTCTATCCACATAACATATAAATTATCCTTTCGGTGAGCGATACCCATGGTGGAAAAATCAAAAATGTATGAGGCTGACATAAACTCCCGAAAAGCTTAAAAAAGAAAGAAAAAGTATTAAACTCGCACAAGAGCAAGGAAACTAAATTAAAAAAAAGTAAGAACAAGAAAAAAAAAAATTCTCTGTGATATACAATCATGTAAAAAGTCGATCTAGAAATATTTCACTCTTTGAAACCCTCTCACTCCCCTACCCTCTCTCTCTTTCACTTGTCTCTTGTCAGACGTGTGCATACGTTTTATAGTTTTTAATTAAAATCAACAAGTATCATTAGCGTACCTGACTACCTTAGAAGCTTCTATAAAGCTGGGGTAGAAAGTAAAGGTCGGGTTGCAATTTCCGCTATTCAGTTACAATGTTAGCGAATTCAATCAAGACAGCTGCGTATGTTACGGGTGCTGTCGTTGATTTGTTAACATTATTTCTGTGCCTGCGTTACTTTCCCTTAATGGCTAGAATAGACAGCCAGGTATGTGTCTTGTCTATGAAGAAAATGTGTGTATAAAGTAAAATACTATCCATAAATTAACAGAGAACATAACTGGATTTGAATAACGTCGACTGTTAAAAAATTAACGTCCTTACCAGTGAATAAAAAAGCCGGTGTAATACAAAGATTTGAATCATTTTCTCGAATTAAACGGGTTAATATCTAAGAGATTGAAATATATGGTAAAATAATAAAACTTAACTTCTGTAAGTAAGAATGTTCAACATGGTTAATGTTGAACATTTATCATCATCATCATCATTTCAGCCGAAAGACGTCCACTGCTGGACATAGGCCTCCCCCAAATGTCGCCACATTGACCGATCCCGTGCGTCTCGCATCCAGCGGATCCCCGCAACCTTTACCAGGTCATCGGTCCACCTAGTGGGAGGCCTTCCAACGCGACGTCTTCCAGTTCTCGGTCGCCACTCCAGAACTTTCCGGCCCCATCGGCCATCCGTTCTGCGAGCAATATGCCCTGCCCACTGCCACTTGAGTTTGGCTATTCTTCGGGCTACGTCGGTAACCTTGGTTCTCTTACGGATTTCCTCATTTCTGATTTGATCACGCAAGGACATTGCATATTTTCTTTCGGACAGATGTTCAACATTAACCATGTTCAACATTCTAGATTTTCTTTCTGACAACCGACCACATTTTCATCCACACGTTGCTTGAAATAAGATTAGGGGTCGTCCATTAATCACGTGAGGCTGGAAAGGGGGGGAGGGGGGTTCGGAAAAAATCACGAAATATCACTAGGAGGAGGGGCAGGTGTAGTGAGATATCACGTGTACTTATTTTTTCTTTGAACGCGCGATTTCTAAACCGAAAAGCGGTGCGTGACCTTGACATTTTTATCACGGTGCTTATTTTTCCAGAATTAAATTAGATTATACCTGTTAACCTGTATTTAAAGATAATATTCTGTTTTTTTTTGAAGATACTTTGTACCAAAAAAAAATACACGTGATTTTGGGTGGGAGGAGGGAGTGGTAGTCTAAAACTTCACCACGAATCACCATGGGGGAGGTGGCGGTTAAAAATTTGCTAAAAAACATCACGTGATTAATGGACGACCCCTTAATGACTTCATCAATTGAATCCAACATGGCCAGGATTCCGCATAATACTACAGAGCTATGAGCTATCACCACGCATAGCCTAGTTCATATTCTGAACGTTGCGGAACGCTTTCTTGCTAGATAATATAAAGAAAATCTAATTAATCATCACAACACGAAGTGAAACTAAAAACTGTTGAACGTAGTTAAACGGCCTTCGGTTTCCATGAGAAAATCGTAACATGAAAACGAGATAATTTGTTCTTAATGGTGTGATTAAGTTAATCAGAGTTGTTGAGACTGTCAGGTTTACTTTGGTAGTAAAGTGAATATATAGCAGGTCTTTAATCTGAAAGGGAAGTTAGTGAAAACTTTAAATAAGTAGATGTTGGTAAAAAACCCCTAACTTGAAAAAGTCAGTTGGGTTTTAAAGAATTAACTAAGTTTTAAAGGAGTAGCCATTTTAAACGAGTTGATTGAAACGATAGCTTTGTTACTAGCCGTCGTCCGACGAAGATACATAGAAAATTCATCCCCTATAGGGTTTCCCCTTTAGGGTTTTGAAAGTCCTCCCTAAATGCTCACTGCCTTCGTTATAAAATATAAGAAACTCTCAGGTAGAATTGATGCTTTAAGACCCGCCTTATCTGGCAGTGGATTTTATGATATTTATTAAGAAGATGCTTCTTATAATGAGTGTGTGAGGAGCTCATGACTAAATAATAACAGCCGCCCGGGTCGATCTTCAGGTAAAGCCGCGCTTGCTTAGGATGGTCCGTGGATGGCGTTCTTTACATACCGAGTTTCATCCGAGCCTCGGAAAGCATCTACAAATGAAAGCCGTTGGTCCTGGCTGTCATTTGTAGATCTTTGACAGTCGTCACAGGTAGTCAGTGGCCCAAAAGTCTGACAACCAGTCTTACCAAGGGATATCGTATTACCAACCAACCAGGTAGGTACCAACTGGATTATGGAGGTCAGATAGACAGTCGCTCCATGTAAAATACTAGTATTCAGCTGCAGTGAGACTGGAACACGATTCCAACATAGTTATGCAAAGGCATAATGATGATGCTTCTCTTATGTGTGATCTATTTAAGTACAAGTATATTGAATCCAAAATACAAACACAAAGGTAAGAGCGTGGATGCTCTTCTTAAGGTTACTTGGTTTGTTGACGTCAAACACGCTACAGTCACATACTAGAATGCGACTTTTAACGCAAGGACATTGTCTCTTGTTTCCTTTAAGAGAGATACCTAGATCTCTACTTAGTCCTTTCTTATTTCGGCATGTCTACATGATTCTGCAGGATCATATTTTCGAAGAATGATTTAGAAACCTAAGCATAATAACAATTTGATTCTTCGTACTGCAGTTTACAATGAACACACAAAACGTGATTCAGTTATCAATTTATGTGCAAATTATAAGAATTTTATAATTCCATGTTAAAATGACTTTTCATTTTTGTTAGAACTCATGTAAATATTTGCTTACACTGTATGTATGAGCAATTTTGAGCTACCCAGTGTAGTTTTTATTACCCAAGAATTTATTATAAACGTGGAAATTTTCTCACAGCGAGCATTTTCCTACAATTATGTATCTAAATAGTTACCTAGCTGAGTCTGTTTTGAATACAGACATATTATTAGCCATGCAATCGTGTATAACTGGCTGATAAAAAACATGGTGGAACACGAGGTAGATAAAACACAAAGTAATTACCAAGTCAACTACAAAGATCTAAGTAAAATGATTAATGGCTATCAGAGAATTTTCTTAATATAGACCTGTATTTCTAATCCTGTACTAATTGCCTGACATACCTCTCGATATAAATGGTAGAATCACGTAACAGTCCGATAAAGCCGCCTTTCCATTAAACGTCATATTCAGGATCTCGTTTACCATATAAGTCAAATCAACTCTGATTTTCCGTCAACAAGAACTATTTACTACCATTTAAAATTCATTATTAATGAGGCAAACTTAATGTTGTTAATTAAAAAGTTTGTGCAATCAGGTGGGAAACTACTTTCTATCTTAGGAAAACATGACATGATCATAGAAAAGTTCAAGTGTTAGTTTTTATTTCTGTTCGCTAGCGTGATTGGAGCTAGCTCTTTGCCGAAGTTCCGTATTCCGGATCGATGTTCTGAAATGAAACAAAAACTAGCTTTCTTTTATCTAGACTGTAATCTCCTCATTAGTTATTCATTCTCTTTTGAGATAATCAAGCCGACGAGATAATTTCATTATCATATCGCTAACCGAATCTTTTCGCTCAGCTATTCGATAATTCTTACAAAATAATGACAGAGCTCACTGGCTGCTGACGAGATAATTGAAAGGTACGCATTATAATTGCTAGAGATTATTTCACTTTCGATTCACACCCAAAAGGTGGTAATTTATTTGACTAGAACATTGTTCTTGCGCCAATCATTGTGGGCGTGAAACGGTTCTTATTTAATTAAACCTGGCTTTAGTTCACACGCTTGTTTCTGGCATTGACTTAAGACCTTATGTCAGATTAAGTAAGTACTATTACTATTCGGTTACGGAATAGATTCCTAAGGGCATTTTGTGTAGGTTGGCAGCTTAAATATTAGGTCAAAAGCCTACGCAGACGGTCAACAAATTGATTGCTGAGTCAATGGCAACGTTGCCATTTATGGGCAATTTGCATTGGATAAGATAAAATGGTAGTTTAGCTGTTTAAGCTGGGTTCTTACGGTGATGTTGGAGTTTATCTTGAGCCAAGTAGAATTATGTATATTTAGTGGAATCTTTTAGGAATTGTACGTAAACATTCAACGAAAATCTTGCGCGGATATTCTGAATTTCCTGTCGGTTTTCATACAACCTCGATATTTAACAAACTTTGTGTCTTCTGCTTAACCCAAATGCTTGAACGTGCACCATGCAGGTAAATATCACGCACGTGCCGGTATCTATTCGGTACAAGTGATGTGAATGAACCCTGGCCACCCATGGCAACTATTAAGTAACCCGTGCTTCAGCAAACAAACGTCAAATAAAAGTGTTAATATGATAAACAGGTGGCGAAAATTTCTTTCACTTCAGTTTTATGTGTTTTACTTAATGCCCGCACTTTCACTGACTTTATCACGTCTTACGAGACTTTACAGGACCTAAAAGTTTATAAGAGAATAAAGATAATATCACAATATGTTAGTCCATTCTCTTTCGGGTCCAGTACGGTCCAGTTCGTAAGTTCTCACGGCTGCAAGTGATCGGTGGGGCTGTCATTGACCCAAGAATTAGTAGACCCATAACTTTATATGAGCTCCAATCCAAGCTTATTCCAATGTTGTTCGAAATTATTAAATTGGTTCTAATAATTCGCTCGTAAATACATAATCACGTTGCTCGGTCGTGATTTTTTTGTTTGGTTTGTTATCGTCAATTTAGCTTTTTTAAACTGAGTAGTTATTTTTCTATTCTGCTAAACTAAATGAATTGAACAAAACTAAACATTTTCAAAATTAATAACGATTTACCAAAGGTCTTTGATAAACAAAGTGTTTCTTTGCAAATTGACTTTTAACACACAAGAATTGCTGAGTAAAACATGTTACAAAACTCATTAAAACCACTAAAACAAAAGTTCAAAAGGCAAGATTTTGTAATGTAGTCAAATATATTTTTTCAATGACAAATAAATTTATTCAAATAACTATAATGTTAAATTAGCACGTCTCTCTTTCAATAAAAAGTAGGTAATAAATGGAGGTTCTATTTTACAGTAGTTGCTAACAGTATCTTAGC
Source organism: Noctua janthina (assembly GCA_963576755.1). Lineage (NCBI taxonomy): Eukaryota > Metazoa > Arthropoda > Insecta > Lepidoptera > Noctuidae > Noctua > Noctua janthina. Next base: position 5,543,009 of record OY755058.1, read on the forward strand.
GGTAACAATAAAACGATTGTTTTTTAAAGAATACTACTGCACCTGTCTTGATATCATCTATACGAATGTGCACCTTTGAGTTTTATATAACTGTAAAAGAAGCTTTTTAATACTTATTTCATAGTTTATAATTATACCTACTGTCAGAACTGTACCTAACTCGTATGGCATTCACATTTTTTTTCAATTCCAAAACCTCTTTGAAATAAACGTCATGATCGTTCCAAAAAGCATTTACAATTCCAACCGATGACTTATTACACTCACAAAAAGGGACAAAAACGTCACTGGAATGAATAATTAGCAATTGGACATGGTCAAACAACCGTTATAATGTAAGTGTATCCGAATTCTTAGCTCATCGCCTTCGTGTATTACTTTTGAATATAAACATTAGCATTTGAATGGCAGTAAATCAATGGAGTCGCCTACTTAAGGGCCTCGGCACAAATTCACTAAGTCACCGCCTTGCATGACAACTTATTTGTTAAGTGGAACAAATATTTAAGCTTTAGAAATGTGTAGTGTAATGGGCACAAAGTTGGAAATATTATGACAATGCTGTGACGAACAGCGATGTTAGCGAATGGCTTATTTATACAAATTAGGTTCTCATAGACGAAAAAACCAAGAAGGTTCTCATTACAAAATTGAGTAACCAGAATGAAACACTATTCGCCTTTGCCTCTAAGAACGGTAGTAGGTAACATTTAAGCAAGCTTATGGGTGTCGCTGACGATAATTTCTTCCTTCGGTATGTTTGTTACCAAGCAAATAATGACACAAGTTAAAAACACTATTAAGAACTCAGTTACGACTCTTCCTTAAGGAAACGTACGATAATAGAAAATGCACTTTAACTGATCATCTGATCTATGTTTGACACGTAACAAAACTGAAATGGCTATATATACGATATACAGACAAGTAAAATTAAATACAAGAACCTCGTCGCGTCAATGGTTTCCTAGCCAGACATCGTTAAACAAAGCAATAAGTCTGTTATAAAACACAATATTTTCAAAGAAACATATCTTCTTAGACTATAAACCGATTGAAAAGATTTCTAACGTCAAACAGAGTTTTATATTCATTTATTACTATCTGAATGAATAATGAAGATTGAAATTATCGTATACGTATATATAAAGCGATCGTATTTTTCTTACGTTGACCGTTGCGAAGTACTTTACATGAGATCTCCGCTGGTCATAAATGCAACGCTAATGATTCTTTTTACGATTGTCTTCTGATAGCTTTCAGAGTAATTTCGAGTCAATGCACTCGTTTTTATGTTGTTTTTTGTATGAAGCTATGCCTCTGCTTTCTTTGAAGATATTGATATACGTTGACCGAGTTTATATCTAGTATCTCAATATTTATTGTTAACTGGATTTATGTAGTTGAAGCAATTTCTTCCAAGCGGTCTGTTTATGGCGTCTTTGCTAAAGTTTATTTGGTCTAGTTTTTCTTCATAGTTATATTCCTGTTTGTGCGCTGTCATCTCCTTTTTATGAATCTTCTCAGTTTTATTATCTTGTACCTACTTTCAGGGATCAACCGTTTCTTCGATGTCCCTATTTTCAAATTGCACCTACTTAACTGGAAGGTTCATCTTGTTTACCGTAATAATCTCAACCACAAACATAATTTCTATGATTTCTATATAATATACTTTTCAAAATAAACTCTCTGGGCTGTATTTCCGAGGAATTTTCACACTCTATAATTTAAACTTGGGTTCAACATAGTTTAACAATTTGTGACGCTGCACGCAACTGTTTAAAATAGTGGCATTAACCTCAAATACATTCCCCAAAACCTCTATGCATTCAGATGTTTTGTTAATTTCTTCGTTAGTTTCTGTGTGATCAGCTGCTAAACGAAGTTTTTAGGCCACGTCGTGACTTTCTTGAAGATATTATAAACTAGCAATAACTAATACTGCTGTTAGTTTTATAGTGTCTTCATCGTTTATATGGGCATGGGAATTCAAATTTGCATAAACTGTAGGTATTTTATCTTCTCGTGTGCTTATTTTTTCTTTCTCTAGATTCTGTTCAATATCAACAAGTTACTAAGCAAATTCAGTCTTTCTTTTCTTTTAACTAAATCTAAGATTAACGGCACGGTTGACGCAGTGGCTGAGCGATTGACTGCTGCGCTTCGTGTGGCGGGTTCGAGTCCCGCACGGTACAAATATTTGTGGCCTACAGGTAGTTGTTCCGGGTCTGGCTGTTTGTGTATATGAACTTATATGTTTGTAAACGCACCCACGATACAGGAAAAATTCGTAGTGTGGGGCAACGTTTATTCAAAAGAAAAAACAAAAAGTTGGTCTAGAATAGCTGCCAACATTCAAATAGACAGTCTATTGCAACAGTAATATGAGAATCAATAAAAATCTGAATATACAATCTACTTGCCTATGAGTGTCCACGCTTCATCAGTTTTGCTTTTTTCATGTCTGCCTCATTATAGGAGATAACGTTACATTTGCAGAATTATGTAAGTAATATTACCGTATTTATTGTTAGCAATCGACTTATCTACGAATAATCAAATTTTTATGTGTCTTACCTAACTATCGCACGAAATCGGAACCTGAAATTGGAACAGGAATCAATAAAATTATGATTTTTATAATATCCGTTGTTTTAATATCTTCGTTGGTCACGACACTACGTCCGATGGCTTTTTATTAATGAAGGAGAATGTTGTGCATACTCAGTAATTATAAGTATAATCTCAAGCTGATGTTAAAAAATATATATCCGGAGTTCGTGGTTCAGTGAATGTTTTAATGTTGTCTGAATTACTTGAATTATTCATGAAGTTTCCGTAATGGTGCACTTAGTTTTTTTGTGAGTTTTTGATGTATTTAGAAAATTGTTTGTGGAACCGGATATAGAAGCTAGATCATGAGTTATTTTATTAGAATTTCTTTACTTATCTGTACTCAAAAGATCATAAACTATCTGTCAGACATAATTGTTTTAGGATTAGTAGTAAGTAATTAAATTACAGTAGAGATCGTCCAGCATTCTATTTTGTACCTACGAGTATTACCTACCTATGATTTGTCAGTGTCTAGTGAACGTTCATAGAATGTTGCTCCATGACCCTCTCGACCTCAATCGCATCTGAAAGAGGACCATAGTATTCGATAGCACCACCTTTTGTAATTAATCATTTTATAGCCTACAAACTCAAAGGCCTTAGTCAATTCAATGTGTATTTAATAAAGATTCAATAGAAAGAACACTTCATATAACATTTTAACGTTCAACAATTTTAAAAGTAATTGCAAATTGATCGCTTGATTACATAACACAGATAATGACGGCCAATATCTTTAAGTATCATCATTAAGATTGCTTTCTTCGCCTATCTGCTGTTACAAGATGTCTAAAGACTGTAATCTTGCTAAATGGCTTTCAAAATGGAATGCAAACAGTAGAGTCACGAATTTACCTACGCACTTGTGAGTTGTTGTGAGATGTCGCGGACAAATATGTCAATTATGATATTGACATTAAAAGCATTACAAACATGATGAGTAAGCTATGTATCGATGAGAATAAAGATATAATAGCTAATGTTTTTATTTCCCTGTATCCGTTTGACAGAGACGAAATGCTTGAAATTCAAAACGTCGATGAGAAAATTGATTTTTAGGTTGTTTTATTTGGCCGTACCTGTATATAAAATCAATGTGGGCGTAGTCACGGACATAAGATTGCGTATGTATTTACACAATAATATATTTTGAACTTTAAATATCTAGGAAGTATGCATGATATTGCACGCTTCTTTCTCAAGGTCAAAAGTCTCGGGTTTGAAAGCTGTACCTATGTGTCATATGTGTGACATTCATATATAACTTCCCATATATCTGTTTTCATTTACATTTTCTACGGTCTGTCTGTTCAGAATTGATTTAAAATGACTTCTTGATTGCTTTTCTTGATTAAAATAAATACAGCCGCTCTGTAATGAAAGGATGCAGTGAATGGAAACATTTGCCACATTCTCGTATTAATGCGTTTTTGTGTGTGTTTTCATTCAATATAGAATTATGTTGTTTTGCTCATGTGTCGTTTTAATTTTAAATGAAGATTATTCAAGGAAAATATGCAGGTGTGGCAAAAATTGTAGCATTTTAGAATGTTTAGGAGGCGATGTTACGCTTCCATGAAACACCTGTAAAGCTGCTAATGTGTTTTTCGATTCCGAATGCCCTTTTAATGGTTCATGAGTTCATGACAGAAGTCCAGTCACCTTATAACGAAACCTGAACCACATTCACACCTTCTACAACCTTCAGACTCAACAAAAACTCGTAACAATATACCCTCAAAAAAACTTCACACATAAATCTCATCACGGCTGGGTCACCGAATACTTAATGTAACATATCACATATTCACTATAAATAGATCCTATTGTCTTCAGGCGTGATGCAGTGCCTCACAAAAAACCTTTCGGTCATTCTTTTGTCTACGGTTCCATTGTTTTAGTTTTGTCCTCTCCCATGAAGTTACACCAGTTTGCGTAACTTGAACCCTGTTCGCCCTATACTCGTGAGAGCCCCAGGGTCCATGTGCCGTCAGCCGAGGCCAGGATACTGCGAAACCACTACGATGTCAATGGCCACGCAATGAGCACGTTGTCGCCCCTACTATGTGACACCTGTTTGGATCAAGTTTGCTTTCATAATTTCTTTGGAAGATAAAATAGTTTTTATTACTTCATCTGTTTTTATTTATGTTTATGGTAGCTTTACAGCTGGTGTTTTCTGTTGGTGAAATTGTAACACGTTGTTTGCAAACTTTGGTCACGGTTTTGGTGGAGTTATCAGAATGTTTATCTCGTCCGCAGTAGGTAACCCAAAGAGCATGTTTACTAACATGAATACAAATGAGTGAACTGCCAAATTGAGATTTGGGTTACCGTATAATCTGGTTGAGAACACTTTTTACCCATACAAATAATCTATAGGCCATTTAGTTTTATGAAATGCGTTCTATTGTCCAAATTTGTTCGGCTATCCGATGGTATATATTTTTATGCACGTTTAGCTATCCGATGGTATATTTACGCCTATCTTGATTTGCTTATACGACGTCACACTCACCAGTAAAAGTAGTAATGTGTTCTCGTAGTAGAAGACTAGGGAGACAGACAGGATGTGGAGTGGTGTATCAAACAGGTCGCGACGCCCGCGCATGTAAGAGACACCTTGCTAATCGCGGACCGCATTCTGCTCTATTCCCGTCCACCTTGCCAATGTGCAACAAATCGTCATTTTGTAAAGCTGTTGTGGTTAGATTCGATATTTTACCTTCGTTGTTGGTACTATAGACCGACCGCTTTAATGAGTCCTAGGGAAGGTATCAATTTAAATGGAATATTCTGAAGGTTGATCACGACAGTTAGTATCGTAATACCTACGTGGATAATGGTTGTTTTAAAGCAAATAACCTGTGGGATATTGTTAGGACTTTGTGGACGCTTAATGTGTCTTTGATGGGGTAAGGTGGAGGACATATTAAAGCGGTCGGTCTATATTAGTTAGCCCCAATATGCGGTCCAGTTCATTAGAGTCATTACTCTAATGAGGCATTATTTTTAAAGTTTTTCGTCTATCTTCACAACTAGGTGTCACATTTACAGGCTTTAAGAGCGTTAACGTCTTTCGGCATTTCATACAAACTTTCAAGAGATTTTTTTTCGAAATGATCGAACCGATTTTAATGAAACTTCGTACACATAAGCAGGATACATAAGTCTAAAGATTTGACAGAGAACTTTTCTAAAATACTAAAATCGGTTCAGTCATTTCGAAACAAAATCACTTGTAAGTTTGTATGAAATGCCGTAAGACGTTAACGCTCTTAAGTATTCGTCACAACTGTAATAGATAGTCATTACAGAAAAAAATCACAACGATAAGGACCAAGAGCTGGAAGATAATCAACACTCATAAACACCGTTACTTCCCGGCACCCAAATTCAGTTATTAACTCAAATTGATCTGCGGCAGCCGTCACTTATCTTTGTAGCTAAACAAATGGATGCAGTACTCATAACTGCAATTATAAGAAAGACAGTAAATCAGCGCATGTAAGAAAACTTACGTAATTGTTCTCAACTGAACCCACACTTCATAGTCCACACCCTAAGCTCGATACAACCCGGATCTTCAACCTCATTGCCTAACATATATCACGTTAAACGTTACATCTTCCAGGATCAAAGTTCATCTGTAATTTTATTAGTAGAATCTAATCGTGAAAGATGTTTATCGTCGGCTTAATGTGCTGTGGGAAGCTCGGTTAAGTGATCACGACGTGTGTCAACAAGTTGGGTAATGTTTTTGGTGAAGAGTTGACGTCTTCTTACGTTATTGTACTAAATTTCAGCCATTGCTTTGACATTATTGTTCTATTTACAGTCCTCACACAATCTTAGATACCCCTGTCAGCTGCAATCCAAAAGCAACCTTATTTTAATTAAAATAAAGATAGAGAGTAAATATCAGTGTGATTTTAACAGTGATACAGACTTCGAGGCAAAAGAAATGTAAAAGGACTTTATAATATGTTTATAATATTTACCAACAGCGTCCGTTTTGCAAAGCCATTCAAAGTGTTCAAACGCCGAAAAAACCATGCTACACTATTCTGTCGAAGCACTGACAGTTAATTGTAATTTATTTTCATAAATTACAATTAACCTCTTTTCTTCTTATTTAGAACTTACCTTATTTTTTTTCAGTTCCATATTAATTAACTTGTCTGCCGCATAATTTATTTTGCTTCTCAAGTGTTTTTATTTCAGTTGGATTGATTACCTGTATTCCAACTTTCGCAGTATCTTCTTATATAATGATTAAAAGAAATAGGCTTACCCGCTTCCTTGACATCTGACACCGAAGATCACGCTACTGGTGATCGTACGAATGTATTTTCCCACACGAATGATGTCAACACGAACATACACTTACTATTTATCTCAATAATTGCATGCCATTCGCTAATTCATTGACATAATTACCTAGTCATTACTGGTGTTCACGCAAATATTATAAAATCAAACTAGTTATCCGAATGGCATATTCGTTTCGCTGATTTGTTCTGTTTTATCACGCTATTAACGCGAATCACAAATGGTAGCACAATTGAATTATATAAATATATTTATTATAATTATATAAATATTTTTATTATTATTTTTTTGCTTATATTATGGGGAAAGAATCGGATAACATGTTTGACTATTTGATTCATAATACTAGAAAGTTCTTTGTGCCAAAAGGAAAATAAATACAAAAACAATATAATACTTATTCCAATACTGATATTATTTAGACCAGTACTATAGTGAGCAAGTAGTACAATCGTAAGAAGTAAAATGCAGACTTGCCTGGTCTACTTGTCTATAAAATTCGGTTGGTCCCCTTTGAATATCATATTGCTCATATTTTTTATAGTTTTTTATCCTATACTGTCACTGCTGTGCAAAGTAATATCTAATAATAATTTTAATAAAATAATTTTTAAATAAAGGGTGTAAATAGACTCGTGAGGAGCTCGTGGCTAAATAATAACAGCCGCTCGGGTCGATCTTTAGGTTAAGCCGTGCTTGCTTAGGTTGATCTTTGGATGGGTGACCGCCCACTACATACCGAGTTTCCTCCGTGCCTCGGAAAGCACGTTAAGCTGTTGGTCCCGGCTGTCATTTGTAGATCTTTGACAGTCGTTAGGCAGTCAGTGGCCCAAAAAAGTCTGACAACCAGTCTTACCAACTGGTATCGTATTACCCAATACCAACTGGGTTGTGGAGGTCAGATAGGCAGTCGCTCCATGTAAAATACTGGTATTCAGCTGCATCCGGTTAGACTGGAAGCCGACCCCAATATAGTTGGGAAAAGGCTAGGCTGATGATGATGGGTGTAAATAGACCCTTAACATAAACGAAAGGCACTTGTTCTCCCTGTCACTGCGATCGTTTTTTTGTTCTAGACCATACCTTCTAGTTACGGAGATATTGGGGGTCAAAATTCCAACTTTTGCACAAGTTTTTTTTAAATACATGTTTTTAATGTAAGATTTTTACTTTACACACCTCCACGATCCTCGTACTATTCAATTCATTCATCAGTACAATGCTATGAGTGCTTTCCATCGAGTCCTACCGTAAAACGTGATTTTTCACCCCAAAAAAAAAAGTCGATTCCCAGCAATAATTTTTGCGTAAACTTACTTAGTTTGATGAATGCTTGGTTGAAGGTTGGCTATGTGAAGGATCTGTTTACACCCGGTATAGTTGTATCAGCCCATGGCTTAATTACCAAGAGCTTCGACCAATACCTGAGGAGGCTCTCGTTAGGCAGCTGGATCAAGGGCTTGATTCAGAAAGCGGTACTCCTGGACACGGCTCGTATTGTTAGGAGGTTCCTCTTTGGAGCCCTGACCGCCGCGCCAGCGCCGGTAGCTTGGACCTTTTGGTTCCCGATACCGGTGGGCTACAATTTTTTATATTTTTAAATGTTTTTTATATTGTTTTTTCTAAGGAATATTTAAAAATGTAATTGATTTGTATAGAAATAAATAAAATAAATTTGAATATTAATTTAATATTTTTTTAATTTTAGTTTAATATTTATTTTAATATTGTACGCACTACTCCCACGTGCTACGGGTTTTCTCAGCTTGTAATGTATATTTACAACATTTTTATTATTTACTTTATTGTTGGGTTTAATATTATGTCGCTTTTTACCTTTAATAGTAATGATATTTACGTTATTTGCAGCATTTTTTATGTCTAACTTCATTTTTTCTTTCGTTTTGTTTTTGACTTTTTAGATACTTAGCGTTTTGGTGTTGTGGTTTCTAGTGATTGGTCTTCTTCATCAGAACTTTTACTTTCTTCTTCTGTAGAACTTATTTCTTCTTCTTCACAGCTTTCATTTTCTTCTTCTGAACTAATATATTCTTCATCATTTTTTCCCTTTTCTTTATCTGGTTCCTTAGAAAATTCCTTACTGTGTTCCTTGTCACTATGTGGGTTCTCTTCAATAGTAGTGCTTATATAATCACCTTTACCCGCTCCTATGTGAGCTATACTTAGACCAGGGGTTTCGGCAATACCTGCATTTAAATCACATACTGTGAAGTAAGTTTTTCCGTCTGAGCCGCAATGGTAAACTCTTGCTTGTTTCCACGGGCAAAACACTCTTCCGTGTAGATGTGGAATAAATAAAAGGAGAACTGTAGCTGAAAATATAAAGAAGTACTTCTTTGGTAATTATTATCCACAATAGGCTATTAGAATCTATAAAACGTGAGAACAAATTTAAACGTTCCACAGAGCCATGCTATGATATTATGTCTTCTACTCAAACAGACTTACTTGCAAAAATATTCATCACGATTATCGTATTTTACAAATATTTTCTAATAGGTTGATGCATGGTTCAGTCTCGCAGCAGTAGTAACTTGATAAGTACTCATGCTGCATGAGTACTTATCAAGTTACTATTGCTGTAAGACTGAAGCAATCAGGAATAACATCAAAAAACAAATGAAACTTAGTAGCTGTTACCTTGAATACATGAAAATTATCATTATGTTTATGTGTTTTGGTGAGAACTATTATGCTAATTGCTAGTATAAGTATTTTACTGCGTTTTAATCTCGAATGCTACAAAGCAACACTTTGAGTGATCCACACAACCAATAGGTTCATTTGGGGTGAGAAATTCACTTAATTAAGTAATTGTTGGGGATTTTACTAAGTTTAAATTACACATTTACGTTAAAACCTGTGTTCCTAAACTAACAGGCATTAAATGAGCGACAACGGCGATAGAAAAGTAAAAAACGTATTGAATTGACATAGATTACCGAAAAACCAGTCAAGTGTCAGTCCCGAAAGTTGTAGAAATACAAAATGCTTCTGGAAGCAATTGCCACTGCGAGTTTAAGGAAATTGCCAGCTTGAGGAGCTCTATTGCCAGCTTGTTTGACAAAATTACCAGTTTCAGGAGCTTTAACACAGAACTAGATCTGTTGCAATGTATAAAAATGGAATCATATTTTTGCAATCGTACACTAGAAACGTCCAAAGAGACACATAACCATTCAACATTGTCTCTAAATCTGACTGTGTCAGGGGTTTCTGATGAGAACATTTTAAACTTTCTAAACTTATTCACAGTTTCGTTCAGCAGAGGTGAAGGATGTGTAAAATAAAAAAATAGTGCAAAATTATAGTAAATCTTTTCGTTTATTTATGCACACATGGTGTTGTTCCTAGAACCAATTATTAAGTCAAGTCTATGAATTTAAATTTCAAATGTCGTGTAGAACCACGTCCTTTAGTCACTAGTTCTGTGTCACATGCTCCATAGTGCAACACCTGTAAGATATGATTTTGGCTTTTTGCTTCCATAAAATGACAAATGTTTTTGTATGATATGGAATCTTCGCCACATATTGGTCCCTGAGGCAAAAGGCATCCGCCATTTCCAGATCCCAATAGAGTGTGTAAAGCTTCCACATTACAGCACATTAGTATGACTGCTATCTGTAATGCAAAAATGAATCGTATAAGTACCTACTTAGACACAGCATTTAATACTTAGTCAAAAATGTATCGCTTTATTTACACTTATAACACTTCCATCAGTCAACTCTGTCTATGTGCAGTCCACCGCTGAAATAGGCCTCTTCCATTTTTTAAAATATATATTTTTTTATGTTAACTTTTAAAAAATAAATACCAACATTAAGAGAAAACGGAGTATTACGTCTATCAGCCATTGTGTTGTACCTTCATAAGAATTTAATTCATCCAAGTAATCGGTTGTAATTGGACATGACTTCTAATTTTGCGGTGATTTATATGAAATATGCCTACAGAATTAATGAAAAATCCATTTTTTATTTTAGCCCAAAGCACAAATTATTTAAATCCAAATAATCAATCACAAAAATCTGTCAAATTTCTTTAATAGATTTTCAACTTTATTGCTAAAACTTTAGGTTCAAGGTTGATTGGGGAAATTCGACAGTTTGGGGTAGCTTGATGTGCAGGCGTCTGTTAGGTACAAACGCCTGCACATCATCTTAGCACGGCTTGGACCAAATGTGTCAATCGTAGTTTTATTTTGTAACTAGTGTTGTTCAAACTGGTGCGAATAGTCACATGACTTCCTAATCAAAACAATCGACTCGCGAAGATGCGTCCAGAGCGGGATTTGATTTTTGAGCAGTCTTTTAGAGCCCTAAATCTTGTAATTTTTTTATAGATAATATTAAATTGGGTATTTGGTATTAATCTTTTAAATATTGCTAACAATTTTTTAGTGAGTATTAACAATACATATATTGGGTTCGGATAGTATCCCTGCTAAATCTGTTCAAATTACATGCTGTAGTCCTACTGTGCTGCACAAGTGAAGCTACATAATGTCTCCAGTTGTCTCATAGCCAGTACGCTAAACTCGTATCTATATCTTTTTTTAATTTTCTGCACAATACTAGTTATATACTACAGACTTATTTACTGCATTCACCGAAATCATCACTCTATAAAACAATATCATTTAGCCGATAGACCTCCACTACTAAACATAATTATGTAGGTAGTATGTATTCAAGAGTCGTTACAATGACCACGTCTTCCATTGGATCCCCGTATTGGCTTGTTTATGTTTACCTTGTTACTTGATAAACGATCCAACAGACAGAGCAAATACATCCAAATAAAAGAACTTATTAAAATTGCCCGTCAGACAACGTAGAGATGTAAGCCTGCATTCGCGTGTGACGGCGAAAACAGATCGTGATCTCACGTCCCTGAATCGTTCTAGGGACAACAAAGCACAACTTGTTACAGATGTCCAGGTCCACACAATCATATGAGTTGTTACACAGATCGTATAGAAACATAGTATCTAAGAAAAGTACTGTCTGTCTGTGTGTCTTAGACTTCAAAGAGATCATGTTATATTTTTTCAGCAAGTCGCTATATGGGTGATAAATACTATTTCTAGTACAACGGTAATGCATCGTTTTCAGGAACTTACGTTTTATACGCTCAATACAGTCATTATATTTATTATAATAGGTACTCCACATAGCATATTATAGTTGAGACCGGACTAATGACCGAAACAAATGTAAATATGTGCTCGGTAAGATGAATTCCGTTACTGATCTCATCACAAATCCATTCATCCGATAAGCCTGACTTATGATTTTATCGACATGTGCGTCCAGGTGCAGTTTATTATCGAGCTGTATTCCCATATCATGAATTGTGTTGACTCTGTCTAGGATTTCACTTTTTAGTGCATAGGGGTGTTTAATTTGGTTTTTATTTTTAGTAAAGCTGATACAGCAACATTTGGAAATACTGAGTCCGCCTTACGCGTCATTACACTTCTGTGCAATTTACAGGACACTAAAATATACAACGGTGGGTTATAGAGATCTGGTTTTAACAGTAAGTCAGTTGGTGTAAAAACAGAACAGTCGTTTACACATGTAAAGGAAAAAAAAACCGTAAATATGTAGTTTAATAACAAATTACTAAACAGTTTATAAGGAACCCTCGGTGCACGAGTCCAACTCGCACTTGGCCAGTTGTTTAAAATTCTTTATGTAAGGTTCAATCGATTCATACACTCGTAAATTACAATTTAAATAACTTATTTCAAAATCTTTATTAGCTCTAAGGACCTATCCGACGAAATTAAATGTCTTTTTTCGCTTTATCCTAGTTTGATGATTTTTAGCATAATACAAATTCGTATTTATGTTCCCTTCACTTTCGTTATCCTCTTCCATAATGATATGATGATATCTATGGTTTATCACATGACCTATCACTTTCGATGATGTAGTCTGCACTGCTAGGGACACTGAAAACATAATTTTACTGTATTAATATCAATATGGACGAGGCTGAGACAGGATCGTGGACATTTGCACAAGAAAAGAGAGGTCTATATATGTCTGTGGATGATGATGAAGATGTCATCATGTCAGCCTTGTTCCACCCATTGCTAAGTAAAGGCCTACTGCTTTACTTATACTTAAATTTCAGGCTTTTAAAGAGTATCTTGATTATAATATTTGGTCATTAATACAAATGTAGACACCACAATTGACAGTCAAACGCTTTCTGGGTTTCGTTGTCAGTGCAGTCCTTTTGGTAGAATAGTGACAAAATCTATGGTTTGATGGTAGCCCTTGTAGTCACAGTAAAACAACAAAGAACTACATAATATTCTATTTAATGTATTCCCAATTTCGACTGTGTCTTCTTCATCCTTTTAAGTTCTTCTTGTCTTATATCGTGACGAATGACGATGCGATCTCCAGGCTCACTTTAATGACCACGAACATGAACTGACTGACATGAACTTCCTTTTTATAGAATGTTTTTATTACTTGAACATACATACCTATTATCAGAAACCGCAACCACTGGATGCTTCTCATCATAAAGCTAAATTAAAACTCGAATTAACGAATGTTCAGAAGGCTGATTAAGCGTAACAAATGGACGGGTAAGTACACAAATTAACGATAACATTTTAATTTAAAACTGTTGCTCGCAGTAATTATAAATTAGCCATAAGATTATTTACATAAAAACCTAAGCTTCTGGTTTATTCAGTTCTTACTACAGCTCGCTCTTGAACACTCACACAAGCAACTCTTGCTCTTATCTAAATGAACATAACATACACATTATATTTAGGGCTCTACATGTTGGACCCTATCAGTTTTTCAAAAATATTATCATCTACCCATTCAAAAGAACAACAAACAACAAATTAAAACATACAAAGAAGAATATTAATGTAAGACAGTGTTAGGTTAAGTGTGTAGGTTAAGTTTACTAACATAGTTGAAAGGAAATATTGTTACTAACTTTGTGAGTCCTGTTACTTGAGAATTAAATATATAAATAAATAAAAGAAAAGTGAATTCTTTGTAGATAAGTTTACGTTTATGAATGCCTGTGCGCACAACACAGCCGTTATTGCACGAAAACCATAAATGCGGTGACGTTCTATAGTGAATTTACATTAGGTTTGCTACTGCTTATTCCTTAGAGCTTATGGACCTGACAGTGAAGTGAAGTAGTGATCTATACACTCTTTAATACACTACATAACTGTCATCTTTGACCTCATTGGCTCTTGTATTTGTAGAAAGGTTTTAAGGACTTACTGGTAGAAATAAGACATTATTTTTTGCTAAAAGTTCCTTTATTTTTAGAGCCCGCGAAAATAAAAATTGGCAGTGTTAAGTAAACGGGTCTATTTATGTAGTTTGCGTCGTTAAATAAGGAATTTGAGATTACAAGATATTACGAAAAAGTTACGAAAAATCTGTCCAAAAAGGACTGAGATTGCAGCAGATGCTCCTAATCAAGTTTTTCTGGTCATCCATTGAAGGGTTCCAGTGCCCGTTTCTCTAGTTCTTTGTGATAAAGCGTAATTTATAATGGTTAACTAACATGGAACGTATTTCGTTACATGCTGTTTTGTGAAGCATTTAAACTAAGTTTAATAGGTTTTCTTGTAATTATCATGATTTCCCGCGAATGTCCTCTCTTTAAGACTCCGGGGACGAAACCCACCAGAGTAATGGCGGTAAGAATTCTTACGTCTCGTATCATGGTGAACTTTTTTTTCGCAAAATATTCATTGTCTTATCGAATATCGGTTCCTTGTCGCCAAGTGATTGAATAAGTGTAATAAGTGATAATGAAAATAAAAGAAAATTTCTTGAAAGGTATTTCACCTTTAAATTATTCTATTGTCCTATGATTCACAATGAAAAGCCCCAATTTTCTTTCTACATAGGCTTAATAAGACTGATGATTCCTTACGGATGTCCCGAGAAGACCGGATAGATTCATCTGCTTCTGAAGGGAGGTGGGCTGGTTGGAATAACGTCAGCCATGGCTCACGTACACACAATGGTCTTCTTAAGGACTAAGCGCAGAAACCGAAACCCTAACACAGAACATAGGGCTGATAATGATACCTTATATATATAACTATTTAACTACCCCTATTTAACATCAACTAGCAAAATTTATGAAGAAACCAAAATAATGAACATTGGCCAGTTATATATTTACAATACATGTATTTTTATTCGTAAGGCACTCAACAAAAGCATACAGACTAATTTATCGTTTATAAAAATGAAACAAGTAAACCAACGTAGCACTCGCCGAGCTAGTTTTCTGATTTTGCCGAAGATGAGAACTAAGTTTGGCAAAAAAATGTTAACATTTGAAGGAGCACAATTTTACAACAAAATACCCTCATGTATTAAAAAATTACACTCATTCAATGCATTCAAATCTCTGTTAGCGGAATATTTGATCACAAATTCTAAAATCTGAATTCATTGGATGGGTGTATTATAATATAATAAGCGCTACCGTGACGTCTGTGACGAACTTTAAATATAATTTTTATTAAGCATTGTTCTCATGTAAGTGACTTAGTGTCTTTTTTGAGAATAAGTATCTTTAAACCTGAACCTAAATATTTAATTAAGAAAAATAATTTTACGTAAAATAAAATAGAAGCCATATCAAAATTCTTCCGGGCATAACTACTCTCTGACTCTTCATTGGTAAACTGGCATGTAACTTAGACAGGAAATCTTTAAAGGTATTTGGAAGAACCGCAATTTCAAGACGTACAATATGCAATTCACATTTAGTGCCTCATTAAGAGCTGTAATTGATTTATTTACTAACTAGGTAACTTCACGAGCCTCTTCGAAGTTAAGTTCACTTATTAACCGTGTTGATAATGAAAACAGTCTGCAACTACCTTAAGGCGTAAGTAAAAATCTATCTTCTTTTCTTGTACCTAGCTTGCTTCTTTAATTCACTTTCTATGTTCAAAAGGCACCATAATCTAGATGTCTATTTCTACTACTGTATCCGTGGTAGTAGAAGTAGCTTAGTATATGATGCACGGTCTGATTTACCTGACCCTCATTAACGCACTTTTGTTCATATGGCCTCAGGATCTAATCAGTCTTAACTATTAGCTTACCAATCATGTATTTTAACTGTAGCCACCATCTCTGGTTCGTGCTATAAACTCCGAACTTAGTGTCAATCAACAGAGCACGGGCACTTTCGGTGGAGCTCGGTTAGGGTAGGTAATAAAATATTACTGTAGTTTGTTTTATTTCAGTATCTTAATTAAATAATGGGAATAAAAATATTAGTCTACCATTAAGAAACCCTTATCCTTTTGTTTAGTACTTCTGCTGCTTGTAAGTTTTCAGCTTCTGGAGATTGTTTGAGATCTTTGTTAATAAAATAGGGCCCAAAGGCGGCCACCCGACAGGCATGACCGCCCTTATCTTCTCATAGTCTGTCTTTCGAGCCTTGCCCTTGAAGTTCTGTACTACGTTTCGGTATCGAGTTCCTACTGAAAAGAGACGGAGTGAGCTTACGATTAAGTATTTTTTCAATCCGTAGAACCTTTTGTATGCAATCTTAATGCTGGGGTAGATACTTATGCCAATTCTGTTGTAGAAACACCAGCTAATTATACCAAAAGTCCCGTTTAAATAAGGGTGTAAACGGACCCTTCACGAAGCCGCTAACCATGCATTCTGTACTTCAAACTAAGTAACTCTACGCAAAAAATATTGCTGGGAAACGACTTCTTTTTTGGGGTGAAAAATCACGTTTTACGGTAGGACTCAATGTAACGGACTCAAAACATTGTGCTGAGGGATGCATTGAGTAGTACGGGGGTCGTGGAGGTACTTAAAGTGAAGTTAAAACATCAAAAACTTGTATTTAAAAAAAACCTTGTGAATAAGTTGGAACTTTGTCCCCCAATATCTCCGTAACTAGAAGATTCCCAGGTAGAACAAAAAAATGATCACAACGATGGGGATAACAAGTGCCTTTCGGCTTCGTTAAGGGACGTGCTTTTACACCCATTATTATAAAGGGTGTAAATAGACCCTTAACATAAACGAAAGGCACTTGTTTTCCCCGTCACTGCGATCATTTTTTTGTTCTAGACCATACCTGGGAACCTTCTAGTTACGGAGATATTGGGGGTCATAGTTCCAACTTTCTCACAAGTTTTTTTTTGAGTACATGTTATTAATGTAAGATTTTTACTTTACACACCTCCACGACCATCGTACTATTCAATCCATTCATCAGCACAATGCTATGAGTGCTATCCACCGAGTCCTACCGTAAAACGTGATTTTTCACCCCTAAAAAAAAAGTCGATTCCCAGCAATACTTTTTGCGTAAAGTTACTTAGTTTGATGTACAGAATGCTTTTTTTTTTTTTTTTTTTTTTTTGGATGGGAAATCATCAAATGACCCCCCCCACTCTGGGCGGAGCGGAAGGGAGTGTCAGACTTGTACTGACTAAAACCCATCCATGTTCCTTCTTTGCCCTTTGTGTTCCAGGGCCACGGTGTCTCTTTCGAACAATCCCGCAGCTCTGGCAGGCATCGGCCCATGCGGACCCCTACTCGGTTGCTGACATCTCTTTGAGGCGCGCGTGGAACACGAACGCGCCGTCGACACGGCCTGTCGTCATAAGACGGCCGGACGGCGAGCTAGCCCATAACTCGCCGTCCACAGGCCCGCGCCTACGGTGGCCGGGAGCCACCACGTGACCCCCGACGCCCAGGGCGTCTCCCGCGGCGGCTGGGACGTGAGGTTCTTTCCCTCTCACGTCCCGCCATCTCCTTCACTAGCATGACTGCTTCACAGAAGGAGGTGACGGCTTCCCATTCCCTCTCGCTCCGGACCATGGCTTGAACCAGGGCCGGACGCGAGAGATCGCCGCCGCCAATCGCCGCTACAAGGACACGGCGGTGCTCCGCCCAAGCGGGGCAGACCTCTACGGTGTGCTCCACCGTGTCCTCCGGGCGATCCTCGCAGTGGAAACACCCGGGCGTTTCCTCCCGCCCGATTCGGTGCAAGAACCTCCCGAAACAACCGTGTCCGGTGAGGATCTGCGTCAGGCGGTAGGTGAGGGCGCCGTGGCGCCTCTCTAGCCACTCCTCAAAGAGGGGACTTATCGCCACTATGGTAGCGTGCCCTGCACGGGGTTGCAACAGTCGCTCTCTCCATGTCGCCATGATATCACGCCGGAGGTCTGTCCGCTGAGCGGCAATTTGCCGCGGCAGCGGGGTTTCCCCCCGATGTAGTGCAAGGAGGCTAGCCGCCTCGCCGGAGATCGTGCGGTACCCCCGGATTAGCCTTATGGCTATCACCTTTTGGGGCGCGTTCAGGTAGTGGGCGGCTTGCCGCCTTAAAGAACGCGCCCACACCGGGGCCCCGTAAAGGGCCATGGACCGCACGACCCCCGCGTATAGCCTCCGGCAGGAGGCGTTTGGACCCCTCAGGTTGGGCAAGAGCCGCTTGAAGGCAGCCCCTGTCCGTTCCAGTTTGGGAGCCAAACGTCGGAAGTGCTCCACGAAGTTCCACCGGCTGTCGAGGACGAGTCCTAGGTACTTCAACGTCGACCCGACGCCGATGGAAACCCCTCCCGATGTACAGAATGCTTGGTTGACGGATATGTGAAGGGTCTGTTTACACCCGGTATAAATAAAACTATTGCAAAATAGAATAAAATAAATAAAACTATTGCATTTGCACAGAAACATTTATTTGGTAGAAATATAGTGTGTGTAATGTGACATTCAGGCCGATTGGGTTAGACAGGAAAGTAAGCGGGACCCATAATGGGTTGATTGTTAACCAGCAACCCATCTACAGTAAGCAATAAAAACAACTTTATGATTTTCCTATCAAATCATGTGTGTTTTCCTAGGCCTTCAATCTTTGTCGTGAGTTAGGTCATCATCATCTGCCTAGCCTTTTCCCAACTATGTTGGGGTCGGCTTCCAGTCTAATCGGATGCTGCTGAATACCAGTATTTTACATGGAGCGACTGCCTATCTGACCTCCACAACCCAGTTAGTACTGGGTAATATGATACCCCTTGGTAAGACTGGTTGTCAGACTTTTTGGGCCACTGACTACCTAACGACTGTCAAAGATTATGTGAGTTAGGTATCATAGTAAAATAAGTACTAGAGTATTTTCTGCCTCAGTTTATTTTATAAACTGGTTTTTATGTTGAATTGCTTCATTTGAAAGAGACGATTCAATAATGTTGTTTCTATGCATTTATTTTGATATTGCTTGATACGTGGTGTATTGGATGGTGTAAGGTCAGGATCCGAATATTGGCGCATGTTAGTTTTATGTTATTTATCACGCCCGCGTTAGATAACATGTCTACTGGTTATCTATGATAAAATTACATTTAATGTTGTTGTGGAAAAAATAGTACAAGAAGTTTAATTTCAGACAATTCTGGTATAGAAAAAGATATTGTGGGACTCTAAGCATTTTAATGCTAAACGACCTTCCAGTACTGCATGGCTTCGAGTCGTATTTAAAACATCCAAGGAACCGTTATATTAATACAATATTGTAACTACTATGTATAATAATAACTGTGATAATCACCGTCATAATCATTATGTTGTAATAACGAAGGGGGCTTTCCGTTGCAGCCTCCTTCATGCAGTACTGCCAGGTCTGGATCTTCCAGTCTGGCCCAGATCAGCTGGCACATGGTCGGGTAGGTCTTCCCATTGTTGCCGCATATCGGGCCTCTTTCGTCGCAACTGCCATCGTAGGCGGAACTCAATGTTATGTGTACTGCCAGTAATATTAAACCTGTCGAACATACAGAGAGCTGTTAAAATATACTAATACTTACTGTCTGGTACCTACTGGAATGGTGCAGAAAGTATTGAATTTTAATAAGATCCTATATTGAGAGATGAAACTAATGTAGTTTCAGACTGAAAGCATAGGTTTAACATTATTGAAGAGCAAATTTTTGAAATTATAAATATCTTTTGTGATGTTTATTTAGAATTTCAGACACCTACCTGTTTGGTAGCCCTTGGAAAAGAGCTGTAAAAAGATTAATAATTACACACATCAAATAATAGTCTCATACACCACGTAAAATATTGCAAACGTGAACCTCTAGTCTTCCAGGAACCATCTATGAAAGGCTGCATCATTAATAGATTTAAAATTCACTCACCAGTAAATAACATTATTCCGGAATTGACTTTGAGTAAATAAATACGACTCGGTGCCGTATGACTAAGTCAATTGTTCAATTCAAATAAAAATCTCCGCGTAAGTAATTTTTCATACCGTGTAATAATTTAATGAACTTTGCTACCTATTAAGTAGTTTCAATCGAAATAATTGAGTACGAAACAGAACATTGTTCGCTTATACGAATATATTATGTGTGAATTCCAAAAACTTCTAAACCTTCTAATTATACATTTTTACATGGAAAACTAATTTACTTAATACTAAAAATGTGGCTTTAATATAGGTATTGGCTACATTGCTTCACTAAAAAAAAGAGAATCACAGTCAAAACGAATCGAATTGAGTGTGTGTTTCACGCAATTAAGATGCTGGTTTGGTCTTCGTTGATTAAATTTATTATTGCTTGATATCTACTAGTAAAAATCTATAAAAGAAATTAATAATGCATATTTTATACGTAAATAGAGGTAAAGAGACAGACTTAGTGACTGAGCTGTTTCCTACCAGTCCACCTATTCACACACAGGTAGAATATACGCAGGTAGAATTCTATAATGATACAAAGAGTAAAAATCATTTTCAGAATTTAACGAAAAATAAGCTCAAGATAGTATTGGTAGATATTTTTTAAGTAGAACAATAAATCCATACAAAAGAGCTTTAAAGTCAGATGGCTTATTAAGTAACGTGACACCTCCATGTACCGTCAAAATATTAGATGGCAGGCGACAGGTTAATCCTTAACAGCACACGGCGTCATGTGGCGAAGGATAGTGTTCCTCAAACGGAACGAAGCCTTAGTACTATTAACCCTCGCGTGCGCACTCAGAACTTAAACGTTCGCCAGTGTTGCAACTCTGCTCAGTTTGTTCGTATGTTCCCATGTTTCTCAATCACGACTCAGCAGGGCACGGATGGTAAAATTTACCCAACAGAAGTCGATCATACTAACGATTCATCATGATTATACTAGATGAATCGTACGCTGATGTAAAATGAAATGTAGCGCGTCTTACTCAATCGACGAATCAATGATTTCTTTAAACATGAACTCAGTATATACGATTTATTCGCCATCCATGGTGATGTTGCTCAGTGTGCATTTTTAATCAGCCATTTCTCTTTAACTAATATTAACAGTCTATGAGACATGCAGAATATTCATTTGAGTTGTTTTAGGTAAGTAATACAATTTAATTGACAGTTAGTAAATACATCAAGCGTGTTTCTGTTTTAGAATCCATGGAAACTATACCTTATTATATTACTTAAGAGAATAGTTGATTAATTTGCTTTTCTTCTTTGCACATTCTTAGAGAAAGATGAAACATTAGTCTCTAAATTTTTTTTGAAAAAATACTGTCCATGTAAGGCGTTTAATTTTATTGAAAAAAAACAACATCTATATACACTTATACTAACACTTATCTAACATCACCATCACTTTGCACATTATTGATTCATGTTATTTATTTTATGTAAATCGTCTCCAAGTGGTGTCAAACACTGGCCGGCGTGTAGCACTCTGAGGTTTTGGTTGTCTTTCACGCCATGTTCAAACATACAAACGTTGGCGTATGTGACCATGTCCGTGCCGCATATTGGATCCCATTTCCCGTTGCAGTAATTATTGCAGGGTTTAAGGAGGGCGATGTCTAGTGAGTCGTCGATGAGTCTTGCGGCTTCTAAATCACACATCGACGGATATGTGACACCGTCTGTCCCACAAACTGGTCCAATTATTTGGTAACTTATCGGGCAAAATGAAGCGGCAACGTTTCTTTTCATAGTGAGCACACACACACCACAAACTGTAATAGAAATAATTATGTTTTTAAATCGATCATTGATCAACAACACATCCAAAATCTCTCTTCAAGATTTTAATTGGGAAACATATTGCAGGACTGTGCTGATAATAGACACTATCACGTAATCAACTAAATCAGGGTCAAATGTAAAGACTCTCAATGATCGATCAGCACGAACTTACGAAAGCTTAGGTCACTGTGAATTGGCACAACACTAGTTACGACTATACGAAAACATGGAATACTATAACTAAACACTCACTTAAAATATGTCGTAGAGCTCTGTGTATTGAAGCGGTCGGATGCATGACTGAAGTGCGAATTAACACAAAGTTCCAAATTACGAACTACTTATGCACATTTACTGAATAGCCATTGTTGGTTTCATAATGGAATTCAAGGAATCAATTGAATTTTATTGATGACATAATCATTTGCAACGAATGGCATCTGTATACATCGTATATCATTGTTTCTTTTGCTGTTTAAGAATAGTATCTACCACAACATTCCTTTTCGGAGTGCTATTTCATAATAAATAGTCAATCCTAAAAATAATAAATAACAGTTCTTGTTAGCGAAGGTCAGATTGAAGACGCTTTTCTGTGTAAAGAAAACATTCCTTTTAAGTCCTAAAAAGTAATAAACCATAGTTCAAATCAAATCAAATTTATTCGTAAATGTAGGTTTCATTACAAGCTACATTTTACTCGAGAGCATTCAAATAATAATAATAAATAGTTAGTTGTGTCGAAACCACTGACACACATTTAAAATAAAATAACTCAATTACTTACATAATAACACACAATTCCTTACGTACTAACACACAATTTCCAATGTCAACATAATAATAATCTACATGTTCAATTGATAACTTAAATCTGCATTGAAAACAACAGAAACAGCCAATAAAATAACTCAATTACTTACATGCTAACACACAATTACCAATGGCAACATAATAATCTAAATGTTTAATTATTAACTTAAATCTACATCGAAAGCAAAAGAAACAGCCATATAATCAACATCTAACTAAACCAATGAGGAGAATAAAATCGTTAAATTAAATGTAATATTAGAATTATCTATAATCTAAATGTCAGTGGTGTCCTCCATAAACTCAGTTGTGGACACACAGCTGCGGTCACATTTCTGAATTAAGAATAGTTTCATTTTCTTTTTAAAAATATTATTTCCTTTATTTGTTTCTATACAAATCAATTATATTTTTAAATATTCCTTACAAAAAACAATATAAAAAAACATTTAAAAATATGAAAAAATGTAGCCCACCGGTATCGGGAACAGGGTAAAACATAAACAAGTAATAAGTTTTTTTATCCGTCGTGGATTTTTTTTTAAAATAACTGGAGCCATTCGATAAATACTTTTACGTAGGAGGGCTGTTTTTCTGCGATCGACACAAAGAATGTTCGAATCCCTTTTCCTTAACCGTGGATTAGCTGAGGCTCTTATTTTGAAAACCTCAAAGATTTATAATGACGGGAATGTTAGAACCTTCAAGGATTTAAAATATGGTTTACAACTGTCTCTTGAGTGTAGATTACATATAGCGCGTACGCATTTTTTTTTGTGCGATGAAAACGTAATTATTGTCTGTCGAGTTACCCCAGTAAAAGAATCCGTATCTCAGTTCAGGACTGATTCTACGTAGCTATGGTAGGCAATAAGCGCGACCTCACGGTTCATAAATTTAGACAGCTTAGGAAGAGCAAAAGCAAAACTGTTAAGTTTTTTACAAATTTCCTCAACATGCGGTTTCCATGAAAGTTGACTGTCTATTACTAACCCTAAAAACTTTGTAGTATCCGTTTTTGTTACTGATTATCCATTGTGACCGATGATATTAACCGGTAGTTGGCGTCGCTGTCGATGACTAAAATGCATTATACACGTCTTTTCTAGATTATTTTGTATTTGTATTTGATTATTCGACTGTAACCAATCTATAGTTTTCTTTAGCTTGTCATTGATTTCTTGTTCATAAATTGTAGGACTCATCTTTTTTTATCATAATTGTACAGTCATCAGCAATAATAATAATAATAATTTTGTCGGATGGACAAGTGATATATGCTTGAAAATCGAAGCAGGGACCGTGAAATTTCCTTTAGTGTGCAAGTGGCATTAAATATGCGAAAATCTATCAAAGGATCGTGTTACAGAATTCAGTAAAATATGTAATGAATGCATCAGTGGTTCCATAGATTAGGTTTTATTGCCTCAAAAAAATATATATTAATTTTAAATATTTCAATAATCTCTATTAGTCAGTAAGTGTGAGAAACTTGATACCTTGGTGTATTTTCGTAGTTCATAGTCCACTGACTCAAACACATTATTAAATTTCGAAGGACATTTCGAGCAGTCGGCATTTGTTTGAATTATTTGATACCAACTTCCTTTACAGGATATATGGTTTCTTTTGAACTTTTCCTTTGCAGGAAAGGACATTTTTGGAAGTGAATTTTGTACTGAAATTCACTAGAAAATACTGAAAATATTCTGGCACAGTAACACTACTGTTACTGTGCTAAAAGAGTAAAAAAAAAGATTTGATCAGAAAAAAAGAGTGACCAGTAGGATCACTCTTTTTTTTCTCTTGAATACATTTCGCAAAAATCTCTAGGTATAAGCTCTTAGTGAACTAAAATTAATAACCGAACAAAGCAGAAGTAAGAGGTGTGTTAGAATCGCAGCTGCAGGTGGAATT
Organism: Noctua janthina; assembly: GCA_963576755.1. NCBI lineage: Eukaryota > Metazoa > Arthropoda > Insecta > Lepidoptera > Noctuidae > Noctua > Noctua janthina. The sequence goes on from OY755058.1 coordinate 5,567,765, forward strand.
CTGTACTTTTATGAGAAAAGACGTTATTTTAGGTAGGTGTAATTCAAATTAACATTATAATTGCCTGCTTTGACTACCTAAGAGTGAGAGTACATGCGAGGAAGTATTAAAGTGGCGCCGGTGACTGAAAAGGTGATGCGGAGGAATGAGAAAAATGTCGTGAGGAAAGTTTTAAGTATGAATATGGATGGGTATAAGAGAAGGCCAAAGAAACGGCAGATGGACTGTGTAAAGGATGGTATGTGTCTGATGAGATAACGAGTAATAAAGAAGTATGGAGAAAGAAGAGATGCCGCGCCGACCCCAATTGGGGTAAGGGCAGGAGAATAATGATGATGATTACTACCATTTTCAGTTTGCACCTCCTAAACAGTGCCTAACAACAAACAATTCATGAACGTGTCACTAGTATTTATTTAGCGGTTCACCTATCACGATTGCGCTGAGATTTCCTCGCAGGGTGCGCTCGGTGGCAGGTAATCTTATTACAAACGTTTATAATCCTGGGTGTAAGTGCCCGCTTACGACTTGTGGCTTCAAACTCATCGATTTAGATGATTATGTTGTTATTGAGAGATATACTTACCTGGGTAAGAAAGACAGTAAGAAAAACAGTTTATTTTGCATAAATAAGACGAGCATTTAGGTACCTACTGAATATTTCAATCCTTCGGCGATTACAGGTGTGGTTTTACGTCATGTTATGTAATGTGTCTGAACTTGTACTATTATATTCTACTGTAAAAATTCAGGTTTTTCAAAAACTGCTTGAATATTGAGCATCCTTGTTTTATCTGAATTCATAACTTGGCCTGAAACACAGGTTTAAATTAACCTAGATCGGGCAGGTCGCTACCAAACATCTGAATTGAATACCAAACTGAATTTACTTGCAACTGTTGAATATATTTTAGTTATAGTTAACTTATAAGTACTAATTATACCATTGTATGAGAAATAATACTACTGCGCCTAAATGTACACTTTTTGTAACACTTTTTAAATAAATTATTCCTATAATCTATTATTCTATTTATGCTATAACATATCTGACACCATTAGCCGATTCAAAGTCTTATTTCTTCCGCAGATTCAATATATTTTGATGAATCACTTCAGTTCCACTGAAAGCTTCGTAGACATACCTGACTACCTCACTATATACAAGTGGAAACCAATACACGACATCATAACAGGTTTAAATACTTTCCATGTACAACATGAGTACATCAGTACCAGCCAGCAACATTACCCTCACTGTAACGAATGTTATATCATTTTTAAACATCGAACTCCTTTTAAGTATGTAGGTACCTCTTCTTTAACCTGTTGAGTGCGATTGCGCAGGTCTATAATACACTTTATTATAATTTATAATACATTGAATATTATACAACCGTTGTGACCACGGCCTTTAAAGGCCATGTTTCTTATCGTTTTACATGAACGATTTATTGCAAAATAAGTTGCGATCACGACCTGTCGATGTTGTTTCCTTCTATAGGTTACAAATGACTGATGTGGACCAGTTATTAAAGGGTTAACTTCCTTACCCTCTTACCATTTTGCGTTAGTTGAGTTGTTTGACTGAAAGTGTGTAGAGATTCTATCGAATTACTCTTTTGTTTCGAGCTAACCCTTCTCTCTCCCTTTTAAATCCCCTTTTCAAGCCACTTCAACCTCTTTTCAGGTGCTAAAAAAAAGCGAACAAAAGAAGAAAATTACAATATGTAAAGTATCTCTTCACAATGTTCAAACCTGTTAGAACCACTAGACCGGAACATTTTTTAAATTCGCATACATCAACATCTTACGAGTTATATCCTATCTGCATCCGTTGCATATTCATACTCTCGTGCAGTAGATCATTACAATTTCAACGTAAGGTATAGTTAAGGTAAGTTTAACTCCTTGAAAACATGACTATAAGTGAAATTAATCCCCGTTGCCTAGCGTGGGAAATTATTACGTGAACACGCTACTCGCTAGGGTTCTGAACTGATTTAATTTTAAAAGCTCAAAGGTTGCTATCATTGTTCTCGTGACGGACGAAAGGGAGCGAGCACTCGTTCGGTCACGATTCGCGTTCGATTTTACGAAAATGTTAACGAGCTGCGCAGACGCGAACGAAAGTGAACGAACGCTATTGTTCATAGAACAGGTGCTATCAATTAATATCATCGGCCGACACATACGTCTCTCCATACTTATGCAACTTGTTATATAGGAGGATTATTTAAACGCTTTAAATATGATTAACGAGAAATCTGACGAAAGTTTTGTTAGAGAAAATTGTTTGATGAAAAGGTTACCGTGGAAATTGTTAATTGATGAAGTAACCTTTGTCATCTACTAGTAGTTGGTAGCAAGTGCTTGTTTTTATCAATCATTATTATGTTGTGTTATGACAGTGAGTGACAGTGTTCCGGGTGTTACTTCCGTCCGTACCCGCAGCAACTCTTCGGATTGATGACGATTATGAAAAAGCGTAATACAAACCTATACTACATACCTAGGCAAATTAATCCAACAAAGACTTTATGGTTAAGAAATATTTCTTTGCGTTTCAACATATTTATAAATAAAACTAGCGACCCGCCCCGGCTTCGCACGGGTGCAATATATACATATAAACATTCCTCTTGAATCACTCTATCTATTAAAAACCGCATCAAAATCCGTTGCGTTGTTTTAAAGATCTATGCATACATAGGAATACAGACAGACAGCGGGAAGTGACTTTGTTTTATACTATGCAGTGATACATTTATTTCAGATCAACTTATTGTCCATTTATTTATACTTTACTATACGCAATTACGCACGCTTTTCGGATTTCAGCGGTATCTAATAAGATGGCTTGATATGATTTGCCGTGGACGCTTTCAAGTTGCAGTTATATTAATATGGTTAGGATGAAATAGCGGTTTCATTTGTTTATGGAGGGAGGCCTTGGCGCAGTAGTGGGACAGTGTGGGCTAGCTATAATAAGGTTCCAACGTTTTATTCGTACAATTTTCATTCTACCAACCAGACATCTAGCCAACTTTATCATTCCTTACAATATCAGTATTCCACCACGTCATAGAAAGCTGTAGCAATAATACTGATCTATTGCTATTCGCGTTAACATTCCAGACCAACCCGTTCCTCTAGGCTAGGTACTCAATTCATTCCTTCACCACAGACTGCTAACATTCCATAGAACTTTTTTTATTACCAATTCATTAACATATTCGCAACAAACATGAATATTCATGTAATTACAAGGTCACTCACCATTTGTGTACCCATTGTTACATACAGCAAGTCATATAATATTTGCTTAGATACAATTTCACCAATTTGCATCAGCATTTCACTTTCTTCATGCACGGGCGCTGTATTAACACATTTTATTGCTCGTAAGACGTAAACTTTTGTCGGAACTGTTATTACTGTCTCATTATTAATTCTGGTAAGTTTCGATAGCAATTGTGCGGGTTCTATGTCTTGTGATGACATGTTATTACGCCTAGTTGAGTCATCAGCTAATACTTTTAAAGTAACTGTTGCTTTTAGTGCTGTACCTTAGGCTGTGAAAGTCGGTACATGTTGTCTTTTCTATTTTTGACCGGATTTTGGGATATTGAGCTCAGTGTTTCCTGAAATGCAGAAACCGCGTCATTTCTTTATCCACTTTCCTATACCTACTTGCTATCGGCACAATTTTAACCAATTAGATTTTTGCAATATTTACGAACAAACATTTGAAATGCTATGGTATGTAATTTAAGTGTTCATCTTCATAAATCATAGCAAACGTTTACCATGCACGAGGGCCTCAAAGTGGTCATTTATTCGAATACTAAGTAGCCATTCAAGTTGCGAAAACGCAAAGTAACTCATCAGACCTAAAAAGGACCCACACTTCACGGTTTTTCCAGTAACCTCCATTCACCAGGAGAGGTTGTGTGTTTTGCTCAGTCTTCTCCATATTGTCCTATTGTGCCCAATGTTTTAGTTTAACGACAACGCTTTATGTAATTTAAGTGTTCGTAAACGCTTATGGCCAAGTAATGGTCGTTTCAAATCTATTTAGTGCTAGGCACCTGTTGTACAACGCATTGTTTGGTGAAAGAAAATTGTCGTCTGAAGAAATATTGTTGTACATTGTGTATAGGTTGTTTAAAGTGTTTGTGGGCTTTTTCAAAAAGGAACTTTTACTTTTATAATTGCACTTTACAAATAAACAGTATATGATAGAATTTATGGACATAAATTCCCAGTTGAGCAGCGGCGGCCCAGTGTTGGCGGCCGCGACTAACGATCAGTAAGTCGTGGGTTCGAACCCAGACAGGTGCATTACTTTGTGTAATTTATTTCATCACTACTACTCTCGTGAGGAAACCGGCATGTCCTAGAACCAAAAAATCGAAGACATGTGACATAGAACCCGCACTGGACCCGCGTTGTGGATTATAGCCTATTCCCTCTCGTAGAGAGGAGGCCTGTGTCCCAGCAGTGGGAACATTATAGGCTGATTATGATATACTTATTTTAATTCCTATATATTATAATATGGAGAGTGTTCTGTAAGTAGGCTTGCCACGTGTATGAGATCTGACACAATAAAACAACATTTGCAACAGAAATTTTAATAAAATAGTCATCTCTCGAGTAATTGTATTATCTTATTGAATTGAATGCAATATATATATGATATATCATATGTGGCATAGATGACATATCATATTGTTTACGGTTTATAACATTGCCTAGATTCCAAGCAATGTTTACTATAAACCGTTTGAATACCGTATAGTAAACAAATCGACACTTCGCGAAGATTTAGCAACGATACATAACGAAATTTAGCACTTAGTAGGTATGAGAGGCTAACTTTAGTCTCTCAACCAAGGCTAACGGTAGGCACTTTACATAATTTCATCGTTTTACCAACCTCACCTAAATCCTCGACTTGTCCTTTTGTAAAAGACGGCGACATTTTCAAATGCAAATGAAATATCGATTTCAATATTTACCATGTTCGTTTTTACGTTCAAATATGGAAAAAGTGGCCATACTATTTTAGACTTTTTCATTTAAAATAGAAGGTTGTATTTCCATGTTTTGGACGTGTGAAATAACCTCCATCTTTATTGTTATGTCTACAAGCTTCAAGTAGAAAGGCGACGGTAGTAATTTTGCGAATTATGTCTTGTAAAAATAAGTAGTTGCTACAAATATATCAAGTTATAGTCACGACATAATCGAGCCACTATCTCTTAGCACAAATGTCTGTTCCTGCAGGTTTTACGGATGCTATTAAATAACAGAAAGATGTATTGAAATGTTTTCTGTTACATAACAGCAACTCTATTCATAACGTAGAAAAACAAAAGGACAATCGTTATTCGTACATTCTTCACCAGACACTTTTATAATTTCCCACTTTTCATCCTCCTTTGCTTCATCTTAAGTAGTTCTTGGCACAACAATAGCTACAAACACACTGTTCACCACATCGAACAAGGAAACAATGATTTATATTGGCACATTTAACTCGCACTACTAATAATGGGAACTAAATAAATGTCTACTTAATTCTAAACACAGAGATAATAGTCGATTGTGGTCAGACTAGGACCTAAGCCCGTATCTAATGCCTAAAATGGAGATGAAAGTTCTAGGGAACAAACTGTGCGGAGATAGGGCCGTAACTCATACAGATCGAGAATCGACAAGTCAAAGATTTACCGCAAGCACGGTAAAAGGGTTGCAGAATGAACGTAAGATATATTCTGCTTTGGTTGTTGAACTAATTGATTTCTTTTGTTTGTTTCAGGTATGTCAAATGAGTCATCATCTGCCTAGCCTTTTCCCAACTATATTGGGGTCGGCTTCTAGTCTAACCGGATGCAGCCGAATACCAGTATTTTACATGGAGTGACTGCCTATCTGACCTCCACAACCCAGTTAGTACTGGGTAATACGATACCCCTTGGTAAGACTGGTTGTCAGACTTTTTTGGCCACTGACTGCCTAACGACTTGGGACCAACGGCTTAACGTGCTTTCCGAGGCACGGAGGTAACTCGGTATGTAATGGGCGGTCACCCATCCACAGACCAACCTAGGCAAGCACGGCTTAACCTAAAGATCGACCCGAACGGCTGTTATTATTTAGCCACGAGCTCCTCAGGTATGTCAAATGAGTAGGTCTTGAAAATACGTTTTCTACTAAAAAAGGTTGTGGAGCACTGACACAGCCAGAAGGCGCTGCGGTAAACCTAGCAAGAGATGGCGGGACAAGCTGGACAGAACCAACGACCAGTGGTCCACATTGGCCCTGGATCGAAAGATTTGTAAGACGGGGGGACGCCTTTACCCAGCAATGGGATAACACTGGCTAACAGTATCTACTAAAAAAGGTGATATAGTAAGTTCGATTTATAAGTAAGGAACTAGGTCCTTTGGTAAAGTTAATTTAACATCATCTATAAACTTGGAACGGTCGTATTTCAATCTGAAATGTTAGAAGACGCTTGAACCTAGTAGAATTTTAATTAACTTTCAAAGGTCTACGGCAAAACAGTTTATCATAATAATGATTATAATTCAACTAGCTGGAACAACTGTTTGTGTGTAACCGTGATGAATGGACGCAAACCTCTGTTGCTACGGCGCCCCATTGTTCCAAATGAGCTATGGTCCATTGTATGCCTAATAATTAATTGCATAATCTAATAAAATTATATTTTACTACTCGTTATAATTACATTTCTAATTAAAATGGGAAATACAGACAATGTCATGTGTCAACGTTTTGTTTCCTGAATTAGATATAATTAAAAGTCACATAGGAGATTTTGTTTCTTCACTTTTTTGATGAACAGTTGATTATTATCACTGAGAAGCGTTTGAGAACGTTTTAATTTTTAATTAAAGATAAATCAGCAAATTATACTTCAGTGTAAGTATTTACTTTCCAAAACAATTCACACACGGCTGCTATCTTATTCGTAATCTGTCGTAAACTTAAAAGTTCACTGTTTCCTCCAGCCACTCCCTTCAAAATATTTTCGACGCCGACGTGAGAAAATTGGTTAACATACCATTACGTCACGCTAGGTCATTATCCTCTAGGTAGGTTCACACACACTCCACGATCTGACAGCATTTCAAATTCAAAAAACATAACACTCTCAATCCATGTGAGATATGCTTTACTTGAAAAAAAAGTCCATAGAAAGGCGACTTTCACATTGATTGTAGCAATAATCGAAATTGGAAATTACATACATTTTTATTAGAGTGACCAATGCTATTCATGTCAGCGAATGTGATGTACTGGCCGAGATTGTTTTGACTGGACATGACAATTTTGACAGTTGGTGAGAAGGCTTCATTTTGACAGATGGTGGTTGGTTGATTAATACTTCATTGATCCGGAAGAAAGTGTTGGCAGGTGCCTGCGCGCGCGCAACTTTTTGTACAGACATGAGACATGTGCGTTCATGAGAATACATCCTGTATCTGTCATAGAGAATATCTCATTTCGATTCAAAGTAAATTGTGTGTAAACATCGACTCATCAACTCATAAGAACCATTAAAATTGGAGAGTGTAGACAAATAAGTTTAATTAGTTAGATAATACCATTCAGACAGCTGAATAACTCTCTTGCAAACGTTCATAAAGAGGCATAATATGTTACGGTATTAGTAATTACGAACTGAAAGCCACTGGCACAACAAACTTAGAGAGCATTTAACGATTATTCATTTACATAATACAAATCCACGTCAATTTTCATATTGAAAAGCAAATGTTCAATGTTTTATCATTCTGCCGGAGAAAGGATTACCTAACGAAGAAATAGTATTGTTTAATTTTAACGTTAATTAACAACTGAGTTCGATTTATCTCGTCGAAGTCGGAGTTAGCGATCAATTACTTTGCTATTGTGCGGGCAAGCAATCAATTTAACAATCAGTTTGTACGACGGTTTAGTGAGCATAAAACGTAATGACGGATTGCAAAGCTTTGTTAATTAATCGTGTTTTATTGTTTCATTTAGTATATGAGTGGCTAGCATAGCATAGCATAGCTATGTAATGTTTACCTATGGATTATTACAACCTATAACCTATTGGTGTAACTAACTAGTTAAACATTCTTGCCGTATTTACCACCTATATGGAATCTAAAACATAACTGGCGATATATCAGTCTCTTAGTTAATACAGGTACAACGTTTTCCGACACAGAATTCCTCTGAATAATTCCTACAAGTCTAAGAACCTTTTTCCGTCAACCGAATCCATGTTAATGGAAATCCGACAACCCTATTGCTATTCGAATTAGATTCCGGGTTTCACAATCCGAACTATTCCGAACTATGTAAATACATGTGTTGTTTTTAAAGTAAAGTAGCGCATAACAAGTTAGCATTCCATGTTAGTATCAGGTCTCCGCGTACGCGCATACCGCTAGGCGGGGAAAGTCTAATGTACGATCATTTGACCCGTTTTCCGATAATTTAGCTCTGACATTTACCACGTTTTGGTATTGAGATTAACGTGAATTTATTAACATTTGAATTACGTCAGGCTGAGACGGTATGGTAATGTAATGATCAGTAATTGAGCACTTACTGACAGTTATTGAACATCAATATTATGTAGCATCAAGCCAGCGATGAGTTTGTAATTTTTTGTAAGGCTTTTAACTTAGTCTAATAGTCAGTCAAAACTAATACAGTGTTAACTGCTAAAAGACTCACATCTGTCTCTAAACTAATAGATGTATCACTCAAGAGGGACACTAATCGTTTAGTCTATACGTTATGTCGACACGATTACATAAGAGACGTATTGCACGCACAGATCCGTATCTACTCTACAAAGTGCACATTCACTGCACTACGATTACTGCGATTAGCAAGCTGTCATAATAAATATTCACATTAAGGCTAAGTTCAGATTGACGCGATATTGCGCTATGACGCGCGAAGACATTTATCTCGGCGATCGTAGACGGAAATTAGCACGAAACTAGCGAGGGACGCGCGAGATTGTGAACTAACCGCGATGTCGCACGACCACCTGAACGCAGCCTTAAATACTCCAAGCTATTCTGTCGGAAGGAAGAAGATAAAAGATCTAATTGTTCGTCGTAACGGACAGTGTAAGCAGGTATCGAACTAATTAATCGGACGTCTATATGTACGTTACTAAAGTCGTTTATTAGACTTTCAATAGTAAACAACGCGCGAAAGTTTCCCACGACCGTGCACTAGCAAATATTCTGCATTTATCTAACAACATTATCTAACAAGTACATTATATCAATTAGGGAGTATAACAATAAAATTCAATTATAGAGATAACAAAGAAAATGTAGCTTTCCTCGGAAACAACGACAGTAAATAAATTGGAGGTCGGAGGGTCATAAACTCATGGAGCTGTTAAGTCAAACCAAGTCTACTTATAACCAAGCTGTCATGGTTGCAAAAATAATAACCAATATTTCGTCCTCCGTATTACTGTCAGTAATACCAATAGCGGATGTTTAATACTTTGATGTAATGCCAGTATTCCACTCGAGTTAATAAGGCTAAGCCCGATCAGGTTAGGAGCATTGCCCTGATTATCTCGCAACGAAAGCTGTAATAATTTTCAAGGCCCCGTCTCGCATACCATGCACACTCAGTATAATGGCATATTTCTGCTTCAAATACCTGCAAAGGTACTTACCTTCTTAATGGCACCATAGACATTCACGTTCGAAGATCAAAGCTAGTGCCGAGACTGAAATTATCCCGAGTGTGTCGAATCGATTATCACTCGATTCCCGTCGTGGAGGCATCTCTATGGGCACTCGTTCGTGACCGATCCCTGGGCACAGCTCTCGATTGTTAACAAGTACGCCCGAGTGGGGAAAGTTGGGAGGATCATGAAATTAAATCACGTTAGAAAGGAGTATTTAAATTTGAAACCATGGGTCGTTAAATAAGATTTAAGAGTCACGGTTTCAAAGGTAAAATTACTACCACATTTATTAAAACTAAACAAATGAATAAATTCATTTTGAAATTATAGCTTTCAGTGAAAGTGAGCCTGTTACCTCGAGGAGTATTATTAGCATGAGGGATTTTAAAACGAGAAGTTGTAAGTACCATTAGCATTAAGATTTTATTACACACAAAGTATAGTTTTCCACGGCAGGATTTATTAAAGCTAAATATTACACTCGTGCTCTGGTTTTATAACATAAAATAATAAAGGATCATTTTATTACTAGAGACCCAGCTCTCTAGTAATAGAATCACCATAGATTTTATATTCACAATACGGAATATTCCACCACCCACACTTGGCATTGCTCGGTAGCTAGAGGGACATTTACTCCATTTTACGTCCTACCCACATTATACATAAGCGTTCAACAACTGATTTCGCTTTCACGCTAGAGACAACTATACAAATTGCTTACCTTTCAAATGTAAGTCGATTTATCTTGTTATGTCTAGAGGGACAGATATCCGAGGAGCGGGACGTGGAAAGCTGCGCGCGCGCCGATCGGGCCCTTCATCGCTGTTTCTGCACTGAAACATTACAACGCTGTCGAGTGTCTCATGTTTGAGATCTCGGCTTTCAAATCAGGGTTCAGAAATAGAAATTATTATTTTAGTTCGGAAGAGGAAATACTGATCTTATGTTTCAGATTGTTGATAGAAGGATGTGGTTGAGTAATCATTAGCAAATCGTGATTTTAACTGAATTGGCTTGACTCACACTAACCCTATCTATGTAGTTAATTTCATACCAAACAAAATCAGAGGATTAATTAACCACCTTAGGGGCCATCCATAAATTACGTCACGCATAATAGTGGGGAGGGTCGAGGAAGTGTGACATTGGGTGGCATCGCAAGGAGCGGGAGGGGTCCTAAATTTCGTGACGTGATATTTCAAAATCTAATATATCTAAGTATTAAAACACGAAATTTGAACTTTTAACGAAAATCTTATAATTCGAAACTCCATCTGTATGAACATGTAAAATTGCAAAATATGTATCGTCACACTAGGGAGGCGGGATTCTCACAAATGTGACAAGGAGGTGGGGTCGAAATCTCATGAAATTCGTATGACGTAATTTATGGATGGCCCTAAGCCCATTATTGAAAAACGACATCGAACTTTATAGTTGCAAGGGAGTGTCCCTTTAGGTACACCATTACGGTTACACATACTCTGTTATGAGAGTACCATATTTCTACTGCCCTTTACAAGACTCGACACAATATCCTACATCCAAATAAACCATTACAAGCCCCTGTTACAAAGCGTGCGGTTATTAAACTCCTTATCAGCGAGAGTTCAGGCACGGTGCCCTCAGCTGATTCATGGCACGATCGCGAATCAATTTCCTAGTTTTTGCCCTGGTTGCTTTCCTTCCTGGGCTCCGGGTGATCACGTAGTGCTTATCAGTGCAGTTCTAAATGGGCGACTTGCAGCACCTTCCGTCTTGTTTCAGTTGTTAGAATTGTAATGATTGTTGGACGTGTCTCAGTTTGAACTTTGACTTTGTATTTGTTGGGCTGTCGGGAAGTTGTTACAGTTAGGTACTTTTACTGTGATCATGATACTTATGTCGGTTTGTATTTACAGCAGCTTAACCGCTGTAGGTCAAAGAAAAGATGGATGGATTGTGTGAAGACTGATATGAAAGAGAAAGGAGTAAATGATGTCTGACAGGGGAGAATGGAAGAAGAAAACGTATTGCGCCGACCCCAAATAGAATGGGACAAAGGCAGGAAGATGTTGATGAACCGCTGTAGGTGAGACTAGGTAGTCGCCAGTGCCCATTGCCAGTACCTACGAGTGGCCATCTTTAATATAGACCTGGAAGGGCTTTCAGTTTCTAAGAACCATCAACCCATGCTAAAAATTCGAAGTACTTAAAAATACTACCTACCTACGAATCATAATATATTCTGACTAATAAAACAAATTAGATCTCGCCGTCTTTCAACATCACCTTTGCACACAAGACGAACGCAATCAACATTATTTAAATGGCAGGACTTAATCATCACGTTGATTAAACCTACGTGTAATTTGCATAATTCATTTTATTTGCTTTCTGTTTTAGTTCTAAAACTTGTTTTGCTCTTGATATACTTTCAGTTTCTTTTCTTAATAAAACGTCCATTACCTTGATGAAAGCTTGATGTGCAAATGGCTCTCAGAGATCTGTACATACGGGGTAAATAGAACGACAAAGAAATTGTCGTGAAAGCAGCTTTTGGACACTTTTGAGACAATATTACAGTCTCTTTTGTGGCGAAAAGATAATAACACGGACTTTAAAAATTGTAATTGTACTTCCTAAAAATCTAGGTCAAAAAATAAACGACGAAATAAAAATATCCAACTCCTAAGAAGTCAAATTGTGGTCAAGCACTGAAAAGAGAGAGAAAGGAACACATTATTTGAAAGAATAACAAGTGCACGTAAGTGTAAGTGAATAGATTACCGGCCTGCTAAAACCATTACAGTGACCAATTTCCCCCATTCGATCTACAGGAAACACGCGTAACTTATTTCCTACACGTTTCGTATTTGTTGGTCCAAGGCATGTTACAAAAGCCAAAGTAATATTAATACTTTACCGGATAAAAAAATAATGCAATACAGTGAGTTTTATTGTGTCATTCAACCGATAAAATAAAAACCAAGATAATTAAAGCTGGACATTTAATAAATGCTTGTCTAGAGCGAAATATTTCTCCATTAGCGACTGGTCGGTTACGCAAAAAGTTCCACTCCCGTACAAGGGCCTAACCAGAGACTGTTATGAGAGAACTTATTTTTTTCTTGACATATAGCTAGTACATAATGCCCTCCATCCTGAATTGGCTCGTGTGAAATGGTATTATGAAACTGTTTTTCTTCTTAATTTTAAATTGGTTGTTTTATAAATAATGAAACCTTCAGTAGAGACGCACTTGTATACAGGGTGTAAACAGACCCTTCAACCAAGCATTCTGTACATCAAACTATGTAACTTCATGCAAAAAATATTGGTGGGAAACGACTTTTTTTTTGGGGTGAAAAATCACGTTTAGGTAGGACGGTAGGACTCAACATACTGAACTTGAATAGTACGGGGTCGTGGAGATGTTTAAAGTAAAAATCTAACATTAAAAACATGTATTTTAAACACTACAACACTTAAACACTACAACTAACTTAAACACTACATACTTTTTCACAATTTTAAAAAATTGTGAAAAAGTTGGAATTTGACCCCCAATATCTCCGTAACGAGTTCCCAGGTAAGGTCTAGAACGAAAAAATGATCGTAATGACGGGGAGAACAAGTGCCTTTCGGCTTCGTTAGGGTCTTTTTACACCCTTTATTAAACAACCCGATCTTATTTAGCGATGACGACAAGAATATAATGAATAGAACAAACTTTACTATGACGACAGTAATTATTTTAGAATCCGCATAAAATACTAGTGGCAATACTTTGCAAATGCGTAATAAATAATAGTAAAGAATGTTCGTTGAATAAACAATTAGAACGTAATAGGATGTGGTATTCCACCATTTACAGCCTACTCTTCTGGGCTGGTTGCAGTTAATTCCTTTTTAGATTTATGCTCACGATGTTAGGTTTCACTCCAATTAATAAACTATGGGCAGGTTTATTTCCCTATTACTACATTAAATACCTGAGCTGGTACAAGAAGCTATTATTAATTTCATGTTTCTGTTATAGACGAGGTTATTATTCCACGTAATGTTTTATGAAGGTAAACAACTTGACAAGCCCCGAACTTCGTACACGGCCTTCATGGAAACGTCGCTGGTGAGAGAGATATTTACTCATTTTGAGTAAACAGACATTTCGTGAAGACAGGAGGCCACGAAACACACATGGTTAATATCGCTGCCATACTACGGTATAAGACAATAATTCTTAGTGTTAAGAATTTATCTCATAATATCAGCCTCTCACAAACAAAATTCTCACATACAAGCTAGATTATAAGCTAGGATAAAAGTTCTGTCGTTGTCAAACCTAGCCAAATTGGTTGTTATCGGTCCAAAGATCGAGTTAAGCCGTGGGTTTAACCTAGGGTAAATTGGGTTCGTAGGTCAAAATGTGGCAGTCTCTAACTAAGCCAATCAGTCGTATTTCACTAAAGCTTATCCCAGAGCAGAAAAAGAGAAAGGGCTACATAGAAAAAAAAAGTATAGACCATAGATATAATATGTTAAGTGATCATTCATTTATTTTCCAACTATAATGTATATTTTCCCTGCACTTGACCTACCTGATGGTGTCTTCACACAATAGTAAATAGGCGACAGTGTGGACACACGTCGACTTTCATCTCTTCACTGAACAACAGGTCCGTTGAAGTGGCCATTGTCAATGGGACAGTGACAGACCATTGTGTACACGGACATTGAAATGCTACATCAGGTGTCCCCCACGGGGACATAAAACGATCTAGAGTTTCTATGGAAATAAACACAAGTAGTACAAGATAACTCATTCATTTGGTGAGGGATACAGTATCACGCTAAAATCGCGTAGTGAATGTTTTAGACGCAAAGTAAGGTACCTAAGGCAAAAATTGTAAATTGATTGTTATTAAACTGTTTAATAAGAAATACTTATTAAACAGTTTATTTACACACTAAATACAGAAAAGAAGAAAGGAACAGAAAAATAGGCACAAAGGTGATGTTTAATTCCAAAAAATCACTTCCAGCATACCTGCCAAAGGGGTCTTACTTTTATTTTAAGCATTATTTTTTATACTTTTTTAAGTACCCTACAGGGTCCGTAATTGTAACTTAGCTTGAAGCTCATTGTAAAATCTTTAAACATTATGGAATTCAAATAAAGACGTCAATATAAATAAATCATCAAATAAAGGGAATTCATGAAACCGTATGTATAGCCTATCAAAAAGTATTATGTACGCGCACATGATACAGCTAAAGAACGGTTACCTATGATTACAAACCGTCGCGTGCAACTTCCGCAAGAGTACATAATTGATATATAATACGGCAAATGAAACCGGGTTAATTACATAAGTTTAAAGTGTTCTCAAAAAAGTCCTACATGCTTCGACACCAAGGAACGTTTCGACGATAAACCTTTCACGAAAATCGCATCGCAATTCTGACAAATCAATTAACTACTTTTTGTTCAAAGGAAGTGTGCTGAAATCTTCGTAAATGCATTTGTCCTTAATAGTGGAAGCATCAAAATGGGTTGATTGTGTTTAAAGTCGGATTCTGGGTTTGTCGGCTTAATCGAATCTCCATATACGTGTTCATCTTAATGACTGTCTCGAACTTTGACACCCATTACATTCTCCACTGAAATGTTAAATGCTAAATGAAATACTTGTTTCAGTTTACATCTATAAATCAACATCTTTCGAAAGTTCTTGCTTACTTACCTATACTAATATTATAAAGCTGAATAGTTTGTTTGGTTGAACGTGCTAATCTCAGAAACTGCTGGCTCGAATTGAACACAATTTTTTTAGTGTTGGTTAGCTCATTTATCGAGGAAGGCTAAAGGCCATATATAACATCAATAAAAAATTTCGCAAAAACAGGGAAAATAATATTAATATAATAATTTCACGCGGACGAAGGTCGCGGGCAATAGCTAGTTTATAATACGAGTAATTAATCGATATTCACCAATCGAAACGATTTTCAAAATTAAACCAACATTCCGTGCTTTCTATTTTATACATGCCTAAAGATGTTCCGTAATTATTTCCAATTTACTCCAATTTGCAATCAAGAACAATTTCCGTGCCTACATTTTTATTATTATTGCGCCAGGTCAACAAAGAACTTGCGCTTCTACTTTTTACTACCTGGCAAGATTTTTAAAATTGGCAATTTTTAATCAATTTCATACATGAACTGTGTTGATATTTTCTCCAAAAGAGCACTGCACACTAAAGTTTTGTTTTCAATACGTAGGAAAATATTTCATTAACACATAACCTTTAATTAAATAAACGATTACGGAAGCCTATTTAAAGTGCAAGAATTTTACACGAACGCTTCAGTCATGAAAAGCCCCACAAAATTCAGTTCAAACATTTTCATTCAACAAACGAACAGACATGCAGACACCTCCTTTCATATTACATTTTGAGGCAGATGTATTTTAACTGCAGCACTTAAACCACATGCCTGTATCCAATTACGTTTCCTGTTAATTTAACTGCCAGTTACTTTTCATGGGTTGCGTCCGTTATATACCTACTTATGTCATAGTGAGGTCGCCGTCCCGCGACAGGTGACACGGATTACGTAATCGATTATTTATTGCAAACGAGTGCGATCGATATTCATATTTATTGGCGCTCGCCTTAATAGATGCAACCTGATTATTCGCTGCCATTTGGATCGATTCAGCTCGTGCGGTTTTATTGTGAGGCCGGTTTATTGTAATACGTTTAACTGTTAATCGAGTTTATGTGTTATGTTATAACTAATATAAAAGGCTTATGTAATAACGTTACTATTATATCGATTACAATCAAATTAACGCATGCTAAATTTATACTGTCACTTACGGGATATCTTCCGTGATTGTTCATTATTTTGTGGTCCCGATATTTCGGCGCTGTTGCAAAAGCCATGATCGCGGGTTGACTGGAGAATGCGGGTGGATGGAAAAAGACGATCACGGAAGATATCCCGTAAGTGACAGTAAAAGTTTAGTTGTAAACCGTGAAAGCTTAAAACAGTGTTTAACGCATGCTATTAGGCCTTTTTGTAGGTTATCGTCAAACCTATTCGATTCGGAATTTCATGAATTGTTTAGTATCAAATAGGAAGTAACAGTATTGACAGTTTTTATTTAAAGCAACTTAAGGATACTAGAAACTATTCCTACGATTCGTGCCTGAAAAACTTTTCATGTTTCGGGAAGCTTCCTGATCGATAGATCAAGGGTCAAAAGTAATTCTCAGAAGAACCATTACTAATTTCATAATGTCATTAGTGCACTGTCATACTGTAAACAGTAAACGTGTTTTAAATCTTTACTTTAACGGCTACTTAAGTTTTAAAGGACACCAACCAGCGTACAACATGACTACAAAATCTGAAACTGGTGATTTCTCTATCACATGGAAAGTAATTCGAGTCCATAATCAAGAAATGGTATGTGATAACCACTTCACCATTTGCAACAAGTTTAAATAACCGTAATAAAGACAGCACTATGAAATAACATACATAATTTATATAATTTACCTAACGACAACGCATTGAATCGAATGACGTCCTAAACAAACAAAAGTGATCGAGTCACGAAGAATCGATTTAGTTACGTATGGACTACATAATCGGTTGTAGGAGTAACGCTCTAATTGCAATGCCTCCTGGTGATATTTCATCCTCTATTCAGATGTGGGTTGTGATAGTAGACACAATCTTCGCAGTTCAAAAATTAATCACCGAATGTGAGCTTATCAGATGTTGGGGATAATCACCGACTTTTTTTATGCAACCTGTTTTTGTTTTGTAATAGGTACATGTGTTAACATCCTTGTATTATTACAGTAAGAAGATGAAAGTTCTTGAAAGTAGATAAGTTATAGTTTGGCGGGAGTAATCTTAGCAGCAGATATTACATTTTCATTTTATCGAACAGAAGTAATGAAAATGACCAAAAAAGGATCGGTCAATGTGGCGACACTTGGGGCAAGCCAGCAGCAGTGGACGTCTTTCGGCTGAAATCATGATGATGATGATGATGAAGAAGTAAATCTCAACTTCTCACCATCGACCCCCAAAGCCCTTACTTTCAGTGGACGTTTCAGAATCAGAAACGAACCTATGTTATTATTATTATTGATCCTGCGTGCATCATCCTAATGATGGGTACCCCAGCTACTTGACGTGCTGTCAGAACTTCTTATTGCTACTATTATGTTGAAAAAAAAAACATTTAAAAAACAGGATTTTCTTATACTGTTATTGTAGAAAACTGATGTTGCAATAAAATATCATGTTTTATGAAAACGAACCAAGACTGGGCCTATTTGACGCAGCCGTGAGACACACAATATTATCACCTTTTTTTTTTTGTTGTTTTGTTTTAACATTTTATTGTATAAATTTAAGATTTTTAATATTTTTTTTGTGCTTGTCGTGTGCACTTGTGGCAAGGGCCAAATTAGGGCTGCGGGACTGTTCGAAAGAGATACCGTGGCCCTGGAACACAAAGGGCAGAGAAGGAACATGGATGGGTTTTAGTCAGTACAAGTCTGACACTCCCCTCCGCTCCGCCCAGAGTGGGGGGGGTCATTTGATGATTTCCCATCCGGAAAAAAAAAAAAAAAAAAAAAAAAAAAAGGGCCAAATAAATATGTTTTCTTTCTTTCTTTCTAACCACACACTTCAAGAGTAAATAGAGGGAAGTGACATAATTATGTAGATACTCCATATCGATTACGTGTTCAATTGCCGAGAGCTTCGTAGTGGGTACCCATCCCCGTATGCATATAGTTACATAGTTGCATCACAACACTGTATATGTTCACGTTACTGCCGCGTTTAGTCGTGCCCATGCATTTAGTGGTAACGTGATTTACAGTTCTGCTCATGTCCTAGTTATATAAGGGAAATAGGTGTGAAAATCGTGCTATATCTGTAAGTTTAGTAATTTTGTGGTGAGGTTGCCTTTTTGCTCGGTTTTGACGTATAGTATACAGGGTGTAAACGGACCCTTAACTAAGCCGTCAACCAAGCATTCTGTACATCAAACCAAGTAACCCTACGCAAAAAATATTGCGTTTTGTGGAAAAACTCAATGTAACGCACTCTAAACATTGTGCTGATGGATGCATTGAATAGTGAACGGGTCATGGAGATATGAAAAATAAAGTTATAACCTTAAAAACTAGTATTTAAAAAAAGTTGTGTAAAAATTGAAACTTTGACCTCCATTATCTCCGTAATTAGAAGGTTCCCAGGTACCTGAACGAGAACTTTTTCACAAGTTTTTTTTTAAATAAATCTTTTTAATTTAAGATTTTTACTTTAAACACCTCCACGATCCCCGTACCTACCTACTTTCATGGTGTTTTAGAGGTCCGCTACCTCTAAAACACCATGATTGTAGGTAGGTAGGTACATAGTTTCTTGACAGCTTTCCTGACTGTTCTCGGAAATACGTCGGTTACCATAACTCGTCGGTGTCTTCTAAGTAATAACATTACTGGGTAACGGTAACCGCATTACATAACGTGTAAGTAAACGGAAATCTTCTACAACCGTACTTTTCTTGAAAATGCACCGTTTGACAGTCAAAAACTTGCAAAGAAAAATATCTCTTGAGTCAGAAAACATCCTCTTTAAAATTGTTTTTGTGATAATTTAGGGGTATTCCTCAGAGCGCAACTATTTTTAAGCGCAACTAAATTATTCGTCGTAGCGCAACCAGTAGTTGCGCTCACAAATTCAAATTAAAAGTTGGATGCGCTTAAAAATAGTTGCGCTTTCTGGAATACCCCATAATTTCTCCTTAAAATAATCCGACGGGTTAGACAGAGGTTTACCTAATATTATAATACACCCACATTTCGCAGTTATGTTTAAAAATATGTACTTATATAAAAAATATGTAAAAGATGGTCCATACATATAACCCACATATAACCATTATAGGAAATCGATACTTGAAAAAAAAAATTAACATCCGCTTGTTTAATATGTATGACAAATTCCACAATAATAAACCTGCGTAATATTATAATATGTGTAGTCGATTATTATTAATGTACATACAAATAATTTCCTGTAATTACTGGCTAAGTATTACAACTACTATTATATAACACTTAGTAACCGATTACTTGGCCTTATTCCTTGTTGATTGATGAAGTGCACAATAAAAGACATTGTGCATCATTTAGCTTTATTAAACCTACTGTATTGTTCAATGATTTATCTTCGTACAAGTCCATTAGCTATGTCTACCTACTCACAATTAGTATAATGGATGACGTAATTAAATCTAACGTAATGTTCACTTAGTTTCTCCGGAAATACTCGAAATGCTCGCCAGGTGACAAGTTTCTAGATATCCTAGGAACACGGAGAACAAAACCTAAGAAATATTATGTGCATGACTTTATCTTATTGTTTCAACTCCGATACTAAATTATTGAGGCAGCGAATGCTCGCTGATAGCAAAGAAAGTAGATACCAATTAAATTGAGTAACAGGACATGCTGTGGTTTGAACACTGCCAATAGAATTGAATGTGAAATAGGTAATAATATTGACGTTATCTTGGCAATTATTGGACAACTTGATATTAGATTTTAAACTATCACGGTCACTAACATTATTATTAACACTAGAACCGGGATATTTACCATGTTTACTGATTAACACCCACCAGCAATAATTCAGTTTATCCGTGATCATGGTGCTTGCAACAGCGCCGAAATATCGGGAACTCAAAGAAACCAGTAAACATGGTAAATATTCCGTTTCTAGTGTTTGTTTTTTGTTTCTAATGATAACTTGATATTTACAATATAATATTAGTATCTACGATAATTTTATGATGTCACAGATATTAATAACAAACCGAGACCCAAAGAAACATAATAAATTATTTCGAAGAAAAACATCGAAGCTCACAAAAAGCCACCTTTAGAAAACATGACACTCGCCACAAAAAAATACACCTAATTAATTGCCATCACACTTCTTGTAAGTTTTATATAAAAAACTACATCTACTAATTCAAAACACGTTTACTTAGTTGTCTCAAAATAAATCTTGTTGTTTCGAAGCCTGAGAATATTAAGTATGAGAATAACAATTTTCTATTAGCACACGTAGGCACGCGACGGGAGAAAAAATATATAACAATCAGCAACCGCATCTTATCTTAGATCTTAATTTGATGTTGAATCATGCTGTGAGGCGTGAGCTAGGTTTCCATGTCGCGATAGAAAAAAAAATAGAACCACTTATATAGTGGTATTGGTAATTGGCAGCTAGAACTTGCAGATATATTTAGGTTTCGTGCGAAAACGAGGTTTGATTTTTAGGCGCTCTTTTTTGCTTAAAATGAGAGACTAGGTTGGTTTACTTTCCTCTCTTTTGTTTCGAAAAGGATTTCTGATGATATTGTGCAAAGTCATTAACTGCCTAGCCTTTTCCCAAAAATTAGAGTCGGCTTCCTGTCTAACCGGATGCAGCTGAATACCCGTTTTTTTCATGGAGCGACTGCCATATCTGACCTCCACAACCCAGTTAGTACTAGGTAATACGATACCCCATGGTAAAACTGGTTGTCAGACTTTTTGAGCCACTGACTACCTGTAACGACTTTTAAAGATCTACAAATGACAGCCGGGACCAACGGCTTAACGTGCTTTCCGAGGCATGGAGGAAACTCGGTATGTAATGGGTGGTCACCCATCCACAGACCAATCTAGGCAAGTACGGCTTAACCCAAAGATCGATCCGAGCGGCTGTTATTATTTAGCCACGAGCTCCTGCGAGGTATTGTGCTAAGTACCTGGTGCAAATAAGTATTAGGCAAAGATGTTTACGCTCTGTGTATTACCTACTTACGAGTTGTGTACAACAGTAAGTAGGTAATACCAGTCTTACCAAGGGGTATCGTATTACCCAGTACTAACTGGGTTGTGGAGGTCAGATAGGCAGTCGCTTCATGTAAAATACTGGTATTCAGCTGTATCCGGTTAGACTGGAAGCCGACCCCAAGATAGAAGGGAAAACGCTAGGTAGATGATGAGTTGTGTACAAAATTTAGTGAAGATGTGTGAGGCATGTTTGAGTAGTTTAAAATCACATTACTCTGGCTGTGTTCTGATAATATTTGTTATAAAATCATTCCACAAGTTTTATTAAATATTATTCAGTAATTAGGAAATGATAAATTGACTGACGAGCAAGACATAAAAATCAGCATCCACTACATCTGCATCTGCTCTCAATACCAAAACACAACGTTCACGATTCCGTTGCCCAGTGCTATTTAGACATTCGTTGTAGCTTTGTATAATAGGAGTCCAAATAATTTTAATCTCTTTAAAGCATGTAAGTTAAGTAATTACTTAACCCTTAATCATGCATTCTGCCTATTTACACACGGCGATTATATAGAACTTAAGCTAAAATAAGTAAGATTTAAGCACGAATATTTCTTCCACCATAACTTAAAAACAAATATTCACCAGTTTTTTATAACCTGTAATTATTCAATGTCTGCCGTTGACAGCTTATTAAAATAACGGTGAAGCTGTATCACACCGAATTGCTGGAAATTACATAAAGCTTATCTTTAAACATGAGTAGACCCCTTATTACGGTCAATTTAAATTGTAATTTTCTCAGGCGTTTAGAGTATCAAAAGATTTTGAGCTAAATGACTAGGACAATACGAGCAAATAGACAAACGTTTTATAATAAACTAGCAACCTACCCCGGCTTCGCACAGGTGCAAAATTCATATAAACCTTCCTCTTGAATCACTTCATCTATTGCTGAAAACTGAATTAAAATCCGTTGCGTAGTTTAAAAGATCTAAGCGTACAAACAGCGGGAGTGAGTGTTTGTTTTATACTATGTAAAGATGAAGTTCTGTAAATCGGTTCATGTACTGAAAGGCCAAAAAAAAGATGGATAGACTATGTGAGGAATGGAAAAAAAGTAAATCATAGCGTGACGTCTGACAGGGGAGAATGGAAGAAACAATCGTGTTGTGCCGACCCCAAGTAACATGGGACAAGAGCAGGAAGATGATTATGGCCACATAAGTTATACTTAAGTATAACTTAAGTTGTACTTAAGTACTTCAATGTGTTGTGGTCAAGAGTACGGGCACTACGGACAGCGGTATCATCATCCTGTCCGCCAATAACAACATCCCGCTCTAAAGCCGTCACTCAAGTGAGATGATAACTTAGTATTTTCCTACTTAGAAGTCGTTTAGTAATTATAACACCGGATCACTTAGCTTTGCTAAATATTATTTTCCTGTAAATAGAATTAACTATAAAGTATTTCCATTTGCTTTTTAAATAAGTATGGAGTTTCTTTTCGGTACAGGACAATTTTTGGCGTTTATTCAATGTATGTTTGTCTAACACTGTTTTAAGCTTTCACGGTTTACAACTAAATTTATACTATCACTTACGGGATATCTTCCGTGATTGTTCCCGCGATCATGGCGCTTGCAACGTCGAAATATCGGAAGCTCAAAATAATGAACAATCACGGAAGATATCCCGTAAGTGACAGTATAAGTTTATTTTTATGTTTGTCTGTTTGCCTGCATGTTCCTAACTTACGGTTATTCAACTAAACCCTCGTTCTGTAATATCAGCCTACCCAAATGGCGGAAAAAGCGTACATTCTTGTTCGTATGTAAAGTCCCTTCGTCTCTTTTCATCATATCTATTCCTATAAATAGTTTCCACCGCCACTCGATAGTCATACCCACAATTACGTAAACCTGAATTAAGTCGAAGGTGTTAATTACGGACACACAAATGAATGGATGTGTACACCCGTCGCCATGTTGTGTATTGTTATCTAACAGAACAGCAATACAGCATACCTACTTATTATTCAGATGCGAAGATAAGACTGTTGCAGACTGTGGTACTAGGTAAGCTTGGTACAGTTACTTGCAAAAGTTATTGACCAATAGGTACAATAGAGATTCAGCGCAACTTATGAAAATAAAAATCAATAATTTTTGCGATAAGACCGCCTTTTGTGTCACCCTTTGTAAAATGTCTGCTTTTTATACCTGAATTGTATAGTTTACATAATAAAGAGTCTATATCTATCTATTTTTTTTCGCAAGCTGTTCCTATTACCTACATAGTTTTTTCTGAGTCACATTTTATCGTGTTGATATAAGATATATTCAAAAGTGAATACATGTCATGTAGATCAACATAAATAAAAGTTTGAGCTTTTCATCGTCAATATTATATAAAACAAAAAATATTTTCCAAAATATTTTCACACAATTTCTACTACGAAAATACACACAATACGGTGTGTATTATGAGTATTTTCGTAGTGGAAATTGTGTCATTGTGACTATCATAGGTAACAGCTGTTATTAGACACGCACGTTAAGTCGTCAGCACGCCAATTTGTTGAATGAAATAATTATCAAGGCCAACTATTACTATATCATGCATAATTTACGCACACTCAACATTCTTCAGTAATAACATGCGAACGCATATATTTTACTTACCTACGTTCAAATTGCCATCTTCAGCAGACATGCAGGTACAATTTAATTCCTATGTATGTATAAAAGCCAGACATGGTTGTGGTGAGGCTGAGGTATGTCATAGCATGCCAGGACGATACCAGTTTCCTTTTATTTAGTATGATCACTTTGCAACCCCGCAATATCAATAGAATTATCGTCAGGGCCGGTTTTTCAATCGACAGATAACTCTTGTATGAAAAATAAATATGGCGCTGCTCAAAAGCTGTCATACTACATTATTTATTTCTTAGATAAAAGTTTTTCATTCATTTACGATACAGGAATTTGAATTTGGTAAAACACTTCTGTAAGTGGCTATACTATAGCCCATACATACCGTGCGAATAGGTAGCTCCTTGCAAGACGCCATCATCACCATTAACTACGAGATCCCATCTAGAGGCTATCCGCCGTGTAATGCAATGGTACGCAAAGCTTGTAGTGGCTTGCATTGATTACTGTCTTACTTCACTCGACAGTATTTAAAATAACCATAAAAATACGACAGTCGTTGGATTTTGTTCAAAGGAAGTAATTTTCGAAGCTTGATTTTTAAAAGGAAATTGATTATTTATTTAGCTGAGTTTGAGAAAATTAACCATAAATGATCATTTATGGATTCTTTTTTTGTTTTTTTTTTTTTATGTGGTTGGTGGTTTTATGGTTCATTGGTGGTTTACCTTTGCTTAAAGTAGCTTCCATGAATTCTGATACCATAGAGAACACAGATTGGTAACCAATGAATGCAGCTTCCATTTGCAGAGTTACATTTTTTGAGATCGGTGCCTCCATATATACAGTTACAGGTGCCTCCACACGCCTTTCTTAATTATGAACAATATTAAACTTATAATAAATCTAAATATAGACACGCTTGAGCATAAATATCCTAAACCTGTCTCCTAAACTTAATTGTGCATCAAAAATCGATTATAAGGTTTCGTAGCACAAGCGCCTACGGGAAGGTCTACGCGCTACGCCGTAGTACCAAACGGGATATTATTGAGTTTATGGCTGAAATAGGACACTGATCACATTAATGACACGACATGAAGGTTTAATATTGTTAGGGACATGGTCTACACCGAATATTGTCTACATTTAGTAGACAGGTATCCATCATCGCAAGAATTCGGAAAAGCACCAAGAACAAGCCTTTAATTGATAATTTTATTAATGAGAGCGACTAAACAGCATTGTAACAGCCGATCAAAGAAGGCTCTGTGATGTAAGTCATTAGGTTTAACCATTAATTATTTTAATCGCCGTTTACATGCTCTTGCGCAAGTGCTTTCGCCCGTAAAATAATGTTACCATTGTTGTGTAGTGTGAATGGAGCTTTGTTGTAGGAGGCTCTCAATCGTTTTGCACACTTTCGTGCTATTAGTTTTATTGTCGTATACTATCAAATCGGTTGCACAATCATTATTTGGTCGTAATTTTTATTTGGATTTCTCATTTATTGCGTGTAAGGCATGTGCCCGGAAGTGTAATTAGGTAATTTGGTTTCATTGAATATTCTTTACTGAATGTAATTGTTAAGCAAATAGTTCCCTAGTTTTTTTTCTTTTCTATAGTTAAATCGATGAGAAAAATGACATAAAGCTATACTTGAATAGGTACAATACCAGTATCTTACGTATTTCAGTCGGTATCTAGGTGCGCTATTGAATATAAAGTGGACGCATAATGAATAAGATCTCAATGAAGTCTATAACTATTATGGTCTTGATCGTTTTCAATCAACAGCTTACGTCACTTTCATTACTTCCAATTCCAATAAATAATCGCAAGAAGTGGAATTGGTACTATAATGTCTAACTATTATCACAAGAGAAATGAGCAAATGGTACTTGCTCCAATTTTTTATTTACTCCAAATGACCTCAAACTTCGAGGACTAGGTCGAAGCAAGCATTTTATACTAACGATGAGTTTCAACACAAGCAGATACAGCTGCCGAAAATTAAGAACCGATCTACATAGATAAGGATTTCATCGGTAGCATCAAATTCAAAATTATTAATTTCAGTATTTATTTGAAACAAAAAGTAACAGTTATAATCAATTAAATAATATAAATTAAAATTAAAATTCTGAAATTATTACCACCACAAAGAAAATCATATACCGCATACCATACCATACAGTAGCGAAGGGTCAAGTTTTATAAGAGGTAAGCTGGAGCACATATCTTTAATGTGATTATATTATTTGTCTAAAGAGTACTGACTGTGCCATTTTTCAAAGGGAAGCCGGTAGGAATCGAGTTCTATGGAACCTTCGCCACTGATACCATCCCATATTTTTTCGGTACGATCAAAAAGAAAATAAACCGATTACTCTCCAGTATTTTCTCGAAAAGTATCTCAGAACTTGGAACCATGCCCGACATCTCCCGGGAGCATAATTGATCGTATTGGGGCTGTGACCTACCCAGCGCTGTGTACTCCCCACCTAATGGGAGCGTGACGCGGTGAGCGAAAGTACTCCTCTCTGTCTTCTTACCGATCTCGGGAATTTCCTTTTATCCTGAGTGACCGAAGAAGATTCTTGTGGCCCAGTTTTTTAATTATTTTATCCGTGTTAATAAAATCAACAACCAATGTAATACTTAGATCACCACATTGATGTAATTTATCTAGATAGCTCTTCACTACGTAATATAAAACAAAGTCGCTTCCCGCTGTCTGTCTATCCCTGTGTATGCTTAGATCTTTAAAACTACGCAACGCGGATTTTGATGCGGTTTGTTTTTAATTGATAGAGTGATTTAAGAGGAAGGTTTATATGTATATATTGCACCGGACGGGTTGCTAGTTTATTCCAAAACTCAAAAGTTTGACAACATCTTTTTTAGCACTCCTAAAGTAATTTGTGAGCAACTTACTTTCGTCGCACGTAACAATAGTTCACAGACTTCACAGACATTCGATTAAATGAGAAGTTAGCATGCTTAGAATAATAATGTCTACTTATTATCATAGCTTGCATCATTGTTAATTTTCGCGATGATGATACATATCAACCGGATAGACCGTTGAACTTCGGCCGGGCCTAAAATGATGTCATCCGAAACTTGTTGAGACTTAAGAATTTGTTATTTCTTCCGTTTAACCAGTTTAGGCAATGTCACGATTAATCATGTGACTTACACGTGTCTTACACCTTATTTCTATCAACAGCCATGATAATAATTATGAGAAATACTAAACGTTAAGTGCGTTTTTTTGTTTGTATTGTACGCTTGACTGTAGTCGATAGATAAACGCCTGGTAAATTTTATGAAGCAATAACACTCTCGCTGCATTGTCGGTTCATAATTAGGTAGGCGTTTAAATAAAGGTGTTTTAAAACAACAAAATAATAGTATTTGAAAATATTTAAAAATGTATTAGATAAGAGAAAGAATGCATAAAGGAATAATAATAGTATAATTAAATACAATTATTAAATATTGATTATACGCGCCTTTATCATTAACAGTATTTATTTTACAGATCATTTCAAAATTAGATGGGGATAATTTCCTGACGTTGACTGCGCTTCGCGTGCCTAAATAAATGTTATTTTTCTTCAATTAATAAATCCAAGATTAGGCACTGATTAAATTATTTAAATTAAAGGTTAGTTATGTTATCGTTTGATTTATAACACTTATTAAACTTTTTCAAATAAATTAATGACATGCGTTAATAATATCCTGCCTAATGTTTATAAATTAACTTCCGTCAAAATATTACAAAGTTCAATATCAAATGAGTCAACGTTTGAGCGTTTAATTGAGGCTTGCAGAATCGCATGACAAGAAAATAAGTTGAAGGCCTTGAGTGCGTTCGAGTTCGCACCGATGCTGCAAGCAAATATCTTAATTAAATAAATTCTGTTCGAGAGGGAGCGTAGCGCGCCGGTCAGTCGCAGGCATGGCGTCCCGCCGTCGCCATACCCGCCGTAGCCCTCGGTGGTCATAGCTCGTCGATACCATAGTCCCGACCCACGCATGCGCCCTGCGCCCCTGTACTACGCATGTGCGGCCCTGTACTAGACAACGAGGCATCCGAGTTGCGACACACGACTCCTCTTTACGCGACGCTGTCGCATAATTGATTGTCCATTCAATACTGACATTGAACGGCCGATGTACGGCGGTCCACTGGTCGATTACAACCAGTTATTTGCTTACGGTTATCGAGATAAGGCGCTTCCGCGCGGCTCCACGCGACGACGTACGTCCCCGCGATCAGCTGGTAAAACTCGCGAATTAGGCATGGCTTCGTACTGTGATAAATATTGTGCACCCAGGGTTTGCGTGATGTAAACAGTGTTGAGAGTGCAAGTGGGTCAATCATCATGGAAGTGGCGAAGGAGAAGACCGCGGGCGTCGAGGAGTTCGACGAGGATGATGTTTCGTCTCGGCGGCGCATGTTAGACGGTGAGTCCGATCGATACTTGCAGTGTTTATACGTCATACTATGTTAGAATCATAAAATAAAGCCATCCTTTACAAAGGGCATTGTGTAAAAAAATTAAATAAAACAAGATCATGTGCGCTGACGTGACAGAGCTCACACAGCGTCCGCGTCGATTGATGGAAATGCTTATTGATTTTCCCCACGGACATCACCCGAAACGGCGCTTGTTTACAAAACTCATGTCTTGCAAATTGTTGCAAATGCTTGCTAATTTGCCAATACCATAACTACACTATTGTTTCTAAAAAGCTGAAATATGATTGGTTTCAAAATTAGTTATAACATAAATAATAATCTAAAAACGTAATTCGGATAACATAAATCCCTTAATACTACTAAGTATGAGTAATTTGAGTAATTTTCTAAAAGAATCAAGTGTGTATCAACTTGGTAGTAAAATTGACATAATCCAAACAAAATAATTAGGTTGGAAACAGTTTGATAACGCGGGTAACAACACGTATGAATGGCGTTTAATTACAACACCGGCTTACTAAACTATTTCGAGGTCGAGCCGTTAACATTAAAACGGCCAATCAGTGTTTAAATTAGGGCAAAATTACCACTGTGCTGTCACGTGACTCAGATACACAACAAGCCGTATGGTTTCGAAACGTAGTCAACTAAATATGACTGAAGTCTGGGACTCGAACTTTAGGAAAAGTGAAGTGGGATGACCACATCAGCTATTTCAAAATCTATTGTCCCCTACATTCCAGTGTCATGAGTAGATGGCCTCGATTTAACCCAAAACTGGTAAGTTCATGACTCACTCTTATGGAAGCTATAACAAATGACATTGAAAACTGGAGTTGTCACTGGCAGGCAGGACGCGCGAGTGCGGCGAGTGCCCGTGCGCCCCGTTTTGGCGAACTTTTGCATTGTGGCGCGCCGGCGAGGGCGTTGACCGGTTCCCCTCGCTTCAACACTTTTATAGGGTTTTAATATCGATTTTAGTATTGATACAACCCTTTAAAAGCTAATTAGGGGGTAAAACAACAGGATTTTCTAAACTAATATTATAAAGAAGTAAAATTTAGTTTAAATAGGGGGTCGTCTCCGGAACGAATAATCCAATTCTAAAAATTCTTTCACTGGCAGAAAGCTACATTATTCATGGGTGCTATAGGCTTTAAATTTTATTGATATCATGCAAATTAGCCGAGCTATCACAATTCTCACGGGCAAAGTCGCAGGCAAAGTGCTAGTGTTTTTTAAACTTAGCATAGAAATCAAAGTAAGAACCATTTAGGTAACCTATACTTTCCACAAACAATTTATTTGTGATTCGTACGATGATTGAAATACAGGGAAATTTAATTCAGAAAAAAAAATGTTGCAGGTACATAATATTAATTATTCACAAACAGTGCCTAACTGGATTTATTTTACAAAATGAAGTACAAACAAACCTGTTCGACATAAGTGGATTACCTATGTAGGAACGTTCACATTCCCAAAGTTTCACATTACTTGTGGTTTTAGTTGCTGGTACTTATTCAGTTAATGCTATTCAATGCATGACACATAGCACAATCATTTTAGCCAACCATAATTATGAGAATGTTTTTGTAACCCGCTTTTTCCATTGCAATTCGAACATGTAACAAGAATTTGGGTGGTACAACTAAAAAACCCGACTACTGAAAAATCACGCTCTAATTCAATTCGGAGTTTACAAGGTAAAATCGACTCCTCTTGCTGTTGAAGTCGGTTAAAATGTAGCCTAAGTTACCCCGGCCATAATAACGAATCGATTGACACCTTATTCATCATAATCGAATGAATAGTTTAGGCGCTACGGAGGAACATACGTAAATACAAACTAACATAGACTGCTAAAATCATAACCCTTCCTTTTGGCTTCGCCTTAGTCGGGTAACAAAAAATTCCCCAAAAAAGCCAAAACATGATATAGGTAACTACATTTAGGTGCTTTGGTATTTTTTTTCATTCTCTTTTTGCTTAATTAGTTTCTAAAGATGCTACAAATAATATTAATTAATATTTTAATGAGAAGCCATTTCAAACCTTGCCGACTGCTGAACTTTCTACGTGAATACTTGCTGGCTACTTTCTATGTCTGGTTCGTCTTGACGTTTGGTCTGCAAAAACGTTGCTTGATTTAATCATTCGAATTCCACGGCTCCTTATTTGAGGACAAGGAATGCAGGCTAATTTAAATGTCAACTAGTGCCGACCTTCGGACTTTTAGAATGACATTGGAATAATTCTGCGGCATAATATTTATAACATCGCGCCTATGAACCACGAAGGGTTAGGCAGAGTTGAGCCTAATAGTACTCCCACATTTCGCCTGTTATAAGTTCCATGTAATAGGGGGCGAGTCTACCATCAACCGGGCACAAATCTCCGTGGCTGCTACTGAGAAATTCCTAATGGAAAAACCTAATAACACTTTGCCCGGCCTGGGAATAGAACTAAGGACCTCATACTAGACCAGCGAGGCAGTTTATAATATTTATGATTCTAATAATGAATGTGTGGAAGGAAGTATCTTCTATGGCCTACCTACAGGACATACAATTTCTGTAGCCGCCAAAGACGTCATCCCTATAAAAATGAAGATAGAACAATGGGCATCAAAAAGAGATCGAAATATCAATGGCCGATTGCGATTTCCAATTCGCTTTAAAAGGAGATTTAAAACTCTTCAGACAATTGCAGTGCTCAAGTGCATGCTCAAGAAATTCAGAGATATTTATAGATCTTAATGTATTTTGTAAAGTTTCCGTTTTAACGTTCTGTATATGGACGTGCCTGCCCTTGAACCCCACCTGAGACCTGATGGTTCAACCGGTTTTGAGAATAATTTTACCACATTGTCGGTTAAAATTGAATAGCTCAAGAAGCTCAGGAAGTTGAAATTGCTGTATTATTTACTTTTTTGTTTTGGCTTTTCAAATTATGGTTGTACAGTTTAAGAGTTCGAAGTCGTTTTATCTATTATGTTGTTGTTTTTCTGAAGCTGCACGCGGAATAAATTACCTGAATTCAGTAAAGTCACGCACTCATCATTTGCCTCGCCTTTTCCCAACTATGTTGGAGTCGGCTTCCAGTCTAACTGGATGTAGCTGAATACCAGAATTTTACATGGAGCGACTGCCTATCTGACCTCCACAACCCAATTAGTACTGGGTAATACGATACCCCTTGGTAAGACGGGTTGTCAGACTTTTTGGGCCACTGACTACCTAACGACTGTCAAAGATCTACAAATGACACCTGGGACTAACGGCTAACAAAAAACGGCGGCTAGAAAAGTCACGCACTGTCTTAACCATATTAAAGTTGAGTAAAAATTCCATAAAGTACTTTGAGGAGTCCGCAACAGCTCTATACATACATGGAAGCCGTAAAGCAGTCCATACAATTCCACAACAATGGGCTTGTGACACCCAACTCTTATTACTTTGAGACACAAATCGATCCAAGTCAGCGGTCTCCTTTTACTGGTGCCTTTAGCGTCGGCGTCCAATGCTCAAGCAGTCGTAAATGTCGTAAATGCTACCGGTATACACTGAGCATTCGAGCAGAGCCCATTATGAGCACAGTAACCCGTACCTAGCTACTGCGTTAAGAGTAAATCGGCGCTTGCGCAGTACTCAGCCCTAATTGAATCATGTTGGATAACTATTTGAGTATCAGTAGCAGCTGGTCGGTTTTGGCATCTATCGTAGAGAATCGTGTAAGAGATAATAATTATATATTATGAGTGATAATGATCGTTGCGTTGGAAGGCCTCCCACTAGGTGGACCGATAACCTGGTGAAGGTTGCAGGGATTCGCTGGATACGAATCGCACGGGATTGGTCAATGTGGCGACACTTGGGGGAGGCCTATGTCCAGTAGTGGACGTCTTTCGGCTGAAATGACGATGATGATAAGAATCAGGCATTAATGATTTTAAATTAAGCCCGTTTAAAGATAAGTGTAATAGGATAATCTGTTACTCAGAAAAAAATAAATTGTGAATAGATAAGTTAGTAATTAGTAAAGTATTTACACGAGCTGCGATAAGTAGAGATAACAATATCATAATAGCGGTGTAAATTGGTGATCGAAGTATTAAAAAAAAGCCGAATAAAATTAAATTATCACTTATTCAAGTCTTAACATAATACCTATATAAGTTATATTCCTGCTTTTTTTTTTCATTTTGAATTTACAATTGATAGCTGCCTATACATAATAGAAGGTATGTATGTATACAGGGTGGATGAGACACCGACGCGAAAACGGTTACCACGTATTCGGTACATCATTGTGAGCGCCACGTAGAAATATTTCATCGGTTATTTAAAAAAAAAATTGTTATTCCATACATTTTGACCATGTAGGTATTGCACTTTTGTAGGAAATAGCTGATTTTTTTTTAATAACCGATGAAAAATTTCTATCAGGGCTCAGAATCATCATCATCTGCCTAGCCTTTCCCAACTATATTGGGGTCGGCTTCCAGTCTAACCGGATGCAGCTGAATACCAGTATTTTACATGGAGCGACTGCCTATCTGACCTCCACAACCCAGTCAGTACTGGGTAATACGATACCCCTTGGTAAGACTGGTTGTCAGACTTTTTGGGCCACTGACTGTCTAACGACTGTCAAAGATCTACAAATGACAGCCGGGACCAACGGCTTAACGTGCTTTCCGAGGCACGGAGGACGGTTTCGGAGGCTATGAGGGCTTAGAATTATGTACTGAATATGTGGTATCTAACCGTTTTCGCGTTGGTCTTCCTTCCACCCTGTATGTGTTTTCGCACTGTCTACTAATTATTGAAACTGATAACAACGATGTTCTTAACAATAAATAAGTCCTAAATGTCAGAACAGACTGATAAGGACACTTTACAATTGACCATCTATCTGAACCTATTACAAAGGTCATCACACACATTGTTTTAAGCAGACACTGGGTAATATCCTGTAGCTTATCTCGAGATCGTAAAGTAATTATTGTGTGTTGTTACCAGTTTGAGTCAATTATATTTATAAATAGATTGTGATAATTCCGTTCCAAACCCTAAACATAAGTAGGTGTAATAAAGTACAGTTGTATTCTTTAAATCAAATACTCCGCAGTTTTGTAAAATTGATACTGTATAGAAAAATGTTAGTCGTAGGCGCAGCCGTGTTGCACCTACGTGAGAATTGACCACATAAGCGCCGCTTTACAGTACTGAAATGATCTCATTTTCCTACCCGATACTTATACAGGGTGTATAAACAGACCCTTCACGAAGCCGTCAACTAAGCATTCTGTACATCGAACTAAGTAACTTTACGCAACAATTATTGCTGGGAAACGCCTTTATTTTTTGGTGTGAAAAATGTCGTTTTACGGTAGGACTTGATGGAACGCACTCAAAGCATTGTGCTGATGGATGGATTGAATAGCAGAGAGGTGTTTAAAGAAAAAAAAATGCATTAAAAACATGTATTTAAAAAAACTTGTGAAAAAGTTGGAACTTTGACCCCCAATATCTCCGTAACTAGAAGGTTCCCAGGTATGGTCTAGAACAAAAAAATCACCGCAATGACGGGGAGAACAAGTGCTTTTCGTGGTTTATTTAAACCCTTTATAAAACATTAGTTTGAATTCTGCTGTCTATTATTTATTAGCGTGAATTATTGGCTGCACACCGGCGACACCAGGATGCGGAAAATCGCAGCCACTGACAGATAGAGCGATATTACCGTACTGTTATTAAATAATCACTAATTGACAAGCACTCCTGAAACCTTTCAATATGTTACATAATTCATATAAAAGCTGTCGTAAGATTCTTATCGTAACTTCAGGGTAGAACAGCTCGTATAGACAGTTTTGACAGAAGCGATAAAATGAAATGGCGCTTTATAGTTCCTGAACCAACCTAGATTTCTCTCAATAAAGACAGCTTGTTGACAAGCTGTAGGCACTGTTGTAGACAGCAGCGGTGGTCCAGTGGTAACCGCCCCGACTTACGAATTACCGTTTGTGGGTTCGAACCTAGGCAGGCACACGGAAAACATTGTGAGAAAACCGGCATGGCATAAAAACAGAATCACAGAACCCGCGTCGCGTGGTGAATTATGGTCCATTCCTTCACGGAGACAATGCCTGTACACCAGCAGTGGGAACAGCAGGTATAGGATGAGTATGTATGAATGTATGATGTGTATGTAGGCAGTTGTAGGCGAAGATTACGTAAAACACTAACTTATTAGACATTTCCCCTACCTCCCACTGGTAATAAAGCCCTGGTACTAACTCCCACATTGTGATATGTTGCACATATCGTGTTCCAGACTGTCATCGACCGTTGTGTTTAATGAACGTTAATTCTACTTCGCACGCCACGTGGCCTAGTTATTTAACAAGGATGCAGGGCTAGGGCTGTCCCTAAGGGTATTAGATCCCAACCCAACTTTACACAACTGGATATATCTCTTTTTCTACGCCGTGTCCCTGCCACGACAGTATAACTTTATTGGGCTAAAACTTCCTAACGTCCACGGCAGCAGCGCAAGAGTCATTTTATTGCATGTCTTGTAGCATTAACAGCAAAATAGTAGGTGGATTATAGTTAGGCAAGTCTCAAAAAAACTATTGAAGTTCTAGATTTCCAAAATGGTCAGCTAATAAAATAATATCTTCACTAATTATGAGTTTCTAATTGATTGGTTTATCAATATCGATTAGCGACTCTCGAAAATGTATTGAACAAGGAAAATCTCCAATAAAAATACCTACCTTTACCTATTTTGGAAATACGATTACTTGATTGGAACAAAATTTTCAATTGTTTTGTTTGTGAATCTATAAACACCTGAATGGTAAAAAAAATAAAAAAACAGGGCAGCTGCTAATGGTATTTTATTAAATGTTTTTTACAAACACTTTATATAAGAACCTCGTCTTCTATGTAATCCTGTTAGGTACGTACACTACGTACTTACATATTTGCCCAGCGACTTATTTAAGATATGAACTCATACAATAAAACGAAGATATTATCGCTACACTTACTTATGGTGATAGAAGAGCGTCTTGTGCATACTAAATACTCGTAATTTCCTATGACGTTGGTCAAGGTACCATCTTTTTATGCCAATGACTTTTCAAACCCTACTGCGATTAGCTGTACATACAGAAGGCATTGTATTGTGATACCCATGGGCACCAGCGAAACCCAACAACCAGAATAATTCCTACTAAGTGCAATCTATCCGATATTGGTCGCAGCGACTGCATTCTAATAATTAAATTACTTAAACTGTCGTCAATTAATACTTCCTTTAATTAATGCGCATGGTCCATCAACTCTATAATACTTCATTCATGCCAGACAAAATATCGTATGATGCAGTGTCTTATAAAATGTAGGTAACACATTGTGCCCCATGTGATCTTGTACCGAGCACGAGGTGACCTCATATCCACATGGTACGTGAGTAAACAAACACTTAATTACATAGTAAACTGATGCAAGTGTTATTTGAACGTTACTTCACACGATACAAATCTAGTCGAAGTAACATTCAGTTTCGATTTGTACATACATACAGTAATGTATGTAATAATGTCACCGATAAGCCGACATTTGCAAGAAGATTTAGATAAAAGTAGAACGCAACTCAATGCGTTATTTGTTCTGACTTAAAGTCAATCAATTTCAATAATTCTGCGGTGGAGCTGTCACTCAATCTTTGTTAGAATTCGAGCAGTATAAAGCCTTTGGAGAGTTGCCAGCTCTAGACTGAAGTGAATGATTGATGCGAGATTAATTGGGTCATCATTCGAAGGCAACTAGCTAATTCAACGAACGACCCCATGCCAAGTCGTAAAGGCTGTATCTATCTACCAAAGACACACCCATACCTAATCGAAAATTCGTAAGCCGACTTTGTGCCATCTAGCGAGGTAGACGACGAGTTTCATGCTATTTTACCCCAACCTTCGTAAGATAGGAAGTTGAACACTCTAAAGCCACTAGAGACACATTCCACTTTCATTGATTGATTGGAAATTAATTGAGACATCAATCAGAGTCAAGCACTCGATATCAGCGTCGACCCAAATACGACCTTATTTGCAAAGGCTTCCGCAGATGAACTAATAACACACTTGGGTTTGTTATTTGTACGAATAGCAATTCGAACCTACTATGTGGCTTTGTAAATTCTAGGTGCATTTTATGGTTTGTAAAACTAACCAAACATAGTCGTTCAAATACCCTCAATGTTGAATCATGATTTTGAAGCAGTATTTGTCCTGGAAGGAAAATATTTGACCGCAAACAGGCATACCAAAAATGGTAATATGTCGTTGGAAAACAATTTGTTAAATATTGAATTATTATTAAACATAGGTATGCAG
The DNA here is from genome assembly GCA_963576755.1 of Noctua janthina. Lineage (NCBI taxonomy): Eukaryota > Metazoa > Arthropoda > Insecta > Lepidoptera > Noctuidae > Noctua > Noctua janthina. Next base: position 5,604,972 of record OY755058.1, read on the forward strand.
CCTGGGACTTCATAACAAAAAAACCTTTTGAAACCGAACGCATGAGTCACCGTCCCTCATAGTCCAAAGCCACTGCATTTCGTTACCAGTATTTTGTCGTCGTCTAAACCTTTCGTCATTTTGTTACGTCGATCAATTGCGCGTGCGTGCATACCGTTACCGTAAAATTCCAGCCATCTATTACTCTAACTTGTATGCGATTATTTTTATAAAAGTATGCTCAACAGACGTTGGTAAATATTATTCAGGGTCGTCGCTCAGACTTCTGAATGCATATAATTAATTATAGGTCTACCACATATTTTACGAAAAATGTTCATTACCACTGAAGGGGAATAAAACGCAATGGACAGTCATGGTGTTTTTAAGCCCGCATGCGGTCATTAGAAGCCCTATGATAATACGAACAGATGTAAAACACAAGGTCGCAGTAAATGGCAAGGTTTCAGGTCCAGATGTCTAAAATAGGGCAACTTTATACTTCTTGCCCGAGTAGACAGCAAATGAGATTAAGTATTCAGAAGACATGTCAAGTTCATGAACAACTGCAGGCAGTTTATAATTTCGTAACTAATGAACTGAGTTTTAGAATGCCCTGCAGACAACAAAAGACAATGAAATAATATTTTCCACTTTTGAAGCAAGAACCTTCCTCTCCGTAACAGCAAAAGTATTAAAAATAATTCGCAAAGCATTCGCAAAAGGCGAGGCTGTAGAACAATCTACTTTCTAAAACAAATTGATTCTACTTTCAACAGATTGCGGCATGCGCCCGCGCGGCTATGGGAACGATGAGCTGACATTTGTGGCCGCCATGCCCTTCCTGTTTCTTATCCAGGCTGGAAGACTTTCTCTTTGCTACAAATTGCTGGAGATTATTTATATTATTCAGACGCCACGTTAATAAATGTCGAGGGAAATAGATTGTGATCACATTTCAGGTCTAAATGCAGAAGGTAACTAACTGCTTCCGTTGGCTATGATTTACTTGAATCCTTTGACATGGATAATGTGATCATTGTAGGTTGCTATCAACAGTGGTCAACAAACTTTTTGATTGGCCGTCAGTTTCAACCAGACTGTGGTTGGAATTTACTGTTTATGCTTACTTACCAACTCGGTTGTGGAGGTCAGATAGGCAGTCGCTCCATCTAAAATACTGGTATTCAACAGCATCTGGTTAGACTGGAAGCCGACCGCAGCATAGTTGGGAAAAGGGAGGCAGATGACTACTGTTTCTGTTTGCCTGCATTTTTTCAATAATTTTGATTTTGTAAGCCAGCCTAGGTTCATTCTCGCATCACTAAGTAGGCATTTCGATGATATAGCAGTATAGTAAATGCACACTGTGTGTAAGAATTTACCTTATCAGTCCTCATTGACACCGTCTTTCAGTAACACTAAGACCCTCAAGTAATCGCAATTCGGCTTTTATTTCAATGAACTGACAAGTTTATGTAAATCCATTTTTTGTCACAGCTACGAAACTGAGCAATTGTACCAATTTCACAACGGACCTCCGATTATACCCCCGTACACTGATACGTGCATTGAGCAAAATATTTTGTAACGATATTTATGTAACGTGGCAACATTTGGATTCTGAACGCTGATGAGTCTGAGATTTGTAACTAACACCTCTGTGTGGATGCAACATAGTTGGAGTAAATAAGTACTAAGATGTTTTGTTATTTAAGTTGCAACCTTCTCAAAGTAGCGGACAAGCTCGAACGCCACGACCACTGCTTAATGTTCAGTGTTGGTGCAGACTATCAAAACTCACAATAATAATGGTCATTAGCTCGTGGCTAAATAATAACAGCGGGTCGGGTCAATCTTCAGGTTAAGCCGCGGTTCGCCTGGGTTGGTCCGTGGATGGGTGGACCGACATACCGACTTTTCTCCGTACTTCGGAAAGCACGTGGTTCCGGCTGTCATTTGTAGATCTTGGATAATCGTTACAGCTAGTCAGTTGACAGTCTTCCCAAGGGGTATCGTATTACCCAGTCCTAAATGGGTTGTGGAGGTCAGATAGGCAGTCGCTCCATGTAAAATACTGATTTTCAGCTGCATCCGGTGAGACAGGAAGCCGCTTTCCCAATATAGTTGGGAAAAGGCTAAGCAGATAATGAGTGTACAGACGCCAGAAGATCAAGCTACTACAATCTGTCATTATGTATGACATATGATTTTCAACTTTATCGCTAAGTTCAAGGTTGGTCGGGAAAATTTGACAATTTCGGGTAGCGTGCTGGCGTCTGTACATAATATAATCATGTGCCTAAGTTATTCGATTGAAAAGTGGAAAGGGCATAAAATGTCACATTTGATTTTCTGTAAGTAGGTACAACATAACTTTAGAGACTTTATTAAGCTCTACTCTACATAACAGAAAGTTCGTCTCACATTACAACCATAGCCAGACAAGCTCGAGTAACAAGATAGGTGTTAGCTGATAAATTATCTAACCGTCTTCGTGCTTCAAGTTCGACTAACCCAAAAAATTTCCAATTTTTCGCGTTTCTGTGAATTAGCATCACTAATCAATTACGATGTTGGTGAGCTGGGCGTTAAAAAGGTGTGACTTTACAAAGAAAAAGTAAAAAAAAAACAAATCACGTTTTCTTTTGACCTTTTGCAACAAATCACGTTTTCTTTTGACCTTTTTTTTGTGTTTTCGCAAGCAAAATATTAAAGATTAATTTGTAAAATATCGATAGTTTGGTATTAAGTCTCACAAAATTGCGAGAGTTGCGATCTATAATGTGATTAACTATTTGTTGCCCACGACCTTCGTCCGCGTGAAATTTTATAGCCTATAACCATTCTCGATAAATGGGCTATCCAACACTTAAAGAATTTTTCAAATCGAACCAGTAGTTCCTAAGATTAGCGCTTTCAACCAAGCAAACAAACTCTTCAGCTTTATAATATTGGTATAGATTTATTGAAAGTTATATCGGCGTTTTAATCCTATCATTAATTTGCTTATCTCCTCAATCTATTATATCTAACGCACGCGATTGAATCTGGCAATAACATTAAGTATCAGGGTGAATGAATTTAAATTAGAACTTTACTATTATTATAACTAGAAACGGGATATTTACCATGTTTACTTTTACATTGTTTTCTTTGAGTTCCCGATATTTCGGCGCTGTTACAAGCACCATGATCACGAATAAACTGAAGTAATTGCGGGTGGGTGTTTATGAGCAGACAAATCGGTCTACCCTCTTTCGTAGGAAGGTAATCATAACGATTATTTACTGTACCCGACAGCGACCCGTTAAGATCGCTTCTACGAACAATCTATAAGTAAGTAATTACCTACAAGGACATGACCCCCTTCAGACACATACAATAGAATCCATGAATAACAAATTATTTAAAAAATATCAATGCTGTAGGTTCGCACTCTAACTAGCGCGTAATGACTACCTCGCCAGAAACTGTGGGTTTTAATCGATTTTAAACGCACGAATAGAACACGAAATGTTTGCAATCTTTACCGAGCTTGTACTTATTATTATAATATCTACAGAAAGGTTATGACCGTTCATGGGAGATATGAAATAATCTCGACCTTTTTCATTAAATTTTTAATTCAATTATTTGCTCAAATCATCAAAATAAACCCAATCTTGATAAATTCATAACTCGTTAAAATATTGAGTGATAATCGTTGTTAAAATGTGTGTCAACTGTCAAGTCAATAAGGATTAGGGTTTCTTATGAAATCGTTTGTTTGTAAATTAATTTGATAAATATAACTAAGATAAAGTAGTCGTTTTAAATAACCAACATCATCGTTGAAAAATAAATACTTTACTTTTTGTTACTTCGAATTTTTAAACAATTACTTAGACTAGGGCTGCCATACTCCGGTGCACCGGGACATGTCGCGGTTCGAAACGTTGTGTCCGGGGTGGTCCCGGTAGCCTATCAGAAAAGAATCGAGAAATTTTGCGCTCACTCCGCTCGCGTAAGTGTTACAGATGCTGTTTCCGTATGTGTTTCGAATTGAATTAACCGCTTTTACCATAAATGAAAACGTAGCCTACGAGCCCCAGGCTGGCACTGTTCACCCCCCCCCCCCCATTTCTTCATAAACCCCTCCTACTTCTATTACAAATATCCCGGTCGGTGTATCAGTATTAGTATTAGTTATATTTATGGCAACATTGGCAACCCTAACTTAGATGGATAAAAATATGCTGATTCATTAAAGTAGCTAAATAAACAAGATTAAAGAGTTTAAGAAGTGCACTTAACTAGTACTTAATGATGATAATGAAAGCCATTAACCCAAGTGTTTCCACAAACATGGGTTAAATTAAGCAACATTAGCCTGTCCCGCTTTTATGTCTATTATTAGCGATCAAACACGATCACAATGCGCGCATAAAGCTCATCTCTTTATATTTTCCAATTCATTTAGATGCATGTTATTGATGGTTCACACGTCATCAGAGATTTAGATTCAACGAAAGATTGCCAATCTTCTCTTACTCCATTAACAGACGAGATCACACAGTTTTGCCAACATCGGATACACTCTTAGTTTTCTTTTTCTTTTACTTTCATCAAGAAAGTAATATTTTCTAAAACTTTTCTCGATCGCATAAGGTAATCCCATTGAGAGAAACGAAGTGCGCACATCACACAGAAAAAAATGTCATAGTAACATAGATTAGTGTCGGACACCATCAATGCCATCAGCATATTTAGGTCAAGAAGGCAATGTAACTAGCAGCGATGGTGCGTATTACGAAACTTTAAACAGAGGCAAGTCACAAAAGAATTTAGCATCCAAATAAAGATGCAGAAAAGTAAACCGCAGGTAAAGCTAGCGTGTCTATGATAACATTTACTTCTGGTAGCACATAATTGAGATGAATGCCTAGTAGTGTCAACGCACCCGAACGTTCGTGCTGACGGACCCACACGGACGTTGGCCAACCACAGTTCGAGAATAATTCATGATACGAAGACAATTCACTCAGCACGTCATGTTTTAAAGACCATTTTATTCACACATCCGTTCTTGCGGTTGTGCATGTAATCTGAGTTCCCACGGAACAGTTATAGGACAAAGATGTAAATTGTAACTTCTCAATTAACATAGCAACTGCATCTTTGTTAGCTGTTTCCCTTACTGGACATGATTGACACGAAAAGTTGCCATTGTTTTGTGGGAATAGAATGAGGCGAATCAAGGAAGGAGACAGCCAAATAGAACAGAATAATAATATATTGCTGTTGTAGGAGGGTCACAAATAAAAGTGGTATTAATTTAAGAAAAAATATCTCTACAACAGACCCTTAGGGTATACAATACAGTAAGAAAGAAAATAAACGCAAGAATAATACTAACAGTTAGTAACAAAGGACCATAAATGTAAGGAATATCTAGTAGTCCTAAAAGTCTTCCAACAATTCTACTGTATATCGATGGCAATTCCATTGCTGCAATAATACTCTCCTTCCATATATCATGTAACTTGCAATGCACAGCAATGCAAACTATACAATCAATGATATGATTAGTTGATTTTGTATCTATTTCGTGTCAGTATAGCAATAAACAAAAATATCAATTCAAAGAAATAAATCAAGACAATTTAATGTTTGAATTACAGATTCAGTGTGCCTTGTCTGAGAACTATTAATTACAGTGTTTTGGTATTCACTTTCTATTTTCGACTGCATATCTCTTGACGGAGCAATTTTAGCTGACCCGTAACAACTGATGACCCTGGCTTGAGGACGAACCAATCATTGATAAATATATTTAAACAGCACTCGAGAATCAAGAAACGAACTCTTCAATTAGTTAATGCTGATAACACTGGAGTGGTTATATCAATAAATCAACTGATGAAGAAGATAAAGCACTGAATTATGAACCCGGATCTACGGTAAACTAACTAGAGCAAATTAATGTTTCCAATTCACGTCATTAGTTCGATTCTAATTCTTTTTCATCATGTTTTAAGTGCTGTTTGAGTCTAAGCTGAGTTTTATAAGTTATGATATTTATAACTTTGCTACAAGTTACTCAGTAACAAGATATTAGTGTCGTGGGATTATGACCAATTGCGTAACGAAATGTCCTATTTATTCGATATGACAAGCCGTCGCTGCGTAGTCTCGGTCTAGTGAGCGCATTCGATCAGCCGCGCGGTGATCAGACGGCGCGGGTATTGCACCTGCTGCATCATCCGACGTCGCTTCCCCTGCATGTACCTCTACAATGTTATCAAGCCTATAGTTGTTTTGAATATTAACAACGGGACTCCTATATTAAATGTCAGATTGGACAGATACATCACAAGAATTCCCCCATAATTGCATCAAACAGATTACATACAAATTGCTGCTGTTATGTTATTATGATAGATGGTAATCTATAATGACGCTAACGAATGTAAAGCGTGCGAAAGCATTGTGTACAGATCCAACACTTTCTAGCTCATCGTCACATACAGGTATATTTCCATACCGATATCCTCCTGATTGATTGCCAGTGGCACATTGCCGAGCTGCGTACTTTCTCTGGCGATTAGTTCAGACTTTTTGCTCAATTATGAATTACGTCGGCTGTACGACAACATTTGTTAATTTCTTCTTCTGTGCGAGTAATCGAAAGAAATGAGATTGGAACGAGATTAGGGCGAACGGGCGATGGCGCGCGGTAATTGCACCGTGCTGCGGGCTGCGGCCGAGCGCCGGCGGAGCGGCGGCCGAGGCTCAGTCCGTTCTGCGCCGCCGCTCCGGCCGCGTCTCCCAACACTACCACCGAACATTACAATGAATTAGCTAAACTATGGCCGCTAGCGCCGACACGTAAAGACTTTGTGAGTGACCTCAAACTAATGGTGGAAGATGAGTGAGGAACAGGAACAGTGCGACTCGTTCAACTCGTGGGAGCTGAACGGGCTGAACTCTTTGGATCTGTGGGACTACACTGTCGAGCTGGAGTGCCTGCAAGGAACCGAAGGTTAGTTTCGCAAGGCTGTGTGAGCGGCGCTCGGCGGCGTGGTCGTCGCCCTAGACGTTGCGCTCACCAAGCAATTCGTAACGCAAAGAACAAAACTAAATAGAATCGAAGCATGGAATTGTTTAAATAACGTCTGTTACGCTAGCGTTTACGGTACAGCTTTCTATAGGTCCTCCTTTCTACTTAGATTTAGATTATCTTCGTCGATTAATGCCATGTTTTATTTTCAAAAGGGTATTTATGGTTACAAACATTGAGTACGGAAGATATGTGTTACGTATTGTTATTTATTGTGGCTATTATTTGTAAGCATTAGAGAGGTGACTCGTTCTTTGTATGGACCATTGTCGAACAATGGCCAAAACATCGTGCTAGCTAAATCATGATTGTATTTGTCTGTTACATTTTAGAGTTACGTGGTGTTACCGATGTGTTGAACACCTTCGAGCACGTCCGTGTGTGCGTCTTCAACAGTAACGGTATCGGAGTGTATCGCGCTGATTCGTTCTCGTCATGCTCTTGAATTTAAAATTATGTTAACTTTATTTATTTAATGTTAAGGTTAATTATTGGAAAACTGCACAAGACCTTGACAGAGTGCGCTATCTGTTATCATTTCGCTGATATTGGTTTAATTATCTACTTGATATAATAACGTGTCAACTCTGATAAGGGTATGTGAATTTGATAAAATATCAGCTGCAACTGATGTAGGTAGATATTATGCCCAAACGTCATTTCCTGTATGAAGTTTTTTCTCCCTGAATAGCAGGTGGTTCGATTAAATTACGTGCGCATTAAAACCTGAAAGATTGCTAATATGGTAATGCAGGTAAAAAATACAATATACCTTCACATATTCAAGTAGGAAGGTAAATATATAATTTACCTATTTGAAAAAGTATAATAGGTAGCTACGCAGTTATTAAACCATGAATTTTCTGCACAAACCAAGCGCGATAATATTATATTTATGTACTAGGTGCCTGTACTAATAGTCAAGTTGATACATTTACATTGTTGTTAGTAAGACTTAAACCGATAAGTAATTAACAACGTCATCATTACCTACGGATAGAAAACAATGGAACATGAAAAAAACCAGTTCAGGATAATTCTTTCAAGTCATTATCATGGATCCGTGTCGGCCAAGACAGTAGATCAACTTAGAATTAAAAACAGTGAACATTCATAGAATAAACATTTACCGCTAAATTAAGATTAAAACGTAGTGCGTTATTTAATGAAAACATTGTAGTAAATTCTGCAATGTTTGACAGTTCGGAGTTCAAATGCAACAGTAAGGGACCTCGCGCACTGCACGGCCACAACCACGAATTTCGGCCGCAGAAGCGACTTTTAGCCGCGAGTCAGGAAGAAAATTTGGCCGCACGAACGGGCGTCCAAACGGGTGGCCTACAATGATGTCTTAAAGCAGGAGTAATTCCAGTGTGGGAAAGAGACAGAGCTATACAGGTCCTCTAGCGTCATAGTAACCCACCCCCCAGTTTTGTTTAAGATTGCGGCCGGTCATGCGGCAAGTCGTGGTCGTGGCCGCGTAGTGCGCGATGCCCCTAACCCAGCATACCAACATCAATATCGACAACATAGCTACAGAAGTAGTTAGTCTTGCCAACAGCTACCCAAACAACCCCAACTGAAGGTAAGGTCAACTTGCGCACGTGACGCCGGACATCGGAGTCTGGACTCTGACAGATACCTACTATTTTCGAATAATCAGGTGTATGTCGTAAACCCCATAATCTCACTCTCCCGCTTCTACGTTCTGGCCACCACTCACCAGGATATCAGTAGCAAAAAGAAACCACTGGTGTTTGCCCCACTAAATAATAGCCTAAAATATCATAAAACATAACTATTTTAACTACTGCTTTTATTGCTGCTTGAGTTTTTAACTTAAGATTCGACCCTGAATATTAATTCCTGCCAACATTACAACCATGGTAACCTTCGTACTTTGATCTTGAACTCTCAAGACTCGATGCTACACGAGTTTATAGACGGATACGATAATTTAACATCATACGGTTATAAACAATATCTAATACATACCTTATACATTAAAGAAGTAGGTATTTTTTGCTTTGATTCAAATCGAGATAACCACAGTTATTAAGATTGGTAATGTCTGGAGCAAGGCTCTACCTGATAGTTACAGAGAGATTGAAATCTTTTCGCTCTATATTGTTAAAGGTTAAATTCAATACAATCTTACTTTTCAAACTTCGTTGGAAACGTGATAATAAATAAAACCGTTATTTTCTTAAATAATCATAATTTTATGGACCCTTTATGATTAAACTGGTACGAACACTTATTGTTGACCGGCTGCGGACACCGCGGCGCCTATTTGTATGAAGGTGTCCATGTCCAGAGGCATCCGTAATTTGTCAGTACCAGCTTGAAAAATCCATCCTGCCTGACAGATCTCCATCTAGCCCGTGAATGTGGCCAGACACATTAGAAATCATTTTCTTCACAGTAGTAACAACGACCTTTTTTAAAATTTGAACGGTTCAGTTTAAGTGGTACGGACATTTAACAGACCGACTACGGACTCCGGCGAACACTGACAGATACACGGTACAGTCTGTTTATTATATGGAGGTGTCCATGTCCACAGACGTGTAATTTTAAAAACAACCCGTAATTTTTCCGTGCCGACTTGACCGAACCTTAAGACACGAAATCTATCCTGAGATCGCATAGCTGTGTTTGAACCAAATATTTTTGCCATCGACATGCTAAGAAGAAGAATCCTGACTATTCCTGACCAATCTCCATCTAGATGAAGATGATGGCTAGCCATCATTAGTGGCAAAACACAATAGAAATCATTTTCTTCACAGTAGCAACCGACAATAACAAAGGCCTTTTTTAAAATTGCATTTTACTCTTTCCTAACGATGACACTATAACATTTTAACAGCGGCAAATGAAATTACTCATGCGGGTTAGAGAATGTGGCATACCGACCTCCGTGAGCTTCGCAAGCGCAGTCGGCATTGTTTTTCCTCATACTTGTACAGTCGTACAATTCAATGTTTTCGCAATAACCCACAGTCGACAGTAAAATAAGTTTTATAACTACTTTAACACGTTTATTACGCACTTTTGTGACGCGACCGTACTGGAGAATTGAACTGAAACATGTATTGTTGGTCTGAAGTGTCGTAATAGGACATAAGTATTACATGTGGTAATACAGGAGATTAACTCATTATTAATAATAACTTAAATTCAGATTACAAAATAATATTGGATCAATTTTGTAACCGGTCTCCATCTCAATTTTATTGTTGCAAAATATCCTTACTTGAGAATGGTATCTTGCACCAAATTTTTACCGAGTTAATGTTAATGCATGAATTAATTAAAAAAGATTTATGCTCAACCAACAATTAATTACCTACCTGCCTTATACCTAGGTATTAATAACATATCTAAGTATCCTTTTTTTGCGGTTACTAACCCACCAGATTAGTGGCGAATTTGGTTAGGCACTTGGGTCTTTAATTAGAAGAATGTCATTGGTAAAGTTGTAAACTAAAGACAATATTTTCTGTGTTTTCCCCACAGTCAAATCAAATCAGCTTTAGCCAGCCAGCTTTTGCCAGCTTTATGCATAATCACAAAAAGTAATCATTAAAGTATTCAATTGTAGTTAATCACAATAATTAGAATAAAATAAACAAATTCCCCACAGTAACACTCCTCAATCATAATCTGTTTATAAATATCAACAACATAATGATGTTGTGGTCTTTACTAATTAATGCTGCTAATTGAGTATTTGAGAACGTTGGAGCGAGTTCTCCTAACGATTTTTGGAATAATAAGAATTCTGACTATATTCCTATGTTAAAGTGTAAATTTGTAACAACTGTTACAATATCGTGTAATTTTCCGTTGAGTCGAAAGAATCGCGTGAGATAATAGTTAACAAAATCGGTACATCATCACGTCAGTGCGGTTTAACTGCCGTATTGCATAGTAAATATAAAGTCTAGGTTTCCACTGCACCAAACTATCGTGATTAGAATTAGCGCTGAAAGCATATTTGAATAAATTAACATAAGATTAACTTAAACGGATAGATAAATTATAGGCCGATATCTTACACGCTATAGTCGGTACACGACATACAAATATAACTCTTATTGACTTAAAACTTGATTAAGTATCTTCGCCCGAAGCCTAAGTCTAGCCACTAGCCATAACATAAACAAAAAGTATCAATAAAGCGCCAATCAAGCCATAAAATCTTGTTCAAAAACTATTTCTTAATCAATTCTTTCTTTAATTCCAAATGAGAAAGAACTTAAAAGTTAAAATTAAAATCCATAACAGACAGTTGCTCAAGAAGTCATAAGTCAGGGTTCGTTCATTGTATGACTAACTCCTCTGTGAATCATTGTCATGCATCTGTCACATTATCTTAATTTAATTATTGTATGGCAACCCAGTCGATTGGTATGTCGTACAAAGCAAACGAACAATTGAACAGTTTTTGTACCATTTAGTTTGTAAATTATGCTGCCATCATCATAAATCGTGGGATTTGCATTTAGACGTTAAATATCTCCACCGGTTTTTTATTACATTTAGCTATGGAGTAGGTAAACCACTTAGCAATCGTTTAAAATAAGAGCTACTTATTCAACTGAAACGCTCTATCACGCAAAAAATATCACGCATAAAATATCATTTTACATTTTAAAAACTAGAATAATACACCGACTATAATGCTGTAAGATTTTTATGAATATAGCGGTAATAATATAATCGAGTAATACCCACACCAGCTCAAATTACTTTATCATGTAGATTAAAATGATTTGCAATTACACTTTTTCTTTTGCCAATTTTAAGTGAGTCATTTTAGCATCATTACACCTATTGTTACACTGTTGTGAAAACAGTTGGTACCCATAATTTTCTCTTTAAAAGATCAGATCATCAAATCAGTACACTGATCTGAATATCATCATGCGAGAAAGTTTCGCATTATGTTATAGCAGATTACATTCTTAGCAAAAACTCGATGGCCAAGAGAGAGTCGTATTGTTTCCATAATGCAGAATGCAATAAAATTACTGTGTAATAGAATTTTAAGTGATTCGATAATCAAATTATGGAAAGAGCATTGGCTAGGTAAAATGACTCGATGATGTCACTCGATTGTAAGGATCATTTGCTTGGTAGGAAAAACAACTTACGTACAGTTTGCCCTTGGTTTTATTACGCAGAAAATAAAACAGTTAGGTACGTTCAGATTTCCTAATTTGGACAACCTTCAGACATCCTCTACGTATTTGGTCTATGATTTTCAGTTATAGTTCCTCTTAATTTTCGGCGTGCAGTATAACAAAAGACTATAAGCCCCATTGTGAGGATTGGGATTGATCGGAAATATTGTGTTTTGTGGATCGAGCACTTTACAATCGGAAGTCATTACTTGATCGCCAGATAAACAGCGATAAGATCTCCGCCTGTCATGTTAGACCTAGGAATGTAGGTAGGTACTTTCACGGCTGAAAAGCTGTATTGGTAACTATCTATGAGAGTAACAATTGTTTCATTTTCCTGTGCTTTCAAATATTACGAGTTATCTTTGCAAGTCTTGCAGCTTATCATTTTCAAAGTTATTTTTTTTATTCTTCTGAAAGATTCAGCATAATCTTTTATAGGTATTTAAATTGTCAATTAAATATGATTCCAATACATTACCCAGAAAATTATGAACTGACTGACTGATTGACTTCTCACGAATCTGTTTGTCATTTGTTTCACGATTCCTCACGTTTGTTGTCTAGTTATAAGAATTGCATCCTTCGTTCGACGGTCAAACACATACTTAAGTAGCAATAGAGCGGTGGACGTAATTCCATGTCTTTGACCAGCTCATGTGTGGAAGCAGGTTTAGAAACAATGTTGCAAGTTAAAAATATCTTACATCAGTAATAGGTGGCTGACTTGCAATTCCACTCGTTGCAAAAAAGAACAGCGTGAAAAAATACTGGTTTGATGGCGAGTTAAAAGAATAAAAAGCATTTTTCGATTAGATGAAATTCAATACCCAATATGTTACGCAGTAATATGCATGCGATGGTTATAGAATACGTAATTTTTTAATTTCATTGGTGCATAACTAACGTGCGTCAGTTTTTTTTTCTTACTTCTTAATAGCCTGTGCGTGCGGCGTAAGGCCTAAACGAGTTTTGTAACACCATTATAATATCATACGTCAGCTTGACTGGCAAACGTGCGGTCTGCGGTAAAAAAACCAAGACTGAAACCGGTTTGCATGAAGTTACTGAAAAAAACACTATTTTTTACCACGATCAAAAAAGCGCTATCCATAAATTTAAATGTATTATGTACGAGTTTAAACTCTACGTCGCATCTGAGTGCTTCCAATTAAAATCTAGTGTTATTTGCGGTATGTCCCTCGTACCATGAAACACGAAACAAGTATTCGACATAGCATAGCTCATACTATTTAGAGCGAAGAACATTTCCTGGCGCATATCATAATATGTGAAATGACTTATCTCCTTATAGACATCAAAGTTTCTTGCAATGTTTTACTTGATGCTGCTGCTGCAGCAAGGCATCTTATGACCCTAACAAAGTTCATTGATTAAACACAGGGATCTTTTAAGAACACACTATGAAAGTCTTTTTAATATTTTTTATATCTCGAAGTGAGTGTTCCGCCTAAGTACTATTCTCCCGACATTCATATCTCTAATAAATCACAATTTCCTCAATATGTCCATCAACTTTCATCTAAGTGCGTTCAGTAGGTACATACTCATTGACCTGGATTTCAACGAAAATATTTTAGCGTTTTGTTCTTTGCGCGGGCAAGGTTACACGGCAAAAACTTTTCACGGACGGATCGATGAAGGCGATATGCCTTACGTCTTTTGTTTTAGTTACGGTTGTCAAAGTTGTTTGTTGCCAAGCGTTGTAATACATTGCGTGTAGATTATATAGCGGCATCGGCAGGTGTTCAGTTACCCGTGGCTGCTTGACAGCTGTCGCAAGCGCAAGGCGGCCGGTCGTCAACTGCACTACGATGGTGTTCTGATAGGTTAATTACTCCGTCCAAGTCAAGCTTATCTTTAGATGCAATGTCTTTCACTTTTTGCATTCCAATGTCTTAACGTGTCCGTCTAGGCTAGACGGCTAGTCACGATGGTATTTAAAATGGATGGTTAAGTTAACATTGACATACGTAATTATGTGTGGTGTTGATTATGTTATCGACCACCCCTGAGTTGAAATCTTGACTTGGGCCTCGGCGTATAGCACAAGAAACATACGTACTTAAGCAGGATCGTAACATAATAATCATAGGTAAAGCAACTGATTTAAATTTTAACACTCTTGTTAGTTCTGGCCCGAAAGTAATAAAATGATTAAAAACCTCATTAAGTTTAACTACGAACATACACTTATAACAACGTCGTAATAAATTGCAATTTTCTTTAATTACAGATTTGCAGCTGGCAGCAGAACTCGGCAAGACCCTGTTGGAGAGAAACAAGGAACTCGAAACGGCTCTTCGTCAGCACCAGAATGTCATCGAAGACCAAACACAGGAAATTGAGGTAAGAATTTAATTGCGGATAGTTAAATATTATTTACAGAAGGCAACAGATGAAAATCGCCACCCAAAATTGAAATACCCAACATAATAACATCAGAGTAATTGGTAATGGGCACATTATGCCCTATCATTATTCCTATAGAAAATGTAAATCATAATGGCGATCTTGATTACCGTTTGAACTTCGTAACCCTCCGTAATTACAGGCACTAGCAGCGATTAGAACATCGTAAACAAACAATTTATATAAAGCAGTATTATGACAAAAACTCTTGTAAATTAAATCTCAAAATTATACCAACTGCGCAATATTGCGCTTAGATTGGCTGCTAAGATACCAGGCGAACATAAAGTAAGATAACGTTATTTTAATGCAAATTATATTGTTTCAGTACTTAACGAAACAGACGGTCGCTCTGCGCGAGGTGAACGACTCCAGGCTGAGGATCTACGAGCAACTCGAAGTGAGCATCCAAGACTTGGAGCGTGCCAACCACAGGCTAGCTGTCGACCATGCCACCGAAAAGAAACACATTAAAACGTAAGTTGATTGTTGTCTGCCTAACACTAACTACATAGATGATGTGGTAGTAGCGATTTCTTATCTCGTTTTGTTGACAATATTGAATGCATTTTAAAATGCGAAATTTCGAAAGTCAGTCATCTAACCTCTCGTTACTGACTAATCAATTCTAATTCATAACTAATTTCAAAAAACAATGTGGTTGCTTACAGTCTATGCGCCACCATTGAAACGCTGGAGTCAAAATGTGAAGATTTACAAAAGACTGTGGACGACCTAAACGCCCAACTGGAGATCTCCAGGCGAAGGGCAGAACGGAAACCAGAAACTGAGAAACCCAAAGAAAAAGAAAAATCTGTGGAACTCACTCTCAGCGTCAAAAAGCCTGACGTAAACAGTACACCGATTAAGACGGTAGCACCTCTCCCAGAACTGACTAAAGAGGATGAGGATTTACTCAGGCTTAGTGATGAACTCAGAGAGAGCAAAGTGGCGTTCGCACAAGAACAGAGGAGGGTGACGGAACTGGAGGAACAGTTGGCGTCAATGGTCCAGGAGAACAACAGAATACACGACCAGTTTAGGAATTGGCAACAAAGAGAAGATGAACCGAAATCGATGCATGAAGAATTCTCTATCCTTGAAGAAGTCAGGTAAGAACAACTACCAATATGATGCTTTCAAACTATTTATTGAATGGCAGCAGCATTTCTGATGCCTTTTGTTTCTGTCACAGACAAGGACAACTATGCATAAGATGTCTAAGAGGCGTGGAAAGAGGAGACGACATGTCGTCAATGCTAGACGGAGACGATGATGACAGGAGCGCGATCAGTTCCCTAATACTCCCTCCGTCTGGCCAAGACAGTCCACGTGAAGATCTTGTCACTAACAAACTTGTCAAATTCGACGTAAGTATCACAACGACAGCCTTGCACGTTTCTAAAGAGTCTGTTAAAGCTTTATTATCTTTTTGTAGAAATTCTTTCCTGTTATTAACAAAGTGTACATTTAATTTTCCTTTTATTTCTTGTCTTGTGTAACAACATTAACTCACAGTCCTGCGTAATACGCAATTCGACTAACATCATTAACACGCTAAAGCTAATCAATGTGTAGTACAATGAGGAATTGCATTGGAACATCATTCAGTATTCATTTGTACTCCCTATGGTTGAATACAGTTCAGCAACCGACACACGTATTACTTTCCCACTTTTCCACGGAGATGATCGTGTTGGCTAAATAAAACATTGGCATTGGATTTCGCCAACATTCTTATATGAATTTCGCTCGTTTCTAGGCGACAAAGCTTTTCCAACTGCCCCTGATGTTGTTGATCACGCTTTGCATATGCATTATGAAGCGCATTTGCAGTAGTTTTCTTTGGATATATCGTATGTAGTCGAAGGTACGTCCATTACCGACCAGTTATTATACTAAACGCGAATAGTGCACGCTGAACGACTCAACGGTGACGGTGATCAGTGTGATAGTTGATAACATCACTACGTAACTAACGTTGTTTTATATGTACTTATGTAAATGTGTAATACATAATTGGTTACTATACGGATGTGGGATATTAATACTAATATTATTCATATCGTAAATCATATTTTATACTAGGTGTATTAGAAAGAGTATAGTCATATAAAAGGATATGCTGCAGACCATGAAACTGCACAACTTCCTCCATGGGGCCAATATCGTAAATGCATAAAAAATATCAGGTGTCCCATACTAAATTTCAATACCAACTCGACTGAAATGTATGGGACAGCCGATAGTTTTTTCGCATTTACGATATTGGACCCATGGAGGAAGTTGTTCAGTTTGATGGTCTGCAGCATATCATTTCATATGACTATACCCTTTCTGTAGCACCCTGTATATGTATCTGTCTACGAAAATAATTATGATTATACTGTAATTATGTATTTATTAGCTTATGTCTATCTAACATGCAAAGTGATATCAACTATCAATAATAATTATTATGATATATATCAATTATTTAACTATGGAGTAATGGGTGTATTTTTGACTAATCATATTTGTAAGATTTTTTCTTTGAGTTTAATTTGTTTTTATCCAACGATCATTTCATGTTCAAAGTTCATCTGACTTTCCTGTGAATCTAACTAGGGCTTCTTTTTCAGTAACAATATTGATGACGTTCATTTCTTTCAAATAACTTCATTCAGATAAAACATAATATTCAGTCACTTACATAACAAGCATTAAGTACATGTTTAAAAATCACATCACAAGCGCAAGTAGTTTCACCAGTTTCGCCTTCTCACTGGGATCCGAATAAAAATCAATAATCACTGTTGAACTTTCAGAATGCCAAGGAAAAGTTGCTCCAGGGTATATGGGCGAATAAAGAAGATGGCCATGATAACCCTTACAGAGAACTGGTGCAGAAGTACGAGGCTCTTCTAGAAGTTCAACTGTCACAAGTTAAGAACATCAGAAAGACTAAACCAACCATTTTGCCCAGCAATCAGAACCCGTGCGGACCTCTGTCTCTCCAGGATGAACTGCAAACATCTGGAGACTACAGCCAGTTCAGTGTCAAAGACACAGATGAGGAAAGCGGACACGGCGAGGAACAACAAAAAGGAGTCGGTCAGACAAAGAAGGTTGAAACCACCTCACGGAAGAAGATCATCCAAACTCCAGACTTCTCGGAGGCAGAGACTTCCAGCTCCGGATTTTCAGATGAGACCAGCAACAAAGCTACCCAGACGGAACGTGAGCGACCAGGATCATTCCTGTGCACAATCGCTGACGGTGAAGATTACCGTTTCAGCATTTACGATGATGTCAGCCCCATGGACAGTCGATTCCGTAACAGACCAGAATACCGCGAACTGTTCAAGGAAATCTTCACCATCCTTAAGAAGGCGGCGGAGAACAAGGACGATGGAGAACAACTGCCGCTCCTCGACGACACGACCGCCGGCAAGGTGCCGCCCGTTACACCCGCCAACGAAGAGGCGCCCGGTAACTTTACAGATGATACTCAGAGCGTATTTTCATCTGTAATGTCTGAACAGTCGATTCCAGTGTCTGACATTACTATGCCAGAAACACCAACTTTGAAAGAAAAAGAGAAACCCCAGCCCGAAGTGGCCAAGAAGGAAGAGAATGGCAACAAAGAGAATAAACCAGTGGCCGAGAGCACCACGGAGAAACCCAAGCCGAGCCCCGCACGCCAACCCAAGGAGCACATGAGTATGAGAGAGAAGAGAGATCAGAGCGTGCAGAGAGAGAAAGAGAGGAAGGAAGAGAAAGAAAGAGAGCGAAAAGAAGACAAAGAACGTGTCTTGACTCCGCTGGTGCGTCAGCCACTGGAGTATATAGCGGCCACTAGAAAGAAGTCTAGACATCGTAACCGCAAACACAGCCAAGACCGCCAGGGCGCAGACTCTCCGGTGTTCCCGTCGCCACCTAAGATCGTCTACCAGAAGTCATCGAGCAAGAAGAGGAGGGACTACAGGCCGATCGAGGCCAGTCCCCTCGTCAAAACAGCAGAGAGCGAGTGGAACGGCTCCACGCTACAGTTCTACAACAGGAACCTAAACTCCCCAACACCCAGCGCAAGCGGCAGGACCGGCAAGATATACCAAGGATGGAACCCCGAGACCGACTCGTGGGACATCAAACAGAGCACTGCGTCACAGGAAATACACAAGCTGAGGAAACTAGAGCTTTCCTACGCCGAAGTACTGAGGAACGCCGACAAAACTAAACCCAGGCGCAAAAAACATCAGTAAGATATAAGTTTTATTCATCGACCCCTCTTACTTGTAGTAAGAGTCGAGTGATCAACAGCCATTTGTCATTGCCAACTGGACATAAGTAATTTAGATTAGTATTTGTGATCTGGTAGTGTAACTTTTTAATTTTTACCTATATATTCACAATCACAAATTGCCATAATAACCGGTATAGTTATTGTATACCAGTATATTTATGTATTGTATACTTCAATAGTCCTATAATCAATTTTAATTTATTGAACATTCACAATAATAAATACCCTTCCCTCCGATGTCACATGCGCCTACCTACTTATTTCATATGAAATATTCTTGCATTTAGACCAGAGCACCTACCTATGTATGTCTCAAGATAGTTTTACTGCCTGAAATTGAGTTCAATTCGATAATTTCCACTGAATAATTTAATTTCTTCCTATTTTAGTCATTATTTTAATTGTATATTATGTATTTGATCATTGATTTGTAAATATGCATTTTTAAGTTAATTATATTTTTTTAATTGCCATCGATTTTTTCGAATATTTCGAACAACGCGTTTATGTATGCTGAAGGTATTTAATGGAGACAAAGTGAGAGAGAGGTTGAAGGTATAAATAAAAATTTGCATTGATATTAACAAGTTTTTCATTTCTCCACCACTGAACCATATATTATAAGTAAAAGCAAATAAGGTAAGTATAAATTAATAATGAAAAAACTATAATTATATTACAACGATATAATTTAAGGTTACTTTTTACATGGATATATTGTATACATGTGGGTAGGTGTGAAAATTGCGATAAGCGGGTATTGGAACACTGTGCCATGTCGTGCCGACGTGCCATCTTGGGCAATGTCAACCATCAAAATTCATAAGGGAGAAAGCGATAGCTTCACACCACAACAACAACACACGTTATATAATAATCAGCCTACAAAATAACGGAATACATTGTGTTCGGCGCGGCACACGACACGACACAGTGTAGCCATTCCGCCGGTATTGGTCTACTTGTTCTGCGCCTCGAGTTCCCTCTCCACGATCTTGCGGTACTCGTCGAAGCCTCCCTCTATGCTGGTCACGGAGCCGCCGCCGCACACCCACAGCTCTTTGCACACCATTCGTATTAACCTTTCGTCGTGAGATACGAGGATAACTCCTCCCTGGAACAAACGAAGGTTATTATTAGTCACGTTGAACGTGAGAGAGAGAAGTAGAGTACTAGGATATTCAACAGAACAATAACTTATTTGGGTAAAACACGATGCTTAATAGTTTTTTTTTGTTGTATTGATAGGAGGATTCTTTCTTAAGAGCCCTGACCACCGGTAGCTCAGACCCTGTTCCCGATGCCGGTAGGCTACTATTTTCTATATTTTTTGAATGTTCTTTATTTATTTATTTTTTAAATTACCAGAGTAAAGTAGTAGTTTCCATTTTTTAAATATTTAAAAATGGAATTAATATGTTAGAAAAATGAATAAAGAAGATAGAATAAAAATAAAATGAATAATAATAATTTTCTACTGCTATTGGACTATGACTTCACCACTTAACATTTTATACCTAATTTGCACAGACTAATGTAGGAACATAGATTCTGCCCATAATAAGCATAGATCAGCTAAATTTAATTTATTTGGCGACAGGTAGATTCTCACATGTATCACTCGCACAAAAACAAATAGCTTTGAAAGAAGAGAACCTATCAACAATTCAACAACTAGCAAGCCAAAGGACGTCATTGCACTTTTGCGTTTAAAAATAGAAGTCGCCTTTTTCGACCATAAACCAAAGATGCAAAAAATCGCCCTTTAAGCCAGTGTTGCTTTGCCATTACACATCTAAATATCATAAACATAACATCACGCATGTAATCCCCGAAGGGTTAGGCAGAGGTGTACCACATCTAAATATCGCACAAAAACTGACCGTGTATTTCTGAATAGCTTTTCCTAACGCCTCTATAGTCTCGATGTCCAAGTGGTTAGTAGGCTCATCAAGTACTAAGAAGTTGGGGTTGCCCATACACATCCTGGCGAAGGCGACCCGGGACTTCTGCCCTCCGGAGAGACTGGCGATCGTCTGCAGAGCTAGGTCGCCGCTCACGCCGAAGCTGCCTAGTTGTCTTCTGTATTCTTCTATTGTTTTACCTGTGGATGAGTTGGGTAAGTATTTAGGGAAATAATTCGAATCTTCTTTATCGTGGGGTTAGTGCCCTAACCTGGTGTTAAACTGTTTTATGCCGCTCATGGGCCTCTGACTTGGCTTTACATGCCGTCAAGAAATATCTCTCAGGCATGCTGGTTTCCTAACGATGTTTTCCTTCACCGAAGCAAGTCATAATTATACAATACGCATATGAATCCGAAAAATACGAGTGTGTGCCTTGGGTTCGAACTTGAGATATATGACTTAGCAGTCCCCGATGGTCACACAACTAAGCTATGACTGCTATAATATAATTCGAATAATATCTGTCGAATGCAGAAAGAGAGATGGGTCAGGGCCAACACTAGCCACTTCTAATACAAGTCCAGATAAGCTAGAAAAAGCGTCTAAAACCCCCAATACAGAAAAAAGCAATGTTTTTGTCAGTTACTAAATTACTTTTCTAACCATGTTTTTTCCGAATGAATGAATTGCGTTTAATTTTTACATCCTAAACAACATGAACTCATCAAGTTTTTTAATTCGATTACAAACAAACAACTTCAGTAAAAAACTGCAAATAAACACATGAACTTATAAAAAGATAAGTTGCTAATAAATGACTCAGCATGAACTGAGACTTAAATAAATCAACCTTTTTGTGTACTCAAAAAATTACATTGCGAATACAAACATCTTAAAATGAGCTCTATTGCATAAATATAAGGTGCATACCTGGATAACTTCTTTGTAAAAGTTCTACGGAATTGACGTTCATCTCCAATTGGTCGACATGATGTTGCGAGAAGTAGCCGAATTTCAGCCCTCTGTGCACGCTGCGAATTCCACTGTTAGGTGATAGGATGCCCATGATTATTTTTAGTAACGTTGTTTTACCGGCGCCGTTGTCTCCCACCTAGAATGAGAAATATTAAAGAGTTAAATCATGGTAAATAAAGAGTTTTATAGTCGAGTCCCAACTTCATTGAGGAGGCTGATGGAGGCATTTTAAACGTTACCGAAGAAGGGCCTCTTTCGTAACATTTAAAATGCCTCCTGCTAAGTGCCAACAAGACGCTGTTAATGTTTTTTTAAGTCTTATTTTTTTTTTTTTTATAATTAGTTTCTACCGCAGACATGGAGGTCCGCGCTCTTTTTTAACCTATATCATTGTTTGCTTGTTTTATTTGTTTTATCCTACATGCGTGCTC
Source organism: Noctua janthina (assembly GCA_963576755.1). Classification (NCBI taxonomy): domain Eukaryota; kingdom Metazoa; phylum Arthropoda; class Insecta; order Lepidoptera; family Noctuidae; genus Noctua; species Noctua janthina. The sequence goes on from OY755058.1 coordinate 5,627,276, forward strand.
CTACAAAGGACACGTTACATTATACTTAACTTATAAGTCTTATATTAACAAAATCTAAAATATACATCGCACAATAATTCTCAATGAACAATTATGATGAACAATGTGTGCTGACCAATCACTACACTAACTTAACTGGTAAAACAGACGAATTTATAACAGATTTTTTTGAAGTCGTAAAAGTATCTTTCACCGGGTTACAATAAAACTAAATTACAAAGTAAACAAATTTAATCGAGTCAATAACGTAATTGTGCAGATAATAGCTAACAATAGGCCCCATAATTATTCCTCAAGTAAAAACTAAAAATACTCGGGATTCATGTTGCCAAGTCATTATATTGTCAATCACGGTCCACAATCGTGGATTTCTTCTCACAGTTCAGACATCTGTGTATCAAAATGATCACGACACGCCGATTATATGGTGAATTATAAATGCTTAATACGTTCTAGGAAATGGAAGATCTGTAGTCGGCATCCAGCTGTTAAATGCGACCGCAATATAATTCAATTGTTTTATTGGGAAAACACGAGTAACGGTATTTTGTCGTGGATGAATCGACGAGAAGTTTATGAAGAATGTCTACAAATTCGAGTCGTGTCATAGGCCCAAATACAGTGATGTCTTTTTTTGGCTACCTGTAACGACTGTCAAAGATGTATAAATGACAGCTGGGACCAACGGCTTAGTGCTTTCCGAGGCATGGTATGTAATGGGCGGTCACCCATTCACGGACCAACCTAGACAAGCTCGGCTTAACCATAAGATCAACACGAGCGGCTGTTATTATTTAGCCATGAGTTCCCCCCTTAACAGACTAAATACATTTAACAACACTAGACGCATTTAAAATATTTAAAAAAATCGTTCTGTTTTTATCCGTCATTTTAAGATGGCTAAGATGGAACGATGTTTTAAAATTTATTTACAATGTATGGCTGAAGATACTCACGATACATATCCGGGACTCCAACGTCGCTCCAAGGTTGACGTCGGCGAATATGACCTTATCCTTAGAGTAGTAAAAGCCGACCTCATTCAGCTGTAAAATAGGCGGCGAGAGAGGCTCTGTCTCGGGGAACCGGAGGACCACTTCGATTTCTTTCTCTACTGGTTTTAATTCTGGACTGTGGACAGAATAAACAAGTTTCAAATGAGCAGAAAAAATGGATGAATGGAATAATTATGTAGCCTTTGTACCGAGTTTACTTCGGATATTTTTTTGGACAGGTCTTAGAGGGTAAGGTAACTAGACTATCTGGGTCCATCATAACGACAAGCATTTTCCTGCTTTTAGGTAAAGCAAATTCAGTGGCGTGGTTGTACTTCTTTGGTATCACATAAACATCATCAGCTACAACTTTCTCCTCTTTGGTATAATTGGGTAAAATTAAAAATTAACACTTTATTTTTGACGATGTGGATCTGTGGTCACACTTTTCAAACTTAAAAGAACTTGTCAATTCTCGTCCATACTCACAGCTTATCCAGCATCTTAATCTTGCTCTGCACGGAAGACGCACGGTTGGCATTGTATCGGAACCTATCGATGAACTCCTGCGTGTGCGCACGGTGCTGTTGCTGCGCCTCCCACTCGCGTTGCTGGTTCTTGTGCTTTTCTGTCTTTGTTTTGTGGAACTGATCGTAGTTACCTCTGGAAAAGAAAAGGAGTAAATAAATAATGGCCATTTTTTGTTCTCTGAGATTTTCTAAAATTACAAACGAAACTTAAATGGTACAGACCAGCAACTTGTCACATAGATCATTTCAACAGTATGTTTAATTTAGGTTTTTTTTTGTAGGCATTGTCTATTCAGACAATGGAAAACTTGTCCTTAAAACCAAGGTCACAAGGTGTATTATCAAATTCGAAATGAAGCAGAAACCATAACATTGTAGTAACTATATCGAAGTTTCTATGATCAAAAACCATTAATGTCATTCAGAATATCAATCGTTGTTTACCATTTGTCAAGGTACGCATATGATTTGTTTTATGTAATGTGGTAAACTAAAGATTGATTAGAAATATTGAATCTTATGCCAACCACGGTAAATTATAGTTTCATAAACATGATAATTTATGTTTAGTGGTTTAAGAATACAAGGTGGTATGAAATTCATAATGAAAAACTTCAAATTTCATTATGTGTGTGTGGGTGTGATGTGTTGTGGGTGTGAGTGTGTGTGATGAAGTGATGTGCGTGTTGGTAAAATGAATCAATTTTGCTTTTTATCAATTTTAGCATTGTTCTATTTTTCACTTATTCCAATTATAATTTAATTTAATTAAATATTTCCACTTATTACATAGTAACTTAGCTTATTTTCTGAATGTATTATTTTGTGCATGTGGTGTTTACTTAAAAGTAATTGTTGCGCTGTAATTTTATTTTAAGAATGTATTTTATTTTAATGTATGATAAACCTAAAATAATAAATAAATGTACCTGTATGTGTCTATCCGCTGCGTATGTAAGTGCATGATGTCCGTGGGCACCGTGTCGAGGAAGTTGCGGTCGTGGGACACTACCAGCAGGGTGGTGGGCCAGTTCTGTAGGTAGTTCTCTAACCAGATGATGGCCTTTATGTCCAACATGTTCGTCGGCTCGTCGAGGAGTAGGAGGTCGGGTCTGTAGGAGACAATGGATTGTTTTAGCTTGAATATTGATATTATGTCAAAAAATACGAAAAAGTGCAAAAGGTACAAAAATCAATAAAAAAAAATTACGCAGCAAAGAGTTCTTAACGCATTTGGTGGGGCCTTTATCTTATCAATTGTGGTTTATGATGGCGGTGAATTATCAAAACCATCCTTGGCGTGTCCGCCAACAATGAACAGCTAGTTACTTCAAATGGCAATCTCCCGCAAAATACGACGGCAGCCCAGACTACACGCCATCATTTGTTTTAGTTTTAGTCAACTATTAATTCTGTCAAAGACTCATCGAAATGGGAAAGCAGTTTCTTTAATTTCAAAGACACTGCTACCCGTTTGAACTAAATACTTACTTAGAAAACAAAGCCCTCGCCAGTGCCAGCCTCATTCTCCAACCTCCGGAGAAGGTCTTGGTAGACCGCGCCTGCATCTCGGGCGTGAAACCCAAACCGCTCAGAATTATGGAAGCACGCGCCGGCGCCTTGTCCGCCTCTATATTCTCGAGTTGCGCGTAGATCTCGCTCAGCTCATTGGATAGACAGGGGTCGGTTGAACTGGAGGAAGAATGGAATTTTTAGAATTAGAAAATAGTGAAATATATTACATCTACTTAATATACTTCTAAAATTAATTTACTGGCCGACTTTACACAGCCTAAATTGTTTTTTTTTTTTGCAAAACTGAATTGCACCCAGCTTGGTTTATAGAAAATTCAATTTTGCAGAGTTCCTAATTTAACAAAAGGGAGCAAAATGGTTTAATAGGGGACGAACGAAAGTTAATACAGATGTTCGTCGTTGGCATATCTATAAATCAGAGCTTCCCGCCAATTATCCTGTTTAAGGTGGAAGCGCCAGGGTAGCCCGAAATTCAAATTTTCCTACGTTTTTTGCAATTTGAAGGTCAGTGTCAGGTTGTATATTGATGAATCGCGATATGATTCGCGTCTGTAACACGAATGTAGTAACAGAATTGTAATCTTTAAAATCATCAATACAACCCTTAAAGTTCATTTAATCACATTCAATAACTATTTCATGTAAAAGTAATTCAATTTCACGGGCTACCCTGGTGCTTTCAGCTTAAGACATGATTTCAGTGTCATGTGCCAGAGCCAGTACGAGACTCAGCAGCTACTCTCATAAGATATGTACGGCTTAGATTAATACAACAATGTAACAATTTCAGTTTTAACTAATCTGCACTTAAGTGCACATTTATTCAAATGATGTTAGTAATAAAACAGGTATGGATGCAGAAATGTCTCTTTCAGATTGCATCATTTTCAAGTTTCGTACTTTGTCAAATGGTAATGTTGTTTGTTTAGTAAACAGGTAAATACGAGACCTGTCGAGGCTAACTGTAGGTACTAACTGATGTACTTATAATTAGAAGGCGATAGGAAAGAACTTTTCATTTCATTGTTGTCATTGATACGACAATTCAAAAGTGCCTGTAACTGGCATACTTGAAATAAATGCTTTGATTTTGATTTTGAATGAATCAAGCGACAGTTGTATTAAAATGGAAAATGAGCTTAAAGTTGTGGACATAGCATTCAAAACTCCATTTTTAGTTTTGTCGCTAGATTCGTTGTTTCTTAACATCCATTGTTGTCCTTTCATGGTCAACAGCACAGCAATATAAAAGGAGCTTTTAACTGTTAGAAAAGTGGCACTAACACAAAAAACAGGGTTTTGCAAAATTAGGGCTAATCTAACTTGTTTATTTAATGGCTTTTTCTCAGGGCGTGTATCTGCCTGACCCTTCCTTAGTTCAGACACTTTTGAATAAAGGTTTTTAACAAATTCCCACAAAGATGTTGGCAAGTTGTAAAGTTTATTTTTCTTATATAAAAATTTCTTTTATTAAATTATAGCTTCATTCATTAGTCTCCAAGCAGTTTACAGTTACAGTTTGAGACTCAGTAAGCGCTTATTATATGAAATAAGGTGTGACCCACGTACATTTTATTTGTTAGAAACACATAAAAAATGAGAAACTTACCCAGCATTAACAAGTGAAGTAATTTCTTTCTCACGTTTCAACAAATATTCTCTAACAGTATCACATTCCAACACACTCTGCAGTGCTATAGTCTCGTCACCCACGACTTCTTGTTCCACATGGAGGATTGATATATGAGAGGGGATTTTCAACTGTTTTGATGCAATCATTCTAAGGAGCGTTGTCTTGCCAAGACCGTTGCGACCAACGAGGCCGTATCGTCGGCCGAATGCTAGGACGAGGTCAGCGCCTTGCAGTAATACTCTGTAAGAAAAACTTTTAATTATTTTCAAACTAAGATTTGGTCCGGGCACATAAATAGTTATTAATAAAAGTAGTGCAATTTAAGGGGCATTGAACTTGAAAATGGGGAAAACCAGCAAGCATTAGTACTGACTAATGGTTGCTGGTTTGCCCCAAGGAGTTGAATATGATTACACTAATTTCTGCTTAAAACATGAGCTTCTAAATAAAACAAAATCGCAGAAAACAGATGGATGAGGGACGCACAGAACAGAGAGGAATGGCAGAAGAAAGGAGAGGCCTGTACCCAACAGTGGATGAAATATAAACAACAACAAAAAACAATTTGAAATACCAAGTAGGTATTATTGAAATACTCTTGTCCAAAAACAAAAATGGATGCACTGTTAAATAATGTCCAAATATATTAAAACCATACCTGTCACCATAAGCAATGTCGAAGTTCTCTATCCTGATATCCTGTGTTCTGTTAGTTCCCTTGGCCTCAAGCTTACTGTCCTTCTTGGAGGTAACCTGTGATGCAGTGGCGGTCTGGAGAACTGGTGCATTCACTGGTATTTTCAAGTCTTTCTGCTTCTGCTGTTTCTGTTGTAACTTTGCTTCGGCCTTCTCTAATTTCCTTGCATCTACTTTCTATAAAGAAATTCTTATTTGAATTAAGAATATAATTTTAAGTTGTAATAGAAAAACTGTATTATTTTTCTTTTATTATTTTGAGAACTCTATGTGAAATGTGATTTTAAAGTGAGATAAGCTTGTATATATTTTTGTTTAAACATAACCATGTACTTGAAATTCTAAAGAGTTGAATTTTAGAGAAAGTACTGAAAAATTTACTGCTGAAGACAAAAATGTAGTACTGTAGTAAAAACCAATGACTCATTTAATATAAGCTGCATTGCAAAATGTTTCAAAAGAGAAAAAGGTGTAATGCAATAATGGCATAGTTGAGTGAAAGATAAAGACCAAACAATAAATTTATTATAAAGAGGTAGTAGTTGAACAGAACATACATAAATGCTATGAAGTGTTTCACGTTTTTATTATTTTTAATGAATCATAAAGTTCTCATCTTTGTTCAGTACCCTGATTGTTTTCAAAAGAATCTATGACAGAACCAGGGTTCTTATACTTACTTCATACTTTTTGCGTTTATTTTACCTTTCCCTACCCAATAAGCACAGTAACTTAAGTATTTTCTTACCAAATTATCATCCCTAGTATTAATCCATATACTTCTGAGATCTTCAGTTTCAGGTACAGTGGTAGTCATGGAAGCCAAGTGTATTGGAGCGTCCAGGACTTTTCTAGGTCCATTACTGGTGCCTGGCTTGTCTGGTTGCAGCATATGCAACAGCTTCTCACATATGTCCCTGTAGCAAACATTTTATATGAAACATGAGTATTATGTAGTATTCTTCCTTGTTGGCTTACTAGAAGATGTTTCACAGCTCATGCTGGTTTATTGCTTCCATCACAGAACCAGGTAATGGATGGGCGTTAAGCTAAATTGATTCTCTCAAAGTTTATGAATTAAAAGGATAAAATAACCTTATATCTTTTTCAGATTTTTCAGAGATTCCCTGGAGTACTTCTCCAACCGCCTCATAGACTTCTTCCGTGTCCTCGAACTCACCGGCACTGCTATCCAATATATCTGCAAAGGCATGTAGCATGAAAGGACCATCTTTGGAACTCATGTCTATTATAAAATAATATCTAACAATGGCCGTACGAAAAACTTAGTGGCTTAGTGGGCCCATATATAGTTTTCATTGAAATTCCAACGTACTTATATGACTATCTAACACAATTGTATAACAAAAAATAATGTCGTTCTTTATAACCTATAGAAAACATACCTCCAACATATTTCATCAATTCTTCATCTATTAGTGGGAATTGACTTTTAATAAAGTCACCACATTGAGCCATTTTTATATGATCAGTGTGAATAACAATGGTTTGTTGTAAATATCATTTATTTATTTTAAAATTAAATGCAATTTTGCAAAATGCACTAATCGCCCGATGTCACGTCACGTCACCGAGCAAACGAATGTCAAATTCTTGTCAATCGTTGACAGTTTGACAGAGATGGGTAGTTACCATACTTAAAAAAAATAATTTTGCTCATTATCATCATACAGTTTGAATTCAGCCACTGCTGGGTAAAGGCTTCTCTTTTTTTGTGCCAATCTCCACGTTCCTGTGCCGGCGTAATCCAGGTTTTTTCCTCCGACGCCAACAATGTCGTCTGCTCGTCTCGCCGCCAGTGACCAATATTTCTTTACTTTTGAGCGAGAACCTCGTGAAAGCTAAGAAAGAGATACAAATAAAATATCACAATTTAGCGCACGAGGTTATCGAGAGCTAACATTCCACCGACGAAGAATCGGCACCAACCACTGGCTGGCTGGTTTTATAATCAACGATAGATGTGTCTGTGATCCCAACTTTAATGCAAATAATAAAATCAAATAATTTAGTTCTCTAATTTAATTTGTAGTATGTTTCTAGAGAATAATTGTTCCATTTTTCATCAAAATTATCACTTTTTTTATATTTCATAGCTGTCCAGTATTATCAATTATGGCAGCCTTGTCAAGGAAATCTTTATTGTGTAAGTTAAGGCAAGGGATTATTTGTCCGCGAACAATTTACAATAACCAATGGAACTCAACCAATAGATGAAAAAACGACACAACAACCAATGAACAGGAACAGTCATTTCTATCCGGCGGACAAAAGTCCCTCGTCTGCGCAGGCCCTTATTCTGACAATATCACATAATGGCCGCCGCAACTTGTGAATAGAATAGAATAGAAGAATAGAATAATTTATTTGTGTAAAAACATGGTACATTAAGGTCTTATAAATAGGTTTGTGAACTTACATGTTTCGATATAAAATGGCATACAAATTTTTGAACATCTTAAACATAGAATTTTATTACAACAATTATTAGTGTATATATTTATATTTTTATATGTCTAGTTAATAAAAATAACAATAATAGACTCATTTAATAAAAGAAAAATTAAATCAACTTAAAAAACTCAGAAGCCATATCTATCGGATACTTTTTTATCAAGAAATTCTTTCAAACTATAAAAACAATTGTCAACAAGCCATTTATGCAATTTGGATTTAAAATATTTTAAAGGGAGTTCTCCTAACTCTTTTGCTATGTTGTTAAAATTTTTTATTGCAGTGATTAAACTATTTTTTTGACATAATGTGCTTTGATGTGAAGGTATTCGCAATCTTGTGGGTTCTCGACGAGTGTATTTCGAATGCAGGTCATATGCTATAAAAAATTTAGAGTGTTCCTTCACAAATATACCAGCCTGCATTATGAAAAGACCTGTTAAGGTTAATAGTTTTAATTTTTTAAACAGTGGTCTACAGGATGTTAATGGACTGACACCACAAATTGCTCTTAGGCATTTTTTTTTAACAATAAATGCTTCACTTACATTTGTGGAGTTCCCCCAGAGTCCATACCTAAGTACAGAGGATACATACCCGTGGTCTGGTCAGTCGCCCTTACTGCTTAGTAAGGGCGACTGCTTCACTAGCGGTACGTCTTAAACGTTTAAGAGCAAACACAAATTGATTCAGTTTCTTGCACACTTGTTCTATATGTAATTTCCAGTTACAATACTGATCAAGAATGATTCCAAGAAATTTGTATTCACTAACTTCACTAATTTGTTGTCCTTGACAAATAACTTTAAATGTTTTTGGTTTTGAGTTGTAATTTTGAAAATTTATGTACTTGGTTTTACTAAGGTTTGCACAAAGATAATTATTTTCTAGCCATTTTAAAACTTGATTTACTGTTGTATTAAGGTTTTTTTCGTGACTTAGGTCGGATTTATTAACGATTACAGAAATATCGTCAGCAAAAAGTATGCATTGTTGTTGTAAAGCAGTGGGCAAATCATTGATATAAATAAGGAAAAGTAATGGGCCCCGTATGCTTCCCTATGGTACACCTGATTTAGTTTGACTATATTCAGAACTGAATGATGTGGACTCGTTATTTTGGTTCATTGAGCTTTTTTCTACTCTTTGTTGTCGGTTAGATAAGTAGCTAGTAATCCAGTCAATAACTATCCCTCTGATTCCGTAGTTATTGCATTTTTTTAGAAGCAGATCGTGGTTGACAAAGTCGAAAGCTTTGCTCATGTCAAAGAAGATGACAGATACTGGAATTCGTTTATCTAGTTTTTCGATTACATTTTTTATTAGAGTAAATGCTGCTAACGTTGTCGATTTACCTCTTTGAAAGCCGTTTTGTTCTTTTATAATTTGGAACTTTTCTAAATAATTTGTTAGTCTACGATGCATGACTTTCTCAAAGATTTTTGATAAATTTTATATAAGTGTAATAGGCCGGTAATTAGACAAATCTTTTATGTCACCTTTTTTAAATAAGGGTTTCACAATTGATTGCTTAAGTTTTTCTGGAAAAATCCCTTGCCAGAATGAGAGATTGATCAAGTGTTCAATAATTGGGGATATAATAGTGACACAGGATTTAACAATTTGAGTTGATATGCCGTCAAATCCAACCGATTTAGTGTTGTTGAAGGACATTATGATATTTAATACTTCGTTCTCATAACATGGATGTAAAAACATGGTTTGAGCCATATTCGGTACATCTATTGTAGATTTCTTATCTAGTGAAGGCTTGTGTTTGTTGTTATGGAATTCTTTGGGAACATTAATGAAGAAGTCATTGAAAGTTATGGCAATTTCTAAAGGTTTGTTTATAAGACTATTGTTGATTTTAATAGTTTCTATATTTGTTTTAGTATTAACGTATTCCGTTTTGTTTTTGATAATCTGCCATGTAGCTTTGCCTTTGTTTTTTGCCGCTGACATTATTTTAGAATTAATGATGTGTTTTGATCGACTAATGCATCCTTTGAAGACAGAACAATATTTTTTTTAAATTGGATGACTCATTTTCAGATTTTGATATGTATTGCCGGTATCTTAACTTTCTTTTTTGTCTACTTGATTTCCTGATTCCTGTTGTGATCCACCTCGGTGACTTACAGTTTGAGTTTATTCTTACTTTGTTGGCTGGAAAGCAGAGGTTGTAAAATAAACAAAAAGTTTCGTGAAATATATTAAAAGCTGAATTTAAGTTTTCTTGGTCATACACTTCTGACCAACTTAGAGCTGATAAACAATTTATAAATTTGTCTAGGTTATCTTTACTATAGTCTCTTGAATACATACCAACTTTTTAATCTTTTTGGTTTACTATTAAAGTTTTTTAAAGTTACGTTGTTTTCACTGCCTCTTTTAATAAAAGTTTCCGAGAGACATATCACATCTATGTAATTATTTTTCCTGTCAAAATCATCTATGCATAACCGCATAACTCTAAATTATCTTGTTGGTTTAAAAGGCCGGCTATATTCTGATGAAACAGTGTAATTGAGTCTGTTGTTATGTTGTTGTCGTTATAGAGATCATTTTTTGATTTGGCTTATAGAAAAAACATGGTTTCTTGTTGATGCGATTTGTTTTCAGCTATTTTTAAAGGTTTTTTACGCATTAAATCGAAATAATACGGTATTGTTTCTTTAACGTGGGTACTACTATTGGGGCATTTGTTATTTATTTCAATTTGAACTGTTTTCGGGGTGTTTTCATGGCGGGGGCTCAGAATGACGTACTGGATACACGACGTGGTAACCGTTTTCGAGTCGGTGTCCCTTCCAACCTGTATACTGATCTAAACGTACTCACGACAGTCAATCAAGCTATAGAAAACCCGGTGTATGCGGATCTCTCATTGCATAAGAAATACAGAGCGAGGCCAAGTTATACTGGAAATGTACAGCTCCATGTGCCGCCGTTTGCACATTCCTAACTACCTACAGAGCCTTAGTTCCCGTTAAGATATCTAGATGGCGTTTCGAATCTGTATGCTTCGAAAACAGTACTCCTCGTGTACTCGATACCGCAAGTGGTTCCCGTCTCGGGAGGTCTAACCACCGATAGCTTGGACCCTGCACCCGAAACGGAAAACAATTTTACAATAAAAAATCAAAGCCATGTCTCTACATTCAGAACATTGTGTAAAACGTGTAAATAGATCAGAAACAAAGACACCATTGTTTTAATACAATACTGGGAAGTAATTAGGAGTCTAAGGAGTTTATTATTTCAATATGCTTCATATGTGCATATTTCTTGTGATATTTCTCAACCTGAACAAATTTTTTACCATCTTCTTCTTCTAACAGATGAATGCCACCAGTGCTTGCCACCAACTGACTGCTGTCATGTTTGACATTAGCGTATTTACCGACGCAGTGTGTAAAAAATAAATTATTTTACCAACTTTTTATTACCCAATGTAGCGCTGTAGCACTTAAATTATTTTAGTATAGTTTGCATACATTAGGGCATTTATTTAAGTTCACGTTAAAAAGTTATAACAAGCCGTGAGACCGCAATGAAGCGGTAAAAAAATACTGTGCACTGTCTTCTCCCAGTTGGAAAACGCCCAAGTTGTCGACACAAAATGGATGAAAACATTGATAGCAATGTTGCCGTCTTGGCTATTTTGGATAATCAATGTAGGTAAACAAACTAGCACGTCAAACAATTCAGGGAATGTTATTTTCGAGTGATTTTGTAGACTTCTTATCAACAACTGTTGATTAATTTCCATAATATGCTTAATTTCAGCGACGCAGTATAAGCCAAATATGACTTTAACAAACTATAATCACAGCCACACTATAGGTCAAGAAGAAACAGATGCTAATGAGACCAATAAACAAAGTACGTAGACATTAGAAATATTGCCTGCTGTAATCATTAGCATTGACTATTTATTCCAGTAAGTAAAGAAACGACTTTATTGTTTCAGATGTAATTTGGACAAAAAATGCAACTCTTATGCTTTTAAGTTTGTATGAAACAAAAATGCATATGCTGGACAATCCAAAAAAAAAATCTAAAATGTGGCTGTCAATAGCAGAAGAATTGAAATCATTAAATGTTGAGGTACTTACAAGATTACTACCTACTTTGTTTATCTGTTAAAAAATACTGTCTTAATTATTTTTTTAAATGATTGTCTGATATTATAGGTGACGCCAGATCAAGTTAGGTGGAAAGTTAATGCTCTTACAAAAAAGTACAAAGACTGCATTGATAATGGACAAGGCGCAATGAGTTTCAAATATTTTAATGAGATGCATCAAATTTTGGGTAGATACAGTGATAATACTGGAACTTACAGACTAGCTTCAGGTGTAATGCAAGGCCCAGACGACAAAGACAAAAGTAAAAGAAATATCTCCCTAAAGGGTTCAACACCATTCAGAAGATTAAGGGCAGAAAGAAGAGCTAAAATAGAATTAGATAAACAATGGATAGAGTATCTAAGAAAACAAGAAGATCAGAAACAGCTGCGAGATGAAAGATATGAAAGAAATTTAAGGCTGAGACAAGAAGAATTACAATTGAGGAAAAAGGAATTAGAAATCAAACAATCATTAGCATTAAAAAAATTACAGCTCAAAGAGCAAAAACAAGATGAAATGATAAAAATTGAAAGGGAAAAATGTGCTCTCCTACGGAAACTTATAGCTGATCAAGATTTAATGAGGCAATAAACATATTTATACAAACTTCACTAAGCTATCTTTTGTACAAATAAAATTTAATGAAATAAATGTTTCCACTTCGTAAGTTTTCTATTCATGTTCTTCTAAAACTAAATGATCATTTTCATTCAGACAATAGTTATGCAAAATACATGCAGCTACAATAGTGTCAGTTATAAATGCAATATTTCTATACACAGTAAATAGTTTTATGCGTCGAAATCTTCCCTTTAATAGACTGAAGGCTTTTTCACTTAATTTCCTTGTAGATGTATGCAAGGAATTAAATTCTCTCTGCTGTGGTGTTAATCTTTTGTTTTCTCGAAATGGCGGCATAAGCCATGGTAAAGATGGATAGCTTGAGTGACCTACAAGAAAAGTATTATGTGGGAATAGGGCATTTCTGTTTTGAGATGCAGTATTGTACAATGGCGACTTCTTTAGAACTCGACCACAATTAGAAGAACCAGGTTCCCCACAAAATACATTAGTAAACCTCAAATTTGCATCAATGGTTGCTTGTAAAATTATTGAAAAGTATCCCTTAGGATTGCAATATTCTCTTGCATTTTTGGGTTTTTCTATTTTAATGTGTGTACAGTCAATAATTCCTACCATATGTGAAATTCCAGTCTTCATATGAAATGAATCACATAATAAACTTATCTCTTCAAAATTTTGGGGCCATTTAATAGCATCATTCAGTTTAGTAAGAATCCAAGCAACTACTCTCCTTATAACTCTAAATGTTGATGATATAGAAATATCAAATCTTGTTGCAATTGGAGTAAGTGGCTCTGTATTTGCAATAAATGACAGAAAAATGTAAAAGCAAAGTTTTGGTTCCAGTGGTTTTAGCCCAAATTTATGTGATGCTATGAATCCTGATTTCTCCAATTCATCTGAAACAAATCATTGTTGGATGTAGTGGGTACATAAAATTATACTCCTAGTAATATTAGTAATATCCTCCTATACAACATAGTCGCCATTGGGGGAAAAACTTAGATGAGGCTGACATAGGACCGTGGAGATTGGCACAAGAAAAGAGAGGCCTATACCCAGCAAGCAGTGGGTGAGTTCAGGCTGTGGATGATGTTGATGATACTTGAAAAAAAATATGCGCTTAGGATGTGGAATTGCGGACACTAGCCTGTTATGCAACAAGTACTTGCAAGTTTCAAATTACCAATAAGCCGGTATGCAGTATTTCTTGATAGTCTCATCCGATTTTTAAATTCAGCATCTGTCCAAGAGTCTACAATATGTAAATAATCATCTACTCGTTTCCGTCTCAGTCTTACTAAATATTGCATAAGAGGAAAAAACAATGTATCCTCCTCTTCATCACTGTTATCCTCATCTTCAGAAACATCTTGTCTTACAGAACAAACATCACTCCATTCACTAGAATCACTTCCATCGCTGCTAACTGCTGTTTCACTTAACCAAAGAACGAGTTGTTGTTTGTCCATTTTACACAACAGTATACTTTTCGTGGTATTATTTTTATTATAATTTCAATCACGCTGTTCACATTTTCTCCGAATTAATTCAAAACACAAACAGAAGGATTGTTTGTCTTCGACATCGACAAGATAAAGTTTATTTATTTTTGTGATCCGTCTGTGACTGACAAGCCACCAGTGACTGTTTTTTGACAGTGACAGACATTATAAAGTATTATTAGAAACAGAACGATTTTATGTTATACGTGGTCTAAAATCAGACTAGGTTAACCTGAAAAATCTTTTTTAGCTATGGCCCATTTGTCTGTCAAAATCATGTCAAATCAAAATAATGTCAATGTTTTTAAAATACAAATAAATTCATTCATTCATTTTTATTCTACGATAAATTAAATTGCTGAACTTTACGCTATTTAAGATTTGTGTGAATTAAAAAAACTGTTCGGTTTTGGCAATTTCATATTCGAGTGCCGCGTTCTGGTACCTAAGTGGAAAAGTGTATTTTGTTAACTGTATCAGAAGTTGTACTAATAAAATTAGTATGCTCATGCTTTATTAAGCCGGAGTTTTGCTAGGATTCCTAAAATCGTTAAAAATGGATGTGTGTGAAGGAGCTGACACATACTGTATTTTAGAAGAAGGCTAGTAATAATATAAATTGTAAAATAAACACCACAGACTTCAGGTTATTCAAAATGTATGTTTCACTTACAGCCTCACAAGATAACTTGGAGATTTGTGAAAGTAATAGTGATATAAACACTCTAAATGCAGAAGGAATTGAGGGAAAGCTAAATGATGGTTCAGATAAACCTTGTATGTATATATAAACCAATTTTTGTTATATTTTTCATTATAAATAAATTGAGATAAGGGTAAGAGAATGCATCCCTGATGCAACACAGTTTTGACTGTGTTGCATCAGGGATGCCAAAACATAACAATACAAAAATTACAGTTTTGCACTGGAGTGTTCAAATAAAAGTTTGATAAATTCTCAGGTGCAGTTTGGACATCAAATGCTACCACAACTCTATTAAAATTATATGAAAACAAATTAGAAATGTTAGAAACTCCTAAGAAGAAGACAAGGATCTGGATTGCAATATCACAAAGCCTAAGTGAATACGGCATTGAGGTATACAACAGCAACGGGGTATTATCAACTGGGTTATTTAGTTTCTAAGGCTAATCATTTAATGTTTTAGATGTCACCGGATCAAGTGAGGTGGAAAATAAATGCACTCACAAAGAAATACAAACAATGTGTTGATAGTGGGCAACATGATAAATTCAAATATTTTAAAATAATGAATGAAATTTATGCCCAATATCATGTAGATTGTGATTCATACACACTCACAGAACTGTTACATAAAAAGAAAGATGTTAACAAAATTAATGTAAGAAATGAAAACAATTTAAAACTGAGCCTTGAAAGTAAAGCTGTAATTGAAATGAGGAAAATAAGACTTGCCAATAGAATAGAAAGTGACAGAACCCAAGGGAAAATTCAATTGGAAAAACAGTGGCTAGAATACTTGCGGAGACAAGAAGAACAAAAGCAATGGAGAGATGAAATCTATGATAGAAACTTAAAATTACGTGAAGAAGAATTAGAACTGAGGAGAAAAGAGTTAGAGATAAAAGAAACACTTGAATTGAAAAAGATACAATTAAAAGAAAAAGAATATAGAGAGACATTGCAAATTGAAAGGGAAAAGTGTGAATTACTCAAAGAAATATTTAGTAAAAGGTATTAAGACAAGTTAAATAATGTGTTTTAGTTTTATTATCCAATTGGTTTTGCCCGTGTGGAGTCGTCAATTATTCTTCAGGATAAAAATTACCCTAACCTTGTCTCAGGCTCAGGTCTATACCTAATGGCATCCAAAGCCTTGTTACAGGATACATAATAAGCTTATTAGGGTGGAAGAGCCGCACGCAAAATACGCGCTTTGACGTGGAGTTGCGGACACCAGCCTGTTATACAATACAATAGGGTGGAAGAGCCAGAGTAACCTGTAAAATTAAATTTTTGATACATATTTTTATAATTAGCAGGTCAGATGAAACAATAATATGAAATAGTTATTTAATAAGGTTAAATGAACTTTTATGGCTGTATTGACCCTCTTAAGTTCATTTAACCTCATTGAATGACTTTTTCATGAAAGAATGTGGTTAAATAAACTTAAGAGGGTTGTACTGATGATTTTAATGATTATAATTCTGTAACTATATATGTGTTACTTGCGCGACTCAATTTTCATCAAGATACAACCTGACACTGACCTCCAAATTGCAAAAAACGTAAGAAAATTTGAATTTCGCGGGATACTCTGGCGCTTCCACCTTAATGGATTAGGGTGACCTTTGGGATGGCCGGAAATTGGACCCACGAACTAAAGTTATTTAATAAAAACAGTTGACGTTAAAAGTTAATCTTTTCTTTCCGTGTCGATCTATATTGTTTATTTTTAAAATTAGTGGGCAGTTTATATTCAAATTTTCAAAAATAACTGTCTCAACAAGCTAGGGGTGTATTATCGTATTATGTTCCAATTTCGATACTTAAGTGGCTATAATAAGACAAACTAGCTGATTATGACTCCAGTTTTACTTGACTCGGTTTCGGTTCTTTTTGTATTGACACATTTTAACAAATCACCTTGTTTGGTGTACTTCAATTTGTACAGTCAACCGCACGTTGGTGGTAATACTTTGGCATACCAAGCCAAACCAAGAGTTTGTGATTGTGTGCCAAGCGTGTGTGTTTGAATAAACCTCTGTCCGGCTTACTACATACCAAAAATAAATTATAGAACATAGTTGGTTCAGGTAGGGAAATTGGCATCTATTTTTATTAAGAAGTTTACGACCTAGAATTTGAAATTGCTAAGATTATTTAATTCACTTACCACGATTGGACCACGGTGGTGTTAAAAAACCATGGACAAAAAGTGATACGAAGAAAATCGACTAAAAGATTCCAGTGATAGCGGCACTATTCTCTATGGTTTAAAAAAAATCTGCTTACGTCGCAATGCTACCAACATAATGTCCCGCCGCGACGCAAAATTCTACAGAAATCTTCGTTTATTTGGGAAAAATTATAAAATTTACAGTGTATTTCAGCAATGACGGACTTGAAATCTAAGAGACATGAAAAGTCTTTGGGTTTACTCACAACGAAATTTGTGTCATTGCTGCAAAAAGCAAAGGATGGTGTTTTGGATTTGAAAGTCGTAAGTGTAGCTTGATTTGCCTCCCATTGATCTGTCAAGTGAATTTGGGCACGAAAAAGAAATATTTTAAACATTAATTGCGAATTAATTGGTGGATTAAAACATTTTCAGGCGACGAATTTGTTAGCCGTCAGACAAAAAAGAAGAATATATGATATAACTAATGTGTTGGAAGGCATCGGTTTGATTGAAAAACGAAGTAAGAATAGTATACAATGGAAGTGAGTGTATATTTTATTGTTTGTTATTGTTTTATTTCCATACCTACTGAATGTTCTCGGATGAAAGTTGTAAAATGTTACAAAAATCTATTTCAGAGGTGCAGGTCCTGATTGCAAAACGAGTGATATTGGTCAGAAAGTGATAGTTTTGAGAAGACAGATTGGGCGCCTAGAAGATCACGAAAAAGTGCTTGATAAGTGAGTGTTACTTGATATAACGATATACTTATTTTTATGAAAGAAATCAACTTATCATCATCTCTGTAATCATAATTAGGTTCTTAGGCCTAAATGAGTAAATTAATGAACCAGTGGAAATTTTTACTGAAATAAGAATGAAATTTATCATCAAACTCTTAAAGATATTGTGTAATCAAAAACACATTCCATCATAACCATATTAG
The DNA here is from genome assembly GCA_963576755.1 of Noctua janthina. Taxonomy (NCBI): domain Eukaryota; kingdom Metazoa; phylum Arthropoda; class Insecta; order Lepidoptera; family Noctuidae; genus Noctua; species Noctua janthina. The sequence goes on from OY755058.1 coordinate 5,645,201, forward strand.
TTCTTTTCCATGATCTTTATCCTACGGATTATTGAGATTTGTAAGCAAAATATATTTTAACTAAACAAAAACACATTTATTTCAGTCAGCTACATTGGATTGAACAGAGTATAAAGAATGTACTGGACGAATCGGATAATAATGACTTATGTTTTGTTTCTGACAAAGATGTCAAGCAATGTTTTGATGATAGCCAAGTTTTAGTATTAGAAGCACCTTTAGGGGCTAATTTATCAGTTGGGGCAATACCTAGTAGTAAGGTAAGGATGACTCCGTAAAGAGTCTTAAACCATTTATATTTTATTTTCTTGTAACAATGTGGCACATGTTGGTGATTATTCTTCAATCATCATATGCCTAGCCTTTTCTCAACTATGTTGGTGTTTGGGTGCCAATTTAACTGGATGCAGCTGATTATCAGTATTTTACATGGAGTGACTGCCTATTTGACTTCCACAACCCAGTTAGAACTGGGTAATACAATACCCCATGGTAAGACTGGTTGTCATACTTTCGGGCCACTGACAACCTGCATCAACTGTCAAAGATTTACAACAAATAGCCAGGACCAATGACTTAACATCCATGTCACGGAGGGAACTACATGTAATGGGTGGTGACCCATCCATCCACGGTCCAACCTATTCAAACACGGCTTAACCTGAAGATCGAACCAATCGGCTGTTTTTATTTTGCCACAAGGCCTTCGGTGATTATTCTTCTAATAATAGATTAAGTAAAATGCACAGTATCGTTTGGAAGAGTGACGTCTCGCGGTGCCGCGAGCGGCCGCGCGGTCATCCCGAATCTTTCAAACATATATGCATTTTCATGCATTTTCTAAAGAGATAAAGCATAAAATGGTGTAAACTGAAAGTGCGCTGCTGACTGCTGCCACTTCGAATAATATAATGTCGACCTAAAATAAACGTTTTTGTAAAATTTTCTTATCACAGACTGAGGAGGCCTGTGTCCCAGCCGTGAGACCATTATAGGCTGCTAATGATGTATATAACATCATTCCCATTTTTCTGAAGCCAAGTGACAAGTACAGAATGTGTTTTCCATTTATCCCACATTAATGTCTATTATTTGCATGATTATGATGTATTTTCTTTGCAGAGTAAACCGAGATATTCAAACCTGAGTGATAGACAAGCTGGGATGATAAAACACAGCAGAAATGTAAATGCACATGTTTTTTTCTAATTAGTAAATACAATTTCCAGATAGTAATTGAAAAATGATATGCATTTTGTACTGGTAGTCAGACTTTTGGGCCATTGACTACCTGTAACGACTGTCACAAATCTATAAATGACAGCCTTGGACAAACGGCATAACTAAGCACGGTGAAAACTCAGTATGCCATTGGGTGGTCATCCCTCCTCAGACCGACCTTGGCAAACTCTGTTTTACCTTGAAGATCTACCTCTGGCGGCCGTTAATATTTAGCCATGAGCTCCATACCACAATATTTATAGTGAGATTTATGTTGTTGACCAAAGCAAAAATAATATCATGGGTGGCAAAGTGTTACTCAATTAGGGTGCAGGTTTGGAGTTATTATTATTAGACATAATGACAATTGGACCTACTTATGCAAGACTGAACCAATCCACACACATGCCAAAATCGAGAGAAGTATACAGAAAGCTTTCATAATGCACCTTCTATCGACCCTGTAAAGATCATACTAATCTGACAATTTTGACAGAACAAAACATTTCTATGACAAAATTATCAACCCACATATCAACAGTTGTTCAATAAACTAACGAGATCCATGTCCCATGGTGACCCGAAAATCTAGAAAATCATTGAAATAGTTTTTTTTCATAAGGATCCATACCACATGGTCCCTTGTAAAATATATTTTTTAATCAATTATGTATAACCATGCGGGTTGGTTCTTGTTTGCATATTAAAAATGGCATAATACTATATTTTTACAAAGACTCACATTACTTGGTTCCTTGTTGTTAAAACTCTATTTATAACATCTAAGAAGTCATGTCCTTTGAAACTGTGTTATTTAATGAACTTCTTGATAAAATTATTTATTCAAGTCAGTGATACTACGTACATTTTTGTAATTCACTAGTTTTTCTAGATTCAATTAATGTTGTCCTTTTTTTTCTTTTTTTTAGGTTTATATAAGTATATTGTGTTATAAATATATTTACATTATATACAGTCTACAAATAGAACTAAACTAATGATAAAAATAAGACTAAAAGTAAGAAAATACAAACATCTAAACAACGACGACAATAGGACACTTAGGCGTCAAAGTACTCCTCCGCATCGCTGTCATCTGGAAGCGTGCCCAGAAGACTGGCAGCATTGCCACGCTGAATGCCAATGCTAATTCTTTGGCCAAAGAAAGAGCCAGCCCTCTGGTCACGCGAAGTGTCGACCAGTCGGCGAGAGATTTCCTTAAAAAGGAGACGCGCACTAGGGCCCCATGACCCGAGCGTTTCGACCCCAAACGGCTCAAAACTGTAGTTACCAATAAGGTTACAGTATTTGCGCCGCTTGAGGATCTCAGCAGCCGCAGCAGCAACGCCTGCACAGCCCGCCGTGCTAGCAAGGTGAGATGGCGCAAGGATGTCGACACAGGTTGCGTCCCACACCAAAGGCCTACCCACCTTCCAAGGCACTAACGTCGTGTCGTCTGGTCTCTTGCCATCGTCATGTACCAAGCCGTTTGGTTCTAAAACCGCTGGTACGCCGGCGCTGGCAAGGGCTCGACGAATAATGTCGTTCATGCTGGCGTGCCGTGCAATGCGACCTGCGCTCCTGTATCAGGACAGGCCATGGTGTCCGAGGCTGTCGACAGCTTCACCACAGTGATACCGATGAGGGGCAACACAAGGTGCGCCTAAGCGTAGACTCGTAGTGACCCGGAACGTCATCCATCATAGTGCCAATGGTGGATGACGGAAGTGCCTGAAGCCACAACCCCGACTCCCATTCCCCCATGGCCAGCAGACGGGCACGCTCCACAGTATTGAATGACGTGTTTAAAAGGGTATTCCGTACAATGCTGCAGAGCGGCACGTCCCACTGCCTCTGGGAGGACAGGTTGTCGGGCAAATCCGTATTGGGACAAGCCGTTTTCCAAGCGTTTAACGCATCGGTCAAATACGGCACCTCAAAATCTACCAGTGAGGACGACAGAATATCCCTGGTTAATTTTTCGGTACCGTAGACCGAGGAGAGGAAGGCTGGTAAACTTATACTTTAAATTTTGCGGACGCCGAGACCACCCAAGCGAATGGGAAGTGTAAGACTGTATTCACATCACCTCCCAGGGTTCCATCATCCAAATACCATACGTTGAATTTAGAATTTAGCTGCCAAATAATTGGATTAATAGCTAAACTAAAAATGGCTGGCCCAAGAGGGTCACCCTGTTGGCATCCAACGGCTGATTCCAAAAGTTTGTCTTTATAGAGTAATTTTGATGGGTTCCTGTAGCATTAGTAAAGAAAACTGTAAATTTTGGGTATTTCTTTTTGAACCTCTGTCAACAAGGTGTCCCTGTTTACGGAGTTGAAAGCATTTTTAATGTCAACCTTAAGGATGACCTCACCCTTATCACTAATAAGGTGTGGACAGTGCGTGTACCGCAGCCTCACAGCCTCGTTTGGACCCGAAACCAAGCTGAAGGGGCTGGAATTTGCTGGCCAGTGTTTCACTGTAAAAGGCGCAGCAAATTTTGGCTGCGATATGACGGTAAGTTGACCCTACGGCAATGGGACGAATGCCGCCATCCTTCTTGCGCAGGGCGCAAAGATTGGCCCCATTAGAAATTATGGTTAAAAAGGATGATATATTCAAAATTTACATGAAAACTAATTTGAATGAAGGTTTTAAGGTAGTGGATATTAAAAAAAGTGTTCATGGGAGACATTGTTTTGTTACAAAAGAAACAATGGAGCCACTTTGGCCAACAGGGAAACCAGTCCCTGACGCTAAATTGCAGGATTTAAAAAGCATGCTGCACCTAATTCCGCAAAACTCGCACAATTTCTATGTAAAGCTCATTGGAAACCCAGACCTAGAAGACGGATCTTGAAGGTTTTTCCGGACAACCTGATTTTGAAGTTGAAGATTAATTAAAAGTTAAGATTAGTAATTTGATACATAAGAATTTAAGATTTGATTCTATTTTTCAATAAAATTTTTAAAAGAAGTATAAGATTTTATAATTTTTTTCTGTAAAATTATGGCATGGTAATAAATTAACAAGGGACCAACCCACACACAGATAGTTTTGCAAAAAGGAACCAATGCGTTTTTTTATAAATAACTATTAAAAATTTTAATGATTTTCATCAATATTATATTTGTATACATAGAACAAATCATGTTTTTCAATATTCTAAATAAACTTTTTGCAAAATAACAAACAATTTCATTTTATACACAATTTTGACAAAAACGGCTTTATCTCAAAACTATCATTGTGTGGGTTGATTCCGTCTTGCATAAGTAGGTCCAATTGTGATTTTAAGTGGAACTGATCATATTCCTTTTTTTAAATTCAATGCAATACAACTCATTGCAAAGGCTTTTGTCCTGTGTTTGCTGCAACCGATGAATCAAAATGATCCCACTGTTTGTATGAAGTTATTATAGTTGTGTACTTAAGTTTAATCCCCTGTAAATACCATACTCACTAAAAGATTTGTACCATGCTTTGTAATGATTTTGTAATTAATGAATTTGTTTCTGTTTCAGGATCAAGATCAGCATTATTTTTTACATTTAAAATCAACAGAATCCATTGGAGTTATACTTTTAAGTGATAGTGAAAAGGTATGTCCAATTCAAAATATTTTGTTATTATTTAAAAACTTGACACTGACATATTGTTTACCATTGTCTCCACTCTAGAACCACAGTAAAAGTAAAAATGTTTATTGACAATATACACACAAGAACAAGCCTGACATACAAATCCCAACAATCTTGTGTCTACTAATACAATATTATAATCACATATGGCTAACCTGGAACTAAAGTGGTCTATGATACAAAATAAACATTTTCTGTTTTCGAACGAAACACGTTTGAAGTCTCTATGTACTTATGAATGTATGTTAAGTTGCTATTAAACATTTATACGATAGTTAAATGCATAACTTGGTTATCCATATGTAATTTTAGTGATAATTAGGGGTAAAAGTAACAAAAAAATATTAAAAATAAGGAAAATTGGTATTGGGTATGTTACATAGACCACTTTAGTTCTAGGCTAGCCATATGTAGTTGTAAATACCTGGCATGCGATTGTTTTAGCTTGATTCACACTGACCTCCGCACTAGTGAAAACTGTATCACGGTAGGTCAGTCTTCCTCGTTCACAAACACACACACTTCTACAAAATAATTGGCTATAGTTTGCATTTAACTCCTAAATAAAAAACTGATTTACGAGTATGGCTATAAGAATTCAGATACTTAGTGGGTATGATTTGATGACATAAAAACGTGGGTAATTCTAAAATATTAAAAGTATATGCAAAAACTGTTGCAGTGGTATGCAATGCTGCTGTTGTTATATGAGACACTAGCCGACCGTTCGCTTTGCTCGGTGACGGATTTTCATACAAGCTTTAAACCCCCTATTTCATCTGCTTAAAGAGGTTGAATTTTTCAACATTCTTTCTAAGCGTACGCCTACGTCATAATTTGAGCTGTGTGAACAGCGTAACAGTCAGGACAAATGATTCTATGTGTAGAAGATTGATGGATGGGGGCGAACTGCTAATCTGAGTTCCATATAGGGCGCAAATAGTGACCTAAGTTATACACTTTCAATATTGTCTCTAGCAGTTGCCAAAACCAATTGTCTATGCTGCTGCACTCATCACAACTCATTAAAGCGGTCGGTCTATATTGACCGGTTTAATGAGTCCTCGCGAAGGTATCAATATAAATGGAATATTCTGAAGGTTGATCACATATTGGTTCAATTATTATGGTATAAGAATAAGAATAGCCAAACTTAAGTGGCAGTGGGCAGGGCATATTGTTCACAGAACGGATGGCCGATGGGGCCGAAAACTCCGGGAGTGGCGACCGCGAACCGGAAGACTTTGCGTTGGAAGGCCTCCCACTAGGTGGACCGTTGACCTGGTAAAGGTTGCAGGGATCCGCTGGATGCGAGACGCACGGAACCGGTCAATGTGGCGACACTTGGGGGAGGCCATGTCCAGTAGTGGACGTCTTTCGGGTGAAATGATGATTATGATTATCGTAATACCTACGTGGATTATGGTTATTTTAAAGTAAATAACCTGTGGGATATTGTTAGGACTTTGTGGATGCTTAATGTGCCTTTGATGGGGCAAGGCGGAGGACTCACTAAAGCAGTGTCTATAGGACATAGTCAAAGGCAGTTTTTTAACATATTTTGTTTTGTTACAGGAAACAGACGAAGACGCAAGTATGAATGACCAAGAAGTACAGAAATACACTGAAAGCACATGTGGAAATATACACAACAATAGTGAGTATATCTTGCTGTTTTGTAACAATCATCATCATCATTTCAGCCCAAAGACGTCCACTGCTTGACATAGGCCTCCCCCAAGTGTCGCCCTCGCCACATTGACCGGTCCCGTGCGTCTCGCACCCAGCGGATCCCTGCAACCTTTACCAGGTCATCGGTCCACCTAGTGGGAGGCCTTACAACGCAACGTCTTCCAGTTCGCGGTCGCCACTATTTGTAACAATGAATTATTTTTATTTGAGTTTGCCTCATTGGTTCAGTTTTTGCAATCACTGCTGTTGAGCATGAGGTCTTGAGCTCAATTAATCTGTGATTTTTTTAGCACTACGATTGATGGCAATAAACTCGCCTTCTAATACCTACATAGGACTCAGATGTAACTGTTGAAAATAATGTGAGTGTACTATTAGGATGCACCACATCTGCCTAACCCTTAGGTCATTACAGGCATGATGTTATGTTATGAGAATTATAACGACAAGAAAGCATTAACCATCGTTATTATATTATTATTTGATTAACCTAATTAATTCTGAATTAATAATTTGAAGTGTCCTGGTGTTCAAAATTTTATAAGATTTTTGCAAATAAAAATTTGAATTTCGAGTGCTGTATTGAAATAGAGTTCAATTATAATTTAGAAACGGGATATATCATGGAAACTTATCCTATGCCACTAAACAGATTATTTTTCTGCTCCATGAGTGCTTATCAGTAATTCTCATGCAGCTCATGAAGGTCCAAACTTATTATATTTTAACTTCCAGATTACCTGCTACGGCTGAGTCCACCAGTCACTAAATACGACTTCTCCTTTTCTCTCCACGGATCAGAAGGATTGTGCGACTTATATGACATCCCATGTTAACTATAGTGTAATAGGCCTTTTTATACCTTTGTTTTGAAAGACATTTTTATTAAGTACTCTATTTTTGATCATGTTGAAGTTTATTGTATACTAAATTGTAAATAAATTGTGTAAATATGGAAAATCGTTTCGGAATTATGAAAGGACAGAAATAAATGATAAATTTATTTGTAAACAAAGTATTTGTTTTATTTCCTAGTTTTAACTGTTGGCACGAATCTGTCGAGAACACCAAACGATTGCTTCTTTGTATTTTGGGCTTCTGGTAGATTGAGTAATTTCTGTGCTTCTTTTGCTTGCTCGATGAATTCCTGAAAAGTAAAAGGACGAATTGTTATTATGTAATAAGATTGTATGTTTTTACGCGGGCCTTCAAGGCCGATGTTAATAAATCACTCGACCGACCCGATCGATCGATCGACTTTTAAGTCGGCATGGTGGCACATTAAAATCCACTTTACCTTTCTAGCTACTTGTTTTATAATCTTCTTTCTTGCTATCTGCGTCTTGCCTTTCTTCTTATGCCTGGGAGTGAAGTCCATTTTCTTAGGTTTGAGGTACTGAAATAAAAATATAGGAAATAATTACAAACTTAAAAGGGTAATTACAATGTATTATTTACTAGCTGTTGCCCGCGACTTCCGTCCGCGTAACATTTTATAGCCTATAGGCTATACATAACCTTCCTCGATAAATGGGCTATCCAACACTAAAAGAATTTTTCAAATCGAACTAGTAGTTCCTGAGATAGTAGATAGTTGCTTTATAATATTAGTATAGATAGATAAAACTGTGTAGTTTACGACTTTGTCTACGATGAATGAATGACCTTGACAAGGTTCACGGTCAAGATGAATTAGGGTCACCCACTAATCTGTTAACACAGTTCAGAGTTATACTAAAAGAGATGAAAATCTCAAGTTATTTATCTAGGACGTCTTGTTATTGAGTTGTTTGAAAAAAAAACATCGAAAAAAGGATTTTAGCTTCATGCTCTATGACGATAATTAGACAAAGGTCAATTGAGGTAGTCCTATAGGTATACAAGGGGCCAAAGAAAATTCGTTATTTTTGACCTAGGAATCCTAGTTTTTGAGATATTAGCGAAAAATTAAAAAAGAGAATTCCAAGTTATGCCAAACGTACAACAGTGGTAATTATATTCCCTGTATGAGAGGAGGTCGAGTATCTCTTTGAACTTTATTACACTCCTGGCTACTAGTAGGTACTGCATGATTTTGATTGTTGCATCATCTTCATGACGTATACCCGGCTATAAACCAGCTGAGCTTGTTCGTCGAAACCAAGCAACCATCTGCTCTTACGAACTTACCAAAAGTTTCTTCTTCGCCTCCATCTGTTCTTGCATGGAGGGCACGTCAACTTCAGTGATATCAAACGGATTGAGTGTGATAAGTTCCGCAGGGATCTTGTCCAGTAACGATTTGACCTCGGCCTCCTTTCGTTGTTTCTTGTTCTGGAACGGATTGCTTTCCAACGCATCAAAGTTTGGCTCACCACTGCCTGTAATAAGAAAGAAGGTTATCCTTGAAAGGCCATAAAATAACATCATAACTGTATTTTCCAAAGCCAGAGGTATTCAGTAAACCCTCATTCCGACGTTTACGGTTTTAGTCTCATGTAATAAGGAGTGAGCCTATTGCTATCAACCAGGTACTACTCCAGACTAGGCTGCTACTGAGAATTACATGATGAAAACACTCAATAACATTTTGTCCAACCTGGGAATCAAATCCAGGACCTCATGCTCAGCAGTAGCTCTTCTAACTACAGAAGTAAATATCCTTAAAAGAATTACTATTTTAGGCAGAATGGTAGTTGATCTTTCAGTATTTGGAGAGAGGCCAAAAATACTATTACATTTTACTAGGGAAAGTACGACTGTGAAACTTACCTGGTACAATAATACTTGTAAATCCATTGCTAGTTCCAACTCCTAATACATCTTCATATGGACAAAATTTGAAGTTATTTATAGTTTTTGCCATCCTATGCCTCAAGTATGGTTTCTCTGTTGTTTGTGAGCAGCAGTTACTGAAAAACAAAACACGGTATTGAGTGAAATTAATTTAATTTCAATTTTCATGGTGGTAGGTCCTCAAACTATCTTTTGTTCAACATCTAAGAAACATACTTGTATATCTCTACGACTTCATCTAGCCCGACAGCAAGCATGTCCTTCTGGGAGAACTCTAGGTCCACCGGGGCACTCCTCAGCCTGTAGTCTTGTACAGGTCCATCTAGGTTCCTAATGTCCCAGATTTTCATACTCCTGTCCACTCCTGATGTGGCCATGTACCTGTCAATTAATCGAAATTATTTAACTAAACAAAACATTAGGGCGTAAATATGTCCAATTACAAGATTGTAAATAGTAATGCAATATTTTTGTGTCTATAAATTTAGTCAATCTAAAAGTTGTATGACCAAGTCAAAAGAATTTACGTGAGTTGTATGATCATTTGAAAGAAAAATAATAAGCATGATACATACATTCCCCTGTTATCCACAGCAATAGCAGTCAGCGGTGTCTTATGGCACAATATCTTTGCCAACGGTTCCTTGATAGTGGGTGACCAGAGTGATACAACTCCTTTAGAGTTCCCTATGCATAGGGTGGCATTGTATGGGTTCTGTGCCATGACTGCTGTTCTGCCCAAGTGGTTGTTGTAGTGCCCCACCACTTCTCCAATGGAAATATCTAGCCATGTCATGAAGCCAAATTCATTCTGGAAATAAGATAAAAATGCTATAAGTAAGGAATATTTCTCACTAATCATTACTTTTTTAAAAAGATTGCTTGAGCCCTATAAGCTTCTATAATGTTCCTACTGCTAGCTGCTCTGCGGCAGTGGCCAGTGAGCTGTAATTCACCATGCAGTGCCACTCGTGTTGATGTATGTTTTATGGAAAACTAGTAACGGAAGGAATATTTGTGCTAATACTTACAACAGCAGCTAGCAAAAAGTGGTAAGGTAGGAATTCCATCCTCAAAATCTTATCCATTTTCTTGACACAGTGTATCTCAGTCCCTGTGTTGTCATACATGTACAGCCACTCCTTTTGAGCAGCTGCTACCATTGTTTCTGTGTGCAACCAACTGCAAAATAAAGTACAGGTGGAATATTTTTTTTTTAAGTAAAATTACAAGTATGAATGAAAACAGGAGGAGAAGGGTTATGAATATAAAACTTTGATAGGTCACATTGAATGTTGAACAAGGATGCTGTGGATGGTATGTTCACAAGATATTTCATCATCATTCTCTTGCCCTTGTTCCAATTCATTTGGGGTTGGCGCAGCATGTCTTCTTCTTCCATACTTCTCAATTACTCATCTCATCAGACACCTCTATTCGTGCCATATCATCCTTCACACAGTCCATCCATCGTTTCTTTGGTCTTTCTCTACTCTTATACCCATCCACAGTCATACTCAACTTTCCTCAGAACATTTTCCTCATTCCTCCGCATCACACGACAACCAATTACCACACAACTTTGCAATCACTGGCGCCACTTTCAGACTTCCTCTTGTGTACTTATTTCTTATTTTATCCATTTGCATAACATCACACATCCCCCTTAGCATTCTCATTTCAGCTACATGAAAATGCCTTTCATTCATTCCTTTTGTGGCCCAACATTCTGATCCATAGAAGACAGCAGGTCTAACCATTGTTTTATAAAACTTCCCCTTAATTTTAAGGGGAATGCAAGAGTCACATATTGTTCCCAAGATATCTGATTGGCGGAAATGAAGTAGGTTGTCAAGTGTAAAAGATTATGGCTCTGTCTCTCATAGAGAGGAGGCCTGTCTATATCCGAGCAGCTGGAATGTAATAAGCTAATTATGTACTGTAAAAATACTACAAGTTTACCTGACATCATGGATAGACTCCATAACATTAATTTCAAAATGCAACTTCTTAGTGACCCAGTCAAAAGCAGCCAAGTGTCCCTTCTTGCTGCCCAACAGTAGATGTCTTCCATTCCTAGAGTACTTAGTCCGGTAGGGTCCAAAGTCTAGGTTCAGTTCGAAAATCTTGGATGCAGCAGATATGTCAACATTCTCTGCTATAACCTTCTGCGATATAGCTGTTGTTTTACTGTCCTCATCTACTTCTAGGCCCCTGAAATGTTTAGAATGAGTAAGATAAAATATAAGGAATTTGCACATGCATTTCGTACAAACTTCGTTTTTATTGCCATTTTGCATAAGGAGGTAAATATTATTTGGCATTAAAAAGACTATAATTGACAAGAGGGCTTGCTGTCAACCACCACCTAACCCATGTAACTGATCAGCAAGGTTTTGGTTATACTGAATCTTACTGATTATAAGTTAATGACTAAAAACACTGCTTGAAAGTTGAAATAAAAGTTATAAGAACTCTTTTATACCCATGGTCCTCTGTCAACAATATTTCAGATCTGGCTGCTTGTTCTTGGGCATAAGTAAACTTTCTCTCCCTTTTCCTTAATTTCTCGGCATGTAGTGGATGTCTCACACCTTTGCCAACACCTTCGCCACGGGAATGTGCTTCTAACTTCTCTGGATCTATGGGTGCTTTTCCTTCAAATTTTTTATTGGGTTTACGTTTTTGGACAGGTTTTCTGTCATGTCCTCTGTGGCTCTGAAATTAAATATTTATTTTGGTACAGAAAAGCAAAGGATTGTGAAGAACAAAGCTAACCTTATAACCTACACTGTTTACATATAAAACTAAAAAAAAAGTTTACCTTGAATTTGTGTGTTTTTAGCAGACCTGGAGTTATCTTAATGTTGTATACTTCCACATCTTGATTCTGTTTTTCAGTCTTTTGGTCTGGTTTTTTGTCTTCGGTATCAAAATACCGTTGAGGTGCTTTCTGTAAATAGCAAGTTAGGATTTACCCAATTCTATGTTAAATTATTGGGATCAACACGTGAGATAGTTAAAATTATTTTACCTTTTTAGGATTCTTCATTGTTTTCTAATTAATTCTTAAATTGCAAATAAAGATCTTTTTATTTCAGAATCTTTTATTTTTGTTCTTCACGTGTTAAAACTATTTTGACAGCAGAACATGCGCGTTTGACAATTTTGACATTGACGGACCAACCCATTTTACCACAGATTATGTTATTGGAAGTTCCAGTTATTTATTAGACTTTAGCATTTGCTATAGTCGATTAGTATGGAAACGATGGATAACGAGAGCTGATTCTCAAATTGAAATAATCTTTGGCCATTTTATTGGAAAGCTAGCTTTTTATTGAGACAACGGTGCGTCCGTGTCCTAAGTTAGTAACTTTTGAAAATATGTAGTAATGCAGTTGGGGAGAGTTTATTGAAAGCAAAGCTTAACCCTTAGCCTACCAGACAACAATGTCCGTCACAGCACAGGCCGCTGAAACATTCGCAACAAACCCACCTTAACATGATTAGAAAAAACGAAAATTTTATCAGCCTGTTCTAATTTAGGAACACATGGAGAATTTCTTGTTGTCGACATTCCTCAGTGTCGGACACCTAACAGTTAGTTGGAATAACGTTATCTGTCGTAAAATATTCACTGATGACTCTGTTCTGCCTACCAGAAACCAATGCGTAGCGCAACTTGCGCATTAGGTAAGTATAACTTATAGAACTGTAAATAGATAGTCTGTATTTAATAATTGAATTTCAGTGTGAACTGAAACCGAGATAACAGACCAAAATATAACTGTAAAAGTATCTCATTATAGGCAACTAGTAAGGAAGGAGGGAATATGGTAAAAGATAACTGATAATAGATATTTGACAAAATTATATTAACCACTAGCTGTTGTCCAGGAACTTGGTCCGCATGAAATTATTATAAAAATATTACTTGCCTATTTGAATCAGATTTTGTTAACAATTTCAAGGATTTTATTTTTTATGCACGGAACCCTAATACTTTTTTATTTTTGGAGGTATCGTATACCCAGTACTAACTGTGTTGTGGAGGTCAAATAGGCAGGCGCTCCATGTAAAATACTGGTATTCAGCTGCATCCGGTTAGACTGGAAGCCGACCCCAACATAGTTGGGACAAGGCTAAGCAGATGATGATGATGACCCTAATACTTTTTCTAGCCTAAGTTACTCCTTATAACATCAGCTACCTTTTAGTAAAGTTAGTAGTTAGTTTAGTAGTCCCGTCAAAATCGGGCCAGCCGTTTTGGAGATTAGTCTGAACAGACAGAAAAAAAAGAGACATTTAAAAAAAAAATGTTTGTTATAAGTACCTACCGTACATATACTTACATATGCAGTCTGCAAAATGCTGTTATTTTGAAATTACAAACAGACACTTCAATTTTATTTGTTTGTATTGTACAGATGAAAGTATTTTTTGCATGACTGTGACCGTATCTACCTACCGACTATGTACTTTGGTTGTACGGGTTATACCTACATACCTTCCTATTAACTATCGTTAAGGAAAATAAAAACCACTGAAATAATCTTGGTATTTATTATTTTTATTCTCTTTAACAACACATACTCAATATTTTACAGAAACGTATATGACAATCAGAGTAGTAACATAGTAATAGGTTTTAGTATATAAATGCGAATATTTATAATTCCTGTGTACCAATGTGATACCGTCAAAACAAAAGATTTTGATATAAAGTCTTTATTTCAGATTAATTAACAAAAACGAGATTTGTGTCTAAAACGATAAAATGGCGCATGTTCTTGTGTAAAGCGCATTAACTAAATTTATTGCAAATTAACATTAACTTGAGTTAATTAAGCTATCACATATTCCGTAAAGTTAACAATAAATAAGTAACACGTAACATAATCACAGCAAAGTGAACATTGGCTAACAAAGAAAGTAGGTATTCATTTATCCCTAAAATCGATTATCAATTAGTGACTGAATTATTAACTTACACGATCTAATGAGATCTCATTATTTCCTAATACAAATAAAAACGTCCCTATGACGTGACAACTATCGTTATTCACAATTTTATTTACAAACTGACTAGAAAGTCCTCTAAGGAGTTATTTTTTTTTTGTTTACATCGTTCATATTTCTATCTCATTAATTTAGTCTTAATAGGTCAGCGTTCGGGAGCTGCTGCGACTCTGAAGCATTTGGCACATTCCCAGCAATCTCAACTTGTTAAGACAGATTAACAGTGTTCACTTATGTATTATTTTAGTTTCTTCTGCTTGATAAAAATCTGAGTTTGCATCTGAAATTATAAATTTTCTAATTAGACCACCGTTCAGCGGCTGGCCAATTAAATTATATATTTATTTATATCCAAATGAAAGTAGGTACAATATTTACACAATTGATTTTTATGCGTTTGTGAGACTAAAATCGCTTACATACAATAGTATAAATTTCTCACCTAACAATTAATTTAATTTTAAGCATATGAGTAACAGTGTTTAAAATTTATTTAATGTCTATTATAGTCCAGCTTACAGATAAAAGTCGAACGAATCTTCGAGTGTTATGGTGATGTCATAAAGAAGTCACACATCGTATACAACGGTTTACAAAAGACATCGTTACCTAATACTTAGTAGAACACAAATACCTGTCCGGATGACCACACGGGACGCGGACACGCTGTACAGTTATACATATCACGAAACTATTTAGTCCCTCACATAATATCATGCAGTCAAAGTCTTTGTCTAATATCTTTGGTGAGTAGCTCCGATTCTGCTTCCGCACTACCACGAACACTAAATTGTACTAAATTCAAGTAGTCTGTATCACTGATAAGCTCCGCCGATGGCACTCAAGTTGGTCAACTACAGATCACTGTCGCTCCGACTCGGCGGCGCTCTGTGAACCTTATATGGGTGTGGGGAGCACTGTGAAGTCCTGAAGCGCATTTTTCACTGTCTCGTAGATGGGTCGGTTCTCGTCGGGGCAGTAGCCGTCGGGCGAGCACAGCGTCTGCAGCTTGGTGAGGTACGAGTCGAAGTTGTCGTGCGCCGGCTTGTCGCCGGGCACGGGCGGGGGCGGCGCGCCGGGCGGTCCGGCCGGCGCCGGCGCCGTGCCGCCGCCCGGAATGCGCACGTGCTCCAGCAGCGTGATCACGTTATTCCGCAGACTCTCGTAGTACTCATTCAAGTTATTGTTACGTGATATTAAAGTCTGGTTCTCCTGAAATAGCAAACAACATTTCAAAATCCCAAATCTACCGTCCCACACCTCAAGCAAAACGGGCAAATCATAATTTTGGACTTGAGTGGCTGCTGATAACGATAGTGGTACCAAATTATAAAAAGGTGTTGGTACTCACAAATGTGTGATGTGTTAGTAGCACTCAAAGTTGGATGTTTCGAGCCATGACAGTACCATCTAAGTTATCAGACAAAAATTTTGGGTTAAAAATTTTCATGAGGTGAATGAAGTTTTTTTAGCTCATGGTTGTATCTATTCTGGGGCGCCGAAAAGCCAAGAATTTGAAACAAAAATAAAAATTAATTGTTAGTTAAAATGTTATGAGTGGCGACCTTCATACGGTCTTTGAATTAATTTTGTATGTTACTTACCCTATCTCCATGTGAAAGATGCGTCTCCATAGCGTTGATATCTGATTTGAGCCGCATCATCTGCGACTCTACGCGCGCGTTCTCTCGCTGCAGTTCCGTAATCTCCTGTTCGAGGGTCATCAGATCCTCGCCGTTCCCCGTCTGCATATTCATCTCCATCCCTGAATTCCAGAACATTATCTGTAGTAAGTTTGTGGATCTTAATCATATGATTTTTTTGCAGAAGAAAATTTCAGGTCCCTATCGGGGAGAATATTTACTTTGTAAATCTTTGTTTTGCTCGATAAATACAAAGGGAAGGCTTGAAAAGATTTAGCAATAAAGTAAAATACACACCTGTATAAGGCTTTGGGTATAACGGCGTGATATCGTCCGGGTATTTCGGCTTTTTTGGTTGCGGTGTGGGCGTCGCGGCTCCTGCCACCGGGCATCCAGACAGCGAGCGGTGAGTTAGGAACGAGCCGTTGATGTGTCCCGATCCGTCGCAGCCGGGCGTCGGGCAGTTCACTCCGTCGAACTTTATAGCCGACGCCGCCGCCGCCACCGCCGCTTTGTGTTGCTCCACTGTTCCACCACTTTCGAGCACTCGCATTTTGTTGCGGTTAGCGATCGGGCACCCCGAGGCACTGCGGAACAAAAACCAAGGACATTAATACACAAACTTTTCTCCATATGCACACACTACTATATCTACTATCTACACTCTACAGCAAACATCTACTTTCCACTGAGAATCAGTCTTACCTTCGATGTGATAAGAATTTCCCTGTAGCGTGTCCAGATCCGTCACAGCCCGGTATAGGGCATCTAAGCAGCGTGGAAATAACCAAGAAACTTATTGGATTACAGAAGAAATGCGGTTTTCTCTAAATACTTCTTACAATAGTTAGAACTGAGTTGGAAGGTCAGAGGTATGAAAGCTATGCACGTGTTTGTTGTGGAACTCCTAGAAATTCAATGCCGCACATAAATTACGACAATACATTGAATGTAATTAGTTGGAGCCAGCTCAAATGTCGAGTGTCGTATTACTATCTGCGATTACAATAGTATAACTGCAGTAAATTACTTACTCGTGTAAGCAGTTTTCTGTTAAGCAAGTAAGTTTTCTACTGTCATACTTATTTTTACTAACTCTCTAGGTATTAGTCAAAGGTTATTCTAAAAATAGAAGTGTTAGAGTGTTAGGATAGAAAATAAGTAAACCATATTAATTTGACTAAACTTGTTTCATTCGAACTGGTCCTGACAGAATACCCCAGATGTCTAAACGTTAATTAGAGGCTTTATTTACTCGACCACGACTATAATTTAGATAAGTTAATGTTAAATTGCACCCAGCACCATTACACAAATCAGTTGACCAAATGGTGAACTCACCTCAGTGGCTCGGAGTCCTGTCCGTCTCTAGGCTTGCTCTTGGGCTTGTTAGCTCTGGGGCAGCCAGAGAGGGAGCGGTGCGAGGAGTAGTTGCCGGTGACGTGTCCGGAGCCGTCGCAGCCGGGCGTGGGACACTTGAGCTCCTGCGAATGCGGCTGGAGCTGCGACCGGTCGGCGCGCGGACAACCGGACAGGCTGCACATAAACAGACTGCTTACAATGGCGTGTCGGCGCAGCGTACTGTAGCTTGCAGCGGCTCGCATAGTGGACACTGGACATGGCATGCGCTGGATTCTTGTTCACAGACACACATTGGAAGCCATCTAGCCCTAGATTGTGGGACTAAACCTTGCTGGGCTGGATGCATTTTACTAGAGGATTCGAGTCAAATCTTTTATTTCAAGATGGTAACTTCAAACATCTGAAGTGACTGAAACGACGATAGACTTGTACAAGTCTGGTTGTTTAATAATTTCTGTGAGTTATGGTAAATGGCGTAGATGTCTCTTGGAGACTTTGTTGTAAGTAATTCGGTGAACACATAGAACAGACGTTGTGAACGAGGTCCTTAATAAACTGGTATATTGTAAGAAGATTCTTTTGTACAGCGTATAAAGTCATCAATACACAAATAATATGGTCTCAATTCGCTTTAGTATCAAATTGTGGCCGTATTAGGACAACTAGAACTGGTTCCGCGATTATATTTTTGTAATATGTATGTGTGGTGGGGCTATGTTTTAACTAACTAGGTTTTTTTTACATAAGTACTTGATAGATACTTGTTGCTATAATATAAGCACTTCTTAGGTCTGTTAGAATATTTTTACGTAGTCAGAAAAATGTAAAAAGGACAACTTGGTCTATTTGATGGCCCCACTTTAAAAATGTTGCATCTACTTATCTTATGTCGCAATATGTAGGTACCTACTTAGGTACTTACTGCTAATGACCATGAATTTGAATAATTATTGCTTGCTCTATTTTCTATAGATTAAAATAATCCACAAAACGTAGAACTGTTAATTTTAACTACACGACAACAATGTTTTATGGTCTTTAAAGTGGATTTTCATGTGTGAAGTTGCACATTAACTACTCCTAATTAGGAAATGTGTTAATTAAGTAAGCTACTGCGCATTAAATAGTCGAGTTTCGAATACCGACCTATTTTCCTATGATTTTATTTTATTTATTTGGGACAAAAAACAGTTATTCGTTTAACAGTTATTCGTACATACATTACATATATATATATTATTTTTTTAATATTAATAGTTATACCTAGGTTAGGTACCTATAAACAAACGCTTAGCCATACTATTGTACGTAGTATTATATTATCTGTGCTATTGCCCACGGAATCCTATCGATTACATCAAAAAATAAATAAATAATGAATCACAATTTTTAACAATGTAAGCTTATATCTTATACCTAGTACATTTCACGTTTGCCAGTACCAAGTTCTCAAAGAGTTAAAATAATTAGGTGTGCACATACCTAATGGCAATCTAATTGAACTTAGGAATTGCCCATCGAAGTATCGATTATGTTTGTAAACAATGTCGCAACGAATGCTCGCACTGAGAATAAGCAGTGAGCAAATCATAAAACAAATTCTGATGTTTTCAGAAGTTGTAATACTAATACATTTATAGCTCCTTGTATGAAATAAACTCAATTTTACAATTTATGGGCAATCGTAAAAATAGTTCGGTTGGCTTGGCTTGCATCTGCTAGTTTAGTTCTAACTCATTTGAATTTAAATTTAGAACACACACGGAGATTTTCATATTTCGAATGTCCATAAATAAAGGTGTTTTTTGTGATGTGGCCTGTCTGATATATTAAAACTTTATGAAATATATTTTTTTATATTGGCAACAAATCAACGCAACGCATATCATTAGAAATCTTTACATGAATAAGGCTAAGAGACTAGGCTAGGTTTTGCACCATCAACAATCCCTCATTCACTAGGTAGAGCTAATTAGTGTCTATTGGTACCTATACAACCAAATGGTACTAATTAAGTACAAGCAAAAGACTGTTACCTAGATACCCAAGTATATTTCTAGATCAGGCAGATAAAAAATTGTTTTCACCAAAATGTTACCAGGTAATACCCATGTAGGTTGAGCTCTTGAGCTGTTTCTATTAAGATTATTAGCATGTATATCTTTGCCAATGCTCTAATTAATATTCTCTTATAAAAAAACGAAAGGCAACATTTGGGAACGGTTATTGTAGGTAGGTAGGTAGGTACCAAAGTACATGATATACGCCTAATACTTAGGACCTATCTCCCCGAGTTTAGATCGATATATAAACAGACAAGTATTTCTCAGAAGCAGCCACAGAGTCTGGATTTTTGCCCGGTTGATAGCAATAGGCTCGCCCCCTATAGGACTTAAACATAACTTGCAAAATATGGTGTAATATTATATTAGGTACACCTACAACAATTGTTTTCTCGTTTAGATGGGCATTGATACTGCGACACGGTTTTATACTTTTGTAGCTATCGTCGTTTTCTTTGTAATTGAGCCAGCTGTCTATGTTCCAAAATAAAAAAAAACTGTTTTACTTTACTTTTACCTCTGCCTTACCCTTTGGGGATTACAGTGATGTTATGTTAAGTATTATAATAACAGATAAAACCCAATTGGGTATCGTACTAGGTAAGTGGGCACTAGGCAGCAGTTACCTACGTGCTCTCGTTTGCTATCTATAAAATAGGCTACGTGATAAGGAAATTCAATCTGATATTTTTAAATTCATTGTTTTGCTGACTTTCAACCAGAAAAATGCCTAAAACATTAGTTTGTTCAAAACGGTTTTTTTTTCTAAAATTTAAACATCAAAGTATACAAATATATTCCTTCTTTGTTTAAAGAGATTTGAATGTGAAATCTCTGGTGAACCATTTACATAGTTATTAGCATATAGGCGCGACATTGTTCATTGTTTATATACTTACTAATCTTTTGAAAACAAAAGTAGAATAACGAATTCACGAGGCACTATGTCATAGGCAGCATATGTGTGTAAATAAAAATGCAGACGTCCTATGTATGCGAACACGTCGAAGACTGCTTCATAAAAACCTACCTTATCATTTACGCCATAAGTTTTCTAATTGATAAAAAAGGTCTAGAACCGATTGTAACGGTTGTGTATAATGTAATTTTTATCAGGTTGGCGATAATAGATATTTGATTCTATGTTTTATTACGAGCATGTTCCTGACGCAGTCGCAGTACGACTACAGATCGGCTGCACGTTTTCTTTATCACCGTCTCGTTTATTTAGTTTGTATAATTATTATTTAAATTATTTGCACACACAACAAGAAACACGCAATATAGGTATTGTTAGAGTAACAAGGCGTAAAACAATGTTATAGCACGATCTGTGACGAGGAATATTATTAAAGGCATGCGGTTAGTTTGCATCAAAATCCCGTGGGACGCCGCCAATTGGCGCGGAAATGCGCAAATTGTCGCTCAGGGGCGCACTTGTGGACGCTCTACTTAGCCATACAAACGTAAAACATCAAACACTCTTTGTTTTATACAGTTTCAAAATTAATCATAAGAATCTACTTGGGTTATTAAATTGATTCATCTGACTTGAAGCCATAAAGACGACGCGACGTACGATAGTCAATTCTATTATTTTATTTTTAAGCCAATAAATACTGTACTTAATTAAAAATATAGCTAGTACTCATTTTTGTCATTCTCCAGAAACAGATCTTCAAAAAAGTTGTCAGTTAAAGAAAAAAATAAGAAATGGTTCGATGTTCAAAATTTGCTTGGCCACAGATATTGCAACCGCGGAATCGTATTCTGCCAGTAATTGCCGCTTGCCTGCGGTGCGTCGCGAAGTTGCCAGAAATGTGTCCGGAGCCGTCGCAGCTCTCGACTGGACACTGGATGAGCTCCCTCGACTCCCGTATCCGGTAACTCAGTTTCCCATAAAAGTCGTCGCGGTGATAGCTAGCGTGAATAAATAGATACGTAACAGTATTGAAAAAAAATAACAAAAATAACTCGTTAAAAATAAAAGAAACTTGTAAAAATATTATTCAAGGTCTTAAAAGTCTGTTTCCCGTTTAATTGAAGTCATTAACCCAACGAAAATACATAACAACACGAGTACCGAAAAGTTTGTAAACTAAAAAAACTTTGCCACCAAAAACGTTATCTAGTACGAGAAGCGAAGTTTTTGAATGTTTACAAAGTTGGTATTATTAGCCACTCGCTGTTGTGTTTACGTATTGAATGATAGGAAAACTATTAAAAGTTTTTAGAACACGTTAAAAGTGATATAACAATTCTTTTTTTCTTACCTATTCCGCCGCATATCTGCGCCGTCGTTAATATTAACGGCAGCAAAGTGGCACAAATATAATTTAAAGTGTGTGTATCTTATCGTTCGTGTGTATTATCTGGTGTGCGCGCAGCTCGCACAGCGCGCCTGCGCGGCCGCCGCCGGTATATTTAGACTGATCCACCAAGTGTGACTTGTGTTACGTTCGAAAACTTGCATTAGACTCATTCTAACCTAAAATAACTTCACGTTGTATTAATTATTCTTCATGAAAAAATGCGCTACGTGGGATATTCGGGCAAGATATAGAGACTTGTACTATTTTAAGTGTTGTTAGTGTATTATACTTGGTATAAAAAACTGATGTATGTATAAATTGTTATTGTCCTTTTTCGTTTCCCTTTAATATAACTAGAGCGGTGTTTTAGAATTTATTTTCCCTATGTTGCATGTTTACCATTCATTGTGTTTTCAATTAACTGAATTAACCGTGACAGTTGTCACAATATTGACATTTGTAAATGTCAAATAGTACGATGTAGCCTTGGTGATAAAATGTTCAGAGTGAAGTTCATAAATAAGTATAAACACTATATTGTATTTGGAAATTATATGGTTCCTACAGCCAGATAAACGTTATAACTGTTGTATTTCATTTACGTACGTATCGCACATCTTGCCATCACGGACCCGTGGTAAAATAAGGAACAAATCATAAATGTACTGAATTTGGTCCACCGAAGAAAAGAAGTCCTTTAATAATTTATTTTATTTCAACCACTTCACACTCATTAAAATAATTCTGTCAACGCAAAGCATTATCATAAAAACTTTTCTGCGTGTATCGGAACGTATCGCACGGAATACGGCCACTCACAGCTACAGGCAGCCAAGTGTTGAATGTTTTCACTTACGTCACTCATTTTGTGTCGATCAACAAAAGAAAACAAGTTATGAGAATTCAATAGCGAGCAGAGCACACTTGTGCAACAGCTGCGAAAGGGTCCTTTATATTATTGTTATTTATAAGATGTTGGTACAATTAGATAATAATAATGTAGGTACGTACAGACAGTACTGGCTGAACAGACGTGCCTCCTCTGCTACGTACAACTACTGACTAACGTTTTAATTTCGTAACCAAAAGTAGTGAGCATCTCATTAAAAAAATAGTAAGAATTTGGTAACCGGTTAAATCACTAATCATTTGTTAAGAAATTATAAATTCTAGTCTATAGAAATATAGACTATTTTTGTAGGTACCTAGATATTTATATCTTTCATACACTGCACCAGGTATTATGTTACTGTGCCCATATTTCGCCACTTACATGTATCGTGGTATTATGTGAGTCGAAGAAGAACGTTACAATCGCGTCCGTATGGTTAAGGTTCTAATGTCAAGATCATTTGACCCTAGGGTCATTTTGTTACTACGGGGTTAGAGTTACCTGCTTTATTCTCGGTACGCGTTGTAAGACCAGTAGTATTATTAGTAACCCTCGTTCACACGCTCATCTTAGTGTAGATAATTTTAATTGTCGCTTTATGTACAGACGCCAAGCACATCAAGCTACTACAATCTGTCCAATTTCTTTAATAGATTTTCAACTTTATCGCTGAAGCAATAGGTTCAAGGTTGATTGGGAAAATTTGTCAGTTTTTAGGTAGCTTGATGTGCTGTCGTCTGTATGTTGATAGAACCCGTATAACGAATTAATGACAGTTTCAGTTTCAAGAAATGATTATTCTGAAATAAGGATTAACAGTCAGAGTGGAAACAGTCGGGGTTGTTTCCATTCTGCAAAGCACGAATAATTTATGTGTCACTAGTTTTCCCACCAGAACCCGATTGGTCACCTGCCTAAACTAGATTTTCAGCTAAATGTTTCAGTATTTTACACGGAGCGACTGCCGTCTGACCTCCGCAACTCATTAGGGAAAGGTACTATATTATATCTTAGAGCTAGTTCGTATTTATCCATTTTTTTCGGTCTTCCGCCATCAGGGCCCTGATCGTCACTGGGACTATCGTCCCTGATTTGCAAGTCCGGGAACACTCGGCAATAGGGCGAGTTAACAACCATGCATAGACAACCAGTAGCACTTCCAGGTTGTCAGATTTTTTCGCTGGAAATGTATTGATGGAACTGACGATTTTTATGGCATATGCAGACCTTAACGTCCAATATTGCTGAAAAGGGTTTGGCGTCCGAGAGCAGCGGTTGTGCTGTTACTAGGCAAGTATGTGATGTAATGATCCAGCTCTGCTGTATCAAAGTTAACCTGCTTGGTCTTTTAGCCATCTAACTAACCTGTCGGAACACTATCGTATTTATATTCACCTGCTGCTATCTTTGGGCTTGTCGTGCGGGGCGTGAGGTGGCGGCATGTAGCACGGCGGGGAGTAGGGTGGCGCGTGCGGGGGATACGCGGGCGGCGGGGGGTAGGCGCCGCACTGGTACTGGTAGCCGCCGTATCCGGCTGCTGCGGCCGCTGCGGCGTAGTCCGGCTGGGCCAGGCCGTACCCGGCGACTGGGTGCGGACTAACTCCACCGTAACCTGCTGTGGGGGACGGTGTTAGTGGCGACTGTTCAATGTACCCTTAAAAGTTCGTGACTATAACTTGGAGCCCACACCCGCATATTGCTTGGGTCACCATATCTCAAATTTATCTGTTAAGTCTCTTCAGTTGGTTCGTAAATTTTTAGTGTAGGTGTAAACATCAGAGAGTGATGTCTATCGGTGTTGCTCTTTCGTTTTCTGATGAACACCGTAATGAATCAAAATCTCCTTAATTATTATTTCAACCCCTGCGAGTTCGCATGAATTATAATTATTCTGAAAACCTCACGAGGCAAACTTTTGTGTACCTACATTATAAAATTACTCCCACTCATGTTTTACCCACGGCGTGGTATACAGTACACGCTGAGCGCCGTGAGAATTCAGTAGCTATTATAAATTTTAATTAAAGCTTCGTACACAGTGATCCACAAAAACCGCGGTGTACACTGGCATGTAACCGCACCGTGTGGCGCCGCGCCGGGCCGCACCCGGCACTCGGCCGGATTACCGACGATACCGCGCGAGTACAACGCATGGGAGTGATTATCGCGGTCGCGTTTTAATTTGTACGACGTGTTTAACGGCACCAATGTGTACAAGCCCTTACGAGGGGTAAAATGTAGTCGTGTAGCGAATATGGGACATACAATAGCTCGTATAAAGGATTACACTAAAACAAAATGAGGGAAGAAAATTTTATGCTCTCATGATAATTTGCGTAATGAGTTCTCACCGGCGGTGTCTCGATGGTAAGCTTCTAGGTATGGATGGCTGCCGCCGCTGTCAGGAGTTGATTCTCGACTGTAGGAGACTCCACCGGGGAAGCCTCGACTGTTGGAAAAATAAAGATTTTTAATTCACATTCAAGTATTGAGTATATTAAGATATAACCTATTGAACAAATTGCCTCACCTATGTGGTAAACGGGAAACGCTAAGGTCGAGGGTTTGGCCCTGCGGACTGGGCACCTGGGGGCTGGCTGTGAGCTGAGGCGAAGCTCCCGGCTGCGGGCTGCCACGGGCGCCGCCCCCGCTGCCACCACCGGCGCTTGTGTACACCGGCGATGCGTATGGACCCTGTTATGGAAATTTATTTAGTTTGGGCAATTAATTTAAAAGGGCCGATTATATTTTGTCTAGTCCTTTTAATGTGTCTATTCTCACCTGTGGACTACCACTAGAAGTGGAAAGATCTATGGCGGGGCGAGGGTCGCGGGGGTCCCGGGGCGTGGGGCTGCGGGGCCGCTGCGCCTGCGCCGCGGCGATCTTCACCGACAGGTTGATGGCGCTGAACCCGGGCGGCACGCCGGGGCCCATGGCCGCCACGCCACCCACGGCGCCCACGCCGCTACCAGCCTCGTAGTGGTACATGGGTCTGGTGGGACACGGCCAATTTCGATCATTTCGCAGGAGGTAAAATAAAACCGAAAGTCTACTAACGAACCGTTTTAGCAATTAGATAGCTCAATAGAAATATGTTAGGATCTAGGCATCCCGTTTACCACATAAGCGTTCGACACTGGTTGTTGTGACCTACCTAGGGTATATGGGTCCGGAGCTGGTCTCCTGTTCGGACTGGTCTGTTTTCATGGGGGTGGGGAGGTGCGGGTCGTGGTAGCGCTCCTCCTCCCACCCGTAGGGCCGCTGCGGGCACTGCGCCGGGTCGTAGCGCTCGAAGGCCGGCGCGCCCTCGTAGCACCGCGACTCGTAGCCGTACCGCGCTTCGTTCATTTGACTACGAACGAAACCATGGCGTCAGACTTCGTGAAGGTACCAAACTTAATCACCACACATTCTAACTAACCAACGATTCTAACCAACTGAGTTTCCATGTTTCGTGATTGCCTTGCAGACGGCGATAATACTTTACTTTATTTGGAACGTTTCCAATAGCATCAATACATTGGTATAATGATTAAGGTGTTGTAATTATCAGTGAAATTTAGAAAGTTAAGAACTTTACCTAATTAGGCATGTACCTAACTAATGCAATTACAATTATGAGCGCTCACTAAATTAGCCTTGAACTTCACTAAATTAGAGCTTCATTACGTCATAGTCGGTACTAAGTAATTTATGCACATTCTCATGAAATTGATTAATATTTCAGGTCTGAAAAAATGTAAGTTTACACAGCTAACGAAATTTGTTTTATACTTAAATGCCTTAGTGTTTTGTCGGTTTTTCTCAGAAGCTTACGTTCAGTAGTGACAAGTGAATGAGGTGGGTACCTTTTTAGACTGAGTTTAAAAATTCTAGTCAAATACCAAAGTTAACTAAAATCTTGTTTGAATGTTGGTTACTAAATCACACGGTTACGTCAAAATTAGTACCTATACCAAAAAAATAATTCAGAGATCAATGCGTTCCGAAAATAGTCCTTCACAAATGAGAATTTGTTTACTCACTAATTAGTAGAATTAAAAACAAGGTAATTGAAATAATGTTTACCTGTACGACCTCACATGGTCATCCGGCGGCCTTTCATACGGAGACCTCTGGTCGGGCGGCGCGCCGTAGCCGGCGTGGCGCGTCTCCATGCTTGGGGAGTCACGCTCGGGCTCGCCGGCCTCGCGCTTCGGCACCAGCAGGTCGCTGGCCTCTCGCTTCACCGCGGGGCTGCGAGGCGAGGCCTCGCGCTCTCGGGATATGCTACCCGAAGAACTGGCCACGCTCTCCTGGCTGATCACGATCGGAGGCTGCGAGATCGAACTATGGGATACTGAAGTAAAAGAAGAAGTTGTTGTTAGAAGTGTTTCATGATTGAAGTAGATGTAAGATCTAACAGATCTATGGCGTCGGAAAGGTTATGGTGTTATTTGAATTTTCGAAATGCTCAAGTCATAAAATCCATTAAGAATCGTGACACCTTCTGTCTGAATTGCTCTGTTTATTAAGAGCGGTGCTTGCTTCAGTTGAGCTGACTGCTGTGTGACAATGACGCTGTCTCACCTGAGGGTCTGGCTCGCTGTGACCTAGCGGCGGCCTTGCGCGCCGCGGCTGTGGGGCAGCCGGACAGGGAGCGGTGTGTGCTTCGGTTGGAGCTGACGTGGCCGCGTCCGTTGCACCCCGGAGTGGGGCACTTTAATATTGTCTCGTGCAACGCCAATACTGCACAATGAAGTCTCATGTCAGCAAAGAATATCAACGTATTTTTTGAGAAAATGACATAATAATTAAAAATTAAAGAAATCAATTGTTGATGTATATTGTTCTCACTCAGTGATACTCTGTTGTGAATTTGTAATAAAGTAGATAGATAAATAAATAGTTATTATAATTCCAAAGATGATCAAATTGGAGCGATTAAAAACAGCTGAAAGTAAGTCAAGATAATATTGAAAATCTAAGTGTTTGTTACAACAACAGAGACTGGTTAGAGAGTTAAACCAAATCATTAATGAGAACAATATAATCTGTACAGATAAAATTCCTTTGTTTTCATACAAAAATTAAAAGTATCGCCAATATTAAACAAAAGAGAACCAACATACTAAAACTACGAAATACGCTCAACAAAATCTAAGACAACATCGCTAGAACAAAATATACGCAAATAAAACGGTGAAGCTGAATGTTGTTAATGTTCAGGTCTACTTACTCTCCGGAGTGACTTTATCCTTTCTTGGACATCCTGACAGACTGGAGGAACAAATCATGATCAATTTTGAGATTCTTTACATACAAACACTGTGTTAACCTTTCACGGTTTATAACCAAATTTACACTATCTTTTACGGGACATCTTCCGTGATTATCAATTATTCTAAGCCCATCACAGCTATCATCCCGCGATCATGGCGCTTGCAACAGCGTTGAAATAGAGCTCAGAATAATTGATAATCACAGAAGCTATCCCGTAAGTGATAATGTAAGTTTCTTTACATACATATCATAGGGTAAGGAGAATGGAGGTTCAGTTCAATTTGTTAGGAAGGTTACAAGAATGTCGCTGTTTTACATAAAATATGACGAAAATGATCTGTCATGTTTGTACGAGTGAACTGTAGAAATGATACTGACACTACATCGTGCAATTTTGCACTCAGTGTTTCGAACGCCCTGTAACACGGGCTTAGCGTTATCCCTTGTCGGGATTGCATCTGTTGATTCTGTCGAGCTCTACTGAAAATCATTGAATCATCGACTCACCTCCTGTGGTGAGTGTATAGGCCGGTGACGTGGCCCTGCCCATTGCACCCGGGTGTGGGACACTTGTTGCCTTCTGTGAACAAATCGAGCGGTGCACAAATTAGTGTTTTCCTGATGAGCGGGTGGGGGCGTGCGCGCGCGATCGATACGGACGGGCGTGCCGCGGCCGGGGCGTACCTGCGCAGCCCCGCCCCGCGGCCCACCCACCCCACGCACAACTTAAAAGAAAAAATAAAGAACGCCAAGCGGCTGCGCGCGGACTACGAATTTTTCTTTCAGGAGTTGCGGGGCGGCGCGCCATGCCCCGCCCACTGCCTGTCCTGACCCGTTTTTATTGCTCGTCGCCCTGACATAAACCCAGCTATCGCCCAGCAACACGAGGAAAACGCTTAGGTATTTTATATACGTTATCGACTTAGGTGGGAGTATAACCTTATTGTGACCGTCTCCTACTAAATTATGGAGACGTCTTACAAATAAGAGATGATTTGTTGCCAGCTTTTGTTGCTATCTCGATTCTATATGCTTGTAAACCTATAAGCTGATGCAGAACCTTTCAAATAATAATACCGAATGAAGGCGAGACAATCCCGTTGTATGGAAATCGATAAAAGTTTTATTAAAAGTAAATATGTTATACAATAATGCAATGTTACATGACAGCTGTAGTGAACATCGACCCGGCTACGTTATGAGATATCGCGAGACGACCTTGAAACAAACTTGGAGTTAGTTCATAGCGCGAGTTGTGTGTTATGGCCAGGTCGTTAAGAAAGTTTGGGTATCGTTGTTTGAGGAGTGCGGCGGTACCTCGTGCCGGCGGGGACAGCGCGTTGATCGGGCGCGAGTCGCGCGCCGGCGTGGCGGACGGCACGGCGCGCGCCTCCTGCAGCACTGTGGCCGCACGCGACCCCGCGCCCGCCGGCTGCAGCACCGTGTACTGCTTCGAACCCTTGTGCTCCTTCTTGTCGTGATCGTTCGAGTATCCGCCAAAAGGTTCACTCGGCATTGAATTGTGAAGCCTGTGTTTTACTTCGGCGGGCGGCTTGAAAGCCGACTGCGTAGAGTACGGCAACGCTGCCGTCGCCGCTTTGTATGCGTTGTATAACGACTGCTTGTTCACAGACACCATTTCTCCTTTTCGTTTTGGCTTAATATCTCTTTCGTCATCGTACTTATCGTCGCATCTATCTGACATATCTATTTCTAGTTCATTGGAAGACGAATCGTCAAGCTCGTCGAAATTAGGTGCACCGTACTGAGTTGATTGTCTACTAAGTCTGTCGTATTCTTCGCATTTTTCTATTTCTATTGTTATGAGGTTAGTTTTGGTTTCGTTATCACTGATACCATTCATGTGCTGAACTTGATGGTGAGTGGAGAAGCTCTTCTGAGACATATCAGATGATTGTGAAGGGGAAGATGGCATCTTCTCTGATCGTTTATCATCAAATAAGTTTTCAAACCCGTTGGCATTTTCATTTTCGTCGCCACTATGTGTTGGTTCCCTATTCCAGTTACCGGACATAGTTCTTAACGCAGCCTGTGTCTCCCGAATAAGTGTTTCGTCATCCTCTTCAGGTTGCCGCAAGGTCTGGGGTCTATGCATGGGGAGTGGTCGTCGGCGGAACTCTGGTTCATCTCGTCTCTCATCGTCGAGCAGGCGTCGTCTTCTCTTGTTGTGGATCTCCTCCTCCTCCATGGAGCCCTCGCTGCTGATGCGCTCCAGACGTCTGTCGTTCGTTCTAAATGTTTCTACATCCACGCCGAACTCCAGCCTCCTTTTGTTGATGTGAGTCAAGGAGGTTTGCGCGGTTAGCGGCACCGTCCTGAAACAAATGTTATAGTCAGAAACATCCCCGGACCTAAACAATGTGGAAAATATAATACACCAAAAATATAATGGATCATTGTACTTGCGATTCGATTTTCCATCCACAATCAGAAATTTTTACGCGGAAATGATTCTCGGCGTTTCCAATCGACGTATCACATTAGAAGCACTTTGTTGTTATGTTTATTTGCACAAAAATCGTTCCCACGTAAAAACCATTTCACTCAAGAGCTTTCAGACCAAATAATATAATAATTTTGACATCGTAGAAGACGTAAAGACCAAGTAGAAGAAGAAGGTATGTGGTTAAAATAGTTTAGTATTCACCAGGCGTTTAATTGAGTTTTTGTAGTTAGTTTTACAATAAATAAGAATTTGTTTATAGCTAGGTCATTTTGATTGTTTTTTCCGACGCGTTGTTTTTATCGATGGTAAGGCAAACGTATCAAATGATTACCGTGAGAGTCTGGGAACGTCGCACCACGCATTTCAGATTAATTTCTAACGTTTTATTTGAATATTTATTGGCTTTCAAACTTTTAATCAGTAAAATTAAACTTTAGGCAAAACTTTTCCTGAAAAGTTTTTGAAGTAAGTAGTGAGAAGTGTGTCAACTTGACTATTTTTGTTTACTTTTATTATTTCTAATGGCCTTTAGATATGTTTTTGTTTGAGGTTGTATAGTTTAGTTATGTCAGTCTGAAATATATTTCTTACAACATCATTATTATGCATTCTTATAAAGAAAAGTAAAGGAAAGTATTCAATAAAAATAAAGTATTTACATATTCGGATAATTAAAAAAAAGATTTAAGATTGCATCATTACTGTCGTGCAGTTTCCAGTGAAAATTAAAATGCACAGTTTTGTTTTTGTCATACCCTTGCATTCAAATCATGCCAGTCTAAGAAATATTCAAAAGCACACAACACACACACACAAACACGCCAGAAAACCTCCAATAATCACAATTTCGAGAGAACTATCTTAGTTTCCTAATGGATACCTACTCGACTCAAGATTCAATTCGCGTTCATTATTGAGACTTGGAATAACATACTGGAGTTCAACAGACAATATTATCCTCAATATAATCGTGTTTTCCGAGCCCTACAATAAAGTTAGAGCCATAACTCCATAAAGCAATCGGGCCTGATTTATTGATCGGCGATATTCTCTCTGGAAGTTGTGCAATATGCGCCCGACTCGAGTCAAGATAGTAATCGATGGTCCTTGACGGAGGTACCTTGGGGGAGCCCACCGGAAGGCCGAATACCGATAGTACGACGCCCGGCAAACATTTACGTACGTGACGCACCCTCAAGTCAGTACCGGTGTAAACCGAAATTACGTAAACGTGGAGCGTTTTCAGGCGTCGGGATTGGGACGGAACGTTGGTTTTCGCGTTCGGGTTGTGTTCGTATGTTGGCGTAGGGTAATTAGATAAACCCTGAGGGCGGTGGATGCTTAACCGGTTTAAACTAGTGCTCGTGCGGACCTTTATCAGCGGGTGGCGAGTGGCGGGTTATCTCGGGGCCGCGTTAATTGTAATGCCTGGAGATTAGGGCGCGATATAAGGCAGCCGCGGCGCGAATTTGCGGAGCTGAACGGGGCCGGATTAAGGAAGATGCCGAGATGAGACGTGACTGCTTTATATGGAGAAGTGATACTGTTTTGGTTTTGAAACGCTTTTATTTGCGTTTTGGGTTTATGGCAATGTTTTGTGGTTAAAGGTTTTGTGTAGCTTAAGTGGTAGGTTTAATGTACTTATGTAATTAATGCCAATATAGATAGTTAAAAGTTAGTTGACTAAGTAAAACGGTTGCATTGAAAACCATTGGCATTTAAAAGAAGGCGAGGCCGGGCCTCGCTCTAGTTTATTGAAAATAAACGTAAAATTAGTGATAACGTAAATTTAAAGTGAAAGATCATAAAATTAACGACTTATTGGTCACTTGTTCCAAAAATGAAAAAAAGCTGGTTTCCTCAGATAACATTTTTACTTTAATTCAGGTTTGTAGTAAATAGGGGAGTACCAAATAATAATACCATCTAATGCACCATTGAAATCGAACCCTGTTTCATTCAAAACCAACATACATCTTAACAAACAAACTCTCGAAGAAAGCCTCTATTGTTGAAAATCTCATTTTCATAATTTCTCATAATTCCTTGAAACTCTATTATAATTCCTTGGAAAACGTGAGGTACTGAGACCCTTTTCCGCCCTTGAGCAATAATAAACACGCGTCGGCCTCCCGCGGGCCCCTCAGACGTGGCGGCTCCAAATTCAAATTGCACCTTAGAATTCTTAATTATTGAAATCATAAATCAAAACGTGCCGTCTGCGCGGGCGACCATAAAATTGTGAGGGGGGGTAGGAGCAAACTCGAGTGTGGTAGGATTAAGACATTATCACTTTTCTTTCAAGCACTCGCGCCCTCCTTGGCCTCTCTCGGCTGTAAATCAGCGAGTAAATCCTCTGGATTAGATTCATAGAGTTGCCGCGGCCTGCGACGCCGATAATGGCGTCGTGTGCTTGCGTGATTTTGCTTTTAAATCGGCTCCCGGGAAAGATAAATACTCTTCCAGTTTGGCTTCAGCCTTGAGTTCTCGTTTAAATGGATTTAATGGAACTTGGAAAGTTTATAGCGAATAACAACTGAGACTAGCTGATAACTGGACAGTGTCTTTGGGTGAAAGTTACGCGATTGCTTGCAGTGAGATTATTGTGATATTTCATTAAATACTGCAAAGGCATTGTATTAACTGGGAAGAGTTCATAATATTAACTCAAATTGTGTTTTTATAAGCCAAAACATTTCCATACGTTGCAAGTTGCATTCTACCACCTACCTACCTGCCTTTGATGACAAACCGACACGAGAGAAGGATGTAATGAGACCCATATTGTTTTTAATAATGGTTTATCATTATCAACTAGAAACGGGATATTTACCATGTTTACTGATTGTTTTGAGTTCCCGATATTTCAACAATCAGTAAACATGGTAAATATCCCGGTTATATTGTTAATGATAATGTTAGTGACAATAATAGTTTAAAAACTCATAATGGTTTTCATGTTGCTGAGTTGGGAGCTACTTCATTATTTAAAGATCTGTAAAGCTCGGGCTACTGATGAAAGTGTGATTGTTCTGTAACAATCACACTTTTTTTCTTGTTACAATGGAAGGAAATACTGCAATGACTGTCTGAGTTTACAACAGTTCATGAGGTTCTACGATGTCATTTTTTTAACAAACTGTATTCTGCTCTATCTGCGGGAAAAACCAAATACTGATAAAAATATATTTATGGTGAAATGTGGGTGTACTATTAGGTACACCTCTGCCTAACCCTTCGGGGATTACAGACGTGATGGTATGTTATGTTAAAAATATTTTGCTTCATGAGAATTCGGCATTTGAAAAATCTTCTTGACTCGAGACTTAAAATTGTAGCCGATACTAATTGCGAAAAAAAATCATATCAAGGAAGAAGGAGATCGTGAAGCACTTCAAAATGCCTGTAATAATTTCGTCTACAAAGAAGATCGTATACGTATGCGTTAGATTTCCAAGAAGTCCACAAGTTATCAAAGATACCTAGTGTTCGCCAAGACCCTCTCAGTCATAATAGAAATGAATTTTATCTACAATCAGTGGTCAGTACTGTGCCTACATTTACATAACTGCACATAAGCCAGCTGTCCTCCCTCACCGGAAAAGCACCAAGAGTTTGGAGGGAGTGGCTTTTAGAAGCAGACAACTGACCCCAAACTCGTAACAAAAGACCCGAAACATTCACAATCACTCACCATTTCGAATACGCAAACGTCTGTGGCTATTCGAAGACATATGAAAGGACAGCTAAAGTAAGTTATACGGACAGAAGTCTAAGATATTCTCGAAATTAGTTTCTAGAATGTACCTTTACGGTACGGAGGTACGGACTTAAGGCTCTCTTCTCCGTCTTTAGGACATTCTTAAAATTAATATAAAGGGTGTAACATGACCCTTAACGAAGCCAAAAGGCACTTGTTCTCCCCATCATTGCGACCTTTTTTTGTTCTAGACCATACCTGGAAACCTTCTAGTTACGGAGATATTGATGGTCAAAGTTTCCTTTTTTTTTTAAGTACATGTGCAATAGATTTTTACTTTAAACAGCTCTACGACCCGCGTACTATTCAATCCATACATCAGCACAATGTTTTGAATGCGTTACATTGAGTCCCACCGTAAAACGTGATTTTTCACCCCAAGAAAAAAGTCGTTTCCCAGCAATAATTTGCGTAAAGTTATTTAGTTTTAAGTACATAATGCTTGGTTGACGGCTTCGTGAAGGGTCCCTTAACACCCTAGATATCTAGACGAGATCACGACAGACCAAGGCGAATACGGCGGGACGAGTTAAAATCCCACCGAAATGAGTGGTCGACGCTATCAAAATACGGAATTGTGAGTAAAAGGGATAAAAAACAGCAGTGGAACAATACGGGCTAGTTAGTACAGTACAACCAATTTTTAAAAAGTCTCAGAACACAATGGCTTTTCAGTTTAGCCATTGGTAACGCTGTCTTGTGCATAGACTTGTCTTATGGCGGGCTAAAGTCTTCAATTCAAAGTCAATAGAAAAGCTATCTTTAGCCGAAAGTTTTTTAATTTTCTTTAATTACAAAATAGGCCTGCTCTTGACCTCGATCACGTAAAATAAACAAACTAAACTAGCTGAACTACGTTTAGGTTATACCTTAACGTAGTTCAGCAATAAAAAAATAAGGCAAAAAGATCCATATCAAACTCGGTGTAGGTATGCGATGTCTGTCTGTTTGTTATTGTTTTACATACATAAAGCCACGCCTGTTTCCATGGTGGAAGGCTGAAAATACAGAACGCGCTTTGCCCATGTCCATACATTGTCATGTTACTACTCTACTATACTGAGAAAAAAGATGAGGTAAAACAATGGAGGCAGCTCGAACTGGGATCGGACGAAAAGAAAAGCGTTCATACAAATTAGGACAACAATGGCTGTTACGTTCAAAGAGCATGGAAATTCATTTTCATACGATATTTCGTGCAATCAATCTATGGTTTATCGAAACCAAGAGAGTATTCGAATAGTTCGTAACCCAACAGACAGTTTAATCTTTCTGTTCCTAGTTTCAACTAATTGATGGTCAATGGAATAAAGTGATTCGAGAGGAGGCGGTGAAGCGAATGTAGTCACTAATATGGCCAGTATGATACACCTTGGAATGACTTTTGGTGTCAGACCTTCAGGCATACTATGGAAGATTACTGAAATAGATGATTCCATGTGATCAGGTAATGTAATAGAGTTTTCATTCGTTGAAAAGGTTCTAATTTTGTTTTTACACTCTCTCTTAAACATCAACGTAACATTTTTAAAGTGGTTCCTGAGGTATTTAAAAATTATTTGTCGAAACAATTATTTGTAGAACTTGAGCACTAATGGCTATGCGTGTTCAAAAGCGCGATAAGAACTAAACCAACAGACTGGGATAAAATAATCTATGATTATTTTCATTTATTGTTTTTATTACATTTGAGTTTGCAAGAGTACACCGAATGTGAGCTCGCAGTATTCTGCGAGCGCCTCAAAGAGATGTCAGCAAATAAGTAGGGGTCCGCAAGGGCCGATGCCTGCCAGGGCTGCGGGATTGTTCTAAAGAGATACCGTGGCTCTGGAACACAAAGGGCAAAGAAGGAACATGGATGGGTTTTAGTCAGTACAAGTCTGACACTCCCTTCCGCTCCGCCCAGAGTGGGGGGGTCATTTGATGATTTCCCATCCGAAAAAAAAAAAGCTCGCAGTATTCTGTCGATCATGTTTTATTCGATCTGTCAATGCTCATAACTTTTAATTACTCAAAATCTATTGTTGATGTACCAGTAGCGAAGGGTCAATTTTGAAAGAGGTAAGCCGGAGTAAATATTCCTAATGGGATTATATTATTTGTCTTTAGAATAGTGACTGCCATTTTTTAAAGGGAAGCCGGTAGGAATCGAGTTGTATGGAATGCCTCTGTGATGTACATATAAGAAACAGTGGTTGCAAGTAAAACATTTTATTGTCATAATATTCCATTGTACTTCAACTGTAGGTAATCCCTCGCTTCGGTTTGCATTTTACAAACCCACGGAGATAGTCGGGATATTTCTGTCTTCATCATCACTTACACGATTACTAAGCCTTTATAGATTCCGTGGAAAAAGAAGTTAAGTGTACCTCTAGCCCCCTGTTAAGAGGGTTTGGAACTCGTACGAGTATTTCATATGTTGTGCCTACTAGTCCCCTTTATCATTTACACCTAAAACCAGTTGTAAAGTCCAAAATGTCAAAAAGGTGAACAATATTGTTAACAATACCTGTCCGATACAACGTCAATAGATCTTTTCTAAATCATGTTTATGACAAGTCTTTTACAAATAAACGTAAACGTCGTTTTTTAAATAGTATAAAAACTTGTATAAGGGTATAACTGCGGGGTTAGCCCTTAGGCCAGCTCCACGGCGACTTTATGTAGCGATACTGTCGCACGTTCAGATTTGGGCGAAGGTACACAGCTAGCGACAGTATCGTGGCTGTATCGATAGACATGCGCGATAGCATCGCTACAAAAAGTCGCCATGGGCGAGGCCGCTTAGTAAATACCAAAACTATGTTAAAGGCACTGGGAAAATGGATCTTCATACTAATATTAACATGATTTGGAGAAAACAATTTTTTTATCAGCCTGGGGTTATTTAGGAACAGTCACAAAAGAACTCAAGATAGCCATGCCTGAATCCTCTGATAAAAAGTGAGACAGGTAAAACGCAAGACTGTAACCTATGTCTGCCTTGCCAAGCTTGAAACAAACCTGAGATGATAATAATATCTACCAGACTGAAGCTCAGTAAATACCTTTTTATACAGAGGAGGAATGAGTTGGCGTTGGCTCATTGGTCGTTGGCGATTTCCGAGCTTTGTAAGCCCGAGTTTATTCAAGTTCTTTTATAAGCCAAAGATTTATTACGAAGAAGATATGAATAAAGAGTTCTTTTTCAAATAATTAAAGCATACTTTATCACTGATAGAGACCACAACAACTCGTATTTCTTCTTTAATTTTAACTGACTTTCTATGGTTGAAGAAATCTGAGAGCGTAAGCCTGAATACCATGTAAGTCTTTAGAAATTAAACCTAGTTACCTGTTCGCCGCAAGGTCTCATTTTCAGCGACAGTTTACGAATAAGATGATTTCCTATAATTTCTTTAAGACACGTTTTGTTTTTGTGGTCCTATCCTGTTTTAGTACGTCAGTCAAAGATTTTTTCGACTATGAGTAATTGTTTGTGAAATTAGAATACAAGTGAAAACCAAATAACCAGTCAATCAAAGATTGCAGTCTAAGAATTTAATCACAATTCAGTCTTAAAGATAATGTGATTGAGTACGTAATAAATATTTTGCAGAGTTTTTTTATGAATTTCTCAATGTTATCTACATCACAAGTCAAAAAACACATAATTTTTCATTATTTATCATAAACTACACACTAACTATAAAAGATTTCTTATTTATTTATCAAGTCATTGCGTCTCTCCCTCATTTACATCCACTCATTTATCGATTACCCAAAACCCAGCAGAACGCAACATATGACTGCAAAAAATCAATATCGCAACAGTTAAAGTGAGTTAAAATAAGTGGGGTAATGGTACCGCGGTGCATTGTAACTGGCAGGCTCGCCCTAACCCCTCCTCGTGTGAGCCAGGGCTGACAGGATCGCGGAAAACAAATAAACACTTATTTTTTATTGGGCTTGGAATATATTTTTATGAAGTGCTTTTTTTAATTTTTATTATAAATAGCATAGCATAATCAGCCCGTAATATTCCCACTGCTGGGACATAGGCCTCCTCTGTATGAGAGGAATTTTTGATTCTAGAACATGCTGGTTTCCCCACGGTGTTTTCATTCACCGTTTTGAGAGCAGTGGTGATGAAATAATACAACACAAAGTAATGTTCCTGCCTGGGTTCGAACTCACGACTTACTGCTCGTAAGTTGGGGTCGCCACCACTGGGCCACCGCTGCTCTCATATCTATTACTAGCTGCGCCCCGCGGTTTTAACCGCTTAAGATTCGATCTCGATTTTTTTGCTAAATAAATTATTGCCTATGTTACTTCCTGATAATTTAGCTTTCTATTGTTGAAAAAGTGACTCTTTATAATATTATTAAAAATTAGAAATACTAGTAATTAGTAGATAAAATTAGTTATGTTACTAATTAGAAATATTAGTAATTAGTAATATTGGTAATTAGTGTATTAGTATAGATAAATAAATTATGTTTTGATCTTTAGATTAGTATTTTAATTTTAGAATCTGGAATCGCTTGAACTCTTGTTGTCAATTTATATAATTTCTGACATTCATTATGTTTTTAACGAATTTGGTTATGGTCGGCAATCGTATCATGCCTTTGAGCTTTCCTATAAGCGGATAACGTTATGGCCTATGTGATTGGAATCTCGAACATCAATATTGTCTTAAACGTATAGGCATTTTTACACAACTCCACAATACGCCAACATTTTTATAATGTGTGTGTTTACGAAAAAGAAATAACTGTTCCCTAAAAATTAAACTGGATTCTTGAGACATCATTATATTTAAGTTTTTAAACTATCATGGTTACTAACATTATCATAAACACTAGAAACGGGACATCTTCGGTCTATCATTATATTTTCCGGATAAAGTTACATGAGTTTTGTATTGATAGTCGACAGTGGAAAACTTATGATATCCGGTAAATCGACGTAACAAAGAAATATTGTTTCGGAAACGTTTGTTTTTTTTGGAAGTTCTATGTATGTAAACTTAAGAACTCGTGATAGTTCTGTTGGTAGGTATCTCTTTTCAAATATCTAAACTATACAAATCACTAACTTTAATATATTCAGTCCTCTACCATTAATTATATTCGTTAAAGTGCATACAAAATAATTAAATATTTTACCATTTAGATACAATAAATTCAGTAATTATGTTATCACAGAGGAGTTTAGCAAATATTATTGCTTGCCAAATTTTCATTCATTAAAAATACATATTATTATAAGTATATTTCCTTAAAAGGAAATTGCGTGCTCATTGCCCAAAATTCGATGCGATTTTTACATAGTTGCCATAAAAAATTGTTAAAAAAAAAAAAAAACTAATTTATTTAGTGATAGCCCTACGTCAAGAGCTCACCCGTGTCGAGGGTTATCGCGTGGAGTATCAAGCCCTCGCAAGTCGCATGCGAACACGTTCCCACTTCCCTAGTATTTATTATAAACACAAGTTTCTACCAAATAAATACTTTGCTTTAAATTATTATAACTGTTTATAATGGCAATGATTGTGGAAAGGCAATTTTTGTTTTAATATTTCTCAGTAATGTAAATAAAGCTTTACTACGCAAGAAACGTACGTCGTAACAAATGTCTTTATGTCTTTGAAAATGACAATACTGTTACTGTCTACTACTCATTCAAGGTAAATTGTGAATATCTGTTACAATAATTTTGTTGACTTTATGTTAGTTACTGATTTTTATTTGAAATAAATATCTTTAGAAAAAGAATAAATATTCTACATTGCGTTACTTAGTTAGAACCTAAATGCTTAAACTGGCATGGTTACTAACACTATCAAAAAACGGGATATTTACAATTAGTTTGAGTTCCCGATATGTCGGCACCGTTGCAAACATTGTGATCATGGTGCTTGCAACAAAACTTTAGTAGTTTTTAGTATTAATGATAGTTAGAACCTACTGACTGTATGTTCCGATTTAAGTTTGTGATATTTTCCTTAACTTACGAATAGTTTTACAGTCTGAAATACCTTGAAGATTTTTATTTAATAATTGAATTGTTGCTCAAACACTTTCTCGACAACTACGATTTTTTTTAAACTCTTCCCATTATTCCGTAGACTGTGTGTGACAACCCTGCGTTAAGGGCTCACTCTTGGAGGGTTATCACGGGTTGAATCGCACCCTCCACACGATCCGATGTGTATTGCACCCGTAGCCGGCAGTGTTGTGGCGAAAATACGTTCCTTTTACATTAGTCCCGGATCTTTGTTGCTTCGAACAGCTGACGGGTTTTTGAGGTAGCGTATTTGTAAATACAAGGATTTTGTTTGATACATTTTATTTGTTTTTTTTTTTGCTGGTGTGTTCTTGGATATTTTTAGTGATTGTAAGTTTGATGAAACATGAGAGCAGTAGGTGGGTACTTAAGTAGTAGAAAGGAATTTTATTTATTTTGACCCATTTTTTCCCTAACTTAATTCAAAGTTGTCCAGCTGTTCATGTAGGCATTTATTTCCACAAGTTTTAGCGCTACTAGTTAGGTACTTACAACAGCTAGTTACTATTACTATCTTTATTTGTTTTATATTGTATTGCAAATAGATTCCTGACTACTTTTCATTCGTCGTAGGTATTTAATAGTAGGTAACATTAACTCATCGTTATAAAACTGAACAGCAAAATATATACAAATCTACCTGCTCAAATTTCTTTCAAAATAAATGTATCTACTCCAGTTTAATCCCTCATCAAATTAATAAAATCAATCCCATACTTTAGCACCAAAATGAATCCAAAATAGAAGGTAAAATAAGCGACAATTTAGCTGCCTATCAGATACGGGTGAAACAATTTAGCGTCATGAGATGGGAAGAGGCACCACTTGGAAAAATGTATTAAACTCATATTCTTAGCCTTTTCCCAACTATGTTCGAGTTGGCTGCCAGTCTAAACGGGTGCAGCTGAATACCAGTATTTTACTAAAAAGGAATAAAACAGTACACCCAAAAAAGTTATATAAATCTACCTGCTCATATTTCTTAAAAAAAAAAAAATATTTACTCCACCATAAACCTCAATAAATTAATAACAAACGACTCCAAAATGTAAGGTAAAATAAGCGACATTTTACCGGCCCATCAGACACGGGTGAAACAATTTAGCGCTATCAGATGGGAAGAGGCGCTACACGTGAAATCGGCGCCACCTCACCTGAATTAAACGTTTACGTTAATTATACGGTACGGTTAACGTTTTTAATGTGAGCTATTATGGATTCTATGTTTAGTGACTTGCTGGTTTGCGTTTAGGGGATTTTAATGAAGTTAACGAAGTAGGGTTGTTTTAATTTTTTTTGATGTGTGTTTTTGTTCAAAGGAATATTGTTTCGATATTAAAATAGGTATGCTTAGGGAAGATTTTTAACTAGGTATAATAAGAAATAGAGCCTTTTTCATTTGTTTATTTGACGAAAATAAACCAATTTATTGTTATAATATCTTTCGAAATGCTTTTGATTTCAGTACATTTTGAATAGCAATTTTATTCTGATCGAGGCAGTTAACTCGTGTTAATTAATAAATATTAATACTCTCTTTGAAAAGCTTACATTTCAAAGACAGTATTAATTTATTTGTAAATGCGGCTTACATCTTTTAATTGTTTTTCTAGCATCAATTAAGATTAAAAGAGTTAAAAGAATTCAAGAACTTCAGTAGCATGATTTAATTTCCAGGTACCTACGGAAATTTTTAAACATTACCGTTTTAAGTACCAACAGCATTACACCTTTGTTTTTTTTTAATGAAAGAAATATATAAAAAACTTAGTAAAAGTTACAGGAGTTCAGTTAACGTACCGTACGTAACCAAATTTATTGCCTGTAGCTATAAGACCTACATTGCATTATGTACGCCTATAATTAAATCAAATCTCGTAACTATAACGATGACAACTACTGCTTACACTCGCGTAGTCACGGGTAGCTAATGTATTTAGCTCCGCGCCATTACGTATTCTGTCTCCAAGCTAATGCCGAGGTTATTTGCCGACTCGCTCATCTTACCGACGTGATTACATTACCCCCGATACCACAAACGAGGCAGGAATAATCAACCTCATAGCAAACACACAAACATCCGATTTAAACCTCAAACATTACATACAAACTTAACACTACTATCTCATCAATATTTAACACACGGTACATTATGAAAGCATTTCGTGAAATGGTTTTACGAGCGTGGGATTTGTGCGTAAACGATATTGTTTTTATCTTGAACACTTCTTCAATTTTTCGTTGAACACCGCTGAAATAACAATGCCGCAGATATTTTTCAAAACGTACAAACGCGACGACTTCAGGCGAGACCAACTGTTCGCCTTTCAAATAAAATGGTTGACGGAATTCAAACTAAACTTTGGTAATCAAGCGGCCACTTACCACATGGGTCGGACGAGGGCCGACATCGCTATAAAACGGAGGGGCGAGTCCTCATTGCGCACTAAAGTTTTTATTTATTTATTTATTTTTACACGGATTCACTGACAATTTAAAAATTATAAAAAAATCACTGCACTAAAATGCACTTCTGACTATGAAGTTTCGATACGTAGCATGTCGGAGTTCGTAGCACAGCGTAGCGCGGCTACGTAGGAAAAGTTTGTCCGTAGGCCGTGGCGGGCGGCGGCGGTCGCAGGAGCTCGCTCCGCGGTGCGGGTGGCTCGCGGCAAGCTATTCGCGGACTATGCGGAGGTCGCAGGCAGGCTGGGCTCGCGGGGAGGGGGGCCGGCGGGGGACGGGGGGTGGAACTGCGCGCGCACGCCGCCGCCCACGCCGCCCCGCCCCACACACCCGCAACCTATTTATTTCTAGTTACGTAAAATTTACGCGCAATACCCGATACTGCATTTAGCTTATGTTACGATCCCGTATGCCAGTATATAAGCAGTAATGAAAATGTGGTTACATTACGAACCCTCTTCCACACCACGCCCGAAAAACACGACATTATTAACACTCTGCGCCATGTACGCGAGAAAATACGACACGCACGGCTATATAACGAACGGTATATAAAGAAACCTACGCCCTCCCGAATAAAAAGCTTTCAAGAATTTCGACACCGGTCAAATAAAAGGCAGACGGTTCAACATTAAACGCCAATCAGTGTATTTCACGCGAGGCCACTTCTGGCCCCGGGCAGGTGAGGCGTGAACTGAAAAAAGAAGTCGCCGCCGGTCGCCGGTCGCCTGGGGGACGCCGTCAAAATTTTGCAGACGAGTTTTTTCGACCGCAGCCGATGCTATCGATGTCACTTAAGCGAATTGAATAAACGCGTCGGAGGGCGCCCGGTGTCTATCTGCGGGCCTTTTTGTACTGCCGCGGCTGTCCATCCTGATTTCATCGTTGATCCGACATATTCCGAAACGCCTGTCTGTTATTCAGCGCTCCCCGCGTGTTGGCTCCATTCATCGTGTATCAGTACGATCTCCCGCTAGTCGTGTTGACTTTTATAGCCGGCAGTTTGTTGTTATGCTGCGAGTACGTTCGACACGTGAATTAAAGCAAAAGTTCGATAAACTGTGTCGTCACAATCAGCTGTTGGCGCCGCGAGCGCAACAGACAATGCGATTAAGATCTACGCAGGACAACTTTCGCCGGCGCGCCGAGCGGCAGTTAGTTGTTATGAAAGAGAGAAATTTGTAAATTGTTCGCGCCCGAGTTCGCGAACTCCGTCGAACCGGAGTTTGTTTTAAGAGTCCAACCTTGAAACAAGAAGAAAAGTAGTCCTGTAAAACAAAGTTTTGCGGCCGCCGTCGCCGGCGCAAGCGGTTCAAGGATTGTGCCCGAACTGTCTGTCTGTACAACTTTACCGATTAAAAGCTCAAAAGCTTCCAAAGTCATTTTAAAAGTTTATCTGCACGCGGGCGCGGCACGCGGGTGGCGGGGGTGTAGGCGCCGGGTTTGTTATCATCCCACCGCAATACTTTAGTTAAAACCTAGTTTAACTTATTTATAAATCGGCGGTCGTCGG
The DNA here is from genome assembly GCA_963576755.1 of Noctua janthina. Taxonomy (NCBI): domain Eukaryota; kingdom Metazoa; phylum Arthropoda; class Insecta; order Lepidoptera; family Noctuidae; genus Noctua; species Noctua janthina. Next base: position 5,689,353 of record OY755058.1, read on the forward strand.
CCGAGGCAGGCCTCCTCACGAATTAAACTGTCAAAGTTGTGAAGATGCGTCGTCGTCGGCGCGATGGCGGCGGCGGGGCCTACCGCGCGGCCGACGACATGTGTTCGCACCGCCGAATAGTTGCCAACGTACACACTAAGTTCCTAGACCCTTCGCTACTTTGTTTTACAGCTGTTCCACTTAGCGAACTATGCCTGGAGTTGGGCGCGAGTTCTTGCATGTGTATTGGCGGCACACACCCGCATCCGAATAGTTTCATAAACATAACCCAACTTAGTTTTGGACGACTTTTCAAAGTCAATGCATACTAACTTTTGATGTCTGGGAGTGCGATATTACGATTGGATCAGTTTGCGGTGACTTTAATGCATTCGTTTGTTCGGAACTTTGTTTTATTGGATCAAACTTCGCAACAAGGTTAAATGCGTGTCTTTGTTTATTTTTTTGTGGAATCAAAAATAAACAGAATTTACAAAAGTTGAGGATAAAGTTTATTGTGAGTTTTCATTATTTGAACACGTCGGATTTTTGGTCATGTTTTTTTTTGCGAAGAGTTTACCTTAGATACCGCCTATATATTGATACTAGACCAACAACCAGATGTCTTCAACTTTGAACCATGTTTACAAGTAGTTATAGTTGAGTTTGATGATACCAGATGTACAAGCAACTGCTAATATTAAGTCAGACTGGACCTTAAAATACATAGGCCGTGAAGTTTCGAGCTAGGATACAATAAAACTTTTGTTCGTGTGTTCTGCTATAGGTACCTTAGGCAATTAAAGGATTATGTAAGAAACTGTATGTATACTCATTTTATTGTTCTCAATATATAACATCACGCCTGTAATCCCCGAAAGGTTAGGCAAAGGTGTACCTAATAGTAAACCATTAACCGGGCACAAATCTAAACTCCGTGGCTGCTACTGAGAATTTTCTGATGGAAACCCAGGACCTCATGCTCAGCAGTCACGCTTGCGACTACTAGATGACTAGACCAAAGGCAGTCTGTTTTCAATATAATACTTGATGTAATATAATTTAATTTAATTTAATTTTGTTCAATTTTAATTTAATAAAATCTATAATCTATGCACCTATTTTAATTATATTTGTTAATTACTATTTTAATTTTATGTGTCTTGATTTTGTTTAATTGCTATGACTTTGTTAATTTATTTTTTAAATTAAATTAATTTTTTTTCCAAAATTACTTCCAAATGTGTTTCGATTTTTTTTAAATTACTGTTATGACTTCGTTAATTATTTTATTTTTCTAATTTTAATTTTAGTACTAAATAATGTGTTTCGATTTTAATTTTTAAATGCTACTATAACTTTGTTGGCTTAGTTGTACATCTTATTATGCATGCGGTGGTCTCCTATAAGTGATGGAGTACACCTACGTGATACTTTTGTCGTCGATTTTTTATTTTCATGTGTCTGTGTATATCCTTTGTTGGAGATCCTAAATAAATAAATAAATAATAAAATAAATAAATATCTCATAACGCTATACTATAGTTACTAAATTATTTGCCAGGGGCGTCATGATAATATTCTTTAGGATAACGGTAAGGAAGCAACGAACTGATGATGGGTCTTGATACCCTAAAGATAGGGTACAAAATTCCTTTATCAACGTTGCTCGTCGTTTGTATTTGCCTAATAAGAGGTTAATTGTACTAAATCAATTAGTGCTGATGATGGTTCTGGTGAAGATGTCTTGAAGATGTAGCATACTATGTACAGTCGACCAGACTTGCATTTGACCACCGTAAGGACTATTCCTGCTTACACCGCCTTTTTTTGTATAAAACAGAAAAAAAGGCGCTGCAAGCAGGAAAAGGTCCCATTGACCGAAAAAGTGGGGTCAAACATCTGTGATCATTACCAGAGTTTGACATTTTTTTTAAACAAAGAATTAATATAATAAAAGAAGCTCGCATATTTTCGGCCATTTTTGTTTTACTACTATTGCACACGTAGCATGACCACAGTAGAAACGGCTTTTGTCGACGGAAGAATCGACAAAATGACAGATCAACAATAGAAATCTGTCATTTTGTCGTTTCTTCCGTCGCCAAAACCTGTTTCTACGGTGGTCATGATACGGAGGTTGGTTCGTACAAAAAGGGGCGGTGAAAAGATGTGGTCATCTTGTGCACGTGGGAATTTGTTTTAAAAATGACCAGACGTAGCTTTACTCGACTATACGTAAAGGAACTGCGAGGTATAGGAAGGAGCCCACAGACCTCTGTTCTTATTTTAAAGTTTGAGTCCCCGAGTAAAGACTTTCGCAAAAACTTTCAGTTCCAGGAACTTTTGTTTGGTTAGGTTAGGTTATGGTTTTTGGCAGTTGAGTTTTTAAGAGATTCTTCGGCTATAGATATCAATACGTAGTTAATTGATATTACTATTGAATTGGTGTACAAGATATATATGTGTTATATCGTAGATTAGGGTTGTCCGTAAGAACATTACGTCTGAAAGTACATTACGGACATTCCTAATCTACGATAGATTAGGATTGTCCGTAATGTACTTTCAGACGAAAAATATACCTGAATTATCAGTCTGGTTTAAACTACAAATACATAACATCATCATCACGCCTGTAATTCTCGAAGGGTTAGGCAGAGGTGTACCTAATAGTACACCCACATTTCACCAGTTATATTTTAAGTCCCATGTTATAAGGGGCGAGCTTATTGACATCGGCCGGGCATAATTCTAAGGTCTGTGGCTGCTGCTGAGAATTTCCTAATGAAAAATCTCAATAACACTTTGCCCGACCCGGGAATTGAACTCAGGACCTCATGTTCAGTAGTCGCGATTGCGACCGCTCGACCAACGAGGAGTCCAAGACTACAAATACAGCAGTACTATAAAGCACACTTTATTTTATTAAACAGACAGAATATCGAAATGTGTTCGTAAGTGAGACAGCAGAATAGACCATACCCCGTAGCATGACCACCGTAGACAAGGATTTCATTGACGGAAGAATCGCCAAAATGACAGATTTTGTCGACACAATGACAGATTTATTTTCTTTGCACTATCTGTCATTTTGTCGATTCTTCCGTCAAAGAAATCCTTGTCTACGGTGGTCATGCTACGGGGGCTGATCTTTTCGTAGACATTGTAGCAGATTCGCAGAACTTTCTTAGACGTGCGTAGCCAAAGCGTAGAGGATATTATATACCAATAGCACTGTTGTGTATAGTCAAAATATCCCTTTCAACGAATTCTCTCATAACTCCTCTCAACCTTATGCTCCATACCGAAAAACAACACGGCACCTACGTTCATAATCAGCGTAATTACCGAAATCTCTGTCGGAAAGTCACGATCAACAGTCAAACGCGAGATAAAGCTGCCACAGCCCTCGGAGCGGTAGACTTACCACCAGGTTAAGATGGTCTACCGCGACCCTTCATAATCTTAGAAATAAAGATAGGGGAGGGGTTTGAGTATGAGTAAAGGGAGGTCTGTTTATTCTGGTTGTTAAGTACGTGTTATCTTCGTTCGCCAATAAGTCACGCAATAATTACCGCGAGCAGATCACGCTCCCCGCTGGCGCATGTTTATGGGAGGCGTCCATAAGTACACGTAAATAAATGCGGTGTGCGACAATTGTGCGGTTTATGGCCGAGTCTGCCGCGGGCACGCGACGTTGTGACTTTATTATTACAACGTTTCGGCAATCGTGATTGCTCTGCGATTGTGTTGCTGTACCTAATGTTTTTTTGGATTAAATTATATTTTTTTATTTATAACTAGAATTTTGTAATTTTTTCCATGTTTACTTGCCTACATCGTGTCTCAATGCCGTGTAAATATCTCCTCTGTCTCCTTCCTCATAACATAACAAAAAAACAAAACATCATGCCTGTAATCCCCGAAAGGTTAGGCAGAAGTGTACCTAATATTATACCCACATTTCTCCAGTTATGTTTAAGTCCCATTTAATAGGGGTGAGCCTATTGCCATCAAATGGGCGCAAATCTAGACTCCGTGGCCTAATAACACCCAACCCTTGACCTTCCCATAACCTTTATATTAATTAAGGATTTTTAATTTTATAATCATATCAATAGGTAACCATTACGTGTGTGAGATGGTTATTTTTCTTCTCTTCGTTAAAAAATAGTCATCTATATCATATCTAATTATTCGGTCCTAGTTATTGTCATATTGAAAAATATTATTTGGTTTGAAAGCTCTTGAGAATCAAACTTTACCTAGATTTATATAATGTTCATACTTACCTGTATCTAGAGAAGGTACTTACGTTTTTGATGTGGACGGCCTGAACAACTTGTGTGTTATCTGTACTTCGTACTCGTTCTGTAACAAAAAGAAAACAAAGGATGAGTTTCTGATAGAGACAAACAACTTCATTCAGTGAAAATTGTATAAAATAGAAAGAAGAAAGAAAAGAAAGAAAATACATTTATTTGACACATCCACAAGTGCACACAATATAAAACAAAAATAATACAAGAAAAAAAAAACACTTAAAACTAAACAAAACAAAAAAAAAAATGTAAGTAACACGGTGTGCCTCATAGCTGCGCCAAATAGGACCAGTTCAGCAAAATGCCGGGCAACTAGTGCCTGACGCTGGTTTTCAACTGGACCTGGATTAGAGAGGTCACGGATGCAAAACAGTTTTATGTGTTGTGTCAATGGTAGTCGTGAAAAGGTAGTTAAATAGAATATGTACAATAAATGTGTACAAAAAATTAAATAAACATACAGTAAATTATTACTAAATAAACTACGAAATAATAACTATCGTGAAAGTGCAAAACAGAACAAAAATAATAGATAGACAAATGGCACGGACGCATGATAATAGAACCTGTTTGACACGATGACTATTTACGCACAGTTCAAATAAGGATTGGAGTATTTATTTTATACAGTGTGTACCAGAAAGGTGTGGTCATATTTCAGGGTGTGATACAGACCACCAAACTGAACAACTTTTTCCATGGGACCAATATCTAAATCGCGAAAATAATCAGCTGACCCACACATTTTGAGAGCAGCGGTGACCCCATCGTGGCGGCCCCGACTTACGAGCAGTAACTCGAGGGTTCGAACCCGGGCAGGCTCATTACTTTGAGTAATTTACTTCATCACCATTACTCTCAAAATAGAGAAGGAAAACATCGTGAGGAAGCCGGCATGTCCTAGAACCAAAATTCGAAGACATGTGATATTTACCAACCCGCACTGGGCTCGTGTGGTGGATTATAGCCGATTCACCCTCATAGAGCGGAGCCCTGTGTCCCAGCAGTGGGAACATTATAGGCTGATTATACTTATGCTTATTTGTGTCGAGTAGGTATTGAAATTTAGCTGATTTTTATTTTAATTTTTCACAAAAGTGCAATACCTACACGATAAATGTATGGAGCAGCTGATTTTTTTAAAAACCGATTAAAAAAACTCAATTAAAAAAAAAATCAATTAAAAATTTCTATGCCCCACAGAAATTTTTAATTTTTGGCTCAGAATGATGTACTAAAAACAAGATAACCGTTTTCGCGTCGGTCTCCCTTCCACCCCGTATATAGTGGTGGTGGTGGTCTAGTAGTTTATATAGTGGTTGATGGCAATAGACTGGCCCCCTATTACATGAGACTTAAATATAACAGATATGTGGGTGTACTATTAGGTACACCTCTGTCTAACCCTTCGGGGATTGCAGGCGTGATGTTATGATGTTATATTTTTATAAATACGTAAAGAAAAAAATCTATGTTTATTAACAAAAATTAATGTCAATCTATGTTCATAAATTCCCCCTTACATCATCCAAGAGACACTTTCCAATAATCCGTCCAAGCCCACAAAACAGTCACTACACTATCAAAAAGCAATTAATTTCGAATCTACCCATTAACAAAACACAAAATCATATGTTTACATCCCATAACTATTTCATACGCTATGGAAGGGTAGAATTGGTAAATAATCTCCGTTTCAGTATCAGATCGGTGTGTTATATGAAAACGACGACATTACGTGTGGCCGACGCGTCAAAATGCGACTTTAATTGATGTTGTGTCGTTACACAAATACTCGGACTTGTACCGACAACATTAGTACGATTACTATTGATATAAGTAATTCAATATTTGCTGAATAAGTTGAAGGATCGCTTCTCGTTTCTAGAGATTATTTCAGAACAATCTGGTAGAATCTAGGGCTTTTAGATTCTAGAACGTTCATCTGAAATAAACTCTCGCATTCATGAATAGCCCCGCTATAAATTTCGAATTTGATTTGACGGCACGGTTGGCGCAGTGGCTAAGTGATTGGCTGCTGCGCTGCGTGTCGCGGGTTCGATTCCCGCACGGAACAAATATTTGTATGGCCTACGGGTCAGGCTGTGAGTGTTTGTGAGTTAAAATGTTTTTAAACGCACCCACGATACAAGAGAAATTCCAAGTTAGGGGCTAAGATAAAAAAAAAAAGAAAGTGGGTTTCAGTCGTGCTTATTATGAAAACTGTTAGTTTAGGATCCATGAACACGTTGTACTAGAATATGACGGTTCTAGATTTCCATGAGATGTCGCCGTCAAAAAGTATACACACATCAGTCTTTTAAAATATTCCATCATTATAACAGACTCGTCGATACGGGCAAAACTCACAATAAGAGTAAGGTCCAAAGATTATATTATTTATTTATTTAAACTTTATGTACAATAGTGATACATAGGCGGACTTAATGCCACAAGGCATTCTCTACCAGTCAACCTTTGGGTTAAATAAGAAAATATTGTGATAGGGTACAAAATAAATATATAAAAATAACTTCTTCTTCTTCTTATTATATCAAATGCATTCCGTAGATAGATGCAATTTTAAAAGACAAGATGATGATGGTCATCATCTTTTTAGAGAGGTGCTTAGTAGTCAAAGCCATAAGGCCATAAGTCGACATCACGTTCTTATTTTAAATATAAACAGTACAGATAGTGTCATAGAAGCCAATAATATACCTACCTAACACTTTTTCTTATTTCCTTTCCTGCTGTCCATACCACCAGGTCCAGGCCCGTATGTCGCACAAACGGGCCGGGACGGAGGCGGGCCGTAAATTTGATTTTAATATTGAACACGTAATACCCTGTTTGCTTGGGCCCGTAATTGATACGGCCCTCTTAGCACGCGTCTAATACCTGTCATTATTTTCAAATTCGTCGGCTTTACCTTTTAAACGGTGGATTATTTAAATGCTCCGTCCTTTACAGAATTTAATTTAGGTTTACTTTGTTTTACATAAATTAGTTTTGACGTGTATCAGTTACTCAGTGTAGTTTAATATTGTGTTACAGTTTTTTTTAGTCCTAGAACGTGCTTGGATCTAGTCGATCATTTATTCTTGGAACGCCTCTAACTTTGTATCGCCTTGAAAATAGTTCATACACCTTTCAGTTTTACGAAGGACGTTTTTCCAAAAGAAAATCTTCTCGTCGTAAGTTAGCAGCAATTCATATCCTCTCCAACACTTCAGGTAGGTAGCTAGTCTCCCCTACCGCACAGATTATGGCGGTGCCATCAAATATGCATAAAAGCCGTAAAATGCCACACTTAACCGCTGGCTCCCCGCGCCGGCGTTGTCACCTGCAGTACTGCCGAGCTCCACAAACCGCGTCTCGGTCTCCAGACAGATGCTCAGACAGTGGTAATTAAAAATTTCCCACCTCCTCATAAATTTGCATGGAAGACGTGAGCAAATATGAAAGTAGGGGTTTCGTTTTGAGGGATTTGTGTACGGAAGACATCGTAGTACTTTTGGAAATGAAGTCTTGAAGAAAATTTATACAGATCGGTATGATAGGGATTACGATTTCAATCTTACGGCAAACAATATAACTACATGCTACAATAGTTCCTACCAACCTCACATCATCTTTATCTGCATATTTCATCAAAACAAAACTTAATTGGTTCATCAATATACACATACACTCTCAGTAAAGACATACAACGTTTCATAACTTAATTATTTTCTTTCTATCGCCGCCAAAACATCCATACACAAGTCGAGTGTTAGCGAGTACAAATCTAAAATCCCATTATAACAATCACCTTCCCGTTCATTACTCGCAGCTAAGATACTAAATTTAAATTAACAGCCCCTTGTTAGTGGAACTATGTACATCTGCAGTGAAATGAATGTTCGTTTGGTGCGAGTAAGCGAAAATCGGAGCGTCGCGTGAACTAGTGGGCTTGTGACACAATATCGCGTGAGCAGGATTTTAGCGTAGTTTTGTTGTTGTCTGGGAATTAAATGTAATGCAGATGTTTTACTTGGATTTCAGAATAATTAATGGTAGCTAGTTAGTAAATATACATATTAATGAGCTGAATGGTGAAAAGTATGTACGAGTTTTAACGTGCTGGACCGACTGTGAAAAATCATCTCAGCCTAATTGCAGTCTACTGCAAGACACAAATAACTAGGGATACAAATTACGCTACAATACCTAGTTATTATTTTGTATATTTATAAGTGCTTTCTTCTTAGATTTGCAATAAAATAATTATTTTTGATTTGTGATGGTTGTAAGTAGTCAATGGCCCTAGTTGGGAAAACGCTAGGCAGATTATGATTATTTTTCTTAGATTGACGATGGCAATCTATAATGAGTCTGCTCAGAACTTAGCTACGAGATGGTGGTATCACTAGCGTCCATCAATTCATGTAATGTGCAGTTATCAAGGCCCGCAGTACACACATGTATAACTGATATTAAGGAAACAATAATGAAAACCAATGTATCGAAAATGTATCGAAATTTCAATTTGGAAAAATAGTTAACTAAAGCTAGCGCTAGTTGAAATGGAAATTCCGACTCCATTTCACATGAAACCATCTTTCTGAAGACTCCTCTCATCCATTTACTTATAACTACATTTACGATTTTCGCGTACAGTCAGAGCAGCCAATTTAGCCGGCGTCTCCGCCGTCTTTATCGTATCTTTAATGAACACTCATAAGCGCGGCGTACTTAACGTATTGTTGGTGAGACGTTAGTGCTGCTGACTGTACCTAGCTCTGCGACACACTCAATGAGCTGAGGGTGGTTTGCGGGATTTGCGTTTAGTTTAAAAGGGATCTTTGGTGGTACGTTTTATATGTAAGGTAGGTTTCATTTTTGTTTTATTTTGAAATGATGAAAATGCCTAGAAATTGTTTCCAGATTTTCTGAGCATCATTATCATCCGCTTGTCCTTGTCCCATATTACTTGGGGTCAGTGCAACACGATTTTTTCTTCCCTTCTCCCCCCTGTCAATCGTCTGTCTATCATTTACCAAGCATGTTTTTTACAAAATCTTAAACTTGTATATTTTACTTTGAATCCAGACTCCTAACAAATCTTTTGTATTTTCGTAAGCACCGAGTTAGTTATTCATTTCTGAACCACATAAACTTTAGAAACTTTCGTGTTGGTGACGAAACTTTACAAAGCTGCACTGTTGGTAATCAGTGCTCTAGTCTAATGACCAAACCCCAAATTACATAATCTTTTTCTTCTTTATCGTGCTGTTAGTTCCTAACCTGGTGTCAGCGTTTTTAAGCCGCCCATGGGCCTCTATCTTGGCTTAAAATGCCGTCAAGAAATACACAGTTACAACACAAGAATTACATAGCTTATCCTACGATTTAAGCACATGTTCAGTACAGCGAGGTTTTGCATCATCGATACTCCTAAAAAAAACCAAAGAAAAACAAAAGACGATCTGTGTCACAGCTCCACGTCCCTCAGTGAAACAATGTAGGCTCGCACGGGAAATGCTAATACGGGCCGTTCCGTACAAATTGATACTCGATCGTCGCTCATATAAAACACTCCGCGAGCAAGATCGCCCCATGAATAATAAAGAATTGCCGAACGCCGACGAAGAGACGCGACACTGAGGGCAGATTGGGAATGACGAATTTCTGTAAGAATTTTGGATGGCGTCTATTTTTTCACTACAGTGTTATTTAATTTTCCATTAATTTTTAGGTATCCAATATTTGACTTGGATGTACTTAGATTATCTTGTTTTAAAGCTATAGAAATCCTGAAACGACTGACTTTTTTTTAAAGTCGCCTAGAATAATTACACGAAGTGTAGACGGACACTTCACGAAGCCGTCAACCAAGCATTCTGTACATAAAACTAAGTAATTCTACGCAAAAAAAAAACTGGGAAACGATTTTTTCTTTTTCGGTGAAAAATCACGTGTTACGGTAGGATTCAATGTAACCCACGCAAAACATTGTGCTGATGGATGCATTGAATAGTACTAGGGTCACCCTGATCCGCGAGGAGACTCTTGGAACACCAAGATCCCTTGTGGATGTCCTAAGAAGACTGGGAAGTTTGATCTGCTTCCGGAGGGAGGTGGGCTGGTAACGGCCACCATGGCTCACGCACATTGGTCCACTTGAAGGACTAAGTGCGAAAACCAAAACCCTTAAGATAGAACATAGTATAAGGGCTATGAAGGTGTTTAAAGTAAAGTTATAACATTAGAAAAAAAAAAAAAAAATTTTAAGCTGTGAAAAGTGACCTCCAATCTCTCCGTAACTAGAAGGTATGGTCGAAAACGCAATGATGGGGACAAAAAGTGCCTTTCCACTTCGTTAAGGGTCTTTTTACACCCATTATTGGCATTCAGTTCTCATAATAAATGTATTTGCATCTGTAAATAAATCACAATATACCCAAACAGTTTTCTCTCGACATTCGTCATTGTAAAGCGGCACCTGCATCTAAACCGCCCTTATTCCAGTCACGTCCACTATAAAACATAATTCAGATTTTCATACAGAGCCATACAGAGAACTCTTGTGTTTCCATTCTGTTAAACCTCCCCTAGTCGCATAAAAATACCCCGAACGGTTGTAAAACACTGTGTTGACTTAACTGCCTTTTACTCGTTCTATGGTAATTTTATAACACTATCGTATTGTATTTGGTGGTATTATCCGCTTTAGATTAGTCTCTGTAAGTTTACTTTTTTTATTATAACTAGAAGACGGGATATTTACCATGTTTTTTGTTTTTTGTTTCATGTTTTTGATCATGGTGCTTGCAACAGCGCCGAAATATCGGGAACTCAAGGAAAACAATAAACATGGTAAATATCCCGTCTTCTAGTTATAATAATTTTAGTGACCATGAAAGTTTAAAATCTTTTCCTTTTTTTTTGTAATAAATTGATAGTAGAAGTAATGAAATTAATTCTTTTGAATAAAATTCAATTTTGCTTTTTGAGTCTGTGTTAAATAAATGTACTTTCTTTTATTTCATTTCGGTGTCCAAAGATTTGCTTAAAAACACCTTTTTGAGTCATTTTTGATCCAATAAACTACAATATCCAATTTACCTTTAAAGACCATTTTTGCAAAAATAAATTCATAACTGCTTTCAAGAAACATTTCTACATTTCTCGTAGACAAGTAATTCCCTCATATGAATAATTGATCTCATTACCCTTTCAACAATAATTACTCGTCATAAGGCGGTGTGTTATTAAGTGTGACTGTGTTCAAAGCGCCGACTAAATCAGTGGGTATTAAATCACTAGTGTAATCCACGCTTACATGATCGACAGTTAACGTTCGCGCTTGTTGTGCGTAGCACGGAGCTACGAAAGTGCTACGGAGGTGCTACGCCTGTAGCGGAATAGTACTTAATTTATTTTATTTGGTAGTTTTTCATGCATGTTGCACTTTGATTTGATTTTAGTGCATATAATGATTCAATGTTAGTGTATACGTGTAAAATATATTTACTAGTTTTGTCATTGTGGAAGTTCAACAATTTCAAAAGACAGAGCTTTTGATTATTTATTTTTTCCAATTCTGTGACGATAACAGTATTTATGAATTACTCAGAAGTATAATATTTAGCTTTTAACAAAATTAGAGACCAGATTGATAGGTAGTTTTTTTTTTTCACGTAAAGATTTATATAAATAAATGTAATTACACCACGGAAATCTTGCATAATTTTGAACAAGACAAGCTCGAGATATTTCCTTCCCACCTACATAGCGCCTCCAAATACAAAACTACCTTCACACCTCCACTGCGTAGTGTGTAAATGGTTGGCGTGTAGTGTTTACCTGTGGAATCCGCACAGACAATTAGCTCTTTATGCGATTAAACGCTCCTCGTGAACGCACGTGTCGACGTCACGGTGACGTAACGCCTGTTCACGTCACTACGTCACGGAGACGTGATTTGCTGAATACGGATGCCTGAATTAACTGTTCGTATTTGAGTTTTCATTTAATAGTTTATTAGGTATGTATGAGTATGTATGTCATGTAGATTGCAACGAAATTATGATTGAGGTCTCAGGCTTCCTTGTGAGTTCATTGTTTTAAATAACACAAGACGTCATATTTACAAAAGAAACTTTTTGTTGTTTCTGCAAACTAACGATTATGTTTGATATTATTTGTTTTTAATTATGTTAATTCTCAACAGGTTCTGCTAATAAAATAAGACTAACTTATGATACAACACTAACAATAACATTTTAGCAACTTAGTTACGTTACGGAGATACTTGCGAATTATGTTATTTACCCAACTTTAAGGGATGTGATCTCTAAACAAAAATATATGACTACTAACCATCATAAAACCTAGATAAAGACATACAAATGATCACAACGTATTATCTATAGACAAGTAATTAATAACGTTCTGAACAAAAGCCCTCATTTTCCATAAGACATCATGCTAGCCACAATGCGTCTATCAGACGTGTAGGGGCGTCGAATGTGCATTCAGCACTGAGGCAGGTGTCGTGAGCGAAGAAGGAAGCTCCACAAAGGGCCCGTCACGGGATGCTGAGGTGTCTCGAGGACCATAGAGTAAGGTTGGAGACGGGAAGATGTGATATTGTGTAAAGAGGTTGTAAGATTTTGATTTTAAGACGGTGACTATATGTATTAAAAAACAAAGGTTGTAATCGAAAGTGGCTTTATTAAGTTAGGTTGTTTTTTTTTGTACTGAAAGATAGCACCAGTTATATGCAAGAACTTAAAATAGAGTAATTTCATTTACGACTTTAGGATGAGTGTCTTCTTCACTTTGTATGTACACAACATCACGCCTGTAATCCCCGTAGGGTTAGATAGAGTTGTACCTAATAGTACACTCACATTTCACCAGATATGTTTGTAAGTCCCATGTTATAGAGGGCGAGCCTATTGCCATCAACCGGGCGCAAATTCAGACTCCGTGGCTGCTGCTGAGAAATTCCTTATGAAATAAGCAGTACCTTTGTGCACTTCTATCTTAATGTAACGTCCTGTTAAGTATTTTGTGTTTTCATTAATAAATCGAACCCAGGACCTCATGCTCAGCAGTCGCGCCAGCGACCACAAGACCATCGAGACAGTCCACTCAGGCAGTTCTTCACTCAAATATAAGTCTTAAAATGTTCTGAGAGACCTGATTACTTTACGCTTTGTTAAAGTTGGCAGTCTTATCTTAATAACTGACCTATCTGCAAATGAATTGTTCTGTGGGATACTTCAGTCTGTTAATGTACACCAAGAAGGCTGATTCCAACGAGTGCATCGGCCTTCAGCACGAAGGAGCATAAAGATATTGAGCGTGCATTGTCGAGCGCGCCATTGTGTGCGGCGCGAATCGTCCGCGATAACACGCCGACCGCCACCGGCCGCTTTGTCTCCCTAATTGTTATATTCCGAACAAAGAGCCAGCAGAAACAAACGACGTCAGCGCTTGTTAGCTCCCAGGCTAAACGCTCCGTGTAATAACATGTCCTCAAACAATCGCATCGACATTTTCAATACGTTAGGAAATTGGCTATACGCGATCGCAATGCGAGCTCGAATGCTTTTGTTGTGCAGTTCTGCAATATCGACTGCACTACGGACTACGAGCAAGTTTAGTCGGGACCTAATCGTTCTGGCATGATGGACGTCAATAAAAAAGTATAAAGAAAAAATTCGCATTCCATAGAGTAAATTAATCGGCGGGAATTCGCTGCGCCAATAGCGCTAATGATGTTCATTTTCAAATTTCGAACGGTTCGACGTTTATTCGTTTTAAAACGTTGCGGTGGCATGCTTCCCCCGCTCTATGGCATCAATCATTTTTAGAGGGTTTCGCTTATCCAAGTTTTCTTCCTGCCTCCGTCCTCTGCTTCCAACTTTTACATCGAATGATCTCCACTGAACCAACAGAGCGTTCGCCGTAACCGCGTTTTGTATTATTTTTTGTGAATAAATAATATTATTTCTCGAGGGAAAGGGGGATTGGATTTCGTTAAATATGGTTTAGTAATTGAATTGAAATCTCTCAATGTCGACGTTCAATTAAGCTTTAGATTTCGTTCTTGATGAAGGAATTTTCTTTGTTTTCAAATGTTTAATCAATTAATTTTCCAATAAGCTTTTGGATTTCATTCTTAGACAACGCTAAATTAACTGTTAATTCAGTTTATAACCTACTGCAAACATAACAATAGAGGAATATATATATAATATATAATAACTTTAAGTATTATTATTTTGTCTTACAACTTATTATTCTTACAACTTATGTCTTACAACTTAGTCAGCTGCAGCCAGTAAGTCTGGAGCCGACCCCAACATAGTTGGGAAAAGGCTAGGCAGATGATGATGTTGTCTTACAACCAATATAACTTTTATTTCACTGTAGTTTAATTCAAAATTGATTGTTTGTCACACTTGCATTACCAACGCCATCATCCGGATTACCTTCATAAGCCAATTATAAACTTTAAACACATTAATTACACTATCCATTACGGTGTCTGTCAAAAGTGATTAATGCTAATGTCGGACGCAAGATTTTTAACTAAGTTAAGATTAAAATAGCTTAGGGTATTATTTGTGAGCGCTCCGGGCGACGGATCACTCATCTCTCCCTTGCAAATTATAATGACACATCCGCCGGGAGGTTTTAAGCCAATTCAACTTTGAGGATTCCTGATACCGTGGGCAATGGTTTTTCCTTAAGAAATGCTGGCGGGATTTAAGGTAAAATATAAATTACGAAGTATTAGCTCGATTTTGGATTTTGTACGCTATGAAATTTGAACTTGTAGGGTTTTGCATACCTCTATTTGTTGAAAGAGGTTTGAAGTTCATAATTGCAGAAATAATATTTTGACAAAATACATGTACGAGCAGTGGCGTGCCTAGGGTCCGACAAAACCTAACATCATGAAGAGTATACTAGTTAGGTTATAAGGGCAAGTCAAGCTTTTAAACTTGTATAAAAGTACCGCCAATTTCTACGAGTTTTTTATTCAAAAATGTACAGACTAAGTAAAATCATAAATAAAAAAAAATAACAATAAACATTTGCGTAGAACAATATTCAACTCAAAAAATGACAATACATTGACACGAGTGGATTACGGGACTACGCGCAATGAGCCGTAATTGTATTTGTTTTTCTAAAGCGATACCAATAATAAGTTCCGAAGCTGCAGTTCCAATACAAACATCGATTCAAGAGGGTTCCCTACAGGAAACAATTTACGGTAAAAATCCGCACTGATAGACGCGATATGAGCAACGGGAGAGTTTTTTACTTATTTTAGCCGCACGGGGGAGATCGCGGGCGGCTGATCTTTGTTTTATGAGAACGATTAAGAAAAGCATATTTGAAGTGTGTACTTGGCTTTATTTGCGCTCCGAGAGGGAAGGCACGCTTCATTGATCTGTAATCGTTTTTCGCATTTTATTGCTGTAGTACGTCGAGAGTCGAGGGTGAGTATACGTTGTACGTTTTATTATGTTGAAATTAGTCGTTGTTCGCGTAAAATTAAAATTAGAATCTTGTTCGCGACATAATTCAGTTGGGTTCGCGTCGGGATCCTGTTATTTTCGCACTTAATTTCGCGGCGTTAAGCGTTGTATTGTGGCGCAAGGCGTCTGCTCGCGGTGATTAGAATGCTAAGTACGCACCCTGAAAGGGTTCCCTTAATTGTGCGGTGTTCCTTGTGGACCGCACCGCCAAACAGCGGCCGCGGATACAAAACGATGAGGTTTGACTGAGCTTAACCAGAAATGAGGTTGGATGTAGTGTAACTATGCATGTATAGTATGTCGGAAAATTAAGTCTGTGAGATGTATGGGCAATTGGTATGCGTTTTTAAAACAAAGCGAGAGTAACTAATATCGACGCTTACGTTTTTCCTTAAGTTTGTGTTACAAAAAATACTTATTCATGTTTAAGAAAACTTCGACGTAAAAGTCAAAATAATGTTAGTTGAAACTTCATTTCTCAATTACGTTTTATGTTCTTGAGCCTTGCAGGGAACGTGAGCCCCGCAAGGCAATCACGACAGAGACGTTTTAATAGTCAAAAAATTAATTGCAAGTGGCGTCGTCGTGATTTACATGACTCAAATGTGGTCGTTAGTGCGAATTGAACGAAAGGGTGGGCTTCGAGCTACCCCAATATAATTAAACTTTACTCTCGGCTATATTTTAAAAAGCAGAAAATAGAGAAGAGAAATCGCTATTCAAAAATGAAACACTTTAGTAAATTATCAAAAGATGTATTTGATGTTTTGCGTTCGCTGGCTGCTGTCAAAAATTACGAATTTCAAATATGTATGAACAATTTCGTAAATTAATGCGCGGCGGTTCTTTTGTTTTGGTACGGGAGCATAACGCAAAATAAAGGCGTATTAATTATTCAGCGCCACACTCGACGCAATCAGAATAAGTGCTGATGTTTCTGTCACCCGCTGCGGCTGCGGCGCGGCGCGGTGCGGTGCGGCGGCCGCGCTGTGCATGATTAGAATTCTTAAGCTGTGCCGAAGGCTCTTGATTAGAGGAAATTAAAATCATTATAGTCGGGCGCGCACCGCACCCGCGCCACAATGCCGCCGCTCTACCCGTCTGACGTAAAAATAAGCGGGAAACGCACATAAAGAAGGAGGCTCGCTGGAAACGGAAGCGGCACCATCTTGGAGCCGCCGGGCGGGAAAACAATGGATTCGTTAATTAACATTTTCTTACGCCTCGCGGCTGTCGAACGAACGGTTTATCGGACAAAATATTTATGACGTAGACGCAATGAAAATTCCACCATGAAATCGCACAATTGAAATTTCGTTCATAGGAGGTAGGGATTAAGAAATTACTGGAAACTTTCCTTAATCTTGTTCGACGTCATTAAAATTATTACTTTTTCCGATATTTTATGGAACTTTCTATTAATTTAGTTAGAATAATTCGTGGGACTTCAACACAACTGGCAAAATGTATGTCTTTTTAGGTACACCTGCTTGCCTAAACCTTTGGGGAAACAAGCGTGATGTTATGATGTGTTATGTAAGTATACCTTGTTAGTTCCAGCTGCTGCCAAAGCTTTGTTACCTCCATATTAGAACCTAACAAAAAGTTCCTGTAAAACATCCCTAATTTATAAACAAGATGTAACATTCACCTAAAACAAATCACCACTCCGCCAAACCAAAGCCCCACTTATCACCACTACAAACAATGACATAGGTAAACGAATGAGTTGGCCCGAATACTCATGTTGAACAAATAACTCAATGTGCGTACAAAACGTATCAGTGGTAGCTGTAATAGAGACGGAGTGCCGCCCGAGGCGAGTCGAGTGAAAAACGGCCGCCATCAATAACGCGCTATCGGTCAGAACGGACGTGTCCCTTTGCCTATCGATCTCTGATTGATTTGTTTAGTCTGTTGGCACGCTTGTTAATTACTCGATATTTTTAAAGTTTTGAAAATCGAACAAATAATCGATCGCACGATTAATCTTGAAACTGTTTTCTTCTTTTTTTAGTTAATGGAGTATTTTTTATCGTTAGTTGCGTAATTTGCCCTAGGTAGAATAAAGTTTATCTATACAGTCTTTTTTTTTTTTTTCCGCCCCACTCTGGGCGGAGCGGAAAGGAGTGTCAGACTTGTACTGACTAAAACCCATCCATGTTCCTTCTTTGCCCTTTGTGTTCCAGGGCCACGGTATCTCTTTCGAACAGTCCCGCAGCCCATCTATGCAAAGTCTTCACCCGCCATCATTGTTTGGTATCAGGCCATTTATTTCAAATGGAAGGACAAATACTAACAAACCTATAAAAAAAGACCTAAACTGACCCATCAATATGTTATCCACATACGAAAATGGCAAGCCACCAATCACCGCTAATAGCCCATCGGACATTCATTTGATAAACATTGACCTCCTGACAGAGTGACGTCATTAATCATTGTGAGCGGTGCACAAAATGCAATGCACTGCCCGACAAATAGTGACGTGAAATATGAATATTGACTGCGTTATCCGATATCTGATAAATGAGACAGGAAGGTAGATTGAGTCAGTATTTTACAGTCAAGGTGTCACAGTATCAAATATATATATTTTTTTCATATTTATTTCTGTAAATTGGTTTACAAAACTCTTTTACATGTCAACATGTTATGTTTAAAAAGGAGCTTGTGGGGCTAGGAGGAGCTTGTGGCTAAATAATAACAGCCGCTCGGGTCGATCTTGAAGTTAAGCCGTGCTTGCCTAGGTTGGTCTGTGGATGGGTGACCGCCCATTACATAGCGAGTTTCCTCCGTGCCTCGGAAATCACGTTAAGCCGTTGGTCGCGGCTGTCATTTGTAGATCTTTGACAGTCGTTAGGCAGTCAGTGGCCCAAAAATTCTGACAACCAGTCTTACCAAGGGGTATCGTATTACTCAGTACTAACTGGGTTGTGGAGGTCAGATAGGCAGTCGCTCCATGTAAAATACTGGTATTCAGCTGCATCCGGTTAGACTGGAAGCCGACCCCAATATAGTTGGGAAAAAGGCTAGGCAAATGATGATGTTATGTTTAAAAACTAGATGGGGCCGGTGTTTCGTACCTGACTACTCTGAGAAGAAACATCCGAAACAAACTCAGAGGTCACCGTCTCTTTTAAAGTCCAGACATTGCTCAGGTCATATGAGGACCAAGTAGATTAATGTCTTAGATGGTCTTTTGAAAAAATAACCACACAGATTTGAGTGGACCTGTCCAAACAGTGCAAGCATTTGTCAGTGATCGTGTAGCTCGACTCATAATCCAAGGAGCTCAACGACACGACGAACAATACCAAAGAAAGGACATTTGGGTAGGCCGCATGAAGTACTTAAACTGCCAGACATTTTCGTATTTTTTTAAACGTTTGATGTTTTTCGATCCTATAGAAATAAATATAGTTTCATAAGTGTTTAGATAATTAAATTCAAAATCATTCTCCGTTTCAAGTCAGACATGGAAGAATAATAATTTTCAGTGACAATAATTTCTATGATTAAGGAGACGGTAAATGAGATTCTTGTTTGCATTTGACCTCTACTATGAAAATGGCAATGCCTTGCGCACCCTTGCCATTACCTCTCAAATTGGTAATTATTTTAATTCAAATCCATTGACATGCACATTTCAGTTTTAAGTCTTTAATTGTTTTCAGTAGTACTTATAATAGCTAGCGAGTGGCTTTAGTCGGCAATAACAATGTAGTAAACCGCTCTTAGTGGTGGATTACCGCCATTAACCGCTGTAACTGTAAAACGAGTGATCGATGCGCGCCCCGATGTTTATTGTCTATTACTCGGACGGCGGGGGACACTAGTGCTAGTGATGTGGCTTATAGGATACTGATTTATGTAGGTTTGATTTGAGTTACGGTTTTTGATAGGCTTTTTAGTTGTCGTTGATTTATGACAGCTGAAATCTGTCAGTTGGTGCAAATAAGGTTACGATAACTTTTTGAAGCTTGTAAAATGCTTTGTTTACTTTAATTTATTTAGGTAGTTAATGGGAAGTAATTAATCAATTTTAATTGAAGAATAGGGTTGTCAAAACACAAATGCAGTTAAATACGCCACAAGTGGGCCATAGCAGCAGCCGCAATCGCAATTGTCTCAATTATTAATTGTAATTTTTGACAGGCACCTGTCAATTTCGCAGCGTTCAACCCTTCCTTAATCCCCCACAAGACGCGAGGTGCTGGGATGTCTCCTTAGCCGCTCCCCCGGAATAAATTAGCTTTCTCCCGGCCACATCGGGATATAAAATTTTGAATATGAATGGAAAATTTTGCATTTGTAATAAACCGCTTTTCCCTGTAACGCTGCAGATGCGTACTCGAGCACTGGATAAAAATGGAATCTCGCCCAGTGTCGCTCCTCAGGTGGCTCGCCATAAATATTTATTAATTATTTTTTCAATAATCTCTCCTCTCTTGTATCCTCCGAGGATGGAGGGATATCTCCACCGTTAATTGCTTTTTGTTTCATTTGAATAAGTATTGTTTTTGACTGCTCGAGCGTGACGTCGAGTTTTATAAAATCTCGACGATGAATAATTTTGTTGAAACAAAGTTAATTGAATCCATTATTGATTGTTCTAAATTTCGTTGGAAATAATATTTAGTATCATTAATTTATATTACAACAAGGAGAAACTTTTGGAATTAAATTAGGCATCCTTTTAAATCAGGCATGCAGGCAGTTTTCTAATTTATCAGGTACGTTATTATGATTAATCTAAGTTACACATATTTGGGCCCCCTCTTTCGCGTTATCAAGAAAGTTACATCAAATTATGTCGTCAAGACAGCAGATTGCTTTAATAATGTCATGAAGCCGATTGAAAAAATCCATACAACCGATGTCGACATCGCTTCGCCTAATTGATTTTATAATTCGAAGCAAATTCAAAAAGAGAACATTTAAATTCGAGGCACGGCGGCGACACGTAGCAGCAACCGATGCGCCGATTGCGGTTACCAAGTTATTCCGATTGCCGGAGAAATACAAATCCAAGTGGTGGCTTAAAAGTACCAAGTCTTAAGGCATAAAATACAATTACACCCACCGTACTAAAAAGAAAATAATATTTTGGTATGCAAGCACATTCAGCCGCTTCACTTTTATTTTCATGCGCTTGTATAATTTTATTGAAACGTCTCAATCTGAGTAAAGATTTTTATTTTAAGAATAAACTTGGGAGTTTTTGTGGACTAATGGAAACTTAAGTACGACGTAAAACTTGATGTGTCTCTGAAGTGAATTAATTCAGGTATCGAGTATGAGCCGATTGCGGGGCATGCCTAGTGATGTGTAACGTATGATTTTCCGACCGCGTATACTGTTGAGCGATTGTATCAATTTGTCGTCGTAACACGCGGCTGCCCCGCGGCATGTTAATTTTTTATTTGATCAAGATTGTTATCGTGGGCGAATAGTTTGGTAATGAAGCCAATTTTTTGATAATACCCTACGTTGGGGTGGATTTTGAGTGGTTTATTCCGTAAGTAAGGAGAAAATTACACACGTAGACGTGTCATTTCGTTGACAATTTGAAAGTCGTTTGATTCCATTTATCTCATTTTCTTGTTAAAGTGAATTATTAATTTGAGGTATTACTGCAAGTTTCCTTGTATTTGCTAAGGTTTTTCTTTTTATGGGCGTCCAATTATTATAATTTTTTTAAGTGCTGGTATGTTTAATGAAGTTATATAGTATTATAAGTTAAGTTAGTTAAGGCACATATTATACACATTATTCTCTTCCCTTTTACACACTTTTGTCTACATTTCTTTTTCATTTCTCCTTTTTGTGAGTCTGCTGGCAGAAATTTGAAATAAGCAGTACCTTTGTACTAATATATTATAATATTATTTTCATGTGTTGTCTTCTGTGTGTGCATAAATAGTTAAATAAATGAATTGGTAGAAATCCTAATAATGCCATTACTATTCCTTCTAATGATGAGCTATATGAATTCCAATAACTTTCCCACAACCTTCATTAATACACTAACGGACAGAGCCTCTATATATGCAAAGTAATAAATTATAATTAATGTAATGCAAACTTTAAGCTATTATTTATGAAGGAGTAGTTGTCCAGTCATCGTCCATTTCGGCTGGTAGGTTGCTAGTCTTGGTACCCGCAATTTGTCTCCCGGGCATTGTAATCCTTAAATTGATAATCGATGGGCGTCTACAAAGGCACGTTAACGAGGAGCCAAGCGAGCCAAGATATCAATCTTGGCGAGCCAAGGTCACGTGTAATAGATAGATGTCTCATTAATGTCATTCATGTTATTTATTGTTAAGATGACTGACGTGTTTCTTGCCAATGTTCTTTTGTTTCAGCTTTTGTATTGGATTAATATTAATGATTTATTGACATCCCCTCAGGTTTGGTGGAGCGACGATCTTCGCAGGGTGGCTGGTAGCAACTGGATGAGAGTTGCCGAGAATCGAGTTCAGTGGCGTGCGATTGAAGAGGCCTATGTCCAGCAGTGGACTGTTGTAGGCTGGTTATAATGATAATTGATATCCCTAAGCTCATTTTGTCTGAAATTGGACTGTTGTTAATTAAAAATAATAAGAAGAGTAAACTAATTTGTTACTTTAGAAAATAGTCAACAATTTAACAAAACACCAAATAAAGTGACATATTTTTGCCGTTGCCTACGCTGGTACCAATCAAAACTATCAATGTCAAAAAATTCCATATTCAAAATTCGAATCATACGTCACATGTACCAACAAATTGACAGACGTCAAAATTAAACGCTTCGTTCAGTGTTTGCGTGAAACAAATGCGTTCGGTTGTTTTCGATAAACATCGTTACAAATTAACCCTGCGAGTGCGATACAGTTCGACCGCCCGTATCGCGACATCTACGCACCATAACGACATTGATTAAACTGATTCCACTGAGCCGTGGGAAGGGTTTAACCTACACGGTTATTTAAGCAATACTGGCGGGTTTGTAAAAAATAACATACTGAATAAAAATTGACGAATGGTGAGTAAACAAATGGTGCGTTTTTTTTCTATGATTATGGCAGAGCCGATGTTAAGATTGGGCGAACTCTTACACGAACATTATTAAATAAACAAGAATAATTATTATGTAAGCTCATTTGACACACAATCTTTATTGAATAAATAAAACAATAATAACGGTTGCTTAGACATTTCTCATTCAAATCATTTATGTGAATATTCAACATTACCAATTCACTTTACTTCACTTAATGCTGCATTTTTTAATTATGAAAACCCTTCCACACAATTGAAGCCTACTTAGTAAATCTTAGATCACTATCTAGGCACTAGGCACGCAGGTTCAATGGAAGTTGAAAACAATTTAACCAACAGCTGATACAAAAGGGGTTACAATTAATTCATTCATGCGTACCTTTATTTATTGGCAATCTGATTAATTTTCTTTAGTTATTTGGAAGAAATTTAGTTTTTAATTGCGGTTTATAAAATTACAGTAAATGAATAAGCTCAGTGAAGGGATACAGATTTATTAAAACTAACTGTGATATACCGATATGACGATGATACATTTCATTTCATCTTATTTAAAACCGACCACATAGTTGAAAAATGAGAATGAGAAATGTCAGAACTAAATGGTAACTGTGTGAAATACGTATAAATATTTCATCAGCGTATTGCCAACTTTCGAAAATAAGCTATTTATTTCATATTTTCCATCAATAACTCAACCTATCAAAGGATTTTTAGGCGTATTACAAAGTAACATTGGCTTAATAAAGATGTGGAGTGGCTCGATATTAAAGAGCTCGTAAATCACAAGCCAGGCTCAATGTCAACGTGGGGCAGAGTCGTTCACTCAATGTATTTATTTATATTTAACGTTAGATTATTTGAATTAAACGAGTAGATCTAGAAAATAATGAGGGGTAGATAGGTTTAAAAAAATACCATGACAGCTCGTTAAATCTTTAGAACCAAAGCTACAAATTATGGTACACCATAGATTTATCGACTCAAGTAAATTGTAAGAATTTTAATCAATTTGCGTTTGTAGAGATTTAATAGATTTTTTGTTTCAAAATTATTTACGGCTTATTTTTGGTCAATATATATACCTTAACTGATTCATTTATAATAGCATGAAAAGTAAACTGATGTTGACAAAATAAAGCAGTGAATTTAAGAACTCACGACACAAAACGAACGGGGACGGACGTCACCGAGGATACAGCGGTAATGTCCGGATCGCGTGAAATCCTACAATATCACCCACGATTGACTCGGCTCAAAGGAAATGAATAGATTTCATTTTAGTGTCATTTGTAGAGCTAATGGCGCCACCGGCTAATGCCGTGTTGAAAACGTGTAAACACGGGGGAAGCTCAGCTGTCGGCTTCCTGACACGATAACGATACGATACAGGAATATTATAACTATTTGTTTATTGATTTGACGATTGGTAGTAATAAAGTTGTACTGAAAACAGTCATCAATCTTTATTACGCGTGTATTTTTGTTGTTCTTAAAACAGATGTCACAACCCTAGCTGTTTCTGAAGTTTTCTATTCAATTTTTAAAATAAGAACGCACACTGGCCGAAACAAAAAAGTTGACTGTCCAAAAAAGAAAATAGTTTTGCCTTCTCCGTCCGTAATAAAAACGTTGAAAAGACAATATTATTTTTCTCTTTTGTCGTAGAAAATTGCCGTTGAATTGTAGCGTGCCCCAATAATACGCAGCTCAATTACGTCACAATGTCTTCTTTGTATTTTCCCCGAAAAAACTGTTCGTAATAAATAATACCGTATGTCATTTCTCAGCACGTATGAAATTTATAACACGCGCACCGTTTCCGAAGGGCAATTTATTTGTAATAGAGCTGTTCGATGGGGACCGAACCACCGGTAATAGTAGCTGAAATAAAATCCTGAGTCTTGGATGGAAAACAATGATTGGCGTTGTTATCTTTTCGAATGTCTAGTGTTTAGCTTCTCTAATTCAACTTCTTTGCAAATAAATAGGTCCAAGTGTTTAATAGATCAAGGTATATTTTTTGCCAATACTTCTCAGTACATATTTGTACTTCTTACCCAATGGTTTCAAGTCTCTACTTGTGGTATTGTCTATTATTCTTCCGGTGTTCTTTTTCATGAAGGAATTGAGAACCTAATTTGATGTCGAGACTGGAATCCTACGTCTTCAAGTTAATTTCATGGAATTTTCTTTATCTGTACAGTAGGGGTCATTTTACCCAAAACAGGAAGGTTCCTCATCCGAAAACAATCGATTCCACTCGAAACGAAAACAGCAAATAACGAACAAAAATATATAAATTAAAAAGCAATCCCGCAAGCTCGGTATAGCAGAGGACCGGTAAAGAGGCGCCTCGCCACGATTTGTGACTTAATCACTTTATTGGCAGCGGGGGAGCCGGCCTTATCGGAAAGAAACGTCGACCCGACCCGCTGATATATGAGTAAACAAGCTTGCACTTTTCCTCGGCGACTTTTGGCGGTCGCAGCGGCCATAAAGTCGTCGCTAAAGTTTGGATTGCGCTTGTGGGGAGCACTTCCACTTTAATGTTGTTTTTTTTTAGTTTTAAACCCTGCTACATTCACGTTCAGACTCACCCTGTTCGCGTCGTCATCGTTGTAGTCGTTCGCATCTGAAACAAACGAAAATCTTTATATAAAACGGTAAGGGGTTGTTGTGTACACCACGTCCATACTCCGGCCAGTGATTAGCCGGCGCACACTGCGCTACGTAACGGACCTAAATATGTTTGTATTTTGGCTTTGCCGGTACACACCCAATATCGGATCCCTCCTGAGGATCAGCCATTACGCAGCCTCTTAACGGCGGACGGTTTTAATTAAAAACTTCTTGCATTAGCATGTGTCCGCCCAATCATGATACTAATCCCTTCAAAATATTATTTAATTTCAGTTGAGAATCCTATTCGATGCGAGGGAAAATAGAGATTCGGAACGTATTGAATGTTATTTTATGAATAAAATTTAAAATGAATTTGTGATGATTATTGAATATTGTTAAGGTATTATAAGTGGGTCACGGTGGGTTGTTGATTGGCCTAAACATACAATACATCTCTTGCGGGGTGGCTGCGCGGCGGTCTTAGCGGCGATAAACAAGCACAGGTGTAGCAGTACCCGCCTCAACCGCTGTCCGGACCAACTTGGAAAGTATTTGTAAGCGTTCAAACATACCGGGCTCGTTATGCATGCCTCGCTGGGTTTAATCACGGACCAGCCCCGCCCCGGGCGGAGCTAATGTTTTCACTATGTATTTTTTAAGTACCAGCAACTTGTGCCGGTATTCAGAACTGGCGGTTTGCTCTCAATATTCCGGGGTAAGTATTAATATTGTATAGATTCAATATTAGGAGTACTTGTAGTTCGAGTTGAATATGCTTTCATTTGAAATTCACTGTTACAGCTAGATTTTAACGTAACATACATCCAACCAGGGTTTGTTCCCTAAACCTATTTGTCAGTCTGGTTTTCAAATGCTCAATGGTTTGATGTTCAAAACAATTGATAAACAATCCTGCTTTGTTTATGTCGTAGTCCATTGAACTTCAAACAAGTACGTGAAGCTGCAGCGTCAAGTCGAAGGTCCTCCGTCTATTAGCGGTGTAGTCGACACCTCGCCCACATCCGAATCTTGGTGCCTATTATGTGACGTGTCCAATATTGACACAGTGTCCCGCCGATTGTACGTATCTCACGACGATCCCTCGTCACCATGCTTGAATATGGGTTTCGGATACGTCGCTTTGATACGATCGGTTACTGCGATAATATTCATTGAATTACTACACCTATACAGATTCATTTTTACGGTCTCGATATAACTAGCAAGATAAGTGAACGATTATAATTAATCATTCGGCACCCAGCGTCGTAAGCTAACGCCCAATTTTGTTTGACTTGGCGAAAAGTTACGCGCACAGTCTTATTTATTTTTTATCAATTTCACTCGGGCGAGCCTTAAAAGCGTCGTCCCGTTTTATTATAGGGACGTGAATTAGCAAAAAGAGAATGGATTTTGGCTGTGATTATGTCAAAAATAATTAATTATTATCGATTCGATGGCGGGCAGGGGAGCGGAGTGATGGGAGGCACTGAGCGTGGAGTCGCTCTTTAAAATTGGAAAGCTAATTACTCGGTAACGGAGGCCGCGGTGGGGACACTACAGAAATCACTGAGCTACTGGTTGCTTTGAATATAATTTTCAATTACACACTCCAATTCAACCTCTAAAGCCTGTATCTAGAAATTTTAATGAAAATCTCGGTCGGAAACAGTTGACAGTTCGGTTAAGTCAGTGTTTTCTTTCTGGGAGTTTACAATCTATGCGAGGGAGGTTAGAGCCGAGGGGCTCGTGTGAGGGGCTCTCCGGAATTTCTTCATTCATTAAGCCGCCGCAGCTCGTGATCGGCCTGCGCAAGTAGTCGCTACATTGTACACATCGCCGATGAGCTAAACTTTAATTTGGGCCGCAGTACCTGAGACCACTCATTCATAATGAATCGCCTCACCCTCTGTTTAGTTTAGGAACAAGACCTCTAGTGTGTGACTGACATTTTATTTACGACCTTATTTAAACGTCACAGAATAGACCAGGAAGGTCGGATGGTCGAGATGAAAGCGGGTTTTGTAGCGTCAATAAATCACAAGTCGAAAAGTTTGCGCGTCGAAAGAAAAATCACAGTCATCGGCCTCTTTTTAAATTAACGCCATTAGCTTCGAGATTTCCTCTTCGGAATAGAGTGCAAAAATTACCTTTCTTCGTTTGAGCAGCCCGAGTAATTAGTGACGCTTGGGTTTTATTTGTCGACGTTCATTATTCCTTGATTTTGGGGATGCGTGGGAGTGGGACGGGGATAGTTTTTGTTTAGATTAGAGAGGGAGGGCGATGTTCAATCGAGGAGCTGCACCTGCCACCGCACAAATTTGCAATTTAAATTCCTAACGAATATTCTGGAGGACCTCCTTAACACGACATCTGTTTAAATCGTCGACGATAGAGTGACTGTCGCGGTTCCAACTCTTTGTGATTGTGACTTAATTGAAATAAAACAAAACCCTTCTCATGATTTTGGGGGACTTAGAAATATAATCGTTCTAACTGTGATTTTCACTGGATTATTTATATTGAAATTAATTTAAAATAGAAATGTTAGGGTAAGTTTTAGATTTTAAATAACAATGATTTAATTAAGATATTTATTTTCACTAATTAATTTGTTCACATTTAGAAGAACTACTAAAAACAAAAAATAATAACCCTAATATAAGTTGCACAAAAACAAAAGGGTAACATCACGTTATAATTTCCCAAATTGATTGATACGTTTCTGTCGGGATGATATATTGTGCCGCCAGTGTATCGGACGCGGTCGGCTAATAGGTGTTAGTGGGTAAATAAAGAAGTGTTTTGGCCGGGCGGAGCCGCGCGTCATTAATAACTATCGCCCCACGCCTCTTCATTAACAATCAATCACATGTGACTGCCCTTGTGCGGGACAGCTTGTTGCGTTACATGACGATTTTTTTTACTTAAAGAGGGTTTAATCTTAACTCAATATCTTAATTAGAACACTTGCGTATTTTACTTTAATCTTAAAAATGTTGCTGTTGAGGACACTGCCTACCCCTCCGGAGAATAAGGCGTTGTGTAATCAAAATTTAATAGAAGTATTAATTAAATTTAAAAACAAAAGGTTTTGTGAAAAATTTATGCGTAGCAAAACCGTAGCAGCTGCGTAGCACGTGCTACGGAGCTACGAAAGTATAGTGAGATACAACTAACATTATTGATTTAAATTACGAAAATACACAGAGTCTAATGTCATCTAATTAATAGTTGCAAAGTTCTTAAGAAAATGCTGAGTATATTCGCTTAAACCTACACACGAACGAGAAAGAATGACTTGTCGGAAGGAGTTAATAATCTTATTAATTTGTTCGTAACCCGCGGCGGACTGCCACCGACGTTCTTTGTAATTAATGGGAACACCTCATCTATTAAATTAGTACAAGGGCATGAGAATACACGTGTGTGCATATCGACCAGTTTACCAAGACCCATCACACTTCCAATCTTTTCATAAAGCTAGAAGGAATTCAGAGGTCTCAATAAAATGGGAGGTTGTCATATAGTCTTAACAGAATAAATAAATTGCCCGTGAAGAAAATGAAGTAAGAAATTTCATTTACCAAATGGTAACGAGTTTCCACGTTTTGAGTGATGGATTTAAGATTGTATTGGGATTAATTTAATTAGTAGATTTATTTCGTTCTTATTCCATTTGCAAGAAGGATCGTTTTTGTGTTTGTCGCAAAACTTCTGATAGTCCATTTTTGTCAGCAATATACACCGTGACTTTTTAGTCGTCTTACAACGGCAGCCCACGTCATGTATCCAATGAATACTAAATATACATAAAAAAAATAGGTATTTATGAGATTTTAATCATTTAAAAATAAAAATATTGTTCAGTATTATGACATATGACGTAGTTAAAACACCCTGTTGCGAGCGATGATCTACTGGACTCGAGTGCTGGGTAGGTATATGTTCTCCCGTTTGACACGTAAACATCATTTACAGGATGTTTCATAATTAATTTTTTTTTTGTACCTATTATGGAAAATAAAAAAAATCGAGCCTGGAGTTATTTTATGTCGGGTACACTGAGTGGACGACCTTTGTAAGACGACTAAAAAGTCACGGTGTATAAATATTACCAGCCTATTACTGTCCTACTGCTGGGGAAAGCCTTGTTCTCAAACGGAAGCAATATGTACCAGTAGCGAAGGGTCAATTTTTGTAAGAGTTAAGCTGGAGATCTTTAATGAAGAATACTGACTGTGCCATTTTTCAAAGGGAAGCCGGTAGGAATCGAGTTCTAGGAACCTTCTCCTTCTGCTATGCACGAGCATTGATCACCGCGCTTGCTCAAAACGGGTTGGCGATTTCAGACTTATATCATATATACCACTCTTTTTCCTACTCCTTTGCTATTGTTTTCTTCTCTGGATCTAAGACTGTTAAATTGTTTCTCAGGGAACTTCGTCGAACTTCATTGTCTCGGCCCTTTTCGGGTGGTCACCACTGTTGATTCTGGCCTTCAGGAGTTGCAGTGGCTTAAAGTTAATTTCAATTGCTTTGATTTCAAGTTACTCTTTGTAACTTTGAAGAGTGCTTAAGTTTCCTTTATGATCTACTTAAGTTTCCTACTTTATTATATCCACATAATTTTATTTTAGGGTATTATTTGCCCGTGCATAACAAAATGTCAAATCAAATACGGATCATAACTTTCGAGACAACAATCCGTCATAAGCACTAAACACAAAGGCACCTCAAGTGGTCCCATAAATTATACCCAACAAACTATACGCTTTGATCAATTAAATTTTATTACACGCCTTAATTAAACGGCCCTCTAAGTGAAAGATTTATTGGAGGTTTATCCTCATAACTGAAGCTTAAAGGGCGATCTCAATACGGCTAGGCCTTTCTTGGGACAAGCCTGCTTAACCGTATAGTGCGATTAAGGGCCTATTCAGCCGAGGCCTTTCCTATGTAATTTGGTATGCAGAACAATTATGTTGTTGCAGGTAAGTATGGGGTCTAGGGTGTTAAATGTCAAGATTCTTACCAGCGATCGGGTTCAGAGACGATTTGCCTATTTCAATGTTGAAGTAATGAGCCATTTTGTAAATATAGAACTGCTTAATGTGCCTTTAAATTAGCAGTAACTAACCTGAATTGAAATGTAGGTAGTGATTTCTTTGATAATGTTGTCTCAGAGTCACTAAAGGATTTAAACCAGAAATAGGATTATATCCTATTGTCAAGATTGCTGTTTTTTATTAATTTTCAGATCTAAATAGTTACGTTTTCAAATGTGATGTATCACTACTCAATCTAATACATCCTAAGACCTTTGTATAGAGACGGTATTGCGATGTAAGCAGTAATATTAATCACGGTGTAAGCGCTTAGTGCGCGGATATTGCGGGTCCACTACATTCAGACTAATCTCACGCGCTATAAACATGGGTTCCGCATATGAATAGACGGTCTTAATAGTTATATTATACACCGTATATCTGGGGTTTTGGAGATTCTTGAGTGTTTTAAGGTGATATTATCACTGTTGTTTTGATTCTTTGGTCTAGCTGTGACGACTTTGTGTAGTGTTGGAATAACCATAAAAAGTCGGACACAATAGTCGCAAACTAGAATCAAAAGTTAATTACAGTGTAGCTGTTTACTTAGCAGACAATGGTATAACAACACTTTGATATATGCGCCGTAAATTCTAATGTGATGTCGCCCCGCGAGGTGCCGCCGTAAAGCCGCCGAATACGGAATGATCATAATAAAGTATGATTTCTTGGTCGGGGACGCGGCCTAACTCGGATAATCACTCCTCAGGCGTACCCATATAATTCCTTAGTGCATAATGAAAGTTGATTAACATTATACCCTGTACGGCGTCGCGCGTGTGTGTGTCCGCCGCAGATTCCGAGTCCTAATTAAGAGCGAGGGAGGGTGGGTCGCGGCCGGCGGCGGGGGCGGGGTATCGATCATCACCCGCCAAGGAATCGACGCAGGGACCCTCAAAAAGGGGAAGCCCTCATCTGAAAATCAGCGTCCGCTAAGCCGGTCCGCTGCGAACACATGTGTTTTGATTTAAATGCGCTCTAAGGGTCAGTTTAATGCGCGAGTGCGGAAACGGAACGCTTCGGGCGAGATTTGCAAATCCGTTGTGAATAATTACACGGCTTACGAGCGCTTACCTACTGCCTTACAGTCATTTGCATATTTTCTTGTGGCTTTGTGCCGGCTGCCCGCTGGTGTGGAAAGTAAATATGTCCGTGAACGCTTTGAACATTCACTGTATAGGCGTAACCCAACTATCATGCAAAACCATAATTAAAGATGGGGGCAATCTTAAAGAAAAACTCAAAGTATTTTTTATGGCATTCTGATATGCATTCATCCATGTGATTTAAATGCTTCAGTGGCTGAAGCGTTGATAATATTGTCGTTGTCTGTTAAAACAAACCAATGGTTTTTTATCTTCCTTGTGCGATAACGACGTAGTCAATTGGTGACTCTCCTATTAAATACACAAATAAAAACGTTAAGAAAACAAGCAAGCAACGCTAACAAAGCCGTTTATGAAATAAAAAACGTTGGAATAAACACTTATCGCGCTCGAGTGCAAATCGTCGACTGTCACTTCAAATCCCGCTGGCGCCCGGACAAAATGGGAAAAAGTAACAAAAATAACAATCAAATAGAGCATCCACGGAAATGAGATCTGAAGGAATGATCACGCCCGACCCCGGGGACCGGTTGCCTCTTCAAAAAAGACTTAATCTCTCAATTCACTAAGGAGTTAAGCTTTAAAAATATTTCGATAGGCAACAAAGAGCCCCTCGCTTGTCGCGTCGCGGTGTCTTTGACACGTCGCCGCCGGATTTTTTCGCGAGATCTCTTTAGAGACGGGATGTCACTCACTTTGTATCGGCTTTGTCGCGAGAGGTTAAGCGCCGGTTTATTAGGCTTTACTTCCGATTCGCAAACAGGGGGACGTTTGTAGATTCGTTTTCGATGTCGTATTCCGATTAAAAAAATTAAAACCTCTAGCCGATCGAGATTTATCGGTGCAATACCGTTAGGCAGTGTTTAAAACGAGACCCTCTCGGAATCGATATGAAAATGTGACGAGTGGGGTTGTTCGCCAGCTGGCGGGCATTAATTAAGAATACGTGACAAAAGACGAGACATGCACACAAACACAAAGTCGCGTTGAAAAAGGTCCGGATTATGTAACCCTTTTGCGCTTTTGATTTTAAACGTCGCGTGAAGTGCGAACCGGACCGTGGCGTCTAATTTGAAAGGAGACTTGACAAATCTGGCTTCGGGCCGCCCCTCGTTTAATCGAGCCGTCGTTACACGTGATGTCGATATGAATGTTGATACAATGAAATAATAGCGCGGAGTAGGCGGTCACTATGGTTACAGGGTGGGACCGAAGCCTTATTTGAATGGAGCTGTGAAAGGCTTTTAGCCCCGTTTGACCATTTAGAGCGGGTCAGCATTTTGGGCGCTGACTGTGCTCCGAAACCGGGATAATTAGCAGGCAAACAAGGAGCAGGCTGCGGCACAACTTTTGCCGACCGTTCAGGTGCTCTGCAAACATCGCTGCAAGAAGTTTAACAGCAGTTTAATTGCGAAACGAAAACAGAAGCGCACTGAAAACAGTTTAGTTCCAGTGAAAAGAACCTACTCGGTTATTGAGGTGAACAAGCATAATCAAAGCTACGTTAGAGTTTGAAGTTTATTGAAAATGAGAAATGTCGTACCTACTGGCTGGCGGGAGGAGAAATAAATTAAAGTTCCGTTAATGAAGCGAAGAGAAATTATTAGTTCAACATCATTTATACTTGTAAATTGTGTATAAACATCATCATCATCATCTGCCTAGCCTTTTCCCAACTATGTTAGGGTCGGCTTCCAGTCTAACCGGATGCAGCTGAATACCAGTATTTTACATGGAGCGACTGCCTATCTGACCTTTACAACCCAGTTAGTACTAAGTAATACGATACCTTGGTAAGACTGGTTGTCAGACTTTTTTGGGCACTGACTACTTGTAACGGCTGTCAAAGATCTACCACTGACAGCTGGGACCAACGGCTTAACGGGCTTTCCGAGGCACGGAGGAAACTCGGTGGTCACTAATCCACAGACCAACCTAGGCAAGGACGGCTTAACCTAAAGATCGATCCGAGCGGCTGTTATTATTTAGCAACGAGCTCCTCGAGAATTGTGTATATACATATACGTTCGAAAAATTTATACAATCGATAACAGAAGTCAACAATCTGGAGTTTTATTCAGTTTTACATTTGCAAAATCTAAGAAGGAAAATCCACAATATATTACTTCCCCAACCACCTAACCAGTGGATATTTAGGTGCAGTTCACACGGGTCCATAAATCGAGCGTGTCAACACCAGAGCGGGGTAAAGGTGTGGACACACTGGCTATAAATTACCGCTGGCGAGTGCGTGCGTGCACCGCGACGCTAATCCCGCGGTACGTGACGCGTGTGCCCCGGCCCTAATTGTTAGATTGTGGTTAGTTTCAATAGTCGGTAACTAGAGGCAGTAGGTATGTGTCGGAGAGGTGTAAAATTATGTTAGTGTGACTGGATTAGGTTAGGTGTGTTGATTAGAGAAAGGATCTTCTAGCAATTAATTAAAATACATTTTTTTTTAATCTAAAGTCTAATAGTAATAGTTGAAGACTCAAGTTAGATTGCTATCGATACAGTAAAAAGAAGAGGTCCAATACATACAAACCTAAAACTGACAAGGTAATGTATGAACAAAAAAAAGTGTTAACTTAAATCGTCGAGTCCATATGAGACGGGTCGGTATGAATTAGCATTTAGATTTATTGCAAAATATGTTCCGACATGTCAAGCAAAATCTTTGTAAAAACTTCCCTGCCTACTCTTAAGTAAAAAATACCTGGGCAACCGCGCACAGTTCGCTTGAAAACGGAGAAATGAAATTTTCCCAGATATGAGACCGGTCCAGGTGTGGGACAGTTCAGGCTGACAAAAAAAAAGGGACCTGGCTAGATCGATTTTTCACCCCCGTGAAGCCACATATTGTAACTTTTATCAAAATCTTTAGATCCGTTTTCGGGAACGTGATTACAAATATTGCTCATTGTATAGGATTTCTCATTCTTTACAAATATAAAACACCAAAATTATTACGAAAAAAATCATCCCTACATATCCACTACGAACACAACCGTCTCATAATCCCTTGTGGTATCGCATGCGTCGCTATACCAAGTTTCGCTAATACATAATTGGGACCAAATCCCTATTGGAGGTCGCCCATACAGGGCCAGGTTTCTTAGTGCGTGTTCTGCTGCGAAATTAATGAAATTAACCGATCCGAGGCAAATGTAGTGAAGAAATGAGGGAGGCGTATTTATTTATTAAGCAACTCTAGTTTATTAAACGTCACTTCTAATAAGTATGAGATGTTATCTACGTGAGTGGGATTGCAGCTTTCTCGTGAAAGGATCTCCATGGTTTAAGGAACTAATCACACATGTAAGCCACTATTTTAACAGGACTAGTATTTGTTAGAATTTATCTAAAATCAAAGTTAGGTAGACAGGTAATGTAATAAAAAATCAGAAACCAAAAACTGGCCAAGTGCGAGTCGTACTCACACGCACACAGGGTTCCGCAGCACCAAACAATATAATAAAAATATTTTGAAGGCTCATTCATATGTTGTTCATTCATTCAACAGCAAAACTAACTTTGTTTTTCATAGTATGTTAATGAAAAACAAAGTTATTGCTGCCGTTTAAAAAATCCCATATCTCAAAAACCAAACATCAAATCTTATTTAAACCAAATTTCGTTGAAAGTTTTTTTACAATTTTCCTCCTCTTACTTTAGAAATTATAGGGGGGGACACACATTTTACCACTCAAGTGTCTATCTTTCAAATGATTGACTTAGAGAAAAAAATATTATTCCTTTATTCATTTTTATACATATAATTTACATTTTTAAATATTTCTTTACAAAGTAATATAAAAAACATTTAAAAATATAAAAAATAGTAGCCCACTGGTATCGGGAACAGGGTCCGAAATACCGGTGGTCAGGGCTCTTGAGAGAGGAACCTCCTAACGATACGCGCCGTGTCCAGAAGTACTGCTTTCTGAATCAAGCCCTTGATCCAGCTGCCAAGCGAGAGCCTCCTCAGATGTTTGTCGAGGCTATTGGCTATTAAGCCATTGGCCGACACGACTATCGGCACAATGACTGCTGTACTCACGTCCCACATGTCGACAACCTCGCGAGCCAGATCTAGATATTTGAATTGTTTATCTTTCTCTGCTTTCACGAGGTTCTCGTCATGCGGAACAGTTATATCAACAATCATTGCGCGACGCTCCAATCGATCTATCACCACAATGTCAGGTTTATTGGCAACAATAGTCCTGTCAGTGATGATAGATCGATCCCAATACAACGTGATATTACCATTATCGAGAACTGGGTCGGGCGCATACTTATAGTATGGTACTTCTGATTCCACAAGGTTGTACTTCAAAGCAAGTTGCTGGTGGATAATCCTGGCAACGAGGTTGTGTCTATGCAAGTACTCTCCGTTAGCCAGACGAGAACACCCAGAAATAATGTGTCGGATCGATTCTCCCGGACGGTGGCATGCCCGACATATGTCAACCGTGCCATCCTTCACAATGTATTTCCGGTAGTTATTCGTCATCATAACTTCGTCCATTATTGCACAGACAAAACCTTCGGTTTCCCCGAATAGGTCACCGAAACGCAGCCAAGATACGGACGCTAAGAAGTCTACATCGGGTCCATGTAGGGCCCGGTAAAAGCGTCCGTGAAGCTCCTTGCCCTGCCATACCTCCTTGCGATCATTAGTGTCTAATACTCTAGGTTTGCGCCAGTTCTCGTTAGCCAGAGAGAGCGGGGTGAGGCCCTTGTCCACTGAGACCACATCTCGGTGCATCCCCTCGTCGACTTCTAGGAAGTATTCCCTGAGGCTGCATATCTCACGGTTGTGCAGGGTCTTAGCATTTAAGAAGCCACGACCCCCGCACTTCCGCGGGATATACAGTCTCATCACCGACGACCGCGGGTGATGCATTCGATTTGCGGTCAGCAGTGCGCGGACCCTCCTATCCAGGGCATCAAGTTCCGTCTGAGTCCATTTGAGTATGCCGAAAGAATACATCAAAACCGGCATGACCCAACCATTGAAGGCGCGCACCTTGTTTCCACCTGACCAAAGACTGCTTAGTACTTTGTTCAGGCGGACAAAGAAGCGGTCCCTCAATGATTGTTTCATGTCGGCAGTATTGATACCTAATGCTTCCGACATACCCAAATACTTGTAGGTTTCTGTTGAGGAGAGGGATCTAAGGTGTATGGAATCCGAGAGTTGAGTTCCCACGGATTCCATAATCTCCCCTCGCTTCACATGCATGACTGCACATTTGTCCACACCAAATTCCATCTTGATGGCGCTACTGAAAGTTTCCGTTACCTTCAGTAGCTTCATCAGTTGCAAGTTGTTGGGGGCAAAGAGTTTCAGATCATCCATGTAAAGAAGGTGAGATATGACCTGACCACCTCTCCTCAACCGATAGCCTAGACCTGAACCCTCCAACAGTGTGCTGAGAGGGTTCAAGGCTAAACAAAACCACAATGGACTCAGACTATCACTCTGGAATATACCGCGCTCAATCTTTATCGGTTCGCTGTTCCCCTGGATCTGTCGACATCCTGGATAGCGAAGGACCGTTCTCCAGTGCCCCATACATGACATCAGGAAGGTACGCAGAGTTGCATCAACTTTATACAACTCCAACACCTTCATGAGCCATGTATGAGGCACAGAATCATAGGCCTTCTTGTAATCTATCCAACATGTAGACAGATCCCTTCGGGAGCGGCGAACCTGTTGGCTAATGGCCATATCAATAAGGAGCAGCTCCTTAGTACCGTGGGACCCATTCCTACATCCATTCTGAGAGGCAGACATGATAGAATTACTATCAATATGATGATTGATTTTAGCTCTCAAAATGGATGTAAGAACTTTATAGACCGTTGGTAAACAAGTGATTGGTCTATAATTAAAAAAATATTATTATTATTATATGTATGGGGAACCCCCTTTTTTTTTTTTTTTTTTTTTTTTCCGGATGGGTAATCATCAAATGACCCCCCCCACTCTGGGCGGAGCGGAAGGGAGTGTCAGACTTGTACTGACTAAAACCCATCCATGTTCCTTCTTTACCCATTGTGTTCCAGGGCCACGGTATCTCTTTCGAACAGTCCCGCAGCCCTGGCAGGCATCGGCCCTTGCGGGCCCCTACTTATTTGCTGACATCTCCTTGAGGCGCGCGTGGAACACGAACGCGCCGTCGACACGGCCTGTCGTCATAAGACGGCCGGACGGCGAGCTGGCCCATAACTCGCCGTCCACAGGCCCGCGCCTACGGTGGCCGGGAGCCACCACGTGACCCCCAACGCCCAGGGCGTCTCCCGCGGCGACTGGGACGTGAGGTTCTTTCTCTCTCACGTCCCGCCACCTCCTTCACTAGCATGACTGCTTCGCAGAAGGAGGTGACGGCTTCCCATTCCCTCTCGCTCCGGACCATGGCTTGAACCAAGGCCTGACGCGAGAGATCGCCGCCAATCGCCGCTACGAGGACACGGCGGTGCTCCGCCCAAGCGGGGCAGACCTCCACGGTGTGCTCCACCGTGTCCTCCGGACGATCCTCGCAGTGGAAACACCCGGGCGTTTTCTCCCGCCCGATTCGGTGCAGGAGCCTCCCGAAACAACCGTGTCCGGTGAGGACCTGCGTCAGGCGGTAGGTGAGGGCGCCGTGGCGCCTCTCTAGCCACTCCTCAAAGAGGGGACTTATCGCCACTATGGTGGCGTGCCCTGCACGGGGTTGCGACAGTCGCTCTCTCCATGTCGCCATGAGATCACGCCGGAGGTCTGTCCGCTGAGCAGCAATTTGCCGCGGCAGCGGAGTTTCCTCCCGACGTAGTGCCTCCGCGCGCCATTCGTGCAGGCGTGCGAGGACTATCGCCTCCAGATCCCATGGCGGCAATCCGGCAAGGAGGCTAGCCGCTTCGCCGGAGGCCGGCTATTACTTTTTGGGGCGCGTTCAGGTAGTGGGCGGCTTGCCGCCTCAAAGAACGCGCCCACACCGGGGCCCCGTAAAGGGCCATGGACCGCACGACCCCCGCGTATAGCCTCCGGCAGGAGGCGTTTGGACCCCTCAGGTTGGGCAAGAGCCGCTTGAAGGCAGCCCCTGTCCGTTCCAGTTTGGGAGCCAAACGTCGGAAGTGCTCCACGAAGTTCCACCGGCTGTCGAGGACGAGTACTAGGTACTTCAACGTCGACCCGACGCCGATGGAAACCCCTCCTGCCGTCAGTAGGGATCCCGACGGTGGAGCATTCCGAGGCCCATGAAAACACATGGCCTCGGACTTGTGCAGTGCCACCTCGAGACCCAATTGCCGGATCCTCTCCACGACTATCGCAACCCCGCGTGTCATGTTTTCGGCCGCCGCCTCGTGCGACCTCCCTTGTGCCAGTACCAGCGTGTCGTCAGCGTAGCAAACTACGCTGACGCCGGTAGGGAGGTCAGCGCGCAGCACCCAGTCGTAACCGATGTTCCACAAGGCCGGCCCTAGAACCGATCCCTGTGGAACACCGCACGACATCTCTCGCCGGTTCCATTCTCCGCTTCGACCAGGGTAGATGACGGCTCTATCCGTCAGGTAGTCCCCGACCACACGACGAAGGTAGGTCGGCACCCGGTGATACCGGAGTGCCTCCCCAATGCAGCTCCAGGGCATGGAGTTGAAGGCGTTGGCGATGTCAAGAGACACCGCCAAGACGACCCCGCCCCGGGACACCGCGTCCCCCGTCGTGAGGGCTCTCACGCGCATGATGGCGTCCACCGTCGAGCGCCCCTTGCGGAAACCAAACTGGTGTTCCGCAAGATCCGGCCCCATCCCCTCAAGGTGCCCGGCGAGGCGGTTGGCAATGACTCTTTCAAAGAGCTTGCCCACCTCGTCGAGCAGCACGATGGGCCGGTATAATAAATAAATAAATAATAAATAAATAAATAAATTTATTCAAAAATATAAAGTACAACTTTTACAGTTTTTCTTAAATCTATGTCTAGTTCACCCATGATTTGTGCCTGAACTAGGTAATCCTGTGTTTCAGGCGATTGGAGGTAACATTAATTGATAAAATAATCACATTTTCTTATTAATCTTATTGGTAACTATGTAGTATGTATTATACCTATGTAAAAAAGGCATATAAAATATATTATCTTAACTTAGATAACTAATTAAAAAATAACAATAATTCGAACAATATTTACTTAAGCACTAGTAATAACTTCTCTGTATCTTCATAGGACATAGTTTGAAGAGCCTCCTTGAGGGTTTTCTTGCAGTTACTGATATTTAAAGAGTAGATGTTTATTTTTTCATTTAGCCTGTTATATAGCAGCGGTCCGAGGTACATATGAAACTTCGCTGTGAAAGCATGTTTTGTACTTTTTTGAGGGCAAACTATATCTTTCCGTCTTTTTTTAGTAAATTCAGTGCTGTATGGAAGTGCTGCGTGTTGTTTAAGTACAGTGCTCATAATAAATAACTGTCGAACTGTTAGTACTTCACAAGATTTATACAGGAGGTTGGTAGAGAAAAGGAAAGGGCGGCAAGTAGCCACCTTGAGGATAGCTCTTTGAGCTCTTTCAATGGGCAATAACAGAGTTTTACTCGTGCCACCCCATGAAGAAATACAGTAGGTCAGAATTGACTGACAAAGAGCAAAATATACTTGTCTAAGAACTTTTGGATCTGTAATAAATCGTAGCTTTTTGAATACGAATATCAGCTTACGAATTCTACTATTTAGAGCTTCCATATGTTGTTTGAAGGAAAGGATTTCATCTATTATAATACCCAGGTATTTTATTTTATCAGTCTTCTTAATTTTGGGACACTTACACTGGCTATCTGCAGGAATTGGACAACAATGAGCACGCAACGCTGAAGGGACATTCGATGTATGCTTGTGCATCGAAAACTTAATATAATTTGTCTTCCCTGCATTTAGAGTTAGTGAGTTATTTTGAAGCCATTTATTTACAATATTAAAACCGTGTTGCGCAAAATTGTAGACTTCATTTTCTGAATCAGCCGAAAAAAGTAAAGCAGTGTCGTCGGCGTAAGTTATAATAGTGCCATGCTCTAGCTTTAGATTGCAAAGGTCATTTATGTAGATCAAAAACAGAGTAGGCCCTAGAATACTTCCTTGGGGAACACCAAAATATGTGTTTTTTTTAACAGAGCTGACAACATCACCAATCTTTACGCATTGGGAACGGTCTTCTAAAAAACTTTGGAATAGTTTCAGCTGGGTGCCTCTCACACCCATGATCTCAAGCTTGCGCAACAGAATTGGAATACAAACTGTGTCAAAAGCTTTGGCAAGGTCTAGGAAAATTCCAACTGTGTGGTTACCCTTGTCAAGTTCTTGCGCTAGATAGTCAGTCAGATGATGTACCGCATCGGCAGTTGAAACTTTAGGTCTAAATCCAAACTGCCGTTCAGACAGAATCGATTTATCTTCCAAATATTTCAACAACCTTTTATTTATTATTTTCTCCAATATTTTTGACATAGAAGGTAGTAAAGAAATAGGTCTGTAATTTGTCACTTGCTCTTTGCTGCCTGATTTATAGACAGGGACAATTACAGCTTTTTTAAGACACTCTGTAAAATGACCTGAAGATAAACAAATGCGGAAAATATAAGTCAGTGGTGGTACCAAAATGTCCTTGAATTTTTTAATAATTTTATTCGATATGTTGTCCCAGCCAACTGCACAGTCTTCTTTCAAGGTCATTATTATACTTTCTACCTCAGTCTCGTCAGTATCTAGCAGCGCGAAGGATGTTAAAGCAGTGTTAGATGGTAAAGGAGTGCTCGTTAGGTTTTGGGATTGTCCCAGATTTTTTTCTGCCAGACACTTACCCACATTAACAAAGAAATTATTTGCTATGTTAGCGGATTCCACCGGTGACGAGTGTGCTTGTAATAAACTTGAAGATGACTCATATTGTTTTGCGGTATAAGTTGCGTCTTTAATATATTTCCAAATTTTTTTACTATTTGTTCCAGCCTTTTCCAATGCCATTTTGTCGTAGTTGTTTTTAATTTTTTTAAGGAGATCATTACAGAAATTTCTATATCTTTTATACGAAAGTTGCAATACTACATTTTCTGGATTAGATTTTGCTTTCATATGCAGTTTATCCCTATGTTTCATACAGCGAATAAGACCTGTTGTTATCCATGGTTTTATATTGTAATTTCTGTTGCTCAACTGCGATACGACTGTGTTTTTTTGAATTGCATTTCG
The DNA here is from genome assembly GCA_963576755.1 of Noctua janthina. NCBI lineage: Eukaryota > Metazoa > Arthropoda > Insecta > Lepidoptera > Noctuidae > Noctua > Noctua janthina. Next base: position 5,731,326 of record OY755058.1, read on the forward strand.
TAAGTTTTCAATTACAAACAACATGCAAAACTGCGGGTCAGCGGAATTATAGACTGGATCAAAATCGATGACGCGTAAATCTTCTTTAAGTCTATTTATATTCAGTTTTGAAATTTTGCGAGTGCCTTGTTTAGGTAATTTACAATTTAAGGTTAGTAGGGCAGCATTATGATCGGTTATTGTTGAGTTAACAACAAGTGCAAGAGAAGGGAAATTCGATTTAAGCATAATATGATCTAGACAGGAGCCACTGTGATGTGTAGGAAAGCTATGTGCTGGGAGCAGACCATGAAAAGCGCATAGGTTGAGGTAGTCCTGAGCAGAAGCATCAGCACTTCCTGGAAGAATATTCATATTAATATCTCCAATTACAATCGTGTTTTTGATAGATGACAGGTTCTGCAAGGTCTCATTCAGAGAGTCAGTAAAATTGCTAGTATTTTTAAAAGACGGAGGTCGATATAATGCTAATACCGCAAATTCCGATCCAATTTTAACTAACAACCTGTTACAGTCGTGCATATCAGGTTCCTCAACAGAGACGTTCAGATGATTTCTTGCATAAACTATCACACCATCATTTTGGTTGTAATTTATGGTACTCCTATACATATGATATCCCGGGATGAGTGGTATGTTATAATGTTTGGCAAGCCAGCATTCAGTTAAAACAATAACGTCACAATTTATGTTTAGCCGTTGCTGAAATGTACTAAAGCTATCAAAATTCTTAAAAACACTGCGAATATTTTGTGTCAATACTGTTAGTGGAGATTTGTAGCCAGATAGATATTGTTTGCAGTTTTCCGCTTCACAAACTTTGGACTCGGATACAGAGAAATTATCTAAATCATTAATTAAACTATTTATCATAATGGTAGATTAAATAAAAATATAAACTATAAAAAATAAAAGGTCAGAAAAATAACTAATTAACGGCGCTCTTAGGCGCCTCCATAATCTACAGAATTGATGTACCTTTTTTCAGCCATTATTTTCGCCGGGCAGTCAGCAGCACCTGTGTTATGCTTATCTGGCTTTTTGAAATGCAAGCAAGTAGCGCATTTTGGTTCGTCAGCCTTCTTTGGACATTCTTTTACAGAGTGACCTTGATCACCACAGTGGCTGCAGGTATACGATGTCTGTCGACATGACTTGGCCGCATGTCCATACTGCTGACACTTATAGCATCGTGTGACCAAAGTAAAGTCTCTCACAGGGCATGATGACCAATTTACAAAAACTCGGTCTTGCGATATCAGGGCTTTGCGTATGACTGCAGATACTTCAACAATGTAATTACATGTCTCCGAGTCTTTCTTCCCTGACTTATGACTTAATTTAATTAAGCTCAAAAACGTCTCAAGGCTGCAATCCTGAAGTTTTTCGGCTAGGTTCTGGTTGTAAACACAGGTAAAAACCTCATTTTCCTGCATGGAAGTCGGCACTCCTATAATTACAACCCTAGGCTTCCTTTTATGGGGCTCGTCAACTGTTAGGCCTGATTTGGTAAGCTGTACCGATTGTCTCAGCTTCTCGATGTCGTCCTTCGTCTCGGTGCTGATGATAACACCGCCGTTCTTCGTCTTGCGCAGGCCTCTCACGTGGAGCTTCATTTGTTCGGGGCTGATAATTTTTTGGACAAGAGTTTTAGTCTCATCGCTGGTCTTCAATTTGTCACTCGGATAGATGGCCACAGAACTTACAAAACTTGGCTGGATAAAACTGTTGGCACCTTTCTTTACCATGTCAGCAAAGGAAGATGCCTGGGCAGGTTTCGTCGAATCTTCGATACTCAGCTTAAGGTTCTGTAGCTGCTGCGAAAGATCGAGTTGGTTTTCGAGAGTTCTGACGGTGTGGTGCGATTGGAGGGCTTTAGCTTTGACGGACTGGTACATGACGGCCATCTGCGAGGTCCCGTGACTAACTCCATGACGCGCCAGTTAACGACACGCGGCGACAGAGCGGGGCTGGCGAACGAGATGTCCACCACCGACTCGCCCCGCATCCGCACGCACGTGGGGACAGAACCCCGATTTAGGACGACCAGGCCTGTCTCCAGAGCCCAGTCCTCCACCATTCTACCCCGCACGTCCGTGTAACGAGAACCCCAAGCCAAGTTCTTGGCATTGAAGTCCCCGAGCACAAGCACGGGGAGGGAATGGCTTCCGATGACGACACTCAACTCCGTGAGGGAGTTGTGGAACTCGGCGAGAGTTCGGCTCGGGGAGAAGTAGACTCCCACTACAACGATCTCCCCGAACCGTGCTGCTACGCACCCCTGACCCTTCCTGACACTCTCAAGGGTCGGGGTACCGGCGGCGACCGACGCAATTATGGTCACTGAGCCGCTAAGGTCCTCCACCCAGTCATCCCTGGGCGGGACAAAGTACGGTTCAGCGACCACGGCGATGTTAATCGACCACTGCGCCACGGTCTGGAGCAACAGATCCTGAGCGCAGGCGCAGTGGTTGATGTTCGCCTGGAGAAGGCGTAATGGGGCCGTTACTGGCACTCCATTTCAGCCCCCTCCCGGGCCCCCTGCGAGGGCCCCGCTGCGGAAGTTGCAGCAGTAGCGGCAGCGGCGGCGACAGTGGCGGCAGCTGCGGTGGTGGCGACGGTGGGGGTTTTGGCGGTGGTGGCGGAGGGCCTTCCCTTGCCCCTGGCCTTGGCGGGAGTACCGCAGGACTTGCTCCCTGCCCGGTGATCGGCCGGCTTGCCAGCTGCCGCACATGCGGCGCAGCGCGGCGCGGCGGAGCAAGCCGCGGCCATGTGACCAGGCTGGCCGCAGCGGAAGCACAGGCCGCTGCGGTCCACCTCCGAAGTGCACCGGACCGACACGTGGTGCCCCACATGGCAGCGGAAGCACCTCAGAGGTCTGGGTTCCAGCAGCTTCACCTGCGCCGAAACCCAGCCCACCAAGAGCCTTCGGCCCTCCACAATGACTTTCGCCGCCGTCACAGGGCAGCTTACCGTTATGGTTCGCATGCCCGACAGGTCCGGACGTAAAGTGCCTGCCTTGACTTGCTCGGCAGGGCACCCACCGGTCCTGGTGACGGCGGCCACCACCTCCTTCTCGGTCACCGAGTCGTCCAGACCCAGTATGCGCAGGTCTGCGCATTTGACGGGCCTGGACACTCTGGCCTCGTCCGCATTTAGGGACGCTCTAAGCTTTTCAGCCAGAGCGTCAGCGGACGAGCCACGGGTTTTGCCAGGGATCTCCAGCACTCGAGCCCCTGTTGCGGTGACTCTAAGCCGGAGGCCCCCGGTGATCCCGAGCTCTCCGAGATCCACCGTTGCTTTCGCCTTAGCGAGCACGTCGCGGTAGGTCACGCCCCTCTTTTCCGCGTCCGGCTGTAGTGTAATCACTACAGCTGCGGTCTTCGGGGCGCTGAGCCTAACCGCGACGCCCCGCTCCTTTTGCCGGCGTTTCTGCTCCTGCCTCCTGGCCTTTTTGGCCGCTCTTCGCTCCCTCGCGTTTTCTCCAGCCACCTGCCACCCGGTCTCGGCCACGGAAGGCTTAGGGGGCGGGGGGGGGCGGCGATAGCGGCTGTCTCGCGGCTGGCGCTGGCATATTCGCCACCTTGCCCTTCTTTTGGGCCGCCGCCTTGCCCTGTTTCAGGGCCGCCGCCTTCTTAACCGGAGCCGGTTTTGTCGGGGCCGACATAACCCTGCCGGGGGGCTGGCTGGACGGCCCCGGTGCGGAGGCCGCAGCAGACGCATATGAGGCCGCCCTCAGGCCCGGGGGCGCCTTATTTGCCGCCAGGGGGGCGGCGTAAGACAATGCCCTCCAGGACGGAGAACCGCGCCTGAAAGGCAGCCAGCTCCTGCCGAACCAGATTCAGGACCTGGTTCTCCACCGGCACGTGCTGGCTTGGACGCTTCTGGCCCCCATTTTGGGGCGCCTCGCGAGAGCCGGACTCGCGCAGACTGGCCAGGGGCGGCTGTCAGTCGAGCGACCTCCGCCCTCAGTTTAGCCACGCCGTCTGGCAGCGGCCCCGCAAATCTAGCCTCCGCTGCCGCCATAATGGAGGCGACCGCAGCAGGTATAGCCCTTTGCCTGGTGGAGGGCTTTTGTTTGAAGGAGACAGCCCTCAGCGCTGCCTCCGCCTCCTTCGCGAGTCCGGCCTTACGCTCCGCATCAGAGCCGCCATCTGCGCCCGCCTCGTCGCCAGAATAGCCCGAACGGGCCACCTCGTGACCGGCGGCCACCCCCGGGTGGCGCCCCTCCTCGGCAAGCCGCGCCGATCTCTCGGTGGCAGAGAGGCCTCTCCCCTTGCCGCGGATCCCGCCGCGCTTGCTGGTGGGGATCTTGCGAGCCGAAGCCAGCTCCCCATCTGACGACGACTCTCGGTCGCCTACCGGCCTAGACCGCTTGCGTAGGAACTCCCTGTTCCCTGCAGCAGCCCCGGGCCTCCCGCGCTGGAGCATACTGAGCCAGCGCTCACCTCGCTGGATGCGGCGCTGGACTCCGACCCCAAATCCCTCTCCTCCCTTCCTTCGCCGTTATCGGCCGTTTTTTGGGTTTTGTTATCTTCCATACTGTTCCCACGAGTATGGGGGAAATAAATAGTCCATCTGGGCAGTGCCCCCTGTACCCAGATAAGCCATAGCCAGGCCCGGCAGTGGTTCGCACTAGAGACTGATTTTCCAAAGGAACCCGTCAGCCATACATCTCCTCGCGGTGCGCCGCCGCTTGAGATTCGGGGTAACTTTTTATAGAGGTTTTCTACCTCGTGGTCCGGGCGTTTAAGCCAAGACCCTCGGTCCCAATCGAAGCCGCGAGACGTGTTCCACGACACTTCGACGGTGGGATTACGATATCGACGGAGACAGTGAAGGACGCACGTCCTTCACTGTCTGCTCGGAGGCAGGGTAAGTGCACACCGAGCCCGCCCTAGCTCCTCCGCTGTGCCCTCTGCTTTTCAGAGGGTCACGCGGAGCAACGCCCCCTTGGTCCATGAGGGACCCCCCCATGTCAGAATATTAGCCATGGGCAGTAACATTTCCCGAGGAATAAGAATCTCTTCCCATTCCTCGGGGAAGGATACTGCCCACGCCCAGGGTGCACCGGCCCAGCAGCTGCTATTCCCTCCAGACGTATCGAGAGGGACCGGCAGCCATCAGGCACACGAGGAGGAATTCTGACAATGCACCCCATGGGGAACCCCCTTACATGGACTCTTTTATTTTTTAAACTTTTGTATAAAAATTGTAAATCACAGAATACATCTACTTAAAAAAGTTTCAACTGCCTGGTCCTAATAGTTTCGGAATATGTATGTCACAGCCACTTGGCTGTCACAGACACTTGGCTGTGACATACAGACGGACAGACAGACAGACACACATGAAGAATCTATAAGGGTTCCAGTTTTTGCCATTCGGCTACGGAACCCTAAAAAAGGCTTAACGTTGCACTATGTAAATTAATCTCATACAAAGCTTTGAGCTTGTTTGACTTTGCTCGTCTTTAATTTTATTCTAAGAACCTGAATGGATTAAACAAGGCATAATACAAATTCAATTTCAACAAAACTATTAAAAAAAAAGAACAATATTCCAAAAACAAAAAATCGAACAAATCAAATAAATTCCAGCCAGTAATTCAAACGGCTTTTCACGTCAAAAGACTAACAACTAGTGTTGCACCAAATGACATAATAACCCAAATTAAACATGAACTAGCTGTTGTTACCGTCATTACCCGCTGTAATTCCCGTAGCGAGCGGTATCGATCGCGGAGAGCGACAGAAAACTTTCTAGACAGCTTTTATATGCACCGACTCTTTACTCTGTAAGTATGGAGTACGTTCGATGAAATGTTCCACACTGGAGGAATGAACGTTTTGTGTGTACCTTGATTGACGGGTTAAAATACTAGTGTTGTTTCTCGGTAGTTATTAGAGGTATTTAGTGTTGGCTGTTTGATTGTTCGAAGGGATTTTTTAAGTTTGATGCAAGTTTTAATATGAAATATTGATGTGCATTTTCTTACGATATCTACTTTCCAGTGTGTTGTTAAGTGGTCTATGGTCGGTAAAACGAAATATTATTCTTTTTCAATGTAGTTGAAATCTAACAAGGCATCTCCTAATTCCAATAAGAATAAAAAAGTATAAATTCCTTTAAAACGGGGAACAAATTCTAACCAGTTAATTCGAATAATCGTAAACATTTTGACAGGGTAATTATCTAAAACGTGCGGGGAACGATTCGGGTGTTTGTTTTTCATTGGCAAGACGTCAGAGATGACGTCAGCGGTGACGTGGCGTGCATCAGACAGTTGATAGGGGTAGCATCACTGTGAGCTTCTACACTGGGTAGCGGAAATATATTGAAAGTGTCTAGTGTAGGTACAATTTGTATGAAGTCGATTCAATCGGTGTACAAATAGAAGGGTTTAGGCATTCTGTATAGACGAAGGTACAGGTACAATGCGATCTCTAGATAAAATGATGGAAATTGAGAAGGTATCAGTAGCGAAGGGTCAATTTTTGTAAGAGGTAAGCTGGAGTACATATCTTTAATGTGATTTTATTATTTGTCTATAGAATACTGACTGTGCCATTTTTCAAAGGGAAGCCGGTAGGTATTCATTTGGTCTAGCACCGTGACAAAGTTAGTTTATTAAAGTTATGGTAAGATTAATAAAGCCATTTTATTTCTCTTTGGTCAAGTAAACCAACCGTTGATATAAACGCAAATAATATAACTTCCTCCTTTTTTTAGTAGTCAGTTAAAAATTGTGATAAATATGATATAATTAAGTTGTTTTTATACATGTTATTTACATATTTGGTATGTTTAATGTGCGATACATAAATAGTTTTTCTTTCTTTCGATATTTCCTGCTAGACACAACAAAGTACAACGTTATCTTTTGTTTATAACAACACATACCTACTTCAGTCACAGAATAACTCCAATGAGCTCACGTAGCTTTTTAATTACATTCTAAAAGCCCTTCTACATGTCACTCACATCAACGTAAACGATACAGCGAAACGTTAATTCGCTTACCGTTTCGTCTGAATAAGAACAGGACGTAATCGTGCGATCCCGTGTGCGGCAACTCTAATCAGCTATGAAAATTAGGTTCCGCTCCGTATATGCTTTATACCGTTAATGTGGAATTTAATTACTATTTCCAAATATCATATTAGACTGATGGATGGAAGGAGACAGTTTTGATGTTTAATTTACCGTTTCAGGTATGTGGGATGGTTTATTTAATTATTTGTGTTCGTTGTGGGGGGGATGGAGGTATTTTTGTGGCGAGACTCGTGTTACACACAAAATTAGATAGATTTTGTGAATGTAGTTTGTTTTGTAATATTTTTTTAATTTAATTACCTTGTGTCCTTCATAAATCTTTCTGAAGTTTTTCATTATTTGTTTAACTAAGCATAGTAACTTAATTTTCTTCCATTTCTTAGCTTATCGATGGCCAATTAAGCCACGTGAATCCCTTTATTAAATCCTCAAGTGCAGGTGACATATTTGAATGAAAGGTGAGTCATGTGTCTGAGGAGAGACGCCACGTTGGTATACACTTAAGGACTGAGATTTCCATGTATCTATGAATAAAATTGTCTGTGTTACGGGAAACTTGCGGCTATTTAGAGTTACGTACGACTGAAAACATAAAAAAAAGATAAGTCACTCAAACCATATCATATCTTGACCTTCAAGAATTCAAAAACATCATCCAACTAGCACCATCACGCGCCATGGACCCCACACATTGGAGCCATGCCCTCCCATCCATCTCCCAATTAGCCACGCGATCAATCATCGTGCCGATCACTCCCTGGGACCCGATGATTTTTCCCACTCTTTTGTACAACCTCCCGGGACTTGTTAATCACTCCTGTGAAGGATGTGTGCTGTAAAACCTTGATAGATTATTATTTTTATGTTACTGGGGTTGTTTTTGGGTTCCGGATGTGAGAGTGATTTGTGTGATACAATCCTACTCCTACTAATATTATAAATGTGAAAGTTTGTGAGGATAGATGGATGTTTGTTACTCTTTCACGCAAAAACTACTGAGCGTATTTGGATGAAATTTAGCACACATATAGTTTATAACCTGGACTACAATTAGGATACTTTTTATTCTGGTAGTAAGATCCTGTGGGACAGTTTACCGAACACCACGCGGGCGAAGCCGCGGGCATAAGCTAGTGTTATCAATGTTTTTCTAAATTTGATAGAAGAGTTTACTCAGTTTGTGATATTTACTTTATTTTAATACTAGTTCCCTCCAGATTTTATGAATATAATATTGGAAGATCACAATAACCATTTCAAACAAAGAAGTTAGCTTCCCTAACAGAGTGAAACAGACTCAGTTAAACTGGCACTTCTTCAATCACGATAATATAAAACTCAACAAAACGGCACGTTATAAAAAGATGAACAATAATTCTTTTTTATTACGCGCCAAAGTGGGAATCTCATTGTCGGCGAGGAAATAAATAATATCAGGAAGGAAAAAGAAAAGAGAAATAACACAACATAAAATATTAAGATTCACCCTGGATTGGCATCATTCTGCGGTCGGCGCAGAGATTCTTAGTAGGGGCGGCGATACCTACGTCTTTGAATGTTAATGCTATTTGCATATCCGAAGTCATGAAATAAATCAGCCGAGACGGACAGTGGGGACGGCTATTCATTATGCTGCTCTTTGTCTACGCGACTACCAATTAGAAAAAATCTTTATTATTGTTTCCTTCTTTCACCCTCATCCAAATTCAATTCATTCAAAATCACGTAATGCACTATGCTACCCACCTACTCAAGAGCTCTTTGAAATCTCCGAAATAAACTTTAAATCACAATATCCATTTGTGAACCCGCGTGTGTCACGAGGTGAGCCCTTGTGCGGATAATGTCAGGATCCTCCGTCAAATTGAGCTGTATTGTGAGTCAAACGCGAGAAAAACGGAGAAAGTGTTAGGGCAGCATTTACATAAGTTGAGACAGAGGGTCTCGTGCAATACATATGAAAATATTCAGGGCCGAGGTGATGAGAGCCCTCCGGCGACTCTATGCATAGCCTTTATGATGGGGAAAATATTTACAGCCGGCGCGAAAACGCAATATTTATGGAGCAACTGAAAATAACGCGCGCGAGGGAAATCTCAGCGATTCAGCGATGATGCGGTTTATTGTTTTACATTTGATGGCTAATAAATTGTGAGTTATGGCATCAAATTTTATACTCTAGAGCTTTTAGTCGGATTTAGTATCTTTATTTTTATATAAAGGTATGGCAGACGCCTTGCAGGTCACACGTTCAGTAGACCACGTGACAGTAGTTCGTCGCGGTTAGCGTGGTTTTGTTTACACGCCGGCTGTACGGTTATCGATTGCGGGCGGGAAAGTTTTTATGAATTAACCGTCAAACAAGTAAAGAAGAACAATGAAAAAACAAACTCTTCAAACAAAAATCGATGACAATCTGGGCCAAAAACTTCGGTGGAACTTCGCCGGCAAAAAGATTTATATACTTATAAAAAAGTGAACGGGAAAAGAAGTTTTGGAAAAACTTTAAATTGCGACCTTGAACCGGTTGAACTTTGTTTCAGATTACTATTAGTGAGTTGAAGGCTGAAGTTTTTAATGGCAAGGGGTTGATGTGCGGCGGACAGTTCGCGTCATTAAGTTGGGGCTGAACTTACTGTGCATGATGGGGATATTTCGCTTTTGATTAGGGGGCTATCCCCTGATTTTGTTTAATATCTGGTACACGTTTTGTATTAGTGAGTGGAGTGCGATGAACCAGGGATCGATCGCGGATGGGTAGCGCGCCCAGCCGCGGTCGGCGTCAAACTTTTGGGTCGGTTTTAATGAAACAATTCCCCAACTTGAGTGAATTTGGGTCATTGTGTACAACACTTACGCGTAACGCTCGTGAGGCACGGATTTCATTTGATTGCTTTCAGATATTAGCGGAGATACAAGTAAACACTGAATACTAAGTGGAGGTCCCTATCTGTTGGCGCTTGCTTTGTTTCACTACGAGATTACAATGTTAATTTTAAAAATATGGAATGATATTCCGGCATTAAGATAAGAACTTCTCTGTTATGCTTGTATGTTTTGTCAAATACAAAACTAAATTATGTAGTAGAGAAAACTCCGCTATTGTTTACCTAAATAAATTCGGATTACTTTTGCCCTCTTCATTGTAACAAAAAAGAGGTTGTAAAATAAAAATATACAATAAACATTTCCATCTAAAAGGCGTCTAAACGGCTCAGCCTCGTCAATTGCAACATCGCTTTCTTTATTAACTGTTAAATAGAACCGGGTGTTTATGTAAATTGTTATTGCTTTTTTAAGAAAATCCTCGTTTGACACGTAGGCCCGCTCGTTATTAAGGCCTCCTTGGGACACAATGGGATTTTGAAGGTAAATAAGTCTTTAAAAGAGGAATAAGTAAATTAGAAGCGACAAGATAGGAATCTCCCCTATTTTTTTTTTTGAACGTTGGGGCGAGAAAAAAGGCGATCGCCTTAGAGTAAGTACCTTCAGGTTGGGTAAGTATGGAGAGGTGTTTTATGATATTGATACATTTAATGAAGATGCTCCAGAATTTACCTATAGGAGACCAGAGAAGGAGGATAAATAAAAATAAATGACCAGATTGCCTCGTTAGTCGAGTGGTCGCAACTGCTGAGCTTGAGGCCCTGGGTTTGATTCCCGGTTGGGGCAAAGTACTGTTATTTACTGTTTCCATCAGGAATTTCTCAATACCAGCCACAGAGTCTGAATTCGAGCTCGGTTGATGGCAATAGGCTCGCCCCCTATTACATGGGGCTTAAACATTACTGGCGAAATGTGGGTGTACTATTAGGTACACCTCTGCACCTGGTACTACCCTGCGGCGATTATTGGCGTGATATTATGTATTGTAAATGGCCAGAAGAAGTCTTACAATTCAGACTAAATAAAGCATTTTAAAGAAATACTTAAAGAAAATACATTGTAGTAGAACCTAAAAGACACAACATTAATTAATGTGTTAGAATGGAATGCATTAATTTGTAGAACGTATTTTACAAAACACGTAGTCTTAACCATTCATTTGAAAGCTGGTTTGGAGTATAAAATCAGAGATTTATTAGTTTCTAAAGTTGAAAGTCATAAAATCTACGTAAAATATTCATTATAAGATTATTTCTCTGGAACGAATACAACCCCTATTCAAGGTCAAAGACAGCTGAAGCAGTAAAATGATATGAAATTTTAATAAACCTGATCAAGTCTTAATTTATTTTTTTATTTTTTTAGGTTCCAACTTATTTATTTACCAATAACTTACAATCTATAAATAGTCTTAGTTAACCATGGTGCTTTGTACTACTTTCTGAATTTTTAATTGCTAAAGTGCGCTTGCGCATACATTCAATGCTTCACTAAAAGTTTCTTGCAGATAACTATAAAACCTACCTAATTTTTTTATAACAAGGTTTACCAGCACATAGCTTTAGATTTTTGCCAATTACAAGTTAATCACAGTATCAAAATATTCGCCAAAATCCGTTTCCTCCCTATTCCTCCCAAAAAAATCTCTTTAAGGGTGAGTGCGGCGACACTCGGCCGGTATCATAACAGCTGCTTCTTGCGATACCTACTTATTAAGCCATCGACCGGCCGAGAACAGGCACCTCTACCTTGTCCTCTGCCATTACACCCGCTCATGTTTTTAAATTATAATCTCAAGATGGATCACGGAGCCATTTTGGAAGCCAATTATGTCGTGTTTACACTGTGATGTGCTGTAAACAGGGTTTTAAAGAATGTCGTTATTTCATTAGATTGGGTTTCAGTTGATAGTATTTTGAACAATATTTTTGAAATATCTGAAAAATCTCTTTTGTTTAATTGGGAATAAACATCTAGATTCTGTGGCTTTGAGTCAAAATGAGTTTCTTTCTTCTAAAAATGTTTTAAAACATGTCTCTAGCCTGCTCTAGGAAAGACGCTAGTTTTTTTATTTGTTAACACGAATAATAATTATAACTTTTAGCAAATAATACTCAATAAATATGTAATTATCTGAAGGCACATACGAAGGGCAATTCTCTCGCAAGTTCATCAAAAGGTCAGAACGGTTTCCTAAACGATGCCCTGATTACATATGAGTCGTAGTGGGGTGCCGATTAGCTTCGTTTGCCCAAGGGCTGTCTGGATGTGGCAGCTGTCTAAATATTCTCATTTTATTAAATGAATTCCTACAGTTTTAAGTACTAAGGTTGCCTGTGTCGAAAAATCCACATGTTGTTGGTTTAAGTGAGCCTTTTATGATTATTCTTTCTGATAGCACCAAAAACTGACCTCGTTTTTGCCTATGAGAAGAAATCTGTGTGTCTGTGTGTCTGTGCCGATGTTTAAGTAAGTATCTACTTATTTCAGTGGGTTACGTAGGGGCCAACAATACGGTGCTAGACATGCTGACTGTTAAAACAAACGAAACACATCATGAAGAGTAGTAGTTATGTGGGAAAGCCAAACTTTTAGCCTTGTGTGAAAGTACCGCCACTACATTCTGTGTACGAGCTGTCTAGTATGTTTATCGAGGGCTGAAGTAACGTACATAATAAAGAGCGGCTAGTTTGCTTCTTAAATTGTGTTCAAATAAGTCAAAATGTTCTCTAATTCCCAAATAAAAACCAAAAAATCCTGCAGACCCAATAAAATTATTCTTATGTGAAAGATAAGCATTCTTTGCCATTAAAGGTAATTTACAAATGACTTCCCTCCGTTTACGATGCCCAGAAGACTGTAACAGAGTTCAGTAAAGTCTGAAAATGATCTTACAAAGTGTAGGCCGCCATCGCTCCCTGTAGTCGCCCGGAGGCTTGGAGGCGTGCTGTACCGATAGAGAGTTTAAGAGTTATGCAAATGTTATGGACAACAAAAAAGTTAATGTCAATGATAAGTGCGCGCCCAGGGGAGCGATCACGCGCACTCCGACCTTTTTCTTGACGCTACTCATTGGACGGGGACTCTTATTTGCGCAGCTATTGTATAACCCTCTTTAATTTATTTTCTTATTTTGCAAGTCGTTTGCAGTGTGTATCAAATTTTATTTCCAGTAAAAATAAAGTAAACAAAGGATATTCAAATAAGACATGTTTTCCTTTGCGAACGGGTCTTCACTGAAGTCATTAAGAAGTTAGTTAAGTTCAGTTCATTTTGCAAGGGAAAAACAGGACCGAACGTAAATAAGGAAAATACACAAAACTAGTTATGTATCAAAACTAAAAGGCAGCAGGAACAATTTGTAAACAGGGCCTTGAAAAGTTAGTTGTTTTTCTTTTTCCTGTACCCACTTTCCACATCCTTAATAGACATCAAAGAATTTCACACAAATTGTAAAAATCGTAACCCCAGTGCTTTCAATCACCGAATCTCATTTAGAGGAATTCCTCTCACCATTTGCATCCGATTGTCCTCAAGAGAGACGCGAGTGTCTGTAAAAAGTCCTTAACTGGAGTACGTGGAATTAGGAGCAGGTTCCCGAAGGGGCCGGGATCCCATTAAGAGGAGCCGAGTAATGCAGGTGTCTAGATGAGGTTTTAGTGGTAAAAGTCAACGAACTAAGCGGACTTAGTTGCTACGTACTGGAAGTATGTGGGAAAGATGTCTGTTTGCTTGTTCTGTTTTGATGTTTGTTTGTTTGTTTGAAAGTGTAATTGAGGGCATAATTTAGTTGTGTGGAGTGGACGAAGGATGATGATTATCTTATGAATAGACCATCTGTTGCCGGCGACCTTCGTCCGCGTGAAATTATTATAAAAATATGATTTCCCTATTTGAATCTGATTTTGTTAACAATATCAAGGGTTTTTATCTGCCAGTAAAATCAATCTAGCCGTTTCGGAGATTAGCCGGAACAAACAGATAGACAAAAACAAAAAAATCTTGTTATAAGTACCGTATGTGCATTCAGTAAAGAAGACACACTTAAATTTTATTTATTTTTGTAGATTATTATGTATTTTAACCGTCGTCAGTTTGTAGATTGAATAAGAAATGATAATGTAGTTTAATTAACTACGTTTAAAAGTAGTCCTTTTGGTTTCTTAGGACAAGAATGACCTCGGAGAAGTTTAATACTCAACTGTATGAATAAGAAAAAAAAAACTAATTTCACAGTTAACAAAAACAACAGAACTTCATATCCATCAAACAAACAAGCCCTACATCGACCCAGCATCTCATACCTCATCTTAAGTAGCGTGCCGTAGGTGAAGTTTTACATGCAAATGAATTAATTCTTCGCGTCAGAGTGTTCCCGGTGCATCGTAGGCGATGCCTCGTTGCATTTATAATGTGAGTTCATTACCTCGCCAAGGCTCGACTAGTCTGCGAGCTCCCTGTAATGGGTTCGGAAGAACGTTCGCTTCAATTATGAGTGGGATATTAAATCGGTAGCTATCTATCGGTACATGTGTTGAGCATTCGTTCGGTGTAACATGTGTGGTTTTATTTTAGCGAAATTAAGTTTTAAGCTCGAAATTCATACTCTTCCTGTGGAAATTCTGGAATATGAGTCCCAGAATTAGTACTGAACAGTGTGTTGTGTTGTCTAACAGAAGTTAAACTTCATCCAATAGTGAATTTTCAGTGTAAAACCGTCAAAGCACTCGCAAAGTGAAACAAATTGAAATATTTACACCACAAACTCTAAACATTGTAAATTAAAATTTAAAAAAAAAAATCTTAACAGGCTTGTTAAAAGAAGAAAAAAGGACAGTGCTTTTAAATTTTCACGAAACATTCGCCCGGTTTAACATATTTTCCTTGAGGCATTGCGGGCTCGTGTGCATTTTTAATTTTTATATCCACTCAGCCCCGAATGACGCGCTGAATTTTTACTGAAGCAGGTCTTTCGGTCTTATTAGTGGGGGCGGGTTAATTGTACTACAAGCTTAACTAACAACGTCGCTTACGCTGTTTTTGTGCAAGAATGTATGAATTTTAAGAGCTGCTTAATATTTTTCAGCTCTTATATGTTAGGGATGTCTGTTGTCAGAAATAGTTTGGTCTTTTGATACGAGTTCAACACGTAGAATGCACACCTTAGAATATTTCACAGAAGAAACTTTAGTAAAAGAAAAATAAATCACAGTGCTGATTCATGGAGACACACAAAAGAAATGCGGTACCAATTTTGATCTACATTCCGAAAGAATTCACGACACTTGAAACCGCCACTAAAGTCCCAAAAACTTCAAATAAAATCCTCTGTCATATGTAATAAAACAGAGAGGCGATGTTTATCGCGGGTAGGTGCAATGATTTAGCGGGACAGCCCTATTTCACGGGTACCTCGGGCTCAAATTGAATTGATATGTTTCTGCTAACGGTGGCGCGCGTTTTTCTACATATCGCTTATGATGCGCGCCAAAGTGGCTGGAAAAATGGTGTAGGGTTAGGAAAAAGAAGAAAGTGTGCTCTAATTTAGGGTTGACTGGTGGGGGTAACTGATTATTTAATATGTTAGGTTAAATGTGAATGTTTTAGACAATTATGCCTTAATTTTAAAAACAAACTTTTGTACTTTAATTTTAAGCTGTATTTATTAAATCATGGTTTGTGAAGAGATATTAAATGATTTTGAATTTTTAAATAATCAGTGTAAAAAGTAGAAGGGTCTTGACTGATCGAAAAAGTGCGGTGATCACTTACTAAAAAACAAACATAAGTACCTAATTTATGCAAACGTCATTTATTTATTACACTAAATAATAAATGAGCGACACGCAATCACATAGTAAATGACAACATCAGCGATTCATATCTCCATAATTTTATGTTCAATATCACACTCAAAATACTTTCACAATTTCCCAAAATACCCCTTTCACAATAAACCAAACACTTTATTTTGCACACCGTACGTGATATGAAGTGTGAGATAGGGGTGTAGTAAAGAGTGCAAACGAGCGGGCCGCGGTGTCAGCCGCTCCAATGCACGCTAAGAACATTGCCAATTTTACATATTTCACACCCGACAAGCATTGGATCGCGAACTCATACATCATTTTGATTTATCGACATTGATTTCAATACGAGTTATGATTGTGAGTTTGTGACTAGTTTTATTTGATTGGCTATATTTTTTTTTGCAGAGAACTGTTACAAAAAGTGTGTTTTTTATCGAGTTTTCACTGTTTTTTAAATGTGGACTATTTATTAATCATGATTTCCTTATGAACAGCAATGGCTGAGGCTGACTCATCATAAGCATTCTTGGAAGATGCTGGCTCTAACTCCATCATAATTCTTTACGTTATGCCAGTTCTATTCCAGTAAAATTTTCCTTTTCCGTTCTGCCACTAGACATGTTCCCAACAATCCACCACGATCTTTACTGCATTCAACCTCAAAACACTATAAACACCCACCGATAAACCAAAGCATACAAAACTTGCTCACTTTGAAAACTGTATCAGTAAAGCTCAGTAAACTATGTCCCCTGCAGAGAACGTATCAAGAGAACTACCGCACCTTGGGCCAACTGTATCAAAATGATAAAAATGTTGAGTTCCAATAACCATTCATCCATCAAACGTCAAGATATAATCTCTAGGCGCTGGTGCGAGCGACCTGCTTAGCCCTCTCCGGGAGAATTCGGCGAATATAAAAATGCCCAAAAGATTTACAGGTTTCGCTGAGATATCGCTTACAGATTTCGCTTGCATTGTGGCAGGGAAGTGGGATATTAACTCAAGGTAAGGAAATCTTTTTGGAAAATATATAGTGGAAAGGAAATACGTTAACTGGTACTTAAAGAATTTCATGGAACGATGCAGAATTATTTTTGAACAAGGCTGGGTTTTTCGTAAAGAAAGTAGCCTCTTATTACATGCGACTAAAACATAACTGGTGAAACGTGGGTGTACTGTTAGGTTAGGTTCCTCTGCCTAACCCTTCGGGGATTACAGGCGTGATGTTAAGTTATGTAAAGAAGTACTTAAATAACTATTTTTAAGCCATAAAATCAAAAATCAATCAAAATCAAAGCATTTATTTTAAGTAGGCCAGTTACAGGCACTTTTGAATTGTCGAAACAAAGACAACAGTAAAATATAGCTACAGTCCCAGTCACAAGGCACAAAAACTGTGAAAGTACTGTAGATGCCCATTCCCTAACGTAGATCTCTATGGAGAAGAACGGGCAAGACACTCCATGGACACTCTTTACGAATACGAATTATTTATTTGATAAGTTTCGACTTACAAAAATAACAGTTAATTCAAACATAATATACTCCACTCCACACAGTGGAAATACCGTTTAATAAAAATTAAATCCTTTCTACAAGATATCGCAGTCCAAAGGAGCAATAAAACATACAGATATGCGTTTATCTACCCCAAACTTTTGAGTACACTCGTTCCAAGATATCATTTTCTACAAACTCGGGGCAGTAAGAAATCTGTTTGTATCTGGCATTCCGGGCTAGCGAGCGATTTAAATCTCTTAAGCTCAGTGAGACCGGCCGCGGGCACCACTCCACCACTCACAAATCTTTCATAATCTTGCAAGATCCTGCGAGGGGCGTTTTTCATAGTGTACTTACAGATTTAAAGGTCGAGGGCGGGCGGAAAACTATCCTGAAAAAAGATCACTAACATTTTATCCTCCATTATACATTTTAGACAATCGACTCTCACATGATTCCACGGTTGTTTTAATTTTATTTACCCGTATCGTGTCGTATATTTATATTTCACGACGTGGGGTCGTACAGGTACCGGTATTCATAAGCAAATACAAGGCGAGGGACCCCATAATTTTCGGTTTGCATTTTTCCATCGCGACCGCGAACTCGATTTTCACTCCCAAGGGCGAACGGACGGTCGGCCTCAAAAATATTAATGAAAATTTTTACATAAATTTATTCGACTGAGGGGCCCATGCGTCGTTCCGAGAGCCGATGGGGTCCGCTCCTGTTTTTTATTTATTAATTTAATGGTATTTTCGGTCTAATTACCTGACTGAGGTATAATTCATTGGGTTTGTATAACGAGTATTTGTGGATACACCCGTGTGTGGATAATTTATATATTGAATTAAAAATTGCGCATTTTTTTCCAGGCCGACGCTTTTTATGACATCCATATTTATTTCATCGACATCTTTAAATATAACTTTTATAAAATAATATTCTATCTAAGCAGTTAACCATTATTGGACAGATTGCTCTGGTCCTTCGAGCCGAATTTTTATCCTAATGCAGAACAAACCTATATGAGTGAATATGGGTACTTACGTACATGTCTATCCTCATAAAGTGCGTATTACAACTTCAGCCTCCGGTTTATTGACTTTACTATAAAAAGCAAAGCATTCTTGGCTTTAACCCTTCACTGCCGGCATCAAAAGAACAAACGCAATATATCGGGGGTTCGGCTTAATTTGCCCGCTACCTAACTTTAATGCGAGTAGCCCGCCCGAATGCTCCAAATTACTCCGCGATATTTTTAACGTGCGGAATGCACCCGTTTTAGGTTACGCTTACGATATTAACTGGATTGTACGGCGGAGCAAGGGTTAAGGAGCTCGATTTTCATCGAATAGTGAAGTAATTTTGATTGGGTACATTTTCGAGATTTTTTACAATACTCCTAACTTTTTTCGTCTCGTTTAATTAAACGTGATTGGATGTTTCCAAGACTGAAATCAGTGCACTGATTTTAATTAAATTTCACCACTTTTTATGGTGCAAACAAGCAGGGGTCCGTGGATTCCTAATTCGCCGCGTTGTGCTAAGACAAGATATTTTTTCTCCAAATGAATTTCCCATCTTAGGGGACATTGGCTTCTTGCCGTGTTTACAAAACTCCCGACAAGTCCCACTTTGTTGTTTAATGAAATTATCGGTTTACCGAGTAAATGAACAAAGCCAGATTCGCTTTCGGTCGGTCAAAAAAGGGAGGGAGTGTTGTTTTTGTTTTGCTCAGTAGTACGAATGGACTCCTTTGTGGGATTCCTTAGCGCGCCGCTGTACTTAATCAATTATGATCGATTCGTTAATTTGAGATGCAAAGGGGATTAATGTAGATTTAAAATGGCGGCTTCAGAGTATTTTTGATGAGAACATTGTAAAGTATTGTAATATTAAAAGCTTGAAGCATTTTGTTCTTTATGTTTTATGTAGACTATTTCTTTCTTAGAAGTAACTATAGCAATAGATAGCATTCCTCTAAAACTATTGAGACGATTATACAGTCCGGAGAACACAATATAGGGTCATAATATTATATAGACTTCCGATGCGACGTTTTGTGTTTATAATTGACCGTTTTAGGCCAGGAAAATTTGTTATATGAGTATCCTTTAGTAGTATTGCAAGTTTCAGAAAGGAGAGATAGAAAAGAAGAATGTTGTATGAAAACAACAATGGATGAATTTTAAGTATATTTATTAACATAAAATGTGGTATATACAGGGTGTGTTATAGAGCAGGGTAGATTCCGCCATAATAATAGCATGCAATTTTTAATTTCTTTTTTTTAATTTTGGAGGTGAATGAACAATATAGGTACGTATATTTAAACATAGATGTCTCTACATACAATTTGTTGTGTTAATGATAATGTTATTGCCCATGTTAGTTTAAAAACTTATAATGTGTTGTGTGTTATGAATAGCACGAAACTGAAGTGACAAAAGAAACACTGGGAGAAGTCTTTAAAGAATCATATAATTTTCAAAGGCGTATTTGTACGTGCCTTTTCTCTAACCTTCGTCTAAATAAACCGACGTTCACACGTGTCCACTAACTAACGCCCGCCCAACTAATAGGCGCAATTAGAGACGGCAATGAAAAGAATATGGCGACCCTCGTGACAGTAATGGCCGCTTCACTTAATTATATAAAGTGCTTAAGTAAATGATAGCTAATTCAGAAGCGTGCTCGACGTCCCGTAAACAAGAGGTGTGACTTTCCACCATTGTCGGCCATGACGGCGATCTGTCACTTCCACTTCCGGCGAGGTCCTTCCCGTAATTCTTTCTTATTGTTGCGCTTTCTTGAAAAGAATACTTTTTTCTTTTTTTCATCCGGTGCGTGCAATTGTCACCCTCCCGTAGTGTTTGTTGTGGGCGTTGATTAAATACCGCTGTCAAATTTTGTTAATTTTTCCTTCCTGAAAACTTTGGATTTTTCTGGAAAAATATATTTATTCTGTGCAAAAATAAGATGCTCCACTTTATAAAGGGACGCTTAAATTAAGCTCTACTTATTAATATTACAAATGATTGTGATGTGCTGTCAAATATTTTGATTCTAAATTATTTTTTTCATCCGTGTCGTCGGCGTGTCGGTGGAAAATTTACATTTAAATAGGACATCTGCGGCAGGTCGACCCTCTCAAGGCGTCCTCGGCGATTTTCTTACCCGCTAATTTGTAAATGGCTTCGTAATATAGAAAAATTAAAATGCTGATGTCATATTTTACTCGCTATTTATATGCTAATATTGACGTTTTGGCATCGACGGAGGGACCGACTTTTCATTAAAATATCAATAGGTAATCTGCTAAGGGACTATTTAAGAGCGTTAAATCAAATTTAGAATATGTGTGTCGAATATTAAAGCACCGTTGCATTCTGATAATTCGGAAAAGTTTCTCGGAATGTGTAATGCCAGTCATTAGAATTCTAAATCTTATTCAGAGTAATTGTGATGAGGTTTAATCTTGACGCTTATCCCATCTCTCTTGGCGTAACATCGCTGCAATTATTTGTAAGACGGAAGGGTTGAGACGGGAGTAATGCCGCAATATTCGTAAATTAAGCACTTTCGCCGGCGCCGGGCTCAGTAAATATTATTTTTTTATGTTAATAACCACGCGATTGCGTTAATAAAGCCTTACATCTCGTAATTAGCCGCCATTGTCTGCGGAGGCGGTGGAGCGTGAGACGAGGAATGAATTGAAATAATTCGAGTGAAAGGCTTGCCCATCACCGGGCCTGTCACAATTTGTACGTGGCTTGTGTTACCTTCAGCTTTTGAGGGTCAGTAAATTAGGAATTTTCATTTAGTAGCTTTTCGACGTTTTGAATTGGACGTAAGGATTAGCATTATTACCCGACTTCTAAAAAAGCAGGAGCATCTTTCTTTTTTCATATTAATATGTATTCCTTTTTCTCCGTGATTACTGGGCCGATTTACTTGATTATTTTTTCATTTGGTAAAAGAAGCGTGCGCGGTGGCCCCGTATTTATAAATTGTATTCACTTTGTTTGAGTATTTTATGAGTTAGCTCCTTTAATACATATTTTTAATTCTTTGCGTATAAGCATATAAGCATAAGCATAATCAGTCTATTAATGTTCCCACTGCTGGGACGCAGGCCTTCTCTCTATGAGAGGGAATGGGCTATAATCCACCTCGCGGGCCCAGTGCGGGTAGATGTCACATGTCTTCGAATTTTTGGTACTAGGACATGCCGGTTTCCTCACGATGTTTCCCTTCACCGTTTTGAGAGCAGTGGTGATGAAATAACTTACACAAAGTAATGCGCCTGGCTGGGTTCGAACTCACGAGTTACTGCTCGTAAGTCGGGGTCTCCAATACTGGGCCACCGCTGCTCTAAGTTATTTGCGTATGCTAATGATAATGGTGATCTCATAATAACTTATAGTTACAAACAATTAATATTTTACAAACAACAAGTATTTGTGTGGTAGGTTAACAACACAAAAAAAAAACAAACTAAAACTCGTTCTATTTTCGAAAGTCAGTAGCAAAAAGGTCAACGAAACAACGAAGTCATCGACTTCGGAAAGTGAAGTTATTTTTCACTTTTTAGTGTTGTTTTTTAAGTCGTTTTTTTTTTGGTAAAAAGTTAATTTTTTTTTAATTCTGTGTCCATTTTGCAAGAAAATCCACGACTAAATTAAAAATTTGCTAATTTATTTTTACATGAAGCTTAAAAGGTATTCATCATACCTCCTACAAAGCTTTATTTTTGCGCACACGCAACCTTTGACTAACCGATTTCTATATATTTTACCCAAAATATTTACTTTCCATTCGCTTTTATAGACTAATCAGTTCCGCTCAGCAGTGTTGCCATCATCGTCTCCGCAACACTGGCTCCATTAATTAATAAATTAAACAAGACTGTTCTTAATTCTTGAGTCGAAGCCGCTACCAAAATATTTGCCATGTATAAATTCACGCGGGCGATCACGAAGACAACCCTTCATCGCCCAACCTCCTTTATAGCTCTATTTGTGTATTTTAATTACTGTCATTATATGCTAATGACTACCATCCCTTTTTCTTATCCTCCCAAATGGGTTATTGCAGTCTTATATCTATAGAGCGCAGTTTTGTCGAGTAATTTCGAAGATTTAAATAATAATAATGACTTAACTCCGTCTCGGAAGGATTATTCATTTTTTTCAACGGCCCAATGTTTTGATTAATTGTTCTGGTGTTGCAAGAGATTCTGTTGGTAATTTGTTTTGTGTTATTAACTTGACGAGGAAGTCGTTTGGGTAGACGGTGGATTTGATTCTTTATTTCGGTTATGAAAGGGGGATTATTAGTGTCTTTGTCTAATGAAATGTTGCCAATTATTTAATTTTCGTTGTGTTCTAATTAACTTACATTTATGCAGTTCAGACAAAAAGTACGCAACTACACAAATGATGAATGTTTCATTCCGCTGACAGATCTAAATTCAAAATAAGAACAGTATGCTAACAATCCAGTTGTCTCATTTTGACGTACGCGGTACAGAATTAGTACGTCAACCCTAAATAGCAACTGTTTCGAGCGTCAACTATAACAAATCGGTCTTTTATACCCTGACAGTTGGAAAGCCTTGTATTGTACCATTTGTAGCGATCTGAAATAGTGTAGTTCATCAATTATTCGCTAACTTGCTGCACGTTCGGCGAAACGTCGTTTGAAACTTCGTTTGGATTTTTATTTAGAATAGCTCTAATTGGGGGAATTGACAGCTGTTTAGTTAGTGAATGTGTCTGTTAATATTAGCAAGGCTTTCCGTTTTTAATCCCATTGCTTTTAATAAACAGCAATAATGCAAACACTCAAATATACAGTGTTTTCTATATATCAAATACTTAACATACATCTATATGAATGTTTTGTTTAAGATTTACAAACACTCAGTAAAATCCACACAGGTACGTTGCTTCGAGTCTCCGACGTAACATTTAGCATTATCGTGAGAAAACACACCCCACAAAAGAGTGGTAAAGATGCAAATCTCGAGACCTCACGTCTTAACGACGCATCCTCCCCATACGTAGAAATCTCGAATCTCGGAATTCTTTTACATAATCATGTGTTGAAATATAACATCTTTTTAGGGGCGCTTGATAAACTCTAGTTAGGTATGCGAACGTCGCATGCGCAATAATACCAAGTATTTAGCATAATCCGCTGATTTAACCCCGTGTAAGAAATAAAGATTACGTATATTAGGTTTTATGGCTGCGGTACGTCTCGGCCTTAATTTATAGACTTAAGGAACATCTTCAAAAGGGCGATAAACTTTGGCGATATATCAAAATAATTGTGATACATTTTTATGGTCTGATTTTCATTCATGCGGCTGGGTATTAGCATTTTTTTGTTATATAAACGGATAAGTTTGGAGCGAACTAGATTTTTATCGTCGTGCATAAGTTTTAGAGCCCGCTACTACCATAAACGCATTAATACGTTTCACTTTATAATCATATTGCATCATTGATGATTTAAGCTAGTGATAAGTTTAGTAACCCAACGTTAATCTTTTAGCTAGTCAAGTGATACACAAAATAACCATAAAAAATTAGCTTTGCACCCTCCGAGCAGTGGTGAGAGCATCTTCGCAGTTTTTACCGACATTTTACCGCTGCGAAGACATCGCCTGTTCATATTTACCGCATCGTCCCTTTTTACGAAGTCTCATCCCGCCATGTTTACGACCACGTCAAGCTTTACTGTTATGTCAAGGCAAAAGGGGTTAATGTCACATTTTTGTATCGCTACAGGTGCGCAAACCACCCCCCACTTATACCTTAGACCCCAGTCCTCACTAACATCAACAAATAAATTATCCACGATCACAAAACATCCCTAATACGAAATCGATGCAACAAACGACAAATGAATTATGGAAGAGCATAATTTTCATATTTTCTCAAAAAGCAGGAGCTTGGCTCTCTCACATATTTATAGTCATTGAAAATCCAGTTTCTGGGAATGTATTCGTGCGTGCGGGCGGGAAGCATGTTTCCTTGTCGCATTAGACATAAGTAGTGCTCTCTCCACACCCTATTAACTGTGATATATGCGACAATTCTTTTTGCAAATCCTCGAAACAGAAGGGAAGGCGCGTCATATCGCGCGCTCCACTTACCATCGACGAGCGTGTGTGACGTGCTAATTCCACGCTGATAAATGAATTTACCCGGAATTCGGAATTGGAAATTTTCTGGTGATTCGTCACCGCATTTGGGAGGATAAGAAATGCACGTGTAACCGTACCGATCATTATGGTTTGAATTATTGCCGCCAGCTTCTTTGTCAAAATGTCAGCTGAAATTTCCTGTTGTTTTCCTTCACAATCATTTTGATCCTTTGCGTCTCATTTTTCTTATAATAAAATTTTTAATGTCATCTTAGCGTTTCAAAGTTTGTTCACTTTTCTAAATTTGTGAAGCATTGTTAAAAGATCTTTTGAAAACCTATAAGACCAACTAACACATCTCACAACACGTAAGACCGTAAATTCTTTCCCCAAGCGATATAAGAAAAACCTTTATCCAATCCAGACTAATAAGAAGCGAACACGCGTCCCAAACGCGATTCCCGTGTACAGACAAAACCCGCGATGTTCCCCTCTGAGGCGCCGTATGTGATGTATGCAAAAAGGGAATTGAATAAGGTGATTTCGTTCCGCGGGGTCGCTAAGGGAAAAGAATCCACGGTAATGGCGAATACAATAAATTTTCATAAACAAATTGCGTTTTGATGGCGGCATATCGGCGCGTGTGCCAACTCCCAATAAGGATTGATAGGGAAACAATGTGGGTGCACACTGATTGAATGTCAATTTGCGGAGGCTGCGGACGACGGAATAATTTCATGTAATGGTGTACACGTCGCCTTAACGATGTGTCGAGTAACATGTGCGGAATGGATTTTGTCTTGTGTCAACTTCAATGGGAGTTGCATCGATTTATGTTGTTGAGGGGATATTGGATACGCTTAGAAAACTACCTATACAAGATTTGCGTTTAAATTGCCTGAGCCGCTAGTCTTGGTAAGAAAACAGTTAATGTATGTCATAAATACCTTTAGCAGAGTTGATTAAGATAGGTTTTATTGAAAGTCTAGTTCCTTCACAAATTCTATTAAAATATTTTCCAAAAAAAAAGAAAATTCCACATTAAAAGTGGGGAATTCCGTAGGCAATTTAAAAGTGTACGGTGTGCTAATTTTCTAAGTTGAACAAGCACACCTGCTCTGGATGTGCCGACATTTAGGAACGTAAATCAAGCGTAGCCCTGTGACGTGTCATGAGCAGAGATCATTACTGAACCCAAAACGTGGAAAATATTGTATAAATTAATTTTTATTTACGTAGGCATTTTTGAGAGGTATGAGTAATTTTTTAGAGAAGCCTACAAATTAAAAGATAATTATTACTACCTATTTATATTATTTTAGTCTTCGTTTTGAAAAGCTCTAATGAATTCTAGTAATAGTTTGGAGGCAAAATTGTTTATGACAGGTCTTATGATTTTTTCAAACATTCTAATTTTAATTACTCTAAAGTTCAGCAACTAAATCACGAACGACTTAACTATCACCTAGTTCAGTTAAAGTAGTTAATTTCCGGACACGTGGAGAAACGTTAATAAGATTAAGTTCAATGTTTTAATATTTTATTTCCAGTAAATGTTCAACTACGTGATAACTTTGCATCCACGTGTAACCTTTGCAGGAAAATGGTGGCAATATTATTCCAATAAAGTTTTCTAGATTAATCTACTAACGAGATGATGGAAATATATTATTATAATAAATTATTTTCATGATTTTCTCCATAAAAAAACTTCCTTTTACCTCGTGATCATCCTCCTAGCCGTTTTCCGTTTGGGGTCGGCTTCCAGTCTAACCGGAAGCATCTGAATACCAGTATTTTACATGGAGCAACTGCCTTTTTCACCTCCATAACACTGTTCGTACTGGGTACTACGTTACCCCTTGGTAACATTTAACGTTCTCAGACTTTCGGGCCACTGACTACCTATATCAAATGTATGATAAACAATAGCTAGCACTTACTCCACACATACATACTCACCTACCCTTGTTTGAATCTTAAACATCGAGCCATTTAACACGTCACCTGTATCTTGGAGCTCAATATGAAAAATGTTCACACGCGCTCGGCTGCGGGTACCTCCCGGGGACGGGAGGAGCCAAGTGTACCCCAAGGAGTTTTGACTTGCAAAGCAGCCTTGCCGAGATTTTTCACGAGGGCCGTAATGACTGCTTGATGTGTTCGAGCCACGAGTATGGAGGAGGATGAAAATACTAAGACAAACTTTCGGTCCTTTTAGTATGTTGGTCTTTTGAAACACTGTAAGGACCAGTTTTTCAATGTTGAATGATACGACAAAAGAACTGCCGGAAATTAAAATTTCTCATCTATGCAGGCAGCATTTCAGTCACAAGAGAATAAAAATACGACATCGAAAATTCCGCTGTCGCAAAGCAGTAAACGGATTCGCAAACAGAGTAACAAAATGCAAAAGCTGACGTTCTAGGAATCCGCATTTACGATACATGATCCGAGGCTTCTCATTAAACATTCGAATACCATTTCCTGTCGTGCGAAGGAAACAGGATTGTCACAATCCGTATTGTTTGAGATCTCATAACGCGTGTAGCCCTTTGACTCGACATTTCCATACAGAATGTTAATACAAAACGTCGTTATATAAAGGCGTCTCCACACTTGGCTAGCTCGCAGGCGCGTCACCTTTGATGCGCGTATGATTGCCCGCGCCCGCGACACATTGGATCTATATTGTTGTCTTTTTCAAGTTTCGTAATAAGGGATGAGGGTGTATTAAAGCCTTTTATCCGGCTCGTCACGCCGGCACGTGGGGTCGGGAAGGGGTTTAAGGTGAGCAAACATTAGCTCTTTTACATTTTTGCAATTTCATCTACGACGCCTCACGGCTGTTTGCAGTAGCTTGAGTTTCAGGAGGCTCGAAGGTTTCGGGGCGTTACAACTTTAACTCTTTTCAAAAGGGTTCGAAAGTAAACGAGTTTTTAATGTTTGTTTACAGGCGCGCTTAGCTGTGTCGCTAAAGCGGGGTTGTAGTGAGACACATTGAGAAATCCCAAGTGAAGTTAAGCCATGTATTAAGTGCGCTAGGCCCGGGGCCAAGACCTCGCCGCAGACTGCCTGCAAATCTTGGCTGCTTTCTCGAACATTCCAGAAGATGTAGCTGGGATTAAACGACGTGGTATATTCAACAATTACACTATATCCAGACAATTCCCGCAGGTAAGGCTGCATATTTTAGGGGTGAGACAATATTAGCTGCAGCGCTCGTGTGGAAAATGAAACTGTTTTTGGTCCTAATTTACAATGCTTGTAATTTGAGCGAACACGTTCCTTGTTCGGAGGTGTACACCGTTTTGTGTACGCTGCGAGCATTTTGAAACGTATTAGCTGAGTTCGCAAATATGCATACGGAACAATGCAGGGTGGTGAGCAAATGTTGCCACTACGGCTGTTATGGCTAATGTGGTGCACTATCATATTTATAAATGCTGTCTTATACATATTTCTGCTAATCTGGGAAATCATGTTTTAGATTTATCTTATTTTTTGTTTGAATGTTTAATATTTATTTTGTCTTATTTTATTTTATTGTTTTATTTTATCTTTTTTAATTTTGAATGAATTTTAATTTTATCTTATTTTAGTTCTGATTTTAATGTTAATTTTAATTTTGATGGTAATTTATTTTATTTTATTTTTTTGATTTTAAATGTTAATTTATTTTATTTTTAATACTGATTTCACTTCAATGTTAATTTAATTTAATTTTAATTTCACTGTATGGATCAAGTTATCTGAATTAAGTGAATTTTATTTTTTATTTATTTATTTTTATCAAATATGAACGGAACTACCTGTAAAAGCTAGTTTTTGACCAGT
Organism: Noctua janthina; assembly: GCA_963576755.1. Taxonomy (NCBI): domain Eukaryota; kingdom Metazoa; phylum Arthropoda; class Insecta; order Lepidoptera; family Noctuidae; genus Noctua; species Noctua janthina. The sequence continues at coordinate 5,759,577 of OY755058.1, forward strand.
TGAATTATTAATTATTTCGGTATTTTACAGTTGTTGATGGTGGACGATCCACACGGTATACCAAGATACTCATTTCATTAGAAGAACGCCAATTCAACTTATTTGTCTAAAAGCTTGACTTCAACATCAAATAAAACTGGACTGTTTTTCTCCATGGGGGAAAACAATTCCTTACGGTTCTACTAAAGTTACTCAAGATAACGTATCGCTGCAGGCGACAATTATTGCGGTGTTTAAAATAAAGGGCTAATTACTTAGAACGAAAGAAGCTTCGAAACGGTGCGCACCGCACGACGCGCCGCGGGCGACCACAATTCAGAAATAGCTCATAACTCACGTGTAATCGCGAACGGCGCGCGACATTCTGCATCCTGCGGCTGATAGCGCGATCGCGCCAGAAACGCTTTTGTGCGCCCGCTCTTAGATGCATTTTAGCTCAATAATTAACTGCTGTTGCTATTTATCTATGCGGCTCCCCAAACGAAGGTACAATATAGTCAGTATATCAACAAATCAGTTCCGAAATTACATTATTAATACAAGTTACAAGGTTAGTGAGTTCGTTTCTATTTACTTCAATGAAAGTTCGTAACGAGCACTACAAGATAAACGGCACCATTAAACGTACCGATTCACACAAGTGTAGTATTGTCGCTAAAATTAAAATTATTCAAACGTACAAGGATGCCATTGGAGCAAACATAAACTTGAATCTATTGTCTAAGTTTATATGAAAACAAACGCGGGCGTCATTACCGCTCGCTCCGTATTTAGCACATTATTCAAAAAGCACGTGAGCCAGGAAACCCTTAAAATTACACACGAAACAGTGCTCTTTACCAACTTTCCCATAAGAGCCCATTATTTACGGAGCCACCGTACCATTAAGATTCTCCACATATCTTCGAAAGGCGCGTTATGGTAATTACGGGTCGCCATTTTATCTCGCGACTCTTCGCGATTAGAAGTCGCGCGCTCGGCTGCACGTCGAAATAACAAGTGCGCGAACTTAGTTCGTTTCTGAGAAGGAGCGTTGTGAAATTAATTCGGATGGAAGATATCGGGCGGCGCGATAGCGACTCCTTCCGCGCCATTTATTGCTCGTGTGGTGCGGGTATCGGTGAAGGGGTAAAGAATATCAAGATGTAACGAGCGCCAGCCGGAAGGCTCGCAAATGAGCTCGCACACTTATCTGTGTTAATGTGGGCGAGGGTTAATTTTGTCTTACATGAGCAATTTGGAGATACCACCCTCGTTTCCAACTTACATTTGTTGTTACTATATGAGATTTGGTGTGTTATGTGCCTATTCTGTTCCTATCATTGCTATTGAGCAGTCTAAATTGGCTATTGTTATTTTTGCACCCTCTATGCTTCGAACAGTTCTCTTTCAAAGAAAAACTCAGCACCAGGAACAATTCTTCAAACATGTCACCCATAAGAACGTGCTCACACACATCTCACGTTTAATTTATACTACTTAAATATTCGTTAAGATTTCGTCTAGACAAAAGGAAAATATAGCCTCGTCTGTAGAGTAGAATGAACGGCGCGCAAACATGGATGGATAGCAAATACGAGAGTGTATTAGGCAATGAAATTAAGTCGCAATGCAATCTCGTTGGATGTGGGAACTATTGTCCTAGTACAATGCTGCTATTAACTAGTCGATAGCGGTATTGAATATTAGGTTTCGTCGTATCTGCTCTGAGATTGGAGCGCTTTGTGGAAATGTAGCGAATATTATTTGATGTTCGCTTTGTATATTTTAATTTAGTTCAGTAACTTTAATTGAATTAAGCTTTTTTTTGATTCCGATTTTCGTATTATGCTTTTAGAGATACATGGACTGTGTAAAGAATGATATAGCAAGAAAGGAGGTGTCTGATAAGATGAAAAGTAATAGAGAGGTATGGAAGAAGAAGACATGCTGCGCCGACCCCAAATGAATAATAAGGGCAAGTGAATGATGATGATGCTTTTAGAGATACTTGCGGAGTGGTACGTTTGTATACTTTTTGCTTATTTCAGTAAATGTTCGTCGTGATAACTATGCTACGAACTACAAACAAGTTTCGGATTAAAGTTCTATAATCTCCCGATCCATATCATATTCACCACAAAAGATAAAACTGACTTAACTTATTCACTTTGATATACAGTAAAGTAAAGGATTTTCAAGTGAAATATTGAAGTAATCGACAAAACTTGGTCTCATGTAATATGCAGGGAAGTAGGACCAGCGCACTGCATATTTTGCGCCTAAGATCCGAGGTTCTACGAGCGAACTTCCAAAGCCGCTTGCTTAGGTGCTTAGGCTTTATGTTATACTTTATGCTTTATACTGCTGAAAGACGATAATTTGATGGCTTTACGGACAGAGGCTGTTGAGACATGAATTTGTGTCTTTGAAATCTTAATGCCATGTAATGGATAGCAACTGGATATTAGTTGGTTTGATGTTATTTGACATTAGTTTATGGAATAAAAATTAGATATTGTATTGTATAACGGGCTGGTGTTCGCAACGCCACGGCCAAGCGCGTATTTTGCGTGCGGAAAAAAAAATTGATGGTCTGAAGAAAGCAGCAGCGCTGGGTAAATTAGCGAATGCATCCATGTTTAGAAAATTTTGAGCATTTGAGCATGTCTTACTTTATAATAAGATCCAGTGACATTAGAAGAAGCCTGCATATTGATAGGATGCAGGCTCTTAAACATAACATCAACACATCACATCATCCCCGAAAGTAAAGGCAGTATTTAAGTATCGTGAAAAGCAGACTCAAGCAAGAATTCCTCTTATGAGAAGATATATGATAAAGATATATCAAATAAACATGGAACTGAAATCAATAGGAAACCTAGCATTAACCGACGCAGACATAAAATAGGGCCACCGCACCTACAGAGTTCACCCAATCTTACCAAATTAATTCTCCATAAAGCTGAATACACAAAACGTTTGCGGTCGTAGGTGAGAGCTCAAAGGGCCACTTCACACGACAGGTTAGCGTCAAAAGGATTGACCGAGACGTGTCGAGGTGGGGCGGGGTGACCACAACCTAGTCGCTTGGTAACCACACCCGCTTTTTGGGTGAACTGTACCACCGTTTCACCTTTTGTGGTTAATTTTCGTATAGAAGTTTGCAAGTCGTTGTTGCGAAATTTTGTTAAAGGAACAAATTTTGACCTATGTTTTTTGGTTAGGTTTTAGTTCTTGTCTTTTGGGCTTTCTTTATTTTTAGAGACTTTCCATTTATCAGGTGCTTTCCATGTATAGGCTTTCTACAAAAATATAGCACCCCAAATTACATACAAATAGGTTCACATTTGCCATTTTAGTATCACTTGCAACTACAAAACAGAGTCAAACAGCATAACACACAGAGACCCGTACCCAATAAGACGTACAAACAATAGTAACTCGTCTCAAAGTATCAGCCTGGCAGTAGAGCGCCGCAAAAGGAACTCAACACCGAGCTGTTTACGTGAGGGCTGTTAGCAAACACCTGTAAACGCCTTTACCTTGCCTCTGTTTGTACTGGACGCTCACGATTGCCGTGTACAATTAGCCTTAGATGTCTCACCTGCAAACCAATTTATTACATACAGCTGCCAAAGACATTCCCGTTCTATTCGAAACTATATATTCTGAGATATAGGACTGGGTTTCGTGTGGGAGGTAAGATTTGAAATGAAACGGTTATGTGGCAACTTAGTGTGTCTGGATGTAGTGAAGTCTTTTGAGTGCCGTTGAGGTGTTAGGTAGCTCATGTGGAAACGTTAAGTACGGTGGACGTTTGCCCTGTGTTTATTTGGTTAGTCACAAAAACTGATTTTGGAGTTAATGTTTATGCGTGCACATATTTTGGTACTAAGTAAAATATAGACAAAACTGTTAACGTAATAATGAAACGGGAAAATGAATGCATTTTATTGAGCATTCATGCTGCCATTTTATAAAAAAATGTTACGAGAGTTCCAAGCAAAAAAACATTCCATTTCACTACTACAAAACATCCACTTAAACCATTGCAATTCGGAAAAACAGCATCGTATTTCCGTATTCCCGAGCTGCCCCTTTCGAAAGTACTCAATCATGTTCGCCGCGTTGACTCCTGGATATGATACGACCTCTCGACTCGACATGATCATAATACCCTCGGCTGCATCCAACAACCCCTTCTACATCCATAAACCGGCTACAAATCTTAGCCGAGCGTTCGGCATCTTTATAACTGGAGGACGCGATCCCTTAACCCAACATAATGGGCAGGTTTACTGAGAGGACCGTCGTAAAGTGTCCCGTCCAGCGCGCGTACCCCAACTACGGGACCCTTCGAAATTTCACGAACTATTTGCCCCGCACTAGCCCTCACTCAGCTTTTTTGTCGACGCTTTATTGTCCGGATTTTCTGCTCACCTTTATCGTTATTGTGTCCGCTCGGCTTCATAAAGTTACCGTGGTTCACTATTAGAACCTCATAACCGTGGGAAAATAGTTTGAGAGCTTGGTAAAAATGGTTAAATGATAAAAATGTTGGGTGAAAAACTGTGGTCAGTCAATAAATCGTTTGGTCAATTGAGCAGGATGCAATGGGCGTGTTAATTGGTTGGGTGCGGGACTGTATCGAGGGCTAGCTCCGAGCGATGAGTGGACACGGAGCGGTCATTGCGTGAATGATAATTGCCCGAACGTTGGGCGTCGCATAAATTCGGTCTATTGGTGTGGAATTGAATGGCTGCATGGCTTAGTACGTGACGCACGGATCTAAAATGTGCTGGATGTTTTTGCACAGAATCTAAGGGAATTTTATTTTCAGTAAAAAAAACAATTTGTGGAATAAAAATTTGCAAAGCATCAAGTCAATTTCTCAAATTCTTAGAGTGATCTTACCCAAAAAGTTTTACGAGTTTCTCTGTGTAGGAATTATTTATTTGTATCTTCATCAAAATATTAGTTTTTCAAGTCATTTTACTGGCTGTCAATTCATTATAATAAGTTAATATTTTATTTAAAACTGTAATGGTAATTTATCTACCTACAACACTATCCATATTTATTGCATAAGAAATTTATTGCTTCTTTGAAAATATTATGAAAATCTCTCTACATCCCTCAAAACATTTAACCCTTCAAAAGCCATCTTACATCTTTGTTGGTACATCCGGACCCTAGGACCAGTGCATACGTTCCCGCAGAGATAAACGCATACGATTACACGTCCGAGCCACAGGTGGCGCATAACATTTTTCAGTCGGGCCGGGCCATTGCCTGCGTCCGGCCCGTGAGCCCGCGGCTTAATTCGAGACCTTTCCAGCCATTTGCAATGGTTTGTTTTTATTGAAAACCGTGGGAATTTGTCGATTGCCAGTATTTTGTGATTTGGTAAGGGATTTTTGGATTTCGCGTACGTGGGTTTTTGGATTTAATTTTGTGATTTTACAGGGTGTTTAAGGGTTATATCTGATTAGAGATTATCCCTAAATATACAATTTATAGGTAGGTCAATAATTTTCAATAATAATCTGTTTAAATACATGACTATTCTTCACTAAGGACTCCAAGTAAGTTACGTTTTAACCTTCGAGAATATTAACCGAAAAACCAAAAATTAACACATTTCCCGAACTCCCCAGCAATAAATAAAGCAGAAATGACACGTCATAATGTTTAGCACAAATGACACGCTTTACGCCAGCCCATATTGTCAGCCATTCAGGCCGGGGGCTCCAAATAATTATTGCTCGCTTGACAAATTGCCGGCAAAGCCTACGTGTCGGTGGAACAATTTGATACAATTTTCACCGCCTTTCTCGTACGGGCCGGATTTGCATACGTGCACCCCTAGATTATGCAAATATACGTTTTTTAACGTACTGTTTACTTACCCCAACGGAAGAGGAAACACTTCGGGCACGCATTTTAAAAAGATTTACGCGCTTTGTCGGATCATTAAGTGCGGAACTAATTTGCTTACCTTTGAAATGTTTTAAGCTTTGTCCCGTATAATTACTGTAGGGTTACCGGCCCCGTAACGTGATATGCAGATTTCCGCACGCTCAACTGTTGGTTTTTCCTACGCGCGGTTTCATATGGCGGCCGTGCAAATAAAAGATTTTTCTTAATAATTAAGTTACTTTACAATTAAAATCATATTAACAGGCTAATCCCGTGCATTCCTAAAATATAAATACATCAGGGGGATATTTTTAATTTGCACGTTTCACGTTCAAGTGCGCAACTTCTCAACGATATTGAGCATGTGGGAATCGTCGAAATTAAATTTTCTTTGTTTTCTCTCGTGGGCTGTGGGCTCTTGGCGTTATTAAATTTCCTTGTGTTTTTTAACACAGCCATATCATTAGATTGAGGGCTTCCGTCAAGAGGAAATTGTGGCGGCGAGGGGAGCGAGCTGAGCACCTAAACATATTGAAAAAATAAAAAATCCCGGCTACTTATTGCGTAGTACTAGGGAAAGTTACTCTACTTTGCTTTTATAAAAAAAAACAAGTAAACAAAAAAGTTAAAACAGTTTTTTTTTATAATATAAAAACAATATCAGTGGAGTCGATGGATTAGTATTTTATTTGATAACTATTCATGTTAATTATGAAAATCATTTATAGTACACATAAATATCAAAGTTAATCCTAAAAGTAAACAACAATAATTATGCACAGGAATGTGCATAATTATGTTTTTACTAAATACGAAGTCTACGTTTCCCATGCTCATCATGCTTCAGATGTGTATCTGAAGCATGCGGCCGTCAAAAATTATCGTATTTTTTTTTTCAAATTTAAGTCTAAAATAGAGCATCTTTCCTGCCGGTATCATAGCCGAAGCCGACGTAGAAAGACGTTTGAAGTGGTTTTGTGTAATAAGTAAGACCGCGACAAAATTCCTGGCCGTGCTGCGTTTGGGAACCTCACCTTAAATATACATATTACATTACGTGAAATTGCCCATTTTTTCCACTCTCCACCCTAGCAATTAGGGTAGCTTGTGTATAAATATTGCACGGCCCTCATTAATGTGCGTGTTCGTTTTAGTATATATTTTTATGGTACGCTTTTTGGTGGCGTCTGCGAGGAGTCGTGGGATGTAATGAATAATTAAGACATGTTGTACAAGGGAAGTGCCAGGTTTTTTCTTGAAGACTCCGGTAAATGATGGTGGCTTTGAGTAATGTGCTGCTCTTTTTATAAGAAAATTCCAGAGAGTTTTTTTTTAATAAACTGTCGTAAAACCTAAGGCGTTTTGGCACTTAAACATATAAAATTATTTATTTAAAATAATTTTTAGGTATAGAATAAAGATATTTATACTCAGCCCCTAAAATATACATTGTAACAAATAAATAAAAAAAAATTCAATTAAAAGTATGAACTTTACCTTGATCGGATGGCGAGGGCATCCGGTGTCGCAAGGACGCCTGAAACAAAAAAATAAAAACATCAAAAACAAAAAAGGGTACACAATATCAATCAAAGTCTCCTCAAATTAAAATCCATCAATTAACAACGTCACAAAAATCAAAACACAAAAACTTCGAAATTAAAAATATGACGTTCAAATGATTAAAAACTCCCTTCCGAGATTGCATTTCAACAATTAACGCATTAAGACTGCTCTCGCCAATAAAGAGCAAGTCTCTTAATTAACAGTCCCTGTTAAAAATTGAGTACAAATTCAAGTAGCAAATCTCCCCAAAGCTGGGGTGGGATCTAGTGAATGGCCTGTAATATTTTAGTTTGGTTGAAACAAAAAGTCTTGGCGTCGGTGAGGGGCTGGGCCGCTGTCACGTCGACACAATAAGCCTTTTAATTCGATTCGTCAAGACGGACGCGAGACAAAGGGCCCGGAGTTATCATTCAATGGGGCACTTCTACCTTTTCTTATTACTTCGCTAAGGTTTTCTTGTAAGGTGAATCAGGCGCACGAGGGATGGAAGCTTGAGATATATCCTGTGTCTCCGGTATGATTTGGTGCTGTTATTTGCGGTTTGTTGATTCTACTTGTGACTTTCGTTGGTCTTTCGGGACGTATGCTGCGTTTTGAAAAGTTTTTTGAATTATGGATAATTGTTACTTATATGCTACTTTTTAAACGAATTAATCTTGTTTTAAGCTTTCACGGTTTATACCTAAACTTACACTGCATCCCGTGATAATGGCGCTTGCAACAGCGTCAAAATATCGGAAGCTCACAAAAATTGAAAATCACAAAAGATATCCCGTAAGTGACAGTGTAAGTTCAATTAATTTTCTTAATCTAATTTATCATCTTGTTAATCTAATTAATCTTGGTAATGGCTTGTACAGAGGACACCTACTTTGTAACATGAACTCACATATCTTAATATCTAATAAAGAACGATCTCCACAAGTTGATATGTTCCTTAAAACAATTCAGAAAATATCCCATGTGCCAACACACCGATTTCATAATATCTTCGGACAGCCACTACGTGTGTAGCGCGCTGTATAAGTGCACTTGATCCCATATGTCGTCGTGACTGGACTGCCGATACACAGCTAACATGTTTATTTGTTGCCATCGTATTAACTAACTCAATATCCAACGAAATAACAACCGTAGAATCTTTAGAAAAAAACTTTTTATTTAATGTTGGGGTCACCTAACTGTAAATCAATGTCTGTTACGATGTATACTGAACACATAGCTAAATTAACTGCTTTAAACTAAACTCATATCAGGCCGTTTTCAAGTTTTGTAATATTATTTATATTACTGAACATTTAAAGCTACAAATCTAGTCAATATGCCAGCTATTGCTCTAGACTTACATCTTTTTTATAAAAATCCTCATACTCACACAAAATACAGACTCATTTTACAAAGCCGGATCTATCTCGTTATTTACTGTCTAATACCGATAATATTCTTGTCTCAATATCTCTGACCCCGAGTGTACTTTGCAATGGAAGTGCATTTGATTCCTCGCGTCGTGACCCGACTACGGATTCGAAGCTAACAGCCTTATTTGTTGCCACCTCTTTAAACTCGCCCTAAATCAAAAGAATTGTATTTATTTTAGATGGCTCTGACATGTTTATTGATAAAGACAGTCAATGCCACTTGATTATGTTCACAGGGTTTGTAGAATATTGTAAAAGCAAGTTTCAAGTCAGGTAACATTATAATGTAGGTCTAAAATGCCTCGTTGGCCTAGTGGACGTAATCACGAATGCTGAGTATGAGGTCCTGGGTTCGATTTTCGGGTCGGGCGTAGTGATATTGGGTTTTTCTTTCAGAAATTTCTCAGTACCTGCCACGGAGTCTGGATTTGAGCCCGGTTGATGGCAATAATCTTACACCCCATTACATGCGACTTGACATGCAGGGTGTAAACGGACCCTTCATGAAGCCGCTAACCAAGCATTCTGTACATCCAATTAAGTAACTTAACGCAAAAATTATTGCTAGGTAACGACTATTTTTTTGGGTGCAAAATCACGTTTTACGGTAGGACTCAATGTAACGCAGTCAACACATTGTGCTGATGGATGCATTGAATAGTACGGATATCGTGAAGATAATTATTTAAAGTAAAGTTGTAAAAAAACATGTATTTAAAAAAAAGTTGGAACTTTGACCCCCAATATCTCCGCAAATAGAAGGTTCCAGGTTTGGCCTAGAACAAAAAATGTACCGTAGTGACGGGGAGAACAAGTGCCTTTCAGCTACGTTAAAGGTTCTTCTACGCCCATCATATGGCGAAATGTGGATGTATTATTAGGTACACCTCTGACTAACCCTTCGGGGATTAAAGGTGTGATGTTATGTTATGTTATTTTACTACCTCCAAATCATTGTATGAGTATGTCCAAACAATGTTCCGTAACCAACTTCACGTAATAGTTATTCCTGACACGAAACAAGGTGTATCTCTATTTCAGATTTCAGAACCCAGGTAGGGTAAATTAAACAATTTAATAATATACGTAGGTACTGTAAAGCACTAGCTGATATCAACATCGAGTAAAAAGGGGTTGGAATCCCACTGTCTAGCGGTATAATTACCAGCCAGGCATTAAAGATAAAACGAGCCAGGTAAATTGAAATATGAGGTTTAAATTGAAAGGTAGCCATCATGTTCATGTTAACAGACAAGCTTCTTGTTAATACACAAGTGTGTAAATTATATTTGTAAAAGAATATTGCTATGAATTTCTAGTGGAACGGTATTTTTATTGAAGAGTTTGTTTTCTGGGCTTGTTTAGTTGAGGAAAATGCACTTATTGGTTTGTTTTTCTTACTACTATTGTCTTGGTATAAAAAGTTAAATATATATTTTAATGCTATTCAGTTTAGGGCATTTTTTTATTGACGATTTTATTTTGTGGTCTTTAGGTCCGAAAAATTCACTCATTAATTTATTTCGTTCCTCATTTTTTTTTTAAAGTTTTACGACGAAATCTCGCCATGCAGTTTGTGATGGTGTTGGATTTGTGGTTAAGGTGTATTTATGAAAGTAAAAATAATAAAAATGTGATTGTCTTGTTTGAGAGTTTCTTTTTTTTTGGCAGGATTTATTTTAAAAAAAATGTCAAGAAAAAAAAGTTTGGTCTTTCCATCCGACTCTTATTTCCTTAAATATCAATGATTACGAAAAAAAATATAAAAAAACAAAATCAGTACAAGAACTTGATGGTCTCTAAGCCTTCGTAGATGGGTGCAGGAATTAACAGAAATTAAGGAAATCGTGGAGGGGGCGAACTAATAGCAGTCGTTTAATTAAATGAGCTTCGACCGAGATTGGGGCAGATGCTGATGCAAAAATTTGGAGGTCACAAATTGAAGGCAGTAGTACATTTTTCTAAATTAAAATTTATGATTTACAGTCTTCATTTTTTTTAAACTTATTAACATCATTCTCAAATGTAGCACTTGTTGAACTTGGCAATTGAGTCATCGTCATTAATCAATGTTGCAAGTGTGACGAGTTGTGGTGTGATATGATGTGATGCGATGTGATACGATGTGTTTAATAAAAAACTGAGAAAAGTTAAAATATAACTAAAGTGGACGAACAATAATTTCTTTATTGGTGTAGTAAGACATCGTCTGTACGAGTTAATCATGAAATCTCTCGAATGGACGTTCTAAGTATATTAATTTTTGGCATCCAATTCTGTTGCAGCTTATCTATAAATTGGCAACTTGCCAGTTTAAAGATTTCAATGCTTCTAATAAAATTGATTTAGCATAAGGTCAGTGTATCAAATTGACACGTTTTGTTCATTGTTTTAATTAATACCAATTGATATTCAAAAAATTTTGTAAAGCATTTATAACTCAATCTGAAAGTAAATTCTTGTACTCAAAATATTTATGATCTAGTTTCGATTTCAACGCAATGCAAAAATATCGTATGCTTATGGTATTGTTTTTTGACACAACAACATTGAAATCGAAATTGCATACAACATAAGCCCACGGCTTTTTCCCAAGGCGGTAGCCAGAAACTGATAGGTAGGATGATATGGCAACAAAAGGAAGTGTCTGCGGAGATGACGAGTAATAAAAAAGTATGGAAGAAGAAGACATGCTGCTCCGACCCCAAATTAACTGGGATAAGGGCAAGAGAATGATGATGGGTCGGCAGAAACTTCATAACGCCATCTGCCCCAATACTCTGCTCCTTTCGCCACGTCCACGTTCATCTATAAAACTAGTCTTTGAAAATTTCCAGTAGGATATTGACCTCTCAGTTAAAATTATTACTAATTACCATTTCGCGCAGAAGACCCATTAACTACTAATACAATAAAAATAATTCATCTTTAACACACGAATCGCAAGTAACGTTAATCACAATAATATGGAGAGTTTCGCTAAAAGAGATCGCTTTAATTTAGTAATGGCTCGAATGTTAATTACGAAGGCAGGGGTGACAACTGCACGGTAATCACTACTGATCTATGAGCTTTGTTTTTGATTCATTATGTTTTTGTTGTTTCTGGCAACACTAGAAATAATTGTGATTAGTACAATTGGAAGGTAAATATTGTTAATCGAATTTTATTATGTAGAAGTTACTTTTTTTGAACGATTGAAATGTTTGAGGTTGTTCTTCAAATGTGTGGGCAAAGGTAAGTACCTAATATGTTTTAACTACCAGCAGAAAATTCCTCTCGTTCAAGGGATCGAACGGACTGAGTTTTCCATGGAGACATTTTTTTTAGGCCAGTTTAACGTTCTCATCATCATCTGCCTAGCCTTTTCCCAACTATGTTGGGATCGGCTTCCAGTCTAAGATGCAGCTGACTACCAGTATTTTACATGGGCTGACCTCCACAACCCAATTAGTACTGAGTAATACTATACCCCTTGGTAAGACTGTTGACTTTTCAGTTCAACGTTCTAATACACCATAAATCTTCTATTCTCGATAACGAGAAGAAAATATCCACTGTCGAAAATGTCAACAGACGCAAATTGAAACAATAGAAAAAAATCCCTAAAACAAGAAAGCAACAACTTTTAAAATAAAAATAATCACATTAATTATAATCTAATGAAATGGCCGTTAAATCACGCTAATTGTTCTCCAGTTTTTATTTTGTTCCCCATTTTTTGTTCGCGAAAGCTGCCTGAATGGAATTCCTTTATTCCGCAAATGGCCTGTTTACCAACAACCACTGACAAAGGACCAGAAATTATAAACCAGCGATAAATTTAGAATGTAATGAAAAACATTTTTATAGATTAAAATTGTGGAAGAGTTGGAGGTACAGTCTATTTTGATTTACGATTTCATGTCTTAGTGTTGTGGTCGGAAAAAAACAAATAAAAACTTTGACTTTGACTTCGGTTTGTAAGGTTTTGTTTTATTGCTAATGGATTGTTTGACTAGTTTCGTCATTCTAGGTTTCCTAAGTATTTTATATAAAGATATTAATGGTGATTCGTAGGAAAGGTATTGCTGATGTTGGTTTTGATGTACAATGAGGTTTCTTCTAATCAAACATTGTGATCAAGTGATCCTTTAATGTAAAAACACCACTGAATACCCGTCCGTTTGATCGTCCCGCCGGAAGTGGCTGTGTCCGGCGGCATTGTCCCGTCCCAGCTCATCTTCTTAATTGTTTTCTTTGGCGAAGCACTCACGGCACAATGGCTAATGATGCCGCTTGCTGCTTTGATCATCGCGTGATCGTGCGTGCCAATTCTGGTCACATTACCTTAATAGGCCGGCAAGTTTCGTTACTTTCGCCGAGTTTAGCCGAATTTGGGGCTAAGTATCCAGTGCTGAGTTACAGTTCGGAATATAATTCGATTTAGGTATATTGTTCGGAAGTCTCGCGTGACTAGCGATTGGATTACCTTTCAGATTCATTCGCCCTTACTTGTTTGGTCAACCTTCCTGCGTATGCGACCGCGCCCGGTAGTTGCCATATTTCAGTCCTGATAACACTTCATGGCAGTTAAATTATTCCCATAATTTCTGTTTATCTAATTTGCGCGTGTGAACCCTTTACGCAGATCCGTCCAGTCACGTAGGTCGAAGACACGTGACATTTCGAAAACAACGGGTACAAAACAGAATTACGACGCAAACGCGTTTGTGTGCAGCATGGAGCTGCTTGTGGGTGTGTGTGCGTGCGCCTGAATTAGACGCGAAACTTTCAAAGTTTTCCCAAATTTGTGCCGCCCGCGCCCCTCCGGCCCCCCTTGCTCGTGGATCGATAGCGGGCGCCGAGCGAGCGACTCCCAGCCTCATGAAAATACCGGACAACACTTCGCCTCAGTATTTACCATGACGTGTTTTGTGGCGAGAACTCAGTTATCTCTACGAATTTTAGTGAGTGCTCGTGATTTCATAGCTCTCCGGTATTTTGTGTAGCTGGCATTCGACTGCTGTTGACCTACTTGTACACGTTTTGTAAGAGCAGGAAATTGGCGTCTTGTGTTTGGACTTTAATAAGGCTTCACAATGTGCGAATAAGGAAAAACGGTGTTAATTTTTCGCAACCGCTTATGTAACACAGTTTTTTACTGAGTTGTGGTTACCAAATTTATGATACTTTAATAATGCGTATTTCTTGGGCTTCTTACCTTCGCAAGTTCCCTAATTCCAGGGTCGCAGCACTGGGAATAAGACGGTGTGGCGTGAGTGGGCGACCCATGCCAACTGTCACCGAGCAAAACAAGAGCGACAACTGAAAATTGGGCGCGCGAGGCCTTCGCCATTGTTTGTCATTAATTGAGGGCTTTGCGATGATCTTCGTGCTGAAGGCCTCCGCGCGGCGAGGGCGCACTCCGGGGACATATCGGCCGCCAATCGCGATGACAGCGACCCTCCGGCCTCGAGTGGACACTCACTAACTCGAGGTGGGAAAAACTACCGGCTGACACTACTTAACGAACGGGGCACGCCCGGGAATTTTCTTGAGTGCTTGTTAATGTTTTATGGGCGGAACTTTTTCAAAGTAGTGCGTAGATTGACGCGCTAAGTACACCTACATAATTTAACACATTTCCCCTCGGACGTGTGACTCGTTCATCGATTCCGTTATCGTTCATAAACAATGCGTTCGTAAGTGGCTAACTCGTGCAGCCCTTATATCAATGGTTAATTTTGTCGTAATAAAAATCCAATCTCGAAAATGGCTATAAAAAGCGGAACAGAAAACTTTTCTGATTTATAACAATTAATATTTGAAATATTGACAATATTAAGGGAAATGGCCGACAGCCGACAAATCATATGAAACCGCCCCGGAAGAAGGAAGCACTGGCCCGTTGCTCAGGGACTTTATTTGGAAATGGAAAGTCTAAAAAATAAACGACAGCGAGTGCGGGGGAATGATTTATATCGAGTGGCTAGTGCGTTCGATTATCGAGATGATATTTCTCGATATTAAAGTGTTGCCAAGAGGACTGCGGACAATATGACCCGAGGAAGATTTATTGGGCAATTCAAAGTGACGTCGACGCCCGTTACGATTATTTCATTATATTGTCGGCGCCGTAAAAACGGTTAGCGTTTTATTTTATAGCTGGTTCGCGAACGAATTTTTATTTCAATATTTTATTGCGTTGTAAAATTGGGACTGCACTCGATTTTGCTTTAACAATTTTGAGCGCAGCGCCTCTGGAGGCAAAAGTTGGTCTTGAGTTGTAGCTTTATATGGGACACGAATTGTAAACATGTTTGAGCAGATATTTTGTGAAATATGTTTCATATGTGTACTGTGTGCTCTGTAGAGAGCAAAGGTTCGACATGTCGCATGATTTGTGCGTCTCGCGGGCGCCGAGGGTCGCACCCGTGTCGGACGCACGTGCTGTGCCTTACGCAACGAGAAAGTTACCCAAACAAACGTAGAAGAAATTGTACAACGTTATACTGAGAAATTCTCGATGTTAAGTAACTGCATCCTTACAGGTTTCATAATAAAAAACGTTAAAAAGTTGTTACGAAACTTGTAAAGTTTCTCCGAACGGCTGTTCGGCGGTCCTTACGAAACGTTTACGGTTACTAACCAAAAATAACTTGTTTTATAACTCAAACCGTAGGTTTTTCGAGCACCTTGGAAAACAATAAAATATTGTGTTGATATTTTTTCACGTGACGGCGAACATGCGTTATGTAAACCTGACGGATTGCGAAATAATTTTCCTTATGTTGAGATGAATAAACATAAGGAAAATTAACGAAACCTTAGTACATTTTTTTAAACTAGGCTGAAACTCAACACAAATGCTTATTGAATGAACGTCAAAAATTACATCAGACCCCCGAAACGACAGCCCTTTCGCCACATCTTAGTGTTTTAAAAATCTGCCAAATCGGTTGAGCCTACGATTTTTATTCATAAAATTTAAAGATGTGTACAAAAAGCAGTAATACCCTTCAATCCCATACAAAAATCGAACTAATTTTTACATCAATACGCCATGTCTTTACCCCACCGGCTAGGGCTTATTGAATAACTGCATGAATCACGGCTCCACGCTCCAGCGAGCCCCCCATACGTTTTGTTCGGCTATTTTCCGACTCCGGCTTTCCGCTACACGGTCGCGGGTTCGACGCTTTTTACTCCGATGTCGGAGACATGTCCGAAGTATCGATACGGTGGGTTGGTACTTTTGTCATGATAAGTTCTGATAGCAAATGGATGATACGGTCTGGTGGGCAGGTTTGGTATGGGATTTATGAATTAAATGCTGATAAATAGCAAGTTTACTAAGTTTTATCGGCAAAAACGTCTTGAATTGCATTAAAATAGTAATAAAGTACTCAATAGGGATATTGAAACTTAACAAAGGTATAAATCATGAAACATACTATGGAAAGTCAACAGAGTTATTTTCCTACTCCATACAATTTAAGATTACCTAAGTGAGCACCAAAGTACGGTGTACCCGAGTTGCAATATTGCACAAAATTTTCTTAATTCCAATTTAAAATTACCCAACACGCTTACAACTCATTAAAACACCTATTCTTAAAGCACGCTGAAATTCTAAACCATACAAAATCAACTCACGATTGTCATTGTAGCGTTATCACTGCATTCAGGCGGGCGCACACTGTACCAAACTTATCCGTTGAATGGATCGTGTCAGAGCTGAATTTGTAAAGAGTAGACGTGTGTCGCATGCATCGCCACGCCTTATCTTCGCTCTTACTCAACTTCTCAACGGCCACTGAATGGCGTGCGCTGCATAACGGAACCCAGATTAGACATAGAAACTGGGAAACGTCAAAAGTGAACAGTTTTTTGTTTTTAGGTGAATGTGCGGAGCGTGTGTGCTGCGGTTAAGACCCCTTGTGTTGTCATGTGTGGCGTGGGAAACGCACGAGCTATGGAGGATATACAAAAGCAATCGGCTAACCGATTGGCATTTAAACATCATGATTGTGAACATCACACTCTTTGCAGAGCTTTAGAAAACACTTGAATGTATGGTGAAGTCTTACCCTGAAATTTCTGAACGTACCTCGAAAGTTTTTAGATAGAAATTATCTAAGTCTTCTTCTTCCTTTGCCTACTTTAATGGGTGGTACCTACTTCTAACTTGCCCATGAACCGTAGTATTACCATGCTGGACGTATAGTTCCGACACGTGGTGTGCCCACGCGTCGCAACTGTTCCACTGACACCATTCAGAGTCATTGTGAATGAAAGTGGTATGGTATTAGCAAAAAATGTAGGCAAGCTTATGTTAAAAATTATAATAAATATAAGCAAGTTGTTTCTTTAGGCAAGTAATGAGAAGGAAATAGTTCACATTTAGACATAATATAGCCATGTATACTGAGTGTTTGAAATAAACAAATACAAAACACAAATGCAGTCTATTCTAACTTCAAATAAACATAGATCCTGAATTGGACCATGTGCTGTACTGTATTTCCGGAGGCCTTAGTTACTAATGTCCGTTAATTTGCAAAGCATACACAGCGTGCCACACGTCTACAAACTTTAGAGGCACGACAAAAGGACGGATTTAAACCTCATTATTTAATTACCCGGCGGGAATCACACTGGGGCCCTAAGTCGCTGCTGACTCCTGAGCTAGGGCGACCTGTCTGAAGGCTCGTCAAGGGGCAGCATCCCGCCTTAGCCTCCGCGACGCACTCTATTAATTAGCCATACACTCACCACCGGAACGTATTAATCTTGAAACTTCATACATACGACTTAAGCCTTTAGACCTCTAAACGACTAATTACTAAAAATCAATATCAATCCCACACAAAAGAAGGGCCGTACCTACTTATAGGCTCACAACACAAATGAACGCAAAAACAAGATGGCGAAATAATTTGAATACGTAACGAATCGGAGGGTAACGCACGCTGAGCCATTCTTTAACTTACTCTCCTACGGATAAAGAGCTAAACTTGTTTTTAAAGGATGACCGATCGTGAAAATTTATGTATCGCGGACAACGCCGCCGGCTGGACCCCTGCAAAAAGAGCTCGCGTTGGGGTAGATACAGGAAGATGGCAGATGGAACGAAGAATTATGTTCCCTGCAGGCTGATGAGGTAAATGTGATTGTGAACTTTTCGACGCTATGCAAATCGGACAAGCGAGACGATATACGTAGCTACGTACCCACCGGATCTCGTCGCGCAGATATGTCGCTTTTATTTACAAAAAGTGAATTGGCGTGTCCACAAGCGGACGGAACGGGGGAGCAAGTTATTGTAAGCCAGCCAGGGCGCCTTTTTTGTTTGCCAAGGTATATTCATAGCCGCCAACTTTATGTAAACTTCGATGAATGTTCAATGTATTCAAATTGATTCATTGATGGATGGCCGGCTTGCGAAAATACTCGGCCCGAAAACATTGAAATAACAATGTAATATACTTTTCGTTGTTCCGAGTGTGGGCGCGATCGATATCCGAATCATAGGCTTGTTTAGATAGGGCTAGTGGTATTTTATTGAAATACAAATGAGTGTCGGAGGAGCTCGGCGACCCGTGCGGTGTGTGCCTCGAATAAAAGGGCCGCATTAGAATAATTTGCCTACCGAACGAGTACAATTCTTCACATGGAGAGACCTTAAATTTCACTATTTTACATAGTGGGGATTATCATATCTGTTCGGGTGTGTGTCCGTGGGCCGGCCCCTACTTTTTGTTACCCGCACCCGACCTCTATCGGACCGTCTCCGATATATTTAGTTGTTACTTTTTGTTGCGCCGCACGTGAGAGAATTCTTAATCATCGCGCGCCTTCTACATCGCTTTGTTGAGTGAGTTTTTCATGCGAACATCTGTTTTACCACTTGTGTTACAAAAAAAAACGGTAACATTGAATTTTAAGATGCGAGACCTTTACAAAGACAATTTTCCATATAAAAGCCGCAATGTAGATGGTCACCCTATACCTCACCAATTCCAGACGGTGCCTCAAACTTCCGAACAAGGTATTTCAATACTACCCACGCGACTCCGCACCTAATAACAACAAAGCAACATAACACCAATTGATAGAGGCTCACTTAACCTCCACGTTATTATTCTTGCTAACCGAGCTGCCAGACGAAGCCTCTCAACGGAGGGACCAGGGGAGCAGGACTGATCGAAGGTGGGCGAATTAGCCCAACTCTAAAACCTCAATTAAGTCTCGTCTAGCGCGTATTCAGAACGGCCACATCCAATTATCGCGGTAGAAGCTTTGTTACGATTTTCAACTGAGTTTGCGATCGAATGTTGTTGGATCCGCTCCCGATACATTGTTTCGCCGAATGCTACGGTGAAGTTGGCCACTTCAGATTTACACCTTGATTTATATAATTGGAGGTAAAGTTTGAAGGATTTAATAAGACTCACTGTTGACACTGTATTTTGGTATAGGTACAGGTATAAAAACTTTAGATCCTTCTCGTTATAAGTACAAAGAAGACAATGTATTGTTAGAAAAACAGAACTATTATATTTACTCTTGAGTTAGTTATCGTATAGTGCACGTAACAGATGTTGAAATTCCCTCTAAAACAGAACAGCAACGACCCACCGACTCTCCTAACTCAAAAACGTAACACTGAAGAATCAATGACACTTAACTTCCATACAAAACAGCTACTCATGCTCCCACAATAAGTCACCCCTTCACTTCACAGGATGATCTTCAAATTAGACGTCATAAAGACGTGTCTGCCGGCGATGACGGATGGCGGCGCGACAGTCATCGTCAAATTAACACCAGGCTAAGTGCCGAAATATGTACACAGTGCGACGAGCCAGCTAGGCGAGATCGGCGGAAATAATACACCCTGTAGCAGTGGCGGTGGTGTAATTAATTGCATCTATTATTATTGATGTCGTTTTAAATATGAAACAAATTTTGGAGACTAAAATTGGCAGTATTCTTTGTTTTGCTTATTTGAAATGAAAATGGATAATGTGGCGCTGTTTTATTATAAAAATGTCATTATCAAGTACCCTATGGCTTAATCCTTCCGACACATACTGTTCAAATAAATACCAGAACATTGCACATTAAACCGAAACATTCATTCAATATTAGAGCACAGCTCATAAATTCTCATAATCTATAAGAAATGACGTAATTGCGACATAAATCAGACACGACAATAAGGCATAATGAGAAATAAGGCACCAAACTGACGCAGGCCGAGGCGAGCGAGCCAAGCGAGCGGAGCGGACCGATTCGGCTAAAATACTCGCAACAATTGTGTCTTAATTTGCTCCTTTCATGTGGCGACCGTCTAGTGAACAAATTATCTGGCCTATAATATTGTGTATTTATCGCTAAATTGCCTTCGTGTAAATCGAGTGCGCGTAGAGGATACTTTTACAAGGTGGGGTAATATTTTTGATCTGTTATTAAGAGTGAGATTATTTTAATTAAGTGAAAGTCACGATTGAAACTGTATATGCATTAGTTTATTTTATTTGTATATAAGTATTAGTATCATTATAAGTGCCTATATAAATTTTCGATAGCAAGAAGTTTTTTTTATATATTTATTTTGTACCCTATCACAATGTTTTCTTATTTAACCCAAAGGTTGACTGGTAGAGAATGCCTTGTGGCATTAAGTCCGCCTATGTATCACTATTGTGCATGAAGTTTAAATAAATAAATAAATAAATGCACGTTTTTAAAGAAATATTTTCAAGTTGAGCAACCACAAATTAAACTGTAATAGTCAGGCTAGCTATATAGGCGGTCTGCAATTTGTTAGAATATTTTATTTACGTAGAGCTACTTTATTTATTTATTTATTTGGTACACCAACCGCAGTACATACTAAGAATTAATTTGAAACAATAAAAATAAAATAAAAGTGCTGGTATGTTTGTCTATTATAGTAGGTATACGCAGCATTCACCATTGGACAACAAAATTATAAAATCGTTTTGTGGCAGAAAGTACATAAATCTGTTAAACGCAGGTGTCAAGGGTTTTATTAATGCATAAGAAATGAAAGCAAAACTTTCTAAAAGAAACTGTGTTTAAAATTACTGGCTCCTTTAGGTACTAGCACCTTTTGAGAAAACTATTAAGTTACGTTATTGTTGTCAGGCACACTGCATTAGCATAAAAAAACCTCTAAAAACAAAAACTGAGTATTAAAATGTCTTTATTGTAGAAATCTGATTTAAGTAGGTAGGTCCAACGCTTTATTTAAAAAAAAAACTCTTTTCGTTTTGTAAAGTTCTCTTCTTCGGCATTTAAAATATTTAATCACCTAATGTTAAGCCCGAAAGCACCTATTGCCTGCTAGTCTATGTAGCATGTAATTAATTTTATTTTATTTCCCGCGTTCCCTCGGTGTTGCCATCGCGAAATTCTCCCAGTAATTGGAAAATTTATTGCAAGGTGTGCACCACGCGCCGCCATGATGTTTCACTTTCCCGCCAATGATTTATTGTCTTCCGAAACAATTTTAATTGCTACAAGTGACACAATGTAAACAACTATTCGATTAACTTAATTCAATTATTTGGAACGCAGGCAATTAATTTAAAAGCCAGCTAAGTACGGTTTAAACTTCGTATTATTGGAGATGTACCTTTTGTTGGTTAAGAGTGAAGCGTTTGCGCTTATAAAATACTTCAATTAGTATAGAACTTTGCATACATTTTCACACATTTGAGATAAAAAAAAACACTTGTGCTGTAACCATCCATTTTAAAATTTAAAAAATTATCATATTTTTTCTTTGATTACCACAAAAGCCGCCCGCTTACACCCAACTACCTTCATTACGAACACTGACCTGCCGTCAAAGCATCATCTAATAAGCTGAAACGACTCAAAAACGACTTTGAGCATACGAGCATTAGTAATTATAATTAGACCGCCCACCGACCTCAGGCGATAAGATGTGCCTCGAAGCATGAAATAAGGCTCTCTACACACGTTCACAGGACGTGTGCTTAAGGCGAATGTTCTCCAGTAGCATGTGAAATCTTTAGTGTTCTGTTTTCACAATTTGAGGTGAAGTATTAGGTTGTGTGTTGATAAAAGTATCATTTGCGCCAATAAAGAATTTGGTGTGTTTACAGAATCAAAATCAGTATAGTATAAAGTTTTAATTGTTTAAAAAAATTGTTTCTTTCGTAAAAACATCACGTTTTCTATCCATTAGGTACCTGTTTACTTAGACAGTAAGTTCTATATAAGTACAGTATTCGTGTTTTTTTTTTGTAAATACAAATACATTGGTTATTATAATAAATTAATTTTCATTAAAAGCACAACCTTCATACAGCTGTTAATTAAAAAAAAAAATGGTAAGTAAAATTTACATTTGCGGGTCAAGTCTACGCATTCGCCTTAACATGGTGGTCTATGAAAAGTCAGTGATGCGTCTCGTGTAGCTTGCCTTTGCCTTGCAGAGATATTCGAGTGGATACTTAGAGGGTTTTTATGAAGGAGGGTAGTTTCATGTTTGTGATATGAAATGGTATCTCTGAATTAGAAGGATGAGTATGGGTCAGTGGATTTGTGGCTGTTTTTTAGTGGTTAATTAGTGAGGAGTAAAGGGGTTTTAATGATTTTGTTAATTGGAATGTCTAGTATCTCTATGATTTTGAACAAGGCTGATTGTGGATGTTAGAGAAAATATCGTAAACCACGAGATATTTAAGACTTAATTCGTTTATAGTAGGACAATTTACTTTAAAATTTAAAGCCAATACTGACACTAATTTTAAAATGAATAATAATGTTTTTTACAAGGTGTCGCGGCAGACCTCGTAAAAGATGGCTCGACCAGCTTGACAAAACAACAACCAGTGGTACACATTATCCATGGTTCAAAAGCTCTAGAAGTCATGGGGAGACCCCTTGCCCAACTCGACGGTTCAACCTAACAGTAGCAGTTTATAGTTTATTTAAAGTTTATAAACGGCACGGAAAATCGAAGCAGTCGAGTGCGCTATCTTCGACGGAGACACCGTGGCTCGTCTGCGTGAATCAAGACTACTCCGTGCTTTTAGCAAATCTTCGTACAGCAGGTGTAGATCGTTATACAAGGGCAGCAGCATTATTACTAAGGGGTCAATTTTGCAACTTTCGGCCAAAGTTGGCTGTGCTAGTCACTTGAGAGCACATGAAAGAGCAGCATGCCATAGCTCTCGACAACCAGCGTAGAAAGCCATCGAATGCAGTCGCTGTGGCTGAAATCGGCTAGATGGCGTCATCACCATTATCAACAGTAGCAAACCTACATGTTTACTAAAACTAGATAGAATTATTAATAGAATACAGATAGAATTGTACGTTTATAAAATTGTGTGGTGGTACATGTTTTTTTTTTTCATGATATTTATTTATCCACCGTCCCTACTAAATGTTCTTTAACCAAATTCCCCACATACACGTACGTAAACTTAGTACCTACATACAAGTACAGCGAGGTACAAAGTCGGGCACTGACAAACTATCTCATATCCGGCGGAGATGCATTAGTGCATAGCTCTCGGCTTTACCTAAATTGCTCTGCGTTGTACTTACACTGTGCGCTAATCATAGTTTTTAGCGGGTTTTCTGTTTTACTGCTCGGTGATGATAAATCTTGTTTATTTTGTGTTTAGTTCCATGTTATTATTATTATTATAAGCCTATATTGTCCCACTGCTGGGCAAAGGCCTCCCTTCCCTCCTTCTACATTTCGCGGTCTAGTGCGATTGTAGGCCAATCCTTTGCGAAAAAGTCCAGCTCATCCTGCCATCTCCTTCTGGGCCTGCCACGTTGTCGTTTCCTTCTGTTTGGTATCCACTGAGTGGTAATTTTTGGCCATTGCTCCTCCGACATGCGGCAGACGTGACCAGCCCAGTTCCACTTCAACCTAGCAGCTGTAAGGCCAGCATCAGCTATTTGAGTTTTGGAGCGAAGTATGGAGTTTCTGATGCGGTGTTTGGTATTGATGTTTTCGACTAAACTTACTTGTTTGGTCATATTTGGTTTGTCTTGGTATGCAGTGTTTAATTTGACGTTAGTTTTCTGTGTTTGTGTTTTTTATTTGCATTGTGTTTGGAGAGGCAGTTAGAGTATAGCTCTCGACTTCACCGGTGATTGGTGGACGATAAATCTTGTTTATTTTGTGTGGTTACTTGCTTTTTTGTTTTGGTATCGATGTTTTAGACTGTACTTAATTGATCATACAGATGACAAGCCCACTTGTCTTCTAGTTTATAGTTTTATTATAGTACTGCATTTATTTTAGACATATTTTAGTCATTTGTTATTTTCGGAGATGCATTAGTGCATAGTTCTCAGCTTAATTAAAATTGCTCCACGCTGTACTTACACTGTACGCTAAACATAGTTTTTTGCGGGTTTGGTGCTCAGTCCGTGTTAAGGTGATGTTAGTGTTGATTATTTTGTGTGAGAACTCTTGGTTGTTTGGTTTAGTATCGGTGTTTTTATTATATAGCTGGATTGAGCACTCTCGGTTGATCTCCAAAACTTTTTGTGCATGCATAATCAGGATTTAAAAAGTTGCACCTTATTCTAGTCTGCTGATATGAGAAGAAAAAAACAACTATTTCACATTCCACCTTTAAAATCGTCAACAGAAACGTTAGGAAAAATCTATGTAGTTACCTTAAAGTATATTTATTTATTTTACTGTTTATGTATACACAATGCAACACAGGAAAATTACATTTAAACATATATATTATTATTAAACTCAACAAATTCTCATCAATACAAGCTTATGAACTTTCACATAAATATTATACTATAATACTTAGTACAGGTTCCTACAGCACTACTCATTACACGCTGTAGAGAATGGAATTAATTCCCGAGCCGGCCGCAGACTCCAGCTTTTCATGTTTCAGAGCATCTTACGTTGTTACCCGTTCTATTGTTAAAGTATCGATTATTATTTGGTTTCGTTTCAACGGAGCTAGCTGATAGTTTGAAGATGCGCCGATTATCCTGCGGTCGGGATTCAGACGGGCAATTTGTGAATTTTCGTTGTACGGCTATTTCATTTTAGTTTGGACGTGTACTTAGTTGTGGTTCTCAGATGTGTTTAGTGTGTTTAGTAATTTAGTTACAAATTGCAATTAAATTGCTGTGAGGAAATTTTCATGATTTTATAGAACACTAAAACATGATAATTAACACTGAAACTTTTAAGTGATTTAGTACATATCAGTTGTTACTATCGTAGCTGTTTTGACATGGAAAGAAAAATTCTAGTGCCAGCAGGGTTTGAACCTGCGACCTTCCCATTCAGTACCGGTGGTGTGTTCCGGTGTACTGAATCGGAAGGTCGCAGGTTCAAACCCTGCTCGCACTAGAATTTTTCTTTCCATGTCAAAACAGCTGTAGTTCCCTACGCAGGGTTTGCGTATAAAAATATAAAAAGTTACTATAGTAATTTAGTATGCTAGAACAAAAATATGCTTGAATAAAAAAAGTTTTTTAAAACCTAACTGAAGGTCATCGCTGACGAGGTCAACCGCGGCGAAGGTGCTGTGACGATCTGATAACGTTTGCGGGGCAAACGTGGCCAGAAATTGCACAGAACAGAGAGGTTTGGAAGAAGAAAGGGGAGGACTTTGTCCAGCAGTGGGACACAATGTAGAAGACTATCAAAAAATAACCTATCTTCTGCGCAATTCAACACAAAATAACAAAGAATTACTAGTTTAGTATTTTAGTGTCTAGCCAAAGATGACTCAAGCAACCTTCCACTGTCCGACGACACCCGAAAAAATGTTTTTCCGATGTTCGCAAAAAGGTTCAATAAGTCGGAAAATTTCTTGCAATCTTGTCGCACCGTATTAGATTCTGATTTATTCGCGTTCGAACCTCGTAGGGTGGACGAGGCCTTTCCGTTTCGGCTATCCTGCCACCAGGGTAACATGACCTTCCCTGCCTCTTGGGAGCTGATGTTAGAGAAGAAAAGACGGGGATCTTAATAGTGTGATAGGGGTCGCAAAAGGCTGGTTGTGTTACATGGCCTTAGGATACAAAGATTCTTCCATTCGGCCGATTGAACGCACCTCCCTGTACTAACTTCCCGTTCATTTAACGCGTATCCATGCAACAAAAGGATCTCCCGCGTGAAATAACAAAACTACCAATCCTGTGTGTATGTGTTGAATTTAGATTTTATTGTAGTGCTTGGCCTTTATGGGTATAGGAAGCTAAAGTCTATCTTTAAAACAGTAGGAATACATTGTAAGATCTACTGGAGTATCATCTCAATTTTGATTGAGTAAGGATTTTGTGGCGGCTATATTTTGTAGTTTTATAAAATTCGTAATTTTATTTTATTAAATGAGCTCCATGATACAAGATCTAGTAGAATTACTCTGGTACAGGTAAAGTTGAAGCTCATCGCTACAAAATTAAAAAAAATATCGAAAAAAAAAAAAAACATTATTTGACATATATTTACCGTATCTCATAAATCCCTAATCATTGTCCATTCGTCCTCCAATACTATTTACATAAACACTCGAAAAGTCTAATAAAATTGCTCAATGCCCTCTATTTGCAGTATTCTTAATAATTACTTCTTCCGTTTTGTTTGAGGAACGGAGGGGCGCAGTGGAAAGTGAATCCCGGTTCATTCCCGGTCAGAGAGTCAATAAATAATAATACTAAATGCCCGATGGGTGACCAGAGAGGTCGATACCAAGGGATACTGTCCCGGGTAATGGGTGTTTGAATGTACGTATTGTGGAGATTTTTTTGTACAAACTCAGAAATGAGTTTTTATGGTTCTGTAGCCGAATGGCAAAAAACGGAACCCTTATAGATTCGTCATCTCTGTCCGTATGTCACAGCCACTTTATTCCGAAACTATTAGGACTACACAGTTGAAAATTGGTAGGTGTATTCTGTGAACCGTTTTACGATTAGAGAAAGATATACACTTCCAAAGTTGTAAATGTTAGTCCCCCCCTCTAATTTCTAAAGTAAGCAAACATCAAACTGCAGCAGTAACTTTGTTTTTCATTAACATACTATGAAAAAACAAATTTAGTTTTGCAGTTTTGTTTGTTGCTACCGAACCATGTGTGTGTGTGAGTACGATTCGCACTTGGCCGGTTTTTTTATTACTACTCACACACTTTTTTTCTTGAAATTATAGCACGTTACATGATGCTATACATACTTGCTCTTTTTACTTAGTTCAAGTTTGGTTATTGTTGTTTGTAATAAAAAATAGGTGATTTGATTCCTATTATCGGGTTAATAGAACCTTAACAAGAGACAATACTTTAGTACTTTTGCTACACTCGCGGTCAGTTAAAGGCTCAATAATATCCAAGCTGTCAAAATCATCTTCTGCACTCCCAACTCCCCGAGGTTTTTCATCACTTGTTTTAAGAATCAGATTTTGTTACAAATTTCATCTTTATAGTATTGAATGCGAGTTATCAACTATTATTTATTTAAACTTCATGTACAATAGTGATACATAGGCGGACTTAATGTCACAAGGCATGCACTATAATAGGATAATTACGTTGTGCACTCGCAGCGTACAGACGTGCTCATTAGCAACATTTAATTAATATTTTAATAATAAGTGACCTCCTTTACCGTAATGCATAAAGTAAATTTGCTTAGTGTGAAGTTTTAGTCAATAATGGTTAAGAAATAGTGAAGTTTTAGTAAAAATAACAAAATGGAAAACTGCCCCTGTAATCCAAGGGGGCCAGCGCAACCCTCCGTCTCGCCGTCACAGACGGCCACGACCGAAGTTATTGTTTCAACGACCGACATCCAACGATGGATGGCCCAGATCCAGCAGTACTTGAATGAAGTTTGCTCTATTGCCGCGGATGGGAAACTCAACACCGAGCAGAAAATGAAGATTACGAACCTTTGCCGTAAAGTCGAATCTGGTACGTCACAAATGGCAGTCCTATACCAGTCACTGAAGCAAAAAGCTATTCACGCGAATAACACGATCGATACCCTAAAACAACAGCGCGACCTGACAGAACATATTTCGGAGCTCAAGCAGACGATACGGGAATCTAGTTCTACGGGAAATGCTTCTTTTGCCGATATGGTGAAAAGGGGATCAAACAATTTCGTTCGACCCAATAACTTAAGCTCTGTCGCCATTTATCCCAATGATAAATCGAGAACTAGTGACGAAACAAAAGAACTGGTGCAAAAAATTATACGGCCCGAGCAAATGAAGCTGCAAGTACGTGGTGTCCGGAAAACAAAAAATGGTGGCGTAATAATAAGTACCAAGACGAAACATGATGCCGTTAAGCTAAAGAACGCAGTCCAGCTCTCTACATCTGGACTTACCGCCGGCGAACCCAACAAGCGTAAACCCCGGATCGTGGTTGTAGGAGTGCCGACTTCCTTGGCTGAAAATGAGGTCTTCAAGTGCATTTTTGAGCAAAATGTAGCCGATAAGTTACCAGCGATGTCCCTGGAATCCTTCTTGACCTTGGTAAAATTAAGCCACAAATCTGGGAAGAGAGAGGCTGCTACCTGTAACTACGTTATTGAAGTTGCGGCCAATATACGAAAAATACTAATACCTCAATCAAGGATTTTTATAAATTGGACATCATGTCCCGTCAGGGACTTCACGTTAGTTACGAGGTGTTATAAATGCCAGCAGTATGGCCATGCAGCCAAATCTTGCAAGGAGGTAAACTCTACATGTGGTCACTGCGGTGAAGCAGGTCATATGATGTCCGAATGCGCGAAGAAAGGTGACACTCCGAGATGCGCGACTTGCTCCTGCTTTAAGAAGCCCAGTGATCACAAAACGGGAGACGTTGAATGCCCTGCTAGAAAAATAGCGGAATACAGATACATAAACTCTGTCGATTATGAGGGCACCTAGTGCGTCATACTCTAAGCCTTACGTTAATAATTCGCTGTCTAAGCAAATTGTCGCCCGCAACAAATGTTTATTTGTTAATACTGCTGACAATCATATTAGTATCAATCATAAGCAAATAAGTGCTACAAATTGTTTTGCTTGGATTGTACATGCATGTGTGACCTTAATTATTTTTGTTCGTATCTTATAATAGCGTTTAAGTACATTAGGTATATCATAATATATAATAACCCATAGTAACTTATTTCACTATAATGTTAAATATTGTTAAGAAATCCATTGTCCAAATAGTATTTATTAGAAACATGCCGCCTGTGATACAGGTTTAACCTAGTACAGGCATCGAACTTTGTTATTCCAACATTATCTAAGATTTAAATTGTATTTACTGTGCCAATTCTAATTTTTGAATAAATATATTATTATTACTATTCTTGAGTTTTTCAATATAGGTACGTTTATGTAATACCCATTCTTGATTTAAAATTCAATCTGTATATTCATCAATGACCAAAGGATAATGGTCCAATAGACATTTGCGTGGCTAATTATTTGGGGTCTATTTTGTTAGGACAAAGCACCCTCGCCCGTCGTGTGTTTGGGTCAACTCGGTTCTGCTTCATTTGCTCTCATCACAATGTTGTACCTACCTAATGACCAGTAATCATGTTGTTATGGACAATGGATAATGGGCATTGTCCTTTATTTTATAGCCCATAGAAATTAATTCTGTTTTTCCAAGTAAGAATTACATTTATTCTTGACAAGTAATTATTTGATTTAGTCGACTATTTTGTTATTACGTACAGAATTAATGCTAGATAAAGTAATGGCGTCTGTTCTGGGAAACAAGAACCTGCTTTAGGCGAGATTATTGTGAAAATTATATTTAGCTCGACGTCTGAACAGAGTCGGCTGGATAAAGCATTGAATCAAGAGCAACGAACTTAAGGTCTTTGGCCTATAGTAGAATACAATAGCCTCAGGATGATTATGCAGGCATACATATAGATGGAATATTTGGGTAAAGATACTAGCTTATATGTTCATCTTAAAATATTTTTTGAACTCATGTTACTACTGAATTTCTACATATTTATGTGGTCAAGAATAGTGTCATAAAGTTCGTCCTACTGTTGTTACCCTCAAGCCCATTTAATAAGAATGTTTTTATGATTTACATTTCACAAAAATTGCCTACCAAAATATGCATCGACTTCTTTCAGCAAAAAAATATTAAAAAAAAATCCAAACAAACCCAGCTGAATCGCATTCCATTATCCTGTAGCGCGACATCGCGATGAGTCGTAAAGAATAGGCGGCGCTGCCGAACTTTTCCCATGGAGGGCATAAATTGGATTCGGAAGCAGATCACGTAACGGTTAAGAGTTCACAAAACTGTGCCATAAATCGGACGCGCCGAGGTGCGCCGGAGACAAACGGCGCCGGGACCGGTTGGAGGGTGCAGGGGGGAGGTGCAACACTGCTATCTGCATTATTAGTGTAATGTATGAGCTATTGGGTAATTGAGTTTTGTTAGTAATGGGATATGTAAAAGTGGCTTTAGCTCGCAGCTTCGCACAAGTAGAACTTGAATATTATCCTATGGGTGGCATTATCCACTTGAAACTTGAATATTATCGGAATGTAAACCCAGAGTTAAAAGTATCCTATCTCATAACATCATAGACATGGTACACCTGTACAAATTTTCATCGAAATTTGTTCAACCATTAAGGTGTGAAAAGTAACAGACATACAGACTGACAAACAGAAAAACTTACTTTCGCATTTATACAACCAAGTACAATCAAATGAAGCGTTACAGCCACGGGGGCTTAGACTGGTCAAGTACACCAAGTTTGGATTGGGTTTATTTGTAATGGAATGGGATGTGTAGGTCGAACCAGTCTTCGAGTCTAATTTTTAATCTCCTGCTTACGATAGTCAACGAAAGACAGGAGGCAGGTGGTGGAGGATCCGAAAAATGATGATTAAGAGTGATTGTGATGTCATAGCTTGAACATAAGAAATGGACATATGCACGAGCAGAAAGGAGTATTTGAATTTCAAAAGAATAATCAACCGGGAAAAGGGTAATCCGATGACATACACGTTTGGTACACAGTAACCCAGTGGAAAGTTGGTGGTGGAGTTAAAATTTGCAGGTTTGCATACAACTCTTCCGGCTCGCCGAGTCAGAACGATATATTCTACGCAAAGGAGTTATTTCAGAGGTAGTGGGAACTCGTCGTTGTTTCGGAGGTAGCTCACGGGATCACATGGTTTGGGGTTTAAAATAAGAATTTGATTGTGTATTAAAGTTATGGATTATCACACCAATACTAGTCAAAACTATATGATGTGTAGGAGCCGTAGCAGTAAATGTAGCTGTTCGTTACTGTTAGCCTACATCACCCCACTGCTGGGTAAAGGCCTCTCCCCATACTTTTCATTTCATTCCATTTCCTTCGATCCAGGTCTAATACGGTCTACTGGTCGTTGTTTTTGTCCAACTCGTCCCGCCATCTTCTACGAAGTCTGCCGCTGTAGCTGCTCGTAGTGCGCTCAATTGTTTTCGTAGCACTGTGCTACGAGAATGCTACGAAGTCGGTGTGTGAAAATCGTTGTGGAATGTGGGATTTTTTAAATGTTTATGTGGCTTGTTTCCAGTTATTTCTAAAGGTAAGATAGAGGCTTATTACAAGCTTCTTCCGTTACCTCTTTATTTATTATTCAATGGCCCAACAGTATCACCCCACACCTATTGAAACAGACTTATCTCTCTATTACTTTTAATGTGACAATCTGTAACCTCATGCGATGTTCTCTTCAATAAATACGCCTGCAAGGGCTGGAGGCGCCGGAGCGAGTAACGACCGTATAATTCTCTCCGCCAGGTGGCGTGGCTTGTCTCACGGGGACATTAATGGCGACTAATTCATGTAAATAGCTCTTCTATCGGCGTTTCGAGTTTTTTTGAGACGTGTTCGCGGTTGGTAAGTTATTGTGGAGATGATTGAATTTGAGAGCTGATTTTATGGGATTTTGCAACAGAATCAATTGGTTGGATTGAATCAAATGTCATTGACATTACTTACTTTAACGTCATCATCTGCCTAGCCTTTTCCCAACTATGTTGGGGTCGGCTTCCAGTCTAACCGGATGCAGCTGAATACCAGTATTTTACATGGAGCGACTGCCTATCTGACCTCCACAACCCAGTTAGTACTGGGTAATACGATACCCCTTGGTAAGACTGGTTGTCAGACTTTTTGGGCCACTGACTACCTATAACGACTGTCAAAGATCTACAAATGACACCCGGGACCAACGGCTTAACGTGCTTTCCGAGGCACGGAGGAAACTCGGTATGTAATGGGTGGTCACCCATCCACAGACCAACCTAGGCAAGCGCAGCTTAACCTAAATATCGATCCGAGCGGCTGTTATTACTTAGCCACGAGCTCCTCACTTAGCCACGAGCTCCTCACTTAGCCACGAGCTCCTCACTTAGCCACGAGCTCCTCGACTACTTACTTTAACGTAATAACCATAATGAGGCGGTTTCGTTTGTGGTAAGTTTTCTTAACTTTTAGGGTCTTTTTTAAAGTAAACCAATGAATGAAATTGTAAGTCCTGAAGCGATTGTCATAGTTTTTACGATAGGGAGGCATCAAAGTGTATTGATATTTTTCGACTTAATAATTTTTGTCTGCTATCTTCAAAATTATGTAGTCCTGTATTTAATATGACCTTGTTCGTCGTTTTTAGACATTATAAACTCAATACAGATGTTAT
Source organism: Noctua janthina (assembly GCA_963576755.1). Lineage (NCBI taxonomy): Eukaryota > Metazoa > Arthropoda > Insecta > Lepidoptera > Noctuidae > Noctua > Noctua janthina. The sequence continues at coordinate 5,792,202 of OY755058.1, forward strand.
TGAAAACGATAATTACCCATGTCTTCCTTCTCACATCTCAAAATCAACTTCGTATTGTCTCTTAACCAAAATAGTCTATGCCTCAGCAATTCTATTAGTTTTCCCCCTAGACCACATCTTACGGTGCAGGGCTTGGGGATTCCCTTCTCAGCAAACGTACTTGTTTAGTCTATATTTAGAAGGCAATCTAAGAGGCATTCAGCCTTCGTGGTGGTCAGTGCAAAGGCGACAGGACCCTGAGGTAGCCACGTAGGTTTTAGATCCCTAAGGGGTTGGGATGTGTGAAGAGAAATGGTGTGGATATGGTATTTGCAATGTGAACACTATGTTCAGCCATTAAGAGCGATTCATATTTATTAGAAAAATAATAGAATTTTCGATGTACCGATATTCGCTGCTTATGGAGATTAAACTGGTAACCATCACACCACCAATTCATCAAGGCTTGTATAAAATGTTTATGGATGAAATATTTTTTTTAACACCTATATCAGGAAGACTCTTAACCTGCTTTTACCACCATATTTCAATAGGCACTTGACCAGCATATACCTCCTCTGCCACATGACATACTCGTTGTAGATCTTGGTGCGCAGGGGCCGCCCTCTCATTATTTACGAAGGGCCTATGGCTGAAGTGTGTGACAGCCGGCACGTTCGGACGCTAACGAGACGCTTTGTGACCATCTCCACGCACTCTATGGTCAACAGTTGTTGATTTTTTTAATGGACAAATTATATTTGCTCGCAAATCCCAAGAGTCGCGTGGCCACCTCTTTTGTGAAAAGTGGTTCGCCTTTTAAAGCCGTAGGGGACACGCGACGCGAACATGCGATGTGAGGTGTTTCACGATCGGATCGACGACGTGTTTAGAAAAGTTCCACCAGTAGTTTAAAGTCATTGAATGGTATTCAATTGAGAAAATTTATCGTCCAAAGTACTCTCGCAGGCGAACTTTCTAACTAATACGTCATGATTCATATCGCTCCGTAAACACATAAAGTCACAGTTCTAGCTCGTATGTTATCGTATCGACTATAAAATCGAGCAGACACTGCGAAACCGTTTTCCTCCGATTTGCTCTCACAATAGCTCATTTGTTATAACCTGATAGCGTAGCGTTATTACCGCCAAACAAATTGAGTCGAGCCTTCGCCACCTCAGACTAATGTAATTCCAGAGTGCGCGCACCCAAGAATAGATATTTAGAGTGGATTGTTTTCGACAGACCGTAATGAAACTCTGATGCCGGGGCCCAAATCAGTTTCGGAGGTGAGCCCCCGCAGGGGAGGCGGACTACATTGTAATAAGACGTGGAATAACCTAAAATAAACCGCCGAGCGTAGCAATACAAAGATGGACACGGGTGGCGGTGCGCGTAGTGTTCGGGCCCCTTACTGCTTAATTTGCCTACCGTAATTACTGTCCTCTCGGGTTGGGGAAGGACCCCGAGGCTCGACCCGGCCGTCTTCCAGGTTATATTGCGCTCGTGCGGGCACCGCGTGTGTGCTTAGCAAATACTACTCCCTAGTCGTTAAGTATGAATACGGGTGTGGACAAAATGTATTAGCTTAGGCTGAGATTCGGACCATGTTTGCTCAGCGATGATAGATTTATAGTAATTGTGTTATTAACGTTATGGGATAAGGGTTTTACGGGACTTAAGTAATGAACGCTTTTACCTAATGCTTGGATTTATACTGAATTTGCACACGTGGTGCACAGTAATCAACTGAGTAGTTGAGGCAGAGTTTGTATTTAAGTGGCTTTATTTACGTACTACGAAGGTTTTCACTAGCTTTCATGTACATAGGTACGAGTTTTAATGTGCCTTATTACGTGGAGTGCTAGGTACTTATTTATTTTAAGTTACTTCTCCTCGCAGGGCCGGTAACGAGTAAAAATGCAAAAACTTTTCCCAACTCATAACGATGAGGACATACTTTCTTTTGTTTTGGCGCGGGCTCCAATTGAATAAAACATTTATGTCAATGGAGTCCATTAGGATTCGAAGAAGTTCGGGAGTTTTTGTCCGCGTGTATTGCTTGCTCCAGAGTTGTTGCTGTGCTCAATTAAGAATAAAAATAAGACTCATTTAGGACTTTTCATTGTTGACCATTATTAGAAATTAAATTTAATCAAAGCCCTTAAGTATAAGGGCTTTGATTGAACTGCTAACTGCTATTGAACCTCCCAACAGGATGGCAGGTAATATTGCCAAAAGCGTTACATTTGACAGAGCGATTGGTGATCATCCTGATGGTTTTTTGCTATCAGGCAACAGGACACTGAATCTCTCAACATACCTAATTCATTAATTGCTTTTTACGGATCCCCGCATAAAGAGGGAGTAACAGGAATATAATTATGACAAATAAATTGATAAACCTAATTTTGCATAATTTAACAGTCACAATACAAGTGTCAAGAGACAATAACACCATTCTCTGAAACATAATTAACACTTTTACGGCGGCGGTTACTGGGATCATCCCGTAATAACCTTGTTAACCCTGGCGCACCGACTGAGTTGGCTAGCCTTTTAACAACCGTGTACATGGGCATTAATCCGAAAGCTATCGGCCATTGTCCTTTTCACACTTGGAGATATTACTATCTTTTGTTTCGCGCGTCTCTAAGGGTCCGGTCCGGGGACCCGTGCCTTTTAGTGTGAGGTTTTCGCTCGCCTTAACGAAGGGAAGAGCAAAGGTCGTCATTAGGGCAAGCGCGGTGTAAACAAGGTCCGAAACGCCCGCTAATGGGCAATTCGTGCGTCCTTCTCGAGGTGACCCCAGGTCCGTCTCAGGGCAACGCCGTAAATGGGCTTTTAATTGCAATTTTGATAGAGCGCGCCCGGATTAGTTGTGTTGTGTATGTATTAGTGTGCAGTGGGTTATGGAATACTGATTGGAAGGTTTGTCGATTTATTATGCTGAGTTGGTCAATATTTAAGCTCCTTAGTTTAATAATCCCGCCAAGTTAGAATCGCCACTATTTCGGTGGAAAGACGTGAGATAGGATAAGGGAGGCTGCGGGACTGTACGAAAGAGATACCGCGGCCCTCTAACACAAAGGGTAAAAAAGTAACATGGATGGGTTATAGTCAGTACAAGTCTGACACTCCCTTTCGCTCCGCCCAGAGCAGGAGGGGTCATTTGATGATTTCCCATCTTAAAAAAAAGGTTGGATAAGGGAAGGAAGAATTCTTCGTTCTGTATGTATTAACTGTCGCATCAGTAGCCCATCTCACACGGCCTACCTCCCCAAAAACTAAGCCACCCATTGCCTTATCCAGCACACCACACTATTTGTAATCAATCTTTACTCCAGCCGCAGCATCGCGTCACCGCAGCTTGTCGCGACTTGCGACTAACGCGTGTCGCGGCGGGCACCCGTTCTTGTTCGGATGTGAAATTTAATTTCCGTTGTGCGGGAATCTGTCAGCGGGGCGAAGGGGGTGGAGGGGGTGGCCGCGAAGAAATATGCCCCGCTCTAAACTTTGTCAATTTGTTTGTGAAGCGAAATTAACTCGATCCAATCTGCGGTTCTCGCGACCCGCGGCATGATACGACATCGGAACGCGTCATATTTCCTTTGGTAGGAAAAGGTGAGGTCTGATGTTCGCCGGTGTTGTAAAAATTAATTTTCAAACGGTGATGTTATGAGCAAGATGTTTTCTTAAAAATATTTGACTTAGTTTCAAAATTATAAATTATAAAGTGCATTTTGTGCAATAGGTACCTGTATATAAATATAAAAGCTATTAATAAGAATACGTCTGCATCTTCTCGCTGTAATTAACAGTCTAAGGTAAATCAAAGTGTTAGGCAACGCACCGAAAATGTGTTATAAAGCCTTTATATCAGCATCAGCCTACTAGCCAATGATACTGGCTGTCCTGCCAAAGCAATAACCCTTCATCACAGTCTTACATAAATGAATAAAGTTAAAAATGTATAAAACATAAAGGTATCCCCGTAACGAACGGTCCATGGTTAAGTAAAAATTCGCATTCACAACTTTGTTATCTGTATCACAGGGCGCGTCCCCTGAGAATGCTTTATTAAAATATATTGTGCACATGCCTTCATTTTCACATCCCTAGCTAAGAGTGGCAGGTGGAGGCTATGTTGCATGAGCGGAGCGATTCTTGGGTGTCTTCACAGTAACTTGCTTTTTATTTACGTTACTTTACATTTTTGGGAATCAAATTGGTTAAGATCTGCAAAATTTTGAATGTAAAGAGCAATTAAATATGCAAAATCTCTAACAAACAAATCAAAAACACTGTCTTAAACTTCACGGTTTATAACTAAACTCACACTGTCACTAACGGGATATCTTCTGTGATTTTCGATCGCAGGTTGCGTCGAAATATCGGGAGCTCACAATAATTGAAAATCACGGAAGATAGAAGACAGTGTAAGTTAAAAGAAAACTCAGATTCAATTTTATGTAGGTTCTTAATATTAATGTCACATTCTAAGTTCTCCGGTTAAAAAAACAATTTATAATCCCTTTATATTTTCTTCGAGTACTATTCTTATATCGCTACCTCCCACCAACATAACCCCCACCTTAAGCTACAAATAAATTAGTTATGCCCAATATTTTCAGCCTGAATGTTATTCGAAGTCAGTACCTACATACACGCGGAAATTGCGAGGGCATATTTATCAGATACGCACCTATCTGAGAGGTTCTTTCTTATTCTTATAATAAGGTGTAGAAAATTTCCGATCCTCAGTAGATTTGCATAGACGCCTCGTGAGCAGGTGACGCTTGGAGTAATTACATTCGCAAAGTTTCCGACGAAACTTTATGGAAATTTGTAGTAGGTTCCTTAAGATATGATATTTAATAACAGTATAGATATAGGTACAAAAAACATCGTGGCTTGATGGGATGAAAAGTAGCTTTTAATTACTGTGTTTATATTTATTTATTTATTGTTTAAATAGATACTCGCCGCACTTAAAGTTTGCACCAAGGCATGTAACAAACCAACATCACAACATACTAGCTAACTAAACTACTCAACTAAACAATATGGAAAAATAAAAATAAAAAATGCAATATGGATTAGTTACTATTACTAGTGTTCAGAGAACATAAAGAATGCCTAACAGGAGGCGTTATATGCTAATTATGCCACCGTGTTACCGTTTTGAGAGCAGTGGTAAAATATTTTTTTAATGTTTGCTTTGCCTTTGTCTCAGGGGTACAAAGTTATTAACAAGTATTGATATAAGTTGTAATTAATATACTGTAAATATTAAAGGTAATTCTACTCTAAGCTGTTTTGTAATTTTACACATTATATCCATTTCTATCTATTTATAACTCCGTCAATTGTCGTAATAAACACGAGACAAAACAAACACCCGAACATTTTCGTCTGTATCTTAGTTCCCAACATTCAAAGACCAAATCAAGCTGATTATTAAAAGCAAATATTGACGAACAAATTAATAAATACAGAGTTTCTTTTGAGAAGACGTCGCGGCATCTTTAATTACGGAGAAAGTAAACAGTCTTGTTTGAGGAACGAACGTATCTTTGCATGCGTTCAAATGAAAGCTGAAGAAGTGTTCAAGAACTATGGGTTTGTTATTTGTTTAAGAGAATAAATAAAGACGTATGCCGGTTGCGTGGATGTGGTACTTAGAGGTGGAAATGGGTTGTTGTTTGTGTGATATAGCAGGGATAATGGTAAGATTTCTCCCATATCGAGATCTTGTGCAAGAAGATCAGTAAATCTGCCTATGCCCTGCACACATTGTCGTCTATAATAAGTGTGGAGGCATTACTTACAGCCTACTATGGTTTAACAGAATCTCATCTACGCTATGGTGTCATTTTTTGGGGCAACTCAACGGAAAAAGACACGGTGTTCAAGGCTCAAAAGAGATGCGTTCGTTCAATATTTAAAATTAAACCTACTGATAGTTGCGTGCCATACTTTAAAAAATATAAAATACTTACATTGCCATGTCTGTACATTTTAGAGGTAGCTGTTTTTGTCAAAACAAATCCACACCGATTTAAACGATTAGGTGAAGTAGTCCCGCGTAATAGGCGCGACAACAGTAGGATATGCTCTCATACTACGAGAACTACCCTCATGCGCAAAAGTGTCTTCTGTATGGCTCCTATCATATTTAATAAATTACCTAAAAGTTGGAGAGAACTGCCCTTGTCAGTTTTCAAAAATAAGCTAAGAAATTTTTTAATCAGTAAAGTGTATTACAATGTTATAGATTTTTTAAATGAAAAGGACTTTTCTATTCTGACTAGTAATATGCATAGTAAATAATAACAATGAAATCATGTGAATCTTAAATCAATTGGCGTTTGACTGCTTACTATTGAATATTCTGGACATAATTTAATCTATTTTGACTATAATTTACTTATACTATAATATCTTGACATCAATTATTATTTATTTGTTTTGTATTTTGTAATGAAATTTAGAATGACTATAATTATGTAAAATGCAATTAAATATAATTTTTTATAATACCTACAAAATTTGTACGCCGTTAGTGGCAAAACATGGACGCACACAACATCTATTAATTCAATACCTTGCATGTCTGATTAGTCAGTTTATGTAAACGCATGTTTGACAAATAAATTATCTTTATCTTTATCTTTATCTTTATCTTCTCATCTAAAATGTTATCTTTTAATTTAGACTTTACGAACATCTAATGGTAATGTATTGAGACTAGATTGCCACGGTATCGGCACGATTTTTCTAGTTTTCCAAGTGTTAACATGACTTGTCTGATGGCGTGGTAGTTTATGTATTTAAATTTTACAACACAGCAAGGAAAAATCCTAAAACTTGTCGTATGATCAAAGTTTTGATGGAATATGTGTTAATGGACAGTTAGCACTGATAAAGTTTTTCTTCTTTTTCGTCGTGTCGATGACTCCCATGATTATTTAAGTTAGATTAAGTTAGCTTTTAATTCTGCCACTTCGGCGGTATTGGGTGCTGCTAATACAAGCATTAGCATATAGCAGATTTCGGGACCTGGAAACTGCTGCTGAAGTTATACAAAGAACGGAGAACGAAGTTTCATTATATTTTAATCGAATTAACCCAAATAGGTTACACAACAGCACCAGCACATACTATCCAACACTAAATCACATTCCACACTCCATAAATCCATTAAATTTCTTCCAGTGCTCGGGTGCCCGCTTCCTTATCACTTCCACTTACTCTCAGCGCAAGAGTTGCAAAGTTGGCTCGACAAAGGCCTTGAGAGGAAACCATTATGGTTCCCGACGTCTCCGCGGCCGCTTCATTAGAGACGAGAAAGAGTGAAGAGGTGCGGGGGAAGGGAGGAGGGAAAGACTCATAGCATACCTACTCGGTATAAAGATTACCAGTAAACAGTAACGGGTTGTAGGGTTGTCAACTAAATCTTTTTTATGTTGTGTAATTTTATACATAAAACGTAACCACTTGTGTCGACATGACAGCCCTGGCTAACTTACAAGTAACCTATTACTGGAAGCATGCTTAGAATTCGTGTAAATTAATTGCATGTGTGTGTGAGACAGTGTTACTAATACGTCTTCTCTTCTCCGTATCGATGGCAAATAGTTCAATTGTCTTTAGCCCAAAACTCAGCCACGCTAACTCCGCTCACTGATACAGCTTGTGCGCAGGTGAGAGGGCATGCGGTGCAAGATGAAAGGTGGGCCATCACTGTGGGGAGACGCCACATACGCACGTACGTCTTCTATGACACTGTTAAGCGTTGCAACAGATCACAGATCTTCACTTTGTTTTTATTAGCTGATCCCGATTTGAGATGATACCGTTGCCGTGCCTGTAAACGAGCTGAGCCGATGTTGATTCGTGGCAGTGCTTATAACTATGCGTTCACCTTAACTTTATACCTCTGGAATGTCTAGGCGTTGGCGTTAGTTGGTGTATTTGAGTGTGGTGGTTGTTTTGGTCCAGAAATTGTGGAAAGTAGTGTTGTCTGTTCACAGATCAATATTGTGTGTGTCACAGGCCATTAAAATTGTCAAAATCGCAGTACCTACGGTGGTTGCATTTGATAGTTCATCAAAGGGAGACGGTTAAGGGAGTCTGTGTCACCACAAAATATGGACTGAGTAAAAGTAGGTCAATTTTAGTATAACTCGTTTGTCTAAGTAGCTCTATGTTTGTCTAGTTAGAAGATTGCACTACTTGAGAAACACTACGGTTAACGACAAAGAAACAACAACATAACGACTTCAAAGAAATGTTGAAAGTAATTATTTAGTAGATTCAGTTGTAGAAATATTAAGCCTAGTTGTACTTTAAAAGAAGAAAATAAGCTAAAATAAAAAAATATATTGTTGAAGAAAACAACAACAATAACACACCGTTAAGAATTTCATCATAATCCAAAGTACACGTATAACAATTATAAGGCCCCCTCCACACGGTCGCGCGACTCGCAGCGTTAATTTACGTCGCGTTGATGCGTCGCAATGAGCGGCCACAGAGCGTCTTATTAGACACGTAGCGGGGCGTGCCTCCGGTTCGCGTCGTCACATGTGATGTGATGCGCAGACATGGAATGTACGTGTAATTTTATTACTCTTCGCTATCAGTGGCTTTATTAATTGTACTGTAGTTTCGTTAGAGAGGTTAACAATTATTTTTTTGGCTGTGATTTGGCCTACCCCTATAGCCCAGAGAAAAATATATTGTTTATTGCTAATATTTTAGATGTACCTTAAACAAACTCACCTCGTAATTTTTCAAGTGGTTGATTAACTTGCCGGATATAAGGTAGTACCTTCAAACGTTTTATACATACTTTCATATCGAATCAAATCTCAGCCTTATCAATACCTATAACTTCCTAACCACTTACGCATGTGTTGGAGAGCACTTCAAAAGTACCCTCAAGATGCATCCAAGTCGTCGCGTCACGTTCCGGAGACAGATGGGAAATCGATGTCATTATGATAGATTATCCGTTAGGGCTATGTGTGCCTGATTGGCTTTGTTACCCGTCTTCGGCACCTGAGAACGTCCTCGATCTCGGCCAACTAATTTGACAGATCGATGGTCGGCCGCACGTCTTCGACCGTGTGAGATGACCTTAATGACCCGTTGTACGACGTTGTTGGTTTTGAGATGTGGGAATTGTAGCAATATGACGCTTATGTGTGTGTCTTTATGTAAGCAGTGTTACGTTATTATTTTATTAAATATGTAAACAAAGTGCTTGACACTTCATTTAAGTATGTTTGAATTTGCCGCGTAATAACTTTGATGTATAAGTTATCTGTGAGTGAACTTGGTCGTTTCTGAGCTGTCTGTCAGATTGACGTATTGAATACCGCATGCGAATTAGGTTATGGAAATTAGATTGAAATATGAATATTTAAATAATACTGATTAAGAACTGGTGAAACAAATGGCTTTAAATGTTGTTTCTCTTTTCAGGTGAGTTTGTTATTAATTAAGGTTAAAGAATGTATTAGTGTTAAAACTAGTTTTTGTCACTAAATAAAATGTTCTCTTTTCAGAGCAACTCAATTTAAGTTAGAGTTTTACTGTTCACCATAGTATTCAAGGATACATAAACACATTATAAATATTAGACGAAATAAAATGACACTTTTTTGTTGTGACTTGATCTACATTCTAATGTAAATGATCAAAATACAGCCTTGTTCCGAAAAAAATATTTTGCTACGAGGCCTACATATCCCACCGTAGCCGCGTAGCCGCGTAGGCAATGTCTAAGCTTTTATTACGACTTCGAGACAACATAAAGCGTTGACGACCTACTATTACTTTTCTTTCGTCTTTGATCATATAAACTATAGGCCTATATGGTAATACAATTCCACATTCGCCAATAAAAATAACATTAGAATATCGTAACGCTTGATTGCATGCAAATTATGACATACGGAAATGTAAATTTTGAGTGTGTGAGTGTAAGACACGTGAAATGCTCACCCCAGTGGGTTCACCCTTTATTTTGCACACAAAAGGCTGGTAGCCAACCTAATGAACGCAGTTCAGGTCGTGGTGGTGAATACATTATTGCCCTTAAGTTTTATAGCTATGCCTAGTTTTGGCTTCTCGCTGTTTATGTGGCGCGAGAGACACCTTGAGATATGAAATGCGAAAGAGGGAGTTTCATTCATTTAAATATTTGGAGAAGATCTTGATGAATATAGTCTGGATAGTTTCGTTTTGAAATTATAGATTTAGGAATCATTGTAGGTTTATAAAAGTTTTAAAGTTATTAATCTCTCTCTTTCTTTATAAAACTGTTTTAGTTTTGGGTTATTTTTAAATAGTCCCTAATTACTGAGCACTGTTTTAAAGAGTTTAAATACTTGATTTAGTTTAGGCTCCGTAATTAAAATTTTTTCGCCAACAGGTAAACGAGGCCATTCCATTTAGCGTCATTGTCGTGTGGCTACACACTCGTAACTCCTCACGTTGCGCGAGCATGCAAATTAAACGTGTTTCATCTTGGCATTTTCACGGGGCCTTGTCACTGTCAAGCCCGTACGTCTGTTTATTAACTTTTTGCTAATTAGACAGGCCTCGGGCACGTCTGCGAGTATGTTGGCATTTTTAATTACGCGTGATAATGTTGTCTGGCGCGCTGTGCCACAGTGCCACTGGGCCGCTTAACGAGCGTTACTCAAAGCACACAATTAACATCATTGCTGTCTAATTCTCGTTTGCTTGAGTGTTTTTATTGAGAATGATAAGCGAAGTCGGTGCACCAAAGAAAACAAAACACTACGCCCTTCCTAATTGCCATTTAACGTGTGCGAATAATTAACAGCTTTTAATCGCTCCACGGTGGGATAGAGCGAAAAATGTCACGAATCAAATTAAGCCAAATCAAAACAAACAAAAGGAAGGGTATGCAATGTAATCACTTCGGACTGTCAAACACACTCGCAGGTACGCCAGCTTACGGACGCATTTAAGTTAAAATTTTCACTCCCCAGTAGCTTTTTACTAATTCGCCAAGTGAAAAGGGTTCGCCGAAGTAATACAGTTTACTGCTTATTCAGTATTTATACGTTTAGGGGGCTGCCACTCGTCTCTAGACGTAGACCGATGTAAGGAAAATTTGTAAAATTTGCTGTAATTAGCATCCATCAATATTCTGAGTGAACCCTTTCTAGGAATTATATTGTGCCTCTTTCACGACATGTTTTAGTAATGGGTACCTCAGCTTCGCTATATCAATTGCTTAACATTCATTTAATATTTACCAAATCCTTTTAAATAAAAATAAAAATGTATAATAAAAATTAAACGTCTTTATATTCAAAATAATTTATCGGTGTTCATTCTATTACGAGAAAATTCGAACATGAATAATCGAGAACAAAGTAAGTATTCACTAAACATATTCTAACAAACTGGTTTCCAATAACAAAGAATACTGTAATCGAGTTTGAAGCGTACTAAAGATGGTGGTATTATTAAAATCCTGCAAAGTTAGATAGGCAATAAAGAGTTGGAGACGACGAAGGATAGAGGTGCGTTGTTTACGGCAGGATAACATCGCCGATCGCGCGTAATGTATTTATGATTATTGCCTCAACTTACGTGTAAAGAAATAGAAGGGAAAGCTTTAAGGTAATACGGCTGTTTAAGGAGGAAGCCTCTAGTTTATTTCGCTGAGATAATAGAAAGGTAAACTGTTGAAGTCGTTCTGAAAGCCTTTGTTTTAAACGAGACAATGTTTCGGGGGATAAAGGATTTAGTGATGAATTTATATTCGGCCTGATTCTCTTAATAGGAATGACAGTAGTATTAAGTTAGTAAAATGGTACTAATCATAATACAATGAAGTTATTATAGTTATAAGTATTTATGTAGTCCGAACACTACTGGTCAATCTCGCAGAATCTCAAAAGGACAGACAATCTTCGCTCACATTAATGTCATTGTAACAAAGATGAAAGACTCGGTGGTTGACGAGTGGGCGACCTCGTCAAACAAACTAGAGCCATCAAGAAACGTTCATCAACCGTGATATTTATAACAACAAAATCCCATAACCGCTACACATGTCACAAGTTATGAAGATAAATAAAGCCCCCTCAGATTCCTTCACCATCACATTTCCGTTAAGTCTATCGACGAGCAAACATTGTATATTAGGCAATGCCCTAAATATTGAAGCTTCGTCTTAATCCGTCGGTGGCGAGAGCAAGCCGGTTCTTAATCCATCACGTAACCGAGCCCCGACGAGAAATCGTGTTACATCAACGAAAAATGTATTATAAGAGGGGGGTGGGGGGTGTCTCCCCACGATCGGACAAACTTTGCTAATACCACCCTCTAACATAATCGCACAGCCTTTTACGAGAGGAATTTATGGGATGGTCCCGATTTCTTGGTGTATTTATGGTGAACGTGGCTCTTACGTGTCGGCGCTGTGTTAATTAGGATGAGTAAAGTATTGGAGTGATGTTGACGTGGCGAAGAGTGCTGTTTATTAGTAAGAAGATTTTGTAGTTTGAGTGGAGATTAAAGAACACGTGGCTGCGATGTTGAAAGGATTGATCAATCGGAAAGTTTGTGTAGTCTCTAATGTATTTTTGTTAACACATTGTTGCAAGATATTAAGCAGTTGAGGTAAGCTTTAATAATGTCATAACTTCTAAAAATATCGCTTCGACATTGTAGTATAATCGACCTCGTAATTGCTTTACCACTTCGGCCAACAACTGTCAGTAAATTAAAACTTAACTTATTAACGTTGCAACTGTCCTACTGTCACAAAGATAAACAAACCTATCGTTTTATGCTTGTTAGTGACCTTAGACTGACAGAGTAATTACTAGGCCGACAGCAATAAAACGCAAATACCGTAAAACCTTAGAACTCCAAAACTCCACAAGTCCAATTTCCCACTACAATTTTCTTACATAACACCTCTCTTTACTCAACGTAGCTTATTGACATAGCTAACATCAAAAGGCTTCGATTGTGTGACGTAACTAATTCAGGACTAGCCGTCAGAGTTGCGAAGTCTTAGCGAGGCGGCCCCAGGTGAGAATGTGCTCGACTCAAGCGGCTAGACACTGCCCGCGAGCCAATAATGTTGCATGTTAAGTTGTGGTATGTATGGCTGGTTGAGGTAGCCGGCAAGTTGGCTAGCTTGCTGGAGGAAAATCTTGGAAGACAGACACTTATGATAATTACTGTAGTAGTTGCTTTATGTGAGATTGAGAAACATATCTTCGTGGCTACATCGGCTGATGTTGATATTTGGGTAGAGACCCATAATTGCGTATACCTAATCTGTAATTAAAATGTGTTCAATTAGAAAAAAATAAAAGCGCAAAGCTTCACTACTGTAACACAACAACCGATCTTAAAGAAATATAGATAGAAAGAAACTGTTTCAATGGTAAACTAAAACTAGAACGGAAGGCTTTTGTCTAAAGGAGACATACAAAAACAGTGGTCACTGTCATTGAATTATTGATACTTTTCCTTATGTTCGCCGAACTGAACATCTGTGTGTAATTGACGTATAAGTGAATTCGACAATGCAGGAATAGGTACTTGTACAATATAAGTGGAGGACGCAAGTTGTGGCTTTGTTCTGGAAACTTCACCGTATACTGATGTATCTTATTGCATGTGGCGTCGTAAAGGTAACACTCACTCCGCTGTGCATTTGTATGTGTGCGCTCTATTTACTAGAATAGCCAGTTTTGAAATTAGGATTTAATATTACAGACCATTTCTGATGAAATAGATGTTTTGACGTACCAAGGAAAATTTCTATTTATACGCAAAGTAACTTACCTCGTTCATGTTAAAAATAGTTCTTATTCACCGTATTTAAGGACGCTATTACATTTTTCTACAAATAACAGTGTTTTTCAGGTACCATTTTAATGTATAAGCAATCACAAATGTCAAAATATGATGATCTTAATTTAAAGATAGTATATTCATCTCCAGATTGGCATCAGAAAAATTGTATGACGTCATACAAAATTTTCGCACAAATACGTTTTTCCCATCACAATAATCGCAGAAAATTTTAAAAAATAGGGTCAGAATAGGTGCCAGTTTAGGTAATTTTACAGCATATTTTATCTTAAAAAATATAACAAATTGCGGTATATATAGTCCTTTATAGGTTCAGCTAATTATTTTGCATCAAAATCAACATATTTTTTCAATTATTAGCTAAAATAAAAACATTTGTCGAATTCTTCATACATTTTGCACTCGCGTGTCATCATTCCGCGCTTAGAAGCGCTCGTGGAAAGACGGGTGTATCGCTCTTTCGCAAAAAATAAATACAATAAAATTACTAGAAAATATTGTAGTGTGCATGCGTGTGGTGTACCGTCGTGCGTAATCGGAAGGAGTTGATACTTTTTCGGACTTAAATAAAATGAAGTACGAGTTTTATACTTTTATTATTAGAATGTGGTTTAGAAATTACATTGGGTAACATCGGAATTTGGACGGGTGAGGTTAAGCAGTTGTTGACAAGGTTGCGGAATGAATGGGTGGGTTAAGCAGTTCTAAGTAAGGTTAGGATTGGGATGGATAAGGTTAAGCTGTTGGCGATGAGGTTTGGAAGTGGATGGGCGCGAGGAGGGTTATGATTTAAACCGGTTTGTATGTATATATGACGAATATGGAGACAATATCAAAATACAAGATGGTGCCGATAAAAGTTTGACAACTTTTTGTCATGAGTGTCATTTTCATGGTTTTTGGGGTCGCTTATATCGAACATGGAGTCTTAACCAAGATGCATATTTTCATACATGAAATATTTTAAGAGTAACTTCTAAAAGTCGTAAAGTCGCCATAGCAACGAAAAAAAAAATTATCTGAGTGTTATTTTATTTACGAAATTCTTATATTTCTAAATTCTTTATGAGACTTTTTGCATAAAGCCTTTACTCCCATATTCTAACAATGACAATCGGTAAATACGACGTAGTAAACTAGCGTAATGGATGTTCAAAAATCATATTTATGTAGTGGGTTAAGTAATTTTAAATTATTTATTTTTTATAAAAATATACTCAGAAAAAATAAAAATCCCTTGAAATGGCTTTGTTATAGCTGTTAGATGATTCTCTGAAAATATTTAGTGTATGAATAGTTAGACCTTATATGTATATACTAGCTAGATTATGCCCGCGGCGTTGCCGGCGTGATGTTCGATTATTATCCCACGGGAACGTCATACCGGAATAAAAAGTATGCTGTGTGTTAATCCAGGTTATAAACTATCTGCGTACCAAATTTCATCCAAATCCGTTCAAAATTGTTTTTGCGTGAAAGAGTAACAAACATTCATCCATTCATCCGCACAAATTTTTGCATTTATAATATAAGTAAGATAGTTAGATAGTTAGACGATCACTGCGATCGTGAGTCTGTTGCTGTTTGTTATTGAACAGTTCCATTGTCTATCTTTGAAAATCTCAGATCCTAATACATTCTACAATTAAACCTTCCCAGAAAACATTTTCATTTGTAGACGAAAACCCGACCAATATTGGATCAGTAGTTTTTGAGAAAATCACGGATACTTACGATCGAGCACCTTCTTTTTTTGAAGTTGGTTAAAAATACTAACCTGCTTATCAAGACGATGGTACTAAGTAACAGTTACCAAATGCATTTTCAAAGGTCCAAGTAATCTTCTTCTTCTTCTTCCAAGATTGTATAAGTGAAGTATAAAATCGAGCGCTCAGAGTTGTTCAATGTGTGCGTACGCGTGATGTTGTTGTGTGCGACTTTAGTTACCTAAATTTGAGTTCATCGAAAGTGTAACAGCGTCTTTAAGCCATACTAATGAAGTTTTAGCTAACGATATCAAACACTCATTAATAAAACTTATGAACATTTAATAGGCCCTCAAAACATCAACGACCAAAAACTCGAAAACGTTCAGTTTATTCAATGAAACTTTGTTAAAAATACAAGAGAGAGAGAGAGTCGACCGAAAATTAATTATCATTCACAAAACTCTGTCGAATCAGCCTACACGAAATCTTTACGCTTCAATTGAGCCAGTTTATGGCGAAATTAATTACTGGCTAGAGAGGATCGACTATAATAGTTTCCCGTCCGAATTATTATTGTGCAGGGGTCCACGGCCGACGAAATTGTGTCCGGACAAGAAAATTAGTGAGCGTAAAACGGGGTGTGAATTTGAAAATCAAAGAGCCTATGGAACTTGTTCCGAGTCCATTGTGATGGCCCATCATTTACATGGGACGCCACCTATACACAATTTGGTGATAACTCATTCGCAAGTTGGAGCTTTTGAAGAGTGAAGGACGGTTGGCTTTAATTACGTGTCGAGTATAGAATTGTTGCATAATACATGTGGCTCAAGTCTCAGGCGTTGTTGACAAGCGTGGTCACACGGAACGGGTTAACTGGCGGTGTGGATATAGCTTTATTATTCGAATGAAAAGATGGTTTCTACATAGTTCAAGGATCAATTCGATCAGCAAAAACACTGAAAAAATTGAAAGCAAAATGAATAGTGGCAACCATCAGAAAAACGAAACAGATGCGACTCGATGAACCCTGGATTTATAATTTTCCTACTTTAGATCCCGTAAAGTTAAAAAAACTACCGGCCAAATGTGAGTCGGACTCGCGCATGAAGGGTTCCGTACCATAGTAGTACGGGAACCCCCTTAAATTTTTAATTTATTTTTATTTTTTATAGCGGCAACAGAACCCTACAATACACATTCTGTGAAAATTTCAACTGTCTATTTATTACGGATCATGAGATACAGACCGCTGACAGACAGACGAACGGACGGACAGCTGAGGCTTAGTAAATTCGATTCATTTATTTCAGACACTTCAATCATCCATAATTTTGTTAGCAGGGGGAGGGGGGGGGGTACTAATTCGGAACCCTAAATACGAATTAGAATTATACAACTATCAACTAACCTGACACAACCATGTCTTAGCCTTTTGTACAGATTTCACTTGGGATAAATCCAAGCTATACATTTATAACAAACCAAAGCCCTAGCCTCCCTAATCCGCATTGTTCCCCGTCTAGCCTGAATCCATGCTAGTGTAAAAGTGCGTCTCTCGGCGGACGGCGTCTTGTACCGCGATATATGGCCGCCCGGGGAGACCGCAGCTGAGATTCTCACCGACTGATTTATGGCAACGAATACTAATACAAATATCTTGCCAGATGAATGCTGAGATTGTGTGAAAAGTCTGGATTGTTGGGATTCAGAAATGAGAAATGATACTTCTTATAATAAGGGCAATAAGGTATCATTTACCTCATAAGCTCTAAATCTTAGCAGAGTCAGCAGTGACTGAATCCATGTCTCCTGGCCACATTCCTGGGCAAGGTTTTATTTAATAAGCAGCAGCTTCCTTATTTGAAAAAATTCACATGATAATAAAAACACCAAAAACAGTTAGTAGGTACAGGTGCATAGAACATCGCTAAAGAGTGACGGCCCGTAAACCAACGAGGAAACAGTGTTGGAAAGAATTAACTATGAAATATGCGCACCTTGGGCCTACCGTGATTTATGTGAGGCAGATCTGCATTAAATATTGTGCGGTGTCGGATGCAGGGGAGAAGATGAACTTTCTGTTGTTTCGATATGATATGGTGATAGTAGTGTGATTTCTTTTTGCTGGTTTTTGATGGCAATCATAAAGATCAACCTCAATTACAGGTGTATGAAGAATTTTGTGTAGGTAAATGTTCTGACAAGAAAAAGTGATGAGCATGACCACCGTAGAAATAAAAGAAATGCAAGAAAAAAACAGATCTTATAGAGCTTTACGGCGCATTGTCAGATATTTAGAAAATATTTGACAGTTTGTTTGCACAGTAAGAGCTATTCTAATTAGAGTAGAGATAAAAGTGTTCTTGCTACGTTTGCAGATGAAGTAAGATATAGGAACTACCTCTAAAGTTGTTGGGCCCATCACAAAAAAGAAAATACAGAGCGCTAAAAAATAAGAAGAGGACGTAACTTTATCATCATAAAATTTTTCCAAAAGAAAATGAAGACGTTCCGATAGCAGAAACCCACGAAAACAGGGAACCTGTCCAATAGCTTTCAAAATTTCTAATCCCAAACGCATATTTACCGATCCTAACGAACTCCAAAATATAATGAACAGTGGTTTAAACCCAGACGGTACAAAAGAAGGCACGGTTGGCTATGACGAAGGTAACCCGCAGAACGTCACATACGACCCGCATGTAATTTTATTATGACCTCGTTATGGTATTTAATGAAGTCATTAGCCTTGAGGACGACATGGTTTTGTGGTGGCTAAGTGGCCTGTAGACAAGGTAAACACATTAGATGGGAATTACCTTGTTTAGACCAGGTGTAATGTATCGGAAGATTTAGGGTTAACATTATTTTGTTCCTTTGGACGTAGAATTTTCAGAATCCTGCATGTTTCTGAATTTTACAAAGGTGGGGTTGCTCATTATTTGATTTTTTTTACACGTCACTTTAATTGATTTCTAACCGACTGATGAATCATATTATTCTGCTAATATCATGCCAAGAACTGTTCAGTAATTTTGTGGTAACATTTCATTTTCATAAAGGCATTTGATAAAGGTGACGTATAGCAGACTATATTATGTTACTTTTATCAACCATTTTAGCTGTCATTTGTCGCAGCTTACTAAAGTATGAAAATTAAAATATTAGTCTTGTAAAATGGTTCTTAGCATAATAACGAACAAAACGACATGCGATTGCGCTATTTGTCGTAGCTCAGTAGCACACTAGCCATACATTATCCGTACTAACTAACAGAACTATGGTTGTCTCTTTTGCTCTTATAGTAAGAGACTTAGCTTACTACTTGTAACATAGCTTTTCCCATACTGGCTCCTATTAAATCCCGAATGACCATCTTGGATTGCGGAACAAAAACTAGCCTGAATTAGATCTATGACCACTTCCATGTTGGACCTGCAGCCACCAGTATGAGGGTTTAGAGTAACTTAAAACAAGACTGTCTTTTGCTTTCATTTTTGCCACTAGGTATAAGTAAGTCTTTCTAGGCATAATTAATATTTATTCTATAAATGTTGTAGTAACATTTAGTGACGTATTTACCTAACTGAAAATCCGTAAGTTGATGTAATGGACTACCTATTTGTCGGAGTAGTTTCAACGCGTCTTGAAAGACTTTAGTCAATGTTAAAACTAGAAACTGATTTAAGCGAGTACTCGAGGCGTAAGTTAATTTCAGCGTGCGCAGTCTTGCCGGCTCGGGAATAATGGCCGCCCGTAAATCCCGGCAGACAAAACTGACTCACCTGCACTCATTATATTTACGCCGCAATAATAAAACTTTCCAACTCGCTGTGAATATTGAATTCGTTGCGGCGAGGAGAGGCGGTCGCCTTACTTATTGCCGTCAGTTATGCAATATGCTCCGTAGGTTTTAATAAAGGCTCGACCGACGGGGCATTTCGAAAAGTTTTCGTTTCGCGAAGGCGGACGCTATTGCGCCGACAATGAGCCGCGCTAAGCCCCCGTCGAGTTGAGTTGAAGCGTTTTCGTTTGACTAATAGCTGCATGTAAAATTTTTGTGCTTTTATTCGCACATGGTGGAGGGATCTAAGCCCATACTGAAATCTGCCGGCTTTGCTGATGGGGTTTAAGTTGTCATTTTCTGCCTGGTCATAACGTGAACAGTTTTTGGTAAAACTTGTTTTATTTACCTACGCGATGAAAAATATTGCAAACCACATCATTATACCAAAGAATATTGGGTATATCTTTAAAATCGACACCGAAAACAAGAACAATGTAAACGTGCCTTTTTTAAAAACAGCGTCAATCAACTTCACTCACTGTATTTCAACAAGCTAAATACTGCTATAGTTTCGGTATCAAATATTCCTAACTAACGTAGACACACAAATGAAGCAGAAATAATCCCGTTCGCGAAAGTTATAAAGCGTGGCTTCGCGTTCTCGCCAGACAAATGGGATATCAAGGTGCGTCGAGCAAATGCAGGTAACATGATCCTGTGCCTGCATAACAAACTTATTAAAGATTCCTGAATCAAGATGGAATTTCGTGATTTTTAATGTTAAAAGATTTTAATACGCAATTCTCAAAAAAGCTGACCAATTATTTTTGGGCTAAAAATAGAACCTTTTGAGACACCTTCTTAAAAAAAAAAACGGAATTATCACGCGCCTAATTTCTGTCTAGCATTCTTATCTTGGGCTGTCTATTATTTGCAGATGTTTAAACACCAGCCTTTTACAAATTATAATTAGGCTTAAATACTAAATCACTACTATACTAGTGTATCGAAAGCCTGACACCGTACACAACACATGCCATTAGAGCCACACCTTTTCCTTTTACAACAAAATGATAAAGCGTTAACTTTAGTAACAGCAGGAAGCAATGATGCGGATGCATTATCGTGTACACCTGCAGGCGGATATTGCATTAGATGCAGCCACCAACACCGCTCGCGGTACACTCAAAGCTCTTCTTGTTATTCACACACGGATTGGTTGTGCAGACGGGCGGTTGAATAATTGAATATTCCTTTTAAGATAAGGATTTTCGTAAGATGTTAATGCAAGTGAACAATTTACAATTTATTTTTTTTCATCAGAAATTTAGCTGGTGGTATCTCTTAATTTTTTTTTTAAATTTTTTCTAATCAAGGAAATATTGCAACAGCAATATCACAAAAATCTTACTGTAAAAGAATGCAAGAACTTAGTTGCTATATCACTTAACACAGCACTGTTAAAAGGCCACCAACAAACAAAACCGCTTACAAACGCTCGTCTAGCCTCACACAAAGAGATAGCCTATTTGCTTACGGGCGTGTAAGCACACAGGCGCGTAGGTGCATCGGATTCCATGACGATGCCTTCAAAAGTTCCGCGTTCGACGCCGGGCCGCGGAAGCAGCATCGCAGCCAGGAAATTGAAGTCACCTCTCGCATTCAGTATACGAACAATGCTTTGTGAAAGAACATCTAATTTATCTGCGAGTTGTTTTGAGGAATCGCTCCGTTTAAATTGAATATCGATTTGTTGAACAATATTGTATTGTCTTAGTGGAACCGTTGGTCTTTATTTGCGATCGAGTGTTTATAATTACACGTCAGTTTCATTTGTTTGGTTTGAAAAAGACACGTTTGTTAAAAAAAACATTTACTTGAGAAGTGACTAAGCAAATGATACGTGTTCGTTACAACGAGGGATTAGTTTTATGAACTGTTTACCAATTACTGGCGATAGTTTTAGAATGATCTTATCTACTAAGTACTTGAGCGTCTTCCAACACTAAATTTTAAAACACGTCTAGACTGATACCACTCACGCTATACATCTGATATATACAGGAGGAATAATATGAAAGACCGCAAGCTCAGGTGGAGCTCCACCACGCACGCCACCCATTGTAAATATTAGTTCGCGAAACTCATCAATTCTGCGTTCAAACTTAATAAAATACTTGGCGCTTAATTGAAAATGAATACTGCTGGCGTCGATGCGATCGATAAAATATTCCGCAGCCTTAATCCGCGATAATGAAGCGGGCTCGAAGGGTTGCTTCAAGGGGCCCACTAATAAATGTTGCGTTCCAAATTTAAAATCAAAGTGCGGAATAAATTTTGATTAAGCGATTAGCCGGGGCAGCGGAGGAGGTGTTTGCTTTTCTTCAGAGCTCTATTAGTGATGGTACGGTGGTGGTGACGGGCGATATGGGAACCGGGTTGACAGCGGCGGAATTAAGAGGAGAGAAAAATGTCTGTATAGTGATTGTGTTATTATTAATAGAGGGAACAGATAAAAATATAGATTCACAATCACACGATGGACTTCACTTCTTATTGTTGCAGACATAAGGTTCAACATACTAATATGGGTTTTAGCAGTCTCTACAACAATCAAATTAAGCACAAATTAATATTTGCACTACCAGTACGTACACCACTTCCAATTTACAAGATACATAACAATTCTATGGCTATCGAAAGTTTTAGGAACCTATTGTCGGCGTCCGCTTGCCAACTTAGTTCACTCCAATTAGCCAGGTATGCGTCCTTCATGGTGTTATTGTTTCATATCGGCTTTTACACTTTCGGTATAGGTCTGGGCTTCCTATGGTACTTCAATCTTGTTTCTCGATCACGGTCTGGTATTCAATATTTCTGATTGATTTATGGGTTGGTAATTTTTTTCCAGAAACGAGTTGCCTTTGCCTATGGAAACATGCAACACTGAGAAAAAGGCAGATCTTATAGAAATTTGAAGAATCTCATGTGCTTGTAATTTTGCCGGTAACCATAAACCAACATTTATATTTCACAGCAGAAATAACAATGGTGGTGGTACTAACCCAGACGCGATTATTTTATAAAGAGCGCTACTGCTTTCAAAATAATATCCTACATGCTTTAAATTAGAAACACACTATCTTCAACTCATTGCATTTCCATACATTCATACAGTTAATAAAATACACTAGCAGCGAACCAGCGAACCTCACAAACTCCGTATTCCGGTGCATCAGGACCGAATGCATACGACGCCACATTTGATAAACGCTGCGATAATGTACCGTTGAAATTCATTATAATTTTATTCATGCACTGACTTGGTTTATTAGCCCGTCTCAAGGTGAATGTTACTGCTGAGATCTACAATGTAATATGAATGTCTGGAGGTAATTAGTGTGGTTGCGAATTTTAAATCATGTGCTTTTATGAAGATTTGATGGTAGACAATGTTTTAGAGTAAAAGGAGCTAGATAGTTTAGAGGTCGTGGTAAAAATAACTTTAATGCTCGAAGAAAAGGATTTATGAAATTATAAAGCCAAAAAAATAAAGAAAATCTTAAGCTATCTCATTTTGCAGAAAGCTCAACGCCGCAGTCAGCCGGGGCACTCATCATAACAGATGAAGACAAACCCTTGTCAAATTGAAACGGACATAGGATTCTGAGCAATAAGTGAGCGATTAAGAAGAAAAAAGACTGCAGAAAGTTAAAAGTTGAAGATAGCAAGAAGATTATAGCTGTCTCTTATAGACACCTATCGATCAGTTCGGCCTAGAACTAAAGGCCCAAGACAGAAAACTCTTTTCTTCAGACTATGAAAGACTTGACGTAAAACTAGGAAAATGATGCATTTCCTCAGAACCTACCAACAGTTATTATAACAATAATCAGCAACATGAGAGTCGTCGAGCCGGGACTGCGGGACTGACGTGCCCTCAGCACTAAAACCCCGAGTCATACGGTTAATTACCGGATGAGCAGCCCTCCGGTGATTTACGAGCTAAGAAGCCGAATGTGTACTGTGATATGTTGTATTAAATTATTGCTGGCTGAAATGCAGTTGGTGGTGAGAAATGGTTACATATTAAAAAAAAAACAAATTCAAATAAGTAAGCTTCTATTTACTCTGTCTAGTCTATTACTCTGCATGTCTTCATAAAAAAATAAAAACTATTCTTTGATGCTGCTAGAATCCCGGATAATCCCCGGATAATAGACAAGTATGAAAGAATACGATAAACTGGACCGACCCCAAATAGATTGGTATCCTAAAGCCAGGAGAGTGATGATCTTGTTCATGATAGAAAGCACGGTCAACAGGAAGACAGCCCGCCAATGAGAACGTAGGTGGTCACCGCAGTTTGTAGATACGCTACGTTAACAAATTCAACCTTGTCTAGGAAAAACGAGTTTGTTTGTGGATCACCTCAGTGAATTGAAAATATTCATTTCTTCACCTACCAAAGCAAATATCACAAGAAACTAACAAACCCACTCTATTCGTCTTATCAAACAAACCCATCAAACTAAGCACCAACTTTGAATACTTAACACAAACACACGAGTACATTTTGTTTCCCTAGTTAGCAACGTACGAAGGCAGTGTTGATTTTAAAATGCAGTCTCATTACTCGCATGTAAGTTAGTGTTACCAGACTATATTAGCTGGAGGCAACTTGCGAGAAACGAATTCTTAAACCGTGTACGGTTTTACGGTGGGACAGAGTGGCAAGCAGTTTGGGGAACAATTTTAATGGGAAATATATATAGTGAGAAGTCTAGTGATAAAGTGGAGGTTCTATACACGCGCTTCTGTTTGTGATTAGAGGTCCTATAAAAGCGTATACAGTAGTTGTGTTTTAGCCTGAAAATAGCGGTCAATGACTCCCCTACATTTATTAAAGTTCTTCTTTAAAAGTAAAAATTAAGCCCGTTCAAGTCTTGAATATATAGTGATCTTCAACATTTTTATTAATGACAAACGATATATGGTTCATTGTTTTGGTTCGTATACGAAGAGATATTAGGGAAAGGGCAATGGCCGCTATTGACAAGCTAAAACGCAACTACTATAGTAACTTCTATGTATGTGCAATAAAATTATTTCATCTCATCTTAAAATCCAATTTTAGACTTACGTGACAGGTGTGGCAAGTGCATACTTCGACACCTGCCAAGTAAGTTTTTGACACAATTATAAGTTAGGTACAAATTACGAGAACATCTGAATCTGATTTCCAGCAAAGATTATGTAATCACCAAGCACCAGCGGAAAAAAAGAGTCGTTTAAAATGTAAATCGATGAAGTGCCAAAAACGAACACCAAGAATTTGAACTATACTGGACGAAAAAGATCCCACTCCTTCAACTCCGTGTGTATCTCACTTCACTCAGGGGTACTACACCTTGTCTAATAAGTGCCCGCACTCACGTTAATGAGTTTACTGCATCCTTAGCTTGGAGTTTTTAAAAGTGCACCACAGTGGCGCCCAACCTTTTGCCTTGGTGTCGGCAATTAATGGCTTGCTTCCGTGCTTCTTGGCTGATTTTCAACTTAAACAGAAAATATTTTAATTGGTTTTTCATACTTCAATGAGTTTGTTGTGTTAACTTTGGTTAGAACGTTTGAGAGCTGTAAGATTGGTTGTAAGGAATAAATATTTGTGTTTCTTGGATCTGCTTTGACAAAGTTTGTGATACACCCTTTTCGGGTTTAATCCTATAGATTATGTTATGTGATCCTACCGATTATGAAATCGGAGTGGTCCCTATGATTGAATTTAAAGAATCAATTTTCAATTCGTTTTCAATAGAAAAAAAAATAAAATTGTTTAAGAAAATGAAAATTATATTGTGTATTAAAAAAAAAAAAAACTAAACGCGAAACCATCTCCCATTGCCAACGACCACCACTCTCAATAACACTTTACAACAAAAACAAAACATTCTTCATTCAACCCGCCACTGCTACCGGGGTGAAGTAACAACGTTAGCCGGTCCATTTCTCAATTTTACCCCGAACAACCCCTTTCTTCTTACGTGGACGCTACGGGTACAACGGGGTACGGGTGCAACCCTCCGAAGCCCGCAGCGTTTCGCACAGGCCGCGGCATGCGCGTTATTTTATTGCTTTCCGAAGTATTTCTTGGTTTTAAATGTTGAAAATTTTATGTATGTTCATTTTTGTTTTTAGGGTTTCTTATTGATTGATTAAGTACTTGGTGTTAAAATTTAATTTCTGAAGTAGTTCTTTGTGAACTTCATGAAAATAGGTAGGTTATTTTATTTGGTTCATGTTAACTTCCGAAGTACTCCAAGCAGGTATTCTCTGAATTCGAAGTTGTACAAGTTAAACATCAAAGTATTTTGCAGAAATATTTTAGAAAAAACATTAGTAGGAAACAAATAAAAGTATAACACTGAAAATACTGCCAGCAAATAAAATGCATTAAATTGAAAATTCAACCTCTTAAAATCGCCAGCTCCCACATCCGTCCGCTGAAACTCGGCATGCCTTCATTGTGGTCGCATCCGCCTCCTCGCGGCATTATATTAAATTTTATTATCGCCCTGGACTAAGTAATGGGAATATCGTGTAAGGAGCGGCCGTCCGCAGCCCCAGGGCGACACAGGGGGTGAAACGCGGGTGACGGGGGGGTTGGTGATTAAAATTTCGACTACCGTTGATGACACGCCAGTACTGCGAGGAAGGATTAATGCCAGCTTTATGAGTAGATTACATTACTTGGCAGTGCGACGGCATTGTAAGTGTTGAGATTTCATTTGTTTCATCACGATGACATCCTGTTTGTGTAGTTTGCATGTTAGGGTTAGATTGTTTACGGGTGAAAGTTGAAAGGTTGAAATTTTTTTCTCTTTTTGACTGTTTGATGTTACAATGCCATTTTATGATAACGACCCGTGCCACTCGAAGTTCTCAAACTATCATATATTTTGCGTTAAAGCTTTTAGCCACAGCAGCAATATAAAACCTTTGTCAACAACTACAATGACCCCAAGACTTTATAAGTTATATTGTTCCTAGATATCTCCCACTGACCGCAGTCTCATTAAATTAATAACCCCACAAAAAATAACCAATAAAATCAACATTATCAACAAAAACACTCAAATATATCGCTACTTAAGGACATTATCGAGAAAAAAAACTATTCCATATTTCGAATTACGACTAAAAAGGCGAAGTTTCGACTATAAAAACGTCTAAGAGGGTCTGTAAGAGAGATAGAACAACAAACAAAGGTATTAGATGTCCAGACAAAGTTCTCTCATAAGCTATCAGCGTGGTTCAATTGTTTATCAATTGCCTACAGAGACAGAGATATAATTTTTATTGGAGGCGACAGGTTGTTAAAAATAGTTTTTTTTTATCGCAGTATATCCTGAAATTATGTTAAAAAACAATTAATAGTTGCCCAATGGCCACATCTAGAGAACAAAACAGATAGGGTCAATTTCCAGGATTATGCAGCTGAGAAGTATGGAAGAAGAAGACTTGCTGCGCCGACCCCGAAATAAATTGGGATCAGGACAGGAGAATTATGATGTAGCTGCTGAAAGATTTATCTTCTCGTGCCTCGGTGTAATTTAGAGAAGACGTATGTGAAATATTCAGCAACCTTAAACCACAAAATTATAAAACTTCTACTAAATTATTACCTAAATATGATTTATAAGATACCTCGATTCATCTAAATTTCTTTCCTGTACCAATTCGGAGTCACTTCTTAATTATTTCCCAATAAATCGTGAACGCACCGACTGAGCTGATCTCTGGAGTGTGAACGTTTATTTAAGGGCTGCTATATTTTTTCCACCCTCCCCGGTTCACTTCGTTATATTTATTAAAACATCGCCCGAGATTACAAAGAACACGATATTTTTTACACTGTAAGATGTGAAAACCAATTAAAGAGATAAAAAGGGAATCTAGAGAGGTGCCTGCATTAATTTCTTTTTTGCGGGGATTATTTTAAAATTGCATTATATTCTTGTTAAGACGCCGGCCGCCTCCCGGTTAATGATAGTAGTACCCCTTCCTTTTTAATTGCCCCGGGCTATTGCGAAATGAGTAATCTAAAGGTGCTCGGCCGGTACTCGCGATAAAACTTTGGAGACTTTGTGAATGGTAGACGGCTAGATAAGTGGAGCTAGGACCAGCCAGGAGTTTTAGTTGTAGGATTAAATTGTACAAGTTAAGCTCATTGAGTGAATTTAGCAGTCTTACAAGAGACATAAATAGTCTTCTTTAATTTCCAAAGACTAAAATAGAAACCGAAGTAGACAATACTCCGAACCATAACTAATGAAAAATTAGTGTCAGTAATAAAAATATATTTAGTAAAGGAGTGTCTATGTCGTGGGTTTACAGGAGGACGTCACGAAACTACTCGGAACTCGTAATAAAGATATAATAATTTCCCACGGAGATATAAATTGTGCGTCGATACCAATGTCTATGGTACATAATTCTGACACGGACCGCTCAATTCGGGGGCGAACTTCTAAAGTGTTCGCTAGAAGTGGTCACGATTATAACTGGGGCCACGATAATCTTGCATTACAGTGTTGCAAAACAACCCCTAAATCTATTGAGTTAAGATAAAAATCAAATGCAAAGTTAGGGTTGTCAAAGCTGGTTGCGATTACGACACTGCCAACTTTTTAATACAACCAAGACCATTCAAAACCAGCCTTATTTTGAAGCTACTAAGGTTGATTGAACCTGCTTTAGTAAGTTGGTGGTGGTTTATTAGTCATCGATGGTGGTGCGATAGGCCCGTGCCAGGCGCGGGCGGCGCGCACGCATGCTGTCAACACTACCTAATGAACGGCAGTTACACAACGCACGTGAGCCTAAATGTCGCTATGCTTCCTGCAGTAATTTTATTGTAATTTGTGCGTATTTATCATGTGAAGAGAATTTATGGCTTTATTATTGTTTAGAAAAGTATGATTTGAATAGATTTTGGATGATTGTTTTTTTGGAGCCATCGAAAAGATGAAACTATAACACAAACTGCTATGCAATGCTAAGGCCGCGATGGCTGTAACACAGGAAACTGTAAAAGGTAGGTTGAATACCTGCGCGGAAACAGTGTAGTTTTAATTCCAAGAGAGTGACTTGGAACGAGAATCAAACATATAAAGATAATCTAGAAATTTACTACCTAACATTATGTTGTCCGAAATAAATAATTTATTTATTGTTTATTTATTTATAACATTAGTAACAATGTCCTCTACCAACAAACAAGGCACATAAAAAACAATTCCATTACGATTAAATTAAAAACAACTAAATTTCCCGTTCACCTGACAGATGTCACGTGATACAAAAATTAAGGCTGTGCGCCACAAAGAGAGCGGAGCGAGGAATGCTAATTACCGTTGATATTTATACGACTGCAACCTCGGTGGTTCCGTGTCACCGCGGGGACGACGGCGAAATAAATAGCGAGATTGTACTGCAGTTTATGTTGAAGGATTTTATGCTAAACGAGCTTTTTTAGTAGAAATGCTTATGTAAAGCCTATAGGAAATATAAATACAATAATAAATTCAATTGCAAGGAAATGTATCAAATATATGTCATCAAAATTGAGTAAAAATTATCGGATGGCTGACGTCCACCACTATCTCGGATTTAAAAACAGAAGAAAATCTTAATCCTGTAATCCTGGTTGCTTCCTATCAGCGATTTTCAAAATTACTTAGTGTTATGGAAGATCCAATACAATATTCCAAGAGGTATTATTAAAGACCTAAAATGCAAATTGCGGTCTGTTATCTGGGAAAAACATATAAGATGCCATAAAGATTTTTTCTTAATTCTTCTTCCTAAAAAATATGTCATGGCTTTTTCAATGTCTTTTACTCGCTGTGGCCAGACCGGCAGGAGTATTTTGAAAGACCTAACATTTGTGACTTATTCAATTATTTTTTAGGACCTAAATCCTAAAATAAAATTATAGAACTTTGGTTTACGTTCGATTTTCTCCACGCAACGGTGTAGTGTCCTCTGAATACAGGGCTAAAAGAAAATCTTCAAAAATTTAAATGGCTACCTACCTATAGCATAAAAAGGTCCAAGAAGGTATTGTTTGGAGAAAGTATTTTAACATTTGATTAATTTAATGAATCCCTGAACACGATACTTATTTATTTGTGTGGAAATATAAAATTCAACATAAGAAATAACGGCGGTTGATAATAAGACAGAGGTTCTATTTCAACAATCTTAACTGCAATACTATACAACATGCAACACTGCTGCAGCTACGTTGGCGCAGGGGCTTGAATTTCTGATACACCATGATTAGCCTTCGTAATATTAACTAACTTCTTGTACTAGGACGCTACCAGCATAGCATCTTAGTAATTATATATTTTTTAATCATCTTAAAGTTTATGGAAATATGATCTTTATCTGCCTAGTTTTTTAACTGCTTGATAAATATACCGGTACCTAGTATCTCCAAGTCATCCTCAATCCACAGATCTTCAGCCAAAGTACGTACCTGAAACAAAGTAAAAAACATATTGTTAGTATTAATAGTAAACATGGCAATGTAGCACTGTAAAGTTTAGTTACACCAACGAGTCCACATATAATTTCCACTTAGGTCCTACATAATTACCATTTTATACAAAAAAAAAACAAATTGCTGTCAGTTAGGTCTTCCAAAATACTCCAGTTGTTACTGGCCACGAGGAGTGAAAAACACAATAGAACCATTAAATATTTTAAGAAGATAAACAAAAAAAACGGTTTTTTTACAGATAATGGACAGCATTTTTAGTTCATACCTTTAAGGTCTTACTTAAATAATTCCTCCTCTTAGAATATTTTGATGGGTTCACAACATTTCACTTGGACAAGTCGGTTTTCATTGCTTATCTATTAGAATCCAAGTAAAGATTGGTTAGCCTCAATTATATGACATACTCTGTATATTTTTAGCAACTTCTTTTCGATACACCCGTTGCTTCAATAATTATCGACCAAACTTAAAAA
Source organism: Noctua janthina (assembly GCA_963576755.1). Lineage (NCBI taxonomy): Eukaryota > Metazoa > Arthropoda > Insecta > Lepidoptera > Noctuidae > Noctua > Noctua janthina. The sequence goes on from OY755058.1 coordinate 5,822,613, forward strand.
TCAACAAAACCTCTATGTCGAACAACGCTTCACGGCATAAATTCCATTACAAAGTTAGTACAACATCGAGTAATTTTATAATCAAAGCGTGCAAAACCGACATCGTAAAGCTTTCAGGATGCTGGCAATCCCTTAAATAACAAAATAGAATTTCCGAGAGATGTGAGCTGGGAGGCGTGGCCACCGGAAGTGGGCTGCGTTTGGACGCCCGGAACCTTGCGATCGCCACATCCGCGCCAGCCAAGGAATAAGTAATGCACTTATTATATTGTTATTGTGTGGTATTGATGGGGTTCATTTGTTGAAAATGTGTCTTTGGACAGCTTTTCACTTGTTGCTAGATATTGAAAAAAAAATGCTATTTATGAATCTTAATTATTTTTGGACCTAACTGGTTCTAGTTAACGGCGGCTTCGCTCACGTGGGAATCGGAAATTTACCAACGGGGACGGACTACCGGATTTAAAAGTATGCTATTTCCTAACCCTGGTCTGTTCGGCAACTGTAAGCCAAACATGAAAATCCGTTTAGAAGTTAAGGCATGACAAACAAACTCATTTTCACATTTATTATCTACCTTAGGATTTATTATTAAATGCTTATTTACAATAATGGCATGTTCATATTTTTTATTTTAAACTATTAAAATGTTTGGTCTAACCATCAAAATACCTGTTGAACAGACAAATTCAACTCACAAAAATGTCTACTATCAATCACAACTAATTTACAATATTATTTTTTCCTAAATAATCGCCACCAACCACTAGCAAGGGGAAGCTCGAGCCATCCCGCACCATCCTGCGCCAGGCACGGCCACTGCGCCACCCCACGCTAATTGATTCACCAGATAACACAAGAATGTCACTCGATGAACGCGATCCATGTTTACACCGCGACCTCTGTTGTTCAATGCGTTGCGTGCTTTGCGATGACGAGTGCATTCTGCCTGTGATGAAAGATAATGGTGATTTGAAGGCTAAGATTGCAGTTATCAATATATATAGTTACGCTAGACGGGTCACGATATTCCGAGAAGGTGGTGGGATGCCCTTGGATGGCTTCCTCGTATATTGGCAAGAACAAGCACACCATCGGGAGACATGGAAGGAATGGGGTGAGGCCTTTGCCCAGGAGTGGGACAATATAGGCTGATTTAAAAACTAATAGTTATGATAAATAGCGTGTACAACATGGCTACCAGCCACAAAAACAGCAAGGACATTTTTTTAAATGCTAAATTGTTTGCGTTTGGCCGCAACTTGCCTGATGTGAAGCGAGATGACGCGGCCTAGGGTGGATCAGGCCTACCTAGACGAAACTATGAACGTGATATACGGCAGAAATCAAACAACGTGGTAATTATGTCGTATGGCCGCCTCACTTTAGAGACAAGGCATTTTTATACAGATTTTCTGTTGCCATCTCGATATTTCAAATTTTGACGTACAGTCAATAAGCTTGATACACCAGAAAATGTTATAATTTCCAAAACAAGCTAGAAAAAAACTCAATCAATAAATAGAATGATTATTCTATCTACCAAAACGATCATAAAACAAGAATCATATTTTTCAAGGGATTCGGAATCCCATTACACCGTTACAAGAACCATCGATGTACCAGGAGAGCATAAAACAATGCCCCTAGTAATTTACGAGTTCGACTTGCCTCGGACCTCTCTTTACGAGGAGGTAGGTACATCTCCTGTTGATAATGCCTTGCTCTTAAAATGAGCATTAAGATTAAGGGAAATGTTATTGGGGTGTAGTAGGGAAGTGAATTTTTTATACTTTATTTTGAGGTGAAATCTGGCAGTGTTGTTTTTTGGTATTTGAATTTTTTCTTATTATTTAATAAACTATAAAAATAAATAAAATTGAAGTGTCTGTTTGTAATTTCAAAATAAAAGCTTTTTACTGAATTCATAAGAAACTATTATAGGAATAACAAAAAACCATTTTAAAAATCTTTGTATGTATGTTTGTTCCGGCTAATCTCCGAAACGGCTGGACCGATTTTGACGGGACTTTTACTGGCTGATAGCTGGTGTTATAAGGAATAACATAGAAAAAGGTTTAGGGGTCCGTGCAAACAAAAAAAAACCCATGTAATAGTTAACAAAATCCGATGCAAATATGCTAGCATTAGTTTAAGCGGTTTACTGTGACAGTTATTTTAATCTGTATTTGCCTCATCGTCGAGATCACCGTGATCTTTATTTTCTTCAATATAAGGTTGCTTTTTGGTGCTTGGGTTGCTGCCACTGACATTGTCTATCAAAATCATAGTGATCTTTATTTTCGTTACTAAAATATCACTTTTGGCTTGCTGCTGTCAGAGGCAAGTTTGGCCATTTTTCTAGCTATTTGAGATCAAGTTTTGTAAAATAACTTTAGAATTTCTCAATGAAAATCTATACAGTAGTTTGTATTAATTTTTTTCAAATAAAAAAAAAAACAAATCTGACATACCGCACACTCTTAAACTGTTCCACAATTCAAAAAACAATTGAAAAATGATATTTCAATTTCTCCATAGGCGTTGGAAATATAAATTAAAATTAGGATGGGCGGCCTGCTCCGCAATAAAACGCAGCTGCGCTCCAATCAGATGACGATCTTGATAAACGAGCACCGTGAGATTGCACTCTCGCCTAAACCTGGATGAAAGTGGAAACCTATTCCGAGAAAAGTTGTTTTTGCATATTTTTGTTTGCAGGAGTAGATTGCGATGAAAGTAAAGAGAGAATGAGATGTTAAATCTATACTTATATTATTATAATTATAATAAAATTATAAAGCTGAAGAGTTTGTTTGTTTGGTTGAACGCGCTAATCTCAGGAACTACTGGTTCGAATTCAAAAATTCTTTTAGTATTGGATACTCCATTTATTGAGGAAGGATATATGCTATATAACATCACGATACGACTAATAGGAGTCGAGCAAAAGGAAAACAAGAGGCTGGTGAAACCGCGGGGCTCAGCTAGTAAATCATAATTATCTTAAACTGCAAGCTCCTTGTTACTATACCGACTTTAATCAACATAATTATCCTTCTCAATGTAGTCTTTTCCTCCACTACATTCAGGAGAACTGTTACAATGAAGTTTGATTCGGCACCGTTAGCTCTGTCAATAAATCGGCTGACCTCGAGAGTTACAATAACGTTTCAGTCAATACTGTATTCGAACTAAGTACATATTTTCTTGAAGTGCTTTAAAAGCCCAATGAAGTCCTATGATAAAAGCATTTCAGTCCATTTGACTAAAAACTTTACCAAGTTCACAAGATAACAAGATTGCTGAGTCATCGGCCTTTCAGCGTCAGATATTTTGTGCTCGAAAACTAAAGCTAATCCCGTGGACACTATTACTTATTTAACGGATTCTAATTTAACGTACACTGTAGCAATCTAGGACCCCGTCGCAACCTACAAAATGACGACAGCACATAAAAAATACACGGCAATGACAGAATAGAAATAATTACTTCGTATCCCGGGCAAGGCAGCCGTTCAACTGAAAACGTGCGCTGAAAAATATATCCATCCCATTTTATCGTATGGAAGTTTCAGTGTGCGAGAAAGGGACAGTACCACGTTGCCTAAATAAAACATAACGGCTGAGAACACGAGCCATATTGCCTCGGTGGAAAAGTTTTAAAAAGTTTTCTTTGCGGACCCATTACAAGTACGTCGACTTTGTATGTGTGGGTTCGCTCGATACAAGCGGTCGATGGTCCTGTGATATGTTAGAAGACACGCTTGTGAAGAATATTGTGTTATACATGAGGATTTGTTGAACAAAATCAAAAACTTTTACACCAAAATTTACACGGGGGTTGAGTGGAAGAGGAAATTCTGGGAAAGCCTTTAATTATTATTTTATCCTTCAATGTTTATATAGCTTGTTTAGATTAGGAACAAAGGCTGTTGAGGTCACATAAGTACCTTCCACCTACCTACCTAGCACCACCTCCCTACTCGATAAGAAGAAAATACAAACTTCTGCCATAGACAATCGAACAAACTATCAATTCATAGAAGGAGGTAATAAACATTGAAGACCAAAGTCTAAATTCACGCTGATTAAATTTCTCCATATTCATAAGACCTAAATCGTCGCATGCATTATTAAGATAATACATGCTAACGTATTTTCATTTTAAATTTTAATCCATTGAAAACGTGACCTCCAACAGAAGTGTATGTGTGTGAGTGGCCCTGGTTCACGCACACAACCAAACAGCTGTGTACACAACGAAAGTAGGTTTATTTCCATGAAAAAGTTTTGAAAATCGATGGCTTTAGCTCCTACGCTCGGAAACTTTTGCGCCATATAACCATAAATACAGTGTACGCCCGTGTTTTGCTCGCTGTAGACATCGACCTACTGGTATTTTCTTCTAATAATTTGCAAAATACTGTATTATGAACATTTTTGTATAAGAATGTTACATTTTACGTATTACAACATTTTTTCCTCACGTTTTTTGATAGTCACGCGGACGTCAACTTGGCAGGTGTGGTGGAACACGTTTTTTGTTTGGTGTTGCGTTATGTTGCCGAGATTACGTTATCACTGGGAGGAAACAAAAGTTAGAAAGTCCCTTTTGGTCGGTTTTGCAATTCTTTAGAAAATGATTGTGTAATTATTACAAAAGTGCTGAAATTTCAAAAACGTGTGGTTTACTCGTGATGTTGTTGTGAAGCCATAGGTTTTACAGGCGAAATGTGCTTTGTTCGAAGTTAGTGTTCAAGGTTGTTGTGCACACCTGTGTTGTTGGGATACAAACAGAATTTCACCATATTATTATATTTTTCGGATGTAGATATCAATAAAAAATGAATCGAAATGTTTTTCAATAATTAAGGTTAGGTTATTTATACCATAAAACACCCCAAAGATTTAAACAGAGGGTTATAAATATCCTAAGAATTAATACCCCAAAGGATAACCGTACGGCGCAAGACGCATTGTTGCGGGAAGCACCATCTTGAAAATATCGCTTTGATATATTATTGTTTATAAATAATGACTGTTATACCCTCTTAATTTAATTGTGGCGTATCCCTAAAGCTTATTAACCGTCCGGTTAATATTTCCTTATTGGGTTGTAATTAATTTTGTTAGGCAGGTGCTATGCCCGAAGCAGGCCGGGGCTCCGGGGCTCCGGGGCTCCGGGCACCTTAAACGGCTATTATCTACCGCATTATTTTGTCGTGGCCAATTTGTTTGAAGCCTTTGACGGTTGTAACGAACAGTTAATTAAGTTCGATGAGATGCTCGATTGTTTAAGAAAGGATTTTGTTTATAAGAAAATGATTAAAGGTTCGTTGAAGTGGATTGTTAGATTGGAGATTGTGTGACGGCGTTCTATGGTGTTTTGTTTGTTTTATGTGAACTCAAAGACTCTTTCGTGGCTGATAAGAGTTCTGCATCGAAAATCTACTTACAGTTCATTGATGGATTTGTATACTATTTCATCACTCTAAACTTTACAGAGTCTTTCAAGGCGTCTGATATAACCAGAAGATCTTGCAAGCGTGGTGCAAAGGTGACGTGAATACGTCGATATTTGAATCGAAAATACAATTATCCTAAAAAATTTTAGGTAAATTGTTTGCCACAGGCACGATCAGTATCATCCATAAACATGAATATGTTCTTAAAATTATGAAAATATTAAGTGTGAATCGAGTACGTTTAATTTTAAAATTGACGTATTTACTTTACGTTTCACCGCGCGCTCGTACTGCATCAGAAGGGCAAAAGAATTGAACAGCAAAGTTTCCTACAAAAAAATAACAAACAAAGCCGACACTGTCACATCACGACACCGCCAGCCAATTACCAATTACACTCCGCACAATTACAAACTATGACCCAGCAGCCAGACAGAAGTCCAAGTTGTGTCCAAGGTCAAATTAGCGCCATGACCCCCAACTGCACCCCCAGTCCGCTGGTCCAAGTAGTTTACGAACAACTGCCATAACTCCGCAGGTTCTGAAACTGGGTGACGGACTAAGCGGCTCGGCCGTTGACTCCGAGAAAAAGTTCCCTTTAAATATCCACAAGTTTAGTTTAGCAACTCAAATTTAGTTTGGTAACAAACAGAACAAACAACAAGTCGCAACAAATCCGGCGAAGTTGCGCGCGAGTCGGTTCAAGTTCAGCTCGGAGTGAACTCGTGTGATGCGCGGGGTTGGGTGTGTGTTGGATGTGTGTGTGTCAATGGAAGGGTAAAAAAGTTTTGAAATTTAGAAAAACTTCCTGAATTTAATTTATTTTTTTATTCTTAACATACGTTATGAAATATTATGCAATTTTAAATAGAGCTATTTTGACAATGCTTTTACGTTATACCGTTTTTTTTAATCTTATTCAAGTTTTAAACGCACTGATTAAATTATACACAAAGTTTATGATTATGAATCGAAATCTATCGTTTTTCATACTTAGCACTGCTAAAATAGTTGCAACATAAAGGAAACGACACCATAACTATGCAGTAAAAACTGCATATACCAATGGATAAAGCATTTATATTACATACTTCGAATACGTACATTTACATAGTTTCTTTGCTACGCTCAACAGAGGCTATCCGGGTCGTAGCCACGGAGCTACGAGCTACGGCTACGGCGTAGGCGGTGCCAAAAGCTAGCCGCTACTTTGCTACGCCGGGGTGTGAGGCATCGTATCGATTGCCTCCCCTGTACCCTTAGCATGACCTAACTAATTTTATGACATTTTAGGATAATGTGTATTGGTACATTGCGTTTCAAAGAATTATACGGGTAAACAAAAATAATGTCGCTAAAAATCATTACGAAAATAATAATTATTCGTTTGGGCGATAAAACCATTAGAATGAACTTGAATAAGTAATTACTGTTGACGCAGTAATTTTTTACATGACTGAAATAAAAAAAACATCGACACTTAATAAAAATCGTGTCCGCAATTACGTAACTGCGCATGTCAAGGCTCCAACCGGCCGCATCCTTGCGTCGGAGACAAAGTCCTGTACAGGACTGGCGCGTCGCCGTTGCGGTGCGCATACCGCGCATGCGTCCACCCTCCCCCCCGCGCGCCCCCTACCCGCAACACGGAAAACTTTTCCCCGACATAGCTATAACTACCCGCTTCACCCGTCGGCAACACTTTTTGCCCCCACCGGTGGGGAGGGAAGGCAAAAGTTTTGCCAGCCCGGTTCGGTACTCCGTACACATCGCTCTTCCACTTTTTCCTGTATATTGAAATGGAGGTGCGGAGAAAAGAGTAGAATTTAGAAGCTGTCGTACAAATTTTAATGAGGAGTGAGAAGGTGAATGGTATTCCGTGTAATGAGCACTGCGGCCTTTGTATGGACGTTTTAATATTTCAATACACGCCGAAGTTGCGACACGGAACGTACAATTTGACAAAACGCGCGTCTCATAATGAGGATGTCATTGGATGTCATGTGTCACATTATAATAGGTAATTTACGAAGTAACAATTTCTGACACAAATTGACGAAAGTTGTGGTGAATGATCTTGGTTGCTAAGTTATGTATGAGCTTACCTCAGATAATTGCAGCTGACCGCGGTCACCTAATTAACGCTGATCACAATTAGGCGAGCCACCACTTCATCACGGCTATTCGATAACAAGGATCCTGAGTGAATGATTAATAGCTGGAACCGCGGTTTGTTTGCATTTGGACGGTCCGCGTCCGTCGGCGAGAGTAACTAACTTATGAATAATATGCCGCATAAGTTGAGCGTGACTTAAGGATGAATCGATTTTCTTGAGCCGTCGCCACACGGCTGCTATCTCACCATCTCGATTAATTGCATGGGTTATTTAAAGAGGAGCCGTCAACAGTACATATTTGAGGTCTGGGAGTACATTCATCACGGGTCGGGCTGCAACGTCTGACCCTACGTTATCTTGCAGGAGCAGTGACGCGACCCGAACCTCTTGGTGACTGATGACTTGCCTTAATTAAATTTTATGAACTATCTTTCTGTTGGACTAGTGTTCGTTAGTGCAATTAGTGAAACTCTGTTTGTATGTTGATGTTATCTAAGTAAATTTCTCAAGGTTTATTTACTAACCCCTATAATGCAACTGCACATACGTTAACAAAGTCATCTTCAAACGACACATCTAATTTTACAACAGGCAACACTGTCGAAAAACTTTTCACAATACACAACGCCAGTAATGGAACGACAGTCCTAATTCATGGCAGGTTTAGTTAACGTCTAAAGCAACTTTACAATTCTAACGTAGTTGCGTATTCTGTCCACTTGAAAACCGCCGTGGAACTCCGACGTCGGCCGCATCCGAAATTCAAGGCATAAAGACAGACGTGGGCACATGTCCGACAGATGTACTCAGTTCCTGATGTGTGTGAATCAAAGACCAGGATTTGGTTCTAGAATTAGAGCGGGATATTACTGCCGGCGGGCCTTAAATAAACAACCGCTGTGAGGCCATGTTTGCACCGAGTTTTGTGTACCAAATTTAAATGGAGCTGCTGTGGACTGTGAATAATTATTATTAATAGAGTGCAGTGTGGAAATAGATTTCTCTACATCTCGCTCATGTTATCAGTAGCAAGTATTTAAGTTGGCTTGTAATTACTTGTGTAACGAACAAGTTGGGTGTAATAAAAAAACTTGTATTGAATTGTATTGATGAGTGTCTTAAAGTACCTACACAACATCATTTCGTAATGGTCTAGAAATTTGTAACGTCAACGTATATTTTTAACTTCCACATAATCGATCAATTTTATTCCGAATTTACCACCAGACTCGTACGAGCACCATTTAAAAAGTTACAACAGTTGAATTTCGAAAATAGAATACGATGTTCAAACTTTGCTTTCAACCAGTTTGAGTAAAAACCATTCGTTAAACATCGAATGGGACGCACCAATAAAATTATTTCCAATCGATGTTTTGGATTCAATTTTCTTCTAATTAAAATTTATAGGAGTTCGACTTCTGTCGACGTCAATTTTTAACGAATGGCAATAAAAGTCACGAAAGTCTAGACGATTTTACGTGTATGGTTTTCTAACTTTTACAGTAAAGTGCTATTTTTATTCCAGTCGAATAAAAAATCCAGTGGTATAAAAATTATTCGAATAAAAGGCCTGTTCATAAAAATGGATGTTTGTTTTTTCAGTGATAAATAAGTCTGTCAGACGTCAGTCATGTCCGTTCAGAGCGTTGTAAAACAAAACAAAAGAATGTAGCGACATTTAGTTCGCGACGGGGCGATAAGTCAGCCGGCGCGCGTAGCCACTCGCACAGATTTATTGGTGCAATTGACAAAGTGGCAAATGGCCCATTAGAAATTAGGAGTTCCTCGAGAAACCCGCCATGGAAAAATGTACAGCAATATTTCCCCTGTGTAAGCAAAATTGTAAGCAATAAATAATATCCGGGAGTTCTTGTGTCGCTTGAACAAAGTTAATTTGAAAAAGGTTTTTAAAGGAACTGAAAATTTATTTGTATTCTGGACTTTTTTGTGTAAATTGGTAACTTTTTAGGTTTATCTTTACGCACTAATTCGTATGGTTTCAACAAGAGATAAAAACTATAAACTTCTTTAAGGGGGACCTATCTGTTTAAAACTGCTAAAGAAAAAAAGTTCTCTTTCCTTATACAATTTTTTAGGTCCATTATCTAAAGTAAACCCACAACATTAAAAACCTTTTACACCAACATTTCGCATAAACACCGCACTTTAACCAATAAACCGAATAATCGTCCAATAAAAAATAAACAGATAATCGAATACAATAATCGTAATAATCGAATAGAGGGAACTAATTCCACGAATGTTTTCAGTCGATAGCTTACGACATGTTTATCGTCATTGAGTAATAAAAACAAGTCTAATGACTCGGGAATTCGGCTGTTCGGGGATTGTCTCTTATATCATATATGGGTCAATAAAATTTTATGTTCAGTTAAACTTTGTTAAACGCTTCGTATTTTTCTGAGGAAATTAGGAGCCATTTCTTTTCCTATACCTTTGCCTTGATCATTAGATTGGTTTTGATATATACGTTTACAGAATTCTATTCATATATTATATTTGTTTTCATGAAAACTTGCTTTAATAAAGTGAAGGTTTTTCCAATGTATTATTCACGGTAGATATAACTTCAGCAAAATTTCATTTATATGAGTACCGGGAGCTTTACGCAGAAATATTCTGTGCAACGAAATATACAATGTGAATAACAGCGAACTCATGTCGCGTTTTACTTAGTAGTGAAACTGTTACATGACGTTACAATAAAACATCATAAATGCACGAACTCCGACAAATTCGAATAACTCCATCATTCGTAGTGCAACTCGTTTATTATTTGAAATTTTCTCACCTCTAAAATACAGAGATTTTACAGCACAAGCAATGACACCTCTATTTCAAAGGAATAGGGTTCTAAATACAAACTGAGAACGGGAAATTCGTGGTTTCTTTTTTAAATTCGCATGCAAACACATCAGCGGGTGTTCAGTATAAAAAGATTATCTAGTAAGAGCGGAAACAAGTAAACAGATTATAAAAAAGACGTTCCGTTCCCGCCACGACCCCTCCGGCTGTATTCATACGGTGTTCAAAATGTCTTTGTATAAAAATATACTTTTTTGGGAATTTCGTTTTTAAGTTAGTGTTTTTGAGCTAATGTTTGTCTTGGTTTATGTGTTTGGTGATTCATTAACGTTACTGTGTGTTTATTTAGCTTACTACTTCTTTTTTTGAGAAAATTTTAGGAAAACTTTATATGAATAGGTTGCTAAACTACACTTCAGCCAACTTATCAGCGCAGGTGGGAAAACACAGAACTAAAATAAATGCAGCAGCGCTACCTTCAACGACACACTTAAATTGGTTATACTGTAGTATTTCCTAGCTGTTAAATTTTTATGACAGCCGCCTGCGCCGTGTCCGATTTTTCTAGTAATTAAGTTTAGCCAAAAGCCATACATAGAAACGCTTTTCAAGAAAACCTTTGACCTGATATCCATGGCACAATTAACAGCTATATCTTCACATCATTTAATCCAAAACAATGCCCAACAAAAAACCTCACCATCCCAGTTTTTCCCAACAACCCGGCTAGGTCCCTTGAACACAGTTTCCCCTTTAAACCTTCTTTTTGTCTCCACTATCTGTCCGGTCCCGCGGGTGCAATGCGTCGGTGTCTCGCTGTACCCCTCCCTTCGAGAACTACCCCCCACCCCAGGTACACCGCGCGGTCGTGCGTGTCGATAAAAAATAATTGCTTCCGTCACCCTGAATTACAATACAAATAGAGGTTTCTTTGAATAATTTTCTGAGGTAAGATTGGTTTATTAATATGTATTTTATTCGAGTTTTTTTGTAGCTAGATAATTTTAGTGTTAAATGTGAATAAAGAAAAATCTATACAAATAAATAAAATTGTAGCGTCTGTTTGTAATTTCAAAATATTAGCCTTTTACTGAAATGCATTCAGTAATATGTAAAACAAAAAAACTTTTTTAAATTTTTTGTTTGTCTGTCTGTTTGTTTGTTCCGGCTACTTTCCGAAACAGCTAGACTGATTTTGACGGGACTTTTACTGGCAGATAGCTGATGCTATAAGGAATAACGTTGGTTACTTTTATTTTAGAAATAAGATCAGGGTTCCGAGCAAAAATATTAAAGCCCTTGAAATTGTTAACAAAATCCGATTCAAATATCCCGGTAACATTTTTTAAAACACGCGGATGAAAGTCGCGGGGCACAGTTAGTCTTAAATATATAGGTACAGTCAGTGCCTACATATTCAGTGTCATAAGTGGTTACTTATGACCCCTGATCCCATCTTCCCTGTTTCTTCTTTGAAAGAGAGGTCAGATATTTTCCGACACTAATCGTACACTGAATACACTGCAAAATTTCCTAAAAAGACTAAGACGGTCCAAAAGAGTTCAAAATAGGCAGTACAGGACTCTGTAAAAAACTGACCAAAACAATAGGACTGTCTCCCCACTGTCTCATACTCTTATGCATAATTTCGCACAATCGTCCTCAAAATTCTCAGAATATTTAATATTTACTAAATACCTAAGCTAGCCGTTCGAAATTAACATCTTAAGGTGGAAGTTCTCAATAGTTAATCTACGTTCATTCTCGATTTGCTCCGAATGAAGGCGCTATCGACTGGCCGGCTCACAATAGATGCATTGGACCGAGTTCCAATACCCGATCTGGTTTTATATTGCATTTACTGTGCGGTTGCGCCCGGGCGATAATTTTATAGTTTATATTAAATGGAACGTTTCGAATATTATTTTTAAGCAAACATTTTAGTAATAGTGGTCAGTCAGTGCAAGTCTTAACAAAAAAAAAACAGTCTGTTTTAGTTATATTTTAACCAATGAATCGTTGTTCAATTTCTATATAAAAACTAAACTGAAAGACTTAGTAATCATAACATGTATTTATTAAATTTATCATCATCTGCCTGGCCTTTTCCTACCTATGTTGGGGTCGGCTTCCAGTCTAACCGGATGCAGCTGAATACCAGTATTTTACATGGAGCGACTACCTACCTGACCTCCACAACCTAGTTAGTACTGGGTAATACGATACCCCTTGGTAAGACTGGTTGTCAGACTTTTTGGGCCACTGACTACCTGTAATGACTGTCAAAGATCTACAGATGACAGCCAGGACCAACGGCTAAACGTGCTTTCCGATGCACGGAGGAAACCCGGTATGTAATGGACGGTCACCCATCCAGAGACCAACCTAGGCAAGCACGGCTTAACTTAAAGATCGATCCGAGCGGCTGTTATTAGTTAGCCACGAGCTTCTATGTTAAATGCACCTGTGTATTTAATGCTCCTGTATTTATTAAATTATTACATTAAAATAACGCGAAATAATCATTTTGAGATAAGATTATGTGCACACTATAATTATCATAATGTGTGTTTTAAGAAATCTGTTTTCGTAAGCTAACTAGCACAGCTGATCATTAAACCTTTAATACCAATTTAAAAAAATCTATATAATGTACTTAAAAATCCATTAACAAATTGCCAAAATAACAAAACAAAAGAGTAATCAAGATGAAACCGAAGTTTTCCAAGTAATCGTCTTAGTTTCCAACAAATAAGGCGAGAACACACGTGAGGGCTTCCATTCAACAAGTCAGGCATTGTGGGGACCATCAATCATAATCACAGGCACTTTCAGGCTCTTTCACGTCGACTAATGGTCCACGAAATGCGTTTAAAATCTGCGAGTGTGAACGCATTGGAAGGTAACCGCTCGGAAAGGCACAAAGCCGGTGTTGGATTGATCCATCATATGTCCTCACCTCAAACGATACGGTTTTGAAATGTGGCGGTTTATTTTTCCGGGTTCGAATGAATTTGTTTTTTTTTTTTTTTAATGACTTTGTTTTCAACAACTTGTTAAAGGTAGATCATTGAATTCGTGTTTTATTCGAATAGCTACTTATAGAATAATTAAAACTAAATATTTTATATAAAATAAAATAAACTAACTTACTAAATATAAAATAACTAAATAACCAACAGGATGCTGAGGCGTCTAAGTACTCCTCCACATCGCTGCGTATGCGTGTTAGAAGACTGGCAGCCATTGCATTATTCGAATTATTTTATTTGAATAGGATTCGATGACAATGTCTCTTACATTGCACTTAATTGAAAAAAATTCACGACATACACATACACTTCAAAACACGACATTATTACCATAATTCCTTTGCCATATCAAAAAAATAGTATTCTAAAAAGAATTTTTAATTTAACAATCTTTGACATCGTTCCGCCAATCACTCGACGGGCGGCTCCATTGTACCCTGTTCTGTTATTTTAATTTTTTCCCCGCACAGGAATGTCTTTGAGACTTCAAATGACGCGTGTAATATGGAGGTCTGTGTTCGTTTGATGTAGAAAGATTAGGCCATTTGCGATGAGTATTTTTCACTGAAATAAAAGCGAACAATGGGTGCTTCGATAAGCCACGGATCCCCTCTGCGGTCTACTCTGTTTACAGTGGCTTTTTTGATGTGGCCACTCGGCTTTATAATGTTTAATTCGCTTTGATTTTGCGCTGAGGTTTTCTTTTTTGAATATTTGTTAAGTTTCTTTATTTAAAGTGGTAGAAATGTTTGAGAGTATTCTTATGTTATTTAATTCTGTTTTTATGCAGTCGTCATTGCATCCGAAAAATGGATTTCATTCTCGGTATCATAAACAACAGGTCTAATGTTAGTTCAAACTAATAAAGCTACCTACAACGTCTATTTCAATAGAACTACACCAAAACAAAACACTGGCAGAAATAATTATCTCATAAGCTCTGAGGCGGGACACACGTCCAAGGCAGCGAAACTGTCCGCACCAATACGACGGACACTAAGCAGAAAATTCCATTGCGCCAAAGTTTTGATTGTCCCCGGCAGATGGCATTCTTGTCGACACATTCCCGGGTCACTGAAGAGTGTACGTTTTATTGTGGTCATATCGCAAGACGGAACTCTTGGAATGACCAGTGGTGGTGGAGTTGAAAGATGATTTTCTTTGTAAAAACATTTTGTGAAGAGAGAGAAAAAGGTGCATATGAGATACAGCTTTAAGGTCAATGCTTGTAGATACTCAAGTAATTCAATGAAAACTTTAAAACGATGGAAAAATATATAAAATCCATAGACAGTTAGACGATATATTTAGTCTAAGTACGTTCAACCTCAGCATAAAACTACTAAAATCAATTTAACAAAATTTCATTAACCCATCCCCGCTCACATCGCAACTTAACCAACAATTTGCCAACGTAAACAAAAGGAGCAAATGCAACTTCCGACCCTCGGTCATTTTTATCCCTCACTAATTGTAATTTCATTGATAACACAGTTTACAGTTTGACCGGTCCATTAGACCAAACAAGGTGGCGTCCGGCCTTACGGGTGTATTTATAACCTTTAGTATAGTTGCGGCAATAATTTCATTAGCGAGGCACAACTAGAGGCCGGACAAGACAAATGGTTGCCATTAGGACCCTAACGACTGCCCCCGTCAGTCCCTGAACTTTTAACGACGAGAATCAAAGTAAATACGAAACGTTATCTTGCCGATTTGGCGATCATAACTGGTAAGGGTTGCTAATACGATGTACGCAGGTAGATTGTATCAGTTTTAATTGATGCTTAATGCACGATTTACTGACCCTTAACTGGACTTATCGGCCTTTGATTTTGGGCTGAGTATCAATTGGGAAAGTCTATTTATGTCTCCCGCTAATACTGCAGCGTTCATTGTTATTGGAAGCTCGCTGTCAAGTAGCTTATCATCAAAACGATTTTAATGGCGTCGTTTTCCTTTCGCCACTATT
Source organism: Noctua janthina (assembly GCA_963576755.1). Classification (NCBI taxonomy): domain Eukaryota; kingdom Metazoa; phylum Arthropoda; class Insecta; order Lepidoptera; family Noctuidae; genus Noctua; species Noctua janthina. The sequence goes on from OY755058.1 coordinate 5,838,031, forward strand.
ATTTTTGTGTGTGACCTTTTTAATTCTTACACTTTTCTAGATTTTTTTCTGTATAGTCAGTAGATTGAGTGATTTACTTCTTCACAACAAAAACATAATAATTCCTTATAAACGGAACCCTCCATTTTATTCAACTGTTAGTGCAGGCTCCCACGGGACGAGGCCGCCAAATCAGTCGCATTCGAGACGGCCTCGCGACTCGCGTTATTGTGCGAGGCAGTCATTAAGGGCCATTTGTGGCCAGCAACTTCTTCTGACCGTAATATGTGGAGATAAGAATGACGGCAGTAACAAATGTTAGCAGCTGTCTTGTTTGTTTTGTGGTAATAGCAGAGTATGTGCGTTGTGTTGTTTGTGAAATACTTGATTAGGAGTTTTTGTGGCTAATACCTACTTAAGATATGAGAAACATGCTGTAATATACAATACGTTAAAATACCTTGTCCAGCTCGGTATTATTAGGTGTCGTGTGTTATTAGTTTCGGTTATTCATATTTACGTAATTCATTAAGATTTTTAAAAAATTCCCTAATTTTCTTTCGTAATGTGTTTTTGATACCTATATGCACCTTTCGGATCTGACAGGTTTTTTTTTAACACATTGTATTGCAATGCGGCGGGTCTACATACGATTGATGAGTTACATCACTTAAACTGTTTTCATAGGTATTTGAAATTAATTGTATGCAACCACAAATATAGGAACTCTTTGACAGCGTGTATATAACCCGTCGGCAACTTTCAAAGGAAGAGTGAGGAGGCATCATCTGAACCTGCTCGTTTCATCGTAGTTCTTAACAATCGCTTTCGATTAGATGAGATCGAGGTCAAGCGCAGGAAGCAATAGAAAAAGAAGTGCTACAAAAACCAAAATTATAAAATAGTCAAAATAATGCGTCCTCTGATTCACCCCCTTCGAAATATCATATTCTTTCTCAAAATGAATCACACTAAGAAAAGTCAAGTAGCTATACATAAAGGGTGTAAATAGACCCTTAACATAAACGAAAGGCACTTGTTCTCACCGTCACTGCGCTCATTTTTTTTGTTCTAGACCATACCTGGGAACCTTCTAGATACGGAGATATTGGGGGTCAGAGTTCCAACTTTTTCAAAAGTTTTTTTTAAATACATGTCTTCAATGTAAGATTTTTACTTTACACACTTCCACGACCCTCGTACTATCCAATCCATTCATCAGCACAATGCTATGAGTGCTTTCCATCGAGTCCTACCGTAAAAAGTGATTTTTCACCCCAAAAAAAAAAATCGATTCCCAGCACGATTTTTGCGTAAAGTTACTTAGTTTGATGTACAGAATGCTTGGTTGACGGATATGTGAAGGGACTGTTTACACCCGGTATACTACTCGTCATTCCATTATCCTAACCGTCAGACATAAGAGCACTAATACACAAAATAATGTTTATCGGAAGCAACAGTAACACGTAATCCCGTGAAGGCGAGGCCGAGGGCCGCGCTCATTACGCTCATTACCTCCATGACTCGTGTGATGGGGGCCTAATAATGTACATGTGTTGATCGATTAGTGTTATTAAGGAAACATGTGTCTAGTAAGATGAGTGGAGATTGGTATATTGCGTTTGTACAAAACTAGTTTCTTTCTTACAGTTTCGTAAATAAATAGACTTTAGGATCTTTGATGTCGAAAAATAAGCAAACGTTGTTTTTTGTCTTTTATAGTGTGGCATAAGTTCTAAGATTATTGTTATCCGCATTTGATATAATTATGATGTTTTTTTCCTCCATGTTTTCACTTACATGATAGATATAAGGTTGTAACTGGAACTTTTTTAAGGTTCATTTATAACGGTACGGACATATTGCAGACGCGACTCCGGATGGACTTTGACAGACAGTGAGCTGTATGAAAGTATCTGTCAGTGTCCGCTGTCTGAAACCAAAGGTTTAACCGACTCGTTGCTGATCATCATCATTCACCAGCCCTTATCCCAATTTATTTGGGGTCGGCGCAGCATGTCTTCTTCTTCCGTACTTCTCTAAAACTCGTCATCTCAGCAGTCACCTCCTTTCTAGCTATATCATCTTTAACACAGTCCTTCCATCAATGGTTTGGTCTTCCTCTACTCTTGTACCCATCCACATTCATACTCAAAACTTTCATTATGACATTTTCTTCATACCTCTGCATCACATCCGATCCATGATAACCCATTACCACGCAACCTTTCAGTCACCGGCGACACTTTCAGACTTCCTCGTTACTGATATAAAGTAAATAGTCACAGTCCTGCATGTCTATACTATCAAGGATTAAGCATGTGTCAACATCTCAATAACACTATTTACAAGCTCACGTCAAGAGTACCAACACACTACCGAATAAAATCCCGGCTGCTCGGGATTAGGGTGCATGTTCATAAAACGCGCGCGTTCATATTACACGGAGTGTCCGCCAGTCAGTTCCGACAATTTGTTTCTGCACCCTATACTGTTGATGAGTATAAGTTATTATGGATACAGGTTGTTGAGAATAGTGGATTGAAATTAAAAAAAAATGTGTTTGCGAATAATTTGTAGATATCCTTACTTAGCGTTGGAATTTACGTGCTTGTATTTATGACTTTCAAAGAAGAATCCTGTACAAATATTTCATTTATTTTTGAAGACAACGACAGGTTTTCGATCACAGAAATAATACTATAAATAGCCTATTTTCTAACCAGAATCACATGTAATCAAATATATTTTGTAAAAGACAGAACGTAGGTGCCTGTGCCATTTTAGCCACCAGGCAACCACCACAGATCAAAAATGTAATGTAATCTTTTTTTATGCCTAAAATCTAACAACTCAGATAACTCTTGGCGCTAAAACCTCACCCTGTAGATCGTTGTATTTCATACAGCAGATAATTCGTACTGAACATAATGTATTTAGTTAACGAGAGTCATCTCGTCACAGCCGGGGTATTGAGTGGGAGGCTGACACTACTACTGGGATTATTGTCAATACAAGTTATTGTTTCATTAACAGTGGATTATTAAAGGACGTGTAGTTCCTTCATAGTTATTTATTTTTAAGAAGAATTGTTTTGGTCCTTTAGATTTTTTGTGCTAAATGTAATGCTACCTAAACTTATTGTTTTACACACCATAATGATTTTATGATTACCTACAATATTACGAAATTACTCTGCTATAATTTTAACTGCTGTAATGGAAGCAAAACAACAAAAATACGCCATGAAAACAAAAAAAAAGTATAATTTACCAAGAAAATAAACAAAATACAACAGACAGTCGAAGAGCTTAAAAACACGCTTCACAAATCATTAACAATATCACTCGTACGAATCGAGGAGACGGGGGCTAAATGGAACACACGGCCCGCTACTTTTTTTATTAATTTACGAAATAAAGTTATAATCTTGTTAGCGGGCCGCTTCCATTGTGTCGTGTTACCTGGACATTGTAATAGGATCAACTTATTAAACACTAAGTATACAACATCAAAAGCGTTTTTACAAAGCGAAAGAATGGCTCTTTCGTTAAGAGGATTTCTATTTTTGCATTTTCATTATTGTGTACAAATATTTTTTCGGACGGTAATTCTTTGTTTGTGATCAGAAATATTGTTGTTATTTCATTACTCTCTACAGATAATATTAAACGATTTATTAGGAGTAATAATATAAAACCTCTCTCGGAGTCGGTGTACCGAAAAGCAATAAACATGATAACATCGTTCTGCTATAATGGTTATGGGGCAAAATATTTGAGATCCATTTACCAAGGATATTAGCCGATAAAGAGGTGCTTGAAAGGCAATGGAGCTACCTTTCGGACCCTTCGGGAGGTTCTCAAGGAGCGAAGGAAGGTGTTGTGCCCCGTCCTAAATACGATCTAATTACGAAATAGTTTCTCTTCTTGATTTATAGATTAAGTTGAGAACGGCGGGTCGCACACGCGGCGCACTGGTATACCGCTGACATATTAAAATCCTTTCACATGTGCGTTTAGTCGATACTGTTTAAAACTTTGAAGTATATAATTTAAATTAACGTTACTTTAGTAAAAAACCGAATAAGTTATTGGTTAGAAAAACTACAGTATCAAGTTTTTCTTATATCGGAACTCCTCATTTTTATTCGACTCATAATTGTTCACCCAAAAACATACAGTGAAAATCATTTTTTGAAATGGGACAAAATTCATTTCGCTATTGCAACAGATTTTAACATCGACATTCTCGACTCGAAACATCAAGAAATCAAAAATCATCAAAATCAAAATCAAAGCATTTATTTCAAGTAGGCCAGTTACAGGCACTTTTGAATTGTCGAAACAAAGGCAACAGTAAAATAAAGCTACAGTCCCAGTCACAAGGCACAAAAACTGTGAAAGTACTGTAGTTGCCCATTCCCTAACGTAGATCTCTATGGAGAAGAACGGGCAAGAAACTCCATGGACACTCTTTTAAATCAGAATACTTTAACAAAACCTTGGTTACATCAAGTGACTTTATACCCAAATTAGTTAAGAATATAATCCCAAATCAATTTAACAATTCAATATAACCAGAGCTGTTCATATAAGCGGCGGTATCGAGAGGTGTTAAAGGAAAGACGGGACAATCTCCGAGGCATTATCGGATTCCGCGGGTGCTCGGCCCACAATGGATGTTCTGGTCGATCCGAGCTTACTATGTGGGCCCACTGCTTTGTACCAAATCACTTCGCGTAGATTTATTACCCAGTGTCTCCATTACCCAGTGTCTCCCCCATATAAATTGTAGAATAAGTGTTGCCATGTTTACTGGTGACGTATTGCTAATCGCCGGAGCCTTCTGTTGCCAGTGGTGAATAGTAATAATTAATCTGGTTGTCCGATGACGAATTTGAATAATTTATATCGGTAATTTATTGGTGGAAGGTCCGCGGATCAAAATGAGGAGGTGGCACATGTGCCACTAGTGAAGGGATCTGAGAAACTAATTATTTTAGTAGGATAGAGTGGCGCTTGAGATAATTAATGTAAAGATTTGCAAGCAAGTATAACTGTAATATTTGATGACCTTTGGAAAAATAGACTTAATTGAGGACAAAACGGCAGTCGTTTTAAAGCGTTTCGAATTTCTACAATGACTCAACAGGATTCCAATCCAATCCATTTTGAAATATCCATCATCTGATGGAATATTTCGTCTCACATAATCCTGTTTAGCACCCCACCCCATAGCCGTGGTCACGATAACACATTCAAAACAACCGGAATTGGGTCGTTTCGTCACGTCTAATCAATCGTCCGCATCGAGTGACCGTTGTTGGTCAAACCGACCGCGAAAACCTGATTACTAACCGATCGGACTGACCGATGACAGTTCACCACCGGAATGTAATTACTATACCTTCTGTAGGTACAAATTACTAATGGTTCAGATTATTTGGACCCGACTACACCAAAGTGAATTTGTAATAAGACCCCACAATCTTAAGACTTGTGTCGGCCTCAATAATTTATTTACTTTGATGATGTTCGTCTCGAAATGCGAGTAAGTTTCCAGTTTGGGACTGTATGAGTCAAATGGCGACCTGAATTTATTTGCAAATAATTTATGGGGACTGTAATATTGCCCACGTATAAATGTTGCTGGGGTTAATTGAGGCCTTTTGTATTTAAAGTCATAATTTTATAATCCAATATCAAAAGAATAAACAAAAATATTTCGATTTTTATTCTTCCAAAAATCGAACATTATTTATTACGGAATTATTTAAGTATTACAATTTTGTTTATAAATATCACAGTACAGCAGAAGGTACAAAGTTAAATTTATAATCACTGTAAAACATAACCTTTCATGCTGCTGAAACAACATTGTACTTTGATTCATTTGCAGTAATATCGTAAGTGCTGGGATAAGTACCTCCCATTATCTTAACATACACGAGCAGATGGATTCGTGTTATAAATCCTCTGCTCGGGTAATATTCGAATCATCAAGTGATTATGAATGAGTAACACAGTACCCACATTAATAAACCTGTCCCAACAAGGATTTTTATTTAATTTTAATTTATTAAAAAAAAACAGCTATTATTTAGTTTAAACCTTTGATTAAGGACGTCAAATAGTATATACCTGCAATACATAATATACCTAGATAATTATAGGTAGTTGGCTCAAACTCATTTCGTCTAAACCAAATTAAAGGAGACTCAAAATATTAAAGTTGTAAAACGTCTCAACTTTAGATTCCCAGTCTTTAATCCACTTAATAGGTGTTTGACTTCAAATACAGCGAAACTTTATCATTTTCCACTCTAATTAGTATGTAGCTAATTAATAGCAACATTTTTCAGTTTGCTTAGTAACTTTCGGAGTCCCCTTTCGGTAGCTAATCAGTGCAGCACGACAACACAGATGTGTGCGACTGCTCGACTCACTCCATATACTTAATTAATTAAAAGAGTACTCGACTTCGAGCCAGCTCCGGAGCCATCCTGTTTACCTGCGCCAATGTTTGCACAACTAACGAACTACTTAATCATCATTTATTCGATTGCAAACGAAAAGTTACAAACTGTCCAATGAGTCCACATGAATATATTCCACCGACCACTACCACTTCGACTGTCCTTCATTATAAATAAATCAAAATTCAATTTTCGTAACGAAATTTTCAAGACCCAATTTCAGCATTATCTGATTAAAATGGGCCTGCATATCCGAGTAACCGACGGATAAGAAAATTGCATTAAACCTTATTAACCGGTTTAATGTGTAGGTGTTAAGTAAATTTGGATGTAATCGGGGTAAGCCTTTTTTTCCGGGGTGGGGTTTGCGGAGCTGAGAAAAAATGCGCCGGGATTTATTGGCTTGTTACCGGGATTTAAAAAAAGGATCGTCGCAGACGGGCCGGGAAGGAAAGGAATGCGTCCGGACTCCGGACTCCCGGCCTCCCATGCTCTCGGCGCGCGTTTGATGGTTTGAAAAAGGCCACCCTTGATGCTCATTTTTGTGATCGTTTTGATTTTTCCTCTTTTTATTTATGTTGGCTGCTAATTTCTATTTCATTTGACTTGTGAGACATATTGCTGCATGATTTGAACGGTTCATGGTAAGTTGGGAGTTTTAGGTGCTAGTGATTTTTTTTCCAGATCTGTGTTCTCTCTTTGAACATGGACTGGACTGCAGTTGCGTCAAGTTTTTTTTTTTGAAACACTGCTTTAAGCTTTCACGGTTTACAACTAAGCTTATACTGTCACTTACGGGATATCTTCCGTATAATGAACAATCACGGAAGATATCCCGTAAGTGACAGTTTATTCTTTTTTTTAAAGTTTAAACTAACTATAACCCTACCTGCGGCTGTACTTTTGAGGTTGCAAGTTATGTCTTAAGTCTTATTACATTTACAGATAACGTAAAAAACATGTAAACTCAATGTTTTTGCATAGTAGGGATCTAACCTTTATAAATTGTTTCTGTCTGTAACTCGATTGCTCATCAAGCATTTTAAGTGACTCTCGCGATCCTCTCGAGACTCACTCGAAGTTTCTTAAATATTCACAGACCGTGATTGTCGATCGCATCTTAAGAGCGACAGACGGTCGAATTTTTAGATATCACTCAATATAACAGTACTAAGTAGGTATTGGTATCTTTATCAGTCTTGGTTTAAATATTTTGTGAATATTTTTAAGGCTTAATTTTGTTTTTGAGCAAATAAAATTCTTTACCATTTTTTTATGGATTTTTCAAACTGTCCTCTACAAACCATACACATATTATAAATGTAAAATACTATTATTTTTTACTGTAGGTGGACATACAATCACGCCGAGACGGGACGCCCCTAGAAGGACATAAAGTACTCACAACCGGCATGCGTGTATGACCAGATGTATGAATGTGGACGATGTATACGAAAGGAGTATATAAAAATCGCCGCAGGTGGGGTGCTGTAGTGTCTGCCTACCCCCATGAGATAAAGGCGTGTGTTTATGTTTGTATCTTCTTCTTAGCGTGTCGATGGCAAAAAGTTCAAATTTTATGTTTAGCCCAAAACTCAGCCACGCGAACTGATGCAGTAAGCAGATCATCAAGTGCGCAGGTGATAGGGCATGCGGTGCAAGATGGAAGGTGGGCCATTGTCTGTGGAGAGACGCCGCATACGCACTTGAGTTCTGAGCCGTCCATGAACCCACATCTGCAGAGATTGTCTTTGGTCCGGCCGACTTGAGTTCGAAGTCTGTTAAGGATTTCCACGTCGGCCACGGCAATGTTTGTATATAAATAAGTAAATAAAATTTAAAATTACAAACATCGCGTAATTTTAGAGTACCTTCTGTGCATCCTAGGCCTACATACATTAATAAGACATTTAACAATTCAAAAACCGCAACCGCCGAAAAAAACAGAACAAATTGAAACCAAATAAACAACGTCAGAATACAAAAATCTCGTCGGTAACAATCATGAATATTTTATAGGAAAAAGAACCGACTTTTTACTCCTTTTCCGTGTACGTGACGACTTGGGACCGACAGAAATAAATGAGCTAAATTAATAAGAGGAGGCGGTTAGTTACAATTACATTTTTAAATGTAAGCAAGCCGGCTCCTTGTTACGATTTGATTTTTCTTGTGCGACACGCCATTTGTCGGCTCTACGGCGGTAATGGAAAGAGTGGTGTGTGATTATTTTACTTTTTTAGCAATTTAGAAGAATGATGCATGTAGAGGCATTAGAAAATAGTGTATAGTGGGTAAATGATTAGTCGTCTTTTACTTACTTTAAGCACTTACTTTTTTAGATTTTCCTTTAAGTTATTGGGAGATAAAGAGTACAAAATAATCAAACGTATGTAGATGAAAATTAGAGAAAAAACAGTATTATTTATGTGTGTAGGTATTTTAAGGCGTAAAAATACAAGATTAATTTTCAGAGAGATGGTTTTATTCAAAATATTCTTAAAATTAAACAAATTTATTTCAAAATCATTCTTCTTTACCAATGTAACAATTCGCATTTACATCCGTTTACAAATTCACCGTTATTAAGCTTTGATTTCGGAAAAGCAAAGGGTTAAAAAATAAAAATCGCGACCCTCCCGCGAAAAATCGGGCCAAGGAGGGTTAGAAAAAAAAAAGAAGAAATACCGCGCGTTGTTTTCTAAAGACGGGGGTAACCAGGTAGCGAGCCAAATGAATTGCAAACAGCATTATTATTTCCTTCAGGAAGTCGTATATATTCCCGGGCGCCTTTATTTTAACGTTTCTTGCTTTATTCATTTTTTTTCTTACCCCTTTTTTATTGCCGACAAGCTCGTAATATATTGTAAACGCACAGCGAGTGCCGGCTGTAAACAACTATTACAACTTAATAGGGAAGCGGGGTACCAGTTTATGGGGCTTTATTTTTTTATTTGTATTTTTTTCTTCGGTTGAAAATGATTTTAGATTAGTTTCGTTAATATGAGAATGTGGATCCTGCAGCCTATAGTATCTATTTGCTAAATAGGTTGTTATTAATAAAACCCTAATTTTATTACAAAATAAAAGCATTATAACATCATGACTGTTTATTTCCCCTGACAGGGTTAGATAGAAGTGTCCCAGACTCACATTTTACCGGTTATGTCAGAGTCCCATTAAAGGGGGGTAAGCCTATTGCCATCGACTGGACACAAATACAGACCCCAGGGTCTTTATATTATACATATTTTTCTGGAGTAAACGTACGTACGTACGTTCACGAAGTAAAATTATTTTATTCCAAACGCACAGTCTCCAGCACATCAACTTACCACAAACTGACAAATTTTTCCAAATGAACCATACATTTTGGTGGATCGAATGAGAAAATTTGACAGCTTGTGGTAACTTGATGCGCTAGCGACTGTACAAAGTTTTTTTTGCATGATCAATTGTATTACCTAAAATAAAACCAATTAGACATTAACAAGATACCTCTTAAACATTAATACTACCCTAGTAATTAGGTCTAACAAAGGATCTAACCCGATAAGAAACGAGTACATTTCTTGGGTGAATAGTTTTGCTCATAAAATCCGCTATAAAAGGGCGATAATGGCCGATTTTAGCCGATTATGGCCTCTGTAACGGCACTCTAATAATGAATTGTCTTTAGTATAATGCCTTATCGTGATTGTACTACCAGCTATAACGCTTTTGTTCTAGATTAATAGGATGAAATTCATAATTGCTGGGTTAAATTATGGATCGCTGTGTAAAAGCTTACCTTCTGCTTTTGGTACCTACCTACATTTTGTAACATAAATACAGACATGACTGACTGAGTCGTTGGTCTAGTAGTTGCAAGCGCGACAGCTGAGCACGAGGTCCTGGGTTAGATCGGGCGATGTGTTTTATGGGTTTGTTTTCATCAGGAATTTCTCAGTAGCAACCATGAAGTCAGGGATCGTGCCAGGTTGATGGCAATAGGGTCACCCCCTATTACATGGGACTTCAACATAACTGGCGAAACGTGGGTGTACTAGTAGGTACAGCTCTGCCTAACACTTCGGGGACTACAGGCGTGATGCTATGTTGTGTAGATACAGACATTTTCATAAAATCCCTCGCTGGTCTAGAGTGTTCGTAAGCGCCACTGCTTTGCATGACGTGGTGTGTTCTATTCCAAAGTCAGAGAAAGTGTTATTGGGTTTTACTGGAGTATTACTTGGGACTTAAGCATAACTGGCGAACTGTGGGTGAGCTCTAGGATTGCTTCTGCCTAACAATTTCAAGATTTCAGACGTGGTATTATATTTAAAATTGCTGTTACATAGGCGTGGTATATAAGTAGGTACATTGGTCGTGGCTGTAAATAGAGGCACACTTATTTATAGCGGTAACCTAGTTTTCCATTTGTACATTTGTAAGGCCACATTGAAAAGTCGCTCGACTCTACGTATCCAACCATAATACGGCTGTATAAAGTTTGTCACAATTTATGTTAAAGTAAAAATAACATAACCTTATCTTATCATTAATATCGCGCCTGTAATCCTTGAAAGGTTAAACAGTGGTACCTGTAACCTTTAATACCCAAATATTTCGTATGTTTCTTAAGGGTGGATGGGTGGAGGTTATAACCATCATCCTGGCATAGATCTAGACTACGGACTACAACTGAGAAATTTGTCCGACCTGTCAGTCGAACACAAGACCACATGCTTAGCAGTAGTGCGTGTGGACTAATAATAGTCCTCCTGACCGTTATCGGGCCACAGCGGGCGGCCAATCTTTGCGGCGATAAGCCATCGGCGCGGGAGTTATTACAGTGCACAAGTGTGTGCGCAGACACAGGTGCTCTATGTTCCTTTGCTCTCATAGTCCTATGGGACGGCCATCCGACACGATCGGAGAGAGATCAGGCGCACGACCAACTGCTTAACTTACTTTCCGAGGCACAGGGGTATCATACCGTCAACTTTCAAACTCTCTGCTACTACTGAGGTTTTTTGAATAGCAAAACCCAGTAGTACTTTTTGCCCGACCCGGGGAATTGAACCCAGGCTCCATCCCCAGCAGTAGCGCTTGCGACCACGAGACCATCGGTGTAGTAAGTTGTGGCTACTATACCAATGAGACTGTCTAACATTAAACTACTACCACTGGCTGCGTCATCTCTGAGTAAAGGCCTCTTCCCGTTAATTCCAGTTTAAAATTAATAATAATCAACAAAAAAATAATATCTTCTAATAAATCTACCACATATTTTCCACCTACACACACATACACGACATTTACACGTGTACAAACAGACCGATATACCGTGTATGATATTAGTTATATCTGTAGAGGGTAATAAAGCAGCGAGTGGAGCCAATAAACGTAGATTATCGGGAGTTATGATGCGATTCACGTTAATGCGACATGACAACAGGCCCCGGGCTGCGAATCTGTGAGCGGTGCCAGAATAATGGAATAAAGTCACTTACGACCTCTTTGTAGATAGCGATATTTTTGACGCGATTTTTTTATACGAATCAAAATTTTGCAGTGAAGACTTTTTCTTCTATGTGCGTTAAATTATTCAAATTTATTCATAGTTGTATTTTTCAAAAGTAAAAGTCGATTTTAGCAAACTGTGCATTGATATTGTAGGTAGATGTAAATTATTTCCAGAAGTTTGAAGTTTTATTTCGTTTTGATCATTTTACTAGTTTCAGAAAATCCCTTACTTTTTTCCTCAACAGGCTTAATTTTACCATCATTGACCTTTTGCTTAACTTTTTAAAATCTGTCAAATATGAAGCTCTCTGCTGTGTTTGATAACCAATTGATCCCCAGAAAGAATCCGGGGAGGTCCTACCACTGAGCAAACAGTTCGACATCGAGTCAATGTTGACTTTGCCCCGATCTCCCCTATTCCTATACCGGCAATAAATCGTATAAATAAATTACCTTTGTCAATCTCCGATGATCTTATTTGTTTCGGAATGCAGTAGTCTATGCATATAGTAAAACATTTTTTCTCTGCAATAAATTATAGAATTGCACAAAAATATTTTTCAACGGCAAAATATTTTTGAGGTCTTCTTTTCTTAAAAATTAAACTGTCTCCATTTTTGACCAAAGAGGTTTTCTAAAAAAATAAAATCTAAGTTTTAACTAAAACTCATTGCTTATCATAAATACAATTCCCTCAATCCGTATCCCCTTTCTAGTACAAAAAAGCACTACACTTTTTTGGGGTGAAACGGGGAAATAAAGATATGGTCGTGGTCGCAAACAGAACGATATGTTGACCGTGGGTCGTAAAAAACACGTTAACATCCATTCACGTTTATGTCCCCTATTTGCGCGTAACCACTGGCCAAGGGTTACAAAGTAGCTGATCGCTCGCAACCTACGAGGAGCATGACCTTTTGTGTGTTTTGGAGGGAAAATTGTGGAAAATACACAGAAATTATGTCGTATTTCTGTAGTTGTAAAGTGACTTATAAGCCAAATATTTATAGCTATATAAAAAATCTTAATAAAAATGAAGACACTCTTAATAAAATTAGATTAAAAATAATATATAGGTAAAGCCATAAAGTAACTCGATACCAATATTTATATTGTGAATAGTATTAATTCGACTGAAAATTGTATGGTCTTTCTAGACGGCTCCTAACTTTGTTTACCTTAGATATTCTTGTTTTTTTACGACTTTTGGAACATCAAAATGAAACACATATTTTTGTTTCCTATTTATTTGCCTCCTAATAATACCATACGAACAGTCTTTTCTTTACAAGATAAAGGAGAATGTTCGTATTCTTCCTACGGACGTTTTGTTACATTGCGTTCTATCTAAGGTGCTCAAAACAAAAGTTTCTTACAAGTTTTATCAAGGCACCCCTAAGGAGAAGGGTCCGTTGACCCATTTTTTTTGGAGATGATCCACCATAGCTGCAGCTAAGAACGTTTTATTACACGAAACTTGCTGGAATAGGTGTACTGAGGGTAATGTGTAACAAAAGAATTTTCTCAGCAGCCTTACCTATTTATGTCACGTGTGGATAAAGCTGTAAATAAAGACACATCTTGGATGAAATAAGGTGATGAGATAATGATTGATAAATTAGATGAAAATTTAATTTCTCCTAAGATGGTAGGTATTATGAAATGTTTCACGCAGCACTGGTCTAAATACTGGTTCGGTCTTGATACTAAAACAGTTTCGATGGTACGGAACTTTAGGTACGCGAGTCCGATTCTCGAAACCGATTTTTTGTAATAAAAAAATCTAGCCAATAAATTTCGAATTAGGCTTTCGACATCGGTCATTTTGGTAACTGGTCCTTTTAGCTGAAACATATTTACAACTCTCATAAATCCAAGATGGCCGGCCACACATCCAGTCACATCGGTCCTCCCTGATTGAGTTATCACAGTTGCGATTATCGATTGGACGTATCTATGAAGATACTCATGACAGTCCGCAGTTATTGTTTTATGTCACGGATAATAAGTGAAATGTACTGATTGTGCCTGTTATATTTTATTTTTCTTTGTTTGTGAGGGACTGAGGAAAGTCGATGAATGTGTACCGGTTATAGGGATGACACAAATTGGGTGAATTGTTTAGAGCTATGCCATAATAGTGTGCACTTTATGCATAGTAGTATGATAAAACAGATGCATAGATTTTGCATTCAAAATTCAGAAAAATTGAGAAAATCACACGTCATATTTCAAATTGTATAAATTGTGAAATATTCAGGTATTATTGGTAGTGACCAACTGACCTACCCTCAAATAGGATTAAAGAAAACTGCATAACCATGATTCAAGTTATACCTGCAACTAGCAAATCAAACTCCTTCTCAAGGACATCCCTAAGTAAGAGAATTATAAACCAACATGAACATTTAGCACAACAATTTCTACTTAAGCAAAAGACGAGTAAGTTACTTGCTACTACGAGGTTATTAATCAATCAAGTGAAATACCTACCTGAAGGCAGATCAAGGCGAAACGAATTAGCCAGGCAAACAAGCGTCAGCCGTCCTCCGATCTTATTTATTTTCTCCTCTATAATTCGTTTCCGACCCCGTTTAACGTTGATTACATTCCACTTCCAAGGTTCAACTTTGAGATGGAAATAACTCGTTACTTCTATTAAGTAATTAGTCAGTATAAAGCGATGCTTAAGTAATGAAGCGTAATTATAAGAGGACACGTCTGAGGAGTAGAATAATTAAATCAATCATGCTTTTCCCGTGGTGTATAATCTTTTCAGTGAAATTAAGTTTGAATTAAATACTCTTAAACGAATTGAGTCGATGCTTTGAACTCGATAGCCTTTTGGAATAGAATTTGAGATGTTTACGAAGTTCGCATCATCTCAACTTATATTGGATTTCGTCGTAAGCAACTAAATAAAGTCGCATTTTGGTGTGTTTTGATCATTTTCGGACAACGTAATCAACGTTGTTGATAATGTTGTTGATTGCTTGCGTCGGAAAATCTCATAGTGTTGAATTTTCCGATGTTTGTGACATTATTTGGATTTAAAAATTTGATACTACACTAATATTATTATTGTATAGTGACATATCTAAAGAAAGTAAATATATAAACTAATAGCGACCTGCGGCGACACCTAACTGGTCCAACACATTCACGAAATTTCATTTAAATTTGTTGGGTGGTTTCAGAGATTAGCATGTCCGAACACAGTGTTACGTGGTTTTTATAAATGGAGAAGATAGCCTAAAACTACTTAAATCTAAAAAATAGGCTGTTTTTTATATTAAGAAAGTTTTTTTCCTGAAATTCAGCAGGGACAATACTACCTACTAGAAAACATTTTATCAATAACGTAACATTTTTACTTCGCTCTTATAACATTTGATTGGTAGAATAATTTAAAGCGATCTCCCTCCCCCGAGAGGATGCGGGCTGGAGCAAACTTTTAAAGATATTATCCTAGAAGGGTTGAGGCCGAGCCGTACGTCCTACGTGAGCCGGCGCGCCATCTGTCTTCAGCCGACTGGAATTTGTTTATCTCGTAGATATAAAAGCGTTTTTGGATTAGAAATTGTCTTTTTTGGCAAAAAAAGGTCGAATATTCTATCATATAAAAAGTCTGACAACCAGTCTTACCAAGGGATATCGTATTACCTAGTACTAACTGGATTGTGGAGGTCAGATAGGCAGTCGCTCCATGTAAAATAGGCACTGGTATTCAGCTGCATCCGGTTGGACTGGAAGCCGACCCTAACATAGTTGGGAAAAGGCTAGGTAGAAGATGACCTACCTACAGAAGCATTCACTCTAGAAAAACGCCAGTGTCTAACAAGGAATCGTTTTTCTTAAGAATGTTCGACTAAAGCAGCTTTACTGGATGTGATCAGTACAAGAGTAAATCGATTTCAAGGTTCCACAACGAATTCGAAGGTTTGAATTAATAGAAATCATAACATTTGACGTATGTCTACACAATCTCTGGTTTAATGGTACAAAACAAACGAACCTGTATAAAGACTATATGTTTGAAAAAAAAAAAGTAATTTTATCCATTATTTTAATGATTCATAATATGATGATTTCTGAAAATATGTTTCGATCTTGATGTTGCAAAACAAGTCAAGTTTTCATATTCAAAATTTACATGCAACAAAAGCTACCACGTAAAAACCCCGGCGTCACCGAGGACCAAGACAGCCAGTGATGGTATTATGCAAACGTGCCGCAGTAACCATAAAAATCAAGACATTATCCGCAATAACCGCGTATCGACGAGCGACGCAGGAACTGGACGCACATCAATTTATCATTTTCCACTGCATAAAGCATACAATTCGAATCATTGGTCCTTCCTAGGGGTTGAAAAACTTTTTTGCGTGGAAGTACACTACATACGTTTGAGTTTTTATTTGTTAAAAATAAAATATTTAGAAAAATAAGGGTTTTATTATTTGAAAACTGAAGTTGTCAAGGTCCTAAATTGTAGATGCAATTTAAATAAATAAATTATTTATTTAACAAAAAATAATCCTAGACTCGTTCACGGTATTACTATTCGGTAACAGTAACTATAGTAACAGCTTAGGAAATAATACTTTTCGTTATTATGTCATGTCTATTCTATTGCAGTCGATGTTTTATAAATGCTACATAAAACATGTTTTTCCCGTAACTTCGAATATTTAAATAATGAATGAATATTTTCTTATACTATATTTTTTTTGTCTAGCCCATAATGTCCCACTGCTGGAAAAAGGCCTCCCCAAAGTCTTTCCAAGAGCTCTTGTTCCACACCACCTCGAACCATATTATTTCTAATTTCAAAATATCACATTTAGTTCCAAAAATCGTATTGTAAAAACACAAAAACAACTCAAGCACGTATACACAGAAAAGAAAAATAGAAATAAATTGAATAGGTCCACAGCATTGACAATAGAAACCTCGCCTTCAGCCATACACTTGCTATGCCCACTCGTCACCCGCGTCGGACCGAGAGGGTCGAATCTACATAAAAATATCTACCCAAAAATATCCATATTTTTTAAATTTGATTTCGGAACTTGGACAAATGTTTGCTATTGAAAATTGGAGGCGATAGTGACGTGACAGAAATTCAATGCGACAAAGTTTCGGTGCATAATAAAAGATGGCGGACTTATTGATTGTTTTTGGCGCGAATACGGTCCTGTGTTTGGTGTTTTATTAAATTGGAGTGTTGTAGATGATTTGAATAAGGTTTGCTATATGTGTTTTGCGTTGGTCAAATAGATACCTCGTTGGTCTAGTGGTCGTAATCGCGACTGCTAAGCATGAGGTCCAATTCAATTCTCAATTTGTTAATGCGTACCATAAAGAATTGAGAATTGAATTGGACCTCATGCTCAGCAGTCGCGATTCCCAAGTCCTGAGTTCGATTCGATGCGGGCATATTATTGCATTTTGTTGTCGGGTTTATCCATCAGGAATTTCTTAGTAGCAGCCACAGAGTCTGGATTTGTGCCCGGCTGATGGCAATAGGCTCGTCTCCTATTACGTAGGACTGAAACATAACTGCAGGCGAAATGTGGGTGTACTATTAATTACACCTTTGCCTAACCCTTCGGGGATTACAGGCGTGATGTTATGTTATATTAAATATATACCTAAGTAGGTTCTTCGATATTCTAAATTGAAAGATAATGTATGACTTCTCTTGCTCTCGACATGTACCTACGTAAGTAAGTGACTCCCTGCAGTTCTTGAAGATGTAGAAGTACGCATGTTTATAACGTTCAATTTGTTTTGTCTTTAAAGTAATTTTATAGTAGGTTTTTTATACGTATGAGCATTTTCAGACATGCCCGACAAAAACCGCAATCGGATCGAAAAGTGTAAACACTTTCCATATCCGCGAGCAATTCAAAATTTCGAACGAGAACACATCCTCACCCATCAATACTGCAATACCCAAAAGAGATGCAAACAGCCAGTGGGCAATACCTTACACGAGATACCACGTACCCAGTAAGTAAATAGTCATGTCTCAATGGCCGCTAATAACGCTGGAGAGTAGGCGCGTTTCACCCGGGGCGTAAAACTTTGGACGTTCGTGTTCTTGTATGTACTTGTGCACAGTACACATCTGTGCTGGCCGCAGACCAAGTTCTGGTACAGTGTTGCGGTGCTGACGGCTCCCAGATATGTCATATTTGAAACCCTGCCCCCCTCCCCTTCCTTCCTCGCCCGAGCTGTGACACCCCCGCACGCCGCATCGGACATCTTCTCGTGTAATGCGCCGACTGATTGTACTTGTACTTGGATTTAGTGGTGTTGATACTTTAGAAGATGTTCAAGGATATTTGGAAAGAAAAAATATTTATGTTTTTAGTAGGTAATTCTGAGGCTGTGCTAACCACTTTACCTTTAAATACATGTAAAATACATATTTTAGCGTAGATTTGGATACCAAAAAAATTAATTAAGCACTTTCATTCACAAAATTGTTAGCAAACAATATTCAGAATTTAACTTTGTAATGGGAAGGTATGATCCCAAAACCAAAAGTTGGATACCATGCATTATTTTTTTTAAATTTATTGACTAGTTATGTCCCACCTACTTGGGATCCTTCCACACGTGGATTATTATTAGTTTGCTTCGATAATCGAGGCAAACTAATAACTCATGCCCAAGGCAAATTTTGACCCAAGTATCAAAACCTATCGCGCGCAGTACAAGACGATGAATGAAACGAGTTAGTCCGCCCACTCTTGGCAAGCAAGTTTTCTAACGAAGACGTCACATATGCTGCCTACAACTTTCACGCGAATATTTGTATTCGAGACGTTTCCATACATACGGGAACACAAATAAGTATGTACCTATCATTGCAAGCTGGATATGTATCTTGTGGGGAGTTAAAGATAATGAAAAAGTTCTTTACATGACAGTAGAGAAATGTTTTTTGGTTTTTAGATCGTGAAGTTTTATATGATTTGGTCCTTATGTAATGAGGGTAGTAATTGAAAAAAACATTCACAACTTGTAAACGTAACAGAAACATTTTTCTTCTTTTTTTCTAATTTGCCTATCTTTAAGATTTTCTCCTGCATCGTGGGTGCGTTTACAAACATTTAAACTCACATATACCCAAACAGCCAGACCCGGAACAACTGTCTGTAGGCCATACAAATATTTTACTTTTAGACACTTTCTTTTCTGTCACTTTTTATATTCTCGAAACTCAATTTCTCAAGGATGCATTTTTTTGGACTATTTGATTAAACGTATACCTTAGTAGGACGCATGTTTACTATTTATTCTGAGTCACGGATAAACTAATAGTGTTGGTGTTAAAAACATATAAGACACACCTTGAAAGTAGTCTTTCTTACGCCTATCATCTAATATAACTTGTAAGTAATGCTTACTAGAATTACTTACAAGTTTACATTACATGATATTAACTACATTATTAATTGCACCCTCCGGGACTTGAATGAGGCAAACGACAGAGCTGCCAGGTTGCTACTCACTGGTCGGAAAAATATGAGTCATCGATTCGATAAGCAGAAGAATTAACTACATATTCAGAAAACATCACATAACAGAAATAATTTAAAACCATGACCAGGCAGATGTAAACTCACTAACTCCATATTAATTCATTCCTAAACACAATCAAACAAAATCATTACGAACCTCACCCAGTGAGTTGGTGGTCCACATAACTACAGGGTGCTCTCAAAGGAGCTATGTGTTTGATTTGGACCCGCTTACCCGCTCCGCAACAAATTGTGTTCAGAACTTCGTCCGGCTAGTAAAAACCTTTCACATACCGTACTCTTTGCACTACATTTGCTAAAATAACGGATAGATGTACGGTTTTATTTGGGTTGTTAGTTGGTTTCTGTGAGTGTAATTACGTATTTGATTGGTTTGGAAAATGTGGGTGTTTGGAAATCTGTTGTGAATAATAATCATGGTTGAAAGTGGTCGTCCAGAAAAAGATAAGTATTTTTTAAAAACTAAATATGGTTGCGTTTGGCCGCTACATACCTGATGTAAAGCGGTGACGCGGCCTAGGTTGTAGCACGGTTGCCTAAAAGAAACCAGTTCACTCGAACTTTGAATAGATCCAGATTAAAATGATCAGGGAACAGAGACGCCGGCAGTGAATTCCACTGACTGCCGGTTCGCACAATGAACTGAAGGTGGAATACACACACATACTTCTAGAAGTCTCTTTTAAGTGGCGAAAATACATAATCGCTTTATTTTTGCATGTTTGGTAAATGTATATATATATATATAATCAATTCTGTACTTACTTTAAAATACTTTTGTAAAGTGGAAAGCTGTGTCTGCAGATTATCAAGGCAGCTGCACCACAAAATAAAAGCCATACAAGATATGCACTCGACTGAAATCCAGCATACAAAATCAAGTTTACTCCAAAAGCTTTTCGAAGTCCGAACCCACCACACGTACTTTAAAGCGAGTTGCAAATTCCTGAAAATCCTTTAAAATCAGCGGAGCGATCCAGCCGAGCTCGGAGTGACCGCGTCCTGATTCCATTAATACCTCGCCCCCTCTTAGAGTACCCCCTTTCTCAAAAGCAGCGTCCGAACGAAAGTATCTCTTAATCTAAGCTGGACATCACGATAACGATATTATAAACCATTGCCGCCGACTACAATTCGCTTTTAGAGGGGCATTACTAACTTCAACGCATTTAATCTGAACCCCATTATAGTGTGAGGATCTTGGGGCAGCTAGGGTTGGTGGATTAAGTTTTTGTGTCTCGTCAATGATCCTGATATCGGTAGATCGGACAAAGCCAATAAAAGTGAATAAAATGGTTTTTCATTTGTTTGTCTCTAGAGAATTAGGATTTTGTTTTGATAAAATCTAGACGACGCAGATGTTTGTATTTTGTGGACACTTTCGAGCGAGTTGTGAAATTTATACCACGTAGAATTTAGCAGTTTTACATTTTTCTTTAAAATAATGTAAATATATCAGTTAGTAGTTTCTCTATTTTTGATGCATTGATGCTGTATTCATGTTGGTTTATCTTAAACGAATGACTGCTCCGATACCTAAAGTTTTTTATTCAAATAACCCCAATTTAAAGCGTCACCCCTGACAATGAAAGGGTCTGCGAAAACATCGTAACGTCCACTTCGGCGTCGTCCGCACACCGCGAGGCATTTGCGTAAAGCAATTAGCGCGTAATGTGGCCGGGCCCTAAGGTGATGACCGAGGACATAACACTCTGGAGACTAGGCATTACATGAGGTAGAATTGTACATGTACTGTAAACTTCTTGAAGTTTTGAGGAAACTTGGTTGTTGTGGCGGTGATTCCGTCTTCAAATCTGTTTAAGGTTCATAACATCAGGAAGGTATGTGCATAAAAATGTTGGTATGGTTACTAAATAAATAAACACTAATTGATATCTTTATAATATAAATTAGTGTTTCTTTATTTATTTTTATTTTACATTTTAGTGGCTGTTATAATAAACAAGCGTTAATCATGTAATATAGACATAGGTATTTCTCGAAAGAACCCGTCTTTTTTGTGGTAACAAGTATCAATAATGACCATGTAGTTTTCGTACAGTAAATTGTCGTATCGTCGCAGCAAATACGAAAATACAGTGCATTTTGTGTCTGGAATGAAAATGCATCGCCTTACAATTTTCAAATATTTTTCAGTAAGCTCTAGTTTGACCAAACGGTCGATAGCTAATATAAATGAATCTCGGGCGAGCCTTAGTTATGCTCCAAGTACAGCCAAAGCCTCTATTTAATAACATTCAGCCCTTCACACCGGCTATAAAGCGCTTTAAAGCTGTCTTGCGTTTAGTGGTGGAATTCTTGAGAACGGACGGCGTGCATTCCTTGGAGGGAATGTCTTGTAAGTTTTATTGCAAGATTTTACCATCTCATTCTGTGGCACGTACCCACTGCCCAGGGTGTTGTGGTTGACTCAGGATTGTGAAGCATGGGTGTTTTATGTGCCTCGCCTTACCCCTAGGTACTATTTGTTTGGGGAATGTTGAATATGATTTAAAATCTATTTACCATTCTGCTATTTTCCTTTTTATATTTGTGGCGACTTTGAGAAAGGTCATCGCTACCACTTATTAAAATTAGGGATCACAGACTGCGCACAGGCGCTCATAGAAGCTTCACTTGTGACTAACAAACAATGGAAGTACCAAATCAAATGTTGGAAGTTAATTTTAAGCTACTACTAATTTACTTTCTGTGTACGTACGTGTAGTTCAGATGACAATACTATAATTTACTATCTCGGAGCCGATCTGATGATGGGGCCAGGAGATGGATAGTGGAACCGTTCAGTCTTCAGCTGCTAGTAAACCCCTCGAGTTTGGGCTCATAATATGATTTGTTTTGACGAGTACAATAGTTTGGGCTTGATGTCAAGAATTTGAAGATTGAGCGAGGAGGTGGATAGTGGAACTCTTCAGTGGCTATTAGTAAACAAATTTATGTTTGTTTCACTGGTTTTAGTGCTGCGGCGCTCTAAATATTCCACTCAAGCCAAGGTGTCAAACATACCGCGTAAAGAGACAAAAAAAAAATATTTATCGTGAGTGTTTTTATTTTTTTTTGAACTACATACTATTTTTTTATTTTTGAGTACATTTTGACCTTGACGATAACACCTAATACTTTAAAAGCCACGAATCAAATTGAAACCTACTTTAAAATAAGAAACATCGCTCAAATCCCAAATGATGAAAACTACAGTACAGTGACGACATCTCTTTGCCACCAAAGAATCCATACACTCACTACAATGAAACCTGAACCCAATCCGACCCAAACAATGTAAACAATTTACCTCGATAGCTTATTCCCAATAATCCTTGCAACGTACATATAATTTATTAGATCAATATTGGCATCCTCTCCCGCCATAATGGTTATCGGCCCACGGTTTAATTACTTGCGGCTTGAGACAATGGTTAATAAGAAGTGCTCAGCACTAGCCCTAAGATTTATTGAGCTGGCAACTTTCAAGAGATTAGATGAATTATAAAGTCCTAATAACTTGTGGGTTGCGTGGAAGGGATATTGTGTTCCTGTACTTATATGATGTTTAGGAATTTTAGTGTTAGTAATTTTAGGTTAAATAGATATGATTTATATTTTAACTCGAAATCTATCTGCCATTAGACTGACAATGTAGTTTATTGTCAATATGTTGTAGCTATAGAATTTTTTTTTAATATAAAAACTGGAATGCTTTACCAGAAAACAAGACAAACGGTTTAAAAAAGATACTATTATGTGTAAATAGACCGTTCTCGAAGCCGTCAAGCATTCTGTGCATCAAACTAACTCTACGCAAAAAATATTGCTGAGAAACGATTTTTTTTTTCGGTTGATAAATCACGTTTTACTCTCACTCAAAACACTGTGCTGCTGACTGAATGCATTGAATAATCGGGGGTCGTGGAGGTATTTAAAGTAGAGCATTAAAAACTTGTATTTAAAAAAAAAACTTAATATAAAGTTGGAACTTTGACCCCCAATATCTCCGTAACTAGAAGGTTCCGAGGTATGGTTTAGAACAAAAAAAATATCGCAATGACGGAGAGAACAAGTACCTTTCAGGGTATTTTTACACCCATTGTTAAAACTAGTAGGTAGTTTCATTCTCTTTATTTACACTGATAGGAACCTCTTATAACCCCAAGTTAACCTAACACCCAACGAACATTCACTAAAACAACTCTTTAGCACAACATAGGAACAGTATCCATAATTTCCTTGGACAAACTTACAAGCAGTACATCAAAGATATCGGCTGAATATTCAAAGGGTCTGACGAGGTATTATGTAGAACTATCGGGCTCACCTAGCCCTCTAATTGATTGAAATATATTCAAAACAGTTGCGATGTGGTGCGGTCGACTGTTCAAGAGAGTTCGATTTGATTGTAATTGTTTTAGGGACACGAAAAAATAGACAGTGACGAAGAGGGGAGGATTGGGAGGGAGGGAGGAAAATAAAGTACAAAAACAAGTTTTGGTTGATGATAGTAAAGACTTAACCCGATATCTATAGTCATGTTAGCTTTTGATTTTAAACATTAAATTACCATACAAATACTAGGTTGAGGAGCTCGTGGCTAAATAATAACAGCCGCTCGGGTCGATCTTTAGGTTAAGCCGTGCTTGCCTAGGTTGGTCTGTGGATGGGTGACCGCCCATTACATACCGAGTTTCCTCCGTGCCTCGGAAAGCACGTTAAGCCGTTGGTCCCGGCTGTCATTTGTAGATCTTTGACAGTCGTTAGGCAGTCAGTGGCCCAAAAAGTCTGACAACTAGTTTTTCCAAGGGGTATCGTATTATCCAGTACTAACTGGGTTGTGGAGGTCAAATAGGCAGTCGCTCCATATAAAAATACTGGTATTCAGCTGCATCCGGTTAGACTGGAAGCCGACCCCAATATAGTTGGGAAAAGGCTAGGCAGATGATGATGACAAATACTAGGTTGATGATTAAGTATTATAACCGGCGCGCCGCGTTTAAGTCCGCCTCTGTACTTTTGTGCTTGAAGTGTTAAATAAATAAATAAATAACCTACTTAACAATCGTTATAATGTAGAATCAAATAATTGATTACATAACATAACATCACGCCTGTAATCCCCGAAGGGTTAGGCAGAGGTGTATCTAATAGTACCTACACCCAAATTTCGCCAGTTATGTTTAAGTGGTGGCGAGCCTATTGTCATGAGGCACAAATCCAGACACTCAGAAGGCTACTCAGAAGTTCCTGATCTAAAAACAAATAACACTTTGCCCGACCCGGAATCGAGCCCTGGATGAGGTCCTGGGTTCAGCAGACACGCTTGCGACCAACGAGGCAGTCTACAAATAATTGATTACTTATCGTAAACGCACAGAAAGATCTTAGTAATATTAAAATAGTGATAGATTTTAACATCTTGTACTAATTAGTTATATTGAAATGATGTATCATTTGAATATAACTAATTTAAACCGTTTAACAAACGGACCGGTGATTTGCCACGGACGGGTTTAGAAAGTAACTTATTACTTTTTAATCATTTCCAAAAGGTTTTCAAGAGAAAATATAGGGTGGAACCGACGCTAAAAACAGCTGTTTCATACAAAAGTGCAATACATACACAGTCAAAATGTATGGAACCGCAGTTTTTTTTTTAAAATTACCGATGACAAATGTCCATGCGAGGTTCAGAATAATGTACTGAATACGTGGTAACTGTTTTAGCGTAGGGTGTCCCTACCACCTTGTCTAATATAGCATCAAAACATTTAAAACAATAACACTGTGTAGTTAAAGCGTCAACACACGAGCCAAGCTAACGTAATCTAAAATCTAATGACACATGGTCAGCTGACGCGGCGGCCAAGTTTTCTTATCTCAGAACACTTTTCATAAGGACGCTGCACTTGAGCAATGGCGGGGGTGAGGGGACTACGATTAGGAATATGTGGACACGGCATTGTTATATTGAACCTTTTTGAAGCTGCAAGATTATTAACACGAATAGAAGACGTTATTTTTACAGATCTCTAATTTTATTTCTGTTAATCGTAGAAAGTTGTGAGTAAGCGTGCAAGTTTTTATTCTACTTTGAGTAACTTTTCTATTGTTAATACATTTCGAACATTGTTAAATTTTTCAAAAAATGCATCGTTTAAATATTATATTCTTAAAAATAGATGGGGTGAGACGGTGGAAGAGTAGAGACAGATTTGGTCAAAATAGCCTGGTCAGGTAGACCGATGAACTTGTCAGAGTTGTATGAGGTGGTCCATGACCTGGTAAAGCGGTGTGCAATGAAGGAGCCCAATGAGCGTTGGATACTGGTTGAAGAAGAGAAAAGAAAATTCGCAGGCACAACATTAATGGATAAACAGAGGCTCACCTCCGATTACAGGGGACTTAAACCTAACTGGCGAAATGTGGGTGTACCATTAGGTACATCTCTGCCTAAACCTTCAGGGATTGAATATGTTTCCTTTTCTACCATGAAGCTACCTTCTACCTATTCTCACACTAGCTTCTAGATAATTCTTTACAACATTAGATAGGACCTCCACTATCTTCGGAACTCCATACCGCAGTCCCATACGTCGCTATTTATTGCGATCGCTCGTTAGTGATAATGTTCGTGCGGCAGTTGCGATAGTACGCAGATAAACGATTTTGTTCATCACTCTTTTGTTTTCGACTGTACACACTTTTATTGTTTGGACATGTTTTTGTTTTGAACTCGAGTGTACTCTTGATGTATTGGGGATGGCGGAGTATCACTATATGAATGAGGAAAATGTAAAGATTGGTATTTTGAACAAAGTTTTTTCACTTATTAGAAAAAAAAAACTGTAGAGTTGAGGGGGGTGTTTATTGCTCTAACTTTTTAGTTTAATCTCCGAAGGGTCAGGCAGAGATTACCTAATACGACGGCGAGCCTATAACCATCAACCGGGCGCAGATTCAGACTCCGTGGGTGTTACCGAAAAGGAAAAACCCAGTAACAGTTTGCCCGACCCGGGAATCGAACCCAGGACCGCTTGCTCAGCATTCGCTTGCGACCACTAGATTAAAGAAGCAGTCAGTAAATAAAATTTAAAGCACGTTTGTTCCTTTCAATCATTATACCTCTCATTTTGCATCACAGTCAAAATCAAAGTCATCTTTAACCGCGTTACAATAAGGTTGTTGTTTGCGTTAATGCTGCCAGAACTAAAGTAATTCTGAAAGAACTGCACTAGTCCTAACCTTATACAGGCTGAAAGGGACACCGACACTAAAACGGTTACTACGGGTACGGGTACTAACGGTTACGGTTAGGTACTCAGTTCATCATTCTGAAATTACACACATACACATACCACACACACATGCCACATAGACATTTTTCGTCAGTATTAAAAAAAAAATGTGCTGTTCCATACATTTTGATCGTGTAGGTATTACAGTTTTGTATGATACACCTTTTTTTTGTATAAAGCAGGACATGTTCAAAAAAATAAATTATATTCTGATATTATGTATACCAAGTTTCTTCGATTAGTATTCTGATAGTTATTTTTTTAGCAGTAACAAAACTCTAGGTCATTTTTTTCTTATCGGAATTTAATTCTTCAGTAAACACTAAAACTGACTCCTAACCGATTTACTATTCTAGTCTCTCACGTATATGGTGTTTACTTCGTCTTATTACTTTGGCCATAACATTAGGCGACATCTTGCGGCGGTGAACGCAAGCTTCGCTGCAATATGACTCCTTGGATATTGTCGGAGTTTGCTTGGCGTTCTTTTGTTTTGTAGGTATTAAATTGTGGTATGAAAAAAGACATGACACGTCAAGATTTGAAGGGCTACTGGCAGTTACGCTATATTGGTACTAAAATCAACGTGAGTTAGACAGGTTTTCCAATGCCGTGGCGAAAATATAAGCTTATACTGCTGGTACCTACTTATTTCTCACAAGCCATACTACGTAGATCTTTGATAATGACTTAATATTTACTGGTTTTTAAAGCCATGGAACAGCCGTGATGAGGCACAGTTGCAGGTCTTAGAGTCATGGTTGGTGATCACCTCTGGTTGACCAACCTTAGGACAGTAGACATTTAATTGCCTTGTTAAGAAGACATATCATCATCATCATCATTTCAGCCGAAAGACGTCCACTGCTGACATAGGCCTCCCCAAAGTGTCGCCACATGGACCGGTCCCGTGCGACTCGCATCCTGCGGATTCGTGCAACCTTCAGCAGGTCATCGGTCCACCTAGTGGGAGACCTTCCAACGCAACGTTTCCAGTTTGCGGTCAGAAGACATATTGGTAGTTATAAATACGTGTGATTTCCTTGTAACGAAAGTTATTTATAAACTTTTTTGATGAATAGAATCCATTGATTAAATGCACTATTCATCATCTAAGTAGTCTTTATAGGGGTACATGATTACAAAGTAACTTTTGTAATTTTTTCTTTTCTTACGTGGTTGTGAAAGTTATTAGTTATTCGATCGATTGTACTAAGATACAGACGAAGTGCACCGCGCGCCCTCGCGTATTAAATTCGGTTATTAGTCGCGCAAACTTTGATCAGGCGGGTTGACCCCAGTTCATCGATCCGGCGACTTTCACCCGGATCATAAACTGAGCCACCCACTTTCAAAACTGAAAAAACAGTTCCCAACTCACTTCAAAACTAAGTCTTCCTAATCACGCGGCGCGAACAAAGTTCCACCAAGTTTTTTCCAAGTTCAGTTAAACTTCATCGATGTGGGGATCGTTCACCCTGGCAGGGACACTTGCATACGACTCCGGCCGGCGGGCCATTGAAACAAAATGTGGAGCAAGGTTGGCCGAGATTACTTTCGTCGGGAACTTTTTGCGGATCGATATGGAAGTTAAAAGTTTATTACGAGCGCTACACCGCGACGTCGTAAACCGAACTTTGTCTACTCGCGCCGAAACGCGACAACCATGCTTTTAATTAGCTCCCATCCATCGCTCCACTCTCCCCGGTCATGGTGTTCTTATTCTGGACCGCGATGCCCAGTTCCGCTGCAACACGAAAGCTAAAAAGAACCTTTATTTACTTTACATATCAGCACCCGTAACTAACGAGCGTAATACCTGCTCAGCATTCGTATTCACAAAGGTTTTTCTACCTACGCCGGCGGCGGGCGTAAAATAGGAGGCGAGTCGGGAAGGAGGCATAAAGGAGAAAATAAAATAAAGACGGCGCCAGCGAACGGATGCGAGGTCCGTGAAAAAAGTACGAGGAAAGCAGGCTTAATGGTGTGGCGCAGGTGAGGTGGGCGGGGTCGGGTGGGTGGCAAGTTACGATTGGTCGGCGCCGCCCAGCCGCGAGTACGCCCCCCGTCTCCCGCCCCCCCTCCCGCGAGGCGCCCCCCACCCCCGCGGCCACCGGCTATCGCCTGGCGACCACCTACAGCCACCCGACGCAAGCTATGCCTGTGTCGTGAATTAGTTTGCCAACTCTCTGTCTATGGCGTAGCTCCGAGACTGTAAGTATGGAAGGCGGACTGAATAATCGATAAAGGTGTTTATTGAAAACGGGTAAGGACGAAGCACTTTATTGCTTCTTTATTATTAAAGCTCGAGCTGGGTGAGTCAACTGCTACGAGCGGAGCCAATTCTGGCTTAGTACCCACATACAGTCGTAGACGGTGTAGCCCGTAGCACGGAGTAGCAGTCTTGCTTCATTTCCCAAAGACATTATTTAGACGACATAAGCTTCGCAAGTATGCCATATTAATCACTTTTCACAGTAGGTATTTATGTATTCACGTCATCATTTGCTTTATACCTACGACTTATAAAGTTGAAAACTGGAACAATTACTTAATGAACAGCTGTTCAACTCAGCATTTCATAATACTCAGTTAAAAAAAGACGTCTCAAAGTTGTGACCTTGTGCTTTAGGTACAATTCAGAACTTATTGAGCTACATTGACTTGTACCTACAAACGGGGGGCGGCCGCGAGCTTAGTATTTAAAAATCGAATGCTCGGTGCACGCGTACCCATAGCGGGACGAGGTCGTACTGGTAACAGACGTGTTGGTAGTTGTCACTTGTCACATATGTCTTCGATTTCGTTTATTATGTAGTTTATAACTTTAATCATTTCAGTCGATGACTCGGTACGAAATAAACGGTAAAAAAATACCCTTATCGAACCCAAAAGGCACTTGTTCTCCCCGTCATTACGATATGTTTTTGTTTTGGAACATACTTGGAAACCTTCTAATTATAGAGGTTTATAAAGTTACAACTTTTTTACAACTTTAAAAAAAAACTGTTTTTAAGGTTATAACTTTACTTTAAATACCACCTTGACCCGTTTATTATTAATTCATACATTAGCACAATGTTTTGTGTTCGTTACATTGAGTGTTACCGTAAAACGTAATTTTTCACCCCAAAAAAAAGTTTCCCAGTAATCATTATTGGGTAGGGTTACTTAGTTTGATGCACAGAATGTTTGGTTGACGGCTTCGTGAAGGGTCCGTTTACACCTTGTATGACAGTATATCATCATCTGCCTAGCCTTTTCCCAACTATGTTGGGGTCGGCTTCCAGTCTAACCGGATGCAGCTTGTATGACAATATATGTTGTACCTAAATGTAGGTAAATAAAAAAATAATTATATAGACCCATCTATCATCGCACCTCACATCAAGATATTTCCGTAATACAGGATGACAAAGAACGCAATGACTTTGTATTTCATCCCGCGACACAAAAACGTTCCCCCGTGTGATACGAGCGTAATGTACCGTGAAATAATGACTGATTACTGAACTGACAGACAATGTAGGTGTATAGCTATACCTGAGGCAATTATCTTGTTATAATGGGTGTGAAAATACCCTTAACGAAGCCAAAAGGAACTTGTTTCTCTGGCATCGAGATCATTTTTTTGTTCTAGACCATACCTGGGAACCTTCTAGTTACGGAGATATTGGAGATCAAAGTTCGAACTTTTTCACAAGTTTTTTTTTACACCTCGTATTTGGGTAAAAGATCATTTTCATAAATGAACGCATATAGATTTACGGTACTAAAGAAGCTGTAAGAAGAAATAACGTAATAAAAGTTTACTCTGTTCGCTTTGTCCCGTCTATCGTACCTAAGTATATTTATTTGTCTATGATTTATAGAACTGCAAACACACGGATGTGACAAAATACGCAAAACAACGAGCATAAAAAAAAAATGATGAGCTGTTATCCCTAACAGTGAGTGGAAATACTAAGGCATTATTCTAAATCTTTTTTTTTTTCAAATCAAATATTATCACTACCCAGGACACTAAACGAGACACGATAGAAGTTTTATTGTTAAACGTTAAAGTCCCGCAACTTACAAATATAATTAGATTCGTGAATTACCAAAGATTACTATATAACACTCTCCCTATTCACACCTCAACATATAGATGCACCAAATTCAGACAGGCATTACATCCTCTATTAGAGCACTAGATAGGCAGTGACTACTTTACATAAACACGTTAGGGCTGATAGTTGTCGCCCCCGACGTCTTACCATCCTACCGAGATGGGGGACTCTAATATTATAATAGTTTCCGCGTCAGGTGCCAGAGGATGCATAATTATGTGCTGTAGTCTTAAGAAAGGTATGATTATGCTTAGATTGTTGGTTTACATAGCTAACACGAAAAAAAAATATGACATACCTACAAGTGCAAGATGCTTCAACCTGTTAGTAGAAGCCTCAAAGTACCAGAAATATCACGCGATTTATGACGTACAGTCCTTTAAGCATCTTTTAGCACTCAAATGACGGAGGAGGAGGAGGCGGAGCTTGTGGCTAAATAATAATAGCCACACAGGTCGATTTTCAAGGTTAAGCCGCAATTGCCGAGGTCGGTCTGTTGATGACCATTATACTAGTACTAATTAGGTTGTGGAGGTCAGATAGGCAGTCGCTCCATGTAAAATACTGGTATTCAGTTGCATTCGGTAAGACTGAAAGCCGACCCCAACATGGTTGGGAATAGGCTAGGCAGATGATGATGGCGCTCAAATGATGCTCTGAAGGGACCGTTGTTAGTGAACATTTTTAAAATTGTTAACGAAATATAAATAAATAAATTGTTGACGCATCAAAAGATCCATAAACACAGATCTACGTTGCAATATCAATACAATTTCAAAAAATCCACTTCACAGATTGATGTCAATCAATCGTATTCAAAAATCGAACAAACGCTCACACCGGCAAACGGCAAAGAACAAAAATTCGCGCGCTCGAAAAAAATGTCGAAATATCCCCATACCATTGTCCGGCTCACAATGCCTTTACGACACTGGGTAAATAACGTTTTGGAAAAATGTAAAAAAGCACCCGCAGTTTGTGGGTAGCGGGTAAACACGTCGCCGTACCCCTTATTGAGTTGATCTGGCCATTTGTACAGCCCTCGCCCTTTGCATTTTGGAAAAAAAGAAATTCAGCTTGCGAATTCAATTTCCAATATCCATTTTTGACGTGGCGTGATTAGAACGCAGTTTGGTCGTTAGCGGTGTGTCGAGATGGTTGTCGACTTCCATTTTGTATTCGTATCGATTTGAAGTGTGGCTGGCTGTCCGGTTTTTGTTTCTCCGTTTGTCTTTACTCGAGTAGTTTTAACTAACTCTGACTTTTGCATGGAAAGAAGTTTGTATGTGGTGCGTTGATGTCAAGTTTTTTTCACCTTTTCTTTTTATGTTGATTGGAAAACATTTACAGCTATGAAATTTAGTTGCCGACTTTATTCTATTATCGTGCCTAGCCAGTTTTTAGGGTTCTGTACCTCAAAAGGAAAAAACGGAACACTTATAGGATCAATCGCGTGTTTGTCTGACTGTCCGTCTGTCACGAGACAATTTACTCCGAAACTACTGGACTGATTGAATTGAAATTTGGTACACATTGTGTCAGTCGGTGACCCAAAGACGGACGTGTAACATAAATTAATGTTTTTTTTTTATTCTTTCTTTTGCCTCGCAGAACTTTTGTAGTACACTGATTGATATGGAACAACCAAATAAATATAACATGCTAGTATGTACGAAATAACTCTATTGTTACTTTTGCTACTACTAGTCGCCAATAAATTCAGAATTCGCCAATACAAGATTTGTCTATCCCTAAGCAATTGCCTGCACTACAGCAAATTACACATTAATCAAAAACAAAACTATTACATTTATTTGTTCCAATAAGCACCTCTTAATACATCTCACGAGTGTCTTCCAAGTCTTGTAGCAATAATAAATATATCATAGTTATCCCCTTGGGACGAATAAAAGGGAAAATAAAGCAAATCGCCAACCCGGAAGGGTCCACGAAGAAAAACGATTAATATTAACTGAAATTGTTATAGCCCCCTTATAGGGGGACATTTAATATTTTTATTACTATTATCCGAAAGAGTTTACTTTGAGATTGAATAGTCGTAAAATTTGAAGACCTAGTAATAGTGATTTGTGGTAATTATAATTGTTGAAGTAGGCTGTTTGCTGTTTTTGACGCCTTGAAAATATTTTGGTATAAAAACAAGTCAGTATTTTTGGATCTGTTTTTCTTGAAAGAAGATTTCAGAAAGAACAGTGTCATTTTACTCGTTTTTTTTTACCAACTGTTTTTTGATGTTGACTATATTATTTATATAAGAGGTCAGTTTGTTAACCTTAGTCTTTTTGTTATAAAATATTTTAATTATTAACTTTTCTCAAGTTTCTAGACAGGACCAAAAACCTAAGTTTAAAAATCACAAACAGGGACTCATGATTAACATTTTTAAAAACACCTCAGCGGCACATTATAAAAATCCTCACCTCACTTAATGCTTGAACCTTAACCCTCCAAGGAGTAACCCAAAAAACTCAACAAAAAAGCATCTTATTAAAGAGAGACCTTAATGAAATCTCAGCTCATTAATAGAGAAGGCAAAAAGACTCGTTTTATTAACACGCACGTGATATCATCCCTTAACGAGTCCTGGGACAGCGGTGTTCTTACATTAAAATGTAAACATTGCGCCTTATCCCTTCCCTCAAGTCACTATAGGGCAGAATCGTCATTTGTCTGTGACATTAAAATTTTGGCCAGACGGGCGTTTAAAACGCTAGAATAGAAGGACTGAGCTGATACATAGTATCTAGCATAGATACTATGAAGTCCTAAGATTAAAATAAACACAACATATTCGGTAAAATACGTGTGAAGTTTCAGACGAGCTGAAAAAATAAAACTTCGGTTTAAAGAAGAAAGTTTATTCGCAATAAACTTGGAGAGCTTACATGGCGCGAATGCCTTTATAACTTAGTTACTGTAAGTAAAACGTTACTACTTAATAAGACAAGTTATCAAACTTTAGTGTTTCTAACTACGCTTAACGAATCTAAAAGTTCTGTAAATGCCGGGACTCGTTGAGTTAACATACTTTCCAAGACACGAAGTGGTCGCACAATATGTATTGGAGT
The DNA here is from genome assembly GCA_963576755.1 of Noctua janthina. NCBI lineage: Eukaryota > Metazoa > Arthropoda > Insecta > Lepidoptera > Noctuidae > Noctua > Noctua janthina. The sequence continues at coordinate 5,872,063 of OY755058.1, forward strand.
GTCATTGATCCATGAACTGACCTTGTCAAGCGTAGTTTCGATCTTCGATCGTCCCATGCAGACGTTATTACTAAGCTACGAGTCTCTCTAGTGTATTTGTACTGCTAAACTCATAACAAAATATAAGACAAAAACCGCTCATAACCGCGCGTCAAAAACGCCCAAAAAACGCTCGTCTAACGTTCTTTCATAATAAGAGCGTCTAATCTAAGTGTCGAGTACCTCGGAGCGGTCATCTCTGTCGGGATCACTCCCAGGGGTCCCCTAGACCCCAGGAATCCGGATTTATTCCGTCTGAATACCCAGTGTCGCAAACGACACCTCTGCGATGCCTGAATGTTTTATGACATAGCGTGAAGATGTTAGATTAGATTAAATTCAAACGTGTGATGTTGAGTTGAGAAGTAGCTTTGGAAATAACAGGGTATAATGGCTGCTTAGGGCTTATTATGAAGTAGGTCAGAAAATCTTAATTAAAGACACACATTTGTAATTTTAAATACTATAACTATTGTAAAAGGTATCTAAGTTGTTCCGCGTAAAAAAATGATTGCTGTATTTGTGTAAAATGAGGGTTCTAAAAAGTGCCTGTTTTCCAGCGGACATATTTTTAGTTTCGCATTACAAAAAATTACGATTACAAAACTGAAAAAAGACAGTCTACAAAATCCTACAGATATAATATCTTGACACTATTTTAGGACAAGTTTTATCAACAACAAAATATTGAAAAGCCTTTCAAAACTTCATATTATTTTACTTTATTGAAATACTGATGCTTAAAATGAATAGAATTGTTTGAAGTCTTGAAAACAGAGCAAGTATGTAAGTCTTCTAGTATTTTGCACGTAAACTTCGCTTAAGAATTTTATAAGTTGCGCAGTAGTAGTAATGAATCTTGTTTACATGCGAACCCGTAGTTCACACGTCTAGACGAAATTGAAATTTACATTCATAAACTTTGCTGGTTTACAACCTAGCCCACTTAACATGATGGATTCTTATCTTTTGGAAAACTTTCAATGGAATTTTGATAAAACCACTACTATAAGATTTTATTATTGACTGACTCGTTGTATTGGTCGCAAGCAGGACCGCTGAGCATGAAATCCTGCGTTCGATTCCCAGGTCGAGCAGACTGTTTTTGGATTTGTGGACCGGAAATTTTTCAGTTTCTTATTATGGACTTTTTTAATACGCTTCTATTATTTGACCTACTTCCCGGATTCCAATTGAGCTGAAATTTTGCGTACATGTTTAGTTTGAATGACAATTCATGGTTAGCTAAGTGACGTCATTCTAAATCTAATATAACGGACTCCCGAAGATGGCGAACGAGTTATTTTTTCTGCATTCCCATGATATGGATATCAAATGAAAGAGTTTGCTGAGAAGAATATAAAAATTAAAATGACGTCACTCTAAAGCGTGTTTTTTAGTTTTGAAAGTTGAAAAATAGGCCGAAAAGATGCTGATAGACATACAAATACATAATGCATTCCAAGATTTCTCCATCCAAATTGAAAATACATCTCGAAAAGTCACGAAACGGAAGTTAAAGAACTTTTGGGTACCGTAGTACCTAAATCAAAATTACAAAGTTCCAATGAGCGGTCCTTAACGACGAAGAAGATCGGCGAATTCTTTAATTATTTAGCTCTAATCGCTGCCAACGATGTCCTTTGACGTCGCTTGCTTTAATTTAGGATTCCTCCCCCAAATTAAAAATATAATGAGACTGAACTGAGCCGGTGTTAATTGGAAACCGATCTCAGAGGGTGGTATAGACAGGCTGTTGTTTTGATATAGGTATATTGATGGCGACACAAGAAAAAAAAACCTGTCTAAATCGCGTTGTTTTTATTCAGTTGCTATTATTTTGTTAGAATACAGGTCAACTTGCTGCGTAAAAGCTATAGAATTAAAATTGCAATGAAAAATTTCAGTGCGCTTGCGGTGCTCTTGAATAAGCAATGGCTAACTTGATGGAGTATTTAAAAATGCTACTCACGCTGCGATTAACTTGGCCACCTTCTAGTTCCAAGTAATTTGATAAGACGTACCATAAATTTATGAGAGAAGAAGATGAAGAACCCCCTTTTCTTACACCCCTTGTGTTACAAAAACGTATTTAAACATTCGTACCTCCAGTTTTTTTCTGAACCCATTGACATATTTTCACGTTGACACAAAACACGCTGTAAGTAATCGTGCTCATTTGTCAGCGTGAATACCGCGCTGCAGCCGCTGGATTATCTTCATTCTCATCTTATCTTTTTTTTTCTTAAAAAGTTTGGACGAGTTAAGGGGATTACGTTGATGCGTTTCGCAAATATTTTTTTTTAGTTGAAGTTGACTATTCATTAATATTTCAAAACGCTGCATTGTATTAAAACTTCGTATTTCACAGTAAGCACCTAGTGAAAATTTCTCAGAAATTAAAATGATGGAAAAAATCTAATAGTGTCCACATATTTCTCAACGCACGGGACCGGTCAATGTGGCGACACTTGGGGGAGGCCTATGTCCAGCAGTGGACATCTTTCGGCTGAAATGATGACGATGATGATCATTTCTAAACACATTTTTTTTAGCTACTCATCATGTGACTAGCCTTTTCTCAACTATGCTGAGAACTTAACAGTTTCACAAGTAGTTTAACAGTTATGAAACTGCACAATGAAAGCCTACAAAATGAAACTTTTACTACTGAATATTTCTAGATTTTCTTAAGTAAATTCACAATTTTCTGACCATAAAACTAGTTGTTTGAAACCTTTGTAAGTTAGGTAAAGTGAAAACCCACAAATTATTTAGTTTTTACGTACTTATAGGTTATAAAATGTAGAATTTCTAGATTTTTTCTACAAAAGTCTGTAGTTTTCTGACCAGAAAAAAACAACAATAACAAGCAATACCCAATACCTACATGTATCTATCTAACAAAATTCATCAGCATTCGAAATTCCACATTCATATTCATGGCCGCGGTCACAATGACAGTCGACCGACAAATAAAAACAAATAAAAAACAGTAATAGAATCAGAGAACAAAATCCATCAGAGTGACACGCGTGACGTAGATACATGCGGCCTCTTTGTACAGCGTGCTTTCGTAACGACGTGACAAAGTTATCTTGTAAAAATGTGTTAGTATTGGAAATGTGGTGATGTAATTAAATGTGATATTTTTTTGCGAGACTGCCTTATGTAGAAATTCAACTTAAATATATGGTTTTTTTGTGCAGCGTGATTACGATACGACGTGATAATTTTACCTTATGAAAATATACGAGTATATGTATTGGGATGTGATGACTTGTCTTGTTTAGGTGAGATTGTGGTGGTCTTTTGATGGAAGATAATATTTATGAATAAAATAATGAGTAAAACACTCTTGGTTCAGCGTTCTTCCCTTATGACGTGACAACATGGTCTTAATACAAAAATGTGAGTAACTACGTATTGGTGACGAAGGTGTTTGGTGTGAATGCGATGCAAGTTGTGTTGGCTTTTTGATTGTATGTCAAACTTCATGAACAGAATGGAGAAAATAAATCAAATGTTCATGAAACGTCACTTGCGTAAAAATGGAAATTGATTCCTAAGAAAAGTATGGAATACTTTTATATTATGTAATCGTTATAAGACGGGTTCATGTTTGCTTTTTTACAACAGCAAAACTTATGCTGTGTCTTTTACTTACATGAAAAATGTAAGTGATTTTTTTATAATTTTCTACGGCCCTTTAAACAGAAACCCCAGATAAAACATAATCACATTGTCACACCCAACTTTACTTGAACAATAAATAAATTACAAACTAAAATACCAGCCTGTAGACAATGTCTCCGAGTCTCCGGGCACTGCAATATTTTGCCCACCTTTGGGGTCTCCACATTATGCATAACTGATAAGGCCCGATTTTGTATGCATACGATCCTTAGCCTCAACGCTGCGTGGGTATAATGACGTCACACCCGTGGGGAACAACACAGTTTTTAGACTATGTTTATATCTTGTGTGGTTGACGTGTGACATGATTACAGGGTTATGTGTAAAAATTCCTATGAAATAATGAAGCAGTCTTTCATTACGTAGGGCCGTATATGAAAGGATAACACAAGATCAGATAGGTTTTTGAATCAACATATGGGTATTGTGAGAGATGGACCGCGCGTGCGTTGATTAATTTTCACATGTTTCAATGGTCTAACACAGGGGTGTCCAACATAATTTTAAGCAGGGCAAGTTTAGTGTTTTTGTAAAAGCAGCGGGCCAAAAGAAATGCAAAGGGATATTAAAAATAAAAATAAAAAATGTTAGTGCAATATTTATTGATATCTTACAAAGTTTTAAATCGCTCGCGGCCCGGATGAAAGACCTATGTATGTGGGCCGCTAAGTGGCCCGGGGGCCGTATGTTGGACAGGCCTGGTCTCTTCTCATAAACGAATGTGAATTCTTACTTTCCTTAAGATGGAACAGAGAAGGAAGATCACATTTTAATGAGGTACCATCATCTCATCTTCGGCTCTTTTAATTTTTAACGGAAGAGGGACTCTAATATTCTAAATAGAATAATTTAGACACCAGCCTCCGCAAAACAAAAACTATGAATAAATAAATCATCCTGCCACGAGAAAATACACCTACACGTCTCAGAAATATAATTCAAGCAAAAAACAAGAGACGTGTGCCCACCCACGCCAATCACGAAACGAGTTACCCTCCGGATATTCAATTCCTGGACATGTCCGAACTGGAGCGAAACAAATATTTATCAAAACCTGTAAGGAATACATAAAATGACATAAAACATGTCCGGCCGGACGAACAAACAGCACAGTGATGGATTATTGCCAGTGACCGCCTCTATTTCCTATTGGAATAAGGAATTACCATATGCGCCCGGACACGGCGCCGGATACGGGATGCTAGTGTGGAGGAGGATTTTACGAAACGATACGGTTCGATGAACCATTCCTTCGAGCCGTATATTTGCTTTTAAATGATGCTTTTAGAGAAAACGGGAGTACTATCGCCAGCACATCATGTTACCACAAACTGTCAACTTTCTCCAAATGATTTTAAATCATAAAATTTTGAAGGTTAAGTTCAAAATCGAATAAAGAAAATTTTATAGTTTGTGGTAACTTGATTCGCTGGCGACTGTACAACTGCTTTTATTCCATACTAAATTGCAAATCCCTGTATGTGCAATTTAGTATAGAATAAATTATATATTATTTTATATTATTATATTATTTATTTTATATAATTATAAATTTAGTTCGGGAAAAGTAAAAGAAGTATTTGGTTTAGCAAATATGATTATTTTGTCAACCAGTGTGTTATTCAAACTAAGCAGTTAGGCTTCATTAATGTCTTGAATTTATGAGCTATTGGTGTTTTTGTAGTCGTCAAATGAAAAAACACCAAACACTTAAGCACAGCACTTTTGTGTTAATTTTCATTTAGTCAAATTAAAATTTACCGTTACAAGAAAGTACATCTTTTTCCTGCATCCAAAAGAGCACATTCCACTCCTCCCTACCGTTCGTCCTCTACACAGGGTCGGCGTCACTCCGACGACCGGAGCCCTTCAAAAAGTTTGATAATAACACCAGCAACGGCGGTAATGTGACAGCCGATACGTCGCCAGGCCGCTGCTGTTTAAATTTCGAACAGCCATTGTCCGGCAGATGGCAATTTGTTTTCGCTGGGAAGTATTGCTTCGTATGGGTACTGGGTATCTCTTTTTTGCAGTGCGGAGTAAAGGATGCAGTAGGGCTACTTGTCATGTGCTGAAGTTTATTAGTGATCCATAATTCCGTTCTAGTTTAATTCTTTAGCTGTCAGTGTATCATTGATCTGGACTATTGTCAGTGATAGCTCTTTGAAAGCAGTTTTGTGTTGATTGTATTCTGTTTCATTGGTACTTTGACCTAAGACTTACTAGACTGTTACTATGTGACATAGAGGTTTGTTAAAGCCTAACTGATGTTGATACCTATTAGACGAACGGAGACTGTGCTGACCAAGAGATAGTGACTTGTGAAAATAATACTTTCCACAACTGATATGCCACATTTAATTAAGTCCGCTAATGTGCGAATATTTTATACTTGTTCATAAAGTATCAATAAATAAATAAATATTTAGTACAGTTCTCTTTTTAATCGACAGCGTCAGAAGGAGAAAATTAGTTTAACTAAATACTCTAAGGTGCTGCAGGCGGGGACTTGAAGTATTTAGTTTAACTAATTTGAATATAAATATGCAGTTATTTCATTCTTCGATTAAGTAAGTATCTTACAAAACAATGTTTGGTAAATTTTATACAATACTCAATCGACTTTTATGTGGGTATTGTGATACTTGTTTTTCCCTTTTCAGTTCATTATTTTTAAGCAGTCGGGTTTTTTGTTTTATAATAATAGTTTTAAAAAAATAGTAAATAAGATAAGATAAAGATTTATTTCTCACCACAATACATAGGTACATTATTAGGTTTCGTGAACAATACATACGTTTTTTTTTTATACTGGGGAGACTGGTGTCTAACCTAAACTAAAAGCCTGTATTTCAGGACACCAGGTCTCCACGCCTACGGAAGCACATTTAAACAGAATTATGCACTCGCACACAAATTAATGCAGTAAATAATATTGAGCAAGAAAAAATAAAGGATAAAAATATACATTACAACATCACACACATTACAAACCCGCGGCCTTGCCATTTAAAAGATAGTTCAAAGTATTTCCCTTCCGCTCCGCCCAGAGTGGGGGGGGGGGGGGGTCATTTGATGATTTCCCATCCGAAAAAAAAAAAGTGTTTTCTAAATACAGATAGAACAGCTTGTCATGGAAATGTCATGCACCCATCGAAGTCGTGACCTTCACAACCACAACTCAAACTATCCACAATGATAAATGAATCCCTAAACACAACACTCGAAATGAAACCAACAGAAAAATACAGCAAATGAAGGAATGACAAAGCTCCTATGGCTCAGTGATGATAAATGATAGATTCATGAGGAGCGGTGCAGGATCACATGTGTCGTTTGCGCTCTAATGTGGTGGAAGTGGCCCCTTGATGTGGTGGTGACGAGTTATGGTGTAATGGTGCTTAGGTTGTGGGAATTCTTAAGAAAGAAAAAATTGTTTCTTTGGAAATCCACAGTAATATCAGTTTTTAGAAGACTTACTTGTAAATTCAAAATCTGAAAGCAAATTCACTTTTAAAAGAAAAGTGCGTAACCACTATTTAAGTCAGAATAAATAGCTCTCTATTAGAAGTCCAGTCATGGTAAGTATTGTTGGGTTTCACGTTTTTTTATGTTGGTGTTTGTTCAAATATGTATTAGTTTATTTTACTTGTATATATGTATTAGTATCATTATAAGTGCCTATATAAATTTTCGAAATCAGGAAGTTATTATTATACATTTATTTTGTACCCTATCACAATGTTTTCTTATTTAATCCAAAGGTTGACTGGCAGAGAATGCATGCCTTGTGGCATTAAGTCCGCCTTTGTACCACTATTGTACATGAAGTTTAAATAAATAAATTATAAGTTTTCCAATACATCATTAAAATTGAGTTAAATCTATTCTATTTTATGTCAGTCTTGTAGGGCCGTCTTATAAAAGTTTTTAAAGAAAATCACACAATATTTATGTGTTTAAAAGTTCGTTTCAAAAGAATAATTCCTTTTACGAAAATTACATTCAAATTCTATCCAAAGCCTGGCACACATACGAAACTTTGCAAAAATAAAAATGTCTAGACTAACAAGCGAGTCGTATCTCCGAAAAGCAAGTTTAATACATTGAAATATTCAATTGCCTGTCCCGCTATCAGATGGCTAATAACTTTGCAACTTGTACGTGTGCTGCCAAAGGAAAATACCTGGGAAATGGCTTTGTTTTCAACTACATGCACTGCATATGCCCGGGGAGCTTGTAGACTGGTGTGTACATAATCTAGAAATTTATTTGTGAGATATGCTCCCAAATGTGTGTTATAGATTATGGTGGGTGCATAATTTTGGAAGAAGTTAAAGAGTGGAAGAATTCGGGAAAATTTATTGAAAATACCTATGTGCATTTCCGTATTTTATCAAGAGTTTCATGTGAATCCATTTAAATTGATTGTTCTGAGTCAATTATTGTTGGCAATTATTTTAAGTAGTAACTAAGCAGGTTTAAAATTCCCACAAGCTGCTTAACTAAATAAACTTTTAGACTAAGGTGAAGTATATAATGTATTTTAATATTAAAATACATTATATATTTCACCTTAGTCTAAAAGTTTATAAAAAAAAAACTAAAAAATTTGTGTCTTTTAATTCTTTGTAATATTTCGTGTTAATGTGAAATTGTAATTTATAATGTGTTTAATTCTTAATGTATGATTGTTTTAGTGTTTAATTTTAATGTTCATTTTATGATTATTTTTTATTTTCACATGTATGCATATGGACTGGTTCTTAAATAAATGAATTTTAATTCAATTTACGTAACTTAAGTAGCCTATGTCACTATACCAACGTTCAATATTATAAAAGAACTTTCGTAAGTTTTGACTCGATTAAAATATCGCTAAAATCAACTTTTAAATGGTCCCAAATTCGAAAACAAAATTATCAGCCCATCACTAATTTCACATCTCAAATACTCAGAATCAACACAACAGAGGCACAGTGATGCGTCCTGACAAGTCAGATGCTAATCAGTCAACCCTTCGGCCGACAAATCGGAAATTAGGGACGCATGAGCGATACAGGGTTAACCCGGATCGACCGGGGTCTTTTTGGCCCCGGAGACCAGCCGTCTTGTTCTTTGAATATTTAACGCGAAACAAATGTCCCATCACATTCGAGACTTCACCTGCGACGGTTACAAAGTGGACGTTTTTATTTGGAACTGAAACTACATGACTTGTATTTATTACGCGATATATGTTTAACTAAAAAATGATGGATTATCTCAATTTAGAGTAACAACTGCACTTTAATAACTAATATTTAATTGTAATAAATGGAATGATTATTATGCCTCATTGCGTAACAGAACAGCTAGAATTATATTGCGTCATACTTATTTTATAACATAAGTAAGTAGTCTTATGGCTGCGTGCTTTTATACCTATTTTATCACGTTGATGTTAACGCTCACCTATGTAGTTACGTCAATTTGTGTGGAATAATTGAAGTTCTGATCCTAGTCATGCCAAATGAAGAGTTCGTCATAAATTAGCCCACAATTCTCAACCTCGATTTATATTAATGGAAGCATTTCTCCACCTTCAACTGTCAACGTCGAAACATGTCCGCTAATTTTCAACGAACCGTCCGTTCTCGCCTGTCTGAACTACCTTAGGTGACGAGTTCGTTGTCGATTACAGGCGCAAAGTACGAAACACTTTGATCGCGTTACCGACCGGTAGACGTATCTAAGGCCCAGTTTCGATCTTAGCGGAGATGAGTGGAGCGGTGCCGAGCGGTGCGGACGCGTAATATTCGACAAATCGAATGAGAGAAGAAAGATATGATGTAGATTTCAGTGGTGTTGATCCACGCGTCATGTTCTTGAACGGGCGCTGTCAGTTGAGGCTGGTCTTTTTCGCTAAACTGCCAGGGTTAATAAACTAATCTTGATATTTTGATTTCTGTCTCACATGGAAGCATTCATCTACAGACGCCAGCACATCAAGGTACTGCAATCTGTCAAATTTCTTTAATACATTTTCAACTTTATCGGTAAAGCATTAGGTTCAAGGTTGATTGGGAAAATTTTACAGTTTCGGGTAGCTTGATGTGCTGCCGACTGTACACAGAGCTTTGTAATACCAAACTTGATTTGAAACAGTGCCCGAGGAGTTTCTTGCACCATTCTTCTCTATAGAGATCTACACTTTGGAATAGGCAACTAAAGTACTTTCCCTGTTATTATACCTTGTGGCTGGACTGTTGCTATAAGCTACATGAAGTTGGCTTATAAATAAATAAAAATTAAGTGTCGATTAGTAATTTCAAAATAACAGCTTTTTACTGGATGCATATGAAAGTATATACGGTATAACAAAAACAATTTTATAATTTTTTCTGTCTGTTTGTCCCGGCTAATGTCCAAAACGGCTGGACTTTTACTAGCAGATAGCTGATGTTATATGGTAGTAACTTAGGTTACTTTTATTTGTGAAAAAGGGTTAGATTTTCGTGCAAAAAAAAATAAAACCCTTGAAATTGTTAACAAAATCCGATTCAAATAGGGAAGTAATATTTTTAAAATAATTTCACGCGAGTGAAGGTTCCGGGCATCAGCTAGTATGAAATAAATGCTTTGGTTTAAGTTTGTATCGATAGGCGATTCCCGCACATCTCCACTCCGCTCCGCTTTCGTTGAAACCGGGCCTCGGAGTATCTAGGTACCTCTCGCCGCTTTGAGAGATATCGACTTGACTTGCTTAAGGCGCTATCGTATACTGTTTGATAATTTGAGCTCTGCCTCTGTTGGTAATTGACCGTTTAAATAAAGGAGTGCCGCCGGAGTTTACCTTAGATTTTAATTAAGGCTAAGATTTTGGTGTTTAATTTGAGCTTTATTTTGTTTTCATGCCTCTGAAGAATAGGCTAGTCGTGGGTTTTAAATAATTCGTTTATGTACTAAAATACATTATGAAGGTTCATGAGGCATGAGGTCGTAGGTTCGATTTTTAGGTTGGGCAAATTATTATTGGTTTTTTTTCAGGAGTTTTATGGGACTTAAACATAAGGTGGGTGGTGCACTATAGAATGGGTATACCTCTCCTGGAATCAACGGGGATTACAGAAGTGATTATCATGTTATGTATAGTAAAATTCAACAATATATTTTTTATGCGGAAATAATAAAAACTGATTTTGCTCAGTTCGTAGGTACCTAAAGACCAAATTAATGTATCCTCAACCCCACATCTGGGAGCAGGTAGTCGCATAACATACACCAATAATTCTTCATTAGCACACATTAGATTCTATTCCACGAATCCCTAAGACACAGCGCACATTTGCGGACAGGATAATGGCGACACACGCATTTAAATACAGTCATAAATCGTCCGCGTCTGTTTGTACGCACAATGTGCATACTTCGGCCAGATGACGGCGACGTCTTAAAATATAGGGACCCTTTCTTAACCCCTAACCCGACGTACACTGTAATTAATAAATGACCCACACGGTCCCAAGACCGCTGGGGATCAGATTAATATGAAATTAGTAGGTAAACTACTGGTTGCAGCTGGAGGCGGTTTTCAAGAAATTTTGTTTATAGAAAACGTTCTATTATATATTTTTAGTACTCACTTAATCATCATCTGTATACCCTATACTCAAGTATATTATTTAGTGACTGAGGTCTGCCAATCAGTCTTATCAAAGGGTATCGTATTACCCAGTACGAACTGGGTTGTGGGAGTCAGATAGGCAGTCGGTCCATGTAAAATACCAGTATTCAGCTGCATCCGTATAGACTTGAAGCTGACCCAAACATAGTTGGAAAAGGCTTCACAGATGATGATTATTTAGTGACTGCCTATTTGTCATGTTTCAATACTATTGAAGTATTGAAACATGTCACTTTTTATGTAGATGATTTTTTATGGAGTTATGTTTTTTTGATGTGGCGCAATCTATAGTCGCACGTAAAACCGATTTCTGGCGTGGCGACGCATGCGGTGGCGACGCGTCGCCACGCTATATGATGGTATATATATACAGTCTATATGCAGTAGTGTGTACGGTGCGTCACCTAATGGATGTATTAATCAATTAATTAATTAATTACGTTTCTCCAAGAAGAATTTCAATTACAAATTAATAACAATCCAAGTTAACCTACCACCAGATACGGAACAACAATAGATGCTGTATTTATTAGATATCTTGATAATGTTATGTCCAATACTTTTGTAACATACTTCAGTTACCATCGACCAATTGTCACAGTAATACCGTCCTCAGAGGCAACATCGAATATAACTATTACCGAAGTCACTGATTAAACGAATTAAGTAGTCACGATTTGAAATAAATTCGTAAATTTTTGTATTTAATGAAAATAAATGTTTATTCAATAAATAGTTATCGTTATCTGGAAATAAAATCGTAATATTTTATTTTATCATTATGACATATTTAGTTCCTATCACAATCTGTTCTTTTCTGCATATTACTTTTACAAAATAATGTCGATGTTTCACATCTGCCAGGCGTCCCGTGACGGCTCACATTTTTTTTATGTACTGTGTTCAGACACAATGTAAATTGTTTATTGAATAAATGAAATGACCTTGAAAATCCAGTTACCAAGTAACATGATACCTAACTAGGTTGCTACACTACATACTTAAACACATATAAATTTGTTATAATTAACAGTGAAGTAAAAACTTGAACTCACTCATATCTTCTAAATATCCGGCGTCAAACGGCCTTATCACTTAGCACCACTTGAGTTTCCACCGACAATTCCCAAATCTTTATTTCCAGCTCCTTATCAACATACCCACGAACCACCACAAACAAACCAGCAGACATTATCTAAATGGTACATAGCCGGCCTTTCAGACCGCGCAGCGCCCATTAATTACTTAAATTTAATTCATGCGAGACCCTACACCACTATTTACATTCAAAAACGTACCCCTACACCCTTGCCCGCATCGTAACCCTTGCTAACAAACTTGAAGACCCCAAGACGCTAACTCCTAAGAAGACTTTCTTTGATAGCGCGCTCTACTGATTTTGAATAAAGACCATGTCTCGATAGAGTTCTGATCTGTAATTTTATAGCTTTGAGCCGCCCCTAGCTTACGCTCCGAGGATTGTGGCCTATTGATCTGTTCCTGTCTTGTGTTTTTGTTCGGTAAGTACCGCGGAACTGAGGACAAAGCGGGTTGAGACGTGAATTAGAACTACTGCACTATTGTGAGGGTTAAATAGAGGAGATAGCATCAGCGATTTTCTTGGTGGAGTTAATTTAATTAATCGTTTTAGTGACTTCCAACCGACAAGTATCAGTGAGTATGTACAGTGAGTTATAGCATTTAGGTACCTTTGCATAAATTATAATTTTTTGTACATATTATTTACAAGTACAAAATAATTAAATATATATTAATTTAATTTACAAGTAAATAATATGTATAAAAATACATTTACATGCAAACAAAATAAAATAGAATTATAAAATTCTATCAATTCGTATTCTAAAAAATCTCAACCATTTATGCAAAGGTGGGTCAGCTAATTGCTATAAACTCACAGTGAGTATTACTTACAGATTCCAAATTAATCGTACAAAAAAATGTTTAATTTCCAAAAAGATGTTGTAAAATTATAGCATAAATACATACTGATACTGTTAGCCTACATCATCCCACTGCTGGACAAAGGCCTCTCCCCATGACTTCCAGCTATTTTTGATTGATCCAGGTCTAATGTGGGCCACTGAACCTTATATCATAATATTCTGTTCTGTCACAAATGTTTTTAACAAGTACAATTTTCTTAGTTAAAACTTTAAAAGACTTCATTAAAGTACCAAAGCGTGTCTTAGCGTCTATTTTAACCTTGTTTTCTTCCCAAGAACTCTATGATAATCTAATAAATAAGGATCAGTGCATAGCCGGCGGCGGATTAGCCTTCACCGCGATACTTATATGAGTGCCCCTTTTATTGCATTATAATGCGGGGATGTAAAGGGTAGACTCGCCGTCTCGAGAGAACGAAGAATTTATAAATAAGTTAAGTAAGAACCCGCCTCATTCTTCCTCGCCATCTTACTTTGTTTTATCATATTTAAATTATTAGAGTCAGATGTAGAACGTGTACCTAATTGCTGTACTTTGTTAAGATAATGTACCTTTGGCGCGTTTCCACTTTTGTTTTCTTGTTGGCGAACGTTATAAATTCACGGAAGGACGCGGAGGAACGCCCAAGTTTCGCGTTCTGTTTTTGTTCGGACGTTCATTTTCTTAAGGAAATAAAATTTGTTATGCAGCCGTTTGGAGGATTAGGTGCTTTATAATAACCAAGATTACGCTTAAGTTAAAAGCGGAGGGAAATTGTAAATTGTCGTGAGGAGTTGACTGTTCGTTTTGTTGTGTGATGACTGTAATGAGTTAGTTAGTAATTAGGAATGTTGTCTATTTCTTTCTCTGCTTTGATCTATTCTGTAATATTTTATCACTAATAAAATTGTAAGGACTGTACTTTAGTGTGCCCAAAACATTTAGATTACTAATGACCTAGATGTCTTGGGCATACTAAACTGAAAACTTTATTAAAATTGAAAGAAAAGGCTGGGCAAATGTGAGTCTTACTCGTGCATGAAGAATTCCGTACCATCGTAGTAGGGGTACTCCCTTTAGTTTGTTGTTATAGCGGCAACAGAATTAAACAATCTTAAAATGTCAACTGTCTACCTATTACGGATCATGCCTGCTGACAGACAGACGGACGGACGGACAGCGGTGGCTTAGTAATAGGGCCCCGTTGGTTACCGTTCTGATACGGAACTCTAAAAACGTGTGACTATTTCGTGATAGCTCCGAAATCAGTTTTCTTTTACTTTCTATGTGAAGTTGGTAATTTGGTCCTTGTGAACTAAATGCTATTCTACTGTTTAGTTGGTATTATAAGATTTCTATAAAAAAAATCATGAATTCAAGTATCTCAATACAATAAATCATGGAAAATAAATTACTTTCCTAACTACCTTCTGATATTTTCTCTTACAAGATTTATTCCGACAACCATACACAATTAACCTTAAACCTCATCCCTAGTTCCACATCGGAATCCAAACACGTGCATACAAAATGCCTTAATTTACCAAGAAAACAATATATCTCATCCATATTAGAATATTTTCTATCGTAAATCAAATTTAAGTGTTATTTCATTTCCTTTCGACGCAGCACACGCGTACAACGAATAAGTAATTGAAATTTTGAAACGAACTTTTGATTTTACGAAAGTCACCCTATACCTTGTGAAATTATTATGAATTTCCTTTACAAGAGAAGGCCCGTCTTGTAACGGTTCTTTTCATATAGGGCAAGGAAATGTTTTACATTTTCTTAGGAAATGTGTGGGTTTTGGATTTTAACTTTCGAGCTAAGGGGTTGGAAAGGACCCCGGTCGGAGTGGAGAATGGAACCGGCGAGAGATGTCGTGCGGTGTTCCACAGGGATCGGTTCTGGGACCGGCCCTGTGGAACATCGGTTACGACTGGGTGCTGCGCGCCGACCTCCCTACCGGCGTCAGCGTAGTTTGCTACGCTGACGACACGCTGGTACTGGCACAAGGGAGGTCGCACGAGGCGGCGGCCGAAAACATGACACGCGGGGTTGCGATAGTCGTGGAGAGGATCCGGTAATTGGGTCTCGAGGTGGCATTGCACAAGTCCGAGGCCATGTGTTTTCATGGGCCTCGGAATGCGCCACCGTCGGGATCCCTACTGACGGCAGGAGGGGTTTCCATCGGCGTCGGGTCGACGTTGAAGTACCTAGGACTCGTCCTCGACAGCCGGTGGAACTTCGTGGAGCACTTCCGACGTTTGGCTCCCAAACTGGAACGGACAGGGGCTGCCTTCAAGCGGCTCTTGCCCAACCTGAGGGGTCCAAACGCCTCCTGCCGGAGGCTATACGCGGGGGTCGTGCGGTCCATGGCCCTTTACGGGGCCCTGGTGTGGGCGCGTTCTTTGAGGCGGCAAGCCGCCCACTACCTGAACGCGCCCCAAAAGGTGATAGCCATAAGGCTAATCCGGGGGTACCGCACGATCTCCGGCGAGGCGGCTAGCCTCCTTGCCGGATTGCCGCCATGGGATCTGGAGGCGATAGTCCTCGCGCGCCTGCATGAATGGCGCGCGGAGGCACTACGTCGGGGGGAGACTCCGCTGCCGCGGCAAATTGCCGCTCAGCGGACAGACCTCCGGCGTGATCTCATGGCGACATGGAGAGAGCGACTAATGCAACCCCGTGCAGGGCACGCTACCATTGTGGCGATAAGTCCCCTCTTTGAGGAGTGGTTAGAGAGGCGCCACGGCGCCCTCACCTACCGCCTGACGCAGATCCTCACCGGACACGGTTGTTTCGGGAGGTTCCTGCAACGAATCGGGCGGGAGGAAACGCCCGGGTGTTTCCACTGCGAGGATCGTCCGGAGGACACGGTGGAGCACACCGTAGAGGTCTGCCCCGCTTGGGCGGAGCACCGCCGTGTCCTTGTAGCGGCGATTGGCGGCGGCGATCTCTCGCGTCCGACCCTGGTTCAAGCCATGGTCCGGAGCGAGAGGGAATGGGAAGCCGTCACCACCTTCTGTGAAGCAGTCATGCTAGTGAAGGAGGTGGCGGGACGTGAGAGGGAAAGAACCTCACGTCCCAGCCGCCGCGGGAGACGCCCTGGGCGTCGTGGGTCACGTGGTGGCTCCCGGCCACCGTAGGCGCGGGCCTGTGGACGGCGAGTTATGGGCTAGCTCGCCGTCCGGCCGTCTTATGACGACAGGCCGTGTCGACGGCGCGTTCGTGTTCCACGCGCGCCTTAAAGAGATGTCAGCAACCGAGTAGGGGTCCGCATGGGCCGATGCCTGCCAGAGCTGCGGGACTGTTCGAAAGAGACACCGTGGCCCTGGAACACAAAGGGCAAAGAAGGAACATGGATGGGTTTTAGTCAGTACAAGTCTGACACTCCCTTCCGCTCCGCCCAGAGTGGGGGGGGTCATTTGATGATTTCCCATCCAAAAAAAAAAAAAAAAAAAAGGGGTTGGAAAGGAAATGGTTTGATTCTATGTTTGTTAGGCTAGCGTGGGCTGAAATATAGACGTAGGTTTATGTGAATTAGGTTAGGTTAGGGTTAGGGACCCTTTTTTTTTCGGATGGTAAATCATCAAATGACCCCTCCCCCCCCCCGCTCTGGGCGGAGCGAAAGTTAGTGTCAGACTTGTACTGACTAAAACCCATCCATGTTCCTACTTTGCCCTTTGTGTTCCAGGGCCACGGTATCTCTTTCGAACAGTCCCGCAGCATGGTTAGGGACCTTACACCTTGAGTTGATGCTGATTGATACACTGATTAATTGATATTTATTGATAAAAGTATGATTGAATGATAGATAAATGCACGCGGTGTGAAAGCTATTCGTGTACGAAATTAACCGGCTCGGCGCAGGTAAAATGCTGACATATCGATATGAAAACTGTGCTGTGCTTGCACTGTACAGTGAATGTAAGGGAATTCAAGCAATTTCCATGAGCAAGAAGGTCCAAGCAGTCATTGTGCCGATAATCGTGTCGTCTAATAGCTTAATAGCCAATAGCAGCGACAACATCTGAGGAGGCTCTTGCTTGACAGCTGGATCAAGGGCTTGATCCAGAAAGCAGTACTTCTGGACACGACGCGAATTGTTAGGAGGTTCCTCTCTCAAGAGTCCTTACCACCGGTAGTTCGGACCCTATTCCCGATGCTGGTGGCCTACTGTTATATGAAAATAACATATAGTCCCTAAGAGACAGTTTTAAAAAAGCTGACAACTTGAATTGGATGATGTTCAAAGTTTTTTTCTCAGGTCAAGACTGCAGGGCAATTTGACTTAGCGTTGGTATAATAAGACATTTATTTCAGACGCAGTCCATATGGTGTTAGTAACCTAAAAAACCTTATAAAGCTACTAATAAACCAACAGCAATTTTATATTTACCAACAGCTACTATGCCATGGACTTTAAAAACACACTAATGTTTATTAGTTTGCCTCGAGGAAACCATGGTACGTAATTATTCATGTGTTGGATCCGGTCACTAGTACGGACATAAAATGAATCGCAAGTGCGCTGGTGGTGACGTCACGCGACCTACTTCCAAGTCTACCCTCACCACAGCGTGCTTCTACAGATGATGATGATGTTTACAGCTCGAGGCGAGGACGTCATTGAGCGTCTGATCGCAGTGGAGTTGAGAAGTCCTGGAACTGTACCCGATTCATTGTGCCCCGTGTTATTGTGTTAAGTTGTAATCACAAATAATTCGTTAGTTTTGCTAGAAACAGTGTATCGCACCCAGTGTATTTTCATTGCACGAAACCCATCGTCTGCCCACATGATGTAAGAGCCTAACGGAATAAATCCTGACATATCCGAAAATGAAATAACATTAAGTTATTAGTATTTCTTGCTTGCTAATGCTTTTAAATCTGAAACCTGTATACGTAGTAAATAGAATTTAGTTCTCAAAGACGAGAACTTTCCCAGAGACGTATCAATACCTTGTTTTTCCGGGAACTGCCAATCAATGGGAAAGTTTGCTTGGCCTCGCTTCTCGGTAATAATCTAGTTAGAAGCTATGACCTATAAATAACATTTTATATAGGTGTTACTAGGAATACTGTTTTACTTAAAGTTCTGAAGTAATAGTTGTGAAATGTCAAAATGACTTTTTTGTTTTTTTGCTAACTTTAGGCACTATGAATTTTATGCAGTAAGATGGCATAGCAAGTACCTTTCAAACTATTTTGCTTAATATATTAATTATATATTATAGACTTTTTGAAGGAATGGAGGGAGGCCTTTGCCCAACAGTGGGACATTATGGGCTAGCTATAATATATATGTATATACAGGATGTAAACAGACCCTTCATAGAGCCGTCAACCAAGCATTCTGTACATCCAATTAAGTAACTTTAGGCAAAAATTATTGCTGGGAAACGACTTTTATTGTGGTGAAAAATCGGCCGATCTGCCTGACCTCCTTTCTCCTTAAAACCATGGAGAGAATTTGCGAGAGAGAGCTGAGGGATGGGGCCTTGAAAACGATCCCACTACATGTAAACCAGCATGCATACAGCTCGGGTAAGTCTACTGAATCAGCTCTTCATCTAGTGGTCGGCCGGATAGAAGAAGCGATACATCAGAAGGGTACCTGCCTGGGCACCTTCATAGACATCGAAGGAGCCTTCGATAAGACAAACTTCTCCAGCATCAGCACCGCCCTCTCCCGGCACGGAGTAGAACAGGTATTGATAGACTGGATTACTAACATGTTAAGCAAACGAGTGGTTCGCCTTGCGGAAGAACAGCAGATGGCCATGATAGCTAGAGGCTGCCCCCAAGGAGGCGTACTATCCCCCCTCCTCTGGAATCTGGTGATTAATGATCTCATCATGAAGCTCAACGCAAACCACTTCTACACAATTGGGTACGCGGACGACCTCGCCATCCTCATCTCGGGGAAAGTGACGGGGACAATCTGTAATCTCACTCAACAAGCGCTACGCATCGTTGAACGGTGGTGTATAGAATACGACCTTTCGGTGAACCCCACGAAGACTGAACTAGTCATGTTTACCCAAAAAAGAGTACTAGGCCCTTATCGCCTACCCAAACTATTCGATACAGAACTCCAGTTAGCTGAAGAAGTCAAATACCTGGGAGTCATCCTTGACAGTAAGTTAAACTGGAGCAGACACTTAGACAACAAACTAGACAGAGCCTGCATAACCTTCTGGCAATGCAGGAGGATGATAGGTAAGAAGTGGGGCCTATCCCCTAAAATTATACTTTGGTTATACTGCGCGGTGATCCGACCCATGATCACTTACGGGTCAGTGGTCTGGTGGCCCCGCACCAAACTAGCTACAGCCTCCAGCAAACTGCAACGTATGCAGAGACTCGCCTGCATGGCGACTACAGGCTGTATGCGGACTACTCCGACCGCGGCTCTGGAAGCCATGTTGGGGCTCCCACCGCTCCATCTGTTCATACAACAGGAAGCAACGATGGCGGCAGTACGCCTTAAAACACTTCAACTCTGGGGTAAAAAGTACACACAGCACACCGCAATACTGGAGGGATTCTATAACGAGTTCCCCCTAGCGAAAGCCATAAACGATCGGATACCCAAACAGTTCGTATTCGACAAAAAATACAAAATCCAACTCCATGAGGACCACCGCTGCGAGGGATTGAGCCCTGCGGAACTACGGATCTTCACAGATGGATCTAAAACAGGTACTGGCACTGGAGCTGGAGTCTTCTCGGAAGATCTCAACATCCATATTGCCACACCACTGGGGGTCCACAACACGGTTTTTCAGGCAGAATGCATGGGCATTTCCCTGGCGGCATCAGCCATCTTAGCCAGGGGGGTTGTGGACCACTCTATTCGTATACTCTCAGACAGCATGGCTGTTCTGTTAGCACTAAACAACCATATAGTCAACTCTGGGTTAATACACGAGTGTCACCAACGCCTGAACCAGGTTGGTAATCACAATAATATAACCATCCAATGGATCAAAGGACACAGCGATTCCCGAGGCAATGATGCAGCGGACGAACTCGCTAGAAGGGGATCGAGCATGGCAGCAGTGGGTCCCGAACCCATTGTGCCACTCCCCTTCGGGTACTTACGCACACTGGTAAGGAAACGAACCAGTGAACAACACCACAAGCTGTGGCTGGACCATGGCGAGTGCAGGCAGGCCAAGGAAGCACTCCCTACTATCGATGGCCGCCTCACCAAACGAGCGCTTCGGCTGACCAAAATACAGCTGCGCACACTTACAGCCGCCATCACTGGACACGGCTCTTTTAATAAACACCTCTTTGTCATAGGAGTCACAGACAGCCCCCTGTGCCGAGCCTGCATGGAGGAAGACGAAACGGCAGCCCACGTGCTTCTACACTGCCCAGTGGTTGCAACATACAGGGCAAAGTACTTCGGTACCCCAGGTACTCTCCGCGAGATTGTCAGCAACACCAAGGCGCTGCTGGCCTTTCTCGGGGAGTTAGGGTGGATCGAATAATTTTCCCACCCGCACGCAAAATACGCGCTTTGACGTGGAGTTGCGGACACCAGCCCGTTATACAATACAATACAATACAATTGTGGTGAAAAATTACGTTATACGGTAGCACTCGATAGAACGCACTCAAAGCATTGTGGTGATGGATCGATTGAATAGTACGGGGGTCGTGGAGCTGTTTAAAGTAGAAATCTTTCATTAAAAATATGTATTTAAAAGAAAAAATGTGATAAAGTTTGAACTTTGATCCCCAATATCTCCGTAATTAGAAGTGTCCCAGGTATGGTCTAGAACAAAAAAAATATCGCAAAGACGGGGACAACTAGTGCTTTTCGGTTTCGTTAAGGGTCTATTTACACCTTTTATACAATTGCGACCGCATACAAATCGTACTTGTGCTGTTTGTACTAAGGTACATATTAACCCTCATAACTGTTGCATAAGTAAAACGATCCCATGACCTCCCGAACCCAACAGTCAACACCTTTCCCCTCGAGCTATTGTCAATCCCACACAAAACACGACTTTCATAGCAACATTTAAACACTTAATAGTTCATAAGCCCAAGATTTCCATTTACAAGTATTATCTATCATTCCCAATGTTACGACTATTGTACCCGAAGTATGATACCCCGAGGCCCGAAGTGACAAGACACTGACACCTAAACCCTTGCTCAAAATGTTTCTACAATGTTCTACTTCTCACAGACTTGCTAACAATGTCAGACAACCGATATATTTGTACCAAAATTTGCTTTTTACTAAATAACATAGCCCGAAGCCTGATATGTTAACGTCAAACTGTGTTTGTCAAACTTTCCTCAACTAAAAAGAAAGTAATGTGAAAAGTTTCACGATTCTTCCGAAAACATGTAGGTTATATTTGTAATACATCCATAATGTTAAGTAACTTGTTTCCGATGTATTTACTTACTGTGAGTTTCATAGTATTATTTTTAGAGATGGGAACTACTTTTGTTCCGTTCATGAAATAAAGGGTGTAAAAAGACCCTCAACGAAGCCGAAAGGCACTTGTTTTGCCCGTCATTGTGATCTTTTTTTTTTGTTCTGGACCACACCTGGAACCTTTTAGTTACGGATATATTTGAAGTCAAACCTTCAGTTCGTTCACATCCAGTTTTTTCACAAGTTTTAGTTATATACTAGTTTTTAAGGTTTTAAATTAATTTTATTTACCTCAATGACCTGTTTACTATTCAAAGCATTTATCAGCACAATGTTTTGATTTTTCACCCCAAAAAAGTCGTTTCCTAGCAATAATTTTTGCGTAGGGTTACTTAGTTTGATGTACAGAATGCTTGGTTGGTTGCTTCGTCAAGGATCCGTTTACACCCTGTATATTAAATAGAAACGCCTGCAGCATGGTCTTAAATTCAAATAAATAATTGACAAAGTAAAACGAATCACCTGAACAAACCAACGCTCATCACGAACGCTTACAACATTCTTAATTCGACTATTAAAACCCGTTACAAGCGGCAAGATGTTGGCAACACCAATAAACAAGGAGCGAACGCGAGCGCGAACGTTCAAAGTTTGGTGCGCGCGGTGAGTGCAGAGGGCCCTTAATGAGGGTAAGAAATTTCGGCACATTGTGGCCCAAACCGCACCCGGTTTCTTAGCTTATTATTAATTCTGTAAGACGTGTCCCCGATGTCCAAGACGTGCGCTGAGATTCGAGACAAAAGTCACAAGGGCGGAAGGGACGGACTCCCTCCCCCCTTCCACCCCTCGTACGTGTGCCGCGTCCGCAAGTCGCAGGAGTATGGGATTTACAGGTGGTTTTAATAACGGCAGCCACTAATGTCGCCAGATGAATACTTAATGGACGGATCAGCCGAGGATTGAGATGGATTGGGAAAGGGCACCTCCTGTAATAATAGATGCGGTCGCTGCATTAGGCTGTCATGTTGATAATCTGGAAGGATATGTTGCCTTCATCAGAACTTCACTATAGAGACAGAGTTATCTCTGTAACATTGTTCTAAAATCGACACTACAACAAGAGTTACTTCAAGAAAGTCATCGACACTGTTGAGTTCGACTATCCTGGTCATATCCATTTCTCCAAGACAATTTAGTTACAAAGTGCAAATCCCTTTAAGATGGCGTTCCCTGACAGGGGGTGCTTTCAAAAACTCGTTAGGAGGTTCGCATTCTGCGGTGGTGGGTCACGTTGCGATGCGCGGCGGCTGCTCCAAGACAAAATGTTACACAGAAACTTTGTAGTCACTGTCGTGTGCCATGTTTAAGTAAATTTATTGCTGTGCTGTGTTCTAGTTATTATGGAGGCTTGTTTTGTATGATTCTTTGTTTATTTTTGCAGAAAATAGACTATGATAATATACTTTCTTCACTAGCTAGAAGTTTCTAAATAAATTACTGAATTTATTCCGGCAAGGTATTTTTAAAATCAATTCCACTGTTAGAAAATTTTATTTTTAAAAGTTATTTTTCTTGTGGAATCATAAACACTTGTGGATGATAAACATAACAAAACGCCTGTAATCCCCGAAGGGTTAGGCAGAGATGTACGCAATTATAGTACACACACATTTCGCCAGTCATATTTAAGTCACATGTAATAGGGGGCGAGCCTATAACCATTAACTGAACACAAATCCAAACTCCGTGGCTAGTACAGAGATAATAATGGAAAAACCCAATAACACTTTGCCCGACCCGGGAGTTGAACCCATGACCTCATGTTCAGCAGTCCACCAATGAGGCAGTCTCCAAATTCAAGGTGAAAAACTGCTTAGATAGCTAGTAAGAAAGTAGCACAAATACTTGGAAGTTTCTGTTTTAATTTTATCTACACAACACTTACTAAAGTTTCTGATCCTTCCAGTCGGATCAAAACTTAACTCAAAACAATCGTGAAATCATATTTTAACTTAAACCCGTACTTTCGTGTACGGACACATCATTTCATTGTAAACTGCAGGCCAAAATTAAATCACCAGCTATAAACAGCAACAAACCTCTAGCGAGTAGAAAAATTGCCAATCTGCGAACGTTACATTGTCGTGATCGGCAAACGTTAGCGGTGTTTATCGGCAAGTGGCCGCGCGGGAACAATATCGCTCGTTGGATCGTGCGATCCTAATATATTGCAATGTGTGCACTTAAATGGCCGGATGTGTAATTGATTGTGTTTTATTCATCGTTCTTTGTAATCACGAAAGATATGCCTTCATGTAGTTTGAATTAAAAATAACGAATGGTGTCTTGGTCGTAGTGACTGCAGTGTGTGGTGTATAAGATTTGTTTCGACTTTCAAGTAACTTTTCGTCTTCATTATTCTCCGCCCTTACCCCAATTTATTTGCAGCATGTCTTCTTCTTCCATACTTCTCTATTACTCGTCATCTCATCAGACACCTCCTTTCCTGCTATATCATCCTTCGCACAGTCCATCGTTTCTTTGGTCTTCCTCTACTCATATATCCATCCACATTCATACTCAAAACTTTCCTCACGACGTTTTCCTCATTCCTCCGCATCACATGCCGCTACCACGACAACCGATTACCACACAACTTTTCAGTCACTGTGCACTGGCGCCACTTTCAAACTTCCTCTTATGTTTTCATTTCTTATTTTATCCATTCATGCCTGAAAAAAACATTGGTTAGAAAATGAAGGTACTCTCAACACTAAAAGTTCGGTCAAACATTACCGGACTTTGTCAAATAATGTCCTAAAGTATCTGTCAGTGTCCACAGACAGTCCACCAGCATCCATGTTATATTCGTTTGACCGCCTCTATACTTAAAAGTAACTGAAAAAATATTATAATATTTTTAATTCAATAGCCCATATTTTTTTACTAATACAAACATATCAAGCATAATCATTCATCAAAACTTTCATAAATCAAGCCAAAAGCCTTCTCAAATCCACCCTCTACTAGTTTGTCGGCAATAAATAACAATTAACGTTAAGGTTTCAATCGGCCGGTGCATAGCGGTACTAAATTATCACGAAGGTGTTACCGGACGAAAGAAATATCGCTTTCAACGCCCGCTGTAATGTTCCGGTCAGTGATGGGGCAGAGGATGTCGATAAAAGGTCATTCGAATGGTTTATGATACAATAAACATGTTTTATCTAAGTTGTATCGATATTTCACCGAAATGGATAAGATCGATTGTGTTTTCGTAGATCGTCTACGAGAGCTACGCGTCGTAGCAGCGGTCTACGCTTCGTAGCAAGCGCTATGGTAAGTGTTCGCATAAAAGAGTTAAGAGTAGACTTTAGGACTAAACATTGTGATGAGACACCTACACAGAACTTTATAAGGTTCTTCGGAGTCTGTGATCTTTTGTTTTCTTGTAGGCCGTCTACGCGGGCTACGCACCGTAGCAACGATCTACGCTTCGTAGCGTGAGCTACGTTTTATGTTGAAGACGAAATGTGACTAATCTTTTTAAAGATTTCAAATTACCGACGGACAAAATAAGAATAAGAATATGAATAAGAATAATTTATTTACAAAGTATTACAAAAAGTGTATATTTAAGCGCAGTAGTATTATTTCTCATACTAATTATAAGTACTTATAAGTAAACTATAACTAAAATATATTCTACAGTCACAAGTATTCAATAGTTCAATTTAGATGTCAGCGTCCTGCCCGATCTAGGTTTATTTAAACCTGTGTTTCAGGCCATCACTTTACCTAGCACAATTCAATTAGGACAATAAAATTATAAAATTAAATTAATCTATTAACAATTATAACTATGCATCAAGTTGGTATAAAAGAAAAACACTAAAACTAGCTTAAGTAAATATGTACAAATGGATACGATAACATAATCAAACCACAACTTCTAGAAGTTTTTCTGTGTCTGTGTAATTAAGTACCGCTAAATAATCTGACATTACCAAACTACATTTTTTATAACTTAAACTGTAAAAGTTTAGTATCTTGTTGAGTCTATTGTAAAGAAAAGGTCCTAAAAACATATAAAATCGATTCGCAAACGCATGTCTAGTTTGAGGTTTTGTGCAAACTAGGTCCTTCCTTCTCCTATCGGAAGGAACTGGGTGATAGGGAAGTGTAGAGTGCTGGTGCAGTATTATGTGAAGAATAAATAATTGCCGTACTGTAAGAACATTACATGTTTTGTAGAGCTGGTGCGTAATCTAAAAGGACGGAAGGTAGCAACTTTTAGAATTGCTCTTTGAGCACGTTCTAGAGGGAGAAGAATTGAATTTCCCGCGCCACCCCAGGATATTATACAATATGTTAGAATAGATTGACACAACGCTGAGTAAATCTGTTTTATCAAATTATAGTTAGCTACATTACGTAAATTCTTAAAAACATATATTAATTTTCGCACTCTAGTACACAGTAACTCGATATGTTTACGGAAATTCAGATTGGAGTCAATAGTGACACCTAGATATTTCAAGTGGTCAGCTTTATCTAAAGTAGGGCAAGAACATACAGTGTCAGCGAACGTGCTACAGTTATGCGCGTAAATGTTTAGATTAGTAAGCGGAGTGTTAGTATTTCTCATTGTAAATAAAATGTATTTTGTTTTTTCAGCATTTAATGTAAGTAGATTATTCTGGAGCCAATTAGACACAATGTTGAAGCCATTCTGAGCAAATGTGTTCATAGAGTTTGAGACTGTTACTAAATTGACAATTTCTTTATGATAAAATACCGTTAATTATTGCCACAGCGGGTTATAATAATAACCTAATAATAACCTAACTTTAGACATGTTTTTTTTTGTCTGAAGTATTCCTGGAAACCTCCCAGAATACTTCACAGAAAAAAATCTGAAATCTATCGACATTTCCCACTAACAACTTGACCGTTACTACATCGCTAAGTGTTTATAACTGTTAGAACAAATCGGTGCGTAAGAGACCGCCCCCGACCGCCCGCCGAGCGCTTAATCACTTAACACTCGAGGATTAACGGGGAATTTATCGACTAAGTATTATGTTTACTTACACATAACTTAGTTATAAATAAACAGGCTATATTTAGTATCAAAATGCTCCGACCAGTTTCAAAATTAAGAGGCTGCATTCTGAAAATTGGCAACGTATTAAATCTTCCAAATATTGCTCTGTTTTTATCAATTTACTAATATTACTGAACGAAATTATGAAATATTGTTACTTAGATAACATAACACATCGAGTTAGGCAGAGGTGTACCTAATAGAACACTCATATTTCGCCAGTTTTGTTTAAGTCTCATGTAATTGGGGGCGAGCCTATTGCCATCAACCAGGCACAAATCCAGACTCCGTGGCTGCTATTGAGAAATTCCTGATAGAAAAAACCAATAGCACTTTGCCTGACCTGGGAATCGACCCCAGGATCTCATGCTCAGCGTGTCAGCGAGTTGCGCTTTCGGCCACTTTTTTCCTTCTTCTTCATCTTATTCGTGTAGATGATTGTTTTATTTGTGTTAGATGATCTTCGGCCCGAATTCTGTCACGTGCACGTCATAAACGCGTTAGCAAATACTTCGACGCTAAACAGTGACACAACATTACAGCTCAGAGTAAAATGCAACTCTAATTTTCTTTTGAACAGAAAATGCAAAGCACAGAAGAACCTATCTCACCAAACGTCTAAAATCACATTGTGCAATATCTAAAGGGTCGTAGACACAAGAGAATTCGACCCCTTTAAAGACATTAATTCTTACAAGAAAGAGAACAAGACAAATGGCCGGTCCGGGCCGGTAGCGGCCCGTGAAAAGAAAACCCTTTTTATGAGACGTTGGGAAACGTATGGACTCGATGAAGGTGGAATATGTGTATGGACCGGGCTTTATGTTTATTTTTGAAGGCATAAAAAAAATTAAAGAAGTTATAATACTAATGTACAGAAATCCCAAAATGATTTTCAGTTTGGCCGGCTAAGCTTTTTTCATTATTTTGTCAAAGAAACATGAAGACGAAACGCAGTGTCCACTTCAATTACCTAGGTTCTATTCTCAGAAAAGGTTTTTCTTTTTATGTTTCACGGAGGTCTGAAAATACTAGTTTTCATTAAGAAAATTGGTACAAAGCATTTATTTAACATATTTATAGGAAATAAACTTCAATAAACTTCAATGACCTGATTTTGGAAAGCTTGTGCAGTTAGGTACATCATTTAAATAAAATAATAATAATATCATTTCCATATTGTATAGTTGTGGTTTAGTAAAAAATACACAAAATAAAAGTACTATAATAATCAGAAAAACTCCGACTATTGTTAAAGGAACGTTCTGGACTTACATAATTTTAATTCTAACAAAAGCCTTATCCACACTAAGCCAACCCAACCCCTTATAACGACAATCGTGTTTGCACGAGGTCATTCGACGATCAAAGCGATAGCCAATAAATAAATACTTGATTTGCTTTCACAAATAAATACCGAGAGGTCCCGAATAGTTCCGAAGGTATGCGACAGGGGGCGGTAGGGTCAACCTAACTAACGAGAACTAAGTACGTTTGCGTTAGATAGGAATTCTGTTTACCTCGTTCGACTGTTTGATTGATTTATTTGTTTGTTTTGGAAATTATTGGGTGTGCTTTCGAAATAGCGATGGGTGAACATAGATTAAATGAATGTACATGACGTCAAACTATGTTAGGGTCGAAAGCCAGTAATCTCGAGTCACAGTTTCTTCTCTTGTACTGTCACAAATGAGAATGAGATTGGCTCATACAGTGGCACCATTCTTAGCCTTCTGGATTTAAAGAGTCCGGCTCCACAAAACAGCTGTAGAAAGTTGGCTACGAAGGTCCTAAAGAAAGAAATCGTGCTGAACAGAACAAAAGTTGAAAGACTATCCTAATTTGAAGAAGCATGTCTACAGACAGCGATAATAAGCTTATTTAAATAATTGATCAGATTGAAACTGAGTTCACAAAATATCGGTTGTAACAACCGTAGTTAAGTAAGAGTACATACAAAACATAGTAGGTACACTAAAATAAGTACTACGTCGTATTATTATCTAAAATATTTCAGCCACTATTTAAAACCCACTGAGAGAATAAAATAATAATATTATGAAAAATAAAACAATTTTATGCTTTACATTTAAATATTTCAAACAGCGCCATCTCTATATTATTGTAAGAACTACTATAAGCTTTCGTTCCCTCACTTGAGCAACTCTTCTCGGTGGGTCGTATCGTTCAAACACAAGCTTACTACAAATGGTTCTGTTTCGAAACTCTCTCAGTGGAGACAATTCGTACTAATTTTAGCACAAGTATTAAATTTCTTTTTAAAGTTATATTAATTGTGTTAAATAACTAAAAAAAGTAATCGCGTTAATTTAAAGTATCACAATAATAGTATATACTTAAAACTATATTGCTGTGATTTATTACAAGTTACATAGGTCCAATTTTCACCACTAGAGGCGCTTTCAAACCAATAGAAAACAAATTAGCAATAAAGTTAACAAAACAATAACTCTCATTAACATAATTTAAAAATAACACCGAAAACCAAGGGAGAGGAATGTTTTCAATGAAAACTCCTTTCAAAAGTAATGTTTTATTAAAATATTATAATTCGAATTTCCTCCGCTAGAGGCGCCACGGTAACGGCGAACTTTTACGACACGATTACCTACACTGGTTGTTTTTCTTAATAATTTATCGTGTTTCCACGAAGTTGGCTCGTTTCGTGCCGGGCACATGTACCTACATATATGTACCGTTGAGTTCTTCAATTATAAATCTGCTTTGTTTTATAAACCGTTTGTTTCTCGGAAAAGTCAGTTTCGAGTACTTCCACAAAGTTATAGAGATTTATTATACCTACGAACGCTTTGTGAAGATGAATGCTTGAAGTCCATTATTCTTTATGAGATAAAGAGAGACATAATTTTACCTATAAGTACTTACCTATTTTATTTCAGACATTTGTAACTGATATTAATGTCGTTTCGAGGACACTTATTTTCAATCAGAGTGGGTTACATGTACATACGAGTATTTTTATACCACTCAACGATATTCTTTTGTTTCTGTGTAGAGAGATAAAAAAACCATCCCAGGTTTAATATAGATCTATTTTTAACACGTTTTTATTAGCTCCACCTGTAACTATGTAAAAAAATCTGTGATGTTAAATTTGACCCAGTTCCCGGTTTTCGATTGAGCTGAAATTTTGCATATATGTTTAGTTTGGATGACAATGCATGGTTAGCTAAGTAACGTCATTCTTAATTCAATACGGCGGACTCCCAAAGATAGACAGAAATATACTAGTATTTTTTATGCATTCCCATGATTTCATGGGTATCAAATAAAAGCGTTTGCTGAGAAGATTACGAGAAACAAATGTACATGACTTAAAGCGTGTTTTTTTAACTTTAAAGATTTATTACCTAAATATCGATATGTCGGATTGTCTGAATTAATTTCGTTAGGCTCGTATATCATATAAGCAGAAGATCGGTTTCATGCAATGAAAATACACTGGGAGCGATACACCGTTTTTAGCAAACTAGCAAATTACTTGAAATTACAACTTAACACAATAACACTGGACACAATGAATCGGGTACAGTTCCAGGACGTCTCAACTCCATTGCGATCAGACACTGAATGTCGTCCTCACCTCGAGCTGTAAACAAAATGGCTCCGTAGAAGCACGCTGTGGTGTGGGTAGACTTGTATGACTAGGTCGCGTGATTTCACCACTGGCGTATTTGCGATTCATTTTAAGTCCGTACCAACGACCGGACCCGACAGATATACGATCCGTGACATACGAATTTACAATGAAACTAGCAGTTTCTACATTGATAAGGTATAAGTTTCTGTTTTTCATACATGTACAGAAGTATAACTACTGACTTCGAAATTTCTAGACTAAAAAATTACAAACTTTCATTCCCATTTATAACCACTTTGTGGAAAGAATTTTCAAGAATTCATAATTTAATACTCACCTATGTTTTATTAGGAAGTCTTGAACATTTCAAAGCTTATCTAGAGACCGCAATTCAGTTTGTGCGTTGTCAGTGTATGAATTCAAGAAAGTTATTAAGTAAATACTGCCTCGTTGGTCTGGTAGTCACAAGCGTGCCTGCTGAGCTTAAGGTCCTGGGTTCGATTCCCAGGTCGGACAAAGTGTTATTGGATTTTTCCAACAGGAATTTTTCAGTAGTAGCCACGGACTCTGGATTTATGCCAGGTTGATTCTACGGTTGGACTATTACATGGAGCTTAAACAAAACTGGCGAAATGTGGGTGTACTATTGGCACACCTCTGCCTAACGTGGCTTTAAAATTACTTGACTTTTAAGGGGATTAGGTCAGATGGTTATAAGCTGATAACTTGTTTAAACCGGCCGGTAGAAGTCTCCTGAGAATAGTAGATGGCGCCCAAAGTGGAAACAAGGTTTTACAAAACACCAAAAGCGTCGAGTTGCTAATTGTGATGATGATCAAAGTTTTTCAAACGTTTTCTTTTTAATCTGATCCGCGATGTTGAATTTGCTAAATTTTTTAAAAGTTTTATGACATTGATTGTCGGTAAGCTGATCCCAACATAGTTGGGAAAAGGCTAGGCAGATGATGATGTCGGTAAGATGAGATTGTGTCTAGATTTTCAACGTTTTTAATTACGGGAACGACTGGATATCGATGATTTATTTAATGACTTTTTTATTTTATTTTAATAGTACCTTTTCTTATTATTCTTTTCATACAATAGTCCTACATGTCCTACGTTCTACAATTGTAATTATCCTAATCTGGGGGACCAGGAGTCCATATCACAGGGTATCCTAATTTGGATTTCTGACTCCCACATACTTTAGTAGCTCGAATATTTGTAACATATAGTGGATATGCAGCTCGAACAGTCTCCTGAATGTCATTGCGGGGAAATTTGATTGACCGTTTATGTATTACCTGTCGAACTTACATGTTTTACTAACATAGTTTTTAAGGTTCATGTTTACTAACAATATATGAGTGTAAAATGTAATGTGGCGACACTTGGGGGAAGCCTTTGTCCAGCAGTGGACGTCTTTCGGCTGAAATGATGATGATGATGTACTTTGTGGGAGAACAAATCTTTGTTATTGTAACGGACTGCTCTCTCGTAATAAAGCCTTTGATATTCGTACTTTTAGAGCGTACCTACATAACTCAAGTTTTATAAAATAAAACATTTATTTTAAAACATACCTGAAAGTTTTAACAACAACAGAGGTCAACTTTGAGTTCAAATAAAATAAAATTCCATATAAAGATAGTTTAAAAAAAGTTCCCGTCTACAAAGTTCTCACACTTTTGGCTTCATTTAAGCAAACTTCCACTCTTTGCAACCAACTAAATATAAGTTAACTGAATATAAATAACGTGTTGAAATCTTTACTATAAATTCAACACGTTGCTTAAATTTGGTTAACATTAAAGTTATTTGGGACTTTTTTACAAACAAATACGGATTATTTTCTGTTGACAAACGTTAAGTTACTTACCTTCATTTAGAACAATATTTAGATCGTACAAAAATATTTCGAAAACTTTGGTCACTTCGGGACTAGGTCAAAGTATCAAGGTATATTCGTTTTTTAAATCAAAACAAAAGTTTTTTGATCTAAACACTTTTATAAGTAGAAGATACTTTCTTTCTTTTCTTTTTTGTTTTTAAATAAACTTTGCCCCACACTAGGAATTTCTCCTGTATCGTGGATGCGTTTACAAACATTTAAAGTCATATACACAAACAGCCAGACCCGGAACAACTATCTGGTAATATTTGTTCCGTGCGGGGATCGAACCCGCGACACGCAACGCAGTAGTCAGTCGCTCAGTTACGGCGCCAACCGTGCCGTCAAACATTCATATTCCGTTATTGACGCAGCCATTTGCACTGCAGTCAAGGTTTTAACACTCCAACTGTAAATCTCAGATATTTATTAGCCAGTTCAAAAATACTTAGGCCAGCCAGCCAGCCAGTCCTAAATTAGCACTGACCTTGATGCATGGTGCGGGGGGGTGAGGCGCGGAGGGCGGGCTGCGCGGGGCATTGGGAAGCTGCAGCAGATGACGGATGCTGTACCCCTGGCGGGACTTGCGTGACATTCTGAGGGAGAAAAAGAATTATCGGTTATTGGAAAACGCGGAGAATTTTATTGATAAACTAGCGACACGTGCTCGATGCACGAGCGCGTCGCTAGTTCTGGAAAGTAGGGACATCGGCGACACATCAAGTTATACATTTCCAGTATAACATGGCCTCTCTTTGTATAAATTTCCCGTACAATAAGAGACCACATAAACTGGTTTTGTATAGCTCTATATCATAATTTAGTCGTTTTTTAATATTACAAATAATATTCGTTCTGAAATAAATTTATTGTTTTAGAAGAACTAAACGTTCACACAAATAAAAGTCACGAAACTCGACTTTATTTTACACAATTTTTATTCTTAGAAAAGATAAAAAAATAGCTCATTTAGATAAGTTTATCTCCCTGCTGATTATTCTTTTTTTAAAACAAAGTGCCCACGCAAAGGTCGCTAATTAGGCCTTCTTAGAGATTGTTATTTTTACCTATTGCAACATTGTTGACGTCCTCAGATAAGTACAACTTTCCTGTTATGAGGAAAATCCCCAAACACTTCACGGTTATTAACTGACCCCGGACCCATTGTGCGTCATTGGATTTATAAATAAAACAAAAAAGTCTCTTTATTTTGTTGTGAAAGCGCTTTTACAACCACTTTTTCATGAAATAGTCATTCAATAGGATTAATTGAACTTGCTGGAAAGTTCTGGAGTGGCGACCGCGAACTGGAAGACGTTGTGTTGGAAGGCCTTCCACTACGTGGACCGATGACCTGGTAAAGGTTGCAGGGATCCGCTGGATGTGAGACGCACGGGACACTTGGGGGAGGCCTATGTCCAGCAGTGGACGTCTGTCGGCTGAAATGATGATGATGATGATGAATTGAATTTAGTGGGTTATATTAATGATTTTAATGATTATAATTCTGTGAAAACATATTTGTTACTGTCGTGAAGCATTTTTTAATCAACATACAATCTGCCCTGCAAATTGCAAAACAACACGTAATATAATTTAAATTCCGCTGACTGTAAAGGCTGTGAGTACTCAGACCCGATGGCCTCAGTTTCGATCCCAAACGGCTCAAAAATAAAATACACTAGCTTATGCCCACGGGATCGTTCAATCAGGTAAAAATTATCCATTGTGTTAATCCAGGTTATGAACTATCTGTGTGCTAAATTTCATCCAAATCCGTTCAGTAGTTTTTGCGTGCAAGAGTAACAAATATCCATTCATCTATCCTTCCTCACAAACTTTCACATTTGTAATATTATATACTAGCTTATGCCCGCGGCTTCAACCACGTGGCGTTCGGTTGACCCACGAGACCGTACTACGAGTATAAATAGTACTGTATGTGTTAATCCAGATTATAAACTATCCGTGTGCCAAATTTCATCCAAATCCAGTCAGTAGTTTTTGAGTGAAAGAGTAACAAACATCCATTCATCCATCTTCACAAATCTGTACATTTATAATATTAGTAGGAAGTACGACATGAAGGCATTTGACAATAATATTAAAATTAAAAAAATTCATGATCTGCTTTTCTAAAGCCGATCTCTATACCAATATAAAACGCCTCTGCCATAGTAAGGTAGGAAAGCAGTCAAGGTCGAGTCGACTGGGGCTAGCCTATTGTTAAGAAACACTCACACTCACAATTAGATACACAGCCAACTAGACCAAGTCTGTTCAGATACTCATATCTATACAATGAATAACAGTTAAACATACTCGTGCAAGTACTTAGATAGATACGAGTACTAGGTATACTCAGAAATTGTCTTGATAGTATTTTATTTTTGATTGTATTTTATTTCGTTTTAAGATGGATGCGCCAGGGTAGACCGCGAAGTTCAATTTTTCTTAGGTTTTTTTGCAATTCGCAGGTCAGTGTGTGTATGTTGATTAAAATATGATTCGTGACCGTAACAAATATGGCCTTAGACTTATAATCATTAAAATTATCAAGACAACCTAAGCTATATTTCATTGTTGTCTTTGTTTCGACAATTCAAAAGTGCCTGTAACTGGCCTACTTGAAATAAATGCTTTGATTGATTGCTCATTTAATCCTATTAAATGACTTTTTCATGAAAAAGTCATTCGTACAAAATGGTATATGCGTAAGAAAATTTGCATCTTGCGGTCTACCTAGGTGCTTCCACCGTAACAGTACTAACTGAGTTGTGGAGAACAGATAGGCAATTGCTTCATGTTAAATATTGGTGTTCAACTGCATCTGGTTAGGTTGGAAGCCTACCCCAACATATGTAGTTGGGAAAAATTTAAGCAGATTTTGAAGAAGATTTCGTTTTAACACAGTATTCTTAGTAGAGTATGAATTTTGTTGGGTGTATTTTTTACTTATAACGTTCTTGACTGTACATTTGTATGCCGACGACATGCTGTCTGAGGAATTTAATTATTTCAGCATAAAGTGAAAGAAAAAAGCCGGTCAAGTGCGAGTTGGACTTGCGCATGAAGGGTTCCGTACCATCGCAGTAGGCGAGCCCCCTTTAATGTTTAATTTATTTTTATTATTTGTTGTTATATCTTTCTTATAGGTTTTCCTGTAATCTATAGGGAAATACCTATTTTTATTTTTTTCTAAATTTTCGGCTCTGTAGTTTCGGAGAAAATAGGCCTATTTTTTAATGACTTCAAAACTATTTATCTCAAAAATTATAAAAAAAATATTTGAGATGCTCACAATGAGTCCTTTCATTTGATATGTTACACGATATAGTTTACAAAACTTTTTTTTTTCATTTTCTAGTTGAAAAAATTAGCCCCCATGTTTAAAATTCATTAATTTACGTTACACGTCCGTCTTTGGGTCACCGACTTCCATATGTGTACCAATTTCAACTCAATCAGTCCAGTAGTTTCGGAGTAAATTGACTGTGACAGACGGACAGACACGCAAGTGATCCTATAAGAGTTCCGTTTTTTTCCTTTTGAGATACGGAACCCGAAAAATTTAATTATTTAAAGTGATGGATTTGATTACATTTTAATTTGCCTCTAATTTTTCCGTCGTAACTTAGCAATCATGATTGGTCGCATAAATAGAAGTGGTACAAAAACTTTCACAGACTAAGCTTCTTACAAGGTCTTACAGGTCACTTACTTATTTTTAGCGAAATCAAAGTAAAGTAACTTTCATTAATTAACTTAATAGCTACCACATCAGAGGATGAAAAGATTTTATTTTGATCAGATCATTATCTATTTAAAAGAAAAAAAAAGCTTCAATGTTCCACGTTATCTATTTTTCATAGATTACCTCCTGAAAATGTATCGCACCGAACTGATCATAAATAATTGAATTTCGAAGGAAAATGTTAAAGTAATATTTACCTTCATTTATATTCATTAAATACAATAATAAAGTAGGCTACGGATCTATATCGAAGAGTGAAAAGGTGCATGTAAAAATGTATCTTAACTACTGTGACATAAAATAAATTTTACAACAGCACATCTCTTCGTATCTGTGGACTTCATCTAACTTATCTGCGGCACTGAAAAGTGGGTTCAGTTGCTCTATTAATAAGGTTTAGTTTGGCTTTGTGTTAGTTTGGGAGGTAATAAGCATGAGTTGAAGTTGAGTTAAGTACTTGCTTTGGAAACTATTGTAACGTAATCAATCCGGTAATTTGTGTCTCAGAGCTTGTTAACATGTTAAACCTATAAAAATAAATTAACGTCACTTTATCGATAACTTCCTTTGTTAAGACGTTGGATGAACAAAAATACTTTAATAGATATTTACTTTAAAATGTAAAAAGTTGAAAAAGTTGTGACGAGTAAGTAATTAATAATCTGACAAAGTTTGAGGGTTCAGGCGTTAAGAAAATTAGACAAACACGAAGAACTTCGCCTGACACGTAGGTACGCACCGAAGTCACTGAGGGTTGACCTGTTTTCGACCTTATTACTCAGGGCATAAGGGTGAAAAGTGGTCGACCGTCAGTGATACTTCAATTAGGTTTATATCTATTTACCAAACCTTAGCAGAAAAACAGACCCTAAAAACCACACTTAATTTCTAAGTTCAATAATTAATACTTTAAAAATACCGACATAATTATTTTAATGAACATCTTACTATTCTTACTTACAAATGTGAAAGTTTGTGAGCATGTCTGGACGTTTGTTACTCTTTCATGCAAAAACTCCTGAACGGATTTGGATGAAATTTGGAACACAGATAGTTTATAACCTGGATTAAAACATAGGATACTTTTTATCCCAGTAGTTAAATCCCGTGGGACAATTACCAAACTCCACGTGGGCGAACCTAGTACGAATTAAACGTGTCATATTTCACAATAATTGTACTGCATTGTAGATTTAAAAGGCCGTGAGTGTAAACGTTCCGACCTCGTGCCATTCCACTCTTAGCATTACTGGCTTACCGGTAAAGTTCAAGTTCTTCTCAGAAAATAATTTTCTAAAGTATTTACTCAGCTATCTACTTACTGAAAGATATTTCTAGTAACTTGCTCAAATACCTAGTAACATTGTAATACAAACCTTGCTGTAAACTAAATTAGACCTAATTTGAAAACTAGTTACTCGCCCCTACTTCGTACGGTTTTACGACTTGACAAAACTTCGAGATTTCTTCGTTATACACAGGTAAGTTTAATATTTATGTGTCACTAGCTTACGCCCACAGCTTCACCCGCGCCGAGTTCGGTAATTATCCCACGGGATCGTACTACTGGGATAAAAAGTATCCTATAAGTTAATCCAGGTTAAAAAGTATCTGTGTGCCAAATTTCACCCAAATCCGTTCAACCGTTTTTGCGTGAAAGAGGAACAAACATTCATATATCCTCACAAACGTTAACAATAGTAAAAAATGTTCCGATAAGAAAGTTTATTTGTGTCTTACATATAAACTTTTCGGTACATTTTTTCTAAATGATGGTAAATATATAAATTCAACAACGCGGTCATACAGACAAAGCGACTTTAGATAATACTATTTACACGTAAACATGGCACGAAAAGAAATATAGGTACCTCAGAGGTTATTTTTCTTGTGCTAAATCATAAACGTTATCTATCAACATAGAAGGCACAGAGCGTACTGAACTCGCACGAATGGCTGAACTTTTCTTGTCCAAAACTTTTTCGTACAACACTCCACAACACACACAAAACTATAAGCAAGATACTATTATAGAATCTACACTATACTATATCACTGTGTATTCAAAACTTACAACCTTCATAGTATAGTATCCATAACAACTATTTGTACAAAGTTATTCAACTCAACTCCCAACATCCGTGTAAAACTTATCGATAGGGTTCAGCACTAGTATATCGACATACTATCTGCAACTACTGACTATCGATAAGGCCGGCCCGTACCGAGAACTTCAAAGGGTATTGACTATTGATACAGTTGTCGATAATTTTGTAACGACTACCAAGTGTTCTTGGAATAGATGTGTTTCTTGTTTGTAAGCCAGGGCTTCGAGGCCGAGGCCAGGAATCAATAGGATTTGCTTTAGCGCTGGTGAGTGATTAGGTTGGGGTCAAGGATTTGAGGAATCAGAATAAAGGAGAAGATAAAATGAGATCATAATCTTTTACAAAAAGTAACAGGATACACGTATTTTTATCACAGTTTTAACAGTTTACAACTAAAAGAAGGAACATGGATGGGTTTTAGTCAGTACAAGTCGGACATTTGATGATTACCCATCCGAAAAAAAAAAAACTTATACTGTCACTCACGGGATATCTTCCGTGTTTCAGCGTCACAATCACGGAAGATATCTCGTAAGTGACAGTATAAGTTTACGTATATCTATTAATTATACTTTAAATAAGTTCTCGTAGAACGTGAATTTAAACAAAAAAATTACGTCATTATTAAGCAAATCTATTGCGTCATTATAATGTAGCAAGAGCACGCCCTCTAGAACGTGAGCATCGTCTGTATTACGGGGCAATAAAGTTCCAATTAGCTTAAACATGATGCGAGAAGAGGTCCATTCTCAATAGCTATCCTAAGGTTACGGTTGGAATCTACTAGTACACACGGCGGCACATCAAGCTGTACATAACCAGTATAACCTGACTTCGCTTTGTATGAGCTTCCCGTACGATGATAGATCAGCTTAATTTGGTTTTTCATAGCCTTATTGGCCGCCGTGCGTACAAAACAGCGTAGTTGTAATAAACGAAAGAATATCCAACTTTTTAATACACTTACTTTCAAAGTACTTATACCTAAGTTTACAAGAAAAATAACAAGAATAACATTTTATAATCCAATCACGAAACTTTACTAGTATTTTATTACTTTATCTCCCATTTTTAGGTTCCCTCTGACCTTATATTATGCAAAATCGAAATTTAACAACCCACTCATAAATTATCCAATAAAATCGAAGCCATACTGTTTACGCTTGCATAATATCGCTAAGTCACGTATATGTATAAGACAGTTCTGTAGTCAAGACCCATTTATTGTTCAAAGTAAATAAAAAGAAACGGAGCAGAATGTACACGGGCAAGTGAAAACTGACTCGACAGCCACGAGCACTTGTACCAAAATAAAACTTAAGCAGAAAACGACAGAGTTCGTTTTCAATTGAGTGCATAAATGGTAGTTGTTACGTTTCAAATGGTGAGAGTTATTAGGGTTTAATTCAGGAGCTAGTAGTAAATTCTGAAAGTGCTTGAATGTATAACATAGTATACAATTAAATATGTTGTTACTGTGAGCTTTCAGGGAAACTTGTATAACTATTAGTAGGATTATATAATCTTGTTATATATAGTTGTGTGAGGCTTTTGGGATTACGACTATATGTAGTTATATTAAGGTTCGTATTGTTTTGTTTATTTATATGGCGGTATATTCCATTGTTTCTATATTTAGAGAGCTTGAAGAGGCCGGGGTGGCTGCATTTTAAATTTTCGTTGAAGCGTAAAAAGTTTAAAAATAAAACCCGTTTAATGGGTTGTAAAATAAGGTTAGAGGCGAATATTGGAGCTGTAAACCAATTAATGTTAAAGTCAAAAAGTACAATGTTAGTAAAGTTACTCTTTTTTCTTTTATATAGCTTTGTAAAGGAAATCAGACTACATATTTCCATAAAAGAAAATTAAACGAGAAAATATGCTTTTAAAATGAATCCTTTGTTACTTTGTTACGCAACAGTCAACACACAAGCATACCTTCACAAACAAGAATCCCAAACAAATACAATAAGCAAACAACATAAACGTACATAAAACGTTATACTTAATATATTGTAATTATTAAGGGAGCGTTCAAAGCTAATAACGAGCTCGGATATCGTCAACAGATCCAATCGAACAACTGTCAAAACTGTGATTGTTACCCATCACGGGAAACATCCGACAATCGATCCACACACCTATAGACAAGCACAGCTGCAGACTACGCCATTTTGAAGTGCTTATTTCCATTATAACATTGTACTAACTACACTGAAATGTTCTACAAAAGTTCGCGTTTTGCTTCGTGAAGTCCAGAACTTTCAACTCAACAGAATACACCAACTCCCCAATTGGCATTACGCGAAAACAACATTTATTACAAGCGGGTACAGATTGAATTAGCCCGCGGTAGAATTCCGCTTACAACTTTGCGCAAATACGCCAAGTTCAAGTTATCTGAAAAGTTATTTAACAAAGTTTCATAGCTTTCTTGGGCTGTGTGCGAGATTGGGCTCTAAGCGAAGGAGATTAAGTGAATTATCGTTTGGCGGTTGGATGGAACGTGGGTCCTTTCGGAACCGAAACCCATCTGCGTTATCCCATCGAGAGCCGTGACTGTAGAAAGATTTCCTTCTACAATGGACTGAGACTGGGACCGGTCGCTGAAATGACTTTGTAATAGCGTGCTCAATAAAACGACCCAATATCGTGGGCTTTTTACTTTATTTATGAGATAGTTGGACAGAACTTTCGTTACTAAATAAATGTTTACGTAAAGGATAAAAGGAATGTGCGTATACGAAAATGGATCAATCGGAAATAGGCAAAATAAGTCCTGAATGTTGTTTACAAGCATTAATACTGGTGTTGACAGTACAGTCAATAAACTAAATTCTGTATTAGAATAACATCGCCATGTTTCACTTGCGACTATTGTAGAACGTTGTGAACTGTACCTCTATGATTTTATAATCTCTCGAAGTTTTAATGAGCTCAATTTAGTCTTCAAAAGCTGATACATGCGGTAGTTAATACGCTTGGAGTGTATTCAGTGTAAGTAATGTTAAACTAAAACAAATCGATTGGAATTTTTGGTAAATCTTGGATATAAACGGTATTAGAACAGATTTAGTTATCCATTCAAATTAGATTTAAGAGAAATGTGTCCGAATTTACATATTTTAAGATTTCATTGACCCTATTAAACCTCTTAACAAGGTTAGATCCTCCTTAAATATGATTTTAAAATTCCTCTTCTGTGAAGCTAGCTTGTACTCAACGCCGTACGATTCCAAGAAAATGAATTCGTTTGATATAATAAGAAAATTATTTGTTTGTTGTTTTATTTGAGCGTCATTAGGGAAATTGTATTCGTCTGGTTTTTACTTTATTGAGACGCTCTGTTTTCCTCCCTATCGTTTATTATAGTCTTAAATCACATGAGCGTATGAAAGATAATTTATTTTTCCCGAATATTAACTCGCAAAGCATTTTTTATCACAATACTAAGCATAAACACGACATTCCTAGCGTTATCTAACACAAAACCACAACACTGCCTCAGTTTCCAATGATTTCCTACTTCATATAAATAGTTATAGTAAACTCGTAAACACTTTTTGAGCAAAACTTTTCAGTGTCACAACTTTTCTGCCGGCCATATAAACTAGCAAAACAAAGTTAACTACTTATCACCTGTCACTTATTGGTGTGCCAGATCCATTGGCAAGGTCAAAACAGAGCTGCGAGCGTCCTCCTCTCTGTTGCCAGAAGTAAACACAAATTACAAGAGCATCCAAGGTACGTCAGCCGAGTTACACTTCAAAACAATATCTTAAATGAACACAAACACCCGTATTCAGCCTCCTCACAGTCACAATAACACTAGAACTCCACCTCCGAGTCAGAATAACGTCTTTCGTCTTTCAGCATAACCTCAAAACATCTTACTGACACTCCGCGGCCCACAGGAATTAATAAAAAGTTTCTTTATAAAACAAGTGGGTTGTGAGCATGTTCCAAAATGGCGGAACTTTGCGTTAACTTCGGAACGTAGAACGACGTGAAGTTGTAGGGTGCGCGACTTGTGCCGCCCGCGGTACAGTTGCGCAGCAAACACTAACTTTTCACATTGTAAGTCACATATAAAACTTGTATACACTTCTTTTGGCTCACGAAAACACTTGAGTAGGTCACAAAAAGTGATTTGGAATATATGGGTACCGACAAAAGTAGTTTTAATTGCGTTTTTGAACAGTTTAAAAGTGGTATAACCTCGTAGCGCTCTCGTACTTCACCGCGAGCCTCGTAGTCGACAGGGGTTCGGTCGGGGAAAATCAATAACTTACGGCCGACTCTCTCCGCCGCTCTCCG
Source organism: Noctua janthina (assembly GCA_963576755.1). Lineage (NCBI taxonomy): Eukaryota > Metazoa > Arthropoda > Insecta > Lepidoptera > Noctuidae > Noctua > Noctua janthina. The sequence goes on from OY755058.1 coordinate 5,914,626, forward strand.
CGTTTAATCATACACTTTGTGAGCAAAACATTAAAACTTGTCCGTTTGTTTGTCGGAGGCGGATCGTTGTTCGCAGTGAAGCGGGGGGTGGAGCGGAGCGAGCGGAGCGATCGGCGGGAGCGGTCGGCGGCGACGGCTCCCGGCTCCCGACTTAGCCACTTCGCGGAGTTTACTTGCGACAAAGTTTTGCGAGGTGTTCTTACAAAGAAGTACGGTTATGTACTGCAATGTGAGGAAGATTGGCGTTTCCCCGCTCCCTGCGCGGGCGGCCACAAGTTTGCTGCATTGTTATCTCTGGCCAAGTTCAAATTAAAACTTTTTTTACAAGTTTTCAGTTGCCATATTGGACTTGCGCGCGCTAGCCACCAGTTACTTTTTTCCTACGTAGGTAAGTATTTCATGTAGCTAAAGAGTTTCACTTATACAGTAGGTCAGTGGAATCTCACTTTTCAAGCGTTTGGTGTTCTACCAAACGAATGTTGTTCGGTGACTCACCTAACATTAGTGCTTTCTCATTTACATAACTTTTGTGTGCTGGTAGGGTGATTGCAGCATATTATATGGAAATGAGAATAATCACTTTTTAACTGTGGTGGGAACACAGAACATTAAATATTCAATTCAATGTTTTAGGAACTCTTTGATCAAAAATCAATATTAAAAACTTTTTTAAAAATAATTTAAGTTACGAAACAATAAAAAAGCGCTTTACAAAATTCATATCAATACAAAGCTAACCCTTTCAGACATTAGGAAAAACAAATAAGTCGTTACGTTAAGTCAAAAGTCGGACCACTTTACCAAACACCGACTAGAGTGATTTAATTCCGTAAGTAGTGTAAACAAGTTTTGTCCTTAGTAGACTCTCCCACACCCCCGACACTCCTTTATACGAATTATCCATAGAATTGTCAACAAACAAATCTGGTCACCATTCTAACATGACCCCCCGCGACCCCTTCAATGTTGTCACAATAAACTCAGCTGACGTGAAGAAATACAAATTCAAAGGTCTTAATAAATTGGATTGTTGAGTCGGCCGATTTGTTGAGCCACCCGTCCAGGTTTTTGGAGCTCTTCGGAGCACAATTCCCGGGGTGGAGTATTAACAAGTATTTTACGAGATAAATAAGTTAGCTCGAGATACTGTTGATGTTTGTTGAGAATAAGTCGAGCTATGTAATTTAAGTTTATAATTTTACTCAAGATGTATGCCCGTGATGGTTGGGTTTTCCGTTTAATGATAGTACTATTTTTGAAGAAGAAAGAAATCTTATTTTTATTGACTTGGGACGAGTACTCTGTACTTATATCAGGTAAAGTGAAACATTTTTGTTAAATGAATGATTAAGTTTATTAATACTTTCTCTCTCTCTCTCTCGCTCTACTCTATCCGTCTCGCTTTAGCATGCGCTAAACGAAAATAGCTCATAATTCCGTTGAGAAAAGTAAGGTGGGCGTTATATCTACCCTAGCAGGATGCACTATAAGTTAATAATGAACTTGTGATTACATTCCGACACATTGGTCATAAGTTCTTAACGCAAATACGGGGTGGAAGGGATACTGACGCGAAAACGGTTACCACGTATTCTGTACATCATTCTGGACCATTATTTAAAAAAAAATCTGCCGATTCCTACAAAAGTGGAATACCTACACGGTCAAAATGTATGGAACAGCATTTTTTTTTTTAATAACTGATGATAAATTTATGTGTGGGGGCTCAGAATGATGTTCTGAATACGTGGTAACCGTTTTTCGCGTCGGTGGCCCTCCCACCCTGTATAGACTTTAACATTTTATAAAGTGCAAACGAAATTCAACCTTCTGGTGCTAAAGAATTTATGAAGTCGACTATTACAAAGTATCGTCACTCGTTGCATCCATAAGGCACATTTCCCTATATTGTTTTTTTTTTTGTTGAATCACTTTTAAATACATTTTAATTACATTGAAACATAATTGAAATATTGCTTTGTTTTGGTCGTTTTTGTTTACAGTTGTGCGCGGTTATAATGACGCAGAGCAATGTATGAACGAAATATACTTGCTTCCTATCAAATATTGTTACGGACCTTTCTGTAATAATTTGAAAAGCTATGCGGATTGACCTTTAAGTGAAACAGTTTAAAGTATTAAATCCTAAAATTTGTTTACAATCGGATTTATATTCACTTGTCAATCTCTCTTGTTTTTTTTTGCTTTTATTTTATCTTTATTTTTGCTCTTTTTTCTTATTTTTTTTTTACTCATTTTTTATTTAGTAAGTTTGAATGTAGCGGGTAATCTTCGTAACTACTGTTTCGATTCCTAAAATTCTTTCATTAATGAGAAGTTACATTATCCCCGAGTATTACAGGCTATATTGAAACGTTCCCTTGGGAAAATTGCGGCTATAACGCAACCGAACCCACGGGCAATAGCTCAAAAACAATTATAAATCTTAAATTCACTAGCAGGTTAAGCACAGCCACTGTACTACAAGCATACTCCCCAACAGTTAATTTTAAGCCGAAAGTGAGCGCTGACAAAATAAATTAAAATATCATCGTTAAGTAAAAATAAAAAATAAAATAAAAATAATAAAATCTTTATTAACAGGTGATTGTTCAAACATCAGTGTAGCTCTGGCTCTTGTACTAGGATTCCCTGTATCACAAGAGTCAGACCTCTCAATTCACAGGGAACATATAAAAAACGATAGACAAAAAAAATGGGATACACTATAAGATATGGCATGCATTAAAAGTGTAAGGAAGGAATAATAGTTAGCCAATTTTTATAGAAAATCGCTACAGGCACAAGGATAAAAATAACCAGAACAATAGTAGTCATTAACTTGCAAACTGACGAATTAAATCATAAAAGTTCTAACAAAATTATTTAAACCATACTAATCTTTCGGCGGTGGTCCACATGGCGTCACATCAAGCTATACAATTCCAGTATAACATGGCCTCGTTTGGTATAGATTTCCTATACAATGAGAGATCCGCATAAACTGGTTTTGAAAAGCAAGATTGGTCGTCGAACGTACGATCCAGTGTGAGAGTTAGCGAACACCACGCGAGTGATACCGAAGCACATGTTAGTATCAAATATATTAATTTCCTTTCCAATCAATCTCAGATCTCGCAACTCACACGTCAAAGTCACTGAGCTACTTACTACGTCACTAACCTAATCACACGACTGTTGTCGAGCAACTTAGAGTAACCCTACTGAGGTAGTTAGTCTATTTTAGCTTAATTGGAGGATGTAAAGAGTGAGAAAGTCATTTTTAGGGTTCCGTATGCCCGAATGAAAATACGGAACCTTTTATAGGGTCACTAGTGCGTCTGTCTGTCACAGCCTATTTGCGCCAAATATATATATTTTTTAATGTTTCATTAATTATCAATTACACTAGAAACGGAATATTTACACTGATTGTTTTGAGTTCCCGATATTTCGATGCTGTTGCAAGCACCATGAACTAAAAACAATCTGTAAATTAGATATCAGTAAATATCCCGTTTCTAGTGTTAATGATAATGTTAGTGAGCATGATAGTTAAAAAAACTTGTTTCATTAATTATTGATAAAAGAGTAAGACATTAAACATCAATCTTTTTTTTCAGCCTGTACGCTTTCTTGCAAAATCAATTTAATCACAAAAATAACAAATTTCCTCTCAAATCAATGTCAGATTTCGTAACATTAACGTCAAAGCCACTGAGCTACTTAGTACGTCACTAATCTATTCACACGGCTGTTGTCGAGCAACCTAGAGTAACCTCAACCGCTCTGCCTAGGTAGTGGTACTCGATTTGTATACAGGTGAGTTTTGTTATGAAAATTGATATTTATATTTTATATTTTTTATTTATATTCTTGTTTAATAACAATAATTTTTTCCAAGAATATATCTGTCATAATTGAATAGATAGACTGTACTTGAAAAAGACTGTACTGAGACAATATTAAAACAGAAAGTTTTCTAAAAAAATTCTAACAATGTAATACTTAAACGACAGTAAGTAGATATTCAAACAGTAGGAAGTAGTATGGTAGTTGGTAGTGGTATGGTAGTTGTTCCGGGTCTGGCTGTTTGAGTATGTGAATTTAAGTGCTTGTAAACGCACCCACGATACAGGAGTAATTCTTAGTGTAGGGCAACGTTCTTTATAAAAAAAAATAAGAAATATATAAATAAATAGCTCAAATAGTTCAGAAGTTATTTAAAAATCAAAAAGTAGTAAACATGCAAATGAAGAAACAAGTCACCATGCAATTGGTTAAAATTAAATTTAAAAGTGCTCAATTGAGGTACTAAACTCCGTTTTCACTAATATTAGGCGACACTTAAATTAATAGGTACCTAAGTAAAAATTCATGAACAACGCTCGATAGCGTCGAGAATTGACATTTCAACAGTGGATGTAAGTGTCACTACTTTTAAAGACTTCAGTAAAATGACGCTACTCAACACCCAACCCCAAATTATCAAAACATAAACATCTTAAGTACTAACTACATTGCTAACCTGTTCCCACCGTCGTTGTCGAGTAACCAATGTAACCCTCGTCCGCCCACTCTCTCGAGCAACCCCGAGCGCTATGATACCTGAAGGCTGGAAAATTTCCCCTCAGCTCTCAGAGCTCTAATAATAGTAAATATGAAATCTGAAGTAATGACTGGGCGACGGAAATGTCTTTTTACGATTTGTTTCGAACTCTTTGCTAAATAATAACAGCCGCTAGGATCAATCTTGACGGCACGGTTGGCGCAGTGACTGAGCGATTGACTGCTGCGCTCCGTGTCGCGGATTCGATTCCCGCACGGATCAAATACCTACTTGTATGGCCTACAGGTAGTTGTTCCGGGTCTGTTTGTAAACGCACCCATGCCATGATACAGGAGAAATTCCTAGGACAGGGCAAAGTTTTTAAAAAAAAAATCTTTAGGTTAAACCGCTTTTGCCTAGGTTGGTCTGTGGATGGGTCACCACCCATTATATACCGAGTTAGCCGTTAGTCCCGGAAATCATTTATAGATCTTTGACAGTCGTTACAGGTAGTCAGTGGTCCGAAAGTCTGACAGCTAGTCTTAGCAAAGGGTGTCGACCCAGTTCTAATTGGGTTGTGGAAGTCAGATTGATGCTTAGTTATTAGTTTGTGCAACAATAGTTTATTGCTAACTTTAAAATTGCTTGTAAATGGCTTGTCTTTGTATTGTTAGCTGTAAGCCACCTAAACACAATATTTTTTTTTTTAAATAAAATTATCAAGATCTTTAATTTGCTAAGTAGTCTTCCAAAGCACTTACACTGCCTACAGTACTTAAATAAGATAAAGTAAGTACTCAAACTGGCTTAGTACATACATAGACTAAGCAACACATAGGTACAATGACACGAAACATACATAACAAACAGTTCAACTACTTACTTCTAGGTGCTGAGTGCTCACCTTCCCACCGTCGAGTTACCGTAGTAACCCACTACTTAACCTTCAGGTGATCTGGAGCGCGTGTAGGATTATTATTATAATTTATAGCTCAAACAACACTCTTTTAATCCCCTCTAAACAAAAAGAAAAAAAAAAACACTCTTTTAATAGAAAAATGGAAAATCTATCGTGAATCGGGCTTAAGGTTACCTCTTTTTAATCTTTGATTTTTTCCAGTTTGCGATAAAAAGTATTTAAAACGTGTAAACAAGATTTTTTTAGTCGTGACTATTAACAGTTTGAGACAGAGATGGAGCTTACAGTACGAATAGCGTCGTCCTTTTCTACATAATATGTCGACTACAACACTTTTCTTAATAATTGACCTTAAACCACTTTCCCTTGATTCGTAGTAAAAACAATATGTAATTACATAATTATCAACATATAAAGTTACAAAACATATAATCACAGTTTAACCACTAATAAAAAACAGTTACTTCTAGGTTGCTTATGCGCATCTAACCCCGCTGCCTAGCCTTCACGTGATCTATAGCGTGTGTAGGATTATTATTTTTGTAATATTTATAGCTCAAACAGCGCTCTTTGAATAGAAGCAAAAGGAAATCCGTAGTGATTCGGTATTAATAGTCTTAAATAGTTTATTTTATTTTTAAGTTATAGACCGCCCGCTTTATTGAGTCCTCCGCCTTGCCCCATCAAAGGCAAATTAAGCGTCCACAAAGTCCCAACAATATCCCACAGTTTTTTTGCTTTAAAATAACCATAATACACGTAGGTATTACGATACTAATTGAATCAATCCGTGATCATGCCAATAAATAAATTATTATTATTATTATATTATCAACTTTCACAATATTCCATCTTTCGCGAGGACTCAATAAAGCGGTCGGTCTGGGTATTGCAAACGAGAGGAAACTGAAAAGTCATCTATATTCCAGTGTGTGAAAGAGATAGAGGTCTATCTAAAGTGCGAATAGCACCTTTCTTAACTTAAACCTGACCTTGTTCAATTCTTAAAAACATCCATAGGTACGTAATATCTACAGAGAACGTTACGAAAAAAAAACATTCTTCATTCTTCTTGGTTGCTGATCTTCTGCCGTCGAGTTACCGTAGTAACGCTGCCTTACCTTCAGGTGATTCATAGCGCGCGGGATGAGTGACTACTGAAGCCTAGTAAGATTCCGTCTGTTCTCAGATTGCTTTCAATTCACTCGTATAATTTAATATATTATGTTATATTCTGGGAGGTTAAAATCGGACTGGGCAGGTCACATTTCCAGGATGAGTCTGGACAGATGGGCCAGAATCGTCACACAGTGGGTGCCTCAAGACGGTCGTCGCGCCGAGGCAGGCCCAAAAAACGCTGGCGTGACGATTTGGGCTCGTCCCTGACTGATTGGCCGGAGAAGGTAAAACACCGGGAGGAATCATTCAGACTTATATCTGTCAGTGTCCGTTGTTCACAGGTTGTCCGTACCGGTTTGTCCAAACCTTCACAGCCAATCAGAACTTCTGTCTGAATGGCTGACAAACAAATTCTTATTTCATTTTATTTATGGCATCTGACTACCAACAACCCTGAGTCTTAAAATATAGTTTCAGTAATATCTAAATAGACCAAACATAATTAATTCCAACAAGTAATCAAGACCAAAATATCTCTAAACTAAACACTAAAATACAACTAGAATTTAGTGCTAACACAAATTGTAGCTAAAAGACCAAATGTAGTATTTATTAATGATCAATTCTCAAATAGACCTCGCCATTCGCCGCCTGCATTAATAAATGGAAATCAGGGAGAAACAGTGGCTGGCTAATTGCAGTCACTTATAGCCGTGTAGCAGCTGATATAATATAATAATCATATTATTTTCTCTTCCTCTAAAACTTCTCTACAAATGAACGTGTTATACAACATTAGTTTTAGTATATGTGACCTGAAACACGTGTCTAGTATTTTTATGTACAGAATCTATGTACAAAATTTCCAAACTGTATCATGAAAAATCACAAAGTTATAAACTTGTTCTGTTACCTGGTTGTCCGCGCAAAAACGTGGTCACCACGAAGCGCGCGCCTCCAGCGTCGTCTTGAGCTCATAGATAATAATAATTTGGCAGTAGGTACCTAAATTATTGCGATAGGTACTTAAATTAGCTCGGTGTTATACTTTTAAATTTTTTGAATATTTTTGGGAAAAAATATAACTTGGTTTAAAAATTATTGGAATTGATTCAGTTACTTATTCTGAACAAACTATATTCAGGTTTCGCATATACTAAAAAAATGTTGTATAAAAGTTGAAGGACAGTCGACTGAACTGCTAAGTAATAGTTATGGACTACCGGGATGCACAGTATCCCATTATTTTATTTCCGACATTCGTCCCTGTCAACCGTCACGCAATCATTTTACTACTTTTTCTTTCATATCAGTCCTCACACAATACATTCATCATTTTCTTTGTCTTCCTCACCCTCTCTATCCATCAACATATTCAGAAATCACGTAACATCAAGCCTGTAATTTAATAGAGGCCAGCAGTTCGCCAGTTATGTTTAACTGGACGCAAATCCAGACTCCGTGGCTGCTACTGACAAGTTGTGACATGAGATTTTTAAAATATATAAGGTCTATCTTTTCATACACGAAATATTTTAGGAGTAACTTCTATAAGTCGTAAAGAAAAAAAAAAAATATCGGATTGTTTTTTTTTTATAAAATTATTATAATTCTAAAATTTTTTGAGACTTTTTGCATAAAACTTTTACTCCCATATTCTAACATTGACAGTAGGTAAATACGACGTAGTAAACTACCGTAATGGATGCTTAAAAATAAGGAGCCAGTATTTATTTTGCGGGTAGTTGTGGGTATTTATTTTAAACTATTTATTTTAAAAAAAAAATATACTAACGAAATATACAACGTATGTTTCAATTTAATTTATTTTTAGTCAAGTTATTCTTATTTTAATTTTTTTAATCCGTATTCATCTGATCTGGACAACCTACATAAATGTTACTAACTTAGTCTTAAGAGATTAATGTGTTACTAACAAAATATGGACATTACCTAGTCTGAAATAAACAAATATTAATTTTAATAAAACTTGATCGTATAAAGAACATACAAAAGTAGACCTTAATGTGACGAAGGTAGAAATGACTTACTGCACATAACTACGAGTGGTATATATTAGGTGTCAAGTGCGGTGACCGTACTCACTGATTTCTATTTATTAATAGAATGGCAAGGGTTATTAAACAGCACTTCGTTATTAGCGACGACCCATGTTAATTTACGTTAGTTATATATTATAACCATACTTCCATGCTGCCTCGTTGTGGTCGCAAGCGGGACTGTTGAACATGGTGTTCTCGGTTCGATTCCCAGGTCGGGCAAAGTGCTATTGGGTTTTCCGTCAGGAATTTCTCAGTAGCAGCCACGGAGTCTGGATTTGAGCCCGGTTGATGGCAATAGGCTCGCCCCCTATTACAAACTGGCGAAATATGGGTGTACTATTAGGTACACGTCTACCTTCCCTTTGGGGATTACAGGCGTGATGTTATGTTAATCCATGGTGTCAGCAAAAATTTATAAAAATATATTATTGTTGGGTGCGCAAATCGTTGCCGACATTTGCGCGGGAGACTGCGCGGCCGGGGTCTCTAAAAAACTTACTTCAAACAGGACTATTAGGAATAGTCCTGTTTGAAGTAAAAGTGAATGTCCTCGATTCAAATTTCCATACTTTAACGACTTATTTACTTTATGACCTCAATCGAAATCAGACCAAAATACTAGTAAATAAACATTTGTAAATACAATATTTTATTTATTCACGGACTCTTTCGCTTGGCTTTGTTGGGTCGAGTGAAACTTTCTCGGTGCGTGCCAAAAGTTAAGTAAATGGAATGGACCGAGTTTATTGTTTTCTTGGTCAAATCTAGGTTATTATTTATTGGGAGTAATCTGTTAAAAACCAAGGTAAAACATAACAATAATTTTGCTATTGGACCCTGTTCCTGACACTGGTTAGCTACAAAAATGTGTATGTAAGAAAAATAAATTAAGTGTTAAGTTTACTATTACCTATTGAAGTGAGTTCAAGCGAAGTTTTTATTTAAGAACGTCGAGGTACCTTTATAACACGTCGTGTATTTTGGTAATGTAGAAGTAATTAACGGGAACAAAAAGTCCAAACTAAACAAAACCTGGTGATTCAGTTTTTTCATTGGTTAATAAATCAATGACTTTACTTGAAGAAAGTTATTTTAAAAGTGTTTCTATTTACAATGAACTGTCCTTCAGTATCTATCCATTTATTTTTTTATTTAACACTTCAAGCACAAAGTACAGAGGCGGACTTAATGCCATAGGCATTTTCTACCAGTCAACCTTTGGGTGATGCAGAGACAAACAGTGGTACGTGTATATATCTGTTACAAAGATTAACTACAAGGATATATAAAATACTATAAATATATATCAATATATATATGTAAATAGAAATTTACATGGATATCCTGAAATAAAAAGACAAACAATGAAGAAAACATTAACGTTGTGACGAAACTGCCAGCTTTTTCTGAATGTACTCGCGAACTTTAATTTTAAACGATAAACGATTGGTTGCCGTCCTGATTTCCTGGGGAAGCGTATTCCACAGAGAAATAGACTGAACGATGAATGATCGGTGAATGAAGTCAGTGCGGTGAGAGGGACATTGAAGAATTCGGTTTTGCGATGAACACAGACTCCTATCATGATTGGCACAGATGTATTGAAAGTGGGGAGCAAGGTAACTAGGAAGAAAACAAGGTAGTTAGCGCCCTTTGCTCCCTACGCTGACGTATGGGCCACCACTTAAGAAGAGACCGGTGCTCTGAGACATGATCATATTTACGTAGATTGAAAACGAATCGAATGCAGTAATTTAGAAGACGGTCAAGTTTGTCGAGCAGATCCGCATTCAGGTCAAAATAGCACACATCACCATAATCGATAATAGGAAAAATTATCTATTAACTTAAGTATCCAATGACCTTCCTCTTGCAAATGGGAAGGCCATTTGTTTTCCTTATAATAATAACATCCAAGAAACAAGAAGATCTATTTCTATAACACACACTGAAGAGCTCTCAAGCAATAGATGTTTTGTTCCAATCCCGGGAAACGTGTATCGGGTAGTCGGGAAATATTGCGGTTATTTCTGTATTGCGGTTCAATATGGCTCCCTCTGGAAAATAAAATGATAAAATCTACCGGTGCATTTCGTGTTGAGCATTAAAATGGAATTGCGTAGTTGTGTTTGCATATTATTAGAATGGATTCTGGGAATGTCAGGAATAGGAACTGAGTTAATTCTTGAGACCTTTAACATTGGTTAGGATTAAGGCTTGGCTAACTAATATATTTGTGTCCAAATCTCTTAAGTATTGGTTAAGCTAAATATCTAACCTCAGCGCAGATATCATGAATAACTTTTCCAGGTGTTTACTGAAGTTTTTAATAGAGATGTAGCGACTATGACTTTGGCCGACTATCTGGTTGCAAAAAGACCGACCAATCGGCCAAGCCGATCATAACTTTCGGTAGAGTTCAGGGGCCATAGTCAATATCCTTGGCGTTTCATGTACTTACAGCTGAGTCGCGCACATTGAGTACATCATACAAAGCACTCGCTCGCACATCATGTAAAATCTAAATTTGTTTTTATGTTTAAAGTTATAATATGTTTTTCTTCATTATTGATTTCCAAAAGAAGAGTTTTAAAACAAAAGTATAGTTCTGTAGCACTTATTTCAAATTTATGTTGCATATTTTAATGCTTATTTCCACGATTTTAAGTTGCATAATATCTGTTCTCTAGTTATTACAGATTATGGGCATTAGTAACAATGATACTAAGTAGTACCTAAGTTACCTAAAAACCTTCCTGAGCGTTTTTCCTTCGTAACTACTGTTTGCAACCTGTTGCCGCACTCTAGGTCGAGGGTCGAGGTCAGTGTGTAATCACGCCACTATTAAAGCCACAGATAACGCAAGAACACCTACTTCGTGTGCCCGGATTAGGCATTTTATGCTTAACACTGCTACTGCCGCAGCACGCTGATTTGTTTAAAACAACAACGTTACAACTCAAGAAATTAATTCTAGACTATTAAAGAACGAAAACGTAGTATATTTTGATTAGTAACTTGTTTTAAATAATGCTTATGACGTCATAGTAGGTAGTCCAAAAATGGCACGTTTGGTTTTCATACAGATCGTGATACTTATCTAGGTATATTAAAGCCTTTGTCTGTCGACTTATGGTCGGATATTATTTATTCTATGAATGAGTCCTTAGCCATTTATTTTGCTACGTGGCAATCGCTATAGGAATGCAAAGAACCTTCCCTAGTGCTGTGTCACATTGCTGTAACCCATAATAGCATATGGGAGTCAGAATATGCAAAGGATGCTTTAAATATACTGCAGCGTTACAAATATTCGCCATTTCATGTCAAGTATAGGCAGTGATTGCTTATTGACCGTCGGACTACCAAGTCATAGGTTTCAAGATCGAACCTCTGATTTTTCGGATTCATGTGCGAAGGAAATCATTGTGAGGAAACCAGCACACCTGAAAGATCTTTCCCGACGGCATGTAAAGCCGAGTCAGAGGCCCATGGGCGGCACAAAAACCCTGACACCCAGTTAGGCACTAATCACAAGAAAAAAATAAATAAAAATAACCTACATCGAGTGTAACCCGGGGCTCATCAAGGTTGCTGTTTTTCAGTAGAACTCATCTAGCTTTGATAGACGTCAATGAGGACAACATTCCTCTAAAATTATTTTACTTCATTATTTATGTACAATGTGAGTTTATAACAACTTCTTTTTAAATCCCAGAATAGTATCACATTCCTCTAAATAATAACAAGTTATGAATAACTTAGTAATGTTCTCGGTATACATTAAAAGGTACTTGCTTCTATTGAAAAAGAATCAATATCTGACTAGTGAGGTCGTTTGACGGCCAATAATAGACATAAAATATATTTTCCATCTTTCCCGAAGTTTTCATGACTTAACTTTAAACGAAGTACGCTGTTTTCTACTGCCTCTGTGAAGTACATTATGTACAGTCGCGAGCACTAATAACTGTCAAAAATGGTTTTCACCTACTTGGTTGAACATACATACATAAACTCTGGATTTTCTGCCTACCCCGGCAGGAACAACACGAAGGAACTCTTTGCGCCTGGTCCATGTTCTCATATATCTGGTCACACTCGCACGCCATACCATACCTTTCTAAAAGAACATTACCAATAAGGTCACTGTACGTTTTTCTAGGACTTTTCTTTTAACTGAAACTTCATTATGAATAAAAGTGGATAGTATATATTCATCAGTTAATTCTATGAGCCCCACAAATTGACTTATGTTAGAGGAACATTGGTAGACTTCCCACGAGCTTCCAACCGACGTTGCGTTCCTTTTTCCATTTCTCTTTTAGCTCTTCCGTTGCAAAGTATGTGTATAAATTTATTTCAAGTAAAGTTAAATAAATGTTTTTCTTTTATTGTTAGTGACTGTAGCTTCTATAGAAGTTTTTAAAAATATATGCTACTTTACATCTTTAAAGTATACTTTTAGATATTATTTACGTGAATGTGCAACAAAACAGTGCATTTTAACATTTTTTATTCATTAGATAAATTATTTATTAACACGTTTTCGCTCCCCCATTTATTTGTGACAACTGACAATCTTAACCCTTTCACTGACCGTGTTAAATTATTTCACGTACGGTAATTTAAATTATATTCTTAAAATGTTAATTCATTATGCATCGCAGGGGTTGGGACTTGGCCCCAGCGGAAATAGAATCCATTTGGAATAATTTTATTTTTGGTAAATAACCTCATTAATATGTCTAGGAAATGACGTAAAAAAGCGTCTGCCTTTTTTGTATTGACCTTTCATTTTTTATTATTGGCTTTTTATTTTAATCTGGTTTGGTAAAGGTTATGGTAAAAATACAAATAGAATCATGCTTTTTATGGGAATTGTATGGAAAGCGGCCTAACGAGAACCCTGCGCTAGGGGTTGATACAAAAGTAACATGATATTTTAAGCGGGTTTGGATATTCTCACGAGATCTTATAAAGGGTGTAAAAAGACGCTTAACGAAGCCGAGATTCATGTATTCTTCCAGCCATTGTGATATTTTTTTGGTACTGGACCATACCTGGGATGCTTTTGGTTACAAAGATATTAATAGTCAACTTTCGACTTTTTTTTCGGTGGTTTTAGATAACGGCTAAGTGAAAAAACTTTTTTACCAGTAAACCGTTGAATCCTCCTGATCTCTTTTCGATTATGTCGGATTTCCGTCCCATCGGAGTATAAGAATCAGCAAAAAGAGAATAAACCTGTGTCTGTGCACACCCTTATTGTACACTATATACCCGCGAAAATGAATATTCATCATACATACATTATATAATCAATCTCCTCTGAGATTGCACGCCGTGACCGAAAAGTGGTTAGGAATACTTACTATACCAGTAGCTAAACAAAATACAACGTGAAATACAACCATTACACCGTAGTTGTTACAAAAATCGCAGTACAATAGTCATACTCGAACATACTAAGACACCAGACACTGAACAGACACGCTGACCGGAATATTTCAGCCATATTGAATGTACGGAAGAGAAGACAGTACAACTGGACGAAGATGAATTTTCGTTTTAGATTCTCTGGGTATATTTACACGGCAAATCTCGTATATTTTATATATATGTATATTCTAATATTCTACGTTTTCTTTGGAATCTAGAAAATGCCGAGAAGTGTTTTAAAGAATACTGCGTTGTGATAGATTTAAGATAGATAGAATACTAACTTATGTCCAAGAGCGTCGACGTCAACTTTTGAGCTATGGGGAGGCAGAAAGTTGAGAAAAAAAACTCACATATTTGTAAGGATTTTGTTTACTATTTACGGATGCAACTGTAGTTCTTCAAGGTCTCAAAAGAGTCAACACCTCGGATTGGTTAGACTTTCTTTACATTGAGTATCTTGTACACCATCATCTGCCTAGCCTTTTCCCAACAATGTTAGGGTCGGCTTCCAGTCTAACCGGATGCAGCTGAATACCAGTATTTTACATGGAGCGACTGCCTATCTGACCTCCACAACCCAGTTAGTACTAGGTAATACGATACCCCTTGGTAAGACTGCTTGTCAGACTTTTTGAGCCACAACCACCTGTAACGACCTACGATGAAAATCTACAAATGACAGCCGGACCAACGGCTTAACGTGCTTTCCGAGGAAAACTTGGTATGTAATGGGCGGTCACCCATCCACAGACCAACCTAGGCAAGCACGGCTTAACCTAAAGAACGCTCCGAGCGGCTGTTATTATGTAGCCACGAGCTTGTATCTATCTTGTACACAATATAAAGAAATAATGTGAACAAATCGGAAGTGTAAACGATATGTATCGCTACCTGCACTACGCTAGGCTGTGAGTATCATAATACAGGACCTTTGTATTATGATACGCGTGCGATATTATGTATAGCGACACTTAATATGGTTAGTGATAGCTATCGCTTTAAATTGCGAGTTTTGGTACAAGTTCACATTCAATTGTTTTGCCTAGTTAAAGCGACTTGACTATAGTGTTATTGATAATACGCGTCGTCTAGTGTTATTAATAATACGCATTTGTATAAAAAATCTAGTGATAGTTATAAGTAGGTTTACCTCGTAGGTATATTAGAAGCAAAAACCTTAACATTTCGTTGTAATGAGTAAGAAGACTTTCTTAAAATACTTACCTATAACTGCAAACGTCCACAGCTAAGTGAAAGAGAACGATAAACACTAGAGCTGAAGGTAATGTTTTTTATTAAATCGCTCGCTTTTCCAATAAAAGGCAGCACGATCGTCTCGCTGCAGTAAACAACATAGAATGACTATTATTAAATACCTTTTACAGTAGGTACCGACCCGTAAACATTTCGAGTTACTCGGTGATAACTCGATGTACACACATATTCGGATGGGACCTGTCGTCTTTTAACAACATATGATAAAAATAACATCACGCCTGTAATCCTCAAAAGGTTACGCAGAGGTGTACCTAATAGTACAACCACATTTCGCCAGTTATGCTTAAGTCCCATGTAATTGGGAGGGAGTCTATTGCCATCAACCGGGCACAAATCCAGACTCCGTGGCTGCTATTGAGAAAATCCTTCAGGAAAAACCTAATGACACTGCCGTTTTATGTAGGCACTGAATTAGATGTCGCCTGTTGTTAGTGTAAACGAGCATAACTTCTTCAATGTAAGTGGATGGAGCGCGTTTTCGTTCCAAATTCTTTTAACATTTTTGCACTGCCAACAAAATTCAGGGTTACTTACGATAAAATTCAGGCTTGAATACAGACCAATAATCCAATAGTGTCGTATTTTCCTCAATGTCACAATAAAAAGGGTTTGTATAGAGTACATGACATAAATAAATTGAGGACGATTGGTCCTTCAGTCCGGAGAGTCTTCTCTGAGTACCTAGTAGCTCCGTTCGGAATAAAACCTTTTTTGTAAGTAAGTTTATCTGTCTGGATAAGTTTTGACAATTGGTATGAATTGTAGTAAATAAAGTTTGTTTGTACAGTTGTCTAAAATATGTTTATCTAGCCTTTTCCTAAAATCTTTTAGCCCTTCGTGTTGGGGTCAGCTTCCAGTTTAACCGGATGCAGCTAAATATCACTACTATTTAACAATGACCGACTGCCTACATGACCAACACTATAAAGAGATTTTCTACGTAGGCACAACAAATTTATAAAAACTTTTTTTAAGAAGCACTACTTATGCCGTTTTGATGTGTAACATCTATAGCCGCACGTAAAAAATTTCTGACGTGGCGACGCATGCCGTGGCGACGCGTCGCCAAGCTATATGATGGTATATATATACAGTCTATATGCAGTAGTGTGTACGGTGCGTCCGAAGTCACTGATTAAATGAATTAAGTAGTCACGATTTAAAATAAATTCGTAAATTTTTGTATTTAATGAAAATAAATGTTTATTCAATAAATAGTCATCGTTATCTGGAAAAAAAATAGTAATATTTTATTTTATCATTATGACATTTTTAGTTCCTATCACAATCTGTTCTTTTCTGCATATTACTTTTACAAAATAATGTCGATGTTTCACATCTGTCAGGCGTCCCGTGACGGCTCACATTTTTTTTTTTCATATTTATATATGTCTCCTAACACAAATAGTACAAATGATGCCTTGACGTCTGACAGGGGAGAATGGAAGATATGAACGTGTTGCGCCGACCCCAAGTAGAATGGAACAAGGTGGGTAGATGATGATGATGATCTAAGTCATTATATGTTATGCAAAATATTTAGTGTAAACGTTGACAACACCTCCTGAAGATTCCCCATGGATGAGAGGGACATGTGTCGAGTACAGGTTTGGGTGCATGGCATGCTAATTATTATGCTTGCTTTTCTTGTATGTGCATATTTTTTCAGGCAGGAGGGTGGTAGTGCACCCTGCATAAAAGGAGCCTGAATCTTTTTCGCGGAATTGAAACGAGATATTTTGCATAACATTTATTATTATTTTTTTATTTATGTACAGTAGACGCTCAAAAGTGCACTACCATGCTAAAGATTTTATTGCTATGAACTGTGCGAGCGCGATACAGCAGTGTGTGTGCGTGTGCGTGTATGAGTGATGTCTCAACATTCCACACATAACACACACTAATGAACTGTCGTCACACTACGCGAAATAGCATTATATTTCTGTTGCATTTAGAATACACATCATAGTGATGACCTGTTCTTACCATTGCATTGTTAAAATTCGCGTAGTATTAACATGTGTTGGTAGCTGTTTGCGCTGAGCATGGGTTCACGATCAATGAAGTCTAAGTTCAAATCCATGTTATTACAATGTGTGGCTGTTTTTTGTTTCTTTGAAACCTTAATAATATTTGTATTTTAAGCAGAAAGTCGTTAGGTATTTATGTTTATTTATAATGTAGTCATGCTTATTATTTATTTTTTATAAGAAGTTAAATATTAGATAGTTATTGTACCTTTTATTATTTAACCTCATTAATTGATTTTTATTTTATCTTTTCGGTGTTGGAAGGTGGAAATAAAAAAATCATGCTGAATGATAACAAAAATGTTTATTCGTTTTATTTATTTATAAAATTAACAAACTTTTACGAGAATTGTGACGTCACATTCCTATCTAGGCAAAAAAAAGTTCTCTTATCACCGTTCATAAGATTTTTTGTTGTATACCCACTTAGTCAATTCATAATAAGAATAACATAACACGGAAAGGATATTCTAATAACACAAAAATAATTGTTGATACCCGCTTATTATAGGTATTCAGCAGAGTTCATTAAATACTAATATATGAGTTAGACTTTATGAACGTGTTTTTTTTTATGCGTCACATTGAATGTATTGAGGTTATAGCTTAAGTGTTCATTTTCTTGACGAAAAGAATATTGAAACTAAACCCCAATTTAAGATCATTAAATTTAAAATTTATTTCTTAATTTTTTTATTTACGGTTATGTTAATATTACTAAATATTTAGTTACCCGGTCTACTTATTAAATTAAGTATTATTATTTTTCGCCATAAATTAAGTCTTCCTTTTGTCAAGACTTGAAAGTCTTCTCGTCAGAAAATACAGTCACCTCCCAGTTAAAATGTAAATAATCTCGAGCAAAACGTAGTGTTTCCTCCCTGTGGTTTTGTGTCAAAAATGGTTTTTAGCTGGCTTCCGATAATGTAAACCTTCAGCATGGACTGCATGGTGAACAGTCTGTAATGTAGTATCCAATTGCTCTGCAAACATTATAGTTGGAATGAAACCATTTGTTTCATATTCTTCCACCATAAAACGTCGCTGAGTCGGGTTTATAAGCGGCGGCCTTTCACTTCTTAGACGACTCTTCAGACTACCTTCTTCCTCAAACCTCGTTACCCAACGGCTAACAAAATTTCTAAAAAAAAAACAAAATATGATTACACACTTGCAACTAGCAATTTATTTAATAATAAGAAAATCACACACCACAACTATCATCTTAATAATTATAATTTTTAAAAATAACTTACACATTTTAGGCCAGTTTCAGTTGAAATTTGAGAAATATTAAGCCCATTTTTACGCAAAGTGACAATATTTGCCCTGTCATCTATACTAATATTAGCTTGCATCTTGAATAAAGACAATCAAACAATATGCTAATCGTAATAATAACACAAACGCTCGTGACAAAGTTCACCAACTAACAACGTCATAACTAACTACTTTGTTCAATCCAGAAGTTTATTTTGTTTCACATTCACCCTCATCTTTTTTGTTAATAATAAGTTCCAACTAATATTTAGAAAAACATATCTCATCGGGTCTAACGTATCATTTATAATTAAAACACAAAAAGTGTAACTGTGTCACTTGGATTCGAACGCAGGCTACACCGTGTGAGACATTTTATCTATATCGTTAACCGCTAAGCCAGATAGACACATAATTGTTAGTTTGAAATTAAATATCACTAACTTAATACTCCGTCGCGACATGACAGGCTTGTCACTAAGGCAAATATTATATCGCACTCTTTCTAACTAGATAATTATGAAAGAGTGCGATATACGAGATCGTGTATGTGTGCAAAATGTTTGTTATGGAAAAAGGTCGTAAGTGCGACTTGTTTTGATGCGATCGTTTTGTGAAACTGCTAGTGCACTTATGGTCTCTACTGTACACACAAAATACTCAACAAGACATAACATTAAGAAAGAAGAGCACAAAGGTACTGCTATTATCATGGATTTCCGCAAAGTTTTGCCTGATTCTGTAACTTATGATATAAGTCTTAGGAATACACTTCCTATCAAATTCCATATCTTTGAAAGAAAGTAAAGACTAAGTTAAATAGGTACATCTTTCGATAACAACCTCCTATAAATAGCTAGACCAATCTATTACAATCACGAAGACTACCCTCTTAGCTTCAAAACTTCGTCCATGTGCAAATATGTTAGGGAGCGAGTGTATTAAGGTGTTTATCATAGGTACGTACTCGTCGCAGTCCGTCGGAATCTATTAAGAGGATTACGAGATGCAGCCAGGAAGACGAGGGTCGTATCCACGTCTCGCATGAATTTATGAACGCCTGTTACACCGTGGCGCAACGTCTGCGAGAATTTTGTTATGATGTAAGAGGTTCAATGGTTGAATTCAGTTTTTGGGGAACAATTTTTGCGTTTAAAAGAGTTTGAAGTTAGGAGTCCTTAAGCTGTTATAAGATGCAACATGTTTTTATTAAGGGAGTGAGCATACTTATTGACGTGGAATGGGCTTGAGCGGGTCAGAAAAACCTTCATGTGGATGCAATAAAAGTAAACAGTCCGACGCGGAAACTGATGGCACTGACATGTAGTTAATGAACACAAAGCTCTCTCCGCCTGGCTTAAGTCTATACTAAACTCCTGAATTAATCTAAACTAACTTCGGTGTGGTTATGTTCTTATAGTTAGAAACATGGCAGAACAAGAAACATAGGTTCAATTTTTATAGGCACTGCAATATTTCATTCCTTTTAAATTATTCGCGCCTCATTTTACGCTCCATTGTAAACGCAGCCTTCCCTAATCCGCCGTCAGCTAAATTATTTATGCATTTAAAAGGATTTACTCTTAATATGAGGTGTAGCCGCGCGGTCACGACTCTCCGACGCGCACTGAAAAGCTAATTAGACGCATCATAATTAATATTTATTCAAGAGTTAAGTTCTCGCGACATGATTCAGACGAGAAGCTATTCACGTGTTTGATAAACTAAGTAAGAACTGATATTATGGGACAGGCAGCTTGTTTTATAACCTCCGAACTGGCTTTCATTAAGGTAAGCTACTCCGTAATCTTATTTTTTTTTTGTCAGCCTGTTTGAGTGTCCCACTGCTGGGCAAAGGCTTCTTGTAAACTTCATAACGACGAAAAAGAAACATACAACGTCTTTCATTTGATTATTCATCATCTTCTCGGCCCGGAATCACCTACTGTTGGATATAGGCCTCCCCTGTCCTCTGCCATTCTTCTCTGTTCTGTGTGTCCGTAACTTATTTATCTGTTTCATTTGATACAACCTAAAAAGGTTCCGAAATAAAACTAACAAAACCCAAATCAAACAATAGATTAATTTCTATCTAATTATCCCCAAACACCATTAGCTCATCTGCCCAAAATAATCCAATAACAAAATATGAAAACAAAAGGAAAGCGCTCAATCAACGATTAATGAGACACTAGATTAGATAAAACGTTGTTCGAAGTGAACTCGGCGAGACAAGACATAATAAATCTTCCGATACCAATTATACGTATGATTGTACCTAAGCAACCCGCGGTGTCGGTCGACCAGTGGAGAATGGCCCTACTGGGAAATAAAGACAATTGGGGTGATTCTGAACCGGTTATAGAGAATCAGAATGCATTGGATGTGTCGAAGGCTGAATCGATTTACCTTAGATTTGTTGGGTGGTGTTACAAAGTTTTTTGTATGTGTTTATTTTCAACGGTTTGGTTTCGTATTTGGTATGTTTATTTGTGGTTAATGTGAGTGTATTTATACAGCATATAATAAACAGGAAGGTGTAGTCATATTTAAGGGTGAACAACTTTTTTTTTCGCCATTACGATGATGCTTCCATGGAGATGATGATGAGGAGCTCGTTCCTAAATAATAACAGACACTCGGATCGACCTTCAGGTTAAGCCGCGCTTGCCTAGGTTGGTCCGTGGATGGGTGACCACTCATTACAAACCGATTTTCCACCGTGCCTTAGAAAGCATGTCAAGCTGCTGGTCCCAGCTGTTATTTGTAGATCTTTATCAGTCGTACAGGTAGTCAGTGTCCCAAAAGTCTGACAACCAGTCTTACCAAGGGGTATCTGCCCAGTACTAACTGGGTTGTGGAGGTCAGATTAGCATGTCACTCTTAATAAAATATTGATATTCAGCATCATTCGGTTAGACTGGAAGCCGACCCCAACATAGTTGGGAAAAGGCTTTGTAAACATCTATAATACAAGATTTTCAAATAGGATTACCTTTACATATTCAAAAGGTTCAAAATAAGAGAGCAAAAACCGCGAGAATACCTTCAGCCTTCCTTTTTGCCCAAGATGCGGTTACAAAATACTTATCCCTTGCAAAAATAAAGCTGGCCACGTACCTGCCACGATCCGGGGACGTGACGACTAAGACGTACCTTATAACTTTTAAGTTATTCGCCAGTGCCAAGCCCCAGAGGCTTTGGAACTTGGCTAAGTCGCGGTCGCGCACCGCATCAAAAATACGCCGGTCACAAAATACGACGGTTGCAAAATACGCCCTTTGCAAAATACGTAATGTCTTAATCTAATAAGAAGTGATTCCGCTTTCGCTTGAGGTTGGACCGCGGTCGGCTAATTGAGTTAAAATCTTGCTAAGAGTCTGTGATGTTTGTTGTGGTTTATTTTTTACTTATTTATGTGCAGGGAAATTCATTTAATTTTTACCTCTTAGGTTGGTACTTGCTCATGTTTGCCTCCATATTAATAAAAGTAAAGCATTACATTCGTATCCAACGCAAAATACGTGCTAAGGGTGTGAAGTAGCAGTAAACCCGTTAAACAATACATTCGTATCTTTAGTCTATCCCTTTGTTTGTCAGAAAAACCTGAATGATTATTATACCGCTACTCTTCCAAAGATATAAATAAACAGTTGATTACATAAAGATACATTGAATGAATGTGACTTTACCTACGTAGAATCACAACAGCCTCAAAATAATCACATTTCACAAAACACATTGTCAGATAGGCTTTTGGAAAAGCGTCAATCAATGACAAGTCGGTAGCAGACAAGGCAATTTGTTAACGGCGTACTGAAATGTGTGTGCCAACTTTATAATTGGTGTCGGCGACAATATGAGTCATTATAAAAGAACAATGAATCGTCGGAGGTGTGCGGGACAATCGTATTTGTGGAGCGATATTTAATTGGGTCGGTTTTGCGGGCCAAGAACTTGGCCCGCGAGGAGATGCTGGAGTCTCTGAACGGAGATCCGTGGGGGCGCCCTTACAAGATGGTGCGGGACAAACTCCGCACCCGGGCCCCCCCGCTAACGCAGAGTCTCCGGCCTGAGCTCGTGGAGGACGTGGTGAGCGCTCTGTTCCCTTCGCGAGGGGAGCATCCTCCCCCGCCTATGGCTCCGCCGCCGCGTGCGGTGCCGGAAGCGGACCACTCCGATGACAATGACGACGTTCCGGAGGTGACTGGGGTAGACCTGAGAGCGGCGGTACGCAGGCTGAAAACCAGACACACCGCCCCGGGACCCGATGGCTTGCCTGGCAAAGCCTGGGTCCTGGCCTCTGAGGCTCTCGGGCCCCGACTGGAAGGGCTCCTAAGCGCATGCTTGGAGAGAGGCCAGTTTCCGCTTCGTTGGAAGACGGGGAAGCTGGTCCTCATCCGGAAACCAGGGCGCCCTGCGGACTCTCCGTCCGCATACCGGCCCATCGTGCTGCTCGACGAGGTGGGCAAGCTCTTTGAAAGAGTCATTGCCAACCGCCTCGCCGGGCACCTTGCGGGGATGGGGCCGGATCTTGCGGAACACCAGTTTGGTTTCCGCAAGGGGCGCTCGACGGTGGACGCCATCATGCGCGTGAGAGCCCTCACGACGGGGGACGCGGTGTCCCGGGGCGGGGTCGTCTTGGCGGTGTCTCTTGACATCGCCAACGCCTTCAACTCCATGCCCTGGAGCTGTATTAGGGAGGCACTCCGGTATCACCGGGTGCCGACCTACCTTCGTCGTGTGGTCGGGGACTACCTGACGGATAGAGCCGTCATCTACCCTGGTCGAAGCGGAGAATGGAACCGGCGAGAGATGTCGTGCGGTGTTCCACAGGGATCGGTTCTGGGGCCGGCCTTGTGGAACATCGGTTACGACTGGGTGCTGCGCGCCGACCTCCCTACCGGCGTCAGCGTAGTTTGCTACGCTGACGACACGCTGGTACTGGCACAAGGAAGGTCGCACGAGGCGGCGGCCGAAAACATGACACGCGGGGTTGCGATAGTCGTGGAGAGGATCCGGCAATTGGGTCTCGAGGTGGCACTGCACAAGTCCGAGGCCATGTGTTTTCATGGGCCTCGGAATGCGCCACCGTCGGGATCCCTACTGACGGCGGGAGGGGTTTCCATCGGCGTCGGGTCGACGTTGAAGTACCTAGGACTCGTCCTCGACAGCCGGTGGAACTTCGTGGAGCACTTCCGACGTTTGGCTCCCAAACTGGAACGGACAGGGGCTGCCTTCAAGCGGCTCTTGCCCAACCTGAGGGGTCCAAACGCCTCCTGCCGGAGGCTATACGCGGGGGTCGTGCGGTCCATGGCCCTTTACGGGGCCCCGGTGTGGGCGCGTTCTTTGAGGCGGCAAGCCGCCCACTACCTGAACGCGCCCCAAAAGGTAATAGCCATAAGGCTAATCCGGGGGTACCGCACGATCTCCGGCGAAGCGGCTAGCCTCCTTGCCGGATTGCCGCCATGGGATCTGGAGGCGATAGTCCTCGCACGCCTGCACGAATGGCGCGCGGAGGCACTACGTCGGGAGGAAACTCCGCTGCCGCGGCAAATTGCCGCTCAGCGGACAGACCTCCGGAGTGATCTCATGGCGACATGGAGAGAGCGACTGTCGCAACCCCGTGCAGGGCACGCCACCATAGTGGCGATAAGTCCCCTCTTTGAGGAGTGGCTAGAGAGGCGCCACGGCGCCCTCACCTACCGCCTGACGCAGGTCCTCACCGGACACGGTTGTTTCGGGAGGTTCCTGCACCGAATCGGGCGGGAGGAAACGCCCGGGTGTTTCCACTGCGAGGATCGTCCGGAGGACACGGTGGAGCACACCGTGGAGGTCTGCCCCGCTTGGGCGGAGCACCGCCGTGTCCTTGTAGCGGCGATTGGCGGCGGCGATCTCTCGCGTCCGGCCCTGGTTCAAGCCATGGTCCGGAGCGAGAGGGAATGGGAAGCCGTCACCACCTTCTGTGAAGCAGTCATGCTAGTGAAGGAGGTGGCGGGACGTGAGAGGGAAAGAACCTCACGTCCCAGCCGCCGCGGGAGACGCCCTGGGCGTCGGGGGTCACGTGGTGGCTCCCGGCCACCGTAGGCGCGGGCCTGTGGACGGCAAGTTATGGGCTAGCTCGCCGTCCGGCCGTCTTATGACGACAGGCCGTGTCGACGGCGCGTTCGTGTTCCACGTGCGCCTCAAAGAGATGTCAGCAAATAAGTAGGGGTCCGCAAGGGCCGATGCCTACCAGGGCTGCGGGACTATTCGAAAGAGATACCGTGGCCCTGGAACACAAAGGGCAAAGAAGGAACATGGATGGGTTTTAGTCAGTACAAGTCTGACACTCCCTTCCGCTCCGCCCAGAGTGGGGGGGGTCATTTGATGATTTCCCATCCGGAAAAAAAAAAAAAAAAAAAAAAATTGGGTCGGTTTTAATAGAAGGTACGGGAATATGAAAGTATATTTTGGCTTTCTAGGCCTGTTTGGTACGATGGACTGTTGTTGTAAAAAGGTTGCTCATAAATTGGTATCACCTGTTATAAGTAGCACTGGAATTTAATACATTTGACAAGAGCAAAAAATGTTTATGTCGGCTATAATGTCATTAATAGAGGAACTTTCAAGGATTATCTTTGATTTGTGTACAGGCTTTTTCTCACATGTAGAAACACTTTATTCTTTTTAGACTACACAGAAAAGGTAAAATTGAATATAATTTTAATAAGGAAATCATAAAGTTCAGTCTTAATAATTTCCTACTTCAGCTACATCAATAAATTAGCAAAACTCACTAAAAGGCAAGCTTTAGCTAACATCTCAAATGCGGAAGCTTTCAGGTAAATTAATTATGCCTTAAATACTTGGAGAGAAAACTTAATAATTCTGAGTAACTCTGCTAAACTAATCTATATTTACTGAAGTAAATTAGGAAAAATATTGCCTAGCTAATTTATGAATGTTTGGTCAAGAACTTTATTCGCATACATCATGACGTGAGTTAAGGCAGGATATTTTTTAGTCCAGTATGCAGATGGACGGCGCCGCTGAAGCCGGCTCTGAAAGAGGAGGCCTGATGACCTGGACAGATACCGCTAGGGTTGGTTCGAGGTGGCGCGGGACAAGAGTTCATGGAAAGATTTGGGTAGGCCTTTGCCAAGGAGTGGTACAGCATGGTTTAGAAAAAAAATGCAGTAGTACCGGTGCCAGTGCCGGTATGCGGTGTGGTTTCCGCGTTATAATTTAAGACTAGCACATGGAAAAAGTCACGGGCAAAAGCTAGTTTTCTCATAAAAGCAAAGAAAAATCATTTTACTGGAGAATAATTTTAAAATAAGTTGGTAATCTTCGACTTCGACAGTTGTTAGTACAGGTATAAGTTCCAAGTTGCTATCGCACTATTTTCCATGTTTAAGGTAATTATTTTTTTCTTACGTTTTTTGCGATTTGTCGGTCAGTGTCGTCAGGTTGTATGAACAAAATAGGATTCGCGACCGTAACACGTAGGTATTTACAGAATTATAATCATAAAAATCATCAATACAACCCTCTAAGTTCATATAATTCAATTGAATGATAATTTCATGAAAAAGTTACTCAATGCGAATCATATTTTAATGAAATGTATGTAAGAAAAATTGAATTTTGCGGGCTACCCAGGCATTTCCCTCTTAAGTCAACTTTTCTTCCAATGTATTGTTAGGAACGTTACTCTATGAGTTGAATTAAAGAGGAAACAGGGGTTGCGACTCTCCATACAAAAATGTATTTCCTTTTTTTCTTCCTGAGTAATGCCTCTAGAGCAATAATATTTTTGGTATAGTAAAAAAAATATTTTTTTTTTGTTTCGTCCCTGTCATTTCCTTTTTTTCAGCAACTAATAAGTAAAGAAAATGTGACCCTCTAAAAATTACAAAAAATACCGCATTTTTACGCCCGTGATTAGAGGACTACCAGAAAAATTCGAAAAGTTTTTGACATAAAAGAAATTGATAGGAACCCAGACATACTCTTTATAAAATTTTAATGTCAAAAATAATTTAATCGGCTCAGTTTTCAAGGAGAAAAAAGGGAATACGAAACGTGGAACTTGTCAATTTTTTTGTGACATAATCGGTATGAGCTGCAGCTTTTTTTTTTTTTTTTATTTTGTAATGAATGGGCTTACTCTTGACCTCAATCTAGTCCAGAGGACAGAGATGAGGCCGACGATGGAACGAGCTAACCCAAAAGAAGCCTATTAACTCGCGACTTAAATAGATTGGGGTCATATGAACTTGGGAACACCGACGCAGGCAGGGAATTCCACTCCTTGGCAGCTGCCCCTATTGTACTTTACGGGAGCAGGCTTGACGCAGCACAACGGCAATTGTATCTCCAAATATCTACCTCACAGGCCCTGTTCCCTCTTAAAAATAAGCGTTTATATGGTTTGCCCGTGGGCGAATCTGTAAAACATAAGGCTTCCGACTACCCACGTACTTTACTTTTATTAAAGAGGTTCGACTGGTTTGCACGTGAAAGTATAAAATTTAAATTATGTAAGGTACAGCTAACAAAAGAAAACATTTTTTTGTTCAAATTCAATGGATTTTCTCGTATAGAAACTTGCTAAACAAATAATTGTAATTAAAGCTGTTAAGACTGTTTCAACTTGTTTCTTTGAGTGTTTTATTTTCTTGACTAACCTACAACTTGACCACAAGCTATGTGCTTGAGCGACAAACGTGTCGCAAGACAGTGACTGTGGAGAATACATACAAGGTGTAAACGAACCCTTCACGAAGCCGTCAACCAAATCCGTCAACGAAAGCATTCTGTTCAACCAGTTTATGCGGATCTCTCTTGTATAAGAAATCTATGCAAAGCGAGGCCTAGTTATACTGGAAATGTACAGCTTCATGTGCCGCCGTGTGTACATCAAACTAAGTAAGTCTACGCAAAAATTATTACTAGCAAACGACTTTTTTTTGGGTGATAAATCACGTTTTAGGGTAGGATTATGACTCAATGTAACGCACTCACAACATTGTGCTGATGGATGCATTGAAGAGAACGTACAAGTATTTATATTAAACCTGCTTAAAAAAAAACACGTAAAAAGGAACTTTGACCTCCAATATCACCGGACTAGGAGGTTCCCAGATATGGTCCACAACAAAAAAAGTATCTCGTTATAAACGAAGCGATGCAATGAAACGTTTTATAAAACTCAGTTTTGAACTGAAACAATCTTATAGAGTTAAACTAAGATTTCGTGACCTAGTTCTGTAATTTAATACTTTTCAATAGCTTTCCTTTAAGTCTGCAACTTGAAGACTTAGTAACTACGCTTTATCTTGGTTTAATGTTTTCTAGTAGTAGGTATGGCGAGCGGTTCACTGACAAGTCTTCAGAGTAGTATAAATTAATGGCTTCAGTGAGATAGATCTTCCGAATGTTGTTCAGGCGAATAATGAAAATGTGATTGTATAACTATTATAATAGGTCTTTACCTATGTAATTGGAGATTTAATAACCAGCATTTTCAGATTTAATTATCTGTGGATTGGCGCGCAATTCGAAATTCAAATAAATTTTATTCAAAAGCCGTGTTCTTTTAATTTCAAATTCAGTCATTTGTTTTTAGATAGTTTGTTGTTTTTGTGAAATTGTGGTAGTTTTTGGCGCCATGGATAAACTGAAAATTCGTACAATTTTCGAATATGAGTTCCTACGTGGACATACCGCTGTGCAAACAACACGGAACATTAACGACGTGTACGGGCCTAACATTGCTTGCATAAACACGGTCCATTCTTATTTCAATCGTTTTAAATCTGGAAGTTTTGAGTTAAAGAATGAGCCTCGCGGTCGGCCGGTAACCATTGTCGATAACGACGAATTGAAGGTTAAAATTTTCATACAAATCTCCAATTTCATAGGTAAAGACCTAATATTATACATAAAAGTGACATGCAATAAGAGATCCTAAAATATTATTGCACTGTTGGAATGTCAACCCTCGGCGCTGAACTTAATGTTGAAAATCCACTAATGTGGTTGAGGTACTTAGGCATTAATTTGCTCAACATTATTGCTCGTTTTCACAATCACTTAATGAGACCTTCATTAAGTGATTATGAAAACGAGCATTAGTGTCTCTATTTATTTATATTTTTATTTTAACAAATATTTGGAATAGTTTAATAAATCAAATACGATTGCGAAGTACGCCTCAACGGCTACACAAGTGATATTAGATTTTATCTTTAATTCTAATTAAAAAATTATCCTTATCCTGAATTCAAAATATTTTTCGCGAAGTAAAATAATATCCAAAGATCCGTGTCCCGACTGTTTTGTTTTGCTTTCTCATAGCCTTGGGGTTTACGGTGGCCATGCAAATTGGTACCGAAGGGGAGAGGGGGACACTTGCTTACGCTACGATTGTTCCTTGATAAGCCAATTTCTTTTTTTCAGGTGAGTAGCTTTGTAAAATGCTCTTTTTGCGTTGATTGTGTCGGTTTTCATTATGTATTTTAGTGAAGATTTTTACTTTGGCAATGAACATACATGGAAAAGAGCACATGGAGGGAATTGGCGAAGGCATTTGACCAACAGGGGGACATTACAGGCTATAAAAAAAATGAACATTCAGATGTCTAGATTTCTGGGCAATGGAGAACTTCAAGAATTCATTCAATTGGATTCATTAAATGTAAATAAAGGCTTTTTATTATTGAAACTGTGGTAGTTCATACTCTTTACGAAACTAAGATCAACCACCCTAAATATTCCTTCAAAACTCGCACATTGTCTAAAATATAATAAGCGTAAAAGAAATCATAATAAATCCGTCCCAAATAAATGAACTAATCAGGGTGGAGAGGGCAACTTCGCTCATCCAATAAAAACAACACTTGAATGTCAGTAAAAAAAACTCATTTTCCTTTATTGCATTGAGCCTAATTTGAATTGAGTGCTATGCAGTTCTGATTCAAGAGAGCGGATAATTTTAAGTAACTGCGGACTGGAGATGTAAACAATATTGGGTGGGAGATGTCAGCAACCACGTAGGGGTCCGCAAGGGCCAATGCCTGCCAGGGCTGCGGGACTATTCGAAAGTGATACCGTGGCCCTGGAACACAAAGAGCAAAGAAGGAACATGGATGGGTTTTAGTCAGTACAAGTCTGACACTCCCTTTTGCTCCGCCCAGAGTGGGGGGGCCATTTGATGATTTCCCATTCGAAAAAAAAAAAAAAAAAAAAGAGAGCGGATAATTTTAAGTAACTGCGGACTGGAAATGTAAACAATATTGGGTGGGAAGTGTAGGTGTGTCGTGAGGTTAGGTTGTTGCTAACTGAGAAGATTATCAGGAAAAATAAAAATGTTAAGTACGTATGGGTACCAGTGGCGAAGGTTCCTTACAACTTGATACCGACCAGACCCTTTGAAAAATGGCACAGTCAGTATTCTATAGACAAATAATATAATCACATTAAAGATATCTACTCCGACTTACCTCTTACAAAAATTGACCCTTCGCTACTGATAGGTACGTACTACATTTTGCGTCAAGGCATTTTTTTGCAAGAAAAACGGCAAATGGTAAAACACCAAATAAAAAAAAAATAAAAAAATAAAAATATTGTTTATTTCAATGACAATGGGCGTTTAGATACATATTATTGGAGGTCACCTTTTAAGCAAGGAATTGCTTGTATTAGGAGACTCCGCAAACAAAATCCAAATCCCTGAAAATATTCTTAGTTACGTATCGAAATAAAAATAGCCTCAAGTTGTAACAATAAAATGTGGTGAACCCTCTTTCCGAATAGGTTAATGAATGCTACACCAACAGCCCTATTTCTAAAAATCAAGTACCTTGACAATATTCTATATATTATCCAAGATTAAATGATTTAATTACTGTAAAATAACTGTATATTTATTTTGTACCCTATCACAATGTTTTCTTATTTAACCCAAAGGTTGACTGATAGAGAATGCCTTGTGGCATTAAGTCCGCCTATGTATCACTATTGTACATGAAGTTTAAATAAATAAATAACTAAAACACATCTTCATCATCATCTGCCTAGCCTTTTCCCAAGATGTTTGGGTCGGCTTCCAGTCTAACTGGATGCAGCTAGAAGAAAACGACAAACTCATATTATTATAATCATTACCAGCTCTCCGACGATGAATTCCACACAGATACCTACCACCTAGTACACCTCTAAGCGAGATTGGAGTCCTGTCGTGAACTTAATTTATGTGTACTAAGATAAGACGTTATAAATAGGCAGAAGGAATAACGTTTTATAATAATCGCTCTAAATTGCTCCGTGAACTGAACGGGAATTGTGGAGGGATGCAGTCAATTATCAGGTTTCTTTAACCTTTTGAACGCCAGAGCATAAACGCACCCGCGTACCCCCCACGCCAAGCCACAATTTCACCTACCATTTTGTCACATATTTGTGTCGTTTGGCGTAAAGGGCACGCGCTTGCTTGTCACGTACGTGACAATGGCGTTCAAAAGGTTAAAGAAGGTCCATTTATAAGATCAAACGCTTAGAAGAACCTATAAATGGGAAGAAGTTGTATCTGTCTTTTAAACATATCAACGAAAGAATGACTATAGTAAAAATATCTTGAAATTTTTCTTCATCGAGTGTTGGAACGTTGCAATTAAGTACCCAAATACCCGCTTGCACAGTTTATTTTTGGGTTTCTGAATTTCCATATTTTTGACAAAATACCGTATACCTACCCTCCTACCTAAGGCAACCGTACCTCCAATCGTACTCCTAAACATAGTTACGGATGCCTTAGTTAGGATGGCAGAATAGTTATAAACATTCATGGTACATATAAGGTAGTTAACAGTTCTTTAACTAATATTAATTACCTTCTGTGAGTCCAGAAGTTTAAACCGCGGCATCATCCTGACCTGAATTCACCCACTGCTGGTCTCTCTTGTTAAATCTAATGCTGTCCAAAAAAACTAATTTAATAGGCGCTGCTGCTGCGGCTCCTGAGATCCTCAAGCGGCGTAAATACTGTAACCTTATTGGTAAGTCCAGTTTTGAGCCGTTTGGGGTCGAAACGCTCGGATCATGGGGCAAATCTCTCGCCGACTGGCCGACACTCCGCGTGACCAGAGGGCTGGCTCTTTCTTTAGCCAAAGAATTCGCATTCACCTTCCTGCCAGTCTTCTGGGCACGTTTCAAGATGACAGCGGTACGGAGGAGTACTTTGACGCCTAAGTGTCCTATTGTCGTCATTGTATAATTCTGTACTTACTTTAAGTCTTCTATTTATCAATTCCAAATTATGAGTCAGAACCGAAAAGATCAAATTAAATCAAAAGTAAACAGTTATGGCACGAAACTACGAAACTAAACTATTAATAGACTGAAATTCTTGATGGTCTACCAAGGTAGCGTTAAATTAAAGGTACCTATATTTTTTTACTTAATTTTAACTTGATGGAGTTTCCTAAGCGCTTTAGAGGCTTCGCCAACTTTTTTCAGCAAAAACTTGAGTTTTATCCTGCTGCGGTGAAACTTAACACAAGCAATTTTTAATTAGGGACGAAGAAATACAGATTTCTGTGAAAGAAGTTTTTTAAACGAGTGTTACCATTGCCTTTTGTTTGAAGAACAGGAAAACAAGTCTAATTGATTACTTCAGTCTTTAATTTGGTGGCAGTAAGATTAACTTTTGGGTGGCAATAAGTGCGCGTAACTGTCGTGGGTGTGACGTTGGGTTTCGAAGCCCAACGTAAGAAAAACTTTTTCTTCCCTGTAATTTTCCTATAATAACCAAATAGATATATGTAGTCCTTCGTACGCAAACGTTACTGCAGTTATAATTATAACATTTTGACGCTTGAGACTAAACAGGATAGATGACAAAAATACCTACCCTGCCCACCCAGACCTTACTATAGTAGTATCTAGTGATAAAAAGCAGGCGTAACTTAGAAAAAAAAAGTCTCCCTAGACTTTATTTTATAACCGATTGCATACGTAGGAAACGACCATAGTCATATTATAAGACTAGCCCTTGCCGGCGATCTTTGTCCGCGTGAAATTATTATAATAAAAATATTACTTTCCTATTTGAACCGCCAAAAAAAATAAAAGCCATGAAATTATTAACAAATAATAATTTCATGGCTTTTATTTTTTTTGCACGGAACCCTAATTCTTTTTCTAAAAGTTCTCTAGCTTTAGTTACTTCTTATACCATCAGCTATCTGCCAGTGAAAGTCTCGTCAAAATCGGTTCAGCCGTTTCGGAGATTTGCCGGCACAAACAGATATACACAAATTTAAAAAAATATATGTTTCATATGCACTAAGTATAAAGCTGTTATTTTGAAATTACAAAAAGACACTTCAATTTTATTTATTTGTATAGAAGTAAAAATTAAGGGACTTGGAACCCTCAAACCATTGAAATACCAACACCACTTCACAACACACTAAACAGCCTTAACTCAAATAATTAAAACGATCTTTAACAAACTTTAAAAACTCAAAAGTAATCAAAGAAAGAGGGACAGCGATAGAAACGCGAAATAACCAAAGTTTCTACAATCTTTCGGGCGAGGAATTTAATTAACATTCCGGGGTGAGAGTGGCGATGCTGGACATCGGGTGGGTCCTAATTGCGGCCTGTCACTTGCAGCGCTGGTCACCCTACTCACCCTGACCAGTGTTACCACTGTCAAAACATTGCACTAGGATTTAAAGTGAAACTTTTTTTTGGATCGTCAAATGCAAGCTTTGTTACACCTATTCGATTTGCTATAGCATGTCGGTCCAAATCTTCAATAAAATACCGAAAAAAATCAGAGATTAATTTTTTTCAAAAAGAAACTGAAGAAATGGGCTCTTTAATAACGTGTTCTATACAATTAATGAGTTTTTGACTTATAAGCCCATTTTTAATGGTTAAGTAGCTTATGTTCCTATTTTATTGACGTTATCTAGTCTTTTCTCTTTGTTAATTTTTTCTGTTTTTATTACATTATCCTACACACGAGTATTTTTAATTCTGAAATAATATTATTGTCGAAGATGTTTCTTAAATGTTTTGTTATTTTTTTAACAAGTTACCTAAACTACGAGTACATTGTGTAAGGTATTTTAAATTTAAGTTTGCAAGCTGAAGGAAGTCATCGAAATATGTGAAATCTTTTTATTTATAAGACCAACATGTACGATATTTCATGAGGAACTCGTGGCTAAATAATAACAGCCGCTCGGATCGATCTTTAGGTTAAGCCGTGCTTGCCTAGGTTGGTCTGTGGATGGGTGACCACCCATTACATACCGAGTTTCCTCCGTGCCTCGGAAAGCACGTTAAGCCGTTGGTCCCGGCTGTCATTTGTAGATCTTTGACTGTCGTTACAGGTAGTCAGTGGCACAAAAAGTCTGACAACCAGTCTTACCAAGGGGTATCGTATTACCCAGTACTGGGTTGCGGAGGTCAGATAGACAGTAGCTCCATGTAAAATACTGGTATTCAGCTGCATCCGGTTAGACTGGAAGCCGACCCCAACATAGTTGGGAAAAAGGCTAGGCAGATGAGATGATGATGTACGATATTTCATGCAAAATAAAGAATCTTCAATCTTTGTTTGTTGTTTGTATTAATAAACTCAAGTCATAAAAATAAATAAATAACTTTAGAAAAGAATTTATGTTAAAGAACAATCAAATTGGAAAAGGAATTTTAATTAGAAAATACTTTAGTAAACCTACAATACCTTGATAAAACAAGACGTCTACTCCGTTGTTATGCGAACCACGTACCCTACCTAATACTAAGTGCCTAGTTACCTACTTAAGTACTTGTCGTTAAACATCCAAACGTGAAAGTTATAGGTCATCAACTCGAAAGCTAGTAATCCTTTGTTTGTCCTCACGCCTTATCGGGAGCCTAGGTAATAAGAGAACATAATTATTATAACTCTCTGGTTCTGGACTGGAGAGGGCTAAGCATCAACGTCAATGGCGAGTACATCTCTCACCTTCGGTTTGCCGACGATATAGTGGTCATGGCTGAGACCATGGAGGACCTCAGTACAATGCTCGATGACCTCAGTAGAGCTTCCGAAAGAGTGGGTCTTAAAATTAACATGGACAAAACCAAAGTCATGTTGAATGCCCATGTAACACCCACTCCTATCAAGATCGGAGACTGTACACTCGAAGTTGTAGACGATTATGTCTACCTGGGACAAACGATCCAGTTAGGTAGGTCTAACTTCGAGAAAGAGGTCAATCGTCGAATCCGACTCGGCTGGGCAGCGTTCGGGAAGTTGCGTGGTATCTTCTCGTCCAACTTACCGCAGTGTCTCAAGACGAAAGTCACCAGTGTGTGTTGTCAATGATTACATACGGGACCGAAACGTGGTCGCTTACAATGCGCCTCATCAGCAGGCTTAAAGTCACCCAAAGGGCAATGGTGAGGGCTATGCTCGGAGTTTCCTTGCGTGATCAACTCAGAAATGAGGACATCCGCAAGAAAACCAAGGTTACCGACGTAGCCCGAAGAATAGCCAAACTTAAGTGTAA
This sequence comes from Noctua janthina, assembly GCA_963576755.1. Lineage (NCBI taxonomy): Eukaryota > Metazoa > Arthropoda > Insecta > Lepidoptera > Noctuidae > Noctua > Noctua janthina. The sequence goes on from OY755058.1 coordinate 5,949,854, forward strand.
GTGTTCTGCGAGCAGTGTGCAGGGCACATTGATCGCAGAACGGATGACCGATGGGGCCGTAAAGTTCTGGAGTGGCGACCGCGAACCGGAAGACGTTGCGTTGGAAGGCCTCCCAATAGGTAGACCGATGACCTGGTAAAGGTTGCAGGGATCCGCTGGATGCGACGCAAGGGAGCGGTCAATGTAGCGACACTTGGGGGAGGCCTATGACCAGCAGTGGACGTCTTTCGGCTGAAATGATGATAATGATGATGAATTATTATAAGTAAGCCTCAGTGTGAATGCGGTGCTCCCGACCAGACCATGGCCCACTTGCTGGAACGTCCATTGTGGCCAGGCTTACATCAGAACATTAGAGAACTTCAAAATTCTACACAAGTCGCTGCGATTAACGTGGCCATCTACTGGACCCAAGAAATTTAAAAAGACCTACCATGTAAACGAAAAAAGAAAAAGCAAGAGAGCCTAACGACACAATACCTTAATACCTTTATCTCTCTTCTTGATCAATGAAACTATAATCCACTTTCAAGCAAGACTCGTAGCTTTTGAAAGAAGAGACTTCAGTACAAGCAAAAATAAAACATAAAATAGGTAGGTACACATAATAATAACAAATCATAACATTACCCTCCTAAACATAATCATGTACCGTACAGCGATCATAAAACGCAGATAATTCCCGCAGCATCATAAAAATGCGGATACAGGGCTTTTAAAAAGTAGTAAAAACTCTCAGACATAATCCGGTAACAGTTGGCAGGTGAAGTCGGATCGATAGCCGCTTGCTGCCTTATTAAAATAATTAAGAAACTTTTGCCCGTTCTCAATATTTTAATATCTTAGGACTTCTTTTAAATATCTTTTGTAGATTGTTATTGTCTAGGTCTGAAGAGAGAAAAGAATTTCTGAGGAATCTATTACTTGTTCAGCTAAGAATTTTTTCTAGGAATAATCAGGATAAAAAATTTCATTGGAATGTTATAAGAAGCTTTTATCGTTTTTTCTATTTTCTGGAACTTGTAGTTCTTGGTTGGTACCCTTTGCGGTAACTAAGATACTGGATCGGAGTAACTTTTGTATAAGGAACAAATAAATTTCATATTCATATCTTTATTTGCAGTACATAATGTCAATGTGTGTAAATGTGTGTGTGTGTGTTTGTGTGTGTTTGTGTGTGTTTAAGATCTTACAACGGGCTTAAAGCTAAGATACAATTACTTACAGACCCTGTAGGACACAGCAAAAAGTATACCTAAAATTAATGTATTAAATAAAACGAATACCTACCTAGCCAACTAACCATTTTAAAACATGTCCTTTATTTTAATTTTGCAGCTCACTTACGAAGAAATACCTAAATGTTTTACTTAGGTAGGATTCATAATTTTATTATACTTGATTTAAACAAACTATGGTCAATGCTACCACTTTCAAAACTATTCAAAAATCTACAATTATTCAAACAACACAACTACTCAAACTCAACTACAACTATTCAAATTTCTATCTAAGAACGGAAATATAAAACTTCGTTGTAGTTTTCAATCTGCCTTTAATAACCTCAGAACTTAACGCTACCTACTCAAGCAATATTCACAAGAAAGGTGAAAGACCTTTTCTCCTTCAGGTTAGAAAATCAAACGGAATGGGAAATCTGGCCACATCTGTGATTTACGACCAAATTCATCATACCCATCGGCTCAAAACCCAACCATCTCTTCTATAGAACCAAAAAGATACAGTAATATTCTACAATTTTATATCTCTTTGCCCCTAACTGTTGGACAGATGCGCGTTCTATGTTCACCGTAAAAAAACATATTATCTCCTCCTGCCCTCAGCCAGGGTTTATTAAGCAGTCGTAAACGAAGTCAAGGGACGGTAGGACGTTACCTATTATGTGCGAGAGTTACTTACTGTTGGCTTATTTATGTATAGAGGAGCTCGTGGCTTATAACAGCCGCTCTGGTAGAGCTTTGATCCATAGATGAGTGACCACAGATTACATACCGAGCTTCCTTCGTGCCTCCCCGGCTGTCATTTGTAGATCTTTGACAGTCGTTACAGGTAGTCAGTGGCCCGAAAGTCTGACAAGGAGTCTTACCAAGGGGTACCATATTACCCAGTACTAACTGGGTTGTGGACGTCAGATCGTTCCATGTAAATTACTTATATTCAGCTGCATCCGGTTAGACTCTGGAGGCCGACCCCAACATAGTTGGATAAAGGCTAGGCAGATTGACTGAGTCAAGGGAGAAACTGACTGGGATCTATCAATTATCAACAACACGGGGGGTTAGAAGAAAGACAGTATACTACTTACGCAGGTTTGGAATTTTATTTGGAAAAATAAAGTGTACTATGGTTTAGTAGAATTTAAATATTACTATTGGCAAACTATTTAAAAAGTATGTAGATTTGTGTCCGTTTTAACTAGGTGACTCCTACATAAAAACGTAAGTAAATGGTTCATTTTTCAAGTTTTGGCATAATTATATTTATTTTGTAAAACATGTATATACAGGTCTTATAATTAAAATAAAAGTAGCTACATGTTTTGGCATATAGGAAAGGCGTACAAAAAATTTTTGATTGAAAATAGGGTAACTCAATAAATATAAAATTAAAAAAAAATGGCTTATAAGCCATTTTTTTTAAATTTTATATTTATTGTATACAATATAAAATTTAAATATGAGTGTGCATATTTAGGCATTAGTTTAGGTGTCGCTTAATATTAGTGAAACATGTTTATTGTTTCTTCAGTAAGCTATCTAAACCCTCGTTCGTGTCCCCGACCTTATGACACGAACGTTGCAAACTGAATTTAATTATGTTTGAATTGCGGCTGGTTAACCTCAAAGAAGAAATTGCATCATATTTACTTTAGCCTGAAAGTAGATCAAGGCTTTAAGCAAACTAAATCATAGCTGTAACGAAATCATTACCTCGTTTATCCAGTGGTCGGCTAATGCTGAGCATGAGGTTCTGGGTTCGGTTCCCAGGCCGCGCTAAAATGTTATTAGGTTTTTCCAGCAAGAATCCGGAATCTCGGAGTTAGGAATTATGTCCGGCGATCATTTTTTTGTTCTAGAACATACCTACCTGGGAACCTTCTAGTTACGGAGATATTGGAGGTCAAAGTTTTAACTTTTTCACAAGTTTTATTTTTAATTATAACTTGACTTTAAATGCCTTCAAGACCCGTTTACTATTCAATGCATCCATCAGTATAATGTTTTGAGTGCTTTACATTGAGTTTTTCCGGTAAACGTGATTTTTCACCCCAAATAAAAAAGTGGTTCCCCAGCAATAATTTTTGCATAGGGTTACTTAGTTTGATGTAGAGAATGCTTGGTTGACGACTTCGTGAAGGGTCGGCTTACACCCTGTATTAAGTAGGTTGTCTCTAATAAGTAGTCTGCAAACCATCTTCAAATCTAGGACTCTAAGCAATAAGACTTGGCTGTAAACCCCCTAGTAAACAAAAATAAACATAAGTACCTATAAAAATATTGCCTCGAAAGCACATTAACATTGTTTGTGTGTATAAAACTCAGCTTACTCCATGAAAGTTTACGATGGGTCAATGCTAAATTTTCTCTAAACAAGAATTTGGCTGCGTGCCCGCTATGATGGGCGATTTCCGTTGAACGGAGTTCCAGATTTTTCACTTAGTTTTCATTATCTAACGCTATCGTCGGATGTTTATGTAACTTTGAACTTCAGAAGTAGTTTTATAAGTATCTACAGACACAATTTGTACAAAACAATTTAGAATTTCAAGAGCGTGTTACTTGAAATATAATATGTGGTAGGTAGGATCCGGACAAACTTTCGTATTAGTAGGAACTAGTTTGTCCGGATGTATGCATGTTTAGTTGCTAGGATGTTTATTACTCTTTCACGCAAAAACTACTGACCGTATTCGGATGAAATTTGACACACAGATAGTTTATAACCTGGATTAACACACAGGCTATTTTTTATCCCGGTAGGTTCTGTGGGCCAATTACCGAAAACCACGCGGGCGAAGCCGCTGAAATAAGCTAGTCTGAAATAAATGTTTTTTTTTTATTATTGCCTCATTGGATGTTATCATCCATCTGGTCTTGTCTTTTAACCAGCAGGGATTGGTATGGCCTTCGTTGACAGTAAGGTACGGTACCTAAGCGACACGTTGAAAACTTGGGTCAGGAGAAGATCTGGGGTACACGGTTTTTCATTGGATAGATAAAGCTTTAGACCACCGAAACTCGTCGCTAAGCCTAATTATTTTTAAAAACAGTCAGAATTAGCATGTAAGCAGCATTTTCCAGATTTTTAGCAAATAAACACTAAGTTACAAAATAATTTTTAATAAATTTAAAACAAAAAAGTTTCCGACGCTTACTAACACTGTCACAATGAGGAGCTCGTGGCTAAATAATAACAGCCGCTCGGGTCGATCTTTAGGTTAAGCCGTGCTTGCCTAGGTTGGTCTGTGGATGGGTGACCGCCCATTACATACCGAGTTTCCTCCGTGCCTCGGAAAGCACGTTAAGCCGTTGGTCCCGGCTGTCATTTGTAGATCTTTGACAGTCGTTAGGCAGTCAGTGGCCCAAAAAGTCTGACAACCAGTCTTACCAAGGGGTATCGTATTACCCAGTACCAACTGGGTTGTGGAGGTCAGATAGGCAGTCGCTCCATGTAAAATACTGGTATTCAGCTGCATCCGGTTAGACTGGAAGCCGACCCCAATATAGTTGGGAAAAGGCTAGGCAGATGATGACTAATACTGTCACAATGTGTGGCTAAAACTAAAATGAGCATTGGTACCTATATGGAAGAAGTATACACAAGCACTGCATTGGAGCATTTGGTCGCAACAACAACTAATGAAAAAACTTTGCGACAACTACCTATAACCAAGTACTCGACGTGGTTGCAACGAATATGTTGCGACGTTGCAATTGCAACATCGTTGCAACAGCTTCGCACTACAATGTGACAAAACTTTTATGTTGCATCGTTACAGGGTGTGCATTTTGAAAAGCTGAACTCTTATTGAGTAGGATTAACAGTACCTATTTAAAAGCCTAATCTCTATTACATTGGACTTAAACATAATTGGCGAAATGTGTAGGTAGGTACACTCACATTTTGGCAGTTATATTCCTATGTTTGAGTCCTGTAGTATTTACAGTACACCTATCTCCTTCGAAGATTACAGGCGTAATTTTATGTTGTGAACAGTAAATAAAAAGGATAATACATATTTTATTTTATACTAAGAGCTTGAAACAAAAAACCTTTATAAAAAAACTTCCAAAAAACAATTAAAAACAGTCGGTGACAAAGAAGTTGGTTATTTTGTTTTTTGCAAAAAACGTACGTCTTTTTAGTTGAAATAGCCCACACCAATTCTTGTCATATTATAGTTACATCGTAACTAGAAGTTACTAAGATATCATATCATCAACATGGGAAAAGAAAACAATTGACAATGACAATTCGTAATAAAGAAGCTAACTCGTAATCTGCTCAAGAAAAGTGAACAAAAATTATATGAGACCACCGCGAGTTTGAAAAAAGAATAGAATAGAATAACTTATTTGTGTATAAACATGGTAGGAGCTCGTGGCTAAATAATAACAGCCGCTCGGATCGATCTTTAGGTTAAGCCTTGCTTGCCTAGGTTGGTCTGTGGATGGGTGACCGCCCATTACATACCGAGTTTCCTCCGTGCCTCGGAAAGCACGTTAAGCTGTTTTGGTCCCGGGTGTCATTTGTAGATCTTTGACAGTCGTTAGGTAGTCAGTGGCCCAAAAAGTCTGACAACCAGTCTTACCAAGTGGTATCGTATAACCCAGTACTAACTGGGTTGTGGAGGTCAGATAGGCAGTCGCTCCATGTAAAATACTGGTATTCAGCTGCATCCGGTTAGACTGGAAGCCGACCCCAACATAGTTGGGAAAAGGCTAGGCAGATGATGTGTAAAAACATGGTACATTAAGGTCTTATAAATAGGTTTGTGAACTTACATGTTTCGCCATAAAATGGCATGCAAATGTTAGAACATCTTAAACATAGAATTTTATTACAACAACAATGAGTGTAAATATTTATATTTTTAAATGTCTAGTTAATAAAAATAACAGTAATAGACTCTTTTAATGAAAGAAAAATTTAAAAAATTAAATCAACTTAAAGATCTCAGAAGCCATATCTATCGGATACTTTTTATCAAGAAATTCTTTTACACTATAAAAACAATTGTCAACAAGCCATTTATGCAATTTGGGTTTAAAATATTTTAAAGGGAGTTCTCTCGACTCTTTTGGAATCACGTAAAGCCCAGTAAATCCTATAATCACGGACAAACCGGACAATTCACTTAAAATAATACGTACACACGAACATAGAACACCTACGTAAAAACATAACAGCCAGGCTGCAAAAACATTTTTGAAACATTTTCTTTTTAATCACACAATGGATAACCCCACATAATTTTCTTAGAGAATAATTATTTCGTGCCTTCCAAGAAAAGAGTTATTCCTGCCACATTTATAAATCACAACTAATGACAGAGGGCAAACGATGAACTCCGTTAACCCTACAATTTGCTTTATTAATACACTCGACAACTTTCGTATTCCGACGCATACACGTAGTGTCTACATTTAAGTTCACGAACAATAATTATCGACAACAGTTCACTCCTTAATAATTACAACTTCCAACTAATTTTGCCACACGGATCACAACCTTATGACAAGTCCAATAGAGTCGATACAGTCCTGGTTTAATTACTGCTGATCGTCACATGGGAAAAGACAGAAAACCATTTAGCTTGTATTAAATATACATGAGCAAATTTCTCGATGATTGCTGGGTACGAACCGTGATTTGGAAGCTCCCGTGAGAATATATATACGGTAATACATACGGTTTAATGTCGTCTGACTGTTTCTAGTACGTATAACTTTTAATTAGGGACGCCTATAATTATTGTGATTGATAGTTGGTTATTTTGGACTATACAAGGTGTAAACCGACCCTTCACGAAGCCGCCAATCTAACATTCTGTAAATCAAACAAAGTAACTCTACGCAAAAAAATATTGCTGAGAAACGCCTTTTTTTGGGGTGAAAAATCACATATTACGGTAAAATTCAATGTGACGAACTCAAAACATTGTGCTGTGGATGCATTGAATAGTAAACGGGTCGTAGAAGTATTTAAAGGAAAGTTGTAACCTTAAAAACTAGTATTTAAAAAGTTGGAACTGTGACCACCAATATCTCCGTAACTAGAAGGTTCCCAGGTATGGCCCAGAACAAAAAAATATTGCAATGACGGGGAGAACAAGTGCCTTTCGGCTTCGTGAAGGGTATATTTACACCCTTTAGATAGCAAGTGATAGTTTACAAAGCTGGGTTCTGTCTATAAGACTGAAAAACGTAGCCAAATGCTACGCTTTCGTAGGCGTGTTACGTGTTTTGCATTCGTAGAGGTTATTATGTAATTTAACTACAGACTAAGTAGTTTCAAAGTATTTTAACGAACATAAAGTAGGACATTAACTGTCTGAACATAAGTGTCTGTTTGTGAAATCATGACAGGCGTAGCGAGATGCTACGTTTTCGTAGGCGTGCTACGCGCCTGGAGCTTTCGTAGAAGCACAAAGAAATTTAGATTCTACACTGTAGCTAGTATAATATTGTTTTGATTACTGTAACTTCACTGGGAATTTACAACTTTATGAAAAGGTTATGTATGAGGAGCTCGTGGCTGAATAAAAACAGCCGCTCGGGTCGATCTTTAGGTTAAGTCGCGCTTGCTTAAGTTGGTCCGTGGATAGGTGACCACCACCCATTACAAACCGAGATTCCTCCGTGCCTCGGAGAGCACAATAACCCTTGGCCCCGGCTGTCATTTGTAGATCTTTGACAGTCGTTAAGGTAGTCAGTGGCTCGTAAGTCTGACAACCAGTTTTACTAAAGGGTATCGTGTTACCTAGTGCTAGCTGGGTTGTGAAGGTCAGATAGGAAGTCGCTCTATGTAAAATACTGGTATTCAGCTGCATCCCTAACATAGTTGGGAAAAATCTAGGCAGATGATGATGATGAAAAGCGTAAGTATAATACCTTAACTAAGATAAAAATAAGTACCGTCTTTTTTATCTCAATTTTATCAAGCAGACAATAACACATAGGTATCTATCTCCATAGAAAATTCGCCTATAAACCCAGCCCTTCAAATAATTGCACAATTACAAGGTTCGCAACAATTTCCCGTATAGCCGCCGAAGTTAGTGCAAGATTAGTTCCTTGTGTGTTCCATCGAAGTCCTAATTGTGCATAATAACAGTCGGGACAAAGGTGTACGCTGAAGTTGCGTGGCGCGGCAGTGCGGTCGCTTGCACGTAGGAACACAGGTAGCTTGGTGCCGGAACAATTTGCGGCCTGGCTGAGTTATGTCGCCTTTTGCTGATACACCTTCAACTTGCGTTTAGTTTGAAGTTTAGATACGTAGCTTAGGTACCTATAGGGAATGTAATTTGAATTGAGCGAAGATTGATGTGGTTTTGTGTTGAACAGAATTGTGTTACTGAAGTTGCTGGGCATCTAACTATGTGTACAGTAGATTTCATTGTAGAAACTTTAGCTACGTAGAATGATTATTACCAATTAGCTGTAGGAACTCAAGCTGCTACTAGCACGCGTAGCATAACCACCCTAGAAACGGGTTTTGTCGACGGAAGAATCGACAAAATGACATTTCTTTTTTGATCTGACATTTGGCGATTCTTCCGTCGACAAAACCCGTTTCTACGGTGTTATGCTTCGGGTGCAAGGGCGTAGCTACGGCCGCTGTATCAAAGATATGATATAGGGGCCCCCAGACATGTGTAGGTAAGCAAAAATTCGTAACATTTCGACGTTGGACATAAGTGAAGATTTTTTATTTGAAGATTAATGTTATATCCGTATGGGTTACATAGGCTTTAAACCTTTTGAACGCCAGAGCATAAACGCCAGAGCATAAACGCATGCGCGTACCCTGCATGCTAAGCCACAGTTTCACCTACCATTTTGTCTCATATTTCTGTCGTTTGGCGCACAGGGCACGTACTTGCTTGTCACGTATATGTGACAGTGGTGGTCAAAAGATTAAGCTATAGGCGTGGGATTATTCTCAACCTCTAGCATTAATTAAGTCAACTCATACAGATACCAATCAATCAAGACAGTCTGGCAAAGAGGGCCCCTTTAGGACAAGGTACGTCACTGGCTGCTACAAAGGTTTTTTAGCGAGTTTACACTTTGTAAGTTCATTTCAAAGCTCTTTCTCACATCTGCCGAAGCTATTTAAGAGAGGCTATCATTTGCTTCTGTAAGCAAGCCAACCAATGTAACCTACTCGTACATACCTAAATCAGAAACTCGGTTTTAACAATTCTTACTTCTAACTTCACCTCTTGGTTAAATAGGGAGGATATTTGATATTGTTTAGAATGGGAACCATGAAATGTGTATTAACACAGGGCATGTTCTGAAAATCACTGTGATTATAACTTCAACTTATCACGGGTTTTCTGTGTGTGTAGGGGTATCACGGGTGTTTGTTCAAGAAATTAAAAACATTGTTATTTAATTAAATTTAGTTTATTATCCATACAGAAATGGACACAAATTGTGACACTTTACGAATGTCTCCATATTCGAGTTGATATAAAAACATCGGTAAAGTCGATTAAAATATCAAATAGAAAAAAATATATAGAGGATCCTAAGTGGACAATCAAGTAAATTATTATAAATCTTATATTAAACGATTATATTAGTCTAAGATACATTCTTCTAACGGTTTAGTGCTTCTCTAGTTTTCCGTATATCATAGGATGTGCAAGTAGCCGATATTATTGGTAAAAACTATAAGTAGTAGAACGTACTTCATCTTAAGTACCACTCATAAAATAATTGAAATAAAAAAACATGCATCCATTCATATTAGAAAAGTTTCGCTATTAGTCCACGTGAATTGAATACATAAAATTTTGTTATGCTTAATCTCACTACTTATTCTACTTCAGAGAATATCACATTCTCGTCAACAAATACTAAACTTACCCTACAATAAAAAAATCGTATGCATGGCTACCTTCGTTCTACAGTCCTAAAATTTGGCCTTGATCAGAAGGGCAGGATAAAAAAATGGCAGTCAAACATTAAAATTAAGCTTCGAATACATGACTCACTCAATCAAACAGTCTTATACATCATTTAAATAATGATTCATACAAAATTGTAACAAAATAATAAAAAAAGTTAAAAACTCGATCATTCTTAAATAAATCCAATACTTTAAATGCGCATTACTAATTCAATTACAAGTACTAAGAAATACGATTTTAAAGCCTATAAAAAATCTTACTCTTACAGTTTACCCTATCTTCCGATTAAACGCATTTTATACGTACGCGTATAAACCAGCGATATAACCAATGCAGGGCTTCTCCATATAATTTGACATTTCACAGATGTTGAGATATAAAACAATTAATTAAATAAAACATTTTGTCGTGTATAATTTTGCAATCAACATTCATTGTTGTTTTCATAGCACCAATGTAAATAAACTCGAGTTTCAGTTGTAATGATACTGCATGGTAACATTTCAAGCTTTGTATTGCATTTCTTAGCTGGTTTTCATCACAGATTTTAATAACATTGTAGTTGCGTCAATTAATCATTGATTTTTAACAAACTGCATGGACATAAATTGATAAAACGTCGTCTGTTGTCTCCAAACTAGACTAAGACAAGCTTAGCGTAACTTGGAAACTTATATACGACTAAAACACTGGTAAATTATACGCAAGTATAATTCATGAACTCTTATTACATGAAGTTCTTTGAAGGGAAATGTATTATGTTTTGAGTATACTAAATACATCTTAAGTTGATATTATTGCGATGTATTGAACTTTCCATTTACGTATATCATTATTTTAAAAATATTGAACTGACACAACACTAACAAAAACACACTACATATACCTTAAAGTTAAATTGAACTGAATTTCTCATAAAATATGTCAATGTTTAGCTACAAAAGGGCGTTAAACCTAAAGGTCGGTGTCGTACCAGGCGGCGACGTTGTTGTTGTCATGTGGTGGCTCAGGGAACGCCAGGTCAGCTGACGCGGCGCCCGCGCCTTCGTTCTCACCTATATCCATGTCCATGCCGAAACCGCTGCCGATCTCTAGCCCCTGCATTGAGTCTATCGGTATTTGATCGTAGCCTGTGAAATTGAAGGAAACTTAGAATGTCTCTATGTGTTTGGAGTTGAGAAAAAGGGTATTCGCGTTTAGTTTGAGCATCGGGGTCACACGGTATGGATGTTAATGCATGGAACTGTATATAATTTTATTATCACGTCATGCCAACGAGACATTAGCTTTGTATCTCTGAGGGTAGAAAGCACTGGCACGATAAGTCCAAAATCCTCTATAAAACATGTGGGGACATGCTACTGCTTATGTCTTGTTACAATCACAAAGCTTTGTTCTTGGTGAAAGACCTGAATTATAATAATCAAGCTGGTTTAACACTGTTATGAGAATGTTGATAAGGTTGCAATAAATTTTATATCTTCCATCACCTTATCAATGCTGAATTAATTGCACCACAAATCAACACAATGAATGCTAAACATACTTAAAATATCATTCTGTATCTGACCAGTGCTAAATGTATGAAATGATTTGTGGTGTGAGCGGGCTCTAGGTTTGTTTTAATGAATCCTGATGAGTAACATTAAATCAATCATTTAACCACAATTTTATTATATTTTCATTAGGTTGCTCACTTGCCTGTAGAGCTCACATAATAGAAAGCATAAATCAATTTATAACTTTTACGCCATCATAATAATGATTTTGATTTCCTAATAGGCAAAATCCTTACCTCCAGGTATGAATGAAAAACATAGATTAAACATTGTTAATGTGACATGCTGATAGCAATTAATGGAAACCACACCCTGTTACATCACAAATAGAGTCCAATATATAAAAATATACATAATAGGTTAACACGAAAACAATAGAAATAATATTCCCATCACCTGTGTTTAGTGATAAATAGGTCCCGGGTTAAGCTGCGTGTAAAGAAGAGAGAAAATCGTATTTATACAGACACCATAATATTCTTATGATAGGAACATAATACAGTGCTATCAAAATATACAATCGTGAGGACTTGACAAGCATTTCTGTATAGAATTTTTATATCAGGAAATGTGATGACAAAAATACTTCTCAAGTAGTATGAGATATTACATAACCTTACTTTATTATGTACAGTATTGTGTATTAAAACTTTTCTAATAAAAGTAGCTTACAGGAGATTTATAATTGTCTAAATACTGTACTCAAGACCAGACATTATGTTTGAAACCACTAGTCTCTAAATTTTAAGAATAACTTGAGAGACTAGAAGAGGAAGACTACAGTATTCTTCAAAAATAACTTAAATAGACAAACAGGGATTTTTTCTCAAGTGTAACATAGTATTCAAAGTTGATGTAATAACATACCAAGAGATGAGATTAATTTTACAGGTTCTATTAAATCCATTCTGAAATTATGTAGGATTGGAAAATGCTACCAACTTAAAGCAAAGTTAAAGGCATAACATTTATTTTCAAAAGGTATTCTTGAATGTCAAAATTCACAAGATAAATAGTATTGATTCTAGTTGCCCATTCTCAAAGATAGTTTCGTACGGACAAGGAACTCCATAGTTGCTTTTCTAAAATGTTTAAAGTATTAAAGATTGCATACAAATTAGTACCTTTTTACTAAAATTCTAAAAGACGTAACTATCACAGAGCATACTATTCCACGTGCAAAAGGTGTACTAGCCACTAAAAACAAACTAAGTGAGGTTTTGTAATATCTTGTTCTACATAGTTCTAAGTGTTAGTCGACCAAACTTCTACGAAGGCGTTCCCAACTTACCTTGCTGGTGGAACGACGGTCGAGTGCCATACAGCCCCTCATAGCCTTGCTCAGGCCCGAGCATATCCTAGTAAAGGGATTACGGATAAAAATTAAATAAAGTGAGGAGTCAAATTAAAAGGGGGAAGCCACAAACACAAGTACACACATATACGACATCGCCGTAAAATTGGTACACTGGGACAAAAATGTTTTCTAATCCATCAATTTTATTCAAAAACATGAATGTTTTTACAATAACTGTAAACACTGATTCGCAAATGATAACTATACGAAAAATACTGGCAAATTACAAAAATGAAAACCTCTAAGCATGTCTTTATCTAAATATTTAGGCACCAATACAAAATCTTTCAAATTTCGAATCTCGGTCTACTTATTTTTTAAACAGCAATTCTACCTCTTTTCATCAAAAACTCCTTACCTGAAGATCGGGCTGCATGGCCAGATCGTTGGGCCACATTTGATGATCATCGCGGAACAGCGAGTTCGTCAGCTCCATGGAGAGTCTCTTCTTGTAGTCATGAGGCTTGTCTTCAGACATGCGGAACAGTACCGCTGCTGCATAAGTCGCTACGCCTGGAAAGAAGGGAAGGGAGATTTTTTATCATGGTGTTTACCTTTTGACCGCCATAGTCACATATCCGTGACAAGCAAGCGCGTGTCCTGTACGCCAAACGACATAAATACACAAAAAGGTGGGTGAAATTGTGGAGGGCACGCGCGTGCGTTTATGCTCTGGCGGTCAAAAGAATAACACAATAAACAAAAGATACACACACAAACACACCTTTTACTTGTGTTAGGTAGTGAAATATTGAATATCACTCATCTAATGTTTACAATACCAAATTTCCAAACTCATGCAGCCTGCTTGCAAAAAGCAAGGGCAAAAATATTGTCATCTGCAGTATCATTATTTGTAACTGTTTTTAAAATAGATAAATATACCATGCTCACGGAATAGAAAGGATAGAACTAAGGTTACTGAGTGATACAACGACAATGAAATCATGACCCTCATGCTTTGTCGGGTTAATGTGGTTAGCAGATTTCATAACATCTCTTATTTATTAGCCTAACAAATACTTGCGGTTTAGATAATACATTACAATGTGGAATGTGATGAATTGATGATGTAACAACAAACAATACATTTCATTTCAAACATCACAGTCAAAAAACGATCAAGACCAACTCTACACGAAAACACGAGTGGAGCAATAGACATTTTTATACATTGACCGGACTTGGTCGTCCAACCCGACGCAGGTTGACCGAATCAAATCAACATGCCTGTCTATCTTGCCCTAAGGAATGTAATTACTTGAGTAGCAACCTTCGTTTCGTGAATGCAGTAGTTCGGTGAGCGGAGCGGTGGCGCCTTCTGCTTCTATCATCTCGGCTCCTTCCTTCTCGACAGCCAGTTCGCAGAGCACTCCTGCAGCTACACGCTGAAAGGGATTACACAATAAATATCAGTAAAAGATATGAGTGAATTTGAGTATGCTATAAGAGATAGCAAACAACTCTTCATGAAGGAATGAGTTTGCAAAAAATCTTCATTCCTTCATGAAGAGTTGTTTACTATAAGCAATTTTTATGTTTACATAGCATAAAACCAAAGTCGCTGCCGCTGTTTGTACGCTTTGATCTTTTAAACTACGCAACGGATTTTAATACAGTTTTCAGGAATAGATAGAGTGATTCAAGAGGAAGGTTTATACGTATATTGCACCCGAGCGAAGCCGGGGCAGGTCGCTAATAGAGTATAATTTATTACGAGGATTTTTTATTAAACTTCATCATTCATTGGTTAAACTTTTCGCTCCAATATGATCCTGGCTTCGTAAGTGTTTCTATCAGAAGCTTACCTGTATATTCTCAATCTCATTGAAGAGCAGCTGCACAAAGATCGGTATGACGTTCTGTTGACGTATGAGCTGCCTGTTCACGCTCTCCCTGGCTAGGATGTGCAGAGCGCCCACTGCGCCTTCCACGATCTCTTCCATGCGCACTCCGTCGGCGTAGGCGCCGCCGGCCGCGCCTCCGCCCGATGAACTGCGTTGCTGGAAAGATTCGATGTCAGGTTAGCAGTGTTTGGGTTTACGTGTTTTTTTCGAGACTTTGAGGGCAAAAACCAAAATGATGTAAGCAGAGTAAGGTTCAATTTCAAGGAGAAAAATAAAGCTATATTTATTATTTGCAGAAATGGGATTCAGAAAGTAAAGTTATGTCGTTCGGACCAAGGGCGCGCCTCGGCTCATTGCAATCTTGATGACTGAAATAATTCACACTACAGCTTGAGGTATTTTTATGTTATCAAAGAACTACTGTTGACATGTCAAGATACCAGAATATAAAGCTTTGAAAAAAAAACACATTGTGTTATGGAATCGACAGCGACAACATCATCTTCCCGCCGTTATCTAATGTTATATGGGGTCGATGCAGCACGTTTTTTCATCCATTTTTTAAACGTGACTATCGACTATTCGCTCCATTTTCTTTCACATCATTCCTCACACAATTCATTGTTCTTTTCTTTGATTTTTCTCTCTCTCTCTCTCTCTCTCTCTCTCTCTCTCTCTCTCCATTCATGTATACCGATATTGTAAACTTACTCTCTGCGTATCGTTGAAGGCTCTCATCAGGAGTCTAACAAGATGATGTACGGCGCCATGTTCTCGCAGCGGCGCGTAATTAGCGGGGCACAGCGCCAGGTTGCGCACCAGACCCACCACCGCCTTCACCAGCGGCCAGCGGGACGGAGGCTGCAGCAACTTGACTATCACCTGTGAATACAACATTTTGTGTTTTAGCTGAAACCGTAAGTTAATATAATAAATAATAGGAGGCAAGTAATATATAAACAGACAATGCAGATTAATTTGTTCTACAGGGAAGACGCTCGCGCGAGGATCACGTAAATAAAAGTTGCGCATTTAGTATTGCAATTTCCTAGCGACTACCGTCTCAGACTAGGGATAGTTAGCCTAGATTAATTAAAGAGCCAGTCATGGTCAAGGTGACTGGACTGGTGCATTATAGTTACTAGCTCAATGTAGGTGTGTCGATATTTACCACAAATTGTTCAAAACATTAGTACGTACCGGCAATCCATAATGCAGGCGCACCGCGTTCTGCGCCATCTCGCTCTCCACGTGGCGCGACGTGAGGTGCCGCAGCGCGCACACGGCGGGCTCCGTGATCTCCTCGCGGTCGCCGGCCGACACCACGGTGCGCACCAGCGCGTCCACGCCGCCCGCCTGGCACACTGTCACCTGGGGACGTTCACATTGTCTTACCTTAGTTTTTTTTTCGGTTGAATGACATTCTTTAATTAAATTCTGTCTGAAAGGCGTTAGTTCTGATTAGGACTATGTGCCAAAAGATCCATGTATAATATTAGGGATTACGTCCGCAATTCTACTTCTACAGCGCCTGCAACCATTATTTTGTGGTTGGTGCAGCAGGTCCTTTGTAGAAACCAGTTTTCACCTTTCTAACCATAACATCTAACACATGATGTCACATGGACAAGTTACTAATGATATCAACATTGAAACATAATTTAATAACATTGTGAACTATTTATCTCAATGCAACTTGAGCTTAAAATAACACAATTAATAATTATGTCACTTACTGTATAACAAAGAGTCCTAAGAAGATTATTTAGCCGTGCAATTTACAAGAGAATTGCATCAGCTTTTGCTGTGATAATTTGATATAAAAGTTAATAAATTCCTGTCCTTTGTATCAACAACATAAATTATTACACTGGTCTCCAGTAAACGGTTCACCAGAGAAATTTTTGACTGTTAGGCTGTAAAAAAAGAAGAAATCATGAAGATGATTACCTTATTACGTTGGTTGTTGCAAGTCAAGTTGGACAGGATGCCAGCAGCACAAGTGACGATGTTGACGTCAGTAGAGGCGAGAACTTGCACGAGGCTTTGCAGCAAAGCTTCCAGGCCCTCCACCTCATGAGAAATTAAAATAAAATCATTATAAAGTTCCCATGAATTACACAATTATATCATCAAAGTAAATACTTGAACAAAAGCTCAGTACTTTGCCAATTTAATTTTAATTATAGCTGAGAGTTCGAATATCATAAATAAAAGCCATATAATAGAAACCATAATTTTGTAATACCTTAGTGGCTGCATCGGACAGATTCCTCAAAGTCCAGAGACAGTTCTGCACAAGGCGACCGCTAGGGTTGCCGAGGTGCATGGCCAGGGCTTGCATGCCGCCGGCCTCAACGATCGCAGGCTTGTTGCTGGAGCAAACTGACAGCACCTGGGGGTAAGTAGATTTTACAGTCAATGTGGGTGTGGTTGAGGAACTTGCAATATAAAGAAGAAAAATCCGTCAATATACTGATGTAGATACCGCTAGACTGGTCTATTTTAGTTACTTTCATAGTATTATGTCTTATGGCATTTTAATATGGGGACGCGCTGCAGACATTGAGTCTATATTTATTCTGCAAAAAAGAGCCATCAGAGCCATATATAATCTTCGTAGGCGCGATTCTCTAAGGGAACTGTTTCAGGAAATTAACATCATGACGGTACATTGTCAATACATCTACGAAAACATAATGTATGTAAGAAAAAATCTACATCTTTTTAATAAAAGAGGTGACAGACACAATTACAGTACTAGAAATAGAGACCAATTCGTTCAGCCAGGCTTCAGACTCGCTAAAGTAGACTCATCTTTCATGGGGTACTGTTTGAGATGCTATAATAAAATTCCACAAAGTATTCTTGAACTGAATGAAACGAAATTTAAAACATGCATTAAACGCACACTATGTAAGAAAGCATATTACAAGTTGGACGATTATATCACTGATAAAAATGCTTGGCTCAATGCCGGTCCTGCTCCATAAGAACAGGGGCGCCTAAATTGATAGCATTAAATAGTATTGTTGGAGCTGCTGAAGATTGTATAACTATCTTTGCATTGTATAGATTCAATCTCTTTTGTATTATATAGCCGCCTAGCCCATATTGTGTGAGTACTATGTACTAGAAAGCTGTCATTCGCTGGAAACCTGCGTCTTTTCTTGACTTGAATGTGCCAAGGCGGTTAGGAGTATGTCATGCTCACTCAAATGTCTCGCTGATGGTGGCACGTGTGTCGGATCATTTAGTTCCCTTCAAAATGGTTGAGTTGAATGGTGCTGATACATGCGTCATGTTCGTGGACGGGCGCTTTCAGTTGTGACTGGTCATCTCTTATTTGCCACGGCTTATTTGAATTAATTATTTTATTTTTGAATTGTTTTTACTATGGACACTTTTAACGTACACATCTTGCTGCATCGTTCTCACATAATGTACCATCTCAAAATGAATTGATGTAACCAAGGTTTTGTTAAAGTATTCTGATTTAAAAGAGTGTCCATGGAGTTTCTTGCCCGTTCTTCTCCATAGAGATCTACGTTAGGGAATGGGCAACTACAGTACTTTCACAGTTTTTGTGCCTTGTGACTGGGACTGTAGATATTTTTTACTGTTGTCTTTGTTTCGACAATTCAAAAGTGCCTGTAACTGGCCTACTTGAAATAAATATTTTGATTTTGATTTTATAGTAAAGAGATACTTGCACATGATTGCTGACATCAGCATTAAGTATCTCATCATATCTTCCTGGGAAAGATCGTCGCAAATTGTTTAGGGTGCAACATTTTCACCTGTATCATAGAGAAGATCTGTGTCCCAAAAGTGGGAAAATGATCTCGTTTAAGGCATTACTGTTCTCTCAATATTGTTTTGATGAGTTGACTTTTTAAGCGTATTTAAAAATAGTTGTGAGCTTACCTTCAACACCCGAGAGGTGGTCCACAGCAACTTTTCGTAGTCGTATGAGCGCATAATACGGACCAATTCGATAGGACCCTGAGAAGCGAGAATGATCAACTTCGATTCCTGGTTCCCATAGGCGAGGATCTGGAGACAATCGGTCACAATCGCCAGGAACTTCACATTGTTCCTCTGGAGTAGGGCCACCATTTTCTGGAGACCACCAGCAAGACGTACAGCCATCTTGGATCCGTCCTGATGTAAGAGCAGGTTGTGGAGAGTCGTGATGGCGTAGAAGAGGACAGACTCCACTGGCGAGCTTAGAAGCTTCACCAATGCGGGAATACCACCGCTCTTGAAGATGGCGAGTAGACCTTGACGGTGGTGAGATAAGTTGTGCAAGGTTCCCACAGCCCCTTTGGTAGTCTCCAGGTCATTGGAGTTAGAAATGGCGCGCACTAAAGCAGCGACCATCTGAGGTGAGTTCATGATGGCGTGGCGAGAGGCCTCCTTCTTGGAGAGCTGGTGAACCATCATGGCAGCTTGAGAGACAACCACTTGATCCTCATCGTTGAGTAGCTTGATTAACTCTGGTATAGCCCTGGAATGAAAGTGTGTGATCAAACAATGATGTCTTTATAAGTAACTCTAGAATATCTACTTTAGAATATCACAAATGCACTTGATTGACTGTGTGGCAAGTCCACTTTGTATGACAATGGTATTGATCAGTCATTACTGTGATGTTTACTTTCTGAGAAACTTCATTGCTAGCATGCTTTAACAACAGAGTTCAGCTGTAATTCAAACTGGCTGTCTTCCTATTTTTTTTTTCATATTTTGCAGTTGCTTGCTAGTGGTTGTAATTGTGACTTCTGAGCAAGGGAATATTATGGATTTATTAGTTTTAATCACCATTAAGGGTTATTAATATGAATTTTCTTAGATACATTGTAGAGCTTTTGAGCTCACCCCCATAAGATATTCAAATATGACTGGCAAAAGCTTCAATCAAAATGCGATATTAGCTTACCTGGTAGCTAGATCAGCGTCATCCTGATAGTTAATGAGGTTGACGACAGCGTGCTTAAGCATCTGCGATGGTTCCGCAAGGCGCTGCACTGCCGTCGGCTGGGCAGGGTCCAGTTGGGTGGAGGGGATCTCAATACCCTCCTCTAGAGTCTCAGGGAACATGGCAGCCCTGACACGCTGGGAGCGCGTCTGGGATAGCTGCTGGTTCATGTCTGGGGCAAAGGATAAGATATGTGAGCTAATATTTCTCAGTATAATGAATTAGTTTATTTATTTGTGTTTTAGTATTTACATAAGTATATTTTTTTCGAAAAGAAGTAGTTATTTTTTATATATTGTTTTTTAAGTGCTATCACAATGTTGTCCTATTTAACCCAAAGGTTGACTGGTACAGAATGTCTTGTAGCATTCAGTCTGCCTATGTACCACTATTGTACATGAACTTTAAATAAATAAAATGTATCTCTACTTTTGTTTTAATCTGTTGATTTTGAGCCTGTGGCAAAAAGTTGTCTTGCAAATGGCTCCTATCCTATTTCATTTCTCATATCATAGAATAACACATAAGACAACATGGAAAAACATACAATATTGTAATCATAAAGCTAATGAGTTATTTATTAGTAACCTGTCTGTGTTACAGATGAATCAATTAATACCTGACTCCATTGAATATCATATTTTGATTAAATGGGAGCAAATGAGATAAAATTTAAAAAAAATCTTACAAGTGTAGTTCATTATAAAACTTACCATCGACTTGCTCCTGGGTAAAACCCTGAGCGAATCCCTGATCCAGGTCAAACATGAGCTGATCTCCTTCCATCTCGTCATCTTCCTTGCCCGTAAGTGATGGGACCTAATGAAGGGAAGATAATATTCCATGAGCTATGCCTTTTTAAAATAAGGAAGTAAGTTATTTCCCTGACTAAGCTTCACTTGTATAACATTACTCAATTTTGTATAATTTTGAAAAGTCAATTCCTTTTTTGAATTTTTTTCTTTACCGTTTAGAAGTTAACAATTATAACTAATTTATTTTTTTAATCTAAAACCTACAAAACACACTTGGTTGACAACAAGCAAGATGTCACAGAACTGTACCATTGCTATTTTGTATTTTCCTCAATAGCCGAGTCAGTCAACAAAAAAAAACAAATTTTTATTTTATTTCATTTTAATATTAATGGAAAACCACAACAATGTGTGTTTTTAAATGTTACATTATGAAGGACAATAACTGTGGAAACTTTTTCATCATTACATTTGATATTATTCAGTGTCTGGAGTACTATTTTCATTGTGTATTCCTCACCAACTTAGAATTTTCCTACAGAACTTCAATTACAAATTTTGAGAACAAAGAAAAATAACCAGTTAGAAAAAATTCTCACTACAGAGGATACCTCATTACAATGATTAATTTCTAATTCAATCGAAATAATTGACTGCCTTGTAGTCCTAAACAGTCGCTGAGCATGAGGTAGTAGGTTTGTTTCCCAGGTCTGGCAAGGTGTTATTGGTTTTTCTCATCAAGAATTGCACATTGCAGTGACGAAGTCTAGATTAGTGCCCAGTTGATGATAATATGCTATATGACTTAGAACTTAAACATAACTGTCAGACTATGGGTGTACTATAATGTCAATTCACATAAAAGACACACCAACAGTGTCCAAGATTTGAGTATACAATACACAACTCTATGTAAAGTTGTAGTTGGCCGCCTAGTTGCTCATCATAACAGTCATAGGCCAACTTAATAGAAAGTTTATTGAAAATACCTGAGTAGCAGCCCCGGAGTTGATACCAGAATCAACCAGGTAGGAGTTCTGCTGCCACATGAGGGTCTGCTGCTCCTTGCTGGGCGCCATAGGCACATCAGAGCCGGCATAGTTGCTGTGAGACACTGGAAAAGAGAATGACAGTATTTATAGTTCCAGTTTGTTCAACTAGAAAAGTAACCACTGGTATTATGATGATTGTGTATGTAATTGTCACTTTTAGAATATAATTTTTGATTGACTGGAATTAAATGGAATGCAGTAGAATATGAAATTATTTTAGGAATTCATTCAAGGTTGTATAGTTTTAAAGAGGTACTTAGATAAAGAAATTTAGTTCCTTTAGATAAAATCATAACAAACACTTGTGAAAAACTCAAGGTGACATGAGAGTAGCATTACCATTTTATGCAGTTTATGAATGAAATGTATTTGATAATTATGTCAAAAGTCCAGTCAATACCTTTGATATGAGTCACATCAGTCACAACGAACCGAAAGTACCTACCTAACTATAATCAGTATCTAGAACACTTCTCTATTTTATCTACCCCAGCTTACTAATTATTGATTCATGAAGTAATGAATACTAAACTATGTTTAACTTACTCGTGCGGCTCTGGGACGATGGTATCTGATAGCTCATGGTTCAGAGGATGCAACAATGCACCCTGCGCCTGTAAAAAAAAACACCATGATTTTTACCGATCACTACGCGGCCATGACTATCGATCTAAGGTTTTGAGTAAACAAACAGATTGGGTCTTTTATTCACATAAACAGTTCAATCTGCACCGCGTTTCATGCATTCAACGGCTCTAGGAAACGTATGAAACAAAACAAACAAGTACTGCATGAACTAAATACCAATACCACACCCGACCCCATAAAATGTTTGGTATTCGATTGATCATTACACTCAGTTTTTTTTCATTCTATTACTAACTAATATGACGCGGGTAATACTTGCCTTGACTACCGTAAGCTGCAAGAGATTAAAACAATTAATTTACACTATTATTCTGATAAAATGATGCACAATGAACCCACCACCGTCACAAAATTGACATCACAATATGGCGGCCATGCAATCGTAACTTTTCGTTAAATATCGGGTGTTGTCGTACAGATCGGTTGTCATACCGCTTTCTCGTTTTTACTCGTTGCGCTGACGTAAGTTTATCTTTTTCTGTCATCAAAGCAACAGTTATACCAACTAAAATCATAATAGTGGGCTTCGTTTCGTTTTACGTTAAAACCTTGTTGAAATGTACGTAGCACTTTCAAAAAATATTAATTTTTATAAAATAAATTAATTTTGAAAGTTTAATCAAAATTGACAGCGATTATCTATGATGCTTTAAGGGTTAGGTGTAAGAGATTCGTAATGTTTGCATTTTTCTAGGATTACGGCAAGGCGGCAATCGTAAAAACGATAAACCACTACCTGCCATAAAAAATGGCAAAAGGTTCCGTACTACCACATACATCACATTACATCTATGAAGCGGTTATTATTTTTATTTGTTACTTTATTGTAGAGGAAGGAGGAACACAAATGGCCAATAATAATAGTAATGACGAAGCATATAGCTTGGGAATTATTTATATTCTATACAAATGAGCTCTCTCTTATTTTTAATGGGTGCCTTGACTGAAAATTCACAAGACCAAAATAAATGTAGGTACTCGACGGGGGAAGTACCTGTTCCAGTAAATGTTGGTAAGAATCTCGACTGTAGGTAGGTCGGAAGTACCTTCCCGGTTCCCGGTCGGTTCAGATAGTTGTGGAATACTTCTCCAGTCCTCAAGCACCTCGGGCCATGTTGCTCTCTGATCTGCGTCACCGTCACATAGTGCTGGTGACAGTTTTTCGGGGACGACTAAAATATATAAAAATCACATGTTAGAACGTTATAACACGCTAACGCTCCGACACCACCTAACCAATTTCAATGAAATTTTGTGAATGTGAATGGTTGGTTCCAGCTTGAAAGACAGGATGAAATACTTTGCCTATACTTTGACAAACGAACAGACAGACAGATGGAGTAGGTTTGGTAACGGATCTCGAACCCTAAAAATGTTTATTTTTATCTTTTGGCATATATCTTTGACAGCTGATTCGCTGTGTGCTGTCTATTTTATGTGTCTTCTTTGTAGTTTACGTTAAGATCTATCATCAATTTATTACTAATTTACCTACAATATTAGAAGAATTTATTGCCTACATAGGTACCTATTTCAAGAAGACACTTGGACTTTGGTCTTGGATATTTACTGTATTTTATTAACGCACTACATACAAAATGTCGCAGAACGTAAAAGGCATTTCCTCCTATGATGTATCACAATACAGCCGCTTCAATGTTTCTTGCAGCACGTCAGACATTAAGTACTTCATTAATGAATTTAGGCAACGAGAATTAAACTGCCTGCAGGATGAAGAACACGGTGTTAAAAAAAAAATTAAGTCATTTGCTGAAAAGAGGCTCAGTGTTGCTGAAATATCTTGGTTAAAAGATAATACTGAAAGATTTTTTGATCATACTGCTAATAAAAATTTAGTGAAAGTACATTATTTGTCAGAATGTGGCTTTATCTGTTCTATGTTATATTCTGCTGATGGAGAACATATCATCGTGGGACATTCATCGGGCTTGGTTCAGGTATGTCCACAGAACATTAATTAGGTATGTTGGAAATATGAAATGGTATAGGTACTACCTACTCAAGCTACCTAGTTTACAGCGTTTGTGCTCACGAGATGAAAACCATGATGTGTTTGTATTAGAGGATTTAATGCTTAAGGTGAAAGCGCCAGGGTAGCCCGTGAAATCGAGATTTTCTTACGTTTTTTTGCAATTTGCAGGTCAGTGCCAGATTGTACCTATGTTAATTAAAATATGATTTACGACCGTAACAAATGTTGTTTTACAGGATTATAATTATTAAATCATCAATACAACCGGTTTAAAAGAACTTAGAGAAGTTCTTATTCTTATTATTTATTGCACACAAATACATACAAGAGAAATACATAATTACAACATATAGCTTATGTACAAAGGCGAGCTTAACCCAGAATTGGGTTTTCTTATAGCAAACCTTACTTGGATTGCGAGATCATTGCGAAGTTCATTTAAACCTGACACTGATCTGCAAAAGTAAGAAAATTTGAATTTCGCGGGCTACTCTGGCGCTTAATTTGGTTCTCAAGTCAGAAAAAAAATAGGAAGTCAAGTTTCAAATAAAAACGTTTGTTTAAATTTTATCATTGGTTCAATTCCTACAGCCGGCGGGGATTTTAAATGTGGAATTGTCGGGGTATCCCGCGAAATTCAAATTGTTTTACTTTTTTGCAATTTTCAGTGTTAGGAAAGACCTAACACTGACTTGCAAATTGCAAAAAAGTTCAGGAAACACTCATTCAATAAGATTAATTAAACCATGGGGCTGCATTTATGATTTGATTATAACTATGTATTGTGTGAGTACTATTACGTAGTATTATATTATCTGTGGTACTATGTACTAGAAAGCTGTCATTCGCTGGAAACCTGCGTCTTTTCTTGACTTGAGTGTGCTCTGGCGGTTAGAAGTATGTCATGCTCACTCAAATGTCTCGCTGATGGTGGCACGTGTCTCGGATCATTTAGTTCCCTTCAAAATTAATGAGTTGAAAGGTGCTGATACTTGCGTCATGTTTGTGAATGGGCGCTGTCAGTTGTGACTGGTCATCTCTTATTTGCCACGGCTTATTTGAATTAATTATTTTATTTTTGAATTGTTTTTACTATGAACACTTTTAACGTACACATCTTGCGGCATCGTTCTTCTTCCAAGGTTTTCTAAAAGTATTCTGATTTAAAAGAGTGTCCATGGAGTTTCTTGCTCGTTCTTCTCCATAGAGATCTACGTTAGGGAATGGGCAACTACAGTACTTTCACAGTTTTTGTGCCTTGTGACTGAGACTGTAGCTATATTTCATTGTTGTCTTTGTTTCGACAATTCAAATGTGCCTGTAACTGGCCTACTTGAAATAAATGCTTTGATTTTGATTGATTGGTTTTTGATTACTAAAGCCATATTAGTTACGATCGCGAATCATATTTTGTTCAACATACAGCCTGCAAATTGCAAAAAATGTAAGAAAACTTGAATTTCACGTTCTACTCCGGTGCTTCCCCTTAATCTCCCAGGCCTAAAATATATTTTATGAATATTTAAATTAAGTTTACAAATAGAATATCTTGTGAACATTTTCATTTTATATTGTTTTAATTTTAACGACAAATTAACATTATACCTGCGATCTAAATTAAAAAAAATATTTAAAGATTTTATTTTTAATATTAGACTGTTTTGCGGAGAAACCTATGCTTTTCCTTCAACCTGCGAAGGCAAAGCGCGGGAAAAAAAGAAAATTAAATCATAGTTTCATTATAATTAATGACAAAAATAACTACTTTTGGTTCTACTATTTTTTCGTAAGTGTATTGAAAAACGTCGTTTGAAACACGTGCGCATTTGTCACTGCAATGCTCGGCTCCATAACACTACCAATTCCGCCTCGGCTGCAATGATAAAAAGTTTGCCTACTTGCATCGAAATGCACACTACCCTACCTACCCATCAAAAATAGAGCTGCAACTGCCGGAAACTGTGGTAATAATATTCTCTAGTCGTATCCTTAACTTAGTAGCTTTTAGTGCAATTGCTTAGTCTTGGTTAGGTTTGGAGTCTGGATTTAGAAAAACACAAACAATTAGGTAACTACCTACGTACCTAATAACTAAGTTACTTGTTTAGATAGGCACCTATGTCATAATACTTTCAGTTTGTCGACAAACAGGTAGGCCATGGACGAAATTCCAAACCCTAAGCTAAAAGACGTTCTTCAGGAATACGCAAAGAATATTAAAGAATATTTTCGCAATGAAAAACATAAGAAAATATGGTATCCGATGTTCTATCGAGCGAAACTTAAAGATGAGGTATTTACATGGGTAAAGGAGAATAATGACAAGTTCTTGGCAAACACTCCTAACAAAATTTTGCAATGTCGATGGTACACTAAAGAAAAGGGTGCTATTACTGCAATGCAATTTTCACCGAATGGATATCATATTATTGTCGGCCATGCCTCAGGCGGTATCCAGGTAAGCTTAGGTAGGTAATTGTTTTAGCTCTACGAACACTACTGAAGCTCCTAACTTAATAGAATAGAATGAAGGATGATATTTTAAGCTAACCTAAAATAACAACCTTGCGTAGGTACTCAAAATTTTTGCCATTTCAAGTGCGGTTAACGAACTGAAACAACCATCACCATCGAAACCTAATTTTCTTTTGTAATTTCAGTACTTACCGATTTCTGAAATGTAATATTGAAATTAAAGTTACCTACTAGGTAGGTTACAGTCGAATTTTATTTATTGTACCCTTTAAGCACATAGTACAGAGGCGGACTTATTGCCATTGATTGGCATTTTCTACCAGTCAACCTTCGGGCAATGCAGAGACACAGTGCACCTACTGCCACTGTAGCTACTAAAGCTTAAAATTGAATCAAGTTTATTTTATACGAAGATAATTATACTACGAACATATACAACATTATTTTTAGTATATGCGAAACCTGAATATAGTTTGTTCAGAATAAGTAACTGAATCGATTCCAATTATTTTTAAACCATGTTATATTTTGTCCTAAAAATATTTTAAAACAGTTACAAGTTGGACACCGAGCGACTTTACGTTCGTTCTCACATAATGTACCATCTCAAAATGAATGATGTAACCAAGGTTTTGTTAAAGTATTCTGATTTAAAAGAGTGTCCATGGAGTTTCTTGCCCGTTCTTCTCCATAGAGATCTACGTTAGGGAATGGGCAACTACAGTACTTTCACAGTTTTTGTGCCTTGTGACTGGGACTGTAGCTTTATTTTACTGTTGCCTTTGTTTCGACAATTCAAAAGTGCCTGTAACTGGCCTACTTGAAATAAATGCTTTGATTTTGATTTTAAGTACCTATCGCAATAATTTAGGTACCTACTGCCAAATTATGTTTATCAATGAGCTCAAGACGACGCTCTAAGACCGCGCGCGGGCGCGTTGCGTGGTCACCATGCTTTTGTGCCGACAACCAGGTAACAGAACAAGTTTATAACTTTGTGATTTTTCATGATACAGTTTTGAAATTTTGTACATACATTCTTTACATAAAAATACTCGACACGTGTTTCAGGTTTCGCATATACTAAAACTAATGTTGTGTATATAAATATTATCTATTAATATACATTTATATATAAGGAGGTATTAATAGTAGATATAGGTATAATTTGAGTAAATTGTGGCAAGAATATCTTAAAAATAGTGGTGGTCTAGGTAGGGTTTGGCAGTCGAATACTAGCAACTAAACGATTGAATCTAGAATTATTTGAAAAACAATTGCTATCACCAGTCTGTTAATATTTGTAATCTGTAACCAGATTATCTGTACCAAATGTGATGGATGACTGATAAGCGAAGAATAAAATGAGGTCTAGGCTCGCAAACTTATTCTTCTCTGTTATTCTAGATGCGTCACGGCAGTACAGGCACGGTCCTTGCCACGTTAAGAAACATTCAGTTCCCTCCGAAACCCGTGCATGCTCTGGAGTACAGCCAAACTGAACCAAATGTCTGCTACGCGGCCTGCTTGGATGGAGGCGTGTATCGTATCGAGATCCCACACGTATGTGAAATCAGAATCTATTAATAGCAACTATGGCTATTACAATAAGAGCATTATATTATACGAGTAGTGTATTAGCTATGATAGAAGTTCCTGTTTAATTGAACGGTAGCTAGGAAGATACACAGTTCGCTTCACGTCTGTTCAATTCTTGTCGTGATGTCAATTTGGAATTGGAGGCTAATTACACGATGCTCTATTGCATAAAGGTTGAGTAATATATATATATCATTCTGCAGAACACCAACATGTGGTTTCATCAAAACTGTACTCTTTTATGCATCGCAGTCTTTTTTTGAAACATTTTTTTACTAAAACACCTATGCATAACTCAGCAAAACAACTAAGGCCATCCATTTTTTTATTATCCTGGTACCGGCACTATTCAATACTCATATTGTTCTCGAAAAATTACTGAGTGGATTCAATTCATGAAATAGAATTATTTATCGTAGCACAAAAGTGCGTGTATTCATTTCCGTAGATGCGATGTAGCAAATACCAACTGGGAATAACGAAGATTAAAATGTTATCCTCCATTCCCTTTGGTATTAGCGGCCCAGCGGTTTGTGTGTAGATATCCTTTCAACAGAAATTGTTCCTGCGAGGTTTTGAAACAAGCGATGCGATGAATTGCTTTCTCACGTCGCATTCGCGTTTGTGGACGGAAGGTTGCGTTAATTTGTAACCTAAAATCTAAGGTACTTACATAATTTGAGGCGTCAGCTGCAACAGTTACAGCAGTGTGAAGGTAATAATACCTTCTTGTAAAAGTTTGTTTCGGTTCTCGTCTATGATAGCTACTAATGAACATTAGGTACATAATAACATTTAGGGCGATCGCTAAAAATCGCTTGGCTGCACGGAGCGGGAACCTGTAGTCGAATTTCTCTTAGAAAACCCGTCAGACGCGCTCGCACCTTTTGGCACAGCTCATAACTATTTTCAATACAGACACGAGAGCGTGCACCCGCACCTGTTTTAGCGGACGCCCCTAGTTATACGATTACGTATAATCTCCTTGGTCTGATGAGATTAAAATAAAACAATTACGAGAAGACAGTAAAAAACAGAATTGAATTCTGTATTCAGCGAGAAGAGATTTCCATTGGATTCCAATGCTAAAATATTTGAGACTATGAAAAGATATCAGATAGTCTATCGAGGATAGTTTGGCTGCAACGTAGGTAGTTAAACGATTAAAAGACAATTGCCAAAGCAAAATCGCTGGTTTTAAAGCCCCATCTTAAGGGTACACCTACATACATCAACTCAAATTGGCTGCCTGCCCTATCGATAAACATTGTCCATTTATTTGTGAAGATAGATACGTCCGTCACAAAACCTCCAGCGTACTGCATCAAAGCTGACCCGATGCTGGAAAGCCTCAACATGCAGTTCTATGGACATTATGGGATTTCGTTGTATTCCACGCCGTTGGTAGCAGGTTAGTTTTTCAGCAAGTTAAGTAATAAAGTAAAGACGTAATTGAAATTTCGTGCTTCTAACTTCGAACTGTTCGTCCCTTATTTTACCCCTTTAGGGGTGGAATTTCCAAAAATCGTTACTTAGTTGATGTTTTTTAAAATACATCAACTGCCAAAATTTCAAAGTTTTAACCCGTGTGGTTTAGGCTCTGCGTTGATGAATCAGTCAGGACAAGTAGTTTTATATGTATAGACTGTGTAATTATCCCTTGATTCGGTGAAAGAAAACATCGTGAGGAAATCAAACCAGCATGCCTGAGAGATATTTCTCGACGACTTATAAAACCAAGTCAGAGGCCCATGGGCGCCATAAAAACTCTGACACCAGGTTAGGTTAGTAAGAGAGAACTGTTATATCAAGCTACGAGTCACATTTGATATTTAGTAGTTCAGTAACTACTTTGTTACCTGATTTCAGAATTCACCTAGATCACGATCCCAATCAGATTTTGTAGCTGGGTGTTTCACTAAAAGCCCGAAATTACAGTAACGTGTCCGACTAACAGCCTGCCAAAAGGTATTAGGTATCAATGGGTAGTTGGGCACTTTGGGGTTCTATACTCGACTAATATTAGTAACGCTGTTGGGTATCGCGTCGTCGGGCACATGGAATTTCAAATGCAATTTTGATGTTAAACGGTATCAACGAATGTTCTTGGTTTTAGTTTAGCGTACTCTCGAAAAGGATAAATGGTTCAAGGGGGCCTAAAATGGTCGCTCTAACAGAATCATAATAGGATAGTAATATTAAGAACTATCACTTCGCCAGCGACTTTGTCCGCAAAAATTGTGATAACTCGGCTAATATGCATGATATAAATATAATTTATAGCTTCACGCAACCACAAATAATGCAGCTTTCTGCCAGTGAAAGAATTTTTGGAATTGGATAATTAGTTCCGGAGATTACCCCCTACATACAATCTTACAAACAAATTTTACCTCTTTATAATATTAGTATAGATTAAGTTACAATTCGTGAAAGGGTCACAAAGTGTTAATAATCGTAACTGCGTCTGTGACTGTTTTTATAAGAATTTTAACGAGATTCATATTATTATAACGGTGAAGGAAAACATCGTGAGGAAACCGGCATGTCTTAGAACCTAAAATTCGAAGACATGTGACATCTACCAACCCGCACTGGGCCCGCGTGGTAGATTATAGCCCATTCCCTCTCATAGAGAGGAGGCCTGCGTCCCAGCAGTGGGAACATTAATAGGCGGATTATGCTTAAGCTATGCATATTATTATGATTCTGCGATAACAGGTGGACTAAGGCTGTCACCGAATGGCGTCCAAGAACTGGCAAAAGAACCGTGGGTCGTCCGGCGGCGAAATGGGCAGACGAAAATCACACATCGTCCGATAGACCCGCTCCGTGGGTCATCGCACGATGTACGATGTGACCCTTCCCCATATTCACACTCCGATGACTCGGTGCGTGAATCGCGCACTGTCCGGAACGACGGACAGGACACCCCTCGCAAGAGTCTGAGGCGACTCCTGTGTGTCTCTCTTAGTCTGGTCTCTCACTTGGAATGGGAAAACTCCAAGATCACTGAGACACTCAAGCCCCACCACGACGACAACGTGGAGACACCCTCGGTGGGGAACTAACTTAAACCAACACGTTGACATTACAGCCAAATCAATGTTGTATAGAAGTCGCCATACCAAACTAATTTATTAATATTTTTACGCAAACCCTGCGTTGGGAACTACAGCTGTATTATTATTTCCATGTCAAAACAACTGTAGTTCCCTACGCAGGGTTTGCGTATAAAAATATTAAATACCTAATTACATAATTAAAAATAAAAGTAATTTTCTTCTGCCAGACCGTTCTCCAGCACTATGCTTGGGTATATTGGCGACTACCACAAATTTAGTCATTGGATATGCTGACACATCAATCAAGGTCTACGACATGGAAGCTGAGAAGGTGCGTTGATCAATTAGTAGCATTTTATCATCATTTATCAAGTATTTTGATTATTAGGTAAGTTGAGGGTTCGTTCACGGCTTATTTGCATTATTTCAAGCCGACAAGTAGGCACTTATTGTAGCTATACCTAATTTTCAGAGTGTTAATGAGATTTGTGTGTAGAAACATTTTCCTGAAAACTGTGGAAAGGGGCACTCAAACGATAAATATTGAATTTGAATGACCGATAACTTTTAAGTTGCTTTAGAGCTTAGGGTTGCCTTTAGTATTGTTACGGTATGGGATAGATTAAAACCTCACCGGTTAAACACCAAATATTTTTATTCATCACAAAATACTTTTCACATCACAAAACCACTGAGATTCTATTCACTTAGGTATCGCACTTGTAGTGCACTTCGGTTCGCTTCGTTGTATAACCAAATTCAGACTGGCTGCTCCCGTAAACCCGACGGCTATTTATATGCCGACCGAATATAGTGGAACATTCTCGAAGCTTCTACACAGCTCATCAATTAAACATTCAAGGAAAATTCTAAAACCATCTACACAGTTCCATCTACATAGAGTAATCTAGAATGATCTCGTAAAACAGCCGACGTGACAGTATCATGATTCCATCGTCGTTTTTGGCATGATCCACAATGGCTAGGAGGAGGTCTTTAGTTATTCCGAATCTCCAACAGGATGTACATAGATCATGAGCAATAAATTATGGACAATAATATAACGTAGGTCTACTCCGTAACGTCACAAATAGAAGACCACAGCATGCACAAAAGAATTTACATCTAAAACTAATCCTATATCCATTATACATAATTTATGTCTGCAAATTGCAGTCTTTAACCCCTCATCTTTCAAACTCTCGCAACTTATTTCAAACAAAATAACAATAAATCTTTTTTTTTAAGCAAATTTTTATGTTAAGCTTTTTCTTTGTAAAACATACCTGCCATTAACTACAGAAAGCATTAGGTAGGTGCCTACTGAATTTACTGAATATGCATAGTCCAATACATTAACAGCACATATAAGTCTTGAGAAGTGATTTAAACATTTTCTTTTGTGTGTTTTAGTAAATTTATGTCCATTGAATATTTTATTGCGTTTTGAGGCGTTTATTTACTAACCCGTAAAGAAAAAAAAATGCTCTGAAAGCGAAAATCGATCCGTTGGTATTTCTATTTACTTTTATTGTTATTTGGTAAAAGTAAAATATTTTTTTTTTGACAAATAAAAAAAAAAAAAAAAAAAAAAAAATACGAAATAAGATAGGCTTTAGGCTTGTAATACTGTACCCAGCTGGATGATGATGATGTTTTCGGCTTTTCACAATATTTTTATGTTAGTGGGACCTCTTTTGAACCGACTTCCAAAAAGAGGAGGTTATCAAGTCGACTGAATTTTTTTTTTTTTTTTGTTTATGATCAGCGATATCTTCGCCAATTGTGAATAGATTTTGATGATTCTTTTTTTTAATATGTTGTTTAGGAAACTAATATTATAAAAAAAATGGGTTCTCCCATAGACCGGTAAGGCTTTTTATGCGCACAAAGATCATGTGTTCTTTATAACCGAATAGAAGAGCGAATATCGCTTTTGAAGTTCTCCTACTGTATAGGAAATTAGGTATCTATTAGACTCCACTGAACCGTCTGGAAGAATCGCATCAAGTTCTCAGAATATAGGGAATGTTATCTCTTTGGATAACTATATAAACCAGAGTTAGATACTATAATAACTTTACGGATTAACTGATAACCAATTCCCCAAATTGAAGTTTGTCTTACAAACAATGGATACTGTCTATCTCTTGCGGGCATCGTGTGGACGAACTCCGACTAGATAGATGTTGTATTACAGTACTGTCATAACATAAAATTACGAAGCCGAGCAATAAGGTTTATCTTACAGATTAGATACGCAGACCTTGTAATTAAAGGCTTCTATGCGATACTAGCGACCCGCCCCGGCTTTGCACGGGTGCAATATATATATATAAACCTTCTCTATCTATTACTGAAAACCGCATCAAAATCCGTTGCGTAGTTTAAAAGATCTAAGCATACATAGGGACAGACAGACAGCGGGAAGCGAGTTTGTTTTATACTAGTGATAGGGGCTTAATAAATAAAATACATGTATTTCAGGCCAAATAATTATTTTGAAACTACGTTAGTATTGCATCATTCAATAAAATTCAAATAAAGAAAAATTCAATGTCTAAAAACATTTAATTTTTTAACCTAAAATTTAACGACGAGAAAATGACAGATCAACAAAAGGAATCTGGAATTTTGTCGATTCTGCCGTCGACATAACCCGTTTCTGCGGTGGTCATGCTAAGCGTACAGAGAGACATTTGAAACAACAGATAGCGAACACGAAAGCTCGACGACGGACGGTGACGAATTAGGTTTCGGTGTCAAAATTTAATTTTTAGCCAGTGGCTGCGCCAGATCTTAATTACGTGGCATACCGGGTTACAAGTCTGTTACTTTCCTTACGGCTATGCATAAAATGTAACCAATAAAAGGTTACGGCTTAATCTCATTTAACTGTGGTAATAAAACTGACATTTCTGCATTGGATTTATTATAACTTTGATGTCCTTGACATTAAAATTTAGGTCGGAGAGTTTAAATGTTATTGGAAAGACGAATCGTTAAGCTGTGCCGAAATGGAAAAATGTTGAATATCCAACGTTAGCCCTTTTAATGGTTGCCACACATGACACGAATGAAGTTAAGCTTTCAGTATGTTGTATTTTCAGTGGATTTAATTTCGTGCCGATTTCGGACTATTGGTAGGTATTGTTCGGTTAAATGCTGTTGAA
Organism: Noctua janthina; assembly: GCA_963576755.1. Classification (NCBI taxonomy): domain Eukaryota; kingdom Metazoa; phylum Arthropoda; class Insecta; order Lepidoptera; family Noctuidae; genus Noctua; species Noctua janthina. Next base: position 5,984,523 of record OY755058.1, read on the forward strand.
ATGCTAAGGCGGATTGCCTCCACCTCTCTTCTGTCTACCCCGCCATAGACGTGGAAAGCTAAAAATTGCCATTTCATTTAAAACTAACATTAGATACCTTTATGAGGGACCTATGAAACTAATCATCCAAAATGAACCCTATACAACTGATTAAGTAGATTCCAATTTGTTGGACTAGCATAGTACCTACTACCTTCTGTATACTTTATTCTGTATGTTTCTCAAATTTAGGCAACAATCACGTATAAAGTGCACAAGTCGCGGCTCCAGTACATTCCGAAGAAGTTGCAGAGAATGCACTTTGGTCAGGTGGTCGCACTCCGGTGTCATCCGCAGAAGCCGAATGTGTTCGCTAGTGGAGCTTGGGACAAGACCCTTAGGGTGAGTTGGTGCAAGAAGGCAGTAGTAGCGAATTGTATTCAGAATACGGACACGCTATTTCTTACTCACATATTTCTGTACTAGCTGTTGCCCGCGACATTCGTCCGCGTGAAGTTTTATAGCCTATAACCTTTAACCTTAATGGGCTATCCAACACTAAAACAATTTTGCAAATCGAACCAGTAGTTTCTGAGATTAGCGCGTTCAACCAAACAAACTAACTTTTCAGCTTTTTAATATTAGTATAGATTTTATTAAAATAAATTAGTAATTGGTGGTCTGGGTACTAGCTGCTCTTATAAATTGCGACAATTTCAATCGCTTTGACAAAAACTTAGTGTAGTTCAAAGTCACGTAGGTAGGTACACCTACAAGATTGAAACTTTGAACAGAGCAATCATTTACCAATTATGAATTTGTGACAGATTGTTAGTAAACCTTTTAGTTTCGTCTACACAGATGAAAATAGTCCCTATACCTTTATGAATTAAAGTGGTTTTATACGAAACATGAGCTCAATTTAAACAGATTTCAACCCTCAACTTTTTGTACACAATAAACAAAATTTTTCGCATAGTTGCAGTGAAACTAACTTTGTTATGAGATACAACAAAAAATAACAATACCTACGGTTGTGAATAACTTTGATAATAATATGAGCGCAATTTGACCGCAGAACATTTAACCCTGGCGCCCCCTGCATCTAAGCAGGGGTCAGCAGGCAAAGGTGAAAAGGAAACTCTGGACGTGAAAAACATAGCGCTGTTATATACCTACATATGTGATAATATGGTCTCCACGCCTATTAACTGCGAACAAAGTGTTGTATGCTCCGTTTAAACTCAACAAATTAGTATTATTTCGGTGTTCGGTAAACACTGTGTAGCCAGGGTACACGGTTATTTGTTTTTTTTTGCCTTTTATATAGCACGTGTGTTTTTGTTCAATTGACATTTTGTATTTGTTAAAATTTATAAGTTCGTGATGGTGTTGGTGAGTTGGCTTACTCGTTGGTTTGGAATACATCTCCCAAAACGGGTAGAAAAATTGGGCTATAAGTTCTCGTTTACGGAAGGGTCTCTGGGACCCGAATGTATCAGGCCCGAACTCCACCAAGGCGGAGAGGAGACGAGAGGCAAAAAGATGTGTTGTAACCCACCAACAGAATTTCGTTATTAAGCTATAGTAGAAATGGTTGAGCAGACAGGAGCGGAGATGTCTCGTATTTGTTAAGGTCAGCCTCGGGTGCTCAGGTGCTGTGAGCAGGGTATGTTGAGCAACGTCTGCCTTTCGTGCTAGATCGCGCTAAACTGGATGTGAGTAACCTGTATACACATCTCTGCTCCGGTCTAGCAAATACGCATGCCCACACAGGTTCGGTGGATACCTCGACCTAGCTCCTAATCATCTCCTCCTCCGCACGTCGCCGCTTTTGTGGAGTCCAGACTTTAGACTTGTACAAATACAACTCATAACTTCGAAATGCTATGAAGTGCTTAGGAAGATGGCATGGTTTTTAGTAAATATCACCATATAGGTTTGCAAGTATGTGTCATATAGACAGGTAGCACCACCCCAATAAACAGTTTAGGTGATAGTTTTTTAATACCCCCACGCGCACTGTCGTCGCCCTATAAATGTACGAATGCGCTGTCGGCAAGTACGTGGGGCGAGTAACTTACTGGAAGCTAGTAAACACGTGCTGAATTAAACATGGCGGACAACGACCGCGGACAGACTCAAAGCATCTCTGTCGAGATTAAAATATTTCTCTCGGCGGTTAACTGCTCAAATTATTTATTAAGCGCGCTTTAACAGACGGTACGCTATTGTTCGCAGGTTATTATGGAATATTCTATTCTTGCTGTGCTGGTATTGCTTTGATGTTTTGTAGTTTTTTATTTAGACTTGCTTTCAATTTCAACCATAGCGTTGTTGTTGATCTAGCGAAGACGTACCTAATCATTTCAGTCGTACAACAGTTTGATTTGATAATGTCTTCACTATTGTAGCTGTATGATACCTGGGGCCCAAGTCTGCTATTTTTATATATTCGTCACGTTTTTTTTTTTTTTAAAGCGTATGGGCAAGGATACTTATTCTAGCGAAAGCAAGAAAAAAGATGCTTACGCATGTGAATGCATCTTGACTCAGCTAATTGCAACTGATCAGCAGCAAGTGCAGAAAGATAAAACGGAGGGTATGGTTAGGGGACCGAGAGGCGGGACGGGGCAGTTAGCGGACATTCCAACATTGTCATTTTGCTAAAAGTTCGAAATCTGCTAAATTCATAATGGTCGGTCAATGGTCTCGTAATAGAATTGTGTTATAATGACATTGTCGTATTGCCATTATTATAAAACCCGTTAGAAGAAATGATTTTCGAAAAACTACTACTAAAGAACATAATATATTCATGCCAGATTTCATTTATTTATATTTTTACATATTTATTATTTATCAGATTACCATTCTATGCCATTTCTTTCAATAGAGTGTCAGTGGTTGACCTTTGGAAAGTCATAATGATGCCATTATATTAGTAGATTATCAAACCTGTCAAAATCAACAAGATTATGAAATCAATGGTAGACCATTCTGACACAATTGTAATAGCATACTTGAGGCCCTGAACATTTGTAGTTAAAACATAATATTCTACGTATTCTTATTCACGTTCTTGCTGTTTAAACTCAGTAAATTTTGCATTGATTTATATGGTAAGTTTATTCTGGTTTAAGAATAAATTTATTTAAATCCAAAGAAACGATGAAAATCAATCAGTAGAGTAATAACGTTTTTAATTAAATTTTATGATTACTAACCCATTTTGATTCAATTTGCGCTGGAATTTTAATCCTAAATGGGTTTGGACGTTACTAGTAGTAGATAATTGATGATATACGTAGATATGACCCATTTAGTAGTAACTTAATAAATTATTATAGACATTTATATATCGCATCACATTAAAGTTGGGATCGCGTAAAAGCTACCGAGTGCTCTGACTGTGATATATATTTTTATCTGAGTTGATTTAATTTATAACATTTTCAACCAAATGTACCTATAAGATAATTATGTTCTATAAACTATATCTATTTAGGTATTTCTAATTATAAATTACAAGACAGGCATCAATTTAATAATTTTACATCCTCAGATTTGACTATTTCTGTTTTTAAATTAGGTTAAATAACCTAAGAAACTCTTCTTAACTCGCGTCCTAACAAAAATGAACGTTCACTCGAATAAGCGATCGTGGCGTTTATATTATGTCGCTTATTTGTTGTTGTCCAACCTGAAGCTGAAGGCCCGTCTATCGATTGCCACGACCATGCGTACGTGTTCGCCGAACAAAACTAACGCAACGGTCGCGTGTTCGCTCGACCCTCGCTTTGGTTAAGACGCGGCCTTATGCATTTGAACTTTTAGGGTGAAATCACATTTTATCATCATCGATTCGCATTTCACTGGATGGTTTTGACCACACTTATATACGCAACGTGAGTTAAAGGCTGCAATAGATGGTTGTCGCATGCTTTCAGCTTCAATGGGAGGCTATCGTATGCCTTAACCTACTCGTAGCCGCTAAATTCCCCCGTCCTCCTCTCCTCCTCTAACCATACCCTCCGTTTATCTTTCTGCACTCGCTGCTAAAATTAGTTGCAATTAGCTGAGTTAAGATGCATTAGCATGCGTAAGCATCCGTTGGCTAGAATAAGTATCTTTACTCATACGGTGAAGTTTAAAGAACATTTGAACATGGAAATCGAGTGCTACACTTATACGGATTTCAAACACAACAATGCGAAAGCTAAATCCATGCAGAAAGGAGAATTGATGCGTGAGCATTCGCGTACAAAATAGCCATTTTCAATTGAATAAATGCGAATCGATTTTGACAAATGTGATTTCACCCTTAATAAACAATCAGCAGCGCCTTCTTGATGCTTACTTGGGGTAGGCACTACACTTATTTTTCTTCCATTCACTTTTGATAACCGTCAAGCTATTATTTACTCCTTATACACAAAAACATACATGATTTCTGTTGACCTAGGTCAACAGAAAGTACCCTGTAGGTTTTGATTTACTTGCGAAGGAGCAAAATATGCGAAATTTCGATTTTGTTATTGCGTTGACTAACAAGTTTTATTTTTTTAGAGCTCCATGGCACCAACTTGATTCAACCACGCGTTCTTGAGAAAAAGGTTTTTGACACACAGACAGACGGACAACAAAGTGATAAGGGTTCCGTTTTTCCTTTTGAGGTACGGAACCCTTTTTTTTTTTTTTTTTTTTCCGGATTGGAAATCATCAAATGACCCCCCCCACTCTGGGCGGAGCGGAAGGGAGTGTCAGACTTGTACTGACTAAAACCCATCCATGTTCCTTCTTTGCCCTTTGTGTTCCAGGGCCACGGTATCTCTTTCGAACAGTCCCGCAGCCCTGGCAGGCATCGGCCCTTGCGGGCCCCTACTTATTTGCTGACATCTCTTTGAGGCGCGCGTGGAACACGAACGCGCCGTCGACACGGCCTGTCGTCATAAGACGGCCGGACGGCGAGCTGGCCCATAACTCGCCGTCCACAGGCCCGCGCCTACGGTGGCCGGGAGCCACCACGTGACCCCCAACGCCCAGGGCGTCTCCCGCGGCGACTGGGACGTGAGGTTCTTTCTCTCTCACGTCCCGCCACCTCCTTCACTAGCATGACTGCTTCGCAGAAGGAGGTGACGGCTTCCCATTCCCTCTCGCTCCGGACCATGGCTTGAACCAAGGCCTGACGCGAGAGATCGCCGCCGCCAATCGCCGCTACGAGGACACGGCGGTGCTCCGCCCAAGCGGGGCAGACCTCCACGGTGTGCTCCACCGTGTCCTCCGGACGATCCTCGCAGTGGAAACACCCGGGCGTTTCCTCCCGCCCGATTCGGTGCAGGAACCTCCCGAAACAACCGTGTCCGGTGAGGACCTGCGTCAGGCGGTAGGTGAGGGCGCCGTGGCGCCTCTCTAGCCACTCCTCAAAGAGGGGACTTATCGCCACTATGGTGGCGTGCCCTGCACGGGGTTGCGACAGTCGCTCTCTCCATGTCGCCATGAGATCACGCCGGAGGTCTGTCCGCTGAGCAGCAATTTGCCGCGGCAGCGGAGTTTCCTCCCGACGTAGTGCCTCCGCGCGCCATTCGTGCAGGCGTGCGAGGACTATCGCCTCCAGATCCCATGGCGGCAATCCGGCAAGGAGGCTAGCCGCTTCGCCGGAGATCGTGCGGTACCCCCGGATTAGCCTTATGGCTATTACTTTTTGGGGCGCGTTCAGGTAGTGGGCGGCTTGCCGCCTCAAAGAACGCGCCCACACCGGGGCCCCGTAAAGGGCCATGGACCGCACGACCAGGTACGGAACCCTAAAAGCAACAAACCAGATAAAACAAGTAATAATTTCCTGAAATGAAAATATAACTACTTAAATGTGATGCTACTTTCTACTTTAGTTCTAACTTAATATTTAAGACTCCACAGAGAAAATGGTAATGAGGAAAACGTTGGAACTTTTCTTAAGTTAGTGGGCGTTGCAATAAACTCTGAATAGACTGTCATCCTTTGTGAGGTTCTAAGAATAGTAAGAATTTGCATTTAACGAATTGTCCAATAACATTGTAATCCTATTTTGTAACCAGAATAAGTTACACACTCATGAAGAATTGATCTACATTACAAGAACCAAAATCATTTTGCACATGTAAAAAGATGAAAATCGTTTTATTTACTTATTGTTAAAACTTTTCCCACGCGGCTATTACCTTGATTTTCGTCAAATAATCATCAAGATTATTTTGTTATAACATTATTTCAACTTTCAACAACTCAGGCTGTTAACTTTTTTTGTTCCGTCCTGCGTAGCTATTCACATTCGCTTCGATTCGATTTCGATTTGCGAAAGGCGCATGTCTATCTCGCTCGCTTTCGTAATGCCAAAAAAAGATAGAAATACGACTTGTCGAATCGAAATTGAATCGAAGCGTTAGTGAATAGTTATTCTGTTGTATTTATAAATCTTTGTTATGCGTTGTAAGCTTATTGTTTTTTTGTCATTTTGTACGCACGTCAAGTCCCTGCGACAAATAAATATTTTCTTTCTTTCTATTTTCTTTTATTACAAAGTCATTCATAAAATTACTTTGGTTTTTTTCGTTTTAAATGCAATTCCTTGTTTCCTATAATAAAAGTTCAGCTTATAATCCAACAAATCAGTCACGCTACAAAAGTATTTTCTTACATAAAGAAAATACTGTTCCAGTTTTTTCTTCCTCCATTGTTCTAATTTTTTCCCTTCGTAGTGATTATAGTTTATCATGTTTGTTATATCTTATATTTAGATAAATAAAATTAAAGTGTCTAGGCCTTCGGAAAAGTTTTAATGTAAATATTCTCCCCAACGTTTCAATATAGGTATTACTATGATCCCACCTCTGCCAGACCCTTCGGAGATGACAGGCGTGATGATATGTTTCAATTGTATTATTTTATATTACTTTCAGATCTGGGATGTGAGATGCCCCGTTGGCTGCACTATGACTTTTGAAGGCGTTAACATTTGCAGCGATTCGATTGACCTGAACGTACGTAAAATCAAAAATCGAAATCAAAATATTTTATTCCACATAGGCCTAGATAGGCACTTATAAAACGTCGACAAAAAGGTGCACGGTTCGGCTGGGTCGTTTCCTATGGAGAAGAACCGGCAAGAAACTCCATGGTTACTCTTTTCAAATCATTTGGTATTACAATTATCATGGATACAGCATTTGTACTTAAGTATGGGGGAACAGCGTAGGCTCGACAATAAATCGTTGCTTACTACACAAAAAATGTAGAACAAAATAAAAAAGTAACAAAAGTTAACAAGCAGCTGGGAATCTACAAAGCCTACAATGTTTCACACTTTCACAAACAATCGATAAAAAAAGAATCTATTCAAAGGTAAAAAAAAAAATATTGTAAAATACTAAATTAAACAAGTGACACAAAACACACATATTTTGTTATGGATACTGCAGGCCCAGCGTTTAAGTAGGACGGTGCATGACCAGCTTCGCGGTGCAGGGGGAATGTGTGTTGTCGCCATCAGGGGGCGGAGGAATGACAGCTCTCGTGACACGTCACCACACCACTCTCACATCACGCATGGTAGATGCGTTATGTGAGAGTGGTGTGGTCCGTCAAGGTGTCAGCAGTGATAGCATAGTGGTGTGACCGTTGGACTTCCAAGTCATAGGTCTCGAGTTCGAACCCAAGACACGCACCTCTGATTTTTCGGATTCATGTGCGTATTGTCTTATTTTCTCTTGCTTCGGTGAAGGAAAACATCGTGAGGAAACCAGCATGCTTGAGAGAAGAGAGAAGAGAGAAGTTAGGGCTGCATAAAAACTCTGACACCAGGTGAGGCACTAACCACATGATAAAGAAAGAATGTCTCAGTTAAGCGTTAGACCTGTACCTGGTATATTTTTATCTCCGTAGTCCATACATAACCAATACACCCACTCGTTCACCTGTTCTTTGAATAGACAATGTGTCAGGGCTTACACCTACAGGTTTCCAGATATAGATAGGATATTTTTTCATGTGGGACGTTAAAGCTCGAGGCCTAAATCTGTAACATTGGGCACGCGTTTTTGTACACCCGCTCAATATTTTATGCACTTTCTTTGTTTATCTTGGCCACAACGGGTGGCCTAAGAAAATATCCTGAATAATACCTACATCATCGTTTCAGGCCCAAAAAGAGGTGGCTAGACGACCTGGACGTGTACCGCGAGGGCTCGTTCTAGATGGTGCGGGAAAGAGTTCCTGCGTGTGTAGCACGACTACCGTAGCAACGGGTTTTGTCGACGGAAGAATCGACAAAATGACAGATCAACAAAAGAAATCTGTCGTTTTGTCGATTCGTACGCATGTTGGAAGGACTTGGGATGGGGAAAACCCCTTGGTTCACCCAAGGGGTTTATATGGGGACCCAGAAGAGGGATATACAAAACATCATATACAAAAATACGTGCGTGAAAATGTTCCCTAAATTCTACATTAATATCGGACTCCTGAGATACAGGTCTGCGTACCTAGTTTAGGAGGCCGGAATCGTGACAATAACTTAAAACTTAGTAGTACAACCCACTGTTTCCAAATGCTACGTACTGTGCTGTTGTTTTTTTTTTTATGTACTAATATACTTTTTATTTATTTATTTATTTATGAGATGCCTACTGATATTATTTTATAGTCAGCAGCTTTCGCGTCCGTTTTAAATTTATGTTAGAGATACCCGAAAACTTTTGTTCACACACTGAGGATGTGTTCTCCTTATATTTACATATCTTAGCGTAACCGCATCTACCCTAAAGTTTTTCATAAAGAATGGGTATTTTCCGACACAATATTTGGGTGTTCCAAATTCCGATTAAAAATGTGTGAACAATTTTTTGTGTGCTCGCTTTTCATTCTTTTCATACAAAGCGTCAAGTTTTCGTCATAGGTCTACCACCAGAAAAAGCGGCGTCTTTTAAATGCATTCCTTATAATTACGACGCCTACCTAATAAATAAAATAATGTAGATGAAGAAAGAATTTTCAAGAATTTTATGCTAAGGAAATTCTCACAGTAAAAATCATATAGTTATTCATATTGTTACGAAAAAAGTTCTTCAAGTCAATCTTCCTTTGGTTTATTATAAATATTTTAAAGTGTTTTTCTAAACCGCTTTTTATTGAAACATTTTAAACGAACTTTTCTTTGTGAACTTGTGCAGAATATAATAATTATGCAAATCACGTTCACTTTAATACATACGCATTTATCTAATCTACAAACTAAGTGCTAGATTTAATAAACCTCGTATAATGTCTTTCAACGTCAACAACATGAAATAATTTAGATCACAAAATGTATTCAAACACTCTAATTTTCTTTAAAAATAAAAGCTGTTTTTGGGGGTCATAATTTTATTAGGACCACTAAAGACCGCTTAAGTGGTAGTAAATAAGTAATGCAAGCCAAATTTTGCATACATAACGAGCTTTAGTACTGCTGTAAAATATTAAATATTCCATGTTTGTTAATACTAAGAAATCTGGCTAAATAATATACCACTTATGTTCATACGTGATTTAAAATTAAAACATTTGCTCGTTTTCACTCACAATTGCAGCACCTTGAATTCTCGACCGTCGGCTTAGCGCCGGGAGTCTAATTTCCAAGAGAGCAATTATCTCTAGGAATACGTTTAGGTGTCACGGGCATATGTCTGGTAGATGAAGTGATCATTCTTTGACAAACCATTCAAGAAGATTCGACTATTTGGGACCTCACGACCACGCCGTTTTGGCCGTAGAAGCTTCGTCCAGGAAGAAATTTTGATCGCACGACCAGTTTTTTTCAAGATAGCGGCCGGGCCGGCCGAAAGTGTGCGAGGTCCCTTTTTTAATTATTTACCACTTTTCACAAGCACATTAAAATAGTTTTCATCTCTACTTCTACTTGTTATTACCCAATAATATCGAGAGCGAGGCGAACTCTATAGATTCTCTTCAATATACGGAGTGGAAGGTACACCGACGTGACCGTGTAGGGATTGCACTTTTGTAGGAAACAGCTGTTTTTTTTAAATGTTTTTATAAGTTTCTATGTGGGGGGCCCAGGATGATGTACTGAATACGTGGTAACCGTTTTCGTGTCGGTGTCCCTTCCACCCCGTATACATTCACTGGATTCTACTTTCCCTTGTAAGCCAATTTGTTTTTCATCTTTCCTATAAAATCGTTCCGCTCATCAGAAAATTACTTCATCGCATTCGAAATTGGGGCGAAGTATTTCTTATTATACAAGTTCAAAGATATTTTTGTCCATATTTCTGAATAGCATCGTGTTTTTATTTTACTACAAGGTATCGTAAAAGAGATACACAACCTTTTTTCACATTTCTTTAGAAACTTTAAAATAATTGTGCTCCTAAATTATCTCACACAAAACTCTCCAGGTCTTAGGCAGCAGTACAAGTCCATTTAATTAAAAACTCTCGCTTTGTCGTACTGCAAGTTCGCGGTGTTTCATCTACAGCTTAGTCGAAGCTTGGTACAGTCAACCGCGAACCTATGCAAAAAAAATGACTTTGACAGCGACTTTGTTTGTTAGCAGTAAGGGGTGTTACGTTGTTGAAGTTTAACTTGAACGTGTGTTTGACTGTACCTCGTTATGAAGTTTGATGCTCCTGTATAGTTGTTCTTTGCCTTTGTAGAATATTATTATTGCACGGGATCTCGATATTTTTAGTTTCTAAAGCTGTACAACTTTGTCTATGGACTGGCTACTGATATTGGTTTGCTTCGAGAATTTTTAGGCGTAACCTTTGTTTTTATGTTTTTGAGAGTAAGACGTACCTAAGTGACCGACTGTATTGGTCATGAAACCACTTTAGTATTTTCTTATTAGGCCTCCTATTGCTGGACAAAGTACTCCCTGATTATTTTCACTTCTGTCTGTCTAGAACTGCCCAGGACGAATACTTGTCACAGGTGTCGTACTTACATAGTTAATTGTTGTGACCCAGACTACATACGACTGAAATAATCTACGACGCCAGGTCCTTATAAAACGGTATCAAGTGGTGTGGTATGACTTTTTTATTGTGTACTAGCTATTGCCCGTGGCTTTGCTGGCATTAATTTAGAATTTGAAAATCAATTCGGGTTGTACTCTGCTTGTTATAATATAATTCAATCATGATTCGAAAGATACGTGGCGCTGTCTATTATCATAAGAACTTTATTGTTGTTTTCCTCGGGAACAGTAATTTTTTTCGGGATGAAAGGTACCCTACGTCCGTTTCTATACACTTGCCAACGTATATGCTAAATTTCAGGATGATCGGTTCAGTGGTTTAGGCGTGAAAAGGTAACAAACAAACCTACTTTCGTATTTAAAACATTAGTTAGGATTAGAATTAAGAAGTTAGGATTAATTAGAATTGTCACAAGAATTACAACCAATTAATAATATGTAATTTTTTGTAATAAATGTCAGTTTGATTGTTGTGCATTCATTTTGTGCATATTTCGCTATTTTGATAGTGCATATAATATGTTGTCTACTTATTACTAATATAAACTAAAACTAATATTACAAAAATCTTTACCTATGGGGAAAACATACTGAATTAGTACAAGTAGGTGCTACATCAGATTCACAATACAAAGTCGTAACAAATGTTTTGGTAGGAATAAAATAAATTTTGTAAACATGTTTGCGCGAATGAATAATTTACTTAATTTGTCAATGCCAACCTATTCACGTACACGTGTGCCCTTGGCAGGTTTTCACATTGATAGAAATGCTTTTATAAAGTTATGGGTAGATTCTCTTTTGTGCAGGAGTTAAATGGTTACTGGGAAATTGTTAGAATATAATTAATATGTGCTTATTTTGACACACAATAGGACGTTTTTTTGACGACACTTTATTTAGTTCAGACTAAGGCGTATTTCGGAACGAGACTAGCGCCGGTTGTGTGCGCCGGTCGGGCGCATTTTTAACGGATTTAGAAGTGAATATCTCATCCACCATTGAATTAAAAAAGGATTTTAGGAATCTTTATAACATTCTTTAAGAGCTGTCGATAGACACCCCACACAACTGTGTGAGGTGTTATTTTTTAAAAAAATTCAACGTACATAACTATGTACGTTGAATTTTTTTCTCTGTTACATGTATGGAGAGTAAAAATAAATAATAAAATATTAATAGGGGGTGGCCTATTAATATTTTATTATTTATACGGAATTTTAAATCACTTTTGTGTAGCGAATCATTGAAGAACCTGCTCTCAAAATTTAGACAGACGGACAGGACGAATTTATAAGGGTTCCATTTTTTGCCATAATATTTGATAAATAATTTCCAAGTTGATTGGTGACATAACATCTTTATTTTTATTTAATGCTGCTACTTATTTCCTAATGCTTAGCACGGTGAGCGTCTATAAAAAACAAGATGACTTTCGCTCTCAAGTTAAACTTCCGATAGTGAACTGTTATCATACCTCCACTAACGCCATCTTAACCCGGATATCGCCTTCCGTAGCTCCAAGTTATCCCGTATCAGATATTGTACAACTTATGTTATCTACTACTTCCTCTCACTCGTTGTAAAAGCAGGAGAAGTACAAAACAAATGTAATATGCCACATTTTTATCTCAATCCCGGAGGGGAAAGATTTACACGCGTTTCGGGTTTGCGTTTACGGTTTACGTTTGTGGTGGTATAACGTACCTACCTACTCACACTTTGGTAGGTAACACGTGTATTGTTTCGGTAAAGGTCAAGGGTCTTGTTTAACAGAATTCAATTCGGTAGCTACAAGCATACGTTTCATTAAAATTCAAATGAATTTCCCAGCAGATTGGAAACACATGAGAACTAATTGGCGACACAATAACCTATTAACTTTGAACCAAACTGTAATTGATGAAATCTGGCATACACTACTACATTTTCTAATATAATCATTATAATTATTTGCTACTACTAATGACACGCCTATTAGAAGATAGCTGAAAACGAAACGTGATTTGAGTGGTTTATTTGATAATGTAATGCTAGCTAGCTCGTCAGCTGCTAAAATTAGACGAACTGCTGCCGTAGTGCCGTTCCGTTATTCTTATACCATACTAGCTCTTCACCTTCATAGCCATTCGTTCGCAAAAATTGTGATAGTTCGGCTATTATGCAAGATATAAATATAATTTAAACCTTATAGCACCCACGAATAATGTAGTTTTCTGAAAGTGATAGAATTTTTAGAATTGGATTAGTAGTTCCGGAGATGACCAAATTAAAAACCAAACAAATATTATCTCTTTATAATATTTAGTATAGAAGTATCAAGGCACAATTTCGAAAGCGATCGTACCAGCGAACCGCATCGGCAAAGCTACTGAATATCAGTTCTCATAGAATTACATAGAAACCGTCACAACTGGGTTCCATGAACGCTTCCATAGATGGCGACGTTGCTGCCCGCTGTAATGTTTTACAGCATATGAAAAAGAGCCAGCCAAAACGTTATAAATTCACACAGTCTTGGTCTAAAGTTATTAACTCCTTTCACACAGAGAGAACACTGCCTAGCTGGGAGCTGGCAGCCAACTGAAGCTCTAACTGTGTGGGACCTCACAGCAAGGAAACTGATGACCGTCGTCAGGGTTCAGAATCGAAGACAAGATGTCGACGGAGAATATATCTACGCTTGTCGATATTGGCGTTCCTCAACTGTGCGTATATTATATTTGTTTATTACCTAAAACCTACTCTAACTTATTCCTGTTTCACTTACACTGATCGACAACTAATTGAATGCTCAAATTAAAGCACTATGTTGTATATTCGCGGTCGGTTCAGTTTCGATAGTTCAAATTATATAATAAACGACACCTAAATAACTTGTGTAAAAAAATAAAGTAGTTGTCCCCGTCATTGCGATAATGTTGTTTGATCTGAAGAAAAATAATGTTTTTTTTTTCAAAACTGAACGCGTATACAAACTTTCGTGTCAGTGCTATTAGTTCCCTCGTGAGGAGACGATCCTGGCTGCAGGATCTAGTAATGTCTGTCATAAAAATGCATCGTCACCAGAACCAAAGGTGAAGGGAACTGGCGATGCAACCACAAGGAAGGAACATGGATGGGTTTTAGTCAGTAGAAGTCTGACACTCCCTTCCGCTCCACCCAGAGCCTGGGGGGTGGGGGGATCATTTGATGATTTCCTATCCAAAAAAAAGAAAAAAAAGGGGAACTGGTTTGAAATTAAGTTGCAAGATTTGACCAATACATTTGTACCAACTAACTAGGCAAGTTAAATAAAAGACTTTATTATTAATAATAAGCATAGATAGTAGGTAAGTCCAATATACCATCTATTTATTTCCACACAAAGGAAAAGTTTTACATCTGGATAGAACTAGTAGTTTGTGCCAGTTACAAGTTTGAAAAGAAATAAGCTTCCAACGCTACACCGGTGAAATGTTGTCAAAATCGATTCGGTGCACAGCGCATATTCGAATACACAAAATTCCTTTTACTGTACATATTTGCTGATTCGACTATATACACCTGAATGAAGGTCTGTACCGTAAAACGAACAAAACTTTGCGAATATAATTGCTTTGGACCTGTATTTGATTTGAGCAAAGTTTAGGTAAACTAAGGTCTATTTTGGTACAGGTAGATAATGAATTTATTTTTAGCCTTAAACGTTTCTCGGTGTTAATAATACTGTTTACGGCGTGGGATGGTCATAAGAATAGATTTTTTTAAATACGATTTTTGAATTGTGACTTTTCTCGACTTAATAAGAATCAAGCCCTCGCTGGATGCGAATCGCACGGGACCGGTCAATGTGGCGATAGTTGGGGGAGGCCTATGTCCAGCAGTGGACGTCTTTCAGCTGAAATGATGATTATGATGAAGCCCTCACTGAATATACTTCAGAGTCTAAGTAGCGTCAGATCGTAACTATTGATTTATTTTTTGCGGACCGTATTGTCGCTATACAAGTGTTAGATATTTATTGTATTCGTCATCTTTCGCTACAGGCGATAGGAAAAAAAACAAACTCGAATAGATATGTTTGGGAAACAGCCGTTAAGGTTAACTCGAAGCCAAGTCGACCAGAACATGATTCAGCGAGTGGACACGGAGTTTGCTGATCGGCACGTGCTGAACGTTAGTCATCAGACACTTTGACTAGCCTAGTGATTGTTTTGGGCCGTTTTATTGGGCAAAAAATCACGGGTGCACATCTGATTTGTTGCCCAAAAACAGTATCAAAAACGCGTTTCGATTTAGCGAGTACTTTTTGTCTGATGTTCACAACTGATAACGCATTTTAGCTCGTAAAATTCTGAACATTTCTGTGTATCTAAATGAATGACGACCAATTTGATACAACCGGTTGTTTTCACGATATACATATACAAGTTATCTCGACCGGAAAAATGTTGTGCACAAAAATTTCCAATGAATAAAAAAGCTCTGTCCGTTTTAGCAATATTTTCTGGAATACTTTATTTTTTTGTTCGAGTAACATTTTACGAAGTTTCTCTAGCGAAATTTTCCACCCAGTTGTGAACTACTCGTTCAGATCTAGTTTAACTTTCGCTTAGATAACCCGAATGTCATGACGCTGGCTTTGTCATTTCAGTTCGATATCGTTCTAGATCCAGGCTAAACTTCCAACATGGAGGCTGGCAATGTGTTGTGGAATTACTAAACTGTACTTAAATTAGAACAGAACGTTGATTATCAAAACAAAGGCAATGTTAGAGACATATTTGTGAGCAAAACATTGGCTTAGTTGAAAGCTATTTTAACCAACAATAGACCTTTGTCTAACGTGGCGATCAATGTTTTGCTATTTTCAGTCATTTTGTATCCATGGACAATCTCTACTGCCTTTTGCGTTATATTTAAATCTTTGATTTGAGGACGTGAACAATTTTCTAAAGATCTCAAGTACCGTTGTTAATTTTAGGAACGGCTGTTCTGTCAGAAAGCTTTTCTTTGGTGTTTTTTTTTAATAATATTAGAGCTTAGTCAGAACTTTAGTCTAGTAACTAGACTGTAAGTCTTTTCAGCTTTTTATTAAGGTTAAGCTTTCTTTGACAAAGACTAATAAAAAAAAGCTAAACTAAAAAAAGTAAAACCGGTCCTAAACAATGTCCGGGGATACAAAACCGACATGTGAAGTCATCTACCCTTATCCTTACAAGTAAATTTCCTTACAAAACTCCTGTTTGGTATGAAAATACAATTACCGTAGAATAAACCTCGGATTTTGGGGTTGCTACCCTGTCAGATACACTTGACAGTTGTCGGTACTGTTGTTAACTCGATCTTATGATCGTCTCTCTCGATCTTCACAAAAGGTTATACGCAAAAGATTTTTTTTCGTACTTTTGTTAGTGGGTTCGACTTTTTATCATTGAGTTTTTACCACAAATTGTGTCCAGTTTGTCATGGTAAAAAAGATCTCGACTTCAGACCTCATCACCATACTGACCTGCATTATCATCACTTTATCAGCGCAATACTACTGGTTGACATGGGCCTCCCTAAAGCGTCGCCACGTCAACTGGACTGTACTGTAATGAAATTCAGTTTTGGACCGCGCAGCATGTCTTTTTATTATTATTTATAAGCTTTTATTTAACTTGCCTTGTTAGTTAGTTCGTTAGTATGTATTGGTCAAATCTTGCAAGTGAATATGAAACCAGTACCCCCAAACGATTGAGCTGAAATTTTGCACACACCATTGGTTCTGATGGCAATACATTTTTATGACAGACATGAATTGATCTTGCAGCCAGGATTGTCTCCTTACGAGAGAACAAAGACCTCCTAGACGGTTCATAACCATAGGTTAAAATCCCTGCATCATCATCTTTTTTTTTATTTCTGTGTTTTTGTAACTGCCATTTTGTAAGAATATGGTCATTAAATGTATGAACTTATCTAACAGTTTCAAAGCATCAGTACAAACATGACCATAAATTAAAATCAAGGTCATAACATACCTACCACAACTTTACTACTTTACTTAAACAGTAAACTACACTAGTTTATCTCTGTGTTTCATTGTACATGTGAGCGAAGGTAATGTTTTTCTTAAATATCACGTTTAGGGCGGGTTTCAGGTAGCGTTGCCCTCAGATAAAGTCGACTCATGCCGGGGATTTCATGTAATTTGCTGTCGTATATTTAACATTAGTAAGTTCAGTGCACTGCTTTGTGTTATAAGGGAAATAGGGTTTGATGCAGTTTAAGTAGAAGCTAGGTTAGTTTAATAAAAGATTACTGTACAAAAACAAATAGAAAATTAAAAGAAAAATAGAGAGAGTGCTTTTCCGTATGTTTTTCGTGGGAAATTTCAATACTGAGAAGTGTGAATCAAAATCTTAGCATTTATTTCAAATAGGCCAGTTACAGGCACTTTTGAACTGTCGAAAAAAAGACAACAATAAAATGAAGCTAAAGTCCCAATCACTAGGCATAATAATTGTGAAAGTACTGTAGTTGCCATTCCAAAGCTTAGATCTCAATGGAGAAGAACGGGCAAGAAACATGAGCTCACATATCTTGTTTAAATGGCCTTTCCATGGCAGGATGTGACATTGTGTTGATCATGGACAAAAGTGACGTGTAAGAGGCGTCGAAACGAAACGAAATCTAATGATTTAAATCATAAATCATAATACAATCCACTGCCGCGCTCGCCTACACAAAAAAAGACGGTGTAAGGTCCTTCACGGTAATCAATCTTCAATACCGGACTATTTGCTAAGAGTTATTTTTGTCATGGCTTACACTATAGTTATAAACAAAACTGACAGAGTCAACATCCTTGGGTAAAAAAAAATATTTCTTAATTCGGAGAATATAATTACTTAATTTCATTTCGGAAGAGATATTTATCTGACCCGCATCGTATTTAACGGACTAAGACGAAGTCTGGTCAGTACACACCCGGCCATAAATTGGTCACTGAGTTTTTTCAAAAAGTTCGGCTATGTATTGCGCGTCTCTGTCACTGGTACCTGTGAGACAGATTTTTTTTTAAGTACGACAGTTGTTCCTCGATAGTTTACCACGTATTAATTTCCATTGGATTCATGGATGGATTGGATGGAGCTCGTGGCTAAATAATAACAGCCGCTGGGATCGAACTTTAGGTTAAGAAAGCTTGCCTAGGTTGGTCTGTGTATGGGTGACCACCCATTACATACCGAGTTTCCTCCGTGCCTCGGAAAGCACGTTAAGCCGTTGGTCCCGGCTGTCATTTGTAGATCTTCGACAGTCGTTACAGGTAGTCAGTGGCACAAAAAGTCTGACAACCAGTCTTACCAAGGGGCATCGTATTACCTAGTACTAACTGGGTTGTGGAGGTCAGATAGGCAGTCGCTCCATGTAAAATACTGGTATTCTGCTACATCCGGTCAGACTGGAAACCGACCGCAACATAGTTGGGAAAAGGCTAGGCAGATGATGATAGATTCATGGACTAATTAATGTGTTTTTCCTGTCTACGGCAAATCCAAAAAGGAGATATGATTTTGCACGTTTTAAATCGTCCTCTCTTGAGTTTGTAAGTCAAACAAAATTTTTTACTTAATAACAGACCTGGAATCCAAATTCTTTCTGGGTCGTTTCAGCTGATTTGCTGAAAATCAAATAAATTTAGTTTATGAACACCTGCGAGTTACGAATTGGTTCGAGAATTTGTTCGCTAATGAAATTATATGGCTGTGCTTTTAAATTTACTGATTTTCCACTCGGTCAGTTTAAATTTTAGCAATCCAGTCTGGAGCAATTTTCAGGTATTTCGAAATTAAGGTTAAATTAATAAAGATGAATAAATCTTTCTGGAGCCCACAGCCAGAAGGCGGGGCAGACCTCGTAGAAGATGGCGGGACGAGTTGGACAAAACAAACGACCAGTGGCCCACATTAGCCCTGGACCGAAGGAACTGGAAGTCATGGGGAGAGGCTTTTGCCCAGCAGTGGGATGACGCAGGCTAACAGTATCAGTATCAGTAAATCTTAGTCAAAGTTTAAAAATTTGGTTGTGAATATCGTAAGAAACCAACGGGTGCTACTGACAAGGTCTTAGACTCCAACAATAGTGCTGTAATTATATACCTACACGTAACTGAGTACAGTATTAAGTAACGAAACTAAGAAGCCATCATCATCTGCCTAGCCTTTTCCCAACTATGTTGGGGTCGTCTTCCAGTTTAACCAGCAGCTGAATACCAGTATTTTACATGGAGCGACTGCCTATCTGACCTTTGAAGGGCTGGGTTTATAGGCGAATTTTCTATGGAGATAGGTACCTATGTGTTATTGTCTGCTTGATAAAATTGAGACAAAAAAGACGGTACTTATTTTTATCTTAGTTAAGGTATTATACCTACGCTTTTCATCATCATCATTATCTGCCTAGCTTTTTCCCAACTATGTTAGGGATGCAGCTGAATACCAGTATTTTACATGGAGTGACTTCCTATCTGACCTTCACAACCCAGCTAGCACTGGGTAATACGATACCCCTTGGCAAGACAGGTTGTCAGACTTTTCGGGCCACTGACAACCTAACGACTGTCAAAGATCTACAAATGACAGCCGGGACCAGCGGCTTAACGTGCTTTCCGAGGCACGGAGGAAACTCGGTATGTAATGGTTGCTCTCCCATCCCCAGACCAACCTAGGCAAGCACGGCTTAATCTAAAGAACGACCCGAGCGGCTGTTATTATTTAGCCACGAGCTTCTCTAACGAAACTAAGAAGTAATAAATACAATATATTCTCAGTCATTTGAATAATTTATATTTCGGCATAGGTGTTATCGAGTTCACTTGCGGTCGACCACTTTTCACTCCTATGTTTTGAGTCATAAGGTTGAAAAGTAGAACTATCAAAACGCTATGGCAAAGCTAATAATTATCCCAATTACAAAATGTATAAAAATATCAATCATTTCATTTGTTTTATATTTTTCTTATGTTTACTTCTTATATATAAAATTCTCGTGTCACAATGTTCGTTCCCGTACTCCTCCGAAACGGCTTGACTGATTCTCATGAAATTTTGTGAGCATATTGAGTAGGTCTGAGAATCGGCCAACATCTATTTTTCATACTATTTATATGGCAAAACAACGTTTGCCTTCATTTCAACCATTTTTATTGTTTTGTCCTGTGTGAGTCTAATACCACATTTTTTTTTCTATTTGCACAGTTCACTGAGGCTCTATGTAGCCAATAAATTAACAGATTAATATTGTTACAGTACAACCGCAAAGGTAAGTACGCCATCATAGGTGGAAGTGGCACTAGTTGCCTGGAAGTGATCAACCTGCACAACAGATATATTACCTGTTCGTACCCAACCACTGGCACCATCACAGCCGTCACCAGCCATGAGGAGCGCATCGCCTTCGGAGGCACTTCCAGCGCATTCAACATCGTCTCCTTCTACGACCCTAAGTACGAAAAGGATAAGTACAACATAGGCATCGAACCTGACTACGAACACTCGAGGCCCGATCAAGGAGTCATCACCCTGTTCCACGACGACGAGGCCGTGTTCTCGTCTTCAGGGCCAAGTGCCGCTACATCAGTAGCAGGCGAGAGCGTAGTACAGCCTGCAAAGCAAGAACAAGGAAAACCCGATGAAGGAAAACCTGATGAAAGAAAACCCGATGAAAGAAAACCCGATGAGCAAAAACCCGATGAAGGAAAACCTGATGAGAAAAAAAAACCACAATGACTGTTTTATCTCCGTTCTTAGTTTGTATCTAAATGTATTTATAATTTCTATTTAATTGTAACTTTGATTAGATCCTTTTGTTTTTATTAATAAACAACCTTAATTAAATAAACTATTTGCCCTACATAAGCTTTCAGCCCATGTGTACAGTAAGTATGACGGATGTAAATGATGATGATAGCCCAAATTACATCGGCACGCGAACGGCCCATCACCCGAACAGTAATCCGTTTCAATTTCGTTAAAGAGATACTCGTGTCCATTTCGCATCGCCGCTGTTTCCAGTTCAACGTATCGTCGTAATTTCAATGATAATTTGCAAAGCTTGTTTCAACCGAATTGGACCGCAACTGCAATAACCATAAAACCCATCCAAATACGTGTCGAATTTCAACGGCGCCAAATTGAAAATCCTGAAAACAATTGCACAAGTTTCCACAACAGAAAAACGGGGGCTCGGCCAACATTGAAAAATTAGAGTCGGCATTGCGAATTCAGCCGAGACTACAATGGCGAACAAGTTGCAATAGAATTTAAATAAAGAAGCGTTCCCTAACAGCGCGAACTCGTGTGCGGGGCGTTGGTGAACTTTCAACTTTTACCCGCTTATGTAGCGGGAACGTACCTACGTCTCCCTGCCCGTCCCGCGCAGGGGGAGGAGGGAGCTATTCCGTACTTGGACCGAATATTTACAGCGCAACCTAAATATAGCGTGCCGCTGCTCAGCTGGCACGGGCGGGGGGTGTGGGAGGGTAAACATTCCCCCTCCCCCCTCGGTAGCTCGTCGGTGTAGAAGGCCATTCGAGCGCCGGCTCCGGAGGTGAGCGGACATCTCTTGTATATTGTAGAGGTCGTCGCGACCATGACCGTTTGGAGTCAGGAGGGGTTGTCGCTCGCTATGGCAGTAAAGTCACTCTCAAGGCCATGGTGTACGAATTGACGTGACAGAGTTGTATGAACGGATGCTTTTACTATTAACAGCTAATACGAATTGATGGAAATGAATCTTGAACACGCCAGCTAAACTACATTTGCGTGACGTATTTCTGATTGTCATCAGGAACAACATTACAGCCTGTAGCCATGGTTATATCTATGGCTTTCAATATATAGTAATCATTCAAAAGTCTATTGAATCTGTCCGCAAATAGGGTTGTAACTCCATATTGATAACGAATATAATTCCGAGAGCCGGAAGGGTAGTATGAAATATGGTTACTCTAAGGACTATTGAATAGGTCAGCAAATACCGTAGTAACTCTATATTGGAAACGTATACCTAGAATTCCGGTTACCTAGAAGCTAGTAGAAGTAACACACATTGGTATTTGTATGACTTTTGTGTGGTTCTATGAAATAGAATATGTATGTTACCTGTTCTTTATGCGTTGTCGTGATGAGCAATACATTGGACATCCTCCTTTGATTTGACTGTCAATCGGCGTTTTTTTTATGACCAAGGGTTTTTATTATTATTTCCAATGGCCGTTTGTGTCCACATTTTTTAAGAGTATAACAATTTTAGTATTTTCCAACAGTGGACAAAAGCCTCTAAACATTTATGAACAAAAAAAAGGAACTACAATGACTTTAAGTAACATGTTTTCCGTCTAAAACTCTTCTAAACGTTAATTAAACTCAGATAAGTAGTTAAACGACGTAAATCCTTCCTTAAAACTAATTTAGCTTACAAATTGGCCAAGTAACGAGAGATTTACTAATCAGCTTGCATTTTTCACGTAAGCTTAGCTCAACAAATGTTTTATTCAGAGTAATCTCGCGCCGATAGAAGATTACAGCCTGACAAACCATCTGACAGCTCTTTGTAAACAGAACTTTCGTTTATTATTTAGCTAAGTTTTATTTTTAATTCGTGAAGCCTATAAAGTTGTTTTGCTAATGTAACGAGGGCCGTTTGGATTGTACGAGTGTACGGGGCGTTCTATATATCATTTATGTGGCGTTTTTTGTTTTCGCGTGTTTGGACCAACGCCATAAGTTATCTCTCACTCGTGGCTGTTTTTTTTATTCAAGTCGATTCTGTTTTACGTCCATAGGTACTTTGCATTTTTTGAGGTCACTGGGCACATCATTTTATAACCGATAAACCTCATTGCCCCATATTTTAACGATGATTGTGAGAGCCCAGATATGAAATTAATGGCCATCATTAAAATGTTCTGTTAATTAATTTTACTCAATTTCCTTTTATAGCCGTCGTGTCTTTAAAAGTTTTTACAAAAAGCAAACTGTAGACAAAAGAGGATAGCTGTGAGGCACGACGCGCGAGAACAATAGGCGCTATGAATAAAGAGCTTCAGGATGAAATTAAAATATTATAAAGGTTATGCCTGAACTTCATTTTGTCCCCGATTGCAACATACGCAAACAGGAAATTAAAATACGTCACATTCACACAAAGCCTCAAATTACAGTGGTTTTAACAATGACGTACGACTTTTCAATGGCGACACAATAAAAAAAGATTCATTACCTCGCTTCGCTGATGAGCTAACCACTTCAACCTCGTTCGCTCAATTTAATCTGGAAGCCCAATATTTATTACTAACCGTTATTCTCCAATTTCATCAAAGAAAATAAATTATAAGAGTGCGGCTGGAACTCGACACATTATGACGTCAATAACAGCGAACGAATCCAGGTTTGCGGTATTAAAAAGCGCTGAGAACGCAAACTTGGCGGATTTGGAGATTCGGGCGTAGTGGCGTAGCGGCGTAGCGGGGAGAGGGCGGCGAAGCGGGGTGTAGCACGGGCGTCGTAGCTGCATCGATCCGCGGGCCGTGACCTTGACCCGACCGCGTTCCCGGATGTACCAGCACTCGCCTAGTTGCGCCATTGTCGCTTTATTCAGCTTCTGCTAGCTTTTATTAGCCTGGGTTTTATTTCGCTTACCTCATATTAGAGTTGAGAAATGTAGGTGCGTCTAGACAAGTTTTGTTTTTCTTGTAAACATAATGGATTACAATCCTGTGTCAAGGTTTACTTTTTGTTCCAGTTTGCTGACATTCGATTCAGAGTGTGAATATTTGATATTTCCAGTCCTTAAATCTTACTCACTTTTTATTACGGCTCCGTTTTTTTTTTCATATTGTTTCGCTTTTGTTTATGTTTCATGAATATCTGAGTTCTATATTTGCAAAGACTATTTAAGGTAGAAAATGTCCTTGTCCTCAGAAGGACGATCTATTTGATGATTTATTTATTCGTGAATGTAAATTTTAAATTATGAATGAATAGCTACTTAAATAATTATTTGGAGGTCTTTACTTTTGAGACTTTTATAAAAATGTTACTGTAAAATGAGGATAACAAAAAGAAATGTTTATTCTTTTAGTATTTTATAAGCATTTATAGTATAGTTTAATAAAAGAACTTATTTATGATAAACTTACAATATTTGTGGTAGGAAATGATTATTGAAGTTTTTAATAAATTCCCAGGGAATGAAGTAGACTTTTTATTTTATTTTTGTTGTTTGTACTTCCTCTGCAGATTACGACAATTTTAATTTCTACATAGCTACAAAAAATAACTTAAAGCAAAAATGGAACGAAATAGGAATTAGCAGAAAATGTTTCGTCGTAGATAAATAGACAACTCGGAAAACGTGTTTTATAATATGTAAAGATACATTCAGATTCAGAATTACGAATAATTTATTGTTACTGCATTTGATCTTTGCCGCTTGAAAAATGTAAATACGGTAAACCATACTAAAAATAACATGCCTATAATTGTTGGTAGGACACCAACAGTTACAGGCATTACAGCCCACTGGGGCGTTTGCCATCCACACGGAGTTCTAAACAAAATTATGCAGATACATGCAATCTGGTCGCTAGGACGGTGGCCAGTGCATAACAATGTATGCTAATCAAAAGATAGCTCGCATGATTTAAGTGCAGCACTGTGTTTTCGCTTTAGTTAAGGCCTTGAATTCAGACTGAGAATTTTTGGCGAGCGAGTTGAATTTCAGAGCACTGTGCTAGTGGTTTTATTGCATCAACGAGGTTGCCAATATTAGATTTGTCGATTATTTTATGTGTGCACAGATGCAAGATTGGAATATTCGTCTGTGGGTTAATTTTAATGTTTATTTAGTTTTTATATGTCAGATAGGGTAGGATTTATTCCGTTAGGCTCGTACATCATGTGGGCAGACGATGGGTTTCGTGCTATGAAAACATAATGGGTGCGATACACTGTTTCCAGCAAGCTAACAAATTACTGGAGCAATGAATCGGATACAGTTCCAAGACGCCTCAACTCCGCCGTGATCAGACATTGACTGTCGCCCTCTCCTCGAGCTAAATACCAGCTCTGTAGAAGCACGCTGTGGTGTTGGTAGACTTGTAAGTAGGTCGCGTGATGTCACCACCGGCGCACTTGCGATTCATTTTATGTCCAAACTAATGACCGAATCCGACATACATATCTTTTGAATAGACATTTTCAGTATTTTTTCCTGACTGTAACCTGTTAAACCCTGAGTTATTAAATGAGGTGATGGTATGTAATGATGGTGTATTGCGAGATAAGCGACGTAATGGTTCCTACTGTTCTATCTTGGAAATACTACTATTAAAAGCTTTTAACATACACGAGGGCTACAATACCCTCTAGAAAAATAGAGATAAAGGAAAAAAAACAATTATTTTCAACGAATTAGTAGCTTTCGGTGTAAACTCATTTGTTCGTGTTTTACGGTCGTTTTGAAATGAGCTGTATAAAGTTACGTAACATCACACCTGTTATCCCCGAAGGGTTAGGCAGAGATGCATGTAACAGTAGACCTACATTTTGCCAGTTATGTATAAGTCCCATGCCTTTCAGCCATCAACCGGGCACAAATTCAGACTACGTGGCACTGAGAAATTTCTGATAGAAAAATCCAATAATACTGCCCGACTGGGGAACCAAACCCGGGACCTCTGGCTCAGCAGTCATGCTGGCGACCACCACTAACAAGGCAGTCAACTGTGTAATATATTGGCTCTATTGTCTATATAGAATAAATCGTACGAACAAATCCATGATTAAAAGGAATCAAATTTAATTGTACTTTTTTTTTTTTTTTTTTTCCGGATGGGAAATCATCAAATGACCCCCCCCACTCTGGGCGGAGCGGAGGGGAGTGTTGTACTTGACAGGAAACTGTAGTGTGTAGATTATTTTATTTCTATTCTATTCTTCTGTTTTAAGAATTTACTTAAACTACTTATGATAAGAGAATGTTTTATTAATATAATATAGTTTCAGGAGCGGATCTTCAAAGGAACGCTGTAAGAATTTTTTTTTAAACTTGATTATTTTCCCACCCAGGTAGTCTCAGAAGTTTTTTTTTTAAAGAGAATTCAGGGTTGTTTGGTAAACGTTACGCCTTATCTTTTTAATAAATAATTAATCAGATACTAAATATCATTACTGAAGAGAACTATGTGAGTTTTGTGTACTTTTCTGGTATTAGATACATATACAAATGAACAGCCAGAAATGTACAAAAGCTAATTCCAACTTGATCATAAATCGTTGTGAACTTTTCGGAATCTACTTATGGGCCCCCTCACCGGGAGCATTCGTCTGTAATGTAACAGTTCATGTTCACTTGTTTTTGTACAAAATCTAATCTTGTATTGGTAAATTACAGGCAAATGCTCACGGCGTGGGAGCGCCTTAATTTTTTTATAAGTATAAGTATTCTACTCTTTGACCCTAATATTTGTGGGGAGATCAGCAGGCCTAGCCAAGTTACAAACGTTTTTTATCGAATCTCTTTCTACAATCGTTTAAGCCTCGGCGTAAGCGATTTCAGAAAACGCTAAATTGGTAGCCAACTTGACACGACTCAGTCGATCGCTCGTTCTCCAATGTTTGTAGCAAAAATCTATACTTTAGTCTATGGTGAGCGTTCCTACTCACGTGAAACTAACGTTGTAAAAACGATTATATTTCATTCTATCATTTTGAACGCTCAGATAAATTGTAAACTTTTCTACAAATTTTCTATTCGTTTGTTTTGACCATGTGACTTAACGTTGGGATGATGTCATTCCCATACATTTGATTAGTCTTCTATTAGCGTTTACGATTGCAGATTGTCAACTTGGCTAAGCCTGCAGGTGAACTCAGAAATATACGTACATCCTTATTCTCCATAGCAGGCAATATAAATTAAGTATTAAGAGCGGTCAATGTGGCGATACTTGGGGGAGGCCTATGTCCAGCAGTGGACGTCTTTCGGCTGAAATGATGATGATGATGGTGATTAAGAGCGTTAACGTCTTACGGCATTTCATACAAACTTTCAGTTGATTTTTTTCAAAATGATTAAACCAATTTTAATGGAACTTCGTACGCATAAGCAGGATACATAAGTCTAAAAACTTGATAGAAAACTTCTCGAAATGTTTTTAAAAAAAATTATAATTGAAAATTTCTGCTTTTTATGTCAAATTTAAAATCGGTCTAATTTAGCTGTAACACTATTTTCGAAAATGTTCTCTGTTAAGTTTTTAGACTTATGTATCCTGCTTACGCGTACGAAGTTTCATAAAAATCGGTTCAGTCGTTAAAAAAAAATCACTTGAAACTTGAACATTTCTAGAATCTAACAATTTTTTCGAAGAAAACAGGAGATCTTAAAAATACACAGCCATATTCTATTTATAACAGCCAATGAAAATGAAGTAAGAAACTCGATTCCAAGTTAATTATAAAGAAAACTTTTCTGTTATCTGTTCGATGAAATTGGAAAATTTTGGAAAAATACAGCCGTAATCTATCAATGGATAACGCGAATTACTTAAAAAACTGATTTCAACTTAATCTTACCGAAAAATAATCTTTCTACCTTATTTAATCAGCACAAACTTCAGAAAAACATTTTATTTACGAAGCCGTTAGAGATCCCTCTAAAAATATCGAAGGAAGTCGTTGGCCCAAAAATTATTCGTAATTTTATTATCATCGAAATACCATCGGCTCTCTAGGACGGGTCTTCGGGTTTATTTCGTACATAAATAGACGACATTTTGGGTTCAAATAGCCTTCATAAATTATGTTAGGTTGTAGTTGAAATTACGCGTTGAATTTTAATGTGGGTATTAGCTCACGTATTATGTTTTGTAGTTATGTGTGCTCTTTGGTATTAGCTATGACAGTCAGGATAGGGTTAATTGTGACGTGAGGGTCGGAAGTGGTAGGGTTGTCTTCTTTGAAGTATGAATAGTTTTGTGAGAATAAAATAACCATGAACTAAAGTCTTAAAGAGTTTCAAGAAAATCACGTCACGAGTATAGCCATGACATAACACTTTATGGATAGATTTTTCTTGATTGTCTTTCAAAGACAATGAACTGGCAGACATTTTCTATCTCTAGTATCATCTGGTTTATAGCAGTGATCGTCGGACTGCCAAGTCATAGGTCTCAAGTTCGAACCTAAGACACGCAGCTCTGATTTTCCGGTTGCATGTGCGTATTGTATAGTTATCACTTGTTTCGGCGAAGGAAACATCGTGAGGAAACCAACATGCCTGAGAGATATTTCTTGACGGCATGTAAAGCCAAATTAGAGGCCCACACCTTTTTCCTTCATATCATACCGCACACAATCCATCCATCATTTCCTTGAGGAAAACAGCATGCCTGACAGATATTTCTCGACGGCATGTAAAGCTAAGCCACGAAGAAGATGGCGGAACGAACTGGACAAGTTCCGTCAGAACTAGAAAGGGGACGCGCGGGTTCGCGAGAAGTGCCAGGAGTGGGATACAGCAGGCTAGGAAAAAAAAATGAACACTAAGTCAGAGGTCCACGGCATAAAACCTCTGACACCTGGTTAGGTACTAACCACAGGATAAAGAAAGAAGATCTGGTTACAGACTACTAAAGAACTTAAATATTATCAAGTAGATTTCGATGTCAAGTCTTAATATCGAACTCAACAAACCCAATTAGTTGAAATGTTCGATCAGCTTTACTTAATTTAGAAAATTGAAAGAAAACCGTTCCCAATCGAGTCGGTTTCAACCCCAATTTTCTGCCTTTATTCCATCAATGGTTTTCATGTACCCACGACCACGGAAAGCAATAATATAAGGGATTTACAGATCGTCATGTACATACGTAATAAGGGGTGCATGGGGATCTAAATGTTGTAACTCGCCCCTTAGCGAATTGGTTTTACACAATGTTTCAATTATTTATAGAGAGATATAAATATGGGGCAACCGTGATGAGTTCGTTATTAAAAATTAAACGATGGTATGTACACTTTGTGCCTAACAGACAGCTACATAACTATTTCATGTTTTTAAGCTGTTTTGTAACAGAAATATTGCATGTGAGAGTTAATAGGAGCTTTGCTTTTGCGCAATTAAAGTTGAAACAATTTGTACTGAAGAAGTAGCTATTTATATGTATAAGCAGTTCTTTTTCAATTAAAGTACTACTTCTTGACATAACATCACGCCTGTAATCTCTGAATGGTTTAGCAGAGGTGTACCTAATAGTACACCCACAGTTCGCCAGTTATAATATAATAATATAATTTAATCTTTATAATATAATACAATCTTTATTTCCGTTAAACTTAGCCTATATTTTACAATAACATGTATGTTCATATCGCGTAGAAAAAAAACAATTTTGCAATTGATGATGGTGGGTATATAGTTATGTTTAAGGCCCATGTAATAGGGGTCAAGCTTAATGCTATCAACCGGGCACATACAAATCCAGACTCCGTGGCTGCTACTGAGAAATTCTTGATGGAAAAACCCAATTACAATTTGCCTGACCCGGGAATCGAACCCAGGACCTCATGCTCAGCAGTCGCGTTTGCGACCACTAGACCAAAATGCAGCGATCAACATAGTGAATTCCAATTACGTAAGTCTATACAAGTGCAGTTAAGAGCTTCGCCATACCCTGAACTGTCAGCCAACGATTTTCACTAACCACTTATGTCCCTAAATGAAAACACATTTTTCGATTTTTACGTTCGGGTCAGTGCCGAGAGTTCAAATTTCAAGTACAATGCAATAATATTTCCGCATTAGATTTCGGTGTTAGTCAAAACAAGCATATATTCGTATAGCTAGTACCTACATAATTTCTTTGCCATTCTCGTTTGAGAATTTGGTGTAAAGTGCTTACGCCGGGAGCAGCAACCACTGCGTTACCGTGCCTCGGGTGACAGATCTCA
Source organism: Noctua janthina (assembly GCA_963576755.1). Classification (NCBI taxonomy): domain Eukaryota; kingdom Metazoa; phylum Arthropoda; class Insecta; order Lepidoptera; family Noctuidae; genus Noctua; species Noctua janthina. The sequence goes on from OY755058.1 coordinate 6,014,502, forward strand.
GCGACTCTGCCCTGGAGTGTAAATGTGGTGCAGCGCCACAAACGATGGGTCACTTGATATCGTGTCCTGCATGTCCTGTTCTTTGCACATCACAGGAGCTGATGGACGCTACTAAAAGTGCCAAACTCATCGCCAAATTTTGGGCTGAATCAATTTAAATTGCCATCGACATGCTAAGATGAAGAAGACCTACCTACATGATCATCATCATCATCATTTCAGCCGAAAGACGTCCACTGCTGGACATAGGCCTCCCCCAAATGTCGCCACATTGACCGGTCCCATGTGACTCGCATCCAGAATCCCTGCAACCTTCACCTACATGCCATTTCCAAATTAACAGCAATTTCCATGCTAAATAATCATTTAATTAAAGTCTGTTCCAGACGTTACCATATTTATAAATCGCAAAAAAAAAAACTTTTCAAGTGCACCACAAATTTCGTTTGCTTTGTTATTTCATATTATCTTAATGCGACTGTGGAATAAGCTTTCACTGGCTACTGACTGTTCGTGGCAGTATAATAAACGTTTGTGCTCAAAATGGCGGTGTTGTTATTTTAGTTTTGATTTTTCACTGTCACGGTTTTTTGTTTGGAAATGTGAGCCAGGTGTTTTTATAATTGTGTGGTTGTTTTTTGTTTAATTTGATGAGAATGTTTTGTCTGGTAGTGACTTACGAACTATGAAGATTGTAGTTTGTCTGGGGTTTGCAATATACCCACGTTTATTCAAGTCTCAAGTTACATACGACCCTGTTACCATAGACCGCAAAAATCTAGAAACTGCTCTGCTACTGAGAAAGTTGACTGGAAATAATCCATTTTAAACAAGTCACTTTATACGAGTATTGTATTTGTATTTTTTATACAAGTTAATTTGTTTTTGCAGCCGCGGTGGAATTCACGTCCAAGCCGCAGAAGAGGGTGTTATGGAGCCGAGAACTGCAGTAACAAATGCCTAAGTGTATCAAACGATGCTTTTCAATACATAAATAAAAGAATAGAACGAAAAGTATTTTTGTCATGAATTATTAGGAAACTATGATTCATTTTGCCTTCAACCTGTGAAAGCAAAGCGCGGAAAGCTATAAAACCACTTTCGAGGAAGTGTATTGAAAAATACTTTGACACTTTACCCTACCACAGTTTCCACAAGAGCAATGAAGTACTCAATAAGTTTCGTAGGTGCTTGCTACGCCAAGCTACGCGAATCTAAAAACGCTACGAGGCTACGCCGTAGCGTCCTCGTAGCTCGTTGGTTGGTAAACCGAGTGGATTTTAAAAAGTAAATGATTCATTTGGGGCATAAAACTGTATCACAAACGGCTTCTTCCTAAAATACAGATAGGTAACAAACTTACACGAGACATAACTAGTGGGATTCATAACCTCTCTCTTTCCCTCAGACGGGTAAGGAGGAAATATTTTAAAGATTCATATCCAAGAGTAGTCAAGGAGCTCACCCTCTTGGCTACGTTTAAATATAAAATACATTACAGCGTATTCAAGTTCGGGAATTGACGGTTGAACTTGAACTATCAATTTGAGGCCAAATTCAAGGTTTTTGGTTTCAAGGTGATAACTTAACCTCGATTTTTCATGGCCTTTTTATTATTCTCTTGATAGGGTTTGATTATTCATTTGAAGGTTCTTAAATATTCTTTGTACATGTCTTAAAATAATTAGTAATGCATTAGTTTATTAATCATTCAGTTTCATCATTATCTGCCTAGTCTTTTTTATGTCTACATCGGAGTTGGCTTCCAGTCTTACCAAACGTAGCGGAAAACCAGAATTTTATATGGAGTTATTGCCTGTCTGACCTCTTCAACCTGAATTAATAATTTAATTTGGAGGGGATAAAACAGTACATGAAAAAATGTTTCCATTTTATCTTTTGTCTCCACTCGAATTAATTATTCATGAACTTGTTTATATAATAGACTCGCTAAGGAAATTAACAACATAGAAATAACGGAACACATTTAGGCGCGCACATTACCTTAATTAAAAACACGTCAGAGCAAAATCACCTGCTCAAATATGAACGGGACACACTGATGAAATGTTCTCGAAATTAATTATCAACCATGTTACATCATTACTGTTCGAAGGTACACAGAACGGTTAACCGGATGGCCACGGAAATTACCTTCAAACCACCCAAACACTGATCGTGCCCTGCTTAATGTATTGTAAATGAACGAATTAATTATGGATGTACAGGAAACCATACCATGTGAAAATGAAAGGGGAAGAGTCAATGAAAATTTTATGACGCAATGAAACTGTTGTGACGTAGACTGTGTACAGATAGAGGCAGCTGTATCTATTAACGCAGGAGAAAGTTTGACGTTTATCTCTTTGTTTTGTAAGCTGCTATTTATTTTGTGTTGCTAAGCCTTTGTTCTACGAAAAAAAAAAAAAAAAAAAAAGCCTTTGTTCTACAAGGACTCGTGGCTAAATAAATAATAAACGAGCTACACGTGTCGATCTGTTATATTAAGCAACTATCGCCGCGGTCTTTCCGTGGATGGGTGATCATCCATTACATAACCAGACCCAGTGCCTCAGAATGCTCGTTGTGCCGTTTGGTGTTATATGTATATACCGACCGCTTTAATGAGTCCTCGCGAAGGTATCAATTTAAATGGAATATTCAGAAGGTTGATCACGTATTGGATCAATTAGTATCGTAATACTTAGGTGGGTTATGGTTATTTTAAAGCAAATAACCTGTGGGATATTTAGACTTTGTAGACGCTTAATGTGCCTTCGATGGGGCAAGGCGGTGGACTCATTAAAGCGGTCGGTCTACAACCTTAGTTTTAGTATATGCGAAACCTGAAAAACTTGTCTAGTATTTTTATGTAAAGAATCTATGTACAAAATTTCAAAACTGTATCATGAAAAATCACAAAGTTATAAGCTTGTTCTGTTACCTGGTTGTCCGTGCAAAAACGTGTTCACCACGCAGCGCGACCGCGCGCTAGCCTCCCGCGTCGTCTTGAGCTCATTGATAATAATAATTTGGCGGTAGGTACCTAAATGATTGCGATAGGTACTTAGTATCGCTTGGTGTCCAACTTGTAACTTTTTTTAAATATTTTTGGGACAAAATGTAACATGGTTTAAAAATTATTGGAATCGATTCAGTTACTTATTCCGAACAAACTATATTCAGGTTTCGCATATACTAAAAATAATGTTGTATAGATTTTTGACAGTTGATACAGATCGTCAGAAGGTCAAAAGTCTGACAACCAGTTTTACTAAAGAGTATCCTGGTACCAAGTAACAGGGTTGTGGAGGTCAGATAGGCAGTCGCTTCATGTAAAATACTGATATGCAGCTACATCCAGCCAAAGGCAACCGAGTTTGGTTAAAGCTAAGCAGATCATGAACGTTTGAGATTTATCTCTTTGTTTTGTAAGCTCCTATTTATTATGCGAACCTAAGCCTTTGTAGCCTTTGTTCTAGGACGCTTCAGGTAGTGAGCAACCCTTTTTTCCAATTTACAAATAACAAGTTACATTTGCCAAACTATCTGCAACACCTACCTACATAAATCCGTTCACATTCGGCGCACGCACGAGTAACGTAAGCTATCTTTTTCGACATATGTAGGCCAATACTGCTTTTCGTATCTCGATAGGAGAAAATAAGTTTTTTTTTTTAATGAATTTTGGAAAGAATTTTATTGTAGATTTTCCCTCACATATTTATACGTAGTGGCACGTTATGTTAGTTTAAGCTGCGAGTTAAAATGTACTTTTCAGTACATGTTGCATACATTTTTCAGGGCGTTTCTACTCGGACTGTGTGTAATGTAAGCTATGTGGAAAGTATGTGGAGCAAACGTGCGCAGAAAGCAGATACAAAAACCCCTAAGCGAAATAAATTGAAATAAACTGACTAACCCTTTAAATAGCGGCTGGCTCCGGTAGCCTTTGTTTCAGACGCATATTTGCTGTATGTTTTTTTTTGTATTATACATAACTGTATCGCAAAAGTACAATAACAAAGTTGTGTTCTGGGTCATCATTCTCTTGCCGTTGTCCCAATTCATTTTAGTTCTGGGTGATACCAATAAAAGGATCTTTATGCAGGGTGGGTAAAAAATCGTGGATCAAACGAAACAAAGCGATAGTTGGGGTTATTTGCAATAAAGAATATCCTATTGGCAGAGTCCTAACTTGACCTCCTTAAAAGTTATGACTACTTGAGAGTTTATAATAAATTTAAAAAAAAAATACTTATTTTAAAACATTAAATGGTTTTTTGGTTGCTTCTAGGAAATGTATCATCGCTACAAAAGTGCTTTTATGATAGTTTGTACCATGATTTATGAGTATTGATACTTTTTTCAATATCTTTTAAGTCTCACAAAAAATTATTAGTAACTTCAGAACCTTACTGTAAAAATAAATGTACTACCAAAAAAATTCCCTGATAACCCCAACTATCGCCCTGTTTCGTTTGATCTACGTTTTTTTACCCATCCTGTATAAATATCATTTATATTCAAGGTCGTCGAGTCAACATCTCCTGAAAATGCTTCGTAAAGGGGCGAAACGTGTCGAAAAAAGTTGTGATTGCATGTTGCATGTTAATTTTAGCACTTCCTGCATGTGCATTTTTTGAGGGCGTGTGTAGGTGCTCCATACTGCATCCAAGCCTGGTTCTATTTGCGGCAAAATAACTAAATAATTTCCATAACATTTACATCTAATGGGTGTAAGACTATCCATAACGAAGCCGAAAGGCACTTATTCTCCCCGTTATTGTGATTTTTTTTTTGTTCTAGACCATACTTGAGAACCTTTTAGTTACGGAGATATTGGGGATCAAAGTTCCAATTTTTGCACAAGTTTTTTTTTTATAAATACAAGTTTTTAATGTTATCACTTTACTTTAAATACCTCCATGACCCCCGTACTATTCTATGCATTCATCAGCACAGTATTTTGAGTCCTACCGTAAAACGTGATTTTTTACCCCAAAAAAGAAAGTCGTTTCCCAGCAATAACTTTTGCGTAGAGTCACTTAGTTTGATGTACAGAATGCTTGGTTGACGAATTCGTTAAGGGTCCGTTTACACCTTGTAAATTCACAATTAATACCTTGTTTTCCTTGACAAAGGAAGCAATATTTACTCTAAACACGTCAACAGTGTTGTTAACGACACACGTAGCGTGTTTAACGTGTCGTGACACGTGTGTCTCGCTTTACAGTCCCTGATTAGAAACATTTGAAACACCTCACACCTCCATGTCAATGTGGCTTAAACACGCGAGCTCTTCTTACGAAGTAGGTACTTAGTATTTGGATTAAACTGTCTTGCGAGCTACATACGAGTAGTTTCAGTGTTGATACAGTCAGGTTTGTGATAGATATTGAGTCCTTAAGTTTTGGTTACTAAGGGCCAAAATCGTAGGAACAACTGCTAAGTTACACCTAAAATATTTATCTCAGTTTTTTTTAATGGGACAAGACGTCCTCAATTTTATCAAGCACTGCAACTCTTGAAACCACCAGAAAAGTGCAAAGACAGTGAAGCTCGACCAATCCCGGAGAAATTTATTCAACTGACTTGGATCACAACGAAAACAATCAGAAAATAATACCAGAGGAGTGAGAAAATCATAATTCCCACTTCCCTCTATATCAAGCAAATACCTCATATGTATACGTGGGTAAAACATTGAAAATCATAATCCTAAACAATAACGAAATGCACCATATTTCACTAGCAAAAAAGCACTCCTCTCGATTTGTTTACGCGAATAAATGACAAGCATTACTCGGCAGCAAAATCAGAACTCTCCAGCACAAAAACACAGAACTACTTAACTTTTCCGTGTTCCCCGATGAGAGCGTAAATTTTACTTGTTTACGTAATTCAAAAAATATGTCGCTCCAAACGAGTTTCGCTAGAAAGTTGCGCTTCTAAAGTTGACATGTTGACAAATTTAGTGTACATCACTAAGGCTGCTGTCCACGGAAATTTGGAACTGTGCCAACTGTGTTTATTCCATGGAACTGTTCGTGCGTGTAATAAACATCGCCTGGGATGTATTTACATGATAATTTACCCTATTTCGACCTAAATAGGAAGACAAACATGACTAACCTTATTTTAGTTTAAGGATATTGGGTAAACTTGCTTCCTTCCGTCCCCCATCTTCTCCGGATGATAGCAAGTTGGTTCGTTTCTTTCTACGTATTTGTTCAGTGCGTTTTATATCACGTTATTTTGTTGAGGAAGTAGCTCCAGAAATATAAAGCTAATGAAGATAAGGTGCTGTTTGTCTGAGGTTGTTTTGTTTTGTTTGTAAGATTTGAAGAAAATTAATGCCTTGTTATAAGCATTTTTTTGAGAACTGGGTTCTACAAACTTTGGAATAAGTTTAAATTAGACGATCATGATTTTGATTACATTATCATTTTAAAAATCGCATGCAATTCTTGCTCAGGCAAATATACATGTGTCTAGTTGTAAAGATTATATTTTTGATACCTTTTTACTAAAACAGTACAAAAAAATATCTATAAAAGAAAAAGAAAGTGTTTGACTCAAAGTATAAGCCATTTTTCTTTCTTTCTTAAGATTTTAAGTATAACATGGCTGGGTCGCAATCGCTGCTTTAGTATTATTCTTAACTGGACATATAATCTTGAAATGCCTACTATTTATGTCGAGTTTTCATCGTCGCGAATGTTGAAGGCTATCGATTTTGTCCCCTTTGGGACTAAAATTTTATCTCGTGTAGAAACTCAGGGTAATAAATGAACGATTCCAAAAGGGTCCTTTTATTTCTTTTCGATTTAGGCCTGCTTTTTCTACATCAAATTGAAATAACAGCTATTCTGGGAAAATCTTTCATAGTTTCTTACCATTTTAAAATCAGAAAGGGACCAGTTAGGGGTTCACGCATAGTGTTTTCAATATCTAAACGTCTTTTTCTTTTCTTAGATAAAGGGCAAAATATAAAAACATGGTAAGAATTATACAGTTGCAATACAGAGGGAAAATGTTTTCAAATAGCAACTATCAAAAACGGAGCAAGAATCGTAATGCGATATTATGGCATCTACGAGACGCTATTGTGTAAAGTTGCTTCTATTAAAGCGAATGAATTTGCACTTTCCACTCATTATAAGAAGTGCGTAACTTTAAGAAAGAAAAATTCTAGTGCGAGCAGGGTTTGAACCTGCGACCTTCCGATTCAGTACACTTAATGTCTTCCGGATGTGTTTTGTCTTGTCATTTATTACAGCTATAGTTCCCTACGCAGGGTTTGCGTATAAAAAATATTAAAAATTTAATAAACAAGTTAACTTTCGCTGCTATTATCGTAATTTTCTTCCCATTGACTCTTATTTGAAAGCCAAATAAACCAAACATCTCGGTACCTCAAGGATATTAAGTCCGTAAATCGGGGTGGCCAAACAAAGTCCCTTTATAAAACACCACCGATCAATTCAGAAAACAAATTGCTTACAAAGCCTGGCATATTTGTTTAATATTTCAACCGTAGGAAGTTTCCGCCTTCACAATTATATTTTGTTCAGCACGGAGAACTCCCAATCGATTTGCCTACACGGACACATTTGGAACAGTGCCAAGTGTTATTGCATCGAATTCGGGTTGGAATCGTACGCCACGATTGCCGACACGTTATGAAACTGTAGAAGACCTACGTGTTTTACGGTTCTGGTCTAATTTGTAACTGTGTTAGGGAGTCAAATTGTCTCTTGAATGTGTCTGCTAGAACGCCAGGTGGCTATTTTGCCTTAATTTCGTACTTAAAATGCCTGAATCTTGAACCTGAGAGAGCGTTAGCTGGTACTAGAGACAATATTTAAACAGATATTATTTCAAGCCAGACACATTACTTATCCAGTTTGTATTTACTGACAAAATTTGAGAGCGTAATCATTTTCAGCTTAGAAACGTTCCAAATACTGGGACTCCTCTGACTTCCTTCTGTAAAAGTGTAGGTAGAAGTCCACTACGTGGCCCCAGTGCGAATTGGGATGGCACATGCCACAACAAAACAAACAACCAAACAAACATGCCAAACAAACAAAAAAAAAAACAAACAAATAACAAACAAATATGCCAAACATGCTTCTTCAGGACATCATAGAAATGCCATGAGAAAATTAGTTTATCAGCCAGACTTACTTCTTTTGATCTGAACAGTGAGCCGTTTGTTGTTCCTTCTTCAACATGTCGCTCATATGTTCCCAATTACATTTTTTCTAGAATGATTCAAGACTTCCTGCGTACCTACAACCTCAAAACATTAAGACTTAGCTATTACTCTAAGTCTAGACCTAAAACCGAAAGTAGGACAGAAATCTGGCCTTTACGACACTTAGCTATACACACAATAAGATTAATGGTTGCTTATCCTACTTACAAGTTATTTTATCTTTATCTTAACAACAAAAGAACAAAGAAAACTAATCCCGGATTGCGTAAAAGTAATATTTTGCATGAATAACTTGTATCGAAAAGGTCGTGGAAATGAAATAGCTCTATTTAATTCTGTGTTAGGCGTCCAATGTTTTTCAATGGTATTGATTGGCTGGTTAAGTTATATTGGATAAAGTTGTATAAAGTCGGTCACCATTTTACTGTTGAGGTTTTCGTTAGACTTCGTCTATTGTTGTAAGATTGGTAGTTATTGTTGGAGATTAGTGACTTTCGCCTATACGGGGTGGAAGGGACGCCGACGCGTAAACTTTTGCCATGTATTCAGTACATCATTTGGAGCCACCCCACATAGAACTTTTTCATCAGTAATTAAAAAAAAAATTTGCTGTTCCATACATTTTGACCGAGTAGGTATGAACTTTTGTGAGAAACAGCTGTTGCATTTTTAATAACCGATGAAAAATTTTCATGTGGCTCCCCACATATCAATTTTTCACCACGTATTCTGTGTTGAAGGTGCCTGGTGCCTGGTGTCTGGTGAAGGTTGCACGGATCCGCTGGATGCAAGACGCACGGGACCGGTCAATGTGGCGACACTTGGGGGAGGCCTATGTCCAGCAGTGGACGTCTTTCGGCTGAAATGATGATGATGATGATGATTCAGTGCTGATGATGCACTGAATACTTGTTAACCGTTTTCGCGTCGGTGTCCCTTTCACCCCGTATTGTTGTTTCGAAAGGTCACTTTGATGAGTTGAGTTTACTAGACGTGGGTTACAAGCTATTCGGAACTACATAAAAAAACAATATCATACAACCTAAGAAATAAAAACAAATTACAACGAAGACAAGCTCGCACAAACTACGGTAAAAAAAACCATATTGTTCGAAGGAGCACAGTTGTTTAACGACCTACCAAATGACGTAAAAGATTGTGATAATATTAACAGATTTAAACTAAAACTGAGAAATTACGTTTATCAAATGTAGTCGTACCGCATATTAAATGTTAGCAATTTAGATACTTCCTATGTATTTGTTTTGTATAACTTCACCAACATGCATCAGAGGCAAAAAGTATTTATTTAGATATAAACAATTACTTTGTATCTCATTGTAAGTAAACCTATGTATTGTTCTTATGAGAATAAATTCTTTAAACCGAAGTCTTCTTCTAACTTGATCCCGCATCTACCGGGTACTCAGCAGGTCTAAACAGCTAAGTGTGCGGTAAATCATTTTCAAAAATATAAAGCAAAAGTCTTGTCAGTTCCCTGTTACAACTGTGATTGTTAAATTTGCTTACCTGCCATTGTTTATTGCTGAAGTAGGTTTACTGAGGCGATTACGTTAACCAACTAACAAGGAATTGTGTTTACTAATTAAATACATTTCGTCACGTCTTCGTATTCTCGTAAACCGAGACTTTAGGTATTTATATTTATAGATACATTAGGTATAGTAAGTACAATATAAGTGGTGAGGAAAATTTTGAATGTGAATTTTGATGGGTATAAGAGTAGAAGAAGACCAAAGAAACGATGAATGGACTGTGTGAAGGACGTTATAGTATATGAAAGGAGGTGTCTGATGAGATGACGAGTAATAGAAGAAGACAAGCTGCTGCCTACAAATAAATTGGGATAAGGACAGGAGAATGATGATAATGATATTCCCTATAATGTACGCCATTTAAAACCAAGAGTGATCTTAACTTTAACTGAACAACGCGATTCAAAGGACCAAAAATAACGTCAAGCACCTAATCCTGGTCTTTTAAACTCCAAAACACTAAGCTATAGGTCTTATTTCTGTATTAAACTTCAAGTATGAATTTTCTTCGTGAACACTTAGAAATGCTTTGAAAACATAAGGGTGCTTGTATCTAAGCAGAATTCATGAGAGCACTTATATTTTAAGCATCCACCCTGCATTGGCATTCAATGAATATCATCGTCCTCGATACTTTTGTCTAAACTAGCATTTATATACCGCTTCGTTGGCAAGAATATAATATATTTTGTGGATTTTGAAATGAATAAATACGGATTGCGAACATCACATCTTTGTGAAATAATGTAATGTTTACTATTATTTTACTATCCTTTATTTAAAACTAGCTGTTGCCCGCGACCTTCGCCCGCGTGAAATTTTATAGCCTATAACCTTCCCCGATAAATGGACTATCCAACACTAAAAGAATTTTTCAAATCGAACCAGTAGTTCCTGAGATTAGCGCGTTCAACCAAACAAACAAACTCTTCATCTTCATAATATTATAGTTATAGAAGATGTCTTGATGTTTCGAAACATCTAAATTCGTCACTAAATCGTGTCAAAGTTCTTCAATACGCAATAAGAAGGCTAGCTTTCATCAAAATTATGAATAATACAACGAAAACCAAACAAAATGACGAAACAACGAAACAAAATAACGAAACGAAATAAAACGAACAACGAAAACAAAACGAAACGACAACAACGAAACGAACACGAAAACGAAACGTAACGAACGAACGAAATAACAAACGAAATTTTAATTAATTACACTCATCGATGCTTCGACTACTGTATTTAATAATTTTATTCTGAAAATAAGTAATTTATAAATTTGAGAAGTTTACATTCAACAGAAAATATTTATAGGCTATTAATGTATGTTATAACAACGTTATTAAAATTATCTATAAGTTCACATATTAACTTAGATATTAAATTATTAATTGTTACAACTGAAATCCAACTCTTATTTAAAGTAGGTAAGTAGGTACACAAGTATATAATGAAATGGCTAAAAATAAAAAGCAATGAACCAACTTTTACAGACCAGAGATGAAAGTCTTAGAACTTATTTTTCTGTTACAATATATATTTTAGGCTATCACGTTTGAATTTATATTCATTCACGATTAGAATATAAAAGGTCTGTATTTATTTGTATTTATAAGAGGTCAAAAAAGGTATGATGAGATGATTCTAAAAGAGGATACATTGAAAGAGTCTTTACTTTGACCGAATATGATCGTGTAATGGGATAAATTGTTACAGAAGTTTTTTAGGTTATTTTGAACCAATTTCATGTAGTATTTTTTTTACATATATTTAGTTGTAAGTATTTCGTGATTTGTGAGTTCAATATACATACAGGGTGTGAATAGACCCTTCACATAACCAAGCATTCTGTACATCAAACTAAGTAACTTTACACAAAAATAATTGCTGGGAATAGACTTTTTTTTTGGGGTGAATATTCACGTTTTACAGTAGGACTAGATGGAAAGCACTCAAAGCATTGTGCTGATGGATGGATTGAATTGTACGGGGGTCGTGGAGGAGTGTAAAGTAAAAATCTTACATTAAAAACAAGTATTTAAAAAAAATACTTGTGAAAAAGTTGAAACTTTGACCCCCAATATCTCCATTACTAGAAGGTTCCCAGGTATGGTCTAGGACAAAAAATTTATCGCAAAGACGGGGAGAACAAGTGCATTTCGGCTATGTTAAGGATCTATTTACACCCTTTAGATCTTGAATATTATTATTTTTTAACACAGAAACGTCTCAAAGGACCTTATCAGTATAATTGGCTGACAAGTACATAACATCACGCCTGTAATCCCCGAAAAGTTGATCAGAGATGTACAGAATAGTACCTACACCCACTCTTTGCCAGTTATGTTAAGTCCCCTGTTATAGTGGGCGACCCTATTGTCATTGCCCCCTATTGCCATTAAAAACAAACTAAATGTGTAAGCAAAACTTCAGCTCAATCGGTTGGGGATAACTGTTTTAAAATTCAGTTGCAAGATTTGACCTAAACAAACATACTTACATTTATGCAAACATTGCAGGTTAAATAAAAGCTTGTGAAAACACAAAGCTTGTTAACATAAAATATTGTACCATAAGTTTACACCAAAAAAAAATAATTTTTTTTTTTTAATTACAAGCCATAGAAACGATAAGAACTCATAGGTATTTCTATTAAAAATTATTAAAAACACGAGTGGCGAAAACCGTGTATAAACAACGGTGACATTTAGCATCTCCATGTTAAAATTAAACTAACTTAACTTTTCAGACATTACTAAATTTAATTTTCTATGTTGGTGTTGTGCTATCGCTCATGGGTTGTCGCAGTAGTGATTTATCGTTATTTCTTGTGTTGTTTTTTTATCAATGCTCACTAACATAGTCGTAAGTTTTACTAACAGTTTTTGAGACATGGATACTCGAACAAAGTGTAATTCTAAAAAAAAATCTTTCCTCGCCACTGCAACAGTTTTTCCGAAAAATACTCTATAGCATTACCAATTAGCCTTGCAGTTAGAAAGTCGCAATTGTAGTGTGAACAACGATTAATGCAGGGGGCGCCACCAGAGCGCAATCAGGGCACTAGTTGGCGCCCAGCCAGGGACTGACGAACCTAGATGGAGTCGCGATAACGTAAGAGAAATAACTTAAGACGTGAGGTCGCATACTGACGCCCGAAATGCTTCTTTTTGGGTTACTTTGGAGTGTAAACTATACCTACCGGTGAGCCTACCGAGTTTTAGCACTTTCTAGAAAAGCTTTAACGTGCTACAACCCGGCAGGAACATATTTCGAGTCTTCACTTAAGTAAACTCAGATATTCGTATTACTACTATCCGAAAAGTGAAATAGTAAGCAGGTACTTATGTTTTGTTCCGTTAGTTTAACTGTAATATTATCTCTTATATGCTGTCAGCACATGAGACAAAAACAATGAAAAAATAAACATAACGATATAAAAACAATGAAGTTTCCATTATGTCTTCCGTGTTTATGCTTCGGTAGCTTTACAGTGAGTTAAAATAGAGTTTGTTAAACACAAAAACTTTTTCTGGGCCATAATTTAGATATATTTTTTGGTAATTCTGATTCGAAAAAAAAGCATTTAACTTTTAAAATTCTAAAAAATCATCATCTTTCTGCTCTTGTCCCATGTTATTTGGGGTCGGCGCAACACGGTTTTTCTTCCATTCTCTCCTGTCAGACGTCACAGCATCATTTACTCCTTTCTCTTTCATATCAGTCTTTACACAATCCATCAATCAGGATCTACATAATTGAACTGTATTCTTCACAAATCACGAAATACTACGAAATTAGTTCAAAATAACCTCAAAAGCTAAAATAATAGCGAGTAAAAATAATCAATTTATTTCCCCTCCCTAACATACAACGATCCTCTAACAAACAAATACCGCAACTCAAATTAAAAAAAAAAAGATATGCAGTACCAACCAAAACAACCAAAAAATCTCTTTGTAGTACATATTTGTTCTTCAATATTTACATACCTAGGAGTACAACATGTGTCAAAAGTGGAATTCCCTAAAACATACAGAGGGGAGTAAATTTCCGGGGTTACCAGGGCCATATTTACCGTGTAATGGTCACATCTATCACATCCCTTTCTGTGTAAGGAACCCGGCAATTTTCCAGCCTTTTTACCATAAAGGTGTTCCCATTGGCCATTATTGTTTACTTTTTTTATGGTTTTTGAGTTACATCAACGTTATGGAGCGTGTGAGTCTGGGGAGTTGAATTGAACAAGCATTTTCTACCAAATGAAACATGAATTTGTCTCAAAATTGTGTTCCGTTCCTGCGTTTATTAGCTCGTTTTTATCAGAAATATATGTGTATCTTGGAAACAACTAAGTTATTTTAACGTTGTCATCGTGCTTTCCTGCTTTATAGGTTTCGAACGTTCTGACCGAGTTTCACTTAATTGTTCAATTGTAATAATTTAAACAACCATATCCCTATCGGTTATCTTGGTATGGACATGTGATGCGAAGGAATGAGGAAAATGTAGTGAGGGAACTGTTGAATATGAATGTAGATGGCTATAAGAGTAGAGGAAGTCCAAAGAAACGGATGGATGGACTGTGTGGTCCATCCATCGTTTCTTTGGTCTTCCGGATGATATGGCTAGAAATGAGGTGACTGCTGAGATAGCGTAATAGAGAAGTATTGAAAAAGAAGACTTGCTGCGCCGACCCCAAATAAATTGGGATATGGGTGAAAGTCCGTGTACAAAGCAGTCAGGCTTTCTTACAGTGTTACAAAGTGGATGTTTGGCTCAGTTCCAAATGTTACGGCTCTATCCACCAAGTCTACACCCGTTCCTATGTGTACACTTAAGTTTAAGTTTTAATTAACTTAGCTTCATAGTAAAAAGCGAAAGTTTAAATCGTTAGATGCACCTCCAGCGTACTTAGATAACGCAGAACAGTATTGACATTAAAAAGAGTCAGCTCCAACAAGGTACAATAGGTACGATTTTCTAAGGCATAAGGCGATGCTGTATAAGGTCCGCCTTTGTTCCTTTTGTGTGCGTAAAGTTTAAATAATACACAACACAACACCACGCCTGCAATGCCCGAAGGGTTAGGCAGAGGTGTACCTAATAGAACACCCACATTTCGCCAGTTATGTTTAAGTCTCATGTAAAAGTGGGCAAGCCTATTGCCATCAACCGGGCACACTCCGCTGCTACTGAGAAACTCCTGTTGGAAAAACCCAATAACAAATTGCCCGACCCGGGAATCGAACCACTAGACCAATGATGAAGTCGACAGTTCAAATAAATAAATACATTTTCAGTCTAAGTAAGCTTCTTCTTCTTAAATCGTTGGCTCAGATTTTGTCCGACCAGTATGTAGCTACCAGAACAGCTCCATCGTTTGCCTCGCTCAAGTCCTGAAGGACCGTGGCCCTGGAATACAAAGGGCAAAGAAGGAACATGAATGAGTTTTAGTCAGTACAAATCTGAAACTCCCTTCCGCTTCGCCCAGAGCGGGAGGGGGTCACTTGATGATTTACTATCCTCAAAAAAAAAGGTACAGTTACTCGTAGTTATCAGTAAGCGAGAGGATTTCTTGTCGCGATCGAGCGAATCTGACGATTTCAATATTTGGTAGAAGACCTTCAACTTTTTTTTGCCGATGTTAATGGGATAAGAGGGTGTGTGTATTTTAAATTAGTAATTGTAATGTGTTAACAGATTTTCTTTTGTTAAATTACGTGTGACAAAGTTTCGCAGCTGCTCAAAAGAATAATGGGTTGTTTAGATAAAAAAATTAAGCTGTTTTAATGTTTTACTCTATTATTTTATTCTTTTTATTTCAGTACCTAAGTAGGTCTTAGATAAACAGTAAGACAAGGCACGTTGGCACAATCATGTATAGTTACGGGTATTCGTTAGTGTTGTTCTAAATTGAATAAAAAATACGATTTAAACAGAAGTAGCTACAATGAAATAAAAAATAAAATTACAGAAAACAGGTTAAATTAAATTGAAATTACAGTAGTAAAAACAGCTGGTATTCAAGGATCCCAAAGGGTTGAGTTCATTACCCTTTATCCGTGTTTCTGACGATCAAATCCTTTGGTCAGCTCGCCTCCTCAACTGTTTGTTTAGGACTCGCTTTATTAATTAACTAAATGACGAGTAACTTTGAATGCTTACAGGTAATAGGATAATTTGGAAATAAGTTTACGAACTCAAACACTTACGTTTGTTTCGCGGAAATGTTAATTAGCCAAACATTTCGTATAATTACTGTCGGCGCCTCACATATGCATGGACAACCGCAGGCAGGGCGCGGGGCTCGGGGTACCGAACCCGTCTGCGCCAGCGCCGCTTTTCGCCCTACCACACACTGAGCTCACAGACGCTGGCCACTACGGGCTTTTCTTTGTACGGTCTTCACGCGTTGCACTATATGTTAATTGTGGTATTACACCTATTTATACAGTCCACTAGTTTCATTATAAAGTCCCAACCGAGTTTATTCAATGGTCCTTCGAGCCGGATCCCGGGGAATATGTCGGCGCCTCACATATGCGTGGACAATTACAATTTCAACTTTGTTAAAGACTTCTTCAAAGAATACCTTTCCAGAATATTAGATTACCTTTCTATTTACAAAGCTTTACTTGATTATGTTTACTTGTACACAAACAACTGTGTCCAAGTTGCTAACTTCAATCTAACATCCTCAAGAAAAGGTCGTGTAATAAAAGCTTGAATTCCCGAATTGACAAAAATATGATTCTAGCAAAGAAATCCACTTATTACCACTTTATTGAATTTCCCGACATTTCACCTCGCGAAGAAAATGCCAACGGAAAATCTTTTCCTCCTCTGTAAAGATATTATTCACATAAAAGAAGGTTTTTTGGGGAGAATTGAGTTAACACGAAAGTTATATACGTACGGAACCTCCAGGTTATCTTATCAACCACTGAATCCAATTCCACAAATCCTTTAATAAGACTGTTCTATGGTATTTTGCTTCTATTTATGTTTATTCTGACCCTGGGTTTAAATAGACAGCTTATACCGGAGTTAGTTGTGTATAAAACTTCTGTTATGCGGTTATTGATTAAACTGACGTCTCTGGACGTTTGATGTTCCGCAAAAAGATCATGCTCCTACGATTTACTCGCATCCCGCGTGCGTGTAGGTGTGTCCAGATCTACGAGCGTGAACAAAGCAAACGAAGTATTTGCAGGTGCAGGTGCTCTGAAATTGTAGGCAGAAACTTCTATAGCGGAAAATGGTGTATTTTATAAATATTTAAACTAAAAACTAGTTAAGTGCGAAAAGTTACATATAAAATAACCTGAGCTTAGTAATAGTGAAGATAAAAGCCACATTCGTACAACAATGTAAGAATAAATTCGCGATTTTAAGGACCAAAAAAAAAAATATCAAAGCGTTTTAATTACAAAAATGGACGATGATCAAATACAAAACCTACCCACTAATTGTAAGGTCTACTTTACAAAATTAATAAAACGGAGTGGGTACAAGATCTTTAATAAATTAAGAAAGTCGGACCGTTAGCGCCTTTGAAAAGTTTAATTGACCTTACAATAATATCTTTTGTTTGAAGTAAAAAAAACCTTGGCTCTCTCTTAGGATCCGATTTCAGGGGCCCACAAAAAGAGCTTCCTTGGGTCAAAATTTTTCATTATTTCAAAGGGACTATTCCTCAATTATTTATATAAAAACTTCGATACAAGTAATTGCTTTTAGTCACTCTTTTCGCCATTAAGGTAGTTGATCCTTTTCCATGGAAAATCTTCTGTTTGTCGAATTAGGTCTCTTCCTGTCCGATCAGGTCTGTTCATCATTGGTAGTCGCCATAGTTCAAGAAGGTTTTAAAGAGCCACTATTATCATAGTGGTGGCTTAAATTAACCTTTGTAAGAGGTCTTCTAGAGCCCATAAAACTATTAATGTTAGAAAACAAAGGTCAAAATTATTAGTAATTTGATAGTAACTTCCCTTTTATCAATACTTACCTTTGAATATTCTATAGACGCACTGAGACGCAAAAAACGTATTAGTGCCATTCCAATGTGAAAATGGAACGAAGTAAAAGTCGATATTTAATTAATACATTCCTCAGGCCCCACACCAGATATTTTCCATTCATTTAACTTCTCTTTATGTTCAAAAGATTTATCGTGTGGGTTCACATACTACATACCTTATTCATTTAAAGTAGAAAGTAACATACGTAAATACTTATGTATTCTCAAAGAATAACTGCCAGAAGCATAAAAACTGCCAGAAGCATGCACGAAACATTTTTTTATTAATTCCCCGAAATTCATCACTGGAAGCATTTTGTACTAAACAAAGAAGGAAATAGGTACGCAAGTGAAATAACTGGGACGAGATTACGAAGTACAAAAGCATTTTCCTCAAACGCACCCAATTCCGGAACAATGGCTAAGATAAATGGGGAGGCCCCCAACACTCCCGAGCTCCCAAGTTTCCTTGTTTTTCCTCAATGTCTCCCACCTGGGCAGCGGTACCCAAACTTGATATTTATGACGTCACGATAAAGGTATCAATGGGCAATCGATTGCTGATGATGACAATAGATTCTTATTTACGATGGATAATGGAATTTGGGGAATCCTGTTTGAACTTGGAACTTGGTTATAATTGGGTTTGGTTTGAGATGTTTTTGTAAATGATTTGTGTGTTTTTTGGGAAAAAAGAACAACGTTAACCTATGAGTGCTTTGTGTTACTTTTTTGGATTAAGCAGGAATGTTCACTTATGCCATTTGACGTACAGGAGCTTGTGAAGAGTTGTTTGAATTTACTGACTTAATCGTAGTCAACGAATTTGACGACGATTAAGTCAGTAAATTAAAATTAGTAATATTTCAGAAAGTACAAGACTTACATTACCATCTGCGTAGCCTTTTCCCAACTATGTTGGGGTCGGCTTCCAGTCTAACCTGATGCAGCTGAATCCAGTATTTTACATGGAGCGATGCCTATCTGACCTCCACAACCCAGTTAGTACTGGGTAACAGAATTTCAGGCCACTGACTACCTGTAACGACTGTAAAAGATCTACAAATGACAGCCGGGACCAACGGCTTAACGTGCTTTCCGAGGCACGGAGGAATCTCGGTATGTAATGGGTGGTCACCCATCCACTGACCAACCTAAGCAAGCGCGGTATAACCTGAAAATTGAAAAGAGTAGCTGTTATTATGTTGCGACGCCCCCTTTCATTAGTAGAAACGATAAAAAACCCATAAATATAAACCGGGCTTTCAAAACATGGCTTCGCTAGTCATCACAGAATTCACTCAGGACGGAAAATGTATCTTCAACGCTGTCTCCGGATATGGCGAAGACTTATTATAGTTAAGTTTAAGGTTGGTTTACCTGCAACATTTTCAGTAACATAACATAATTTTTCAAAACGGTGATCTATGCTATTGGCAGACACAATTTGCAGAAAAGAAAATAGAAAACACTACAACAAAAGCGAAAAAGGATTTACGATGTACCACTCCACACATTTTCAGTCCTGTAAGCTAGAATCTATAGCAGTCACAAAGAAAAGCGCTGAGCTGTGATTCCCAGTGTTTCGGGGAAAACTAGACTTGCTTCGGACCTGCCTAGAATTTAATCAGGATGAAATAAAGGGGCTAAGTCAAGACGGATTTATTTACTAGGTTCACCTAGTAAATAAATCCGTCTATTAAAAGTATTACTCAAAATAAATAATTGGAACAAAATAGTTGTGTGGAAAAGTTAGTTACTTTTTTTCAAATAATACAGAAATTATGTCTATCGTATAATTTAGTCACGATTTTTATGGATAATATTTTTGTTTTGTTTAACACGTGTTAGAATCACCATGTGTATATTTAATTCTTAAGAGCTAAGAAATACATCGCTAGTCAAGTGTTGAGCATGAGGTCTTGGATGGGTGTTATTGGGTTTTCCATCAAGTACTTCCCAGTAGCAGCCCGGATTCTGAGTGTGTACCCGGTTGATGGTAATTGGGTCGCCCTCTTATTACATAGGACTTAAATATAACTTGTGAAACGTGGTACACCTCTGCTTAACCTTTCGGTTTGATGTTATTCTATGTAACAATAAAAGTGAATTTAATATGTAAAAAAATTTATGCTGGCATTTTATTGGTAGGTATTTGTTAGGCTTTTAAAGCTACATTTTATTTTCTCTACGAATGGAGACCGTAACAAAAAAGTTAAAAGTTCTTGAAAGACTGTACTTAAAACTTCTATACTGTAACGGCTTGAAGAAAATACTCCGAAGGATTGCAGCGCAGTTGTTACTTAATTCAATTAATATTTCAATAAAATATATCTCAGTACTTTTAATCTCCGAGGCTTTTAATAAAGTGCACGTTTTTAATTACGAAAGACTTGCTTTAACATTTCGTAGTAAAAGCAATAAACTAAATACTTAAACAGGCCAAAAAGACGGATTTCTGAATGAAAAAGTATCTACCCACGTACTTAAGGACCAGGATGTAAAAGCCTAGTGTGTTCGTAGTGTTGTGTGAACGAAAGTTAACCTTAGGTCCAAATGATCAAAATATCTATTTCTCTAAGTGCCTTTTAATACTCGACAAGACAAAAAATCGATTGTTTTTTATCTAAAAGTGTAATAGCGACTTACATCACGGTTTTCCAAAACAATTAATCAGTTAATTGTTCTTCGACACTACAAATGAGGTCATGAAATAAATCACTGAACAAAAAGCCTATCAACACATCATTCATTACTAGTCATTATAAAGTAGTTAAAGAACTAGGAGCCATAACTTAAAAACTCACAACAAACAGGCAAAGATGTCTCCAAACTTGGGCAAAGTCAGGCAAAGTTGAGCGCAATGATTTTCACTGTAACACGATTTATTTGTTTGCTGGTAACGCTGCGTAATACGGAAAGTGGGACGCATTTGTTGGGCAAAAGAGAGTAAACTCCTTAAAGACATCTAATTAAAAGCGAGAGAGGCAAAATTAATGAGTCTCTCAGATTTTCTGTTGGTCTTTTACGGGACTATAGCAAGGGTATGTTTTGAAAGGAGTGGTCGCTAGATTAAGTAGATTGTTATGTTCTTAAATGAATTAAGGTAAATGATCGGTGGAAAAATGAGTGTAATATTTTTCGGGATTGACGCCTCTGTGTAAAATATCCTCATTATTTTAAATGCTTTCCACGATAGACCCGTACAGAAGCTAAGAAAATATTCAACAAAATAATGGTTAGAAATCAAACATCGAAACATCTTTTCGCAGAATTTCTATGAATTGTTTCCATTCCACCACATGCCAATATTTGCTACATGGAAACAAAAACAAAACATGAACAAACAAACTCCTATTCATAAACAAAACAATAGAATTCTTATTTTAGGTAGGTATAGGTAGGCAACAAAAACGTGTGCCCCAAATTTATGTTAACAACAACAAAGCACACATCATATTCTTGTATAATGATTCACTTCATGTCAAACAGTTTATATAGACCTTTATCGTGCCAAAATATACAGCGAAATATCAAACGGTATCAATGGTATCGATAAACAATGTCACAAATTCTCTATCGCAAATATTCTGGTAATTTGGTCCTATCGCCATTTCGATACTGATCAGAAGACGCATTGTGGCATCCTGATAATTTGTAAGTTCCTAGTTTGGTGTCAGTTATTTGTATTGTGTTTATTACAATAATATAATACGAAGAACAATAATAGTAAGTTAACTATTTAGTAAGAAATTCCCTCGTAAGGCATCCTTTCATAGGACACACCACAATAGTGGCGATAAGTTCTCTTTGAGGAGTGGTTAGACAGGCGCCACGGCGCCCTCACCTTCCGCCTCACGCAGGTCCTCACCGGACACGGTTGAGAGTTACCTGCACCAAATCGGGCGGAAGGAAAAGCACGGGTGTTACCATTGTGAGGATCACCCGGAGGACACAGTGGAGCACCACGTACAGGTCTGCTCCGCTAGGGTGGAGCACCGCCGTGTTCTCGTAGCGGTGATTGGCCGCGGCGATATCTCGCGTCCGGCCCTGGTGGAAAAAAGGCATCCTTTCTCTATGAATCTGAGTATGATTGTGTTCAGAGTAATGCAACATCGAAGCATTGAAATACTTTTCAGCATGTTTACCAAAGAAATAATATATCTGAAACATATTCCATTTGAATAGACTTAGTTAAGGACGTGTTAAACCATATCACACATATTAATGCAACTCTTAAAACGTGTGGAGATGAAGAGAATTTAATCCGACGTACCAGGAGAGTAGCGTTACTAGAAGCTGGAGAAACCTCGGTTGTTCCTAATTAGTGTGAACCGTGGCTCGCTTGTTAACCTAGTTAGAACGCCGCCGGCGACCGCTCAACACCCACAGTTTCTTTAAAATACTTTTTTGATTTAATGAATAGGTACCCAAGCTATGTTCCCAGTAACTCTCCGAAAATATTCCCTTGGAAAATTTGTACAGTCCACTGGAATATTTTTTCGATAGCGTGTTTTAATAACGCGTTCTTCAAGTTTGGTCCTTTTTTACGCGTGCGTGAAAACGTTGTAATTGGCTTCGATCCACGCCTGACCTAAACTTCAATTCCCATTTGGACATATTAAACTTTTTTCAATATATCAATGTCTTTTTGTCTTCTAAGTGTTTTTTGCTCTCGGTGGAGATAGTTATCTACGACCTAGACAAGATAATTTAATTCCAAATAAACGAACAAAAACAGAATTTTTGTACAGAAATAACAAAAAATCTGTCGGGGACTAATGAAATCTGTAAAGCCATTTCAGTGTGGGATGAATTCGCGTACAAAATAACATATACGCGGCATCCGTGATGTGAAATGGGTTAAAACTGTCGCACGAAATTTGTTGATACATTTTACTTGGTTGAGATAAATGACGTTAGTCGTTACTTTATTCTCGAGGGTTAAATATTGAGATAAGCATATACATACATCTCTTTTACACACCGTTGGTTTTTATTTTCATATTTTTTGCGCACATCAAATGAATTCCTGGAACATCGCTGTTTGTATCGACGCCGCTGCAAAAAGGAGTAATTTTTTTTTATAAAAGTGGAAGTTGACACGGAATTGAATAATGTTGTTCTGCATAAATTAACATTGGAAACATGGCGTAAAGGAAAATTCTTTAATGAAATGAGAGAGCGTTGATTAAGTTAACAATTTTCCGGTGCTTCACATAGTGCAAATTTATAAGGCTGGACGGGAAACATCTGCTTACTACACGCAAAATCGTAAAAAAAAAAGAGTTTTAATGAATCGGCCCGCCTCTCCAACTCAAACAATCATTTTGCCACATGGAAATTCCGATAGGAATAAAGCACTAAGAATTCCTCAATAGTTTTTCTACGTTTGTTTCTTTTCTTTTATCTTAATAAACATTTTTTTTCCAGATATTGCTGTGAATACAGCTGCTAATCTGTTATAGTGATTTGGTATATACACCGTGACTTTTTAGTCGTCTTACAAAGATCGTCCACTCAATGTACCCGACATAAAATAGCTCTAAGTGCGATTTTTTTTTATCTTCCATAATAGGTACAAAGAAAAATAATAATAAAAAATTAGAATTAGTTAGAAACATCCTATTAATGATGTTTACGTGTCAAACGGGAGAACAATACCTACCCAGCACTCGACTCCAGTATATCATCGCTCGCAACAGGGTGTTTTAACTACGTCATGCGTCATAATACTGAATAATATTTTTATTTTTAAATTATTAAAATCTCAAAAATACTTTTTTTTATGAATGTTTAGTATTCATTGGATACATGAAGTGGGCTGCCGTTGTAAGACGACTAAAAAGTCAAGGTGTATTAATGGTATTTTATATAGCATTGTAGTTTATCTTCGTATTAAAAAAAAAATATTTTCAGATATACACCAACCACTGCATGTCTCTGCATCACCCAAAGGTTGACTGGTAGAAAATGCCTATAGCATTAAGCCCGCCGCTGTACTTTGTGCTTGAAGTGTTAAACAAAAAAATAAATCTGCCCTCATAATCAAGTTGTGGAGAATTATCTAGACCACAGGCTAAATACTAAAGACTAATGCTTTATAAGTTCAATACCTAGGTATTACTTAAGCACTTAAAAACACATTTAAGTAACAGGCAGGTGACTAAGTTTTAGTACGCTTTAAAAGTGTTGAAATCGTAAAATCCACCGGCGACATCGACTGTAATATCATCCGAAGGTACCTTTTATATGGCAAGAGATACTTTTATATGACTTTTAAATTCTAACTCATAATGTTATCTTTTTGTATGGATATTTTAAAACACATAATGCGTAACAAAACTACGTATACAGTAAGTTTGTTAACATCGAAAAAGGCCTAAGGATAAATAATAATATAAGATGGTTATAATTATAAAACTTACTTACTGTCTAACTACTTGATTTTATTTTATTTATTTATTTAACAGTTTATGTACACCCTAAATACAGAAAAGAAGAAAGGAACAGAAAATTAGGTACAAAGGTGATGTATATTCATCTTAAGAAAGGAAATAAAACAATTCCATAATCCAAGAGAAAGCCTTGAAAGCACAAATAATTTTACTGTAAATATAATAACTCGAATTGTAAATTCAATTAATAAAACATAAGTACTCAAAAACCCCTCAAAAAGTCACCCTACAGAAAAAACAACGACCGTGTCGCCTTAATTTGAAAATATCAATTTCTCCAAAAGCTTTTAGGGAAAATCCTTTAAAACAACTTTTGCCAGACGCCATTATTACCTTTCGTTTTAATTTATTTTCTTAACGGTAACCTACTTTTTCTTTGGAAATACCGTCTTCCCTTTCAGAACTACATTGATACGGTAAATGTGGGTATACAAACCTTTTATACTGAGGTGAAAGGAACGGATAGAAGAAATCCTACAGGGAATCCTCGTTTGGGAGTATAAGTGGAAGAGCTTTAGAGTACCTACGTACGCATACTGTCGGTGATACCGCAGCAGGTTTTGGAGGACAAAGAAGAGTGAAGGTATGTTTCTACAAGCTTTTATTTTTTAACTTGCAATGTTTGTTTGTATGTTTTTAGGTCAAATCTTGCAACTGAATTTTATAACAGTTAAGCCCAACCGATTGAGCTGAAATTTTGCATACACGTTTAGTTTGGATGACAATGCAATTTGGGGTTTAACTAAGTAACGACATTCTAAATCCAATATGGCGGACTCCCAAAGATGGCGGCCTAGTTAATTTTTATGCATCTTCATGACAAGGGTATCAATTAGGATTAAACACACAGGTAATTTGAAAAAGATGTTTTTTTTATTATTGTTTTAGTAAACATAATATAACGCTTGTAATTCCTAGCGGGTTAGGCTGAGGTGTTTCTATACTACACCCCCATTTCGCTGTTTAAGTCATGTTTAATAGGGAGCGAACCTATTACCATCAACCTAGAACTAATCCAAACTAGAACTGAACTGGGAATCAAACCCTAGACCTCAAACTCAACCCCAGCGCTTGCGACCGCGACACAATGAGGCAAACATTTAAAAAAAAAAAATTGTTACACTTTTTTATCTCCCTGCACACATAACGGTAAATCGGTGACATCAATCATTAGTGATAGTCCAGCAGTCAGATAACCATGTACCTTAACACAATAAAAACCGTTAAGATTTGATAAACTTTCGTAAGACGCAGAGTTGCTCTAGGAAACGATTCCACGAAGAACTACTGAGGACTTACAATTAGATAAAGTTTGTATGCGAGCAAAACCACTAGGCTTCCATAGAGCAAGTTGGTTGCCTCTTCAACTTCCAATCACTAATTAAGTTTTACTCGACATGCTTCCATAGTTCAATTTCTTAGGAATCCCTTCAAACATGTAGATGGTATGGTCTGTTCGAAAAGTATTGATTTATTATAGGTCGATCTATGGATGGGTTGGGATGGGCCATTACATACCGAGTGTCCTCCGTGCATCTGAAAGCACGTTGGTCTCGGCTGTCATCTTTGACAGTCGTTACAGTAGTCAGTGACGAGGAAGTCTGACAGCTAGTCTTACGAAAGTGTATCGTATTACCCAATACTAACTGGGTTGTGGAGGTCAGATACGCAGTCATTCCATGTTAAAATGCTAGTATTCAGCTGCATCCGGTTAGACTGGAAGCCGACCCCAAAATAGTCGGGAAAAGGCTACGCAGCTAAGGAGCTTTTTTCTAAAACACACATAATTATATCGGTATAAATAGACTCAAGTAGGAGGAGCTCGTGGCTAAATAATAACAGCCGCTCGGATCGATCTTTAGGTTAAGCCGTGCTTGCCTAGGTTGGTCTGTGGATGGGTGACCACCCATTACATACCGAGTTTCCTCCGTGCCTCGGAAAGCACGTTAAGCCGTTGGTCCCGGGTGTCATTTGTAGATCTTTGACATTCGTTAGGTAGTCAGTGGCCCAAAAAGGCTGACAACCAGTCTTACCAAGGGGTATCGTATTACCCAGTACTAACTGTGTTGTGGAGGTCAGATAGGAAGACGCTCCATGTAAAATACTGATATTCAGCTGCATCTGGTTAGACTGGAAGCCGACCCCAAAATAATTGGAAAAAGG
This sequence comes from Noctua janthina, assembly GCA_963576755.1. Classification (NCBI taxonomy): domain Eukaryota; kingdom Metazoa; phylum Arthropoda; class Insecta; order Lepidoptera; family Noctuidae; genus Noctua; species Noctua janthina. The sequence goes on from OY755058.1 coordinate 6,040,926, forward strand.
CTACGCAGATAAGGACTTTATTCTAAAACACACATAGACACAGGTAGGTACATAATCACATATACAAATAATACTTACATGACAAATAATGAAAACATAATTTATATAATTAGAGTTTTGAGCTTCAAAAAATTAAATTAAAGCACTTTATTTGCAAAATGGTGGCAAATTGGCTTATACTATTATACTCGTACATTCGTATGCTGTACTTTCGTATGCTATACTGTCGCATATTATAGTTTTGGAACTGAACCGTAGGTCCTACATATATTGTAAGCCCCATATACCATTTGATTTGTACAGCTGTTCTGTTTTGTTTACTTTCGTTAGTTGTGTGTGTGTTTATGTGTGGTGTGAACTTATGTTTGTATTGAATTTGCAAGTGGTTGAGATTCAGTAGATATGTAGGTTGTGAATGTGGCATTGTTTTATTCCTGTTGTATTTGTGCTGGTTGTCCAACCCAACCCAAGAACCTAAGTCCTCTGACTTTTCAGATTCATGTGTGTATTGTATAATTATCACTTGCTTCGGTGAAGGAAAACATCGTGAGGAAACCAGCATGCCTGAGAGATATTTTCTCGACAGAATGTAAAGCTAAGTCAGAGGCCCATGGGCGGCATTAAAACTCTGACACCAGGTTAGCCACACGAAAATTCAATTCATTCATCGTGTTCGTAATTCTTATTTAAATGTTAAAGAATCTTTTCTTTGTTCAATGAAGATAGGTTTTCATTCATAAGTTATTCCCAGGTAAAATATTTTGTTTCAAATATAATACATTTCCAGAAAACCTTGTTCCACCGACCCCTTTGTTGTGTTCATATAACAAAAACATCATCCATTCACTTTTTTGAGGATAGAAAGACCAATATTTTGCGCACAAAATTGTCTCATTACCCATTGTGGAAAGAAGCAATAAAAACAATTTTCACTCACAATTCCCGCTGTCTCCTACAGTTCGTGCCGCATCTAGGGATGCGGATGCGGGCGTAGGCGGCCGCTACATCGATCGCGACCCCTGACATTAAATGAAAGACAGCCCGCTCGTTGAGGGACGACCGTAAGCCCCGTTCATACCGTGTACCGATACAAAGCACTTCACAGACTACACAAAAAATAAACAAAGAAAATGTACCCTTTAAAAGGGACGTCACTTTCACATTGAGATAAAGAACGCAATAAGATAGGAATTTTAACATTGAAACAGAAAACATTGTCCCTGAAATATACGAAACGACATAACAGAAGTGTTTATTGTCATCCATAAAACGGTTACGTATAAAACGAAGTACATTCCAGCCCTTCGGAACGCAAACGTTCAAATGTAACCATCAGTCAAGCTGCGTATAAACCTTTAACGTCGGCAGTATTATCTGCTATAATACGGGAGCCGACAGCCCTGCGAATGTAGGGCACTCACACAGCCGCGATGACGCACACGCGCGTGGCCTACGTCATACCGACTACGCAGTCCGGGCTACCTGGCTCGATCGCGGAGCACACAACACCGCGTCTACGTCACAATACCCTACTTATATTAAACTCGGCAGCTTAATGTTGTGCGCTCCTGAATCAGGGGTGTGCGTAAAGGAATTTATAGCTTTTCACGCTATTGAGTAGGGCTTTAATAAACCTTTTATGGGACTGTTACATCGGCGTTCAGGCAGGTCAAGTTTATTGATTTAGTTGGACGTTTTGCTTTGTGATGCACGCGAATTGTCACGCGATTCTATGGGTTAGTTTTGATGAGTGACTGTGCTTAGATTCTTGCTGCAGACGTTTTAAATTGATTGTTTGGAGGTGCTTTTATTTGTGACTATTGGATACTTTCCAGTACTCAAGTTTTAAAGAACGGACGTTTGGCACGTTTTCTCTTGTACAACAGGATACTTCACTGAGATGTTTCCGAGTCAACAATTGCTACTCATTGTAAACAACCCTGTTTTATACATTTCTTGTAGAAAATAAAATGTAATTTTCTATGATAAGTAGACTACCTATAAACAAAGAAAATAAAGATGGAGTAGTGAAGTTTCACGGAACAGGATATTGTGTCTGCAAATATAAAGTAACCTACTCTCATTAAATTTCAGATTTTGTATTCGATAGTTGTTGCGCTCATGTAATGTTGGGTGGAGAGGGTTCGCTGGCGGGATGTCGACTGGAGAGAGTGCGGTGGTGGAGTAATAATAACACTAGTCTTCAGAACTTCTTATTTATTCTTGTTGCTTCTTCAAGTTCTTCATAATACTGCTGGATTCGGAATGCCTGATCACGGAAAAATGCTCCTTTTTATAGGCAGCTCTGACCAATCACAGTCTCTCAATTTTGCACACGGCACTAATCTCCGCCCTTCGACCAATCAGAGCGCAGGTGGCTTTTCTATAGAAATCTTGAACTATGTTGTTTCTCGTGATCAGACATCCCTTACAATATTCCCTTACTTTTCTGACCTCAGGATGGGTTTAATTTCCTTAAATTAATAAAAAACAATACAATATTCTCTTATTTAACACCTTAAAATAACAAAAATGTGAAACGGCTCTCGTTACGGTAAAGTTTTCAGGTACTTAAGCCTTTTAATACAAGTAGCGCCGCCAGGTGGCAGGAATGCGCAACACTTAAACTACTAATTAGAAAAAATCAACACTTATCATCCTACTGGACTAACGTCTTATTAGATTAATATCACAATAAAATAGGAACTAATTAGAGATCACGTTATTTACTCGTATCGTCGCTAACATTCTCCCCCACGGTGCGCAGCACTTCATCCTCTGGAGGCGACGATGCGGCAGGAACCAGCACGACGATCCGTCGAGTTGGGCGGCGAAGTACTCCTCCCGATGTCCGCACGTCCAGCACTCTGGTTCTTCCGTCTGGCCCAGGATGACTTCTCCGCGAGGCCACGAATTTCGTGGTAATGTGGCGTCCACTATTAGCACGATATCTCCCTCCTTAGGGTCTTTGGTTTCTTTCCCTTCGAGCTTCCTCGGCATTAGGAGGGGAAGGTACTCTTTGATCCATCTTTTCCAGAAATGATCTGCAAGTCTTTGGGTGGTTCTCCAGTTTGCTTTCCCAATTAACTCTGTGTCGTCGAATTCTCCCGGTGCCATAGCTCCGCAGGATCTCCCCAGTAGGAAGTGGTTCGGGGTCAGACCCTCTTCGTCTTTGGAGTCCATGCTAACTGAGGTGAGAGGTCTAGAATTGACAATGTGTTCGACCTCGGTCATTAACGTGTGGAGTACTTCTTCGGGTGGGTATCTTTCGTTGAGAACCACTGATAGTGCGGTCTTGACTGTTCGCACAAGTCTTTCCCAGGCGCCTCCCATATTCGGAGCTCCCGGGGGAATAAACTTCCACTTGATGCCCTTCTCTTGCGCTGCCTCTTCCAATTCCCTTTTGGCCCCGACGAAGTTGGTCCCGTTATCGCTGAATATGGTTTTCGGGGTTCCTCTTCTGGCTGCCATTCGTCGAAGTGCCATAATCATCGAGCTCGTGCTAAGTGAGGGCACTAACTCTAGATGTACAGCTCTTGTGGTGAGGCAAGTAAACAATGCCCCCCAGCGCTTCTCGGTTCTTCTCCCAATAGTGACTTGCATTGGCCCAAAGTAATCTACGGCCGTGCAAGAGAACGGGAACTGATGATGCTGTAGTCTCTCGCTCGGTAGGTTCCCCGTCGGGGGTATTTCTGGTAAACTCTTCCTTGTCTTGCACCATTGACAGCTGTGTGCGACCGCCTTTAAAGTCGCTCTTAAACTCAGGATCCAATACTTTTGTCGAATCTCGTTCATTACTGTAGCTGTATTTCCGTGAAGAAACTTCTTGTGGTAATGTTGTATGAGAAGACGCGTTATCTTCTGTTTTCCATCTAGTATGATGGGGTTCATTCTTCTTTCATTGTTATCGTGGAACTTTGACGTCCTACTTCTTAACTTGATGATTCTGTCGTCTCCTATATAAACGTCGATCTTTTTGAGCCGACTTGAGGTTTCTAAGGATTTTTCCGCTTTCAAACTCTTCATTTCTGTTGCGAAACTATCGTTCTGGCTCATCTTCATTAATAACTCTTCGGCCTTCTTTAAGTGGTCTTTTTCCAGGGGTAGGTACAGCCGCTTGTTTTCATTTTTGTTGGCGGATCGATGTAAGGTTCTCGTGTCTTTCTTCTGGGTTTTTCTTTGAGGTTTCCAGGGTTCTTCCTTCTGGCGCGCAGCGGTGGCGGTTGCTTTGCGGGTCTTCTTCAATAAGTGGTGTGCGAAGGTAACCACTCTGGCCGTTGTGCGCAGTAGTCGCTCCCAGTTTGAGAACCTCTCTAGGTCCAGAAGCGTGTCTTCAGCAGCCTTAATCGCCATCACCTTTTGCTTGTTCTTCTCTTCTTGCATGATACCCTCTGGTTTGAAGTCGTGAAACGGCCACTCTTCTTCTGGATGACGGAGAAATGACGGACCTTTGAACCATCTAGCGTTGTGGTCAAACTCGATTGGAGTTCCCCTCGTGGCGTCGTCTGCTGGATTTTCTTTAGTTGGTACCCATCTCCAGTCTTCTGGCTTAGACTTTTCTTCAATTTCTGCTAGTCGATTGGCCACGAAAGTTTTAAACTTCCTTGGTTCCGCCTTTATCCACTGCAGTACTGTGCTAGAGTCTGTCCAGTAGGTCTTCTTTGATATTTCGAGCTCAGACTCTTCTTCGATCGTGGCTGCTAGTCTGCTGCCGAGTAACGCTGCTTGTAGCTCCAACCTCGGAATCGAAACTGGTTTCGTTGGCGTTACTCTTGCTTTGCCGGCGATCATGGAGACGTGGACTTTTCCTCCGGGCTCGACTGTCCTCCAGTAGACTACTGCTGCGTAGGCTTCTTCACTCGCGTCGGTGAACGTGTGCAGTTGTCCTTTTCTGCCGCGGGGTGAGACGCACCTTGGAATCTTCAGTTTTGCTAACGCCGATACTTCTTCTAGGTAGTTCATCCAGGCTTCTTTTTGTTGATTAATTCGTCCCAGTCTATCTTCGTTCGCCAAATGTCTTGAATTAATTTCTTCCCTTGTATCAAGACTGGTGTTGCGAAACCCATCGGATCAAAGGTAGACATCACTGCGCTCGTGACTTCTCTCTTCGTTGGAGTTCTTCTACCATTTTGCAGGTCCTTTGACGTGTTACGCAGTCCAACATTGAAGGCTAGTGTATCTTCTTTTACCAGCCATCTTAGCCCCAGAATCTTCTCTTCTTTCGTTAATTGCAAAGAATCTTCTTTATTGGTGTCTTCTACTTCCGATAGTACCCCCGAAATATTACTGGCCCACCCCTTCAGATGAAAGTTTGCTCTTGCGTGAATATCTTTTACTTCTTTTGATATCTTCTTTGCTTCAGCTGCAGACGCGAAGCTCTGTAGATAGTCGTCCATGTAATGGTTTCTGTTTATTGCTTTTACTGCTTCGGGATGAGTGTTCTTGAATTCTTCTGCGTTCTTGTTCATCACATAAATAGCTGTTGCTGGTGATGACGCTGCTGCAAAGATGATTGACGACATTCTATACTCTTCGGGCTTGCCAGTTCTTCGGTTTCCGCGCCACAGGAACCTGAGGCTGTCTCGGTCATCTTCTCTTACTTTGACCCGAAGGAACATATCTTGGATGTCGGCCATGACAGCCACTGGTCCTTCCCTGAAGCGTAGCAGTACGCCAAATAGTGACTGCAATAGGTCTGGGCCCGTGAGCAAGGCGTCGTTGAGGCTCTTCCCTTCAAACTTGGCAGCTGCGTCGAACACTATCCTCAGCTTCTTCTTAACTGGATGTACAACGGCGAAGTGGGGTAAGTAGAATATTCTTCCTTTGCTTGAGGTTTTTGGAGCTTTTTCTGCGTATTCTTTTTCAATTAGATTCTGGATCTGCTTCTCGTAGTGCTCTTTAGCTTCTTGGTTTTGATCCAACTTCTTTTCAATGTTGACCAGGCGTCGGATGGCTTGACTGTAATTGTTGGGTAGAATTTCGTCTTCTTTCTTCCACAGGAGTCCTGTTTCGTATTGACCGCTTGACAGTTTCTTTGTAGTCTTCTCGAGGGTTTCTAGTGCTCTTCTATCGCTGTCATTGGTTGGCGACCGATTTTGAATCCCGAGAGATTCCAACTGAAAGTGTTCTCGGACGATTTCTTCTATGCTTTCTTCGTCAGTGGACGATCTGCCGTAGTGGGTGAAGTTTACTAAGGCAGTCGCCCCTGTTTCGCATCCGTGTAACACCCACCCTAGGTTGGTGAGGGAGGCTACAGGATCGGATGGTTTGCCCTTCTTCAGTCTTCTTGTTACTATCAGCCCCCAATTGTCTTGACCTATCAGCAGCTTAGGCCTTTCGGTGACGTAGAGGAGTTGACTTTCAATTGCCCTTAGATGCTGGCAGTTTCTCACGGTGTCCTTGTTGATGCATTGCTTGGACAGCTTCAGGTCGTCGATGGTTCTTGCAATGATAGTTCTCTTTTCCCTTTTATGAGCCCCTTTTATCTTGAACTTGATCTTCTGTGAACTATCTTTTCTTAGCACCTTCCCGCCGACTGTTTCAATTGTGAGTTTTTCTTGCTTCCCTTCGACTCCAATGTTCTCAGCAACTGATGCGTCTAGGAGTGTGACTGTTGACCCTTCGTCCAACAATGCCAGCACGCGGACTTGGCCTTTTGGACCATAAAGGTCCACTGGGATGATCTTCAGGTATGCCTTCTCTTCTCCTTTTGCGTTGTGGATTGAGGCGACCTTTTCTTCTGACATGCTTCCTGTGTCTTCTTTCTTCGCTTCTTTTTCTACTGGTACTGGTGGCTTGTCAGAATGCAGGATGGTATGATGCCATCTTTTACACTGCTTGCAGACTGGAGCTTTACAGTTGATTCTTGAGTGCTTGAAACGAAGGCACTTGAAGCATATTTTTGCCTTCTTGATCATATCCCATTTTTCATTTAGGTTAGCTTCTTTAAACTTCTTGCATTCTATTGCGAAATGCTCTTCTTCACAGAATGGACATGACTTCTTGTATTTCTCTTGCGACGCTTCTTGTACCATATTATGTACAGGTCTTCTTATTTGCTTCTTTTGCTCCGATGGCACTTCAGGTGGAGCAAAGTCCCCACACATGTCGGCTTCTGTTTCTAAAAACGCTTCGACGAGTAATAGTTCTTGGATTTCTTCATCTCTTCTGCTTCGGTGGTAGGCGAACCAGCGAAACTTCATGGATGTTGGCATCTTGTCTACTATAATTCTCAGTGTTTCAGGAGAACTGAGGTACTGTGGTTTCTTCAAGGCTTTGATTGTCTCAACGGCGTTCTTCACTTTGCTTGCAAATACGCATATGTCGCTTGGGTTCTCGCCGACTTTTGACAGGTTCTTCATTTTTTCTAGTTCTGCTAATGCCAGCGCTCCAGGTCTTCCGAATCTTGCTTCAAGTCCCTTGATTACTTCGCGTGGATCTTCAGCAGTGAACAACAGGCTTTGGACGGCTTCTCTAGCTTTTCCTTGGATTGCTATTCTAAGGCGCGCTAGGTTCTGATTGTTACTGAAGGAAGCGGCCATATCTTCGTATGATCTCTTGAACGCCAACCATTCTTCACAGGTTCCGTTGAAGTGAGGGAGTTCGATGTGCTTCGATGAAACGGGGTCACGTGACTTCTCGGATAACTTGAGTATGACTGAAGCCAATTCCTGGATGTCGCTCTTTTTTTCTTCTGTCTCGATTGGCCTCTGACCCTTGTTAGGCCTGTCCCCGGTCGTTATGAACCACTGCTCGACCTCTTGAGTTCGTTCGTACAGCTCTTCTCCGGCACCATCTTCTTCTTCTGACTCTGCTGCTAGGAGTTCCAGTTCAGCTTGAGCCACTTTCGATCGTGCTTCTGCCAGTTCTAATTCCCTTAGTGCTACTGTCATTTTTGCTTGCGCTTCTGCTCTCTTCCTATGCGACGAGCGAACAGAATGTGTGTCTGGATCGCGGGTCGTCTTCTTAGGGTGAGGCCGCTGCAGACTCTCTTCTCTGGACGTTGGTGTGCTTCCATCGTTCAGACGCGTTTTCACTGCGACACTTCTTTCTTGAATCTGCGGCGTTGGATGACTCTCTTCTTGGCGGACGGGAATCGACGTTTCGACGGTGCGGGTCGGGGGGATGGTACGAGTCACTTCCCCCGGTGTTGATTCTTCTCCAGTAGTATTTTTGGGATGATGTACGGGTTGCTGACGTTCTTGTACGCTGCCCGGCGGCGATCTTCTTGTAAGTGTCGATCGGTTTGAAATCGACGTGTTCGTAGTCGTCGCGCTTGTAGGTTCACCCGGCGTATTCATACTCCAATCCGTCGTACCGGTACCCGTAGTCCCCGTAGTAGCGTTACTTTCACTCGTAGTTATAGTCTTCGACTGCACTGATCTTGATCTCGTATTCGCAGGCATCTTCCTAGTTTCTTGAACCCGATCCGGCTCGAAGGACCAAATGTTGCGCTCATGTAATGTTGGGTGGAGAGGGTTCGCTGGCGGGATGTCGACTGGAGAGAGTGCGGTGGTGGAGTAATAATAACACTAGTCTTCAGAACTTCTTATTTATTCTTGTTGCTTCTTCAAGTTCTTCATAATACTGCTGGATTCGGAATGCCTGATCACGGAAAAATGCTCCTTTTTATAGGCAGCTCTGACCAATCACAGTCTCTCAATTTTGCACACGGCACTAATCTCCGCCCTTCGACCAATCAGAGCGCAGGTGGCTTTTCTATAGAAATCTTGAACTATGTTGTTTCTCGTGATCAGACATCCCTTACAATATTCCCTTACTTTCCTGACCTCAGGATGGGTTTAATTTCCTTAAATTAATAAAAAACAATACAATATTCTCTTATTTAACACCTTAAAATAACAAAAATGTGAAACGGCTCTCGTTACGGTAAAGTTTTCAGGTACTTAAGCCTTTTAATACAAGTAGCGCCGCCAGGTGGCAGGAATGCGCAACGCTTAAACTACTAATTAGAAAAAATCAACACTTATCATCCTACTAGACTAACGTCTTATTAGATTAATATCACAATAAAATAGGAACTAATTAGAGATCACGTTATTTACTCGTATCGTCGCTAACAATAGTATTGTTTTATTACTAATATACTCGTAGACTAAAATATATTTTTAAGTTTCTAAATAAATATCATTTATCGTTTTCTAAAATCGATGGCTATCGTTTTGATCGATTGGTTTTTATTTAATTGCTTTTTGTATTAGCTTCAGGCATGAACTGGATAGTTTTGCATCGAGGCCTGCGTTCGACCGAATTGATTGAGTTGTAACATGAAGTCATCATCATCATCTGCCCAGCATTTCCCAAATGTGTTTGGCGACCCAAACATTGTTGACATTTTAACATGAACTGTTTAGCTGAAATTCACTGACATTTACTTTATTATCACGAAGTAGCAAATTATTTGATCAGGAATACTCAAATCAAAGCCCTCATTGGATCAGTGGGCGTCACATGGTCCAGTTTCTAGAGAAAAATCGATTTTTTGTTTGATGTTTCTCATTTTACTATTCATCATCTGCCTAACCTTTTCTCAACTATGTTAGGGTCGGTTTCCAGTCTAACCGGATGCAGCTGAATACCAGTATTTTACATGGAGCGACTGCCTATCTGACCTCTACACCACAGTTAGTACTGGGTAATACAATACCCCTTGGTAAGACTGGTTGTCAGACTTTCGGGACACTGACCACCTGTAACGACTGTCAAAGACCTGCATATGACAGCCGGGACCAACGGTTTAACGTGTTTTCCGAGGCACGGAGGAAGCTAGGTATGTAATGAGTGGTCACCAATTTACGAGCGGCTGTTATTAGCCACAAGCTCAATTCACTGTAGTACTAAACAAACATTAAATTGCGTTGTAAGCGGCAGTATTAACTTGTGTACTGAGCTGACGATCATCAACAAAATTTCAAAGCACAACAGCTGTTATAAATTACAATACATCGCTCCCTGTTCGGGTCATACCCATAATGCCAAGAGTATCATAATATGTATGGGAAATAAGGCCCCATACTACAGTGAACCTTCATTAATATTAACTAGGCTATACGAGCGACCCCCGCAATCAATTCCCTAACCGAATCCGTTGACAAACTGACCGGAATATTTATATTCCCTTCTAATTTAGCCTCTAATAAAGTCTTATATATTTTATTCGTTGCTTCATAAAGCAGAGGATGGTACGTGGTGAATTACGTGAGCAATGTACCCTATAACTTTATGAGAATTGGTCTAGTTTTGGATCGTTAAGGTACATATGTACGTAAAATACGTTGTTACATACTAAGGTTATGAATCATCTTTAAACACACATATGTCGGATCCGGTCATTGGTACGGACATAAAATGAATCGTAAGCGCGCCAGTGGTGACATCACGACACCTACTGACAAGTCTACCCACACCACAGCGTGCTTCTACAGAGCTCTGATGTTTACAGCAGAGGCGAGGACGACAGTTAATGTCTGATCGCGGAGGAGTTAAGACGTCTTGGAACTGTACCCGATTTATTGTGGCCCATGTTATTGTAATTTCAAGTAATTTGTTAGTTTAATAGAAACAGTGTAGCGCACCCAGTGTATTTTTGCACGAAACCCATCTTCTGCCCACATGATGTACGAGCCTAACGGAATAAATCCTGACATATCCGACACATACATAAACTCACGCCTTTTTCCCATGGGGTAGGCAGAAACAGAACGCCCCCGCTACGATCCTTACATACTCCTTTAGCCTCGTCCACGTCATACATCTAGCCATGCACGCCGCGATTCATCTTTAAAATCTCTTTAAAACTTTGCGTCCGGCCAACGTCTCAAAAAAGTTATTTCTATACTTGGATTTAACACTTGAACAAAAAAAAAAACAACACTCCAACCCTTCTTGATATTACCAAATTCCCAATTTGCTTTTACTATGCCAGCACCTGCATTTAATTGCGTAAAAACAGCTTGGTGGAACAAAACTTTTACACTTATCTTTATGCATAAGTAAAAAAAGAAATACACCATGTATTTATAAGCTGCTTACCACCACGTGCTAAGGCTGTCAGTGGATATGGATTATTGTAATTGAAATAATAGATAAGCAGCGATTTAACATTAGTAACATGTCAATGGCTACACAGAAATGTTTCTCTGCTGTTGTACTCTAGGTCGCGGTTCAGTGGTAACACTGACTTTGAGCAGTTTGAGCTGGCCTAGTGTAGTACGGAGTTCTAGTAGAACAAGAGGCCAGCTTGTACTGGTTTTATTAGCACTGACGTCCGGTCTACTGTTCACTGAATAATAGTGAAAGAGGTTATTTGATGTCGGTTTTCTCAGAAATGTCTATCTAGTATTGGTTTAATAGGGTTTTGTTTAACAGTAACAACTTTGTGGCGAGTACTTACCACTACAACTGCCAAACCTGATAATTATAATTATTTGCTAAATGATCCAGGCTTATTGATTATTAGGGACACCGACGTGGAAACGGTTACCACAAATTCAGTCTGAGCCCTCCACATAGAAATTTTTCATCCGTTATTAAAAAAAAATCACCTGTTCCATACATTTTGACCGCGTAGGTATTGCACTTGTAGGAAACAGCTTTTTTTTTTTTAATAACTGATTAAAATTTTCTATGTAGTGGGCTCAGAATGATGTACTGAATACGTGGGAACCGTTTTCGCGTCGGTGTCCCTTCCACTTTGTATCATCTGCCTAGCCTTTTCCCAACTATATTGGGGTCGGCTTCCAGTCTTACCGGATGCAGCTGAATATTAGTATTTTAAATGGAGCGACTGCCTATCTGACCTCCACAACCCAGTTAGTACTGGGTTATACGATACCCCTTGGTAAGACTGGTTGTCAGACTTTTTGGGCCACTGACTACCTAACGACTGTCAAAGTTCTACAAATGACACCCGGGACCAACGGCTTAACGTGCTTTTCGAGGCACGGAGGAAAGTCGGTATGTAATGGGTGGTCACCCATTCACAGACCAACCTAGGCAAGCACGGCTTAACCTAAAGATCGATCCGAGCGGCTGTTATTATTTAGCCACGAGCTTCCACCCCGTATATGATTTAATAATAATAAATAATAATAACCTATTTATTTCTGGTACGAAGACCCATATATAAATACCTTAACCAAAATTTACATACTAATAACATTTTCGTTAGTATAAGCAACTTAAAACTATGTTAGTAACACATGTACGATGTTTTGTGCGTTCTCGTTGAATTTCTCTATATATTTTTTTTTTTCTATTTTTTGTTTTGTGGATATGATTGTGATATGAAAAGACTTGTGGATAAGAAAAAACCAAACCAATTGGTTACTTTGTGTAAAAAAAAAATAAATAAAATAAAAATAAAATATAAATAAAAAAATATATAATAAAAAAATAAAAATAAACAAGTGCTTTGGACTGAATAAAAGCTTTCATCCTGTGTATTTCATTAACACAGAAGTATTCCAGGAATCAATTCATTACAAAATATTACATTTACTGCTCACATTTAATATGAAATTCGGACAAAGCATCGCATCGGACCTAGGAATACTATTTAAACTGAGCACTCTGTGAGCTGAAACAATGCAATATTCGCAGAAATGTAATTCACTGAACATTTCAATAATGTTGTTTGAGGTAATAAATTAAATTCAATGGTTATTCAAATAATGTTTTTTGAGTGTAAGTTTACATTACAGTAATATTTTCATTATTTTGATGTTTATTGCCCACAGTATTGTTTATTTGATTGGGCTTGCTTGCCAAACAGTTAAAATATGACTTTATAAAAATTACTTGGCAATAGGATCGCCCCCTATTACATGAGACTTAAACATAACTGGCGAAATGTGTGGTGTACTATCAGACACACCTCTGGCTAACCCTTCGGGGATCAGGCGTGATGTTATGTTATAAAAATCACGGTGTAACGTATTGTTTTATGTGAGTTGTGCGTCCACTTTCATAAACCTCTTTAAAATGTTATGCCCGTACACAGTTTTCTTTGTTTCTTACGTGAAGACGACATTTAATGTAGGTACCATTTACCTCTGTAATCTTAAGAACACTTACCAACATATGGTAGACAAAGAAACTGACAATTTTTATAATCCAATCCTTCCATGTGATAACGAAATGGGCTGCCATTTTTTCTCAGTTGAGCTACAACACTTTATAATAAAACTTATCCAAGCCTACATACACAGTTCTCTGCTTATTTAATTACTTAGTAACATTATTTTTAAGTGTACCTACTAACTAAATTATGGATCCTTTGTGTCTGATGCAAATGAATAAATTATAAAATTTTTGGAATTTTTTACCAATTTACTTCTTACACATTGAAAATACGATAGCCATTCAAGAGGAGGACAGTGCTCAAATAATTGAAACAGAATGCTTTGACATAATACATCATGGTATGTCCCAATCAGATCGAATCCATTGTTCCCGAAACAGCATTGTAACATTCAATTAGTATTAATACTCACTGTTCTGAAATATTTTACAATACACGTGAACCGTACGTTTTTGATCAAAGGACAGATGATATTTCGTGGAAACTGAATATTTCAGTGTCCATTTTGGTATTTCGTTGAAGAGTATACAATTGTAAATGATTTAAATAAGTAGGTACCCAAATAAAATATTTTTTTTTTGTTTAGTATCTCATTCGCAAGATTTGAAAGATCGCTTATAGAGATACGACCGCCCATTGTGTCACCTTATGTGAAAAGTTTTCTTTTATGAATGTTACTTGTATGGTGTACCATAACAAAGAATATTCTTTTCTATTCTCATTCTCATTCTAACTTTTCGCCTTTAATCGTACTTCTGAGAAAAGAAGAGAATTCTTTATTTTTAGACATACCTAAAACTATGCGATTATTTTCGCGAGCCGGACACAGGCCTCCACTCTACGAAAGACAACGGACTGTATGGACCCAGTGCGGGACAGTAGATGACACATATCTTTGATTTCTTGGTTCTAAGTCATATCGGTTTCCACAGAATATTTTCTTCATCGTTTTGTGAGTTTTGGTGAGGAAATACACAAAGTAATGGGCCTGCCTGGGTTCGAACTTACGACCTACAACTCATCAGTCATGGCAGTTACCGCTGAGCCACCACTGCTCCTATCACCATTCCTAGCGAGTGGATTAAAAAACAACTAAGCAAAAAACAAAGAACTCCAATCTACCTCTGCATCGCCATACGTCATTAGTAATAAAATGTAGAACTAATACAATAGTATTTAAAACCGATACAGCTACATACAGCATAGTACGGGGCAGGCCAGCTCCGTAAAGTGCAAAGGTAAATGCAACGCTGGTTCTATAAATAGCTCGCCCGGGCAAACCCCTACTACCGGCTTCCGATTCATATTCAAATCGTTTACGAGTTTGTGAAAGGAAACTGTGGTATTGTTTTATTTTACTGACTGGAAATAAGTATTTAAGAATCAACTATTTAAAATTTTTGGGAAGTTTTAGAAAAATATATAAAGTGGACAGCGTCAGTTTGTTGACTGTGTGAACTTCGTCAACAAATTGTGGCCCATCTGATAGAAAGAAAGAAACACTGCATATGCAAGGAGTTCATTGATGATGAAGGAGCTTGATGATGTCTTATTGAATGATCCTATTTAACAAAATAAATTAAAAAAATCTGAATTTGACAGATTTTTTTTTGACTGGGATCATGTCTTACACATTTAATTACTAAAAACTTTAATACATTTTAAATGATCCTTTGGAACTTTGCATGCTATTCATTTTACTATTTAACATAAAAATCTGGCCTCACCATATAAAAATGTTGCAACTTTTATCTAACAAAGAACTCAAGATAACACAAGAGTTTTTACACAAAATGAACCAGGTAAAACTAGTCTTTGTTCACTAACACAAAAACAAAGAGCCGGTACTACCAACATAACAAAAAAGTATTAAAATTGTAAAACGCTGTATCCAATTTTGAATTTCTGCGAAAGGTCAGATGCGTCCCAGGGCGCTCCAATTTGCAAAGCGGGCTAGCTTGCTTCCCAGCCTGAGCTATCTATCTCACTCGTCAGGTCCCGGGCGAACCGGAATACCTAGTGCTCAATGCACAACAGTTGGCGGAACCAGTGCAAACGATTCTAGACTTTATTGCTTTTACAATAACTGCAACTATGGAGGAAGTTTCCATGCATGCCTGACCTGTTGCGTCCCCCGTCATCGGATCGGAATCAAATCGATATTACGTGAGATGCGTCGGGGTAAATTGGAAACGTCACGTGTGTCTATGTACATACTTACTGTGAAATATGTATATTACAGGTCGGGGTAGGTCTGTGATGACCTAAAAACAAAACTGGGCTGGCTAAGCATTCAGCCTGATTTATCGTAGGAGGCTAATATATTTTCATGAACTTAGGAGTGGGTAATATATCTTTTAGATGAGTAAGGCCATTTTTCGATAAAAGAATCCTAATGAATCGTCGACGAGCGTGCCAGCGACGTATAAAATACTCGTAGAACAATTATAATTGTTTAAAAGCATTTAAATTGTACATTAAGGTTATTCATTAGTATAAGTAGCTTTATTTAGTTAATTTAAATAGTCGTTTGTTTAAGCTTTTTGTTTGCGCGTCGCATTAATCGGCTTTTGTTTTAAAATTATTTTTATTTTTGTGACTGAATTGGGAATTAGGTCATTAATTACCTGAAGTTTTAGACTTTTTGTATTGTTATTTGTGTATACTATGATAAGATAGTGCTTCTATTAGTAAGTTAGTTACCAAACTTAATTACCAAAGGTTTTAAATCTAAGCTATATAGTTAGACATTGAGAATTTGAAATAAAAATGTAACTAAGGTATCTTTCAGTTTAGACAATGCAGTATTTTAAAGTAAACACTGAGTATGCAGTACAACACAAGTAAATAAAAAAAGGCAAAGAAAAATATTAACTATGTATATTATAGTAAACCAAACTCAAGGTTAGGTTTATACCAACCCGCACTGGGCCCGCGTGGTGGATTATAGCCCATTCCCTCTCATAGAGAGGAGGCCTGCGACCCAGCAATGGGAACATTAATAGGCTGATTATGCTATGCTTATAAACTCAAGGTTTGCCAACGAGCCATTGCTCGTTAGCAAACCTTAAGTTTGGTTGAGTTTGCGCTCCATTAAGCGCAGTATACTAGGTGTTAAATTAACGGATCGTGTTCGAAACACAATACTGAGCTCCAAAACATATATATCTGACGTGGCTCAAAACGCTGGCGCTGCCCAACTCCAATGGGACTGGGCAGGTCCTGTCTGCCGCATGCCGGACAAACTGTAGGCCAAAATAGCAGGAAACTGGTGCAATGACGACAAACGAGACGGCGGGACGAACTGGACAAGTTCCGTCCGAACTGGAAGAAGGACGCGCGGGTTCGCGAGAAGTGGGAGGAGTGGGACAGAGCAGGAGAGGAAAAAAATAATATAGTAATGTCTTAATAAGGATGTAACATTATGTGTCCGTTATTACTTGACCCCTATTACAAAGAACGAATCGGGAAAGAGGGGTCAAGTTAAACTGGACTTGTACCAACCCCATGTAACATGTTGCTTCAGTGCAATTTGAACACCACTCAACTCTCAGTACAAGACAAATAAAATATTCGTTCTTAACTAATTTGCAGTAAACTATGCACGATATTATAATCTTTATCTAAGTTTATACAACGTCGATAATAGCGTGTAACCGTATAATAATTTCTTAGTTGTGTTGTTACGTTGAGCTTTTTGAATGGTTTTAGTTTTCCATGGTAAGAGGATTTGTTATTTTCCAATATGGTCTTCATATTTTATAATGGGATCAGAGAATTCACGGAATATACACACAATAACTTATTTTGAGTGTACGGATTAATTTCAGTTTTTAATTTGTACTCTGCTGCGTAATTGAT
This sequence comes from Noctua janthina, assembly GCA_963576755.1. Classification (NCBI taxonomy): domain Eukaryota; kingdom Metazoa; phylum Arthropoda; class Insecta; order Lepidoptera; family Noctuidae; genus Noctua; species Noctua janthina. The sequence goes on from OY755058.1 coordinate 6,057,889, forward strand.
TAAAATTGTAATAGAAACAGGTTTTATTGACAAGGCTTATACTGTCACTTACGGGATATCTTCTGTGATTATTCATAATTTTATGCTCCCGATATTTCGGCGCTGTTGCACCATGGTCGCGGGTTAACTGGAGAATGCAGGTGGTTGGATACCGAACCGAAAATAAGAAAAAAATTAAGAAAAAAAAAAACAACGATAAAATAAAAAGAGAAAAAAAAATAAAGAAAAAGATAAAGATATCCCGAAGTGACAGTACAAGTTTAGTTTTCAACCGTGAAAGTTTAAAACAGTGTTTATTGACAAGAACCTTTTTTTTAGGTCGCAGTGTCCCCTGCAGGGCTAAGGCCTCCTATTTCTCCTGTCAAACCTCTCTATCCTGTGCAATATCTAGCCATGTTCCCCACGCAAACTAGATCAGCTCGTCACACCACCATCACCGCGGTCTACCTCGACGGTGATTTTCTCCGACAGGCGTCCATTCAGTGAGTGACAAGAAATTTTTAATAGTAAATATTTACTGGGAGAGTTGCAGTACGCAATATTTTAACCGTAAATTACTACCGCTCTTACTCGGAGATGGATCCGGTCATTGGTACGGACATAAAATGAATCGCAAGTATGCCACTGGTGACATCACGCGACCGCTAATCCGACATATATGTATGTAAATCTTGTTTTTTCTTGGAGGATCTCGTGGCTAAATAATAACAGGCGCTCGGGTCGATCTTTAGGCTAAGCCGCGCTTGCGAGGATGGGTGACCACCCATTACATACCGAGTTTCCTCCGTGGCTCGGAAAGCACGTGACCCCGGCTGTCATTTGTAGATCTTTGACAGCCGTTACAGGTCAGTGGCCCGAAAATCTGTCAATCAGTCATTACCAAGGGTATCGTACCTTTCTAATTATCGACATTTTCTGTTTAATCTTTTTATTTTTGCGATAGATTAGCTTTCAAAATATATATAGTAAATTGGTTTGTTGTATTTCTTAATAATATTTTCTATTTCCTGGTGGTTCATTTGTGCCACTAAGCATTGTTGTTATATTCCTTTGTAACAGTTCTATTATTGCATCGCTAGTTAATATTGCCCTCGCATTCTATTTCACAGTTCAAACATATTGTTGTTTGGATTTATCTAGGCGTATTGATTTTAAACATGGAAGGGGTAACTAATGTATGTATTGATTTCTACTTATAGGTTGTTTATATAGGAATTGTAGGAGTATTATTGCAGTAATCCAACGTAATGGAGAGTTATAAGTAGACCCCATTGACTACAACCCGATTTGTGAGCTCCTGAACAAACCAATTAATTATTTCAAAATAAAACTTAAGAAATGGCTCTTTAATAACGTGTTTTATACAATTAATGAGTTTTTGACTTATAAACCCATTTGTAATGGTTAAGTAGCTTTTGTTCCTATTTTTATTTTATTTTTTGATTTGTTATTTTTTTTTCTAATTTTTATTACATTTTGTTAAATTTTTAACTAGTACTAGGTACCTAAACCAAGAGTACATTGTGCTAGGTATTTTATTTTAAGTTTGCATGCTGAAGGAAGTCAGCGAAATGTGTGAAACCTTTTATTTTATAAGACCATCATGTATCATATTTCATGCAAAATAAAGAATCTTGAATCTTGAGCATAACCATGTCCTATGTGTTGGGGTGTCCAAACACCTACAAAAAAAAAACACAGCGTCCAAATATCGGGAGCTCAAAATAATGAACAATCACGGAAGATATCCCGTAAGTAACAGTTTAAGTTTAGTTGTAAACCGTGAAAGCTTAAAACAGTGTTTGACCTACAAAAAACATTTAGGATTATTAAAAAAGAACACTTTCCGTTAAAAGTATAAATATATATATAGGATTTTATATGTATAACGTATATTATTTGTAGTACGTGCTAATTACAGATTCGTTTAGTTTTTAGAGGTATTTAATTTTTTAAATGTTAATGCATATAGGTTCATCTTCTTTTGCAAATCTCGCAATGGAAGTAAGAAAGTAAGGTTTGCTGTAAGAAATCCCAATATTGGGTTAAGTTACTCATCCAACATAAAAATAGTGATAATTACATTTACCATCGATTCGAACAAGAATAACTATAATGTAAGTAAGTAGAATTAGTATGTAATGCAATAGAAATACACTGAGATTTAAAGCTAGTGCGGTACCGTTTCAACTAATCGTAGCACCGTAGCAGCGCGTAGCAAGGCGTAGCGAAGAGCGCTACGACGTAGTGCGTGCAACGCGTTTGTCGTAGGCACAACTCATGTTATCTTTTAAAATCAATATCTGTTTTCCAGCATCATCTGTTTTGCAGCCTATTGCCATCCACCGGGCACAATTCCAAACTTCGTGGCTGCTACTGAGAAATTCCTGATGGGAAAACCCAATACTCTTTGCCTGATCCGGGAATCCAACCCAGGACCTCTTGCTCAGCAGTCATACTTGCGACCGCTAGAGCAACGAGGCAGTGCAGCGTCAGGCGTGCGACTAGTCTTCAAAAAAGATTGAACAGTTACATATTCAATGTGCTCGCCTCGATCGTGTCGGATTGCCGTTCCATCGGATTATAAGAACAGAGAGTGCACCTGTGTATGCGCACACAAATGTGGTATAAATCTCTTGGTACAATGCTTTTCTCTGTTAAAATAGGTCGCAGTGACCCAACATTTGTTGGGAGGATATTATAGTGTTCCTCTAGTGTGTTATTGTGTATGAAGAGTTTAATTTGTATGGTCTTCATGTGATTTGCCAGAGATTATATTTGGACTTGAAAAACGACTACGTAACCTGTGACTTTGTTTTGGCTGTTTCTTCAGAGTAGTTGGATAGGAAGGAAACAACGACCTCATCATCTGCCTAGCCGTTTTGCCAACTATGTTGAGGTCAGCTTCCAGTCTCATCGGATGCAGCTGAATATTTTACATGAAGCGACTATCTGAACCCCACAACCCAGTTAGCACTGGGTAATATAATAAAGATGAACGCATCTATATATTTATGTATGTGTATGTATATATATGTATTTTTTTTACTAACTTACAGCAATGCTTATCATTTAAAAGCAATTATGGTTGCTGCGACAATACACTGACACAAGTACAGGAATATTGCACTTTTGTAAGAGGTCAGCTTGAGTATGCGTCTCAGATATGGAATCCACGTTATCATAAATATATTGACCGCATTGAAAACATCCAAAGGCGTTTCATAAAATATCTTTGCTTTCATCAAAAGATTCCACATCAGTCAACCGATTATCTTGGACTCTGTAAAAAGTATCATCTGGTACCATTGGTAGACCGACGTAAAATTGCTGACTGTTTATTCTTGCTCAAAATCCTCAATAACAATGTTGATAACCCTGAGTTATTGTCGAAATTTTATTTTAATGTGCCAAGTAAAACATTTCGTGTTAATCCACCCATACGTGTACCTCATACATCTTCGAATTATAGGCAGAACAGTTATATTGTGCGCGCAAGCAGAAATTTCAATGACATATGCAGGGAATATGATTTAGATCCGTTCACAATTAGTGTGAATTCGGCCAGAAGGTGCTTAAGCCTCAAATTTTTCAAGTAGCGGTAGGTTAATTATTGTTTTTATTATTTTACTTTTACTTTTTTCTCTATTATTTTAGTCATATAATTGCAAGCCAAGTATTTATATTCTTCTTACTTTGATTAAAGCGGTGTATTTTCTGTTTTTGTGCTCACACCATATGTTTTTTTTTTATTCTAAGTCTATACGTGAGGATTTGTAATTGGCTTTCTGGTGACTATGATTTCCTTGTTTGTGTGTTTTTTTTAGCTGTAAGTCCTCCATGTACTAAAATAAAAAAAAATATTTAATAAGTTTAATAACTTTAAACATAACACCGGTTTCACATACTTAGCAATATTATCAATATGTGCCATCGTAACACATTGTAAACCACCGATCGATACTGTAACGAGTTTACATTAAAACGAAAGCGTTGTTTCCTATTAATATAATGGTTATAATATTGATATGGTTTAAGCATTAACCTGAAAATCGAAAGATCTTATCCTACTTGATATAATTACTCACATTAATTAACAAACCACGTGTACGTATATTATGTATTGTTTTCTCGGAATATACAACAGTCCTTGTTACGCTAATGTTTCTATTATTTAATTGTGGCTTCTCCACGTGTAACTAATTAAATATCTATGTTGAAATACATGAACTATTTACTTTTGAATATTACTTTGACCTGTTGTACATAGAGTGGGTGTTCGTCTGATTCCATTAAAACTGTAGTTTTATTGTTTAGTTTAGTTTATTTATTAATAATTATCAATAATTGCAGGTCATATTTAAAAAAAAAAACACAAATCATTATACATTAAACAAAATCAAATCAATGAATTAAAAAGAGCATTGAACACAAATTATCATAAATTAAAAAATAAATAAATAATAATAACTAATAACACACAATAAACAGAATAATAGTATAATAATCACATCAAATTACCTAAAACCATTATTTTAGGTCATATAATGTCTGGTCGGTTAGCCAGCCTATAACATGATAAGTTTATAATTATATAGCTTACACGTTTTTTCCCGCGGCTTCACCCGAGGTAGGAACTACCGGAACCACTACCGGAACAGAAACTAGCAGTCAAGTTTACTTTCACAATTATAAATTAATGAGCATGGATTTGATATTCACTGACGTCACGTGAAGTGGTCATTACCGTCATTAGTGGGGATATCCTCCAGCCTCTTGAATGCCTTCACCCAGAGTAAGTCTGACGACATTATTATTAGAAGACGTAATTGCCCTTACAAAACTCTTCAATTTTAATTCCGCATTCGACTCCCAGACAACGACAGGCCATCATAACGCTAATCTTTTACCAACTTCAGTATTTTATGTTCCGTAATTTGGCAGTTTAATTACAGTCATAAATACTGACTGAATATTTGAAAAGTTGAGCTATAAACTGAATCCATGATTAAGAGATTTGACTGCCCTAAAATTTTCATGGAATGAGTGAAATGTGCGATTTTGGACCTTAATTACTTTTTCTATTTACAAGTAACTTTTATCACAGAAGCTACGTGTTTAATTACCAAAGTTTATAATTAGGTTTTATTGAAAAGCTTGGTTATTTAGCCATGAACAAAGTTCTTTGTTTGTATCTATTAAAACTACGGATATTAAATGTCTAAATATTGTTGAGTATTTTCTGCAATAGAGAATTTGTTCAGGGGAATATAAAGGGTAACTGTTAGAAAATAAGACTTGAATTTACTGAACTACGTCACATAATCTCTAAGTTCCTGATATTATGTATAAAAATTTTTAAATTTTAGGTCTAACAATAGAATGTCATGGCAAAACAAGTAGATAACAAAAATATTTTGTAAAAGCAAAACTATGCAATAAAAAAAATAGGGAATCAATACTATATTACTGCCTTTAAATCAACAGTTTCCTATTGTATTCCTAACAAAATACGACTATTGCTGTGCAAAACAGTTATTATTGATACTCCTAAAATATTTGCTGACCACAAGGATAAATCTTTGATTTAGACTAAACTCCGCCATGAAAGATGTTTTCACTTCGTCTTATAAATTATAAAGACAAAAACAACGAAGCCTATAAAACCGTAGGCTAATGTATGACTGAATAATATATAGGCAACACTGTGTAGGAATAGTTAGAAGCTTCGTTCATTTTGAGAATCCAGAACACGCCCACAATATCTGCAAGTTGACGAAACCCCTGACTTTTGTTTAGAGTAACAGCATTATATAATACTAGTATTTAATACTAGCACCAAAATACAGCGATCACAAATTCCTTTTCAAAGAGGAGTGACCAAAACCATTTGTCGCTGAAAGCCTCAAAATAAAAAGTAAGGCATGTGTAAAAGCAATTTGCCGTGGAGTTGTCTTGCCGTGTCTACCCAACAAAAAACAACCAATCAGAACCGTATGCCTGGCTTCTGACGTTCTAGATATTTATAGGTTTATCTATATTAATATTTTAAAGAGGTAATTTTTTTTTGGAAGTTTGTATGTAGGGGTTAATCTCCGGAACTAACGATCCAATCCTAAAAATGCTTTCACTGGCAGAAAGCTACATTATTCCTAAGTGCTATAGGCTATATAGTGGTGGCGGTCCCGACTTACGAGCAGTAAGTCGTGGGTTCGAACCCAGGCAGGCGCATTACTTTGTGTAATTTATTTCATCACCACTGCTCTCAAAACGGTGAAGGAAAACATCGTGAGGAAACCGGCATGTCCTAGAACCTAAAATTCGAAGACATGTGACATCTACCAACCCGCACTGGGCCCGCGTGGTGGATTATAGCCCATTCCCTCTCATAGAGAGGAGGCCTGTGTCCCAGCAGTGGGAACATTATAGGTTGCTGCTATACTATGCTATGCTATAGGCTATAAATAATATTTATATCATTCACATTAGCCGAGCTATCTATTTTTTGCGTACGAAGTCATCGGCGAAGTGCTAGTGTGAAATAAAATATTTTTAATTTGTTTTTTTGATCTGTTGAGATCAAATAAATGTGAAAGCGCAAAACATTACTCTTTATGGACTGAAAACTGGAACTTCTGACCCCAATTCGTTATTTAGTTATTATATCTTCAGCCATCAAGTCTAGACTCAAAGGACGATACTAATGTTGATCAGAAGTTTATCTAATGGTATCGACTAAGACAGAAAAGTTTCACAGAGACTCATACTGATACGGGTCATAATATGTGTTGACAGAGTCTGATAGCAGAAATTAAAGTTAATATGAAATGTGAAGAGTGTATTTTTATGTCTACAACTAAAGTTAAAGATTCTAATTTAACACATTAATATTGTTATTTGAATATGGTTAAGGCGCGAATTATATAGAAACGGCGTTTCTTACTGGACTAAGCGTTAATGAGTATTTCCAGTGTTGTGTTAGTATAGATATCTAATATACTTTGTTTCGTTTAATAATGTATCTTCCTAAGGTTTTGTTAATTCTCTATGCATTGTTATATTTGTCATTTAGAAAGGTGATTGCCTCGTTGGTCGAGTGGTCGCAAGCGCGACTGCTAAGCATAAGGTCCTGGGTTCGATGCCCGGGTCGGGCAAACTACTATTGGGTTGTCCATCAGCAATTTTTCAGTAGCAGCCACGGATTCTGGATTTGTTTGTGCCCGTTTGACAGCAATAGGTTCACCACTTATTACATGGGGCTTAAACATAACTGGCGAAATGTGTGTGTACTATTAGGTACACCTCTGCCTAACCCTTTGGGGATTACAGGCATGATGTTTAAAAAGGTTAATTCACACCAAATAAAGCAATAAAGCCTTAGTAGCCATATAGGGGCCTGCAAGGGTTGATGCCTGCCAAGGCTGCGGGACTGTTCGAAAGAGATACCGTGGCCCTGGAACACAAAGGGCAAAGAAGGAACATGGATGGGTTTTAGTCAGTACAAGTCTGACACTCCCTTCCGCTCCGCCCAAAGTGTGGGGTCATTTGATCATTTCAAATACGAAAAAAAAAAAACGAAGGCCTTAGTAGACTAGATAGGTATAGGTGGAGCAAATCAACTGATAGGTTGAAAATAATCACTGGACCACCCCTACAATAGTCTATTGAAATCATGATAATGATCAGGTCACTTATATGCCTACCGTAATAGACCATACAGGATGCTTATACCATAAATACTGTTTGCAGCCTACAACTTAATGGTGTTGATATAAAAGATACTAAAATATTACATGGAAACATACCATTTGTAAGTATGTCAACGAGTAGTCAGATTTTATAGGTTTACTAATAGTGTCTACGACCCCAATAATGTAAGAAGGCTAAGTAAACAAGAATGGTAATAACACTTTTACCTTTATTGTATGTCTCATAACTAATAACTTTATTAATTAGGTTGTCAAAATAATCCCAGCCTGAAATTACATTTATTGGGTGACGACCAAAGACTACGGTGACCTTAAAAAAAAACGACTTCGAAAAAACACTAAAAAACGTCTAATAATCTTTAGTTTCAGAAGTCGGTGACTTTTTTTGGTTTCATTGACTTTTTTCCACCGACTTCCGAAAGTAAAATTGTTTTTTATTTTGACCTTTTTATTTATGTGTGTTTTGTGAGTTGCAGTAGCGAAGGGTAAATTTTTGTAAGAGGTAAGCCGAAGCACATATCTTTAATGTGATTTTATTATTTGTCTATAAAATACTGACAGTGCCAGTTTTCAAAGGGAAGCCAGTAGGAATCGAGTTGTATGGAACCTTCGCCACTGGTGTGTTGTTGTTTGCACACAAATTCTTGTCATGAATCAATTTTGCATTGTAACTAGAAGTTATTAAGGGACCACCATGTCGTTAACATAGACCAAGAAGAAAAAAATATACCTATTAAAGGAGTTAACTCATAAACTACTTGAGCAAAGTAAATACCATTTGTATAGGACCACAGCGCGGGCTTCCTATATCAAATGAAAAAGCAATCTCGTAGATCAGCTTAGGAATCACGGAGTTTTGTATGATGCACGTCATGTCCCTGCGACAAATAAATATTTTTTCTTTATTTTAAGAAGTCGGGTAAAAGGTGGCTGGGTCAGACTGGATACAAAAGGCAGAGGACAGGGTATTGTGGCATAGTTTGGGGGACGCCTATGCCCAGTAGTGGACTAGTTACGGCTGAATTGATAGATACTGGGTGGTTTTTTGCACGCTCGTTTTTTCACGATACGCAAATCGTTAGTGCGTGCGACCATGCTTAAACACGGGCTTTCCCTCGTGCTCAAATGTAAATTCATGCGCGCATCACGTGCACACAGGTACGTGCCAGTAAATCTCCTGTATTTGTAATATTTCATTCAGATGATAAAGATATTATATGGATAGACATATTTTCTTTTTTTTTATTTGCCTGGTATGTCCCACTGCTGGGCAAAGGCCATATCCTTCCAGGTACTCTTCTCCTGCGCCACCTCGAACCAGCCCTTGTGATGATAGATAGAATAAAGGGTGTAAAAAGACCCTTAACGAAGCCGAAAGGCACTAGTTCTCTCCGTTATTGCGATATTTTTTTTTTGTTCTGGGATCATACAACATACTTGGGAGACTAGTTACGGAAATATTGGAGTTCAAAGTTCCAACTTTTTCACAAGTTTTTTTTAAATACTAGTTTTTAAAGTAACCCTACTTTAAATACCTTCATGATCCGTTTACTACCCAATGCATCTATTAGCACAATGTTTTGAATGCGTTACAATGAGTTATACCATAGAATGTGATTTTTCACACAAAAAAAGTCGTTTCCTAGCAATAATTTTTGCGTAGGTTTACTTAGTTTGATGTAACGAATGCTTGGTTGGTGGCTTCGAGAAGGGTCCGTTTACACCTTGTATAGAAATAAAAGTGCGTGTTAAACAGGAGCAGCTTATTCTGCGTTTGCTTTTACATCAAAGTGTGTTGACACTCTATTTGCTGTATAAAATTCGGTCTGGCTGTATAAAATCCCACCATCATCATCATCATCTGCCTAGCCTGTTCCCAACTATATTGGGGTCGGCTTCCAGTCTAACCGGATGCAGCTGAATACCAGTATTTTACATGGAGCGACTGCCTATCTGACCTCCACAACCCAGTTAGTACTGGATTATACGATACCCCTTGGTAAGACTGGTTGTCAGACTTTTTGGGCCACTGACTACCTAACGACTGTCAAAGATCTACAAATGACACCCGGGACCAACGGCTTAACGTGCTTTCCGAGGCATGGAGGAAACTCGGTATGTAATGGGTGGTCACCCATCCACAGACCAACCTAGGCAAGCACGGCTTAACCTAAAGATCGATCCGAGCGGCTGTTATTATTTAGCCACGAGCTCCTCGTATAAAATCCCATATGATAATAAAATTTGAAATCACGACTAGAATATGTATGCGGAAAAGACTAGGTTTATTTCTGAAGATATAAATAAATCTAGAACAAAGAGCAAAATACTCGTTAAGCTAAAACAAGTATACATTCAGAAAGCTGTCTGGCAAAATAACTGAGCAAAATAATAATATTTTAAGACCACCTATTTTCATAAAGAAGACTATCTTCAAGGCTTTATTTAAACAAATAATCGACTACAAAAACAAATTAACCGACCTACCAGCAACCAATAAATAAAATCCACAATGAAAAATTCTTCAGGATTATTTTGGTCTACTTTGCATAAAACCAAACGCTTACATTATAAGCTTCTTTAACGCTGCTTAATATTTATGAACCAATTTCTTCTGACAAATGGTGCGTTGTTTTGTTGATAATATTTAATATATTGCTTAAATTAACAGTCAGGAATACGAAATTAAAGGTACTTGGTAGGTACACGTACCTGAGTTATAGCTCCGCTAAAGTTATCCCGGCGTCTTAAATTATTTGCACGTGGAAGAAGAATTTCTCGGGATTCTCGGTAAGACTTGAATATTAAAGTATGACGGTATAAAGATAAAATGTTTCCCAAAACATTGTGTTATTTCGACATAAGTAGCTCTCAATCTTATGAAATTTTTGCAAAAATGTAGCTCAACTGCCTCTTAGCTCCTCCCCAAGAGAGAACTTAAAAACATTGTATGTTTACAAGGTTTGGGGAACTAACAATTTAACTCTTGAGATTACACGAAACCTACACAAGGTATATGGACCCACATGAAGTTGAACAATACGGTCTTGGATACAAAAACATTAACGAAGAGAAATGGACCACGACGTTAGCACTTGCTCAGGTCTTCTGACATACGTCCACCTTTTCTACCACTACTAAAACTGTCACGTAGGTAACTTTATTCCACCCATTATTACATTATAGTGTCGTTTAGGACTGGTGCACACGTAGGCAGCCGCAAGTCAATGTAAAAAACTTCCTACATCACGTTCCTACATTTTGTATGAACCATCGCACAGTACAGAGGGCCGCATCTCAATTTTATAAGGTTCCGTTGCTAAGAGGCAAAAAACACCACCTTTATAGATTTGTCCTGTCCGTCTGTCTTCTGTCTTGACCTGTTTAGAAAAATGATATTGAGGTTCTTAAAATACTTTTTTTCTTAAAACAATGGTTGATGAGATGTTTGCTTCTAAAGTCGTAAAAATTTTGTTCCCCTCTAATTTTAAAGTAAGAGGAGGAACATTCTGAAAAATATTGGGTTTGTAGAACGTAAAAAAAAACTTTCAACGAAAATTGGTTTGAATAAGATTTGATATTTAGCTTTTGAAATATGGAACTTTTTCGTCAAATTGCAGTAGTAACTTTATTTCTCATTAATATACTGTGAAAAACAAACTTGACATATAAATGTGCATGAAAATATTGTTTTTATGTTTTTTTTCCTACGGAACCCTTTGAGCGCGAGGCCGATTCGCGCTTGGCTAGTTTTATTGGTTGGAAATGCGCTACGGTCAGATGCAGCTCCATTCCGCGAGCTGCGTTTAGAAGGCACCTTCCCAATTTAATAAACTTCCAATCACCTTACTTTCTATCTTGAAAATATTTGAATAAAAGTTATTTAGATACATACAACTTCCGCACCAAAGGGACATTGTCACCAGGTACGTATCCCAAACTGCGATCCTAATCAGAAGCCGAAGTTTTAATCCTTCATCCAAGTTTTCTGACAAGGGACACCCGAAGCAATTTCCAATAAGGCCAGTTCAGCTCGGGGATAAGACTCGTGTCAAATCTTTTCTGTTTCTGTTCAGTCATGTGTAAGCTGTGAGAATTCTTTCTTTACATTTCAAGTGTAATGGCGGCTTTTATCCGTCCGGATTGATGGGAAAACGTAGGATTTATCTTTTGTACATTGCGAGAATCAGGGAAGTTTCGGAGAGGTTACTTTAGGGCACGTAAAAACTCCTATTACGATTTCTTTGGTTTTTATAATTAGATAGTTGAGATTACTGACGTTTTATGGAACTTTCAGAAGCAACATTACTTTTGTTCTCCATGAATTTTACGTGACGCGACTTTTAAGGAATATCCTAAGATTTAAAGAGACATAAACTTGGTCCTAAACCTCAATATTATACAAAATTAAAATCGAACGACTCCACTTACAGTACGACCTCTTAACCCTTCATTACGAAATGAAGAGAAGCTAGACGAAAACGTGACAGTACATAACCCGCATTCCCCCAAGTTATGCTCAACATAACCAACACAAATGTGGGTTATGAATCCTGCTTTTACGACAGTTTCGGTACACTCGTCCTCGTGGTTTCTGCCAATAAATAACATCTGGTGCGCGCGAAACTTTGCAAATGCCGAACCGAAAACAATTTTATGTTGGTGCGGGATGGATATTGATTATCGCTCTGTGTGTACGTTTTTTACTGACCTACTTATTTGTTGAATAAGGTCTTGTTGTTTATCGATTTATTGGCCTTGTTGAGTGAGGCTGGTTCAGTGCTTTTGTTAAGAAAAACTGTTGTGTAAAAACTATTTCCAATACCTGGAAAACCTTTTATAGGTAATTAGGCTTAATGTGCACTTTATTAGTTTTGGATACATACATAGTATGCAATATTATCGAAAAGATTTATGGTATCAATTCAAAAATAAACGTCATATTACTGGAGGCAGCGCAATATTTTTGCGAGAAATTTTATACCGAATGACATTAATTTCTGGTAGTTGTTTAATATGCACTGATCATCCAAATGAAAGTCAGCTACCGCACCAACGAGGGAATCCAAAGTTATAGCATGTCAAAGTTGTACTCTCTGTAACTTTAGATTCCCACACTTCTGGAACAGCTGACGTGCAGATCTCTTCTGTGCTATGGTTAAACTATTGTTTGATAAGACTTTCAGCCGGCATAAATAAACTTCTTCAAATTAACAGTACTTCCCGGATTAAGTCCTTACAGAGACAGCAGAAATAATGCTGTAGGTAAATCTCTGCGCACGCGTCTCTGTTTGTCAGTGTTGCTATTGACACTCATCATGACATAGACAAACATTGTGATTACGTCGGGTGTGGATTTAATTATTCTTCTTAAGTTCGTATTTATTAAACATTACATTTTTATATTTGTTTATTCGTGGTACACTTTATTTTGTATTATAAATTTATATAATAGAAATGCTTTCTCTTGGCTATGACAGACATGAAACAATGATGAGAAAAAAGGTTTTATTGTTTCATGGGTTTGCCGAGCTACCAAATGAAAAATTACATGATGTGGTTCACAAAGTGTTGAGCGACCAAATGAGCTTATCCGAGGTCAAAAAGGAAAGCGTTCATGTCTGTTACCGATTGGGATCTTCACAAGGCAAAGCTAGACCTATCCTGGTGAGACTTTACACCACTGAGCACCGTCACCTGATTTGGGAGAGCAAAAATTCTCTGACAGGTACTGGCATCACAATCTCTGAATTCTTAACCCACACAAGACACCGCACGTTAATGGACGCAAGCATTTTATGGTGCCGAACTGCTGGTCGGTGAAGGGCAGGATTATGATCGTCACGTCAGATGGTAAGCGTCACAAGATTGAAACTCCGAGTGAACTTCGAGCACTGGTTTCGCGCTTCCCTAAGGCCACAGGTAAGTCTGGTGATGCTGCGCTGTCGGAGGTGCATACTTCTCCTATGCGTGCGAGCCCCACCGAAGTTACCACTACACCTTCAAGAGGCCAAAGAGAGGCGCGCCGGCGTAACTAATGTTAGTGCCATTGGTTGTTCAACGTTGTGTGACATTATTTGTTTACCAAGTTACTTTGTAAATTTGCTGCATTGTACGATAACTTTTAATTTGTTCTGTACTTTTAACTGTCGCCGGTTCTTTAAACATTTTGTGTTCTCTCACCTTCACAGTAAATTTTGTGTAGTATATTCTTTTTTTTAAATAAGTTGTCGGTATGTTTACAAACTTTTAAGTCTCTCATCTGATTGTTACTGTCAATATGACATTAATAACTTGACGTTTGCGTTCCATTCTCATTTCGTGGTAATGCATAAAAGTGTGGATTGCGGTTATTTCTGTTTCGCGAATATTTTATTTTATGTTTCAAAATATTGTTACTTTGTTTTCCATGCATTCTTTTGTTTTGCAGCACTATGCTGAGAAAGCCTTTGGGCCTCTTTCATTTGTTTTTATCTTTTTCTTATGTTTACATTTTATATAACTTTTTATTTTATTGTAAATTCAACCATTTTTTTTGTTTTGTCTTGTGTGACTCTAATAAATACTTTTTTTTTCTTTCTTTCTATGTAGGTTTTTTTTTAACCCACTTGACTTTCCCACTTCTGGACAAAGGCCTGCCTCATATCCTTCCAGGTACTTTTCTCCTTCACCAACTCGAAGGTAGGTATAATAATAATTAATTAGTCTCTTTAAACTGCAAAGTTCCTTTGGGAAATTCAACCTTTGTGATAAAATAATAGGTAACTTCTCAAGCTTCTTACATATTCTAGTTTTTTGCCTGTAATAAAATATACCACATTAATTAAAGTACTAGACGTAGTTTGGTATCTGTTAATTTTGTGTTAAAATCTTATGAATATTAAATTCTGAAAAATGTTGATCCTATAGTCTAGACGAAAATTAATATAGGTTAAAAAAAGATAATTTACTAGGCCACGGAGAAATTTTCATTTTTTGTTCGTATACTTTATCAGCTGAAGTTTTTATATTATGTCTCGCCTGAGTCTTGGCTCTAACGAATTTCACAAGGAAGAAACTATACAAGATTATTTTTAGTATATGCGAAACCTGAATATAGTTTGTAACTGAATCGATTCTAATAATTTTTAAACCATGTTATATTTTGTACCAAAAATATTTATAAAGGCTACAAGTTGTCACTGAGTGACACTAAGTACCTATCGCAATCATTTAGGTACCTACTGCCATATTATTATTATCAATGAGCTCAAGACGACGCTAGAGGCGCGCGTGTGGCGATGCTGCGTGGTAGCCACGTTTTTGTGCGGACAACCAGGTAACAGAACAAGCTAATAACTTTGTGATTTTTCATGATACGAATTTTGACATTTTGTACATAGATTCTTTCAATAAAAATACTAGACACGTGTTACAGGTTTCACATATACTAAAACGAAAGTTGTAGAAGATTATACTGTCGGAAAACGGAGTGTTTGTGTAATAATTGTTATGAGTATTTTGCAAATAAATTATAAAAATATATGTATCTTTATTTCCGGACTAGAAGGTACAATCAATGAATCTTAATTATAACAATTGTAATTATTTTCTTATAGACGTAAACGTTTTCCCCAAGATTTACATTTGTATCTAAAAACGTAATGCGGAAAGAAAAAAACAGATGCTGTCTGAACACAAAACCTCCTCCTTTTTAGAAGTCGGTTAAAAAAGGCATTCAGATAAAACAAGTCAAAACACTCCCAGTCATTCATCTATAACTACATAATTTACGTATCACTTCATAACTTACATACTGCAATCACGACCTATTAATTCTATGTCATTAAGCTGAAAAACCAATTATGGTATTTATAAATATTACACAAGAATTTACGCAATATAAGTTTCTGCCTACTCTCAAAAGAACAAAGCCCGGTGTAAAACCCAAGCTAAACAAAACTGCCTGCTAATGTAAGAAATTCTTTACAACAAAATTGTTTTTACTATAATAATAATAAATTATTATGGCCACAAAGCGCTATTTGGGCTTTAATATAACTTTATTAAACCCTAAACGCCTGCAGGTTTTTGCTTTGTAGGCACCTGTCTGTAGACATGTTTTATATTCTTAATTAATGTGGATAATGTTGGAAAGAAAGTTTATTTTTGAACATGTTTGGTTTTTGTTTCTCGAGGCTTATGAGAAACTATGAAACGCCGAATAGATTCTTCAGCAACTGATGTTTCAAAGTCATCACAATTATAAACATGACTACTTCAGAACATTCGTGTTAATTAACATAACATCGCGTCTGTAATCCTCGAAGGGTTAGGCAGTGGTATACCTAAAATACACCCAAATTTCGCCAGTTTTGTTTAATTCCCATGTAATAGGGTCGAGCCTATTGCCATCAACCGGACACAAACAATCCGTGGCTGCTACGTAAAAATACCTGATGGAAAAACAAAATACACTTTTACCCGACCTGGGAATTTAACTCAGGACCTCATGCTCAACAGTCGCGGTTGCGACCACTGGACCAAAGAGGCATCACTACTCGTGGAGGCTGTTGAAAGTTTGATATGTTTCAAATCTCATCCCATTCCAGTAAGAAAGAAAGAAAATTATGTTTATTGGCATTATAAAAACAGAAACACCTAAACAAAATAAACAAACAAAGATTTTAATGCCAAAATGGCCTCAGCTCACCATAATGCCAGATGGCAACACAAAGTACGCTGACGCTGATTTAAACTGCAGCCTCCGAGTGCCATACGCAGTAGGTATACCTTCATGTCTACTCCAGACCTTTTCAGTGAAAGCTCCAAGTTCATAATAATAACTATGCTAAGCCATGAAATTTGTTACACGACGCCACACACAGGTTCTTGGATTATCAAAACAGCTGTTCGTACGTTCAACCAATATACACATAATATTATGTATGTTTCCAGACTACTTCGTGAGTGTAACACCCACGGAACATAGAAAGCATGTTATTAAACCACCCACGTTCTAGAAAGGTAATCAAATGTTGTTGCTTAGTAGATAATAGGTACCTAATACCCACTATTATTATAAAGAGGTATTTGTTTGTAAGTTTGTAATTAGGGAGTAATCTTCAAAACTACTGATCCGATTTCGAAAATTCTTTCTGTAACGTGAAGCTACATTATTTCCGAGTATCCTAGGCTACATTTAAATCGTACCCTTGGGTTAACTTTCGTACATAACGGGAGCGAACCGCGAGCAAAAGCTGGTCTAAAATAAACTCTTTAACAAAAGGCTATTAGAAACGTAACTAAAAAAACAGCGCAATACAAACTATTAAGAAGCTTATCTCACCATCCGGATCATACTTTCTTCAAAATGTTAGCGTACTCGACGATTCGTTAAATCACATGAAAATTACCATTCAAAATTGAATCATACTTTTCTTGAGACATGGTTCAAAATCGATTGTTACAAGGAAAGCCGTCTTCGCCTAGGAATATTTACGTGGACGAAACATCGGTGAGGGGTTAAATTAGGGTGAATATAGGTCAAGGCAGGGTTTAGCTCGGGAAAGTTGAATAACGTCGGAGCATAAAGGTTAACGTTGTTACCCTGCTCCCATTATAGGAAATCTAATTGTGCGGAATTCCGATAGTTTTTTTCGAAGAGGGATTTACTGGCACATGATTGTGGTGGGAGTAACTGTGTATTAAGATTGATGTGTCAAATCGAGGTCAGTTAGGGCCTTAGAGGCTGATTTTGTGTACCTAAAATATATAATAGTAATAGTTTAAATACAGCGAAATTGATTATTTGTTTATGTTTGTGATGTTTTTCCGATGTCAAAGTCAAAGCATTTATTTCAATTAGACCATCACAGGCACTTTTGAATGTCAAAAAAAAAAACAAAAAGAAGCGAAGCTACAGTCATAGTCACAAGGCATAATAACTTCAGAAAGTACTGCAGTTGCACATTCCAAAGCGTAGATCTCTATGGAGAAGAATGGGCAAGAAACTCCATGGATACTTTTAAATCAAAATATTTTTACAAAATCTTGGTTACATCATTCATGTTGAGATTATACATAAATGTGAGAACGATGTAAAAGACATGCACATTAAGAGTGTCCAGAGTAAAAGATTAAATTAACAATAAACCGTGTCAGCTAAGAGATGACCAGTCCCAACTGACAGCGTCCGTTCCCGAACTAAATGACCCGACATACCCGCCACCATCAGTGGGACATTTGAGTGCGCATGTCAATGAAAAATAACAAAATGTAAATTGTAGCCTTACAGTACATAGTACTCACACATGTGATATGCAATTATATAATACTATCATATGGAATCTATACAAAGCAAGGATATTTTACAATCTTCTGCAGCTTCCACAATAATTTAACATGGTAATCAATTAGTTTTCCCCTATGGTTGTGGAGTAGCAAATTGTTGCTTCTATTGTTCAGTTTGATGATCTTTACCACAGCTTTGAATATGACCAATTTTTTTCTATACACGCTGTATAAAATTACGAAACAAAAATAGGTTGAAAATGTATTTTTTTTAATCT
Organism: Noctua janthina; assembly: GCA_963576755.1. Classification (NCBI taxonomy): domain Eukaryota; kingdom Metazoa; phylum Arthropoda; class Insecta; order Lepidoptera; family Noctuidae; genus Noctua; species Noctua janthina. Next base: position 6,076,148 of record OY755058.1, read on the forward strand.
AGCTCTTATTAAAGGGATTACAAAAAAAGTGGTTTCTATCAACATTGAACACGTTTACAAAGTTTCGTGCCCGTGCTATTATTAGTTATTAACCGTCGAGGAGTTCTCTCATGAGGAGGCGATCTGGCTGTGCATTCCGTTACTGGTTTGAAAATCAGTTGCAATATTTGACCAATACATACTAGTATATATTGGTCATAACCAGAGGTCGGAATTAGGTAGAGTTATTTGTGTACTTACACTGATTTCATACAGCGATAGAATAAAGTGGATATGCCTCAAATCCCGAGATTAATTTTTAAGAGCAGAAAAATCCCATGATTTGTGTATTTACTTTTACACAATTTAAACCATCCGACATCGGACATCATGTCAAAAAATCTCGCGGGTTCGATTCCTGCACGGAACAAATATTTGTATGATCTACAAGTAGTTGCTCCGGGTCTAGGTATTTGTGTATGTGTTTAAATCTTTGTAAACGCATCCACGTTACAGGAAAAAATCCTAGTGTGGGGCAACGTCAATAAAAAAAATGTATAGTGAATTAATGTAAATACTAATAAATTTTGTATGTTAATTATCTTTGTTTTATTTGTCTTATCTATCTCTGAGGTTTTTTTTTATTATTTATTTGTAATATTGTTGGCCACACGGGATTGTATTATAAATCCCGGAAAATCCCGGGAAGACCCATATTAATATTCGATGCAAGTACATAAATAACTCTACCTAATTCCGACCTCTGGTCATAACTAACAAGGCATGTTAAATAAAAGCTTATAAAATTCAGAAGCAAAATTTGACCAATACTAATTAACTAACTGACATAACAAGTTAAATAAAAGCTTAAAAATAATACTTAGACGAGTCTTACGGGACTACACTACATGTCATACGTATATGAATCATAAAGTGAGGTGGTAAAGTTAATCTAAGTAATCCTCTAGTGAAAGATTATGAAAAGGTAGAAAATAACAAAAACAGACGAAGCCAAAATTTTAACTTATGAATTTAATTAGGTACCTACTTAACTAAGTTTTAACCGTACCACCGTGTAGGTTTTATATGAGTAAATAAGTAAGTACCTTTCTCAGCTAATATTTTACGAGAGAAAATAAGTTTATGCCTCTCTAGTACTCTCTACTAACTCGACCTTTTTTATTATTCTCTAAGTTTTTAAAACTCTCATTAAGCTTAAGCAGAAAGTAGGTTGCGAGTAGGAATTAAGTTTTACTCAAGATAATTAGTTATGAGGCGGTTTTTTTTTTAATTTTTATTCCGTAACTAAAATATTTTTACTGAACGAAGAAAATTTTACTTTAAAATGTTTAAAAACTTGCGAGGAATTAAGAAAAAAGTAAGTTAGGTAGAGGACTTTAGTAACACACCGCCACATACAGTCGATATATAATTTTGTTGCTATCAGGCACATACCTAGACTCGCGACAGTTACTGAGAATTTATTTTCAATAAAAAACACCTAGTATTTCGGGATATCGAAAAACGGTTGGTCGACTCTTCTCGTGATCAGAGAGCTGGCCTATTTCTCGGTCAAAGAATCCGCATTGCCATCCAACGTGTTAATGCTGCCAGCCTTCTGGGCACTTACCCCGTTGACAGCGATGCGGACGAACTTTTTGACACCCTTTAATTATTTTCTGCTTTTGATACATGTACATATAATTATTTTAGGTCTTTATGGTATTTTTTTTAATTTTTTTTTATTAGCCTGTACTGTCCCACTACTGGGCTAAGGCCTCCCCCAATTCCTTGCATGTGCTCTTTTTCCGCGCCTCCTCGAACCAGCCTTCGCGGTACGAGTCCAGATCGTCTCGCCACCTCTTTCGGGCCGGCCCCGGCGGCGCCGTCCATCTTCCGGCAACCATCGTGTGGAGACTTTCGCCCAGCGGTCATCGTGCATACGGCTGACGTGACCCGCCCAATCCCATTTTAGCCTTTCAGCCTTCATGCCAACGTAAATAATTTATATAATTTATGAAGAACTAGAAACACAGTTAGTCTGATCTGAGGATCAAACCCAAAACCTCCATTTATAGCAATCGCTCTTGGAACTAGATTAAGAAAGCATTTTTGGTTTTACAAAAAAAAATTCTGATCAAAGATAAATTCTACCCACAAAACGTCATAATATCACGGGAAAATAACCTATCATTTTGTTAAAATGGGACATCAAAAGATGCTGACAAAGATTGTCTGAAGATCTCAATTGTACCGGTATGGGAACTTCACCCTAAGGAATTGCTTCCCGAGTTTCCCGGCACATATAGACAAAGTTAGTCGTGATACGGCGATTCATAAAGATGGATCACTAAATAAAAGCTTCATAAATTGAGATGTAGGGCTGCTTAGAGGAAAAACAAAGAGTACATTGTAATTGTGAATTATCTACACTGAGGAATACTGATCCAGTTTTGTCGCATTCTTTAAGGTGTCTTGATGAATTGTAGCGAACATAATAAACTTGAAAAAAGAACGCTAGCGACATCTGTGAAGCAAATTAACAAAAAAAACCTGCTTCACACTATCAGATTTATTTATTATTCACAAAATCCACAGCATCTTTGAAATTTATCTTAAAATATATAAACTAATCCTACAGCCAATTACGGATTTACAATTTAATAACTATACAATACATTGCTAAGTGTACAGCGTGGATATATACTTATATAAATTCGGGCATCTAACTACCCGTAAATACTGGCAACCGGAGAAGTCTTGAAAAACATACAATTAAATGTAACGTTATAGGCGTATTTCTTCAGTTTTCTTCATTACTTGTAAAAAATAATGTGAAAGATCCTTGTACAATGTAAGCCTTAACGGTAATTCAATTTTTGTGCGATCCAATAAACAACCTTTGAACTTATTAGCGTAGGCGACTGTAACAGGAGAAAACATATTGTTTGAAGAAATGTCTAACGTAATTGGCTAGAAATGCCTTAAAAATAAAGGAAACACAACACACGGAAAACTTAATTCTCTTTTAAATTACTTATGTTCGTAATCTCATTTATATCAAGCTTCTTACAAAATAAAGTCATCAGTTTCTAAGCACACAATTTCTCCAGTGAAAGCCTTAACCGTAGAACACTGCCGCTTAACTAACTTACGACATAATCTTTAACCCAGCACTTACCGGGTTACGACCGAGGGGAATAAGTTTATTTTGATTCAATTTCTACCAGTCCCTGCAGTGGGACAAGTGTCACAGCAATTTTCAGAATGCAGTCTGTGGCAGACCTGTTTAATATATACTGGACCACAGAGTATGGAATCGCCGCGACTGCGTTTAGAGACGGCAGTACCAATAAAATTCATGGCGCCGAAATTGCGTTGAACGCAAAACTTCTGTCGTGAACCGCCTGCAAAGGACGGCAATCCTACACGACTGCAGAGAGATCAGGCACAGGGCCATCGGCTTTAGGTGGTTTCCAAAGCTCCGGGTACTCTGAGAAATACCAATAATACTTTTTCCGACAACCCAGAACTCAACGTTTAGCACCAGTTTCTATAGGTACGTCATTTGTGTCGTAGAGGTGACACGCTTGGTTACTTGGGAAACTATTGACAATGCCGGCTCTAGCAGAGCTCAGTGTAACTATTGCACAGTGCACCAAATCATGAGGGTTCCCAGATATTTGTAAGAATGTTAGCCCCGGGGCTCGTTGTATTAGCATTTTTATTGCTTCGTCGAGCACCAGTATCAGCCCTAAAGCGAAGTTTTGTAATAACAGTTAACACTGAACAAAAGTAGAGCAGATGGAAGTTTTCTTGATGTGAACATTCGCTACAATTGTCTCATTCAAATCTTGAAGATCTTTCCTTTATTGTTTTCTGTATGGAGTTTTATGATAACGTTTCGGATGGAGATTCTGTCTGTAATTAATACGGGAACTGGAGTCGCTTTGTTGTTTTAGAAGAGATGAGGAGATGTAGCTGTTTCGCTTATCTTTTTGGATATTAGCTGGGTCGGCTTTTGTTTTAGGATCTTGACAGCGAGTTGCGGTTTTCCTTACATTTCGACGTTGATTAAGGGTATTCTTGAGATTTATTCATTTAAAAGTAAAAGAAATGCATGGTAAGGTAATAATATACATAAAATCCACTTTATAAACCGTGTGTGGTACTGCATTGATATTACTAATATAATAAGAGTGATAAAAAAAAACTCAATAACTCCAAACTAATATCTAATTTCCACGCGAGAAGAATTTAAATAAAAAAGCGTTTTCATGGCAGCGTTCGACATTGTATGTATATAAAGGTATCATAAACCTTTTTTTTATTATGTTTTGAACACTTATTATTTTTTTATAAGCGTCATGTTTCGCGCAAATAAATGTATGTCGGGTCCGATCGTTACTATGGACATAAAATCAATCACAAGTGCGCTGGTGGTGATGCCACGCGACCTGTTTACCAGTCTACCCACACCACAGCGTACTTCTACAAAGCCCTGGTGTTTACAGCTTGAGGCGAGGACGACAGTCAATGGCTGATCGCAGTGGAGTTGAGATGTGTCGGAACTGTACCCGATTCATTGTGGCTCGTGTTATTGTGTTAAGTAGTAATTTCAAGTAATTTGTTAGTTTAATAGAAACAGTGTATCGCAGTGTATTTTCATTGCACGAAACCCATTGTCTGCCCACATCATGTACGAGCTTAACGGAATAAATCCTGACATATCCGACATGTATATATTTTCATAATAGTAAATAAAAAAATACAAACAATTATTTTTTGTTCTTTCAAACAGAAACGCCTATCTATCTTATGTCGCGGTAAGGCCAATCTCACGATTTAAATATTTGCTTCGCTCTTACTTCAAACCAATGAGTGCTGTAAACACTTCGATATAATTAGTGACGACAGTAACGTTGATGAATCTGTAAGGAGTCGGTCCAGTGAACTTCGCTACTAATGGTTATTATCTATCTCCTCGGATTGGCCTAGATCTGCAGCTTCCAATCAGACAAGTTATGGCATTTGCAGTACAGCAGCTTGTGAAGAATTTTTTGAAAATAATTGGAGGATGATTAATTCAGTAAATTATTAGTAAGTCGGTACAATATTTCAGAAAGTACAAGACTTTACATCACCATCTGCCTAGCCTTTTCCCAACTATGTCGGAGTCGCCTTCCAGTCTAACTGGATGCAGCTGAATACCTCTATTTTACATGGAGAGACTGCGTATCTGACCTCCACAACCCAGTTAGTACTGGGTAATACGATACCCCTTGGTAAGACTGGTTGTCAGAGTTTCGGGCCACTGACTACCTGTCAAAGGTCTACAAATGACAGTCGGGATCCGAGGCACGGAGGAAACTCAGTATATAATGGGTGGTCACCCATACACGGACCAACCTAGATAGGCGTGGTTTAACCTGAAGATCGACCCGAGCTGCTGTTATTATTTAGCCACGAGATCCTCCAAGAAAAAACAAGATTTACATACATATATGTGGGATTAGGATATAGGTCGCGTGATGTCACCACTGGCGTACTTGCGATTCATTTTATGTCCGTAACAATGGCCGGATCCGACATAAATATATTAACGCCTTTTTCCATAGGAGAGAAACTATACACAATGAACTCGAACTTGCTACGATCCTTATAATAATACTCCTTTCGCCTCGTCCTCGTTCGCGTCACATCTGGCCATACATGCACGCCGGTTGCGAGTAGTTTCCGATTTAAAAATATTTTCCTGTAATGAATAAACTTCAATGTAGCTTTAAATCGGAAATACAAATAAAAACCTGAAGCCGGGATTTAAAATAAATCATTATTATTGACGTATCCATGAAAAGCCACAATATATTTCTTTAAATTAGATCATAAATCACAAATAGGGCTGCATTTTCTTTGGTCAGCAATTTAACGATTTTACATAAACTATTCGTGGAACCTTAAATAAATCTATCATCTGTAAAATTCATCTTGCATATACATATTGAATCGTGGGCGATTTCTTACCTGACCTTTAAAATAAATTCCTTTCAGGCATATTGAGATGGGTATTTCTATTTCGGACAATTTCTATCCTGTGTGTTTTCCCTTTCATTTTACGCATAGTTGACCTAGCAGTTGCTTTATCATCTTAAAAAAGGTTGAATGTCATAAGTTTTACTATTTCCATACTAATATTATAAATGTGAAAGTAACTCTGTTTGTTTGTTTGTTGTCTTTTTTACGGCTAAGCGGTTGATGAAATTTGGCAAGGAGATAGATTATTTCCTGGGGCAGGCCAAATTTCCTTACATAGGCTATCTTTTTTTTTCTAGCACATATCTATACATCAGAATTTCCACGCGGACGGAGTCGTGGGCAACAACTAGTACTACTATAAATGCGAAAGTTTGTGAGGATGAATCGCACGCAAAAACTGTTGAACGAATTTAGATAAAAATTGCCACACACGTAGTTTAGAACCTGTATTGAAGCAGTGACAGCCTAGTGGTGTGACCGTCGGACTGCCAAGTCATAGGTCTCGAGTTCGAACCCAAGGCACGCACCTCTGATTTTTCGGATTCATGTGCGTATTGTATAATCATCACTTGTTTCGGTGAGGGAAAACATAGTGAGGAAACCAGCCTGCCTTAGAGATATTTCTTGACGGCATGTAAAGCCAAGTCAGAGGCCCATGGGCGGCACAAAAACTCTGACACCAGGTTAGGAACTAACCACACGATAAAGAAAGAACCTGAATTAACGTATCTAATACTTTTTATCCCATTACTACGATCCCGTGGGACAATTACGGAACCCCCGCGGGCCAAGCCGTGGACATAAGCTAGTACGTAATAAAATTACATGGTCTAGGTACTTGTCTATGTGACGGCACGGGTGTAAGTTAAGTGTTTATCAGTTGCGTTAAGAATTGGTTATTATATACCTGTGTGCCCACTGCTCTCCATGCCTTACATCGGTCGTGATTATGCGTTTTAATAATAATAATAATAAGTAGCCAGTGCAACGACCGATTGAGGAGCGCTCTGAAAGATGCGCTTCGCGAATATCGATCCACTCCTACCAAACTTAGACCCCGATTACCACGGTTACCCATGCATAATAAAAATAGGGCGCTGGTGTGTGCCTTGGACTCGCAACTCAAGAATATTTTCGAGAGTAGCGAGAACCTCGTTGATACACACTCGATCCTGTACTGTTGGGCTGTTGCGGCATGTCGTTTAGCTAATGTCAAATTCCCAAATTATGACGTAGCTATTCGACCAAAACCAGCCGTACCAACCTGGCAGCGCAGGATCGAGTGCCGCATCGACGAGGCCAGGGTACTCATCGGCAAACTACACTGCTTCAGGGAAGGCAATACACGACCACGTGTGATGCGCTTTGTGAGGCGGGCATTCTCGGGGACTGGAATCAGTCCTCAAGAATACATGTCCCGTGTCACAGAGCGCATCGACTTCCTGAAGCAGAAAGTTTATGCATGGGCGAACCGTATTCGGCGGTATAAGCGGCGGGTTGATCGGTACTCACAGAATCGCATATTCCAGAGCGATGAGAGGTGGGTATACAGAGCTTGGGAGCGACCCGAGCAAAATATGACAGACGTGTGCCGCCCGGATGATGCTGCCACAAGTTCTTTCTGGCGTAGCATCTGGTCGGTGCCCGTCTGTCATACTGAGGCTGACTGGATGCGTGATGTCGAGCGAGCGTGTGAACCTATCCCAGAAATGGAGCCAATTTTAATAACATCTATAGATATAGCCAGAGCAGTTCGTCCGTTACCGAATTGGAAATCCCCGGGACCGGACGGACTGCACAACTTCTGGCTCAAATGGCTTAGTAGTTCACACACTTGCCTGGCATCCCAATTCCAATCATCCTTAGAGTCTGGGTCCCTACCGCAGTTTTTAACAACAGGCGTTACCCACCTGCTCCATAAGTCAGGCAGTCCCGCGGAACCCAAAAATTATAGACCGATCACGTGTTTGTCGACGGTCTATAAACTTCTTACATCCATTTTGAGAGTGAAAATTAATACACACATTGACAAAAACTTCATTATGTCTGCCTCTCAAAATGGATGTAGGAATAGGTCCCGCGGTACGAAGGAGCTACTCCTCATCGACATGGCCATTAGCCAACAGGTTCGTCGATCCCGCAAGGATCTGTCGACATGTTGGATAGATTATAAGAAGGCCTACGACTCGGTGCCACATACATGGCTCATGAGGGTACTGGAGTTGTACAAGATAGATGCAACTCTACGTGCCTTCCTTGAGTCATGTATGGGGCAATGGAGGACGGTCCTTCGATATCCAGGATGTCGACAAATCCAGGGGAATGATGAACCTGTATGGATTAAACGGGGAATATTCCAGGGCGACAGTCTGAGCCCACTTTGGTTCTGTCTAGCCCTAAATCCTCTGAGCACATTGCTGGAGGATTCAGGTCTAGGCTACCGGTTGAGGAGAGGTGGTCAGGTCATATCTCACCTTCTTTACATGGATGATCTGAAACTCTTTGCCCCCAACAAATTGCGACTGATGGAGCTACTGAAAGTAACTGAAACTTTCAGTAACGCCATTAGGATGGAATTTGGTGTGGACAAATGTGCAGTCATGTATGTAAAGCGAGGGGAGATTATGGAATCCGAGGGAATTCAGCTCTCGGATTCCATACACCTGAGATCCCTCTCCTCATCCGAAAGCTATAAGTATTTGGGTATGTCGGAATCGTTAGGCATTAACGTAACTGACATGAAGCAATCGTTGAGGGAGCGCTTCTTTGGACGCCTGAACAAGGTATTAAATAGCCTTCTTTCAGGCGGGAACAAGGTGCGCGCCATCAACGGTTGGGTCATGCCGGTTTTAATGTACTCTTTCGGCGTACTCAAATGGACTCAGACCGAACTCGATGCCCTGGATAGAAGAGTTCGTACACTGTTAACCGCAAACCGGATGCATCACCCACGATCATCGGTAATGAGGCTGTACATCCCGCGGAAGTGCGGGGGTCGAGGTTTTTTAAACGCGAAGACCCTTCACAACCGCGAGATATGCAGTCTCAGAGAATATTTTTTAAAAACCGAGGTGGGTATGCACCGAGATGTGGTCGCAGTGGACAAGGGACTCACCCCGCTGTCCATGGCTAAAGAGAACTGGCGCAAACCTGTAGTACTTACTACCGATGACCGCAAGGAAGTATGGCAAGGCAAGGAGCTTCATGGACGCTTCTACCGGGCTCTTCATGGGCCCGATGTAGATTTTCTAGCGTCCGTGTCCTGGTTACGTTTCGGCGACCTCTTTGGGGAAACTGAAGGTTTTGTCTGTGCGATTATGGACGAAGTTATGTTGACGAACAACTACCGGAAATATATTATGAAGGACGGGACGGTTGACGTGTGTCGGGCATGTCACCGTCCGGGTGAGTCCATCAGACATATTATTTCTGGTTGTTCTCGTCTGGCTAACGGCGAGTACTTGCACAGGCACAACCAAGTAGCCAGGATTATTCACCAACAACTTGCCTTGAAATATAAACTTGTGGAATCTGAGGTACCGTACTACAAGTATGTGCCCGACCCAGTTCTCGAGAAAGACCATGTCACGTTGTACTGGGATCGGTCTATCATTACTGACAGGACTATTGTCGCCAATAAACCTGACATAGTAGTGATAGACCGATTAGCGCGCCGTGTAATGATAGTCGATGTTACCATTCCGCATGACGAGAACCTCGTGAAAGCTGAGAAAGAGAAACAAATTAAATATCTCGACTTAGCACACGAGGTTGTCGACATGTGGAATGTGAACTCGGCTATCATTGTGCCGATCGTCGTGACGGCCAATGGCCTTATAGCCAAGAGCCTCGACGACCATCTTTCGAGGCTCTCGTTAGGCGGTTGGATCAAGGGCCTGATTCAGAAGGCAGTACTCCTCGATACGGCCCGCATTGTGAGGAGGTTCCTGTCTCTGGAGCCCTAACCACCGGTAGCTTGGACCCTGCTCCCGATACCGGCGGACCACTATTTTTTATATTTTTTAAATGTTTTTTTTTATATTGTTTTATATTAGAATATTTAAAAATGTATTTAATATGTATAAAAATAAATAAAGGAAATAATAATAATAATATTCTTTATTTTTCGGACAACAATGATCCAACGTGTTAGTAAAACAATAAAATAACTTATTACTAGTGTTAGTACTAAAACTAAAATAGAGACACAGAATAGGATATATAATAATATTGTGAAAAGGACAACCCCAAATTAATGTTGAGTGATTGTCCTTCTCACAAAACCTTTAATAATCGGAGAGTCGATACTCTCCGCCACAGTTTTAAGAATGCTGTTGCCACTCGCCCGCAACCTTGACAACAGCGCCGCGGTTTTCTTGCGAATGACGGCATGGAAGCCGTCAGTTCGGTTTTGCGTTTTGTTTCCCCAATTCTCAAGCAGGCCATCCAGGTCGTCCAGCCGTCTCCTTCGTTATCTTCCGCATTTCTAGTATGGTACATAATAATTTCATTGTTCAACCGTATTCAGTAGTAAACCAATTAAGAGTTCGACTGTATACACGGCGGCACATTAAGCTGTACATTTCTAGTATAACTTGGCCTCGTTTTGTATTTATTTTCTATACAATGAGAGATCCGCATAAACTGGATTTGTATAGCTTGCTTGGCCGTCGTGCTTACCTAGTTATTTACTTAATGAAGAGTTCCATTAACATGAACTAAATCCATATAGATCAATACATGTAGTTTCCATTGTTAGGGTTCCGTAATACCCGAAGAGTAACCAACGGGACCGTATTACTAAGCCTCTGCTGTCCGTGCGTCCGTCCGTCTGTGTATCAGCGGGCTGTATCTCATGTTCCATAATAGGTAGACAGTTGAAATTTTCACAGACTGTGTATTTCTGTTGCCGCTATAACAACTAATAATATAAATAAATTAGAAATTAAAAGGGCTTACCCTATCACGGTGTACGATGATACGAAACCTTCATGTGCGAGTCCGACTCGCACTTGGTCGGTTTTGTAAAATAATAGACATTTCACTTACAAACTTTATAAGCAAAAACGTAGTCATATGGAATCAAAACACCATCCACAAGATGCAAAACAATCTCCACTGCTCAGTTTGTGCAACACCGCCATTGAAAAGATTGATGGTAGCGCGCAATGGAATGTAAAGCAAAATTAAAGACATCGTTTTTCATTGTCTTCCCAGTCATTCTTTTACGTCACGAGAGTTTCTCGAGCATGCCTTTCAAGTATAAAATACTACACGCTTTTACACGTGGTGTTGCCCGCTTAGGAGTTGGAAAGTGTCCCACGGAGCACGGAGCGATTGTTGTCTACCAGGATAAAAAGTATGTTCAAACCCAAATCAAGTTCTATCCGTGTGCCAATTTCATCAAAATTCGTTCATCGGTTAAGACGTGAAAAAGAAACACATAGACAGACGAACTGAGTTACTTTTACATTTAGAACTTAAAACAAACGCAGTCAGAACTTAAGAGGAATCTAGGTTAAAGCTGAAAAGCCTTGTAATATCCAGCACCTAAGTAATCCCTCCCTTCAGGTCTTGAATCAATTGGTGCCATTTAGATTTTAGGTCAAGATTTCCGATAATCTTGGAAAAATAGTTGGTCTACGATTCTGTCTGATTGCAGAAGCTTTTGCGATATATTTTAGGGTACAATAGAACTTACTTACTATCACTTACATAGCTTATGTCGGGCGCAATTTAGTGTTAATGCCCCCTATTTTTATTACACGACAAAGCAATATATTATTGGACGGCCTAATTGCTGACGATTTCAAGAATTAAGACCAGAATAGAAGCCATTGTTACGCTACCTTTAATTACACAATCAGTGCCATGTTGATAGTCCACTTTCCTAAATAAACACTGCCCGAAATAAGCAACACACAACACACATTCAAAGTTCACTCACTCACTCCCACACAAAAACAAGCCTGTAGTACCTATAACTTACTCCAAATACATTTGCTATTCCAGAGTTCCGTACAAAAACATCGCCCCACGTTTACTCTACGATATCTTTTACTTAGGCCACACATGTGCCAAGACCCAAGTCCCCGTGTGCCAAATTTGGGTCAAGGATCAAAGGACTGGTTATTCCCAATGAACGAATTCGTCTGTACATAAGTCTTGGCGGAGAAACTGTGCCGAATTCGTCACAATTGCGGCTGGAATACTGCCCCCATTCCAGACGCCTGAGAGAATTTTTAAGAACAAGAATTTCTAGCCATTTTCGGTCTGCAGACGCTAAATTTATTTGCAGGATAAAAAATAATGGCTGCTCTTACTTTTCGTTAAAGGAGCGAATTGGTGAGTTACTTTGTTGAATGTTGGGTAGAAGGCGTTATTATGTAAATACGAAATTAGATTGTGATGTGCTATAAATAGATTCAATATCATGTTATACAATTAGGAATTTTTAAAGCTAAAAGTAGGTATATTGTATGGTCTACCCACACTTGTCTGTTTCTCATCATTTTCTAGTAAATGTCACGAGTATAATGAGAGTGATGAGTTTGTTCTTTGGTGACTTTGTTGAATATACAATTTGTTTAGGCTCTTAAATGAAACTTTTCCTTAAATACATATTTTGTTTCAGAGGTGGTTTTACAGCTTTACAGATCATTTTTGTAACATGGTAAAGTATTTTCCGAATCCGTGAATTAACACTTTGACAGCCGATCACGAACTTGGGTCGTGACGCTCAGTTTTGCTCCGTGTGGCAGCTACGTTCTTTAGCTGCACACACAGGTGATGAATTAACGTAAGGAGGTGAGGTGGGGTGCAAGAGAGGGATTACAAGGAATACGTTGGTCCGACTGGTGTGTAAGAGTTTCTTTTTTTTGTTGAAAATATGGATTACTGTTTTAATTTTTTAAATAAAAAGAATGTATCTATATTTTGTTTTATTTTTTATTATAAATGTGGTTATTCTAGCATATAGACAAAGAACTAAATGCATTACATGTTTAGTTCTGTTCTACAGAAGAATGCGCTGTCAAAGTATTAACCATACGTTGACAGAACTTTTATCAAGTATGTAAGTACGAAATAGTCCTATCTACTTAACATAAAGAGTTTAAATAGTTTATTTATTGTGACTTACGTATATTTTACCCATTCTACAGTAAGTTATACCTTATCTGTGTCGTTTCAGACATTTTGGTGGAAGCGGCCGCACCCCAGGGGGTGTTCGACGTAACTTTTAATAGACATTCTCCGAAAATATTACGAAAGACTTGAAAAATATTTTTCATTTTTTCCTTTTATTGTTTTTATCAAAGTAATTATTATGTGTAACAATTGCCGGGAGCTCCGTAAAAAAGGACCAGTTTGAAGATTTTTCTTCGAGCTATGGGTAAACAAGATCGCAACCGGGATTCTTTAGAAGCTTTTGTTTTACAAGAAGATTGTAAAGACTGCAGTTTTGCGCCGTGAATCTTATTATGAAGTTTGTGGTCAATATTAAAAAAGTTAAAAGTTCTTACAGGTTTTTAAAGTACTGAACATTCAGTAATTTGTCTTAATAATTTACAAATTACAAATTCAGGGTCTCAATTATTCACAAATAAAAACTTGCAATTAATATTAGTGTATATTTATTTAATTCAATGTTTACCAATAAAGTAAGATTTATAACACAAATTTTTCATAATGATAAAACGTTATTACTGTTACATTTAACATGAACACACTTAATAATATGGAGAAAAGTTAATCCATTTTGTCTAACAATAACACGTACTAACAAGCAAAAATATGAATGTTGGAACCCCATACATTATGCCGAATAATAATCAAGTAATATATGTAGGTTATAAAATAAAATACGTTAAGTTTTTTTGTTCAAGAGTCGGCAATAAATCACCAAATGTTATAAGTAATGTAATAAAACCGACATTTATGTCGTTTTTATACTGAATATATATGACACAGTTTATTAAAACCTATCAAATTATGTGTGTTGTTAGTAGGGTCATGAATAGAACAATTCATTCATTTATTAAATTGATTATTTTGTGAGGGTAAACCGAAAATAAATGTGCGTGTCATAAATAAATTGAAACAAAGAAAATAAAGAATAAAGTTTATTTGATGTCAGTTCATCAAGCACACAGAATAAAAAAAAAACAAAATAAAAGATAAATGACGAACTTAAAAATTTAAAAAAAAATACAAAATAATACATAGTAGGAATGTGCCGTGTGCCACGTGAGCAAATTGCTTTCACATCTTAATGATTCTATGGAATTTTCAGATAGGCAGTCGCTTTATGTAAGATACTGGTTGTAAGCTGTATACGGGTAGACCGGAAACCGATCCTTACTTAATGGATGGTTCCATGGATTTTTATTTTGGTATTTGTTAAAATATTTATTAGTTTATTTCATATTTGTATATGTATAAGTACTACAAGTTCGAAACAAGAAGTTATTTTTTAGATATTATTTTGTACCCTATCACAATGTTGTCCTATTTAACCTAAAGGATGACTGGTACAGAATGCCTTGTGGCATTAAGTCTGCTTATGTACCACTAATGTACATGAAGTTTAAATAAATAGATAAAATATGAGTAAAGGTAATTCGCTGAACTTAATTCCGTTCAGAACCCAATATTGCCGATGTAGTTCATAAAGCTGCAAGACTGAAATGGGACTGGGCAGGCCAAGTCTGCCGGATGTCGTCACAGCTGTGGGCCCGTATATCGCAAGACGTGCTCTAAGACAACTAGCCGGTGTCGCGACAGACCAAGGAGAAGATGGCGAGGCATCTTGGATGGCTTCCTCACAAATTAACACGAAGAGGCACAACACCGGGACAAGTGGAAGGAATGGAGAGGCCTTTTCTCAGGAGTGGGACAATACAGAGTCATCATCATCATCATTTTCCCAACTATGGACATTACAGAGTAAGAAAAAAAAATCATTCAAACCATCCATCGTTTCTTTGGTCTTCCTCTACTCTTGTAGCTACATTTATATACTCAAAACTTTCCTCACACACACACAAAGTGTTCAACATTAACACTTCAATTCAAATTAACATATAATTTTTCAATAGTAACAGTCATTCTAAAATGATTTTAATTCACACAATGTTCAAAATAGTTTAAGTAGAAATAACCATCAATTGGAAATCAATATTTTAATAGAATTTAGGTAGAACTCATCAATAAACACTTAAATATATTTAAAATACGAGTTATATAAAGTTAAAACCAAGGAATACCTTTCGGTCAGCAAGATAGACATCTGACAGTTACAAGACTTCTATATACACTAGCTTGTTTCAATTGTCTGTCTGTCAGTTAAAACAACTCCTTTTAAAACTAAAATGTTAAAGTCTGAATACTTCGTGCTTTCCTTACAAATTGTGGACTTAAATAGTGACTTAGGAGCAAGTTTAAGACGACAGGGACGCTTCAGGTAGACACTGCAAGCAAACTTAACCCTCCAACCGCCGGTAGGGGGTAATAGACGATCTTTAGAGAGCTTGCGATCCCGCAAATTGTCTTTTGTTAATGTGACTGAGGGTTAACTGGCACAAGGAACGCTTAGGCGGAGTTTTCTTTTGTAAAGTAATTGAGCGTTAGAAGTAGGTTATAGCGGGTAGGAGATTATAACTTAATGTAGTGGATTTTGTAGAGGACACGTAGGTTTGACTACCTCGTTGATCTAGTGGTCGCAAGCGCGACTGCTGAGCATGAGGCCCTGAGTTCGATTCCCGGCTCGAGCCAAGTTATTTACGAGTTTTCCCATCCGATATTTCTCAGTAGCAGCCACGGAGTCTAGGATCGTGCCCGGTTGATGGCAATAGGCTTGCCCCCTATTACATGGGACTTACACGTAACTGGCGAACTGTGGATGAACTGTCAGTTACTCTTCTGCCTAACCCTTCGACGATTACAAGGCGTGTACGCATTAGATTTTAGAATATTGGTAAGTTATGTTATAAAAATGAAATAATAGAAAGTTTTGTTTGTATTTTCACAAGATGGATTTATGGCGAAATTCTACATTCGAGAATCACCATGGAAAATAGACATCAAACAGCAAATCCTATTACATGTCCATTAACAGTGGACTAAGCGACATCCTCACGCCACGTAAGTGGGTTAACGATAATCTGCTGGCTGGAACGACGTATCTACTCTTACGTAAAGTCTATACGAAGCCATGTTTTCCATTGATGTTATGTCCACTAAAAACGAATATCAACCATAAATTTGTATAAATTAGGTTGATTTCAGAATGACTAGTTTGAAGATAGAATGGCTAGAGTTGCAAAAGTCATGAATGATATGAAATTGTGTCGAAAACTGAACTTTATATCTGGGAAGGCTAGTTGCTTTTTCCAAAAAACAGGTTTTTGTTGGCATGTTTGGAAACTAAGCCGTGGACTCAGTATACGTATCTACCCTATGCCTAAATTGCTTAACTCACCATCCGAGGAGACTGGACATAATGACGCTTTTAAGTACTTAGTGACGTTAGGCGTACTAAAATCAGTGGGTCGCCTGTGAAAAACGTCATTAGGCTTACCTAATGCTCTTATGTAGTATTTGACAGCTGTGGTAGGTCAATAGAGTCGAATTTTACACGAAATTTCACTTAAGGAGTTAGGCATTTTAAATGAGTACCTACTTTCTACTAATGAGATATCGTGCTGGTTGCTTATGTGGTTGCTATGTGGTGTTGGTTTTACTGCAAGCGTTTTAGAAAATATTTTTGACAACCGTGTACTGCGCCCCAAAAGACAGTGTTAGAAAGCCTCCCACCGATGATCTTGCTTATGAAGTCCGCGAGGATCTGCTGAATGCGGGAAATAGAGGACTCGTCAATGACACAAGGCTTGAATCTTTGCCCAGCAGTAAACCTCGTGGATGAATATTTGAATATAGTAAGCCTGGTCCCAAAACTTACATCTGCACTTAACATGGAAAAAATATGAAAGAAAACAACATGTATATAGTAAAATAATGATACTTTTAACATTTACATACATTGTATATTTGAGTAGACACATAATAACATCTAACAATGTTCAAAACACACCTAACCAATAACCAAACGATACATCTAAATCACAAAGACAACGAAAGCAAAACCATTCCCAGGAGCAAGCGAAGTAATAACATATGATTTATGGTTTGTATGTAAATGCATCACCCTGTAGCTATTGTGTTGCTCAATGGCCGACGCCTGTCGCTGTTTGACGGTGCTCAATGTGTGTGAAATATGCTGTGATCATCTCTTAAGTTCAAATTGTTTACGGATAGAGGGATGTAGAGAGTCATCACTGAGGTACCATATAGGTGGAAAAAATTATAGAAACATTGATAATTTTCGAATTAATCTTACTACTAATAAAAATCTCCATCTATTATCTCTCTTTTCTCTTACTATTGTAAATGGCATTCGAATTCTTATTGTTTAAAAACCATTGTTTATATTAGCTGTAAGTTTCCCGAATAGTATTAATAAAATAAATAAATGCGAAAGTTTGTGAGGACGTAAGTATGGACGTTTGTTACTCTTTCACGCAAAAACTACTGGACGGATTTAAATGTGGCACACAGATAGTTTATAGCCTGGATTAACAGATATGATTCTTTTTATCCCAGTAGTACGATCCCCTAGGACAATAACCGAACTCCATACCGCGGGCATCATCCAATTTTTGTTATGAGAAGGATCTTCTTTTGCGTGTTGTTAGTGCCTAATCTGGTGTCAAAGTTTCTACGGCCGTCCAAAGGCCTCCGACTTGGCTTTACATACAGTCGAGAAATATCTCTCAGGCATGCTGGTTTGGTTTTCTCACGACGACCTCTGACTCGAAACCTATGACTTGGCAGTCCGACGGTACATTTTTTCTAAAAAAGAAAAATGTAAAGTATTCTGTTCTTCTGTAAATTTTAATATTCTGTCGATTAAGCTAATAAATTAAAAATAAATAAAAGTGTAAAGAAGGATGTAAACTATACATTCTGAACCTAAGAAGTCATGTTGTGGTTAAGACGAATTCAAATAGTTGTTTCAGTTAAATATCTAGTTGTCGGTCCTAAGATCCGAAAATCAAGTCACGCAAGTTTTGACAAACCCGACGAATTGTTTTGTGTTACACTTTGTCAATTTCAATGTACAGTGAGCGAAATCAATTAGCTGTTATTCTTTTATATTTTATTTACGTAGCTCAAATAAAAAAATACAAAAGAATTATAAAATTCTATCGATTCGTTTTTTAAAAAATCTCAACCATTTGTGCAATGGTAGGTCAGCTAATTGCTATCACTCACTGAATAACGGGAGAGTGAGGTGCCTGGCCATATTGCTGCCTAAATATCGGAAAAGTTATAAAATAACTCCACGCAGTATTTGGAGCAAAACAGCCCTAAAATGAATTGGCGTACTCGTAACTTAGTGAAAAAAACAATGCTGAAAAGTTATAAAACCGATTGTATCGTTACAGCGCTAATATTTGCCGTGGACCGGTCGGGGTAAATACAGTTTTATTAATAAATAACCTGCGTTACTTTTACGAATCATTTATTACTTTGTGGAAAATGAACAAAGGGAGACGCCAAATAAAATTCTGAAAACCGAATGTGTTTTTTGATACACATTTAATATCGAACGTTTTCCAAAAAAACAACTTGATTTTTCGACATTTTTACTTTGATGAAAATGCTATACTCACATCATTAGAAAAGGCTTCATAAACTTTTCTTTTGACTACTATTAAACAAGACCTTCAAAGAGATCAAGAGAAATAAACAGAAATTAATTGTAACTAAATTAATCGCACACTTACGATTTAAATAATTTGTTAAATTACAGCAAAGACATTCAAATATTTACAAGCAATTGACGGGACAAGATGAAGAAGATCTTAATCCAATACTTGTTACTACATACTGGGTGTAAGGGACAACCCTCCACAAACTGACAGGGTGCATTCAGTTCCTTATTTTGAATCATATTCCATCGGATTTTTTTTATTTTTTTTTCAATTACTGTTCCTTTATTTTAAAGCACTCCATTTATGTAAATAATGCAGCAAAAATCAAAAATTCAACAATGGATGTCGAAATAATCTAACGAACAACGCGTGAAATCAGCTGTTCACTTCCTGCCTAGCTACAGAGTTCATCGAACTTGTCGTCGCACTTGCCGTTCGCTAGGTGCATTTTGCCACGCTAACGATACATTGCGTATGAGGAAATAAAACAAATCAAATTTATTGGATTCCCATAACATTTCTGAAACAATTTTTTGTACCGGTCATCTTAGTATGATATACTGAATTTGTGTTTACACCCCATCAATTTGTGGAGGGCTGTCCCTTACATCTTGTATTTTGTAACAAGTCGGTATTTCTAGTGTCATACGCCCGCTTTATAGTCAGTTAGAATTCGTGTGTCAAAATTAAAAATGTTTGGGATGAAAATATTCCCAATGTCCGCTCTATACAGTGGACATTGGGAATATTCTCTTTTTTTATGTTTAAAAGACATAAGTATTTTAAATCTCTTTGTACAACTTTCAGTTTTTAATGGTGAATTAAAATCTGCAATACTCTCATAGGCACCTTACTTTGTTTGTGAAAGAACTAAAGAACCTTTCTATTAGCGATAACGAGGATGTACCGATGTGCTGACGTCAATCCTAATGTAAATCCTTGCCGGCCATCGACCCTCTTGAATACGATTGTCACTCCTTAGTTCAAATCTTTAAATCAAATCTATATCTATCTCTGTGTCTCTTTGTAATTTCAAAATAACAGCTTTTTACTGAATGCATATGAAAGTATTAACGGTACTTAAAACATAAAACATTTTTTTTTTGTCTGTGTCTGTCTGTTATGGCTAATCTCCAAAACGGCTGGACCAATTTTGACAGGAATTTTACTGGCAGATATCTGGTGCTATAAGGAGTAACTGGGCTACTTTTATTATAGAAAAAAAGAGCAAAACAATGAAAACCCTTGAAATTGTTAACAAAACCCGATTCAAATAGGGAAGTTATATTTTTATAATAATTTCACACGGACGAAAACCTAGGGCACAGCTAGTTAGAAATAAAAAGCTCAATTTTAAGAAAGAGCGCTTGTACAGAAAGTGGGCAACGTCGCAAATAGCTGTCAAATATTTACCTGTATTAATTAATTTGCCAATATTACTGTATAGAAATAAGAAATATGGCTAACTAATGAACTAGAATATTAATAATGAAATGCAATTTAAACACTGAATTTGATGTTGTAACCGTTTTAGGTGAAAAAAAGGCATTTGGAAAGTTTCCAAATACTTTTTTTTACATCTAAAACTAAATATTCGGTGTTACGATATTCATTATTGCATTTCATGATCAATACTTTAGTTCACTAGTTAGCCATATTTCTTATTTCCATACATTAATATTGCCAAATTAATCAAAACAGCGAAATATTTGACAGCTATTTGCGACGTTGCCCACTTTCTGTACAAGCGCTCTTAAATCGTATCTCTGCGCTCCATCTTACATTTACTAACAGATATTTTCCATCACTCATACTCAGGTGTTTGAAGATAATTGCATTGCTTTGAACCCGCCGACTTAACTTAGTAATTACTTGAGCGAATTGTGCACTGGATAATTAAGTAAGTACTTAACTCACTTAACTGTAACTGTTGTTAACAGCGCTAAGCTCGGCTTATTTGCTTCGTGATAAACAAAGTTATTCATCTGTTTAATATCAGAGTTGTTTCTTTTGTTTATTTTAATTTAATTTAAAAGGATTATAGATTAAGGTTTTTGGTCCTTTATCTATCTCTTTGTTTTGTCTTTTGAGTTTATTACATTTTTATTGCTACAAAATAATTCGGAATACAAATAAATCAGTTACACAAATTAACTGATTTAAATGTGGAAAAAATAATATCTGATTTTCTGCACTTCCATAATAATAACACAATAAAAAAAAATGTAACTGAAGTTAACAAAAAGAACTAAGCCACAATCATTATCATGTACAGACGCCAGCACATCAAGTTACCCGAAACCGTCAAATTTTCCCAATCAACCTTGAACCTAATGCTTTAGCGATAAAGTTGAAAATCTATTTAAAAAAATGACAGATTGTAGTAGCTTGATGAGCTGTCGTCTGTACCTACCTAGTCTTTTCCCAAACTATTTTGGGTCGGCTTATAGTCTAACCGCAAGGAGCTATAAAAATTATTTACGTGGAGCGATTGCCTACTTGATTAGACAAAACCAAGTCACAATATAATAATATACATAAAAAAACATTATGACTCAAATCATCCCACTTCATAACTTGACCAATTAGGCTGAGAGCGTGTAAAGGAAATTGACACAAGTACAGACAAAGTCCCCTATAATAACTTAAAGTGACAATGACCCCCCCCCCACCCCCCCTTGGCCCTTAGTGTGTTCGACCTTTGTGAACAACTTGATAACGTTTATTGGGAAACTGGGTCCTTAATTACAATGTTGTCTAAGCAGGACGCTGGCTATGTACGTTGTAGAGTGAAATAGAATATAATTATAACACTAACACTGTTTTAAGCTTTCATGGTTTACAACTAAACTTATACTGTCACTTACGGGAAATCTTCCGCCTTTTTTTTTAGAACGGTTCATTAAAAAAAAAAACGAAAAAAGAAGATATTCCGTAAGTGACAGTATAAGTTTAATTATAACACTGTTAGATGTACATTATAGGTTCACGGCAGCTGAGACTGTATTTCATGTGTGTTAAGGCACAGATTTCTTACTACCTGATATTTATTCAAATACCTACTTGAGACCTGATTGATACCTAATCAAATAAAAATAAAACTGTGACAAAAGGGGCTAGACAAATGACATCAGTTTCGAATCATTTCGTATTTTAAATGGGATCGAAATAAGCTTTTCAGTAGGTTATATCACCGATAAAATGAATTACCCATTAAGAGCGTTAACGTCTTACGGCTTTTTATACAAATTCTCAAGTAATTTTTTTTTAAATGACTGAACAGGATACATGTCTAAAAACTTGACAGAGAACTTTTCGAAATCTCTTTTTAAAAAATGATTATTAGAAATTTCTGTGTCTATGGAAAATTAGTCTAATTTAGTTGTAACACTATTTTTCGAAAAGGTTCGAAAGACGATAACGCTCTTAACACAAAACTGCAGAAGGACGACCACTTTGTCATTAAACTTTTTATATTTAATCTAGTACTTTTAAATCAGGCCAAAGTGCATCATATTTTCCCACCTTTGTTACATTTTCCACAGAAAAACCAGAGCACTAAGGTCAGCTATCAGAATTAGGTCATCCCGGGAATCCTAGGTCGTGCGAAACACGCTCGTATGGCCTATACCAACACACATGCATATTCATTACGTATGTGTTTAATCAGAGCAGTAATAGTCCCAACGCAGCGCATGTATTGACAGAGTAACTAGATACTAACTCTCGTGAGTGGAGCAATGGAAGCTGAATTGTAGCTTACTACGGCCTTTGTTAGGTAAGTCTAGTAAACAAAGGTATTCGGTGATCTGTCGACCCTTTGTAGCAAGAAACTATCTTGTATGTTGTAAAGGATTGTAAGCTGGTTTCCAACAATGTACTCCGATACCTAATCCGTTTGTGCGATCTTCCTTTGTTATCTATTCAGAGGACTGTGAGCAGGGAAATATGTCTTTTAGCTTCAAGGTGCATAAAGGAAAAACATTTTTAAAAGATTCTAAAGTGTAAATCGATACACCCACCTCTTCGCAGTGCATATTGATGCTCTCGTTAGCGAAAACGGGTGGTAGAACAATCAGTCTAAGTAGCTGATCGTAATGCAGCCCAATGTCTCTCGTGCAGGATTGTTATTTCTTCAGCTGCCACTAAGCTTCATGAGCTATGAGCACTACAAGAGGCTTTTCCTAAATATAGACAAGGCTCCAGTGCGTTCTTGGCAGTCAGTCGGACTACCATTACTGCTGACTGGCTTACATTCTCACCATGCCGCTAGCTTTTTTCGTATTTACAGCTCTGCTCAAGAGATCAAAATAAATAAGGCTTTTATAAAGGAAATTCCTCTTTTCAGTTAGACTGTGTAGGTATTGTAGGTAGAGGTAAGACCTTGGACACCGAAACCATAAAACGCTTACTAGCTATTAAATGTTCCCACACAACGCGATATTTTGGGCTAACACAAAGTTCCTTTATTCCTTACATTTTCCTTGATCATTTATTTTCTTTTACTAAGAAAATAAACGGCTTTTTTGCTCTTATGGCTCCGCGATATATCTTGTGCCTCCTTCATAAGTGGAACTAGCTACGAAATTAGATATAATCATATTAGATAAGGACACAAAATTAGTTAGGTCTTTGTTCCTTTACTTAACGTTATTTGGTTTTGTTTAGCCTTTATGAGCTGAGTCATATACGGATACGTACATAATGCCAGGCCAAATTAATATGGCCACTCACTGCTCCCACCTACAATACCTTTGACATTTGGAACGGCCATGCGCTTTAAGTCCAATGGTTTGCTGTGAAATAAACACAGTCATACCTAGTAGGTATCTACACAATCCAAACGTTACTTTGATAGTACAGATAAATGGGGAACCTACCAACCAAATTCAATTTCTGCCCCTGTGTCGGAAATGGGAAAAAATGTTAGGCCTGATTATTGGGGTACGGGATCCAACTCGAATTAATGTAGCCTTACCTTAACATACCAAAAGGTAAACTTTAATATAAAAAGCAATTACTTGCCCACCCACCTACATTGTGTACATATATCAATTACATAAAAAGTATTGTGGTACCCACATGTTATTTGATACAGAAAACCGCTTACCCAAATTCGGAATATCATATTCAAGAAAAATTACCTTTCCGAATTCAATTTAGAAAACGTATTAATATGAAAGCGGTAACATATCTATTCTGTTAGAACTTCGGTAAAATATTATTTACAAATACCTCAAAGGAAAGTGGGAAAGCCTTTGTCGGAAAAAGGGCCGAGAACACCGGGAACACGGAGAAATAAAGCATCCTTATTGCCTAAGTTTATGTTCAGCCGCCATTAAGGTGATGTATTTGGGCATTTAAGATAGAAAAAGGTATTGACTGAATCTTTCAAGGTTTAATACGGCCAGTGTGAAAAGGTTGTTGAATAGAGGTGCGTATTTTTAGCTGGGTGACCTATTTTCAGCTGGCGGGTGCTTCCCGGGGCGAGCTGGCGTTCCATTGACCCACATGCACGCAAGCTCTGACGTCAGAGGCTGTTATTACGTCACGAGCCAGCTCTTTGTGCCCGGCCGATGTTTGCCGATGATGGTGTCGGGGGTTATGTTCAATGTGCAACTGTTTGCTTTATTATATTGCATTATGGTTTTATTTTGCAGCGTTTTGTTGTTGGGGCAATCAAATTTGAGCCTTATTTTTAGGGGGTTTTTAAATCACGGATTAACAATGGCATCGTGGAAATGTAATAACAATGATAATTGAATTGTTTTGTAGCAAAGATATTTAAAAGTAGCTCGTAATATTTGAATGTGTGTGTTTTGCAGTAAAAGCCTGATTACAAAAACATAGGTACCCAGGTGGCCAACTAAATAAAACGCCTTCAACATTTGATAGTGCCTACAGATAAACAAAAATATAAAGTTTATTAAAGTCGAAACAATAAAAGGCCGTATCTTTTTCAGTTTTGTGTAAATAAAAAGTGGTCAAGTCAAATACGAATTGTCGCCGAAAATAATATCTTGTAATAGATACAAAGAAGAAAAAACATTAAATTCAACATTAAATTGAATTTCAACATCTCGAGGAGCTCGGGACTATATAATAACAGCCAATCGGATCAATCTTCAGGTTAAGCCGCGCTTGGTCTGTCGATGGGTGACCACCCATTACATACCAAGTTTCCTCCATGCCTCCGTAAGCACGTTAAGTCGTTGGTCCCGGCTGTCAATTGTAGAACTTTGACAAAATTTTAATGTTATACATGGTCTTCCTTTTAAGATGGTAAGTATGTTATTTAGGAACAAATAATCCTTATGATTATTCCTTTCGACCGTTATCAAAAAATACATGTGTTTTTTGTTTTCAATATTATTGGCCGGGTTCGATGTGATGAGATGACGAGTAATAGAGAAGTATGGAAGAAGATGATATGTTGCGCCGACCACAAATGAATTGGGATAAGGGCAAGAGAATGATGATAGGGGATAGCCGTGGCACGCCCTGTATATCTATAATGTAATATTTTTGGACTGTTTCACAATTAAAAGCGGAGTTCCGTATAAGAAATGCATCAACGGGTAAAAAACAGTTTTGTTTGAGAGATAACCAAAACATTATTTGACGGTTTTACTGTTGAGTAATCGATAATTCCGTCGAATCTGTTTAATTTTAATGCCAACCTACAGGCCCGGCCGACCAATTTCTTCTTACAAAGATATCAATGCCAATTCGCCGATTCCTGCTCTCCAAAGGCAAGAAATACAGTCGTACTTCGAAAGATGATTTCAATTTGAGAACTTAGTCAAACTATAAAGATCTTTCTTCCGTTAACATGCACACCAAATACACGTAGCGTGGAGTGTGCTCGTGGGGAGGTTCCACAAGCATACTCTACACTTACATTCCACAGACACGCACATACAACACTCCCACATGCACAACATTAAGTGCTTACATATTTTTTTTTTTTGCTATGTTAATTTTTAACTTGTTTACTATTTTATTTTAATTGTTTAATATTTAAATGTTTGTATTTGGAACGCAGTCGTCTCCTTCTTAGAGTTGGGCGTTAATAGCTGCGACACAGTTTTTAACTAATGCAGTTATTTACGTACGCAATTAAGTTTAAGTTTAATAATAAGTTATTTATTGCTCCTTAAAAATATAACATATTGAACAATATTTAAGTGTAGTTAGGAATAAGCACAAAGAGTAATATGAGCAGCTGTGCCTGAGCTAGGCTGAGCCTGTATTTCAATGCCTCTGTGTTCTTTTGTCTGTATTTTTCTTGTTTTCCTGTATTTTCAATTACTTTGTGAAATGTGTTTTTGATCCAATAAAGATATTTGAACAATTGTAGAATCTCTTGTAACGTTTCTTCAGTGATACCTTTATATTTAGACCTTGGGACTAATATTAAAGAAGGTTTCCTACCTCCTATGTTACGTGACTGACCAAAGAGCCTAGAATGATATTATTTTTCTTTCAGATTCAATGCTCAGTCAAAATGACAGGCTATGTATGAAGCCAGGTGTTTGTTGACTGCACGGTGTAGCATTCAAGGTGCTAACACATACATACAGGGCCAATGTAAGACCCAAATGAAAATTTTTCTTTTTTTCAGGATTTTTAGAAGTTTGGATCCTTAGGAAATAATGTCTCCTTTTATTTTTGCAGCACAACTATGCGTCATATTTATAATATTTAATTATTTTCGATGTTTGTTTACGTAGAAATTGTTAATTAGTATGGATTTTGACAGGTGACTGGACAAAATAAGGCCAAGTCGATCATGCGACATCTGGTGGGATAAAAGGCAGTTTTTCACCCCATTAAAATAAAATTGACATTCTGCATGACATTCTATGACAATAAAAGATTTTCCTACTGTCAATTCAAACACGAATACAAACTGATGAAAAATATAATAGAATAGAAAATAAGTTAATTTTGCGTGTTATTTATATTTTAATCAGCCAAAATGTCTTCTGATCCGGTTAAGAGCAGTAAGAGCAGGGTAGCAATGAGTCGCTCTGTGAATGTGGCCGCCCGCGAAAGGTCTACTAGCGGTGCTTTAGCGGCGAGATCTTTTAGCCGAATGAGGATGCGGAAAAAATCTTATGGCTTCTCTTCGGCTTTCGGTGTCGGAGGACTAGCTCGACGACGAAGTTCAATGGTTAGCAGCTTCTAAATCATGTTAAGAAGTATTAATACCATGATAATTATCATCATCCTCGACTTAGTCTTTCCTAACGATCTTGGGGTTGGCTTCTAGAACTCTATAACACCGCCTTATCTGACTATTATGCGTACGCCTACTCCTGGCTAAATTATGGTATCATTCTGTGGGGAGAAAGTACTGACTTTTTGGACCTCTTCATCCAGCAAATGAAATGAACGAATTGATATTAATGTTTTATTTTATTAATGTTTAGTAGAAATAATGTAATAAATTGTAATAATTAGTCAATATTATAATTTAATAATATGATGTAAAATATGCAGTGCCCTTACAAGTTTTACATGTTTGCAAATAAATAAATAAATTACATTATACATTTGGGTCATCTAGGTATTGAAGTTTTGAATGGATACATTGAATATTTCGTTTATAATCCACGCAATAATTATTTACAGGTATTCTCTTACATTCCAGAAAGAGTAGCCTAGACTCAAAACTAGAATATAGATGCAATATTAGAGCTCGCACAGTGTGCGGTCATCCGTATCGCTTTCTGTGTAGGTTCCTGGGCTAATTTCAATGACTTTTCCTAGAACTAGGTTGTAATAGAAACACTAGTTGCCTTAGAATTTAATTGCCCCCCTTTACCAAGAAGTGATGTTGCACCAGCTCAATCTGGATTTCATGGGACTGGAAATTATTGCTTTGCGAATAAAATTCTAAATCCTAGTTATGTTATTATGTCTATACTAGGAACTTTAAACTACTATGGCGCCTATTGTCAGCTGTAATACAGGTTGCAAGATTTAATTTATTGATAGGCGCCGTCATTGTTCAGGGTGACCGCAGGTAAATTGGAAAAGGTATAATCCTCTCTATGGCAGTTTCTGCGTCTATTGTTATGTGTCAAATTGCTTCTTGTGGCCAGTTCAATCCTTATTGAGAAAGGGGTTTCAAGTTAGCTAAGTTATTTTGGAACTTGGGTTTATTTTTTTTTCAGTGATTTCTATAAATTCTCTAATGTTTATTTTATTTTTTTTATTTAGCCCGTATTGTCCCACTCCTGAGCAAAGACGTTCCCCCGTTCCTTCGACTTCTCACGATGGTGTGCTTCTTCTCGCCAATTCGCGAAGAAGCCATCCAAGACGTCCCACCATCTTCTTCTATCGTTTACAATTCAATCATTCCTAATAATAGTTCATTTCCACGTGACGATGGACAGGGGGGAATGGAAGAAAAAAACGTGTTGCGCCAACCCTAAGTAAGGACAGGAAGATACTGAATATTGAATATCCACTCATAAATATATAATTTATTTATTTGTTGCCCCCCTTTCAAAACGAGTACCATTTCATATAAGTATGAAGCTGTATCTACTTAATTATTTGTCGTTAGACAAAATTGCAGAAAAAATTATGCATGGCTTGTTGTATGAACTGTCTATTTCCAATGTATGTATTCATCTAAGCACTTGAGAAAGAAAGCTAAAGTTGGCGCGAAATAATTTCATCCCGCAATCCGTGCGTTATTTGCCCTAGTTACACCAGACTCTCACGATAATCAAAACAAATGACAATAGTGCAACTATAACACAGAGTCAAGCATTGTTCACATAGGTTGGTAATTGGAGCATCCTGTAAAATCGATAGCAATATATGTATACGTGGATACGAACCTGGAACAGTAGTTATCCAGTTCGAGTCAGTAGTCGAATAGTGCAGAGGACTATCAATTATTTAGAATCGGCCATTGTTGACGTCTCCCGCCTCCCTTCCGATGGAGTGCTGAGGCAGTCTAAAGCTTTATGTCCACAGAGTGGGCAGCAGCTTAAGCGCTGAGGGCATACAATAATAAATAACCACTTTTTATATAATGGCTGTGTTTTTCCGATGGGTTAGGCAATTTTTAATGGCCGATTATTGCGATGACCACTCTGTTTTTCAAAAGCTTTTGTTTTTAAAAACATCTGAGAAAAGTAAATTGTTTTCTCAGAAAAAGATGCCTTATATATTAACCAAAATAAATTGTTTGAATCAAACCAAAGTTTGCTCAAAAGTGTTTTAGGAAAGGACATTCCAAAATTTATTAAATTCAAGGTTGTTTTTGTCGGTTCAAACAAGAATTTACCAACCCAGAAGTTTGTCAAATGGTCAAAGCGAATAGTCTCCCTGACGACAGTCTTCAGTTCCCTAGAGTCATCCTCGTCGAGTCATCAACAAAACTAAACCACCCATTCTTCACTATTGTTTATCAAACCCCTCTAAAAGGCCATCAATAGTTCAAAATGCAATAACATCAAGCAAATAAGATTTTACAAAGGCAAAGCGAAGATCCTCCAATCAGACAACAGCATTCACAAGGGAGATTTAAATCGTGTTCATTTGCATCCAATGTTTGTTGATTTTAGAGCCAATAAATTCTGTTTACATATTTAGGCGATCAAATTCGTTTGTGTTTGATTTAGGGAGCTCTGGATGGGGTGTTAGAATATTGAAGTAATCAAGAAAACATGTGTCGAGGTACTGAAGGTAGATAGGAATGTTGATACCCAGGTCTGTGTTGATAAAGTAACCAGGGGACCGTAGTAAGCATTTTTTTAAATGTCATGTTGTCAGCCAGTACATTGTACAATGGACACTAACCATCAACCTTCCATTGCTGCTCCAATACAAGGTGTACATGGACTCTTCGAAACTGTCAACCAAGCATTCTGTAAACCGAATTAAGTAACTCGCAAAAATTATTGCTGGGAAACGACATTTTTTTGGGGTGAAAAATCTCGTTTTATAGTAGGACTAGCTTTTGCCCGCAGCTTCGCCCGCGTGGATGTCGAAAAATATCCGATTACTTACCTTCCATCCCCCTTTTTAACCCATCGGGGCTGAGACACGTATAAATTAATTTTCAATCGTCAGCCTAAACACAAAATTTGAAGATCCTAACTTCAAAACTGATGGACTTTCATATAAACTTCTATCCTATTGTACCCCTTTCGGGGTAGAATTTCCAAACATCCTTTCTTAATGGATGCTTACTCTTCACAAAGAACACACCCTCAAAGTTTCATGCCTCTAGGACCAGCGGTTTGGGCTGTGTGTTGATATATCACCCAGTCAGTCAGTCAGTTTACCATTTTATATATATAGACCAGATGTGACGCACTTAAAAAAATTTGCTTATGGATGCATTGAATTGTACGAGGGCCATGGTGGTATTTAAATTAAAGTTATAACATTAAAACCCCGTATTAAAAAAAATCATGTGAGAAAGTTGGAACTTTGACCCCCAATATCTCCGTAACTAGAAGGCTCCTAGCTATGGTCTAGTACAAAAAAATATTACAATGACGGGGAGAACAAAGTACCTTTTGGCTTCGTTACGGGAATTTTTACACCCGTTATACATCAAACGGAAACGAAAGACTGAAAATATATTTGCGCAAAGTGTTATTTTTACTCCGAGGAATCTGTTCATAACTCAAATTGTTCACACTTCATTACACCACACATTTCCTCAACAGAATATTCCTCCAATAAATAAATTCTAATCCAATCACGGGTTTCCATTGAATATACAAATACACAGAGAACATAATAGAGGAAATTAAAAATTCCCAGCGAATACCAGCTTTCTATTCCAATACAAATCATTTGAGACATCGGTTCTGCACCCTGTTTTATATTTTCTTGTTTTCTCTATTCGCTGGAAAATCCATTAGTTGGTCGGAGAAAAAACGAGTGATTTCAGTTCGAATGTAGTTTTCAGCTCATCGGAGATTTTTCTGCCAAGTCGCCCTTTACGGGGACACAGACTAATGAATTTTGTGTGTTTTATTTATTTGTTTAGTCTTTATCTTGGGGAATTGGCTCTTTGATCTTGTGGTAAGTACCTAATGGTAATAGATCCAGGTCAGCGGGGTTACTATGACCTCTTAAAGCAGGAGTATTTACAGTGTGGGAAAGAGACAGAGCTATAAAGGGTGTAAATAGACCCTTAACATATCCGAAAGGCACTTGTTCTCCCCGTCTTTGCGATCATTTGTTTGTTCTAGACCATACCTGGGAACCTTCTAGTTACGGAGATATTGGGGGTCAAAGTTCCAACTTTTTCACAATTTTTTTTTTAAATACATGTTTTTAATGTAAGATTTTTACTTTACACACTTCTACGACCCCCGTACTATTCAATCCATCGATCAGCACAATGCTTTGAGTGCTTTCCATCGAGTCCTACCGTAAAACGTGATTTTTATCCACAAAAAAAAAGTCGATTCCCAGCAATACTTTTTGCGTAAAGTTACTTAGTTTGATGTACAGAATGCTTGTTTGACGGCTATGTGAAGGGTCTGTTTACACCCAGTATAGGTCGACTAGCGCCATCTCTTTCCCACACTGGAATTACTCCTGCTTAAAGCCATCGTGGTAGGCCACCAGGTAAGGTGATTTTGGATTTTTAACTGAGTTTTTTGATGTAAGTTTCAATGTATAACCATATTTCCTACATTATCTGTTCATCAAGTCCATAGACAACCCGCGTCTGTTACAGAGTCTTTTTGAAAGATTTAGGTAGTATCTAAGTATCAATATACCTAGATACTAGCTTTTTACTATCATCTTCTTGTACTTATCAATAAAAATGTGTGATCAAATCGATCAGTGTCTTTATGTACTTAAATTGACATTCACTTTAAAACTGAAACATCTGACGAAACTGTGTGACATTATCACATTACACGCGTCATTTTTCATTTAAAGTTAAAAATATTGGAATTTTCTTCTAATACAGTCTTTTCATGTGTCGAATAATGAAGCCTAATATCGAAAATTTTCGATTGGTATTTCGATATCACTGTGACAATAATCTAAAAGAAAATTACATATGGCGTATAATTATCTCTAAGTATTTCAACGAATTGAAACATCTTAAGCAGATTTCTTTAATCAAATAAAAATGAGTATCATTTGCAGCCCAATTTTGATCCTGCACCATCAAAAAATAAATTGTTCTCGAAAGCTTTGAAGATATAAGCAACCACTCTAAATCTTACCCAATGGATATAAAAAAGGAAATTGCACATAGTCTATGTACTTTGTGATTTGAGTAAAAAATGAGACGCTAAGTCGGACTTTTTAAATGGGTCACATAATGTTAAAAGTTTAGGTACCGTTTGTAGACATGTTAATTGGACTTTAATAAAATATGGACTTTGTTGTATTTATTTATAGATCAATATTATGTTTTATATTAGCAGGCGAGTGCAATAGCGACATGTTATCAAACAAAACCAAAGCATTCTTTGCTTTATCTTAATTAAAGCTATGTGAAGTTAGTTATGTATTTTCCATACACATAAACCCTCCAAAATATATGCTCTAAATGTGATAAAAACCGCATAAAATCCATTGTTTAGAAGATCCAAGCGGTTACACAGATATAAACGAAACGAAACGAAAAACGACTTTTTTATACAAAATTTATTTATAAGGTTTTTTTTCACCGAATTCGACCATAAGATAAAATGGTTTATTCCAAAATAAAACATAACATTTTACTATAAATATTTATGAGCTCTCTGTCTTCATACACTACTCTGCGTTATGATCGTCCAGCCGATATGGCTTTACTTGTATTAAAGATAAGTGCTGCGAAGACATCTCGACCCGTCGCATAAAACTACTACAGATTACTTCCAAGCTTATATACTTCTTTATTTACTTTCTTACTTTTATGTTCCTAGCACATAAGATATTCCAGGGTTATCATGATGTATTATCTTAGTGGCTTTATTGATGGTGTTATGCGATGTAGAATGTTTTCAGATTTTTGCTTCCTTGGGAGATTATTTGTATAAACCTTTTGAACGCCATTGTCACATATACGTGACAAGCAAGCGCGTGACAAAATGGTAGGTGAAATTGTCGCTTGGCGTGGAGGGCACGCGCGTGCGTTGCTCTCGCGTTTAAAAGGTTAAAGCATTAGCACCGTCTTATACAGTTTTCACTAAATGAAAACAAAGCATTTACATCAGTGCCTTTTACACTGTTTACCAAATCATGCAAAATTGATATTTGGAAACTGAATGAGCGTTCCAACTCAACAATATTCATTACGTTATTTACGTTTTCGCGCCTACGAAACTTCCAAGCAAATGCAGCTATGGATTACGAATTTCATTCAAAATACTTATAATTTCGATGGTAACTGAGTTACGCAATTGGAGTGCTATTACGGATTGCAGGGAATCATATTGAGCTTCTAATTGAGCGATAGTAAAGCTAATGCAAAATAAGCAATATTCGAATTTGACTCTAATATGGACATTCAATACAGCATAAATTGCTTAAATCCGTCAATTTTATCCCTAGAGTTCCAAGAAACCTGAATACAAACGAGTTCCTTAGAATTCTAACTTCAAGCAATAGAATCCAGGTCGGCCGTAGCAAAGATAATCTCTTCAGATGGGTGTTCATGGACGGCTCAGATCTCAAATGTGCATGCGGCGTGTCTCCACAGACAATGGCCCATCTTCCATCTTGCGCTGCATGCCCTAACACCTGTGCACTTGATGATCTTATGACTGCATCAGCGAGCGGAGTTCGCATTGCTGAATTTTGGGCCAAACACATTTAATAAAAAATTGCCATCGACATGCTAAGAAGAAGAAGCAATAGAATGCAGAATCGGGCAATACCAACAGGTGCAACAATATTGCAAATGCTACAGAAGACAGTAAAGCAATATTAGACTCTCAATGGTATTGCTTTCATAAGAGTAAGTAATAGAGAAAGATAGCAGTATAACACGTTCTCGCTTTATTAAGTTTCACCGTAACTTTTACGCACGCCAAGGTAAATTCTATTTGCTTAAGGTTCGTAGAAGTTCTGTTAATAAAGACTGCTCTTTAATAAAATGTTACGTAGGTAGAATTATGATTTAATTTCAACGAACGTGTAGGTTGACAGTAACTAATGTCTGTGATGCATATTAACAAGTATGTATGTAAGATGCGGAGGAATGAGAAATTGTTGTGAGGAAAGTTTTGAGTGTGAATGTGGATGGGTATAAGAGTAGAGGAAGACCAAAGAAACGATGAATGGACTGTGTGAAAGATGATATGGCAAGAAAGAAGGTGTCTGATGGGATGACGTATAGAAGAAGAAGACATGCTGCGCCGACCACAAATAAATTGGGATAAGCGCAGGAGAATGATGATGATGTGTATATTATGCAAAGGAGCTAGTGGCTAAATAATAACAGCCGCAAGAGTTGATTTTTAAGATTAAGCAGCGCTTGCAAAGGTCGATTATTGGATGGTTGATCATCCATTACATAGCCAGTGCCTCGAAAAGCACGGTAAGCCGTTGGCACCGGCTGTCATTGGTAGATCTTTGATAATCGTTCGTTTGTGGAGGTCAGATAGGCAGTCGCTTCATGTGAAATACTGGTATTCAGCTGCATCCTGTTAAACTGAAAGTCGACCCCAACATAGTTAGGAAAAGTCTAGGCAGATGATGAGATTACTACCATGACTATTTTTAGATATCTAACACACAATGTCCCGAATTGAATCCATATTTTTACTTTAATTAAAATTAAAAGATTAGAAACAGTCGCCATCTTAATTACCGGTTACGTTATAATAAAGTCCTTTATTTAGCCAAATCTTAAGCTTAAGTTTAAAATTCTATAAGCGTTTTCTTTTGTTCGTTTACGAAGAGAAAATCGACTACAACTGTAATAGAAAATAAACTTTATTTTAATAGCAATAACGTGCATTTTCATCTCTATTTTTCTTAAGGGCACTGTAAACATTCCTTCAGTGATTATTTTTAAATGGCGTCTCTTTAATAGGCCCTTTTTTGACTCGACTCCCAATAAATTCTTTTAGATTGGCAACTTTTAGAGACCCAAATAGCTATTGTTATATTTGAGTTCACGTAGTTCTAATTTACCCCACTTAACTACTTGTTTTTCCTTCACTTTGGTACTTAAGAAAATAAAGTAAATAGCACTTAAGTGTACTTACGTTTCTTAAAAAATGGTTTCACCTTAATTAAAAAAAAACTTCAGTCAATTTAAAACTTCAACCTAGTTCATCAAGACTCCTGTTTTATTCAATAACACAAATTTGATTAAAATATTTATTTAGGTCGAACGCAGCGGTAGTTTGTAATTTGAATCGAGTACCAACTTTAATTGGAATGCTTCAATTCCAGGAACTTGTGAATCAAAGTTTGGTATCAACGGTATCCTTAGATTGACGACCCCTGACCTTTCAGGCACCTCCTCATCAAGTGCCCCAAATTGTTTCAGGAATCTAATAGTCATTAATAAATTTTCACCGCGAAACCACTTTGTGAATTGATTAATTTGAAATTGTTCAGGCTTCGAGATTTATTAAGTGTCTGGAATTATTGATAGCGAATTTCTGTACCTTGATTTAGAACAAAGATATTATTAATGGGTTGATATGTAAATTGAACTGGGACACAGCATTTTGACCAGTAAAGGTCTAGAAATTATTGGCGAAGCCTTTGTAGTTTGGTAAGACGATAATATTGCTGAAAATAGATTTAACTAGCTTACCCGCGGCTTCACCCGCGTGTAGTTCGGTAATTGTCCCACGGCATCGTACTACCGGGATATTAAGTATCCTATGGGTTAATCCAGGTTATAAACTATCTGTGTGCCATATTTCATCCAAAACCGGCTAGTAGTTTTTGTGTGAAAGAGTAACAAACATTCATCCATTCATCACCACAAACTTCCGCATTTATTATATTAGTAGGATTATAATTCTCATGCTCTTTACACGAACACCTAACTTGATGCCGAAATATAAGCTTTAGGCGTTTCCTAGTGTAATTGATATCGGGCATAAATGTTTGTATATCGTACTGGTGGCTGCAACTCCACGTTCAAAGCGCGTATTTTTCATATGCGGCTAGTGACTATCTAACGACGACGCTTTGCACTTCAAAGAAGATGTTCTTCTCACATACATACACATATAACATCACCCGTGTAATCCCAGAAGGGTTAGGCAGAGTGTACCTAAAAGTACACCCACATTTCGCCAGTTATGTTTAAGTCCCATGTAAAACGGGGCGAGGCTATTGCCATCAACCGGGCACAAACCCAGGCTCCGTGGCTGCTACTGATAAATTTCTGATGGAAAAACCCAATAATTCATTGCCCGACCTAGGAATCGAACCCAGGACCTCATGTTCAGCAGTCGCGCTTGCGACCACTAGACTAACGAATCAATCTGCGAAATTGACACTGAAAAACATCAAACCAAATTATATTACCTGCCATACCTACACATATTATATGTAAGTACTATGATATCACTAAAAACAACAAACTTCCAGTGAATCAAAGTTAAAACCAAAATGGCAACATTTACAATCAACTATCACTAAAGCAAAAAGTCTTATTTATTTTTATCGCGTGTTCGGAAACAATCTTATCAGCTACAGACTTGTAACACGTAGGTATCTTCACACTATCAGTTTCATCTCGTATCTATTCCAATTTTGTGAAGAAATAAAACTGGCTGATCCGTACGATGGGAGCTGTGGAATGTGTCTGGGTACACACGACCACACATCAAACTATACATACATATGTACATTACCAGTAGAAGCTGACCTTTACAATATCCTCTCACACAGAGTGTAAAAACATCCATCATATACTTCAAATTTATATAACACTAGCGGCCCGTCCCGGCTTCGCACGGGTGCCTATGTTACTCAGGGATAATGTAGCATTCTAATGGTGAAGGAATTTTTGAAATCGGTCCAGCAGTTTTTGAGTTTATTCGTTACAAACATACCACCCCTCTCTATACACCGTGACTTTTTAGTAGTCTTACAAAGGTCGTCCACTCAATGTACCCGACATAAAATAGCTCTAGGCGCGATTTTGTTTTTATCTTTCATAATAGGTACAAAGATAAATAATAACAAAAAAATTTAATTAAATTATGAAACATCCTGTTAATGATGTTTTCGTGTCAAACGGGAAAACATTACCTACCCAGCACTCGAGTCCAGTAGATCATCGCTCGCAACAGGGTGTTTTAACTACGTCATGCGTCATAATACTGAATAATATTTTTATTTTTAAATTATTAAAATCTCATAAATACCTATGTTTTATGAATGTTTAGTATTCATTGGATACATGAAGTGGGCTGCCGTTGTAAGACGACTAAAAAGTCACGGTGTATAATATTAGTATATAGATCGAGTTAAAATTATTGCTGGCATTTCACTTTTATTTTTGGTGAGTGTAGAAAGATTACCTAAGCTTCTCCTTCTTATCGAATCGATAACTCAGGTTTTGTCCCCCCAGTGGTACCTATCCTGGATGCATGCAATAGTAATAGGGGTTTAAAATCGAAAGTGTGAAATAATCCAACAATATAATACTTAGTCTAAAAAGGTTGGAACTTGACTTTCAATATCTATAGAACTAGAAGGTTCCCAGATGATTATTAATAAAATGATGTAGGCCTAGTTATTAGTTTTTTTTTCCCAACTTTCAGTACACTGAGAAGTCAGTAAATACTGGAATTGTTTAACTGGGGTGTAGTCGTGTGTACCGTTCATGTATCCAGACTGGGCTGCCTAATCTTTACACATCTGTTATACGGCGCGATAGAGATTTCTCTGCGACTAGTTTGGTAGAAAATAAAACTGGTATGAAGTGTTGGCCGTAATTGAGATTGTCTCAAGGATGGAATTAATCAGAAAGATTCGATGTGGCTGTGGATGTTAGCTTTGTGAGAAGTTTTGCTAACGTCATAATATGTACTATGGAACTCGTGGTAGAAGTGGAAATAGGCAGTTCACACAATAAAAGATGCATAAGATTTTTCTGCAATGTTGGCGATATTTTGTCTTTCGACAAACAATTAAGTACAACTTCATACTTTTTATGAAATGGTACTCGTATTATAAGGTGGGCAACAAATAAATAAATGATATATTCATAAATGGGTATTAAATATTCAGCATCTATCTACCCCTATCGCATGTTACTTGGCGTTGGCGCAACGCATTTTTTTCTTCCGTTTTCTTCTGTCAACCGTCACGTGGGAATGAACTATTAATAGGACGGTATTAAATTGTAAACGATAGAAAATTTATAAATATAACTGAAAAAAATGAAGTGCATGTTCCAAAATAGCTCACCTAACTTAAACCCCTTTCTCAATAAGGATTGAACTGGCGACAAGAAGCAATCTTGACACATAACAATAGACGCAGAAACTGCCATAGAGAGGATAATACCCTTTCCAATTTACCTGCGGTCACCCTGAACAATGACGGCGCCTATCAATAAATTAAATCTTGCGACCTGTATTAAGGCTGACAATAGGCGCCATAGTAGTTTAAAGTACCTAGAATAGACATAATAACATAACTGGGATTTAGAAAAGGGTATTACTGTATTTGGCTTAAGAAGTCATACCATTCCTTGGTTATGATGGTCGTAAGCGTACTTCTTAGTAGGAGGGTGGTTTTCAAGTGTTCAGGAATTTTCAAGCTCGCCCCCGTACATTTTACGCGACATGAATGTTTCATTGTCTCATATTAGTTTGGGTCGCAGCATTAGGCTGCCATTAGACGGACTGCATCGCAGCACCATCAAACGCACTGCATCGTAACAACCACGCGCAGTCGATATATCCAACCATTGAATACACCAGTTGAATATATCGACTGCGCGCGGTTGCTGCGATGCAGTCCGTCTGTTGGCAGCCTTAGGTTTTATTTCTTCCATTGTCTCCTGTCCGCCGTCTGCAGTCAATCCATCTTTCCTTTGATTTTCCTCTCCATCTCTATCCATCAAAATTATTATTCACCACTCTTTAGTCACATGCGTTTAATTACATAACCATATAATATATGTTCGTTAATAAAGTATTTTTATTTGAAAGGTTATTTTAAAATTAGACAATGTCGTAGACTTTTCTCAAGTATCTTTGCTGTTAAATTCAATTTTAGAACCTTTAATTTTTTCTCAAGTAACAGTAGTTATTATTTGCTTAGGCCATAAATGTTTAATTACAAACAATAGATATTTAATTTTCATTAACTGCTTTCTACTGATATTTCTGTATTCTCTTTGACCTATATTCCCCCCTAATCAAGTAGATATTCGTGACTGTTGCTATTGAGCTTCTAATTCAGGTCGGCGGCTAACATTGAACTTGTCACGTCTGCCTTTTGGCGGCTAACCTTTTTCAACACTCCATTAATTCTCATTCTGCTAATAAAAAATAAAAAAATAAAAAAAAAATAAAAATCTTTATTAACAGGTGATTGTTAGTAACATCAGTGTAGCTCTGGCTCTTGTACTAGGATTCCCTGTATCACAACTAATAACTTCTTTTGTTTCGCCGTTTTTAGGACTTGACCAATGTGTGCACCACCATCAGCACTGGCAGTCTGGTTTCAACCACTGCTGAATATTGGGCTAAACTCTGTTGTGTCATTCTTCCTTTGTGTGTGCTAGTCTCAACCAGGTCTTACCGCTGATCTTCTAAATGTCATCTACCCATCTGTCTATTGGTCTGCTAACACTTCTCCCACCGTCCTTCAATACCCATTTAGTGAGGGCTCTACTACCATCTCATCACCATGATTTGCCAAGTGTCCCCTCTATCACTTCAAAGTCGTAAATCTGACATCCTGTAGTTTTAGTCTTCGTCGGCTTTCTGAGTTACGGCTTCGATCTTTCTGTACCATCATCATCTTCCTGCCCTTGTCCCATGTTATTTGGGGTCGGTGCAACACGTTTTTTTTTCTTCCATTCTGCCCTGTCAATCGTCACGCTATCATTTACTCCTTTTCCCTTCATATTCATATCATTCCTCACACAATCCATCCATATTTTCTTTGGTCTTCCTCTCCCTTTCCATCCATCGACGTTTATATTCATCACTCTTTTAGTGACATGTGTTGCATCCTTCCTCATCATAAGTCCGTTCCAAGTCTGATGACTCCCTCGATATTTCAGTATCATTATGAATTAATTAATTAAACATTGTGTTTTTATTAATTTGTCCATTCACGTTATTATCCACCATCAACAAAAAGTGATCATAAAACTATCTTGGCTGGCTTACGTAAGCAGAAAAACAATCAAAAAAATCCTATGGACATCTGAAACCCATGTTTGATACGAACAAAAAAAATAGAGTAAGGTAAGGTTAATGGAATCCGTAGCAGAAAACGCTATGTACACATTTCATATTCGAATAACACTTGAATAGACAGACCGGAGATTGGACACAACATCGTTTTCTTTCTCAACAATTGATCCAGAAAAAGTACGTTCTTCTTGACCGTGTAATCATTTTGGATTGTCAATTATTGTAAGAGTTCTCCAGACTCGCAAGGCGATTATTATTTTTAACGAGATTCTAGAATAACTAGTAACGTTCTCGTTATTTTGCTGATTAAATTATTCACACTTTTTTTAATGACTATTTTGCACTGAATACGCTAATAAACCTAGTAGAAAATATAGCTAAGAAAAATGTGAACGTTTTGAGACAAGTACAGAAACGAACAGCCAGACCAAAATCGTTGGATTTATCGTATTTAACCATAACAAATAGCTAAAAACAATGTTATTTTTCAATGAAATAAATTAAACTCTAACTGTAAACAATAAAGTTTTTAATCAAATCGTATTTGTTATTAAGGTTCGATTATTTATTCAGTTTATTCAGTCTAGTCAGTGTTGTTTCAGTTCCAATATTTCGTATGCAAACGAACCGTAGGTAGCATAGCGATATCCGACATACTGCAGCCAAACTGTTTTATTAGTTTTTCTTTAGTTATTGACGCGAGAAATTCGCAAAGGAAAATATCGAAAGCTTTTGATGAAACTGAATTGTTTGACGTTTTTAAATTCGCGTGATTCGGTTCGAGTTAGACTGTTGAACGAATTTTTGTATTGATTGGGTTTTAATATAATTTAAAGTTAACAGGCAGACGGTGTTTTGGATATGATTTTAGTACAGGTAGTAAGGAAAACAGAATTGTTGTGTTTTTCAATGAATTACGTACGGTGTAATCAATTATTTTGAAACCCCTAAAGCTGTGTAACGAAAACAAAAAGATCAGCTTCAATATCATAGATTAGATTCGTTCGAAAAATTAAGAATAAATATTTGTTTATAGAAAAAAAGCAAGAAAAGTAAAAAAAAATAACAGCATCATCGGCGTCAGTTATTACGCCATTTTCTTCAATCGATTACATTAACAGATTATATTTCTTTTTACGTATTTTAAATTACTGTGCCATTAAATTGTAAAAATATGCATTTGTTTTTACTACAGATTGTATTTTAGTGCTTATAAGTGGGTGAGTCAGAATACGATTATGAAAATACAATCTGAATTAGATATGGCTATATTTTTTATATTAAATGGGTGTACTCTTGACCTCAATCTAGTCCTGAGGACAGAGATGAGGTCGACGATGGAACGAGCTAACCCAAAAGAAGCCTAAACGCGACTTAAATAGATTGGGGTCATATGAACTGTGTTTTCTGGCAGAAATGTATATTTTTATCAGGTAACAGTTTTCAGATAGGCTCCTTCCTACCCTGACAGAATTTCACAACCTTGCATAATATACAAGATTGTGAATTTACAAGGAATAACAGGGTTGCAGATTTTTATTAGGTTGTGAGATTTATTTTACATAAAAGTGCTACCTTTATTTTACAAATAATGATCTTACCAAATATCGTGCAACTGAAAATAAAAATCCAATTAATTTATTATTGAGCCGAAAATGCACACATACAAATATTATATAGAACATCTAAACAAGCCCCTCTAACCGATAAATTAATATCCACAAGGCGACCTCAAACATTAAAGGTCACTAAGTGGTTCCCTAAGCACCATCAACGAACAATAGCTGCTGCTGATATCTAATATCATTATAAGGGTGATGTTACATAAACGTGGTCGACGTCTCATTGATGTCTTTGGTCAGCGTTGTTTGTTAGGGGTAACAACGTTATGTTATCTTGTATTGAGGCTCGGAAATCACATAGAGCAGGTTCGTCTTCTATTGATTTATAGGTGCACAAGCCATGTGCTCGATGGGAGGATAATTCATCGGCAAAAATGACTAATTTTCATACAAACTATCACCTATTAATAAAGGATCGGTTATTATTTTTGCCAAAAAGTTTTTTATTTCAGCCTTTTTAGTTGTGGTATGATGGTATCTCACACAGATTATTGGCGAGTATTTATTTTCCATTGTAACTAAAAGTTTTTAGCAGATCACCCACATAGACATAGAAGACAAAAATGTATTATACAAGATAGCTCATAAACTACCCAAGCAATGTGAATACATTTATATGGGGCCAACGCGCGAAATTTAAAAAAATATATTATCCTCCTTCCTCTACCAAATGAAAAAAGAATCACGTAAATCGGACCAATAGTCACGGAGTTATGATGAAAAACCCTCCTCCTTTTTAAAAGTCGGTTAAAAAGACCCATTAAAGGATATCAATTCCCAAAGATCCTTAGACTTACTGGTTTTCTTCGTTACAAAAGGAACCTTTGTGCACTTGCTTTAGACCCAGCGGCTTCGGAAGTGTGTTTTCTGTTGTTTGGTTGATTGATTACTGTTACTGTTAGCCTGTGACATCCCACTGCTGGGTAAAGGCCTCTCCCCATGACTTACAAATCTTTCGATCAAGGACTAATAATAATAATAAATAAATATCAGCCCATGGCTTAATTGCCAAGAGCCTCGACCAATACCTGAGGAGGCTCTCGTTAGGCAGCTGGATCAAGGGCTTGATTCAGAAAGCGGTACTCCTGGACACGGCTCGTATTGTTAGGATGTTCCACTCTCTGGAGCCCTGACCGCTGGTAGCTTCGACTCTGTTCCCGATACCGGTGGGCTACAATTTTTTATATTTTTA
The DNA here is from genome assembly GCA_963576755.1 of Noctua janthina. NCBI lineage: Eukaryota > Metazoa > Arthropoda > Insecta > Lepidoptera > Noctuidae > Noctua > Noctua janthina. The sequence continues at coordinate 6,119,106 of OY755058.1, forward strand.
AATGCTTTTTTTTTATTTATTTTTTTGTAAGGAATATTTAAAAATATAATTGATTTGTACAGAAATAAATAAAGGAAATAATAAATAATAATTATTATTATCTTTTTTTTTTTAATGTGATCCACCGGTCGTTGGTTCTGTGCAGCTCGTCCCGCCATCTCCTGCGTCGTCTACCGCGTCGCTTTCTGGCTGTGTCAGATGATTGATTAGGCCCACAAAAATTAAAGAATCGTTTGCAAGCAATCGGACGGTTCTTGATCAGTCGTTGTTTTATAACGGTGGTGATGACTGATCGACTTCGTGTCATATCACAAATCTGTTGACATAGAACGATGCGATGAATCAACGTCGGTCACGCTGGTGTAGTACCACCCTAAGGGTAACGCAATAAAGATTGTAAGAAGGAATTATCTGAAGATTTCTAGAAGTACGTACGTAGGTAGGTAATTTTAATCTACGAACGTTTCCGCAAACGAAAGTTCTGAGAACCATCTTCAATTTGCGAACGAGTATTGGAACGCGAGATTGTAATGAAATATTTACTTTCATAAGAGTTTCTGGGAATATGGTTCTTTCATGTTTATTTTTACTATATAAATATTGTTGTACCTACGAGTATTGTTTTGTTTTGTTTTATAGTATTCGGCAGCATCCGGTTAGTAGAAGTCGACAAACATGGTTGTGAACAAACTAAGGAGATGATAATCATGATGTAAATATCTAAGTAAAAATATAAAATAATAATCATAATTAATTTCTTACTATGCATGGGTGTTGGATTAGCAAACTTTTTAGGGAATTTGAATTTAGTGGCACGAAGGCTTTTTGTTAAAAAATTCGGTATATTTGAATGAAAAATTCACAAAATAAATGAAAAGTGTTGTTGAATTGTGTTAGTTATATTTAGATATTAATATTCTGTGTTAAGATTTTTGTTGTTAGATTTTTAAGTATTAGCCGTAAGTTGATTTTATTTGGTAACCACTATTGCAAAGGGGTCATCCTGTAAAGATAGTGTGTGTGTAAGTTAATAATAAATAAATAAAACGTTTTCTACATTAACCTTACCTTAGGCGCGATTTATACAGAAACGGCGTAAGGTGACGGCGCCGCGCAGGCGCAGCGCAGTTATGATACCGCTTTAAAACGTTTTCATGCTGTAATTCAAAACACGTCATGTTTTGAATTACACTCAAGTGGCGCGGTGCAGACACGCTGTTCTTTCGTTTCGTTATAAATTCTACGCCTACGCTGCGCCTGCGCCGCGGCTTTACCTTACGCCATTTCTGTATAATTCGCACCTAACAAACGATCTCGGAGTTTCTGAAATTAATTTCCAATAGATAGTTAAATGCCTTTGATTTTGAAAAAGGAAAGCTTTTAGACAGACAGGTTCTGCACGGATCTTCCAACCAGAAGGTTCTCATTATCTTTCTCATAAAACTAAAGCAGCTAGCTTAAAAAGATTTTCTTCAAGTACACTAAACTATCATACAAACAACATGTTTGTTTTTAATCTAAAATTTCTCCGATACAATCGTACTAGCACCGTCAGCATACGTTAAAAAGTTGAAAAGCCAAACGTGCCATTGCATATCCACAAGTCTTTTAACTATATATTCATACGACCAATCACCTGAGAGGTAATATAATTTTATAACAACCACAATGACACTCTTCTATAAAATATTGCTAATATAAAAATGTGGCGTAAAAGTGAAAACGTATTACTAAGCAGTTTCAAATAAGATGTATCTGCATACACCTAGTTTTGTTTTTAAACTCGTAAAAGTACGTTGGAATTGAAATTGTGGCTATAAAAAAATGAAACATTAAAAAGACGCAGAGAAGAGTTAGATCGTGTCCTAACCAATGCTCGAATGCTGAAAAGCCGGGGATGGGGGACAGTTAAATCCTCAGGCAACTAGTTTTTGTATTGCAACCTAGTTCCAGGAAAACTTCATTGAAATTCGCGCTTTATGTACCTATGTACACAGAAAGCGATACGGTTGACCGGACACTGTTTGTGCGAGCTCCAATATTACCTATATCTATATTTTAGTTTAGAGCTGAAAATTTTGAGTCTAAACTACGCTTTCTAGAATGTAAAAGAATACCTGTAAATAATTATTTCGTGGATTATAAACGAAATATTCAATGTATCCATACAAAACTTCAATACCTGGACGACCGACCTGGAAGTAGTGGGGCAGCTGATTACTTTTTGTTTGATAGTCTGTGTATGGCCCCTTTCATATACTTCCATGCCTGTTCCAAGCTGCATAATAAACTTTTAAATCTTTTTCAAAATATGTTATTTCAACTTACTCAAATAAAAATATAATGCAGTGTAAGTTAAATTGATTTCATAATGCCCTCTTAAGTAGTAAGTACTGAAGAAGTCATCAAAATGTTTGTTGGTTTGTTTGTTTGTTGTTGTATGAGTATTAAAGTATTTTCATAGCTACTCATATTCTTACGGCCACAAGTATGCACATAAAAAATTCAGATGTAGGTAGTCAGAGAAAAGTTGAGTTTAATCGCCAAGTCCACAGCTAAGCTAAGGTCAGAGAACCAAAAAACACTCAGGACACTCATTCCTGACATTCAGAACCCTCCCGTCCCCAGTAACTTAATTTTAATATATTACTAAAAATAAAATCCTATAAAAGCCATTGTTAAAGAAAGCTTTTTACTTAGTCCAACAAAAACTCCTGTAACATTTAAAAAGAAATAGCGAGCACTCGAGAACGAAGGTATGAATTTTAAAAGGAACCAAATTGAAATAGAGTTTCTGCCATGTTGAATTGAATCGGTCTTACAGTTAAGTCTTTCATTTGCTGTGTGACTGTGCGCTGTTGAGTTACAATCTAGAGCGATGTTTATTCCAATCGTAATTCTATGGAAATCTTGGCATTTTTGCTAACATGTGTGGTTGAGGGCGAGGGGGAATCGATAGTGGATTGTGCTTTGTTCGTACCGTTTTTCAAAGCGCCGTATTTCAATTTGTGAAAGAGTTCTAATCATGTACTAGTGTTCCAATCAATATGAGCATTTAGGAATTAGTGCCCTGACAGTCAAACAGTTTTACGTCTTTATAATTTTTTTCTAATAAAATGTGTATATAGGGTGGACCAGACACCGACGTTTAAACGTTTACCTCGTATCCAGTTATTAAAAAACAACAGCTGTTTCCTACAAAAGTGCAATACCCACTCGGTCAAAATGAATGGAACAGCAGATTTTTTTTAAATTACCGATGAAAAATTTCTATATTGTGGAATCTAAAAGGAAGGGTTATAATTTTAGCAGTCAATGTATGTTTGTTCTTACGTATGGTCCTTCGTAGCGCCTGAACTATTCATCCGATTTTGATAAATAAGATATCAATCGATTCGTTATTATGGCTCGGGTAACATATACTACATTTTAAGCGACTTCAACAATAGGTGGAGTCAATTTTACCTTGTAAACCCCGATTTTAATTAGAGCGTGATTTTTCAGTAGTCGGGTTTTTTAGTTGAAGTTTCACACAAATTCTTGTTATCCCGAAATATTCAAATAGAAAACCCACGTACTTTCCATCTAATTTAATAATACCCATTGAATGTCGTCCTCGATACCAGAGAGTACAAAAGCTTCGCGATAACTCCCCAACTGACAGACGACGCCCACTTACTTTCAACCTACTTCTGATAACATGAATACTATACCACTGTGTAAGAGATGAGAAATAGCGGGAAAAGTATTGGAAGAGATCTTTGAGAAAATTGTAAGTAATACCATTGATGAAAACAGTGTCGTAAAACACATGAAAAGTTTTGGTTAGGACTGACAGATATGTTTTTAGAAATTCTATTCTATAGACCAACCGCTTTAGTGATTCCTCCGTCTTGCCCCATCAAAGGCACATTAAGCGTCCACAAAGTCATAACAATTTCCCACAGGTTATTTGCTTTAAAACAACCATAATCCAAGTAGGTATTACAATACTAATTGAACCAATACGTGAGCAACCTTCAGAATATTCCATTTAAATTGTTACCTTCGCGAGGACTCGTTACAGCGGTCGGTCTATAGTAATGAGTCTTCTGGATATAGTCCTTCAAAAAACGTAATTGTTAGTTTTACTTAAAGACGTAAAACGGTATTTGTTTTTCCTTCATCGTGTATGTAGAGTGATTTGTACACACTGCGACACATCAAGCTGTATAACAAGGCCTCGCTTTGCATTGATTTCCCGTACAATGAGAGATCCGCTTAAACTGGTTTTGTGTAGCTTGAATAGTCGCCGTGCGTACTTTCCAGTAGAAATCATTCAGTGTGGAATTCTGATTAGTTAATTTGTCATTTCTAAGTTCCCTATAACAACGTAATATAAAGAAATGATAACTGCTTACTTCTTGAAGCAGATTTTGAAACCAAACTAGTGTGATTTTTACATAAGTAGGTGCCTCCAATCTGAAAACAGTCATTTTTACGTTTGTCGCGTCGCGTACACTTCAAGAAAGCACATTTATACACCAAGGCGAACGGTAATCTCCAGTTTATCGGACCTGATTGTGCCAAAGCGATGTCTGGGACATTTGTTTGAAGGCTTAACATATCCACGCATTAAAAGCCTCACCAAAGCTTGCATACTTTTAGGTAATTCCTGTGAAACTACCTCGACAAAAATCCAGAAATAATGACATGAATAATTCCAAAATAAATATATTTATTTCAGTGACAATAATAATAATAAGCCATTTGTTTGAGATTCATGGTCACTAACATTATCATTAACTGAAAAATATTTACCATGTTCAACTATTTGTTTTGAGTTCCCGATATTTTGGCTCTGTTGCAAGCACCATGATCACGGATACGGATCACGGTTTAATAGTAAACATGGTAAATATCCCGTTTTCAGTGTTAATGATAATGTTAGTGACCATGTTATTTTAAACGCTAATAAATTAACCAACAATCAATGAAAAAACACCAGAAAAATGCGTCTCGTAAAGAAAGAAGAAGAAAGAAAACATATTTACTTGGCACATGCCACAAGTGCATACAACAAACAAATCAAAATAAAATAAAAATCTACACAATATTATCTTAAAAATAAACAGAAAAAAAGCGATAATATTGTGTTTCTAACGGCTGCCCAAATAGCCAGTTCAGCAAACTGTCGTCGTACTCACATGCACACAGGGTTCCGTACCACCAAACAATATAATAAAAATATTTTGAAAGCTCATTCATGTTGTATTGTATTACATTCATCACTCAAAAGCAAAATTAAATTTGTTTTACATAGTAGTATGTTAATGAAAAACAAAGTTACTACTGCAGGCTGGTGAAAAAGTCCCATATCTCAAAAGCTATACATCAAATCTTATTCAAACCAATTTTCATTTAAAGTTTTTTTTACGTTCTACAAACTTACATTTTTATCAGAATTTTCCTCCTCTTACTTTGAGAAAAACGGTTTTAGAGATCTCATTGTCAATTTTAAAGACATGTATATAGACACCCCGCACGTATAGGTTTGATGATTTTTTTTCTAAAGTTTCTCTTCCATGTATGGGGGAGGCCTCCTTAGTCTTTTATTTTTTTTTATTTTTGTATAAAAATCGTAAACCGGTTCACAGAATAAATCTATCTAGACTACCTAAAAAATTTCAACGGTGTAGTTTCGGGTTCCGTTTTTCGTCATTCGGCTACGAAACCTTAAAAAACGCAAGAAACTCACTAAAATCTACGTAAATATTTGAGGAGAGGCTAGAAAAAAAAACACCATAAACAACTCTAAAATCTACTAGGGGCTAAGAAACTCAAGGAGGTTATGCTATGTTCAGCTTGCAAAATGCTCACCTAGTCAAGATACACTCCAAAAACAGTGACTTGAATGAAAGATGTATTGTTCTCCCTATGCGTATCTACAAAGCTATCGAACTCCTCATCCCAGAGAAAGGCGACGGCATTGTTATAGCTTTGAGCTCTCTTTTGCGCTATAGTGACTATAGAGATGATTCGATAGCGATCAAAGTTCATAGCCTTGACCGTTCGCATCACTTTATCAGCTATGAGCATTGTTTTTCTGGGCGACTCCTGGGGAAAGCAGTAGTTAAAATGAGTGAAGAAATTCTATAGATGTACAAACATTATTGTAATAAATCTAATGAAAAATTTGCCTATATTTCTTTATATACAAAAACGCTCGCTGTAGGATGTAGCGATTCCAATAAGCGCGTTATTTACTTCATTTTAAGTTTACATGACTTCCTTATTGGTCTAGTAGACACAAGCGCGTCAGCTGAGCATTAAGATCCTGGGTTCGATTCTCAGATCGGGCTTATAGGGTTTCCCCAGCCGGATTTTTTCAGTAGCACAACTGCCTTTATATATGAAACTTAAACATAACTTATGAAATGCGGGTGTAGTATTTTATAGGTAACCTGTTGTCTAACCCTTCGGAGACCACAAGCCTAAATATTAGTTTATTTGCAGTACCTACCGCAGTATTATACTTGGTATCGCTGTAATGCGCATCCAGTATTTCATCGACGGCCTTTGTTACTTTGGCCACGTCAAACCTGGTACGGGGCTCCAATTGGTATGTGCTCAAGTAAATCAGTGCGGGGCGTTTGAATTCAATTCCGCCCTGGAAAAATACATCAAGATTTATAGGAGAGAGCCTATGCACACGGTGCGTTGCACGGTGCATATAAAAATCCTTGGTATGTCACACAACGCTGCACGCCGCGATCCGGTGCCGCTGTGCCGCGCCGTAAGCACATCGGACATGCTACCCGCGAGACGAGGCGGGGAAGTGTGTATGCGTTGCGACGTCGCAGCAGCACCGCAGCGCCGCTCTGTTGCTATGTGGCATAAGGCAGAGAACTGCTTACTAACTGGGTTGTGGAAGTCAGACAGGCAGGCGCTTCATGTAAAATACTGGTATTCAGCTGCATCCGGGTAGACTAGAAGCCAACCCCAAGATCGTTAGGAAAGGCTAAGTCGAGGATGATGATAATTATCATGGTATTAATACTTCTTAACATGATTTAGAAGCTGCTAACCATTGAACTTCGTCGTCGAGCTAGTCCACCGACACCGAAAGCCGAAGAGAAGCCATAAGATTTTTTCCGTATCCTCATTCGGCTAAAAGACCTCGCCGCTAAAGCACCGCTAGTAGACCTTTCGCGGGCGGCCACATCCACAGAGCGACTCATTGCTACCCTGCTCTTACTTCTCTTAACCGGATCAGAAGACATTTTGGCTGATTAAAATATATATAACACGCAAAATTAACTTATTTTCTATTCTATTATATTTTTCATCAGTTTGTATTCGTGTTTGAATTGACAGTAGGAAAATCTTTTATTGTCATAGAATGTCACGCAGAATGTCAATTTTATTTTAAAAAAACTGCCTTTTTATCCCACCAGACGTAGCATGATCGACTTGGCCTAATTTTGTCTAGTCACCTGTCAAAATTCATACTAATTAACAATATGTACGTAAGCGATTATGACGCATTAAACATGGTTTAAAAATTATTGGAATCGATTCAGTTACTTATTCTGAATAAACTATATTCAGGTTTTGCATATACTAAAAATAATGTTGTATATAAACATCTACAACTTGTATAAAGTTAGTATTCCAATTTCATATTTTTTGTTCCACTGCTTGAATAATAATTTATTCATGAATTTGTTCAGTGTCAGTACAGTCACGCTATAAATATAAAATACTGTCGCATATCTGCTTTAAGTACAGTTGAGTACCTAACAGATCTAAAAAAAAACATAAAACGTAACACATAGAAAATGACAACTATAAAAAAAAACTTGTAAAAATAAAACTGACAAATTCATAGGTGCCTGTTGCGTAGGAAAAAATACGCTGAGCAAAATTTTCTCTTCACACTTTGACAAACAGGTTTTTCGGGTAAAAGCCATATATACTTATGTACGTACATAGAAAGTGCGACCTCTTTTTTTGGAATGTGGGCCTCTTTGTATTCCACCCTCGCTGTTTTGTTGGACCACATACGAACACTGCTTGTTAGTACCTCGAATAGCCGTGTTGAAAGATACTTCACTTATATTTTTTTTTTGTATATTTTCCGTTATAACAAGGCACGTGAGTACTACACGACTCCCACGCTTGAAAAGAGTACCTGTGTACGTAGTAATGTAAACGAGACCTATTTTAGGTGGTAATTAACCATTTAAGAATTAAAAAACCAGTGGCCTGGATAGAAGGAACTAGAAGTTATAGGGCGAGGCTTCTGCCCAGCAGTGGAATAAAACAGGCTAACAGTAATCAGCACCACGCTGAGATTGGGGCCTTTTGGCCTCGTACAGGCCCAATTTTAGTTTATTTATTTAACACTTCAAGCACAAAGTACAGAGGCGGACTTAATGCCATAGGCATGCGGAGGCCCTATGTCGGGGGGAAACTCCGCTGCCGCGGCAAATTGCCGCTCAGCGGACAGACCTCCGGCGTGATCTCATGGCGACATGGAGAGAGCGACTGTTGCAACCCCGTGAAGGGCACGCCACCATAGTGGCGATAAGTCCCCTCTTTGAGGAGTGGCTAGAGAGACGCCACGGCGCCCTCACCTACCGCCTGACGCAGGTCCTCACCGGACACGGTTGTTTCGGGAGGTTCCTGCACCGAATCGGGCGGGAGGAAACGCCCGGGTGTTTCCACGGCGAGGATCGTCCGGAGGACACGTGGAGCACACCGTAGAGATCTGCCCCGCTTGGGCGGAGCACCGCCGTGTCCTCGTAGCGGCGATTGGCGGCGGCGATCTCTCGCGTTCGGCCCTGGTTCAAGCCATGGTCCGGAGCGAGAGAGAATGGGAAGCCGTCACCACCTTCTGCGAAACAGTCATGCTAGTGAAGGAAGTGGCGGGACGTGAGAGGGAAAGAACCTCACGTCCCAGCCACCGCGGGAGACGCCCTGGGCGTCACGTGGTGGCTCCCGCCACCGTAGGCACGGGCCTGTGGACGGCGAGTTATAGGCTAGCTCGCCGTCCGGCCGTCGTATGACGACAGGCCGTGTCGACGGCGCGTTCGTGTTCCACGTGCGCCTCAAAGAGATGTCAGCAAATAAGTAGGGGTCCGCATGGGCCGATGCCTGCCAGGGCTGCGGGACTGTTCGAAAGAGATACCGTGGCCCTGGAACACAAAGGGCAAAGAAGGAACATGGATGGGTTTTAGTCAGTACAAGTCTGATACTATACTTAAATATATATCAATAGTTAGTTAGTTTAATGTAAGTATGTCTTTTTTAAGTTTTTCTTAAGTTTACTTTTCATATATATGTCGGATCCGGTCAATAGTACGGACATAAAATGAATTGGAAAGCACGCCAGTGTACGGTAGTGCCATCAAGCGACTTACTTACAAGTCTACAGACAACACTCCGTGCTTGTACAGAGCCCTGATGTCCAGCTCGAGGAGAGGACGACATTCAATGTCGGATCGCGGCGGTGTTGAGACGTTTTGGAACTTTACCCGATTCATTGTGCCCCGTGTTATTGTGTTAAGTTGTAATCTCAAGTAATTCGTTAGTTTTGCTAGAAACAGTGTATCACACCCAGTGTGTTTTCATAGCACGAAACCCATGGTCTGCCCACATGTTGCACGAGCCTAACGGAGTAAATCCTGACATATCCGACATATATATTTTTCCTTTATTTATCATTTCTCTTATCTAATATATTTTGGTGGCCCATCGGCATCAGGAACAAGGTCCAGGCTACCGGTGGTCAGGGCTCCAGAGAGGGGAACCGCAGTATGTATTTTTTTAATTGTCATTTTTAATAATTTTAATCATTTTGTTTTATCCCGTGTGAGACAAACAAAATCTTTTTCTTTATTTTATCTTAACCTCTAAAATTCATTCCGACGGTTTAAAAATGGCTAGTTTAAGTTTAGAATGTTCAAAATAAACGGAATAATATCCCGAACGTCGACCTTCCATCACAAAAATACAGCATAAAGCATTGAAATGCCAGTTGCATTCAGTGTATAGTAGATGCGGCGATAGTGGGGTCCTACGTCAACGGTACAGCTCCCTTATAGGTCAGTTAAACGTTTGTTCACCCCAAACCAAGTGGTACGGGGTGGGACCGAGATGTGACCGATACTGGGGATTCAGAGACTTTACTTAAAAGCGCTATTTTTTTCTTAAATTAGAAAAGACGAGGGCAAGACGAATTGATCGACACTTAGATATCTCGTGAAAAATGTCTGTCGTTCAGAGAGATATTTTGAAGAGAGATTCGTTTTTAAGGCTAATAAGGTTTTATAAATATGTCTTTGATTTCAAAAAATTTAAATTTTCTTTTGGGAAACCAATACTTACCAATAACAATTAGGGCGAGAAGGTTCCAAACACGAAGGTACTATTAAAAACGTCAAAACTTAAATAAAATAGTCTTAATTTTAAATTGTTTCTCTAGCTCTAGCTTTAAACAAGCTCAAGTGAAAATTAAAACTCGGGGAGTAAGGGTGGATCGAATAAATTTCCCACCCGCACGCAAAATACGCGCTTTGACGTGGAGTTGCGGACATCAGTCCGTTATACAATACAATACAATACAATAATACCTATTTGGTCCCTCTAAACAAACTAAGCTGTCTTGCACATACTTTCTACTGAAAGTTCACCGTACATCTCACATTAAGTTACAAAGGTGTATTTTTATAACAAAGCAAATCTCTATGCAGTGACGTAAGAGTGCTATGCCCTAGGGCCAGCGACCTACGAGTAAAGAAGTATTCACATTGGAGGACTTAATAAACACATCGTATCAGAATCTTCCTACTCGTAGCAGTTCGTGGCTAAACAACAGCCACTCGGGTTGATCTTTAGGTTAATCAGCGCTTACCTAGGTTGGTCCGTGGATGGGTGACCACCACATTACATACCGAGTTTTCTCCGTGCCTCGGAAAGTACGTTAAGCCGTTGGTTACAGCTGCCATTTGTAGATCTTTGATAGTCGTTACAGGTAGTCAGTGTCTCGAAAGTCTGACAACGTCTTACCAAAGGGTATCGTATTACCCAGTACTAACTCGATTGTGGAGGTCAGGTAGGCAGTCCCTCCATGTAAAATACTGGTATTCAGCTGCATCCGGTTTGATTAGAATCCGACCCCAAAATAGTTGGGAAAAGGCTAGGCAGATGATGATCAAAATATTCCTGACTCCCTGACAATGTTCCCTGTCATTTTCCATCAGAATGACTATAACACACGTATATAAAGGGTAAAAATAACTGTGTAAAATAGGATGGCGCCTACCTATCATCTGTAGGAGCTAAGAGGACAAAGGATCATCGTTTTTTAAGGGTGGTCGTGGGATGGGAAACGGTAAGAACTATGGGCCTTTTGAACCAAATTAAAAACCATCTAACAGCAATGAGACAGGTGTCATTTATGTGTGCACTTCATTCTATCGGCTAAGTCGAAATCAAGCTCAAAACAGGATTGTTCTCGCATTTAAGGTAATTTAAATGTACCTACGACGACTTTTGGGTAGAATGAAAATTGCAACAGTATTGTGAGCTATGCCAAATGAAGTAGGTACTCTCGACTTTATTCTCAGACAACTTAGCTATGTTTTTTTTAAACCTTTTGACAACCCACTAGTCAGATAAGCATCTGTCCAGGTTATACTGCGCGGCAAACAGTCAGACCCGGAACAACTACCTGCAGGCCATACAAATATTTGTTCAGCGCGGGAATCAAACTCGCGACACGCATCGCAGCAGCTATTCGCTCAGCCACTGCGCCAACCGTGTCGTCAAGGTTCTTATCTATATCGTAAAGGCTGAACCTAAATACAAGCGAAACACGAAACTCACTATAAATAGCCCTATACTCATCTGCGTTATTAAAGAAATTTCTAAAGTCCGTATATTGCTTTTCAAAGTTATAGCTTTTTAAGTAAATCTCATTGAAATAAACCTGGATCTTAAGTTAGATTCTAAGCACAAGACTGGTACAATTTAATCGTTTTAAAAACTTGTATTAAAGTATTCTAACGCCCCTACAAATCTTCTTTACTCCCCCGTAACTTAATGTAAACGGTATCTAAGTGCATTGAGCCCGCATCGGACATTGTTATACAGTGTTATGTAAACTATGCTTAGATACGTACATACTAAGTTAGTTTCGTGTCCGTCCTTTGCAGCTGACTTGATTTGTAAGTGAATGCTATTCGTTTTGACCGCGTCGAATACATTCCTTGGATTTTTAAAGTAGTGGATGTTTTGGTTAAGTTTTGAAGGAGAATTTTAAGTGATATGGAAGTGGAATGTTGCCAAAAGAACATACGAATATCGTGATATCATTGTTATTGTAGTTTGCAGCAGTAAAGAGATTCAAATGTTGGGTACTATTCTGAGATCGAATCCAAAGTGCTTTTGCAGATTTTGTTAGAAAAAATAAATTGTTTATTTTGTTGTAGTATGGTGTTTTGTGATTGTGTGTTACCGTTTTATTGATCGGAATAACTTAGTTCACTAGTGCTCGTTTTCACTTACATGAAACGATCCCTAAATGAATAAATAAATCCTAGCTAATATTATAAATGCAAAAGTAAGTTTGTTTGCTACCTTTTTACGCCTAAACCACGGAACCGATCACCCTGAACGTTACGTTGACAGGTGTACAGAACCGGCTTTAGGGTACCTTTCATCCCGAAAAAAAGTACTGTTTCCGAGGAAAACAATAATAACTTTCTTACGATAATAGATGGCGCCACGTGTCTTTCGAATCACGATTGAATTATATTATTACAAGCAAAGTACAACCTGAATTGATTGGCAAAAAAAATGATTGTAAATCAACGCTAGCGAAGCCGCGGCCAAAAAAAAAGTAAAAAAAATATTTATTTAAGGACAACCAACAAAGCCTAAATGAATACCATAATATTATTTCACTGTAGGAATTTCCACTGTCAGTGCTGAACGTTGACAATAGCGACCTTTATTTAATCTTTAATAAAAACGGTTATCACTCTTGATATTGCTCGCTACGAGCATAATCAAAAATCTGATACCTGAACAATCACGTTTCTTTTTAATAAAACATACTAGAAAAGGTTCTTAAAAAATTAGATCTAATCACACTGAAAAATTATGAAAGCCACCGACCTATGGTGACGTCAAAGGGGAAGTGATGCCAACATAACACCCCGACCGACAGTGGTCGTTCCCGGTTATGATCACCCAAATCCAAGTAATAACTGCTTATGTTTCCGCCCTTTACGAAAATATCTCCCCTTTCTCCCTTCGACGCCGCAATAAAAATAATCATACACATTCATACACTCCCCATTTGTGTGATTAAGAGTTTCTGGTGGAACTATGACAATGATTGCAGAGTAAACACGAATAAAAGGTACGAAGAGAATGGTTTTACCTGCGCTTTTACTGAATCAAGTAACAGTAACAGCACTTGTCATGTTTAAATGTAATTTAGTTTATGCAGTACATCCTAACTGTTATAAAAATAATAATCTATTTTTGAGTAAAGTATGAGTTTCAAAAGTAAAAGGTTCTATATATTTTGTTAACTATATTTCATTTAATAGTACTGTTATAAGACTTGCATCGTATGTCGATTTCACTCTTAGACGTTTTTGGAAATAATTGCTTTAAATACTACTACTACTAACAGTTTTTGAGTCAAGGATACTCTAATAAAGAGAAATTCTATTCTGTAAGAGTTATTTGATCGATATCTAAAATCGTACTTTTCAAACTTATTTAAATATTTTACAGAAGCTTCCATTCATTTGTCTTTACAATTTCCATTCGTCAAAGTTGAAATATTTTCACAAAGCAAAAGTGTATTCTCGTAAATTACGCTTGTAGATACAATTTCCATATAAAATATAACAAAAGACGAGTCTAATATGTGCTCCCTGATGGCCAATGTTTGGAACAAAGTTGGTGTATTGGTATTATCAACATGTTTTACAGTCGCTACTTTTTATGAAAGAAATTGTGAAACTAAAAGATTATGTTAAGTAATATAACACCTATTACATTGAGTCAAAATTCTAACATCAAAGGGTTTTTCTCATTTCTTTTGACACGCTATTAAACACCTACCTTTTATACAAAATATTCAATTAATTGGTATAAGTATCTAGAATTCTAGACGTTGCCATAAATCAAAACGTTGGAAACACTTACGATATGAAAAAGTAATGATGGTTCGATTGATCTCAGATCTGAATGGATCTGATCATTAAATAAATCTGCTTATTCATTTTTTACAAAACATCATAATCACCTTGTTTAAAATCAGTTAATTAGTAGTTTAGAGTGATCGTGAATTAGTTTACGAAAAAAGTTTTTTTGAGCCTAAAATAAATTCAAACATTCGCTGGAAGACAACAGCCTGAACCGCCGTCTATAAATGCACCGTAATGTGCCGTCTATACGCACAAGAGTTCGCTATACAACTTACAAAGGTGAGCACTGGAAAACGGATTTTTGTTTTATCCCTCAAAGGGGTACAATAGAAGATACAGTCTGTATTGCTGTTCGTCGTTTTTGTCGATGAGAGTCCGGGAGCAAACAGCTTGTTTATTTATTTAATTTCATTATTTAAAACAAAAACAAACTAAACAACTTAAACTTCTCCTCCTCGTTTAACTTCTTCTATTCTTCTTCTTCATCCTTCTTCTTCTTTCTTCTTTTTCTTTCTTTGACTTTCTTTCTTTCTTTTTCTTTTTACTGTCGTTTTTTTCCTTTTAAGCTTTGTAGATTAGTTACTCTTAATATCTTAAACAGCTGTGTTACAATATTTGGGGTATATTGTAAGGTGAGGTAGATTGATTGTGTGAGGAATGATATGAAGAACAAAGGAGTTAATGATAGCGTGACAATTGACAGTGGAGAATGAAAAAAAAAAACATGTTGCGTCGTTTTCAAATAAGACAACAACAAGACAAGACAACAGCAAGACAAGGACAACACAAAAACAATAAAACGACAAGTGCAGAATGAATGAATTGTAAGGTAAGGTAGCAGTAGCGAAGGGTCAGTTAAGAATTAAGCCGGAGTACATATCTTTAATATGATTATATTATTTGTTTATAGAATACTGACTGTGCCATTTTTCAAAGAGAAGCCGGTAGGAATCGAGTTGTATGGAGCCTTCGCCACTATAAGGTAGGTACTACCGGGATAAAAAATATCCTTTGTATTATTCCAGGTTATAAACTATCGGTGTGCTAAATTTGATCTAAATCCGTTTAGTAGTTTCAGCATGACAGAGTGACAAACATCCATCCTTCCTCACAAAATTTTGCATTTATAATAGTAGTAAGAAATGCTATCTTCTTTACATCTATATGAAACTAATAGGTTATTAAGCTAATCCCAGTGTAGTACAACTTCTGTGTATATTAAGCCAGCTCGTAAAACACTGATGCAGGTTACAGAGCAGCTGTTAAGGGAGTTCCAGGCCCTCGCTAATTAGTGCGCTGCTGTTATCTGAGCTGCTTACTTACATGCAATTTACGAAGAAATGAAGAAGAAGTTTCCAGCTTAAGACGATAGAATGTAGATTGAATTTTAGCTTTGCAAACAAAATTTGATTAAATATGTCACGAGAGCTCGTGGCTGCTCGGGTCGCATTTCAGGTTAAAGCGCGCTTGCCTGGGTTGATCCGTAGATGGGTGACTACCCATTCCATACCGAGATTCCAGCGTACCTCGGAAAGTACGTTAAGCCTTTGGTCCCGACTGTCATTTGTACATCTTTGACTGTCGTTACAGCTTAGTCAGTGGCTTTAAAGTCTGACAACCAGTCTTAGGGGTATCATATTACCTAATACTAACTGGGTTGTGGAGGTCAAATAGGCAGTCGCTCCATGTAAAATACTGGTATTCGGTTGCATCGTTAGAGTGGAAGCTGACCAAAAAGGCTAGACAGATGTCATTAGCCAGCCGAAAGATCAAAAATATTCCGATTTTCTTGCCGCCAATCGCTCCGAGTCTCGGGATTTCTCGATTCTAATATGAGTAATTTATAATTATAATTACAATGATACAATATATAATTAGATTTTAACGTTCCCACTGCTGGTACACAGACCTGCTGAGCTATAATTTAGTCCTTCCAATCCTTTTGAGTCTATGATATTGATAGATTTGAAAGTTGTTCCAAGATTAATGTATTGATAAAACTATCTTACTCAATGTTCTTTGCTAGAAATAGTACCAACGTAGTTGTCCAACATTGGCACTATCTATCCCAACATTGGCTTAAAACTGGAGTCAACGAAACCAACTTCAAACGTGCTCGCTTTAGCAGAAGCTTCTTGCAATTTCGTTGAAATTACTATACAAGTTAAAACAACTGCTCTGTGATCCATCCAAATAAGTACTCATGACTTAACTTATTGTCTACCTGCGACTGAACTTAGAAGGACGAAGTTGCTTTGAAAATTATAACCTGTGTAATAAGTACTGCGATAGTTTGTTACTCTCAGTAAATTGGAAGAGCCAGCGTTGTAATAACTTGTAGGTAAAGTTAAGTTTTTTATAATCTTCTTATGTATTAAAATCTCGTGTCACGGTGTTTGTGGTCGTACTCCTCCGAAACGGTGCGACCGATTTTATGATATTTTTTGAGAGTAGGTCGTAACGTGTATTTCACACCGCTAATTTCACGCGGACGATGGTCGCGGGGCACAGCTAGTAATTTATATAATTATAATAGATAATTATAAGTTTTGTTGAAGAACATTGTAGGTTTATAATTCATAAGAGCTGGGTTTGAATCACGATTACTTCCTTTGATAGATACATAGAAACATAATAAGAGTTTTTGTGTGATCTAAAAATCGACGATCTTATTCGCAAAAGTATGTCAAAAAAACATTAAAACCATAATGTACGGGAGATGTTCCAAATGAATTTTGATTTTCAACGATAAATTACATTTCGGGATTATTACTGAATTCGAAGTATCTTTAACTCGTATCACGTCTATGATAACGTAAACATTGACTGCTTCGAAAACATCTTTAACTTTATACTTTATTTACCCAATAAAATTACAAAGACCTGAGAAAAAGACCTGAAACAAGACTAAAATATAGTACATACGCGATTTTAAACTATCGTGGTCACTAATATTATTATTAACACTAGAAACGGGATATTTACCATGTTTCCTCTTTTCTTTGAGTTCCCGATATTTCGGCGCTGTTACACAGTAAATATCCCGTTTCTAGTGTTAATAATAATAGTACAAACGTGTTGGAAACAGTAATACTGCCTGAAATTACACAAAGTTCTTACCTCTATGTAATTAAGTTGGGGTCAAACTAAGTTACAGGACACATTCCAATTAAGCCTATTAAGAGACAAAACAATTTATTTTAAGAACGTGGTTCACATTCAAGTGACTTAAGTTAGTCTACCCTTTAAATTACACAATGAAGTAATTGTTTAGTTTTAATTACAAAGAAAGTTAGGGAGATGTTTTGAAGAAGTTATCGATTAAGTCACCCTTAACAGAAGCAGAGAAAGCAGCGGTGGCCCAGTGGTGGAGACCCCGACTTACGAGCCGTAAGTCGTGGGTTCGAACCCAGCCAGGCGCATTACTTTGTGTAAGTTATTTCATCGTGAGGAAACTGGCATGTCCTAGAACCAAAAATTCGAAGACATGTGACATCTACCAACCCGCACTGGGCCCGCGTGGTGGATTATAGCCCATTCCCTCTCATAGAGAGGAGGCCTGCGTCCCAGCAGTGGGAACATTAATTGGCTGATTATGCTATGCTTATGCTAACAGAAAGATCACTGGCGTGCGGTCTACGGAAAGACTAAAGCTGTGCCGAGGTAGTGCATCCTTACCTAACCCATCCGTTCCACCTGCTGAAAATCTCACACCTGGGCATGTGTTGCCATGGCTGACCTGGAAGTCTTTAAATAGACTCCGGTCGCAGCAAGGACCTGCTCAGGTGGAGATTCATTAATGACTGTCCTGCAGTGTATATGTGGTGCTGTTCTACAAACGATGGAGCACTTAATATCGTGTCCTGCGTGTCCTGTTGTTTGTTTACTACAGGAACTGATGGATGCTACCGATAGCGCCAGATTAGTAGCTCAGTTCTGGGCTGACACAATTTAGATTGCCATCGACACGCTAAGAAGAAGAACATAAAGTGGGGGTGTTATTTTGAGTAGGTGTACTAGTACTTGATGTCTTCCTTTACCGGTCTGTTTTTCTTAGATGTATTAAATTCTCAGAAACGGCTACAACATTTCATTGTGGTTGTTTTTCCTTGAAAGGAAGGTTATTTTTTTCTTCCGAAAGTATTTCCTTTTGACTGAATAATTAATTTAATTGAGGAGCTCGTGGTTAAATAATAGTCTGAGGATGGGTGACCGCCCATTACATACCGAGTTTCCTCCGTGAACCGGGAAAGCACGTTAAGCCGTTGGTCTCGGTTGTCAGCCGTTACAGGTAGTCAGTGGCCCAAAAAGTCTGACAACCAGTCTTACCAAGGGGTATCGTGTGACCTCTATAACCCAGTACTAACTGGGTTTTGGAGGTCAGATAGGCAGTCGTTCCATGTAAAATACTTCAGCTGCATCCGGTTAGACTGGAAGCCGACCCCGACATAGTTGGGAAAAGGCTAGGCAGATGATGACTGAATAATAAGTTTGTCATTTTACATAATTTAATGATTTAGTGCAAAGTCTGCCTGATTTGAACTTTTTACATTCAAATCAGTTTGCATGTGGAGCCGTGATCAAAAAACGTATAAATTGAGCACGTAACTTTATAATCTAACATGAACGATCCACCTCTGCATATTCATACCGTAACAGAAACAAAATCAGTAAAAAGATATGCATAACCGCTAAAGATTAAGTAAGTACATTCGTCTAACGTTGCATGGTTAAAGCAACTCGCAGAAAGATGAAGAAGGTTTGTAAAACAAACAAACACAATATTTAAAAAATAGTAGTAAGTATCTATACAACATTATTTAGTATATGCGAAACCTGGATATAGTTTGTTCAGAATAATTAACTGAATCGATTCCAATAATTTTTAAACAATATTTTTGGGACAAATATTTTGTCCCAAAAATCTTTAAAAAAGGCTATAAGTTGGACACCGAGCGATACTAAGTACCTTTCGCAATCATTTAGGTACCTACTGCCAAATTATTATTATCTATGAGCACAAGACTACGCTGGAGGCGCGCGCACGGGCTCACTGCGTGGTGACCACGTTTTTGTGCGGACAACCAGGTAACAGAACAAGCTTATAACTTTGTGATTTTTCTTGATACAGTTTTGAAATTTTGTACATAGATTCTTTACATAAAAATACTAGAAACGTGTTTCAGGTTTCGCATATACTAAACATAATGTTGTATACTGCTGTTTCAGAATCACCAGTAGCGCTAGCTATATTTTTTTATCGGTCACATCATAATGATGATGAATGAAACTCAGGATCAAGACGAATACAAAAATAACTCATTTATGTCAACTTAGGCCTAAACTACAGCCTCTGTGTACACACGGCGGCTCATGAAGCTGTACATTTCCAGTATATCTTGTCCTCGCTTTGTTTGGATTTCCTATACATTGGGAGATCAGCATAAAACTGGTTTTTTATAGCTTGATTGGCCGTCGTGCGTACCAGCCGTGTATCATACTTGGTGCGCATTGCATGGATCAAGAATTTTCCGTCGCCTTGCACAAATTATAGTGTAATACGACCTCACACAATCAGTTCTCATATTCACATGTACTTATTATCGTTTATTCATATAGCATTAGTAATTTGTTAATTAAAACTACCATCATCTCTGACTATCCGTGGCTTATCATTTCAAGATGTGTGCGATCTATACAGCTGCGCATACATTATTTTCCACAGTACTTCACATAGACTCGTCTATTTAATAGCTATGAGCTGATCAATGCATTTTACTCAAAGAACGTCCCGTATACCTATACCCTCTTCCACCTTTGAAGACTAGCGTTCACAAAGCGATGATACTGTCCATACCTTTGGTTGCGACGCTTTATAAGTTTCATATTTCTTATTCCTTGAATGACTGTGGAACGGAACGATAGCCCACCTCCTGTCCTATTTCTTGTACAACTCCACCTACACTTTCAGAGATCTGTCCGATGCGCCTATGTGGCAAAGTTCTGGGCTAAAATTATTAGGGATTAAAGTATGAAATTGCCGATTTGTATGGACGATTTCGTGAAATTTTCATACAAATTATATTTTTCTTGGGCACGTTTTAACCGATTATGATGCAATTGCAAACTATAGTTTTCTGACTCCTAAGTCACAGGTATTCCTAGTTTAGGAGTCAGGGTTTCAACTTCTGTGCGCCTTTAAATATTGTGAACTTTAGCTAGATACTAAGCATACTGTAAGGAATTGTATCAATAAAGTTTATTATTATATAGTTAGAGTGAAAAAGCTGCGCTGAAAAGAGTAACTTAAATTCTGAAAACACAGTCTATGACAAAAATATACCTACTTGAAGTAGTGAAACCGACGTCACATTGAAACAGGTGTTTTGACACACTACCCTATGAGGTAATATGCAACAATTTTTCATAGTTAAAAACCTCATCATCTGCCTAGCCTTTTCCCAATTATATTGGGGTCGGCTTCCAGTCTAACCGGATGCAGCTGAATACCAGTATTTTACATGGAGCGACTGCCTATCAGACCTCCACAACCCAGTCTGTACTGGGTAATACGATACCCCTTGGTAAGACTGGTTGTCAGACTTTTTGGGCCACTGACTGCCTAAGACTGACTGTCAAAGATCTACAAACGACAGCCGGGACCAACGGCTTAACGTGCTTTCCGAGGCACGGAGGAAACTCGGTATGTAATGGGCGGTCACCCATCCACAGACCAACCTAGGCAAGCACGGCTTAACCTAAAGATCGACCCGAGCGGCTGTTATTATTTACCCACGAGCTCCTCATAGTTAAAAAACTATTATTATAAAAAAAAAATCGTCTCCCTCGTTGGTATAGTAATCGCATGCGAGACTGCTGAGCCTCGGGTTCGATTCCCAAGTTAGACTTCTATATTTGTTCTGTATCACGGTTCCACGAAAGTAAAGCCGTGACGTAGCCAAGTTCAGTGGCGACGTCGATGCACTCAGCAACTGCAGTAGCGAGTGCATTCAACTGCACAACTTATGTTTTACTCGAAGCTCCGTCAAAGCTTGCTTTTATGAATTTGGTTCTTTATGTTATTTATTGAATTTGTTTTTTGTTTGCAGGTCATAATGAAAGTTGTTCACAGAATAAAGCAAAAGGAATTGTAGGGAATGTGATTGTTTTCATAAAAAAGGCGTGAGTTTACATTATTCTGAGGGACTTGGTAGCCTCCATATTTTTGTGACGTCCCAGTCCTTGTCTCTTTGTAAGATTAAGTATTCTGCAAGAAAATGTACGTCTAATCGAACGCTGAAGTACTGCATACTTTCCTTTTGTTGCCCAAGATATTTTTCACTCGTGCCGATCATAGTATCTACGTAGTTCAACAAAATGTCGGAGAAAACAGATTGTCGTAAAAGCATGCTATCAGTGTAGATACAGCTGATATCCATTCCCCTGACACGATCCCCTAATCCTCTCTTATGGACAAGCCAAGAAGGTTAGGGATATTTCTATGTGAAGTCTAGACAGCGAATACTTTGATGTTGGCTTCTTGGTAGTATTTTCATTCATACATACGGCACTGACTTTAGTTTTTCTTGCAGGGTGCTGAGGGAAGACTGAATGGTTGAAACACGTTAATGAACCTTTGTTACCAGTTTCTAAATTCAGTAATTAAAGTATAGAACTTACTTAGCTTTGGTGATCTAGTGGTCGCAAGTGCGACTGCTGAGTATGTCCTGGGCACGATTCTCGGGTCGGGCAAATTGTTATTGAGCTTTCTGTCATGAATTACCCAGTAGCAGCAACGGAGTTTGAATTTGTGCCTGATTAATGGCAATTGGCTCGCCCTCTATTACATGGGACTTAAACATAACAAGCGAAATGTGGGTGTACTATTAGGTACACCTCTGCCTAACCCTTCGGGGATAACAGCCGTTATGTTATGATGTTATGATGGTTTCATTACAATGAAGGAAACACCTTGATTGAAATTTAAGTAGTTCTATATATAATTTAATCAAATACTCAAACCTGAAACTGGGTAATAGCGACCTCCAAGTGCAAAGCATGGCGATTTGGCCAAGTTTCCAGTTGTACCAAGTATAGGAATCAAGATTTTGATTCAAGAGTGCATTATTTTCATCAGCTGAAAAATATGTAACTTTCATTTCAATCAACCAAACTAGTATCATACCCCAAACAGCGAGTTTCATCAAAACAGTTTAATATTACCTGTATTTAACAACGAATGAACTGGTATTCACCTGATCCGTGTAAATACAACATTTATTTGCAGTACCGTGCTCAGTAATTATAGTGGGATTTATATACAACAGTTACAATTTGCTACTCCTGTCTGTACTGTTCGTGGAGCTCATTCAACTGTTATGTTAGAATATGTTACTAACTTAACATTAGTTTTAGTATATGCG
The DNA here is from genome assembly GCA_963576755.1 of Noctua janthina. Taxonomy (NCBI): domain Eukaryota; kingdom Metazoa; phylum Arthropoda; class Insecta; order Lepidoptera; family Noctuidae; genus Noctua; species Noctua janthina. Next base: position 6,141,742 of record OY755058.1, read on the forward strand.
AAACCTGAAACACGTGTCTTTATATAAAGAAACTCTGTACTAAGTTTTAAAACTGTATCATGAAAAATAACAAAGTTATAAGCTTGTTCTGTTACCTGGTTGTCCACACAAAAACGTGGTCACCACGCAGCGCACCACGCGCGCTCCTCCTGCGTCGTCTTGAGCCCATTGATAATAATAATTTGGCAGTAGGTACCTAAATTATTGCGACAGGTACTTATTGTCGCTCGGTGTCCAACTTGTAACTTTTTTTGAATATTTTTCGGACAGAATATAACACGGTTTAAACATTATTGGAATCGATTACGAAACTATATTCTGGTTTCGGATATACTAAAAATAATGTTTTATAAGCTCGGGCCAAACTAAAGCACATCCCGGGCGGAAAACGGGATGAAATGGCGGTGCCAATTAACTTTTATGAAAGTGTTTAATTAGTGCAAATATTCACGTGACTTCCTAATCATTGCAACAATCGACGCGGGCAGTCTTGTCCCGGGACCCGCGTGAGATTCGCCTCAGTGAGACAAGATTTGCAAGCTGAAATCTTAAACCTAGATAGGGATGCAAGGAACACTGCAGTCAATCTTTGGATGGCCAATTTGGTCAATTTGTCAACACATCGAAACCTCTGGTAAAGCGCAGGTTTCGAGATATCTGTCAGAATTTTCCAATAATTGGGTTACGGACGATATTCCACGTACGTAAAGTTGTTGCCCTCGGATGTGATTGAAACTACGCGCTGTAGTTACGCACATATGTATAGATAACAACTAGCGTTCAGAGAATATTCATATTACCTATCTGTAAGTACCTCAAAAATTCTTTAACCGATATAACGCCACAGTATTCCGAAGTGTCAAAGTAAAGGATACTTTGTATGCCATAAAAACGCGCAGTTTCTTAAGAAATCTCTTTGTCGGTAAAGTCTTGATGCGCAGCTATATGAATCATAAAGCCAATGTCAAAAGTCCTATCTGAAATAATTCAAACGGACTTGCACCATTAGAATCTCTGAAGCTATCGCTATATCTTGCATTAAGCTTTAGTCTGTCATCTCAAAGGCGGGCGCAACCGCAGGTAGCAGCTAGTATACCTAGATATACAATAGTAGTGTAGTATAGTATCCGTACTCCAGGATTATAAACTTAGTGCTTGTAACACGACAGGGGTGTATAGAGAATTAGGAACGTTGTAATTGCATGTGTTGCAATATATTGCTACAACATTATTTTTAGTATATGCAAAACCTGAATATAGTTTGTTCAGAATAAGTAACTGAATCGATTCCAATAATTCTTAAACCATGATATATTTTGTTCCAAAAATATTTTAAAATAGTTACAAGTTGGACACCGAGCGACATTAAGTACCTAACGCAATAATTTAGGTACCTACTGCCAAATTATTATTATCAATGAGCTCAAGATGACGCTGAAGGCGCGCGCGCGGACGCGCTGCGTGGTGACCACGATTTTGTGCGGCCTATCAGGTAACAGAACAAGCTTATAACTTTGTGATTTTTCATGACACAATTTTGAAATTTTGTACATAGATTCTTTACATAAAAATACTAGACACGTGTTGCAGCTTTCGCATATACTAAAACTAAGGTTGTATAAGTAGATCATACAATTTATAATTTAACCCAAGTAAAGAACTTTTTTTGTGATCTTTAATAGATAAGTTAATTAGTGGTCGTCATAAGAAGGAAAAAACATTTAAGAAAGAGTTTGTATATTTTTTTAAAAGACTTATAACTGTATTTCCAGCCGTGACTTATTAAAGACCAAAATAATTTTTAAGAGTAGAGTAGAGTTTTTAAGAGTAGATTAAAGAAACGACGGACTGTACTGTGAAGGATGATATGGCAAGAAAGGAGGTATCTGATGAGATGACGATTAATAGACAAGTATGGAAGAAGAAGACATACGCATGCGAGCGACTGCGCTGCTCCCAAATAAATTGGTATAAGGGCAGGATGATTCTTGCTTTAATGTGGAACACCAGAACGCTGCAAGTCGTATCGTATAGTATCAAAAACATGAAGGCAAAAGACACAAAACGCCTGTCCAATTTCACAAAAGGGGTCTCCGCTCTCGACAGTAAGTTGAGTGTCATTCTCAACCCGTTGCTCAATAAACTTTTTTATAAACAAGCACACTTAGTCAAAAAGGTCACTGAACATGAAAAGATCCCAACGAATTTATTTTAGCACTAATGAACATTCATACCTGAGGAAAGGTTGAATAATATATAAGTTACGGAGTAGATTTCACCCCCTCTGGTGTTGTAACTCAGTGCTCGACGTCAGTATTCGGACGAAAGCTCACGAATAATATATCGGTATTAGATTCGTAGCTCGTTCTGTGGACGTTTGTCATTATTATTTACTTTTATTTTCACAGTTCATCGTAAAATTGTGTTGGATTTAGTGCAGTTAGATGTTGTTTGTGCTGCCGTGTTGTTGTTTTAGTGTTTATTTAGAAGATAAATACGTTTGCGGTTGTTTGTTGTTACAGACTTGTTGGTTTAGTGGTCACAAGAGTTGTTGCTGTGCATATGCCTTGGGTTCGATTCCTAAGTCGCGCAGTGTCATTGGTTTTTTTCTTCAGATTTTCGGTTGCAGCACTGAGTCTGGTACCCGGTTGATGACAATTGTGATATTACATGGGATTTAAACGTAACTAGCGAAATGAGGGTATTCTACAGGCCGCTGCCTAGCCCGTCAAGGATTACAGGCGTGATGTTGTGCTATTTTATAAACAGGTTGTAAACTTACTAACTATTCTTGTATCCCTTTTTGGAAGAGGAATGGGAAATATGATCGTGTTATATTTTTACAGCTATTTCTGTACATTGTTTTATTGTTCGTATTCTACGCCAATAAATAAAAATTAAAGTATTATTTTTGTCCTGACTATAAAAAAAATATATTAATTTAAACTGTTCCGCTTTGCAAAAAACTTTCAATAAAAATATTTGCTCACTTGTAGTAGAAGTATTATATTTGTCGGATCCGGTCATTAGTACGGACTTGAAATGAATCGCAAGTACGCCAGTGGTAAAATAATTTAATTTTTATTGGAAAAGTCAATTCAGAAAATCATTATCATCTGCTTAACCTTTACCCAAATAGTTTAGGATTATCTTTTGGTATAACCGAATGCAGCTGAAGACCAGTATTTTGTGTGAGTGACTGCCTATTAGACCTCCACACTCAGTTACTAATTAACACAGTAATTAAGAAAATAACTAAATTATGTTTTCAATACCTGACTACTCATCATCATTATCTTCCTGTCCTTGTCCCATTCTAGTTGTGGTCGGCGCAACACGTTTTTTTCTTTCATTTTCCCCTGTATATATTCCCCGGCATCATTTAATCCTTTCTCTTTCATATGATTCCTCACACAATTCATCCATTTTTTCTTTAGCCTTCCTCTCCCTCTCCATCCATCAACATTTATGTCCAATACCTGACTACTACTAAACCTTTAAGGTCCGCTACCGCTAACTACTTCCACTATATCAATCAGGCAATGCATCTCAGTGAAAGACTGGCGCTGATAAACCGCAGCTCTTCAGTGCTACTGAGCGCTTTACAGACAAGTTAACAGTGCACCAACCTTACGATACTATAGCTAGCTTTTATGAGATACGGTTGGTAGTATGATCCACTTGGGTCCGAATATACACGTTGTACGGATAATATTCTGTTTACAGTGACGTAGATACGGATTAATAATTCCGTCTGTTGGTGTTGTGACTCAAGCATGTGAATGAAAATGGACTTAAAGGACCTGTCGCTAATGGTCCATCACAAGAAAGCCCCTACTGAAATTTTGCCAAGTTTCAAAGTATGGCCCTATAGATGAGCATAATAGCACCCCCTATGCAGAATGTGTCCGGTTATCTCTTATAGATTTTGATTTCCCTATGAAGTGTCAATTTAAAAAAAAAATACTCTGTATGTGGAATCAATACCCCCGTACGGCAATGGGGACAACGGGAATACACCCTAAAAACCTATAGTGAAACAGAAGTCAAAGCAATATGGAAGCTTAAAAGGTCTGAACCTGAGATAGATTCTCTTCTCTTTCTAGTAAATATCTGTTTTCTACAACCATCTCATAAATAAATCACTTTATTAAACAACTTAGAACATAGGAATCGAAACCTCATACGTCATCGACACACGTTACAATAACAAGTTTGCAACAAAACAAACAAGTCTCTGTAACTTATTATCAATATCGTATTGTTTTAAACATGTGAATTGTGTAAAACAGTTTGAATTGAAACAAAATTAACTGTTTACTAATGAAGTGGGTTATTATATTCGCGGCGTAGTCACACCTCTGATGTCATAGATAATAATTTACATAGGAATTGGTATCAGTATGGTGTTAAGTAGGTAAGTCGTGTATATGTAAATTGTTGTGCGTATGTTATCTAGCTAGGATAATTTTGTTGTGATGAAATTTCCTAATGAGAAAAGATACAGCAAAAGCGATAACAAAAAGTAGTGGAAGTGTGCGGGCCTTACAAACCGTAGACTGGATGTAAGATGGCTGTAGAAAGTGCTGGAGACCACAGACAGGACGAAGGAATGTGGGACAACCGACTAGGAGGACAGACGATCACATTACAGTGGCCGGATGAAAATGGATAGCCATGACACAAAACCGCCAAAGAGTGCAGAGATTTGGAAGACATCACTCTGCGCTGAGTGGTTAAAGGTTAAAGGAGAGAAGTTTCCTACGTCACTCAAATATACATCATAACAAGATGTAAAAAGGCATTTCATATTGGAGATTTTAAGTGATTGAGAGTTCATCAAAATATTACGAATATTAATATTTTAGTAAATTGTGTGATTAATATTCTTCTTAATCGTGTGGTTAGTGCCTAACCTGGTATCAGAGTTTTATACCACTCAAGGGCCTCTGACTTGGCTTTACATGCCGTCGAGAAATATCTCTCAGGCAAGCTGCATTAGTCCTGCTTACTAATCCTGGCAACTGAAACTTACTTATTGACGAAGGTACTTGTCTATAGGCCGACCGCTTTAATGAGTCCTCCGCCTTGCCCCATCAAAGGCACATTTAGCGTCCACAAATTCCTAACAATATCCCACATATGATTTGCTTTAAAATAACCATAATCCACGTAGGTATTACGATACTAATTGAACCAATACATGATCAACCTTTAGAATATTTCAATTAAATTGATACCTTCGCGTGGACTTATTAAAGCGGTCGGTCTATAGATGAAGGCATGCCTTGTTTTTATCTTCACGGCCATTTCTAGGTATTGTCAACAATCAGTTTTATTTTTGAAATACACAGAAGTCGTAGGTACGGTTTGAAGTCTTTTGACCTAACAAAATATTGCGCCTGTGTCTCCCGAAAGGCAGAGGTGAAAGAAGGTACCTACAGTACACCCACATTTCATCAGTTTTAACGTTTTTTCACGAAACTTTAACAAAGGTAGCACGTCCCAGTGCCAAGTGCAACAAACCAACGCGACTACAAGACTCAGAGAGCTCGCTCAGACAGCTCAAGATCAGTTAGTTTTTAGATTGGATGGCTGCCCTGTGACCACTCGCTACGTAATTAGCTAGAAGGTACTGCTATCAACGTGTCTTCATGATCATTCAGATCTTGTTTATGTTTTTAAAGTCTGATGAATATGATGGAAGCAGGAGTTGAGAGATAAGATGAATATTTGTGACCGGTATAAAACAGGTAGACTGCTTTAAAAAATAAACTAGAAAAAATATCAGTTGAAGAGTCGATCAAAAAAACACGTCGTATATGAACTGAAGAAAACAAATATGAAATTATGGTTAGTTTAGGCTCACATAGTTATGTTAATTATACAATGGGTGTAAAAATAGCCTTAACGAAACCAAAAGGCACTTGTTCTGTCCGTCATTGCTATATTTTTTTTTGTCCTATACCATCCCTAGGAACCTTCTAGTTACGGAGATATAGGGTGTCAAAGTTCCAGCTTATTCACATTTTTTTTTTAAATACAAGTTTATAACTTAAAAAAAAAAACACATTTTACGGCAGTAAAATGTGATTTTTCTTCACCCCAAAAAAGTCGATTCCCAGCAATGATTTTTGCGTAGAGTTACATAGTTTGGTGTATAGAATGCATCATTGACGGCTTCGTGAAGGGTACGCAAAGAAGGAACATGGGTGGGTTTTAGTCAGTACAAGTCTGACACTCCCTTCCGCTCCGCCCAGAGCGGGGGGGGGTCATTTGATGATTTCCCATCCGGAAAAAAAAAAAAAAAAAAAAAAAAAAAAAGGGTCCATTTACACATTGTATTTGAAAAGGCTTATCAATTATTCTGAAGAATAAATCTGAAAAACAGAATTGTATCAAATCTTTTATAAAGAAACTAGGGGAAAGATGAATAAAGGCCACAATCGAACATACACGTGCTTATTTATCAACCAATACGGTGTACATACATACAACATAATCTCCTATACTATTCACACATAACAATAACCCGTAATCACCGAAAGAAAGGTCCCCATTCATCATCAAGATCTCCTATATTCGGGTCACAGTTTATCACGCCGCTTGCGCACCAAATTCACCCGAATCACCCATATTGGTAACATATGGCCACTATTAACGTGCTGAGGTAGCTAACAGGGTATTACCAGATCGGGAAAATACGGTAATTGGGGCATATTCGCGTGGTGTGGCGGGTACTTACGTTTTCTTTTGTCTGTGTGGAGGGCGCTTAATCTTTATATTGTTTGTGATGTTCATTTGTTTTTGTGTTTTGATTATTTTGTTGTAATAATATCACAAGGATATTTTTAGATAAAAATTTCGCAACATTACTACTGTTTAATTGAGTTTTTAATACGAATTAGTCAATTTCTGAGCAAGTGAAAAAAAAAATCAGAGTAAAGTGATGAAACGCATTTCATTTGCTGAAAAATTTTAGTGTTTACTTATGAGGTTTTGGGTGTGCTGACAGGCAAAGTTAGCGACACATAAATAAGGCTAAGGTAACGTAGTAATACATATATTATTATGCAAACAACCAGGAACTCGGAAGCTAATAGAGAAACTTTGCAATGAATGTTTAAACACTTGACGAAATCTCAACAGAATCGAAACTCATAGCATGAACTCAAATTGGGTGCAGACGTGGCAAGGCCTCAATCCCTGATGCGAAATTAGCCGCTAAATATGAATTTTATCTACGAAAGTTATACGCAAGTGTCCATCACTATCAGCTGTCCACTGAGTCCATTGACCTGATGGATTCATCAAGCTCCAGCTGTTACCAGCAGTACTTACATATCGCTCCACCTATCCTCAGCATCGCACAGTTTTGGTACATACCCACATGCAAGTATCAAAACGAAACTAAATTCAATCTTCCCCTAAATATGATCTCCTGATAACACTCTAGTTGAAACATAGAACGTCGCAAACACACAAGGGCTATAATTATAATTACTGTGTCCGGTAGTTCGTATAATGCTCGGCTATTTGCTTGCAATTTAATTAGTGGCTAAGCTCTGCTGTTCATTAATTACAGCTTGCAGCTTCCTCTGATAATAGTGACGGTGTTAGGTATTGGACATAGTGGTTTACGCTTACACGTGTGGCATATTGGCTTATAGGGTTTTCATAGAAGAAATCTTGCAGAAGTCATCAGAAGTAAGTAGGCAGGCTTTGAGAGGAAGTGGTGTGATTGACTGTTGCTAATTTTTGGTCAAAAAAACACAACAGCTTACAAATGGATTAGCCTGTTGTTCAAATCTGAGTTATAGTCTTGATCAGGGGTGCTAAGCACTTTTTCGGCAGTATTTGTTCGGCGTACCCTCTTGATCCGGCAGTAATTGTTCGGCATACCCTCTTGATTCGGCAGCATTTGTTCGGCATACTGTCTTGAATCGGCAGTATTTGTTGAACAAGCTAGCAAGATCTGAACCAAAGGAATTGCAAGTCATATTTGGTTTTCATTCGGCTCGTGCTGATCGGCAAACTCCGTTCAACGTCTACCATTGCTGGGTGTCTCAGATTCTACGAACCCTGAGGACTGCCAGTTGCCATGCATGGTTCTCTCTCTGTGCCTATTGTGTCGAAGTCCCTTGATACTCGACCCCAACTTCAATTGTTTGTGAGCCAGAAATTTTGAGACCAAAGACTACAACTAGAACACTTAACCCGTTAAATTAAATAAAAGAAGAAAAGAGGAAAGTAATCATTGGAGCTCTTATTTTGATGAAAGAATATGGCTCTATCGCTTCACGTACGGGCGTGAGTGGTAAATATCGACCTCTCCTTAATAACAGCCAAGTTATGGCTTTGCTATATTGATATCGATTTCTGGGACCGTAATTACAAGGATCACATATATTTTGTTCAGCTACTATGTACGAGTACCTTCCTCTGCCAGTAATTGTGATTTTGATGGTGGTTGGTGATTCGAAGTGACCTTTGTCGTCGGTCGTCAGACACATCTTGTCTGTTTGGTTTCATTGTTTGCCTTGTAGGTAAATAACTCAGCTTGTAAGACACGGTTCTACGATTTGTTTCATTATGTCAATAAAATTTTGAGAGCATATTTGTATTTAGGGCGGCGATCAACCGTCCTGAAGGCCAAGTAATCCTAGACATTAATTTATACTAGTAACTGGAAAGTGCTTATAAAACGCCGATTTTGTAAGCTACGCAAGATTGTATGAATGATGTAAATATTCGAAGCTCCAAAAACCTTGTCTATGCTTTGGCCTATCCAGGTTGGATGGGACACCGACGCGAAAACGATTACCACGTATTCAGTACATCTTTCTGAGACCCCTACATAGAAACTTTTCATTGGTATTAAAAAAATCTGCTGTTTCCTACAAAAGTGCAATACCTACATGGTCAAAATGTATGGAACAGCTAATTTTATTAATAACCGATGAACAATTTCTATGTATGTGGGCTCAGAATGACGTACTGAATATGTGGTAACCGTTTTTGCTTCAGTGTTCTTCCACCTCTATATTGGGTGAAATCAAAATGCCTTCAAATTCACATTGAAAATATCTTCAGTCCAAATATACTATAAAAGCCAATTCTTCTCAAGACCGTAAGATTATTGGTTAACACGTTTATGTGGCTCTCATCGAAAACTAAAAGCCTAAAGGAATTACTTTAAAAGCCTAGCTGTGTACATTTATTTTTACGATGTAGACACGAATTTACTTTAAACAGATTGTCATCAAAATGTTACTTATGTGCACATAAAATAGGGCTTTTAGGACATTTGTATAGATGTGTTACAAGGTCTGCGAACGTGAGTAATATTAGCGATCGATGGCAAAAACATTTTTAAAATAAAAGGTGTAAACGTTCACGAAGCCATCAACCAAGCATTCTGTACATCGAGCTAAGCAGCTCTACGCAAAAATTATGGCTGGGAAAGGGTTTTTCTTTTTGGGGTAAAAAATCACGTTTTCCGGTAGAACGCAATGTAACGCACTCAAAACATTGTGCTGATGGTGGGATCACCACAATGTTTCAATGTCAGTACGGACAAGTCGCAATAGATTGGTACTGATGGATGCGGATAAAATAATTCCATACTTTATGTATGCGCTCGCACGTAAAGACAGAGGCGAACCCTAATTCTTATCCTAAAACAAAAGTAGCCTTAGTTACTCCTTATAACATCAGCTATCTGCTAGTAAAAATCCCGTCAAAATCGTTCCAGCCGTTTCGGAGACTCGGGATTTTGTTAACAATTTCAAGGGTTTTAACTTTTTTGCACGGAATTCTAATTATTTTTCTAAAATAAAAGTACCCTAGATTAGACCTTATAACATCAGCTATCTGCCAGTAAAAATCGGTCCAGCCGTTTCGGAGATTAGCCGGAACAAACAGACAGACAGACAGATTGAAATAAATGTGTTTTTGTTTATAAGTGCCGTATAGTATATACTTTCATATGCATTCAGTTAAAAGCTGTTATTTTGATATTATAAACAAACACTTCAATTTTATTTATTTATATAGATTTGGATTTCATTGTTCGTTCTCACTGTGGGCTCAGTACAAAGTTTACCGAATCAGAACAGAAATACACAATAATTTACCATATTCCTAGATGTAACATTTACCTCGTTACCTCAGGCAAGCCATTACGATTAACAAACAAAGCCAAGTTATATTTATCATATCACGTAACAATTTCAATTTCACTGTCTGTTGTTATTCCATTTCGTAATATCACGATACGTTACATTACGCATAAATAAACAGACATACCAATTTATTTATTTATGTGTAAACTGAGGCATTATTATGAATGACTTGAAAATTATACTACTGTTATAAAGCGGAAGAGTTTGTTCGTTTAACGCGCTAATCCCATAAACTACTGGTTTGAATTGAAAAAAATATTTTAGTGTTGGATAGCCCATTTATCGAGGAAGGCTATGGGCTATATAACATCGCGCTACGACCAATAGGGGCGGAGCATCGGTGAAAAATGTTTCAAAAAGAGGGAAATAGTATTTTTATAATAATTTCACGCTGACGAATATCACGGGCAGTTAGGACAGCTAGTACTGTGTAATGCTGTTCTTCCTTAAAATCAATATTAGATATACTATACATATCTTAACGAGATGGATTGATTGATAGTCTAGTTCTTCATGTTGTAATTCAAAAAACAAAGGCTTCCAGTTCCCTACCGATAGAAAGATATCTATGTAGACATAACTTTGTCTTCCACCCTTATAACTGTCATTTAATAATAGATGATGTATTTTGCTTCTACAGGGTTTGTGAATTTCTCTAGTTTAACCAATGGGTTGTCACAACTTTTCGATTAATAAGACCTCAATGGAAGTGTAAAAATTACTGAATTAAAAACCTCTGTGGGCACTATCGAACATTAACATTTTCCAAAACCGTTGCGTAATGATTTCATTTCAGTTGATATAGCAAGTTAGCAACTAACCCCATTCATGTACAGAAAGCTCAACCCTTTATTACGTGTAGGTATGTTCACACGAACATCAAAACAGACGTGAACATAATTATAATAACATGGAGCCCCATTATAATTTACAACAAACAATGTCGTTTAAAACTTTATAGGCTTTATTAATATCCGAAACTATCAGGTTGTCATCAAAACTTTCGTGCCTTCAATATTAGACGCAAATTGCTGAAGCTCATGCAAAAAGGTTCAACAACCCTGATACCGCTTGCCGAAATGAAAATGGCACATGTCGAAACATCGCGTTTACTCTCCACAACTTATTGTTTTGAATCGGAAATCAATACGTTCTCGATAACCATCTAAAAATGTATATTTTGTTCCTAGTTTCCTACCTGGTGGTATCCCATACCACCTGGTGGTGGTATATTATGGGTATACCTCGGACTAACTTTTCGGCAACTAGAGGCGTGATGACATCTACTGTCAGATCATAGACCTGAGCCTCAGTTTTTCAGTACTACACTCAAAGATATTACTATCACTATCCCCAGCTTATAAACGTCCCACCGTTAGACACCTGGCTCCCCTCATAAAGGGAGGTTCCGGGCAAATGTACCACTTATTCAACCACAGCAGTCTAGTGAAGAAGGGCAGAAATTCTCACCACAAATTACTACTTCCACTCCGTTACTATCAATGTAATTTCATCATTATCAATATAATCTAATAATATGTATAATCTCAACTTCAACATGAATGATGTAACCAAGATTTTGTAACAATATTTTGATTTAAAAGAGTGTCCATGGAGTTTCTTGCTCATTCTTCTCGATAGAGATTCTTTTAAATCTACGCTATGTGATGGGCAACTACAACAGTACTTTCACAAGTTATTATGCTTTGTTACTGTGACTGTAGCCTAGCTTTCATTGTTTTTCTGACATTTAAAAGTACCTGTAATGGTCTCATTGAAATAAATGCTTTGAGTTCGATTATCCATCATCCATAGTCTAAATTCACCCACTATCAACCTCCAGTTCTTCTACCAGTCTCATGGCAACAACGTCATCTACATTTCACCATTTTCCTCGGACGGCATGTCATTTTAACCGTCATTTTTTCCGGAGATATGCCACTTTCCTATACGCTGGACGTTACCCGGAGCTAAAGATATCTTTTATTTTTCTTCGCCTCTGACCCTATTTCCCTTAAATAATATAACATAGGCAATGAATACGGAATTTTCCTCGTCGGGGCGAAATATTCAATAATCTTTTACGTGTATAAGCGATGGGGAAGATTGTGTTATTGTTTAATTTTCTTTGTTATTTTCGCGATGAGTTTGGATAGATACAGTGAATAATGGATACATAGTATTAATAAAATATGTTTATTAGCTCCAGCCTAATAACCTATGTAAAAGGTCGGTCATATCGTTACAAACAAATCGCGGAAATGTCTCCGGCCCGCGGATACGGACACAGACTAAAATTTCAGTTAGTATTTGTTAAGAGCTGTCCGCGTCCGTAGCTGGTCTGCAATTTGTCCGCACCAATTTGACAGATCCTCTACACATTATATTTTAAAGATGACAATCACTTCCATTTTGAAAGTTCAACAACAACCTTTGAGTTTATTTGTGGTCCAGGTTGGGCCAAAAAACCAAGACCGTCTAAAGTCAAGCTGGGCTGACTCATTGAGAAGTGTCGAGAAACAGTTGGATGATGTATGCACGGAACCAAGAAGTGTCTTTTTTTAGAAAAAAAGTGAGGTGTTAACAAAGTATTGAGTGATTCTGATGGTTATTGATTGTGAAATACGGTTTTAGAAACATAAGGCTTAATGAATATATTGCCAAAATTAAAGCTCATATCATAAACAGTATGTTGCGCATTTACGCTTCTAATATCAAAGACAACACTTTCTTAAATTTGCAAGACAATTTATACGAAGCGAGCAATCTAAGCAATGTTAATGGGGCCAAGAAAACACGTTTGCCATAAATATGGCGGCAGGATGCTAGCCAGTGTCTATCTAGTAGACTATGGTTTCCTTGCGCCTGTATTTACGACTTACGCAGTGTGATGGACTATGTCGAAGACTTTAGTGGAATTTAGACTTAATTGATATTGACATTGCATAAAAGCTGCGTCTGCGACAGATTGAGAAAGCACTAGTGGAAAGATTTTTTTCTCTGATTAAATTGAGAGGGCTATAAAAAGAGGAATGTGGAAGAATATGAGCAAAACTACATATACACTATACAGCTCTGGCAATGATCAGAGGTGAACAAGTCATAGATAAAACATCCTGCTGTCACAAATGGACAGACACACAGACGACTAAAATAATTCTACTATTTTTGGAAAGAGATTTAAGATTCTATAGAATAATATGTCAAAGAAACATCAATCAGAAGAAATTTCATAGAACAACTGTGATCCCAGGTATCAGTGATGTCTTAAAGCAAAACGACTTAAGTGACAAGTAATTGACACATTGCACAACTGTACCGAGACTAACCAGTTGGTTATTGCAAGAAGATAACGATGTCACTCGCTTTGTACCACCGCCCCACCTATCGGAAGTATTTTTGTCTCCGTTCTTCAGTTTGTGAAAAATCTCTGCACAAACCACCCAATATCGGAAGGAAATACCTACATCAAAACGACACAACACTCACAAAAACTGACCACAACTAAAACCGAGCACACACGATCGCAGATATGGGTCAAACCGTAGTCAATACGCAGAATTTATGGTGGCACCATAACTTTCGTTACATCCGCGCGATCCCGCTGATTTACTGCACGTATTAGGGTTGTATCCGGAACTGTGGGTTCAGATTACCGCGCATTCGATGTGAACGCCCTCTAATAGTGCGGTATCGATACCGTTTCTGTTTTTTCGTAAATGATTTTAGCGGATATAGACGTACTGGTTTTTGTAACAAATTAGAGATGGTTTGGGGACGAATGTGGTGTATAATGACAATGCCAGAGTGTCCGTTTCCGTGTTTTCATTGGGAAGGCATTCGTTAAATTACGGTGTTATATGTTATATGTATAGTGGCAAATAATCGGTTTTTCTATGAGATAGTTAATCTGATTTTATCCGTAGGAACTCCCAGCCTAGACTTAACTGACCAATTATCAATTAGCATGCTGACGCTAAACTAATTTCCTCTGGGCCTGGTTGGATCTTTTAGACCAAACTGAAAAGACCTTACAGGCTTCCCTTACATTTCATGTGATTAATTTGAACGGCAATGAACAAAACGGAACAGGGGGCGTAAAATGCGATTTATCACTGGTTTCAATGATGAAGGAAACGTCGTAAAGAAACGCTCACATTCACGTCATAAAATCTAACGAATTTAATGTTCTGGAAGCGTTGATAGATAGGGCCACTTGTCATTGGAGACATTTCGTTTTGGAGATATGCGTTGTGGGCCATACAGTGTATGTAATTCAGTTCTGATGTGTTGATTCGTGATGACTTTGTCATAACTGAAGCATGATACCGTCGTGTTCATCAACGTCATAATTTAGCCAAAAGACTGCTGGTTGTAACTCAAGAAACGTCACATTTATGTTAAACTAAACAATTAAGTATGAATATTATTAGTATAAGGTTCCTGGTGAAGGTTGCAGCGATCCGCTGGATGTGAGACGCACGGGACCGGTCAATGTGGCGACACTTGGGAGAGGCCTATGTCCAGAATGGACGGCTGAAATAATGATGATGATTATTAGTATTCGTAGGCGTACGTAAACTCACACCTTTTTCCCAAACCGGTAGGCATCAACTTCTTTTTTTTCTTCGTCGTGTCGCTGGCACGACATTTTATATTGTCTTAGCCCAGAACTTCGCTACGTCCACCGTGTTGTCGGTGACAGCGCAAAGGTCACTACGGCTGCAGGATTTTTCAGCTAAGAGGGTAAGATAGGAGGTGGAGCATAGTTTGCGACACAACACCACAACCACACCCCGCTGCTGTTTCATTGAGGTGGCCCCATTTAACGAGGTTATAATTATTACTTATTTATTTAACAGACAACATGATCCAATGACACACAAAATACAATTCAAGAAAGTTAGTAAACAATTTAACTTATAAACTATGTTAGTAGTTATCTTCTACTACAGACAGGGTGGTTTTTAAAAGATGCTTCACTATGGGACTTTCATCATGCCTATCAGCATTAATTCTCATATTGAAGGAATGTAGGAACGTATCGTGGCATTCTTTAGTTACTTCTTCTTCATAAATACTCCTTTTACTTCGTCTATGTTCACACATCATCTGCCTAGCCTTTTCCCAACTATATTGAGGTCGGCTTCCAGTCTAACCGGATGCAGCTGAATACCAATATTTTACATGGAGCGACTGCCTATCTGACCTCCACAACCCTGTTAGTACTGGGTAATACGATACCCCTTGGGAAGACTGGTTGTCAGACTTTTTGGGCCACTGACTGCCTAACGACTGTCAAAGATCTACAAATGACAGCCGGGACCAACGGCTTAACGTGCTTTCCGAGGCACGGAGGAAACTGTATGTAATAGGCGGTCACCCTACCCTCAATACACAGACCAACCTAGGCAAGCACGGCTTAACCTAAACATGGACCCGAGCGGCTGTTATTATTTAGATCCTATGTTCACACATGTTGTGAAATAAAAACATATCAATTATTTTCATTGAAGCCATATAAATCTTATCGTGTCATGTTTTTCTAGTAAAAGACGAGGGTTCGGCCTTCTTTTGTTGAATGAATTTGAGTACAAGAAAATTTTAGCGTTCTATGAGCCATTGACAAACAAAATACTCTCAAACGTTTTCTCGGATTTTTTCTTGACCAGTGTATCAGTAAAATCGGCTTCCAAAAATAGTCTTTTAGATTTTTGTCAGCCATTCAGCAAAAGCTTTTATAATCCTAATTTATGTGACTAAAACACATAACACATGACAGTTTTCAACATAATATCACTTACATACAAGTATTTACTCATACAGCAAGGTAAAAAGAAAGGGAATTTCATTTTCCATGTCGCCTAAAGACAAATGTACTCGCAGACATACCGGCAATAACGTTGGGGACTGTATGTATGTGTGTCATGTAGGACTGTATATATGTACATATTTCAAGTGTTGACATACATATCACACGCTTTTTATTCTCAGTTCCCATAGGGAGTCGCGCCTAGTGGTGTGATTCATATTTGTTACTAGCAGTTCGTTCGCGTGAAATGATTATAAAAAAATATTACTTTGCTTTGAACCAGACTTTGTTACCAATTTCAAGGGTTTTATATTTTTTTGCACGAAGCCCTAATTCTTATTTCTTATTAACCTAATTCTTATGCCTTTATTACTCCTTGTAACATCAGCTATATGCCAGTAAAAATTCCGTGTAAATCGGTCTAGCCGTGTCAGAGATTAGCAGTTTGAATCGGATTCTGTTAACAATTTCAAGGGTTTAATTTTTTTGCACGGAACCCTAATTATTTTTCTAATATAAAAGAAGCCTATGTTAGGCCCACCTTACATCATCAGCTATCTGACAGTCAATGTCCTGTCAAAATCGGTCCAGCCGTTTCGGAAAATCCCCGGAACAAACAGACAGACAGACAGACAAAAATTAAAAAAAATGTGTTCGTTATAAGTGCCGTAAAAAGCTGTTATTTTGATATTACAAACAGACACTTCAGTTTTATTTATTTGTATTATAGATGCTAGAACCAGTATTGCCAGATTCCAATTCTTCTCCAGGCTATTATGGAATAAAACACATCTTCACAGGTTTCGCTACTATAGTGTACTTTTAAAACACGATTACCTTGACCTTTAAGAAGGAGGTTCTCAGAAAAAAGTTCACGACAACTTTTTTAGAAGTAATTCTATGTTAAAGCGCCGCGCCTGCCTATGTACGTGTTATCAGTGAATTGCCACATGTCATAAGTTGCGAGAACATAGTGCATTATTTTAAAGAAACGCTGTGAACATAAGTATATTTACGTACTGTCACTGTTATTTTCTTTATAACCAGAAAGATTAAATCCCTTCATATATTTCCAAAAATGGGAAATTTACGTAAATTCATTTATTTTCTGAGCTGACACGTACTTCGGGCTTTCAATCAGTCGGCTCTCACTGAGTGAACAAATTAAAATCTGTTGATTAATAACTTTGACGAATGTACCGAATGCGACATAATTATTATTGCATGTGACGTCATTGCTGGATATCATTTTTTATATTTTCTCATTACGTAAAAAATCGGGTGTATTTGTATAGGTATACTTATTTTAATGGCTTGTTTTAATGGGACGGCCGAAGTGTTATTGGGTTTTTTCATTCCTATCGGTAGCTACTAGCTCACATCTGTTTAGCCCTCCCGAGAAAACCAGCGTGATGTTATGTTACTGGAAACTGTACTAGGAACACCTATTCAAGATATACTTTTCTCTATCCTTTTGAACGCAAAATCATAAACACACGCGCGTGCCCTCCACGCCAAGCCACATTTTTACCGCAAATACCTACAAAAAGAATAGGGATTCCAAAACTATTTAATTATTTATTTCGTGTTATAGTGCACCGCATTTTTGTCACATATATGTGTCGTTGGCGTACAGGGTACGCGCTTGCTTGTCACGTATATGTGACAAAGGCGTTCAAAAGGCTATCTGTTAAAAATTGTCAAACACTATCATCGGTATTTTCAGTAATAACGTACCAAAACCACTTATTCCAATATCAGGAACTTTCCGGTGCTTACCTTCCCCTCGTTCAGTTTTCAACAGCTCCAATTTCCGTAAAACGACAAAATACATTCCGCAAACCTTTAAAATAAAATCCGATACCTTTGGAGACCATCGTAAAATATTTTTCCTCGTAACTATGCAAAATCTTTCAGATTTATAGACGTTTAATATTTCTGAGCCTTTCGTCCCTTCGTAGGCGCCTGTCTCAAATCAAGGTACGAGCTTAAAATATTAATTTTCGTCTCGGATCGTAGAAACAGAAGGTGGGTAGGACAATATTTGGAGAACCTACGTAACATTTTATACTGGTAATATTATTATATGAGCCTTTTTTTCAGAGAACAGATTGTTTTTATGTAATTACAGTTTCAGCTGGTTTCAATACAGTGACGGCCAACGGTGGGTATAAATATTGAAAGCATTTTAACTACTTCAAGTAGATGGTCAGTGGTAACGGGCAGAGTTTCATAGGGAGTTTTGATAACCTTCCTGGAATAACCGGCATATATTCAGCGGATCCAATTCCAGGTTTCAAATTCTATATGTTTGTTCTATTTTCCAATTGCGAAATCCATTTCGAGATTGTAGATATTTTCATGTGGGTAGAGTAATGCTATGAGTTGTGAAAAATTGTTTTTGTAATTTGAAGTATAACTGTTGTGAAATATACTAAATCAAATCTAAGTGCGCTTAAAGACTATTCGATTGACATGAATTTTCCTTTGATTCTGAAACATACGAATAACGAAACTGTCATTAAATAAGCTGATAACAAAAACTGAGCACGAATTTAAAATAGGCGAAGGTACATTGGGCCAAAAAAAACAATGACAACATGAAAAATGCCCAAAAGGCTGGCAGCATTCCCATTCAACGCCATTTGAAATAAGAAAAGGCCAATTTTTTTTAAAAAAGGCTTCGTACTTCTCAGTGTTGACCAGGCCAGGCCGTAGCTTCCGCCAGACAAATGCGCGAGAGATGATTATTTAATCCAGGCATGTTTACGTTGCAAACAGGGTAGGCAGATACCTTGAACTTGTCTAGGTACCCACTTGTTTGTTTTACCAAGAGGAATACGTCATAGATAGTCATAAATCTCTTGTAAATACTTTTAGAGTGGGGTCGTAATTCTTGTTTTTTGAGAAGAAAATAAAATTGTGGTAGGGTTTGGAGTCAAAACAAGTTTCATGAGAAAAATATTGTATATTTCATGTCTTAAAAGGTGTTTTCTTTTTATTAATTCAGCTAGATTTTCACAAGAAAACTGCCGTGCCGTAATTATCCAAATACCTATCCTAAAATAATACCAGGCACTGACTATGACTAACAGATACCTATATCGATGAAAACTATAACTATATTGAGGAAAATATAGTAAGTCTGTGAAGCCAGTAAACGATCAATCTATTTTTCAGCATGAAGCATCTCAATCTGCCATTGACTTAAATCTACCGCCATCTATCCACCCTAAATCCCATAAAAATAAATTACCACAAACTTACCAATACCTATACCAGTTCTTCAAGTACCCAATTCCACATCCCCTCATTTCTTGAACCATCAACACCCCCTACCCCCTCCCCTGTACCACCCCTTCGGAATCCGTTAATACCAAAGAGTTCTAATTCAGGATCACTGGCTTACTCTGATGGATTCGGTGCTGAAATGATTGCTTCAGCTTAATGCTAAAGAGGTTTGAAGATGGCATTTGAGAGACGTTGGTGGGGTTTCATGTTTATTTAAAACTAGCGTCCCGCCCCGGCTTCACGCGGGTGCAATGTAGATAATATACATTTACATATAAACCTTCCTCTTGAATCACTCTATCTATAGCTTAAAACTACATTAAAATCCGTTGCGTAGTTTAATAGATCTAAGCGTACAAACAGGGGGAACGACTGTTTTATATACTATTAGCTTTTGCCCGCGGCTTCGCCCGCGTGGATGTCGAAAAATATCCGACGACAACGTACCGAACAAACATAGTTACTTACCTTCATCCCCCTTTTTAACCCTTCGGGGGTAGAATGATCAAAAACGCTGAGACACGTATAAATTTATTTTCAATCGTCAGCCTAAACACAAAATTTGAAGATCCTAACTTCAAAACTTTCGAATAAACTTCCATCCCCTATTTTACCCCTTTAGGGGTGGAATTCCCAAAAAATTCTTTGTTAGAAGACATTTACTCTTCACAAAGAACACACCCTCCAAGTTTCATGTTTCTAGGACCAGCGGTTTGGGCTGTATGTTGATATATCACTAATATCACCCAGTCAGTCAGTCAGTCAGTTTACCATTTTATATATATAGATAGATGTAAAGATGTGGTAAATAAATATAAATAAGGTACCAACCCGCACTGCGCCCGCGTGGTGGATTATAGCCCATTCCCTCTCATAGAGAGGAGGTCTGCGTCCCAGCAGTGGGAACATGAATAGGCTGATTATGCTATGCTTATGCTTATGTGGTAAATTATGTGGTCATTTCTGAGATTTAAAATGATATATGGTTTGATAAAACAGTTACTCTGGTAACGTAAGGTTATTATTATATTAAGGATATGGCTTTAACCCATACAAATATTATTCATATAAAAGTAACTCTGTATATTTGTTATGCGTTGTATGTTTATTGTTTATCTTATTTTATGTCATTTTGTATGCACGTCATGTCCCTGTGACAAATAAATATTTCTTATTCTTTATTGCTCACAATATAAAAAAGATACATACAAATTGCAATAATATAGCTTATGTACAATGGCGAGCTTAACCCAGAATTGAGTTAAGCTAGCCACTGTATTGCGTGTTGCATTCTTTCTTTGTGTCTTTTTCTGACAGTTTGTTTTGTTTTCACGCGCCAATGGCTTAACAGATTTCGATGAAACTTTGCAAACAGGTAGGCCACAAGCTATTTTCCCGGCAATATGTTCCAGGAGGATAGTTTTCCACCTCTGGAAAGCAAAAGCCGTGGGTAAAAGCTAGTCTTTGATACTTTAGTCAAAGTATTTGAAAATAAAAATATCTTCATGCATACCTAAGTATAATTCGTGAACTCTGGTATTTTATATTCAAACATGAGTACCGATCCTACTAACCTATTTACATTTCGGAATATAAGGCCATTACCATTAAAATAAACATAACCACATAAATATTTACAAGCAATGAGAACGTTTTATGACAACTGACATAATATGAACTGTCAATCTCAAGATATTGGCTGATATTGAAACCCACATACTCGTTCTTATATTCACCATTACATAAATTACATCCGAAAATAGACCATAAAACCCGAGAAATATGTTTCAAAATGGGTTGCAAGTTGTTTAAGTGCGAAAATTAAATATGTATGTATTTCAGGCGTTTCTATATTCTATATAGGACATAATACGCATAAATATGTTTACCTCTTTAAATATTTACAGCCTTCCGTAATGCTTAGCAAATAAGTGCTAATTTTGGTTGAAGAATAAATTGATAAAGTGCTCAACGGTTTAGCACTTAAAACGCCACAGCGTCCGCCATATTTCTTTCCGTACTTAATGGAAACTGCTTCAGTATAGCAACACTAACAAGTGTGTGACTTCACACGAAGCTTAGGAGATAGGTTGATAAACAGATCGACGGCCCACCTGATAGGTAGCAGTTAAATCCACCTTCAATGTATTTTCGTTAGTTTTTTGTTCCTCTGTTTTTTGCATCACAGTAGCCCTTATTATCCTCGTCCATACCTTAGGTTTATGCCAGAGGTAATATGCAACGTGGAAGGGACACCAACCGAAAAAAAAAATACCGAAGAAAAATTTCTATGGTTCAGAGTAACGTACTAAATATTATTACGTGGTAACAGCCTCCCATCCTGTATATATCTTTTTATTTTTTTTTATTACAAAATAATTATGTGAAAGAACTGTAGAAATCTGTTACACCGAGGGCTTTATTTACAATGCATTGTCAACCTGACACTTTCTAATTTAGAACTTATAACTCAGTCATTAACTTATTTTAACTCGTTTATGCGTGGCTTTTTGCAGAAACTGAATGTTTGTTCCGAAACTGAAATAGCCAAATAAACCATACCCGAGAGGTTCACGGTTTATTTGCATAACATAGCCGCGAAAGTCGTGTAGCGTCCTCACGCAAAAACAGAACACTACAGTATTAATTTCCCATACACTAAAATTCGCAAGCGACACATTACACGTCACGTGGTTTTAACCAAATAATTTATACGAAAATTAAATTATGTTTCGCTCATTCCGCTCTCACGAACACCACTAAATAACCCGAAATCAACGCAGTATTTCTTAGAAATTTAATAAATTTAACGTCTCCTGACGCTATCTGAATTTCAGTTTAGGAGGTGAAGAGTTTCCTAATTTATGTAGATTGTTAGCACTTCCCACGGTATAAGGTGAATTGAAATAGAAAATAATTTTCTTTAATATCCTTAAAGGAAATGGAGCGAATATTTCTTAGAAAACATACAAATCAGTGGTTAATTATTTCTGTGTTATTTTGAACCCGGAGTCTTTCTGTTGGAACTCATTAAACCTAGAATGTTTAGGTGACTAAAGTAGGTACCTAAGTGTTAAAGATTCTAGCTCATTCCTGAATGATTGAATACGGTCTTAAAGTTCTGAACGACCCAGCTACAAGAACGATAATCCAAAAATGGTACGGAGGTAATAATAAGTTTAAAGGGGAAGCTGGATGTATTGAAGCTGCAAGAAAAGCTTTAATCTCTGAAAATGGTCTGCAGAGGTAGCATAATGATAGTTAAGTTAATCCTGAAGTGCGTTATTGTTACCCGAAGTTTACTTGTCTGAAGAACATTTGACCGATAAGACCATAAATACCAATCCACATTTTTAAATCTTTTAAAGGAAAGAAACCAAAGATCTAGATCTTTTTTTTTGATTTTTGGATCTTTTGTTTTTTCTTTCCATGTCAAAAACAGCTTTTAAAGGAAGACAACCATAATTGATTTAGAAAGTAAACTTCTGCAAATCAACAAGCAAAGCATATAGCGTGTATAGCAGAGCAAGGGATGAAAAAGACGCAGGGCTAAAGTAGACCCTACTTTTCCACTCAACTTAAAAGCAAGCAAAGTCACGGGCGTACGTAGTACAAAATAGCGTGTATACTATGTGTAGCCCTCCTTTCAGTCGTGAAGAAAATGATGAGGTGTAGATCCAACGGAGTGGAAGTGATTGGCAAAATAAAATTCTGGTGTCTCATATAGAACTGTGTGATTTGTGCTCATGTATTAATAAATTATGTTGACTTGGTTGAATATTTGTGATGTTTTTGCGTGTCAATTTAATGATATTTCCAAAAGTATTAAGGTCTTAACAAAGGCAATTGCGTCTACAGCGTTTTTTACTTCTAAAGCTACTTATAACAACATTTCCACAAACCTTTCGGTTGAAATTATTTACTTAAGTTATAAGTAAACAATTCCAATACATATTTCACTTTTTCACCATCATTATTACTTATAGAAGGTAGCTTTATCTTGGAATTCTTATTCCTCTGCTAATCTAAAACTTGGCTTAAATGGCTTATCAAAATCAAACTTGTCAAGGTTTAGGTCGTTTTAAAATGTATTATTTAGGAGTCGAACAAATGCAAGAAAGTCCGTTGAAAACCTGCCTGTGCTTACGTCACGACATAACGAAACAAGAATCAATATAAATAACATTGTGTCATATTAAATAATGCTTACACAAGTAATATTACAACAAAATTAACTCCTTCAAGTATAAGTAAAGTACCAGCGTCTGAATGCTCTAATTTTAGTTCAAAATGAGATACAGCCTTCTAAGTGTCTAAAGTTAGGATATTTACAGCCTCCTCAGCGATATCTCTAGAATATTATTTATGTAACAATTCACGAATGATTTGCCCCAAAACTGCGTACAATTAGAATATTTATAGGTTCTTTAAGTACAAGTAAAATATTACCATTTTCGATAGTTACGTGTAAAACGATATTTAGAATTTTGCATGTTGAACTGTTAAAAGTTTTAGGCTGAAGATTTTTTTTTGTTAGTCTTTTTGAGTGTCCCACTGCTAGGCAAAGCCTCCGCTTTCCCCTTCCAAACCTCTCTGTCAGATGTTGGAGAAAAAACAGCCAACCTGAAGTGGGAGTGGGCTGGCCACGTAGCACGAATGCGTCCGGAGAGATGGGCAACGATCATCCCCCACTGGACGCCTATCGGAGGAAATCGCCGTTCGTCGAAGTAGACCGCGGCGAAGGTGGTGTAACGATCTGATCTCGTTTGGGCGAACATGGCCAGATATCACACAGCCTGAAGATTATGTCTGTTAAAATCTAGGTTATAGAGAGATGGCTTCTGATTTTTTTAACAACTGAAAATGCGCTGACTTTACGACTGAAAAATCTTCTTCTGGTAATACAGCTGGACTATTCCGAACATTCACAACAGGTGTAAAATTGTTCCTGTACACCAAAAGACAGCAGAATTTATTTACCTATGTGTATAGTTTATCCCGCACACCAAAAAAGAAAAAACCTCCAGACAAGGCCATTCTAAAATAACTATAAATCAAATGATCACTTAAAATCTATTAAAAGAGTGAATGGTAGAATGAACGCATCAATCTCGAGACAATCTCGACACACTTTTCAAGATAAACGATAAAAAGTCGGAGCTCATCTCCGATCAATTTGTTTTTTGTTGGACAGACTCCGACAGAAGGCTTATTCTGGGAAACGAGTATCGTGAAGTTGCGTGAAATTGACCATGATGAAGAGTATCAATTAAAAACTCGATGGTATGGATGAAAAAAATGATATTGGATTAATTCTAAGAATTGGTCTGAGGTAGACAGAAAAAAAGTACTACAGCAAGATAGTCCAAAAAGTACCACAGCACCATCTATCATCAAAGAAAGAACTAACATCAAAATTCTGAATTGCGCTATAAGTTATTGCGATATTAAAGTTGGGTCCAATTTCAAAATTATGAGCTGTCCTATACATTTGGGTCGAGTAGGTATTGAAATGTATGGGACAGCTGATATTTTTTTTGAATTTACGAAATTGGACCCAAGGAGAAAGTTGTTCAGTTTGATGGTCTGCAGCATATCCTTTCTGTTACATCCTGTATATGGATACCCGACAACAACAGCTGTCGGGCAGTAGTCCACTAGACTAGTATCACCGTCTGGTCGGAGGAACCTCCATTTTCTATGAGACATGAAGAGCTTTACACCCTCTTCTTCTTACCCTTATACCTATTATTATATTAAAACTTAAATACTTATTTAACAGAATTTTATGCTATGTTGTGTTTTTCATGAATTCGGCATGTTGAGGGGCTCTTGATCATCTATCACACCTCTAACACCTGAAGGGTACCTAAAAGGTATACCTAAATTCCAGTCCTATGTAATCGACTATAGCCATCAACCGGGTACAAATCCTGAAACCGGGCTGCTACTGAGAAAGTCCTGTCGGGAAAACCCAATAACACCCTCCGACCCGGAAAACTTAAGACCTGCCTAAGACCTCATACTTAGCAGTAGCGATTGCGGTTACTAGACCTACAAGGCAAACAGGAACATGATGAAGAAGAGGTGATCAGTTCAGCATCATCATATCGGCCCGGATTCACCCCCTGCTGAGCACAGTCGTCCTCTTTCTTCTGCCACACTTCCCGGTTCTGTGTGTCCATTGCGATTTAGACGATATCGTCGACCCAGCGTGATCTTGCTAGCTTGAAATTAAAAACTGCCTGGATTTTTGTTAGGGCTTCTGGCCTCCTTCTAAATATTACTGTGTTCATATTCACACACCTTACCTATTACATTCGAAAAAAATATTGGTTATGGACAGAATAAACAGTTTTTTTTATAACTTTTTTAATTCTCTCGTAATATCTTTATTTATTTATTTTATGTATTTATTTAAATGGCACTTCAACGACTTACTCACTAAAATACACATAAACATAAATCATAAACTATTTTAAGTATAGTGAATTTGTCACTTATAGAAGTGCACAGCACTCGCAGAATAATAAAAGGGCAAGTAAGATTGGCATTACAGAATTTAAGGCACACAATAAAAAAATAATTAAACAGTTAAAAATGAAATAGTTTAAAATTAAAAATTTAACAGTTAAGAATTAAAAATGGGCTATGTACATTTAAGCCTGTGGGAAATGTAGACTTATTAACTAAAAAATAATATGTAGAAATTAAAAACAAAATTAAAAAACTGAAAAAGAAGAGAATGGAAGTGAATGCAATGAATTACCCAGTGTCTGATATTGCACAAACGTCTCGAGGCTTCGAGCTGGTTAAAAGCCTCAAACGGTATTGACGAAAGGGGTTAGAGTAGATGTCGATGCTACTGGTTCGTGCAGCAATTTAATTATAATCTTCTTAGCTTCACACACGTTCTAACTTCCTTATCGTTTCGATATCGCATCCATCTCGCTCCCTGAATACGTCTCCTGCAATTCATCAAGTGTAAGACCATCTATCATTGTCGTGGCGGTCTGCAATGGCCTTGTGAGCCTGATAAGGAACAAACCGAATCGGTTCTTAGATTAATCGATCGAAAGTGTATGTTATGTCACATGAGTTCTTTACGAAGGAAGTCTTCAACTTTTGTATTTTTTTAATCCATTATTACTTTTGTCAGCCTTGGATCTATTTTAGACCTATTTTGTTGGCTACGTGTCATTTACTTGGTCGTATTTTTAGTGGCTATCATAATGTTATTTTAATTTCAAAGCAAAAGTGATCTTACCTTACCTTTTGGAAACAATTGTTCTTCTCTATTTTTTATTCTAGAGGTTTTCTCTACCCTTACGAAGTCTAGAAGAAAGCTCCTTGATGTTATTATGACGAAAAAGAGTTCCTCTTGTTACCACTGTGAGGATAAACTCTAAGTCCTCCATCATCAATTATTCCTCCATAATAGTAGTATCCCGTAATAAACCTACCCAATTTGAAACTCTATTAAAGAAGACACTGTCCTGCGGTGTTCACAAAGGACATTTCACTTACAACTAAGTATAAACTCTGAGAAACAACGGAATAATTTCCAAAGATTTTCCAAACTATAAACACTTGGTCTTCTCCACAAACTTAGGATTTAATCCACTTAAATTCACGAACATGGTCGGGAACTCCTGCTGAAACCACAAGTTAATACAATAAACTTGGTGTTGTAGGTATGGAAAACAGGACAGGACTGATTTATAATTTCTATTGCGAAGAAACAAGGGACTCGAGAACTCGAATTACGGGTAAGTTTGCTGCTTAAATTCGGGAAATAGGTATACCAACCTAAATAGAAATGTATTGTTGCTTGTATTTTGTGAAAGTACGTAATTACAGGTTTGAATTTGTTGTTAAACTTCTGGTGATTTCATTAATTATTTGGTAGGTAGTAGGTACCTGTTACCTAGGCTTTTGTAGTTGTTGCGTAGGTAGGTACTGGCTACCGAGATAAATACGAAAGCCGGAGGGAATTTTATATGTAGGTAGAGGTACCTTAGTCACCGACCGCTAAGGGCCTCGCAGGTATATTTAGAAATAGAGCGCTTCCCTTTACAGTTTCTAGGTGAATTCCCGGCCAAAGAATAATAAAATAAATAATTCTGAAAGAATATAAAAGCGCTACAGTAACTCGCTCTCAATTTTAAACAAAGCAAAGGAACGACCCGTAATCAAACATGTGTTAGCAAAACTGTATCCAAAATGTTGCCTTTTATCTTTTAGTTACGACTTGAACAAAAGATAAGAAACAGATTTCGTCGTAAACGAAGCACAAAGAAAATGAGAATATTAACGACTAAGCAACGCGTTCAAAGAATACTAAGTAATATAGAAATTGACCTTTAACTAGGAAGACAGGAGAAAATTTGAACAACGAAAAATAAGGAAAATCGCGGATTTTCTCGATAATTTTTTCTACGAAAACGAGGATATTTTCAGAGATTCATAATCCACTTATTCCCGACAATTACATACACTTCCCACGCAATATTATTCTTAACATGATCGTTAACGAATAAAATAAATGTATCACTATTTTCCGATCTTCCCTTTTTGTTACCACATTCATTAGCCGTGCGTGATTTTCCTTTTTCGTTTACGATACGGCAAATTAATGTTTCTTCTGTGAATTGGATTTTCAGCCTTGTTTCTTATTCATCCCGTTTTAGTAGATTTACTTAGTAGCTACGGAACGTTTTTCAGCGCACGATTGATCGAGTGATTTCTTACGTGTGTTTCAAATTACCAGATTTTATTTGACGTGTACAGTTGTACACATCTATACATTGTATAAAACAAATTCGCTTTTCGCGTCTGTATGTGTGACCATCTTATCTATAGGAACTACATACTGGATTTTTAGAACATTTATACCGAAAAGTCTGTTATCTTTCGGTTACATGTTGATTTGGATAAATATGCCACACAAACCTGGTCACATGACCTGGGTGGAACAATCGCAAAGGATAATTTCTGATCTCCACGCGGGTGAACCGGCGAGTAAAAGCTAGTGCTTTATACAACGTGAGCCATAAAGGTGTGGTCATATTTCAGGGTGTAATTCAGACCCTCAAACTGAACAACTCTATCCATGGGACCATCAACGCAATCGCGAAAAAAAAACAGCTGTCCAGTACAAAACTTCAATACCTACTCGCCCTAAATGTATGGGACAGCTGATTTCTTTTCGCAATTTCGATGGTGATCCCATGGAGAAACTTGTTCAGTTTGATAGTCTAAACCACACCCCGAAATATGACCACAACTTTCCACGCTGTACACGCTGTATATACGCCTAGTTATCCGTCAACTCGCGTTTGATCAGTACGTTCAACGCTTCGTTTCCTGCCTTTTAGGCCTCGTCCTAATTGTGAGATTTTCTCAGGCCTTTGACCTTTGCCCTTTGATAGAATTTCCTAACTTCGATCATCCGTGTGCCCTGATGCGTGAACGTGGGATAAATTGGTCATGGTACACTGTGTGCCAATATCAGGGTCTGGGGGCCCGGGTAATCCTTTGGTATAATTTATTGGACGATGCTGAATACTATTGATCTAGGGTAGGTATAATGTGGACAGGGGTTTAGCCGATATAGGTCTCGGCACGTATTGGACAAAAAAAATTAAAATTTATTCTATACAAATAAATCAAATTAAAGTGTCTGTTTGTAATATCAAAATAACAGCATTTTACTGTATGCATATGAAAATATGTACCGCACTTATAATAAAAACACATTTTTTTCAATGTTTGTCGGTCTGTTTGTTCCGGCTAATCTTCAAAACGGCTGGGCCGATTTTCACGGGACTTTTACTGGCAGATAGCTGATGTTATGAGATCTAACATAGGCTACTTTTATTTAAAAAAATGATTAGGGTTCCGTGCAAAAAAATTAAAACCCTTGTAATTCCGAAAAGGGAATTAATATTCTTTATAATAATAATAATTTCACAAGAACGAAGGTCGGGGGCAACAGGTAGTTTATAATATTTAAACAAAAGTATTTTCAGTGTTAGTGGAGTTTAATTTTCAGAATTATTAAAATTATTATTCTTTACATTAAGGTTAAAAAGGCATCATTATTTTTGTCACTGGCCAGGAACTGTCTCTTTGTCACATTTTCATCATTCTAAAATCCTGAAAACTACCCACAGTGGCCCATACATTCAGGTATAAATTTGACCACAATTTTCTGAAAATAGGTTCTGTGTGAAACTAAATTGTTCCTAATTTCCTAAACCACAATGATATGTGGTTGGTACCAAATTAGTGCCAATAAATTACGGTTGCATTTAGGCTAGAACCAACCACAGGTAGAACCATCAACCGTTTCGGACAATTACTAATACCCAGAACAGTTTGCAACTATCCAATGTCCATATACTATACAAGTATTATAACTACAAATGTAGGTATACTTTCGCAATTTGTAACATCACAACACACCTTTAATCCCCGAAGAGTTAGGTAGAGGTGTATCGAATAGTACACCCAGATTTTGCCAATTATGTTTCATCATCATCATAATCATTTCAGCCGAAAGACGTCCACTGCTGGACATAGGCCACCCCCAAGTGTCGCCACATTGACCGATCCCGTGCGTCTCGCATCCAGCGGATCCCCGCAACCTTTACCAGGTCATCGGTCGACCTAGTGGGAGGCCTTCCAACTTATGTTTAAGTCCCATGTAATAGGGGGCGAGCCTATTGCCATCAACCGGGCAAAAATCCAGACTCCGTGGTTGCTACTCCAATTTATAATGTATTGTATCAATTTTTCCTTTTTAATAACTTGACGGCTGAACATATCTGTTACGGATAGACTAAAACCTGGTTTAGTACTTTTATCAACATCTACGCAAGCGAAACCATGCGAAAAATTAACATAGGATAATCCAGACATTATAATTACCCTACGTGATAATGATTTTCAAACAATACGTAACAATTAATCTCAACCTGTCTCAAGTATTACCTTAACTATTATTATACCGGGGTCGTGTTCGTTAATTCCACAGATAAAATCAACGAAAGTTCCTTAACAAGACACCGCGAATGATCTGACAGAAGTTTATCCAACCAAAGTTAGATGTACAAAACTTATCTCGGTACAGTTGACCTCGGGAACGTCTTCAATTTGGTCGGTTTAATTATCAAGATTCTAATCTTCGGAGTTTGTAGGTACGGTGGTATCTTCGTGTTGTAATCGGCCTCCTTGATTATTAATTACTTTTTCCTGTACGTTTCCGATGGCAGGAGTTTCATTAATTTTTGGAAGTAATTTCTGGGTCTGGGAACGGCTTTCTTAATCTGGGAATTAATAAGCTCCTTCTGACACCGCTTCAAAAATATTTAGGGTAGGAATAAGACTCGACTTTGGCTCATTTACTTCTAATGCTAGATTTCTTTCAAGAATAATTCAGCTATTCAGGGATTATTTAAATGAAGTATTTATTTTAAAGGAAACCGAAACAATTAAAAGCTGTAATTGTTTGTTTTTTTCTCAGAGAAATATTTAAAAAAAAATTGGTTAGTTACTTACTTTCTGTTTTACGTTATCGTAAATAATATCTTCAGTTTTATTATTGCCGACTAGTAAGTTTATGAAACGGATAATTAAGAATAACATCTAGGTATCTATTATGAGTGGCTCGTTGGTCAAGTAGTCACAAACGTGACTACTAATGATGAGGTCCTGGATTCCATTTCCAGGTCGGGCATAGTGTTAATGATTTTTTCCATAAATCCGTTGTACGAGATGTACATATATGTGCGCTCGATGTTAAAGTTCGAAAGGGCCACTCGTTACCGGACCGAGTTGTGTTATCAGAACTTGTTTTACGCATTTGGGATTTCTGGATTCGTGACCGGTTGATGGCAATAGGCTCGCCCCCTATTACATAGGACTTAAACCTCTGCCTAACCCTTTGGGGATAACAGAAGTGATCTTATGATGGTATAGTAACTATCTAGTTTTAGTCCTATTAAAGTTCCGTGGGTGTACCTATATACTATAGATACCAATCTTACCAAAACATATCATAATACCGAATTAATTGGTAGGTATTGAGTGGGAGTACAGTATAATTACCAAACCATTAATTACTTACCTGTGTGTTTAGTTTATAAATAAACATTAATTAACAAGGACCTACGTCAAACCCACACAAACGCTGGAGCGACTACATAGTCAAAATCACAGTAAGAACTTAGACCAGGTTAGACAGAGACCGATATGACTGGAACAGCAACGAGGAGGCTTTTACCGTCTTAGGGGGTCCTTACATTTAAACTATAATTATAATGGTTTTAAAGAATTTAATGAAATCATAAACTTTTACTGTCACTTACGGGATATCTTCCATTATTGTTCATAATTTTGAGCTCCTGATATTTCAAAAATAAAATAATAAAAAACAATCATCATCATCATCATCATTTCAGCCGAAAGACGTCCACTGCTGGACATAGGCCTCCCCCAAGTGTCGCCACATTGACCGGTCCCGTGCGTCTCGCATCCAGCGGATCCCCGCAACCTTTACCAGGTCATCGGTCCACCTAGTGGGAGGCCTTCCAACGCGACGTCTTCCAGTTAAAAAAACAATCATCTATTTTTTTTTTTTAATGAAGTCATTTTTTAATATTATGTATACTTACTGTTATGTTCTTTTAATGCAAGTAACTAATAATGAGTTAAAATTTTAATTTATTAAAATAAAAAAATTGTTTACGACTTTCAGCTTTATAAATTGCATGTTAAAAAAGGTCTGTTGAATGATTAATGTTTGAAATGATTATGCATGAATATGAAATGTAAGAAATCAAATAAAAGGATTATTTATTTTACCTACATAGGTACGTCAAAAGAACGAAACCGAAGTACAGCAAAGAGTTGTATGTACCTGCTTATTCTGTGAGACCCATCTAGGCATTAGACAAGGTCTGGTCACTTCTGGTTTTCACTGGTGTTTGTACTAAAGATCACGAAGTTCTTTCCAGGTGCTAAAAACAATATAACCACCTTGAAGAGTTTGGCCAGTAAAAGTTTAGAATCGTGGGAGGAACACGTTCTCAGTTCAAATTCTACATACAAATAATGTATGAATCTGTTAGAAAATAAATAAATAACTGAAAAGTAATTTTAAACATAACACGTCTGCTAAAAGAGCTTAGGCATAATGTCATATGGTTACACATGGTACTACCTACCTCCTGAAGTAGCTGCAGAATACGTACGTTTCACAATTTAATAGTATTATGTTCAGTAAAAACCAGCGCAAGAGCTCGTGGGTAAATAATAACAGCCGCTCGGATCACTTTGTCCGTGGATGGGTGACCACCCATTACATACCAAGTTTCTTCCATGCCTCGAAAAGCACGTTAAGCCGCTGGTCCCGGTTGTCATTCGTAGATCTCTGACAGTCGTTACAGGTAGTCAGTGACCCGAAAGTCCGACAACCAGTCTTACGAAGGGGTATCACGCTACCCAGTACTAACTGTGTTGTGGAGGTCAGATAGGTAGTCGCTTCATGTAAAATACTGGAATTCAAGAAGCTAGGCAGCTGATGATGTTCAGTTAAAACCAGCGCTTGCCAAAATACTCAATAATGTGAACTCAGAAATCACTAAGATAATAATAATAAAATCTTTATTAACAGGTGATTGTTAGTAACATCAGTGTAGCTCTGGCTCTTGTACTAGGATTCCCTGTATCACAAGAGCCAGACCTTTCAATTCACAGGGAACATATAAAAAACGACAGACAAAAAAAACAAAAAATGGGATACACTATAAGTAGATTATAGCATCTTGATCGGTTACCTACTTAAAATAACATTTTCACAAACGACAACCTACACCAATATTGAACTGAAAGAATTTCAACGATCAACTTCATCGTAAAGACATATTCCTGTGGGCGGAATCTAAGAAAGGTCAGGATATCAATTCGTGGGAACACAATTACTTCGTCGGTGATCCACAAAGATAATAATTATTCGATAACATTATCAAAGCTAAAAATAGTTTCCATTTATTTAATGGCTGTGGGAACAAATACCTTTTGGATTAAGTTCAGATTATAAGTAGGGTAAGTAGGTATCATGATAACCCTGTGGTTGGGGCTTCGCACCTCGTGCATGAGATTGTGGATTCAAATCCGGGCAAGTATCAATGTCACTTGATTTTTTATACGTACTTTCTATGGTGTTCTAGGACATCATTGAGAAAATGTGGACTTTAAGGAATACAAAATTCAATTATCATCCTCGAGCTTTGCCATGATAAGAAAGAAAAGAAGAAAGAAAGAAAGAATATACATTTTTTTGGTACATGCTCAAAGTGCACACAGTATACAGGGTGTAAACGGAACCTTCACATATCCGTCAACCAAGCATTATGTATATCAAACTAAGTAACTTTACGCAAAAAATATTGCTGGTAAACGATGTTTTGTTTGGTGTGGAAAATCACGTTTTACGGTGGGATTAAATGTAACGCACTCAAAACATTGTGCTGATGGATAGCTTGAATAGTACGGGGGTCGTGGAGGCGTTTAAAAATCTTACATTAAAAATATGTATTTAAAAAAAAAATTGGGAAATAGTTAGAACTTTGACCCCTAATTATAAGGCAGAAAGTTTATAAGGCATTATGCCAATCAGTACTAACCTATTGCATTTCATGTTGGGGTGGAGCTTCGAAAACCACTCTTCTTCCGCTAGAAATAGCACAACGGGCAATCCTTAAAGTTAGCTCCTTTCGACCCATATATTATCCTACATATTTATTATATCAATCCTGGAAATTACCTACCGTCCGCCAACACTTCATTATAGCTACGATCCTCAAACAACACACTCTCACACCTTTAGACAGCAGTATTGTACTAAACGACGTCGCAATGCCGTGGTACCAAGATCCAATCAATTTAAACACATATTTACTCATAGGTTCTTCTGTTTCTGCGGTCCTTTCCTTTACAACAAACTCAATTCCATACTCAACATCTACACACTAAACAAACAAGAATGCAAAATCAAACTAATAGATTTTCTGCTTACATGCGATTACCATACTACTGAGGATCTTCTTAAAATTTTAATATAAAATAATAATCCAACACCCGTCCTTATAAATACTACACACACCTACAACACTCACACCCACACCCACAACACAACACTCAAAATCACCTCAAAATACACACACAAACACAACACACATCAAACCAACTTTTTTTTTGAAAATTTAATTTTATAAACAAATTTGATTTATTATTTCTGGACGCAGAAAGCGATAAACTGAATTGTGAATTGTTAATATCGCTCATAATACTGGGAAGAGAACTGTGACCTGAAATACAGGCTCAGCCTAGCTCAGGCACAGCTGCTCTTTGTGCTTATTATTAACTACACTTAAATATTGTTCAATATGTTATATCTTTAAGGAGCAATAAATAAACTTACTTACTTAAACTTACTAAATAAACTTACTAATATCTCCGTAACTAGAAGGTTCCCAGGTATGGTCTAGAACAAAAAATGATCGCAATGACGGGGAGAACAAGTGTCGTTCGGCTTCGTTAAGGGTCTTGTTACACCCTATGTAAAAGAAAAATATAAAATAAAGATAGGGTGGTATATTTTTTTTATTTAAGTATTGCAAAAGTCGTTACAGCTAGTCAGTGGCCTGAAAGGCTGACAGCCAGTTTTACCAAGGAGTATCATATTACCCAGTACTAACTGGGTAGTGGAGGTCAGATAGGCAGTCACTTCATGTAAAATACTGATGCTCAGCTGCATCCGGTTAGACTGAAAGCGGACACCAACATACTTGGAAAAGGCTAGGCAGATGATGATGATGACTGGACAGCAAAAGCTTAGAATTATTTTTCTTGAAGGGTACATTATCTGCAAATCACAACACAGACTAATATAACTTCAAAAAAAATGCGGTAAATAGGCACCTAAAGGAACATTAAGAACAGATTTATTACCAAGCATTTATTACCTAAACTTACGAAAAACATTGAAATATCAAGTTTTGTTCGGCACTTGATGGATTTATGACCAAATCAAAAATAGATTAATCTGTTATTTCGTAGGTACGGCCTTGACAGTGAATTTAATGGTCAATATCCAGTGTTTTATTAAATATTTATGGTTATAATAATATGCATACATTCAACTGTAGTGTAGCATGGAGTAATGGTTAAAAATGGAGTATCTACATACGCATTTGTAGTCACTCATATGGCGTATTGTATGATCACTGATATTTCCAATCTAGGACCTATATTATCCATCATCATCCACAGCCCAACTTGGCTGTAAGCTGTTTGGCATATGCCTTTATTTACATGTGCCAATCTCCAAGTTTCTGTGCCAGCATCAGTTCCTAAGCCTGGCAAATTATAAATCATATTTTTTTTCTGTAAGTTAGTTTGAATAACATTTTTACAGGTCAACAATGTTGTCTGATCATCTTGTCGCCGATCGGCCAGCACTTATATTTTCATTTCTTGGACGCTATTTGGTTACAGCTTTTTTATTATTTTTTTTTCCCGGATGGGAAATCATCAAATGACCCCCCCCCCCCCCACTCTGGGCGGAGCGGAAGGAAGTGTCAGACTTGTACTGACTAAAACCCATCCATGTTCCTACTTTGCCCTTTGTTACAGTTGTTATTTGGTTACAGCTTTACATCACCTGTAGAACGGCGAGGAAGAAGACTCACACATACCTAAGAAGATTATCGCATTTTAAAGTGAGTGAAAATTGCTAGGTAATAACGAATGTTGCAGGTTACCAGTTACAGCAAAGTAACTTGCAGTTCGGTGTTTCTTTAGTTTTATTTGACAAAATTGTGCAAAATTCTTGAAATTCATCAGCACTTCATTTATAACTTATCTATGTACCTATGTATGTACATATATACCGGTAGAACCACTGAAATAAATCAATACAGCTCGTTTAGACCCAGGAAATTTATAATTCATGAACCTCACCTTTATATTTTATCGGATTCTATATGCTTATTTGATTCAGGATAAAATCAAATGAAGGAAGGAAAAAAATAAATCGTATTTTTGTTACCAAAGTCAGACCACGGTTCGTATTTCATTTTTGAATAAGTAGAAATGGAATTTGACTTCGAAAAGGCATGAATAAGCAAAACCTTGATGATTTCGGGTCTTAACATAATAAGAAACCGAAGCAGGTAGGTAAACTCAAAAATAAGACCATGAGTAATATATTTTCACATGCTTTTGCCCGCGAGTTCGTCCGCATGGAGGTTAGAAATTATCCCAGGGGACAGACCTGGATATAAAAGTACCTTATGATACAGGTCTATCACAGTGTTATCTGGTGAAGAGGTGACAGACAGATAGGCAGAGTTACTTACGTTCTTAGTCGTTCACTCTTGACAGAGTGGTCGTGATCATGGGGAGTTGCCCACAACTGCGGTTGCTGCCTTCGCTATCCTTTTCCACCGATCTTTATTGGCCACATGGCGAGCACATTCTGCCAGAGGGATCTTGGTGCAGATTTGATGAAGTCTGTCCATCCGGTTGGAGATCGACCACGAGGTCTTGTGCCTTTGACTCTACCCTGAATCACCAAACGATCCAAAGAATCTGAGTGTTCGTAATTAGAGTTACTTACGCATTTGTAGCTATTTAATAAAATTAAGTAGAAATGGATTAAGTATATTAAAATTAAAATCCCTTATTCCTGGAACCAAAATCAATTTTAAATAAACAGAAATAAAACTTGTATTACAACAACGATTTTAGCTACAGGTATGATTTTTGTTATCCAACTTTCCACGCTAAACATACCCAAAATATTATTTAATTCTCGTCTCGTGTAAATATACCTACCTAACTTTTCGTGAAACATACGAATAACCTGGTTTTGCTACGAAATATTTCATCAACTTTTCCCTTGGCTAGACTACAATTTACAAAGATTTAAATAGTAAGATGTCACTTTACTCAAGATGCACGAACTGGGAAAAGGGAGCTCACACATTCCCCGTAGAACGATAGATACGATTTTTAACTGACTCCTAAAAATGAGGTTATGTATTACACCAGCACCTTTTCACCAAAACACTGATTACTCCTTGATTACTGTTTGCAGTCACTTCATGTAAAATAACCGCAGATTTACCTGATTCTTTTTTCAAGCCCGCACAGTTGTCCCATATAAGTTTCATTAAGTTGCTTGTGTAGTTCTCCCTCTAATACGTATTTTTACGACAAGATGGTTCCTTATTAACGTCTAATTACATTGTGAAATTCTCTCAAGAATTTGTGTGCTACAACCATAAGGGTTAAATAAAAAACCTTTGCAAAAAAAAAACCAACTTCCATAAAAACTCTAAAATAACTTTACGTCGAAACAAACAGTCACCGACTTTCCAGTATGAGTGGTTGTGTGACAATGACAATACTACTCAAATGTCATTGTCAACGAAACGGGAACATTTTAGCGCTCGGGCGAATCTAAGATTTAAATCTTTCGCCATTTAAGCTACCTTAGTCTAGAACTAAAGGGATGCCTTGAATACCTGATGTCTATGCTATACATAAGCCTACCTACCCAATCGAGGTCTGCAGATTTAGGTAGTGTTAGCCTGAACTAATACAATACGATAAAACAGGTAGGGTTTCTCAATTATTGGTTGTTAGTTCAGCTGTGTGTTATATCGTATTGTCTGACAAAATAGGTGTCGCGTACATCCTGAATACGATGTTTGTGTAGGTATGTATTTATCTTTTAAGAGGACACGGTGCTTACTCCCATATGTTGATGGTGACCACCGGGGTGGTTTTAGTGAGGTAGAAATCCCACTTTCCCCGGTGTTATCCCCAAAGACCGGTCGCCTTTTCAAAGATTCCTCCCCCCTGTAAAAAAAAAGGTATAAATAATCTTCCTCTCTTTATCCAAGTATTGGTTTAGTTTGTACTTGGATAGTGTCCTGAATTCGCAGATAAAGCTACACACTCGTTCCAATCAAGCTGCTCATGCTGTGCTCTGTAATACACGAAAAGACACAAACTATAGCGATACAATATAACAAAACATCACGCCTGTAATCCCCGAAGTGTTAGACAGAGGTTCACCTAATACCTAGTAATAAAACAAACACGTTTCGCCAGTTATTGTTTAAGTCCCATTTAATAGGTGGTGAGCCTATTGCCATCACCCGGGCACAAATTCAGACTCCGTGGCTGCTACTTAGAAATTTCGATTGAACAACCCAATAACACTTTGCCCGACCTGGGAATCGAACCCAGGACCTCATGCTAAGCAGTCGTGCTTGCGTCCACTACACCAACGAGCCAATATTTGTCACCATTATCAAACAGCAAGTCTTTTTAACTAAGATTGAATAAGTCGTGGAATCTTCATAGATGTTCGGGTAGACATCTGTAATTCTGCAGTATTCGTTGAAGAATAAAGTCAACCCGAAGCAATTACTAAGCATATTCGGTTTTCATTCGATGTGTGCCGATCGGTAAACTCCATCGCTAAGTCGTATTCACGGCTCGGTACAATTTGAACAGAACCGAGCTGTGTTGCCCAGCGGTGGCCCAGTTGAGCAGCGGTGGCCCAGTATAGCAGCGGTTGCCCAGTGGTGGATTTGTTTCATTCCCTCTCATAGAGAGGAGGCCTGCATCCCAGTAGTGGGAACGATATAGGCTGATTATGCTATGAGCTGTGTTTTCCGGTACGTATATCAAATGTGTATTTGATTATACTGTCCAGCTATGTCAACCCAAACATCTGGTGCTTTCACTCACAGAACACTTTAACACAAACATTATTGGCGCCTCAATTCTACTCTCCAACCCGTAGGGACACTGCCGGACAAAGATTGATTTTACCACCGCCAGTAAACAAGACATCCCAAACTATGTCGCAGTACAAGTAAAACTTGAGGAAACTAGACGAATATCTTAAGCCCTAAACACACAAACTAGATTTGGAAATCATTGGTCCGAAAACAAACTTGGAACAAAGTCGAGCACCACTGATTCAACAAGAACCAATTATTTTCAGAGAATTCTCGTCCGTATTTCAGGATCGTAAGTCCTATAATTGGTTTAACTGGCTTGGAGTTAATGTCTTTTTAGAATTTTGTAGTCGTTTCTTGTAACGCTCATTAGGAATATTAATTAAACTAACTCTCACACGTTTGGTCCACTTTCTGTTTCTAAACGGCTTTGAAGATTTTAGGTAAACAGTAGCTATGTTCACAGTTAATTTGTATGTATTGTGCTGTGTTTAACGTCCATTATTGAAGTCTTAGGTACTGTCTTATATCCTAGCTAGGTAAGAATGTGTGGATAGATAGAATATGCTCTATTTAATGCCAAAATTGACAATAGCAACGTTGTTGCTTGATTGTAATGTGACTTTGATTCTCCTTGACTTTCGCCAATAATATTGGATGAAAGATGTAGGGTTTACTACTAGCCACCCGCCCCGGCTTCACACAGGTGCAATGTGTATATATATATATACATATATATTTATATACAAACCTTCCTCTTGAATCACTCTATGTATTACTGAAAACCGCTTCAAAATCCGTTGCGTAGTTTTAAAGGTGTAAGCATACATAGGGACAGACAGACAGCGAGAAGCGACTTTGTTTTATACTATGTTGTGATGATTTTGTGGTTACTTTTTTTTTTTAAATGAGTACTAAAAATACACTCAGTAGGTAGATATTCTATTTTCAGCAACGGGATTAGTCCTCTTACTGTAACGCAAGGTAAGTACCTAATCTAAGTTTTTCAGATTTTATTTTTCATTGCATTTTAGATGGCAGAAGACAGCTTATGTCTTACTTCCAAAAATTCACTTTGCACGTCCATTTCGTAACCAAATTTCAGTACTTTCAGTTTATTTATATAAATCTTTGAAGAGCTAAAAGATTATTGGACTAGTCTAGATTAAAGTTTTTGATGTGAACTAATCCGTTATCAGACTTAGGATAAACTTAACAACGTTTCTTAGAGACTTCAAAAACTAAGTCGTACTTAGTGTCTCTTTGATCAAAAATGCTCCAGTTTCGTTTGAATGGATGGTAGTCATTATTCAATTCAGCATACATGAGCATATAGTCTTCAGAGTTCTGCCTGTAACAGTCAGGATATCCAAACACGATAACACCTAAACCAAACGCGCATCCGACGTCACACAAATAATTTATTATCAAATCATTTGCAAATACGAACACACCAACAAAATTTACACTAGCAAACTAAATTACGGCACCTTTGCTACGTCATCTGCGTAATTCTCATTCATATTCATGAGTTAATTAAAACAAATGACTCGAGGTATTAATTTCTAAACTCATTTCAACTGAGAAATAACGTTCCTTTGAGAGAGACAGATGTAAAATATTCATTGTAAAGCTGGCAACGTCGCTTTTTTGCTTTTCGGGACCTATTGGGCCCTGTTTAGTTAAGTTTTATTGAATTAGACATTATTTTAGTGTCCAAATTGTGTCCCGCCGATGACCCTCGTTAGTGTTCGACGCAAAGTAGCTAAGTTTAAAGCCCACCGTATTAGTCCCTTGGTTTGGGAGTTTTTGTTTATAATTGTGACTTTTTGCTCTGTAAGAGATGGGGCAAGCGTCTGAGGTGCACGTTTAAGTACCTATATATGAGCGACATAGGTACCTATTAAAGTAATGCATCACTCTTAAGTAGACCACAAGTACAGGCAAAAACTATAACACGTATTCAGTTCATCGTTCTGAGAAAAAAATCAGCTGTTCCATACATTTTGTCAAAATGTATGGAACAGCTGATTTTTTTCCTGCACTTTTGTAGGAAAGATCTGTTTTTTTTTTTAATCATCATCATCATCATCTTTTTAGCCGAAAGACGTCCACTGCTGGAGATAGGCCTCCCCCAAGTATCGCCACATTGACCGGTCCCGTGCGACTCGCATCCAGCGGATCCCTGCAACTTACCTTTACCTTCTACCTAGTGGGAGGCCTTCCAACGCAACGTCTTCCGGTTCGCGATTTTTTTTAATAACCGATGAAAAATTTATATGTGGGGGGAAAGCTCAGATTGACGTACTGAATACGTGGTAACCGTTTTCGCGTCGGTGTCCCTTCCACCCTATATAAGGTATATCTTTTCATACACGAAATATTTTAAGAGTAACTTCTATAAGTCGTAAAGTCGCCATAGCAAAAAAAAAATATTATCTGAGTGTTTTTTTTTTTTACGAAATTTTTATAATTCTTAATTTTTTTTTGAGATTTTTTGCATAAAACCTTTACTCCCATATTCTAACAATAACAATAGGTAAATACGACGTAGTAAACTAGCGTAATGGATGTACAAAAATGGAGCCAGTATTTATTTTGTGGGTTAAGTAATTTTATAAAAAATATACTCAGAAAATAAAAACAATCCCTTGAAATGGCTTTGTTATTATAGCTGTTAGATGATTCTCTGAAAATATTTCGTGTATGAATAGTTAGACCTTATATGTGTTGTAACTTACTTATACCTATCACAATATTTTATTCTGTCAATAACTGTTGAAAATAAGATTGAATATGGAACAGTACGCTTTACGTCAATGGAAAATAGATACTTTTCACAGGTATGTTCATTTACCAATCGACCCCTATAACAAACTTAGTAACAAATACGGTACAGTTACATAAAAGGCAGCGATAACGTCAACACAGTTGCACAAGAATTACCTAATACTTGAAAAAAAATAGCCGAACTCACCGTAAACAGAGCCATGTAATGAAAAACAAGCTATGGTAAAATTTGAAACATGACTAGCCTTGGTGTAGTGCGGAGATGAAAATATTTATAGTTTCAAGTTTGTTTAAGTAACAACGCCTTAAACTTGAGTTCGGAGAAGAACCGTGTTACACGTGTACCTAGTCTGTAGGCTTTTACTTGGGTAAAATCTATCTACAGTGTGTAAGAGTAAGCGGACCCTTCACGAAGCCGTCAACCAAGCATTATGTACATCAAACAAAGTAACTTTACTCAAAAATAATTGCTGGGAAACGATTTTTTTTTTATGGTGAATAATCACGTTTTACGGTAGTTCCTGATGGATAGATTGAATAGTACAGGGGTTGTGGATGTGTTTAAAGTAAAAATCTTACATTAAAAACACGTATTTTTTTTAACTTGTGAAAAAGTTGGAACTTTGACCTCCAATACCTCCGTAACTGGAAGGTTCCCAGGTATGGTCTAGAACAAAAAAATGATCGCAATGATAGGGAGAACAAATGTCGTTCGGCTTCGTTAGGGTCTTGCTACATTATTATCTCTATCTACATGTCACATGCATCTAGTATGTATTTCGGCTTAGCTAAGTTGACTGGTATACTTCCCTCATCCCTGCAACCTAGACCCAAGGGTAAAGTAAACTGGGGTAGGCCAAGTGCTTTGACGGACCACGCACAAACGCACACTCGTGCAGATACCTAACGGCGGAACCGTTAGGTATCTGCACGAGTGTGCGTTTGAATGAATTAAAACGTTTTAGTCTGAATGAATTCAGCCGAAAACAAAGACTGAATGTGATTATACAAGTCCGGAGCGAGAGGGAATGGGAAGCCGTCACCTCCTTCTGCGAAGCAGTCATGCTAGTGAAGGACGTGGCATTACGTGAGAGTGAAAGGACCTCACGTCCCAGCCGCCGCGGGAGACGCCCTGGGCGTCGGGGGTCACGTGGTGGCTTCCGACCACCGTAGGCGCTGGCCTGTGGACGGCGAGTTCTGGGCTAGCTCGCCGTCCGGCCGTCTTATGACTACAGGCCGTGTCGACGGCGCGTTCGTGTTCCACGCGCGCCTCAAAGAGATGTCAGCAATCAAGTAGGGGTCCGCATGGACCGATGCCTGCCAGGGCTGCGGGACTGTTCGAAAGAGATACCGTGGCCCTGGAACATAAAGGGCAAAGAAGGAACATGGATGGGTTTTAGTCAGTACAAGTCTGACACTCCCCTCCGCTCCGCCCAGAGTGGGGGGGGTCATTTGATGATTTCCCATCCGGAAAAAAAAAAAAAAAAAAATGTGATTATACAATTTTCCAGAAATATTACGTAACATCACATCACGCCTGTAATCCCCAAAGGGTTAGGCAGAGGTTTACCTAATAGTACCTACACCCATATTTCGCCAGTTATGTTTTGAGTCCCATGTAATAGGGGGCGAGCCTAGGCACAAATCCAGTCTGGATTCGTGCCTTAGCTGCTACTGAGAAATTCCTGTCGGAAAAACCCAATAACACTTTGTCGGACCCAAACTTACAATGCATGACAAACACTTGCGACCAAACTAGTATAACAGTCGTTGAAACTGCGTAATATTAAAGAATAGAAACGAAAAGAATCGAAATAAACTATATAACAGTACCTACATAATGCTTTTATTACGCAATTAATAAAGGTAAAAAAGTCACTATTATAGTCACGTGTCTAGGCTTAACTGACCTTTTTTGTCGGCCGGGTAATTCAGTATTTTCATTAAAACATTTCTGTTTTAATTTCAAAGCGACTTCTTTTGTCTGGAATTAGAAATAAAAGTTTAATTACATACACAGTATTATAAAGTTACAGATAATGCCATCATGTAATGTATGCCTACCACAATTAACTCAGCCAATCGCAGTGCACTGCTGGACATCGCATAAGCAGAAGCATAATCAGCCTATATTGTTCCCACTACTGGGATACAAGCCTCCTCTCTATGAGATGGAATGGGCAATAATTCACCAAGCGGGCCCAGTGCGGGTTAGTAGATGTAACCGTCTTCGAAGTTTTGGTACTAGAACATGCCGGTTTCAGAACGATGTTTTTCTTCACCGTTTTGAGAGTAGTGGTGATGAAAGAAATTACATAAAGTAATGCGCCGGCTTGGGTTCTCACGACTTATTGCTCGTAAGTCGGGACC
The DNA here is from genome assembly GCA_963576755.1 of Noctua janthina. NCBI lineage: Eukaryota > Metazoa > Arthropoda > Insecta > Lepidoptera > Noctuidae > Noctua > Noctua janthina. The sequence goes on from OY755058.1 coordinate 6,186,015, forward strand.
GCCACCACTGAGCCACCGCTGCTGACTGGGCCACCGACGCGCTGTTCGCTGGACATAGGCTTCTCCCAAATTGCGGCACAACACCTTCTCCTCCATCTTCTGCATCCAGCCTTAGCTAGGCTTTGAAGATATTCGGTACATTTAGCGGGAACCGTACCTACCGAACTTATTAAGAAAAAAGTGTCTGGAGGTCCTAAATGATAGCGGGTTTCGGTAACTCGCTCCGATTATTACAATGAAAATAAAAGTCATATCCTAATAATCATTTTTGCTCAATGTCACCTGGTTCGATGCACAAAATACTTAGATGACGCCTTTGTGATGGGTCACCCTAAATGCATGATCTATCATCATCGTTTCTGCCGAAACACGTCCACTGCTGGACATAGGCCTCCCCCCAGTGTCGCCACATTGACCAGTCCCGTGCGTCTCGCATCCAGCGGATCTATACAAATAAATAAAATTGAAGTGTCTGTTTATAATTTGAGAATAACAGCTTTTTACTGAATGCATATGAAAGTATGTTATACGGTGCTATAACAAATAAAAACATTTTTTTTTTGTTTATCTGTCTGTTTGTTCCGGCTAATCTCACGGCAATTTCGCTGGCAGATAGCTGATTCTATAAGGACTAACTGAGCCTCTTTTTATGTTAGAAAAAGGATTAGGGTTCCGTACAAAAAAATAAATAAAACTCTTGAAATTGTTTAGAAAATCCGATTCAAATAGGGAAGCAACATTTTTTTTAAATATAAATTCATGCAGACGTATGTAGCGGGCAACAGCTAGTAATAAAATAAAAACCAACTAGGTATAAGAAACTAGTTGTAAAACTCTAGGCTGAAAACCTCGCTCATATAAAACCACTTTATTTAAGCAGACAACAAATGGTAATTTTGACTCCAAAAAACTTTAACTTACATAACCAACCACTGAATCGCTTCTACCTATTCAACATGACCACAAAAAGGACCGCGGCCGTTAAATCTGTTTAACAGATTTGGTTTAATTTAGAGCAATGGCTCGTTGTAATTACTGCGATAGAAAAGCTTGAAACCTTTTATCACTGACGTTAAACTGAATTTTAATTTTGTTATCTTTTTAAATTGTAATTTTGGTAGGTTTTTAGATAAAATTGTTAAATGAGTTTTTCGTTCTTTTATTTATTCAGTATATCAGTACAGAAAAAAAACGTAATTTCTATTTTTAATTAATGGTAAGATAAACATTCATACTATACAAACTTCATTTGTTTCATTACCGAAATCTAAATGTCCAAACAAAATCATTTAATAGCTTTTGATGTAGTGCGGTAATGTCCCGTTTTTCAACACGCTTTTACTAGCTTCACCTGTAACTCTGGAAAATAAACTTAGAAGTTAAACCATGCATTGTCATTGTGAAGTGGGTGGGGACAATGCATGGTTAGCTAAGTGACGTCTTTCTAAATCCAATATGGCGGAATCCCAAAGATGGCGGACTAGTTACTTTTTATGCATTCCTATGGTATGGCTATTAAATAAAAGGGTTTGCTGAGAAGAATTCGAGAAATAAAATGACGTCACTCTAAAGCGGGTATTTTACTTTTTTAACTATAATATATGTATAATTAATACTATCAACCGCATCGAACAAAACAAGAGGAACTTCTATATACAGACTAACTAAAGTACATTAACCGCTAGATAAAACAAAGCATAAATGAAGATTCTCCCAAAGGACCCTTGATTACTTATTGGTACTGAGGTACTAATAATTAATCAAGGGTTTTTTTTTCTACGAAATACACCTAATTAGCCATCGATCACCATTATCCCACTGTCATCACTTACACATTCGCTCAGTAGTTACTACGCAACGAAAATCCTTATTTTATTCAACTTAATTAAAGCGAGATACGTACGGCTTTAGCGTAATTCAGCAGAATTATTAATTACAAGGATAATTGCCTGGCCTTGTATTCAGCTCTCTACGTTTGATAGCATTAATAATATATGACCAAAAGCCTTTGCGTTCTCTGATCATTTTGTTCCTTTGTTATTTACTTGCCGGGCCTAGGTAATGGGAATAATAGCATTAATGTTTTAGAAACCCCGACTTAAGGATGATTACCACCAAACGGCTCGCATCGCATCGGATCGGAACGAATTTTACGATCTTGAACGATATTAAATCGTGTACACAGTATTTAAAGTCTATATTACCAAGCCGTGCCCAGCAGTTTAGCCGCGGGCGTCTTCCGCGACCGCGATCGTAGCCGAAAGTATGCTGCGACGTGCGATCAGCTCTGTCGTATCCGACACGGTAGTAATGAAACTATTTGACTAGGCGCAGAAACGGAAACGTTCGCAAGCGACGGTACGGAGCTGATTGTATGCGTCGCCATCCTACCGGACGCGATCGGCTGTCGGCGTATCCTTTCCGATACGATGCGAGCCGTTTGGTGGAAATCATCCTTTACATTAATACGGAAAATGAATAGAGAAAAACAAAAGACTACTTACGTATTCTAATAAATTACTGTCATAAAGTATGATGGCTGTGCGTAAGTGTGAGTATAAATACATCCATTTCAAGGACGGTATCTGTATAAAAATAATCTATCTATAGATCAACAAGGTCGTTCCAGTCTTCACCCTTTAAAAGTACCCTCGAAGTTTGATTAAACATCAACACGCCAAGAATGTCCTATAAAAGTTTATGTCTTTTACAAAGCGCGATCTTATCGGCCATACTTCAAGGGTAATTACCCTGATACCTACAGAATTGCATTAATTGACAGTAATGGGGGAAGCTTTACGTAATGAGATTTTAATTAGATCCACTAAACAAAATAATTAAAATAGAAGGGAAAGGTCGAGGGAAACGAGATTTATTTGAATAGAATGTGGTTGAATAAACTAATGGCTCTTCTAGTGAAGCAGCCATGTTCAACATCTATTCACGTTGAAATTATACTTCGAGTACTTACAGCAGGGGTTCAAAGGAGTTCCTTTGAACCACTGCTGTTCAAAGTATCGTTAGACTACATGTTCGCAAATAATTTTATCATTCTTCTTTTTTTTTTCTTTATCGCGTGGTTAGTTTCCTAACCTGGTGTCAGAGTATTTTACTTGGCTTTACATTCCGTCAAGAAATATCTCTTATTCATGCTGGTTTCCTTACTATGTTTTCCTTCACCGAAGCAAGTGATAATTATACAATACGCACATGAATCCGAAAAATTAGAGATGCGTGTCTTGAATTTGAATTCGACACTTATGACTTGTCATTCCGACGCGCGACGGTCGCATCACTGCTAAATAATAACTGAATGAAATATTTCTGCCTGGAATGATTAAAGATGCAATTTCGAAGGCGCAGTAGCAAAGCCGCCCAGTTGCAATGGCAGGACGCAGCGACACGGCTGGTTTCTATCTTTCTGTACTTCTCCGAATACATCACGTTCATAGAAATTGCGTAGCTTTGCGAAAACCACCGAACAGCTGCACTGTTTTCGGTTGCACTGGCTTCAAAATTGTAACTCTGATCAGTTTTCTTGAGTGTTTTAACTTTCACGACCTATTCGATCAAACGAAATCATCATCTTCCTGTCCTTGTCCCATGTTATTTGGAGTCGGCGCAACACGTTTTTTTCTTCCATTCTCCTCTGTCAACCGTCGCGCTATCATTTAGTCCTTTTTCCTTCATATCATTCCTCACACAATCCAACCAACTTTTCTTTGGTCTTCCTCTCCCTCTCCATACCATCAACGTTAATAAATTTTTATTCATGACTCTTAGTCATATGTGTTGCATCCCTCCTCATCACATGTCCATACTAAGCCAGGCGACTCCCGTTCATCTTTTACGTAACAGTAGCCACTTTCAAACTTCTTCTTATATGCTCATTTCTTACTTTATCTATTTTAGTCACTCCACACATCCATTTCCACATTCTCATTATCTGCTACACGCAATGTTTTTTCATTCATCTTCTGCACTGCTGGTAGGTTGAATCACGGACTTGTATATTTTCTATCAAACAAAATACTATCATAAAATAGGTACCCCATACCTACAAGGAATATAATTATGTAATTTCCCTCAAAATCATTATTATTCTTATAATATTTCATCATGTTATCAATTCTGAAGACTATTTCCTCATATCCTTATCGGGATCTGGCGGTATCAATACCGGAGATTATTTTATCAGAAGCAAGAATAGCAGCGATAAAAATAACTGAGGTTACATTATTTGAATTATGTGCGACATAAAATTATGTTGGTTTTATAACGTAGGAAACTTTACATTTTGTTAGGTATTTTTTATTTTGTTTAAACATTATTGATCATGTGATACAGAATCACTAAATCAGATGTAGGTACGTCTTAGAACAAAAAAAAAACGCGAAGATATGTGATGTCATGCCCATGCCAGCCAGCTTAGTGGACTACATCGCATTCCTTCCCACAGAGAGGGGGTCTGCCTGTATCCCAGGAATGGGCCGTATTATGGACTGCGTGTTGTAAAAAGAGAAGTAAATTATTATGTTAAATTAAAGAAAGGACACAGAAGTATTTTTTTACAGTTCTATACATAATGCTGGTCACTATTCTAGAATTTCCACAACTGTATTTGTTATAAAAGTGTGTGTTTGTACGTTTAAAAAGAAAACAAGCAAACTAAAAAATCTCTAGTCGACAAACAATCAACAAAAACTATCAATATTCCACAAAAACAAAAAAATATTTTTTTCTACAACAAAGGGCAGGGTTTCAAAAATGGAACAGCAACAAAAAGATGGCCGCCTTTATCCATTTTTATTCGGGAAACGATTGCTTCTAACACTATTATTCGCGCCATTGACTTCGAGGCCCTTAGTTTTTAACAACACCTTTTTCACACGGAATCCGTATTGGGAAGTAGGAAATGCATCTCTGTCCTTGCAACGCATTGATTTTGTCACGCTCAAGTGCTTCAATCATTAAAAACAGGTAAGTAAACCTACTTACCCACGACAATAGGTTGAACTGTAAGTGCTATGCAACATTGATACGCAATATAAATTGAGTAAGCCAAGAATTTGGATACCCGTCTTCTTCAGGCTTCTTCAGTAGCATCCATCCAACATGCAGACAAATGGAGATGCAACAATCTCCCCGAACGATGTATCTAGTTACGTCAGCCATCCTTTCACCAAAATAGCAATCCAACATTGCATACGATCGTGGATTTTTTCTATACTACTGTGACAAATGATACTTATTACTTTAGTAAGGCTTATTTTAACGAGGGGTAAAAATATTTTTTTTTTAATTTGAATAAACTAACTAAATACATTATTAATTAAAAACTATTAAATAACCTAACAACAAACTACAAAAGGGCATCAAAAAACTCCTCCTCAACGCTGTCAGCTGGTAATGTGCCCAAGAGACTGGCGGCGTTGCCACGTTGTATGGCAACACTTAGCCTCTGGCCAAAGTAAAAGCCAGCCCTTGGGTCACGGGAAGCGTCAACTAGGCGTTTCGAAATTTCCTTAAACAGGCTATGAGGACTCAGACCCCACGACCCCAGAGTTTCAACCCCAAACGGCTCGAAAATATAGTTACCACAAAGGTTTCTATATTTACGCCGCGTGAGGTTTTCTTGATAAGTTCCGGTCTAAATCTGTTTCAATATTATAATTTTGTAAATTTTGTAAACTTGACAAACCCTTCTTACTCGAAAAAAAATCGTTTATCTTGTGCAGGAAATAAGTTTTAACCCTGATCTGGGAATCGGAAAATAATTTCAAATAAGCAATTATGTATTATTGGTAGAAAATAAATTTCATTTAAAAAAAAACATGTGTTCTTTGAATATTTTAATGAGTGATTAATAAGTCTTTAAATAACCTTTGTACAACAATAGAACACCTACCAGGAACATGTTAATTAATTAATGAGCTAAAAAATATGGTGGGAAAAATATTCCCTTTGCCTTAGGGCACCGAGCTCCGGCAAGGAGCACCTTTTTGAAGATGTTTCCACAAAATGAAACAAAAACATCATTCACCAATTCACAGGAAGGAATACACAGCGCTGATTACGAATAACTTAAACAAACTGAAAACTTTCATAATCATTGCCTTTTTTCAGCCATAACACTGAACTTCTTATGTAATTTCATATGATTGTTTCAAGTAGATTACGCAAGAAAACCATGTTTATCAGCGGTAATAAAACTAGAGAACCGTTACTTCCTCTACCTTAATTATGATCGCGGTGAGCATAGGCCAAACCTGCTGGGGCTGCGGGACTGTTCGAAAGAGACACCGCGGCCCTGGAACACAAAGGGCAAAGAAGGAACTTGGATGGGTTTTAGTCAGTAAAAGTCTGGCACTCCCTTCCACTCCGCCCAGAGCGGAAGGGGTCATTTGATGATTTCCCTTCGGAAAAAATAGACACAGGCCAAATGCTTTTGTCTATTGCCTGAAGATGTAGGGACAATTAATACATTTTTCATAGAAATACAGCCACAATTGGGAAAAAGGTAGGCCGGTAATAGACAGCAAAATAATTGGTGATTTACTTCCTATCAGTACTTACATAAAGTAAGGAACAAATTAAAGTTTTTATTTTAAGCAGCTTCTTTGTGTCAGAAACACGAGTATTTATGTAAGTAATATGAGGGTTTTTGACCTCGTACTGGACCAATTTCATTTGTTTTTTTTCTTATGCTTACTTTTTTATTTAATTTTGTTTTACTGTTAATTTAACCATTTTTTTTTGGTTTTATCCTGTGTGGACTAATAAATACGTTTTCTTTCTTTTTTTCTTTTATTATTAGACCCAGTACCTAACCTAGCCTTACTAGAAAGAAGAAAGAAAGAAAAAATATTTATTTGTCGCAGGAACATGACATGCATCATACAAAATTACAAAAAATAAACAATAAACTATAAATTCAACAGGACGGAACAAAAAAAGAAGAAAGTTAACAGCTTGCACGTCGTGACTGCGACAAGCAGGTTACCACTCAGCATGATGCTGTGCTATGGGGGGGCCACAACACAGCGCTGATTTTCAGTGGTCACCCGTGAAAAAAACTAAAAAACACACACACACACTACTACACACACTACTAAATATTAATTGTTTCTGCAAATGCACATTTGTACACAACATTTCTCCTATACTACTTTTCGTAGTTCTGTTGTATGTCTTTATTAATTCATTAGAAGAACTGAACTCGCACTGTCCACGCTCTCTACAAAGAACTACACAAAGATAAAGCAAAAATCTGGACCCAAACAAACGGAGGAATTAATCACTACTGGTACAAAAGCGTAGGATTCGAAAATCAAAACAAAAGAATGGAATAAGGAGGGTAGTTCGAATTCAATCTCAATATGAATCCTTTATGTTATTACCAGGAAAAACTGCATATATCATTTTTTACAACACACCGCAAACCGAGTAACAAAAATATTGCACGGAACGGATGTTGTGAATAAAATAGACAAAGGTACAGAATCCAGGTATGGGTTGATTTTTTTCATAACAGCATTCTTTTTTCACGGCTTCAGTTGTGCTGTGTACCAAAGACAAAGAAAATATGCAATGTACACTGTGCGCAATCGCCAGCACATCAAGTTACCACTGCCAAATTTCTCCAAATGATTTTAAACCGTAATGTGTTGTTGGTTAAGTTCGAAATCGAATGAGAAATTTTGACATTTTGTAGTAACTTGATGCGACTATACGTAAATATGTGAACGAAAAATCCAAACTTCGAGTTTCTACAGCTAACTGTAGTAAACTTATACTGTCACTTAAGTGATATCATCCATGATTGTTCATACACCCGTGGTGTTGTTCTTCCGTGTTGTTGTGTGTTTGTTCGTGTGTTTCTTGTTGTAGTTGTGAGTATAAGTTTAGTTATAAACCGTAAAAGCTTAAAATAGTGTCTAACTTTAGTATGTGAAATTAACGTATGTATGAGAGTATTACCCAGAAAACGGTGGCGAGATGATTTAGACGCGCATCACAAGGGCTGGTTCGAGGTGGCGCAGGAGAAGAGTACCTGGAAGGATATGGGGGAGGCCTTTGCCCAGCAGTGGGACATACCAGGCAAATAAAAAATATAAAAAAATGAGAGTATTATAGTGAATTTTATTTTTCAATCGTCCACGCGGAATACGAACACTTGAATAGCATGAGCTATTTTGCCCCCAAGCCAAAAAATAACCATTTCCCTCATCTTCAACGCAAAATTGTCAAACTCGGATTCAATTCTGTTACATCACACACACAGATCAACCATAAAAATTGTTTTCCAAGAAAAATGGTGGAGAAAACAAAAGGTAGTGTGTATTGAATAATATATGAAGGGTGGAGAGGTGAGGGGGTGTGGGGGATACAGGTTTAATCTCGAGTATCAAAGGTACTAAAAGGTCACAAAGCCCCGTATTGGAAGTTTTAATATAGCACGTGTCAGAGTAAAAGGTTATTGGATATTAATAACCCTTTTCAGTGACGGTAATAAATATTTTGCTGTTACTTTTTTTGTGAAAATTATACTCTTTTGAGAGTTATTTTTTTACATCAATACATACGTATTGTATATCGTATTGTCGATCTTAAGGTTCAGCTGCGCTTGTGATTATATACCGAGTTTCCTCCGTGCCTCGGAAAGCACGTTAACCCGTTGGTCCCGGTTGTCATTTGTAGATCTTTGACAGTCGTTACAGGTAGTTAGTAGTCCGAAAGTCTGACAAACAGTCTTACCAAGGGGTATTGTATTACCCAGTGCGAATTGGGTAGTGGAAGTCGGATAGGCAGTCGCTTCATGTAGAAAACTGGTATTCAGCTGCATCAGGTTAGACTGGAAGCCGACCCCAACATAGTTGGGATAAGGCTAGGCAGATCATGATGACATACGTTTTGTATAAGGTACTTACTCACTTGAAAAGCTCCAAATCAAGACAATTAATTTGGCTTTTCTCCGGTAGACTCAAGAGGTATTGATCAACACGGTGTAAGAGGTATTGATCAACACGGTGTAAGAGGTATTGATCAACACGGTGTGATCACACTGTAGAATGCATCAACACGGTGGGGTAAAGTCCTCACGCTCTGTGTGCCAGAAGACGGGCGTCGTTTCCGTGGGAAGCGCTGTCTTGACGACTAAGTGGCTTCTATGGAAAATTGGCTAGAGAAAACCGCTCATAGGGAAAAATGGAAGGCTATGGGGAAACCTATTGCCTAACAGTGAAAAAAAAAGATCGATTAAAAAAATAATGCTACTTTTTTCTCAGTAAGAGAAAAAGTCTTACTTAGTACCTACAGATATACGGAGTGGAAGGGCAACCGACGCGAAAACGGTTACCACGTATTCAGTATATCATTCTGAGCCTTTTTATTTAAAAGCTGTTCCATACATTTTGACCGTCTAGGTGTTGCACTTTTGTAGGAACCAGCTGACTTTTTTTAATAACCGATGAATAATTTCTGTGGCTCAGGATGTTGTACTGAATACGTGGTAACCGTTTTCGCGTCGGTGGCCCCTCTACCCTGTACATTCCAAAGATAATTATGAGGCAAAATGGCCTTAATATCTACCTACCTACATTTACTTGCGACGAAATCGAGTACACCTTTAGAATCTCATGAATCAGCGTTTAGTACAAAAGACTCGTAAACAATGTTTGCAGGCCATTGTAAAATGTGCTACCGATATATAAACAGGGCGTTGCATATTATATTTTGGGTTAATAATATAAAGGGTGTACACACTGTACTATATTTTAACAGATTCACCTAAAATTATTACGAACTGTACCGTGCTAATCAACATAAATATTTGAACACTTACTATTTTTTAGTTTGTTGAACATCTATTAAAAAAATACTTATAAAACCACTAGCCTATGCCCACGGCTTTGTAAGAGTTATGGGCGGAAAAAATCCAGCTGGAACTTTGAAATAAAGCTTTTGACACTCGGGGATAATGTAGCTTCCCATTAGTGAAAGAATTTTCGGAATCGGATCAGCAGTTCTGAAGATTACCTCCTAAATCCAAACATACGAACCTTTAATCTTTATATTTATAGATAGAATCGATTGAACACTTTCATTAAACACAATCACAATAACATATAACGTTTCCAGAGCTGTGACGCAAGCACACTTTGTTTTTATGAATTTAGTTGCACACCTGTTTATTTTTTTAGCACTAGTAGTAGTTTCAGTTCAAGTCCTAAATCTTGGATTTTTTATAAGTTAAATTTTATTGTAGAAGGGTTCTCACACAGTATTACTTCTCATATATCTACATTTTTGTGAGCAGCATCGAAATAGAAAATTCTGACGTATTTTTGATATAAGTAAACAAACACCGAAAAGCACCAGTCACTTATCATGCAACACCCTTTACTAAATACTGTAGGTAAACAATATACTATAATTAGTCACGCCCGTTGGCAACAGCGCCCGACACTGATTTGCATGGTCATGCCGCTCCAATTTATCAACTCCTGAAGGCCTGAAACCCTTACCCGGTGCCCTAACAATGGAAAATCAATATCTTGCACCCCACAACACGGTCGGCGGTATTTTTAGATGACATTGGATAAGCCTAATATTTAGAAAAACATTTTTTTTATTGTGGTTTTTTATAGAAGCGACACGCAACGTGATTGCAAGGTTTGTTTTGATTAGTAAGTGGTTTTTGCGAGGCTGAAAAACTAAGTGCATTCAATTAAAGTTAAGGAATTCCTTGAAGACAACATTCTGATGTTTGGATTTGAAATCATTAGTATTGGATTCATGGAGTTTCTTGACGGTTCTTCTCCATAGGAAACGACCAACCTGAACCGTGCAACTTTTTTCGACGTTTTATAACTGCCCATCTAGGCCTATGTGAAATAAAATATTTTGGATTTTGGTTTTTTGATGATTGAATTTTTTTGTTTCTAGCCTGCTCTGTCGCACTCCTGGACAAAGCCCTCCACTCCTTCCATTTCTCGCGAACCCGCGAACTATTGAAGGATTGAACTTTAACTTGTTTTATTGGATTCAATTATGCATAAAAGGAGCGTTTAGCCATGCAGATGATGAACAAACGATATTTTCTTTATTTGTGCGATGACAGTTCGTTCTAACTTATGTTTGATCTATGCTTGTTCCATGCTCAAGCTGAGAAATATCCATACGATTTAGCCACTTTTGAGATTGTTTTCCTTAACAGGTTTTAGAGTATAAACAAAAAGATAAAAAAGAGTAGGTCATGCTGAGAGGATAAGAAAAAGGTCTATGCCGCGAAATTTTATGCAATCTAAATCTGTCACTTTCAGGTCTGAAAAGACTACGAGAATGTCTTCCTATTAATTCAATAGTCCATCAGGCCAATTACTACGCTCACAAGGACCAACAAAACCAAATACAAACAAAAATTAATTAAATGGAAATCAATTCACCCAATTAACGCCAGTAAATATTATACAGGATATTACCAAGCAACTACTGCATAATTTTCCATTCATTCCTGAAAGTAATTATAGCTAATAGAAGCAGTTTTCGACCCCTAAGGAAGGGGAGTGATGGCTACAAAAATAGCCGTGTCAATTATGGTAAAAAGCCCCCTAACGAACTTTGATGTCGTTTCCTTCCATCATAAAAAATAGGGGAAATTTTTGTATGGAAACAACCCTGAGTTTAGTTACGAAATAGATTACAAAGGTCCCACCCACATATGGGACAACCCTTTGAGTTTCACAATACGGTGATTGCAAAATATTGTGTAATCATTTCGCAACTAGATGGGATGAACAGTTTTTCGCCACTTAATAAAGCAAGAACCAGTGCACTTTTCAGAATCTCCACTATGCAATGATCTTTTCTTAATCACTTTTTTTCCATAATGAATGATGGTGCGTTAATAAGAGTGGAAGGCTATGGAAGAGGCCTTTGCCCAGCACTGGGACAATATAGGCTAAATAAATTAAAAAATAATGATGGTTTGTTTTCCGGTTGTAAATTATAAAACCTTCAAAATAAAAACGTAATACTCTCTGTTACACACAGTGTTAATTTAAACCAAATAAATCTACATCATCCGATAATAAAAAATCCTCTCAAACAAATTGCCGAGCAAAAAAATCCAATAAAAAATAAACAAAATACGGAGCTTCGCAAATATTTACCAAAACGAAACTGACAAAAAAATCTTATTTGCCACACTTAAGCGGCTGAAGCTTTCGGCTTCCCCTGTACACATTTGCCATGGTGTTTGGCTATTTTACCCTAAAATATCCCCGGGGAATCTTTGTGGGTGAATTAATTCGCGTCTTGGTTTAATTTTAACGGTTTCCCAGGCTAACACTCCAGTGGTGGGTTAAGGAATTGGGGTAATGGTTGTTTACCTACGCAAGAATATTTCAGGGTTATTTTTGTATGTGACTGTTTTTATAAGTCTTGCTAAGAAAGGTATTTTATGGCTGTTTCGTGTATTTGTGGCAAAGGAGTTTTTATTATACTTGTGTAATCTAATTTTGTAAATAAGGTGGTGGGAGCACACTAGATGCCGTAGGTTGAAAACTGTGTGTTGTGGTATATTTTGGAAAAGGTCTTGCAGTGAAAGTATTATAGTTAGGACAAGACATCGCTTAAAAAAGGGACCGTGCCACAATAACCTGGTTTACCAAATTACTGGCACATACCTACGAGGTTACTTCTTAGTACGCTAAACATAAATTTTTACAACTCTCATCATTTGGGTTCAAAATTGGGTTTCTAAAAAAAACAGGTTATTCTTTCTCAACATCAATAATATGACTTACTAGAACCCGCCTACGCCTACCAAGCCTATGTTATTTTGATTTGTATGTTATTTTGGTTTTTGTTTTGTTTGTACAAAGTTTTATCAAAATCCTTTCAGTAGTCTTTGAGGGAAAGAGTAACAAATATCCATCCTCAAAAACTTTCGCGATTATAATATCGGTATAAGAAATATTATCATTGACTAGCAAGGCAAGCCTTGGAAAGCACGTTAAGCCGTTGGTCCCGGGTGTCATTTGTAGATCTTTGACAGTCGTTATAGGTAGTCAGTGGCCCAAATAATCTGACAACCAGTCTTACCAAGGGTTATCGTATTACCCAGTACTAACTGGGTTGTGGAGGTCAGATAGGCAGTCGCTCCATGTAAAATACTGGTATTCAGCTGCATCCGGTTAGACTGGAAGCCGACCCTAACATAGTTGGGAAAAGGCTAGGCAGATGATGATGATAGCAAGGCAAGCCTTTTCCCAACTGTGCTGCTCTACTTCCCGATGGACGGCCAAACGGATGAAGGTGAATAACAGTATTTTACATCAAGTTACTACCTTTATATTTATTTATTCGTTACACACTTTATTTATTATTAAACATTTATATTCGTATCTGACCGTGGCATCACTTTGGGCCCTATCCGAATACCAGAGCTATGACATTTTTTTTTTAAATGTAGCACCACCATGCTGAGATAGGGCCTTTTGGCCTCGTACAGGACCAATTTCATTAGTTTCATCTTTTTCTTATATTTACTTTTTTATATAATTTTTTTTCCTGTGTGTCTAATAAATACTTTTTCTTTCTTTCTTTCTTCTTTCATTCTACCGAGCCCATTTCAACAAGTCAGTTACTTGGTTATATGATACCCGTTATTAAGACTAGCAAGCTTCTGAGTACCAGTATCGAACCTATAAACCTCTGTGGACACCTAAGGTATCTCCTAAACCTGCTGTAGGAATAGTATTACCTACACCACGAATGACGGAATATAATTAATTCAGTTTCGCAAACGAATGTTCAAACAGCCATCCGTCCACACTTCTCTGCATAATTACTAAGCCAGTCTGTTGGCGGTTTCGATTATTCTAAAGTTTATTTCTCACTGAAAGCTAAAGCAGGGAAACTTCACTTCCATGTCTCCAGAGCGAGGAATAGTGAATGCAAATTTGAATGAGTTGGAAGCTTAGTTTGAAACGCTCCAAAGAAATAATGGATCTGACTGAACTGCTGTTTTACATTCTGGTTCTTCGGTGGTCTGTGGAACGTGGCAGGTGGCTCCACCATATTATAATAGGTGCTTTTATAATGTGGTTGTTGTCCAATAATTTACTGCAATTACTTGGTCACGAGCTTCGTTTTACAAGCGACATGCGTTTTGCGACAGTGACTGTGGCGAAAGCAGATGAAAGAAATTGCTTAGAGAATTCTCGTAACGACGTACGCCCTTGTCGCGTCGCAAATCGCATGACCGGGGATCGTTAACGGGGCGTAAAATTCATTATTGTAGTTATAGATTCATATCATGGGGTATATGTTTTAAAGGGTATAATATTTTTTCCACTAAACTCCTTATCAAAACACGACGATGTTTATTTATTTTTTTTCGGACGGTAGAAGTGTATAAGACCCTGGATTTCAGGGATATAATAAAAATGATAAAAACAAACTTTCCCGTCTTTATTGGAAACAATTCATCTTCATAACTTAAAACAATTTTCCTTAAAAATGTCCTCTTGAATTTCTCCAAAAAAAAAACAAGATTGATTCGGGACCAGCCATTAACAAAGATAATCCCTCAGGTTTTCTTTATTTACATTTATATGAAAACATTAATAGGTTTCACGTGTTTTAATCTTAGATTCTTAACACAATGAGGGTATTTATGGAAAACGTTGTACTTATTTGAATGGAATACTAATCTGCTCGAGAAATAATCCCGCCTATTGTATGACAATGGCTCGACTTAAACTTAAGAGCACCTGTCTTTGAGAAGACTTGAAATGATAAGATGCAATGCATGAAAATGGCTTTTGAAGTTCTGTTATAAAGCTAAAGAATTTAATGCGATATGTTGCAGAAAAGAGAGCAGCGGTGGCCCAGTGGTGGAGACCCCGACTTACGAGCAGTAAGTCGTGGGTTCGAACCCAGCCCGGCGCATTACTTTGTGTAAGTTATTTCATCACCACTGCTCTCAAAACGGTGAAGGAAAACATCGTGAGGAAACCGGCATGTCCTAGAACCAAAAATTCGAAGACATGTGACATCTACCAACCCGCACTGGGCACGCGTGGTGGATTATAGCCCATTCCCTCTCATAGAGAGGAGGCCTGCGTCCCAGCAGTGGGAACATTAATAGGCTGATTATGCTATGCTATGCTATGTTGCAGAAAGGGAGATTAAAGTAAGGTACTTTTATCTATCTTTTTTTTTTTGTACAAGATGGCGGGACGAACTGGACAAAACAAACGACCAGTAGCCCACATTAGCCCTGGATCTGGAAGTCATGGGGAGAGGCATTTGCCCAACAGTGGGATGACGCAGGCTAACAGTATCAGTATGAGTACTTTTATCCATGAATAACCATAAGATTTAGAAAAAGGAGCTAAGGAGGAGCTCGTAACTAAATAAGAACAGCCGTTCGGGTCAATCGGGTCGGCCAATTAGCTTAAGCCGTGCATGCCAGGTTGGTCCGTGGAGGGGTTCAATCGTGCCCCGGAAAGCAGGTTAAGCCGTTGGACCGGGCGGTCATTATTAGATCTTTGACAGTCGTAACAGGTAGTCAGTGGCCTGAAAGTCTGACAACCAGTCCTGCCAAGGAGTATCGTATTAACCAGTACTAACTGGGTTGTATAGGCAGATAATCAGTCGCTCCATGTAAAATACTGGTATTCAGCTGAATTCGCGTAAGACTGGAAGCCGACCACAACATAGTTGGAAAAAGGCTAGGCAGATGATGCTGATGAATAACCACAAGTTTTAGCCTACACCAAATTATATAATATCATACAATTATTTTAGCCAAAAGAAACTTACTCAAAAGTTATGTAGTAGAATGTAGAAAGTTCTAAGATTTTTACAATTTAGATCCAGTAGGAACGTCCCGATAAAGAGTAAAAAAATGGTAGGAATCATTTACATGACTGACTAATCGACTAAAGAATCTTTGAATAAGACATAAATAAACTATTCATTCTTGGCTTAGAGAACCATGTCCCTAGCAATGTAACATAAACCACTCTTAAGAAATCATAGGATAATTTCGTTAAACTTAATTGACATTTTGTAAATACGACAATAACACTTAAATATCTCTAGAAACAAGAACGTAATTTAATCACTACATAGTATAAAACAAAGTCGCTTCCCGCTGTCTGTCTGTCCTATGTATGCTTAGATCTTTAAAACTACGCAACGGATTTTGTTGCGGTTTTCAGTAATAGATAGAGTAATTCAAGAGGAAGGTTTATTTATATATATTGCAATCGTGCGAATCCGGGGTGGGTCGCTAGTCTTAAATAAATCCATTTACTACAAGACTCCGAGATTTCCTTAATGATCAGAAAAGTTCCAGAAAAGAAAAAAGTCGAGAAGGCACGCGTCAAAGACAGTAAAATTCCGAAGCAAAATACTTATTTCCTGTCATACATGAAGTCACTCGAATAAGAAAACTACTCTTCTAATAATATGGCGCAACTTCTTGCTTGTCATTATATGTGTTCCCTTGTTTCGAGGGTGTTGTATACTTGTATAGTATATTATGTTCATTTCTATTGATTGGCAAATATGCCTAGAAAAGTGAAAGTAAGACTTAACATAACATCACGCCTGTAATCACTGAAGGATTAGACATAACTTAATAGTACACCCACGTTTCGCCAGTTATGAAGGAAAAACGTTGAAGGAAAATATAGTGAGAAAACCGGCATGACCTAGAATAAAAATTAAAACATGTGACATCTACTAACCCGCACTGGGCCTGCGTGGTGGATTATAGTCCACTCCCTCTTATAAAGAGGAGGCTTGTGCTCCATCATTAGTAACATTATTGGGTGATTATGCTAAAGAAGCCTTTCACAGTTATTTTCTACCTCTGACAGTAACGAGAAGAAGGATCACTGTGTTGGAGAATTCCTTTTTTATTTGCTTCATACGAAATGTTTTGGAAAATCGTCTAGAGACGTCTCCAACTGCAATGGATTCGATGGTAATATATGACAATATATTACCATCAACACAATATCTAGATAGATAAAATATACTTTATTGTCTTTATTGTACATCAAAATTGTTACACTGCTTACAACAATAACATAACATAACATAACATCACGCCGATAATCCCCGAATGACGATTATTTCTTCGAATTAGGCAGTTCTTCGAAGTAGCCAGGTATGTTTAAGTCCCATGTAATGGAAGCCATTCAATTACAAAGACACACGCAAAATTCAGAAACACTTTGCCCGACCCGGGAATCAAAGTCAGGGAAATGGCTCATGCGCTTATAATTTCGCTAGCACCCATCTCCAAACCTGAATATCACAATGTTGCTAAATTGTAAGAAAGAAACCAGCAGTAGTGTATGTAATATCTACAGCCATCTCTATTTACTGCTGATCATCAACACAATATACAACATAATTATGTAAAACATAATAATTAATTGATTAACATTATTTAGTTGAACCGATCCATTCTGATTAACAATGATTACGACGTTGACATGGGCTTATTAACAGATGTCAGATACACCAATACGAAAATCCTTTAGAAATGCGCTATGAAACAGTGATCTTTCATTTAGTTTAGAATTTGGGTGTAACGTCCACCGGTGCTTAGACGACCGATGCGATCGATGGATGGATACACAAACATGGTATGTCATGTGCTTTTAGGCTTTGCGTATTTGAAGTTTCGAATAGCTGCGGCTCTGATTCGCTTTGACATACCGTCAGTGATGCTGCTGCGTTTCATTAGGGCTATGCTTTTCACGGTAGTGCTGTTTGTAAGGGGATTTGAATATACCGAATTTGTGGGAAAATTCTGTACCTTTATACGTTCAACATTCATAATACTTTATTAGACGTTTTCACGTTGAATTACGGGGTGAGTTTCGGAAATAATCTAAATTCATAATTATTTCCTCACA
Organism: Noctua janthina; assembly: GCA_963576755.1. Classification (NCBI taxonomy): domain Eukaryota; kingdom Metazoa; phylum Arthropoda; class Insecta; order Lepidoptera; family Noctuidae; genus Noctua; species Noctua janthina. Next base: position 6,203,963 of record OY755058.1, read on the forward strand.
CATTTCGCTGTGTAAGAGTTCCTCTTTGTAAATTATACTCCCAGAGCACGCTTGCATACAGTGAAAAAAAAACTTTGAATTCCAGGTTGCTACTCTCATGTGTCGTGCATTGAACAACATGATAAATGAATTTGAATGGAATTTGAACTGGTTTTTATCTATATATATAAAATGGTAAACTGACTGACTGACTGACTGGGTAATATATCAACACACAGCCCAAACCGCTGGTCCTAGAAACATGGAACTTGGAGAGTGTGTTCTTTGTGAAGAGTAAGTATACACTAAGAAAGAATTTTTGGGAATTCCACCCCTAAAAAGGTAAAATAGGGGATGGAAGTTTATATGAAAGTCCATCAGCTTTGAAGTTAGGATCTTCAAATTTTGTGTTTATAATGACAATTGAAAATTAATTTAGTTAGTAGTTTGAGTATTTTTATACGTGTCTCAGCGTTTTTGATAATTCTACCCCCGAAGGGTTAAAAAGGGGGATGAAGGTATGTAACTATGTTTGTTCGATACGTTCCCGTCGTATAATTTTCGACATCTACACGGGCCAAGCCGCGGGCAAACTCAAGTTTAATAATAAATGTATAGGCTAGCTAGGTACGGAAGATTTTCATTGCAATACAGGTGTTTTTGGTCTAACACCGATAAAGTTACAGGAATACTAATCAAGTTATAAGTGGTTTATTCCAACCTCCATAGTTTGTAGAACTGGGTACATTCATAGGTAGGCATGTAGATCTAGGTACCTCTCTCATCTGACTTCCGATTTGCAGCGTAAATTCCAAGTAGAGAGTTCATTCACTTAGCAAAACCAACTAATGCAATACTCTGAAACGTATGAATAATAATGTATTTCTTATGGGCTCTACACACAAAGCCGCTGAACCGCGGACACTGCCCGGTGGCCTTACATGAAAAGAATCATGTCGGCGGTTTAGAACGCGCTTAACTGCCCGGCGACACTCAAGCTGTAGTGTAAAAAACTGCACATCTCGAGCCGCCAAAAAAGGAAGTTTTTCGACTTACAATAATTTGAAGCCTGCTGAAAGCAAAATCGCCGACGACACATGTAGTTGGGTCGGCTGCTTTAGTGTGTAGAGCCCTTAAGCCTTTTGATACACAATAACAACAGGCAAAATAAACGTCAACAGGCCACAATTGTCTATGCTCCAAATACTAAGAACAAGCATACTAAGTACATGTTAAACTAAGCATAGACATTTGTTATTGGATATTGTTTAGATGTTCAGAGCTGTGACAGTGGAAACGGCATTATGGTAAGAGCATCTCAAGGATCCTGGCCCAGAATTCTCGAGACGGTCCTCAAACGAAATGTATTGAGAATCAATTTTGAAGCGGACTGAAATAATGTATCGAATATTGAAAGAAGAATGAAAAAATATTCATTTGCCGCAGGGACATGATGTGCATCATACAAAATTACAAACAATAAACTATAAATTCAACAGGACGGAACAAAAACAGTTAACAGCTTGCAAGTCGTGACTGCGACAAGCAGGTTATCACTCAGCATGATGCTGAGCTATGGGGGGACCACAGCACAGCACTGGTTTTCAGTGGTCATCTGTGAAAAAACGTACGGAAGCCAAGACAGCATAATATTTTAATGGAGGTGAATCGATATGCTGGTATCTTTACAGGGTCTATATGAAGATAGCTAGATGTCGTTATGTGTTGGCGCATGGTTGTTGCTTAAAATTCGAAACAGGTGTTCCTAACACTTTTTATTGTGTATTAAAGAGGTTTCAGAACAAGAAGATTGCTAGCAGCATATAACTGTCTAATAACACCACTATTGAATGTACAAGGCTAGAAAAAAATAAAAAAATAGGAGGGTAAGTCAAAACATCGGTGTCCTCACCGGGAGCATTTGCCTGTAATGTAACAGTTCAGATTCGAGCATTATATCAGTGAGTGAGGGGAACCGAGCATTAGTGCGCAACCTGTAACAATACAATTTGTAACAATTACTTGTTTCTGTAATAATTAAATTTTTGACTGTGATGCAACGGCGCTCCCTGAGCGCAGCATTCGCCTGTAATGTAACAATCCAAGATTCGACTTTCCGTAGGAGCGCCTTTTTATCCGACTTCAGTAGGAGGTTATGCACGTTGGGCACGTCCTTCGCATGAAGCATTACCGTTTGCCCAAAGTGGTCTTCTACTCTGAGATGGCAGAGGGCAAACGGAAGCATGGCGGTCAACATCTCCGCTATAAGGACGTGCTCAAGAGGCATCTTAACGCTTGCGCTATTGATCGGACCGGTTGGGAGAGGCTCGCTTTGCATAGGTCGTCTTGGCGCTCTACTATCTACAAAAATGTAAAAACCTTCGAAAACCAGCGACTCGATACATTGAACGAAAAGCGCCAAATACTTAAAGAGAGACTTAAGCCCTCCTACACCTACACCTATAACTCCACCGGTCAACTCTACTGCTTTAGTTGCGACCGGGTATTTAAAAGCAAATTCGGTCTGGCCAGCCATATAAGGGCACACGCAAGGAAATAGCATTAAAAGGTCGCCGTTACCGAAATCGGTAAGGAGGACTTTATATCTATATATATATATATATGTGCATTTCACCAATCATCAAATAACTTTATTTACGGAAGTCGGTGGCAAAAAAGTCAATGAAATAAACAAAGTCACTGACTTTCGAAAGTAAAATTATTTAGTGTTTTTTTTTTTGGATGTCGGTCTACCTACTCTCACAGCATTTCTTGTAACCCTCTGATCCTGTAGCCCACATTCCAACTGTCCGTCGGTGTTAATTTCAACATTTCTTTTTGTGCTTCATGGCTTCAAAACAAAAGAAGGTTGACCTTTGGCACCAAACTTCTTTGTTCTCAATTAGTTTTGTGTATCTTCAAAAAAATATCGGAGATCAAATACAGGGTAGAAGGGACACCAACGCGAAAACGGTTACCACGCATTCTGAGCCCCCCTAGATAGAAATTTTTCGTCGGTTATTAAAGAAAAAACAGCTGTTTCTTACAAAAGTGCAATACCTACACGGTCAAAATGTATGGAACCCTGGCCCTTCCACCCCATGAAACACCTTCAATCATTTGGCCGTGGCTTCGTCTGTGATGTCGGAAGTTATCCTGCGGTAATTTAGGTACTACTGGGATAAAAATGGTCTACTTACCTTCGAATATGCCTTAGAAATCCATTCAGCCGCCGCCGTTAAGACCATGAAGAGTTAACAGATATAGATATAGAGTTTCTTCAGCATTTAGATCAAATATTAGTATGGATATGGATTTCCGTATAGTACGTAGATTTCTTCACAAAAATCTGTATCTGTGGAGATGAATACAGTTATTTTAATCTATTATCTGTCTTTATCGGGAAAGATACTGGTAGATAGATGTAATTGATGAATGAGGGTTTAGCTGTATAAATATTATTTTGTCATGTTTTCGCAATTTCGGCAGTGACTGGCACGTATTGAGTTATTTATTGAAACAGTGGTCTGTAAGTACATAAGTACTGCGTAAGCACTCTGACTCTATCGGGATCAATATTTCCGGGACGTGTAGACCGTAACATGACATCACGCCTGTTTTTTCTGAAGGGTTAAGCAGTGGTGTACGTATGTATAGTACACCCATGATATTTCGCCAGTTGTATTTAAGTGTCATATAATGGTTTTGTATTAGGAGGAGCTCTTGGCTAAGTAATAACAGCCGCTCGGATCGATATTTAGGTTAAGCCGCGCTTGCCTAGGTTGGTCTGTGGATAGGTACCCATTACATACCGAGTTTCCTCCGTGCCTCGGAAAGCACGTTAAGCCGTTGGTCCCGGGTGTCATTTGTAGATCTTTGACAGTCGTTATAGGTAGTCAGTGGCCCAAAAAGTCTGACAACCAGTCTTACCAAGGGGTATCGTATTACCCAGTACTAACTGGGTTGTGGAGGTCAGATCGGCAGTCGCTCCATGTAAAATACTGGTATTCAGCTGCATCCGGTTAGACTGGAAGCCGACCCCAACATAGTTGGGAAAAGGCTAGGCAGATGATGATGATAATGGTTTTGTATTAGACGTAACAAATGACTTCATTTTTACATGATAATAGGAATCAAAATTCATTTGTTTTAAATAACTTTATCAATCAACACTCACTGATGACTGATTTGCTAGCTCCATCTACACCTTGTTATCAATGGAGCTACGAAACCTACAGCACACAAAAACATTATATCAAGAATACAGTCAAATTAAGTTCTTTTAGTTTACCTACTAAATGTACACTAGGAGCAACAGCAAGCGTCGGCGATGCGACGTTGCTGTTGACGATAACCGCAGACGACAACGTCATTGCAGCATTTCTCTTCTTCAGTCTCAAGAAAGTCTTTTGTCATAGAAAAATAGGCTTAGTGATAGCCAGTGCTGGTTTGAGGTCTGCGGTCATGGCTCGGCCGCAGGGTCATGCGGCAATGTCGCCATCTACAGTAGTGTTTTCATAAAGATAAATACAAACAGATAATTTTGGTCAAAATGACTCGTAGCGATTGGGATGGCTTTGCCGCTGCGAATAATTATTGCAAACGCTTTCGGAATTGTAGTTTTATGAATTTATTTTTAGACTGTGGTACAAATACGAAAACCACAAAAAAACAGCCATATGCCAGCCAGCAACAAAAATGACAGTTTTCCGGTCAATGAACCCGCATGTGGTTGTGGGTACGTATCAAAAACTTTTAAATTAAACTTCAAGAGAAGACTTCATACGACTATGATACAAGTTCATATAAACACTAATGCACTGAAGGAAAGTTTTGCACTGTGTGACAAATTTTCTAAATGAAAAATGTCTGAAAAGCTGATATTTTCCAGAAAATTCATTAGCAAAGAGTTTTAAGAGGGTAGTAAGAGGATTGAGGGTAATTCGCTGTGTTTTGTTTCTGGAAATGTTTTTAGTTTTTCCAGTTATGTGGTAAGTTAATTTTAGTATAACATAAGGAATCCCCCAAGTGTCGCCACATTGATCAGTCCCGTGCGACTCGCATCCAGCGGATCCCTGCAACCTTCACCAGGTCATCGGTCCACGTAGTGCGAGGCCTTCCAACGACACTTGGGGGAGACCTATGTCCAGCAGTGGACGTCTTTCGGCTGAAATGATGATGATGATGATAAGGACTACCTTATCTGTAGAAATACCTCTTTTCTCTTATCTTTAAAGAAGTATCACATCGCCCGTGACTTTGTCTGCACAAATTGTGATAGCTCGGCTAATATGAATGATAATAAATATAATTTATCGCCTATATAAATTTTTAGAATTAGATCATTAGTTTCGTAGATTACCCCCTACAAACAAACTTACATACAAATATTACCTCTTTATAATAGTTCTTAATATTAGTATAGATAATTCCCCATTTTCCACTACCACTGAGCACTTGAGTTCGCTGACAAAATATTAGGTACAGTCAACCTCATTAGCAGTACGAAAATCACCCTTACAGCTACGATATAAAGGCCCTGACAAGATCAAATTGTTACCACCAAAGTGCTGATGGCTGTATATACTTATTTGAATGTATCATTAGCACTTCCCTAAAATTGTATTTTCAGTTTACGGAAACTTCAGAATTCTGTTTATTTGAATAACAAAGAGAAGTGAGTAGCCTTGAAATTAGCTGACAAAAATATTTACATGTTAAATATCAGCACTAAAATCTGTATATTTTTCTAATAAATTATACCTAAGGTTTTATTTTTCCTGAATTCATTGAAGACAGTCGATTTCCGTTTGAAATGAGGCACTGAATATTGAAATGTGATTTGTAAAATTAAATGTAGATTCTTAGTGAGTTTCGGTTTAATACCAAGGGCAGATACGAAAATCTATAGTTATTTCTTTATGGAAATCTCTGTTCAATCTTCGTTTCAATGTTTGTAGATCTGAGGCCCTAGCACGAATTTTGACGTTTTTCGTACGGTAAAAACGAATTCTTCCCGTTGACTTAGAATCATGAAGTTTGGCAAGAAGAAAAGTCTTACAGCACATATAAAGGAAAAAATCTAAAAACCGTAATATGTAGTTTAATAACAAAAAAACTGACCTGGATTATGAAGTTTGTACGGAACCCTCGGTGCACTAGTCCAACTCGAACTTGGCCGGTTTTTACTTTATCTTTCGCTGTTTCTTAGTGATTCATTTTGTTGTAAGACTCATCAAACTTCATTCTCTAAGCATTTATTCTGGTGGCGTTGATTCCGTGTTTGGCAAGTGTAACAGACTTGTCTCAAAAACAAAAAACCGGCCAAGTTCTAGTCGTACTCACACGCACACAGGGTTCCGTAGCACCAAACAATATAATAAAATTATTTTGAAGGCTCATTCATATTTTATGTTGCATTGTATAACATTCAACAGCAAAACTAAATTTCTTTTTCATAAAGAAATTTAATTAGATATTGTATGTTAATGAAAAACAAAGTTACTGCTGCAGTTTGATGAAAAGGTCCCATATCTCAAAAACTAAACATCAAATCATAATCAAACCAATTTTTGTCGAAAGTTTTTTTTTACGTTCTACAATCCTAATTTTTTTCAGAATTTTTCTCCTCTTATTTTAGAAATTAAAGGCGGGGGTACACATTTCACCACTTTGGATGTGTCTATCTTTCAAACGATTAATTTTGAGAAAAAGTGGTTTTAGGAACCTCAATGTGATTTTTAAAGACTTATCTACAGACCCCCGCATGTTTAGGTTTGATGAAAAAAAAATTCTTCGTTTCAGTTCCATGTATTGTGTGGCCAGCCCTCCTTAATCTTTTATTTTTTTTATGTTTGTATTAAAATCGTAAAGCGGTTTACAGAATACTCTACCTACCAAGTTTTAGCTGTGTAGTCCTAATAGTTTCGGAATAAAATGGCTGTGACATTCAGACGGACAGGATTCCGTTTTTTGTCATTCGGCTACGCAACCCTAAAAAGCCCATCTAAAAATGCTTTTACCTACCAGAATTATCGCGACAACACAAACGACGTACCAAACAAGATGGTATTTGTCATTTCTATCTCCAAACCGGGCCAAGAGCTTGAACTTTAAACAAACACACATAAGGTTCACATAATTCACATAAATATGGCATAATTCCACATAACTTTTGACATGTTACAGGTTACGACACAAATATGAAATTATTCTAATCATTATGTCAACAGAAATATTTAACACAATAGATATAAAACTGTGTATTTGCAAGGTAAAACGAATTATCATTGTTTAGGCAGGTTGTGGTGGAAATTTCGCAATGATTCAGCAAATATACAGTAAAAACTAGATGCGTTTTTTCAGCTACTTAATTCAAGGTGATAAGAATTTATCCTAGTACAGGCATCAAACCTTTTTGTAACTACATTATTAGTTTCTGATTCATATTGTATTTTACCTTTTGGGAATCTGAATAAAGATTTTATTTTATTTTTCTAATTGTTGGTACCTACCAACAGGCGTTGTCAAAGGCCACAATGATAGTTTAAAAATCAGCGTCCCTCCTATGTACAATCACGAGCTCTAATATGTATTATTTGTTTCGGCTAATACCCGAAGTGAAGCCACACCTAGTTTTAGCCGGCTAAACCTAAGTGCGGCCGGTACATCCAAATTGGTTGCATGTTCTAACCGAAGATAAGTAGGGTTAGGTTTCGGACCTCAGTTAAACCTAGACCAACGAGGCAGTCTAATTTTGCTAAGTGCAAGTACACATTAGTTGTGGTGACTGTTCTAATAACAACATAGGTAATTACTCGGGTATGCCACAGTACATCTACCCAATTGGTACTGCAACCACCAATACGCCTGCCGAGTGGAGTAATAATGACAGAGTATCAGGTTAATAATTCATTGACGATGTATTCATTGACAAACTTTCAATAAGTTCTTTATTTATTTTCTTTTTCATTTAAAAAACGTTGCCCTACAAAAGGAAATTTGTGTATCGTGGGTTGCGTTAACAAACATTAAAAAACAACACACACACACAACACACAACAACACACATATTAACACAATAAACAACACAACATACACAACAACAACAACATTTTTTTTCATTTTTTTATTTTATTTTAATTATGCATAATAATAATCTGTGCTCTTGTTTTCTAACCATAAAGAAAAGCTTTGCGTTTATCCACGAACAATGTTTAAAAATGATATTAAAAGTATTTTAAAAGTACGGTAAAGCTAACGGTACGGTAGTTAATATCATTAAACTTTTCTAGGTCCGGTGGTGTTCGTAATGGACCTAACTTTTTCTGGTTAGAGTTAGTTTGAGCTAGATTTTACTGAAAACGTTGGGATTTGAAATTATTTTAACTGAAATCTACATTTTCTGTGATATTTTTAGGTTTCTTGCTCATAGAAAGTATGGAAACCTACGGAATAACCAATCCTTAGACTCAACGTGTGTGTAAATTGATTCAAAACTGTTCATAATGAATTATGTCTCTCGCGTTTAGCCTTACGATTAATTACCCACTACCCACTAAATAGCATCATAACCGAACAAAAGCGCTCATTACCAAATCCATTGCAATATATACAGGAGCCCACTATTATTAAAAGCATTAGGTATTACTCTAAAGTGGGGTGTACCTTATGTGTAACGTACTATCTACTACTGCTGCTGTGGCTGCTGCGCTGCGTGTCGCGGATTCGATTCCCGCACGGAACTAAATATTTGTTTGGCCTACAGGTAGTTGTTCCGGGTCTGGCTGTTTGTGTGTGAGTTTAAATGTTTGTAAACACATCCACGATACAGAAGAAAGTCCACAGTAGAGCAGTGGGTAATCGTTTAAAAAAAAATTAACAGTTTTTCATTTTATTTGTTTCTAAAACTATAATTCCACGCAAATTTTCGTTACACTGCAAAATGGTACATCAGCTTACCAAAACAGGAATACAAATTAATCATTAAGCGAAAACAGCGTCATAAATCAAAACGTTTTCCCAAACGAACCGCACTCGTTAGGAAACAGTAAGAATATGTAAATGTCCCTATTCTATAGCGGTATGGCGATATTCTTATTCTATGGCGGAGCAATCTCGATCGTGACTCCCTTGGCCATTAGTTGTTATTCAGTTAACGAACAATCACGATGGAATGGACGCAGATCGGCAGACACCCACACAATTTGATTAACGCTTCGGCGCCACTTTAAGGAAGTTCGTGCTACTTGTGTAAATCAATTATGTACCTATCTAAGTAGCTAGAAAATACACTGCAGAGCAAATGCTTTAGAAACTCGAACCTACTAGTTTCGCAGGCTCTTATGTTTTCCGGGTACCGAAGTTAACGGAAAATTCACCAAAGCATGTGTAAAACTTAAACAACAATAAACGATAATCGTTACGATGACAACAAAAGTTTACAAGAAAAAAATCTGACCCAAAACTTTTCCAATTTACATCTCTCAATGAGGAAATGTTTTGCTCCCCTACCCAAGGAAGAATACAGTAGTTATCTTTGCTTTAAGAAGTTCGTACCGGCATTAAAGTGTGCCCGAACGCGCCTACGACAACCGTGCTACGAAAAACCGTAGTAAACGTAGCAGGTTTTGAAAGAAACATAGTTACGGTATTATAAGTATGCATCGGGCACCTAATCACGACTAGTTATGTCCTTAAACTTGTCAAGTGTATCTGCACGGTAGAGTGGGCAAGTGCAGGCCCAGTCCCCGTGACCTACATCCAACGACCCTCGCTCGGGAAGCTGCTAATTTCCACCATCGCGGGCTGTAGCCTACGTCACGGCGGGGGCAGGGAGGCACCTCGACGGCTCGCTGGCTGCCTGCTCCGATCAGTCCAACGCCCCACTTCGAGCTGTAAGCACGCGCCGGCCGCGACCCGACGCCGCGGATGATCGCGAACAAACACAACCTCACAGACGCCGCCTGATTAAAATATTTTAAGTGCTACATCCGTATTTTTGTAAAGTGCGAAAACTGTGAAAGTATTTTTTTTTATATTAAACTGTGATAGCGAGTCAGGCGGGCGGAGGCTCGGGTGGGGCGCGTTCCGCTGACACAGTGGCTCAGTCCGCCGCCGGTCGCCGAGTGGCAAGCACCATCGATTTTCTCCATACGACAGTTCGCGAGGTACGTAAGCGTCACGTGCCCGTATTTTCACCGCGGCTATTTCCACGCGCCGAGTATTTTCAGGCGATCTGCTTAGCGTTCAAGGCCGCGTTTGTTTGCGTCCGCGTATACGTTCGAGGTAGTTTACGTTGATGTTTTGATCGATTGTTTAGATCGTATGCAATGTTATCTGTTATCACGCTGTGAGTTCGGGAGGAAAACGAATCGTTTTCACGGCTGTACGGTGGTGGGCGCGTGCTTAGAATAAGTAATGCGATAACGTTCTTAATACCAAGGTTTTGGTGCGGGTGACGAGTATTAAGTTTTTCTTATTGTTTTATGACAACAGATGTGCTGGAGTAAGTAGAATGCTTCTTAGAGTTGTGTAGTGCACTTATATCTATTTTAGAAGATTATTTTCCCCTATAAAGTGTTGTTATTTCGGAGTTCGGGTCACAAGTAGGGCCAGGTGTGAGTGATACGGTCTTGAGAGTGATCATGACCTACACAGTAGACACTAATTCTGACCGCTTGATATGCGATCTGGCAGACGTTCAGGCAGGGATTCATTCAAGCGATGTACGAATGTTTGTGTTCATTACATCATTACAGTTCATGACTATTAAAAGAGCAAAGTCGACGATGTTATTAATTATGATAGTTAAAAAGTTTGTGGGTAATAAAATGTCATGTGCTTCACTATCTTTTATGATTTCTCTGCAAACGCTACCTACATAGAGTCAAACAAATGATAAAATACTGAAAATTGAAAAAAAAACAATTATTAATATTTCGGTAAGTCAATAAAATGCCTTCTTAATAATAGAATACCTTCGTCATAATTGTAGATCACATAAAAACTAAGTTCTCATTCTCTTTTTCTCGCATACTTTTTTTTTTAAGAAGTAATAATATCAACTCAGTAAACCTATCATTCTACGTAATCGAAACTAGCTATGTAAAAAACTAAACTTGAACATAATGGAATTCATACTACACTTGTGCATAAAAACACACTTTACCAACTGAAAAAAAATACCACCTACTCTGACGTAATCAAACCCAAGTAAACGTGTGTACCTACGACTATCTACTTCATTATAGGTTTGCAAATTTTATGGACCGTATAGTTTGCGTTAAACAAATTGCTTTTACCCAATCTCATAACGTTTGCTATTGAATTCTTATCGCTTTCCGTCAAACGTATGTGCAAAAATAATACCGTCATCACGAGTATCTACATATTCATTTCATGTAAATATAGTGCCCCGTCCTAGAGAGTTTTGTATGAAAATGACTGTTCATGATATGAGGCTCTCATGAATTATAAAAGGCTATTTTGAAGTCTATTTTCTGTTTCTGAAACGTAAATTTTCAGTCCCCAATTTATGTTTGCAACTTTCAGTTTTAGTAACAGAAAATTGTAATGTTGCTGTCTAACTATAATAGTTGGAGTACACACCTCCTTCTAATGTTACAATATAAAAAGAAGGCACTTCTTTTGTATCAAATCCATAAAATTAATTAAAAGAAATTTCTAAAAAAAACCCTTGTATTGGAAAATGCTTTTACGTAAAAGAAAAATAAAACACACGAAAACGTAGGTATTATACGCATTAGAATTCTCCATTCGAAGATATACAGCCAATTATATTTCTCCATTACAAAAATCGTAAAAAGAAAGAACAAAACCGACTCAAAAGAAAAGAAAAATAGACTCGTTACTAAATAGTAAATAAAGATGTTGTAATGTAACAATACCGAATACGTCATTACGTAATGAAACAAAGCGACCAATCAAACAGCTTTGTTTAATAACATTTTGAAAATGGAGGCACGTGATTGGTGGAAAACTGTCAACAGTTGGTAAAACATAGCAACAGCCCTTAGGCATCATTAGCTGTTTTTTGACGTAATAGTTTTGGCAAGTTCCTTTGAGAATGAAATGTTAATTGTTTGGCGATTGACCGCAAACTAAATAAGTCGTTTTAATATTTTTATCGCGTGACCAATTAACGGATTGTTAGATTTTACTGAAGAATCATTTTTAGTTTTTCTATTTGAGTTTTTTCGCTCTTTCAAAGATAATGTTTATCTGGTTACATTTTAAATTATAAATTATTTATTTTACCTGAAGATTTTTTTTTTTATTAGCCTTATTGAGTGTCCCACTGCTGGGCTTTCCCCTTTCTCCTTCCAAACCTCTCGGTCTTGTGCAATATCTGGCCATGTTCGCCTCCTACTTAAACCATTTAAATAAGACAAACCGGAAAAATACGATTCCTTTAAAGATTATTATATTATATTAGCAACCAAGCATACTTCCGAAACACAGCTCAATAATAATAATTTGAATGTTAAACATAACCTTGATTCAAATAAATACTAAACAGTAATGTTAACTTTTGCGTGATACTTTAACATAAACAGCTGTTTATTTATCTGATTTCTTGGAATTACAACAAGAAATCAAAACTACTTAGACTGAAGAAGAAAGTAGCTATGATTTTAGAGACCCTGAAAAGACTAAAACCTTTACTGTGAATAAAATAGAAATTAATTACATCACAATTATATCGAACAATTCCTCGTAAATTACGTCGTTTCTAAATGATTTATCAGACCGCCTTATGAGTTATGATTTTATGTTTCCACGAGCTGTCAGAATATAAGAAAAACATCGTAAGTACTTCAATCTAACGTAAAACTTAATGCTAAACGCTTTATTTTTTCATTCGAAACAATCAGATACTGCATTACTGCTGGGCAAACGACTCCCTCATACTTTTCGTTTAATAGAAAGAAAGAAAAAATATTTATTTGTCGCAGAGACATGACGTGCCTACAAACATTAACAATAATCATACAATAATCATACAATGCATAACAAATATTATTTATACAAAAGGACAGAAACAAGTTAACAGGTTGCACGTCGTGACTGCGACAGGCAGGTTATCGCTCAGCATAAAAAAAAAACAGCAACAACTAAACAAAAAAACAACAACAACACACAAAACAACTAATAAAAACTACATAGATAATTTTATAATACTACAAGTATCTTGCCCCAAACCCTTCGGGGTCTTACGTTAGCTCTGGTTCTAGATTTCAAACAATAGATTAGACACATAAAAAAAGTCCCTATTACAAGTTGTGTAATTATTATTTATTTATAGAATCTTCGTTATCTCAAACGAAACTAACACGTTACGAGTTCAAACTCTGTTCAAATACATATCATAATATACCACTCCAATAAACTACCAACGAATAATGTCAAGGTATCGTCACGAATCATCTGGCATCATCAGACCGATGGCTACGCCAAAATGCCAGTAAAAACGCCAGATAGCATCTATATAGGGACTGCCAGATCGATTGGCAACCTGGTAGCAGCCAAATTTGGGAATGTGATTTATTTTATCGCTCGTTTAGAGATCTGATACTTAGTTGCTGATGAGTTATAGGCTGAATTAGACTGTGGCTAACGTAGAAGTGTAGCTTAAAATTGTTTGAGGAAAATTATAATGTAATTGAAAGTAAATAAAGCCTCAGGTCATGGATAATTATAATAATAATGACTTATTCTCTGATATTAAACTCCTATAGGAAATTTTGTATAAATATGCCTATAATTATAACGATAAATAAAGCAACATACTTTGTGGATTGGCTGGCTTTATTGTACGGAAAAACATGGCATATTTTCTTCCATAAAAGTATTTCTACTAGTAGCATTTTGTACTTCTTTAGAGTAGTAACAGTTAATTACCAAAACACGTGTAAGTAAATTAATTCGCTTTAAGAATTTCACTTGAACCTGTCGCATGTAACCGATTTACCGTGAAAGGCACATTCGTCTCAGACATTACGTCATCTAATTCGTTTTTTTCTGAATCTTGAAGGAAAGAATCTTTACATAGGTGGTTAAGTTCATTGTAGCCAAAATTAGGTTTATTCTAATGTGTTCGGGGGGCTCAAAATGGCCACTTTAGTAGAATCATAATAGGATAATAATATGAAAAACATCAAAATTCTTAAAATGGTCACAGACTCAGTTAATATTATGAATTGTCACTTTGTCACTATTTTACGAATTTAAACACAATTCATATTATTATCCTATTATGATTCTACTGAAGCGGCCATTTTAGGCCTCCAGGTCACTGACTGACTCAATTAAGCTTTAGGCTTTGTTCACTGACAAATTATCACTTTATTTGAAAGACGTGTAACAATTTCACAATCAAAACTACGTACGCTATAAATAAAACATAATGTAATTTTAGCATTTATGCCTTATCCTTAAGAATAGAGAGAATAATAACTCGTTATTATAACCGCATTCAGCTGAACTAGAAATAGATATATCCTTATCTATGAAAATTATCTGCTAGAGTTGTCAGTAACAGGATTCGAGGAATAAAGATCGGCTTCAGGTCCCAGACGGGGTTTCATTTTCAATGAATAAGCGACCTTTGCATTTGATGGGCATGATAACGTTAGATATATAGTCCAAAATCTACATAATGATGTCGTTAGAGCGAAAACGATGCGGGAGAAAAAATATATCTAAAAATATTTGGGACTTGACCGAGATTCGGGGCCATTTTATCACTACAATGAAGATCCGGATCCACAAAGGACAGTAGCAGACAGATAAGTAGACGTACCTAATCTCAATTTCTAATGTAACCCCAACTTAATAAGCTTACAGCAACGCAGAACTTGCAGAACGAGTTGTTCTAATAAATGTTTGTTGGAAATGATTGAAAAAGTTTTATCACTTCACCGAAGATATTAATTAGTTTTGTTAAACCAAACCAAACTTTTCTGTGTTTATAAGTGAGGTTTTTGTTTTTCCTTCCATAAGTTAACCTTGAAGAGACAAGGTTAAGTTAACCCTCCCGATGACATGTTGTTTCTATGACAGTTCAGTGCGCGCTGGCCTAATTTATACCACCTTCGTTTTACCTCCGTAGGTCACGCGATCCGTTATTGGAGGCCTTTTCCTTACACAGGTTTTTGTTTTCCTTCACTCGTTTCTTTTCTTTGGCATACATTTTATTTACCTCTATGCCGCCGTGCCGTGGCGAAAGCTATACATTACGAAACTGTTCTGTAATTGAACATAAATATGTTTCAGCCAGTCTGTTTGATAAGTAACCTTTTAGGTAGATTATTGTGGACTCGTACCTGTATTTTCCTGTGACGGTCATAAGAAATTGTTTCTAAATCGTTATGAAACATTACGTGACCAAAATATCGTTGGTGGAAGTGCCTCTAATATACACGTTCTAGATGGAGAGATTAACACGCAATATGACTATTTACGCAATGAAATTACGAATAGGTATTTTTTATTTTTTTATCGATATCGAGAGTTCTTTGATAGGTCGATGAATCTCTATAAATGTTAGGTACATACCTGTTATTCCGAATTTATCCAATTTTAAAATAAAATATTCATTAACTCAGGTAGGTATTTCAAATTTGACATAAATATCACGAAACCGACCCATAACTCGGGACCCTATTAAAATGAAAAAGGTAATTAATACGAAACGACAGCATTATCTACTGAAATTCAAACATAAATTACGATTTATGAAATTAATTTCGTTTCGAATAGTTGAAAGCACTTAGAACTAAATAATTAATACTTGTAGAGTGAGAAGGAGCCAAGTCTGACATAATACGAGAGATATGAGATTGCCAAAATCGAGACACGAGACATCACGAGACCAACTTTCAATTATGTAAGAGTTTTAAAGTTCTGCGTTTGAGTATTTTCTTTTTGATTTACGACAACATTATTTTAAGTTTAGTAAATAGTGATGTGCGTACTTTAGCATAATATTTGCAACTACGCTTATTTAGATTTATGCTCCTCCATATATTTCGAAAGAGATTTTATCCTTCAGAACATTTACCTACCTTAATTTGTTTTAAATTTCGAACAGCGGAGACGAGGCTTAATAAATAATGTCTTGCGCCGAAAAATGGTCGATATTTGGCTGAAATAGAGAAACTATTACGAGCCTCATCTTCTATTTATACCATTCAATGATTTCGTAGTATTCTGGGATTTAATTGTGAATATTACAATGTTAAATATCCAATTTAGTTGCGTCAAATATTTGCTATATGTCTCGCATGGGTCTTAAAATAAACCTACCAAACAACATGTAATTCGTGGGGATATTAATTTACATTTTCTACGAAAAACTAATCTAGATTTTCATGAAAGCCTAAAGATAATGTCATCGTAAATAAACTTGACTATAGACCGACAGCTTTAATGAGCCCTGCGCCTTGCCCCATCAAAGGCACATAAAGCACACAGGTTAAAATATTGATTTATTTATTTAACACTTCAAGCACAAAGTACAGAGGTAGAATCTAACCAAAATAACCATAATCCACGTAGCTATTACGATACTAATTGTACTAATACATGATGAACCTTCAGAATATTCCATTTAAATTAATACTTTCGCGAGGACTCATTAAAGCGGTCGGTCTATAGTCACTACTCGGCTAAATTATTTTCAAAAAGATCCGTAGTTTCAAATATCAGTCATAATGACTTGAAATTTACAAGCTGACAATTTGAGCTGTCATCTTAGGAGCACTAATTGCCTCGTTGTTTGCTGTCAGGAGAACAAATGGTGACTAACGAAAGATTGATGAGAAGATAAGCTTGGAATGAGCCGATTTACATAACAATCTGAGTTAAAATGCCGAACCAATACACGGTATAAGCCTAATGTAAGCCATCACTGAATGGCGGCAGACGTTACTTATGAATGACATTTGTTGAGTTAAAAAAACAATTATGTATCGAACTTGACATTGTAACGTCAAAATTGTGTTTGCATGATGACAATGACACATTTAAAAAAATGGAACATTATTATAAGAATGAATACCCATTTCAAATAATTATTATCACTCGTAAATAATAATAATCAGCCTATAATGTCATTTTTTATTCTAGGATAGGTACTGGAACCAACAATTCGAAGACTTGTGACATCTAACCCTCACAGGGCCCGCATTTTAAATTACAGCCCACTGCCATATCACTCTTTTTTTGATTAAATTAAAAAGTATAAAAATAATTTATGGTCCAATTTTAAATCACTTTCACGAACACATACGGCTTTAACTCAACTCCGCCTGTGCGCACGATCATTAATCCATATTATGTAGGCACTGGGCGTGATATTAAGTCGCAGCCGCTAAAAAAAGTTGTTTAACTAAGCCATTTACTTAACTATATTACTTTACCCCACTCTATTTCACCTCTATAGCATGTATTGAAGTCGGTTCTTAACCCTTAAATAGTTTAGAGCTATAGGAAGCATTAGAAAATTTATTTTTAACTAAAAGTTCTGAAATGCTCTCAATGTTTATCTCCTTTTCTTATTCGAAAAATATAGTTAGAATATTGAAAATAGTTGTACTCCTCATCAATTAGATTTTTTTTTCTAAATATCAATATTAAAACAGATGAAATGAACACTGCTTTTCAAATAAATCGCATCTCTCGTAGCATCAAGAATTACACGAGCGTAAAATCTGAAAAAAAAAACACGTTACACACAGGTAGTATTTAGCTTAATAATCAGTTAGAGCCACAATGAAAAGACGAGGTAACAAGAAAAAAACACGATGATAATCGGTTTTCCGTTAACAGAGCAATTTGTCCTTAAAATCTAATAATAGGTAGGTCTATTTTCCAACAAACAAGTTATGTATGCAAATATTTTATCTGCTTCTCACGGTTATAGAAGCGTATTAATAGAATAATATTTACTTTGCTATGATTAATTATATTCAGCTTATCTTACGACGCCAGACCATTGGAGGAGTAAATTCGGGTCACACATGTGAGATTCATGAAGCCTAGAGACGTGTATATCTACGTTTTACTTTCTTGAAGGGCTTTTTGATTTCAATCGTTCAATCCCATAACTCTGGACTATTGTATTATAGCTTCTACACAAAGATTTTCTTTGTTCTAAATTCTTTCCTGTCCAAGTTTCATAATATAAATAAAAAGTGCAAAAAGCAAATTTTGTGTACATCGTGATCTTGGCAACGAGTAAGTCTTAAGAATATTAGGTCAACATAATACCAATTGAAACATTTCAAACAATATATATCTTATTATAATCTATTATAGCTGGAAAGTGTTCACCTATTTCTATTTAGGTCACAACGAAATTTTTATGCCAAAACTATAAGACATTCGCTTGTATTCCCATCCGATACTGGCAGGCGTTCAAAATTCCATACAAACGTTCAATATTTCGTCATAGTAAGCACTTCCGAATATATTTTAGCTCTTATAAAACTTCCTCGTATAAAACTTTTATAGACCAACGAAATAAACAAAATTACTCTAACGATGTATAATTTTTATGTGCTCTATATTTTATTGTAATTTTAGGTCAAATTAAAACCACATGAACACGGAAGGGTTAAATTTAATTTGAACTAGAATCAATGTAATTTTGGAGTCATTAAAAGCACATTAGTATTTCTATTTAGTGTAATATTATTTTAGTTATTGTAGTGTACTAATAGATAAATAACAACATTATAATTACAGTTTCTGAAAAAAATATTATGTAAAACATAATTTTCGGGTTCTTTTTAACAATTTTCATAAATTCTATAATTTTGGGCATGTAGATAAAGTATTCGGTAACTAACTAATCAAAACACCAAAGCAAAATTTAACCTAGTTTCAAAATGAATTAATAAACAGTCTAGACAGGTTAAAATCGAATTTAAAAACAAACTAGTTTATCATTCATCAACCGAACATTAAAGGGCTTTTATAAATACACCAGCCAGGTGTTGTTAACGCGTACAAACAATTGTGACGTCAGTACACAATCTAGAAGTCTGTTTTCCAGGTCATTCGCTGAGTTTGGGCATCTGTTCGAACGCAAACACTGATGGACCATGTCGTTTCAGTTGTGGTAGATTCTGTGCAAGATGAAAACAATAGCGTGGTGCGGTTTTTAAAAATAGAATTTGAAGTGCTAGTTGATGTTTTTGTTTGTGATTAAAAGTAAATATTTTTTTCCCAAAAGAAAATAGTTTTAAAAGAAAGTTTTTTTTTTGCTTTTAACAACAATCATCTTTCAATGTTTTGTTCGTAAAACAATACAGCTCGTTATTTAATAGATTTATTTCTATTAAGAAATTATTAATAAAATCAAAACAAAAAAGTGTCTGTGGTTGAAAATAACAAACAATTATCCATTGTACATCGAAAATAAAGTTTTCGTTAATAGCCAAATCATTTATTGGGAGATGAGAACAAAGTATTTTTCTCCTTCATTCTAAATAATATAATGTTATAAAATAGGAAAATAATACGTAAAAAATATACTTACACTATACTACTAAGCAGGTACAAATAAAAAATCCTTTCAGATAGATTAAAAGTACATGCTTAGTAGTATATATTACTATCACACTTGATACTTTTAATATCACCAATTACCTTGATACTGCACATTAATCTACCTCTTTTATCTAACTATTATCCCTACAATATTGCGCCTCACATTACCATCATGCGAGTAATTTTACATCAACAACATTCATTGTCAAGGTCTGTTACTATCCTTCTATTATGTAAACACAGTTTTAACGTACACATAATATGTTCAACATTCACCATTATCAGCTACACTTATATTTTCACTTACTGGTAAACTCTGTAATATAATAACCTCATTATTGAAAAAACTTTAATAAAAAAAACAAATTAAAAAAAACAAACACCGTTTACAACTAAACATATACTGTCACTTACGGCATTCTTTTTTTTTTCATGGCGCTTGCAACAGCGTCGAAATATCGGGAGCTCAAAAAAACAATTAATTAAAAATTTCATTCACTGCACCTAAAATTCGAGTGTGCATGTTTTTAACGCCCCAGGCGCTCCACTATAATTTTTGTTCAGCATTTTATGAGAAAATAACAGACATGTATTTAACCTCTAGCAAAAACAAAACTTTTTAACCTCAATAAATAAAGTTACAGACGATATATCTCAAAAGCAACATAAGTGTTGTATTCTTGAAATTACGCCTATTACGGCACAGAGCAAAGAACTCGTAAAATGTACTTACCGTCCAAACAATGTCAGCTGTAGTCAGATGTAGCCGGCTAACAAGAGTAACAAGGATATTGGATGATGAGCCACAGCCGCTCTCCATCCGCTAAACTAGTCCTCTGTCAACACATTGGATGACTAGATTCATGTAATTAGTTAAATATGTGTATGGAAGCATGTGCGGGATTCGGTAATGGTTAAAAGGTTTTTTTTTAAAACAATTGAGTTGCAGAAATGCATAGAATTTTTTGTATTTTTTTTTTGTGGATTATTTTTAAACATATTTATGGGAATCTTAAGCTTACTCAGAATTCAAAAGTAAGAAACCCTATGAATTCTGAGTAAGCAATGTCAAGAACAAACTAGAATACTATCGGCTATACCCAATCAATTATTTATTAATATTGATTCTCGCTAGAACTGCAACAACGAGTCATGATTATTTATTATAAGTTCTGACTTATTTGTCAACTTTGAGAATTATTGATTATGTACTCGTATTTATTACTTCGAAAAACATATTTATTATTGCCTATGTCTTGCAAAATTCAATTTTCGTAAATTAATCTGAAGTTTGTTTTAACTTTGAAAAGTCATACTAAGTTAGCGATGCGTAATATTCGCTACAGTATGGATATGGGACCGCATACATGATATACGCAACCCTTTCGTGTCAAAATTCTAAATTAAATCGTCTTACGATTCGATATGTTCGTATTATTACTTTATCTTAATGATTCATTTAAATCTAAATGTAAAATCTTAAGCTTTAGTCCCTAGAGGAATCCACTTTAAACGTCAAAAACAGATGCTCATGAAAACTATTAATTCCATTTTAAAACATAATGTATAAATCAAACTCATATAAATAATCGTTATTCTATTACAAACACAATTAAAAAATAGATTTGTTTGAAATGTATATATAAAAAATAGATTTGTTTGAAATGTATTGTACATTTCAAACAAATCTAATTTGTGTAATAAGAAAATACTCGACAAAAAAAAACAATTTTTACGAAGTTTTTGCTAATTTAATTCTACAAATTTGCAAAAACTTCGTAAAAATTGTTTTTTTTTTTTAGATTCGGCCATGATTACTTCGGCAGTAAATGACCAAAGTTTTTCTCGGCTGTGTACACCTTGGCTTTCCGGTGCACTAATCTTGGTCCGTGGCCACTCGTGGGAAAAAATAAATAGATATAAAATCGTGACACGCACCGCTGACGATGAGTGCGTGACAAATGTAGGGCTGCTATTATCCGCATAATTTAAATACAAATTGTTGAAAGATGCCTTTACTTTTTGCTAAAGAAGTACCTACTAAAAGGCGTTGAGTAATTTTAGTGTGAAACACATTGTGAAATTAGTTTAAAGAGCTAAAGAATACTGTATTACTGACTACAACAAACCCAGCGGAGTAACAGCATACACACAATCCCAATGCATTTCTCATTTTGACAATTCAACAATATTCATTGCGTATTTTTTTTATTATAGAGTAGACGAATTTTCTTAGGTTATGAAGCAGTGGATTGTATATTTTCTTTCAAATCATTCTTATTTTTATAGAAAGTGTGTTGGGTTCTTTATCAACTTATAATCTAATATGAAATACACTACTTACATTTTGCATTTGCTTGTCGCATTCATTTGGCACAAACCCCAACAAGCTAATCTGCCGCCATAAGGAAAAAAGACTTATCTAACATTTTTTTCAAAATTGAGTTACATACATATTCGATGCCATTTTTTTTACTGATTTCGAATATGTATAAAACTCAATTTTGAAAAAAAATTTAGATACGTCTTTTTTCCTTATAGCGGCAGTAATATCTATCACTTCATTTACTACTCCACTTTTCGCATACTAAACGAAGCACCACCTACTTACAACGCGTCAAATATCAATATCACATTACTGACATTGACATGTAAATTTTGTTTGGTTGGCAACCCTGCCGTGGCGATGAATGGACACCGTGACATTGTGCGGTTCACGTGCGTGTGACGTCATCAATGATTTTCTTTAACAGTTATGCGAGTCGATCGACAATAGCAAATAGTAGCTTGTCTTGCAAAAACTGGAGGCGTGAGTTCCATTCAAAGTTATTATGTTTTTATCATGGTTGACTAACAGTACATTTACTTGTGAGATCTAAAACTATTTGCACAATTTAAAACCTTACTCAAATCTATCTAAAATATGTTCATAACAAACGAACTAAAGCTGTTATTTAGCAACAACATCCCACAAACAATGCAGCAACTTACCTCTATAAATAAAACAGACCTCTGTTCTATCGGAAACAATTTCGAGCCAAGCAGTTAAATAGTCCCCTCAAGGCTGAGAGGGCCTACTCCTCCACAGTCCGACTTCCCTCTCAAATAGCTCCAAGACCTCCCCCCAGACAAGAAACACTTTTTCACAACGCACTTTGCATATTTAAAGCCTCAGTACTAATCAGTGCCGACCTTACTCTGACCTCTAAGTCATGAAGGTCTTTTGTTTCATACATTACATGTTTTATTGTTGATCACATACGGTCCATAATTAATTGCTGCTATTGTATAATTTCCATGACCTTGTGACGTAATGACGTTGTGTCGCTGGTATCATCTGCCTAGTCTTTCCCTAAATACGTTGGGGTCGGCTTCCAAGTCTAACTGGATGCAACTGACTACCAGTATTTGACATGGAGCCTATCTGACCTCCACGACCAAGGTACTGTGTTATACACCTTGGTAAGACTGGTTGTCAGAATTTCGAAATTCTGACTATTCGTAACGACTGTCAAAGATCTATAAATGACAGCCGGGACTAACGTGTTTTCCGAGGCACGGAGAGAGAACACTCAATGTAATAATGGTAACCCATCCACGGAACCGACCTCGGCGAGCACTGCTTAACCTTGCAGATCGACCCGTGAGCTTGTTATGAGCTCCTCTTGAATTTTTATACTACGTTTGGTTGAATTGTCTTGTACGATATACAACGCTGTTTTGACCTCGGCAATGTCACGGCCACGTGGTCAGGCGAAGTGGAGCTTGTCGGTATTGTTGTATTGTCATTGATGCTCTCTTGTTTATAGTGCGCTCATCAGTAATCGTGGATATAACATTTATGTAATGTCATGTAATTATGTTTTGGAGGTTGAATTGCACATAATAACTGATATTATAAAATGTCTTTTACCTCTTGGCCAAATGAATGGCATTGAAATTGTGCACACCGATAGATCTGGGTTTAGTTTCGGATATAAGATACTTTTTATCCTAATACGTTCCCGTGGGATAACTTTTGACCTAACAGGCATAGCCGCAAGCAAAATCTAGTTCGTAAATAAAGATTTCTATTTTTAGTTACTTTATCATGTAATGGAAATAGAAACACTGTATTTAAATACGACTTTGTGTGTTTTATCATTAAAATAAAGTTCTATATTTCAGGCTGCAGCGCTTTTACTAACATATTTCACTTTGAAACCGTTTGAATGAGACGGTCTCAAAAACAAGTGAATAGGCTATTCATCCAAAAGCGTGTTATCTCTCTAATCTAGTTTATCACAGCCCTATTTTCGCCTACTCATTAGAAGGGCAACACTTTTGTGAGGCTTCTAATGACCGTTTTCATCAACACTAAATAAATCCCTAAGTAAAATTACGTTTCTGGATTTTCAACGCTCGCTTCTACGATGAGGGTGGAAATTTCAATAGTGGCGTTCATTTAGGTATTACTTATTGCTAGTTAACATACATAAGAAGTAACTAGGTCGTTATTAGTCTACGTTTACTTAATTGCTTTTAGGTAAGCGAAGTTTTTTGGCTTAGGTATATAGCTACTTCGCGATCGAAATAGCGTAATCTATTTTCGTGGTAACCTTGAAGAACTTATGAGTTTGTTTTACTAAGATTTTAATGGCTGTAGTTAATTAGGTAGTAAATGCGGAAATTAGTTTTGGGGTAAATAAGTATGCATGCATTTTGTAAGCAGTGTGCAATTAAATTATGGATAATGAGCAATAAAAACAGAGTGGATCTAATCAATTTCATTATAACTAGGTCGATGGAGTACCTAGTTTTAATATAAAAGCACTAGCTTATGCCCGCGGCTTCACCCGCGTTTAGTTCGGTAATTATCCCACGGAATAGTACTACCGGGATAAAAAGTATTCTATATGTTAATCCAGGTTATAAACTATCTGTGTGCCAAATTTCATTCAAATCCGCTCAGTAGTTTTCCCACCCATGCATAACTTTCGCATTTACTATATTAGTAGAACATCCTAATGATACTCAGCAATAGCGTGGCTTTCAACTAATTAAAGATATTTCCTTATCAGATGACTAGTTTCTGAGATTACCATATAAATATTTCATAACATTCGAATAGAAAAATAACTTTATATAGACTTACAGTCGGCTAGTCACATAATTGTTCACCAATGCATATGAATATGAACGAAATTACAAGATACAGATCGCGATTGACATGGTTAAGCTACACCTAATCCGGCCACCAGTTAGATGGGTGGCTGTTGATGCTAATCCTCAGTATGCTCCAGAAAGCATATTAAGCCATAAGCGTCATTTCCGGCTTATTGCAGTAGATTGAACCATGTATCTTTCCTCTGCCCTTTTGGGATAAGCAGGGGTCTAGCCGTATCTGTTTTAATTAACCAGCTATCCCCAAAATGGCGGGTTTTAGAGGGCTGAAAGGTTATAATCGGATTTAATTATCTGTAATCCTTTGTCGGGGATAAAATAATAGAGCCTCCTCATATTTTGGGTGTAATTTTGAGGTACTAAAAATAAATCACCATCATCAATATTTGGTCCAAAATTAACCGTTGTATATCAATTTCATTTACCCTTGAAATATCTAATATATAAGGTCGTATTAAAATAGATGCATAAACTTTTAGAAATCAATCAGACCACCAAAATAAGGACAATGATTAAAAAAAAAGAAAAACGCATTAGAGACTTACAAGAAAAAAATCAGCTAACGAAAATACACTAAAATTGTTGGTAACCCAATGATTTTAGGTCAAAATAAAAACACTTTAATCAGTGTTTTTTTTTTGGTTAAATATCTTTGGTTAGACGTACTGAACGCTGTGTTAAAATTTGTCCATCTATTTTAATGGGACCTTATATAGCCTAAATAAGAGCTTAAACAGCGTTCGTTGTTTTTAAAACCTCACTTGAGAACAACCATATCATACGATCCATTCATAACACGAAAAGATTTTAAAGTAGTTGTTAACTGAAGGATGTTTCGTAACAACAGATCTTTTGTTGTCAACAACAACACGACTGATATGAGCAACATTATTGTAAAGATCAAGACCCTATTGTGCTCTTAACGCATCGCAATGACGTCAAGTTGGAGGTAAATCACGCCTCAAAGAGATGTCAGCAAATAAGTAGGGGTCCGCAACGGCCAATGCCTGCCAGGGCTGCGGGACTGTTCGAAAGAGATACCGTGGCCCTGGAACACAAAGGGCAAAGAAGGAACATGGATGGGTTTTAGTCAGTACAAGTCTGACACTCCCTTCCGCTCCGCCCAGAGTGGGGGGGGTCATTTGATGATTTCCCATCCGGAAAAAAAAAAAAAAAAAAAAAGTTGGAGGTAAATGTATGTACAAAAAAAATCGTTTACATAAGGCTGAATAAATTTAAATATTTTAAATGTATTATTCTTTACTAAATTATATATTATATATTTAATGAAGAAGCTTCTTTGCTGAAATAAATAAAACTGTATTAGCATAAAGTTCTACATCCCGAAATCTATGAATAGTATGGAACAAATTCACCTTACTTGACTGCTTGTCTGAGCACGTTGTTATTCTTAACTACACAACGAACTTTGACATGGTTTTTAACATTAAAGGAAATTATTCAGGAAAGTACATAAAAAAACACCTAGTTGGCGGTTCCCGTGACCCAAGGGCTGGCTTTTACTTTGGCCAGAGGCTAAGTGTTGCCACACAATGTGGCAACGCCGCGCCGCCAGTCTTTTGGGCACATTACCAGCTGACAGCGTTGGACTTGAAACACGTGTCAAGTATTTTTATTTATAGAATCTATGTACAAAATTTCAAAACCGTATCATGAAAAATCACAAAGTTATAAGCTTATTCTGTTACCTGGTTGTCCGCACAAAAGCGTGGTCACCACGCAACGAACCCGCGCGCGGGCCTTCAACGTCGTCTTGAGCTCATTGATAAACATAATTTGGCAGTAGGTACCTAAATTATTGCGATAGGTACTTAATGTCGCTCGGAGTCCAACTTGTAACTTTTTAAATATTTTTGGGGCAAAATATAACATGGTTTAAAAATTATTGGAATCGATTCAGTTACTTATTCTGAACAAACTACATTCAGGTTTCGCATATACTAAAAATAATGTTGTATAGTTAGTATACATAGTTCTTTATAATATCAAAAACAATAATAAAGCAGCAGGTTTAATACATAAATATATTGAAATTA
This sequence comes from Noctua janthina, assembly GCA_963576755.1. Taxonomy (NCBI): domain Eukaryota; kingdom Metazoa; phylum Arthropoda; class Insecta; order Lepidoptera; family Noctuidae; genus Noctua; species Noctua janthina. The sequence continues at coordinate 6,230,740 of OY755058.1, forward strand.
AACTTGTACATACATATAAGGAAGGATGGGGTCACGTATCGTGAAAGCTCTGTCATGGGCGTAAACATTTGTCCCGCACAGCGAACCACCCGAGTCATCATACATACGACTATTTACATATAACAAACAAACAAACTTTTTAACGCTCTAAATAAAGCAATCATACCACGTAACTCACATTCAACATTAACATATGCGCTAAAGTATAACCGAGTAACTCAAATAAATAATATGACTGTGTTCCTACTTCGTGTTTATAATTTAAATTTCTCGACGTTCCGAGGGCTTTCAGCTTGTGGTCACGGGAAGGTTGACCTACAAGTGTGTGGGCACAAACTGAAAACGCCGAGGTACCTATCGGATAATTTTAAATACTTAACCCTAAAGTTTCGTGTAAATACGTCGGTAGCTGTATTTGCCTTTTGCGTCCTCTATTTTGTGAGGTTCGTGTATTTATTTAGTAGGGAACACCCATAGGATTTGTAGAGTTGGGTGAAGGTAGGTACTCGATTTTTAGAACACTATCGGTCGCCCTCGGTCCGTCCGGGGTATTCCTCAAAGCGCAACTATTTTTAAGGCAATTAAAATTACTTCTCGAATCGCAACTATGATTTAAAAAAAATAATGAATGAAAAATATGAATGAAAATATGAAAAATAGAGAGGGTTTGATACCCTCTCTATTTTTCATGGTTGCGCTTTGAGGAATAATTTAGTTGCGCTTAGTTGGTTGCGCTTTGATGAATACCCCATCGGTCCATAGTAGTTGTTATCACTGTCGGCTTTCACGACAAAAGTAGTATAACAACCTGGATAAATATTTATACGATTTCTTACCAACACGTTTTCCCCCATCCCGTACTAGGTCATCTCTCAAAGCGCTACATCATCCTATTGATCGCGTCACCCTCGCCTCAACAAATAAACAAGCCCAATAACCCACATACTGAAATACTCACATTTGGAACGAGGAAATAGTTGGAAAATATTACCCACTAACCCTCGGTTCTTCATCAATCAAGTTTTTCTCTCCTTCCCCGGGGTCTGTGGGATGGATGGGTAGCATTAATCATTATAGATGGACGATCCGCGGACTTACGATGCTTTTATCCCTAAAGATATCTTACACCATATGTATCCGTGTTTTACGACAATATGTCAAAACCGGAATATTCCATTTTCGCGGATTTCGGTTGCCTAATGAATATAACATTAGATCCGGGATTTTCAGGCGCGATTTAGTGAAGATATTTTTTCGATATCTCTAGGGGTTGCGGCGGATTATTTAGATTATTCTGTATAGATATTAACGCCTATTGTTGTGTATATTTTTTATATATCACTGGCACTAGGCCCGAAATCAAAATCATACATTTCGAATTAGACGAGAGCAAACAATACATCATAAAAAGCAGTGAGAGTCTAGTGGTGTGACCGTCGGACTGCCAACTCATAGGTCTCAAGTTCAAACCCAAGTCACGCACCTCTGATTTTTCGAATACATGTGTGTATTGTAAAATTGTTACTTGCTTCGGTGAAGGAAAATATCGTGAGGAAACCAGCATGCCTAAGAGATATTTCTCGAAGGCAGGTGAAGCCAAGTCAGAGGCCCATGGTCGACATAAAAACTCTGACACTTGCCCCTGTAGCATGACCACCGTAGACAAGGATTTCGTTGACGGAAGAATCGACAAAATGACAGATAGTGCAAAGAAGTCTGTCATTGTGTCGACACAATCTCTCATTTTGTCGATTCTTCCGTCTAAAAAACCCGTTTCTACGGTAGTCATGCTACTCGTGCAGGTTAGGCACTCACCACACGATAAAGAAAAGAAAACAACATTACCCACAAAAATCGGTAGTTATGGACACAGTACATTTACTGTTGATATTATAAAAAATCTGGTCAAACAATCGTAAATGCAGAATGTTTGAAATTCAACCTACATCCAATATGCTCTTCTTGCATATTAAAGGCTCATAAAATCTCGAACACCCTGGCAAAAGTAGATATGTATAATAACTGCGAGATGATCTCGATATACAACCTTGCAGTAAGCCGTATCTTTGTAACCTTACCTAGTCTGGGGTAGTCTCTTGTATGGATATTTGGGCTTGTGTTAGCAGTTATTAATATTATTTTTCCGCTGAGAATTTGTGATAAGGGAAATTGTTTTAGCTGTAGGTACTTTAAGAACAACTAAATTATGATTTTCTTGAAATCTAAATAATTTTAGTAACAAATCATAACATAGCTAGCAGTAGCGAAGCGAAGCCCAATTTTTGTAAGACCGGTATATATATATATTAAATGTAATCATATTATTTGTCTATAGAATACTACCCAAAGGTTGACTGGTAGAGATTGCCTTGTGGCATTAAGTCCGCCTATGTACCACTATTGTACATGAAGTTTAAATAAATAAATAATAAATAAATAATACTAACTGTGCGATTTTTCAAAGGGAATCCGATAAGAATCGAGTTGTATGGAACCTTTGCCACTGATAGATAGGTATAAATTATTCCTAGACAGATAAACTAAAGTTCAAATGTCAGAAACTAACATAAATCTCGATGAAAACAAAGTTATTAATCCGTGCGAATCAGTCTGACAGTTAATTAAACTATTTCAAATTAATATCAAAGGCAATAACTGTTTAAATGTCATCGATGGCTTAATTTATTGGAGCCAAGTCCAAATTGACAGAAAAGGACAACAATTATTAATAGTTAGCCCTGTTAGTTAATTTACTAAAGTTATATTTTAGGCTGCGGTGACTTCTAGGCAGGTATAACTAAAAGGTTAATTTACCGTTCGATATTTGAATATTTATTACGGGCCAATTTCACCAATGAAACTGAACGGCGTTCAAGATCTGTTAGTTTCAAAAAATTCCTAAACAATTCTGTCACTGGTCTTGACAGATTTGTGCTGAGCGCGTTTCATTGGTGGAATTCTCCCAAAATCACTAAGTGTGAAAATACGTAGGTATCGTCAAAAATCAAATCAGTACTATCGCTTACTTTGACCGTAAACAAATGATGTCATGCCCTTATTTCGCACAAAAAATCTAGCCTACTGAATTAAAAATCGCGTGTTGCTAACACAGATAGAATACTCACTGAGCTATTTTAGTACGAGTGAAAACTACAGCAAAACAAAAAGGTTACCATCGATCCCTTAATACCCTATGACGCTTAACTGGTGAATCAATAACCTAAGTACCTACAGCCATTAACGGTAATCACCTTAATCCGGCCACCCACACAAACTGGGTGGTTGAGAAATTTCCCCAAACATATTCTGGAGTTTTGGAATAAATTACCTAGCGTAACCCAGGGGATATGACGCAGGAATTTGCTTATTTAAAAATGTCGTGTAGGTAGTAGGTACTTTCTGTTATATTACTCCGCGAGCTTGGAGTTTTGAAGAATATTAATTTTGTTTTTGTTTGTTAGGTACTTGTTTGATCTTTCAAAACGGGCCCAAATGTAAAGGAACTTTGAGATAAGATAGTAATGTAGGCCTACAATCTTGATTATCTTAGGAAAGTTCAACGAACCAGACAGATTCCCGTTTTTTTGTTGCTGTACCGACAAAGTGCTATCAAAAAAGTCGTACCTAGTTATCTACTGACGTAAATAGGCACTGACTCCCTTGTTGGTCTAGTGATCGCAAGCGCGACTGCTGAGCATGAGGTCCTAGATTCAATTCCCAGGTCGGACAAAATGTTATTGGATTTTGCCATCACGAATTTCTCAGTAGCACCCAGTCTGGATTTGCGCCCGGTTGATGGCAATAGGCTCGCCCCTTATTACATGGGACTTAAACATAACTGGCGAAATGTGGGTGTACTATTAGGTACACCTCTGCTTAATCCTTTTGGGATTACAGGCGTGATGTTATGTGTCAACTAAACAAATGCAGTCTAACTTAAACACGAAGCATGTATACTGAAAAATTTGCATCACATCTGATAAAATGCATGCAGTGTAGACAGGGTTAATTTCAATACGTCTTACGTCATTACCGTGGTGTTTTCATGGGAAATTGATCCCTTCGCCATACAGTTTAAGTGTCGTTTCCGCGTCACCATCGTCGGGGGCGACCGAGACCTACTGAAGTTCTTAATGCGAAAAGTTTGACGTCAGTGCCCCACATTACTACGTCGACTAAACCGGGCTTCGGTTTACCATATTAGTCTATATAGGAATGTAGTTAGTTTTTAGTAGTTTTTGTTCAGAAAGGAGATAGAAACACGCACAGTTATTGGTTGTTTGCCAATGAGTTTTCCGGAGTAAATAAAAAGAAATAAATGTTATGTTACTATATAAAATTCTTAATCAAGGACAAATCGAGTATTCGAGTAAAGATTGTTATAGGTACAGTAGCCAGCGCATCAAGTTACTACAAACTGTCAATATTTCTCATTCGATTTTGAACTTAACCGTCAACGTTTTAAAGTTTAAAATCATTTGGAGAAATTTGACAGTTCGTGGTAACTTGATGTGCTGGCGACTGTATATTGCATTTCGAATCGCGCATCTACTTATATCTATAAAATAAATAACATAGTACGATTCAAGATACATCAGTTAAGATAGCGCCTATCCTTAAAGTCTAGATTTCATAACAAAAAACTCAAGTGTGCTAACAATCGCAAAATTATGAGATCACGATGAGTAAACATAAGGTTGCTGTCACACGGAGTCACACCATGAAATAGATACTAATAAATAACCCTGAATACGTAAAAAACGTACGTACGTTTCATGAAATAGGCCCGTATCTAAGCTACGACGACTATTGAAGTCACATGTTTCTGTGTTATGTAGTAGCTAGCTATCAAATTACATTTGAAGAATTCAAAAATAATTCTGTTAAATTTTGTTGTCGACACCTGAATAAAAACTATAGATAAAATAGCTCTTAAAATCTGAGCACAGTTACACAGTTACAGTCACAGCCGTAGTGTGTAATAACTCTAGTTACTATCAGGATCTATACGACAGTTAACAAGTAGCGTGATCATGCAAATTGTCTTAACAAGATAGTCGTGAAATACGCAATATTATACTTACGACCTACAGTATATTCACGTGATCGGTTATAAATGCTACCTGTGATGATGCTGCAGTCGTGCTGTCGTGTTTTAATTACATAATAATCTGTATATCTTATATTAGTTTCCAATGACGGAACTGTAACGGTTCCATAGAATAATTAGATTATACACCATTTATCAAAAAGGACCATCAAACTGAACGGCTATAGCCATGACATCAACATTGTAACAGTTTTCCCATACATTTGGGTCGAGTTGGTATTGAAATTTTGTATTCCACAGTTGACAATTTTTTCCTGATTACGATGATGGACCCATGGAGATAATGGTTTAGCCGATGATGTTAGCCAGCGTCATCCCACTGCTGGGCAAAGGCCTCTCCCCATGACTACCAGTTGTTTCGATCCAGGGCTAATGTGAGTCACTGGTCGTTGGTTTTGTCCAGCTCGTCCCGCCATCTTCTACGAAGTCTGCCGCGATACCTTCTGGCTGTGCCAGGGCTTCAGAAAGTGGTAATTTTGGCCCACAACTCATTGGTCTTGCGGCAGACGTGGCCAGTCCAGTCCCACTTCAGCTTAGCGGCTTTTAAGCAACGTCAGTAACTTGTGTTTTGGAGCTTAGTCTGGTGTTGCGTACATGGTCGGTTAGTTTGACGCCTAGAATACTGCGCTCCATGGCAAGTTGGCAGTCTTTGAGTTTGGACTTTTGAATATTTGTCAAAGACCAAGTCTGGGATCCATAGGTCCACTACCACATCATTAAATATGACCACACGTTTTTCATACATGCTGTATAGAAAAAATAAAGACGTATTTAAAAAATCTAAATAGTATGATGCTTTTCTACATGAGTTTTATCAACACGAAAAGGTCACTTTCCCAGTAAACCAAGCCTACTTCATTAAAAATGAGATGAGTGCGGGTAGTTTTTATTCAGACTACCTACCCGTAACTTGAATCTAGTCACTTTTGTCAGGTTTTATCTGGCGCCATCAATAACCATCATGGAGTGGTTTTTCACACCCAAAAATATGCGTCAGAGATAAATTGATCGATGTTGACAGGCTTATCTAAAACTTGTGTATTTTAGTGACTCAGATTATTCAAAAATTGGTGACATTTCAACGGGTATTTCATACTGACGATGGGCTAGCTTGATACTATTATTTAGTTTCAGAGCTGTCTGGCGATCAAATCTTGTAATCGAATTTTAACTTTCTTTCGATTACCTGATTAAGTGCTATATACTGATACTTTTATTTTGTAGTTTTCTTGATAAGCTTCTAGCTTAATATCTTGGATTGTGTCACTACGGGAACTTTCCAACGGTTACTGGCAACTTCTTCGTAAACACGGTAAAAAAAAAATCAAAACGGAACTAAAATGGTGGCTTAGTAAAAACCTTTTAGTAAAAAGTTTTAGTAAAAACCTTTTTTTATTAAATCCATTTTAAATCAGTAAACGTATACAGGCGCACAAAAATGTCGGTACAAATAATCATAACAATATTTCTAATGACACATTTAAATATAGCACCCACTTTTATTTAGGTCAATTTATCAGCCATTCATGTCTACTCCGTGTCAAAACTTTAATAGGGAAACGCCTTGACATGGTTGCTTCGGTCTATAGTTTCTGCTGCCATTGTCACATTGAACCAGCAATGTATTGTGTAGGCATAATTTACGTCGGCATGTCCGCTGTCAGTGAGAGAATAGATCAGTGTGAGTTTGTATGTAGAACTAGGGTATAATGAGTGTGTAGCATGATAATCTAAATGTTTTTACAAGCTTTTATTTAACTTGCAATGTTTGTATGTTTGTTTGTTTGGGACAAATCTTGCAACTGAATTTTAAAACAGTTATCCCCAACCGATTGAGCTGAAATTTTGTATACACGTTTAGTTTCGATGACAATGCTTGGTTGGCTAAGTGACGTCATTCTAAATCTAATATGGCGGACTCACGGACTCCCAAAGATGGTAGGTATCAATTAAAATTTGATGTCACAACTACATTTATAAGCTTGTTTTTAAAAATGTTTTTTTTTTTTTACTATAAGCTTGTTTAATGAGGCACTCAAAGTAAATAGAGTCTACTTAACAATGCAAGTAAGCCAAAAGTTCTAAATCAAACTAACTCAGGGATTCTAAAACAAAAATTGTATCAAAATTAAATGCTAGTCCAGTGATGCGATTGGTTGGATCACAGCAGTTTGAGAATTTGTTAGGTAATTTTTGTGTTGATTTTCGATCTAGAAACTTTTCGTCTTTCGAATAACGTCGCCTTTATAAAATTATTTTTTCATAAAAATAAACAAATTAGTAAACATCCCTCCAGAAATAAAATATGCACCCTTTATTTGCTCTGTTTGACGTCAGTTTCACATAATATTAATACACTTACAAATGGGGCCCTAGAATTAAATATTTAAATGTAACTGAATGAATTTTCCCTATAACCAATGAAGCAATTTTTTCACTTATTCAGTCAGTCTTTTAATAGAATTGACGTAAAAGCAGAAATTGCTTAATATTTTTGAACTCGTTTAAATTGATCAAAAGTTCGATTCTTCGATATTTTTTTCTTTTATTCAATCAAATGGTCTTTTCTTTTTCAACTGAAATTTTCTTTTGTTCTGTAATGAGTGGGTTTTGCAGCAATTATAATATTTTATTATCATATTATATTTATTATTCTAGGGCTACACGTTAAGAATTGCTCCGTAAAGTATCTATACAAAATTACCTATCTATTTACTTATCTTATAATCTTTAATGTTTACATTCAGATAAAAAAATCTATGAATAGTGAAAATAATCAGTTTAAATTTTCATTTTCCTAATGAGTCATCTGTTTTACCCAATTATGTCACATAACGCATTAAAAATACCTACCTTCGTAAAATAATTCAGTTCTCTAGCAGGTATTCCAATCAAGTCGTTCATGTGGATCGGAACCCACGATAAATCGGTCAGATAGATAAAATACTGCGCCCTACATTATATCATTGATTTTACATCAATCAATCAAAGTCATTGGTTGTAAATATTATAGCTCTGTGTCTGTTTCAAATACTCATGTTACCTACCTACTATCTTCCTACTTATATACCTACATAATCTTTGTCTAAAACTTTCTGATAAGGTGCAATCAATCATCCATGTGGTATGTAAAATTATGTACAGTAATGTGGCTAAAAATAATTTCACACGTGTTTTGACATTGAATTATCATTTTGAAATAGATAGTAGACTTTTAATACGCGTCCGAAAAAACTTTACAAAGTTAAACATCAAACTTTTCAATCTAATTTATAGTCATTAACTTATTACCTCACTGCCTCGTTGGTCTAGTGATCGCAAGCGCGACTCCCAGGTTGGGCAAAGTGTTAATGGGTTTTCCATCAGGAATTTCTCAATAGCAGCTACGGAGTCTGCATTTGTGCCCGTTTGATGGCAATAGGCTCGCCCCCTATTACATGGGACTTAAACATAACTGGTGAAATGTGGGTGTACTATTAGATCCATCTCTGCCCTTCGGGGGTTACAGGCGTGATGTTATGTAACTCATTAGGTATCGACCAAGCTACCAGAAAACATACACAGTTAACAAAACACAGGAACTGCCCTCTCTACGCACGATACTCCCATGACCCACTCATTCCCACTTAAAGTGGACCTTGACAGTAATCCTGGGTCATTCCAGAAGGTCTGAGACACCAGGAAGTGACACCCCACTACCACGTTGTATTTTATACTACTATATCCCCTTTTTACCCGACTACGGCGAAGCCAAAGAAGGGTTATGATTTTAGCAGTCTATGTATGTTTGTTTGTATTTACGTATGTTCTTCCGTAGCGCCTAAAGTATTCATCCGATTTTGATGAATAAGGTGTCAATCGATTCGTTATCATGCGGTAACATAGGCTACATTTTATTCAGTAGTCGGGTTTTTTAGTCGTAGTATACCAGATAAATTATTTTCTATCTGATGTCAACATTATAAGAACTGGAATAGACCTCGACAGAACGTTCCAGAAGCTTCTAGAGACCAGGAAATGTCACAAGTACTGCACTGTTATCTGCATGTATGAGACAATGCATATATTATTGTGACCTTGAATATAATCTTTTTCATTGCCAGTAGTACAGTTCCCATCCATTATTGTGTATGGCCTGGAATGGACCTTGACGGAACATTCCAAAAGGTTCAAGAGACCAGGAAACATCACGTTTCACATAACTGCATCGAAACCTGCATGTATGGGACAACGTGTATATGTATTATAGTGACCTTGAATGGAATCGTCTCTATTGCGAGTACTACGGTTCTCACGTGAGAGTTAACAATCTGTTTCCGTTTACAGACGACACATGTGCGTATTGTTTAGTTTTATACATTGACTGGTAAATTGACTGACATTTGTTTTTGTTACTGATGTTAGAACTCTTTGGTGATTGATACTGTAGGGAAGTCTGTTGGCTTCTTTTTTTAAGGGTTCCGAACCTGAATGGTAAACAACGACCCTATTACTAAGCCTCCGCTGTCCGTCCGTCCGTCTGTCTGTCTACAGGCTGTATCTCATGATTCGCAATAGGTAGACGGTTGAAATTTTCATAGAATGTTTATTTCTGTTGCCGCTGTAACAACAAATAATAAAAATAAATTAAAATTTAAGGGGGCTCCCCAACTTCTATGGTACGAAACCCTTCATAAGCGAGTCCGAATCGCACTTGGCTGGTTTTTTTGATTATATGAAATACATAATCTCCCCTTTTTTTTGAAGTCGGTAATATAAAATAGGTAGTGATAGCGAGCAGGCGTCTATGGGTTTAGGAATGCTGAGTGCTGAAAGTAAATTAAATGAGATTACCTGCTCCAAAGTTACCTACATAGTTATCAATAAGTGCATAATTATGCTAATATTCCGAGTGTGCATTACAGCGTAATACGATAGCATTATACTAGGTATTGTTAAAATCAACATACGCAAATGTTAACCGTTTAGAAAAACAATCAACAAAAAGATTCCTTTAAATCTAAAACTAACTGAAATAACAATTCAATTCTTCACCTATTTTTTTCTTAATAACGTAACATCACGCCTACGTTATCCCGGAGGATTAGACAGAGGGTGTACCTATCAGCTGTCCCATACAAAATTTCAATACCTACTCGAGCCAAATGTATGGGACAGCTGATAATTTTTTCGCATTTACGAAAATGGGCCCAAGGAGAAAGTTGTTCAGATTGATGGTCTGCAGCATATCCTTTCATATGACTATACCCTTTCAGTTACACCCTGTATAACACGAACATTTTACGAGTTATGTTTTTAACTCCCATGTAACAGATAACAGAGCGAGCCTATTGCCATAAACCGGGCCATAATCCAGAACGAAGAATGGTTCTCGTCTGACCAAAATAGTACGAGTATTACTTTAAACCTAAATACTAGATGTAGCCTACCTAACTCTATCACGGTCACCTAGGCATATCGTTTTATCTTAGTATTATAATTTACTGATAAATATTTAACAGGATGACTAAGACTATTATCTTAGTCTCTTTGAACGCAAAGCACTAAATTGTAAATAATTGGCACCTAGGGCAACATAAATTAAGGATAGCCAGCTACTTCTTGGGATCACTTTATTATCTTTCAAATACAGGATGGAAGAGACACCAACGAAAAACGGTTACCACGTATTCATTAACCCCAGCAGATTTTTTTTTAATTACCGTTGCAAAATTTCTTTGTGGGCGGTGTTCATGATGACATGTACGAAGTTTCAATACCTACTCTACCCAAATGTATGGGACAGCTGATAATTTTTTTGCATTTACGATATTGGACCCATGGAGAAAGTTGATCAGTTTCATGGTCTGCAGCAGATCCTTTCATATGTCTATACCCTTTCTGTTACACCCTGTATATCTTTTTCAATACGTAGATGGCCATGAAAAGTAATGGTACATAATATTGTCATAGATGAATACGTCAGTAAAACAGCTGTTACGTTGAAGAGACAGCTCTCACGCGATCCATCTGCCGTAATGACACATGCCATATTTACGTGAATATAATAACGCCTATAATGGCATACGTGATGTTGATATATTACGGCCTATTAGGCAAAGAATATTGAATAATTTGATATTATTATATATTGAGAGGGTATTGAAATTATATAAGGAGAATAGACTGATTTAAATGGTTGATTTAACTGTACAGAAAAAGAGTTTTCATTTTAGCTTTTCATCTCTCACCATATGTCTAGCCTTTTCCCAACTATGTTGGGGTTGCCTTCCAGTCTAATCGGATACAGCTGAATACCAGTATTTTACATGGGAGAGGAGGTTTTAAGAATATGGTAATTTATTTATTTATTTTGACATTTATTAATTTATTCTAAATCGATTGTGTATTTTACTTTTTAATTCAATAATGTTTCTAATGTAATTCAGCCATTGTAGGTTTGAGCAATAATTTATGGGTTTGTATTTGTATTTTCAATTTATTTTTGTTTTATATGGGTCTCTGACCTGAAATAAATGTAATAATTTTATTTATTTATAAAATTTTGATGTGTTATTTCGATAACGCAATGTGATAATCTTCTTTGCCCGTTTTGAATATTATAAGCAATCAGAATTACTGATTTATTTCCAAATAACGAATAACTTAACAAAAGCACCAAATCGTTACATCTTCAAAAGGATTATTTACAAGAAAACTTTCAGTCAAAATATTCAGTCTATTTTAATCACAAAACTCAATTAAAATAACAAATTCAGAACACAGACATCTTAATATATTTAAGTCTAGCATAATATTGAATGAAGTTTGGGCTGAATAAAATAATATAGTAGACATTATTTTGGCCTTGGTATGAAAATTCCTACATGACGCAAACTTTTGGCGTCACAATGTTTGGGTAACTATGTAGGTGTTTTATATACCTCTATGTACATTCTATGTACATCTGACGTCATGAGAATCTCGCCTTCTGACTTAGTGACAATTTTATGCTAGGCGAGAATGCATGCGTCATGTACGATAACATATTGTGTTGTAGAATTATGTAACTGTGATTTATTTTTAATAAGAAAATATGTCTAGTAACCACCTTTTCTATAACCATGATTAATGTGAAGATATTATTATAACTAGAAGACGGGATATTTACCATGTTTATTGTTTTCTTTGAGTTCCCGATATTTCGGCGCTGTTGCAAGCACCATGATCACGGATAAACCGTGAACCACCGTTAACCGTTTTAGTGACCATGAAAGTTTAAAATCTTATAATGTGAAGATATGTCTAGAAGGTAAGACACAATACTTTTGTCTGCTATCAGGAAAAACTGTGATTACCAATTTGTGAGACTTTCAGTAGGAATGTTGTTAGATTCATAGCATTATTGGTTAAGTTAGACATTAAGTAAGACATTCTTACGTCAGACCGACATAAGAAGGTTCCGAGATTTAAATAAAAGTAGATATACACGGTGGGTAAAAAATCGTGGATCAAACGAAACAGGTCGATAGTTGGGGTTACCAGGGTCATTTTATAGTAATGCATTTTTTTACAGTAAGGTTCTGAAGTTTAAAATAATCTTTCGTGAGACATTTCCTAGAAGCAACCCATTTTACTCTAATTGACTATTTAGTAAAAATGATGGTAGTTTCTTAAAAACACTCAAGTAGTCATAACTTTTAAGGAAATCAAGATAGGACTCTGCCACAGAGATATTTTTTACTGCAAATAACCTCAATTATCGCTCTGTTTCGTTTGATCCACGATTTTTACCCACCCTGTATATATCCTTGTAGTTCCCGAATTTGTATCAACTTGTTTGAGGCCAAAGGTTGGGTTTTGTTGCTCCCTCAGGGAAGGATGTCTCAGAATGAACAAGTACTCTCGTGATGTAGGTTAACTCAAGAACTCGGTTTTTCTTTAGGACTCCCAAAAATATATTGTATAAAACCCTGCCTTTTTTACAAAATGGTGGTGTCATTAACTTGGTAGCTTTATATTTTCACTTTGAAACATCCAATTTTCTCTTCTTGCTATATAGGTATTTTGGCGCAGATTGCTTGTAATTGAAGTTTGATATTTGGAGGAGGATCTCAATTATTTCAAGCTCACTTGTGTATGTGAAAAGTTAAAAATAATAAGTGAGGTTTTTTTGATCTTTGAGTGTACTTGCAGTTTTTGTGGTATAAGTGACTGAATAAGGTTCTAAGGAGCTCGTGGCTAAATAATAACAGCCGCACAGGTTGATCTCAAGGTTTAGCTGCGCTTGCCTAGGTCGGTCTGTGGATGGGTGACCATCATAATATACCGGGTTTCCTGCGAGCCTCGGAAAGCACGTTAAGCCGTTGTCCCTGCTTTCATTTGTAGATCTTTGAAAGTCGTTACAGATAGTCAGTGGCCCGAAAGTCTGTCAACCAGTCTTACCAAGGGCTACCGTATTACCAAGTACTTACTGGGTGGTGGAGGTCTGATAGGCAGTCGCTCCATTTAAAATACTGGTATTCAGCTAAATCCGTTAAGACTGGAAGCCTACCCCAATAAATTTGTGAAAAGGCTAGGCAGATGATGAAGTGACTGAATAAGTTTTATAACACACTGACCACCCCCCGTTTATATATTTTTTTTAATACTACAATGTTTGGGCGCGTTACATTGAGATTTACCGTAAAACGTGATTGTTCACCCCAAAAAAAAAGTTGTTTCCCAGAAATATTTAATGCTTAGAGTTACTTAGTCTGATGTCCAGCATGCTTAGTTGAATGCTTCGTGAAGGTATCAGGACACTACCGCGAAAGACATTTGCGCGAAGGACACTTGAGCGAATCTACATGCGCGAAAAGACAAATGCGCGCATGGACTTTTGGGCGATTAGACTTTTGCGCGAATGGACGTTTGGGCGCATAGACAGTTGCGCGCATAGACACTTGAGCGAATGGACTTATGCGCGAACGGACATCTACGCACAAAGACACATGCGCGAGAGGACTTATGCGCGAATGGTTAGGTTAAGTTAGCTGTAGAGTAAACATAACACTGAGGTTCTTCTAAATCGGAATCGATTGATTAATCTTTTTTGTACAAAGTAACAAGAATGTTCTATACATCAATATACATTTGTCATAATATACATTAAAACAACTGAATGTCCTTAAAAATCGACATAAATGAGACCCAAAAGCTTGAACAGAGAGTAAAATTATTTTGTTAAAAATCGATATTGTAAATCGATTAAACAATAATTATATCTGGCAACACTATTCATGGTAGATACGAAAAAATAATTTGACATGTCTCTCGAGCAGTGTTGCCACTTCTCTCGCTCTATCTCATTGAAAATAAGAAATAATATGATGTTATGTTTACTCTACAGATTAACCGTAGCCAGTCGCGAGTAAATCTAGTCGCGGAAGTGTCCTTTTGCGCAAAAGTTCATTCGCGCAAGTGTCCATTCGCGCAAGTGTCTCTGCGCGCATGTGTCTATGCGCGTAAGTGTCTATGGGCGCAAAAGTTCATTCGCACAAAAGTCTAATCGCCCAAAAGTCCATGCGCGCATATGTCTTTTCGCGCAAGCGGGTTCGCGGAAGTGTCCTTCGCGCATATGTCTTTCGCTCAAATGTCCCAGATCCCTTCGTGAAGGGTCCGTTTACACCCTGTAGATGCTTTATAGGAAGTTACTGCCTATTCTAATGTAATCTTAACGTTTTAACTTATATCTCAAATTTAAAAGGAAACTGAAATTCAATTCCATTACATACCTACTAAAATAACATTTTCCTTACGAAAGTTTAAATGGAAATGTTACACCTACATAAACTTTAATTACATAATCAAACCTTATAATTAATTATAATTTACATACACGTGTTTGGGCACGAATGTGAGAATACATAAACGAATAAACATAAACTCTCAAGGCCTCCACGTTGTATATTATATATTGATTAAATTGCTCAGGTCATGCTCAAAGCATCATCTGCCTAGCCTTTTCCCAACTATGTTGGGGTCGACTCACAGTCTAACCGGATGCAGCTGATTACCAGAATTTTAAAAGGAGCCACTGTCTATCTAACCTCCACAACCCAGTTAGTGCTGGGTAATACGATACCCTCGGTAAGACTGGTTGTCAGACTTTTTGGGTCACTGACTACTTGTAACGACTGTCAGAGATCGACAAATGAGCTGTCATTTGTTTGGGACCAACGTCCTAACGTGGTTTCCGAGGCACGGAGGAAACACGGTATGTAATGGGTGGTCACCCATCAACAGACCAACCTAGGCAAGTACGGCTTAACCTAAAGATCAACCCGAGTGGCTATTATTATTTAGCTACGAGCTCCTCTCCTTAGGTACTTTCTGGATTTAACTCCCGAGATTAAAATAAATACCCGGGATTCTTTCGGGAGGTTGTAAAAATCCCGGGAATTAAAAAGGTCCGTGAATAGATAAGCCCTAATGAACATACACCGACCGCTAATTTCCATTAGAAATTAATTTTAATTATGAAGGTAATTTCTTTTTGATAAAAAGCTTCATTGTATTTTCTGGTCGAGGTTTTTTGAAATAAAAGATTTTATAAAATCTACGTTTTGTTGGACCACATTTAATTAATAAACTGATGTTTTTGATGTCGCTACGGTCTTTTTAATTGCATGTTATGGTTTTTTTTTTGTTGTAAATTAAACTCTAACAGGCTTTATTAAAGTCTGTTTTTTCAGGTACAATAAACCCAGTAAATCTATAAATATGAATCCCAGTACCCAAGTTAATACGATACCACGAAGGGTATGAATATCGGGCACCTAAAGAATCCAATTTGTGAAGCTGATAAAATTTTCTCTAACACGCAAAACCCGACCTTACCTAAACGTACATTAAATTAAAAATCTTACAAAACCCTTACCATAAAGCCAGCCTTCACAAACCCAAAATTTTCATTTGAACCTTTACCTAAAATTATGTACAAAATTACCAAACACGACACGAAGTCACCCTGACTCGTAAAACAGGTGATACGGGCTGCATATCAGTACCAAACGTGTTGTAAGCAAGATAACCTACTTGGCTATCAGCATTTATCCCAAAATGTGTGAAAGTCTGCGACTAACCTAATTTGCATACATACTAAGGCACCTGTGTTACTGCCGGCGATTAATGAGAAGCGAGTAAAGCTAAGTTAAACGACTTAGCATTAAACATAATTGTGATAGCTCAGCTAATATGCATGATATAAATATAATTTATAGCCACGAATAACGTAGCTTTCTGCCAGTGAAAGAATTTTTAGGATTGGATCATAAGTTCCGGAGATAACCTCCTACATACAAACAAATTTTACCTAATTTTTAAAATATTTTTTTTTATACGCAATCCCTGCGTAGGGAACTACAGCTGTCATCGTAAGACGTTATTAATGGAACGAAGATTTCGAGAACTGTGAGCAGGGTGCGATGGTCTAATTGGTTAAGACGTCCGGTGTACAGAAATCGGAAGGTCGCTGGTTCAAACCCTGCTCGCACTCGAGTTTTTCTTTCAATATCAAAAACAGCAAATTTTACCTCTTTATAATATTAGTATAGATTTGTTTGTCTGATAGAGCACTCGCTTAAACGAGGTGAGCCGAGTAGCGGTCAAAGACAAGCTTATTAAGTGTAGAAAAAAAACGTTTGGGATTTTGCAGAAATAAGGAGAAAATGGAGAGAAAAAAGGGAGGCTCTTGCCCAGCCGTGGGACACACAGATTTCTCGTAAAAGGTGTGAACAATCAGCTACCAACGCTTAGTATAAGTATTTCAAAGTAAAGTCAATAAAATGTATAAGGGACCACCCTGCCGGCTTTTTCTAACAAATAACCAAAATTCACCTAATTGGCCCAGTATTCGCCTTGAAATCGGTGTAGATGCATGGTGTTCTTCTTTCATAGGTCTGCTGGCTTTAAACAATTAAGCAGTAGCTAAGTAGTACCCAAATAATATTTGTTGATTTCCTGTGTTGTTTACTGTGTGTACATAAATAGTAAAACAAAATACACGCTGAACAGATAACCTCCTTCTTTTTTGAAGTCGGTTATAGTCGATAGCTTCTATGTCGGTGGTGAGCCAAGTGCCTTACTAGTAACTGATAGTAAGGAAGTGTCATGTCACCGATAACGAATCGTTTCCTGTACCCACGCTGCGGATTATGACGATATTCGGTAATTGCATACGTTGTAAAGATATTGTAAATGTATGTGACGAACTGATGGTAATTTTGTATTTGTAATGACCTGATAACGGAATGAGGGGGAGTAGTCTAGATTAGGTGACGTAAGCACATATTTTTGGTGTCATAAATTATACGCTAAAAACCAGACACTATAGGCAGTCAATCTGTTTAGAAAACTTAAACTCTTAGCCTACATCATCCCACTAATAGGCAAAGAGGTTCTATCCGTGACTTAGAAAACTTTTTCGTGATATTATTGTATCTTTCTTAATTAAAATTATAAAATAAGATAGACAAACAAGACTAAACAAACAGTCTAAGCATTTAAAACACTTGCCAATACGAAATACATTTAAAACTGTAGCCCAAAAAATTTACATTTGTAATACATTAATCGAACTCCTACTCTATAAATAGGTAATGTATTAGTATTCACCGCCGCACTGCAGTCAATGGACTCAAACAGGTATCTTTATATACCTGTAAGTATTTATATAAAGGTTAGTATATAAAGACCAGACGAATGCCGGAAGGTAATCATGAAGGATCGAAATGCGAACCTCGTTCGGAGCGAGTAAGGATCAGAAATGTTTCATCCTTTATTTAAACCTGGCAGAGAAACGGATAAGAACGAGTAATATGCGGGAAATTAATAGAGAATATTAGGTTTACTATAGTTTCAGTTTACGTTAGAAAAATTGATGCATTTATGAGAGGAATGAACTTGTCTTACAAAAATAATTGAAATCATAAATCGTATCAAGATCTTTTGTAAAATCATTTTTAATCATAAATTTTAACGTCACATCTAAGTCCAAGCAAACAAAACAATATAAACAAAGCTCATTCAAAATACGCAAAATTGAAAATATAATTAAAAATTAAAACAGACAATTTAACAGCTGTAACCATTTATCACAACACAAACGAATTGGAGTGTCCACCTCCTTGAATTTAAGTTGAACAAAAATCTTTTTCCCGAAGCTATTTTCTGAAGGCCGAAAAAAAACAAATGTCAGTCACACTACAAAGCCTTGAAGGACCGAAAGACCAAATAAAACCAGCAAATCTAAATTGGGGTTGGGATTTTATGAATCACTATTACACAGCTGAGCCTTTTCGGCGATAAAATCAAAAGCGGGTCTGACAGATAGACAGAAGGAAATATGGGTCGTACTTAGCCATTTTTATGTTCTGAAAACTCTTGTAATAGCCAATATGAAGATGGTTTTAGGTTGACTTTGCGAAAAAATTGGTAAGGATGCTCAAAGAGGTCAAAAAGATCATAAGTGTCCTTTAGGAGTAAAATCTTTTCTTTTTTTAGGAGATAAGTTTGGCCCGAAAAAGGGACTTAAATACTAATTTTAGCGTCTATAGACCGACCGCTTTAATGAGTCCTCGCGAAGGTATCAATTTAAATGGAATATTCGGAACGTTGATCACGTATTGGTTCAATTAGTATCGTAATACCTACGTGGATTATAATTATTTTAAAGAAAATAACTTATGGGGTATTGGGTAAATTAGGAGTTTGTGTACGCTTAATTTATCTTTGATGGGGCAAGGCATCATCATTAAAGCGGTCGGTCTATAGTTAGGTTAGGTAAGTTCTGCTTTTACAGAAAGTTCATTTATCTTTAAATATATACAATATTTATCATTCGAGAAAGTTCCAGAAAGAATACTAGGTTCTATTTTAGCTGCTAAACTGATTCAATCATAAAGTCAAAACGAACTCGCAACGCTCCCTCATAAATAAAACATAGGTGTTCCCACAATCAACTGTGACTACAAATCAACGATGATTGTCACAGATAAACATCGGCCATGATTGCGACAAACTATTACTAACCTTGATTTAATTGCGGTAAAGTCTAGTCTAGTTATTGTAATTCAGGATGCGTTGTTGAGATAACATCTTTCGTAATTAAGTTACATCTTACCTACTACGTGTATGCTTTTGACGTGTTAATCTTGTAAATTTTCTATACAGGGTGTAACAAGACCCTTAACGAAGCCGTCAACCAAGCATTATGTACCTCAAACTAAGTAACTTTACGCAAAAATTATTGCTGGAAACGGCTTTTTTTTTGGGGTGAAATATCACGTTTTACGGTAGGACTCAATGTAACGCACTCAACACATTGTGATGATGGATGGATTGAATAGACGGTGGTCGTGGAGGTGTTAACAGTAAAAATCTTAAATTAAAAACATATATTAAAAAGAAGTGAAAAAGTTGGAACTTTGACCCCCAATATCTCCGTAACTAGAAGGTTCTTAGGTATGGTCTAGAACAAAAAAAATGATCGCAATGACGGGGAGAACAAGTGCCTTTAGGCTTCGTTAAAGGTCTTGTTATACCCTTTAGAGCCTCCGTTCGTACCTTATTATTGTTTAGGGATGAAAGAATTTTATTTGCTTATTTGTCATTATTATCTGCCTAGTTTTTCTAACTATGGGTGAAGATTCCGGTAACCGTCAATACGGGGTGCAGCTGACGTTTACTTATTGACTGCCATTCACATCTGACTTCCACGAACCCTGTTACTGGGTAATACGATCATCATTCATCATTCACAGCCCGACTTGACCCACTGCTGGGTATAGGCCTCTCTTTCGTTCTGCCAAGGTCCTCGTTCTACCGGTCTCATCCAGGATATTCCCGCGATGGCAACAATGTCGTCTGCCCATCTCGCCGCCGGCGCCGGACGACCAACACTTTAAAACTGGTGGTCAGACTTTCAACCGGTCATGTTTTTTGGCTACCTCTTAAAGACTGTTAAATTTGTTGTTCATTCTGTAGTAGAGAATTTAAAAAATCAATATTAAATTTTAATCTCGCCTTGATATTTTCAGGGCTAACATTCTAATGAGCTCGTGGCTAAATAATAACATCCGCTCGGGTCGATCTTTAGGTTAAGCCGTGCTTACCTAGGTTGGTCTGTGGATGGGTGACCACCCATTACTTACCGAGTTTCCTCCGTGCCTCGGAAAGCACGTTAAGCTGTTGGTCCCGTGTGTCATTTGTAGATCTTTGGCAATCGTTAAGTAGTCAGTGGTCCGAAAAGTCTGACAACCAGTCTTTCCAAGGGGTATCGTATTACCCAGTACTAACTGGGTTGTGGAGGTCAGATAGGCAGTCGCTCCATGTAAAATATTGGTATTCAGCTGCATCCGGTTAGACTGGAAGCCGACCCCAACATAGTTGGGAAAAGGCTAGGCAGATGATGAACATTCTAATGAAGGTCTAACATTTAATAAAACCTTAAAAAAGACACACTAAACAATGGTACTATACGTGATCCCGACTCGATATCAGAAACTCATGTCAACCATATTTTCAACCAGAATTGTAATCAGTGTTGCTTGAATATTCATGAACATAGGCATCCAGGATTTATTCAGCACTTAGATAAAACATGTAGATTTTATGTTCGGTACGTAGCTATTATATTTAGGTCTTATGCAGAGAATATTAGGCTAAAAGCTTAGGTATGAGGAGGGTTGATTTATTTATTAGGTAATTAAATTATTAATGAGTTGTTGGATATAATCAATAACACTAGAAACGTGATATTTGCCATTTTGTCAGATTGTCGGATATATTCGTCACTATAGTGAGGGCCTCCATCAATTGCACTTTATCGAAAGTAGTATTAAAAAATGCTTCAAAAAAATCTTGTTGGTAACTTGGCTTTCAAATTCACAGACCTTAAGTTTAAGGAGATTCAAATTTATTCTCGGCTTTTGCAAAAAAAAAAGAAAGTTCATTGCAACTTTAAGCAAGTTTTTCCTATACGTATAACTAAAAACGAAATAAGTTATCGTATCGTATATTAATAAATAAATTATTGTTTTATTTATTCCCACTCTATCGTGCGAACAATGACGTGTGAAATAAAAGGTGTTATTCAATTAACACTTGATAAACTATCAGACCATAATTAAAATTACTTTCATGCAGTTTTACAATTTTATTATGCGTCTCTAAGGACCACATGTTTTATCATATAAAAGACATATCGCGTTTACTATATTACTAAACCTGATATCGGAATAACATTCTGTATTACAAGTCCCTTAGGACCAAAATTGCATAGCAATAACCTAACATCACACCTGTAATCCCTGAAGGGTTAGGCACAGGTGCACCTATTAGTACCTACACCCAAATTTTGTCAGTAATTTTTAAGTTCCATGTAATAGGGGGCGAGCCTATTGCTATCATCCAGGCACAGATCCAGACTCTGCGGCTACTACAGAGAAATTCCTATTGGAAAAACCCAAAAACACTTTGCTCGACCTGGGAATCGAACCCAGGACCTCATGCTCAGCAGACGCGCTTGCGAGCACTAGGCCAACGAGGCAGTATAGTAATATATTCGATTAATAGCATACTTAGCATAGCAATCTATTCGATTAATACTAGGTGAATTCCCTATAAAATTTTTTGGACATAACCTTGAATTGAAACCTTTTCAACGGCGGAATATTAATAGATAGAGCCTTTGTCAGACCGCGATACAAAGTAACAATTTAATCCTATAATCCAATTCAAAAGTTGTTTTAGCAAGTGCTTCTAGGACAAAGGTATTGGAACACTTATCTATTGTAGCCCGAATTGAGAACAGTGGTGACGGCTTCGACTTAGGAGTTGCTAGGTCGGGGGTTCGAACCTAGACAGGCGCGTTACGTTGTGTAATTTATTTCATCAGCACTGATCTCAAGGAAAAACATCGTGCGGGAACCGGCTTGTCCCAGAACTAAACATTCGAAGACAGTCCCTTAGGACCAAAATTGCATAGCAATAACATAACATAACATCACACCTGTAATCCCCGAAGGGTTAGCCACAGGTGTGCCTGCACCCACATTTCGTCTGTAATTTTTAAGTTCCATGTAACAGGGATGTGACTAAAAGAGTGATGAATATAAACGTTAATGGATGGAGAGGGAGAGGAAGACCAAAGAAACGATGGATGGATTGTATGAGGAATGATATGAAGGAAAAAGGAGTAAATGATAGCGTGACGGTTGACAGGGGAGAATGGACGAAAAAAACGTGTAACGCCGACCCCAAGTAACATGGGACAAGGACAGGAAGATGATGATGGTATAGGGGGCGAGCCTATTACTACAGAGAAATTCCTATTGGAATTTAGTAATTATTTTAATTCCTTTTGTTCATGTGACATCTAGCGATCTGTACCGGGCCCACTCCCTCTAAGGAAGAGGAGGTCTATGTACTATTAGTGGGAACATTATGGGCTGTATATGTATTCCTATGTATAGTAGTACAATATTAATGTACTTCATTATACATCATAATTTAAACACAACTGTTTTAAAATATTGCTAATATTATAATTACCATGGCGGTCTTACCGCTGAAAAAAATCCCAAAAAAGCCCAAAATCTACTAGAAAACCTAAAATCAATTATCTGACGGTTACCCAACAATATGAAGTTTACCCTACTTATACAACATTAGTCTTAGATACGAAACTTGAAACACGTGTCTAGGCTTGTTCTGTTGGCTATAACTTTGGGATTTTTCATGATACAGTTTTGAAATTTTGTTCATTGATTCTTTACATAAAAATAATTAACTTAACACGTGTTTCAGGTTTCGCATATACTAAAAATAATGTTGTATAACTTCAGACATTAAGTCCCATTGTACATTCAACACTCCTAGACAATACATAAATGTAAATACTACGCCGACTAAGGGACTATCTACACAATAAACAGCGCGAACACTCCACATGAGTTAGGTCCTTTTATATGTAAAACGTAACACGAATTCGTGTCAAGGGACCCTTATATACATGATTTCCATTTAAAAGTTTTATGCTTGAATGTTTGCTGTACATCGATAATGTCTGAAGTGTTTACGTCGAATTTATACCTCGGCAGGTTTTAGTCGAGTGATATTTAAAAAAAAAACTAAACTACGCAACAGTTTTTGTTTTCACTATATTTTTACATAGCATAGGGTATACATAACATCACGCCTGTAATCCCCAAAAGGTTAGTCAGAGGAGTACCCAATTATAGTATACGGCTCCGTGGCTGCTAATGAAAAACAATCCCTTCGGAAAAACAACAACTCTTTGCCCGACCCGGGAATCGAACCCAGGATCTCGTGCTCAGCAGTCGTGCTTGCGACCACTCGAGCAACGAGGTACAATATTTTTATCGGCTGGTTTACGTGTTTAGTGCAAAGAAATCAAACTTACCTATGTTTGGGTAAAACCGTGCAAAGTAAGAGTGGGTCACTAATCTGTATCTAAAATATAAGTAAAGCCTAGTTTTATTTCAATCATTTAAATCCTAATCGTGCCTATTTACAGATAAATCTTACCCAGTTTATTCTGGATCAGAAAAAAACGGTATTCTTTATATACATTTATTAGGTATCAGGACACTTACGCGAAAGACATTTGCGCGAAGGACACTTGCGCGAATCCACATGCGCGAAAAGACATATGCGCGCATGGACTTTTGGGCGATTAGACTTTTGCGCGCATAGACACTTACGCGCATAGACACTTGCGCGAATGGACTTATGCGCGAACGGACATTTACGCACAAAGACACATGCGCGAAAGGACTTATGCGCGAATGGTTAGGTTAGGTTAGCTGTAGAGTAAACATAACACTGAGGTTCTTCTAAATCGGAATCGATTGATTAATCTTGTTTGTACAAAGTAACAAGAATGTTCTACAGATCAATATGCATTTGTCATAATAGACATTAAAACAACTGAATGACCTAAAAAATCGATATTAATGAAACCCAAAAGCTTGAACAGAGAGTAAAGTTATTTTGAAACATACGTTCAAAATCGGTATTGTAAATCGATTGAACAATAATTATATCTGGTAACACTATTCATGGTAGATCTATCTGTCAAATCAAACAAATCAATAGCCGAATAATCGTTTCAAAATGTTTGTTTTGCGTCGAGTTAAATTATATTCCTCAGTATTTACGTCTGTTATATACGTTACGATTTATTGATATCGAGTTGAGCGTTTACGTTCCTCAAGTGGTTTTGTTGTGAGTTATCGGACTTTTGTTTTATTGTTAAGTGAGCGAATTGACTATAGTTTTAACGAGAAAATGTGTACACCGTGTCGAGATCGGACAAACCGTCCACTCTCTCGACGTATTGTAAATTGTTCCCTTCGTTTGGCTCCTAATCAGACGATCTATTGAAGATTTAGACGAACAAATGCTCATCCTTCTTCGATCCTGGGTAACGCCAACACCGGTAAGTTTATATTATCTACTAGCGACCCGCCCCGGCTTCGCACGGGTGTAAAACCTTCCTCTTGAATCACTCTATCTATTGCTGAAAACTGCATTAAAATCCGTTGCGTAGTTTAAAACATTTAAGCATACAGACAGCGGGAGCGACTTTGCACACTCTTATAGTGTTCAATATTTTAGCAGTCTAGCATAATCAGCCTATAATGTTCCCACTGCTGGGACACGGCCTCCTCTCTATGAGAGGGAATGGGCTATAATCCACCACGCTTTCCAAGTGCGGGTTGCTTCACAATGTTTTCCTTCAACGTTTAGAGAGCAGTGGTAATGAAATAAATTACACAAAGTAATACGCCAGCCTGGGCTGGAACCCACAACTTACTATACATTAGTCGGGGCCGACACCGCTGCTCTCTTGCGCTCTTTTAGCAGTCTATGCGGAGGCCTAAGTTCAGCTGTAAATGTCTACCTACAAGCTTATATTATAATAAATTTGCATTAATGTTATTATATAAGCAGAGGCAAACAAAACATTACTAAAGTGATTGGTGTAATTATCATCATAGGTCTTTATATTTATCCATAATGACTCATACAAAATAATTGGGTGTATGAAGGGTATACTTGTGCAGGTAAACATGTGTGAGTTTGTACAAAGAATGCATGGCGGCACAGCCAATTTATGTGAATAATATGTATCATAATAGTGGACATATAACTTACAAAGATACATTTACAGATTTATTTTTACTTTCAGGTATAATCTGATGAAATCGATTTGATTGTTCCTGTTGTTGCAAGATTGGATATTATCAAACACACCTCCATCTCAAATTGAAGTATCTGCCTCTTGGACATCTAAGCATATGTATTGGATGTGGCATCTTCATTGCAAGTTGTAGTAGTCATAGTTTCCCAAGACTGTCCTCAAAGGATCTTTATTTTAAGATGGACTCCAGCTCATGATGTAAGTGTTATTAACTTGGCAGAATTGCTGTAATTGTTATTTTATTGAAAAAAGGTTTTGTCACTAAAAATAATAATTCTTTCTTTTTAAGGTTATCATTAGGAAGAGTTAGTCTTGCTTGTTGGGAGGCTGCAGCAAGCGATATTCAAAGACAAGCACTTCCTGTCATAAACAGACCTGCACTGGAGTTGGTAGATTCTGAAAATATAATGGCTATCTCAGATGCTGTGATTCTTGAACCTCTGCCACTGCCAGTTCCACCACCACAGGGACAACAATTTGTCCTGACCAGTATCAAAAATGAACTCTCTTAACTTCAAACGAGTTTCTCCAAGTTCACATAATTGCTTAGTTCTTGTATGTTTTTTTTTTATTTATTGTTCACAAACACACATTTTTTCATTTACAATTTACGCGCCAAACTTTTTAGTTTGATAGAAGTGCTTATTTTTACATACAAATGTTATACAAATAATCTAGTAAACAACTGATCTTAAAACAACCACATAACAGTTACTACTGTAATACTCAATACTCAAATCTTTATGCATTCCATATGTATTACTTAGATGGTGTAACAAGGTAAAATATCAATATGGAGCCTTTTGGGCACAGCAACATTAGGAGAGAGGAAGAGGGCTAAGTACCTACCAATTCAATCATATTATTATAAATAATTGGATCTGTGTTTAAATGAGTGTATAATTATGAATAACTATACTCCACCTGCCCTCTTCTCTTAGCCCAAAAACATTCAGCCGAAGTGTCGGCGACGAGACCATATCTAAGGCCCAGGGTGGGAGGAGCGGCGGTAAGTCTTGTAGGAACGCGCGCTTTCACTAGTTAGGAATGTAAAAATTCTAGTTAGATTTATTTAATTTTTATTGTGATGTTTCTAATTAGCTTTTAAAGGGTTTATTTTATAGTTGGTTATCTTATTAGAATCATTATAAGACTGATTAGTGATAGTTTAAAGGGAAAAAAATGAGTTTGAAAACCAATCTCATATAATTACGTAACTTGAAAATGAGATTTTTAATTAATGCAGATATTTTAACGAAATTAGTTTCAAATGATAGATTTATATTTAAAACCGATAATACAAAATGATTCATGTCGATAACTTCATTAGGTTTGAAAAAATAACGAAAATTGTTAAGAGAAAATTTATCCAGCTTAAATTTTCGAACATAATGTTCTAGGATTTTTATTCCGTATGTGCAATTTTTATAAGATTGTATGTGTAATAATATGTATGATTGTATGTGTAAGATTGTATACCTATGTAATAATATCAAAATTGTAAAGATTTTCGTACATAAATAAACAAAAAAGGGGTTCCAAAGGTTTCGGCTACGGGAAATGTTCCGCAAAATAGATCCAAAGGTGTTTTTCGATCGATCGCCTGTCACAACACGGACACCGACAACAAAGAAGCCGAAACCTGGGAAACAAGAAGATAAAAGTGTGTTTTAATTCCTTCGCTTTCAACGTTCTTTCTCTCTTTTCGAGGTACCTACTAGAGGATCATACCCGGTATGTGGGTACCTACCGAGTATGACCCACCGGTACCGGTATGATGCCGACTACGCATCCAGGGGTGCGTGGAGACGTGCGCCACCGGCGAAGTCATTACTAAGTAAGGAGCGCACGTCTAAACGTAGTGGGATCTGGTGTTCAAGACCTGGTGTCCGAAACACGAATTATCTTTGCGCTGCCACCGACGACGCGGTGGAAGTGGCGAAGTGGCGAAGTTTTGGGCTAGCTCCTTTACTGAGTAGTATACCTTAGATTCCAGAAATTTAATAATAAAAAAAAAAATGTCTACTTTTCGAATGTCATTTGGCAATTTATTATAATTTTTTATGGACATAACTAAAGGGTTGGTTGAGTGCATTTTAAGTCGGGATTGAGGTATGTTTATTTTGTTTTTGTTGTGTCGAAAGGTGTATCTTGTTTGTGTTTCCTCACAAGTGCTATAAAAATCTAGGTGTTTTTTGACAAATTTACATAGTGTGGTTTGCAGCTGTCTATGTTGGTTATTATTCGAATTAACTTCTTTTGTAGAATAAATATGGTTTGTGAATCTGTACCGTTTCCCCACACCATGACACCCCACAGTTGACCCATGCCTGGGTATATGCATAGTAAGTGGCAAGTGCAGTTTGAAGGTTGGTAGTTTTTTAATTTTGCGTAGGGTGTTTGAAAATTTTGAGAGTTTTGCTCTTATTTTCTGTATATGGGATTTCCAATTTATGTGGGTATCTATGGACAAACTGAGGAGAGTAAATTCATTTACTTGTTCCAGTTTTGCGTTATTAAAAATTAAATTTAGTTGTAAAGGGGATTTTTGATTAAGGGATGAAATGTAATTAATTTTGTTTTGGTAAAGTTAATTTCAAATTTATGGTTATCCATCCAGTTTACAGCTGCAGAAAGAAGGGAGTTTAATTTGGCGTTAATATTGTCATCGCTCTGGCATGAGGTGAGCAGGGAGATATCTTCCGCAAATAAAACACATGGTTCGTTTATAATTTTAGGGAGGTCGTTTAGATAAGAATCAAAAGGCAGCCTGTTACACTCCCTTGGGGAATTGACGCGTTTACTGCTTTTCTGTCAGATCTCATTGTAATTATTTCATTTGTGTTTTTATCGAAATATTCCATTTCTACTAGTTGAACCCTATCCTTGTGGCATGATGTAGGTAAACCATTCCAGTCCCATGTTACTTGCTCCAATAGCTTTTAAATTGCACCTTGCCATAGGTTTTGGTCATATCGAGCAGTATACCTATGGCGTACTTTTTATTATTAATAATGGTTAGCCTCTTGTACGTATTTATAGACTATTTTTACGGAAACCGTTTTGACAGTCGTCAAGTATTTTATATTTTTCACAAAAAGAATCGGTAAACACGGTAACACATAGGTAGCCTTTTTAAAGATTTTAGACGCAGTCGGTAGCGATATGATGAATCCAATCGATGGGGCGATAATTATTAGGGCCGTTTTTGGATTTTTTCTTGTGTATAGGTTTTATCAGTGCGTTTTTAAGTTGAGTGGGAAAAAATATCTCTTCAAACGATTGGTTGATTAATATAAAAAATGGTAGGGTGGTCTGCACATTTCTTAAGTAGAAATGGGGCAAGTTCGTCCAAAGCTCTTTTTATTTTTTATTATTTTGTTTACTTCCTTCATCAATAAGATATGAATTTATTTCTCGGCAATGGCTGAATCCTCGTTACCGAGAAATAAACTCCTTAATGTTGATTATAACATACATTTACTTAATTTTTGGGTTTTGTCTTAGCATATCTATTTTATTAAATACTTTTGGCACTAAATATCTTGAAATTCTTTCCCCATAATAATTTGTTATCTTTGGTTGAAGAAGAAAGTGTAAGAGAGAAGAGACTAGCTCTTCTATCTTACACTTTTTATATTACTTATATTTATTTTCAATAGGAACTTTATACTCATCACTATAATAGTGTTCTAGGTTTCTCAAATAATCAACCTTCTTATTTCTATAGAGGATTTATCAAATGGGGAATAGTTTTTCATATGCTTTGTTACATTTTTGCTAACTAGGAACTTCTTATCTGTATTTTTATGTCTTGTAAATAAGTTATAAACTTTCGCCCATATACCTACAATAAGTCCATAACAAATTAGTGGGTCAATAGCGTCTGTTTATTCACCACATTGTTTAACCGATAGAATTTCCCCAATACAGATCTCGACTTTTACAAATGTCAGCTACATGCGTTTTCCAATTAAAATTTGAATCCGTATTAAGACCTATATATTTAAATGTGCTAACATAGTTCAGTTTGACAGATACGCCTTTATATCTTATTACATCGCCTTCACGAAGCCGTCACCCAAGCATTGGGTACATCAAACTAAGTCATCATCATCTGCCTAGCCTTTTCCCAACTATGTTGGGGTCGGCTTCCAGTCTAACCGGATGCAGCTGAATACCAGTATTTGAAAAAAAAGTAACCCTACGTAAAAATTATTGCTGGGAAACGACTTTTTTTTTGGGTGACAAATCACGTTTTACCGTAAAATTAGAATGTAACGCACAAAACAAAACAATGTGCTGATGGATGCTTTGAATAGTAAACAGGTCAATGAGGTAATTAAATCAATTTATAACAATATACAGTATTATATATTATAACAATATAAAGTTAAAAAAAAAACGATTTTTTTTTAACTTTGACCCCAAATATCTCCGTAACTAGAAGTTTCCCAGGTATGGTCCAGAACAAAAAAAATATCGCAATGACGGGGAGAACAAGTGCCTTTCGGCTTCATTAAGGGTCTTTTTACACCCTTTATTAAT
The DNA here is from genome assembly GCA_963576755.1 of Noctua janthina. NCBI lineage: Eukaryota > Metazoa > Arthropoda > Insecta > Lepidoptera > Noctuidae > Noctua > Noctua janthina. The sequence goes on from OY755058.1 coordinate 6,260,646, forward strand.
AATAATAATTTTGTTTTTTAAAATAATAATCCTATGCCTATGGCATTAAGTGCGCCTCTGTACTTCTGTGCTTGAAGTGTTAAATAAATAAATAAATAATCCCTTTTTTTGATAAATAATGACTTTTTTTTATCAGGCAAATCAAAATCAAAAAAAATTTATTCCACATAGATCGGCACCATTTAATTCAACCATTTTGAAGCACATTCAAGTCAAGAAAAGACGTAGGTAGGTTGCCAGCGAATGACATTTTTCTAGTTCATAGTACTCACACAATATGGGCTATGCGATTATATAATACTAAAGAGATTGAATTTATACAATGCAAATATAGTTGTAAAATCTTCAGCAGCTCTATTTAATGCTATCAGTCTAAGCGCGTGTCCTCGTGGAGCAGGACCGGCATTGAGCCAATGGAATGAATCGTCCAACTTGTAATATGCCTGCTTACATAATGTGCGTTTTATGCATGTTTTAAATTTCGTTTCATTCAGTTCAAAAATACTTTGTGAAATTTTACTATAGCATCTCAAACAGTACCCCATGAAAGATGAGTCTACTTTAGCGAGTCTGAAGCCTGGCTGAACTGATCCCTATTTCTAGTACTGTAATTTTATCTATCGCCTCTTTTACTAAAAAGATGCAGATTTTTTCTTACGAACTGTTTTCAAAGATATATTGACAATGTCCCGTCATGATGTTAATGTCTTTAAACGGTTCCCTTAAAGAGTCACGCCTACGAAGATTATATAGGGCTCAGATGGCTCTCTTTTGCAAAATAAATATAGACAATGTCTGCAGCCCGTCCCCATAACAAAATGCCATAAGACATTATACTATGAAAACAACTAAAATAGACCAGTCTAGCGGTATCTACATCAGTAAACTGACGGATTTTTCTAATAGTATATGCTGCTGAACTTAGCCGCCTCGCAAGAGATGTTTAATGAGAACCCCATTGTAGCCTTGAATCAAGCGTAATCCCCAGGAAAACCGTTTTATCTACAAATTCAAGTTTTTCTTTATTCAATAGTATATTAGTAATAGCGTATTATTACTTTAACATTCGGTAAAGCAAATCTTATGAATTTTTTTTTTTTTCATTTGATACTAAATTGTTTGCTGTGAACCAATTATGGACCTGAAGTAGGGCATTATTCACGTCATCTAGATTAAGGGCCCGTCTATTTATCTTAAAAATTAGGGAAGTGTCATCAGCAAATAACACCATATTTTGAGGTTGGTTTTTCAACAAATACGGTAGATCATTTATATATATATACTAGAAAGAGGAAAGAACCCGATATTGAGCCTTTAAACCCTGTGAATTGACACCATTTATTTGAACATGTTGTCTATCACTCAAATAAGATTTTATCAAACTAAGTGCAAGTTTACCCATTCCGTAATGCTCAAGCTTCAAAAGTAATGTGTCGTGATTTACGCAATCAAATGTTTGGAGAGATCACAAAATATTCCTATGGCGTCTTGGGACGCTTCTCACGCAGTAAATATGTGCTTTAATAAGGTTACACCGGCGTCAGTCGTACAACGTCCCTTGGCGAGACCATACTGTTGATCGTGTAGGATACTGTTGGTGTTAAAATGATTGAGCATTTGATTAAGCATTACTTTTTCAATTACCTTGCTAAACACAGGCAACACGGATACCGGTCTATAATTAAAATAATATAATAAATATAAGTAAAACTAATGCACGTTTCCGAACGCAATAAAAAAGAGCTAACAATTCAAGACACTGACAATTGACAGTGACATAACGAATACAAACAATCTGTGACTGTCAAGAGCAAAGTAAACTTAAAATAAAGCGTCGCGTCGGTACACGAAAAAAGTTACTGTGACGTATTACTATCGACGAACAGAAAAATAGCTTCAAAATCAAAATCAAGGATCTTAAGGATCTTAACCAAACAAAAAGAAAACACTACAGAGAAAACAAAAACAAACGAGTTACTTCTTCCTTGCTATCCGCTTTGGCCGAGTGTTAACCTGCGCCGGCACCGGGTTTGTGTTATTCGAGCCAGGCATGGATTCAGGCGGAACCACTTTATCCAGCGTCTTGCCATGCTCCGCTCCCAGCCCGTTAACGTTTCCTTCCATAGTCCACACATTCGTGACGCAGAACAGCTTTCGAGCTGTTGTAAAAGCAGACTGCCGTTGACGAGTGAGGAATTCAGACACCACATAAGAAGATCCCTTCAGTTTGGTCTTGGTTTTCCAGATCTGGCCTCTAATAGCAGAGTCCGCGAACCGAAGCAGGATAGGTCTAAAGTGACCTTCCGAAGCCGTGCCCAACCTGTGGCACACTGTCATTGAAGAGGGTGCCAGATCAGTTATGCCAAGCTTACTTTGCAGAATGGACACCACACTTGCTGGGAGTTTCTCATCAGACTTCTCAGGCACTCCGCCTAGTAGCAAGAACTTCTTCATCTCAATAACGTCGACACTCTGCTCACCTCAGCAATCTGCAGCCACACATGCTCCTTGAAGGCAGAAAAATCCCTATGAAGCCCACTCAAGTCCGCTCCTGGTGAAGATGCCTTCAAGTGCTCTTCAAAATCCGCCATCTGCTGGTTGAGGGATGTTATTGCCAAGCGCTGTGTCTCTGCAATGTCAGCCATAGAGCTCATGATAGTGACTTTTTGTTCAAAGTGCAGTGATCGGTGAGGTCAAAGTTCAAGTGACAGCTCAAGCCAAGGACATTTGTATATTACTGTCCACACAATATGTATAGTAAAAATTTTAATTAATAAAAATACTACTAAAATCAAAATAAAAATTTAGAGAACATGTGTGTTTACTTTTTTGCATCTACCCGAATAGTATTTCTAAAAGATTTCAAATACTTAGCAACATACTTGTTAAAAGTTTCAGTGTTTATATAAGGCTTATGTGATAAAGCTAAAATAGTCTTTCCCTACTTTTCTGATACCTCTAGTTGCCCAATCACTAAATATAAATTTAGAGCAAATACTTTTTGTCTTCTTTTCAAAAGTTTTGTTGAACTTAGTATGAACTATTGAAAAGAAATGATCATACAATTGATTACATTAATATCGTCCATATGATGGCTCATAACACATAACTTGTTCTGTAGGGAAATATTATACCTATTTAATTTGCTAGTAGTTATAGGTCTAAATTTAATCTGAACTTTTTGCAATGGTGTATTACACCTAAAAGTTACAGTTTGTCTGCTATGGTCAGACGGCAGACAATTTACTATGGCTTTATCTAAGTAATCACAGTCACAGAAAACATTATCTATACAAGTAGTAGAAGATGGAGTGACTCTCGTAGGTTCTATAAAAATGTTTAGTCAGGTCAAAAGACTTAAAAAGGTTTAATAACCGACTGCTACTTGAATTTTCTTCTAAAATATTGATATTGAAATCACCACAAATAATTGCAGATTTATTACTGGCTGCAAGTTTTGCCAGGACATCTTTCATTATTGATTCAAATAAGGAAAAGTTTTGAGTTTGGGGCTCTGTATACACACAAAATTACATGCTTATCTAGCTCAACACAGGACAGTTCGACGCAATGTTCAACCGAGAGACCTACTATATCATTATGTTGCTTATATTTAACACATTTTTTTATTAATATTAGGGTACCTCCACGCAGCATAGATTTACGGTTAAAACAGCTACCCACCGTATAGTTTTCATAATTAATAAGCATTTGGTAATCTTTTAGCCAATGTTCAGTAAAATAAATAATGTCAAACATACTTTTTTCTAAAAACAATTCAATTTCTAATAATTTGAAAGAAATGCCTTGGATATTTTGGTGGAACAATTTTAAGGTGAGTGTAAGAAGATACCTTGCTGTTGGTAGGTAAATTTCACGCGAAAGAAGAACGCAGGCAACAGCTGGTCTAGATATATAATTGTTTTTTCTATAACCTAAATTTTCAAAATATGGAAAAGCAAACAATATGATTTTACTACAATTTAACTTTAACAACTCTGATACACAGTCTGTGATGTCTTTCTTCATTTGGGGTCGACGCAGCATGTCTTCTTCTTCCATACTTCTCTATTACTCGTCATCTCGCCAGACACCTCCTTTCTTGCCATATCATTCTTTACACAGTCCATCCATCGTTTCTTTGGTCTTCCTCTACTCATATACCCATCCACATTCATACTCAGAACTTTCCTCACAACATTTTCCTCATTCCTCCGCATCACATGCCCATACCACGACAACCGATTACCACACAACTTTTCAGTCACCGGCGCCACTTTCAAACTTCCTCTTATATACTTATTTCTTATTTTATCCATTCGCGTAACACCACACATCCCCCTTAGCATTCTCATCTCCGCCACATGCAAATGCCTTTCATTCATCCCTTTTGTGGCCCAACATTCTGATCCATACAAGACAGCAGGTCTAACCATTGTTTTATAAATCTTCCCCTTAAGTTTAAGGGGTATGCGGGAGTCGCAGATTGTTCCCGTGACCTGCCGCCATTTCATCCATCCTGTGTTAATTCTGTGCTTTACACTACGATCTATTTCGCCATCGCTTTGCACGAGTGAACCGAGATACCGAAAGTCGGAGCAGACAGGAAGAAACGCGCCATTAAGCGCTATGGCTCCAGAACTAGAGAGACCGCCGAAATCGCAGAACATGTATGTATGTAGCGAACTATTGCACCATTCTTGTGGGATCGCTCCTTCATACAACAACTTATTGAAGAATAAAGTCAGCCACATACATCCGTCTTCTTTTAAGCACTTCCATACTTCTACTGGTATTTCATCAGGGCCCATGGCCTTTCCATTTTTCATACTTTGAACTGCCTTCCTCACTTCATCCATGCTAATTTGCCTCACCAAACCCATATTTACTTGTACCTCGTTAAGCACATTGCTCCATTCATTCTCTTCATTCATTAGTTTTTCAAAATAACCCTTCCATCTCCTTTTTATTTCATCATCTTTATATAAAACCTTACCAGCGCAGTCTTTCATACACTTTATATGATTCATATCTCTCGTTCGCATTAGTGGCAAGAATACGCTCTTTAATTTGATTTTTAGGCCTTTCATATTTATTATATAAAGACTTTAGTAACTGATACAGAGCCTGTATTTCTGATTGTAGGTGCTGAGTGTCAATTTCATAAATATTAATACTATCCTCCAATTTAATCTGATAGTTATTTAATTTATTAACAAGAGAAACATGTTCTTTCCTTAATTGAATATTTTTGGAATAGTGCCTTTGTTGTTTCTTGTATTTATTACATTTTTTAATGATTTTATTTAATCATGCATATTTCTTAATTTTAAGGCTGTAGTTATGTTTTAGTATGGAGTCCTCTGTAAGGTCTATTGTTAAAATGGAATGAGGGTTGCAGTTTGTATTTATTAATTCATTATACAAATGGTCAGTTTCTATAGCCTGAGTATGATTCTTTTCCTTTTTCAAATTTAAAAGTTTACCTTTACCATGGATTAATTGATCTTCTAAGTCTGTAATTTTACATAAAGCCTCCTTATTCAAGTTGCTACAGTTATTGAAACCATCCGTGACCATCCATAGCTGATCCTGTTCATTGACAACATTCAAGAATTCCTGATGAAAGTCTACTAGCTCCTGTTTTAAGCTCGAGTTTTTGCTATTAACGTTAATGACCTCCTCCTCACTGTCTTCTCTCTCCTGTAACAGTTGTTGGCATTGGAGTTAAGTTCTTGGAGGGTCATTCTCAATTTAAGCTCCATATCCTAAGCTAGCCTTAGTCATTACAGGCATGGTTTCCGGATTGTTTACTGAAAATTGGAAATAAGGAAACGGAGAGATTACTAGGATAGGCTAATGAAGAAAATTTAGATATGAAAGGGGAAAAAATTTAGCGTTACTCAAAGAAATGAGGTAGGCTGCCATATTAGCTTGAAAATATTGATTTTACTATCTTAGTATTTTACTTTTTCATAAACGTAGGTAGGTTGCCTAGAATAATAATTTATATTATTACAAGATTATTTCAAGACATTAATAAAATAACGGTCATGGACATTATATACATTTAATTAATATTGCAAAGAATGATTTAAGAAGCGTTGAAATAGTTAAAAAATAAAATTACTTTTTACGAACATACATTTCTCAACGAAGCCATTTAGAACCAATACAGGGTACTAAATCAGCAAAAAAAACAAAAACACTATACTAGAATTGGCGTAGACGTGTTATCGAGTTTAAGGGACGATTGTGTGGTATTATAAAATAAAAAGTAAACAAATACTCTCCGTATAAATCCGTAGTTAAACCACGTCAGCTGTTGTTTTTAGGTTACCGGTAACGTCGTATAACCGAATCCTTCATTAATTATCAGGAAAACAATTTTCCTGAGTATTTACACATGTAACATACGATATTACATATAATTACACCATAATACAACTTAATCACTAATTAAATTTAATATTAAAATACGAAAAACTAATTTGACATGTCACTCGGGCAGTGTTGCCACTTTTCTCTCTCTATCTCATTGAAAATAAGAAATAATATGATGTTATGTTTACTCTACAGATTAACCGTAGCCAGTCGCGAGTAAGTCCATTCGCGCAAGAGTCCAATCGCGCAAGAGTCTATGCGCGCATGTGTCTAAGCGCGTAAGTGTCTATGGGCGCAAAAGTCGATTCGCGCAAAAGTCTAATCGCCCAAAAGTCCATGCGCGCATCTGTCTTTTCGCGCAAGTGGGTTCGCGCAAGTGTCCTTCGCGCATATGTCTTTCGCGCAAATGTCCCAGATCCCATTTATTAGCAATAAAGTATTTATATTACTCTATAAACAACGAAAGTAATTGTTTTTTTTTCTCTCACGTTTCACATTGAGATATCATTACGGAGATAATAATCGAAGGATACAGTGCCCGTATTGTGAAATAAATTCTATTGACGTATATACAATCTAAATGCGAAGACATTATGGGCTATTTTCCTCTGCAAACGATGGAAATTGATGGCCGCAGCCGCTTTTATGGGAGGCGCTAAATCTTAGAAACGACAGATAGTGTCAAAGTTCAATAACATCTCCATCTCTTTACAAGTTCCTATATTACATTTGAGAGTAGAAAAATACATGTATAAAAGCCAATTATTAGTTGTCTCACCATTTTCGGGCTCGCAATTGTGAACCGAAATGCGTCACTCTCTAATCATTTTCGGTCAAAAATATAGGCCATCGGCCTATCGAGTTTTATAAATGCGTCAGCTCAACAACATGTTATCCGTCTACCACGGTGACATGGTCTGAATTTTCACAAAACTCTCTCATACTAATGTGTGGGCTTATAGGATACTATTTCTCCAACAGTTTTTTTTTTATGTTATTCTAAAAAGTACCATATTCTCGATGTTCTAAGCTCTAAAGTACATTGCTTCATCCCATCCATAAAACACTAACATTCTTAAGAAAGACACTCCTTCACGGTTGATCAAACAGGTCATAACTTAGCTCCATTTATCCACAATAAGACCCAACATTTTTACAATCAATTTACTCTCAGCTTTAAAAGCTCTTCTGAGAAAAATCACCGATCGGACGGCCATTAAACTCACTTTGTCTTGTATTGGAGATATTAAAGAATACTGGGCAATGTAAGGCAATACTGATAGATGTTCAGGAAGGTGGCAAAAGATTATTAAGCTGTTACAATACATCAGGCTATTACGAGTGAGAGCAGTGTAACGTAGATGAATGCAAGCCATTTGTTTTGGAGTGGGACAAATGATAAGCGTTAGCGGGTAAGAATGAAAAATAATGGGCTCGATACTTATTGTTTAGTTTCAAGGTTAATGTCTTATGCTTTGGTAAAACCTTTTTCCTGTAAAGTAATCGGGCACTAGGTTTATATCATTTGTGGAGCCATAATAGTACCTACTCGTGACAAGAGGGTAACAAGTTCTATTTATTTCAATAGGTTTTAGTAGCTAATCCGAATACACAGAAGCCAAACAGGCAACATGTTTTCCCCATGGTTTGTGTTTTTATTTTGGTATATTCGTGGAAATGTTTATTTACATTAATTTAAATTTTGATATATATTTATAGTATTTTATATATACTTGTAGTTAATCTTATTATTATTTAAAATTATTTTCAGATTTACACCTACCACTGCTTGTCTTTGCATCACCCAAAGGTTGACTGGTAGAAAATGCCTATGGCATTAAGTCCGCCTCTGTACTTCTGTGCTTGAAGTGTTAAATAAATAAATAAATAAACAGACATTTGTGTTTGGCAAACAGATTATGGATTACAAATAAATTAATTGTTAGTGCTAATTTAAAACTGTTATAACAAACACCTTTTTGGCACCTTTTAGGCATCACTGTAATTTGAACTTATTACCATCTGTATACTAAAAAGATCTGTTTCTAAAAACCGCTCTGAAAATCGCTCCCGCTGTCGCTTTCACTTAGCCCACACCATTATTCAGTACGTTCTGCAAATGATCGCAACACTTTCTGCAGATAACAATAATAGGTGCTCCGGCGCAGCGTCTTGTGTAAATAGTGTATTTTGTATCTAGCTAAGGATAACTGAACTTTATGGGCGAGACTGGTAGTAACTGCAGTATTGTCTGTCTTTATTTAATGGTAATGAAGGACTAAGAATTATTTTCTGGTCTTTGTTTATTTGAAGAAATTGGAGGTAAGAATTTAAAGTTACTTATATTTTACAGTAAAAGTTCATAGACTATTCAGGTTATTCAGAGTCTTATTGCTATTAACAATAGAATTGCGATTAGCTTTTATACTTCAATGGTGTTACAGCAAAGTCCTAAATCAATAAGTTTCAGCTAAGATATTTTATGCAACACAAAGTAAAACAAATAGAATATAATGATTTTATTCTTCGACGTAATCGTCCAAAAACAGACCTCAACTATTTATTATAATTGAGGATTTATGCCAAACCTACCACAAAACCTTTGTAACATCTAATAAGGTGCATCAGACCGTGAGAAATTACCGATAACCCAACTATAACTAACCCTCCGACTTCGTTCACTGTTACATCTTTTTGTCCTATGTTTAATGACCCGAACTGCCGAACACGGGCTAATAAAGCAGAAAATAATCTCTTTAAGTGCGAATTTGTAGAGCTTCGTATCCATACTTAGGCTAACCTAAATCTCTTTCCGATAAAGAGAGAAACGGTTGAATGAATCAAAGAATTCGTTCAGAATAGGGCCGGGTCTCTCCGAACATTTTTCTTGCGAGATAATTCCTCAATTTTCAATAGAATGGAAATTATGAAGCGCCCACGTAATGGCTTCCAGTTCGACGGAGTTTGGTTTAATATTATTTATATTAGGCTTTTTATTATAAAATATGCGGAGTTTGTGCTGAATATTGATGATGTTTTATTAGAATTTTCTCAAGAGTACACCTAAGGGAAAGAATACATTTTCTCTGCACAGAACCATCTCACAATTCGATCCATGTTTAAACAATACACTACATCGACATGGCAACACGATTAAGTATTACAAAACCAACTTGTAACCATAGTAAATCTCATGTAGTGAACCTCGACAAAATAAAGCCGTATTTCCACGGTGACGTATTCTATTTACGTCACCACATAATTCTCGCGTCCACAATTTCCCGAGCGAAAACAAGAAAAACAAAACCTAACCACACCAAGAATAATACTCGAATCAACAGAAGTTCGCCTCGGCTATTTAAATCCCATGTAAGTAAGGTTACATAGGAATTTGGACTTTGTAACTTGGGAGTTAAGTGATGAAATCGTGTGTGTGGGAATAGAGGGTTGTCGGCTACTGGGGCGACAGATCGATACCGGGTTACGGATATAAATAGGACGGGCGAACTTAAGGTCGTATGTCCTCAAACGCTCGGTTTCGTTGGTAGGAATCGATTGTAGTGCCTAATAGTATCGAGAGCAGTCTCAGAACTGGCCTACTTACTCGTAAATATACCTACCCCGCATATTGGATTGTAAAGGAGATCTGAAGTGGAAATTTTGATTCCATTATCGCGGGGATTATGCAAAACTGCTAAGTTTAGAACCGGGGGAGGGATGGGCTCGTAACAAACTTTTAGGGCGATAATATTATAATCTTATTGTGGTATTACATCCTTTACATGTAGATAGGGGCTTACTTTATGAGTTGAATATTCATTTTCACATCTTGATGAACTAACTAACTGACTATGTATGTGCTTATTTGGGGTGCCTAATTTGCTGTTTTGTCAGACAGGCAGTCGCTACATGTAAAATAGATACTGGTATTCAGCTGTATCCAGTTAGACTGGAAGCCGACCCCAACATTGTTGAGAACAAGCAGGCAGATGATGATTTGGGTGTAACATAAAAAAGTAAGGCTATATTTCATTAGAAGAATCGGTAGTTTCGTCAGGCTGGCTTTGTCGATTTCCTTAACGGTGGAAAACACCCAAAACTTTCATTACCTTTAAACCATCGTCATACCACACAGAACTAGTCACACATCGTAAATTAGCTGAAACAGTTGAACATCGTGTGTTATTGTGTTCAAACTATCTAATGCGAGATAGCGTGACACTACACTATAACGTCAAATACATTACCTTTTAACGGCACTACGTATATGAAACGGTCCGTTTTGCATCCTGATTTTAACCGTTTATTTACGTAACGGTTTAATTTAACTGCGACACTCGAGTTATATTTAACTTTGTGAGCTTCTGAATAGAGATGCCATCTATATTTGAGTTTTTGGAGCGGGTAGTTGGAAGTTTAACCTATTTCTACATTTGGTCTTCTTTTGTATTATTCGTGAATGTCTGGAGCTGTAAATGTTTGAGTCCAGTGTGTTGTGGTTTGGAATAGTAAATAGATAGCTGTTGTTGCCATCTTAGAGCTTCTATTACATTATATATAAATTTAACGTCACCGTAAGACGTTATCAATGGAACGAAAATTTCGAGAGCTGTGAGCAGGGTGCGATGGTCTAATTGGTTAAGACGTCCTGTGTATTGAATCGGAAGGTCGCAGGATCAAATATTAAAAATTCTCAGGACGAGTAACATATTATTAGGTTTTTCCATATTTCAATTTCTCTGTAGCCGCCCGGAATTTAGATTTGTCCCCGATTGATGGCAATAGGTTCGCTCCCTATTACAAGAGACTTACATAATTGCCAAAATATATTACTTTATGGCTATTGGCGATGCATAGGAGCAACTCCGTCCGCGGTGTCCAGATTTGATATAAAAAATCTTAAAATACGTCTTTGTCAGCCGTCGAGGCCTACTGTCTCGAATGTTTTATCCCAATCTAACCCTGAATTAGTATTAATCTCCTCATGCCATGAAGTTATTAAACATCCGTGGAGGTCGGTTGGCAGAGCCATGCAGACAGAAACTCCACAGTACAATTGAACCTCTGCCAGCCTTTACAAGTCGGCCATTCGAAACAGTATGTTAATTCCAGTAAGAAACTTGCAGCTAAATAATCTGGTTCCGGAATCTTGACCTACTTGTAACAATTTGATTTTCAGTACTCCATTCTGATGTGACAGGTTTATTATAGTGTTAAGTGCTGTATTTTGAGGCACGAAAGCTTCCTCATAGGTTATTATGGTTATTAGTATGGTGGTTAAGGTTCTAGCTCTAGCCATGTAACCCTGTATGAAGTACAAGCTTATGCCCGCGGCTTTGCTCACGCCGAGTTCGGTAATTATCCCACGGGATCATACTACCGGGATAAAAAGTGTCCTATATGTTAATCCAGGTTATAAAGTATCTGCGTGCCAAATCCGTTCAACCGTTTTTGGGTGAAAGATGAACAAACATTCATCCTCACAAACTTTCGCATTTATAATAGTAATAACATTTTCAGCAAAGTCGTCATGAAAAAAAAAATTGTCAATGTTTTCTTATTTAACCCAAAGGTTGACTGGTAGAGAATGCCTTGTAGCATTAAGTCCGCCTATGTACCACTATTGTACATGAAGTTTAAATAAATAAATATATAAATAATAAAATCACCTAAGATATTTCCCGGGTTTTATTCGTCGAGATTTATCAAAATCTATTCAGCATTTACATTTTTTTTTTTTTTAATTTATTCGCTAACGGAAGAAAAGACGAACGTCTACTTTATCAAACTTTATTGTTAGATCTATTCACTAAGGAGTTCTTTAGTTTTCACTGATAACTGATAAAGGCATTCTAATGGAACATAATGGGTTAGCAACAAGAAAAGGTAAAGAACTTTTAACCTTGTGACGATACCGGTTAACAAGTTTTGGTTTACGGCTTATGTGGGTAAGTAGGTGAACCGTGGTTACCGTACCACGGAAGTGGGACTGAGGGGTAAATTATTTGTTTGAGATTTATTTATAAAAGGAAAATAGATGAAAGTTTCAGCGATATAATTACTTAAAGTCTGTATTTAAATTATTTATTAGTGCCTAGTTTATGTATCAACATCCCTTATTTTAAGAAGGACTAAAACAACTAAAAATATAAAGTTAAGGAGTACCTAAAATATTCTACATATTAATCCCTAGTAATTAAGGGCACTCATTTATAAGATTTTCATTTATAAAACACCTCTAAAAAAACAAAATGCCCACACATTTTTTCCGTAAAACATATGAAAAATTCCATGATACAACTTCCCCCAACCTAATAATATCAGTAGCACAGCTCAACTCCACAAAGTTTGATCCCCAACCCTATCAATATGGCCCTTTGATCCAAGGCACTGACGCTTCCTAAAACCTTTATGGAGGCCTTAATCGCAAATCAACAGCACCTATGTGATTAATCTTAGGTAAATTAATTACCCCGACCTTCATACTTCATGGCTCACATGTTTAGGCAAACTGCCGTAGCTTGGGAACCCGCTGTATCAACGCTCTGAGGTATGAGCTGAAGCGTTTTTATTTTATTTATTCTTACGTCAACAATTTACAGATGCCAGCACATCAACCTACTACAATCTGTCAATTCTCAACTTTCACCTTTATCGCTAAAGCATTAGGTTCAAGGTTTATTGGGAAAATTTGACAGTTTTAGGTAGCTTGATGTGCTCCTCTGTACCATCCATTCTAATAATACTTGAAGAAATGCACATACTCGTATGGCAAGGAACTATTCTGTTTCTTTATTTGGTGGTTGCACTTTTTCAAAGTTGTAAATTAGTAAATAGTTACAACTTGACTAACAATGTATTACTACTTATTTACTTTATAAGATTAACATCTACCTACCTACCTATCAGTATATAGAGTAAGACATAGACGAGGCTGACTAATTTTTAAAATATTACAGAAACTGACACAGCCTACCAACAAAAACTAACAGAAAAAAATCACATATTGAAATCCCATTCGAACAAAATAAAACAATTTCGCAAACCGCTGCTCACTCACACTTGTACCGCAACCGTAGGCCGCCATTTCTCATCATGACCTTCCTTGTGACAAGGGTGGCTTTGTTTGAGATATAATGGTGGGAACCATTTAGCTGGAAAATGTGCCTGGAAGCCTCATTCCTCTGTATTATGTTGGTAGTACGTAACCTAGATATTTGCGCTGAATTATTGTCCGTGTCGCATCCGTGATGTTGGTGGTTTTGTAGTTATATTGCGTCAGATGTAATGTAATTAAAGTGTTTGCAGTTTGGTAGTTCTGGCTTGTATGATGATATAATATAAAATGTCGTGGTTTGAGGAAAGTTTTTAAGAGAGAAAAAATAAATTATTATAACTGTATTAAATTATTAGTTTATTCTAGCATTTATACAGAGTGCTAAATAAAAGACTTCTTCATAATAACGGCTCACATCTTGATATTAACAATTTTATTCCTTTTTTCCTTGGCATTCCTTCAAGTTTATTGTAATAGGTAAATGATCATATCGGAATTTTCATTGTCGCTCCTAAAGATAGATTCCTACAATGCTGGTCATATGTAATAATAGGGTTCTCACGTAGTTATGTCATTGCGAGACTAACTAATTAAAAAAAAAGGTTTAGCCTGTAGGAAGTTAAAATGTTATTTTGTTTAAAAGCAAAATATATTTGAAAAAGCCCGTCGAGTAAAAACAGATCGATTCACAAGATAATATTGATTGGCATTCAAAACAACAGAATTCGGTCTCGGCGAGTTTACGTGTCGAAGACATTTTACGATCTTTTTATACCTTTTCAAAAGTCGCTTGGAGGCATTATGTATATTGAATAGACGTTAGACCCGAAGCCTAAGCAAATACAGAACATCTCGAACTCCTTTCAGAAGTTAATGTTGAATCGTTTCTTTCTGTAGAAAGTTTACTCGACAAATGTCGTTCGTTTCAAGCAAACTTATCTCGGTTCTCGAAATTTCTGAGAATCCTTCAAAGGGTCTCGGGTCCATTTCGTTTATTCCGCAGAGACCATCTGTTTGCGCCTTATCTAAAGTTCCCCAGCTACTGATTAGGTCGCGAGAGCACTTCAAGACGATGTGAGTCCCACTTAATGTACGGGGAAATTGAGAAAAACCCGGGAAATATAGTAAAACTATCAAGCATGAAAGCCCCTCGCGAAAACAACTCGTAAAATTTTACTAAACTATTTGATTAACCAAATAGAACTGTGTAGCTGCCTTCGCGATCGGGTCACGACATTACAGTTCAGTTAAAAATAAACTAACATCGCAAAAGACTATTGATTTTTAACTCGTAGTCAAAGTTTGCGTGATTAGAAAATAGTAAAACGTTATAGATGACGAAGCCTTAAGCAATGAAGTAACTCATTTCATCGTCTTCAAGAAACTTCGTCGGTTAGATAAATATTTGTGTTTTTCCTCTGAAGCATATCGCCAATTGATCTCAAAGGGGAAAAATATTTTTTTAGCAGCGACCATGTTTTCCCAATCTATCTCCAAGATATTTTTATTATGTCCTCCGGTTATGTATCTTTATCGAGCGAAACGTGTGGCAGTAAATATGCGTGACTTTACATAGGTAAAGAAAGAAAATAATGGAATGAAAGATTGGTAGAGACTAGAGGTAGTTATTTACTATTTATTTTGTAAGTATTTTGCAAGTTACTGCCATCAACGCAATTGTATTTCAATGTAAAGTTGGATAATATAAAATGTTCTATCTGGGACTCGTTTCAAATTCGAGCTATTTTAGATGTCTACTTACGACGAACTGCTTTTCTTGGCAACATTTTTAGCCGCGTAACGCATTGGTTATGCCGAAATTGCCTACCCGATAAGTAATAAGATGACACCTTATCCAATATTTCCCTAGCCTTTATACGGCAATAAAATTCACAGCTAAACAATAAATATACCGACTGCACCGTACAACGATCATTCACATCATTTCATGTACCACAATCACGTACGGATGAAATATCTCGCGACATTTTCTAGTCTGAAATATATACTAGAACCGTCTAGAACTTTCCAGCTGTCGGCTAAACTACGAAATAGTACCTATCCACTAGATAAACGTAGGATGTAATAAACATGGAGGAGATGGTTGCAATAGCATTGTATATTTTGAAACTGGCTTACTGTTATAAATTCGGTACTGAGTTTTTGTAAACTTGTAAATTCTTTGCCCGTCTTGTGACGGGCAAAGAATTTTGTTTGTGGAAAAATGTATCGAGTGTTTGGTAAAGTTAGTTCGGCTTTTGTTTTTCTTAAAGCCGCTAAAGGATCTGTAATTTCCAGAGAGAAAAGAGATGAACAATAGGAATTTCAAGAAAACGTTGACCTAACCGATTAAATTAAAAAATATAAAATAAAAATAAGGGAAGAGTTCAAGAAAATTACCAAAATCATGCTAACGCGATCGTTTATATCGTGATAATGGCAATCCTACAATGAAATAAATAATTATACCTGACGCTTAGGAGGCCTATTTTCATCAGACCCTAGTTTCATCATGAGCTGACATGACCCTAAGCCCCCTTTAAAATAGGGTGACCCAAAGACCACACCTCATCTAATAATAAGTATAGTGTCTGCGATGGCATCATACATGTCTGCCTTGTGCCATAAAACTGTAGCTAGTAATAGATAGCACATACAGACCTGTCAAAGTTATCTATCAATCTGAAATTGATGTCTCAAGGTTAACTATCGCTTCGGTACTAGATTCTATATCTATTTATTGACGTGCCAGTTAAAATTGCGTAGTTCATCATGATAGATGTGCTGATAAGTGTCTCTATGACGTCAGTGTTCTTTTTGGGGAAGAAATCTTTGTCACTCCGAATTGAAGTAATCAATAAAGATTTTATTAATAATGAATTTGTTACCAAGCTTAAATTTTGGGTAGGTATTATCATACAATTATAAAAACAAATACTAAAAAGTATTGTACTATGAGTACAATACTTTTTTTTATTTGTTTTCTTTCATTTCTTATCGCGAATTCACGAACGCACTGTTAGCTACAAAACAGCATATTTCACGGGTATTGTACGAAAATAAATTACGAGGAAAAAGCATAAGCAACAAAAATAGAAAGATATATTTCTGGTGATCTCTAAAATATAGTGGCTTGTAGGAAAAAAACAAGGCGACAGTCACGGTCGTCCCAGCACGTGACCTGGTACGCAATAATGAGCACGGGATGTCCCTTACTACTGTTCCCTCCTACGAGAACTATGCTATTTTCAACCTATTTTCGGTTTAGGCGCAGAAGGCCTAATTCTCAAAATGGCAACAGAGTCTCAAAAGGACTAGTTCTCAAAATGTCACATTCTCAAAAAGCAGAATTCTCTGTATGGTCAATTCTCTACAAGCCTAATACTCTGAATGACCGATTCTCTAAAAGCCTAATTCTCTGAATGGCCAATTCTCTAAAAGCCTAATTCTCTGAATGGCCAATTCTCTACTTAGATAACTAAATGCATCAGTAATATTTTCCATGTATATTAAATCATTATTTACTAACCATATTCATCATTAATACGCATCACACATAGCCATTCTTGTTCATCCAGGCAAAAAAATTGGTTGTGAAAAAAATGCGATGGTTCCTGGTGTCCACTAGTGATATGACTTTTTTTAATATTCCCGCTACCCACCACTGGTGGACTATAGTGAAATAATAGGATGTATATAGATTTGATTGTGAGATTCCTATTAACAATATACAATACCTCATTCATGATTCTGGCTGCCGATTTGTTTGTGAGACTTTACTATGCTTATATCTCATCACCTACATGTCCTTGCCAATTTCCTACTACGTAATGTTCGAGTTTAAACTCGCACAGTTACCAGAGGCATATACTACTAGCAAATCCAAAGCGGGGTAAATTCATATTAGTGCGAGTTTTTCAGTGTGAATGAATGAACTACGACAAAACGTAGTACTGAACCCCATGGTATATAAGTGTTGACATAACAATGTCGTTTCAGTTAAAATACCAAACTTAATTCAAGTCATATTTATCACTTTCGTTCGATCCTTTGATTTAAAGCATTCAAAATTGTTTTGATAATTTTAAATTCTTTTATTTTGAAAATAAACAAAAGTGACGGGTATAACTTAAAATTGGCTTCAAATCAAATCAAATCAAATCCATTTATTTGCCAGAATATAGGTTTACAATGTATGATCTTAAAATTATAACGGCCCCTTAACAATCTACCATTACACATGGTATGTAAATATTTAATTTTAACCTGCTTGATTTTATCGGAACCGACAAACTCAAAGCATTTATTTAAAAAAAAAACACTTTCATTTATAAGAATACTCCCAATTGTAGAAAATAAGCCATTTTGATAATTAGCCATTTTGATAATTAGCCATTTTGATAATTAGCCATTTAGAGAATTGACCATTCAGAGAATTAGGCTTTTAGAGAATGTGCCATTGATTTGAACAACGTATTGAGAACTAGTATTTTTGCGACTCTGTTTTTGTAACGCATGCTTTTTGAAATGGATGGCTTATTATTTTCACGTATCATTTCGCTTAATCTGCGGCACAACACACTTAGGGACTTTGATTTCCACATTTAGAATACTATCAGCACCTGATCTAACGTTTTCGAACACACTTTATAGTCTTCTTCGTCTTCATTTATAATTCCTAATAATTTATAATAATATTATTGAATTGCTGCTTAGCCCTCTTCCTCTCTCCTAATGTTGCTGTGCCCGACAGGGTCCATATTGATCTTTACCTTGTTACACCATCTATGTAATACATATGCAATGCGATAAAAAACTTGAGTATTGAGTAGATATTTCATCTTATATTTTTATGAGCTACAATATTTAACTTTTTTATATCTCACGTATTGACAGATAAATCTGTCTTATCTTGATTTATCATAAATATTAACAGCTCAATCTCATGCAGGTCGGTTTTAAAAAATACTTTTGTACACGAGCGCGTTTACGAATACTAACAACAAACACGATGTGATATAATAAAAGGACTTAGATATTGTAGTCATGACAGGAAGAAATACGTTTGAAATGTTTATCTTTGTCATTAATTAGTGCTTATCTAATATTTGTTCCGATCGTCCTTACTTTCGGGGTAATCAGACCAAAAATCTACACGTACTTAGGTATCTTAAAAGGAAATCGTCGTAGATTAGTAAAATGTCGTGTGTGTAGTTACAACACTATTCGCTCACAAGTCGCGACACGTTGGAAGGCCGAAGTTAATTCAGTGTGGAAACGTTAGCCAACATCCAGACCGGGGATCGACGACCGGATATCACAACAAACCACCGTAACTATATTCGTTTCTCGAGGACAAATACGTATTTTTGTCTTATCTCGCCTTTAATAAATCAACAAACCTATTTTCGAAATCTGGGCCACATTTGCATACCCTACTTTACTTAAACTGCAAGCAAAACGTTCACAATTAACTCGTTAATTTACTTCTATCAATAACAATCGATTGTTACGCAGAATCGCTTTCAAGCTAATCGCCATTTAAATATTAGATCTGCAAATCACCGAGGAGCGACTATTCCGAGTAACAAATCGATTCAATTTCATTGATTTGTTTCGCATAACAAAATCGATTTGTGAGTTGTAATAAAGCTGTAAGGAAATGTATTTTTAAAGAAGGTATTTATTTGCGTTGCTACGGACCGTTTGTTCTCATTGTCACGGTCATAAGCAGAGGTCGTCTTGAACGTCCGATGTTAAATGTTAACTTATTCAACCTCGAGAAAATGCAACCGAAAAACAGCATCACGAGTCACGACCGTTGATTTTAAGACTGTTATTTTTATTTTACAACTTGGAATGAGCATTTTAATCTTATAGTTCTGTTTTCTCTTGTCCACAGAGACTAAACATGCATATTGAAGTGCAAGTTGCCCTAAATTTCGTCATATCCTACCTGTACAACAAGCTACCAAGACGGCGCGTCAACATCTTTGGCGAGGAGTTGGAGAAGGCATTGAAAGACAAGTTCAGGGGGCACTGGTACCCCGACCGGCCGTGCAGAGGGTCGGCCTTCCGGTGCCTGAAGACTGGGGGCCCATTAGACCCCGTCCTGGAGCGAGCGGCGAGAGAATCCGGAGTGCCAGTCCGGGATGTCCTCGAACATCTACCGCGGGATCTCGCCGTCTGGGTAGATCCAGGTGAGGCTAAACTCTTGTGTTCTGATTAAAAAAACTACGCAAATCAAAATAAGTTACGCAAAGTAGGGATAGACATTCCTACAATCGTAACAGTTTATTCGATTCAAAAGTCTAAGAAACTTCGTTTCTGCCACAATGGAAATCAAAAACAACTCGACCCAAATAGATTTCCGCTGTGAAAAGTTAGAACCGTCCCCCAGTAAATTGTTCCTAGTTTTGCTGTGCGAAAATTTTGACAAACGTCACTACCACTGAAGTTCTGACGCTATTCCAGCGTCGCTTGGCTTGGCTCCGTCGTTTGCCAAATATTTGACGTCACACACAGTCTATATAGACCAAATATCATCCCTGCTAACTTAGTCTGTTGTCGAGATAAAATTACCTTCATTTCCCATTATACCTAGTTTTAATTACCTATGTCGCCGTGGCGATAACAGTTCTGTTTACGTAGCAACGTCACTAAAGTAGATAATAGTTCAGAACAAACGGTGTAGTAATAGCAGTAATAGCCAATAATTATTATCAACAGTCGACCCGGAATTTTAATTGGCTTTCATGTGTTTAATGATAATGTAAAAGCGTGGATTCTTCATATACAAACAAGGCAATTAGATAAGCGTTCAAATTACGCAGACGTTGTAACAGCAATGCTCATAAATGAATGATGGTGCGTTGCAATGTGCAAAACGGAAAAATAAACGAGGTCAAAAACAGACAAATGCTTCAAGATCGAATAATGATTGTAGTACGTCACTAGCAACAAGAACGTAATCTTCTCACTGAACTAGATACAAGCCGTCCAGTGTTCTTACCATAACATTGTTCTAGAAACAAATCAAAAAGTTAGAACAAGTCTTGGGTGTAACTGGATAACTTTTCCACTCGAAAACGCTTTGGCATAGCTCTGTAAAAACAAGTGCTCGTGTGCTCAATGCGAAACCGATATCTCGAAATGAATCTTGAAAAAAGATCGAGACCAAAAGTAATGTAATTCCTGACACAATTTCACGAGGTTGAGTGCCGAGATTGGATGGCGAACGAAATAAAGACGAGATTTTCTCTCGTGTTTCAGGCGAAGTATCATACCGCATCGGAGAAAAGGGCGCGGTGAAGGTGCTCTTCAGTAGCGACGAGCGAGCTGCCGATGAGAGGACCGATAGAGAGGTAAGCACCACATTCAAAGCCGATAATTGGCTAGACCAGCAAGTTAACACAGATGTCGTATTCCTGTCGCGATATTTTTTAGACCGATTTACATGGTGCAATTTAATCGTTTTGAATACAAGCGAAATCCTTTCTTCAGTTGTATTATACGCCACATGCAAGAAACTTACATCATGTAAATGGTTCTTTACGTAGACTTCCTTTAGGTACTTCTACACGTTCATACATCTGACCTTATTGGTTACGTCCTACAAAAAGGTCTGGCGCGTGTGAAGTTATTAGCAACTGGTGTGTCTGTAAAACCAGAGTGGAAATATCAATTTATTACATTTATTGCTTCCGAAGACAATGTTAGAATAAATTAATGCTGTCTGGCTATGTGTTTTGGCAATAAAGAACATCAGTTGGCGCATGGCACAACTCAGTTATCAGTGATAAATAACTCATTACGCGTCTATCGAGACGACAGCATGCGTATTTTGGCCTTAGGTACTATAATGTATAGATTGAAACTAAGGTGAAAATAGTCTTCTCTCTAATACAAGCTTCACATTGGATTACTCATGTGACACTAGCCAGAGCCGATGACAGGCCGCACGTCAGGTCTGTAGGCATTGGCAGATTGACCAATGGGCACAGGCTGTCGCTCCTTTGCCCAGTTTGAGAGCCACTCTTAGATAAAGCTGGCTGAACGCTGGTGAGCAGCCGATTACGATAGATGGCTAATGATGTTGATTATAATGTTTGACGGTATTGTTCCAGGTGACCCGCGCATTCAACCCTGAGGCGCAGTGCTTCAGGCCTGTGGAGCCAGCTGCCGCGCCTTCGCCCCCCGCGCCTGCCGCTTTCTCTCCAGCGCCACCTTTCCGCGCCCAGCCTCTAACCTTCACCACTGCGACTTTCGCGCAAACCAAGTTCGGAAGCACGAAGCTGAAGACGAGCAGCAAACGTGCGAACCGCATGTCGCCCACCGAGTTCAGCAACTACATCAAGCAGCGCGCGATGCAGCAGCAGCTGGCGGCGCGCGCGCTGTCGCCCGCCTCGGACCCCGCGGCGTACTTCGTGGCGCGGCGTGAGCCCGCCCCGTCCTCCGCGCCCCCCTACCCGCCGGCGCCGGCGCACCTGCTGCTCGCCAACTGAGCCGCGCATGCGCGCTAGCCGCACCGCGCGACCCGCTCATAGAGTCTTTACTTTTTTACGAGAGAGACGCGCGCCGCGATTTATTTTTTTATTTTCCGCGGGGGCGTCCCGCGCCGCCCGCCGCTTGTGATATCCGTACGATTTTCCATAACTTTTTGTATTCTCGTTCGTTACGTCGATGTGTAAATTTATCGATAGGAGCAATAATCTGCCGCGCGACTCGCCGGCGATTTATTTTCGTAATATTTAATGCTGAGTCAAGTTTTTGATGTCTTCGTTCGATATCGATATATTCGTAGGGTGTAAGGGAGCGAGAGGCCGAACGGCCGCGTGCGCTTACGACGACGTACCTTCTAGAGCGAGCCTGTATACATACGTCCTCCGATCTAAGAGAAATACTGATATTTAAATATGTATACATAATATATATTCGTACGCGATAAACGTCTAATTTTTCACGTGGAAACGAGGCCAATAGAGAAATTACGTATTTTTAATATTGAAATTGATAATTCATACTTACTATTATAGTGTACTAGTACCTATGTATTGTACTCGTATGTTGTAATAAATGTTTGCATATCCGGTGGGACGTGGTCGGACGGCGGCGGGCCGCCCGAAGGCGTCGGAGATCTCACATAGTGTAATCATCACTCGTACGATTGTACCCTTATAATAATAATTATTATAATACTATACATAATATATTATAGGTTTAGCTACGTTTCAATCTAACAGTATTTTTTTAAGAAGATATTAGTCCTTGTGTACATTTGCCGGTCGACCGCGTCGCGGCGCCCGGCCTTAGCGTGTATGGTATACTTATATTGTTATAAAAGACATGAATATGAATAAATGATAGAAAAAATATTTCTCAATTTCATTAAGATAACGGGTGCATGCAAATTCATAAAAAATAAAAACTATGTGTTATTTATCTTTTTTATATTTCACTTGGCGCTCGGTTCAGTTTTTCAATGGGGGTCAGTAGTGGTGTAGGTGCAGCGGTAGGCTTGGTAGTGTTGTGAGGCTACTCGCCCGGGTTCCAAGCACAACACTCACAATCTGGTACCTTAACTGATATGTACAACAATTTTTTACTATTTTTATATTTTGATTTAGAATTAAGCCTAGTTGTATGGTTTCAACCTTAAAATGTACTTTATTACCATACTATGATTAAATTATTACGTAATATGTAATAATATCGGTATGATTATCGATTGAGAAACTGACCGAAATGCTACAGTATTTTGTAGATAAAATCTATAATGTAAGTTTAATAATAATACAACTTAGCGTAATGAGATTTTTTATTATAAAGATACTTTTTATTTTTCTTTCTTTTGTAAGATATATTCGATGGAAGTGTTAAAGATAATATAATATTTGCATAATATAGTAAATGCGGCTCTCCATGTCCGCTAATATAATTAGTCAATAATAATTTTTCATATTGTTGTACGACTTTTTAAGTTTATATTAAAATGTTTTGTGCAATCTATAATGTGTGTTATTTCGAGCGCAACCCTCTACCACAGATAATATAATACTACGTAGGTACCTCTACTATCTCTTTAAACCTGGTGGATCAAGAAATCAGTTTATCTATAGCACGACCGCTTAATAGGTTTAAAAGGTTAACCAGTTAGAACTAAATCCCAAATGTTTGATTAACCCTTACACGGGTTAACCCGTATGTTAAACGGGTTAACCATTTAAATATTGCTGATTAACCAGACAAAGCACCAACCGCGCGCTAACTCCGTTACTTTCTTGCATATTGTTATACCGGGTGTAAACAGACCCTTCACATATCCGTCAACCAAGCATTCTGTACATCAAACTAAGTAACTTTACGCAAAAATTATTGCTGGGAATCGACTTTTTTTTTTGGGGTGAAAAAACATGTTTTACGGTAAGACTCGATGGAAAGCAATCAAAGAATTGTGCTGATGAATGGATTGAATAGTACGAGGGTCGTGGAGGTGTGTAAAGTAAAAATATTACATTAAAAACATGTATTTAAAAAAACTTGTGAAAAAGTTGGAACTTTGACCCCCAATATCTCCGTAACTAGGTTTCCAGTTATGGTCTAGAACAAAAAAAATTATCGCAGTGACGGGGAGAACAAGTGCATGTCGTTTATGTTAAGGGTCTATTTACACCCTTTTTTATGTCACAGTCAAAACTGTTAATCAGTCAAAACTACTTTTGACCGGTGAAAACTATATTAACAATAACTAACATTTACTTAGAAACGTACTTAATTTGTGACCCTTCGCAAAACATTATGGTGTTACTTACAACGTTCTGAAACAACATATTTTAAATGGAGAAAACGCATTTTAACATAATAAGGATTTTGCCTGACACCAGTCAAAAGTGGTATTGACCGATTAACTGTTTTGACTGTAACATTTACAAAAACGAATTCTATGCGTGAACCGGTGATTGTAACCTATATTACGGGTTAGCCTTTACTCCAAGGTTTTCACCTAACCCTAAAAAATTACCCCTAGACGGGTAAACATTTCGGTCCTTGGGTTATAGTAAACAGAAATCAGGGTTATTATAAAATAAAAGTCAAAAATAATAATCATTAAGTCACTTTATTATCAAACCACAAAGATGACACAAGTGAACCTCATCTATGGACAATTTTAACACATTCAGACGCCGTCAAGTACAAAAATACACATGCAGTACTATGTCAAAATAAAGTTCTGGTAGCTATCATAATTATCCTAATTAGAGCACAATAATGAAATAAATTGGATAGATCTATACTAAACTTGACAATTTGATGTCAAATACAAAGTTAGCATTGTTGTGTGCGTATGTGTTTTGACATGATAAAAAATAATCATTTGCTTATAAAAATTTAATGTAAACAGTTTTCAGTGTATGTTAGATGTTTGGTCTTGGACTCAACAATTAAATTGGTTAATTAAATCAACCAATGCACACAGTTAACCACTAATCAACATTCAACATACATAGTTTAAAGATTAATTGATTTTAAAGTCTCATGTTTTAAAATTTTCAGCTACATTAGAATCCCAATAAATGTCCTGATTTACAAAAAACAGGCACTACAATAGATTTTGCTTACGAAATAGTACAATTCACAGAGCACGGAATCGAAGCACCTGCAGCATCTACAGACGTCAGAACTTATGATAAAATTAGTGTCGACCAGAGATTTGAGCGAATTACTTAGTCACAGTTGCCAGTCAAAACCGTCAGTTACTTCACGGTATTCGTGACGTGGTGTAAGTAAAAATGACGCTAAACTTGGTTGGTACAGAAAATGTTGATTATGTCGCCTCTAGCAGCAGTCGCCGTCTCAGTGCTCTGTGGTATAGCCACTTAAAATATTTATGAACGCATTTTTTTATATATTTTTACGTTGTATGGCCATTTCAAAATAACTATTTTGCCATTGGAATGAAGTTCATTTTGTAATAGCAAAATTACGTAATTCTTCCTTTTAGATACGCCTTTATATAAATAAATACATTTCTACTGCAGTAGTATCTTTATATTTCACGGCGTCTCAACCAGTGATCGACAATTGACTATTTAATCAACAAATTTTAACTTTCATATAAAATCGCACACAATCCAGGAAGGACATCATTACTGTTCATATCACTTAATTTGTACATTACTCAAGAAATGTGAGGAAGCGTGTTTTTATTTATCAAAATACCTTTTTATTTAGATTAGAAAAGATCTTTTGCCCGCCAACAATATTTACAATAAAAGTATCTGGAATTTTTCATGTCAACCGCAAGATTTCCTGATCATGCATTAATATGATACTTTATAGCGAGCGGTAAAGGAAACTATTTCGACATTATGGTCAGCCTGTAGAACTACAAACTAAATATGAAATATATTTAATTCCATAGTATTATTATCATGAAGTATTATTTATTTACAGTGTACAATCTCAAGAATATACACTTTTAATTTACAGGAACAGTTTAAATGCATTATTCTTGATATATTCAATTATGTGTTACAGAGAACGGAAGATACTTTTTTGGCACTGATCGACAGCGAAAACAAAAAAAAATTGTTGTAAAAGTATCAAGATAATATTATGTATTAACAGTATCCAAAATCTTAGATAAATCTTAACAGTATATTTTACATAAGTATTAATTAGAACATTTCCAGATTTTTAGGCCTTTATCACCAACTAGTTTTACAAAATTATATCTGTTACCATAGATGAGGAGATATGCCCTTAGTGGTTCACATAGAATATTTATTAAAAATTACTAAAAATAATCAGTACATTTTAGTGAAACACAAATGACCTTACCATTTTTATACCAAATCAATAACTCATTGAATCCCAAAATTACAATTAAAATAACTACTTAATATTTACAAGATAAGAAACTAAACGTAATTTAAAGAAAAAACGCCTAAGACCATATTATATTTGTCGATTTAAAAAATAACCATACATTAAGAAACAAATTCTTACACACAAGTAAAAATTGGTTGACTGATTTTGACTATGTTTCACAATTTTGGCCCGTTATTCCAATATTCAAAAATAGAATAGTTTGCTATCATTATTTACTTAATTACCATAATTTATTTAGTAAATCATGATAAGTACTTACATTTCTATAGACATTGTGTCCAAGTGAGTCCACATGAACCATTACATCAAATTGAATCTGTAACAGTCTTCATATCACTATGGACAGAATAGTAATAATAAATAACACAATTCGTGAGCAAAGGCTTTACGAGAACAAACAATGAAAAATAAAACTTGATTCTCATTTAAATCAAAACTCAAGGAACGACGTCATCATATTGATAAGAAATCAAATAATTTCAGTACAGCCGAGCTGCAGCATTCGTGAGTTTGTATAGAACAAATGTATGTACAATGTAAAGCCGACGGCATCAAGTCAACTTGACACCACAAAAGAATTAGTAAGTAACTAAAACTACGAGTAGTAGAAACGCGTATCGCTTTCCCTTACTTTCAATATTATACTAGTCACGAGGCACCGCTCGGGTCAGCTGAAGATCAGTGAGCCATCTCAATGTGCCGCTGTAAGCTCTTCTTGTTCATGTAAAACCTGTCGCACATGGCACACGGGAAGAATACCTTTTCGTTGTCAGCGTGTCGCGCCCGAGTGTGCGAGGAGAGGTCGAGCGCCCGAGCGAAGTACACTTTGCATATGTTACAGAAGAATTTGGTGGGAGTGCCGTGCATTGTGCGATGCGCGATGAGGTCCCTGGGAGTAGCGACGCCATCGCCACATTGCGCACATGTGAATTCACCGGGAGGAGCAATAGGAACATTTCCGTCATCACTCTCCTCAGCCGACTCTTCATCTTCTCCGTGGTGCCGCGCTCGGTGCGCCCTCAATGCCTGATCATTGTCATACTGGGCTCCACACAAATCACAGGAGTAATCATCGTCTCCTTGACCTGTAGCAGAGGAACTGCCCTCACCGCTCTCGTAATGTTTCTTCATGTGAATGAGCAATGTGGACTTCCTTGTAAAACTCTTATCACACACCGGGCAAAACACAGAGTTCGGTTGATGTACCTCGTCCATGTGGCGCTGGTACGCCGCTCGTTTTGTAAATTCCTTATCGCAAATTGTACAGTACCTATCCTCGATGGCACCGGAACTTTGCATATCCAAGTCGACGGAGTCGTCTGAGCGTAGTTTCTTGTTGGGATTTACGACTGTCACTTCGACCTCTGGTGGTAATCTTCTTTTCGCTGCGGTTGCAGAGACAGGTGGGGGAGTGGGGGTGTGTGTGACCTTAGCCAGTTGAGACGCGTCCACGACCTCATGTTTGCTTATCTTGCTGGTAACTTTGTGCTGAGGCATCCACAGGCCAGAATTGTTGGCGGCTGCTTTTCCATCGGGCGAACGTAAATGCCACCCACGATGGCTTTTTAGCGCAGATATTGAAGTGTAACTCTTGTGACAAATCTCACAGTCAAACGTCTGTGGCTGTGATGCTATCTGATTGATGCACTGGTGGTTTTGCAAAGCTAGCAAACCAACAAACTGTTTTCCACAAGTATCGCACGGGTACCGGGCTTGGTAATCAACGCTGGGGTCGACAGATTCCTGATCATTTTCATAATCAGGTTCCATCTCTTGTGACATATCTTGTGATTTACTGGAGCCTTGGTTAGCGTTATAACCCAGTAATTCCCTTGCATGAGCGGCTTTCAAGTGCTCGTATAATTCCAAAGTTGAACTCAGCGGTTTGCCACATATTTTGCACATTTGAACAGTAGATTTGTGGACATTCTTTCGATGGCGATAGTACGATTTCTTATCTGAAAATGTGATTCTGCATATAGTGCAGCTAGATCGACTACTGCTTTCCCCGCTAGCGGACGGCGTGGATGTTTCGTTACTACCACTAGTGCTAGGGTTTACAATTCCGTGTTTAGCGCGCTTGTGCTTCCACAAACTGGTCCTAAGCGGGAACCGTTTGCTGCATAAGTCACACGAATATGGCATTGTTTCTGGTGTTGATTGTTGGGCATTGTTCGGGAAGTTCGTAAAGTTAAAACTATTAAATTGTGGCGTTGAGAGAAGGGCACCATTCTCATCAGGATTGAATTCCTCCTCTTCCGTTGAAGCTTGCATAGTGTTCTCTTCACTATCATGTCTATCGACTAAAATATCAGCATGCAACACTTTCTTGTGTTTCCATATATTTTTCTTATGCATGAATCCTTTACCACAAATGTCACACGAATATGGGGCGTTAGGGATGTTGTAATTAGGTTTAAAGGATACAAAACCCGGTTGAACCATAGGATACTGCTTGATGGGTTTCCCGATAATTTGAGGCGCGAATCCCTCTTTGATTGGAGTCGGTTTCCTGTTAGTAGTAGGTACTTTAGCGTGAATACGCATATGATTTGAGTAAGCTTGGCGACTCTTGAATGCTCTGATACAGATGTCGCAGAAGAATTCCGACTCGGCTGCCGCGACCGCGCCAATTCCTGGATGCGACTGTTGCACATGCTCAGAAAGTTTCTGCGGAGTGCTGTAAGAGTTAGGACAAACACTACAAGGATAAAACTTAACCCTTAAGTGTGTGTTCTTGTGCTCTGCCAGCTCTGAAGGCCGAAGGAATTTTTTTTCACACTGGTCACAGTGGTGAGCAACCTGGTTATGTTCAGCGACTTGGTGATCAGTCCACGCATCAACAGTTTCGAATATAGCATTACATTCCGTACAGGAGTAATGATACTCCTCTGCTTCCTCCTTCACTATAGACATATCCGGTTCAGCAGGCGCCATGCCTAGTGTTCTGTCAGAATGCTCTATGTAAATGTGTTTGTTCAGATCAGTAGCTTGTTCGTATTTAGCGTCGCAATGCTGGCAGTAGTGAGGTTTTTCCTCAGCATGTATAATCTTCAAATGTTTCACTAAATTCGGATAGCTGCTGTTTTTCTTTCCACACAAAGGACAGTCTGTAGGTCGACCGTCAACACATTTGCTCTGATTATCCGACTGATCGAAACTGCCGGCGTGGATGGCTAGCGCATGGTCGTTGAAGTCCTGCATGTTCCCGAACTTTTCTGAGCATAAATCGCAAGCAATATATACAGTACAATCACCTTTACGAATATGTTTCTTAAGTAAACTCTTATCTTTGAATCTAGAACGGCAGTGGACACAACAGAGTGGTACCCTTGATTGTCCATCCTCATGGGTATCCAAGACATGCTTCATTATAAACTGTTTCAGTTGGAATTTAGCTGGGCAGAGTTTGCAAGCGTACGACCTGGCATTGAAAATATCTTTGTAAGCAACCTTGACCTCTTTCGGCTCATCTTCGAGAACCAAGTCGTCAGTAATGCCATTTTCATTGTAAATAATCTTCCACAGATTGGTGCAAGAATTCGACCTCATATGGCTGAGTAGTGCGCCAATATGTCCGAACGTGATGACACAATTGTAGCATGTGTGTTTTGGTACCTTGTGACCGTTTTTCTGCAAGTGTTGTATAACAGCTTTTCTACGCGGATGTTCTCGATCACAACATAAACAACGCTTCGTATTGATTTGCTGAATGATATCGCGGTATTTTTGGATAAAGTCTCTTTGGGTTTTCGTAACATATGTTTTGTCGGGGTCAAGTTCTTTAACCTGCTCTTCCTCTTCAATGGTGTCATTGGGATCGACAGTTTCGTCGAGCTCCTCCTCTTCCTCAATGACTTCGCTGTTAAACGAGTCGCCTTGCAATCCCTCACTTATTTCGACGACGGGCGCTAGAGACATTGGCAGGTCATCGTCATCTTCTTCCTCGTTTTCGTTATGATTCATTTCTACTTCTTCGTGTTCTCCCTCTTCTGGACCATCATCGTCTTTCATTTGATCTTCAGGTTTAATATCAACACTATCTTCTTCTTCCATGTTCTCTTGACTATCAGCAGTATCGTCATTGGCATCTTTCTCGTTATCGCTCTGACCGCCTTCCATGTTATTGTCGTCATCATGGTCCATATTCTCTTCCCCATCAGCATTTTCCTCGCCATCGTGTTCAATGCTTTGCTGACGAGCAATCTCTATTTCGTTCTCAGAGTCCATATCAACAGTGTCATAGTTTTGATTTTGATTAATCTGCATTTCTTCATCGACTTCTTCGTCGCCTTGCTGTGGATCGTCGTATGCATCGGCATCGGGTTCCGTAAGGATAGCTTCAACTTGAAAAGATGCAATTTCAGGCTCAGATATCAAAGTTTCTGGACTTTCAGGCCCAGAATTTAGAATTTCTGGTTCGGACACCAGAACTTCAGGTTTAGAGGTTAACAAGGTCTTTAGAATCTGAGGCTCTTTCTTCTTAATTTGTAACTCTTTGAGTGCTTTAATGCGTAGAGGATAAGGCAAATTATTTTGTGTCTTTGACGACGTCTTTATTGGAATGGGTTTCTGTGGCGTTATAACTTTGTTTATGGGCATTATTTTTGTTGGCATGTTCTTGTTCATGAAGTGCATCTTATGACTAATAGGATTCGGCATCATCCGTGCTTTGGGGTTGAATGGGTTCGGTCTCAGTTTGGGTTGTAGATGATTGAGGGGTTTTTTAGGAGTAATTTTATTTGTATACCTGTCGAAGTTATGAGCAGTAAGTTCATGTCTGCGTGCATTGTGAGAGTACCTGTAGGAGCGGCCGCAGACGAGGCACAATTTGGAAGCCAGTTGGTGAATACCTTGGCGAGCGTGCAGGGTCTCACCAGTAGGCCTCATGACCGTGATGGACACCTCGGGCATGTGTGGCATTTTTGGGTAATTTTGTGCGGGCTCGTTCATTTCTTCCTCGTCTTCCTCATTGTTCTCACTCTCCGCACCCTGTAATTGATGATAAAATTCGAAATAGTTACAAGTATAACAACAATAATTTCTTATAAAATCATATGATTTTCTAATAATATTATCGAAATGTGCTGTATTGCAATATGATATATGAAAACTAGATAAAATCATTTATTTTACAACTATGATTATAGGAGTAACATTTAATGTGACACTTCAAACCATCACCTTTAAAATATTCTTAACATTTAATAAAACTCTCAAGTTTTTAACATAATTAATAAAGTTGAACATTGAAAATGTAGAACGATTGTTAAAGTTGTTAAACATTTCAAAAATTCACAAAAAAAAGTTATAATAGGACATAGAACAAAAGATTAACAAGACATCAAAATCTTCATCTTCTGATATGTTAAAAGTTATGATATTACAAAACTATGGTTTACATAGATTTAATGCAAAAAAATAAGTAAGTATTAACAATTGAATATGAATATTTATTTGTCTCTATTTTGAGTTTCAAATAACACTAAAAATATAATCTAATGTGCACACAAAGTACAGATACTGACAGCATGCTCTTTACAAATAAATGTCCCGCACTTGACACAGTACTGTCTGGTTCTCCTATCTCTTTTTGTTGTTTTCACACATATCTTGCACCTTCTCCTATTCTTATAATATGGTTGGGCACTACTGCGTATAAGAGAAAATTTGTTTTTCCTCTCTTCTAAATCGTGTATCGGAGAAATTAATATTTTTTCTTCATCCTGTTCTAGTAAGCTCAAAGCCAAATCTTTGATGAATAAGCGACGCTGCGTAACATTGGAGTTCTGGGAGCACCACAACACTTGAGCGTTAACGGACGCAATGTTTAGCAAAGTAAAGAATAAGGACAATGTCCAATCATTAGTGTGTTGCATTGTAGTGTAGTAATTCATGAGAACATCCAAAACTTCTACCGCAGACTGATTTTTCTTATATACAGAAACAACTGTAGTGTGATTTATATGACCTTTCCTGTAATATCTAGGCTCATTAGTCAATACATTTACGGATTTCCCCTCAGTATTGACATATGATGTCAATGATACTTCATGATCAATAAATCCAGACATAAATGTTCGACATTTCCTGTACTGAGATAGGAATAGCGGTGGAATCATATCACTGTTTGGGTGCAAGGCTGCGATAGAATACAACTGGTACTCATTTTTAAGGATATCCATCAGTGAGGAAGAAGTGAACCAACTGTCCATAACAATAGATCTGCCAGTTCCAGCCAAATGCTGAACCAACTTTTTAGTTATTTCCTCGGCGCCGAAGTAAGGGTCAGTGATGACATCTAAATTGCTCATATAGAATGTGGATGAATCAACTAGCAATATCATCTTTAAGCCCCGCTTCAGCGGCTTCTTATCAATATCATATCGAAATGGGCAAGGTCCGTAAACTGGCACGATGATCTCATCAATAACTGCGACATTCTCGATGTCGTGAGATGTTCTGCAATTCATGGCGAAGATTTCGAATACTTTACGCATACGCTTCATTATGTCAAACTGTATAATGCTGTTGTCGTCCTCTTTATCGAAGCTCATGTTTTGAAGCAGGAATTTGAACCTTTCGTATTTCATGATATTTCTGACGCAAGGAACACCACATTCACTGTTCCAAAGGTCACTACAATTCTGATGCGTCGGCCGCATTATGCCGTGCAGATACAGAATACCGATAAGCGTTTTAATTTCGCTGACGCTCGTTGACTCCGTGAAACTTTTTCCATTTGTCACAATATTGTCATTAGTAGAAGCAACAATCAACTCTAGTAGGTCATCAGTGAATAACAACTGCCACGCATTTTTAGGTCGTGAACAATGTTTACGAACTTCTGATTTACGTTTTCTGAGTTTGAAAGCTTCTTTTACTCTAGCATTATTTACAGAAGTTGATAGTTTTGGAACTTTTGACAGAACTTGTTTATTTTTGCAAATATATCCGCTTTTGCTATTGACATAACTGTCCTCAATTTCTGTTTGGAGTTCAGCTTCAGTATCTGAGTCATGGTCAGAATGCTGCAAAACATCACACTCTTCCCTTGTCTGCAGAGAGTCAATCACCTCATTGTCTTGAACCATGTCCAAAATTGCATGGACCCGGTGCCAATCCATTCGCGGATCCACACATTTCTGTGGATGAAATTAATTCAATTGAACTATTCTCGCACGGGTATTCTTCACACATTAAATTGGCCACAACATTGCATATCGAATCACTAAGATTTAAAACAAAAAACAACAAAGTATTAAAATCTAAGTATACCATAAAACTAAAGTTTTGAATGTTGAAGTGTCATATTAAATGGGAGTATATGATACATAACAAGCGCTTGTTTCATTCAATGATAAACTATATTGGGCATGTAATCTCTACCTTATCACTTCTTGGTGTGAGCCCCAATGAAGCCAAGATTGGGGGACCTTCAGGTTGCACTTTGTTTGAATAACCAGCATTCTGAAATATTATAACAAATTATAATAGACATTTTTAAAACAAATTAAAAAAATACAGTTTTAAACAGTTATTTATATTAATTGGATCATTGATTTTCCAGTGTGTTAAGCAAAAACAAAGGAATGAGACTAAATTAAGTACATAGTTTTCGATTACATCAACTATAGCAAGTGAATGTAAGAGAAGTCAGGGACTTGTGTGCAAGGTATTATGGACTCTTACACACCGCAATGTAATACAATGTTTAACATTACATAAAACCAGAATGTCATAATAATGAGTGAAGGTTATTTATTGAATGAGAGTGAGGAACAAGAGGAAACAGTAGAAAAACCTCACTGAGCGATGCAACATGTAATCATTCCCATAAACTGGGCCATACAAGGAAAACAGT
The DNA here is from genome assembly GCA_963576755.1 of Noctua janthina. Lineage (NCBI taxonomy): Eukaryota > Metazoa > Arthropoda > Insecta > Lepidoptera > Noctuidae > Noctua > Noctua janthina. Next base: position 6,294,842 of record OY755058.1, read on the forward strand.
AACGGTTAAATTTCATTCTGGACTTATCATAAACACACAGCATTCATAGCTGGCTCATTATCACTTCACACAAGTTCCCTGTGTGTAATTTACTTGACAACTGTTCACATGTCCTTGACACCAATGCGTAGTAATGTCTTAGTACATGTTGACCAGACCAGACAGGGCTCATAAACTTGTACTGCATAGCTCTACTAGATAACAGCATACCATTCCAACCAAGTACTTTGCTGACTCATACATACCTCAATGACAGGATATGAGCCATCAATGACCACTCCATCATCATAAGCCTCATCAGACAGTGGTTCACTTTTTATTTTCACCTGAAAATACATATTTCCACCATATAAACAACAATCACAAAATGCTAACTGACAGTTCCAAGCTCAAATATCTAGAAAGATAAACCCACCTCTTCTAGTTGGTTGCCATCTTTTAGAGACAGTAGTTTGTTTTGTGTCCTTTCACATACATTTTTAAAAACATGCCAGTTATTGACATTGTCCATGCATTTTCTGCAGACATTGGTGGGCAGGTCGTCATTTTCGTTTATCTGAAAAAATAATCATACGTAATCATCGTACGGTGGGCAAATAGGCGCCCTCCACGACGCGCGAGCTCGTTTCATCAGAACGAACGAGGCGAAACCGCGCCTCGTGTATAGATAGCTACGGCGAGGAGAAACTAAGTAGGTAGGCGTAGGTATAACCGAGCGCCGGCGAGCGGCTACTCCTCGACCGAATAAGTAGAAGCGAGTCGAGTGGCAGCCAGCGAGCCCCTCGAGGGTTAGCGCTCGATATACGCACACAAGTATAGCGCACTCACGCCGACAGCGACGCTCGACCCGTCCGAGGGACGAGCTGCAGGCTGGTCTCGTCCGATAAATCAATACGCCCGACGGCCAAGCCAACGCGACCCATACCTAGCGATACGCAGCCCCCTCCCGATATGACCCCCGGGAATAATGCCAACCCGACCCTCATGATATGCGCCATTCCTCGCCGGCTGCACGGAATGCGACGCGACGCGGCCCCGAGCCGAGCGATAGCCGTGGTACATTACAAAATGGTGGACGATCTTACGACATCTCCACCTAAACGCGCTGCCTGTCATTGCTCGAACCGAGGCGGATGACGAGTTCTCACGTATGCCGAGGGTCTACTTTCACTCAAAACTCCACTGTATCACTTATTTTACACATTACGTACCTGTACGGACACACAATCCTTGATTTTCAAAGCGAGGACGGGAGGTTCCGAGTCATCCGAACTGGTGGTAGGAAAAATCGGCAGTAATTCGCCTCGAGATGACAAGCACAGTCTACAAACACGATCATAGTTTACATTCATTGTAAATAAACGATATTTTGAAGGTATTATCACCTTCCACAATCTTTAAAAAAGGGACGCCATGTCACCACGAGCACTTCAACACAAAGCACTGCACATCGTTCTTGCTAGAGCACGAAAGCGGCTGATGATGAGGATGAGAAGTCGATAGGTTCACTCGGGACGGCTGGTTCGAGTCGGCGACCACCTGTCGTTCTGCGCATGTGCGCGTAAAATTGTGTCGGGGTGGCCAACATGACAAACACAAAATGTAGTTTATGTCAGACATCACAAACCTTTTAGTCGAATTCATATTTACATGTTTATGTTAAAAATCAATTTAAAAGATATTCGATTGACCATCATGTAAATAAAATGACAAATAAGTGTAGTTTTTAGGCTTATGTCAACATTCAATGTTGTTTTAGTAACCATGTAATCCGAGCAACAGTTTTATAGTTTTCAAAGAACACAATTTAATACACAAGGAACACTTTATTAATTAAATATAAGCTTAATTGACACAATTATACTTTTGTGTGCTGTTAAAACACTTAAAACATTTTTTTTTAAATTTTGAAGTACATTTTCACTAAATATTTTGATATGTTTCTACATTAGAAATTCATATTTTACAATAAAACTTAATATATCCCACTTATCATTATTCGCTTATGAATACGTAACAATTTTAATGTAATAATGTTCAAACAGCAGATGTTAAAATACTCGTGCAAAATTGTTTGTGGTCCCTGTGTCGTGTAACAAAAGTACTTCTATCTCTTTCTAAACCAGTACAGTCAACGCGGTAGATTCAAACTTCGGATAACTTCGCTCTATATTTGTAATGGCGGGAGAGTACAAAACTCTGAGTTTTGTTTATTTTTCTTTTATTAGCATAATATTCCTAAATAATATTTTTGTAAGTACAAATGTGAAGCTACGGAATTTATTAGGCATTTAAAATCGAGAAATTATAAGATGAAATGACGCTGTCGAAAAAAAAACTAAAATGCCCACGTTGTCGTAAAAACAAGGTAGTGCCAACTTTATGGGTGTCTATTAAACAAACAGAATAGAAATAAATTAGTTTGGTTCATTCATGGAAAGGTGGGGAGGACAAAATTATGAATGAAAACGTAAATGTTTGTTTACTTTGCGTCAAATATTGATGGAAAATAGTTCAAAATTGGGTCATTGACCCTAAAAGTCGTACACTTTTTGCTGTGATGTCATTCTTGGCAAAAAATACAATTAAGTAAAAAGTGAGCGAAATTCTTAAGTAATTGTCAATTTTAGTAGTACTTTTCTGGCACACATAAACAGAAACCTATTCCTATTCTTTCTTTCTGAGCCTATGTGTAAGTACCTACCTATCATCATCATCTGCCTAGCCTTTTCGGGCCACTGACTACCTAACGACTGTCAAAGATCTACAAATGACACCCGGGACCAACGGCTTAACGTGTTTTCCGAGGCACTGAGGAAACTCGGTAAGTATTGGGTGGTCACCCATCCACAGACCAACCTAGGCAAGCACGGCTTAACCTAAAGATCTACCCGAGCGGCTGTTATTATTTAGCCACGAGCTCCTCAAGTACCTACCTATGTAAGGCATTATTAATTCTACATACTAGTAGGAAGGCATATCAGTGGCGAAGGTTCCATAGAACTCGATTCCTACCGGCTTCCCTTTGAAAAATGTCACAGTCAGTATTCCATGGACAAATAATCAACATCATCTGCCTAGCCTTTTCCCAACTATGTTGGGGTCGGCTTCCAGTCTTAACGGATGCAGCTGAATATCAGTAGTTCACATGGAGCGACTGCCTATGTGACCTCCACAACCCAGTTAGTACTGGGTAATACGATACCCCTTGGTAAAACTGGTTGTCAGACTAATAATATAATCACATTAAAGATATGTACTCCGGCTTACCTCTTACAAAATTGACCCTTCGCTACTGAAGCATATACATACGTACGAGTCTAAGGTAACGTACGTAACTACCTACTTACCTAGTACGTCGGTACTACGAATCTATACACCTTTATACATATCCTACGTATCCATAAAATTTTTCATGCGGTTTTTTTTGCGTGCGGTACGGAGCTGGAGTAGCTCTTAACAGCCGCACAGGTCGATCTTCAGGGGCTGCAGTCTCGACATACATAGCGACAAAAATCGGTCGTTAAGTCATGACGATGTCAAATTTCTTTAATAGATTTTCAACTTTATTTCGAAACCTTAAGGTTGAAAATCTATTAAAGAAATTTGACATCGTTATGACTTAACGACCGATTTTTGTCGCTATGTATGTCGAGACTGCAGCCCCAGGTTAGCCACGCTTGCCAAGGTCGATCCGTGGAGGAGAGACCATCCATTACATGCCTCGTTCCCCCCGTACCTCGGAAAGTACGTTAAGCCGTTCATCCTGGCTGTCATTTGTAGATCTTGTGGCCCGAAAGTCTGACAACCAGTCTAAGCACGGGGTATCGTATTATCCAGTACTAATTGGGCTGTGGACTTTGGAGGTCAAATAGGCAATCGCTCCATGAAAAATACTGGTACTTAGCTGCATCCGGTTAGACTGGCTGGACTCTGCTGGACGCCCTAACATAATAATGTTACAAAATTCCGGTACTGCATATACCAGCTCGACTTGATTACATTATCGATGATATTTAATGAACGTCAATAATTCTGATTTGATTTTTATAAGTTGTGTTTAATTGTTAAGTAATTATTTAGTGATTTTTAGTTTGATTGTTAGAAATCTTAAATAATCAGAATACTTACTTTATGGCACCTTCCGCTTGTCAGCTTCCGGTGCGCCTAATATTATATTATAATTAGTTAGATATTGGTGGTTATCGATCCATAATTTTGTTATTTATTACACAGCTTATTGAGTGATTTGATTGTAATGTTTAGGTTTTTGTAGAAATGTATAAGAGTTGATGCGCCGGCGCCGTGTAGGTATTTGAACGCAGTCGTTTTGTAACCGTCAAGTGAGAAAGTTGTAGTAAGAACTCTGACCAAAATAAATCCGGTATAGTGCAGCCATATTTTTATTTGGACCATCGAATCTGACCACCGTCTACACATAGTTAGGTAAAGGCTATATAGGCTGACTGGTAATTAGTGACTGATACTTAGTGTTTCGTCATTATTGGCATAAAAGAGAACGAGTGTAAAAAAAAAAAATTCTTTGGGAAAGTTGTTTGTTATCATGAGTACAATCACTTGCTTAAGTATCGGTCACTAATTACCAGTCACCCTATGTAGGCAGATGATGTGCGGTAGTACGGCATCTCGAGCCCTTTGTTACACCGAGCAGCGGACGCGCAACGTCATTATGGTCTGATCGAGGTATGAGACAACCTAATTTGTTAATTCAGTTATTAGGTAAGTACGTACTTAGGTAAGTAGTTACCTAATAACTGTAACCATTTTTTGTGGATACCTATCTCAAATGAAGAGCTGACTAATAATAATGATACCTACATGAAAAGATCCGTAACGATAATGTATCTCCATAGGTAGGGTTATGAAGTATCATCCCTCCGGATTCCTCCGGATAAGTCCGGCTTTTTGAGACCCTGTCCGAACGTTGTCCGGACTTTTCGTCTCAGAGGACATTTTTAAAATAAATAAATCTGTGAATAGTACTGAAAAAAAAACGTTAAAAAAATTAAATGTTGTTGAATTAAATGTGGCTTTTTGGCGGAACTGTTCAAATTAAGAAATGTTAACCCTGCTCATAATATAGGCCTGAGGCCTGCCATGACATTAAGTCAGTTCGTACTTTTGTAATAGTTACATTTTATTTTACTAGCCAATGTTGAAATTATTATGCAATGATTGCTTGTCGTCGTTGGTCTAGTGGTCATGAGCGCGACTGCTGAGCATGAGGTCCTGGGTTCGAGTCAGAAAACTGTTATTGGGCTTTTCTTTTCATTTTTCTTTTGGCAGTCTGGATGTGTGCCCGGTCGATGGCAATAGGCTCGCCCGCATTACATGTGAAATGTCGTGTAGGTACTAAACTAAAGGGTGTTTTTTAGAAGTGGAGAACTTTAAATTGAAATAAAGTACAGAAAAATGGTTTTAATATTCATAAAATTGGCTTTATTTATTGGATAATTTTATGCTATTTATAATAAAGGGTGTAAATAGACCCTTAACATAAACGAAAGGCACTTGTTCTCACCGTCACTGCGATCATTTTTTTGTTCTAGACCATACCTGGGAACCTTCTATTTACGGAGATATTGGGGGTCAAAGTTCCAACTTTTTCACAAGTTTTTTTTTAAATACATGTTTTTAATGTAAGATTTTTACTTTACACACCTCCACGACCCTCATACTATTCAATCCATTTATCAGCACAATGCTAGAAGTGCTTTTATATCGAGTCCTACCGTAAAACGTGATTTTTCACCCCAAAAAAAAATCGATTCCCAGCAATACTTTTTGCGTAAAGTTACTTAGTTTGATGTAAAGAATGCTTGGTTGACGGCTATGTGAAGGGTCTGTTTACACCCGGTATGATTTCTAGCATGTGGCCCAAGTACATCTTTGCCTAACCCTTTGGAGATTACAGGCAGCAGTGGTATTAAGTTATGAAAATTTTAAAAACCTGCTTTACATACAAACGTGCGGTAGGTCTAAATAAATGGAACGGCTGATGTTAACATAAAATAAAAAAATCTCTGCCTAATCCTTCGGGGTTTAGTGGCGTGATGTTACGATGTACCTAAGTAAGTACGTATGTGAATTTTTAATTATTCTGTTTGGTCTATCGAATCCATGGTGTAATTATTGTGCCCCCGCGTTCATAATGCCCCACCTAGGGGGAAGTACCTAGGTGGGGCATTATGAACGGGCTATTCCGTGTTACATGTAGATCTAAGAGAGAGGACTTCAGATGGACGGTCCCTCTACCAGTGGCGGATTTACCTGCAGGCTGATTAGGTTTGAGCTTAGGGCGGCAAATTTAGGGACCAATTTTTTATTTTTTTTGCTTTCCCTTAGAAATTCAAAAGATTTTGGCATGACGGTTTTCTGATGTTTTACAGATAGAAGTCTGCAACAAATTTTGCCGATGACGTTCCCCGCTCACTTGTCATTGCATATTCCGAGTACAATAGTAATCTTCCATATTCTAGAGTAAAACGGCTAGTTCGCCGCCGCCCAACCAGTAATCGTTAATACACCCAAAAATTATTTTACGTGCAATTTCAACGAAATTGTTGGATTGTAAAAATAATTTAGGACATGACAATTGTAGAGGCAAGGGCGGCAAAAACTGTACAGCCTATACCTTGAAAAGTTGTAAATTTTATCGGCCACTACCCTCTACCCAAGTCACAAGTCGTTGCATCTAAATTACTGATCCAGTTATAATAAATAGGTAGGGTGCCATGCCGATCCCATTCACTGGGGTTCTTAAGGAGCGCGTCTTGGGGTCCATTATTGTTTGTTCCCCTTTCAACGTTCTTTGTAACGAAACTAGTGTAATCATAGGTATTTTATTATTAATTGTAAGCTTGGCTTCCGTTTGCGAGTGATAGCGACGTAAGGTTGGTGGTGGCTTTCATAGTCGTGGTGGCATCAAAGTAAAGCTTTAATTTTTAACATTTTAGGTACTTTTTACATTCATATTATTATGAAGAAAACCGGACTTTTTGTGAATCGGATGATCTTTCACATTCAACCATATCAACAAAGGCACCGACCACAACCAGCTACTTACTAAGCAAATCTTGATACCATGCACTCACTATCTACCTATCTACAATTATTAATTAATTTAACTTGCTACTTTTTTTTAGTTCAATAGCCTCGTTGATGTAGTGGTCACAAGCACGACCGCTGAGCAGGAGGTCCTGGGTTCGATGCCCAGGTCGAGAAAAGTGTTTTTCCGTTAGGAATTTCTCAGTATAGCAGCCACGAAGAGTGCCTGGCTGATGGCAATAGGCTCGTCCACTATTATAGGGAAATTAAACATAACTGGCGAATGAACGTGTAGGATTAACCTCTACCTAACTGCGTGATGTTATGTACTTTTGTGAATTAAATTATTTTATACCACACGTTGTTTCATATAATATTTTGCATGGGTATTGAGCAATGAAGAGGAAACATAGCTCGCCACTCCTTTTATTTTTATACAGTTACTCAGGTTATATGGTCTTATAATACTTTACTCTATGGTCTGTACTTACATTACTTTCCTTTGCCTCAACTGCGCCGCCTCGCTGCCTCGCTGATGTTTGTGGTTGTTCCTTTCACCAACTTCCGAGTCATTATAGTCTATTCTAATTCCTACTATTCTTTAACAGTTGGTTAACTTCTGATTGGGTATCACTGGTAAAACTACAGTGATCTTCGTTGTCATTTAAATACCGTTGAGGTTCGGTTGCCACTACTGAAAGTCTGTTAAATGACTTGATCTTTATTCTTATTACGGTAAGGTTGTTTTTGGGTTGCAGCTGTCCGACGTAAACTAATTGAAAGTACTGTTGGGTATTTCACGTGGAGAGCCTGCTGCAGTCTTTTCACAGTTATCTTTATCCCTAATAGCAAACCAAAGAGCCAATCACCAGGTACCTTATTCCGACTGGAATAAAGTACACTTTGATTCTGACTACGATGCAAAATCAAAGATAAATTGATCTGTACAAAAACAATCCTATCGTTTCTTTTTTTTTAATAATTTGCTTAGTAACATTAGATGCCTCAAAATGATATCGATCGTCTACAAGAGTGGTAGTAGCAAAGTTAGCTCTGGCATATACAAAATAAGCTCCCAAATGGCACCAATAACCACTGTATCAGTAATGTGGTGAGTAAAAATACATCAACTTCTAACTTAGCTCAAGTTTTGCTCAGTCGCACTTCATCCGAAAATTAACCTTATTGGTCTCAAAACAATGTTCACATTCGTATGATACGGTTGATCACAGTTAGGTACTTGTATGAATATGCACGTTAACTTCATAGTGATAAGGTTTATTTTCGAATGCAACGCGAGTGAGCTACCTAATTTCGCTCTATACTGTGTGTAGTGTGTAGTGTGTACCAGAAAGGTGTGGTCATATTTCAGACCATCAAACTGAACAACTTTTTCCATGGGACCACCATCGAAATCGCGAAAAGAAATCAGCTGTCCCATACATTTGGCTCGAGTAGGTATTGATGTTTACGCAGTGGCGTGCCTAAGGGCCAACAATACGACAAGGACATGCCCATAAGGCTAACAGCCTGTTCAGAAACCCTAACATCGTAGAGTGGTAGGTTATACGGGGTGGTAGGGACTCCGACGTATTCAGTACTTACATCATTCTGAGCCCATTCCATACATTGTGACCGTGTAGGTATTGCACTTTTTTTTTAGGAAACAGCAGGTTTTTAAAATAACTGATGATAAATGATGTCCTGAATACGTGGTAACCGTTTTCGCGTCGGTGTCCCTCCCACTCTGTATTTTATAGGGCAAGCCAAGCTTTCAGGCTTTTATGTTAGTAACGCCACTAAATTTGTTACTGGACAGCTGGTTTTTATTAAGAAGACCTCACATGTATACAATTTTAATAAGGAACCCTAATAAATGAAGCACGTTTTAATTAATTGGATTTATTTATTATTTTCAGTACAAGCAACATTCAACGCCACACAACATTTAAACAAAATTTGCAACGACAATTGAATATTATACAATTATGTACAGACGCCAGCACATCAAGCTACCCGAAACTCAAATTTTACAACAACCTTGAACCTAATGCTTTAGCGATAAAGTTGAAAATCTATTAAAGAAATTTGACAGATTGTAGCAGCTTGATGTGCTGGCGGCTGTTCTTTACAAGTAAATATATTAGTTTTATTATTCACTGTGTCGATCATCATCTTCATTTTATACATTATATTAGCAGTGAGAAGAAATTTAATTAATTTAGCAGAAACGATTATATCACTATAGTTTTTGTTGAAGTAACAAATTTAATAACAAAACATAAAGTAAAAGTTTTCAGAGTTTATTGTATAGTGTCTTAGAAGGGGTTTCAATTTAATGGCCGGCTCAACTTCCGCCATTTTTTTTTTTTCAAAGTTTCGGCCACGCTTAAAACCTATATTAATCGATAGCTGGTATCAATACAAACCAGTTTTATATGAGACAAAATAATCTAAAGTGTCACGTTACCGAGATGTGAGCTATCAAAGTTAAACTCCATTTACTGATGGCATCTTCAGCACAGCTATCGATTGTTATGCATGGCCGCAACTTTGACAGAAATATTAAAATGGCGGAAGTTAGGCCGACCAAGCTTCTAACAAAAATCTTCTAAGCCCTTTGTTAGGGGAACTCTGCAGACGTGATGACTGATAATGATAAGTATCAACATAATCATTAACAGTAGAAACGTGTTATTTACCATGTTTGTTTGTTTTTGCCATGTTTTTGTTGATTTCCATGTTCTTGTTGTTTTGTTTTCCATGTTTCATCCCGTTTCTAATTTTAATGATAATTTCAGTAACCATGATAGTTTAAAAACTTATATAGGTAATTATCATCAGAGGAGCTCGTGGCTAAGTACTAACAGCCGCCCGGATCGATCTTTAGGTTAAGCCGCGCTTGCCTAGGTTGGTCTGTGGATGGGTGACCACCCATTACATACCGAGTTTCCTCCGTGCCTCGGAAAGCACGTTAAGCCGTTGGTCCCTGGTGTCATTTGTAGATCTTTGACAGTCGTTATAGGTAGTCAGTGGCCCAAAAAGTCTGACAACCAGTCTTACCAAGGGTTATCGTATTACCCAGTACTAACTGGGTTGTGGAGGTCAGATAGGCAGTCGCTCCATGTAAAATACTGGTATTCAGCTGCATCCGGTTAGACTGCAAGCCGACCCCAACATAGTTGGGAAAAGGCTAGGCAGATGATGATATCATCACTTTCTTGCCCTTGTCCCATATATTTAGGGTCGGCGCAATACGTGTTCTTCTTCCATTTTCGCCAGTCAGACGTCATAAGTATTGATAATTAATTAATGATAAAACGAATAAAATCATCAACTAATTTTTTTTCCGTTTTATCATGTTTACTAGATATCAGGCGGCCGCAGTGTGGGAAAGAGACGGCGCTAGTAGACCTGTATAGCTCTGTCTCTTTCCCACACTCCTGAACCCATCACGCCCACGAGGTTTCGCTACCTTATAGGACCATGTAGATTGTCGAACATAAAAGTAGGTAGGTACTAAAATAATATAAATCAGCTTTTCTTTTTTCAGGAGCAGAATAGAACGTAGAGCGAAACGTGAAAACTTACATTGTAAGAAATGGAAAAATCAACTCAAAACCTTAAACGGAAAGTGGGCAACGTCACAAATAGCTGTCAAATATTTCGCTGTTTTGATTAATTTGGCAATATTACTGTATGAAAATAAGAAATATGGCTTGTTCTTCTTCTTATCGTATCGATGTTCCTTCCATATTAGACGGTTTGGGCCCAGTAGGTGGCCACGTTTATTGCAGCGGCAGAGGCGCTATTCAGGTCGTCATTAGTGCAGGTAAACGGACACCTGGGACACTCCAGCAGGTAGTTTGAATATATGGCTAACTAGTGAACTAAAATATTGATTATGAAATGCAATAATTAATATCTTAAAGCCGAATATTTAGTTTTAGATGTAAAAAAAGTATTCGAAAATTTCCAAATGCCGTTTTTACACCAAAAACGATTACAACATCTAATTCAGTGTTTTAATTGCAATTCATTATTAATATTCTAGTTCACTAGTTAGCCATATTTCTTATGTCCAAATTAATTAAAACGTATTTATTTGACAGCTATTTGCGACGTTGCCAACTTTTTGGATGGACGCTCTTAAGAGGAAATGCGGTCGGAGAAACTATAGAAAAAATACCTAATGGTATTTGAAGATACTATCGTTGTTGCACTGCGAGCGCGATTTCGACATTGGTACGATAAAGACAACTACAGATCCAACTGAATAGCCTAACCAAAAAGACATAATTCGAGGTTTGGCTCTCGACTGTTTCCTCCTCCAGTATTCCACCAATTTAAAAGATATTTCATAAACTGCAAAAGAAGAGTATATCCTGTGTCATTATGTTTTTCTTTTTTAATTAATAGTTGTCAAATTTGTACACTAGGCCTCTGTTGAAAGCGGTCTAAATAGGCAATTTTGAGCATTTTGTTAAAGTTCTTGTGCTTATAAAGAATATGTATCATCAAAAAGGAAAACATAGGGACATAGAAGAAGTTGATATTTAGTTTACTGCAAAAAATCATAGCTTTAAAGTTATAAACCAGAAACAAAACATGCGAGAGCGTTTGTATGGAGAAAAGACAACCCGCATTTCCTCGGTATTAGTTACAACAAAGACCTTTTTACCTTTTAAGGACAAAGCCTGCTGTTAAGACAAAAAAGTAAGCTTTAATGTCAGTGTACTTTTATAAAACCTTACTATTCAGGTAACCCACCACCCACCAGGTTGCTCCACGTTCAATACCGTATTCTCCGTAAGAAGATTACCCTCTTACGGCAAAATAACAAGAAAAAGATTATTATATTGTCCTCTTAATGTAATATCTGTAAGCAATGTTTTATATGACGTAGATACATGTTACATATAATCTGATTTTCGAGCTTATTGTAAGTATTAGCACAATGAAGCATTTTGTTACGAGAATGATTCTCTTTGAGTAATTTTCTTCGATATGTTATATTGTAATGTCCTATATGTATAACAATATATTAACACAGATTAGTAAGTATATATATATATTAATAATAAAGATATTAGTTATCACAGGGATAAGGGTTTATCACTTAGTTTCTACTTTTTATTAATGTATCTACTTTTGCGGTGTGTAGATTTAGAACTCCGGGAAGATCCTGGAATTAAGTGCGTGATATTTGGTAAAAGAGAGATTGGAACTGGATTTGGAGATCTCTAAGCTTCAATTGAAAACGAATCGAATGAAAACAGCACAATGGATGTGCAATTTACACCTTTCTTAGTTTGATACGTAGTAGGCTACTCATAGGCTCCAAGTAGAAGCGTTTAAGTTTCAAGTAACCCGTAACGACAATTTTATGAGCAATCAATGAGCTTAGTCCACTCAGAAGTCTCGCTGAATGAAGTGGCCACTGGTCGTGGCCATTTTTCTGTAGATGCTGGTAACTTATTACCTTCTCCTCCATACATTTCCCCATACATTTGTTTCCTATAAAACTTAGTAACTTGATATGAACACACAGTGTCTTATAAAACCGCGTGATAGATTTTCCGTGAGAAAATATGCAGTTGCCACACTGGTTTGTTTTTTTTTTCTCGGAAACAACTGCTTTAAGTACAAACAATACGATATCTTATTAACCGATTAGGTATACAACTCTATCAGTGTAAATATTTTCCAATAAATACGTTATATCAAAGTACATTTTACAAAGCCTTTTGATTAAACTAAACGTCTATTTTTTTATTAGGAATAAGAAAACATGGCAAGAAAAATGTCTTATTGAAAAGTTTCTTGCTAACCATCAAGGGTAGGTAGTTCTTCGGTAAAATAGGAAAGCTAGGAAAGAAATTCTACAGTTGGGTGTTTAAGTAACCTTTACATTAAACATACGTAATTATTATACATTTATCTATAAACAATAAGTACCTTATCAAAAATTACAATAGAAGTCGGTACTTTATACTATATAAGACCAATATTTATATATTTTGTCACATCATAGAACTGTCCAACGCATGCGATATATTCAGCTTTAGAAAAGCGTCTTCTAGCGCACACTCACTTCAACATTCCAACACCGCGTTAACTTATAAACTGACAAATCATAAGTTCACGAACTTTTGGTCCACATTCTGAATTTGAATTTGCCGCAAAATTACGAACATGGCGGACACGAAGACCGTTGTTCCTGTGTTGGCTGCGCGCGCACCGTCAGCCTCGAGGGGTCGACGGGGTTCGCTTTCGCTACTAGAGAGCGTGCCACATGGGCAAAGGCAGCTTCGACATTCAGTCCGGTTTTGGCTGATGTCTCCATAAACGATACTTGGTATTCTCTCGCTAAGCGTTGTCCCTCCTCCCGCCTCACCGCCCTCTCTAGGCCGCTGTCGGATTTGTTACCTGCAAGCACAATGTTAGTCAGCCTCCGCTCATTTGAACTTGTTCAGAATCGAGGGGACAACCGTATTGTTTGTGACGATTATGGCAGTTTCTTTGTATTAGCATAGGAATAGCTTTTAAGTTTTTTTTGTACGTTGAAGGACTTGTAGGTACCTACCACTACCGTTCATCTGTCGGGATTATTTAAATTAGATCTTCGATCATTCAAATTAATGTTAGAATTGATGTTGTCCAGTTAAAAAGTCCTGGTACACAGTCAGGGTGAAATACTTAGTGGAAACCTTTACGATGAGCTATAAAGACTAAAGAGGGGCAAGGATAATATCTGATTCCAGAAATGTTCAAGAATATTGATTAAATAGTTATAAAATCACCTAATAACATGATGACTACGTCGTCCTGCGCATATTCCCGAATCTCTCCGAGCCAAGCCCGAATGTTGTCGAAGCTGATCTTGTTGGTCACGTCGTACAGCAGCAGTAGTGCTGAAGGACAAGAGCATTGTTATTAAAACAAAAGAGTTTACAAGGCAGGACTTTGGCGTTCCTCAGGTACGAAACAGCGAATACAAAGCCGAATTCCTCAACCTTTACCAAGAATATTATAAAATTTGAAAGTAATTTGTTTGTTTATTTGAACATCTTAGCGACCGATGAGATTTGACCATGGACCTGGGTAGTCCCAGCCGACAAAGTCTAGTCCTACATAGAGAAGGCATTGGGTGGTCTAAAATTAATAGAACCATACAAAGTGCGATGGGGCGAGCAGGTGTTCCAACTCTGTATCGTGTTTTTAGGTTGGTACACCTAGAGATCTCTAGACCTTTATGGAAGGATCAATGTATTTTATTCTTATTTTAAAACTTAATGACACCAACATCTGCGTTCAATACTTCTAGAAAAACACTAATTTATGGGCTGTATCTGTTTTATTTCCTATTTTATTCAGTACACATCTGTTAGATAATGTTAAAAATCCATTATGGTCTAGGTAACATTGGATTTATTTCTTTGACTATAAGACTTACCTTACCTTTCGAAAGGCGAAAGAAGTTGGTAGGAACCTCTCGTAACTTTTATGTATTCCTAGGTATGAACCTAGAGCAATAGGACCTACCCAGGTACTAGGCTACCAGAATGCACCAGTAGCTACTTGTGGACCGTGTTACGCAGAATGTTTGTTATCGCAAGGTTTATACGCTATCGCACAGCACGATTGCGAATTTTACTGCCTTTCCTAAGTATGTTTTATCAGGCCAGTTCTTGATGCCGATTCTCTTCAATACTTCTTACTTCTAAGCCCATTTAATATCCTAAAGCCAAGTACCTAAGTCCAATAGACTCGCGTCGATCACGCGACACAAAAATAGAGGCCTACCATGAATCAATTAAGAACAGGCCCGATAAGGATACCAGACTAAGTTAATGACATGATGTGGCTATGACTGGTTGAGAGTGGCCCGATCTAGTTACACACGTGTGCGAATGCGTGATCCGGTTTGCCGCCTCAGAAACGGGTCGAGGCCATGCCTTGGCAGTTTCTATGCTCCTGTCACACATGTAATTAGATGCCTAGGTAGCTCCAGATAGCAAGAAAATGAACCAGGTACCGGATGGGTCTAAAGATCAACTATTTTACTGGGAATAGAGTTTTACTACAGCTTACAAAATGTAGGATCGAAACCCTCGTGACATTTCAAATCGCGCATAGAATTCTCAGAAGGCGGCGCAAAAGTGCCATGTGGAAGTTATCAGCGGTCATGAGAAGAATAGAATTTGGTTTGCAAAGTTTTGCCATTAGATGGCGCTACTTGTTTTGAATCGGGATGATTGTAATTTATAAATGTCGAAGAATGAACAAAATAAACCTAATATATTACGTTATTCATTCAATCTTTATACAATAATCAGTAAAATAAAATATATTACCATGTGCGTCCCTGTAGTATGCATGCGTCACGCTACGGAAGCGCTCTTGTCCAGCGGTGTCCCAAATCTGAAGTTTCACCTTGATGCCGTCCACAGTGACTACCTTATTCTGCGGACAGATGGCGCTAGTTGTACTAAAGTGCGAGTGATTTTTATGAATAGTTGAATGTTCTACAAGATACACGTAGAAGATGAGCAATTTCATGACGCAAACATTTAGTTGTTATAAAAGTAAAACATTGTTATATAAAGAAAATATGCCACAAACTCAAAAATACCATGTTATACATAAACAGGTACCTACCTAGGTACAATATAAGTACCAAATAAACGTCGAAAACTTATTTTCTTAGGTAGCTATTTCACAACCTATTGTGTAGGTTAATACATAAGGAGGCAATTAGGTACTTTCCTAACTGTTATAAAAAATAACACTAATAGACAGTTATTAAATAGCGTGATTAAATAAAATGATAATGAGTCACTTTTTTCTTTTCTCATAAAAACTTGGACATAAACTTGTTATTGGCTACTCAGTCACTTTTTCTAGCCCACAAAGACAGCTGCAATAAATCAAACTGCAAAAACGGAACAGGCAGAAAAAAAAAACCTTTGCAACAATAAATCACTCAGGCGAGCAGTCGATTCAATCACAGCTGTCATGGGCAAGGGGCGGGAACGGAAAAAGCGCGCCAAACTTCGAACACCAATAGCGTTGCGGCGAACCGGTTGCGTGCAGCCACTCACTGGCCCATTTGAACTTGGAACCCTTGACGGTCTTGACGGTCATTAATTACTTTTTTTTTTTGCGAGAATTAAAAATAATAATGGCATTATTAACTTTTTGCCTATTGATATTGGATTTTTTTGTGCTTCGTTTCGGCGAATAAAACTTGATTGATAAATTTTTTGCTGAACATTGCAGTTGACTTTTTCTTATTCGTGTCGTTAATGAGTAGATGGATTATTTAATTGAATTTCATAATTGTTATTTAAAGTTTCACATCACATTGAATTAACTTTTTTTGTGAACAAAAAGCTGGCAATTTGCTTCTGGCATTTAATAAACGCCGACTGACATGTTTTTTTCTTAAATTATGTCTTTTAAATGCCAAAGGCGAGGAATGAGTTACTCAGATTACAGTCGGCACGTGCAACGTGAGTCATTCATTGTACCCGGAAGTCGATCCCGACGGTGGATATGTAGTTTCCTGCGAGGAATGTGCCGTCCCGGAAGCGGACTAGCATGCAAGTCTTGCCGACGCCGCTGTCGCCGAGTAGCATTACCTGCGAAGATTACAATGTTTATAATAAATACTGAAGATCGAAATCAAAGCAATCAACATAGAACAACCAATGCAATTTGTTCAGTTCTATCGAAGTTTTAGGCGCGAAGAAAATGCTGCCTATTTTAATTATTAACCTATTTAACCTTGACTAATAACCAGAGGTCGGAATTAGGTAGAGTTATTTGTGTACTTACACTGATTTCATACAGCAAAAGAATAAAGTGGATATGCCTCAAATCCCGAGATTAATTTTAAAGAGCAGAAGAATCCCGTGATTTATTAAGTAAAAAAGTTATTTACTTTTACACAATTTAAACCATCCGACATCGGACATCATGAGCACTAAGCGCAGTAGTTAATGAAAAAATGTCGCGGGTTCGATTCCCACACGGAACAAATATTTGTATGATTTACAAGTAGTTGTTCCGGGTCTGGGTATTTGGGTATGTGTGAGTTTAAATCTTTGTATACGCGTCCACGTTACCGGAAAAAATCCTAGTGTGGGGCAACGTAAATAAAAATATTGTATGTTGAATTAATGGGTACTAATAAAAATTGTATGTTAATTATCTTCGTTTTATTTGTCTTATCTATCTCTGAGGTTTTTATTATTATTTATTAGTAATATTGTTGGCCACACGAGATTGTATTATAAATCCCGGGAAATCACGGGAAGATCCATATTAATATCAACGTTTCGATGCAAGTACGTAAATAACTCTACCTAATTCCGACCTCTGCTAATAACGCATACACAATACATAGAAAACTATTCATTTGCGAACCTCCCCAGTAAGTTAATACAAATGGTAATAAAGGCTAAAAACGGAACTGATGACTAAAACGCCTGTCTGCAGTGGCAGATTTACAAGTTATCAAGGTATAGGCTGTACAGTTTTTGCCGCCCTTGCCTCTACAATTGTCAAGTCCTACATTATTTTTACAATCCAACAATTTCGTTGAAATTGCACGTAAAATAATTTTTGGGTATATTACCGATTACTGGTTGTGGGACGGTGAACTAGCTGTTTTACTCTAGAATATGGAAGATGAGAGGGGAACGTCATCGGCAAAATTTGTTGCAGATTTCTATCTGTAAATCATCAGAAAACCGTCATGCCAAAATCTTTTTGATTTCTATGAGGTAGCAAAAAAAAAATAGGTCTCCAAATTTGCCGCCCCAAAAATCTGCCGCCCTAGGCTCAAGCCTACTCAGCCTGCTGGTAAATCCGCCTCTAGTTGTCTGTAAGGTAAAGAAAATAGATACCTACATGATACGTGCATAGCTAACATAAATAATAACATACAAAAGTCCAACTAATTAATAGATAGGTAGGTACACATCTATAGTTGGTACATATATGATTGAAATGTCAGGACCAAAGTTATGAAGGTTGCGGCCTCTTAATTAGTTCAGTCAGTTTCGGGGCTTCTAAAGCTCACTGTCGGATAGCTGACACACGTTTAATTAGTACTTCAAACGTATAACGTAGGTAACTAAAGGTAGATAATTATGGTACCTACTAACTACTAAGTATACAGTAAGATAAGACTAGAGGATCGAAATCTAGATTAACTTTCAAAGATACTAAAGTACCTATGTACTTAATAATCTGAAATTTCTTTGATCTAAGTACTCAGCAAGTAATTTACACATAATAAACACTAATCTAGAAGTCTAGAGCCATTTTACTTATTCCTAAAGGAGAAATTAGAAAAGAGAAATGTAAGAATTTGGACGTTCTCTTTAGCGAAAAGGAATAGGAGTTATTTTTTCTATTCATTTCTACTAAGAGTAAGTGGTACCTCGGTATAATATTGGATCTACATTAGTCGCTTCAAGGGACGTATTGTTCAAACAATCCATTAGCCTATGTAACGAATGTATTATTTTCCATTATTTATCATAGATGCTCGGAGGACCTCCTTTCATCCTTTTCTATCCCTGACCCTTTCAGTAAGTTTATTGAATTAATAATGATAAAAAAAAAAACTAAAGTTTTACTCACTTTTCCAAAAACATCGTATTTATCTTCTTGTTTGGATTGTTGTTCCCAGGTCTCTGTAGGAGAAGGTGGTTCACTATGAGGCATCACTCCTGCTTCTGCCTCACTCTTCTCATCATCTTCTCTTGCTTCTGGAAGGTTCCTGGCCCATGTTGGCCTGACCCTGCCCACTACCACCCGTTTCTCCATCTGCCTATTGTCTGTGGTGTTTGGATTCCACATTTTTAGGCTTGAGTTTTAGGTCATCACTTGGAAATCGTCCTTTGTTTAGTCTTTCGCTGGTTGGTTAGTATTCCGGTAGGTTTATGTATTGTCCATTTTTTATATGAATTTATCCGCACTGTTAGGTTTATTTTACTTCAGTCTCAAGAACACAGAACAAAGAGATTCCAGGACAATGATATTTCTATTTTCGGCAATTGGAGTTTCTTCTTCAGTTACAGAGCACTCTAGTTTAAGTACAGCTGTTTGTTATTAATCAGAAGTTCTAAAGATGAAATCAATAAATACTTAAGTAAACGAACAAAAGAAAAGATTTTAAGAAGTTATTTACTCTGTGTCGATTGAGTTTTCAATAAAACTAAAACTGTTTATAAAGTATGAATCAAATTAATTGAATTTCAAGAACATAACTAACAGAGGCAGATAGACCAACAATATTAAGTTTTGCTTAACAATATTAGTAACAATCAGAGTTTTAAAGCAGTACATTTAATTTTATTAGTGGAACAAGGGATTGTTGTCGTAACTTAGAAAGACAATAGTGCCGTGGGACTTGTTACAGAGAATAAACTAAGTTCTGTAAGTGTCGGCAGTTCTCACTTAGTTAACTACTCAGAAAATATTGCAAAGTTTCCATCTTGTATATACAGGGTGTAAAGAGACCCTTCACATATCCGTCAACCAAGCATTCTGTACATCAAAGTAAGTAACTTTACGCAAAAATTATTGCTGGGAATCGACTATTTTTTTTTTGGGGTGAAAAGACACTTTTTACGGTAGGACTCGATGGAAAGCAATCAAAGCATTGTGCTGGTGGATGGATTGAATAGTACGGGGGTCGTAGAGGAGTGTAAAGTAAAAATCTTACATTAAAAACATGTATTTAAAAAAAAACTTGTGAAAATGTTGGAACTTTGACCCCCAATATCTCCGTAACTATAAGGTTCCCAGGTATGGTCTAGAACAAAAAATGATCGCAAAGACGGGGAGAACAAGTGCCTTTTGGATATGTTAAGGGTCTATTTACACCCTTTATTGTTATTGTGACTCCTTTTTCCTTTAGTAATCCTACGTACAGTCACGAGCACGAATATGTATACACTTTCCAAAATTTGAAAGCAATTTACGCGAGAAATAGCGATTGTATCTTGGAGATAGGATCTTTTTCGTAAAAAATATGGGTTCCAAAATGCTATGTTCGTAACAACATGAAATTTTAATCAGAACAGTACGAGAAAAACACTTTTAAAAGTTTTTAAGTGATTACATATTGGTGCTCATGACTGTACCTACACCACGCGTTTCATAAATCTTTCCCAGCCATGTTTAGGTATATGGAAGATAAAATTAAGATGTATTTCTTTATTTCATGACTGGATTCGCAATTTGTTATCAGTTTTTCTAGTTTCGCTTCTTATACATACAGACATAGTCTTACTCACTTTTATTAGTTTACATAAGGTACTTAAATCATTATTATCATTCTCTTACCCGTATCCCAATTTTTGGGGTCAGCGCAGCATGTCTTCTTCTTCCATACTTCTCTATTACTCGTCAACTCAGCAGTCACGTCCGTTCTAACCATAATTATCATCCTTCACACATTCCATCCATCGTTTGTTTTCGTACTTAAATAACATAGCATGATAAATTTCTTCATCCATACCTGATGACTAAAGAACTTACAAGAGATCTTTTTTTACGATTCATTACGCTTATAATAACTGATATTACCTACCATTTCTTATGTAACAATATTTATAAGCTCACGCCTTACACTTTTCTTTTTTTTTTCTGTTATGGTGATCTATTACCTAAACGTATTATCGTACTGATTACTCTGTCTCTTTCCCCCAGACATTAATCCTGTTCTGTTTATTGTTTAATCTGATGTATCTCTCCCGGGGATTCGTCAAATGTTTGCTTAACTCCTATTTGTTTAGTAGCAACTTCAACGGGATTTGTAATATCTGTGCTAGTCGTATTTGTGTTTCAAAGTTTAAACTCATACGATTTGTAATCTTAATCTTGTAGCTCTAGAGTCAATATTATTGGTTTAGAGTGTTTAAAATTACGAAAATTAGAGAACAAATACTGGGGTTAACTTAATAATGTTTTATAAGATTTTAAACTATCATGGTCACTAACATTATTATAACTAGAAGACGGGATATTTACCATGTTTATTGTTTTCATCATGCTCATAAACACCCACTCGCAATAACTTCAGTTTATCCGTGATCATGGTGCTTGCAACAGCGCCGAAATATCGGGAACTCAAAGAAAACAATAAACATGGTAAATATCCCGTCTTCTAGTTATAATTAACAATGTTTTGTTTGTTTTATGGGCCTTTTGTCTTAGGATTCCTTTTAATATGTTCAGAGTGTGTGAATAAAAACAATCCACTTTTTATTTTGTTCGGTTAAGTTCTTAAAATAACTCCCTAGATTTCACGAATTCATCTCTTACTTCAATTGCTTCCATTTTCCACAGCCTTCTAAGAAGTACCAATTATAGAGGCATTCATAAATATTTCTTTGTCAATTTCCCCGAAACACCAATGGATGGTTTGATAAAACCCTCTTCATCATCGTACATAGAACCTATCCTTTATTAACCCTGTCATCTAAAAGGGTGAACCCATGAATTTATAAAGCGTAGTGATTTCCCCGCTAACCCCTAAGCAACTACCCTAAGCTGTTTATATTCATGCAAAGCCTTTTTACTTGACGTCTTAAGGCAGACCCCGTCCCCGATGAGCTATTAAAATTTCGCTTTATAGGGAAACCAGGATTTAACAGGGAAATGACGTCGTGAGCTTTCTATTTAGTGGTATTAGATTTTATGTGCTGGGTTTGAGAAAAACCTTTACCAAGATTATCTTCTCTTACCTTTGTTATGATGGTGGCAAATAAATTAGAAACAAAACAGCCAATAAGAGACTTAATTAGGTTTGATATGTAAGGAATGCCGCAGGGTACCGTTCTTAGGACCTTTGTGAATTCCTTATTTGAATTTACTTAGGTATATACTGAAACATTAAGTGTTTATTTCTATTTCCCATAATATCAACGGCTTTGTCTTTATATACTAAAGTATCTGTATCTGTTTTTACTATCTGTAGCTGTGTGTGTTTTGTTTATCTGTTCTTAGATACCAAATTATTTTAAAAATATGCGTCTAAGTTGTTTGTTAGATAACTATAAGTATTGCACATATTTTAGCCGCAATATTGACCAAATTGCTCGTGAATACCAATTTACACACATACTTAAATTATATTGACGTTACCAAACAAACAAACAAGCAAACTCAAATCACAAAGGAATCAATATCACGCTTATTAGTGATTAAATTACTATGGAATTAATTGGCTATCTAGTTGCATATTCATATTACAGCAGTCTGTTAATCGAATCAGTGTCGACGGTAAATTGATCAGTGATGTGTACGATTAAACTTATAATCATCTCGACTGGAGCATGTTAGTCATATTATTTCATAATCACGCCTGTAATCCCCGAAGGGTTAGGTAGACGTGTAAGTATCCACATTTCGCCAGTTTTGTTTAAGTCGATTACCATCATCATCATCATCATCATCTGCCTAGCCTTTTCCCAACTATGTTGGGGTCGGCTTCCAGTCTAAACGGATGCAGCTGAATACCAGTATTTTACATGGAGCGACTGCCTATCTGACCTCCACAACCCAGTTAGTCGATTGCCATCAATCGGGCACAAATAGGTACAGATTCCGTGGCTGCTACTGAGAAAATCATCATGGAAAAACCCAACAACACTTTGCCCGACCTGGGAATCAAACCGAGGACCTGATACTCAGCAGTTGCACTTGCGACCACTAGACCAACGTGGCAGTCGCAGTCAATATTATTTCGATGGCAAAAAAACATTTTTAAGCAATCAAGATGGAACAGATGGATGGTTTGTAAGGATTGTAGCAGCTGGCGGTATGGTGTTCCTGCCTAGCCCTATGCAAAGAGGCTTGAGGGTATGTTCTTTTGCGCCTACCCGGTTTTGTGAGGTACTATCGACTTCACTGACTTTTACCCTTATACCCTAGGGAATAAGATTGGAAAGTGGTTGACCGTCAGTGAGCTCGGTAGTACAATCATGTAACTTAGCAATTTCATTGGCGCCCGTACCCGTGTCTTTCATATCGGAATACAGCAATTCTATAATTCTATTCTAAAAGCGAATTATTCGAATAATAATCGAGATTTTGTCAATGTTGTGTCGCATCACTACGCTTATTAACATAATACGATACTACCTAATCGGCTTACCGTAATTCATAATACTCCATTGATTATAATCAACTGTAAGTAACGAATTGATGTTGTTATCCAAATTGATTCTAATATTATTAAATAATGCAAAAAAATATCTGTCTGTTTGTTACATTTTCTTCTCCAAACCACTGAACTGATCGCCATATACTTAATTTGACAGATAACCTGGTGGGACGAAAATAACGACATTGGTTAGTTTTCATAAAATAACAACTAGCCTAAGTAATCCCCGAAGGGCTAGGCAGAAGTGTACCTAACAGTGTGGGGGTACTGTTCGGTACACTTCTGCCTAGCCCTTCGGGGATAACTTAGGCTTCATGTAATAGGGGGCGAGCCTATTACCATTTGCTATTGCCTATTAGCTAGTTTTATCCTGGATATATGTATCTGTTTGGTATTTTATCATAATTATTAGAAATTTATATTTGAATTTCTAAAATATAAATCAATCAAATCAATCTAGGTTTGCCAAGGAGCGATGGAGCGCAGCATACTGAATGTAAAAATAACTGACAGGATAAGGAACACCACACTGCGCTCCAGAAGTCCAGAACGCAAATTGCCGACGTAGCTTATAAAGCTGCCAGTCTAAAATCGGACTGGGCAGGGCATGTCTGCCGGTACAGCTGTGGGCCCGAATATCGCAAGACTGGTGCCATGAAACAGCTAGACGGGGTTGCGGTAGACCGAAGAGAAGATGGCGGGACGTCTTGGATGGCTTCCTCGAGAATTGGCGAGAAGAAGCACACCATCGTGAGAAGTGGAAGGAGTCGGGGCCTTTGCTCAGGAGTGGGACACTAATATAACTAAAAAAAAAACATACCAAGTAGGCATGGAGATGAAATCGCGGGCAGTAATCATTCTCAAAAAATCAGTACCTACTAGGATGAGAGAAAAGCATAAGCGTAAGCATAATCAGCCCTTTAATGTACCCACTGCTGGGTCGCAGGCCTCCTCTCTATAAGAGGGAATGGGCTATAATCCACCACGCGGGCCCAGTGCGGGTTGGTAGATGTCACATGTTTTCGAATTTTTGGTTCTAGGCCAAGCCGGTTTCCTCACGATGTTTTCCTTCACCGTTTTGAGAGCAGTGGTGATGAAATAACTTACACAAAGTAATGCCCCTGGCTGGGTTCGAACCCACGACTTACTGCTCGTAAGTCGGGGTCTCCACCACTGGGCCACCAATGCTCTCAAAAAGGAGAAAAGCGTTTAAAAAAAAAAGGTAAACGCACCTATTCTCGGTAAACAAAAATTGATTTATTAAAACACAATCGGTTACCAATACCTTCTCAAGAATAATGGAAAATACAAAAGAAGACTTGAAGTTGTAGTGATTCATAGAGACGTATTAGAATATTTAAAGTTATAGGTATAATTATTTTGTAAGACTCGACATCTGTGTGTCTGAAGATGTGTTAGCTGAGATAGATATTATGTTTAGCTATTCCCCGACCACAAATGGTTGAGAATTGATAGGTACCTACCTACGTATCCTATCTGCATAAACAGATGTGCCACCCGCAATGCTGGCTTTGACGTAACATAATTTAGGCCCGCTTGCACCACAACTAAATTCTAAGCACTTTAAGAATATCATTCTGTCTCTTTCATCTTCAAACAATTGACAGAAACGGAACGATGTTTTAAATTATGGATGTAAAATACCCTTAACGAAGCTGAAAGGCACTTATTCTCCCCGTCATTGCGATATTTTTTTTTGTTCTAGACTATACCTGGGTACTTTCTAGTTGCTGAGATATTGGGGGTCAAATACTATAACTTTTTTTTTGACTGTACTATATACAGGGGTCGTGGAGGTTTTTTAAAGTAAAGTTATAACATTAAAAACTTAACAATGCCTCTATCAGCACAATGTTTCGAGTGCGTTACATTGAGTCCTACCGTAAAACGTGATTTTTACCCCAATAAAAAAGTAGTTTCCCAGCAATAATTTTTGCGTCGACTTAGACTGAGGTACAGAATGCTTAGTTGACGGCTTCGTGAAGGGTCCGTTTTCACCTTGTATAAAAAGCGCAAAACGAGTGATATGTTGTGCGACCGCACCTGAGTGTAGATTCGGGATTGCAGGCCAAACTAGTTTGCTCTAAACCTAATACCGGTAAAACCCGATATCAGGCCAAACTATTTTGTCCTAGATCAAACAAGAGCTCATCACAAAAGGACGACTGTAGCCCCACCCCGATAAAATTTTATTTATTTATTTATTCAGTAGTACCTACACATACATTTTATTCATTTAAGTTAGTGCCAACAGAAACTCATTAGAGTTTTACTGTGCACTAAAATCATCGACTACGTAATTTAGAGAATTAGATCCACTTAAGTAGTTACATAGGTAAAAATAAACTATAACTAAAATTACAGCGGATATTAGAGGTGAAATAATATCTAATACTCACACACTGCGGCACTTCGAGCTATACATTTCCAATATAACATGTCCTCGCTTTGTATAGGTTTCCCGTAAAAAAAATATCCGCATAAACTGGTTTTGTAAAGCTTGGTTGGCCGTCGTGTGTACTAACGAGCGAACCTCGGTGACCAATCCGACCGTCCGTTCATAGAAACAAAGGTGGTGGAGAAAGTATTTAATATTAAAATGAGAAGAGTATGATTCATATAAAATGTTTGAAAAATGATAATTAATATAATATACTGTTAAATGTACTATTAAGTATGTATATATTTTTAAAACCATTTAATTTGCAATGCCTTAACACAACAGGCAACTAAGTTCTAAGAATTTACCTATTGTTACCATCGTCAAAATACTGTACACTTAGTTCGCAATAAAGAATTTGAAGTTTTTTAATTGATACAGGTTGTTCCTAAAAGTATATTTTATGTTTAAATGGACAAGGTTACGTTAGAGCTGTGAGCAACCACGCGCTACACATCCTACATCTAAGTTGGTCGCAGTACTAATTAACCTGAAAGATTTCACAGCTTTACAATACAAAAACCTACGTCACAATCTTATTAGAAGGCAACGCCTCTACGGCTCCACTGCCCATCCTGATTACTCCCGATTAATACCTGTGCCGATAATTCGCAATATCTTTACGCTCCGATAAACCTCGGACTGCGGCAGATCTCCAGGTAAATCACGTTTATTGATTGTAGCCAATTATGCGAGATGGGACGCTGTAGTGAACAGATTAGTTTGATGTTATATTATGTGTCTGAGGAACGATTATGAGGATGGTACTTGTTTAGGTAGCTATATCCATACCTTCTACGAGATGATGATCATCTATCTAGTAACAAAGACTTGAGATATTTACACATTGACAGTATCATCATCTAGCTAGCCTTTTTCCAACTATGTTGGGGTCGGCTTCCAGTCTAACCGGATGCAGCTGAATACCGGTATTTTACATGGAGCGACTGCCTATCTGACCTCCTCAACCCAGTTAGAACTGGGTAATATGAAACCCCTTGGTAAAACTGGTTGTCAGACTTACACATCGACAATATCATGAAGTGCAATATCATAGGACTTAGCTTGATATTCATAAAACCTTACTTTTCGTTCCTAAAATAGATTATATTTCCTACAATATGGTGAAAAGTGACCCTGAACCAGAAACTATGCATCTAGGTAAGCTAGAATAAACAGTTAAGAGCGTTTATAAGGAAAGTGGGCAACGTCGCAAACAGCTGTCAAATATTTCGCTGTTTTGATTAATTTGGCAATTTATTACTGTATGGAAATAAGAAATATGGCTAACTAGTGAACTAAAATATTGATTATGAAATGCAATAATTAATATTGTAACACCGAAAGTTTAGTTTTAGATGTAAAAAAAGTAATTGAAAACATTCCAAATGCCTTTTTTACTTCTAAAACTGTTAAAACATCAAATTCAGTGTTTTAATTGCAATTCATTACTAATATTCTAGTTCAATAGTTAGCCATATTTCTTATTTCGGTACACAGTACAGTAATACTGCCGAATTAATTAAAACCGGTAAATATTTGACAGTTATTTGCGACGTTGCCAACGCTCTTAAGTAAACACTGAGATTGTGAATAACGACATTTTCTAGGAAAGGAGCAAAAATCCAATAGGATTTCCATTATTGGTAGAACATAAATTAATAAGTCTCTCTCTAGGTACCATTTATCCAATGAATCTAGATATCCAAATAAACATCCTAGACACCTTTATTTATTCTAGGTATTAGAAATCTGATAACTGTAACTACGAATATCAATCTCTCTTACAAAATAAATTTGGACACAGCCATTTGTATAAAATATCTAACGATAACTGAATGAAGCGATATTTCAGCAAAATGTAGAAATAGTAGCTATTTTATTTGTCTGACAGAGATCGCCGGGGGCCAGAGATTTATCAAAGATGATAGAATTACAGTTGTCTGTTAAACTATTATGAATATATTTACATTTTAGTAGTTTAGTTTGAAAATTTATGGTTTTATATAGGTACTTACAGCTGTTAGAATATTTTAGAGAATAATGTTAACCTTCTAATATTCTGGTACTAAGACTGCAGAGATGACGAGTTAGGTTGTAGAAGTACGGACGTGCTACGTCGACCCCTGATTAGTTGGGATAAGAACAGGTAAATGATTATGACGATTATTCTGGTACTTCTGTCCATACATGTATGTAACTATGCGTAGGCTATACATAGTTACAAATCTCAATGTTTTAGACGGTGGGTCCTCGGTAGTATAAACAATGTGGGTAATCATTTTCCAACACAAGCACCAAATTAGACGAAATGCCAACAATGGATGTTGTAGTCGATTGCATCCATCGTCCGCGACCATCGTCCACGAAACCATAAAAAAAAGTTATAAACTCAAATCATCAACAAATAGCCGGATTGTATATGTCGCCGCAAGAGTGTCTATCTGCTAAGAATATTAGTTAATCTAATTAATAACCAACTTTTAATGTCTCATCCATCATAATATTGATCCTGCCATCTGTGGGTTGCAAGTAAAACTATTACAATGATTTGTATCGATTGACAGAAGCGATAAGCGCCATCTAATGGTCTCTGTATTAACTAGTACTGAGATGGTTCGTGACTAGATCTTCTGAAGATTAATTTATTAAACGAAAGTCTTTAGCTAGAACTATAGTTAAAATTAAGATAAGTAAATATTTGACAATTGGGATTTTAACAATAAATTAGAATATTATTATAATTAAGATTTATTTTGAGGCAACATTCCACAATATTGTGGAAGATGGTTCCAAATACGATTTTAATGATCAATAACTCAATTTATAATTTGAAACTACAACTAAATCAGTTTCTGTAATTAATTACAAACTAAAAAGTAACAAGATTATTTTACAGAGCAATGTATTAGTGAAAGACCTGTTTGTATTAAATCCTTTGATCTGCCGGAAATGGTTTTAAGCAAGATCCCATTGTCCTAAAAAGTAATGAAACCACTATTTAGTTTTAACTCAATAACGCCTTTGCATTTATGAATATTGGTTTTGTTTAATTATTAGAGTAATTAATTGTGAAGTATTCTAGTATTGTCTGTAAGTTTTAATGAACTTACTATGTAATAAATTACTGTACTGGGTGTGTGGCATTTCTGCCCGGACAGAGAACACGCGTAGATACTACGAGATCGAGAAGTCGAGTTAGTAGCTCGCGATTGGAAAACAATTTAAGGATGTAATTGAAAGTGATTTTTCAAGTGAACAATATTAACTTGTGTAAATGAGAACTGTAACACGATTTAAAAGAAAATAAACGTTTGAAGTTTGAGTCAAGTATTGTGTGTGATTTAACCTACATATCTACCAACAAAAACAATGAAGAATCGTGTCCCATGGCTGAAGACGCGAAAACAATATGGCGGCTGGCGGATGGCGTCGATATTTGAGATTAGTGTTCCTTCTAATCCGTTCCCTGTCATAACACATACAATTTCAATGGCAGTGCGTACACAACGCAACCAATTACTTTCCTATTTTAATTCATATTCAACACATACATATTTCCATAAACTTTCGGCCTTTTCCCAGGAGGGGGGGGGGGGGAACTATATAACACCACCTGCTTCGACCCTTACATACTCCTTTCACCTCGTCCGCGTTCATTCATCCGGCCATACATGCACGACTACTAAGCACCTGGACATTTCTGAAGAACATCACCGATAATGTCATTGTATGTCCTTCTAGGGCATTCCCTTCCAGCGTTGCCACCCATCTTTGCATTGTAAATATCTTCTATTAGTCGCTTTTCTGTCACCCTCTCAAAATGACCAAACCGTTTAAGCATACTCTTTTCATTTTTGCACTACGTTTGAAATCATCTTCGTCATTCGTCATTAAACTACACAATGCTTCTACGGAAAAACTACACAATATTAAAGACAAAGGCTTTCACTACAGTAAGCCTCCAGCCAATTTGTCCGGATATTGAAAAGTCTCATGTAGCTATTCGAAAGCACTAGATTGCAGACTCGTTCCTCTATAAAATATATTCCTCCGAAGTCTTTGAATCAGAAAGAGGAATAAAGCTTTGTATAGGAACTCGTGTAAGCTTGGACAAAATGATTACGAGCCTTTTATTTCTGTTTCCGTAATACTGAATAGTTAATGGAAACTTCTATTAGTAATTGAGCTTCATGTTGGTAGGAGTCTTATATCTTATCTTAATTATATCTTATTTCGAACTGATTTCGGTTGCCCAGCAACAAAATTTTATTAGCGGCTGTTATAGGTAATTCCACTAGGTGGACTGATGACCTGGTAAAGGTTGCGGGGATCTGCTGGATGCGAGACGCACGGGATCGGTCAATGTGGCGACACTTGTGGGAGGCCTATGTCCAGCAGTGGACGTTTTTCGGCTGAAATGATGATGATAGGTAATTCACATCTACTAAGGCCTTTTTCCAAGTATAATTTATTAAGATCGGTGAGGAGCTCGTGGCTAAGTAATAACAGCCGCCCGAATCGATCTTTAGGTTAAGCCGCGCTTGCCTTGGTTGGTCTGTGGATGGGTCACCGCCCATTACATACCGAGTTTCCTCCGTGCCTCGGAAAGCACGTTAAGCCGTTGGTCCCGGGTGTCATTTGTAGATCTTTGACAGTCGTTATAGGTAGTCAGTGGCCCAA
The DNA here is from genome assembly GCA_963576755.1 of Noctua janthina. Classification (NCBI taxonomy): domain Eukaryota; kingdom Metazoa; phylum Arthropoda; class Insecta; order Lepidoptera; family Noctuidae; genus Noctua; species Noctua janthina. The sequence continues at coordinate 6,325,243 of OY755058.1, forward strand.
AAAGTCTGACAACCAGTCTTACCAAGGGGTATCGTATTACCCAGTACTAACTGGGTTGTGGAGGTCAGATAGGCGGTCGCTCCATGTAAAATACTGGTATTCAGCTGCATCCGGTTAGACTGGAAGCCGACCCCAACATAGTTGGGAAAAGGCTAGGCAGATGATGAATTTGTTAAGATCGGTTTTCTGTAATTTACATGAAGCGGTTGCCTATCTGACTGCCACAGACAGACAGACTCAGACTGACTGTTGTCAGACTTTCAGGCGTCTGACTACACGCTATTATAGCGACCGACACAGATCTACAAATGACAGCCGGTACCAACGGTTTCACGTGCTTTCCGGGGCACGGAATTATGAACATTATAATATTTAATAATGTCCTACACGAAGCTATGATTATTATAGGTCACTATGCAAAATGGAGGTGTACCTATAGAGGTTTTGTTATTATATTTCCAAAGAGAACCCCTTATTGTTAACTCAATGCGTGTCCCTTGTCAAAGCGCCCTCGCTTTTGTCACCCCTGCTTGTGAAACTCCAAACAAACACAAAGTCGGACAAAGTTTTGACTGGGCTCGTCAAGGTGCTCATATTAATTAATTTAAGTTTAGAATCAGATACTTTACGCTGATGAAGGTTATCAGCTTATATTTAATTATCTAATGCCCTTTTTAGAGGTTATTACACTGGCCGGTACATCTATTGGAAATGGATTACAGCACCCTGAAAGACTTCTTTGGCTGGTTCCTACCTTTTTTTTTTTGTTATCCGTACTGACATACAGACATACTACTGGGTGGGAAAAATGTCTAGTAGACTTACGGAAACATTATTTTTTAAATAATTTATTTTATTATAATTGGTTGTTCCTTTCATGTCAACAAGACTCCAACATTATTTTTTCTTTGACCAATTTCCAACCAGATTCAGTCGCACGCAATTGAACGAGGGTCTAATCAGATAAATCCCTTTCCCGGGATCCAACTCAAATTTTCCCAAAATGTGTTTAATTTAGCCAATAACGATTACGACATTCACCTTTTAAACTCGTTTTGTAGTCCAATGAAGGACAAAAGTGCGCAATCTGAGAAATTACAGACTACAATATTGAATTCTCGAGTGAATCTGCATATTTAATTTCACGCTTGTTATCCCGATTTGAGGATCAGCTGATTACAACGCAGGTCCTGCCACCCCTCACCCTACGGCCTGGTTGAGCTAAAATATATTAATGTGCTGTTCATTTTTTCGCACATTTTCAGTAGCTTTTTGGAAATAAATTGCGAGTGTGTTTGTGTAATTTAATGACGCTCAGTTTATCGAATATTGTGTTCACTGCCTATATCGTACATTTTTTGGCATTTTGTATAATTAATTTCGTCTCGTGTATCGTTTACATTTTTGGTTGGTTCAAAAATAGGTTTTTTATTTAATTTCGCATGTTCCGGGACAGTCAAAAGGAAATGTGTTAATGAATTTATAATGTTCAGTCCATATTTTCTTTTTGTTTGATCTATGTGTTTCGGGAATTTAAACTTCTGCTGAATATAAACTCGTATATATATATATAGTATTACATATATATATTACACATGGCATACAGTAGCCCATATTCAGTATTTTTTACACCTTTAATTATTATTTAATTTTACAAAAAAGACTCTTTTAGCACTTAGAATTGCAGAAAAAGCGCATTTTTCTGCAATTACAGCGTGTATTTATTACATTTATGGTACTAAATCTATGGTACTAAGGTCACCGATAAATGTGATTAATTTCTTACTTTTACCTCGACTTTCGGTAATTATTAATAATGATGGATAATTATTAATAATTTTCAATTAATCACACTTACCGTAACACATATATTTTGTAGAACAAGTTTAATGTGATTTTGATCCACAAAAAAACTTCTGTAATTAAAATTACCCCGAACATTATTGCTCCAAAATAAAGGTAACTTTTGATATTTTATTAATTAAACCTTTATAGACTGGAGTGTCAAAACCAAAGGTAGTGTGAAACAATTCGGGTTTGTTTGAAAACATTCGCAAATTAAATTCTCGCACAAAATTAAATTGTTTAATGTTATTAATTGGTCTCGGCTGTGGTGTGTGGCGTTGTGAAGCGTATTTTGGTTGAGATGAAACAGACACACTGTAAAGTAATGTGAAAGCTGTCAGTAGATAGATATATAGTTCTAGACGAACACGCACAAAGGTTTATGTACCTACTTACTAAAATTAATTTATTTGCTATGCAAAACCAGTTTATACGGATCTCTCATTGCATAGGAAATCTGTACAAAGCGAGGCCAAGTTATACTGGAAAGGTACAGCTTCATGTGCCGCCGTGTGTACAATAGCAAATCCCAAGCTAGAAGTGTTATTTGGGTTTTCTATTATGAACTGAAAAATGTCATCGCAAGAGTTATAGACCGACCGCTTTAATGAGTCCTCGCGAAGGTATCAATTTAAATGGAATATTCTGAAGGTTGATCACGTATTGGTTCAATTAGTATCGTAATACCTACGTGGATTATGGTTATTTTAAAGCAAATAACCTGTGGGTTATTGTTAGGACTTTGTGGACGCTTAATGTGCATTTGTGGCGCTTAACGGCAAGCCGGAGGACTCATAAAAGCGGTCGGTCTATAGTACACAATTCCATAACTATTTACGCTGAGAGCTTATATTAACTTGGATCGTGTTGATATAATCTGGGCAGATACTCTACTGTATTTTCCCAAATAACGTAATAATCTATTTATTAAAGAATCGTTTGAATAAAGTAAGTAATAAGTAAAGTTATCTCTAGAAAGATGTTAATGGAAGTTAGTAATATTAACTGTTGAGATTCTTGAGAACTTAGAAACTTTTTTGGATCATTTTATCAATATTTATAAAATACAAGTTTATTATTTTAAAAATCTATCTAACTTCATTGTATTTTCGATTTCATTCAGCACCGAAACTCATTAAATTAAACAACTTTAGTTCCATGATTTTTGCAAATAAGAAAAACAAGTGAGAATCGCACTCTCACCCACACAGCGTTCCGTAGCACCAAAAAAGAACAGCAAAACTAGATTTGTTTTTCATGGTACGTTAATGAAAAACAAAGTTACTGCTGCAGTTTGATGAAAAAGTCCCATATCTCAAAAACATTCAAATCTCATTCAAACCAATTTTCGTAGAAAGTTTTTATACGTTCTACAATCCTGGATTTTTTCAGAATTTTCCTCCCCTTACTTTAGAAATTAGAGACACGGATTTTACCACTTTGGAAGTGTCTATCTTTCAAACGATTAATTTTGAGAAAAAACGATTTTAGGAACCACAATGTCATTTTTAAAGAACTATCTATAGGTTTGACGAAAAATTGTTTTAGTTAGATTCTTTTCCATGTATCCCCATCTTTTAATTTTGCGGTTAACAGAATACATCTACCTACCAAGTATCAACTGTGTACTCTTAATAGTTTCGGAATAAAGTGTCTGTAACAAACAGACGGACAGATAAACACACATGACGAATCTGTAAGGGTCCCGTTTTTTGCCATTCGGCTACAGAACCCTAAAAAGTCTTCCATCCGATTGATATAACTTACTCGAGGGAGTTGAAACTTGTTCAGTATGAAAAGTCGTGTATCAAAGTTATTTTTGTTATAATGAGGATCACATCACCTTAAACATCATTAAAAACGCGCTTTGTCTATCTTTAAAAAGTTAAAAGAATGTTTTTATACAGGTTTCAGTATGAACTTGGTTCGCTATATGAAGAGAAGGCAACAAAAGAAGACAGAAACACTCTGTGGGGAAATCTAAGGCAAAAAGAAGATGAACACTGAGATGACGCTATGGTCGACCTTGTAACAATTATCCGTAAATTGAAACTGTAATAAGGTTAAAATGATATAACTGCCACTTTCACATAGATCAATAGACCTCACGGCATCCGCTAATGAAGGCGCGGGTGTCCTCTCGCTCGCGTTTCTGTTTTGAATAAGAATTTGTGTGGTATACTACAACTAAAAACCCGACTACTAAAAAATCTAATTAAATTCGGAGTTTACAAGGTAAAATCGACGGCTCCTATTGTTGAAGTCTGTTAAAATGCAGCCTATGTTACCCGGGCCATAATAACGAATCGGTTGACACCTTATTCATCAAAATCAGTTAGTCAGTAGTTTAGGCGTTACGGAGGAACATATGTACTTAAATACAAACATACATAGACTGTTGTAATCATAAACCTTCCTTTTGGCTTCGCCGTAGTCGGGTAAAAATGAGCAGCGGGCGGGGTTGGGGCGCATGTGATAGCTCCGTGCACGCGCGCGAAATGATGCAGTTAAAAAGAAATGTATCTGCTAATAATATAACATTGGACATACAGCGTTAGGGAGTTAAAACCTTTACGAGGACGATGGTAAACGGGATCAAACACAAACCCCCTAAATTGGGTCAACGATGCAGTTTAAAAAAATCTGCATTATTTTTGAAAGTCACACGATAACGATAACGACGAATAATGGGGAGCTTGCGGCTAATTAATAACAGCCGCTCAGATCGGGCGTGCTTACCTAGGTTGGTCTGTGGTTGGTCCGTGGCTCGGAAAGCACGTTAAGCCGTTGATCTCGGCTTTAATTTGTAGATCTTTGACAGTCATTACAAGTATTCAGTGGCCCAAAAATTCTGACAAATAGTCTTACCAAGGGGTATCGTAGTACCCAGTACTAACTGGGTTGTGGAGGTCAGATAGGCAGTCGCCCCATGTAAAATACTGGTATTCAGCTGCATCCGGTTAGACTGAAAGCCGACCCCAACATAGTTGGGAAAAGGCTGGGCAGATGATGACACTCAGTCGATAACGATATCCATAGAGAATTTTATTTCCATTCGGATGGATAGAGGGTCACTACTCACGTATAAAATCAATTTCTACGCGAGGAAAGCTGCGGGGAACAACAGCTATATGTACGTACCTATATGTAATACTTACTAAGCTGTGTTGGCGGCAGCTTTACATACTTGTAGAGTTGGGCGATTTAATCAAATTACTCATGACAGCGATTTGGAGATTTATCTGCTTGAGTAATTGCTTAATTTGAGGCAGAGAAAATCGCGTCTCATGCTCTCGTGTATGTCTTTTTAATTAATATAGCTCTCATCGTAGGCCTCTCCTTTTCGAAATTATGTTGGGGTAGGCTTCCAGTCTAACCGGACGCAGCTGAATACCAGAATTTGACATGGAACGACTGTCTATCTGCAGGCCCGCCGATAGGTGTTTGAGCGCCCGAGTGCAATACTGATGATGCCATCCCCGATGGCTAAACTACAACTGTCCACATACACATTAGGTAGGCACTGTACACATTAGGATGTCAAAGAGGTTTGAAATTTTTGGCCTGCCTAACTTCCGTCCTAATCCGTAACCTGGATGATGATCCAGGTCTCCTATGTCATCACATAGGATAGTTTTTATCCCGGTAGTACGATCCGGTGGAACATTTACGGAACTACACGCTGGCGAAGCCGCGGGCATAAGCTAGTAATAGATATAAAATTGTACTGAAATAAAGAAAATTGAACATTTCATACCTGAACGAGCTACAGATTTCCTTTGACGGGGAAATGTAATGCGAATAAAAGTGAATAATATTCCTTCATATTGTCGTGAACATGAGCTGAGTTTGACGTCACATTAGGAATACGTTGTGCTACTATATTCAGTTCGTTAGTACTTGTTATAAAAGTTATGGATTTATGGAAAAGGTTACAATGTAATACATACTCGCTATCGCCCGCAGCTTCATTCTTGTTGTTTCAGTTTCTTCAAGTAATATCTTTATAAATTATGGCCTATGTGTTTCTGAAGTACAAGCTATACTTAGGTATTACTGTAAAGTTTCATCAAAATCAGTACTGTCGTTTTTGAGTGAAAGAGTAACAAACATCTATACATACATTCTTCTTCTTCTACATTGTTCTCTTTCTGTCTTCATTTTTATCTTTTTTTAGATAATTTTTGTTTTATTGTGAATTCGACCATTTGTTTTGTCCGGTGTGAGTCTAATAAATACTTTTTCTATCGTTTACTTTCCATCTTTTCTTTCAATTTACACACAATCAGTTAACATTATTGTTTTATTTTGTCACGAGCTTTCTTATAAAAGGCTCCGCCGCCATTCCGGTCCTTCGCCTAGGGCGCCAGAAATACTCGGGCCGGCGCTGCTTGCAAACTTTGACTTTTATAACAGTAAGTTGTTAGATTATTATGTACCCTCTTCTCAGAGAGGAGCCCTGTGTCCAAACAGTGGGAACATTATAAGCTGATTATTCCTCTGGTCAGTATGTTAAAGTGTAGGTATTGGAGATCAAACACTCCCGATTTCTAAAACTAGATGTTGAACTTTATCGCATTTGAGAAAATTGAACTGACATAATTCGGCTACTTGTGTTTTTTTTTCGTAAAGTCGGCTTTTAAGTATAAGTCTCGTCATTCTTGTTTTCTCATAAAGAAAATCTGTGTAAAAGTAAAATAAACTTGTATGAAAGAGACACTGAAAAGTTTCTAACAAAGAACTAAGAAAATTTATAATATCCTTGTATTCTCCTTGTAAATTCCATTTTAAAACCTAAAATTTAACTTATTTATCTACTAGCTTTTGCCCGCGACTTCGTTCGCGTGGAATAGTGACTTCCGGCAGATTTTTGGTTTTACCCACATAGTTCCCGATCTCGCGGGATCTCTTCAAAAATGAAATGTGGAAGATATTCTAGGGAACTCTTCAAAATCAACATAATGAGCTCTGCGTTTGAATTTAAGAGATGTATACTCACTTAGGGCATTAAAGCCGTTATTGCCGATCGAAAAAGGCGAAAATGTTATTTTTCCCTTATTTTCCCATCATTCTACTGATTTGCCATTTCAGTTCAAAAGGAAAAAAAGACTGTTTCTCCCTTGACAAATTTTCTATTATTTTAAGCTTTACAGATTATGGAAGTTTCTTACACCAAGACATTTCTGGAAGTTTGAAGTAGGTTAAAAAAATTTAAAAATTAAATTAAATTAAATTAAATTTAAAAATTTAAAAGAAATTATATTACAACCTATCCTCTATAATAACCAAGCTTGAAACTAAATAATTTAAAAGAAACGACTTAAATCTAATTAATTTAAAAATTAAAACGAACTTAGACTTACAATTTTATTAAACAAACTAACTAACTACAGTAACTACTAATAATCGAGATCAAACTAAACCTACATTAAACAACAACCAGACACCCAGTACAACCCAACAAATAAACCTTTTAATCGACAAATACAACGGAACCAATTTAAAATTTACGAAACAGGACCAATCCACATGAACTATCATGCAACCGACAATACAATTTTTCCACGACAGTACCGAAGCGCTCGGCCGATACCCAACCAAATGCGTGTAACGAAACCATAGCGCGATCTATTTCGATCCCAACGCCATCTATCAAGCATAGTGACAACTCGGATTATTTATCTATACTCCGTTCGGGCATTTTCTTTGTACTAAAAGTTTTATTATATTGATATTATTTTTTTCATACCTTTTTGCTATTTATTTACTTTTTTCCCATGAATTAAAACAATAACATGAACCGAACTCATGTAACGATCGACACCATTGCGCGATCACCGCCATCTATCGAGCATAAGGACAACTCGACATATAGTACTAATAGAATTATCTATACTCCATTAGAGCATTTAATATTTTTTTTTTTTTTTTGTAATAAAAACTAACCTATGTCCTTTCTCAAGTTCCAAACTATGTCTGTACCAAATTTCACACAAATTGGTTCAGTAGTTTAGGCGTGAAGAAAAGACAGACAGACAGACAGACAGACAGAAAGACAGACAGAGTTACTTTCGCATTTATAATATTAGTTTGGATAATATTAGTTTGGATTCTCTTCATAATATAAGTAGTAGCTAGTATTTATATAAATAGATAAATCCTTTATTATGCAGTTGAAAAAGTAATCTTCAGTCAGAAAGCCATTAGTAGTTCATCAACATTATGAAAACCAATCGCAAGTTGTCTAGAAACTAATAAACGTTTTTAACGATACAAGTATCCCAGACAGGTAAATTTCAATTATTAAACTGTTTACTTAGAGATATGGTTATGGTTTAACATTTAACTTTTGAACTGAAATAAAGTAACGCTCGGTGTTACTAACATTGAGCGATACCTAAACGAATGCCTAAATATTACTTATTACTTGGAATTTTCGGTTGAAAACATAGCCCTGGCTTTATATGGAAGTGATTCTGAAATAAATGTTTATTTATTTTATTTATAATACACTTCATTGATTTGCTTCTAAAAGTCCTAAGGCAAGGTAGTAACTTCGACTTCATTTAAATGCGATCATTTTGAAGATAAATTTATCAATACTAATAGCAGAGGAAAAATTTGTTTGTAACTTTGTTTGGGGATAATCTCCGGAACTAATGATTCAATTCTAAAAATTATTTCACTGGCAAAAAGCTAACATTATTCGTAGGTGCTGGGATGCATAAGCAGAGCTATCACAATTTTCGCGAACGAAGTCGCGGGCGAACTGCGTGCGATTTGCGTGTTAAAGATTTTTAATTTTCCGGAATAAAACCAACGAAACCTTAACATCCGGAAAGGACAAGAGTGCTTCCTTTGCTCTTTGAAGGTTTCAAGTTTTCGAGATGAAAGAAACAGCCAGTCGCTTTTAAGTTCTATTCTAAGTATGGATTAATTGTTTGGCATTTTAGACTGTTTGATGGGCCAGGGCGGAAGGCAAAACGGCAGGTTTAGAACAAAAGACGGTTTAATAACGATCTCAACTAAAGATAAAGTATGATAAAGCTGCGGGACTGTTCGAAAGAGATACCGCGGCCCTGGAACACAAAGGGCAAAGAAGGAACATGGATGGGTTTTAGTCAGTACAAGTCTGACACTCCCTTCCGCTCCGCTCAGAGTGGGGGGCTCATTTGATGATTTCCCATCCGAAAAAAAAAAAAAAAAATGTATGATAAAGCTATCTACATATATTCTACTTCATACACGAAATATTTTCAGGGAATCATCTAAAAGCCATTTCAAGGGTTTTTTTTTATATGAGTACATTTTTTTATAAAAAATAAATAATTTAAAATAACTTGACCCACAAAATAAATACTGGCTCCTTATTTTTAAGCATCCATTACGGTAGTTTACTGCGTTGTATTTACCTACTGTCATTGTTAGAATATGGGAGTAAAGGTTTTATGCAAAAAGTCTCAAAAAAATTTAGAATTATAATAATTTTGTAAAAAAAAAACACTTAGATTTTTTTTTTCGTCGCTATGGCCTCTTTACGACTTATAGAAGTTACTCTTAAAATATTTCGTGTATGAAAAGATAGACCTTATATACAGAATCTACATAATTCAGTATTAAAAGTCCTACTTGTTGCATGAAACATACCGTTAAAATCATACCAACACGGCTACACGAACATAGAGATAACAAATCCTATTGATTAATGGATCTTACAGCTTGTTGCTTTCCAATTCGTTTCCCTCATCACTTTACAAAGACGAAAGAGAGCAAATAAGGGCAAAAAGGGCAATAATGGGCTGGGATCGAACGGAACGGAACGAAAACGTCAAGGCTCAGTAATGAAGTCAAATAGACGTCGACGTCAGCCTCCACGTCAGGATGACGGCTAATCTTATTAGTAGGTACAATTGTTACACTCAATTCCGCTGTTGTAAACTCGGCTTTATTGGCTTTCTGATTGGTTTCGTTGTTCAATGAGTTTTTTTTCTGACGTGGTTCTGCTTCACTTATAGTCCTTTAGCAATTATTTCAACTCTAATATAAGCCTTATGACAAAGAGAACAAAGGTTACAGTACTGCAATATCAGAGCTAAAATAACAATAAAAGAACAGTATACTATTTGTACATAAATACTGTCATTGGAAGATGATTATGTACTTAAAAAAATGTGAGCCGTCACGGGACGCCTGGCAGATGTGAAACATCGACATTATTTTGTAAAAGTAATATGCAGAAAAGAACAGATTGTGATAGGAACTAAATATGTCATAATGATAAAATAAAATAAATAATATAACGATGACTATTTATTGAAAAAACATTTATTTTCATTAAATACAAAAATTTACGAATTTATTTCAAATCGTGACTACTTAATTCGTTTAATCAGTGACTTCGGTAATAGTTATATTCGATGTTGCCTCTGAGGACGGTATTACTGTGACAATTGGTCGATGGTAACTGAAGTATGTTACAAAAGTATTGGACATAACATTATCAAGATATCTAATAAATACAGCATCTATTGTTGTTCCGTATCTGGTGGTAGGTTCTCTTGGATTGTTATTAATTTGCTATTGAAATTCTTCTTGGAAAAACGTAATTAATTAATTAATTAATTAATACATCCAGCAGGTGACGCACCGTACACACTACTGCATATAGACTGTTTATATATACCATCATATAGCGTGGCGACGCGTCGCCACGGCATGCGTCGCCACGCCAGAAATCGGTTTTACGTGCGGCTATAGATGTTTCACATCAAAAAAAAAGCTTGTCAAAATGAATTGTTTTCTGAGAAAAGTTCAAGAATGACTGATTAAAAGGAGCTTTATTGTTTTGTTTTATTTTTCATTTAAAACCAACACATTCGAAATACGAACACAAAAAAAAAACAATGGCTGCCTATAAAATTCAACGTGTAAAAGTTGTTCAATTTATTTGTTCACTAGCTTTTGCCCGCGACTTCGTTCGCGTGGAATAGTGACTTCCGGCAGATTTTTGGTTTTACCCACATAGTTCCCGCGCTCGGCCGATACCCAACCAAATGCGTGTAACGAAACCATAGCGCGATCTATTTCGATCCCAACGCCATCTATCGAGCATAGTGACAACTCGGATTATTTATCTATACTCCGTTCGGGCATTTTCTATGTACTAAAAGTTTTATTATATTGATATTATTTTTTTCATACCTTTTTACTATTTATTTACTTTTTTCCCATGAATTAAAACAATAACATGAACCGAACTCATGTAACGATCGACACCATTGCGCGATCACCGCCATCTATCGAGCATAAGGACAACTCGACATATAGTACTAATAGAATTACCTATACTCCGTTAGAGCATTTAATAAATTTTTTTTTTTTTTTGTAATAAAAACTATCCTATGTCCTTTCTCAAGTTCCAAACTATGTCTGTACCAAATTTCACACAAATTGGTTCAGTAGTTTAGGCGTGAAGAAAAGACAGACAGACAGACAGACAGACAGAAAGACAGACAGAGTTACTTTCGCATTTATAATATTAGTTTGGATTTTCTCGGCGTTATTACACAAGCTCCTGAGTCCAGAGCAAGGTTATTTCTGTAACTACCTTTACTGTATTATTATGTAGATAGCTCGAGCCCTAGGTAATATAATTGGTGGCCCACAGTAGCAGTTTGAGTAACCGTTTACGGGGCAATTGTTGCAGTTACTTGGTGGTTACCTAATTACCTAATTGTAACACGTTGAATTAAGGGGGATTTTTATCGTTTTTTTTCACTGTGTCAATGGATGTAGCTAGAAGGTTGCATATTTAAACATAAGATTCCATTTTTGACGTATAATAAATTCCATCGATAAGTTACCGTAAAAGCCCGAACTACGGTAAATCCTAAGGTTTACTAGTAAAACCTTAATGGTAAAAGTTCGAAATGTTCTGTGAACATCGATTCATATCGAAATTTTGCCACCAATCACCAAACACTCGGTAAATCTTATGTTTTTTACCTCAGAGTCAGGGTTAATGTTGAAAAATAAACATGTCTAGACGTATTGACGCATCTTCTCATACTCCTGGGCAATCTGCAGAGCGGAGGGCCATTATCCGGGTCACTATCTATCACCTCCCTCCACCACCAAAATTTGCTATGTCCCGATCTCTAATGTTAAAAACTCCAAAAATCGTCCTTCCTTTATAAAATCCATACATTTACCAACTTATGTTGGTAGGTAGTAAGATTTACTGGTAAAACCTAAGATTTACTCTACGAATTATTATGAACCTACCAGTAGCGAAGGGTCAATTATTGTAAGAGGTAAGCCAGAGTACATATCTTTTATGTGATTATATATTTTGTCTATAGAATCCTGACTGCCATTTTTCAAAGCTAATCCGGTAGGAATCGAGTTGTATGGAACCTTTGCCACTGGAACCTACTACAGGAACTAAGCATAAGAATAAGCATAATCAGCCTATAATGTTCCCACAGCTGGGACACAGGCCTCCTCTCTGTGAGAAGGAATGGGCTATAATCCACCACGCGGGCCCAATGCGGGTTGGTAGATGTCACATGTCTTCGAATGTTTGGTTCTAGGACATGCCGGTTTCCTCACGACGTTTTCCTTCACCGTTTGTCAGGAACTAAAAGACACTTAGAAATTTATTTTTCAATTTCTTTGTCTGTAATTGAAGTATAAGAGGTACTTTTCTCAATCGTGCTGAGGATGTAGTCCGTACAATCTTACCAACTAATAGACGACATTTCATTTCTTCCTATAAATTATTTGAAAATGGTACAGATCGCAATAAAATTAAGCTTTGGGACAAAACAGACGACTATGATAATATTATCTCATTAGGGACTGAGAAAATACCTCTATCTTATACACCCTCGTTAAAATGACCTGTGTTCTACAGCCTCGTTAAAGTGATGAAACATTTTCAGCGAATTTCCAATAATATATAATTACCTTATTGGAAATTCGCTGAAAATGTTTTACGAAATATGTATTGCAATTTCGTTTTTGTGAGAAATTTCATTTCAATGAAAATTGTACTCTACCTGCTGATGTGATAATCAGACGAGATTTTAAGCTCGACAACACTATCTCTTAGTTCAACTGTAAAAATACTTGTTTTAACAAGCAACAAAATTGTAGATACCAACTACCTTTCCTGTGTAGGAAGACCAAAGAAAAGATGGATGGACTGTGTGAAGAATGATATGGTACGAAAGGAGGTGTCTGTCGAGATGACAAGTAATAGAGAAGTATGGCAGAAGAAGACATGCTGCGCGGACCCCAAATTAATTAGGATAAGGGCAAGAGAATGATGAATATTGTAGATATCACAAAGTGATAATAAAAAAAGAAACAAACAATAACTTCGGTAATCAAACGTTTTGTACGATTGCAAGCAAAATCGTTATTGCGTTTCACGTTCCCAATAACATCGTTTGTCTCAAATTCTAAAAGCATATTCCATTGCTCGGTCCAGCCAACCGACAAAAGTAAACAATCAACAAAACGCACAATGGAGAAAATACGGGATACAGCTTGGAGGAACTTTTAATAAAGTCGAAATATCAATTTATAACGATGCTTTATTAAAAACTCGGTGTCTTCTTTCATGTTTATGAAGCTTTGAAGATGGCGGTTTGAGTCTGTTTTATTGATTTTCCTGTTATTGGGATTGCTTGATATAAGGATATTATTTTGGACTAGCTTCAGCTACGCTTGTGTGAAGTTCGGTAATTGTCCCACGGGATCGAACTACCGGGATAAAAAGTATCCTAAGTGTTAATCCAGGTTATAAATTATCTGTGTGCCAAATTTCATTCAAATCCGGTCAGTAGTTTTTGCGTGAAAGAGTAACAAACATACAGACATCCATACATCTCACAAACATTCGCATTTATAATATTAGTAGGAAGTAACATTATTTGTTGCCACAGCCTACGGCTTTGCATGTGAAGATTAGATCAATATTGACAATATTCCCATAGCAATTTCTCAGATATAGGAAAATAAATAGCGGTTTTCTTAAATAAACGTAATATATTTCTAACCTGCTAGCAAATATGCAATGATCAAGTATGCCAATAAAAAACACGCCATTGTTTTAGAAGTACCTAGATTGATTACAGGAATAAATAAAACCCCGTTTTATTTTCAGATGTGAGCGAAAAATACAATAGCCATGGAAGTGGACTGAAAATAGACAAAACTGAAAAAATCTTTTTACAATAAACGGCCAACCGAGCTTTGGACCACACGATTTTTTTTCAACAATAGATAGGAATATCGTAAACACGCAGACTATATATATAAAAATAAAGAGACGGTCGGCTCGTTGGTCTAGTAGTCACAAGCGTGACTGCTGCATGAGGTCCTAGATTCGATTCCCATGTCGGGCAAAGTGTTTTTGAATTTTTACATCAGGAATTTCTCAGTAACAGCCACGGAGTCTGAATTTATATCCGAATTGATGGCAATAGGCTCGTCCCCTATTACATGGCGTTACTGGCGAAATGTAGGTTTATTATAAGGTAAACCTCTGCCTTACCCTTCGGGGATTACAGGCGTGATGTTATTTTACATAAAGAGACCCCACGTATAAAGATAAAGTCATGTCAATGTTAGCTTACCAAGGCTACTTATTTATTCTGGGATAATTATACTTAAATACCCACTTATAAAGTGTGCGGCCTGTGTCTGTTTGTAACGCGAAACAACGGTCTGTAACCACTAATTTACATTTTCGCAATAAACTTTGCGTCCAACGATGGATAATTAAAAATTCGGAATGTCGAATTTATTTAATCTTTTACCCTTCAATTTCAGAACTGTAAAACGAAATTTATACAGAAAAACAACGGATTTATTTTAAATAAATTTTTGTCAATTTCATGTATTCCGTATATTATGTGGTATTTAATGGTCTGACATTTTGCGAGCCGTGTTTCGTGGCTTTGAGCAAAAATTTGTTACCAAAATTCATCGAACAATTCATTTATCGTCAGTTCTCTGTGATCTGTAATCTGTACAGCGTATTTAACGGGGTATTCTTCAAAGCGCAACTACTTTTAAGCGCAACTAAATTATTCCTCGAAGCGCAAACATTAGTTGCGCTCACAAATTCAAATTAAAAATATTATATGTTTATTCCTCAAGGGGCAACCATGATGAAAAATAGAGAGGGGTATGATGTATTCATTATTTTTTGCGCTTAGTTGGTTGCGCTTACAAATAGTTGCGCTTTGAGGAATACCCCTACTTAACCACAGTGTAAAAAAATCAGGTGAATAGTTTGAGCTCTTACCCCAGCGGTATAAGAAAATTAAAGAAAATTCAGTTTGTTTAATAAAGTATTAGATTTCTCACTCAAGAGCCCACTAAACCAAGTTTGCAACTGGACTCCTGGCACAAGTTGAACGGTTTTATTTTGTCCGACAAAGCAATCTTGAAATGTAAGCTGACACTTTTGTTCTGCTAATATTTACGTTTCAAAAATAATTTTCTTTTGTGATTTTCCTCAATTAGTTCACTGCTTTCAATATTTCAATTTGTGATGCTTAAATTGGTCCGAGTTGATCTTAAAAAGGTAATGCGAAGGATGAAATTATTACGTCCTTGTCAGTATCTTTTCGTATAAGTTTAATTACTTAGGTTAGTAGGTAGGTTCTAGGGAGGAACTTACCTACAAGCGTCTGGTTTGAACACCCACACGTAATAAGTTAACCCTTACTTCCTTAGCAATATTATAAATGCGAAAGTAAGTTTGTTTGTTTGTTTGTTACCTTTTCACGCTTAAACCACTACACCGATCATCCTGAAATTTTGCATATACGTTGTCAGGTGTACAGAAACGGACATAGGGTAACTTTCATCCCGAAAAAGTACAGTTCAAAAGAACAATAACATTCTTATAATAGATGGCGCCACGTGTCTTTCTAATCCTGATTGAATTATATTACTATAAGCAGTATACAACCCGATTTGATTGTAAAATTCTAAATAAACGTGAGTGAAGCCGCGGGCAAAAGCTAATCTTAAATCAGTAACGTAAGGCCGAGACTAATTGTATATCAGTAGGATAACGGAGTTGCAAACAAAGAAAGGTTACTCACTCGTACCGCAAACACGTTTTTCAGCACGAGAGGTATGACTTACTAAAACTTATAATGAAGGGCAGTAAGAAGTAGCGAGGAATAAGGAGATGTTTATCGAAGAAAAAAGTGCCTGGTTGAAAAAAACATTTTCGAATAGACCGTAATCCACCAATTAACAATATGAACGTTTAAATAATAAAAATCATGTACGAAATCCACAAAACACACCACCCTCTACCACTTATTAATTATCGCCAACTAAAAACACGGCTCTTTCACCACAAAACGAGAAATCCGAGCAGATTTCACAAAATGCAGTAACAAAAACCTATAAACAGACTACAACGGTTCGATCCCGCTGTTGTTCGTGCGATAATTAATCCAATTTGGCTTTGGATAAAAGCCGTCCACAGGGGGCTGTACCCTGCGGGCCTACGCTTACAAAGTAGTGACACTATACTATACAGCGTGTATTAGAAATGCATGGTCATATTTTAAGGGTCTGGATCAGACAAACAAACTGAACAACTTTCTACATGGGACCAGCTTTGTAATCGCGAAAATGAGCATAAATATCAGCTGGCATTTTGGTCGCGTATAATTTTTCAACCAACAGGGACAGCTGATTAATTACTGTTCTCAAAGAAATTTGAATTTATATTTTTCTAATTTTATTTTTTATATTAGCCTGTACTGTCCCACTGCTGGGGAAAAGCCCCCACAAATCCTTCCATGTACTCTATTACCGCGCCTCCTCGGGCCAGCCCTCACAGTACGGTATATTTTTTTCATAGGACGTTAAAAATAAAAACCGGCCCAGTGTGAGTCAGACTCGCACATGAAGGGTTCTGTTTCATTTCAGTAGGAGGGAGCCGGCTTTAACTTTTAATTATTTTTTTATTATTTGTTGTTATAGCGGTAACAGAAATACACATTCTGTGAAAAATTCAACTGTCCACCTATCTCATGAGAAACAGCCCGCTGACAGACAGACGGACGGACAGCGGAGGCTTAGTAATAGGGTCCCGTTGGTTACCATTCGGATATGGAATTCTAAAAAGACCAAAACTTAAAAGTATGACCACATATTTTCTGAAACACGCTGTATACTCACTGTAAAAGTTCTGTAGCTGTAAAGACAGAAGAGAGATGAGTTGGGTAAGATTCTGTTTTGGGGCATTATTGGTAATGGCAGGATTTATTTTTGGAACCTCTGTTTCAGCAGAAGCTTGTGTCACGTTGTCGAAAACGATTTTAGCGCTTGGACGTGAATTACAGGTTGTTGGAGCGAAATAATTCTGTCGCCACGAGAAAGTTTTTGGCATCAAAAGCTCAGTTGTTGTTATCTTGTTATCAATTAGTTGTTCCAGTGTTGAAAAAAAAAATATATCTAGTAGTAATTTTAAATTCGATTACTCAACACTATTGCAATTCCAATTGCAAATACTGTCAATTCAGTTTGACAGTGTGTGGCATGAAACGTCAAAAGGCAGTTGGCTTTTCAGCAAACATTTTTTTTTCCTCTGGGTTCAGCTAAACAATGACAGCAGTTGACATGAGTTTGTTAGTCTATGTTAATCTTGATACTGACCTACGTAATCCGTGTTCTGTTAATTTTTTTTTTTTCTTATTAAGTTAAAGGCCATCGTTAGCGATGATTTGTCTTATCTAGTTTGACTCAGAGCGAGCTATCTAACCTTCTTGCGAAGGATCTCTGGGGAAATCAAGATGTGCTACAATTTAGTCCCAGTTTTTTTTATATATGTGTTCTACTGGCTTATTTAGCTAAAATTTTTTCGCATTTACGATATTGGACCCAAGGAGAAAGTTTTTCAGTTTGATGGTCGGCAGCATATCCTTTCATATGACTATACCCTTTCTGTTACACACTGGATAAATACATAATTACGTATATGAATGCATATATCATATCTAGGAACATAATGATCATGAAATCAACACACGTATCTAAATTAAAACAAACCACACGCATGTTTTCTTTGTATTAACTAAAAACAGATTTAAGGTATATTAGTAGGTACTAAAACCACCAAGTTAAATATGCACAAACCCATTCAATGTTGGATAAACACACTCGTGACAGTATACCTAAATGTAGACCAACATTTATAGCCTATATGCGTAAGTAGGCTAAATGGCTAAAAATAAAACATTTCCATAACAGCGAGCTGTGATGAAAGCCTCCATGAGCAACAAGAATTAACTCCACATGAATTGGCTCAATGAATACACGCGGGCTATATATAACCCGAGAGGGCTAAGTGCGGTCGCCATCGTTTACGAACAAAGTGAGACAATTACTGAATTTTGTCGCCGGACCTGTTTATTTAGGGTTGTGTTTGTGTCCACAGATTGGACAGAATTTTTCCGATGTTTGGGTATTAGTGTCATGTCAATGTCTGGTTTATGTAACATTTTGGGAGGCATTGGTGAGGATGGTTGCTCGTGTTTGAAAAAGCGAAAAAAGAGTAAGTACTTATGACCAAGACCGTCTAATATTTTTCGCTTTTTTTTAACTTTAAGTGATAAAAAGTGTGGTATAACCAAGATAACCCATGGTTTAATAAATGCTATTGATATTAATCAAATAGACAAAATGTCGTATCTTTGCAGCTCCCTAAGTCCACTGAGATAGCTATCTCAGTACCCACGTACTTACTTTTAATTTTTTTTTGCTTAAAAATACCAAAGTTATTAAATCATCACGTCAAAAAACACACCATTAAAATTCAAGCGTTATCGCAGACAAAAATCAAGCAGCCAATAAACGTCGCTGTCATCTTTGATGTGTTGAACTTTTGACGTTCACAGTTTAATCAGTTTACAAGGGTTCGGACGAAATTGTTAAACATTGCGCGTTTCTGATAGTCAAAGTTGTTTTACGACAAACACCGAGATCGATTTATCTGAACCGGTTTGAGTGAACAGTATAAAGTTAACAACACATAGGTATTTTTTACATTTTATTACCAGTTTTGGTTTTTTTTTTTTTTGTAGATATTTGTGTTGTGTAAATCTTAAAAGGTTTCTTAAACAGTGTTTTCGACTAGACTAAAGCAGAATCGTTTCGTCGAAACCTGATTTAAGTGGTTTAGTAGTTAATTTATATTGAACTTGAGCTCATGAATTTTGATTATGCATATTACTCGTATTATGAATTTATGACACCTTTTATTAATTTTTATTTTTTTTCGTCAAACATTTTTCGGCTAAATTAAGCGAAAATAACCACCATTTCGATACATTGTTTCCTATCGTGTCTCACAACGCATATATTTATAGTCACCCTTCAGAAGGGAAGATCCCTTACCGTTTTAGCTTACTGCTATCCCCACTTGTGCGAAAAAGGAATGAATAATAAACACTAATAGCTTTTAGTTCACAAGCTTTTATTCTATTAGCTTCACCATTACTTATAAATTATTATTACTTATAATAAAAGTGTCTTGGTTGCCTTGTACTCGCAAGCACTACTGCTGGGCATAAGGTCTTGGGTTCGCTCCCCAGGTCGAGCAAAGTGTTATTGTATTTCAGGAATTTCTCAGTAACGGCCCGGAGCCTGAATTAGTGCCCGGATGGCCATAGGCTTGCCATATTAGGGGACCAAAATACCATCATTATCATTTCAGCCGAAAGACATCCACTGCTGGGCATAGGCCTCCTCCAAGTTCCGCCACATTGACAGGTCCCGTGCGATTCGCATCCAGCGGATCCCCAAAACCTTCACTAGGTCATCGGTCCACCTAGTGACAGGCCTTCCAACGCAACGTCGACCAAAACATAAACATAACATGTTAAAATTTCAGGGTACTGTAGGTACGTACAGGGTACAGTTCTGTCTAACTCTTCAGTATTACAGGCGCGATGTTATGTTATGTTACGAATAGGTTTTACTTCAAAAGTTATTTTTCTAATAGCTTCACGATTATTTATAACCCAAAATGAATACGTTCTTTTCTTGCCGACTATGTTTAATTTATTAATTGAATACCTACGCTGATAAAGAACGAGATAAAATGTTTGAATGTCTATAAATTCAATCTTTGTTCATTTATGGACTATCAATGTTGCCAAATTATTTTCTTTTAATGTCATCAATGATTTAGTAGGATGAAATAATAAAGTATTTCTTCGTAACTGTGTGTTGACTAGCTATTTAAAAAGAACTGTAAATAAAATCGAAAAGAATTATTTTCATTAAGTATTCAACGATTCTTATTTTAAACCAACTTCTAAAAAAGAATGTATGTGTCATGTATTCCACCAGCATCATTTTATTTTTACTGTACGTAAACCGAATTACTCCGTGATTACTAGGCCGATTCCGGCCGGAGACCCCGACTTACGAGCAGTTAGTCATGGCTTCGAACCCAGCCAGGCGCATTACTTTGTGTAAGTTATTTCATCACCACTGCTCTCAAAAACGGTGAAGGAAAACATCGTGAGGAAACCGGCATGTCTTAGAACTAAAAATTCGAAGACATGTGACATCTACCAACCCGCACTGGGCCCGCGTGGTAGATTATAGCCCATTCCCTCTCATAGAGATTAGGCCTGCGTCCCAGCAGTGGGAACATTAATAGGCTGATTATCTTTATGCTTATGCTACTAGGCCGACTTACGTGATCAATTTTTTATTTGGTATAGGAAGCCCACACGGTGGTAACTTATCAATTAAAATAATGTTGTAGTTAATCTTGTTAATTTTAATACTTTGCTTGAGTAGTTTATGAGTTAGCTCCCTTTAATATGATTTTTTTCTTCTTGGCCCATTTATTTATTTAACACTTCAAGCACAAATATACAGAAGCGGACTTAATGCCATAGACACTTTCTACCAGCCTATGTTGATGACATGATGGTCCCTTAATAACTTCTAGTTCTAGTTACAATGTAAAATTAATTAATGAACATCATATTTTTTTGCATAAGCAATACACAACACAATGGTCCTGAAATGCCAAAGCTAAATACAGCCATTTCATTTTAGCATTTATTAAGCCGTATCTGGTTCCAGGACATTTCTCAAATCCTTTTATTTTATTCCTATCACATAAGTAATTACATCACACGTCCTGAAATGCCATTTCTAAATATAGTAGATTCTATTACTTTGCCAACACTCATGGTGAAGGTCAACATGCAATCAAATTGAGTCAGAAGCGTCTTCATGATAACGAATCATACTCCTTAACAAAGGTCAACATGTACTCTTTAATTTGGTGACACGAGTTCACTTTCGTCTGAGAGTGTCTGAATTTCAGGCAATCAAGTACAAGAAAGGGAAAATGTAAGGCGTTGAGCAACCCCCGGTCACACGGTATTCATCTGTGTGTTATTTTTAACCCCCGACGCAAAAAGAGTGGTGTTATGAGTTTAGCATGTGTATTTGTGTGTCTGTCTGTAGCGTCATAGCTACTAAACGGATGAACCGATTTTGGTTAATTTTTTTTTTGGTTGATGGAGTATAATTTCAGGATCACATGACAGTTGCATACTGTATTTGTTTTTGCCCTGACGTTATAAAGTTCTTACTGTAACATGTCGTGCCAGACTGCACCGCGCCGTGTGAAAAGCCGTTAATAAGACCTTCAATATCCTATGGAATCACTGTGACAAGATGCCTTAGAAAATAAGCACATCGTTTCGTCAATGATGTTTATTAATTCCATAAATTGACTTTTATGTAGAGTGTACATTGGGAATATTTTCATACAAAAATTATTTTTCCGAATTTTTTTGATGTTTTCACACGAATGCTACTTAACAATCGGGCGTATGACACTAGACAGAATGATTTGATACTAAGTACTAACAAGTATTGCATTACGATTTTCTTCGTCTTGTCCCATCTCATTATCTGCCTGGCCTTTTCCCAACTATATTGGGGTCGGCTTCCAGTCTAACCGGATGCAGCTGAATACCACTATTTTACATGGGGCGACTGCCTATCTGACCTCCACAACCCAGTTAGTACGATACCCCT
Organism: Noctua janthina; assembly: GCA_963576755.1. Classification (NCBI taxonomy): domain Eukaryota; kingdom Metazoa; phylum Arthropoda; class Insecta; order Lepidoptera; family Noctuidae; genus Noctua; species Noctua janthina. The sequence goes on from OY755058.1 coordinate 6,347,203, forward strand.
TGGTAAGACTGGTTGTCAGGCTTTTGAGCCACTGACTACCTAACGACTGTCAAAGATCAACAAATGACAGCCGGGACCAACGGCTTAACGTGCTTTCCGAGGCACGGAGGAAACTCGGTATGTAATGGGTGGTCACCCATCCACAGACCAACCTAGGCAAGCACGGCTTAACCTAAAGATCGACCCGAGCGGCTGTTATTATTAAGCCACGAGCTCCTTGTCTTGTCCCATCTATCACTCGTAAATATTTAAATGTCTGAGTATAAGTTAAATCAGTGCAGCAGACAACATGAAAAAAATACGGTTTTAACTGGTTTTTATGTCGTCAATCTCAATAATTCAATCAATTTGATTAAAAATCGTCTAACAACCTTCACTAGAAATAGGTTTATTTTTAAAGTGGGCGTCCTCGCTCAAGTCGTATGTTACCTATTTTAAAACATCTAATTTATCCAACTAATAAATATTGATTAGCTGTCGAAAAAACTGTTAATTTTTATACAATAAGCTACTTCAGAGTTGGTTGTTGATTAGTTTAATAAAAGTTAATTTGCATGATTAAGAAAATCACAGATTATAATGTATGTAAAAATATTCTTAACGAAGCAGAAAGGTACTTATTCTCCTCGCCTTTGTAATTTTTTTTTTGTTCTAGTATTTTACATGGAGCGACTGCCTATCTGACCTCCACAACCCAGTTAGTACTAGGTAATACAATACCCCTTGGTAAGACTGGTTGTTAGACTTTTTGGGCCATTGACTCCTGTAACAACTGTCAAAGATCTACAAATGACAGCCGGGACCAACGGCTTAACGTGCTTTCCGAGGCACGGAGGAAACTCGGTATATTATGGGTGGTCACCCATCCACAGAACAACCTCGGCAAGCACGGCTTAACTTAATGATCGATCCGAGCGGCTGTTATTATTTAGCCACGAACTCCTTTCTAGTTACGGAAGTATTACGAGTCAAAATTCCAACTCTTATTTTTGTTTTTTAATTTTTTTTTATACGCAAGCCCTGCTTAGGGAACTACAGCTGTATATTTAAAAAAATTGTTTGGTATGGCGACTTCTATACAACATTGATTTGACTGTAATGTCAACGTGTTGGTTTAAGTTAGTTCGATACTTTCTTAAATAGATGGCGCCAACGTCACCGTAAGACGTTATTAATGGAACGAAAAATTTGAAAACTGTGAGCAGGGTGCGATGGTCTAATTGGTTAAGACGTCCGGTGTACAGTATCGGAAGGTTGCAGGTTCAAACCCTGCTCGCACTCGAGTTTTTCTTTCCATATTAAAAACAGCTCTTATTTTTGTTGCCTGTAGGTACCGCACGATTCAAACTGCAGGAGACCGCGTGGCTTGGAGACGTGTCATATGTGGTCGCGATCCTCAGCAGTGAGGGAACGACAAAGAATAGATCGTGTCGTATTACCCAGTATCTGGATTGTGGATGTAAATAGGCAATCGTTTTAAATAAAATACTTATAGGTACGTATTCAGTTGCATTCACTTAAGACTAATAACCGACCCCAAAATTATGTAGTTGGAAAAAGGCTGAGCAGATGACTCTGATTTGAATTCCCAAGGACAATACATCAATTAATATCTCAACATATAGCCCCAAAACCCATGTCACCCATTATTCAACCAAAAAAATATTCAATAACGGTACCACCAAATACTTCTGTAGTATTACGAGAGTGTCATGACAGTGGAACGACGTGATAATTCACTCTGATCATATCAGGCGCCCCGCAGTGTCCCATTTGTAAGGCGATACGCGGCGCTGGCATTTGTATTTAGATTTCTTTATTATACAGCTTTATTCAATTCATGTGGACACGTCAGCACAGAAGAATTTGGTTGTAACTATAATACGGATAAGTATTTTTGTTATGTTATGCGGATTGTTGATCGTAAATGTCAATATTCGTATCACTTTTGTCGACACGAGGCCGTCGTCATTATTTTCCTCTATGATTCTTGTTCGACATTGTAGGCAAGTTTAGCCAGGAATACACGTGCTAGTAACTTGGATAAAAGGTAACGTCGAAGTAAAATTTTATTAATTAGTACTATAATAAAGGAAGCCCATTTCAAACATGAGGAGGCGTCTTAAAAGCTATTTTGCGAGGAAATTGATATAGACGAGAAACCTCTGAAGGACTCAGGAACGTGAAATATGGAAAAACCTCGAGTAGGCCTATGCTAGTTTCTATAACTGCAAAGCAATCTGCAGATTTATGATGTTTTATGGAGATTTATGAAGCATAACATGTGGCGCGCGTGTAAGCGCGTAAGCCGACACGAGCTTGTACAGTCACAAGCACTAATGTGTATACAGTTTCCTAAATTTAAAAGCAATTTTCGCGAGAAATTACGATTGTAACTTGGAGATAGCATATTTTTCATAAAAATATGAGTTCCAGAATACTATGTTCGTAACAACATGAAATTTTAATCAGAACAGTAGGAGAAAAGCACTTTTAAAAGTTGTTAAGTGTTTACATATTGGTGCTCGTGACTGTACGCGCAGAAAAATACGCTAGCCTGAAACCGCTCTAACGATTCATTAACTTTAATAAACATCTCGGAATCGAAAAAAGTCTTCTAAAATCTCAAAAGCTAAATTATGCATATTTCAACACAGAATTAAAAGTTCTATCATTTCGCAAAGGCGGCTTGAAACTCCCTGTGATAGCCCGGAGCGGTCCACAAACCAACTTGTTGGAAATCTCCAAGTTGCTCCTACATCGTCAATTTATTCAGAATATTTTATATAATTATTATACCTTACTTTATTACTTGTATATTTAAGGAGCAAGCAAGTTAATAAGAAGATAATTGTAAAGAGAAGACTTTGATGTGAAATGGCTTGCCTAATTCAATAGTTACGTGCAGGTTTAAAATAGAAGTTATGGCCGTAGGTTTTATTAAACTTAAGGGTATAATCAATCAGTCATTGAGTTTTAAATATTTCTGTCATAGATTTTTTATCATGATCCTCATTGGCAGTCTTATTCTACCCTCTGCTGAGTATAGGCGTACTCCGACTTGTGTCATGGAGACCTTTTTTTTTTTAAAACTGTAGATATCGCACAGGACAGAGAGGTTTGGAAGAAGAAAGGGGAGGCCTTTGCCCAGCAGTGGGACACTCAAACCGGCTAAAAAAAAAAACTTGTGGTATAACTTATTGCGCCATATCTCTAAAAGGGGGCATCCAATAACGTGCGCGGTATAACGTCGACTCATGAATTGCAGTCATTATAAATGCGCCGTCCACGGCGCAAACGTTTGCGGTCCACTAAAATGTGATTATCTTAACATCTAAGTCCTCTATCTTGCTCATTCTTGTGGTATGTTGATCACAAAAAAGACAGAGAGCTACTAAAAACACGCATTGTAACTGGAAATAAGAATCTTATCGGAAAGTATTGCAACCAAAAAAGAAACTGCTTTTTAGTAAAGGATAGCAAAAAAATGCGATTGTTTGCAAGAACGCATAAGCCTCTACACAAGGTGAAATTAAAGTAACTAGCAAAACTTCAAAGATGATAATATTGGTACCGACATCTAACAAGTGGTGATTTAGACTTTGTATAATTTGTATAATATAAAGCCCCATTAGGTATAATGTAAGAAGACCACACTCCTTTTTCCCTAAAGACAAACACCTACACAGAATATTTCTATGATTATCATTTAAATTTCAAAGAAAGCTAAAAATAACTTTGACTATTTAGAGACACGACTAATTAAATATGAGAACTTATTTAATTACGAAACTTCGTCGTTATCTAAATAAACAGATGTCACAGTATTTGAGTAAACTTGAGATATTGTTAATTATCGGGTTTTGTCCTGGAATTTGATTTAGAAAAGAGATTTTGGTATTTTGGACCCAACTATGCAAATTCAGAAGTTATCTACGGGGTGTAAACGGACCCTTCACGAATCCTCCAACCAAGCTTTATGTACATCAATCTGAGTCATCCTACGCAAAAAATATTGCTGGGAAACGTCTTTTTGTTTTTTGTTTTTTCGTGTGAAATATTACGTTTTACGGTAAAACTCAATGTAGCGCACTCAAAACTTGGTGCTGATGGATGCTTTGAATAGTATATGGGTCGTGGAGGTGTTTAAAATATCTCCGTAACTAGAAGGTTCCCAGGTATGGTCTAGACCAAAAAAAAAATATCGCAAAGACGGGGAGAACAAGTGGCTTTCGGCTTACGTTAAGGGTCTATTTACAGCCAGGGCTGCGGGACTGTTCGAAAGAGATACCGTGGCCCTGGAACACAAAGGGCAAAGAAGGAAAATGGATGGGTTTTAGTCAGTACAAGTCTGACACTCCCCTCCGCTCCGCCCAGAGTGGGGGCGGTCATTTGATGACTTACCATCAAAAAAAAAAAAAAATTGGGTCTATTTACACCCTTTATTTCTACAAATTATGGAAGTATTGAATATTAAACTAACTCCTTGCTTCAAAATAAATAAAGCAAATAAACGGTTATTTTGATGAAATGTATAATTAATTTAACCTGACAATAAATGAGCGCGTTTTGTATACCTGTATTTGCCTGCTGTACTCAAAGTGGTAGCAAGCTTTCAGGGTTCGTTATTTTTCTTTTATTACAGAATCCGAATCGCAAATTAATATTTTTTGTTATATTCCAATTGCGCGAAGCGAACCGTCCGAGAGCGTTAACAATCAGTTGCGAATTAATTTACCGAAATTACTTTTTTCAGAGACTTTGACTGTAATATTCAGCCTATTCATAGAGCTTGCGGGTTCCTGTATAAAGGAGTCTCTCTAATTGTTTATTGTAGGTACATGTTCACAAATTAATACACGTTTACAAAACCGCTAAGCGACATAAACAAAAACACTGTTATATTTTTAACGTGAAATTCCAACAGCGCTATAGTATACAGCTAGGACGAGCTCGTGGCTAAATAATAACAGCCGCTCGGATCGATCTTTAGGTTAAGCCACGCTTGTCTAGGTTGGTTCGTGGATAGGTGACCACCCATTACATACCGAGTTTCCTCTGTACCTCGGAAAGCACGTTAAGCCGTTGGTCCCGGCTGTCATTTGTAGGCTTTTGACAGTCATTACAGCCTAGGTAGTCGGTTGTCAGTGACCCGAAAGCCTGACAACCAGTCTTACCAAGGAAGAGGTATCGTATTAGCCAGTACTAACTTGGTTGTGAAAGTCAGATGGGCAGTCGCTTCATGTAAAATAGTGGTAATCAGCTGCGTCCAGTTAGACTGGAAGCCGACCCCAACATAGTTGGGAAAAGGCTAGGCAGATGATGATAGGTCACAAATGAACTTATTTAATTTTTAAGCATGTTTCGATAATTTTATCCCGCGAAGAACCACAATATCGTACTAACGAGTTATAGTACTGTTATTAATTATTCTGAACTCCGCGGCTCCACCTTTGAGAATATCCAACGTTCGGAACATTGAATGATATCGAATATCAGTTTTAATTAACGAAGGATAGCAATACTCCAATACTCCTTTGGATCAGGGACTAGCATGCTTACCTATCTGAAGCGTACACAGAAGATGGGTTATACAAGTTAGTAGTAGGTAATTAATAGGGACTACCGATCTCACTGACGGTCTGCCACTTAACACCCTTATGCCCTAAGTGATAAGGTTGAAAATTGGTCGTCCCTCAGTGAACTCGATAGTAACTAAGTTTAATTAGTAAATGCCTGTAGGTGCTATTCTGATGTATTCGTTGAAAAATCATGTAAGACTGAAAACATGATTCAATGTAAAAATTATAAGCCAAACATTTTAAAAGTTTAAAATGTTTTGTCTAACAATACTTCATTTTATTTTTTTAATAAAACATAAATAATTTACTACGTTTTAAATTATCATTTTCTCAATAGTAGCGATCTTACGTTAATGTAAACTTGGAATAGGTACAGACGTAATAACAAACTTGAAATAACTACTTACCTAATGCCATCGAAGGAATATTATTATTCTGACCTTTTTTTCAAGACAGCAATACAATATTAATTATTTATATATCTACGTCAGGGTCAACCTACACACTACTTATGTCAGGTGCCCATTCGATCGTGGAATTTTATCAGTACTTCCATACAAAAACTGTCAGACGTCTGACAGTGTTTGTATGGAAGCTCTGCCAACAAGATTTAGCGATTGAAAATTGGCCCTATGTATTAGTTAAGATAAAAACAACACGTTGACTCACGTTTATAGCAGAACTACATTTTATTCGATTCCTGTCTATTTCCTCTCTTTAGTGAACTATTGTTGATGTACGTTAAGCCGTAGGTCCCGGCTGTCATTTGTTGATCTTTGTCAGTCGTATTCTTTGTTTTCACAGTTGTTAAAGTCTCACAACCAGTTTTACCAAGGGGTATCTTATTAACCAGTACTAACTGGGTTGTGGAAGTCAGATGGGCAGCCACTCCATGTACAATACTGGTATTAAGTTGCAACCGGTTAGACTGGAAGCCGACCTCAACATAGTTGAGAAAAAGCTAGGCAAACACAGCTAGGCATCTATCAGCAATGTTTTACCCTTCACAAAGCAACGCCGTTCAAAATTGATTACAAGTTGATATCGTTTTTCTCGTGAAAAAACTCGATGCTCTCATATTCGTGGAATCGTGCATAAACCAACTACAAAGGACGCCAACACCGAATACAGCAGAAAAGCCATTGTGTAAGCTGCAACGTCAGAATGTTTTAATCAAATAAAAAACCTGTCAAGTGCGAGTCGAACTCTTTTACTGTGGTTTCGCATCATAACATAGAACAGCACCTCCATTGCAAACGTGCTGTTCATCACAATCAACTACTGCAGCAAAAACGAATTCGTCTGATCGACAACGTAAATAACACAATGAATATGTATGAATTGTCACAATGAAAGGCATTGTGAATGTTAGTGACTTTCGTTTGCGTACACACGGCGACACATCAAGCTATACATTTCCAGTGTGACATGACCTCGCTTTGTATAAATATCCCGTACAAAGTGAGTTCTGGTTATATTGGTTATGCAAAGCTTGATTGGTATTCGTGCGTACCACTGAAACCTTTTATCGAAGTTTCTTCAATCTTTTCAATTTTTGGGCCATGTCTTTGTCATGGCCTGATAGACATGGCTAAAGAAGGTAGGTGCTTACATACCTCCTTTGTTAATACCTTATGAACAATTCATCTGCTTACCTACACCTAAAAAAGTAATATAGGGGATAAGTAGGTACCTCACAGGGCTCCCGTTTTAACTCTTTAAGTACGGAACCATAAAAACCGTGTTCGTATCGACATATACGTTACGTTGAAGTTTGATGAAGCTTCTATGTCAGCGTAGGTGTAATGTCAGACACTATAGACCGACCGCTTTAATGAGTCCTCGCGAAGGTATCAATTTAAATGGAATATACTGAAGGTTGACCACGTATCGGTTCAATTAGTATCGTAATACCTACGTGAATTATGGTTATTTTAAAGCAATTAACCTGTGGGGTATTGTTAGGACTTTGTGGACGCTTAATGTGCCTTTGATGGGGCAAGGCCGAGGACTCATTAAAGCTGTCGGTCTATAGTTTGACGTAAGGTGATATGGAAAGTCAGTACACCCTTTTATATTAATTGGTCTTCAGGTTTAAAGCTAGATTTCCACCAGTATTGAGTTTAGAGGTGCGAGGAAATTGAGCTGTTAACTGATGTGGGTGTTTCCCGTTAGCTAAGCAGCGCGGCGTGCGACCACAAATTGGGTAACGTTGCGTAGGACAGCCTTACTGGTGCGCACTGTGGGGACACGGTTGTGGACTACCAGATGCATAATCGTTTCACGTGGGGGTATGTATACAACTTGTCATTGTTTCATTTTTTTTTTTTAAATCATCAAAATGGTATTTAATCTGTAGATGTTATAATAAAAATTGACCTCGTTACGTTAAAAACTATTTATAAGTAGTTGGGCAATCCCAAAATTGGTAAAAAACTTTCTCTCTGTTTTACTTTTTCAACAATATTCGGCACAACAAAAGCTTTGAAACGACCGTTTTTTACAAACACGGAAACGGAAAAACAATCAGATTGATGCTACGATCAAACGAAAAGAGATTGAAAGGCACTTTCAAAGTAAAGCCGTAAAAACGCAGTTTGCGGATATGGCTACTACAAGATTAAGTTAAAGAAAGAAAAAAAAGATACCGGGGTATGACTGTGTACCTATTTTATGTCATCGTATGATCGATCATACTAAAGGTAAGAAGAAATATTTCTTTAAAAGGATAAATATCATTTTCTTAAGGAGTAATTCCATTGTGGGAAAGAGATGGCGGGAGACGACCTGTATAGCTGTCTCTTTCCCACACTAGAATTGCTCCTGCTTTAAGACATAATAGTAACTCTCCTGTATCTGCTTGTCTGGTGACGCGAGTACACACGGCGACACATCAAGCTTTACATATCCAGTATAACCTGACCTCGCTTTGTATGAGCTTGCCGTACAATGAGAGATCAGCGTATACTAGTTTTGAATAGCTTGACTGGTCGTCGTGCGTGGTAGGTACATCTGACCTTTCTGAAGAACACAATCAGCCTTATTATCTTAAAAAAATCCGCTATCCAGTAAAAAACTTCAATACCTACTCGAGCCAAATGTATTGGACAGCTCATTATTTTTCGCGATTTCGATGGTGTTTCCATGGAGAAAGTTGTTCAGTTTGATGATCTGAACCACACCCTGAAATATGATAACAACTTTCTGGTCCGCACTGTATATACTTTTACTTTTTTTTTTTTATTTATTTAACCAAAATTAAAATAGCGCAAACCTAACATCTAAATTAATCTTCACCTCTTAATTAACAATAACTTTATAATTAATTTTAAACCAGATTTTATTAATTAGGTAACACTGTGAGGTAACCTAATAATCCTAAACCAAAACCGCGTCTATTTACTTATTAATTAAATTATGATTCCATTAATAATCTGTGTAAACATCATAAAGCAAATCTCGAAAATAAATGAAATTGAATCTGAGTTTATTTTAAAAAAGGTTGAATTTTAATGAGTTATTAGTCCGAACCTTAAATTATTTTAGGTTTGTGAGCATTTTAATGAGTAACAAAGCAAGGTCGTTAAATTAACCTTAGACTGCTCTGTTTTTTGTATGATACTAGGGACCCACCCCGGCTTCGCACGGGTGCAATAAATATATTTAAACCTTCCTCTTGAATCACTCTATCTATTACTGAAAACCGCATCAAAATCCGTTGTGTAGTTTTAAAGATCTAAGCGTACATAGGGACAGACAGACAGCGGGAAGCGACTCTGTTTTATACTATGACTAGCAACCCGCCCCGGCTTCACACGGGTGCAATATATATAAAAACCTTCCTCTTGAATCACTCTATCTATTACTGAAAACCGCATCAAAATCCGTTGCGTAGTTTTAAAGATCTAAGCATACACAGGGACAGACAGACAGCCGGAAGCGACTCTGTTTTATACTATGACTAGCAACCCGCCCCGGCTTCACACGGGTGCAATATATATAAAAACCTTCCTCTTGAATCACTCTATCTATTACTGAAAACCGCATTAAAATCCGTTGCGTAGTTTTAAAGATCTAAGCGTACATAGGGACAGACAGACATCGGGAAGCGACTCTGTTTTATACTATGAAGTGATAGCGAAGCACAGCCATGTCATCAAAAAAGTTTAAAAGATTGTATCATCACCATATCTTTGAATAGGTAGAGGTCTTTCTCAGAGTGATGGGCAATTCTTAAAATACGATAATTCCCTGACTGAGATTAGACTGATTTTTGACGTTGTAACTGAGATGAGAGATAGCGACAAAATTTTACCGCTTCTTATTACAGTAATTGGCCTTCTGATTATTTAAAACCTCTCTGGCTACATACAGTGATTTGTGTCGATTTAATTAACATGTTTTAGATAAAACAATGGCACTGGCGTTTAAATTAAAACGTTGTTTATACATGGCAGTGAAGGATAAAGGCATTGTGGTTCATATCCAATTTGGTATATTGCAGATATATGTATAACATAGCATGTGTCTATGTTTGCCACTTCACTTGTCGCTTGTCAGTAGCAACATTATGACAGCTGACCCAGCGTAGTACGGAGTTTCCATTGCATAAGAGGCCAAAGTACACTGGTTTCGCTGCCTCTGACATGTGTCTAAACATGTGTATAGTGCGTATGTTCTGTTCAGGTATTCTGTTATATTGGCTTGTGAATTAAGCCTGTTCCCACGTGATTTGAAAGCGAGATTTGATAGAAAATGCCCTTTTGCTAAAGACAGTAGCTATATGGAAAATAAAGTGGACACGGTGGAGTGGCTTATAGATAAATCGATTCCTAACACGCGTTGCGTACAATTTAAATGTCTTTTGCTGGATGTGTTTGACTATTTTGTATTGTTTGGAATTGAAATATATTTTGACGGTTAGGCAAGGGCTGGCTTTTAACTTGGTCGAAGTCTTAGTGTTGTCATACAACGTGGTAACGCCGCCAGTCTGTTGGGGACATTACCAGTAGACAGCGTTGAGGAGTTTTTTGACGCCATTTTTCAAGTTTTATTTTTAAGTTAGTTATTTTATTTTATAGATAAATGTATATAGTATGGTTTTTAATAAATAAATATATTCAGCATTGGCAAATCAATAATGTCGGGACAAAGAAAAAAAATAGAACAGAAATCGAAGTTTTAACCATTACCTACGATTAACAAAGAATCGGCTTATATGGTCATGGTATAGTAATTAAAGGCCTTAATTTGTTTACACTATAGTTCTTCAGTACTTCAATTCCTCGTTCCTATAGCATACTAGTTAATTTAGCATTTATTATTATAATATAGCATAATATAGCATAGCTTTAAACAATCAAAACAAAAGGGCACTCCAGTTAAGGTATTGGAAATCGATGGTCGTCGGTTTTAATATGAGATTGGGGAGAATAAGGGCCGTCGTCCATGACGATACTCAAAAGTGACAGAACAGGGCTATAAATTAATTGGTAACGCTGCTGAGATGTAGCCGGTGCTTTTGTTGTACAAATTGCACCAATTTTAAATACATCGTAGCAGTTACCATGACGTCTTAAAACAGTATTGTTTGAATGTCATTCCAGTGTGGAAAAGAGACGGAGCTATAGATGACGTCTAGCGCCATCTCTTTTCCACTCTGGAATAATATTAAAACAATTCTGCTTTAAAACGTCATGGTAGGCGGATAGCCGCTGGGGCCGAAAGTTACTGGAGTGGCGTACCAGAAGGTGAAGCATTGGCGGGCTTTTATTTGGGTAGACCGATAAGCTGGTGAACTGGTTGCGCGAAGCACAAAACCCGGAGATGTGGCAAAACTTGGGGGAGGCCAATGACCTTCCCGGCGAAATGGTGATGGAGATAGTGAATCGAACGTCGGATTACTAATGCGAAATCAACTAGTTCGTGATTTGGAAATGGCGATCCGCAATTAAAATACTTGTGCTAGCAACTGATTTTAGTTTGTAACTGGTTGCATAGCTTCGTGTACGCCGCACCTTACTTTCTAGCTACTAATTGATCGGGAGCAGATTACAGAAATGTTAACGGAATGGTTCATTTAAATAACATTGTTAAGTGTTAAGTGGCTGTTTGATAATTGAGAATCGGGATTTAACTTACAGGTTGCCGAGACTTGTACTGATTTCTGCTAATTGGGGCGATATTGTAAGTTTAGAATCATTAACCTATGTTTAATTTGACCTTGTCTGTTTATTTCTCTATGTAACATATAATGCTATGTACATATGAGTGAGACAAATTTCGCATGTCTGAACCTCATAATAATATTCATCGTCATCTGCCTAACCTTTTCTCAACTATCTTGGAGTCTATTTCAAGTCTAACTGGATACAGCTGAATAACTACCAGTGTTTTACTTATAGCCGTCTGCCATTTAAGAATGGCAGACGGCTATAAGTAATACACGGATATTACCACACCAATCGATCGATCGCCGATCACCAATCGATCGACGGTAGAACTGACGTCGTTCGATCAATTGGTGTTGTAGAAACAGTAGATCGATGTCGACTTATTCATTCTACCATCAATCGATTGCCTCGATCGTCGATCGATCGGTGTGGTAACACCCTTAGGCAAATTCTGTAGTCGAGTAGTACAACATTAAGTTTTTATAAGAAATAAATTATGTTTGTCACTTACCTCATTCTCTGCCTAGCCTTTTTCCAACTATGTTGAGGTCGGCTTCCAGTCTAACCGGATGCAGCCGAATACCAGTATTTTACATGGAGCGACTGCCTATCTGACCTCTACAACCCAGTTGGTACTGGTAATACGATACCTTTTGGTAAGACTGGTTGTCAGACTTTCTGGGCCACTGACTACCTATAACGACTGTCAAAGATCTACAAATGACAGCCGGAACCACCGGCTTAACGTGCTTTCTCAGGCACGGAGGAAACTCGGTATCTAATGGGTGGTCATACATTCACGGGCCAACCTAGGCAAGCGCAGCTTAACCTAAAGATAGAACCGAGTGGCTGTCGCTATTTAGCCACGAGCTCCTCTGTTTGTTACTTGCCTACATACAAATAATTTGCGCTATTTAATAGGTATGGATTGCCATACACATAAATAAACATATTCCAACCACTTTTAAATTACCTACCAGCCAAAACTCAAAGCTTTTACCTGAAAAACATCAAAGTAAGTAACATCAAATGAGTTTTCTTATTGACTTATAAACCACGTAGGCACATTTATTCGGTAAAATTAAGCAAAGTCTGCATCCTTTCAAGAATATTCATGTATTATTGGCAAATTAAGGTCCCATTAAAATAGATGAACAAACTTTTAGAAATCAATCAGACCACCAAAATAAGGACAATGTTAAAAAAAAAGAAAAACGCATCAGATAAAATAAGAAGAGTATGTTTAATATAAAATGTTTGAATGTAATGTTAATTAATATAATATAATGTTAATTATAATATTAAGTATGTATATATTTTTTAAAACCATTTAAATTGCAATGCCTTAACAGGCAACTAAGTTTTAAGAACCTACCTATTGTTACCATCGTCAAAATACTGTACACTTAGTTCGCAATAAAGAAATTGAATTTGAATTTGATACTTACAAGAAAAAAAAACAGAAAACGAAAATACACTAAAAATGTTGGTTAACCATTGATTTAGATCAAAATCACTGAAATCAGTGTGTTTTTTTTTGCTTGGATATCTTTGGTTAAACGTACTGAACGCTGTGTTATTTGTATTTAATGGGACCATATATTTACCGTGGCTAAATAATAACAGTCGCAAGGGCTGATCAAAGAATCATTTACGATAAGCCTCCAACTTGCCTCAGCTCAGCTGTCATTTGTGCATCTTCGATAGTCGTCACGGGTTATCAGAAGCCCAAAAGTCTGACAACAGGGGGGTTACTATGACGTCTTAAAACAGGAGGAATTCCAGTGTGGGAAAGAGACAGAGCTGTACAGGTCGTCTAGCGCCATCTATTTCCCACACTGGAATTACTCATCATGGTAGGCCACCTGGTCTTACCAAGGAGTAATGTGTTTTCCTAGAACTAAGTTTTTGGGGTTACAAAAGGCAGTCGCTCCATGTAAAATACTTTTATTCAGCTGCAACCGGTTATAATGAAAGCTGGCCCAAACATAGCAAGGAAAAGCCTACGCAGATGATGAATTATCGACGTCAAAATAAATCTTAAATTTATTCTACTATTTATGCTATGCTAAGGTGGATGTGTGGTGCAACACGAATGGATAAAATAAGGAATGACTACATAATAGGAAGACTAAAAGTGGCACCGGTGACTGAAAAGTTGGTTGGTAATCGGTTATCGTGCTCTAGACATGTGATGCGGAGGAACGAGGAAAAGTCGTGAGGAAAGTTTTGTGTAAGTATGGGGATAGCTATGAGAGTAGAGGAAGACCAAAGAAACGATGGACGGACTGTGTAAAGGATGATATAGCTAGAAAGGAGGTGACTGCTGAGATGACGAGTAATAGAGAAGTATGAAAGAAGAAGACATACTGATGATGATTTATTCAACAATTTATCTCATAATCCCATCGATATATATATATATGTATGTATATAAGTATTTATTCTTATATATTTTAGTTATAAATATTTTCTAGTCTTTTTTTCTGTTATTGCACCTACTGTATATTGTCTCTGCATCACCCTAAGGTAGACTGGTAGAAAATGCCTATGGCATTAAGTCCGCCTTTGTACAGTTTTTTTTACTTGTGCATAAAGTTTTAATAAATAAATAAAATAAATATTCCTCAAGGAAATCTCGGTTTAGGAATCAATGAAAGCGAGATACGTGGGTGTTGTCAGATCCGATAAGGATTATCTACAGATGGATGGACATCAGGAAATTTACATAGGTACAATATCATAACGATGGCTACATGGCAAGGTACCAGCTGCCTAAAGGATTACAAGATACTTAGGTATTAATCTACACATACATTTATGTAAATGTAGCAGATGTTCCATATAGGTACCTCTGTAGTAATAGAAACCAAATTCGGTTCTAAAACTTAATGGAGCAGACGGGAATTATTATAAGAAAATGTGAATATGGAAACTGAGTAAGGTTTTACAGAACAACAGTACGGTAATTTACACTTTTATGCACTAAACAGCACTTTTATGATTATACATGGTGTGAGGATGGGTACATCTACGCCCAAACAATTACCATGAACACTGTTTTAAGGTTTCACGGTTTAAAACTAAACTTATACTGTCACTTGTCAGTCAACTCGCGATCATGGCGGTTGTAACAGAAGAAAGAAGATATCCCGTAAGCAACAGTATAAGTTTAATTACTATGAAATCAGTAGACCCCATAGCTATAAATCGTGCTTAGAAAAAATATTTCAGCACTAAGGAACTGAACACTAACATCATCTTATTTCACTATTATATTTTTGCGAAAGTTTGGATGGGTGGATGTTTGTTACTCAAGCACGTCAGAACGGCTGAACTGATCTGGATGAAATTTGGCACAGAGATAGATTATAGTCTGGAGAGTGTACTTTTTACTTATTTATTCTCTTTTTTTCACATATACACAAACATTTCTACGTGAATGAAATCACGGGCAATATGACAGCTAGAGTATAGTGTTAGTGGAAACACCTTAACTATGCTCAGCTGTGTACCAAACAAGCCAACTTCATCAATGACCCACTCTTTTTTTTTTTTTTTTTCCGGATTGGAAATCATCAAATGACCCCCCCACTCTGGGCGGAGCGGGGGGGAGTGTCAGACTTGTACTGACTAAAACCCATCCATGTTCCTTCTTTGCCCTTTGTGTTCCAGGGCCACGGTATCTCTTTCGAACAGTCCCGCAGCCCTGGCAGGCATCGGCCCATGCGGACCCCTACTTGATTGCTGACATCTCTTTGAGGCGCGCGTGGAAAACGAACGCGCCGTCGACACTGCCTGTCGTCATAAGACGGCCGGTCGGCGAGCTAGCCCATAACTCGCCGTCCACAGGCCAGCGCCTACGGTGGTCGGAAGCCACAACGTGACCCCCGACGCCCAGGGCGTCTCCCGCGGCGGCTGGGACGTGAGGTTCTTTCCCTCTCACGTCCTGCCACCTCCTTCACTAGCATGACTGCTTCGCAGAAGGAGGTGACGGCTTCCCTTTCCTTCTCGCTCCGGACCATAGCTTGAACGCGAGAGATCGCCGCCGCCAATCGCCGCTATGAGGACACGGCGGTGCTCCACCCAAGCGGGACAGACCTCCACGGTGTGCTCCACCGTGTCCTCCGGACGATCTTCCCAGTGGAAACACCCGGGCGTTTCCTCCCGCCCGATTCGGTGCAGGAAGCTCCCGAAACAACCGTGTCCGGTGAGGACCTGCGTCAGGCGGTAGATGAGGGCGCCGTGGCGCCTCTCTAGCCACTCCTCAAAGAGGGGACTTATCGCCACTTTGGTGGCGTGCCCTGCACGGGGTTGCGACAGTCGCTCTCTCCAGCAACCGGGCGGACTCCGGCGTGGGTGATCAATGACCCACTGACAACAAGATATTAATTTCACTCACAACTATATGAATCAATACTCAGCTTTATATACATACAACAAAATATAATAGCTGACGTACATAAGCCTCTCTCATCTATATAGATTGTGTAAACCGGATATAGTTGTTGCTTTGATCGCAGCTCAGGTAGCGTGATGCATCCGAACAGGGAATTAATTACGAGTAAAATATGCTCCAGTAAACTTGGTAAACATGTACAGGTATATGCTTACGAGTATGTAACTATGACGTACACATGTTCAGGCAGCTGGAATATTATATGAGTGCATAGGTATGAGGGTGTGATGTTTTTCATGAAGGGAGTATCCTTCGACCAAACGTGTTATGACTGGTGTTCTATTGCCCGACTTTTATTGTTGGGTTTCTATATATGGTGTTTTTTTAATCGTTGGCAATACTTTAAGGGCGTTAAGTACTCATGAAAATGAAAAACTTTTACTATGGGATCTACCCAAAAAATTAGCTGCTGCCTAAATTTTTTTGAGATGATACAGCATGCAGCTGATATTTTTTAACTTTCATTATGAGACTAACCGTGAATGGTCGGTCTCATAGTAAAAGTTGTTCATTTTCATGAGTTCGACACGCCCTTAAATTATTATTAACTGTAGGCTGCTGATAATGATGATAACGTCATAGCTTGTTGCTTCATTGAAGCCATCAAAGAGAAAATTACCTTCATCACGCATTGCCGAACATTCACTATTCCGGATGACAGATTGTTGTCATAAGCAGGGAGGAGATATAATCCTTTAATCACCTCTTACATTTTAGCTTCAACGAGTATGGTTACGGATGGCAGATTCTTAAGTGCCTCAACCTACATACTAATTTAATATCCTCTTAGTTAGAACATTGGAGTCTGTATAAAGCTATGAGAACGAGTAGATTGTTCTCTGAGATTTGAAGTCGTTTTCATGTTTTTGGATAGTAAAGAGACAAGAGACAAGCGACAAGACTACGTACGTTGTAAGTTGTTACCAAGAAATATGTATATGTAATTATCTATTTCTAGGGAATTTCTCTCCATAGTCAGAAGTTCTGACGATTATTGAATCGTTGTTGTAGTTGTTTTATTGAAGAATCATAATAGGTAAAAAAAGAAATTAAAAAAAAAAACATAATGTTACTTAGGCGGTCAGCTTCTTTTTACGTGACGCGGCCTATAACTTGTTGTTTGCAACATTATTTAATGAAAATTTTGAATCTACTAAAATTAGATTTAAACCTAGTACTTAGGTAACCTAGTTGTTACAAAGCTTCTTCTTTTTGCTTTTTGCCTTAGAATGACATTGAGTGCTGAAACAAGATGGCGACGTTAGTTTCGATTTTGGCCACGCGCCCATAGATCCTTGTACAATTTACAGCAGCCTTTATAACAGGCAAGAACTGTATCATCACGTGTCAACAACTACCTAAGTATAATGTCAACATTGTAATTCCACCATTTTCACGGTAACATTAAATTTTTGTAGCTCTGTATTGATTTACGATGTATTTTCGGAGCTTAATTATTGATAGATTAATTAGTAGCTCTCGCCCCTCAATTGTATTGTTCGCGTTGATGGACGTGGTAAAGTACATAACAGACAGATAGGTATGTAATACTTTATATTCGCTTTTACAGTTAACCAGTTTATCGTTGCATTTACAAAGCGAAATTTAGCGAGCTTTTGCCCTTGGCATTAAGCTCATTTCTGTTTGAAGTAAGTGAAGTAAATAGTTCAAGAATAAAATGGGAATAATATTCTTAAAATAAAAAATCTTTCGTTTCCCACGAAATTCAAATTTTCTTACGTTCTTTTGCAATTTTCAGGTCAGTGTCAGATTTTATGTTGATGAAATATGAGTCGCTCAAGTAACACATACTAATTACAGAATTATAATCATTAAAACCATTAATACAACCGTCTAAGTTTATTTAACCCCATTGAATGACTTTCTCATGAATAGTTATCTACTGAATTTTGTTAAATGAACTGAGAGGGTTGTATTAATGATTTTAATTCTGTAACTACATACGTGTTACGGTTGCGAATCATATTTATTTTCACATACAACCTGACACTGACCTGCAAAAAAACTAAGAATTTAATTTAATTTTTTTATTTCGGTTTACCCTTGCGCTTCCCCCTTAACGTAAAATAAATTGAAATCCACTAAAATCCATGATAAAAGACACAGTGATCTAATATTAAAACAGAAACAACAATATGCTTGTACGAGTAGGCGTCATCAACTTCAAACATAAAATTCCTTTCTACATAAGAAACTCATCATATTTTTCATTAATTATAGCGAGTAGATAACGCAAAGTTAGTTCAAAGTTCAATGCTAACCGTGAAACAAGAACAATACTTCTCGTTCACTCAAAACTTCAGTTACTCATTCGTTCACTCAAAACTTTAGCTACTCACTCGTTCCGCTGCTATAAACAGGAATAGAGATGAGAAACTCACAGAGAGTTGTTTATTCTCCCTAAACTTTACTTTACTTAATACCTTAATACCTTCCCCATAAAGTGAGGTTTAATAATAATGTTTTTGAGTTAATTAACCATGGGGTTAAATAAGTTTGTAACTTGTTATACTTATGTGTAATAATAGGTCACCGACCCAATCCGCACCGGCGTTGGGAACGCGAGGTATATTGCGGCCCATTTACGGTCATATACAGAGTGTACCAGAATGGTGTGGTCATATTTCAGGGTGTGATTCAGACCACCAAACTGAACAACTTTCTCCTGGAGACCACCATCGAAATCACGAAAAAAAACCAGCTGTCCAGTACAAAACGGCAATACCTACTCAACTCAAATGTATGGGGCAGCTGTTTTTTTTTTGTGTATAAGTGGCCTGTGACCCCGTTAGCAGTGGGAGCAATATAGCAAAAGAGGAAAAAATATAACGTTTTACTTGAGAAACTAGGCGTTTTATACGCCCAAAAAAACAGAATCCGAATTAAGCCTCTTTCTCTTTCTATCAAAATAATTCCGTCTACAGGACTTAAATAAAAACAACACCACAAAGACTACCCTTTAACCCTTTGTGGACAATGCAACCTAATTAAAATCTTGTTGACACAGGATATTAGAAGGACTTGTCAGACCATCACGTAACTACTAAATAATAAACGAGACCCAAAGTCAATGAGGGTTATGTACTTTGATCGACATCTTGTAAATGTAAACAGTTGGGATAAGGACGACAAAGTATACAGGGTGGAAGGAACACCGACGCGAAATCGGTTACCAAGTATGCAGTACATCATCCTGAGCCCACCACATATAAATTTTTCCTCGGTTATTAAAAAATAATTTTTTTCCTACAAAAATGCAATAACTAGGGTTAAAATGTATGGAACTGCTGATTTAAAAAAATACCAACGAAACATTTCTGTGTGGGCTTAGAAAGATGTACTGAATACGTGGTAACCGATTTCGCGTCGGTGTACCTTCCTCCCTGTATTCTTTGACGTCCTTATCCCAACTATTTAAATTTACAAAATGTCGATCATAGTACGTAACCCTCATAGACTTTGGGTCTCGTTTCAGAATGATGTGCTGAATACGTGGTAACCGTTATCGCGTCGGTGTCTCTTCCAATCTATATAGGACAAAGTCTCCAGGATGAAAGCTTGGTATTGGGGACTCAATCTAGGGCCCAAAGCCAGGCTTTTATCCTATAAACTAATTTGAGTAAAACATCCTCTGGGATGACCGATTGTCAATGTTTTCATTTTTCATAGGTACGCCGACGACCTGTCAATCTATGTAAACCAGTATTCGCGGACCTCTCATTGTTGTATCATCAAGTCTATACAAATAGATTCCTTGTTATACTGGTAATGCATAGCTTCATATGTCGTTGTGTGTACATAGTGTGACTTCTAGTAGATATAGGTAGTCACATCAGTCAAATTGTAACTTAAACGCGGCAAAACTTAGTCATCTGTGCTAAACCTAAACTACTAAAAATGTATGCTTGCACTGAAGTCCCTCCTGCACGCGTAGCATGACCACCGTAGAAACGGGTTTTGTCAATCGACAAAATAAGAGATCAACAAAAGAATTCTGTCATTTTGTCGATTCTTCCGTCGACAAAACCCGTTTCAACGGTGGCCAAGCTACGCGTGCTGGTGCCACTTTCGTTCGCTTTCATTACTTAAGGTACAACCGAAACAAAAAAAACCAATCCAATGTTAAATCAAAGCAGGACAACCTTCGGGTTACCCTATCAAAAACTCTCAGTTGATTTGTTTGCAGGCACCCCAGATTAATTAATGGCTAGTCCCCTACCGACACCTGTCGTTTGATGCCGAAAAGTAATTAATTGGTTTAGCAAAAAAAAGAAAACATTCACTTGTTTGTTCGAAAAACTTGTCCGAACTGACTGTTGCAACACCGACTCCATTTTGTGTGTAATGGAGATTTAAATTTTAATGGAGCGATTTTATATTTCATTTTTCTTTTGAAGGATTGTCGTCTGGCAACAATTATGCAAGTATCCATCAGGTGGATTATTTGAAACGGCGAATCACTTATTAGAGAATTGACAACATTCCATAATCGACCTTTTAACAATCTCACTGATGGCCCCTTCACTCTTGAGAAAGGAGGATTGGTAACATTCGACGGGGAAATATCTCTTTCGTTGCTAGAAATCCCCAATTCTTGCCTGCATTGCTTTTAACTAAAGAAAGAAACACGCCATTCATAAATAGTACTTACAATCATAGTCAAAAAGAAAACTAGCGTAGCAAAATGAATTCAAATTAATATTTTACAACGTACTTCATTTTCCTCTTAACATCAACATAAAAATTTACATTAATTTCACCATGTTACTTAGTCAAAAAGGGATGGACATTTCGTCGTAACAAATTCAAATATATTTAAAATCTAAATTGAGTTTTCACCCTGTCCGTTGCGTTTGTTTTTCCGGGCTTACGGTCGGTGTCACCTTGTTTCGCAGACAGAAATCTCATAGAATTCTGTTTCGCCGAAAATGTTTCATATAATATTTGGTTCTTGAATTTTTATATCCAATATTATTGTTTTAACGACTATTTACTTGTATCAAACATATTTCACAGAAATACAATTCAATGAATTTTTTTAATCACATTTTTTTATTTAACAAACTTATCAAATTGTAGAATTATTTTTTAACGAATATTTTGTTCGGTGTATTTTTCCATGGTATTTTATTTCAACGAAAATGTTAAAGTAGACGTTATGCTATCCATAAATTTATAAATAAATATACACACAGTCGAATGCGTCTATCGTACCCCTATTATTTATGATGTTTTGTTTAGACTACTCACCCCATCAACATAAACAAGGCATTGTGGCAAGGAAAACTTAGGATGCAAGAGCGAGTGAAGTGAGGTCTGGACTTGGGGCACACCGACTCCGGACAGGACAGTTAGGTTACTTGAAACCCTGCAGACAGAAATAGGAACCCCGCGTCGACTACGCCTTATTGTAACATTTTGATATTTACCTTGCCATTGAAACGTTCAGTTTACTCCGACCAAATAGGTTAGGTTAGAACTATTTGGTTGCAGTAATAAAATTAGGGCACTCCAACAATTATGAACCGCAAAATAAACACAGTACGTACTTGAATATTGTCACTATTAATGAGAATAACAAGATTACCCGCATTGTTTTTATGAACGCGGTGTTGTTATTTTATAGGAGGTATGCATTTTGTCAAAGGTATGAATTGAAACATTTAGAAGCTGTCACTCGATAAAATGTTTTTCTTGGTAATATGTTTTATATTAACTAAACAATATGAGAAAAAAGATTATTTGATTTGTTATTCTATGACACGCAATATCGAAACATAAAATTTTATTAATTATAACAAAAATCTACGATTTAAATTTTTTCGAAGTAATTATTCTGCGTATTGAGTATTCTATGAAATGATAATATGAGAAAAAAATTATATGAAACGAAATTCTATAAAACTTTTGTCTATAAAACAGTGTACAAGCCCTACGGTCATATCCTTGGTTGGCAATCCCTGCTTGTTTATTTGGTTATCTCTTTTAAATAAATGTTAGTAATGATTCCAAGGTTTGTGTGTTTTGAGTAGATTAAGAGTAATTTTGAAATTATAAAGAACATACATTACTAATCTGACCTTTTGTGCCTTTTGGTGATATTTAATCAGCAAAAGGATTACATTGCTGGAATAACAAATATTGCCGAACATGGCAACTTGTGTTTTTAAATATTTTTAGTTTGTGAGCGGATGTTTCAGTCTCTGATATCATTTTTTGATGGATAACGAGACTCGTTTGACGGATGACCTAAAAAGATAAAAAAGCCAAATTGTGTATTCAATTTCAAACTCTGAAACTTTTTTGAGTGAGCTGTAGATATAATGCCTTTTATACCTAGATGGAGACTACCTAGAAATAAATCATACCTAGACTGAGAGTCTGAGACTTTTATTTTCCTTTCCTAAGAAAAAGAAAATGGTTACTTATTTTACTAGGTAAATCGTTTTCTGGGGAGTTTTTCGACATAACGTTTCAGTTAGATGAAGAAAAATGATTTCGTTTGCCCTTGGTATCAAAGGGTTGTTTGCGGGTAAAAGGCCCGTCACCGGACTAGAACTAGAGTGTCACCATGTCCTTAGAATCACTTTATAAGCTATCATAAATGATGTTGGAAACATTATTTTATTTTTTTGTTTAGATTTTAAGATTTTTAATTTATAGTTTTTATTTGTTATATAATTTTTTTTTTTTATACTGTGTGCTCATGTGGCATGTGCTAAATAAATGTATTTTCTTTCTTCTTTCTTTCACTATACCGACCCAAAAAAGGCACAATGTAAAATTATACCCCTCGAAATTATAGGCAATATGGTGACCGACGGTAACCAAAATCAATGTGCTTCATTTTAGCTGACCACAAATAGATTCAACATTCGATCCCAATAATATTATAGGCCGTGTTCATAACAATCGTAGCTATGCTCAATCAATCT
This sequence comes from Noctua janthina, assembly GCA_963576755.1. Taxonomy (NCBI): domain Eukaryota; kingdom Metazoa; phylum Arthropoda; class Insecta; order Lepidoptera; family Noctuidae; genus Noctua; species Noctua janthina. The sequence goes on from OY755058.1 coordinate 6,370,373, forward strand.
TGAACTGCGAAAATGTTTGAAAAACATAGGAAGATCAGCGGCTGAAGCTTTTTTAACATGCTTTTATAAGCTACACCTGTACAACTAAAAAATTTGAAATTCAATTTGATCCACTTCCCGGTTTTCGATTGAGCTGAATAAGTGACGTCATTCTAAATCCAATATGGCGGACTCCCAAAGATATTATTACGGCGGACTAGTTATAATATATGAGCATCAACAAAAAGGGATTGTTTGCTGAGATAAATCCAAAAAATAAAATGTTTTCTTCTAACTATACTCGTAGTATTTTATTTCAAAGATAATGTATAGAGGGTTCTTGACTACGAGATTGCAGAGAATACAAAAGAATGACAAACTCCTCGTAAGCTGCTAAAAAGCTTATGTCAATTCTGCTAAAAGTCGATTACAAATGTCTTGTCTAGGCTGCTTTGATATAAAGTACTATTCACTATCTACAATAATAACAGCTGCTCGGGTCGATCTTAAGGTTAAGCCGCGCTTGCCTAGGTTGATCCGTGGATGGATCACCGCCCTTTACATACCGTGTTTCCTCCGTGCCTCGGAAAGCATGTTAAGCCGTTGGTCTCGGCTGTCATTTGTAGATCTTTGACAGTCGTTACAAGTAGTATCGTATTAAACAGTTCTAACTGGGTTGTGGAGGTCAGATAGGCAGTCGCTCCATGTAAAATACTGGTATTCAGCTGCATCCGGTTAGACTGGAAACCGTCCCCAACATAATTGAGAAAAGGCTAGGCAGATGATGCAGATAATGATAAAGGTGGCCTACGTGATAGAATTTCCGACCATAGAGTTCCAAATCAATGATAATAATGAGCGTATAATAACTAACTAAAATAGTTATTAACATTCATACACGAGGCTTTCGTTATAATTATTGTAAGCCAAATATGTTTTGACCTTATTAAGCCGCGTACAGACATCGCGAGGCGTGCGTCGCGAATGGTTCGTCACGCATGCCTCAATCTGAGGCATACGACGGTATATTTACGCATGCGTCCCGAACGAGTCTCACACTGAGGCGGCGTTCGCAACGATCGTATGACGCGAATGCTCACTGTGAGCACACACGTCCACACAGCCCGAGGCATGCGAGACGAACCATTCGCAACGCACGCCTCGCGATGTCTATACGCGGCTTTATGGTTCATATACCTATAAGGAAAAAAGAAAATAGGAACAAGGTAGATACAACCCATGTAATATTAGACAAAAATGGCCGACCAAGACACGTGTATCTTTTGAACTATTTCTTTAGGATGAGTTTCAGTTCAAACTGAAAGGAGTACACCTACTGAGTTGAATACCTTTTGGGTCTCCTACAAAAAGGTACGTAGGTATTCAAGAAATGTATAGAAATAAACAACGTATTTGTCTAGCTTCTTTTTTTAGGATGTTTTCTATCTATTTTATTTAAAAAACGGGTCTTTTTTTAGTTTAATTTAGACGAAATAGAGTTGGTATACAGTATCTTTGAATCGATCGACCGAAAAATTTGTTATGGGGTTAAAATTATTATTTTTGATGATTATTTTGTAATGGATGAATTGATTTTTACATTATTTATTGCACAGTATACATTATTTCATAACATTACTATTTTTATTGACATTAAATTATACTTTTGACATTAATTGTAATTGTGAAATCTTAATTTGTTTTTTTTTTTTATTTTGTTATTTAACATAATAACAGGATAATTGCAAATGTTTTACTTTTAAATTAATTCATTTGGTTACTGTTAATAATGATTTCTATTGTAATTCTTTTAAATTTATTATTTAGTGTAAAATTTCGACACAACGTAAAAATTGTTACTGAAATAAATGAATTGAAATGGAAAAAACGAGATACAAATTACTCACGTCAAAGAACTAATTCTTAGAAGTCAACAGAATACCAAATATGTGAGAAAGAAACAATCAAGAATATGATATCGTTTATAAAAGCTTTGGAAAACGTAATTACGAACACACAGCGAGCAAAACGAACTTAGCCACGTACACATGTGTATTAAAGCCTTCGCTCATATCATGACATAAGCAGTGTTGCCGTTATGAAAATATTAAAGCTTGTTTGCCGAGACAGCCTCAGGCTTTAAATGTTGGAAAATAATTTTGTTTTCTTAGAATATTTATAATTCTAATGTAAGTTTCATACCCTGTATCTATTTTTTCCTGTCTGATTTTCTTAGTGACTCACAGGAGTAGAGAAGACCAAAGAAAAGCTGGATGGACTGTGTAAAGAATGATATGACAAGAAAGGAGGTGTCTGATGAGATGACGAGTAATAGAGAAGTATGGATGAAGAAGACATGCTGCGCCGACCCCAAATGAATTGGGATAAGGACGAGAGAATGATGATGACTATACAAAGCTCAAATACTTAAGTACCCGAATACCCAAGAAGTAGTTTAAATTGATGTAAGTAATTTAAGTCTAAACTGACAGTCAACTCAATTTCCAGGTAAAAGCTTGATGATTTGATAAAGGTTATATTGGAAAAGTCTCGGATATCTTGAAATAAGAGTATTTTATTTACCTACACCTACCTACGTTGAGTTTACATAGAATATTAGATTTATTAGACTGGAAAACCTTGACCAATCCTTAGAATTTAACAGAAATCACAGAGCTTGAAATCGCAGCGACTAGAGAGACGATTTCAATAGCTGTCGTGAATGTCATCTTGTACTAACAACTCGCGGTTGTAAACGATAGCTATCACTAGTTTGTTAACCGTCGCTAAATATCATATCGTATGCGTATATAATACACAGGTCCTGTATTATGATACGCGTGAGATATGATATATAGCGACATTTAGTACAGGTAGAGATAGCTATCATTTAAAATTGTGAGTTTTTGGTACAAGTCACATCACTAAATTCTTTTGCCAGCACTAATAGTATTGTCACGGGCTGTCAGTTTATATGAGTAAACACTATGATTTTTATTGACACGCTAGGTGAGTGAGGAAAGTGTTGCCAGTACCATCTCTAGCAGCGGCAGTGTCAGAAATATTCAAACTAAACGTTTGAAATCAGTGATTAACCAAAATCTGGTCGAATTAGCACAGGTTTTCGTATTTGAGAAGCGGGCGAAAATGAGCCGGAAAACCTATACGAATAGAAGAAATAAAAGTTCTTTGAAAACAATACAAGCTAAGAAACAAGATCCCTCTAATCTTTACAAATCCCAATAAACTCGGGGATTAAAAATTTCGTGTGGAACCTGGGAATTAGGCTGCTTGTTCATTTGAGCGGACGGAGTGAGCAGAGACCAGCGAGGTAGTTTGTGGAGCAGTAAGTATATCAAAGAGTGATATGTCCACTGAAGAAATAAAGACAGGAAGATATGCATTTCTTTAGCATAGACTACAAGGCCCGCAACTTTTTTTTTTCTTTAATGGTTTTTTGTGTACTAATCCTTACCACACCGTGTTTTTGTTTAATTATTTTTGTTTTATTTAACTATTGTATAGCTATTTGTGACAACCTGTAATTGGCCATTTTGTTGTTATTAACGAAACTATTGTGTCTGCCTAGCTGTAAGTTTTCCGAAAATAATAAAATAAAATAAATAAATAAATACAATCCAATCCTAAAAAGCAGAATCGAGTCATTCACGGCTGCGCCGAATAGGTCTAGTTGCACAATACCAGACACCTACGCTGAAGTTGTTTTCAACTGGGTAGGCTTGGGTGGCGTGAGTTCTGTGGAATTCCTTTGATGAATGTTTTCCAAGCTCTGCACTTTTCCACTCAGCTTCGACCGAATGGACAGGCAGCTTGAACATGATCTCAAAGCGTCAGGCAACCCGCACTAAGCATACGTCACGTGATGGTCCATGATCATTTCTTCTTTGTATACAGGGTGTAAACAGACCCTTCACATATCCGTCAACCAAGCATTCTGTACATCAAACTAAGTAACTTTACGCAAAAATGATTGCTGGGAATCGACTTTTTTTTTATGGTGAAAAATCACGTTTTACGGTAGGACTCGATGAAAAGCACTCAAAACATTGTGCTGGTGGATGGAATAGTACGGGGGTAGTGGAGGTGTGTAAAGTAAAAAATCTTACATTAAAAACATGTATTTAAAAAAAAACTTTTGAAAAAGTTGGAACTTTGACCCCCAATATCTCTATAACTAGAAGGTTCCCAGGTATGGTCTAGAACAAAAACATGATCGCAAAGACTGGGAGAAGAAGTGCCTTTCGTATATGTTATGGGTCTATTTACACCCTTTAGGTCTTATTAGTAGTGTCTAGGTAACTTAATCTACGTTTCAGTAGCGAAGGGTCAATTTCTGTAAGAGGTAAGCCGGAGTACATATATTTAATGTGTTTATATCATTTGTCTATAGAATACTGACTGTGTCATTTTTCAAAGGGAATCCGGTAGGAATCGAGTTCTATGGAACCTTCGCCACTGCTACGTTTGCAGTCCGTTTAACTGAATCCAATCAACATTCTACGAATTAAAAATCTGCTCAAAATCAGTTTTATCAATTTGCCTCCCAAAATAATGATAATCGATTTTGATAAAATGTATGAGCCACTAACTAGCGAGATTACGGTTCATTGGGTGTAAAATAGCAAACTAATTAAAATGTTGGGAAAAGGCACACATTGTGCTAAAACTTTGTACGTCGATTTTAATGAGGTTCGTGTCAAACGATTTTAAAATTTGACTGTAGATGGGTTTATATAACGGAGAATATTAAAGGATGTACATAGATAAAATAGTTTTATTTTTTGTGCTACTGCTGCTAAGGTGAAGGACAATGAGCTGTGGGCCAAAATAGCCGTTATGTGGAGCCCAGACAAGGCCAAAAGGCGGGGCGAGCTGAACAAAATACATGACGGGCATGGGTTTTTGCCCAGCAGTGGGAGGACGCAGACTAACTGTAACAGTAACCGGTATTACTATTTTTAACCATCCGTTGTAGGTTCTATTTATTGTATCGAAGTACATAAAGGACGGTGGGTATAGGATATCCTCCTCCGTATCTTAATCGTTTTAACGGAAATACACTTAACGATATTGCAACCTCTTTACAAAGGACGGAAGCAACAAAGGAAAGCAATAAAATTGATACTGAACACAGCAAACATTCCTTCTTCATTTTTCTTCAAAAACGAGTCCTAAGAGTCCGTGGATGAAATCAAAACTTGATTTTCCTTATGCACTATATTTAAAATGTACTTCGAATTTCAAAATCGAAAAAAATGCGAGGAGCGGAGTGAGGCTTTTGTCCGGGAGTAAGATAGAACAGCGTATTCTTTTTTTAAAAGAACGACCTGCTTTTTTTTTCTTTTCTAACCGATTCCGGCCCAATCTTGGGCAAAATACTCAAAGTGTGAACTATCTGATTAGTCCTATTTCGTTTCGTATCTTTAGTATATTTAAGTTCACAAGAGACTTTAGTAACTCATAGATGCATACATTGTCACCTAATAGCCCGATACACTAACCTACATCCAAGGGCATCAAGGGTGACTGGCTCCATTGACTGACTATCGCCATTTTGTGTCCCATATATCCAACGAGCCACGCGAATGTTCGACGCGGATAAGCGACGTAATAAAACTAATAACTATACGCGACACCGCTCGATTTTGTCGCACTAGTGCGTTTAAAGAATGAGCTTATATGCATCGGCGCATAATAGTTCGGGTAAACTTCTACATGAATAAAATATTGCAGGACAAGTTAATTCAAGGTTTTATTCCAAATACGCGAGACGTTATGGAGTATAACGATGTATTCAGTATGTCCCCCAAATAGCTAAGATCGTGCTAAGCGTCTAAGCAACTGGTATGCTGTACTGCGAAAGCGAATACGCCTCCCGGACCAGTTACTATCTTAGGTGGCTAGCTAATCTTTTTGCTGTTACTTGAGCTACCAAATGAAGCCTATCTATTTATAAGTCATGACGACACGATAAACGAAATAGCTATCACAAAATTAAAAACGATTGTTAGTCAGCCTTTGATTAAAAAATGGCCAGAATCGACTAGCTGAGTTTTCAACATAAGCTGAAATGTTGTTATGTGATGAGGGCCACTGAAGAGGGTTTTTAGAGACTCTTACCTTTCTTCTCCAAGTTCATAATCTGTTTGCTGACGAGGGTGAAGAGACGGCTGCGAATTTTCTTTCATCACATATTTCCGTCACTACACTACCTTTTGTAGATTTAACGTGAAGCAGAACTAATAATCTCTTATTAGTACGTCTGGTCTTAATGTGTCAGTATGTTGACATGTCAAAGTCATGATGTAACCAGTCACTTCTTTGGTTGCCCTTGTTTTTAAGATCCTTGGACTAACTCTCAATAGCTTATGGTTCGATGAAGTTAGATTAGGCAGCTTTTATTTCGGAGTGTTCATCTTACTTGCAACGAGTGTAGATTTTTTTTTATTACAAAATGGGCTGCTCTTGACCTCGATCACGCCTGATGGAAAGCGATGGATGAGGTCTATGATGGAACGAGCGTACCCAGAAGATGCCTGTTCACTCTTGCTTTGAAGGCAGACGGGTTTAATGTGGGAGAGAACACGGATGCCTGCAGAGAGATCCACACTTTGGCTGTGCGCGAGATATCGAACCAATAGTACCGTCAAATAGATACAAATCGGTTAGATAGAATCCCTCCGAAAGCGGGCTTATATAGGGTCTAACTATTTATACACGAAATATTTTCAGGGAATCATCTAACAGCTATAACAAAGCCATTTCAAGGGATTTCTTTTTATCTGAGTATATTTTTTTATAAAAAATAAATAATTTAAAATTACTTGACCCACAAAATAAATACTGGCTCCTTATTTTTAAGCATCCATTACGGTAGTTTACTACGTCGTATTTACCTACTGTCATTGTTAGAATATGGGAGTCAAGGTTTTATGCAAAAAGTCTCAAAATTTTTTATAATTATAATAATTTTGTAAAAAAAAAAACACTCAGATCATTGTTTTTTTCGTTGCTATGGCCACTTTACGACTTATAAAAGTTACTGTTAAAATATTTCGTGTATGAAAAGATAGACCTTATATACTACTAAAAATTTTAAATTCAAGTCATTATAGCTTAAACTTAATTGGAAAAGGTTCACTGAAATTCAGGAACCAATACAAAACAAGTTAAAAATGAGTTATTTCCATCCACAATTTCAGTTCGCAATGACTGCGGTTTGAGGTTTCGGGCAGCTTTCAAATGAAAATAGTTGCAATGCATCTGGGTTAATCAAACTGGAACTTTGGCAGTGTTGAGGTCCATGGTCAATACAGCTTTGATCCAGTTCACGCTACGGAGCCAGTGAACCAAAGGGATCAATGAAATTCTCGCTCCGATGATATAGAAAAGAGTTGGCGTTTTTGTGACTGTACCGATATGTTGTTAAAAAGTTTTGAAATTATTTTGTTTTTATGCCTAGTATGTGGAATAACAAAATAATACCCTACGTTCGAATTAATGCCTGGATTAGTGAAATTGGTCTTTAATTCTTGTCATCAGCTTGTAATGGCCGCTGTGAAGGGATTTTAACAGAGGATTTTCTAAAATTACACAATACTGATTTATGAAATGGATGGATTTTTAGCTTATTCGATCGGTTGCGTAGTGAGTTGAAGACAAAATTATAGAAATAAGGAAACACGATATATGCAATATCGTCACAACTTTATATTCTACAAGCCCATTGCAGAATATACTTAATTACCTTCATCAAAATTAATTCAGAAAATTCTGGTTTTGTTGGCCATTGAAGGAATATGCAAAGTATTTTGAAGATAGTAAGGTGACTGCTTTGTGGCAGGCGGGTTCTGGACTTAGTTGCAATGATATTTTATCAACTAAAGTGATGATTTCAAAGCCAAAAATGTGTTGAACTTACATATTAACCTGCCGAAGAGAATGTCAATCTCGTTGAAATTCGTCGTAGGTTCGAACCCAGGCTTACCTTGTGTTATTTATTTCATCACCACTGCTCTCGAAACGGTGAAGGAAAACATCGTGAGAAAACCGGCATTTCATAGAACCAAATACTCGAAGACATGTGACATCTACCAACCCGCACTGGGCCCGCGTGGTGGATTATAACCCATTCCCTCCCTCATAGAGAGGAGGCCGTGTGTCCCAGGAGTTGGAACATTATAGCTTGATTATGCTTATACCGATGAAATTCGGTGTAGAAATACGAGGAGCTTTGTATATGAGGGCCAATTTATTGCCTTCTGTTGTCACGTATTTTCCAAAAAGTCTTTGATGCCTATAGAGTTTATAATAAAACGAGATAAAAACGTAAAACACAAAGCAATTCTGAATACGACAAGAAGTTCATTCGAAGAGAAATTAAGCTTTCTGCGAATCAAGTCCTGAAGTCCCCGTCTCGTAGTTTATTTTAGTGTGAATTATTGCAACAGTGTTATTAAGAATTGTAATTTAGTAAAAGCACGCTTCCCTGTTCCCACTAATCAAACTGAAGAACTTGTTCTTAGATTTTAATTGACATTGTTAGAACTTATAAGCTGCCAGTAACTGAGACTGTTGTAGTTCCAGAAAACGATATCCTTGCATTTTTCTAAAAACTTAATATTAATTGTTATTTTATTAACGTTGTTTACGTTTTTTAATTTGATTCATACCTGTTTACACACGTTTTAATTAATCAACTCAGAAATAAAACTAACGGTTATAATATTTACAACAAAAAAAACCACACTTTCAAACTACCACAAATCCTGGCACTCAATAAAAGAAGCACTCGTAAAATTCTAAATTCAAACGGTAACTGCCAGTTTAGAAGCGAAAACTTGTCGCGATTTTCCCGCTCGAAAATGGCGGGAGCGCTCGCGGCCGATGTCTCGTCTCGACTGGTCGAGAATCAACGAAAGGGATGCTGGAACCCGGGCATGTCCCCTCCCGCTGCCTGTCGCCACATGCAATGTAGATTACAGGCAGAAGGCCTGTTTCATTCTACTATTTTACATGGTCGATAATGACTACTGCAAAAATGTATAACGTCTATAACATTTTTTTTTTAATTGAATATGTACAGATTGTACTAGAATGATGATGCCGAAAAAACAATTCTGACGAGTTAATTGGTTTTCTTGGGAAATTGTTGAAAGGGTGGAACATTTTGCTACACCATAAACCCCTTGTCTTGTACATAAAACAATGATTTGCCACTGTTACGATCCCAGTAGAAGAGAAGAGCCCCACTCTTTCCTATCCAACCGACGAAAGTTTCCGAACACTATGTCATTCAACGAGTTATTGTCCTACGTTGTCATAAGTTGTCCTTCTCAACTTTCCATGTCACTTCCTGTCACCCTGGTACGGCATTGAGCCACTAGCCTTTGTGCCCACGCAAATTGGATGCGGTTATACTCGGTTAGTACATGTTATGGTATGAAAATACTTTGATTACGGTACCCCCTAATGACCTAATCGTATTTGAAGACATGTGACATTCACCCGAGTACAGCCCACTCCGTCCCACAGAGAGGAGGCCAGTGTCCCAGCAGGAGATGGATTATACAAGGTGTAAATGTCCCCTTCACGAAGCCGTCAATCATGCATTTTGTACGTTAAACTAAATAATTCTACGCAAAAATTATTAGTAGGAAACTTTTTTTGGTGTGAAAAGTCACGTTTTACGGTAGAACCACAACATTGTGCTGATGAATGCATGGAATACTACACAGATAGTAGTAGTTTTTAAAGTAAAGTTATAACATGAAATACAAATTGTTTAAAAAACATGTTTAAATGTTGCAACTTTGACCTCCAATATCTCCGTAACTAGAAGTAGTTCCCACTCCCAGGTATGGTGCAAATGCAGAACAAAAAAAATATCGCAATGACCGGGAGAACGAGACCTTTCGGTTTCGTATAGGAGGAGTTTATAGGCGGTTTATGATATTTTGACTGCGTTTTGATGGCTGGTACCAAATACGAGAGCAGAAAAAGAAAAGCATAAGAGAAAGATAGTGGACTACGGCCCACTCCCTACCGAAAGGAGGTCTGCACACCAGCAGTGGGAACAATAAAGGCTTGTTATTTATTTAAACTTCATGTACAGGAGTGGTACATAGGCGGACTTAATGCCTCAAGGCAAATAGGACAGCACTGTGACAGAGCAGAAAAAAAAATACGAAAAATACTATTTTCATACTAATACAACTACTAGTAGATGATTATATCTACCTGGGACAAACGGTCCAGTTAGGTAGGTCTAACTTCGAGAAAGAGGTCAATCGTCGAATTCGACTCGGCTGGGCAGCGTTCGGGATGTTGCGTAGTATCTTCTCGTCCAACTTACCGCAGTGTCTCAAGACGAAAGTCTATGAACAGTGTGTGTTGCCAGTGATTACATACGGGACCGAAATTGGTCTCTAACAATGGGCTTCATCAGAAGGCTTAAAGTCACCCAAAGGGCAATGGAGAGGGCTATGCTCGGAGTTTCCTTGCGTGATCAAATCAGAAATGAGGACTTCGGCAAGAGAACCAAGGTTACCGACGTAGCCCGAAGAATAGCCAAACTTAAGTGGCAGTGTCTTAACCGGAAGACGTTGCGTTGGAAGGGCTTCCACTAGGTGGACCGATGACCTGGTAAAGGTTGCAGGGATCCGCTGGATGCGATGGGACCGGTCAATGTGGCGACACTTGGGGGAGGCCTATGTCCAGCAGTGGACGTCTTTCGGCTGAAATGATGATGATGATGATGACAACTACTAATAACCGATAATGAGTATCGCACAAAATGAAACCTACTTTTGGTTTAAACCATAGATATAATTTTTATATTTCTGTGGTTGGAACAGAATATTTAATTAGAAAAGTTGGAAACGTGTGGGCGTTTGTTTTGCGCAGTTGAGCATTTGCAGCAATTAAATGATTTAAAATTAAAGGGCTCCATGTTCAGCGATTCATTAGTTAAGTGTTTAATCTCTTTAAATTGTTTTGTGTGTGGTTTATAAAGAGGTATGTAGTAAAAGCAGTTGCGTGTTTTCGTACGTATCTTTGGCAAGGAACAAAAAACAAAGACGGATTCATGGGATTTAGTTTTCCGACTTAGAAAACTTTAGCATGTAGGTACCGAAAAAACATCTGTGCTCGAAAGCCTTCATTTTATTAATATTTTGAACTAGCTGTTGACCGCGACGTTCGTTCGCGTGAAATTATTAAAAAAATATTATATACTTTTTGAATCGAATTTTGTTACCAATTTTAAAGGTATTTTTTTTGTACGTAACCCTAATTCGTATTCTAAAATAAAAGTAGCTTTAGTTACTCCTTGTGACATCAGCTATCTACCAGTAAAAGTCTCGTCAGAAAAATCAAAAATCGGTCCAGACGTTTCGGCGATTAGGCCGAACCGACAAACAGACAAAAATGAAAAAAAATGTTTTTGTTATATTAAGTACCTACCGTATATACTTTCATATGCATTCAGTAAAAAGCTGTTATTTTGACATTACAAACAGGCACTTCAATTTTATTTATTTGTATAGATTTACATTATCTAAAATACTATTTACTACTCCTTCAACATCACGTTCATCAAAATCTCTCATTACGTATATTCTACGTAGATAGGGAGTTACCGTCGACAGACAACCCTTTGAGCGCGCTCTTTTAAGCACTTTTGTGTTCTACCCTGAACATTATTAGGAAATGTACAATATTAATATGGTTAAGAATCTGGACCCTTTGCAAAAATGTGGCGACATGCTTGTGGCGTCCTCACAAAGTAAATAAATATCACAATATTAGGTAGGTATTTATTGTTCATAGAATTGGCGGGAAATCATGGTTTAAGCAAGTATTAGACGTCTGAGAGGTAGTCATAAGATGTGATTGAGTGAGAAAAATAAATGTTTAAATACTGGGGTGACTGTTTGTATAAAATTGTGAAGTTTTTGTCACATTCCAAGTTAAATAACTACAGTGCAACTACAGTATTTTCTCAAGTTATTATGCCTTGTGACTGTGACTGTAGCTTCGCTTTTTTTTTTTTTTTTTTTGACATTCAAAAGTGGCCTGTAATGGTCGAATTGAATGAATACTTTGAGTTTGAGTTTGAATAGAGAAAGAAATATACAGGTTTTTATACCTACAGCTTTAATTAGTATTTTTTTTACGTGAAGCCAGATAAATGTATCTTGGAAATAATGTTTTACACGTGTACACGCGTAAAACATTATTTCCATGTTTAGATAATTTTCCTGTTTCTCGATGTGAAGGCTTTTTTTTCTGTCAGCCTCTGGAGAAAATTCCGTAAACTAATTACCTAAAAAAAAAAACATAAACAGAATCTTTACTTACCTATTTAGTAGACACAAAAATTTATTATATTTTCATTCATAAAACACCAAAGTAGAAATCCTATCAAAAATCACGAACGTTATTATAACTTCCAGGTAAGGCTTAATATGACTTCCAAATATCTCAATTTCGCCAAGTCTTCGGTAAACTCTTCGGTAAATCGAATATTTTCGTAGATAATTTACTTCGGCTCCTAAGGGGTGGATAAATGTCCTGTTTTCCCTTTATAAATAAACAAATTGAAAGCAATTTGGATGATGTTTATTTAAACATAAATAAAAAAACATAAATTTGTTAGTATGAAAAGAAGTAGGTATCAGATTTTATTGAAGATAGAATTAATTACTGTTTTCAAGGTTTCGATTTTCTATGATTGAACTTAATGTTATAGAGATTTTGTTGTCTATACCATCATTTCTTGAACCAGTCTGTACATAAGTTGGTAGTAGGTTACCTACTTTATAAGTACGTACGAATTTATAAATGAGAGTTACGTGCGAAGTTGGGCTACTAGAAGCATCAAACACAGTTAGTCTTCAGTTTTCTGAATTTCCCGAAGCTTCTTTTAGGTACTCGCAATAAGTATAAAGGTAAAATAAGAAAGTACCCAGGGTTTTTTTCTCGAAACTAGCTTTCCTTGAGATACCGCTTTTGTTTTTAGACAGTATTATACTCGACGTAAATCAAAATAAGTACGAGTATTCTAACCAACATGGATGTTAGGGGTATTCCTCAAAGCGCAACTATATTTAAGCGCAATCAACTAAGCGCAACTAAATTATTCCTCAAAGCGCAACCATGACGAAAAATAGAGAGGAGTATGGTGGATTCATTATTTTTTTTTCAATCATGGGGCAGGTGCGCTTCGAGGGATAATTTAGTTGCGGTTTAAAATACTTGCGCTTTGAGGAATACCCCGGATATTCTTATCAGCGATCGTAATGTTGTAAAAATACTAAATGCTTTGAAAATGTTTGCCACTTTTTCTCGACTCTTCTTTTGTCTTCATTACAAAATGTTCCATTAGAACACGGTTTACATTTTATTTTCAAATAATATCCTAAAGCACAGAATCAAGTGTCTCAAACATTTATTTTTATAATTAATTAAGTTAACGAGTCCCGGCTAAAGCCGCCTGTTATCCCGGATATAATATTTGTCAAAGGGAACTTCCTTATGCATTTACGAATATGAGGATTCCCTGTAATTAGAAAGGAACGAAGATGTTTATAATATTTATTTATTTATGTATGTTATTGTCGAATATTCTAGAAGAACGTCCTTTTTTAAACAACATTAGTTTTAGTATATGCGAAACCTGAAACACGTATATTTTTATGTAAAGAATCTATGTACAAAATTTCAAAACTGTATCATGAAAAATCGCAAAGGTATAAGCTTGGTCACCACGCAGCGCGCTCGCGCACGCGCCTCCAGCATCGTCTTGAGCTCATTGATAATAATAATTTGGCAGTAGGCACCTAAATGATTGCGATAGGTACTTAATGTCGCTCGGTAAAATATTAAAAAAAAGTTACAAGTTGGATAACTTGTAACTTTTTTTTAATATTTTTTTGACAAAATATAACATGGGTTAAAAATTATTGGAATCGATTCAGTTACTTATTCTGAACAAACTATATTCAGGTTTAGCATATACTAAAAATAATGTTGTATAATCAATGCCAAAGTAACTACAAGTAAGTAGATTTTATTGATTTGTTCCCGGTTGATGCAATGTAAACATAACTGGCAAAATGTGGGTGTACTGTTTTAGGTACACCTCTATCTAACCCTTCGTGGATTACATGCGTGATGTTATATAGTAACCCCGTCCATCGCCATGTCTTAGAAACAAAAATTCGAAAATAATTACGTGATATCCACCATTACCTAATGGTCCCACGAGGTAGATTACTACCCGTTCCCTCTTACAGAGAGGAGGTCTGAAACCCAGCTGATGTTCTAGTCTGATTATATTTATGATCAAAACATTTCCGCAATTTCACGATGGATTGCTGACGGAGAGAAATGAGGGATTAATGGGGAACTAAATCCAAACAAGAACATAATAGTAACGTATATAGGAACGTTTTCCATTACTCTAAATGCATTTACCATCCGTCCTATAGTCGTATCGTCGTCGTATTTAGGTACACTCGACAAAAGACTTTACTACAGTAGTCAAATCTATTAGTTTTTAAATACAATATTTTAAATTAGGAACAAAATGGTCGGAATCCGCTCACATACGCACATGTAAAGACTCCAGAACTTTTCAGCCCCATCGGCAATCCGTTCTGCGGGCAATGTGCTCTGCCCATAGCCACTTAAGTTTGGCAATTCTTCGGGCTACGTCGGAAAAGATATAGGGTATAACGGTAAATAGGGGTACAACATAAAAAAGTTTAGTTGTCTATGACCAAAACTTGTTTCGGACCAAGGTGATTACTACCTACATACCGGAGTTGGTATGTAGGTAGTATATACCTGCAATATTGTTCTAAGTATAGCTACTATCTATTACTTTACTTTACTAATATAATAAAACTGAAGAGTTTTTATGTTTAAAAGCGCTAATTTCTGGACCTACTAGTCAGATTTAAAAAAATATTTTTACGTTTGATAGCTTAATTGTCGAGGAAGGGTACCGGGCCTTAGGAGCCGAGCAAACATAGTAACGGTGGCTTAAACCGCGGTTCACAGCTAGTCATTATTAATAAGATTAAATTTTTTCGCCAACTATGCTGTCAAAAACAACCGCTTATTTATCTCTTGCGTCGAGTGTACCCGCCTAAGTAGCTACGTAGGTTGTATTGTATCCAACATGTCCCGTCAACGGGGGGTGTGTACGACACGCTTGGTCGCTTACACTGAATGCACAAGGGTGGTAGCTACCCCTACTGTACCCTTATACCTACTTAGACAGTTAATAGGTGAACGGCTACTTTGTTCGACGGCGATTTACTGTCGGTCTAGTGAACTTTGCTTAGCTGATTTTGTTGTTATAATATTGTTATAAATTATTTGTACACTTGACATTTGAAAAGGGTTTATGGAATGTGATCTGTCTTTGTTGTCTGGTCATTTAAGGGACAAAAGAGTTAAACTAAATTGTTTCAGTTTAATTAATTGTAAATGATGAAATGGCAACCGTTTAAGCCCGCATCTTAACCAAAGCGATCGGTCAGGCGAATAAGTGATGGTTGCGTTCATACATCACACATTTGGAAAACCGGGAGGCGCCTCTGTCATCCCGATCTTGCTTTTGAGTTTCCCGAATAAAATTAACGCGATGGTCGATGTTTGCGTGACGATCGTTTTGGTTAGGACAACTTTAGTCTAGTGACTAAGCGATTGGCTCCTACGTTATTCAGGTAGGCACACTTTTCACATTACACCTGTTCTATTTTACTTATTTCTTTTCTATATAAAACGGTAAAAGATGGACTTACCTTTCTGAGAATAATCACGACGAATGGAAGTTTTATGTCTCAAGATTGTTTTTCCGAGAACACCGAAAACTAATAGATATTTTGTTACATAAACACAAAATGTAGACGACGCGACGGGTCTTACAAAATATATTATTATGTAAGTAAGGTAATAGTAACATAAACATATGATTTGGACAAAGCGTTGCCAGAGTAATTATTACATATTTACTTAGAATTCAAATTGTTTTAATGATCACAATGTAATTATTTTTGCGGCATATTTTCTTTGTTTTCTTATAATTTAATCTCAATATGTATGCGCGTTAGACACTAGAATACAATAAAGATTCTGTCAGTAGACTCCAGACAAATAGTATTGAAAAGTGTTTGTAAAATACGCCAAACACAAAACCAATGCTGACTTTATCATTCCATTGCGTAGAACTTTTAGGTGTCCAAACTGTTTCAAACACGCATACACTTCAACCAACTTAAAGGCGCATACACACTGCGGCGCGCGGGTAGGCCACGCACGTGTGTTAAGCTTCGGTTTGCAAGAAAATGTATGTGATTTTGTCCACTGCAAACCACGGACACGCTATGCATCCTTTGACGTCATTCGTACATGCGTGGCTTGCTCGAACAAGGTGCTTACATAGCTCAATGCTGTCAACGCCATGCACGCTGTGCATGCGGTACACACTATACACGAATATTAACCCACGACTATGTATATGTATCGCAGCACGGCCAGGTACGCTACAGTTGTACATAGTTGTAGGTGTTTAGTGTGTACTGCAGGTCTGCAGTGGAAATGTAGACCCATCTTGTCAAACAAATGAATCCATGCAGTTAAAATATGCCGCGTGCCCGTACACAGCATGCGCCGCGGTGGGTTTGCGCCTTTAATCTGCGCAGGCGGGACAACATAGAAGTAAAATAAATGTAACAAGTTTGACAGTTATTTGATAGTTATTTTTCCTCTGTTTTAAACTTTATGCACACGAGAATGTAAGGTACTGTTTTGCATAATCCTAGATACAATAAAAATGCAAGGATAGAAAATGCATATCAGTTAATAAATCTCATTATAATAATCTATCAACAAATTGATAATTTAGCCACAAAACAGCGACTCGCATTCGATTTAATTCAAATTCCGAATACTCAACCAATTTGAAATAGTCGCGTTTGTATTACGGCGAATTTACCAACAAATTGATGCGTTCACTCACCGTAAATCCGATACCGACGGTCGCAGAGAAATTGCCGGCTTGAAATTTTCCGGTTTCAAACTGCACTAATAGAGAGGTTTTACCCACCCCGCTGTCACCGAGTAGTATCGTCTGTGAATAGAGAATCAGGTGATAATTGTTTGTGAGTCGAGTGCAGATATTGGTTGATCGGGTAGGGAGGGGAAGCTGAAAGGCTTTTAATGGAAGTCGAAGGTTGGGTTTCGTGTCTTCATCAAAATGGAATAGTATTTGAGATCAATTTTAACGCCTTACAAAAGTTATGATTTTTCACTTCCAGACATTGAAGAAATAAGTTTTTTTAAATATTATTTGTGTGAGACTGTAGGTGTAGTTAATACCAATATAGCTCTACATAGATCTTTTGGCGCGTGGCCACACTTCTTTCACAAGTCAACAAGTAATTTTATTATGTTTAAGTATGATTATTTTTTGGTGTTGGTTTGCGGACTCTGTACTGAAATTCTTCTGATTCTTGTGATCGGTTGCTAAAAATGAGTTATTTAATTAACGGCTGCGGCTGAAGGGCGTGTTGTGCCATTAAAATTTATTTTTAAATATGTTCCTCTTATTCGCAAAAGGCTAGCAGTTATTTTTTTCTTCGAAAGCTGATATTTTGATACCTTCTTTTAGTGTTCTCCATGGGTCTTTTGGCTCGTTGCTTAAATCGGAACTACAGTCCTTCCACATTTTTGATTTTTCATCTACCTATCAAGTTGGTTAAAAAGAGGTTTGTAAACAAAATTGTTTAGCGAATCGCGCGTCCGCGGGTAGTATACTCCCCAATTCGTGGCACCCTTTATATAATTATCGTAGGTACAAAATATATGTTAATATACCATGTTTCATACAATAACAGGATTTTTTTCGGTAAAGCAAAAAAGCTTTTCAAAGTCAAAAATACGATCCGATAAAAGACATATTTTTCCATAGCTAAATACAACAGTAAGTAACATAACATTTTCCCAATCGACTCCCACGTAACATCAAAAGCTTAACAGTCATCGTTTTTCTTTCATTTCCATTTCGCTAAAGAAACAAACAGATGTTAAAAGGAAAAAGTTACAGGTTTTTTCCACTCAAATATTTTTCCTTCAAGAATTTGATAAAGTGTTTGACGTGTATGATATCGGTATTTAAACATAAGAGTAAAGGTAGGTAGGTATTATTATTATCAGAGGAACTAGCACGAACGCGCGACGTAAAATAAAACGTAAAATCGAACGATTTTTGAATCCAAAATCGTGTAGCACAATTTTTAACAGTTAAAAAAAAAATTGGTAAGTAGTTTTTATAGAACGAGTAAATTTTTATAGGTTCCCGAATGACCTTGACCTTAGGCGCTGTCAGTAATTTGGAAAATGTACTGAAAAGAAAAAAAACAAGATTCTGAGTTTGCCCACGCGAAAACAATACCTATAAATAATATTAAAGTTGACAGTAGTAAAAAGGTTTAGTTATACTAATTCCAAAAAATAATGGCTGCTTTCGCAGAAAAAAATATACCTGGCCATTTGTTATTTAAAAGTAAACTTATTAAAAAAAAAAAACTTAAAAGGCATCCGATTGGTTTTCGATCTAAATCAGCCAGTGAATCCAAAAGCCTAATTCACATGAAACTGAAAAAGGTTTGATGGACCTACCTAGAAATGTTTGTACTTGTTCGATTTATTTTATCCGGAATTATCCTTCTTCTTAATCAACGAAATTTAATTTAACGAGTTCGATATTTGCTTTCACTATGTAGGAAAGGATGGGTGGAGTGGTTTAATTTTGAAATCGTTCTATGTTTACGTTACATTTATCCCGCGCGTTCGCACAGACACACAGTTCACAGAATAGCTAATTTTCCTTTAACAAATCAGTGGACGGCGAATCGCAGGTATTTTTTACTTTCTTCTCAATTGCTTTGTTGCTAACTTCTCAGTAAAATCGCTGGATTCTTACCGAAGGCTATTTTTTTAAGTCTTGATTCGGTATTTTTGTTTGAAAAACTTAATTAATCGCAACATTTTAATTAACTGAACCCTTGTTAAGAACTCGAGTTTTAAAGAAATTTTTCTTGGCGCAAATAAAATTATCCAGATATTTAAAAGTATTTTCTTGTTTTCGCTAAATTAAAAGAGAGTTATCTACCTACTGGCAAACGTAGCAAAGATATTGTACAACAATGGCTTTTATTTTGGTCATGTATTTGGTTGCGACGGAACCTTATCGAAAGGTCCTCAATATCAAACCTCTCTGACATAGACAGGCAATTGGAAATGGCTCAAAAGCGACTGATAATTCAGCGGGGTAATTGCGTAACACATTGAGAATAGCAATGCCATTCATGTTGACAGTTCAACAGCCGTTCAACGCCAGACGTTCAACAACATTCATTGCGTTATTTACATTGTTAAGCAGACGAATTTATAAACTTTTGTAGCTATCATTAAAGATATTATAAATAAAAAGTGGTAGCGCGCGCAAATTGTTGCAGACAAATTCAGACAATTGTCGTAATTTAAATACTTCAAGCGCGATTGCTATCTCTTTTTGTATCATACGTTCCGTATTATCTATCGCAATCGTAACAACGCAACGATACGAAATATTTGAATGCCGCTCAGTATGATCGTCGCGTATCTTCTTTAATTGGCAATCATCGTTTTCTTTGTGATTGAGCCAACTGTCTTTGTTCCAAAATAAAAAAAAACTTATACTTTAATTTTTCAAACATGTTAACCCAGAGTGGCCTCGTATGCACGAGGTTGTGGGTTGGCTAGTACTTTTTCACTGACATCGGTGAAGGAAAACATCGTGAGAAAACCTCGACTTATTTGATATTATAATCTGAAATCGCGAAGTCGTCTTAAGCAAGCGCGGTGATTAATGTTCGTGTCTTCTCTGTATGAGAAGAAGCGTTTGCCCAGCAGTGGGACAGTAATAGCCTGGTATTATTTATTTATGAATTATTATGTAGCTATGGATTAGCAATATCTTCCTTCTTTGTTAAAAAGTGTGTTATGTGTGTTCTAACATTTACTCTCCCATCTTAGGGATTTACTTTAAGATTTAATCTATTTGCTAAACAATTCAGATTCTATGGTACTAAACCAAATAATATAGTGTTATGAAGGCTCCTTCAAAGGATAAACCAGTTTATCAAAGCTCTTTGCAGGCCATCCGCTGGCTGTCGTAACTCAATAACAGAATATCGTGTACTGCGCTCCGTATTTCTAAAGGCTGGTTGCTGGTTGATATCATTAATCCGTGAAGGATTAATATGTGCATCTTCATAAAGCTTAATTTAGATTTCATAAATAAATACTGCGTTGATGTTCACAATAAATAAAAACAGGGTGCACCAGTACTTCTATAAAATACTGAAAAGTATTCTCGTTATTGGTGTTTTTTTTTTTGTATTTTGAAAAAGTAGAAAACATTGCTGTTGATAATTAAAAAGGTTTTATTATAATATCGTCAAAAAGTACCTACTGGCTGTTTTCGAAGCAAAAAATTATACCTGGCAATTTGCCAGTAAAGAAATACACATTAAAAAAGCTTTAATGGCATCCGATAGTTTTTCGATCTAAAACAGCCAGTTAATTAGATTTGATATTAAAATATGTTATAATTATCTAGAAATATAGAACTTATTCAAAACCTTTGATCATTGTATCTAAAATCTTATCGTCTTCTTTGTCTAAAATATTTAATCTTATTGATTCAATATTTGCGTTTAGTACTTACTTATATGTGTGTATAGATACCTATATATATATATACCTATAATGTTGTTTTACACGCGCGTCCTCTAAAAGGACCCGAAGCCGCAGCCAATAATTAAATAACTTATTTATAGCTACTGATCACAGGCATCAGAATATTCTCACTTTCAGTATAAAATCAGCAACTTAACGTCAAAAAATATATAAGTACGTGAAATAAATTAATCAAAACAAAATTACTTGGTAACTTGTAAAAGAAATGTAAATTGTAAACATCTATTTAACCTTTCTGTCAACAAATTGCTGCTCTGTAACCTCTAGCGATATTGCCAACCCACACTTCAAAAGTTCAAAATTCTAATTTAAATATCTCTCAATGTTGAATAACAAGAGATAAATCTTGATTGAACTACATGAATAACAGAAAGCTTTTCTTATTCACCTAGACAAAGGCAACCGCGGAGAACAGGACCCTCGTTGTACCAAAGGTCTTGTATCCTTATGTGCTGATCAACAATCAGATGGGTCAACCTATTTTTTTTTTTTTTTACTCGTTGCCCCACTCTAGAAATTTCTCTTGTATCGTGGGTGCGTTTACAAACATTTAAATTCACTTACACAAACAGCCAGACCCGGAACAACTACCTGTAGGCCATACAATTTTTTGTTCCGTGCGGGAATTGAACCCTCGATACGAAGTGCAGCAGTCAATCGCTTAGCCATTGCGCCAACCGTGCCGCCGCCTACCTATAGAACCTACAGAAGATCGCGGGGAAAACCTGTATGAGATTTGCACAGACCAAGGGAGCATAGCTCAAAAGGAGTCCTGCACTCAGTTGTGGGTGGAAGCAGGTTGCGAATAAATGTTGATTGTTTCACAATCTTTGGGGAAACCATGAAAACAGCCACTATAAGTCCTACCGATTTCCCTAGTAACAGAAGACCGAATGATATGACTATGATTGTACGTACGAAGGAAAAAAGGGGTACTTACTTATGTCATTACAAATGTCATGGATGTGATCTATGGAAGAAGGTATGTCTAAGATTCATAAGAACCAATCATCATTCCCATAAGAATTGGGCTTTATTTTAAATAAATCTTCACATCCATGGTATAATAATATACTTCACCTGGTATTCTCTTCCCATGATGGCCCAAGACTACGTCACGATAAGTGTTACCATTAATTGTCATCTTCTGTAAATTTAGTGAATGAAAATAAAATAAATTACTAATTAGCTTAACTATTTAGTAACTCGTGTGATTCATGTATTTCGTTTTAAATTAATTTAAATATTGAATTATTAGTTCATAATTGCTTTGTTAAGTTATAAAATACAATTTGCTGGGGTAATTCAATCACACACCGTGTTAACACATCGACAGCATCGTAACTGATGACGTATTCTTGGGCCAGTCACGTGACCCAGCTGTCACGGGAAGAGACTACCAGGCGAAGTATATTATTATGCCATGTTCACATCCACATAATATTTTTACTGGAGCCAATAATGAATGTAGGGGAAGACATAAATCATCACCGAGTGGCAACTTATTTACATTTGATGCCCGGTATTTGGCATCAGAATTGACGAAAGGTTGGTCAAGAAGGTACGGACTAATTGTGAACATGGTTTCTGACACAGGAGGACGCTGACAGAGACACTATAGGTACCTACTGAAGTGAAGTAAGGTACTGAGGTTAGTAAGAATAAAATGATTAAACGAATGAAGTATCTGAAAGCGTCCGGTATCCGTAGGTGGTCCGAATTTTTTCCGGTGTACCGGTTTGACAGATCCTAATGAAGGTACTGTGATCATCGACTGCCTGTATACAATTTACATATACTGACTACACGTGACTTCTCCACATAAACTATTCCAATACACGCACGAGCGTTTTCTCATTGTTTAACAAAACAAACAAAAAACAATCAATTGAAAATGCTCCAACTAAAACAATAGACCTATAACTCCATATAGAGTTGTATAGAGTACTTCAATTAATTTGTATGCTGAGCCAACAAGATTAGCAGACAAAGAGCAGTGGTCTGACAAAGCTTGGGAAACAAAGGCTGTGGTATGAGCCGGAGGCAACACGTAATTGTATTGATTGTATGGTGAATGTGTAGTAGGGAAAGAGGTTAAGGAAAACTATGAAGTCAAGTCTAATGAGAGAATGAAAATATGAGGAAATAATTACAAAAGAAAATGTGTAGATGTCGTAAGTAAGAAAAAACGTAATTAGCTCAAAGGCATTTCGAAGAAATCGTGATTAATGTTTATTAGTTGGATAGCAAGAGAAGAAGAACTAAAATTATTATTGTGTCTAAAGACTAGACAATACGAGGATTCAAGAGAGAAGAGAAGTCAAGCTAGAAAACTTTAAGAGTCGTTAATTATACCTACTAACATAGGCAGTTAAGAAACATAAAGACATTTGTCAAATTCAAATAAAATCGACAGACATACCTACTTGATATATTTTGTTACATACATAATGTATCTTCGGGTACCTACCGTGTATGATACCAACAGGTAGACGACCTAAACAAACAGCATGATCTCATCCTAATGACGCTGACGACCGCAGACGGGTCATTCAACTATGCATCTATTAGAATCATAGCTGTTGGCGTTGAGAGTGCTAATGATCTTTTTGGAATATTGCTTAAGTGGTGGAGAAAAAATATACTTAGAAGTTAGTTAGACTGTCGAATGGAGAATCTAGATGAGAGATTACAAGATTAATATTATCGATTGATTTTGAATAAGTAGATTTTATTATAATTGGGCCTTCGGTTTTTCAATTCAAATTATAAAATGAACCTACTTAAATGAAGTTAACATACGAAAAACACACATATACTTGAATGTTGAAATCAAAATACTCCTTTTTTGGCAATAATTGAGAAAATAAAATGTTTGCCAGACGCCTTAAAACTCATTTTACCTGACTACAGCATAGTGCCAGGAAATTCAAATTTAGGCCAAATCCTGGAAGCTGAATACAGGTATATTTACCGAACTTTTAGACAGGTCTACTAGTACCCAAAGGCACGTTAAGATGGTTGATGTTTCGTCATGGATTACACAAAGCTTTGTGGTTACAAAAGCCTTTGAAGATGATTAAGGCTTAAGGAGAAGGGCAATTTTTTCATAAAAACTCAAGTCAAATTTGTTAGAAGAGATGAGACAGGATTTATTTTTCATTTTTGAGAAGTACTGAGGTATACAATACATCTTAACAGGCTATGTATTAGAGCTGAAATTAATGACGTGACTATATAGGGTGACTGGTAATTAGTGGCCGATACAGAAACATGTGATAACAAACAACTTTCCCAAAGACGTTCTCATTACTATCGTACCGTGCATCAGTGGGTAGGCAGAGCACAGTGGGAGACAGAACGGCGTCACTTGGCTAACAGCTGATAGGTCACAGGCGCGTGTGCGAATTTCATGCGGCTGTTGTGTTATTTGGATAAAAGTCAACGAGTATAAAAAAAAATTTCTTTGGGAAAGTTGTTTGTTATCATGAGTACAATCACGTGTTTAAGTATCGGTCACTAATTACTAAACAGCCTATTAATTATTAAAGTCAAATAAAGTTGAGAAGAGGGTAAGGTTAAATAGCGACGACACCCATACACGACGGGTATCGATAATAAACTGATTTTCCAAACTCATATTTCAGTTCAGTTACCACTTGAAACATAAGTTTAGAAAATTGTTTTTTTTTTTCTAATTAATATATGGATAACCGTCACGACTATAAAGTTTCGTCAGATAATTTAATTCGATCCTGTATATCAGCTCCAATTTCATAAAATCGTACGATTACATTGTATGGCGAGGCAAGCAAACGGATTATCCTCTAAAACTGGTCAAAATAAATGGTGTAGAGATCTCACCTTGTGTATAAGAACATCATCATCATCCGGCAGCCGGGTAGACGTGACGACCGGCGGGTAGTAGTCCCTGTACCCGGTGGGGGAGGGAGTGCTTCGTTGTGCAGGGTGCGGGGGCGCACGCAGTGTGTCGTCTTCGAACACGTCGTCACTCATGCTGTCGTCTGTCGCCATCTGCTGTAATAGAAGAGAAGAAAATGTGAGTTTATTCGAATGTATATAAGTCAACATGGAAATACAGAAGTAATGTTCATAGTTTTCGGGAAATTCATGTTCAAGAAAACCCACTTAATAATAAACTAGACGACCCCCACCAGCTTCGCCCGATGACGGATTTTCATACAAACTTTCTACTCTTATTTCACTCGCTTAGACCCCTAAGCGAGTGAAATAAGGCTTGGCGGTGTTCCACAGGGATCGGTTCTGGGACCGGCCCTGTGGAACATCGGTTACGACTGGGTGCTGCGCGCCGACCTCCCTACCGGCGTCAGCGTAGTTTGCTACGCTGACGACACGCTGGTACTGGCACAAGGGAGGTCGCACGAGGCGGCGGCCGAAAACATGACACGCGGGGTTGCGATAGTCGTGGAGAGGATCCGGCAATTGGGTCTCGAGGTGGCATTGCACAAGTCCGAGGCCATGTGTTTTCATGGCCCTCGGAATGCGCCACTGACGGCAGGAAGGGTTTCCATCGGCGTCGGGTCGACGTTGAAGTACCTAGGACTCGTCCTCGACAGCCGGTGGAACTTCGTGGAGCACTTCCGACGTTTGGCTCCCAAACTGGAACGGACAGGGGCTGCCTTCAAGCGGCTCTTGCCCAACCTGAGGGGTCCAAACGCCTCCTGCCGGAGGCTATACGCGGGGGTCGTGCGGTCCATGGCCCTTTACGGGGCCCCGGTGTGGGCGCGTTCTTTGAGGCGGCAAGCCGCCCACTACCTGAACGCGCCCCAAAAGGTGATAGCCATAAGGCTAATCCGGGGGTACCGCACGATCTCCGGCGAGGCGTCTAGCCTCCTTGCCGGATTGCCGCTATGGGATCTGGAGGCGATAGTCCTCGTGCGCCTGCATGAATGGCGCGCGGAGGCACTACGTCGGGGGGAAACTCCGCTGCCGCGGCAAATTGCCGCTCAGCGGACAGACCTCCGGTGTGATCTCATGGCGACAAGGAAAGAGCGACTGTTGCAACCCCGTGCAGGGCACGCTACCATAGTGGCGATAAGTCCCCTCTTTGAGGAGTGGCTAGAGAGGCGCCACGGCGCCCTCACCTACCGCCTGACGCAGATCCTCACCGGACACGGTTGTTTCGGGAGGTTCCTGCACCGAATCGGGCGGGAGGAAACGCCCGGGTGTTTCCACTGCGAGGATTGTCCGGAGGACACGGTGGAGCACACCGTAGAGGTCTGCCCCGCTTGGGCGGAGCACCGCCGTGTCCTTGTAGCGGCGATTGGCGGCGGCGATCTCTCGCGTCCGGCCCTGGTTCAAGCCATGGTCCGGAGCGAGATAGAATGGGAAGCCGTCACCACCACCACCATCTGTGAAGCAGTCATGCTAGTGAAGGAGGTGGCGGGACGTGAGAGGGAAAGAACCTCACGTCCCAGCCGCCGCGGGAGACGCCCTGGGCGTCGGGGGTCACGTGGTGGCTCCCGGCCACCGTAGGCGCGGGCCTGTGGACGGCGAGTTATGGGCTAGCTCGCCGTCCGGCCGTCTTATGACGACAGGCCGTGTCGACGGCGCGTTCGTGTTCCACGCGCGCCTCAAAGAGATGTCAGCAACCGAGTAGGGGTCCGCATGGGCCGATGCCTGCCAGAGCTGCGGGACTGTTCGAAAGAGACACCGTGGCCCTGGAACACAAAGGGCAAAGAAGGAACATGGATGGGTTTTAGTCAGTACAAGTCTGACACTCCCTTCCGCTCCGCCCAGAGTGGGGGGGGGGGTCATTTGATGATTTCCAATCCAAAAAAAAAAAAAAGGTGTGGCTTAGCGCATACTTACGTCATAATAATCGTCCCTGCATCGGAAAGCACGTCAAGCTATAAGTCCCGGCTGTCAATAAATTGTAGATCTTTGACACCCGTTACAGTGAGTGCTCCGAAAGTCTGACAACCATTCTTACCAAGGGGACGACTGTCAAAGTTAAACCTACAATTGACAACCGGGACCCGGGACCAACAGCTTAACGAGCTTTTCGAGACACGGAGGAAACTCGGTATGTAATGAGCAGTCACACATCCACGGACCAACCTAGGCAAGCACGGATAAACCTGAAGATTGGCCCGAGCGGCTGTTATTATTTAGCCACGAGCTCCTAGGATTTATGTCCCTGTATTTTAGATTAATATTAAACTTACATAGTAAAAAGAAATCTCAATGTTCTGTCAACTTGAAGGGCTTACAAGTGTTGCATAGGTTTTGCCGGACGCACCTAATTACCAACACAAGGATATCCATTTGATGTCCTTGGCCTGATTTGCATAATAACACCGTATTTTTTTCCCGATATTAATTACTGCGATTTTTTCTTTTATACTTTTGTAACGTTGTCATTTAAGTTCCTTTTCGTAAAGCAGAACGTCTCAACTTATTTATCTGCACATTTATTTTATAATAAAGTCTTTGTCAACGAGTTTATAATAACATAACAGACAGCTCCCCCTCATTAGTGAAAATAACAAGGCAAGAGAAAAGTTTACTGTTTCAGTATGAAATTTTTTTATAGCGCTTCATGTATTCTTGAATATTTTCTTTTAAACTTTGAGGCTTTTCTTTGTAAAGATTCTTTGAAGACGAATTAAAATAGAACATTACAGGGCTTGAACAATATATTTATTAAGAGATAATTTGTTGTTCTTTATATTGTCAAAGTGATAAAGGTAGACCAGGTAATTTACATTATTATATTAAATGATAGTTAGCCCACATTGTCCCACTGCTGGGCAAAGGCCTCCCTCCACTCCTTCCAAAGGTCACGCTTCTGTGCTTTTTCTTTCCCATGCTCAAGGAAGACATCCAGTTCTTTCTGTCATCTCCTTCGTGGTCTGCCGCAACCCTGTGTCACTGTTTTAGGGCAACAATCCCAGCCTGCCCAGTCCCATTTAAGTTGGGCAGCCTTTTGAGCCACATCAACGATTTGCGTTTTGGAGCGCAGCGTAGTGTTTCGCACATGATCTGTTAATTTTACACCTAAGATACTGCGCTCCATAGCACGTTTACATTAAGTTTATAAAAAAAAATGGTTCCTTTTACAAAATCCATAAAAAAAATAAATGCTTTGATTTTTGATTGATTTTTTTTTTATTTGAAATGTCAGAAGTAGGTACATAATAATCAGAAAATATAGGATACTGATCTAATTAGAAATAAGTTTATTAAAGCCAGTCAAACAACTATAACGAGAATGCCATCTCAACCGTGCAGGACATAATTTCATTTAAAAACAAGTATTTTCAGCAGTTTCTTGGAAAGCGACGCGTAAGATTTCTTTAGTTCGAAGATATTGTTACAACTTGAACGAAGTTGCGAAATTCTCCTCTACTTTTTGCAAGAGACTCAAGTTATAATGACTGAAGACACAAACCGCTGCGTAGTATAGAGAAATAGTGGAAAAAAAATCATAATTGGTTTTCCATGAAACATCGCGTTTTTCTTTGAAGCTTCCAAGAGCTTGGACTCATATTCTAAGACAGGTACATCAATATTTCTAAGTAGAAACAAGATTAAGGCACTTTGAATAAAATCAAGTCCAGTCATTATAAGTACCTATAGCGTAAGCGTCAGTATGGCGTAGCGTGGCGTGTCGTAAGTGTAGCGTTGATGAAGCTTAACCATAAAGTTCGGTACGGGCCCCTTTGGGGGTCTGACACTCAAACCTCCGCTGGATTGGTACCGGCCCCCGAAGGGGTCTAGCGTTTAAGTCATACGTCATCCTCATTATTTATGTAAATATTTAATATTCTGATTATCAAATACTATTAGTGTACGTTAATTAAGAGAGTTGGATAAAAAGTTCATATGTCTTCGCCATCAAAACTTCTGTATTTAGCGCGCAAGTTTCTTAATTTACCCTTTAAAAATCCAAGTGCATAAATACCGTCATCGCCATTTTGACGTCAGTGCTGGCCGAGGTAAATCATAAAAATTGTGGTTTTCTGACATCCAAGCTCCACTATGTTGAGAATGATTAACTCATTATTAAATTATGTGACGAATTAATCCATAGTTCAATTTAAATTAGCAGTGGTAATGATGAATTTTGATATCTAAAGTCGTAGTTTCGCGCCAATCGTGCGTGTTTACATTTTTATTTTTCACATTATATCACACAGACGCGTTTAGATTCGATAACAAATATGACAAATATCATTCCAAATTTTATAAACAACATCAGAATGCCCAGATCTTAGCGTGATTTACTAATACGGGACCAATAACTCGTAATATTCATTACGACTCCTCAAATTTGTATTCGAAATTGACGACCATTTTTTTTTTTAATTATTGTGATGTGTGGAAGCGATAGTTTCAATCGATTCGTTTTTTGTAAATTTCGATAATCGAGAAATTAAATTATGGCATTTAAAAAATCGATAGATGGAAATTAAAATAATTTTGTTTTAAGCGTAAAATAGAATAAATAAATACAATAATATTTTTTTTTAGCTTTATATTGGTAATTTTAATAGTTTTTCGTAAATTATAGGTACTAAAACCGACACAATAAACAGCACAGACTGATATATGGCTAAATTCGCGCCATTTTTTTTTCCACATCAAAATTTAAATTATGAATGCATTCGCTGTTCAAATTTATGTTGTATTTTACTAGATAATTTATTGTAATTTTTTATATTATTAAAATATGCTGTTATTTAACTTTCCTTGTTAGTAAGTATTGGTCAAATCTGGCAACTGAATTTCAAACTAGTTCCCTTATACCGATTGAGCTGAATTTTTGCACACACCTTTTGTTCTGGTGACAATACATTTTTATGATAAATATTACTTAGTCCTGCAGCCGTATCGTCTCCTCACGAGAGAACTCCTCAACGGTTAATAGCACGGATCCAAAAATCTGTAGACGCGTTCATATTTGATGGATAAACATGATTTTTATCATGACCTCATCCCTCAGAGAGAATCGTCCTGTCACGAGGGAACTCCTCAATGGTTAATAGCCCAGACACGAAACTTTGATAGATACGCGTTCAATTTTGATCAATAAACATAATTTCTATCGTATTTGACCTACAGCCAGGATTGTCTTTTCATGAGGACACTCCTCAACGGTGAATAGCATAATATAATGATGCGGTATCAGAAATGTACAGGATACAACAAAACTAAAAATTCGAAAAATAGTTTTTTTTTAAATTAATAATTTTATTTTTCTATTTTTTGGTCGGTTGGAAATAAAAAGCCCAAGATCTTGGAAGGCATAATACAAATTTATTTGGTTCCCAAGATGAATTTAGTATGGTAAAGTTATTATGTTAGGTTAGTTTCTTTATTGTGGTATTCACCATTTACAAATACTTATTTTATCAGCCTGTTCTTTCTCACTGCGGGGCAAAGGCCTCCCTATGGCATTCCAATTTTCTTTATCTTTTGCCTTCTTAGACTAATACCTTTAATTGTCAATATTTTTTGATACTTAATAAGCTTGGTTTAGTAGCAACCAAACTATTTTTAAGAAAACTACTAATGCGAGTAGGGCTTTTACCCTGAGGGTTCTGTCGCACAGCTATTCACGGCTTAACTCAAGGGACATGGCCCACGGCCTATGATGGGTAACCTGAACTTTGCAGTTGTAAGAAGAGTTTTTAGAGTTGACAGTGAACCGCTTTCAAAGAATAAACTATATTTCTTCAGGATACGTCTTATGAATTGCCGATTGCGAAATAAAAGACATTAAGTTTGTCGGTCTTTGTCAACGAGGCAGGTCCAAGAAACGCTGGCGTGACGATTTGGACTCATTCTTGGCTGATTGACCAGAGAAGCCAAATCACCGACAGAGTTGGAAAGGATTGCAGGAGGTCTTTGCTCAGCAGTGGGTAAGAATAGGCTAAATAAAAAAAAATTGTCCTAATCTAACACATAACCGACAAAACGCTACCAATCGATACACAATTTTGTAGGAATAAATATAATTTATCTTTGGCGGATCAAACCATTTTTTTTTACTATGCCCTCCTTGATTCTATATCCAACCTTCAGATATTACAAAACAAAATTCGCAATAAATGATAATAGTAAATTAAAACACTTAAGCATAAATGTGAAATGCAAGCGCATTCGTAATTTAAATTTTGAAACAAAAAAAACGCAACCGTGCGTACTTATTTATCTACCTACAACTGAAAATCAATCCATTTCCAGATTTTTTATTTGCTTGAATTGTGAAACTTAATTTCATGCCAAATCTCACGCTGCTAGTTCAACGGAAAGTTAGGAGACCAGCTATAAGTTTTTAAAAGAAAGGTCATCATCAGAATGTTTACTTAGAAGGAAGTTTTTTAAGGATTACACATTTCAGTGTTTCTTATCATTTATAAATGTCCTCTTGAAGTCAACCAAAAGCATCGAACAATTACTAAATGAAATTATTTAAAAAGATAGCATAAAAAGATTAATTTTAAAATTAAATAATTATTTGAAATTATACCAAAGAGTTTTTATAATCAAGTTTGGAAAAAAAGACTTGAAACGGATTTCAAGTCTTTTTTTCCAAACTTGATTTCATTGCGAGTATCGATTAGGCTTTATGCAACTTTATAATCGAATGATGAAACTTTGGACAACGATCAGCACTAGAGTTTTTAGTAATATTTGTCAAGACTTTGATCGTGTTTTTTCATGAAATTATGTATGGTAAAATAAGAACGCAGATAGAATGTTACTGTCTTTATTTTGCCCTTTCGAGTTTTTTTAGCAAACGAGAAAGTTCTCTAAGTACATTATTTCCAGTGCATCTAAGTTACCTGTTTTTGGAAGGGTGTAGTGGTATGTAATTTACACATATTTGGCAATTGACTGACGCCGTTTTACCGACATCAACACGTTATTGGAGATATTAACCACAAACTTATCGTATGAAACAGCTGCCGCGACATATTTTTCATAATAAAATCGAATGCTGAAAGTTCACGAAAATTCTTGAAATTCATGACATTTCGCATCACCCCGCCGATTCAGCTGGTGTGTCATGTGTCAAAATCTTGTCGAGCATAGTGGTTAAAATAAATGTGTTTAGGATCATAAAGGGAAACCAATCTAATTAAAATAAAGGAGTTAATTTAATTATTACTGTCAAATTAATAAAGCATCAATTTCAAAAGTATTGGAAATTGTAAGATCTTGATGATAAGATAAAGATGTTACAAGTTCCAATACTTTTGAAATATCTGACATAACTTCCGCCTGTCCGAAATCTTTATTTCAATTATATGAGAGTTATTTTGATACTTCCTATTGAATGTCGAAACATCAAAGTGAAATTTATAGTATAAAAGATTACCTACTTTCATGTAAACCTCTTTACAAAATAGGACATCGTCTGTCGGTTCTCAAACTGGGTGCCATTTTGTATATTTTCAGGGGAAAGTCGAAGTGTACTGGTAAAGCATCGAATCGAAATAGTACGTTTTGATACAAGTGGGGAAACTTTGTCATTGCAGACGAGGCCGAATTGCTTTTATCAACAAACTAAAATTTATTTGTGTTCCAAATTCAAACATATTTCACTGTTTTGCGCCTTCACACCTTTGCAACTCCTTCAACTTGCGAAGACAAAGCGCGGGGAATAAAACAAATTAAAAATAATTTTCCTTGTTTATTTTTTTCTTCGTAAGTGTATTGAAAAACGTGTGTTTTGATATACATGGGCTAGTGAAGCAGTTCTCATCTTCAAAACACACTCGCCAACGGCTCGGGTGTTAATTCCGCCACACAGTTTGCCCACTTTTATCAAAATGTACATATTATTTTTACTCAGTCTTGCCATCGTTTCTTTGGTCTTTCTCTAGAGTACATTCATACTTATAACATAACATCACGCTTGTAATCCCCGAAGGGTTAGGCAATAACAGTCCCAGATTTCGCCAGTTACGTCCTATGTAATAGGGGGTGAGCCACCAATCCAGTCTCCGTGGCTGCTACTGAGAAATTTCTGATGGAAAAACCCAATAACAATTTGACTGACTCGGGAATCGAACCCGGGACCTCATGCTCAACAGTCGCGATTGCGACCACTGGACCAGCGAGGCTTCATACTCAATAATATTTATTTCCTCATGTAACACAGCATTCCACACTCCTGTAATCCTCGTAGGGTGAAGCAAGCAGGTATACCTATTAGTACAATACCATACCGTAGTATTTAGATACCGACATAATTGACTAATCCTCTAAAACCTATATTATCTAGCCTCTTAATATGCAAAGTAATAATACCTACTTGATGAAAATCTCCTTTATAACGCGTATCAGCTCTCTTATAACTCGACCTTCGATCTCGATAGGTATCTGTGAGAACATCAAAGGCGTGTCTATGCTTTGTATTAGTGTACATGCACGTGTAGACACGATAACTGTGACAGATTATTGCACAAGGTTCCGAAAAACTGTGATATTAACCTGAAGTAGAATGTTATGAGATTTAGGACTGAATCGGTGTAATGTTTAAAATGATTATTAAAACATGGCTATTATGGGCTTGCCAGGAGCGAGGAGATTGGCTCAAATAGGCGTATGGTCAGTGGTGGGTGATGGGGCAGTGGATGGTGATGATGATGAATTTGCAACTGCGGTCGTGACTTGAATGTAGAATGCTATGGCTGACTTATTGCCTATTTATTTTTTAATTGTCTGTTATCAATAGAACAATTGCTAACTGGCTCTATTTTCACCAATTAAATAATGTGATATTTAGGCTTCATAATTTCCATAACTACCGAGTAGATTTCTACGAATTACTTATTCTACGCATCCTGTCAGTGGCTCATGAAGAACAACATTCAACTATACAGGGTGTGAACGGACTCTTCACGAAGCCGTCAACCAAACATTCTGTACATAACAAACTGAGTAACTTTGCGCAAAAATGATTGCTGGGAAACGACTTTTTTTTTCTTCGGGTGAAAAATCACGTTATACGGTAGGATTCTATGGAACACACTCAAAGCATTGTGCTGATGGATGGATTGAATAGTACGGGGGTCGTAGAGGTGTTTAAAGTAAAAATCTTACATTAAAAACATGTATTTAAAAAACGAAAATCTTGTGAAAAAGTTGGAACTTTGACCCCCAATATCTTCGTAACTAGAAGGTTCCCAGGAAGGTATGATCTGGAACAAAATGATCGCAAAGATCAGGTGCCTTTTGGCTTCGTTAAGGGTCTATTTACATCCTTTATATTCATACAAAAGACCCAAACTAGTGCCAGCAGTAGGTATACCTACCTACCTAGCTGCAACGCAGTCCAATATTGATCAATTATCGGAGCCGATGTTTACCTGACTACATCCACGCAGCACCCGTTATTAATTCTATTTTAGCTGAACAATTGTTTACCAAAACAGTTTGTGTTATTGTTAAGTACATAAACGAGGCATATATCGAGTATTCGCAAATATGCAATGTTTTTTTCATTTTGAAAATGGAAACTGAATGGATCCATACTGTTTTGTTTGATGTTTAATTTATAAAAGCACTAGCTTATGCCCGCGGCTTCGCCCACGTGGAGTTCGTTCGTGGAGTAGTTGGATAATTGTCCCACGAAATCATACTACCGGGATAAAAAGTATCCTGTGTTAATCCAGGTTATAAACTATATGTGTGCTAAATTTCATCCAAATCTGTTCAGTTGTTTTTGCGTGAAACTGTTGTTACTCACAAATATTCATCCATCCATCCTCACAAACTTTCACATTTATAATTTTGATCTATAAAAGCATAACTAAACCAGCTGCATCCGGTTAGACTGGAAGCCGACCCCAAAAAATTGTTGGGAAAAGGCTAGGCAGATGACGAAAAGCATAACTAAACGAATCTACCTAATAAAAATTATATTAAGGCCCTGAGCAGACGATAGACTATTGGTCCGCCGGATAGAAATAACCGCTGTACCATAAAAAAACTTATTATTATTATCAGCCATTTGTGTCCCACTGCAGGGCAAAAGCCTCCCTTCCCTCTTTCCACTTATCCCTATCCAGTGCTGTGGTTTGACAATCTTTTTGAAAAGAGTCGAGTTCGTCCCGCCATCTAATTCAAGGCCTGCCGCGTTGCCGTTTTCTGTTGTTTTAAAATACTTAATATTTTTTTTTCTATTTAATTTAAATCTGTAATGAATCTTGGACTTGCCCCACAAAACGATTTTTTATTGTTTTTTCATCCATTGGTTGACGTCCATTGGTTGTTGGAAATTGTACGCGTGTTTTCATCATCAAAATAGACCATCGTTTTCTCAGCGCTCCTAAGTGTCCACAAATAAAGATATCACTTAGATCGTCCCTGGATATACTATTACTGTTATCAGATGTCCCACGACACCATTACAATACGCACCTACAAGACCCGGGACAATCTGATACGGACCTGTTCACTATATAATGGGACACGTGAGGGGTTTTAACGTTACGGTTCTAATTGTTTTACAGTCTGCAGGTGTAGGAAGGGTGAGGCATGAAACTATTATTGTTTTGTGGTTCTGTAGTCAATGGATATAGAGCTCGACTGGTGAGGTGAACAATTTTAGGACGTTGGTGTTACCAAAAGCCAGAGAGACCGACTTTCGGGTCAGAATAGCAGGCAAGACTTGAATGCCTGTCTGGAGTATGGATTTAACCTATAATTGACGCATAATTAGCTGAATACGGGTTGTTCTACGACCCGTATTCATGTATGTTTTAAAAAATGTAAGTATATTCACAAGCGTGAATATATATACACGTAGCTACTTTTAAAAGTAGCTACGTGTAATGTTTTGATTCTTATTTTATGTAAATACGAACATACTATTTTGGATTCCTTACAATTATGAAATAGATCTTTTATCATACAAAGACTGTGCCCATACTTGGCCAGTTGACATACGTCAATCTTTTTGAAGGTATTCAGGCCCCTTTATGAACTCATCAATACCACCTTTTAATATGGCTTCACGTCTGAATGCTCTGAAGAGTTAGAGGTATTTTCGATACACCTACAATCAGCTAATTATTTTATGCCCCTTAGTAATAGGGGTTCCTAATAAAATGACTAATATCATGAAAGTCGTATAGAAGATCATCCAGAGAGAATAAAAGATGGGCTGTTTTGTGAAATCCCAAACACTGTCTGATTTACAAATGGTCTTCTACAATGATTCGGTGATTAAAACTAAATCCAGAATCTCCCAAATCATTTCTAATTATCAAAAACCCATTAATATATTTAAAAAAAGACATTACCTAAGATTTTGAAGGTTCTCAATTACCTTGCAAATAAAATAAGCGTTATACGGTGAGCGTTTCATCGCAAGATTTATATATTCTTTGGAAAACGACACTTTGATGGCGGCGCAAACAGCCAGCGGCGGTTCCTCTAATGGAGCAAAGTGACTGGCCGTTTACATGGAAGCGATCCTTTATTTTTCAGGATTTTGTATTTAATATAACATTTATTTTATGTTTAGACAAGATTTTCCTTTTTTTGAGAGCTAAGAATCTTTTTAAATGACATCGTCAACAGGTAACTAGACACTCGAGATTTTTATTCAACCAAGAACCAACCTATGATAAAGAGTGCATGATCAAATTTGGAATGATGATACTTTAACTACCCCAGCCCAACCCGGGACAGTCAACAGTCCTTTAGTTTGCTGTATTTCATTATTTCCCAGAATTTGATCCTTAGCGACACTATCGAATGGTGCAATAATACAGTGTGTATTTTTTCCGAAATCAATGGGTACGATTCCTGGCAACAATATTGATTTTTTCATCATGATCAAAAATCTAATGATGCAGTAGTAGTTAGTTTTCATCAAAATCGAGCTCGAGACGCCTTTCAGTATTTTTCGTTATTCCTTATAGTTTCGGATTTGGCCATCGACGCCCACTTAAAAAATTCACCCTGTATAACCCTGTTGCTCGTACCGCGACAGACAGACCACGGTGGTCCGTCGCGATGGTGGACAATCGAGGGGTTATGTGTCTAAATACAGAACCTACCTATTTATCTATTACTTCATAACTCAAAAATTGGTCAATTCTAAAATTAGCTGTTTTCCATTTAAACAAAAGATTCATCTAATCTGCAAAAAAAAATTCTTAATCCAATGTTGACTAACCCAAAACGTTTACTCATCAAAGAATTTATAACCTTTTTCAATCTAAATGAATAGTCAGTTTCTTGATAAATTTATTTCAACCTTCTCTGTTATTCATTCATTAACAGATAAAAATAAATCCTTTTAAAATTGACCTTTTGCAATAAGTACGTCCTACTTGATCTAAGTAGTTATTTTATATGTATTAATAAGCTTTGTAATTAACGAATGAAATATAATACCAGCCTATAATGTGAAACCACTAATTCACTGTGTAGTTAAAGATAATTGAAATCTGAAGATGATATTATGCTAATTAGACACCTTGCCTCAGCTATATCTGCTATTAATAGTTATATAAATATTAAGGTAAATAAAACTTTCTTATTATGCCGTGTCGCACGGGACCGGTCAATGTGGCGACACTTGGGGGAGGCCTATGTCCAGCAGTGGACGTCTTTCGGCTGAAATGATGATGATGATGATGATGATTATGCCGTTAAGTGTAGTTTTATTTGGAACATAAGAAATTTCATTTATAACTTTAAAAAAAATAAACAAGGTGTGTTTAAATCTTTTGCTGCTCCAAATCTGAAATCGCAGCCAACTCTATAGCTGGTTTTTCACATTTTTTATTGTTTTCCGTGTACACGTACTTTCTTCCGCACCTTTCTAACAAAGACTTGAAGTAGTAGTGCGAACCAGTCCCCAGTAAAACTCTGAAAGCAGCGACATCACCGGTTTTCAACAACAAGATTCTATGCCAGCGCCATCTACCAAACGATCTCGAAGAGTCGTCTCAAAGTTTCAGTGAAAATGTCTGTATTTCAGGCTGTCGCCCGTATCGCTACGTTTCACAACTTTCGTTACGTTTAGTTCCAGATATTCCTTCAAGATGTCAGGATAACATTGAAAATACCTTGAGCTTTCTAGAATACTTAAAAAACATGTTCATGTGGCTAACATCTTCGCTCAAATAATACAAATTAAAAAATATTAAATTATCAACGAATAAACTACTACGGTACTCCGTACTTTGTGTAGTTACATGCTTTGTTACTTTTGCATATCATTTACTAAATCCCAATTATCTGATGAGCTTTAGGTATAAGTGTTAAAGTTAAGCTCGCCTGTGTTTAAAGCTAGGTAAACATTACACACACACACACACACACTCATGACGCATAACTGTAATATCATTTTAATTAAATTATCCCAATCAGTTATTGTATTTTGATAGGCCACGTAATTAAAATTCCGCTCACTCAGGAATTTTAAGCTGCCACTAATTCGGATATTAAATGATTATCTCTGCAGATTAAAACCGGACGTGACTGCATTTATTTCGTGTAGTATGTCTACGTTATTGAAAATATTTTGTAAGTTCGAAAACATACCGCTGTGTTAATAAATCATTTCATGTTTTCATTTATCTTGTTATTAACACACAGGATTTATCATCATTAACACTAAAACCGGATATTTACCATGTTTTGAATTGTTTAAAGATTAATTTCAATATAATTATAGCGTTTCTGAAGGCTGGAGTTATGATTAGCCTTTAAAAAGCGTCATTTATTTGATTTTTTGTTTTTTTCCTTAAATAATACTGCTACTCATTCTGTTTAAACTAGGTACGAAAATAAAATATACTGGTATATTTTTTCAGAAATGACATGGTAATAGAATTCAAATTCAGAAAATTCGTATTCTCATTCCGTATTCAAATAGTTTACGCCCCATCACTAAACTCTGATAGGCTTGATTTCATTATCCACCCAATATGCATGTAAACTAAAAAGGAAACGACATTTCCATAAAATTTCATTTTTACCACGGGTCGAGTGGTCCCTTGTCTCCCCTCGTAGAATTGGGTCAATGTCGCATTCAACTGGTGAAGAGGGGACTGTTGGCAAAGTAATTGTGTAATTTAGATTGACTGTATTGATTCCTTTTCTGTTGGTTTTGGCAGTTTAAATGATTTCAGATTTTTTGATTAAAGGGGCATACGAAGTGTGATATATCCTTGATCCCTAAAAAATAAACATTTTGTGAGCTAATTTTACTTGGAATTCAAAACAAAATCTTTACCTTCGTGATTCACTGACGTTCACAAATTGATGGCTAAGTTAATAAAAAATAAAATAAATAAAAATTGTTTATTCTCAGACAGTGCACAGTTCACAGAAGAGGTTAGTAACATAAATCTTATAAATACTAGTAAGACTAGTAACACTAATTTATAAATATTGTAAAGTTGTGAAGTGTATGAAATCGCGTGGTTTGACATTAACGTTGCTCTATTCGTGGTGAATACTAAGAGCCTAACCACATTAGCACATAATGCTATCCTAATACCATCGGCGCGCATCCATAAAATATGTATGAATGAGGTTGAAGCTAAATAGTTATTCTCGTAGAACGTGGGTTTCTGTGGTATCAAATAGCGACATTAGCGACCGGCCTTCGCTTCGCACGGTCGTGAAGACTTGATAAAACATTGAGAAATCATTGTTATATGTAAGTTTAATTAGTAAAGTTCTGGACCATACCTGGGAACCATCTAGTTAAGGTCGTAGTTTTCACACGTTTTTTAAATACAAGTTTTAAATGTTATAACTTTACTTTAAATAGTTACCTCGATGACCGCTGTACTATGAAATGTATTCGATAGCGCAATGTTTTGAGTGCGTTACATTGGCCAAAAAGTAAACCAAGATTTTTCACTCTAAAAAAAAACGTTTTCCAGCAATACTTTTTGCGCTGTGTTACTTAGTTTTGATGTAAAGAATACTTGGTTGACAGCTACCTGTAGTGTCCGTTTACACCTTCATAATGACGTAATGAAAGGTACTAAAACATGTACCTAAACTAAGTCAGTTTCCAGACGCGAAGCATATGAAAGATCGTGTCGAACGTGAATGTCGTGACGTAAATTATTTATAGTTTTATGATGAAAGTTAGTGTGTACCTACCTACTTGTGAGTGTGGGTGCAAGGGTTTATATGTGTTTGTGGGTGTGTTTGAGTGGGCGAGGTGCAGTGAAGTGTTAGAGTAGGTGTGAAATGACTTTTTTATATGAAATACTAAACTACATGTTATACTATTTAAGTATTTATATTACAAAAAAAAAGTGTCAAGAAATCTTTAATTTGTGGAAACTACACTATTAGCGACTGCCATGTGTTTCTTTTTGCCGCGAACGAAGTCTTGGGCAGAGGCTTGTATATTTATACTTCTATACTAGATATAAATACAAGCCTCTGCCCAAGACTATACTAGATATTATAAAGAGGTATTTTTTTTGTAAATTTGTATGTATGGGATTATCTCCGGAACTAAAGATCCAATTCTAAGTCCTTCCGGAACAAATTCTCTAGATAAACAAAACGTAACCTTTGTTTATAGTATTTATAATAGTTGTACAAAGATAACATGAATGTGTCGTACAAGCCATCCTCCTTAAATAAGTAGGAACATTTGTATGTGTTACAGACGCCCATTTCTTTGTCGATGCTAAACCAATCGTAAAAGTTATCTCATGTTTTCGCGGCACCATTTTCTTTCACCCGGAATCCTGAGAGAATATGTCTTCTTTTATTTTAGGAATACTTCCTCTCGTATTGGTGTTGGGGTCGGCTTCCTGTATTACAAGATTCAGCTGAATACTGGTATTTTACATGGAGCGACTGCTTATCTGACCTCGACAACCCGATTAGTACTGGGTAATACGATACCCCTTGGTATGAATGGGTTGTCAGAGTTTTGGGCCATTGACTATATGTAACGACTGTCCAAGAACATTAAATGACAGCCAGGACCACCGGCTTAACGTTTTTTTCCGATGCACGGAGGAAACTGTTATGGGTGGTCATCCATCTACGGGCCAACCGAGGCAACCGCGGCCTAATCCAGATCGATCCGAGCGACTGTTGTTATTTAGCCACGAGCTCCTCCTTTCTTACGTATTTATATTATGATAAATATTTAAGGTACTAAGAAGACATGCTGCGCTGACCTCAAATTAATTGGAATAGCTGGATATAATGTTAGAGATAATTTTAAACTAAATATCTAAAATCATCATCGTTCATGATGATTTTAGATAATTAGTTCAAAATATAAAGTTGAATTAAATTAGCTGGTGTTTATCTAATGACGACAAAAAAAAAGAAGAAACAATGCTCATCACATCTGTTAAGTTCCGCCAACTAATTTTATTTACCCTGTTTAATTATGACATAACATAACATCACGCCTGTGATCCCCGAAGGGTTAGACAGAGGTGTACATAATAGTACATCCACATTTTGCCAGTTGTTTTAATCCTCTGTAAGAGGGGGCGAGTTCATTGCCATCAACTGGGCACAAATCCAGACTTCGTGGCTGCTATTGAGAAATTCCTAATGGAACAACCCAATAACACTTTGCCCGACCCGGGGATCGAACCCAGGACCATAAGGTCCAGGACCGCTAGACTAACGAGGCAGTCCTGTTTAATTATATTTTGTAGAATTCAATCATTTTTTTTCATTAATTGAACGTTCTTATTTTATTCTCGAGCTAAAAAAGTGGATCTCTGCGAAAAACCTTGACGAGAATTTAAAAGGAAATCCAGCCTAAAATTACCAAATTAGGAAGGTGGGTACTACGTGTGGAAAATTTAAATTACTTTTCTCGCATTTTACGAGGTCATTAGGGAGGTACCTTTTAATTTCCGACAAAAATTATGACTATTGAACGACCGCATAATTTGGGTTTAACGAATGCTCCCGCAATTATTATAATACATACTCGTAGAATCTAATCCCAAGATACTGAATAAAAGTATATAATTATCTATTTCTCTATAATGTTATACATATGTACATATTTCATACAGTTCATTAAATCTTTAGACTTAGTCGAGTCTGAAACTCGTCTAGTCTAAATATTTAATACGGTTTTCGCGGTAAAACGATGCGACATGGTTTTGGTTTTGGACCACGATATTTGAGTTGATTACTTGAGATGACGTCATTGAAGGTGAAATGAATAGGGAATATTTTTTCATTTTAACTAAGTATAAAGAAATGATAATAATAAATAATTAATTTTATTTGC
The DNA here is from genome assembly GCA_963576755.1 of Noctua janthina. Taxonomy (NCBI): domain Eukaryota; kingdom Metazoa; phylum Arthropoda; class Insecta; order Lepidoptera; family Noctuidae; genus Noctua; species Noctua janthina. The sequence goes on from OY755058.1 coordinate 6,412,458, forward strand.
CAGAATATTGTTGTTACATAGGTGTTACACATAATATGATGTCCATAATATTCTGCTGTTTCCAGCGTACAAATATTTCAAAGAATTAATAAACCATACAATGTCGAGAATAAGGAAAACGTTAACTACTATGAAATACAATGTCAGGGGTTATTAATTACAATGTCAAAAATGGTTAAATACAATGTCAAGGGTTATTAATTATAAAGTCAAGAACTACTCAATACAACGAAGAAAAAAAAAAAAACAAAACCAATACAATATCATAGAAATTAAATTCCATTCAATTATTAGGAGGTAAGTCGTCATCTAATTTAAATTTTGAATTAAATTTTTCATTTAAAAATTCATTCGTTGAGTAGTAACACTTTTGCAACAGAAAGTTAAATAGTTTCTTTTTGAATGTCGTGAGGTTAAGACTTTTAAAAACATTAGGCAATTTATTATAAATTTGAATTGCCATACAGTAAACATTATTCGAAAATAGTTTAATTCTCTGTTGGGGTGCACATAATTTATGGATATTTCGACTTTTCCGTATTACAACATCATTGTGTACTTGAAATAGTGCTAAGTTTTTACGTACAAAGATGCAGAGTTCGTATATATATAAAGATGGGAGTGGTAATATTTTTAATTTTTTGAAGATTGGGACACAGCTTTGTAATGGATGGGCTTTAGTCATGGATCGAATACATTTTTTTTGGGCTCGGAATGCTTTAGTAGTGTCAACAGAATTTCCCCAAATAATGATGCCGTAGCGGAGAATTGATGCTACGTAACCATGATAAGCATAAAGTGCTGCATTGATACCAGCTACGCATGTTATTCGGTTTAAAACAAATACAAATCTTTGCAGCTTAGAGCATAATTTGTCAATGTGTTCTTTCCAGTTGCAATATTTATCTAATGTTATCCCCAAAAAAGTAGCACTTTCAACCTCTTCTACAGGGTTATTTACATATCTGATTTCTAATTGGTCACGTTTGCTATTGTAAGTTTAAAACTGTATAAGTTTGGTTTTACTAATATTGACATGTAGATTGTTGTCTTTAAGCCATTCTATTATTTTATTTAACGTGTTATTAATCTCTTTTTCGTATTTGGTGATATTGTTATCGGTGAGTTCAATACTAAGAGTTGTATAGTCGGCGTACAGAACGCAAGAATGTGGGGTTACGTTGGGCAAATCATTGATATATAGCAAGAACAAAAAGGGTCCTAATATACTGCCCTGGGGAACACCACATGAGTTTTGACGATAGGCGGATCTATATATTTTATTTTCTGATAAGGTATGCCTCGATATTTCTACGCATTGCTGGCGATTATTTAGATAAGATTCTATCCACTGTAATGCGTTTCCCCTAACACCATAACGATTCAGTTGGAAGAGAAGCAGTTTGTGATCTACGAAGTCAAACGCTTTTGACATATCGAGAAAAATCGATGCTATTGACTTTTTCTCATTCAGACTAGAGGTAATCATTTTCACAAGAGAGAAACATGCAAGAGTTGTTGATTTATTTTTTCTGAAACCGAACTGTTCCTCTTTTAAAATTGAGTGTTTTATTATAAAGGAATGCAGTTTATCGTACATAATTCTTTCAAAAATTTTAGAAATTACGGGTATTAGAGTAATCGGTCGATAGTTATTCATGTCATTCTTATCTCTTTTTTTGTATAAAGGTTTTACTATCGAAAATTTTAGTCTGGCGGGGAATAAACCTTGAAATAACGATAGATTAACAATGTGGGCGAGTGGATGTGATATATATTTAGAGCAACGTTTAAGAATTTTCGTATTGATGTCGTCATACCCGGTTGAGTTCGTTGAGTTTAACTTTCACTAGTTGGAGTCAAAAAAATGGTATCCGATATGTCAGTGAGGGTATGTTTGTAGTCAATATGTGTTTCAGAATTAGGGATGTTTGTCATGTTTATAAAAAAGTCATTAAATTTATTGGCAATTATATCGGCATTAGTGTATGTGCACTGATCATCTATGATAGAGGTTATTTCAACATTATTATCGATATCTGTACTATTCTTTTCAATAATGTCCCAGGCGGCTTTACATTTATTGTTCGATTGAAGAATATAACGAGTATTATCAATTTTCTGAGCATGTAATATACATCGTCTCAGTATTTTATTATAATTTTGGTAGTTCTTTAGGTTTTGATTTTTATTTGAATTTAATAGTCTATATTTTAGGTACATACTTCGTTTCCTGACACAACATCGTTTTATTCCTTTTGTTATCCATTTATTTTTTGGAGGTTTATTTGTAATTTTTACTTTGATTAAGGGAAAACAGAGATTATAAAAAAGGGACAGTGTATCATGAAAGTGATTGAATGCTATATCAGTATCATCTGACTCGTATATTTCTGAAAAGGAAAGAGACGATATGCATGACATAAACTTTTCTATGTTGTGTTGACTCAAATCTCTTCTGATGGAACCTTATTCCTCGAAATGGGTTTACAATTAGCACATTTATTGGAAAATGGACAATCCCCATTGGGGAAAGACTACCGCTGCAGCGGTTCTCAACATTTTCTTGACCACGGACTATTTGATTGTTTTTATGCTAGCAGTGAACATATAAATAGTTTTTTTTTTTTAAAAACCGTGCATCAGTATGATTTTTGAGCTTCCTATACAAATAAAACCATGTTAAAAATAACTATGAAAGACCTGTCGCGGACCACTTGACACTTTGGCTCTCTTAGTCCACAGACCATACGTTGGGAGCCAATGGGATAGACAGAATATGATACAATATAGGTCTATGTACGTAAATCTGACTACCCTACATACCAATTTATTCGTAGGCAATTGATGTTAAATAGCACGGAATCGAATCCCACGCGTCGAACGAGCGTTATTTCACCCTCAATTTGATGGAGAAATAGCTTCGACATTAATGTGAAACATTATTGGCAGAAATTACGTAAAGTAAGTACCTTTACAGCGTGTAACCAAAATGTGTTGTCATGTTTTTAAGGGTGTGGTGTAGTAGTAATAATCAGTACTTCAGTAGACCCGTACATTATAAAATGGGTTTCGATGTTTTTTGCGGAACAACAAGTAAGTGATTATTTTTCCGGGATTAGGTAGGTATATGGTGGTCCCATTGAAAAAGTTGTTCCGTTTGATGGTCGGTACAACACCCCTAAATATGACCACGCACTTCTGAAACACGCTGTATACCTCATCATCTGCCTAGCCTTTTCCCAATATCGATATCAATCTATATTGGGATCGGCTTCCTGTCTAACCGTATGCAGCGAAATACCAGTATTTTACATGGAGCGACTGCCTATCTGTCCTCCACAACCCAGTTAGTATTAGGTAATACGCCTTAGTAAGACTGGTGCCAGACTTGCCACTGCCACTGACCAGCTGTGACAACTGTCAAAGATTTACCAATGACAGCCGGGTCCAACGACATAACGTACTTTCCGAGGCATGGAAAGAACTCGGTATGTAATGGGCACACACACTCACACACACGCTGTATACCTAATACACCTAATAATACATTATTGAAGGCGATCAACTAATCACATTTATGTAGACTTGAGAAATCATATTAGATACTCGAAGCTAATATTGGTTTAGAGGAAAATCTTCATAGAATGATTCTTATGTAGATAATATTTTCATTTCTATCATCATCATCTGCCTATTTTTATCCCAACTATGTTAGGGTCGGCTTCCAGTCTAACAGGATGCAGCTGAGTACCAGTAGTTTACTTGGAGCGACTGCCTGTCTGACTTCCAGAACCTGGTTAGTTTTGGGCCACCAAGATACAGGCTGTGCCTAGTTTGGGGCTTCTACTCTTATGCACTCTTTTAACAATCATTGTTATTATTTTCTTGTTAGTATGTTTCCTAACTCATCATCTGCCTAGCCTTTTCCCAACTATGTTGGGGTTGGCTTCCAGTCTAACCGGATGCAGCTGAATACCAGTATTTTACATGGAGCGACTTATCTGACCTCCACAACCCAGTTAGTACTGGGTAATACGATACCCCTTGGTAAGACTGGTTGTCAGACTTTTCGGGCCACTGACTACCTAACGACTGTCAAAGATCTACAAATGACACCCGGGACCAATGGCTTAACGTGCTTTCCGAGGCACGGCGGAAACTCGCTATGTAATGGGTGGTCACCCATCCACAGACCAACCTAGGCAAGCACGGCTTAACCTAAAGATCGATCCGAGCGGCTGTTATTATTTAGCCACGAGCTCCTCATGTAACGTATGTTTCATAACTTCAGTGTGTAAATAAATTGATTATGTTTTATTTATTAGTATCTACTGGATTGTGGTACCGATACCCCTCGGTGATACTGGTTGTCATACTTTCGGCCCGCTGACAACAACGGTTTTATGGCGTTTGCTTTATTAAGCTTTATTGTTTTGAATATGACTGTGGATAGGTATAAGAGTAGAGAAAGACCAAAGAAACGATGGATAGACTGTGTGAAGAATGATATGGCATGAAAAGAGGTGTCTGATAAGATGACGAGTAATAGAGAAGTTTGGAAGAAGAAGACATGCTGCGCGGACCCCAAATGAATTATGACAAGGGCAAGAGAATGAAGCTTTATTAAGCTTTATTCAGTATTCACTTTTAAAAGCTTAGAGATTTCTGACAGGATTTAAGAATTGTATGTATACGACTACCTATAATAAATACATTGTTTTCATTAAATGGATTAGGGAAACCCCAACCGAGATACCTTTTTTTTTTTTTTTTTCCGGATGGGAAATCATCAAATGACCCCCCCCACTCTGGGCGGAGCGGAAGGGAGTGTCAGACTTGTACTGACTAAAACCCATCCATGTTCCTTCTTTGCCCTTTGTGTTCCAGGGCCACGGTATCTCTTTCGAACAGTCCCGCAGCCCTGGCAGGCATCGGCCCTTGCGGGCCCCTACTTATTTGCTGACATCTCTTTGAGGCGCGCGTGGAACACGAACGCGCCGTCGACACGGCCTGTCGTCATAAGACGGCCGGACGGCGAGCTGGCCCATAACTCGCCGTCCACAGGCCCGCGCCTACGGTGGCCGGGAGCCACCACGTGACCCCCAACGCCCAGGGCGTCTCCCGCGGCGACTGGGACGTGAGGTTCTTTCTCTCTCACGTCCCGCCACCTCCTTCACTAGTATGACTGCTTCGCAGAAGGAGGTGACGGCTTCCCATTCCCTCTCGCTCCGGACCATGGCTTGAACCAAGGCCTGACGCGAGAGATCGCCGCCGCCAATCGCCGCTACGAGGACACGGCGGTGCTCCGCCCAAGCGGGGCAGACCTCCACGGTGTGCTCCACCGTGTCCTCCGGACGATCCTCGCAGTGGAAACACCCGGGCGTTTCCTCCCGCCCGATTCGGTGCAGGAACCTCCCGAAACAACCGTGTCCGGTGAGGACCTGCGTCAGGCGGAAGGTGAGGGCGCCGTGGCGCCTCTCTAGCCACTCCTCAAAGAGGGGACTTATCGCCACTATGGTGGCGTGCCCTGCACGGGGTTGCGACAGTCGCTCTCTCCATGTCGCCATGAGATCACGCCGGAGGTCTATCCGCTGAGCAGCAATTTGCCGCGGCAGCGGAGTTTCCTCCCGACGTAGTGCCTCCGCGCGCCATTCGTGCAGGCGTGCGAGGACTATCGCCTCCAGATCCCATGGCGGCAATCCGGCAAGGAGGCTAGCCGCTTCGCCGGAGATCGTGCGGTACCCCCGGATTAGCCTTATGGCTATTACTTTTTGGGGCGCGTTCAGGTAGTGGGCGGCTTGCCGCCTCAAAGAACGCGCCCACACCGGGGCCCCGTAAAGGGCCATGGACCGCACGACCCCCGCGTATAGCCTCCGGCAGGAGGCGTTTGGACCCCTCAGGTTGGGCAAGAGCCGCTTGAAGGCAGCCCCTGTCCGTTCCAGTTTGGGAGCCAAACGTCGGAAGTGCTCCACGAAGTTCCACCGGCTGTCGAGGACGAGTCCTAGGTACTTCAACGTCGACCCGACGCCGATGGAAACCCCTCCTGCTGTCAGTAGGGATCCCGACGGTGGAGCATTCCGAGGCCCATGAAAACACATGGCCTCGGACTTGTGCAGTGCCACCTCGAGACCCAATTGCCGGATCCTCTCCACGACTATCGCAACCCCGCGTGTCATGTTTTCGGCCGCCGCCTCGTGCGACCTCCCTTGTGCCAGTACCAGCGTGTCGTCAGCGTAGCAAACTACGCTGACGCCGGTAGGGAGGTCGGCGCGCAGCACCCAGTCGTAACCGATGTTCCACAAGGCCGGCCCCAGAACCGATCCCTGTGGAACACCGCACGACATCTCTCGCCGGTTCCATTCTCCGCTTCGACCAGGGTAGATGACGGCTCTATCCGTCAGGTAGTCCCCGACCACACGACGAAGGTAGGTCGGCACCCGGTGATACCGGAGTGCCTCCCTAATGCAGCTCCAGGGCATGGAGTTGAAGGCGTTGGCGATGTCAAGAGACACCGCCAAGACGACCCCGCCCCGGGACACCGCGTCCCCCGTCGTGAGGGCTCAACCGAGATACCTAACGAAAACAGTATTGTATTATCGTCGACGGTAATATCTAATTCCAATGATATATTGAGTTCATATTATATTGATAAGATAAATTAATATTATTATGAACGATGCCTGAAATTCAGGTTACTAGCGTCACGCAATACCTGTAGGTAATAACATAAGAGAGTTTACCTGAATAATAGGATAAAAAATACCGAAATAAAAGTTTAAAACTACAGAGTTAGTTAGCTTAGTTGTGTTAGTAAGTTAGTTTAATATACAGCGAAATGTGGGTGTACTATTAGGCACACCTCTGCCTTACTCTTCGGGGATTGTAGGCGTGATGTTGTTATGTGTTATGTTAAAAGTTTAAAATTAGTTTGCGTTTAGTTAGTATGAAAAAAAATCTCAGAGATATTGCAATACTTACAGGAAATTTCTCATTCACCTAAAGAAGAAAGATCACAGTCAAACATGCCTCGAAAATATTCTGAAAATACCAAAAGATAAGTCTCCAAAGGCTCAATAATTTCTATAGAACGAAGAGAAACAAAAATTCTCTGCACTCGTGACCCGCTACCCATATTTTTATGAATAAATAAAAAGTTACATGAATTAGGCCGACCCTCATTCATAAGGTCATCGTACGACGCGCGTGTCATTCAGTAATTTCTCCTACCCACAAGGGTAAATGGTGTGAATTTATGTATACTTCCATTACTTTGGTTACTAAAATTATTAAAGCGAAAAACACTCTGTATCTGTTTAGTTTAAAGTCGAAATTGGAGCTACTTTCACTGTCTCTCTATCAACACCTTCCAACGCCTAAACCACTGAACCGATAGGTATGAAATTTAAAAAATAAAATAGGTAAGTACCTTGCCAGGGAAGCGTCAGCATGATTTTATATTCAAGTATATGTTAAATGTAATAAATGAAAGGCGTTTAGACGTTGAATTTAGATAATAGCCATGGATAATCAATTTACGGTACAACTTTCACGGACGCCTAAGCTACATCTTCTTTTATTATTCTAATTTCGACCTTAATGTTTATTTCCTTTTTATTAACAAATTGAGAGAGAGAGAGTCAGAGTTAATTCCTAAATGACCTAGGTTGAGGTCTCTACAGTACATAAGCACATAGATTTACTTTCCTAGGTACAAAATAAGAAAATTATATCCGCAGTTCTCTCATAATATAGTACATAATTTAATTACTAAGAAAGACATGATATTAACCATAAACGAACGAGGACACTGTCTATCCCGTCGCCAGTGCCTGCTTTCTGCACGAAAGTACTAGAACATATTTCTTTGCCGTTTACAATAAAGCTTTAATTAACCACCACGCCTGCTCAAGGCGAATTGGTGATTTCTGTCTTATAATAATTGAAAGTCCCAATAGAAGTAGATATTACAGAAATAACATTCAACCAAAATCTATTATATTCGCCGACAAAAGCTCTGAAGAAAACATGTAATGTTTGATTCATCTATCATTCCTTGTCCTCTATTGGGCTTATGTAACACATTTCTATGGACCCTGCTGACCTCGGGAATTTTTTTATTTAGTGTTCCGTACCCAAGGAGTGCTAACGGAATCCTATTAATAAGGCTCCGCCGCTTGTCCGTCCGTCTGTCACAGGTCTGTGTTTTCAACCTTTTTAGGAAGACACTTAAAACGTTCACAGAATGAGTATCTTGGCCACTTTAACAACAATAAAAATAATTTAAAATAGTTGGAACACAATACAAGAAAAGTGTTATTTGTTATTTTCGGTGTTTTTTGTACGATTTTAATAATTACGTAGTACTCTACTTGAGTTAAATATTGTAAGACAGTACGGAACCGTTCGCGTACGAGCCAGACTCATTCTTGGCCGGGTTTTATTAGACGCGACCCTTGTTTGGACGTGTATTAGGGGCAGTAGCTTCTAAGAATATTTATTGAGGTATCTTGTGTTAGTTAGACCTTAGGAGTTGGGCTACTGTTACGTAAGAATGTGTGTTTAGGGGGGTTAACTTTTGTCTTGTTATTCGTAGAGTTACGTCTTTGAATATGAAGAGAGGAACTGTGTGGGCGATCAACATTGAGGCTCGCTTGCACCACGAATCGCTAAACGCGTTTAAGGCGCTGCTGCCTCGAAAATAAATCGTAGCTCGACTGATCTACTAAGCGAGCGAAAGTGATGCAATTACTATTGAAACGCAAAAGAAGAGATGGCTAAAATGTTCGAAAAACGACGTATGTGCCAAAACGAATTTATTTATTTATTTAACACTTCAAGCACAGAAGTACAGAGGCGGACTTAATGCCATAGGCATTTTCTACCAGTCAACCTTTGGGTGATGCAAAGACAAGCAGTGGTAGGTGTAAATCTGAAAATAATTACTCCTTTTTTAACTAAATAAATTAATTAAATTTAAAACTACTTTGAGTAAACTTTGATATGATAATTCTCTATGTTTTAAAGTAAATTCCATTGAATCACTCTTAAGCGTTACGCCGTGATGTCGGAAAAAGTACAAAAATAGAATATATAACAACAACAAGAGTCAAAAAACATATACAAAAATGTTAAATCGCTGTTCCAGACACTTAACAAGTTACACGAAATCGAAAAACCACATTTTTTTTAAGTATAATTATCACCTTAACGCTAAACATATTTAAAACATCATTCTGTCTCTGTCATCTTTAAACGATTGATAGAAACAAAACGATGTTTTAAATGCGTTCTACGTTAAACGCGTTTAGCGATTCGTGGTGCAAGCGGGCCTAAATGTAATGGATGATTCGGAAATGAAATGGACAAAGAAAAAATCGTGAGGTAACGAAAATTCGAAGACATAACTCTTCATCCACCAACGTGGACTAGGCTTGTGTGGTGGAGACTTGTTTTCTAGAAGTGAAAAAATTTTGCTATGCTTACGCTATGAATGTCTCTGTATCGATAAGAAAAAATCCTTACTCAACCGCATTGAGATTTTTCAAAAGTCACAGGCAAGTGTCCATAAGCGAATGAAATGATTTCTTTGGTTGTCAGACTTTCGAGCTACTGACTGTCAAAGATCTTTAAATGACAGCCAGGACCGACGGCTTAACGTGCTTTCCGAGGCACGGAGAAAACTCGGTATGTACCCATCCACGGAATAACCTAGGCAAGCGCGGCTTAACCTGAAGATAAGATATTTCGCCAGTTATATTTAACTCCCATTAATAGAGGGCAAGCCTATTGCCATCAACCGGGCACAATTCCTGACTCCGTGGCTGCTACTGAGAAATTCCTGATGGAAAAACTCAATAACATTCTTGCCCGACCTGGAATCGAACCCAGGACCTCATGCTCAGCAGTAGCGCTTGCGACCACTCGACCAACGAGGCAGCCAATTCAAAAACAGTACGGTAGTAAAAGTTCCACCCACGCTGTAGACTTTTTACGACCTTGAGATATTATTAATATGACGTTGTGACAGATTTTTCCCGAAAATCCTACTTATTTTCGGCGAATTTCAAAGACGCTTTACTTTAAGCCTAATCCGCCTCCGCAAAATGTATCTACTTATAATTTCTTGAGTCTTATTTCGATAGGACTGGAGAATTTCAAACTAAAAGCAGCGGAGGGAATGTTCTATTCAATTATTCCTTCCTATAATTTGATTTGAATTGTAAATTCAGTTAAATCCGTTTATTTGCAGATGTCCGTGGCTTTACGGTTCTGTCGGAAAACCAGAGCTGCATGGCAGTATGATAAATAGATAAATATATGACGTTTGAAATACGTATACTGAATACGTAAACCGAATTACAATATAAGGAGACCATTTTCTCTAGCACCTAAATGAAAATTTATCGCACTGTTACAATTTCAACTCTCGTCGCTTAGTCTAGCGCTGAAAATCCATCAGTGCGTACTTTAGTTAGGCTTTCATTTAGGTCTACCCTAGCATTAGTAAAAACGGGGCAACAGTATCTTTCTTTTTTATTTTCTTTAGGAGTTTAAGTAAATAGGAGTAGAGATATGTACCGACAAATTATTAAAAAAAAATCTACAAGCATATCAAGCGGTGACCGTTTATAATAAAAACGTTTACATTGCGTGTCTAACAGGACAGTTCTAACTGCTTCACAGCAATAAACACGTATTGCAATCTAACCTAACCTTTGTTATCGGGTGTTTTACGATTCGCAGCGTCGCGTCGTAACCGAGGTCGAGTTGGATGAGCCACAGGAACCTAAATAAGTAAATAGATAGCACTCTCCCGAAAGCAAGCGACGCTTTCAACCTCTCGGATGACACAATGTGTGAATAATATCGGTTACATTCACGATATATAGGTTCTCGAGATGATTTATTACTCTGAAGTTTATCATAAGTATCTTTCTGTCTGCTGTTAATGGATCTCTCTGATGAACATTGCACAAATTTAGTACAATTTAGTCACTTATTTAACCACGCTGGTTAAAAAAGTGATTGATCGATTACACAACAGGGTAATGTAAGGTTTTATAATTTACAACCAACCTTAAATCAGGCAGGATTTTGAGTTAACTGTGATTTAAGATTTTTTTTTTATACTGTGTGTCAATTGAATTTTATACTTATAAAAGTGGGGTACATTGTTTAAAATTATATAACTAAAGTCTCTGAAAGCCTTTTTATTTAAAGACGATTATAGCCTCAACATCTTTAATCTACAGTATTGACTTATTACCCATTGTTTGTACAGGTAATAACAATAATGTACTATTTAGTTGGTATTAAGGTGGCCGGTAACCGACATGTCTGTAAACGAAAAATTTTAGGTAAAAGTGGCCAACATACCAAGCCAGCATGTCTGCAACTTTCACACGCTTAGGCTTATGAACTGTACTTTACAAGCTGGAGAATTTAGTGTGTAGGCTCCATAAGACTAGTGACGTTCACCATATCGCACTTAATCTGCGTGGTGGAGTTTATGGAGTTACGTTTCACAGAGAGGAGGTTTCGGTCTCACAAGCACCGTTAAAGGCTGAGATTATGTAAATGTGGTCGGAAGGCTTTATCAAGATAGAATGTAGATGTGTCAATTCGAAAATCCGAAGACCAGAAAGAAGGACTGCACGTCGTTTTTTAAGAAGATGAAGGAGGACCTACGTACACGTAGCAAAGGACACCACAGCACTTCAGGTAGGAGAAGAAAAGTTTTGCTAGAGTTTGCAAGTGTGACCGCACTATTTTTTGTCTTGCTAAAGGATGATTTCCACCAAACGCCTCGCAGCGCATCGGATCGGAAAGGATACGGCAAGAGCCGGCGAGAGGGGATCGCGTCCGGCAGGATGTCGACGCATACAATACAATCGGCTCCGTACCGTGGCTTGCGAACGTATCCGTTTCTGCGCCTAGTCAAATAGTTTCATTCGAGCCGATCACGCGTCGAAGCATACTTTCGGCTACGTTCGCGAGTCGCGGAAGACGCCCGCGGTTAAGCTGTTGTGCGCGGCTTGGTAATATAGACTTTAAACACAGTGTACACGACTTAATATCGTTTAAAGATTGTAAAATCGGTTCCGATCCGATGCGTTGCGAGCCGTTTGGTGGAAATCATCCTTAATTTGAACAAAATACATAGTTAGTTAGTTTAAACGCCATTTCTATTCCCTAGTACAGATTTCTGTGGAACGTGTAGACATCAATTTGGACGACGGATACTTACTTTTATATTGTTCATTTTATACAATAATAAATATTATTACGATATAACTGTTATTCGTGATATCATTACATTGGCTAACATCCGTCACAATGATTGTTTTATTTTATTTATGATACTGAACATAAAAGTTGCGGTTTCTATTGTGTTATTTTAATGGCTTATTCATTTGACAGCGTTCTACGTTTATTTGTAATGGTTTTAGTATCTTCTGATGAGGTGGTATAATATCAGGTGCTATTCTGTCTAATGCGGAAATATCGGAATAAAATGTAGGTCACTCTGGAAAGGTACTAACTTAGGTTTTTTTTTTACTGTCCCACTGCTGGGCAAAGGCCTCCCCTCTCCCGTTCTATACCTCTCTATCCTGTGCGATCTTCGGCCATGTTAGCCCCGCAAATAGGTATGGTCAGATCGCCACGCCACCTTCACCGCGGATTAGATAAATTAGGACAAAAATTAGTACATAATACCCGTACTCACTCACTCGCTAAGTCAGGAAATTAAAACTAAACCTACAAGGAAATAAAGTGCAAAAACCCATTTATCAAGCACTGTTGTTTATCAAACACTAGCGACCCGCCCCGGCCTCGCATGGGTGCAATATATATATTTACATAAACCTTCCTATGAATCACTCTATCAATTACTGAAAACCGCATCAAAATCCTTTGCGCAGTTTTAAAGATCTAAGCATACATAGGGACAGACAGACAGCGAGAAGCGACTTTGTTTTATACTATGTAGTAATTACAAGATGAAAAATAAGTAAGCGTATTACACAATGTCTGGACTCTCTCATAGCTGTCCAAATAAACTAACCAAGAGAAATAAAACATAACACTATATTTTATCTCGTTACTTAAAGCATATGAAATGCATGGCTGCAATATATATATACATAAACCTTCCTATTAAATCACTCTATCTATTACTAAAAACCGCACCAAAATCCGTTGCGCAGTTTTAAAGATCTAAGCATACATAGGGACAGACAGACAGCGAGAAGCGACTTTGTTTTCTACTATGTAGTGATTACAAGATGAAAAATAAGTAAGCGTATTACACAATGTCTGGACTCTCTCATAGCTGTCCAAATAAACTAACCAAGAGAAATAAAACATAACACTATATTTTATCTCGTTACTTAAAGCATATGAAACACAGAACACAGAAGATTAGTGAAAAACCGACGTAACAAAAGATAAAACTCCAGAGATAACTAAGTTTAAGCTAGGAAAATGTGCAGACCAAGTTAGAGAAAATAATGGGCATTCGCTAGGGTTATAACTTTTCATAGTTTTATTTTTAAGACTCATTATTTTCTGATGTTTTTAACGAGTAGTTGCCGTAAACGATGCTATTGATGATAAATAGTGTATTTTCAAGTTCCCTGTATTTATGTATTTCTTCTTCAAATGGTGCATGGAAGATCCTCGCGTTATCCCTGGTGCGCAGGGTTTGGGGCAGCACCAACAGTATCTTAAACATGATTGCCAGTCGCCTGGACTGCGTTTATGTGGGTCGCTGTTGTGCTATCACTCATGGGTTGTCGCAGCAGTGATCCACCGTTATTTCTAGTGTTGTTTTGTTTTTTATCAGTGCTTACAAATATAGTCGTAAGTTTTACTAACAGTTTTTGAGTAATGGATACTCGAATAAAGAGAAATTCTATTTTATTCTATTATTAAATGACGTAAAACATTATATTTACAAGATAATTCCAAATTTCAATCAGCCTAGTACAACAATTTTCATATTATACCACCCCACCAAACATCGCTAACCCACTTATAATTTAAAGCCCATAATTACTTCAAAAGCACTTTCGAAAACCAATTTCTTAATACCTCTATTAAAATGTTTATCAACGAGACTGATTACCATGTCTGTGTATTTGTATTGAACCCATATGGTAACCATGACCACCCATGCATTTAGCTTTACGGATCGAATGATAACGTAACCTTGAACTATTAGATAACACGAACCGGTTTTACATCACTACGAATAATACGAAACACGTAATTAATATTTAAAAGGAGAAATGTGGGGGAGGGAGGTGCCGGTGGAGAAAAACTCGACATATTTTGGGGTGGAAAAATAAATGCGTCCCCTATTTTTTGCAGTCAAAAGTTTATTTTAAAAATAGTGAAATTGGTAAAAATAATTATTAAACCGGTGATGTTAAATCTGTAGTAGGTACATAAATATGGAAAAAACTTGATAAAAGTTTAACACTACATATAAATAATGAAATATAGGTTAGTACTTACGCTCATTCTCTGCCACAAAGACCGTTGCCGATCATTTACTTATCCAAGTGCCGACACTATCATAAGACGAAGACAAATGACGGTCGCACAGCACAACACATCCTACAACTGTCTACTTCCAGACCCAACCGAATATTGGGCGAAAACGTCCCAAATCTGAGCCACAATACACACCCACGCCACAGAAATGACACACACAATATAAACGAAAAAACTACGTCATCTTTCGAAGCACTAAAGACTCAAGTCCAAAAGGAAACTGTGCATAGTCGATAACATGATCTGTCCGGGTCAAAACCTAAAATTTTGAGGTTATCTAAGGGATCGGTATATGTAGGACACATTGAGAGCAACCCCGTTGCTTTAAGGTCGAGAATTGCATGCGATTTTGTAGGTGTGTGCGAAGTTCAACGTCACCGAAGCACGGTTGTGTGAACTGTCGGCGCGTGAGGAAGGGAGTGTATAGGCTGTAGTGTATATGTGTGAGTGACTGAATTCCGGTGCACACGGGGTGTAGCTTTGCACGATATATCTCCTCTTGCTTCATCAGATCTTCACATTCATATATCAACTGATTACATATAATATACAAGCATAAGATCGGATGATCTGTTGACTATGCCCATTTAGAAAATTGCCCATTGTGAGAGGGCAATATGATTATAACTTTTAAAATAATTAAATTGCCGAGCTTTCAGAAAACCCTCGGTTAACCTTCGGGGCAGAGTGCCCTAACATACAGACAGCTGGAACAAACAAGGTACGAAACTCTGCAGAAAGCAGACTTGCATTTTGAAGCAACCCGGGTGAGGTCAGCAGTGGACTGCTATAGCAGACTTTATGTATTATTTAGGTACTCTAAACATCAAAGCTGCTAACATTTTGGCGGCTCAGTGGCATTTTGCCAATCTCGTGTTGGCCACACGTCGGCAGTTCGGTGTGAAGAGTTACCTGTTTATAAGTCAACAAGGTCTGATAAAGTTGTTGCAGCTATGGCTAACAAATCTCACGATAGGTTGTCATTGTTGTCTTTTTATTTTAATCACTAGTTATTTTTACTGCCCTCGACCATGCTACTCTAAGTTGATGCCATGCCATTTGTGGTGGTGGTTCGAAATATCTTTTGGTTGGGCTTATTCTCCTTCTTTTTTTCCAGCCTTTAATTTATTCATTACTGTTTAGATCTATTTCTAAATCTATATCAGATTCTATACGTGTACTTGAAAATGTTTCATCACATCTTCAGGCGGGTTACTATGGCGTCTTAAAGCAGAAGTAATTCCAGTGTGGGAAAGAGACAGAGCTAAACAGGTCGTCTAGCACTATCTCTTTCCCACCCTGGAATTACTCCTGCTTTAAGACGTCATGGTAGGCCACCATCTCTGCTGTATGTGAAAATATTTCCCATTTCGCTAATCCGAATCCGTGGAAATTTCATACCGTGTGTACCTTGCAGCTGAAAAAGATCGATCCGAGCGCTTAAGGGTAAACCCTACTGAACAAACTCACCAGATTCTCCCTCCAATCATTCTGTTTTGTTCTTCGTCTAATTGCATACTATAGAAAAGGATACAAGATATTTCGAAGCGACCATTCTCATTAACACCGACATTGTTTCCAATAGTAGGAACTTTCCTCTTTTCATTTGTACGAGTGAATTAAACACTCACACATTGAAATTAGCGCAACAATGTTTTATCAGTACTAAAAAGATTCGCAAGTAAAAAAGTGACTCTTTCGCTAACACTTAGGACTGAAAATTCAGTGACAAGAGACCTAAGTAATTGTTAATTGAGGATAAGTGAAAAAAGGGGGAGTGAGATGTGAATGGAGAATGAGCGTTTGTTAGAAAGGGACGTGGATGGTCTGATAGTATTTTTTGTATGTGTTGTATAGCAGTAATAGGTGCGTGACTTATCTTTATTTGTACTACAATCCACGTCCGACGTTAAGTAACCATTAGTTTGTTGAGATGAATCTCATTGTCTTTGTGAATGTGTTGGGCTGATTAGAATTTGTCTGCCAAATAGTTTTCTTTTTTACGTGGTGTCTGCTACGTAATAAGTTGTTTCCAAACAAGTTGGTCTACAAAGAAAAAGCCTGGTTAGCTGTTTTTTGTTTCCTTAGGTATGTTTTGTTTTATCATTTTTTGTTGTTGTCTTGAAGTGTGGACTAACCAAACTATCTTTGTAAAGTAATTGGGTAAATCTCGAGCCGAGAATGTTTTCGAATTTTACTGCTCAAAATTCTCCTTCTGAGATTTTGTAGTCTTCAAAATAAGAAATGCCTTTGTTAATCTAGCTAGACATCAATTTTTGCTGATCCTCACACGCAAGTGTGTCAGTTATCAGCAAGCATGTCTCATACCGATACTCTTATCTGCCAATATGAAACGTCCTAACAGCCAGTCGCAACTCAATTTATTTTTATCGAAATGCACTTGACATGCGCGGCTGACCTCCGAATCGATGCCTCTTTGTTATTGTTTTGTCTCTGTCTTTCTTTACCGTCGTCCTATACCTCTGTCTCATCTGTCAAGGTGACGTTAACGTCACTTTAGACCAATGGAAAGCGACACGCGCTGGCTTGGTAGTTCGCATTTATTCTAACAGATGGCGCTAGTTGTTGTTGTTTAGGCGTGTTCGTGTCGGAATGCAAGCTTGGCAAGATCAATTGATTTCTGACCTTTTCATTGTATTGGCTTTTGTAATGGAGCGATTTAATTACGAGTTGATACGCGATGTAGCATGCACTAGAATAGTAATTACCTACTTCTGTGTTATTTTATCTTTTACATTCCTTTACCATTTACCTATAGCTTACTTATCAACGGCTTCTTACAATATGTTGAAGATTCGAAAATTCCGATGATGTACCTAATAGGTTTGATGCGATAATATAGATAGTTATTTCTAACGATGCTCACCTCCTGTGCTGCTCTTTGTGTCACCTGCACTGTACTCTGTGAACTGTCTGAAGTTACTGATCACGCTGTCGATGTGGCAGAGCTCTAGTCGAATCTCATCTAGTCTTCTAACACCAAAGAATCATTGACACGACGAAGAGCAAAAATCTCCAAATGGAGAATTTCTTCAATTTCACTTTGACAACCGTCTGATTTTCACGACCATTTTTAATTGAAGTTCTTTCTAAAAAAACTTGATAATGCTCATCTGCGCATTTTTTAGATTCAACATGCAGTAAATGAATAAGCCAAGCAGTAGGTGACTAAACTCAATCTTTAGAAATTACCTTTAAAGAAACTTTAGAAAATATTATTGTCGTCAAGCAGAACACTCCTATCTACCTCCTCCGTCGCAGTGTATCTTCATCTTCTTATCTGATAAGTCACGTATTATTACGAAGACGTGAAAAGATCACTTGCGTAACCTCAATTATCTCGTGAAACTGTCGAGAAAGTCTTATCTTTCAATTTTAAAGGAGTGGGTAACCAGCAGACACACCTCATCTTCCGACTTGATAAATGGATGAATTAGAAAAAAGTCTGTAGCAAGTATCGCAGAGGAACCTCGAATCTCGAGACGGTGAAGAAAAAATTCGCGAGAAAGCCGGTATGTCTTAAATACCAAAAATTCGCAGACATGTGAAATCTACAACATTGGGCTTGCGTGGTGGATATCATCCCATACCATAAAAAGAAGAACGGCACCACATGTGACTGTTCCTAAACAACCTTAGACTGATAAAGTTTTTGTTGTTCCTAATTCACGTTATTATTAGTATTAAGGTCCGTGTCCCAGTAGTAGGAACATTTTAGGCTAGACTCTGCTTATACTACATCAGACCCTGATTTAACATATTACATTATGACATCTAGATTAGATAGATATACTTCATCATTACCGTAAAGATTTATATTAAAACGATTTTGCTAGCCAATGCCGAGACAATACCGTTGAAACGCGTCGATAAAACAGAAGTATCATCAAACTTTGGTGCGATATTGTGAATCTAATGATTTCAATTTTTCATTGGGTACCGCAGGGATATTACGTCTTGCTTTGCCTTTATTATCTTATTATCGAAGAAAATTACGTATAAAATGTTGATGTTTTTTGTTTCCTAAAAGCTGCATCTTTCAAATAGCTGCTTAGTTAGTGGCAGGTGGTGGTGGTGGTGGTGGTTGGTTAGTGGTTGTTTAGTTATCCTAATCTTTCTGATGAACTTAGATTGTGATTGTTAATTTGATTGCGTTTTCAGATAGGCCTTTAAATTAGTATCTAAAAACCTGCTTCTCGATTCCTTTACAGAAATACTGCTCTTCTTTTTTCCGAAGATTAATAAACTTAATTAAATAACCGACTTGACGACATAATCAAATAATCTTGAACCGTGGGATGGAAAATAAACAGGAATATATACAAATTCGCAAACGTATCGAAATGGGACGGTAACCAATAAAACAGGAGATGGTATCGCGTATAGTGTATTTTTATAGCTATCGATAAAATATTATAGCAAGTATAAAACGAAATACCTCTTAAATAACTCTGTTGCTAGGATAACGGAGGCTGGTGCTGAGACATAGACAACTCAGGATTATTGGACATTTTCTTACAATTCATGGTGTTTTTATGCTTTTCAGTTTCTATTTCTTATTAGCAGCTGGGGAAGATTTTCTCGGACGGATTTACTCAATTTTAAACTTCTGGGTACCAGGTTTAGGAGTGAAAAAATCGGTTACAGCTTCTTCAAATGCAGTAGGTTTTATTAACCTTTATTTTACGATTTTGTATAACGATGCTCTGGTTTAGCGTGGGTATAAATAGGCTAAACTCCAACTTCCCAAAATATGAACGGGAGAAACAATGAGATAGAAGCCAGATGCAAGTGGCTTCATGTAAGTCGTTGGAAAAATGTAATAATTATATGTTTGTGCCTGCCTCGTTGGACTACTGGTCGCAAGCGCGACTGCTGAGCATGAGGTCCTAGCTTTGATTCCCAGGCCGAGCAAAGTGTTATTGGGTTTTTCCATCACGAATTTCTCAGTAGCACTGTAACTGGCGTAATGTGGGTGTACTGTAGGTGCACCTCTGGTTTCGGGAATTACGGGAGTGATGTTATGTTTATGTAAATTATGATGATGATGATGAGCTTAGCTGACTCTCACGTCGTAAGTATAAGTAAAATTTTCTAAGCTTGATGTGCTAATTGCGGCGTAGTGTGTGCATTGGGATAGGATAGATAGGATATCGAAGGTGGAGGACAGGGTACTCTGGTGGAGCTTATTAATGGCCTATTTGCATCATAGGACTGCGATAGGCTGAGTTCATTGATGGATTGGATGCTTGCATATTCATACTTTACAGCGTCGATCGAGATGTCGAAAGTTTGACGGTCGGTGGCGCTGGTCATCGAGAGTTGCAGGAGAAGAATATAAGAGAAACCTTTTCTGTCAGGCCCAAGTAAAAAGTTTTTAGTCATAGAACATAGTTTGGTACTTTTATGAGATTATTGTTTTTTTTTTTGTTTTTCGTCAGCACAAACTTTAACGAGTTTTCTTTTTTTCTCCTTTCTTCATGTAGGTACTAGGTACTACATTTTTTTCGAAACTTCCACCGTTATGCTGTGTCAACGCAACATTCACCGGTTAACGGTACATCCGTTAATCAACTCACACCCGTGACGCTGTAACCCTAAAATCAAATACCGTACCAAGGACTTTTAATTGAAAAATTACTCGAACACAATAGCCGGAAACACGGACTAAATCCAGACATAGCCTCGGGCCACAAAAAGGCCCTTAAAAAGATATAAAAAATCAAGATGTATTGGAGCGACCGCCTACCGCAGCCAAAAATAGACTACGAATAAATACAAACCCCCTTACAAGTTACAGCAAATTATCCAGTCACCCTTCAATGAACTTTTAACTTTATTCCCCATTGCATAGAATTTCTTTTACATTATTTTTAGATGGAATTTAATTTGTTTTGGTTTGTGTAAGCCAGGCATCCGTGTTTACATGTCGGCAGAAGAAATTATTCTCAGGACGTGTTCAGCCATAGGTTTTAAATAACGCAACACACGCGAGCTTTTTTGGGCCACTAATAATAATACGGTGCCGGATTATTTGGGTTTCACACCATGAATGAGTTGTAATAAAGTCTTTGGATTAACTGGTTTTTTTTGCCTCTTTTCTAGAATTATACTGCTTTTTTTTTCAAGATTGTTGCAAAAGTTAGGCCTGTAATGCATAAAGCTTCAGTTTCTCTAATTACTTCTAGTTCGCGCCATTGAATAGGCACAGAAGCGTGGTCAACTGAGATTTGCATATCCTTGAGGTCAAAAGATGCTTTTAGTAAGATAAAAACTTCCTAACATTTTTTCCTGGAAAAAATTTTATGCAATCGACTAGATTTGATTCTATGGTATCGATGACATTTCTGTTAGTCTCTGGTTAAACATTTCACGGGAATCTGTCAGTCTCTGGTTAAGCATTTCACGGGAAAGTGAGATGTGGTCAAGAGGTGTGTGAGACACGAAGCAATAAGAAATTAATTATGTATAAGACGCGATGCTTAACAGGAAGCCGATAAAACATGCACAGTTTGTTTTAGGGAAAAAGTGTTTGCCGCAAAGCAATGCCTTGTCCCTGCAGTTGTCAGGAACTGGATTTCAGGAGAACTTTCAGGCTGTCTCCTGTTCACGACTTTTATTTCATTGCACTTTATACTTTTGTGACAGGTACAAGTATTTTCAGTAACAATAAATTATCACAGCAATTATCAACCCAAAAAGCCTTTCTTAGTGGATACTTACTCTTCACAAAGAACACACTCAAAGTTTCATGTCTCTAGGACCAGCGGTTTGAGCTGTTTTCGATATATCACCCAGTCAGTCAGTCAGTTTACTATTTTATATATATAGATTAAATGACAAAAAAGTAACTTATTAAAAACACAATCTTTTCTCAGACTACCGATGGCATAAATAGTTAAAATTATTCACAACAGTAGTAACAAGAAAAGTTGAGAATAAAAATCATTGATTGTGTATTGGTTTTTCTTCAGAATATCGAGGTAATAAACAACGTAATTTATTCTGTCCATAACACGTAACGGCTTAATTTATTAAAAGCCACAGTAAGTAAGGATCATAAATATTACATGACAATGTAAATAGGGATAGACTACAATGTTGCATCTTCGATCAGTGCCTCTGTAACCACTGGAAAATTAATTTAGAAGCAGGAATGATGAGTAATTGTGCCATGGGTAGAAACTTGTGTTTTTCCGGTTTCTGTTTATAAGTAGATTCTGAAAATTTTGCTGTCGTTGATGTATTACCGGAACATCTTAAAAAACTGCTTGTTCCCAATGAAGCACTGATGTAATTAGACATGACACTTCTTGTTTCTGTCTCTTGCTTTACTTCAGTTATCATTACGAGCTCTATTTTTTGGAAATCTAAAATTGAATCAAATTAATTTCCTCGAATTTTACCTAGGTACCTGATTCAATTTCTCAACTATAAAAGTGTTGATACCTAATGCTAGAATCATTAGGTAGGTAACATTGTTTAAAATTAATAACTTGAGGGAAAAATCATAGCCATTAAACAAGTTAATTAATTCCTTTTCAATTGCATCCGTAGGCAACTGACTGTTACAACAGTCCCCTCAACCAGTTCTGTTAATCATAATGTACCCGTTTCGATATCGAAACACGTATTTCACTTAGCGTTTATTAAAACGTGTTACACCATGTCACGAATTCACGATTACAACATTATCTACTATACAAGTCACAAGTCATACAACTTCCAAAACATGATAAAAATCTTAACAAATTACCCAATTGCGTAACACGTAATCATCAGGATTTTATTCTCGAGTATTAAGAATGTGCGGTCGTAAATTAAACTATAAATCTTCAGTAATTATACCTAGTGTTTGTATCGTGAACACCGCGACAAGGTCACCGCGTACGGCACGGAGGATTGACAACGTCGCGTGACGGGGAAAAAGAGGTAAAGATACTTTAAGCTGATATGTTAGAAAGAGATGTCAATATTCCTATTGTGCATTCAGAAGAGAACGGATGTTGTGGATCGTGACCCGCGAGAAAGCGGCCGATACAAGCTGAATTTTTAAGAATAAATTAGAAAGGAATAAATTGAGTTTTTTACTTCACTTCAAGTACTGCAATTTGAAATGAAGGCTATCAAGTTTGACGTGTTGTTTCGTGCGTAAATAATTTTAGGCCTAAATGATTTTGCGGATTCAAGAATAAATTAATTTCGTAATGTTATCTTTGTAATCAATAAAATATATATTTTCTATGAAATTGGGTCAGTTGCCTTAAGTTTATTACTAGTTTAGATTAAGCCAAAAGAATTATTAAATAGGTACCGTGTATTTTGATTTAATTAGCTAAACTACTTTGTAGTTCATGTAGACCTACATACATGAAATAATCCTTAGCCTTTGCAATAAATATTGTTTTTAATTAGACAACATAATCTTAAAATTACTCAATCAAATAGATTTATTGCTATGAATCACGAATCATAAACTATCGAGTTCCAGTTTTGCAGTAAAACAAAAGATTGCCGAGTTTCTTGACTGCGTGTATTCATAATTTTATCTGGCAATAATAACTCTATTATTGTTAGATTTATAACTTCAAGCAACATTATTAATAGTCCTTGGTTTTAATAATATTACGGATAATAATGAAGCAATAATTATAACAATAAGTACCAGGCTCACAGCGGAGCGCAGAATTCATCAGTCCGTTCGTTTAGGCCTAAATATTCGAGTGAGCGTAGGGCGCGCGTTCTGGAGGGGAACGGTTTTACTCTCTAATACCATTACAAAATTAAATTCTGTATGATTTTTAATACAATTATGAGATTAAACATGGATTTTAATTGGATATTGTGAATAATATTGGTGTGGTATTCTAGTATTAAAGTTCCGTGATACCGGGAGACTCGGAATGTTTTGTGAGTAAAGAATTTGTGAATGAATTTTTTCTGTTAATATAGCTGTTTAGTATTATCAACTATCGTACTTCTTTGGCCAGAATACATAAGAAGATAAAGAAAGCGTTGAGTGAAATATGTGAGAACCTATGACTAAAAAGGGGCTGATACTGAGATTTGATACAGATATGTGTAGCTGACAAAGAGAAGTTGTCTAAATCTCAAACAAATTTAGACGTATTAGATAATGAAGATTTGTGACAAATCAAATCAGTGATAAAACTCCTACAGGCATTAATTTGTAGGAAGAAACAGCGACGACTTATTAAGAAAACTGACGGAAATTCTTACTATTCTTACTTTCTTAGTAAGAATTTCCGTGTGTGTAGATTAGACGCTATTCAACCTTTTATCTCAAAACTTTTCTCGCAATTACCACACATTTTAAAAGAGTTCAATACCGTGAAGGTATATTACAAGAAAACCTCTTAAGTTACCCATAATTTAGGCCAGATTCATTCCTTACAATATGTAAACAAGGGAAATAGTCGAAAAATGCACGATATGGTTTGAACATCCCTGATTTATGGCTCGATTTATATCCGGTTTCCGGTTTCTCGCTGTGCTTTTGTAATGAGAAGAGAATATTCATTGAATTAATAGAATTTTAATTCGAAGTAGATATGGGTCATGTACGAGACTCAAGAAAAACTTGAAAGTAACTTTAGAAATTCGCAGAAAGAGATATTTCGGTAGTAATCTCTTTTTTGCGAGTTCGTTCGTGAATCGTGCTGTTCCAATTACATAATCGCAAAATTTAAGAGATTTCCTAACGTTACTTTATCGGGTAGACTTTTCAACTTCTCAGATTTTGTCCGACCAGTACGTAGCAACCTGGTCTGCTCTGTCGTTTGCCTCATTCAAGTCCTGGAAGGTGCAATTACTTGTTCACGACGGGCATGAGAATCGGATAGACTGATAAGTCCATACACAATGTAATTTTTCCTATTCTCAGTGTTATCAAAACTAAAACCGAAACACTAGCTAACCAAACTCGAAACTCTTAAAGTAATAGATAATCCCATTTTCCACAAAAGTATACAAAATAACTCATATAGCAAAATATTAATTACTAAACCGTGACCCTTCCATAACACCGGGTTTCCCTCTTCCCTCCCGGAGGGACAGAGGGTGGAGGGATGAGGGACGAGGGATGATCGACACGTAGTTAAACTTTGTTCAGCACGGTGTTATCTCTTGTGCAACTATTAGATATGGGTTAGGGTTCCGTGTTGAAATGATAAAACTTGAGCATGGGGTTTTATTTTTTTAAAAGAGGTGTCTTATGACTATGATGGCTTTTGGACAATGGTGGATGGGAATTAAACCATCTGAGATAACTTTTTTAAACTGTTTTTTGAAAAGTCAAATAAGGTGTGTTGGTATCTCTCTCTACATTTTTTGTTTTTTCGGAGTCTGTCCGCGTTCGGATTAAAATATTTTTAGCTTTTATTATATCTCAATAAGTAGCTACTTGTATATTTTATCAATAGATACTCCTCTCAAAACGGTGCATGACAGTTAGGGAACCATGTCTGAGAAGAAACATTCAAAGATATTATTTGACATCTATCAACTTTTTTAGCACAGGTGTCTGGAATGCTTTTGCAATAATAAGAAAATAACAAACAGTTGATACTAAAATAAAATTGTTTTTATTATCAAACGAATAAATTCAGTTACATTCAATTGTATTAATTATAAGAAAAAGCGTCAAATTCTTCTGTAGCGCGTCAGGGATCTTCGCTGTAGCGCGTACAGATGACTTCTTTGCGATCATACGTAAAATATCCGCCTGACTACTGCGTCAGATGCGGGGTAGCGACAGCAGTCTTCTGAGCATTGTTGCAGGTAAGACTGAGGTCCACTTAATGGGGTTGCCAGCTGTCTTCAGGTGGTAGAATTAAGTGTTATAAGTTAAGGTTTATCGTTATTATTTATTGTGTGTTTTAGCGAATTATACTAACATAGGTTAAGGAATACTAACAAATTTATGGGTATACCTGATTTAAAGGAAAATAAATAAATAAATGTCCGGATTTTTCTCCGGAAAAAGAAATCATAGAAATTGTAACCCTAATCGTCCCGCACCCTGGCCCGCGGTGTGGATGTGAATGACGGCCCATTCTCTCTCGTAGAGAGAAGGCTTGTATTCCAGCAGTGGGAATATTCAGAGCCGGTTATGCTATTCTGTTTCAATTTATACATTGACTATAGACATATGCACACATAAAAATAAATCGTTAATAAATTAAACGTAAGTAATTTAAATTCAATAAAATAATTTCAATATTGGATTATACAAAAATGTAATGAACAATAAATAACTTTTTATATGGACGATATTTTTAGTCTCTACGACTGTGTCCCGATTTTAAATGAATAAAATATTTATTTAATTAGTTTCCTCTTGGCAAAAATTTATAGTTTTATATCAGGGAAAGGTATTATGTAATCGAATCAGTATTTCCAGGGATTACAAATTTTTTCCCTATCCTCTGAGTTTTTTTTTGCGCACTGTGCCTAATTTGCCGAAGGTGAAATAATAATAATAATATTTTTGTGAATTACTAAGAAGCCACATTACGGAGCTGTCATCATTATCATTTAAGCTTTAAATAATTTTTGTGCTATACATCTTTGGTAAAAAAAAAACCTATTTACGCTATAAGCTAAGGCCAAATAACAATAAAATAATTAATTGATCATTTAGTTTCTCTGTTGATAAAACTAATGAGAAAGGTATTTTTTTGTTACATTACCACTAGTTATGGTGTGTAGCACACAATAAAACTAAAACAATTCCATAGCATTTGTGTGAGTACTTTTATCTACTTGTGAAGATACCTATGCCATAAAAAAAACTATTCAATGTTTTCATGCGTGTATATTTTTCTCATCTAGAACATAATTCTCGGAAAGCAAATTGATTAAACATAGACATTCGCATTTCCTATAGTTACATTGAATGTGCGTGCTGAACATTTGTCTATACCAGATTGGCTACCACCTGTGGGATATTACCAAGAAATCATAAGTAAAAAGATGTAACCTTTCTAAACGTAATAATATTTTATTTAAAGACCGACCGCTTTAATGAGTCCTCCGCCTTGCCCCATTAAAGGCATATTAAGCGTCCACAAAGTCCTAACAAAATCCTACAGGTTATTTTCTTTAAAATAACCATAATCCACATAGGTATTACGATACTAATTAAACCTATATGTGATCAACCTTCAGAATATTCTATTTAAATTGATACCTTCGCGAGCACTGATTAAAGCTGTCGGTCTATACCTGTGACTGTACTGTTATTGTGATCCTATAAAATTATCGTATTGAAGTTTCCATAAAAATCGACTAATTATGTCGAGATCTTTCTTATTCAATCTCAACCACACTCCATACTCGAAACCGATAGCGAATTCTGCCCTTTTCAGGTTATCATTCAAATTAAATGCGTAATGTGAATTAAGATGCTGTAATCTCAATTGACAACGTAATTTTTATTTTTACTAACGTCTGATTTAACATACTGTATCTATCCAATTCACACATAATAACAACCTAAATAAACCAATCATCAAATCTTTCTGAAACTGTCGTCACGGTACCGTAACGACTACGTTACGTCGGGTGACATACAGATCATTTCAAAGTCGTGACATCTAAAATATTTCTGACTCATCCGGCCGGGTCGGAGGTAAACCATGCGGTCGATACTAAGTACAAAGGGTGGCCCATTGTAGTCCCTTCTATTTACATAACTGATTGGTTGGTAACCAACCGCACATGCTCAACAATGCATAAAGTACAGCTCCTAACGGCCTAAATAAATTCTGAAGTTCCTAAGTATTTAGGTAGACAGTGGGTACTGTCACTGCTCATTATCACTAGATATTATTACCGTTACCTTCATGAACCTGGTCCATGTTACTTCCGTTCGGCACGCTATCTTTTACTTTTTTTTCTTTCCTGTCATTCCCGTCACAATTTTCATCCATGTTATTTTATCATCAGACCCATTATCTTTGCTAGAGTAAAATATTTTTACTCGGATATTTTTAGTCGAAACCTATGACTTGGCAGTCCGAGTTCAACCCAAGGCACGCATCTCTGATTTTTCGGATTCATGTGCATATTGTATAATTATTATCACTTGCTTCGGTGAAGGAAAACATCGTGAGGAAACCAGCATGTCTGAGAGATATTTCTCGATGTAAAGCCAAGTCAGAGGCCCTTGGGCGGTATAAAACTCTGACACCAGGTTAGGCACTAACCACACGATAATGAAGAAGGAGACCGGCTTGAAAAAGGTCGGGAGATCTCGAAGTCGGTGTTTAATAAAAATGAAACCAAGGAACTGACTTAACCTGACTCAAAGAAAAGTAGATCCCTACAATCTAAAGAGTACTTTTTTGTTGTTTTTTTTTTATATTACTTTGTATAGAAATATTTAAAAATGTAAATAATATGTATAAAAATAAATAAAGGAAATAATAGCAGTTACTTTCATTTTAAACGTCAAGTATACGAAAAAAAATATTCCTGGCTTCCAAACAGTAAATCATAATTATCCATAAGTCCATAGCTTACCATAACGTCCAAAACCGCCAATAATTACTACACAAAAAGTCGTTACGAAATTGTCACGACAACGGAACGATTAACCATGAAAAAAATCATCCCAAATCGTATCGTCTAAAAGGCCCTGCCACCCTCCCGGTGGGAGGTAATCCGCTGGGTCGATACGCCACCCTCGGCAGACGCCCTTCAACCAACATTACTAGGACCTACCTACGTGGCCGATTAGCTGCCCCCCCCCCCTGTGGGTGTTTCTGTGAATTACAATCGTTAGACCCCGTAATAAACGCGATCTTTGAGAAATATAATAACATCTCGTTATTTTTTAATTAGATTCGTTGAAATTTTAATTTTTTTTGGCGTTGAAAGTGTTTTGCTTTTGGAGTAAATTGGAAAACGGAAAATGGTGGAGTTTCGACATGATGAGGAAACCGGATATTATCGTATTATCGTAGAACCAAAAAATTGTATATAATTATTTGACATTTAATTATTGACATTTACATAAGAACTTACCAACTACCAATCCACATTGAGCCCGAGGGTTCGATTACAGACTACTCAACACTCATCTTTTATTTTCATTTATGGATCTTTCTTTATCTTTTTTCAGAAAACACTCATACATAGGTACTCGTAGCATTAGGTACATTTAATCCCGAAGATGGAACAGCCTTTGTGTGGCCAAAGCGCGGCCCGGGTTGAAATCTCCCCTTAATATTATTAATGACAATCCTCACCACGATAGGTAGTAATCCTCGAATGAAGTAGATTGGCATCACCGATCATACCGATTATCTGGAAACAATTCCTTATGATGAGCCATGATGGGCCCTCAGTCTACGTAAATGTGACGAGTCTTCGGGAACTGGAGTGGAGTGACAACATTGCAATGTTTTAGTTATTTGATAGCAAACAATTAGGGGGCTCACCTGATAGTAAACAGCAAGCGATACCCGCGGCTGTTGACATAAACAATATCATCAGTGACATCGCAGATGAATTGCCATTCGATGCCTGAAAAAAGTAACATCTTCTTCTTAGCGTATCGATGGCAAAAAGTTCAAAATGTGTTTAGCCCAAAACTCAGCCACGCGAACTCCGCTCACTGGTGCCGTAAATAGATTGTCAAGTGCGCAGGTGACACATGCGGTGCGGTGCGAGAAGGAAGGTAGGCTATTGTCAAAAAGAAACTGAAATGCAGACACACTTTTCATTAAGCATCATCATCATCATTCTCCTGTCCTTATCCCAATTCATTTGTGGTCGGCGCAGCATGTCTTCTTCTTCCATACTTCTCTATTACTCGTCATCTCGCCAGACACCTCCTTTCTTGCCATATCATTCTTTACACAGTCCATCCATCGTTTCTTTGGTCTTCCTCTACTCATATACCCATCCACATACATACTCAGAACTTTCCTCACAACACTTTTCATTAAGCATTTTTCTAATTACTGATTTTTTCCTTGCCCACTTTTATGCTCAAGTTTTCTCGATCAAACGTTTATTGATTCCATTGGCGTTTTACCTAACCTTGTGAGTCAGCCAACCTTTTAGTCCCCTTCCACAGATTACTAAAAAAAAACAAAAATAATGTATGCAGTTTACAACAATGAGCTCATTTGGTTAGCAGCCAACCGTTCAAAGGTTGTTTTTTGTACTCGTCAGGTAAAGAAGCCACAAAAAGGTGCAGCGGGCTTAGGTTACAACATCTACCTACCAGGTACCATACGTCCGATCGAAACGGCTTAATTATTCACTTTGATAGAATGGAAACGAATCAACAATACCTATTGAGAACAGGTGGAAAGAAGGGCAGCGATTTCTACCAATGTTTAAGCGGCATGAATCACTAACTCGAAAAAAACGAATACGAAAAACTAAAACGATTGTACCTACACAAATATCAAATGATCGATTAATTAGTGGTGATAAATTGATGATTCTGGAACATTGATATATTTTCTGGAAGCTCTGAATCACAAGAAACTAAACGAAAAATTGAGAATACAAGTTATCTGAGGCCCCAGCACGAGCGCGCGGTGTAAACGTAACGTAAATTACGTCGATTTTTGAATCGAAAATAAATCCGAAAAATGCATCCTATGCATTTTAGTTAAATTGTTCGTAACAAGCACAATCATTATCATCCATAAGAGTAGATATGAATAAATTCCTAAAATTACGATAAAATTGTTATGTGAAATGAGTATTTTTAATTTTAAAATCGCGCGTTTGTTGTTTTTTCTGCTCGAAGGCACAAGCTACGTGGACCGTCCCACTAGGTGGACCGATTTTTTTTTTTCGGATGGGAAGTCATCCGCTCTGGGCGGAGCGGAAGGGAGTGTCAGACTTCTACTGACTAATACCCATCCATGTTCCTTCTTTGCCCTTTGTGTTCTAGGGCCACGGTATCTCTTTCGAACAGTCCCGCAGCCCTGGCAGGCATAGGCCCATGCGGACCCCTACATGGTTGCTGGCATCTTTTTGAGGCGCGCGTGGAACACGACCGCGCCGTCGATTCGGCCTGTCGTCATAAGACGGCCGGACGGCGAGCTAGCCCATTACTCACCGTCCACAGGCCCGCGCCTACGGTGGCCGGGAGCTACCACGTGACTCAAAGCCCGGGGCGTCTCCCGCGGCGGCTGGGACGTGAGGCTCTTTTCCTCTCACGACCCGCCACCTCCTTCACTAGCATTTGACTGCTTCGCAGAAGGAGGTGACGACTTTCCATTCCCTCTCGATTGGCGATGGACTAGGTGGACCGATGACCCGGTAAAGGTTGCGGGGATCCGCTGGATGCGAGTCGAGGCCTATGTTCAGCAGTGGACGTCTTTCGGCTGGATTGATGATGATGATGAGTCCGGATGGAGGTAAAAATATTTAGTTTAGAGAAGTTATCTCAATTCAAATTATGTTATTTTATATAAACCTACAACACGGGTACTAATGAAACTTAGGAAACATAGTTTGCGGTTCCATTGGTCCTTTCCTGTAAAGAGGAACCGGCAAGAAACTCCAGGATTTGTCTCGCTTTGCTGCAATCACTGCCACACTGGGTTTGTGCTTCTCGCATCGTCCAAAAAACTATGCGTTCCATTTCGGAATCTCTTCTGCGACCAATACAATGTATCTCGTCCTATACGCCGCCAGTAAGTCAGATCCTTTCTTCTAATTTAATACCTATTTTATATTGTCCCACTGCAAGGCATAGACCGTGAGGCCTCGATCTTCATTTGACACACCATTCTGGTTTATATTAATGTGGGTCGATCTTTTCGGTAGAAGTCAAGCTCTTCACGCCGCCTTCGCCTTGGAAGACTAAGACGGACGAAGTAGTTTGCCAGACGCATCGAGGACCTCGATGCGTCTGGCAACCTACTTCGTGGTTCTTTAGAATTATTAATCGCTGATAATAATTCTCTCAGAGATCGAGAGAATAGCATTGAAGTGCTTGCCTTCCATAATATTTTGTATCACAATTATTATACCAAAACGTTTAGGTTAAACAACATTGCAAGTACCTGTTACAACGGACCCGTAATTACCTGTTTTTTTCCTTATTGTTGGTTAACCGCCGCTTGCCTACTCTTTTCCTCGATTTTATTAAAATAATGAATAAATAGGCACCAATTAAGGGGCCAGTTGGTACCTACCGAGGTACCTACGTGTAGTTATTTTAACAAACTGCTCATTATTTCTTGTCCTTGCGTAGTATCCGAAGGGGTCAATTAAATGGGACCGCAAACTTAATTAACTTAGTCAATTCATATACCTACTTGCGATGTTACGTTACACGATTTTGCCTCCATACATTTTGGCTAATGTAAAAACCCCCATGTTTAAACTTAGGGGACCCTTATCGTTGCCGACAAGAGGATAAACACGTGCTTAAAATTAATAAACAGCAGAAGCTGTTGCCGGCCGACTAATGTGTGTATGGAGTGTATTGCTTTACCCATTCTTCTCCATAGAGGTCTACGCTTTGGAATGGGCAACTACAATACTTTGTCAAGTTATGCCTTGCGTTATTATGACTGGGACTGTAGCTTCATCTTTTTGGTTTTTAACAGTTCAATAAAGTGCCTGTAATGATCTAATTGACACAAATGCTTTGTGTTTGAGAGGATGTGCATTTTCTTGATACAATTGGTCTAATAAGATATTGGCAGGACGGTAATAATAATATCGAAGCAGAAAAACCGGCGGAAGTGCGAGTTCGACTCGCATGCGAAGGGTTCCGCACCACACTACAAAATAATCGAGCAAAAAAACGCCAAAAAAAACTTTTTTTTAAACTTATATTATTTTTATTATAACGGCTTTGACCTCACCATCACCCGTAACTAAAGAAGGAATAAGGTTCCCAGGAATCCCTGGTATGGTACAGAACAAAAAAATATCGCAATGACGGGGAAACTAAGTGTCTTTCGGCTTTGTGAAGGGTGCTTTTACACCCATTGTAATATCTCCTGCATACTTGGCTTATCACCATTGAGATTGGTCACATTAAAATTATAAAATCATGTCGTAGTTAAAATAAAAGAAGACAACATGGTGATACCTACCCAAGTAGCGGGGCTGATGGCGGTATTATCGGGACGTAGTATATTTTATCTGCTCCTTTTTTTTATAAGCGGTGAAAAATGCATACCGCACCGTCCGGGGAGACGGTTTGGTTATTTGGGGCTTGCAACTAAAAATCACCACCGTGAGCCTACTGTCGCCTTAGTGGATGGGCCGCGAGAACTCCTACGCACGACGTTCGCGACCCATACAGCGCAACCCGCCTCCGGGCACCAAACTCCTTTCGCGATGTACGGGCTCAACTGAGACATCGCTACCACTCGTGAGGGCCGTGCAATGTGACGACGATAGACTCCCCGATCTATAGTCCGCTGGCAACTCCTAGGGCGGCATCAAGTCACCACGGTATCTTCTCCGCCGCCCTGTCCTGCTGCGAGGAATCGCGTCAGCGAGGGAGTCTTCCTCCCTGACGAGCTCCGCCTGCGAGATCACGGCCTCGCAGAAGGATGCTACTGCCTCCCATGTCCCCCTGCTGTCGACCATGGCCTTGGCCACTGCCGGCAAAGAGGGGTCTGCCCCCATTGCTGCAGGGAGAGCACGGTGCTGCACCACCCAAGCAGGACAATGCTTCGGGACTTCAACACACGGGAGTTACTTCCGGTCTAGCCACTTTGTGCCGGTATTTGCCAAAGCAGCCATGCCCTGACAACACCTGTACTAGACGGAAGGATAACGTCCCGTGTCGCCTCCATACCCACTCGTCCAGGACCGGCTGGATAGCCTCCACGGTCCAGTGACCTGCACTGGACGTCTCCAGCCTCATCCTCCAAATCCTCAGGGTTTGAGATTGGGCCTCCCTACGCCACCTTGTGTCCAGCTCAGATGGCGGGCGTCTGCCACTCTCCGAGTGCAAGTGCAATCTGATATATTACCGGCTCCTTAGGCAACTCCACCTGCACAAAGTGCCATGAGACCTATCTGAGGCTACTACTACCGCTAAAGAGATGGCAAAGTTTTGGTGGCTTATTGAATACTAAACGAATCATAGACTCGACGATGAAAAAGAAATATTTTATCTGAACCTAAAGAGTCAAGGACCAAACTTGCGTCTAACCACCGTGAGGACTATTCCTGCTTACAGTGCTCGGCCGCTATAGAACTGCCGCATCTGATTTTTGTTGAGCCTCAATAGAGTAGGTATCTCCTTCTTTTTGTACCTCTCAATTACTGAAGGTTTTCCACCAACACCGAATAATTCGCCTTATTCTTTGAGACATGGAACAGCTCAGCACCACTGGTGATTTTGTCTCCGGAAAAAAGCTAAAAAACAATATCCCAGCACTATGGAGCCTTGCATGCGTGTTTTGATGGCATTCCTCATCTTCTTTCAGCCGAAAGACGTCTATTGATAGACATAGCCTTTTGAAGCATCGCTAGAACAACTGATAACCAATACCGAAATCCTTGATCTGCAATTTTCCGGATTTTGAACAAATTCAACTTTTATCAATACTCAGGTACTTCTAAAAATCTTCGTCAAAATCCCGTGGTACCATATACCTACACCATTGTCTAACCCGTAAGTACAAGTTCCAACTTACGAGTCAGTGAGAAATTTAAGTTTTCAAAACAGGCATCTGAGTTTATATCAGTTCTATCGAGAACGCCTTTCAAAAAGGGGTGTTCCAATATGACCCCTCCAACGTGCAATGCCCGTACCATAAGTGGGTGTATCAAATTTTAAAGCTGGGACTCAAACTCGCTACATCTCTAAAGCAAGCCCGTTTTGGAGCCGTTACACTCATGGCCAAACCAACTCGTGTAATTTGTATATCATTTTCCACCTTCTCTTATCATATTGATAAAGGTATTTTTTCCCTATAGGCCCATAACGTATGGTAGATCGTCGTGGCACAGTGTAGCGGTGGGGTCTGTAGCGAAGCGCGCACGCCCGCGCCGGCGCAGGGCCACTCCTGGGGGCGGTCCGCGCGGCTCGCCCCGCCCCGCGGCCCGCCCTCCGGCCCTTCGGCAAAGGTGCTGCAGCTGAGTGAATGGATTTCATAAGTTTGACGTGATTTTGAAGTTTTTGTAGAAGTTGTGTTTTAGGTTTATGGTTGTGTGTTCTGAGAGAGATGTGTCAAATGGTACTTGTTCTTAAATGCGCCTTAGGAAGTAGAGTTACCGGTGGAATTAAAAAGTTTAAAGGGTTTTTTGGAAACTTCTAGCAGGTTTTGCTAAAGTTGGCTTATTATTGGGTGAATGTTTCTTACGCGTTTGTTGGTTACAGAAATTTGGCAACTCATGCAAAGGGATTTTTCTTTTTTGGAATGTATACCAAACTGAAATGTTTTTTGTGCCTCTGATTTGTCGGCAAATTTTAGTTTTATAGTCTATTTTATCAGGAGTAGCGTAGCCTATGCCGATTGCATCCATATCATGCTTACTATTGTTGATGTCAGTCTTATCTTACTTTTGGTGATGATTACTAGATACTAGTTTGCTAATTCATTATCCGGACCAATGAGTGTGAGATGCGTAGAGTGCTTTAAGCTAATTACAGCAAACCTGATCTCAATTCTATTGAAAGCCATTGTAGAAATACAGAACGCTGTGAAAGCGTTTCTCCATTATGTCTAGGCTTTCTGGTGACTCGGAGATCGTAGACAGGCTGGCGTGAATGTGATCTAACTAAACAACAATATCTAGCGTCATTTTTATAACTGTCGTTTGCAGCCATTTTATGACGAAACGGAGGAAACCGACATCTTGTGCTGCGTGCTCATCATCATCTAGTCCTGCCTTTGTCATGTTACTTAGGGTTAGCACAACTCGTTCTTTTCTTCGAATTTCTCTGTCAACCGTCACGCTACTAATTACTGCTTTTCCTTTCATATCATTCCTCGCACAACCCATCCATGGTTTCCTTAGTCTTCCTCTTCCTCTCCATCCATCAACATCATAATGAGAGAAACCTCTACTATCTATTTTCTGAAACCAAAATGCTAAATTACTGCTAAATTTAAGAAAATGTACTCTCCCTGTAGTTTTACAATGGAAACATCATAAAGACACAATATACTATCGCATTCATCAGTGTGAATGTCCATGTGTGAAATCTCCCCCGGTGCTTGAGTTCTTGTTACGGGCATCTATCACGCGCTTATGGGCCGTTTCTCAATTGTCAGCATCCCGTACAATCTGTGATCAATGACTGTCTCGTTTTTGTCTCAATCCTTAGGTATTGGGGCTTTCTTTGCCTTTCAAGGAAAGGCTGTGTGTTGTACCTGAAAATAAATATTCTTAACATCTACCGACGCGCAATCGACTGGATAATAGATTATGTCCAGTAACTCCACGAAGAGAAAGCCTGTATCCCAGTGTTGGGAATGTTAAAAGCTGATTAGACTATAAATAGTGGCTGTACTTTCATAAAAGCCTAAAATCTCGGATTTCCTTTCATGATCGTCATCATCATTTCAGCGGAAGACGTCCACTGCTGGACATAGGCCTCCCCCAAGTGTCGCCACATTGACCGGCTTGCCTTTGTAACCTACTATTCTTTATGGTTTCTGAAAAGTCTGCTCGCCTAATGGGCTTGTCGTATTGTTAGCCCCTAGGCACGCCACTGAAGTAGTATAGGTATGATGAAACTACGTTATTATAGAATCCAAGCATACCTAAATGCAGTAGACACCTATGTTAGTACTTCCTTGCGCTCATGGGAGGATGCATCTGCCCTTTGCTCACATTAGTCGCCTGACTACCTCCATGGGGATAGAAGGCGTGGCTTATTCTTTGAAGGAAGAAATACGGACGACTTTTGTTGTTAGTTTGTTAGGAGTTAATGAGAACAGATTGTATTTTGTCGATGACGTTATTGTTTTTGTTAAAGGTTATTAGTTGTCTTTTGTTTTTCAACTTCTCCGGTTCACGAGAGTTTACTTTTATGCTTGCCAGTTTCACGACGGAGATATTGTTTTGACTTCTAAGTGTCCTCATCAGGCATGGGTTGTTGAGTTTGTTGTTGTTTGTGGTTTTACTTTGTTGTAGATATCTATAGAGCACATATCTTTTTTTTTTCTTAGCAGTATAAGGCTTCGGTCCTAAGTTCCAATGAGTCAATAAATGGCATTAGAGTTGTTGCTTTTAATTGGTTTTATAGAGAATTTGCGTTTAAAAGATTTTTATAATGACGAATTTGAAATAGTAGTATAAATATGCTTAGGTATATTTCAACAACAGACTACTTAGGATCTGATTATAAATCTTAGAAAAAGTAACGGCTGACAGGGAAGAATGGAAGGAAAAAGTTTTAAAGTTGGGACCAGGTCAGGAAGACGATAAATAGTGATCATCTGCATCATCGTTCAGCCGAAAAACGACTTGGTTCTTACCTAATTCTAAACATAACTGTATCTTAAACATCGCCTCATCTACCGGCCCAGTGCCTCTTGTATCCAGCAGATTTCTACTGCCGTCACCAGAGGGTAAACTGACATTCTATCAATGATGGAAATGTCATTGACAAAAGCTACTGAAAAGTTTCTATAAATGTTTTTGAATTTGTTGTAGAATACACGTTGCGGACTTACTCTTTGGCACCGATTGCTACTTGTCCAGGCCCACAGGTTGTCGGTTCTGGTTCTCCCACTGCCACACAGTTTTATTTTTTTTTTGGACTAATTCGCTTACCTTGGTTTTACTGCGCTAACCTTATGGAGCTCTCCGCTTCTCTTTGAGTGATTTTGTATTTTCTCTCCAAGACCATTGCCTGCTACTACATTAGTAATTACAGTGCCGTTGGCGTCTATTTCCTACCTTATATAATTGGTTCCGATGTTTACCTATGTTCCGCTATAGGTCTGGCTAACTTTGGCTTTTAATTAACTTTTCATGTTTCGTTTTTTCGGGAATGTGTTGATATCTACTTTACATTGTCTCAATCATAGGTGGTAGCATTCCGCATTTAGAATGTTTTGTGTTTTATTGCGTTCGCACGGTGTGAAGTTTTTTAGTTTATTATCTCTTTTTTTGGCTTTTCCCTTTTTGTATTCCTTAGGCCCGTGACTCCGTGTTGTTTGTAGTAAGCGCTGGACGTTTTTATGTATAAACCTATCTAGATTAGGCGGTTAGGGTCCAGCGCGTTAAAATAAGACGGAGTTACAGACCCACTCTATTTATCTTCTTTAGGTGTACTTTTATTAATGATGCTTAGTCTTGGAAACATAGAGGATGCCACTGCCTGCCAGTAACCTGACTTTTGATTTTGTCTATTATGGGTGGAGTTCCGAAACCTCCGGTTTATATTGTTTTTTCTTGCCGAAAGCATCATCATCATTATTTCAGCCGAAAGGCGCCACTGCTGGACATAGGCTTCCCCCAAGTGTCACATTGTTCGGTCCCGTACGATTCGCATTCAGCGGATCCCCGAAAGCATAAACACACTGAAATATTTGCCGACTGAATACCACTTTCGAGAAGTAGGCCTAGTTGTAAATAAAAGTATCAACAAATCAGATGTTATATTACGGTTGTATTAGCTTAATCATAGTTTAAAAAAGCAACCCTACATATTTTAAAAACACCTAGCGTCATCCATTAAAACTGTAACCACACAAAAGAAAAGATCTAACTTATATCAAGAGAAAGAAAGATATAACACAAAAGATACCACAAGATAACAAAAAAAAAAAAACATTAAATCTTTCATTCCCTATTCAAAATTCAAACCTACACACACACATTAACAGTATCCCCGGCCCTAATGCAAGAGCGAGACGGGGAGAAGGGGCGTGGGCGTGTCCATCCACAAGTGGTGAGACAGCAATACATCTCTTCGAGTTTATGCGCTCCTGGTACCTTGACGTCAGTTTTACCTGCGGGAGAAACGCGCCGGGGCCGACGGGTGGAGTTGTCGTTTTGAATTTGAGAATAGTTTTATGATTTTTTTAACTTATTAGTGAATAAATTGGGTAAAGGTAGATAGAATATGTTAAAAGTTATCGATGGGACACGATAGAAATAGATTTAATTTCAGAATTTAATCAAATAACGTTAAAAATCCCGGTATATCCAGAGACGAGTATGATAACATGAAAACTGTACGGAACGTGTCCTCTTTGTGTAAAATTACACATTGTAAATATAAATACATACAATTTCAGACAAAAATACCCTAGGTATTGTATAAACAAACGCAGATACAGATGTTTGTTGGAACAAATCAGAGGAAGAGAGTTAATAAAATTCATCAAAAGAGTTACAAGTGGGCCACCGAATTCATAAAATGATTCATATGTTTTCACACTAACATTTACTTACACACTCAATTTACTGATTTGGCGATAATAGACTTTGGTATAGATCAGGTTCAATCGTTTGATGATGGAGAAGATGATGCATTTGATAATGCCGACGTAATTATTTCTTTAAAAGATCCGATGAATTCGAAGGGAATATTGCAATTTCTTCCCAACACATTTTTAATAGCACCTTTAATAAAGCTATCTTCATTAATGTTGTTGACAGGGCTACAATAATAAAATAACAAGCTTGATAGAATCGCTGACAGCAAAATTAGCAATTAATTTATACCTGCTCAAGAAAATAGATAAAGCATAATAATATAATATTTAAGTACCTATTAGATTAGCATATATAAATAAGTGCTTAGGTAATTGTAGTATTAGCAAATTAAAAGTGTCTGTTAATCAGAAAATATAATTTGACATCTACAGCAATTCAAACTCCGAGTAAAATTTGTTTGCTAAGCACCTCGGTTTTAATTTGTGTCAATATGAGTCGACATTTTTCTATTTCTATAATGTTTGGCTACGTAATGAACGACTTATTTTTTTATGATTCTTTGCACTTTCTTTTCTTTTGGGAACTCCGATTATAAATAGGCCTCAGAAATGTTAAGGGGAAAACCGTTTTTGATACGAGGGATAATTTATTAATCTTCTTCGTTGTGTCAATGATTTCCCTTTATTTTTTTTTCCATAACTCTGCCACCTCGACGGCGTTGGTAGTGGCTTCGGAGAGGTCCCTCAAAGTGCCGTATTCCTTCAAAAGATGGGAAACGAAATAGAAACCGTTCGTGCTGTATAATCTGACTAAGAAGTTAGATAGTGGAAATATTCTTTTTAAATAGCCGCCATGTCAAAATGGACTATGATAACTTGACTTGCCGTCAGTATGTAACAAGGTGTAAACGGACCCTTTATGAAGCCGTCAACCAAGCATTCTGTACAGCAAACCAAGTAACTCAACGCAAAAATGATTGCCGCTTCTCTTTACGATTTTTTAGGGTGAAAAAGACGTTTTACCGTAGGACTCAATGTAACGCACACAAAATATTGTGTTGGTATTTAACGTAAAGTTATAACATTAAAAACTAATATAAAAAAAACTTGTGAAATAGTTGGAACTTCGACTCCCAATATCTCCGTAACTAAAAGGTTCCGGTATGGTCTAGAACAAAAAAAATGATCGCAATGACAAGGAGAGCTAGTGCTTGTCGGCTTCATTAAGGGTATTTTTACACACACTTTTTTTTTTTCCGTCCATCATTCGTAGGCTATTCGTAGTGCATTTGTGAATTTATTTTGGCATCCATTGCTTCAGGTGCCTTTTTTCCAGATCTATTCCAAAACTTATTTTTAGTGTGTGTTGATGTATTTGTGTAATCGCAGGTCCTGTAAATAGCCAGCACGCGTACAAACGCGAAGAAACGTCAAAATGACAGATGGTAGAACAATGTCTACGGCATGTTGTTTTAAAAAACAAAGAAAGTAATTGTCACTTAGAAAGAGAGGTGGTCGCGGGAATCTGCTGGATTCGAGAAGCTCAGGACCTGTCAGTTTGGTGACGTTTGCAGGAGACCTATCTCCAGCAGTAGCCATCTTTTGGGTTATAAGACGACAATAATGATAATGA
Source organism: Noctua janthina (assembly GCA_963576755.1). NCBI lineage: Eukaryota > Metazoa > Arthropoda > Insecta > Lepidoptera > Noctuidae > Noctua > Noctua janthina. The sequence goes on from OY755058.1 coordinate 6,453,042, forward strand.
TAATGGTGATATGAGATGACTTTTCTTCGCCGAGATAGAAGTTGTCATGCTATACGGGTGTTGAAATGCGTGAAATTATTATAAAAATATTATTTCCCTATTTGAATCGGATTTGTTAAAAAATTGATGGGTATCCATTTTTTTGCACGGAGCCTTAATCCTTTTTCTAAATTATAACCTAGCCGCCTAAGTTACTCCTTATAACATCAGCTATCTGCTAGTAACCTCTCGTCAAAATCGTTTCGGAGATTACCCGGAACAAACAGGCAGAGAGACAAAAAAAAAATGTTTTTGCTGTAAGTACCGTATTTTGAAGTTACAAACAGACACTTCACTTTTATTTATTTGTATGCTTAGAAGTATTAGTAAGACGGCCCGGGATACGTCTTCAGAATACGTAGTCGCAAAGGACAAGAAGAAATATTCACAGTTGGTGTTGATGGCCAACCTGGAGAAGAAACGGTAGCGGTCAGCCAAGGCTGAAATGATGATTATGGGCTTGGAAGGCTTTCATTTTACATTTATTAATCTTCTACTAATAACACAGTTGGTGAATAAGGTGGATGCGAGCTAGATAGTAAATGGTGACCGGTTTCAAAAACTGGTCCTTACAACCGAAAATCAAGTTGGTTAACTTGTAGACTCTTGTTTGATCTGGATGATGGAGTTATCTGTTAGGAACTTGGGACTATAAATGTTAATATTTTTGCAGCAGATATTGGTTGCTATTCTGATTTATACATATTTTGTTTTGTTTTGTTTCAGGTTCAATTATCAAATATCTCATGGAATAAGTTTTACGATTTAACCTTTTAAACGCCAGTGTCTCATATACGTGACAAGCAAGCGCGTACTCTGTACGCCAAACGACACACGTATGTGTCATATGTGACAAATGGTAAGTGAAATTGTAGCTTGGAGTGGAGGGCACGCGCGTGCGTTTATGCTCTGGTGTTCAAAAGGTTATGATTGTTTTGCATCTTTTTCTTCTGAACATCGCTAGCATATATTAATCAGTCCCTGGGGGCCTACCATGACGTCTTAATGCATGAGTAATTCCAGTCTGGGAAAGAGATGGCGCTAGACGACCTGTATAGCTCTGTCTCTTTCCCACACTGGAATTACTCCTGTTTTAAGACGTCATAGTAGCCCCCTGGACATAACTTCTTCTATTGCGGGATTTCTTTATCAAGAGATGAAATAGTTTCTAGTCCGGCAAATAATTGTCCATGCCTTGACATTTTGCAGGAGAAAAACGGTTTTGTTTTTTCATTCTGTAACAGGAAAGCAGAATCTGTAAATAGGAAATAAAAGACTAATTTTATTGTAAACAGAGCTCGGTTTTCCTCAAACAAAATAAGGTAATTATGAAAGAGCAGAAGAGGATATTTATTCCACAAATTTATTCAAGGCGAAACTGAATAATACATAACTAGCTAAGGAGGTGAAAATAATATAGTCTACGTAGGTGTGTTTATCGCAATGCGGATATCACACCAAGACAACAAATACGGTGCCTCTAAATCTAAGGTTGGCACACACGAACTATTCGCCAATGCCGCCAACGCCACCCGACCAAAACAAACGTCACATCAGTCATAAACTGCGTTTCTTACTCACAAAACGTGCTCGTGTTATCGTGTACATGAATTTATTAAGCAGTCAAGGTGACGATCGATGAGGTCGCGCCTGCGCTGAACGCGCCAGACCACGTGGCTGTCAACAGATGGCGGTAGCTACCACTGCGCATGCCTCATAATATTGAACGCACGCACACATAGATGCGACCCGTCTATACACATTGGAACACTCTGACATAAATCATATGTTGTTCGCTCCTAACCATACGGCTTCAAATTACCTCTGCGGCGCGTAATGGCGCAAGTGAAATCTACTCTTCAATTCCCAAACTTATTTAAATAGATGTAAAGTCCAGTTTTGATTGAGGAATGTTGGTTGGTGGAACAGAAGTGGACGAGTGAGCTAAATGTCTCACAGCGAGCAACCGTGGACGTCAATTACCGTCTTTATCTGGTTGCCGTTTACGGGACGGCACGGCATACCGCTTGTGGATTCAACGGAGTATTTCCACATTCCTGCTTTCAAGATTTTAGTGGCTTAACATGAAGTTAAATGGAATTGGTTGGAACGACTAGTTTTTTATGTCCTAGCTCTATGTTGCTTTGATGTTAGATATTTGATAACCCGCTTTTCAGTATTAAATAAATAATCTTGTATCTATCTAAATTGGTCCATAAAAAGTTAATCTATTTCTATTCATACAATGTATTTTATTGAATTCTGAGATTAGGGATTGGTAGACCGTGGATAATATTTTTTTACGAGCCAATTTAATATTGCTTTCTAATAGGTCTCTATAATGAAGATAAACAGATTGCTACAGTAAAACAATATTATACAATGTGACCATTTATCTCTGTCCTATGTCAGCCTAGTGCGTCCAATAACTATCTGGCAGTAGATTCTCTATAGACATTAAACTATTATTTTTGTGTTTTGGAATTCTCAAGGAAAATAAAGACTAGTTCTGAGATACGAATCACAAGAATATTTTTTAAAAACGATGACTGATAAATAATCAAGACCACTAATAAATCAAATGACACAATCGAACAAAGAAAAGAGTTGAATTGATAAGATGAACCTGACTGGACGAAAGAAAATATCATAATTATTTAAGTACTTAGTAGAACGTAAGTTGCAGTTACAAGACTTTACCCAGCAAACAAAGAACAGAAGAAAACTACAAACAAAAACACAAAGGTTTCTTTAATGAAGATAAACAGATTGCTACAGTAAAACAATATAATACAATGTGACCATTTATCTCTGTCCTAACGTAAGTTGCGGTTACAAGACTGTACCCAGCACAACACAGAACAGAAGAAAACTTCAAACAAAAATACTAACAAGCATGGAAAACAAATCAAAAAAACTTCGTATTCCTAAAGATATACTACACACACATACTAGATACTGAAATAAAAATAAGTACAGTCAGCAATGAATGTGAACTAGGAGCTGTATAATGGCAGTCGCCAACAAAACTCCATACTTAATGGCAGCTACGGGAAGTCTGCAAAGTTCTACGAGCGAACAATTTATGTGTTGGCTATGCCAAGTTTGTCCGTGACAAAGTTGAAGCAGTTAATGTAGAGGCTTGAAAGTATTTTGCATTTTCATTGCACGAATGAAATTTTCATTAGTGCTGTGTTTGAATTTTAAAGTCTTCTAAACAGTTACAAAATGTGGTTTTACATAGTTGAATATGAACTTGTGGAATACGACTTACATCAGGGACATCATTATGATAAGTTTAAGATTATTTACATGTTCTAAATAGACCTCCATAATAAACAGACTAAACAAAAACATGGCAAAAAAGATCAGCTATAAAAACCCAGTAACAAAAATAACGACCAAAACGTAGGTGTGCGGGCCTATTTGTAAGTCAATAAGCCTTCGGAAGCCAAACTCTTCGAAAAAAAATGTCTAAAACAAGAAAGATAAAAGATTACCAAAAAAAGTTGGCGTCTCCGATCTGTGACAAAACCAATAATAATATAGTTCAAAAGAAAAATGTAACCCACAAGAAATGAAATGATAATGACGTCGATAAAACAAACTTTAATTAAAATTGTTCGAACTTTCTTATTTACACAAGAAGTTAATGAGACCGGCGCGCGTTAAATGCTCAATCGGACCTGGTGACAAGTACCAGAGCGACATAACGCACAAGGAAGTTCGATGCGAAGCCGACGGAAGCCGGGAAATGTCTCTCCAATATTGCTGCCAAGCACACACGATAAAACTGTAGATAGTCGAGTTCGTTCCACAAAGTTATCTGCCGTTGTCGCTACAAAATAAATGAGTGTCAAACAAAATTGAATTTTATTTTTCGAGTTAATTTTTTGCTGGATGCCCCTTTTCAGTATTAAATGTTTTGCACTTTTTGTTGGAAACCTTTACTCAATATCGAAATTTTACGAGTTTTCAATTATCTCTGTAGATTCGCGCAAAAATGATATTGGTTTTGAATTCGCTTTTTGTTTCTGTTTGTATGTTTTTTATAGCTGTAGATATTAAACGGCCATTGTTTACAGTATGAACAATGAAGCCTGATGGTTTAGGTACATTGCCCACGCAATTTATATTTTTACCTACCGACTGATTAGTCATATATTTTGATTTTGCTTCTTGGAATCCCGTGAAATTGCAGAGAGGGGATCGGCAGCGTGTGGGCGGTTAACATTATTTTGAGTGGGAGGCGTTAATTTATTTTTGTGGCATTTAGCTTTATTTATTTAAACGAATCAGTTTGATTAGGTACTGATTCGCACTTGTTGTCTCTAAACTATACATAGTATACCGGTTGCTAATTGCTGTGTATTCCATACTGCAATTATGTCATGCGAAGTATTCTGTTTGCATTCAACTCCTGGACTCAGGCTTCTCCCGAGCAGGTTTATGTCAAGTCAATCTTTTAAAATTAAGTTTTTTTAATTATCTTGTTATCACAATCAGCTCAGATTAAACAGAAAACGTTTCTGCTATTAGGAACAAGTCGTCAATGAAAGATTAAAATTCACACAAAATTCCGATATTAAGGAAGTTGCGAGAGACCTTTTCTATACACCTTATTATTCTTCTTTCAACATTCGCCGTAAAAACTTTATTAAGCCTTCAAAACTCTTCTAATCCCAACATTATCAAAAGTTTCTGTCGCCGAAGCAAACAAACTTTCAACATCTGCCGTTTTCTCAGGAGCGTGCCAAGTCCCCCTGATCGCCTTTGAAGGTACAAAGGAACCATGCGGTGCGGAGAAAAGGACCAACATATTGAAATTAGAGAGAGAGTGAAAGAGTGAGGTAGAAGACCGGAACATTACACAAGCGCGTCTCGGTTGACGGGTCCCGAACAAAATGAATGGCTGCGGCAGCGGATTAAAATGCGCCGTAACATTGGAATGAATGAAAATAATAAAAAAGCTGTAATTGCGTAACATGAGGCTAGTGGGATGTTGAATGATGATACGGTCAAAAGGGATGCAGCTTGTGTTTGGGGACCTTGCGAAATGTCGGTCATTGTTGTATGAAGTGCTATTAAGCAGCTAACTTAAGCGTTGTTTAGATCATTATATCCGTTCTTATCTAGAAATCTAAAAAAAGCCGTCAATAATGTCTAATTGCAAAAGAGTCTTCTAAATGCGTCTCTATTTTCTCCAGGTTTATTGCTAAATAAAATACAATTACGGAGAAAGCTATTAATTTTTTATCGCCACAAATAGGTATAACTAGGTATCCATTTGCAGTTCCGTGCTTTTCACTAAGCAACCTAACTGATCTTATTACTTGAATAACCGATTGGCCGAGGCATAAAATCTAAGCAATACCTACTAAGCAAGATTCATTATGAAAAGCACGAGACTGCAAAATATTATCTAAGCATAGATACAGAGGAAACACACAGTTCATTACTCCAAATTAATGATGTCGTAGTAGTAAACATACTTTATAGATAGAGTTAGATAGTTCGCGGAACTCCATACATATTACAATTCTTTAGTTTTAATTCTGCCAAAACCGAAATCCAGACAGTAGAAAGAATGCAGCAAGCGCCCTGGGAGTTCGTAAATATGTATATGTACCTACATGCAAAAGATAATACAACTCAAATCCACACTCGACAAGTGTTTCACCCCTCCACGGGGCATCCGAGGGAGAGGCTGGTTTTGGTGAAATTAAAACTAACACATTGAAACTGCATACCTTTTTGTTTTAATCTTGACAATTTTTTGTATGACCATCAGTGTTGAGTTACAATGAAGTATTCACGAAGACCAGCCCGTATTCAATTGTCTTGAAATATTCCGGTCCCTACAGAATACGAAGTACCAGGGTTTGAAAAGCGTAGTCAACTTGAACCCACAATTAGTGACACGACAAAACCGATATTCGATACATTCCTATTAGGATGCTTCCTGCCAGATATTAGCGGATATATTGGCGTAAAGGGAAGCACAAGTGTCAATTTCCTGCCCGACGCTTCCCAGTTGTCGGATGACAGAAGCCGCCTTCAGAAATATGGAATCATTCATTTTACTTACTAGAGGACGTCATGGGTAAGTGGAAAATCATCTTAGATTATCATTGTCATCACATCGCATCCTAGATTGTCATTGTAGTTATGAGTTATGTACGGAACTTCATCCTCTTTTGCATTCTCCTCCCTCCTTCTCGCGTCTTGTTTCTCATTATTAAGGGTTTTGATTCCTCCGACGTGAAGTCATCTTTTGCTTGACGATGTTTCGTGCATCTGTGCCTACTCTTGGCATTGTGAACCGCGTCGTGGCGTTTTGAGTCTCTTTTGCATCAAGCTCTGTGAAATCAGTTTTTTTCATTGACCCTCAACACCTTGAATATTTATTAGAACATTACGACTCTACGTTGTCTTCCGACTTTCATACAGATAGAGCCGTGGGCATGGCATTAATAATAATGTAATTGTTCTGAAATATAGCAAAATCTCTCACCAAGTTTTTCTGTTTTGTGTTGAAGTAATCTTCTTCAGTAGTCAATTTTCCGTTATGTGTGTATGTATACACGGTGTCTCATGTGTGTGTATTTGTTGTCTCATCTGTCCGTATATTTTTTTGGTTGTCAGCTATCAGGCTACGCTATCACGCTCCTCGCTCGCACTTACACATTCCATCCATCATTTCTATTGTCTTCTTCTCCTTATCCATCTATCAATATTTAACAGTTTCATGTTTGTGGAGCAATAATACATTAGATAATGCACTCAGAGCAATTATATACTGTACCTACGCACTGTTGTACGGCTGTTGCTAGACAGAGAGGCTCTATAGAAATAAAAAGCCGGAAGCAGATAAGTATCAACTTCCTGCTACATAGTCGTGTACTCCTACGCAATATCATGACAAGCTGTGTTAGGTGAGGATACAATTGGGTCTAAAAAAATTACTCAATTTTTTCATAGATTATTGGCTTTAAGAGATTTTTTAATAATTTATGTTTTGTTCCTGAGTAGAAATTAGCGGAGCGACGATTTCAACCGAAAATCTAGTCGAATTGCGTGTGATTGTACCTATGTCTAGCAGTGGACTGTTGTGGGCTGATGTTGAAGATTTTTGCATATCAACTTCATAAGAATATCCACATTCTTACAAGAGATAAAAATAAGTGTTATCTATGACATATTTTTAACGTTCCTGTTTATTTTTCCTAGCCTTTGATATGAAGAAAGGTAATTTCTATTCCTAAAAATTAAGGCTGGGAAATGGTCCTCAAACCTGCACTTACACCGATAATGCTGTTTATGTCCACGATATAAATATGAGTCATATTTTGTGGTACTTTAAGTGCAGACATCAACTGGCTATAAAAAAGGCCTCACATTTCTTAGATCAGTCTCAATCTTGAATGTCATGCGATTGGTGATATTGTGGTGGCACAGTTCTGGTCGCAGCTTATTGAACATTTACCAAATCATCCACACGACAAGACGGAGAAGGTGACATTGGATGTCGAGAAAATGCTATTGCAAATGAAGATTAAAATCAAAGATTTTAACGGAATACATGATAATCAAATCGCATCAAATTATGTCACATGTATTAATTGGTAATTGATACGGACGATGAACGGATAATGAATTAATTAATAATCTTACTCTGACAATAGTAATGTGGATTATCATTATATTATTTTATTAAGGAAACTTGATTTTACTGCTAGACTGCAGAGCCCGAAATGAAGAAAATTATTTTCGTGATAGTATAAAAAGTGGTAAATTCATATTGTCAGATGAAGAAATTTGGAAAATGTTCGATGGGTGAGCTAGTGATTAAATGCTTGTGGTTGTGATAGTATAAGGTCCAGAAACTGTTCTGTATTTCTATTTATTGCTTTATGCTATTGTGCTACTATGCGTATTGGGGATCATCCAATATCCATTAATCTGGCTGTTGGCCACAATTCCAAACCGAGACAACCAGCGGGGAATGTATAATATAGCAGCATACCCAATATCGCCGAAACTAGAAACAATAGACCAATACGAAGCAAAACACTTGACAAATATACCCAATTGAGAATAGCTGAGACTATTAAGACATAAAAGATTTCGTTTTATAGATGCTTACCGTCTTTTATCGCGTGTAATAAATAATATCCGAAACATGTGTTTACATACCGCACTCACATGTGCTACCGAGTTCCCGACATTCATTATAAAGATATTACGCTGAAGAATTGAAACGTAAGCGCTTTATAATACCACAGTCCTGGATGTAATATTAAAGCTTTTACACTCAATATTTTGAGTGGTCCTTGAAGACAGGAACGGGAATTTAATATCGTTCGTATGAGGAGTCTTTATCAAAACAGCTACTGTTCTTAGTCTTCATATCTATCAGCACTTTGTCGGAGTTCACCAAACATGGTTTGCGTCACATTTTAAGTGTCTGCTAAATATTTATGGCGTTAGCGACAGCCGGGCGCAATTAGCATGTCTATCTGTCATCGCAGGTCCTCCCAGGAAGAGCTTGTCTCCACCGCCTCGCCACTCATGCGCTCCTGGTGTTTATCTCGAGTGCCTGTTGAAATTAATGACGGATTCAGAACATAATTCACGGCGCATTCTTTGTAAATTAAATTGAATGAGCGCTCGTTTAGTTCTCAGAATGTTGTAGTTAAGGAGAATAATAAGTCTTCTTGCTTTATGATTTCCTGATCGTGCAACGCTAATTTTGTTACTGCTAGTGAAATTGTTCGCTTAAACAATTCTGTTTCTAGCTGTACTTCTAATATTAACTTCTTCTAAGTGGTTCTTCCAAGTAGCAATTTAATTCTGTGAATTATATTGAAGCTGTAATTTTATCAGTGCGAGTGGTTTCTGAAAGACTTAACTTTGTTAAGAGGATACGTAACAAGATAGAAGCGCAGGACACTAAAGCGACTAAAACTGCATCATGTCCAATGAAACGTGTCCAATAATAAAATCCAATCTCTGTATGATTGTATGTACTTTTACCGTGCGGGCCTAATGGTGCCGTGTCGGGTCGACGGCCGTGCGATAAGGACCAACATATTAAATTCAATGCGTTAGAGTGAGAGAGTAACACGAGAAGTGCTGGCAAATACGGTCGTAAAGTAAAACACGGTTTGTGCTTTTTGTTCGATTTAACTTAGAAGTTGCTTGGAGCAAGAGTGTAGGCCGAAAATTAGTGGGAACAATTTCTGAACAAATAAATGTTGGTAGCTTTATCGATTAACGGAAGTAGGCGAAGGAAAAGTTGGAGAAAAAGAAAAAAAAGGGAATTTATTGTGTGTCTCAGCTCAGCGTTATCCCGAGTTGACATCGATAAATTGCTTGTTGTTTACAATGGTGTAAGAATTTTACACTTAGTCAAATTATCAAACCCCGTAGAAGCTGATTAAGAACCTAAATTCAAAGATAGGTCGAGATAAGGATAGGTAGGGATCTATTGAGAAAATGGATAGAAGATTCAGTTAATAAGAAACAAGAAATCAAACTCTATCCTAAGATATTATTACTCGAATCAAACTATTCGTTAAATGAAAATGTCTTTATATTTTGTAAACTTACATCATACTTCACTAGTTTCCGATAACACAAGAAAAATCCCCTTCATCTGAACAGCGCAGCTTTTTTTGAGCAGAAATTGATTCTGTGGTGCTTGATCCGGCTCGAAGGGCCATTAATTACGCTCATGGGGGATTTCTCCTAAACGTCTGTTATCGATTTCTAATCTAATTAGCCTATCATTGTTAATAATAATATTTCAAAGTCCTCAATTAACATAATAGTTTGTTCCGGGATATAAAAAAAAAAAAACAGCAAAATTGAGTGTTTCTCGTGTTAATGAGAGAATCTATCGGATGGCGTGTGAAGATATCTTGTTGCAGGAACAAGAAATATGTTAACTAGATCGTTATTGTACTGAGGCATTATAATTGTTTGAAGTCGTTGTATTTCTGTAATTGATCCGTAGGTTAATTTAAATACTAATTGTGTTTGGTTTACAAAAAAATACTGATTGACACTGAACTACTTTACTAACGTAGGTTGACTTGTCCAATTTTAGACCTAGACGACCTTTAACATCAGTCCATGAGTGTCCATTGCATCCCACTTAAATTGCCTCGGTTGTGGTGAACGGTCAAATGGGAGTAACAGGAATCTTTAGTCTAACTAGCAAAAGTGGCTCTTTTGTTGTTTATTGTCGCTTTCGCCAGTTGGATTCACCAACCCTCATTTGGCCCGGCTTGATGGGTTACGGCATACGCACGAGGCCTGTGCCCCAGCAGTGGAAATGGAACCATCATAGGCTGATTACTATTATTAAGACAGCTGCCATCCATCTTCTCGACGGTGGTACCCTTATTATTTACTGGAAAAACAAGAGAAAACACCAGGCAATAACATAATCACTAAGTAATGAATTGTTGCTAAGTGAAATCCTGAACCTATCGAAGACGCGACTTGTCCACACGTTCCCAATTTTCCTCAAAACCTTTTCTAAGTAATTCCACTCTAACCATAAAAGGGCAATTAAATGTGTTGCCCGACCTACCCTAATGGCTTTAATAAGTAAACAATGGGTAGGGCGGAACGATCCTGGCCGTATACCTACCGCGGACAGAGGTAAGCGGTTGAGGAGGTATTATTGAAGAGTTTTCCTGTTGCCAAGCAAAGGTGAGGTGAGATGGATACACTTGAAATTAATATTGTATTAGAATTAAGGAAGATGGGAGGTTTCAAGGAAAATTATATATTGATACAAAAACTCACCTAAAAATTAGATGTCTTTAAATTCACTTAAAAGAAAACTTTAGATAGAATATTTGAGAGAAAAAATTCTTGATAAAAAAAAAATAACAACTAAATGCTCCAGTTTACCTAATCGTTAGCGTGTGTGTTTTTTTTATGATTATAGTTTTATTTGAAATAACATTAACGAAAATACCTGAAACCTTTAGTTTCACGAAGTACAGCAAACAAAAGCCTGATGAGTCCCGCCAAGCCTATCGTCATCATTCTCTGCACTTGCATGCAGAGTTTACCTGTAAGAGATTGTTACACTCTATTCTGACTTGTTGCTGCTATTTCATTTGCTTATACCAGTGTAAACAATTGTTGGTGAACCAAATAAATACATTTTTAAAATTATGTCTTTATTTTCTTTGTCAATTTAGTGTTTTTTTTTGTTGTTTCTTCCTGTGCGAGTCAAATAAATATTTTGTCTTCTTCTTCGTCCACGCTACTCTTTTAATCAGCATCTCAATAATCACTCTATTTCTATCCATATCATCTTTTACACAGTCCATCCATCGTTTCTTTGCTCTTCTTTTATTGCCATCCACATCCGTTCTTAAAAATTTCCTCGCTTTTTCAACAAGAGTTCAGAAAATTAAGTCCGACTCCATTCAAAACAAACATTAATATTTACTTACATTTCTCTGCAAACACTTGAGTGCTGAAGCTGCTCTCTGACGGAATTTGCTGTGGAATTACTTATTCAGGAAATTTTCTCCTCCAGTAAGCCTATTAGGTATTATTGTCTCTTAGAATATTGAAATGAATTTGTAATGAAAAACTCTGTACCTGTGACTATTCATAGCGATCTTCTACAAGCCTTTTGAGTCTATTTAGAGGCATTTAAACATGCTCGAAGAAAAATTTACGCTATTTTCTTTTATTGTATATGATTCCTCTTCCATCCCGCTTGTCGGCAAATATTTTACAGTAAGATTTTTCTTCCTTTGCGCTATATCTCTTCTTATTTCTTTAAAAAAAATCGAGAGACTGCATGTCATGTGTGTATGCGCTACATGACATCTCTTTTGTCACTTTTTTTCATTCTGACTTAAAGAAAACTTTTTGAGAATTCAAACCTACAATATACTAAATATCTATCACAACACATACCTTCAACCTCAGTACCTAGGTAAATAAATCTCAAACTTAGCCTACGCTATTATTTACACACGCGCGTCAAATAAAACAAGGCAATTAGGGGTCAGCAAGCGTAGGTACGAACCCTTCTCACCTGCTCGTGACATGTACGGAATGATTAATTTGGGAACTTTCCGATGTTTGACATTTGTTTGGAAGCTATTATATGCGAAATAGATTTAAATTACTAGTTTTGTATGTTAGAAACAGTAGCTATTAGTTGTTTTTTTTTGACTGTGTTAAAACTCGGAAAACGTATTCTTCCGTAAACCAGAAGGCTACAAAGTGAGATTCTATGAGCGATAACTATGACTGAAAGGATAAAAAATAATTTGAATTGACATCTAATAGATACTAGTAATACCCAAAAGCTTCGGCCAAGTCCTTTAAAAGACGTTATAGAAATATGAAAAACTTCGAAAGCGACGTGACTATCACTCAAAATATTTTAAAGTCTAGACAAGTACTTCCAAGGGACCTATGGTGGTGGTGATGGTATGGGGGTCTATGGTCTACATCTATGAAGGTACAGCGGGAAATAAAACTAGATAGCTAGAATGCCTTTAAGATAACTCTGGAGGAGCTATGGATTACCAAAGGACTTTACAGAATACAGATGTTGGAATGCTCGATTGCCGATCTTGGAACCCCCTGAGGCATATAACGGCTCAATTCTCATTGCTCTGCAACCGCAAGATTTGCATAGAAGATTAATCTACCTACTACGTACTGCAGAAAGAGTGGTCATGAATTCATGATTAGAAGAAATTGTTTTCTATCTGAGTTCTTACATGTTTTGGAGCCAACAGCAGCTAAAAATATTACCATACTCATTAGTTAGACGCTTGTATGTCATCGAAAATCACACAGTAATTGACATTCAACCCCACATTACCGAAATATAGGGGTAGAATCAATAGAATGACTACCGAGTTGACACCGATTGAACTTCGTAGTTCGTACTAAAAAATTGTGATTGACGAACAATTGAAACTACCATTCGTTATTCGGAGTCAAAAGGCGGAAATAATTCGGGACGGCTCGTTCGAGCTATACTGATATTATAAACGGTGATATAGCTGTATCGCGTGTAGCGGGAATGTTATGTGATTTTGTATTAAGGGCTTAGTGTATTGGGTCGGATATGATGAAGTGATTATCGCTTACAACATTGTCAGTAACTGCACTTAATTTTGAATATTTTGTATGCCTCTCTATAGGTATAGGTATCTCTTTTATCTCTCCTTTCTTCATTACATAGTATTCACTCATTGTTGAAGGTAGGTCTCCACATAAGCACTCCATTGTTTTCGATGGCTCCATTCGCCCGGCCTTGGGCCTCCTGCGACTCTCTTCTGCTTCCTTGTCCAATTCGTTAGTATTCCTAGCACAGAGGCTGGTTCTGGCCTGGGCTCCACTGCAACTCTTTTATGTGTATCATTTCAACAGCCTTTCTTTTTAGCTACTCATCATCATCTTTCTAGCCTTTTCCCAACTATGTTGGGGTCGGCTTCCAATCTAACCGGATGCAGCTGAATACCAGTATTTTACATGGAGCGACTGCCTATCTGAGCTCCACAACCCAGTTAGTACTGGGTTATACCATACCCCTTGGTAAGACTGGTTGTCTGGTTGTCTTTTTAGCTACTGCCTACTTTAAATAGATAAACCATTTGGTGTATAATTCTTCATGTTTTGTCTAATAATTTCATCAACCTTCTGTAGAATCGCTACAATACACATTTAGCCACTATCCCCTTTTAGGATAAAAGCACATGTTCGTGTGCAATGGCTTGAAAGGGTGATAGTAAGCGGCGCGTGTTATTTCTATAGGGTGTATCGTCCGTGCGATGCGATTTATTTCGAGTGTCGGACAGTCGGAGTGTCTGCAAAACTGTTTTTTAATTCACAGTTTCACACTATGGGGTTCACTTTGATCCTATGTGTAGGTTAAGGTAGTGTTAAATGTCGTGATGAAAGTTTTGAGTATAAATGTGGATGGCTATAAGAGTAAAGTCCAAAGAAACGATGGATGAACTGTATGAAGGATGAAATGGCTAGACCAACCCCAAATTAGTTGGGATAAGGGTAGGAGAATGATAACGTGTCAAGGTGTTTTTAAAAACACGTTTTTGCTTACATGTTTGCAAACTAAATCGAGAACGCAGAATTTAAATACAGAATACCTATCGACGGTGGAGTAGTCCGTGTGATGACATTTATTTCGAGTGTCTAAAGTGAGACAATGTCTGCAAAGCTGTTGTTATTTCACAGTTCACTCAATGGGGTTTAATTCGATGCTTTGTCCGTGTGTCCTCTGTCTGGTATTCATGTTTTCTCTATGAGTAGTTTATGAAAGAAAACCTATGTTATTTTTTTACTAGAAATTTTGATTAGAGCTCAAGCTAAAATTGAACTTGAGAAACAAACTGTATCCATACTTTCATACTAATATTATAAAATATGCGAAAGTAAGTTCGTTTGTTACCTTTCACGCCTAAGCTACTGAACCAATCATCCTAAAATTTTGCATAGGTGTACGCAAAGTTTGTCAGGTGCAAAGATTAGAAAAAGACGGACATAGAGTACCTTTCATCCCGAAAAAAATAATTATTCCCGAGGAAAACAACAATTACGTTCTTATGATAATAGATGGCGCCACGTGTCTTTGGAATCATGATTGAATTATATTATTATAAGCAGAGGAGGTACAACCCGAATTTATTGATTGTCAAATTCTAAATTAACGCGAACGAAGCCGCGGCAAAAGCTAGTAATTTATAAACTTTCAGCCCAAACACAACTAATTTCGGTCATGAAGTTCATTTGTTAGGTACCCTACAGAAATAAGACATGTTGGACGAGCGCGTGTCTAAGGGCAATATTCACGGATCGTACTTTGACTTAACTTAGCTGAGTTAGCATTTTGAACGAATAGAAACCTTATTATAATGATAGTAAACATTACTAGTTATTATAGTAATTTGTATATTCCTATGAGCAAATTTTAATGTGAAATAGACGATTCTCACACGACACCGCTCATCCGCGCGGTTTGGTGGAGGCGGCGAAGATTATGTAGCGATGCACCGCGCGGAGCGGCGGTGAGTGTCAAAACCACCGTCACTCAAAACCTCAAATTCATAACGAAATGTTTTCAAAACCACAAAAATATAATGCTTAAGTAATTTATAATTTTTAGTAGGTGACTATTGGCTTTTGAAAGCCCAATAATTATGATAATGCAAAGTTTGTAAATTTTCCCATTTCTTAGATTATAAAAAGTACAGCTACAAGCTAAAAAGAAGTACTCTGTTCATATGATAAGAGCCTCATATTTGACTACGGGACCCTAATGATCGCATGCGTGGTTATCCGTGTGTAAACGTGAGATAACCGTCCAGCGGCATTCAACCTGAGGCGCCCTTTAATGTGCGACCTTCAGACCTTTTTGTGTGAGATTCGAAACATAAAAAAGAGGTATCTTTTATCCGTATTTTATTAAAAGGAAGCGAGGTGAATAAATGGTTTCACAATATAGTACCTAATATCACCTACTTGGAATAATATGCCTTATTTGACTGTCTTTCATTCAATGTAGAAGATGTTGTTGTTTTCAGTGCGTACTCAAATCGTCATTTTGTCGAGCATCAAAATTAAAAGCCAAATATCATTGGTCTAGTAGTCACAGTAGAAACTTTAAGCTGGGTTCTATTCCCAGGCGGACAAAGTGTTAGGGATCTTCCACGAGAAATTTATCTGTAGTATCCTTTTTATTAACCTTTTAAACATAAGGGACATGTTCGCGCCTGGTCACATGGCCGCGGCTTGCTCCGCCGCGCCGCGCTGCGCCGCATGTGCGGCAGCTGGCAAGCCGGCTGATCACCGGGCAGGGAGCAAGTCCTGCGGTACTCCCGCCAAGGCCAGGGGCAAGGGAAGGCCCTCCGCCACCACCGCCAAAACCCCCACCGTCGCCACCACCGCAGCCGCCGCCACTGTCGCCGCCGCTGCCGCTACTGCTGCAACTTCCGCAGCGGAGCCCTCGCAGGGGGCCCGGGAGGGGGCTGAAATGGAGTGCCAGTAACGGCCTCATTACGCCTTCTCCAAGCGAACATCAACCACTGCGCCTGCGCTCAGGATCTGTTGCTCCAGAGCATGGCGCAGTGGTCGATTAACATCGCCGTGGTCGCTGAGCCGTACTTTGTCCCGCCCAGGGATGACTGGGTGGAGGACCTTAGCGGCTCAGTGACCTTAATTGCGTCGGTCGCCGCCGGTACCCCGACCCTTGAGAGTGTCAGGAAGGGTCAGGGGTGCGTAGCAGCACGGTTCGGGGAGATCGTTGTAGTGGGAGTCTACTTCTCCCCGAGCCGAACTCTCGCCGAGTTCCACAACTCCCTCACGGAGTTGAGTGTCGTCATCGGAAGTCATTCCCTCCCCGTGCTTGTGCTCGGGGACTTCAATGCCAAGAACTTGGCTTGGGGTTCTCGTTACACGGACGTGCGGGGTAGAATGGTGGAGGACTGGGCTCTGGAGACAGGCCTGGTCGTCCTAAATCGGGGTTCTGTCCCCACGTGCGTGCGGATGCGGGGCGATTCGGTGGTGGACATCTCGTTCGCCAGCCCCGCTCTGTCGCCGCGTGTCGTTGACTGGCGCGTCATGGAGGGGGTGGAGACCTATTCCGACCACCGGTATATCCGGTTCGACGTCTCCACCCAGTCCTCAAGCGTGCCGGTCCTACAGGCCCCGAGTGGTCCGCGATGGGCGCTGAAGCAGCTGGACCGGGAGCTCCTCCTGGAAGCCTCGATCGTGCAGGCCTGGGTGTCATCACCAGTCAGGCCTGCTGACATCAACAACGAGGCGGGTTGGTTCCAGGAGGCCATGTCCGAGATTTGCGACGTGGCAATGCCCCGAGTTCGGCCAGGAAGCGCCCGGCGTCAGGTGTACTGGTGGTCGCGAGAGCTGACGTCTCTGCGCAAGGCGTGCGTTGCCGCGCGGCGCCTGTACGCCAGGCATCGCAGGCTCCGCATCCGCCCTCCGGATGCGGCAGCCATTGAGGCGGAGCTGTACGAGGGGTACAGAGCGGCGAAGACCGCCCTCCAAGAGGCTGTCCGGCGGGCCAAGAATTTGGCCCGCGAGGAGATGCTGGAGTCTCTGAACGGAGATCCGTGGGGGCGCCCTTACAAGATGGTGCGGGACAAACTCCGCACCCGGGCCCCCCCGCTAACGCAGAGTCTCCGGCCTGAGCTCGTGGAGGACGTGGTGAGCGCTCTGTTCCCTTCGCGAGGGGAGCATCCTCCCCCGCCTATGGCTCCGCCGCCGCGTGCGGTGCCGGAAGCGGACCACACCGATGACGATGACGACGTTCCGGAGGTGACTGGGGTAGACCTGAGAGTGGCGGTACGCAGGCTGAAAGCCAGAAACACCGCCCCGGGACCCGATGGCTTGCCTGGCAAAGCCTGGGTCCTGGCCTCTGAGGCTCTCGGGCCCCGACTGGAAGGGCTCCTAAGCGCATGCTTGGAGAGAGGCCAGTTTCCGCTTCGTTGGAAGACGGGGAAGCTGGTCCTCATCCGGAAACCAGGGCGCCCTGCGGACTCTCCGTCCGCATACCGGCCCATCGTGTTGCTCGACGAGGTGGGCAAGCTCTTCGAAAGAGTCATTGCCAACCGCCTCGCCGGGCACCTTGCGGGGATGGGGCCGGATCTTGCGGAACACCAGTTTGGTTTCCGCAAGGGGCGCTCCACGGTGGACGCCATCATGCGCGTGAGAGCCCTCACGACGGGGGACGCGGTGTCCCGGGGCGGGGTCGTTTTGGCGGTGTCTCTTGACATCGCCAACGCCTTCAACTCCATGCCCTGGAGCTGCATTGGGGAGGCACTCCGATATCACCGGGTGCCAACCTACCTTCGTCGTGTGGTCGGGGACTACTTGACGGATAGGGCCGTGATCTACCCTGGTCAGAGCGGAGAATGGAACCGGCGAGAGATGTCGTGCGGTGTTCCACAGGGATCGGTTCTAGGACCGGCCCTGTGGAACATCGGTTACGACTGGGTGCTGCGCGCCGACCTCCCTACCGGCGTCAGCGTAGTTTGCTACGCTGACGACACGCTGGTACTGGCACAAGGGAGGTCGCACGAGGCGGCGGCCGAAAACATGACACGCGGGGTTGCGATAGTCGTGGATAGGATCCGGCAATTGGGTCTCGAGGTGGCATTGCACAAGTCCGAGGCCATGTGTTTTCATGGGCCTCGGAATGCGCCACCGTCGGGATCCCTACTGACGGCGGGAGGGGTTTCCATCGGCGTCGAGTCGACGTTGAAGTACCTAGGACTCGTCCTCGACAGCCGGTGGAACTTCGTGGAGCACTTCCGACGTTTGGCTCCCAAACTGGAACGGACAGGGGCTGCCTTCAAGCGGCTCTTGCCCAACCTGAGGGGTCCAAACGCCTCCTGCCGGAGGCTATACGCGGGGGTCGTGCGGTCCATGGCTCTTTACGGGGCCCCGGTGTGGGCGCGTTCTTTAAGGCGGCAAGCCGCCCACTACCTGAACGCGCCCCAAAAGGTGATAGCCATAAGGCTAATCCGGGGGTACCGCACGATCTCCGGCGAGGCGGCTAGCCTCCTTGCCGGATTGCCGCCATGGGATCTGGAGGCGATAGTCCTCGCGCGCCTGCATGAATGGCGCGCGGAGGCACTACGTCGGGGGGAAACTCCGCTGCCGCGGCAAATTGCCGCTCAGCGGACAGACCTCCGGCGTGATATCATGGCGACATGGAGAGAGCGACTGTTGCAACCCCGTGCAGGGCACGCTACCATAGTGGCGATAAGTCCCCTCTTTGAGGAGTGGCTAGAGAGGCGCCACGGCGCCCTCACCTACCGCCTGACGCAGATCCTCACCGGACACGGTTGTTTCGGGAGGTTCTTGCACCGAATCGGGCGGGAGGAAACGCCCGGGTGTTTCCACTGCGAGGATCGCCCGGAGGACACGGTGGAGCACACCGTGGAGGTCTGCCCCGCTTGGGCGGAGCACCGCCGTGTCCTCGTAGCGGCGATTGGCGGCGGCGATCTCTCGCGTCCGGCCTTGGTTCAAGCCATGGTCCGGAGCGAGAGGGAATGGGAAGCCGTCACCTCCTTCTGCGAAGCAGTCATGCTAATGAAGGAGGTGGCGGGACGTGAGAGGGAAAGAACCTCACGTCCCAGCCGCCGCGGGAGACGCCCTGGGCGTCGGGGGTCACGTGGTGGCTCCCGGCCACCGTAGGCGCGGGCCTGTGGACGGCGAGTTATGGGCTAGCTCGCCGTCCGGCCGTCTTATGACGACAGGCCGTGTCGACGGCGCGTTCGTGTTCCACGCGCGCCTCAAAGAGATGTCAGCAACCGAGTAGGGGTCCGCATGGGCCGATGCCTGCCAGAGCTGCGGGATTGTTCGAAAGAGACACCGTGGCCCTGGAACACAAAGGGCAAAGAAGGAACATGGATGGGTTTTAGTCAGTACAAGTCTGACACTCCCTTCCGCTCCGCCCAGAGTGGGGGGGGTCATTTGATGATTTCCCATCCAAAAAAAAAAAAAAAAAAAAAGGGACATGTTCGCTTATTTTATGATTCAAAGTAGAAACATTTGCGGTGACGAAAAAGGTTGAGTACCACCGAAACTAAAAAGCTGACTGGTGTCATGGTGTGCACCGTTTGGTCGCGCCCGTTTCTACTTTTTTATTTAATGAAATAGGTTCTATTTAAAAGATATTGTAGCCTGATATGGACACTTGTGTCCATTTATTTATGAATGGAATCTAACCTTGTCTGCTAATAGCGATCACATTGACGCGGTAATTGCAATTTTATGTAGGCAATTACGTAAAGTAAGTACCTTCAGTTAATTCAATTACTTACTTGATATAAAGAAGACAGAAAACAGACGTTTATTGTCTTGAATGGTTTAAACGACAAACAGATAAAAATAAAGTTGAAACCTTATTTTTATCTGACACTAGCGACTCGTCCCGGCTTCGCACGGGTGCTATTTAGGTACTAATAAAAGAAAATGTATGGTGTACATGCCGTTAGAAAAAAAAACTCTTTCATACAATCCTCGTCCTGACAATTACGAACACAACAAAAAAATCAGCCAATCGGTCGTCCGTCCCGTCCTCAAGTGATGCTCTGTCATACTGTGGCAATAGATTTTTATTGAGATAGTTTTTTTTTGTTCGTAAGGGACCATCCTTTAGTCACGTGAGGTTTTAGGCCACTTTTGTTGCTCCCCTCCCGCTTAGTGGTAAGTCGTGAGGTTTTAGGCTAGCCCCTCCTACCCCTCCCAACGTCACGTGTATATTAAATTATTGAAAAGATCAGATAATTTTAGAATCTGTTTTAATAAATAAATATTTTCTATTAGATTCTTTAAATAAAAAATCGCTTGCTCGGGGTTTTCATTCAATTATGTTAGAAAATATACTACACGTCAATAAATTATTTTTTTTTCGTATCACTGAAAAAATATACGTGATTGTCACATTATTCAATTATGTTCAAACCTCAGGTGGTTTACCTTTTGACCGCCAGAGCATAAATGCACGCGCGTGCCCTCCACGCCGAGCCACAATTTCGCCTACCATTTTTTCACATAATATTTGTCGTTTGGCGTACACGGCACGCGCTTGCTTGTCACATGTATGTGACTACGGCGATCAAAAGGGTAAAGGACGACACCTAACGTATTCTCAACCATTTCCGACATTTTAGTTAGGAATGACCTCATAATTATTTTACACCAAAATATCATCATCCTCATTTCAGCCGAAAGACGTCCACTGCTGGACATAGGCCTCCCCTAAGTATCGCCACATTGACCGGTCTCATGCGACTCGCATAATACACCAAAATACATAATTTCAAACAGCCTTGTTAGTAAAGGCATTATTACTCTCTGAATCGCTACACCGATTAAAATTGCCTATTGCTTCTTTTTTCAAACAAGCTGGACAAAGTTATAGGTACCTACCGGGAAATTCTTGAATTAAGTCTTATTAATTTCAGAAATAATAATAGGATTTTTGTAGATTTTTCAAATGTTTTTAGTGACCACTAATAAAATATTTACGACTATTTAATAAAAAAATATTAATTACTCATTCGACGCGGTAAGATCAATAAAAAACATAATTTTATAAATACTCTATTTCCAGCCTGTATTACTTGTTGTGCAAGTTCTTAATTAGAATAAATTATAAGTTTTACGACCGCGGTGTAGGATACAAACTTATTATTACTTATATTCGTAATTATGTTACCGATTGGAAAGACAACCGATCAATACATAAAATGTGTTTTTCACGAAAATTCCTTATTGCAATTATTTTCATATTGATAACTAGAAAAGGTACTAAGTTAATGTTATTTCAGGATAGGTAAATAAATAAACCGCAGTAGAATTTGACTATTTTGTTTTTATGAAAGTATTCAATGGTAATATTATACAGAATATACGGGTTATCCATTACTACATATCAATTTGATCAGCGATTGGAATATTATATTATAGAATATTTTAGGGACTGTTAAAAAGTTTCATAATAATTTATTATCTGGTGGGCCAGTAACGGGACAACATGTTTACACTGAATTATTTAGATATATTTTGCATTTATACACAACTTACTCACTATTATCCTAGAACTACACAATTTTTTTTTCTGGTATAAGTTGCCTAAAAATGGTGCCACAATGGTTTTTTCCTTAAATGCGAAAATACTGTAAATTTTTAATAAGAATTATAAATATCAGTTACCAACGCAGTAAGTGTATAGTAACTATGTAAACATCGATTACAATTATTTGTTAACAATAACACAGTTTTCGAAATCTTCTCACTTAAGTATATTATATTTTGACTTAACTTGAATATTAACACAAATTTGTTTAAACATCTATTAACAAGGATATTCATTATTCACATGCACTAACATAGGCCAGACATACACTCCAAATAGTTCACAAAATACCAAAAAATTGCCACAACATTCCACTTTTCCTCAACATACCAAAGTATACCACTGTGCAGTTTCGCCTCATTCCATTTGTTCAGTCTAGTTAACTGAGAGTCAGCGAAGTGTTGAATTAGTTAGTACACGAACTTTCTGATCCCAATAACTTTGTTTTCAGCTGAACACATTCTGTAAATTGTGACTGTGAGTGTATTCTTATATTTATATCAACGGTAAAAATTGTTTTTTTGACTGAAAGGGATACTGAACGTGCGCAACATTCGGTTCAGCGGTAGATTGAATATCCAAAAAATGATAGGAAATACATCGACGAATTTATCTTAACATTTCTTTTTTCATAGCCATGTATACCCCCGCTCCCCCCCATATCTTTGCAGGTAGTATTTTCGTGCGCCACCTTACCATTACATACTTAATTCTAATAATATACATACTCATGTAGTACATACAGCAGCTTATTATACGACCAAGGGTTTAGAAGGGTTTAGAAGAATACAGCAGACATAAAACTTACAATACAATAACACTAATTTAAAGCATGAAATATTTCCAATATGTTTTCTAAACACTTAAATAAAATCATCACGATGCACTGTGCAAGCTCACATAAAGGAGAATGACTAAAAAGTATGGAAGAAGAGTTTTTCAAAGGGGTATCACAAGATTCTTTGTCGACTGTTGCCAATCCAACAGTTTACTCAGTGGAATCGAGTGACAGGCGTCGTTGTCATCCACTGATCATGTTGACGTCTTCCTCCTCTCCGATTTGGAGGATGGCCTTTTGAATCATGCGCTTCAGCCGCTTCCGAGATTCGTGGGAACGGAGCGTTCGGAGCTCTGAGGCTACGAAGTCGCCAAATATCTGGGGACAAAGGGAGTTGTTATGGTCTAGGTTGCCTTCTTTAAGTTTTACCATATTTTCACGGCGAACGGTGGTAAAATAAAGAAGGTAACCTCTTTTATGCAAACAATCTAATACCGAGCGGAAAATTGACAAAAAGTGAGGTTTTCAATTATTTCAGAAAATAATGCTTTATGTTCTACAAGCCCTATGGGAATTCGTAATGTGCACACCTCGATAGGAATTCCCCTCTCAAAAAATTCTAGACCCAGTGTCTCTTCCAGTCTAGATTCTTTGACGCATGGTCTGTTACCTACCAATATTATGCAATTATACATGAAACGGTGATGGCAGGTGGAGTAAAGCTGTGACCGAGTGGCGTCCAAGGATTGGAAAGAGAAGTGTTGGTCGTCCGGCAGCGAGATGGGCAGACGACATTGTTGCCATTGCGGTAATATCCTGGATGAGGCTGGCACAAGAACGTGGAGCTTGGCACAAGCAAAGAGAGGCCTATACCTACCCACCAGTAGATGAAGTTAGGCTGTGGATGATGATGCATGAAACAATGTTCATTGAAATTCAGTGTATTATAATAATTTAAATTACGTAGTTCAGAAACAATGAAAATATTCGTACTATTGAAATCTTGCAAACCACTTAAATCGGTAGCGAAATACGGAACATACGGAATTTATTCGATGGAATGGGCTCCAAATAATCAAATATTCATTTGAAATATTCAAGATTCCTGGGCTCCGCTCAATAATTTAATCCAAGCCTGATCAAATTAATAATTCAGATTGGTTTTCAGCATTTAGCACCTGTGATACAAAATATAAGCATGAAGAATTCACGACACGACGGCCAGTAGAAGCAGTGTCTGAGTGGTTGGCTACTGCGCTGATGATTCATGCTTGGACCGAAAATCGGCATACCTCAAAAAATTTGCAAGAACAAAAACAGAAGTGACCACAAGTCGGCTATATTAGCCGTAGCGACGAAGACCATTCGCGTGGACGTGTTCGAGACCGCGAATCGGCAAACTTAAGACGGATGCGCTGAGGTAGCCCGCGAAGTTTTAAAACCAATTTTCTTACGTTTTTTGCAATTTGCAGGTCAGTGTCAGGCTGTATGTTTAACAATTTCACGGTCAACCCTGGCGCTTCCCCCTAAGGTAGGTCGCTCTCAGGTTAGGTGAAGTAACAATCTTACTACCCTTGGTAGTAGCTGGATGAGAGTTGCCGAGAATCAGATAGAATGGCATGCGTGAGGGTCCTATGTCCAGCAGTGGACTGTTGTAGGCTGATGATGCATTGTGTAAGCGATTTTCCTACTGTAAACTCCATCTTACCTGACATTCATCAGCATTTAGTCCAGGCCTAATCCTTGGCGTTGGTTCTTCAGGCCACATGAGCGGATTGGCACTGGGTGGTAAGGGCAGGGGGGCTGATGCGGCAACCCTAAGAGGCTTGTGCAGCCGCCTGCTGGGGCTACTGCTGGTGCTGTTACCGTTGCCGTTGTTCAGGGCTAAGGCTGCGTGCGCCCGCGCAGCTGCACCGAACTCCTCTTCTTCATCGGCTTGGAATTCCGCAAGCTGAGTGAGAAAAGAACTTAGTAAGACTTATTCATTAAGTTTCACCTAGGCACGTCTGTTCCTCGCAGTAGGTTTTCATTAGATTGCCATGTGATTACATTCACAGGTAGGCAAGGTAATTTAGACCTTAAAACCATGGAGTTAAAGTTCAATTTTAACTAAACAATGGCGCTTCATAAAGTTTAATTCCGTAAATGAAAACAATAATAAGCCGTTGCCTACGTAACAATAATGAGAAGCATTATCTTACGACATTTGTTTTCAAATATAAAACCACGTGCCGTTGTAGATATTTTTAAACAAATACAACACGTAGGTAGTAATGTAGTATGTAGGACTACTTGGTACAATTTCGAAACTAACAAAAAAAAACAAAGTTGTCTTTGCTAATTTCTGCAAAATCTGTCCCTAAAACGTCATTTCGCTGTGACAGAAATGTCAAAATTAGTTAAAAATATGGACCCAATGTTTGCAATATTCGAACATCCGTTACCTACTTAAATATCAGCAAACAACACTAGATAACAGTCAAGCGATAAAATCGTAACACGTTGACATCAAAAACACAACAACGCAAAATTGTAAACAAAGATAAAAATGTATCGAGCGCGCAATAGTTCACACGGCTTAGTAGAACTAGGTACCTACTTACCTCTAAATTAACTGCGTCAACTGTCTCCAGAGGATCGGTAGAGGGCGCTCGCATCAGAAACGAGAGGGCGTCAAAGTACTCCCACCCACTACGCACAACTTGGCGCCGCTTTATTTTTCGCAACTCATTGTTGAATTGTGTCCTCAAATTGTGTATCTTCCTGCTCATCTCCTCAGAAGTCGTCCCAAACATTTCCGCAAGAAAATCCAACCTCTCCTGACGCGCGTTCCGGTCCTTATTCAACGGATTCTTTGTGTCCCACAACTCCTTACACTCCTTCTCCATAGTGTCAATCAACTTCATCGTATTCTCCGAGTTCCAGTGCACTTTAAACTTCGCACTATCAAACTTCATTTCTCGTCTCGAATACTCCCTCTCACTCTCCGAGTCCATTTCTATTTTTGGAGAATACATATCGAACGAATTTGAATTTGAATCCATCATGAATGTCGAAATTGACGTTGTAATATCGAAAGCGCTCTAGCGAGACTGAGGGGCACAGCGGGCGAGAGCGGCGAGACCGGTGTCTGGCGGAACGGCAACGTCGCTTACGTAATAATAGCCGCGCGACGTTGCGAGCCGGAACGATAGCGCGTGCATTTGCGTTGCATAGCACTGACTTCAAGGCGCTAAAGAGGCTAAAGAGCTGAACCATATAACCATATTAGTGGCTATTAGCGCCAGATGTATTAACAAAGGAAGTTTTGGTGGGGGTTTCGCCGCCATAGTTAGAAGTGGGCTAAGCAGATACAAACCGCGAGTAAAAAGTGAAAGCGCGGGACGCTAGTACGAAACGGAGATATACCTTCGGAAATATGATATTTATCGAGTAATACACGCATGAATACGAGTACTATACAAAAGTACCTAACCACCAATACCTATAGATGTTTATAAGTTAGTCTTAGTTGATCTAGAGGACTCGTAATGAATATCAGGCGGGAAATAAAGATTTAACGAGGAACACGTGCTGTGCTGTATGAAAGTCATCAAAGCCGATCGTAAATGTGTCCTGTTTATGGTATAAGCAACGTCTCGTCTGTTGATATTCATCGTCACATCGACATATTGGAGGTAGACATGAACGAGCATAGTATTTTTTAAGAAATAACAAACAAATTAGAGAGAACCAACCCGCACTGTACCCTGCGTGGCAGATTACAGGCCACTTTTTTCTGAAAAATAGGCGGCCTATGCCCAACAGTGGGATAATTATAGGCTGGTTATGATGCGCGTATGCTAGACCGTACAAAACAATCAATAGTAGCTGCCTAGATATGTTACTACATATTCTATGCAACGGACTACAAATTAAATAGATCACAAACACAGAGATCTACAAGCCCATAAATGTTTATGTGATAAATTATGATTAGAAAACGCTTCCGAAGCGTTTTATTAAATACCAACTGCAATCAGAACCAAATCAAATTGTAAGATCAACATACCCACTATCCACGACAAAATAACACCCACTACAACAAAACAAAGAATAACGAACCAATTGAAAACATAGGGACGAGAAAATTCCATTTTAATAGAAAAAGCACTCACTTCAACTGTAAAAGACAGTCATTTCCCTTTGAGCTCGTTCACTCTTTATCTTTCCATTTCACATTGATATCCGTGTAAAATTCCAATACAGGATGTAACCGAGAGCAGTCCCGGATATTCCCGGGAAAGCGGGCAGCTGAATGGGAAGCATTGTGCAATTTAATAACAAACATCGGGACGGGACGGGAACTCGAACGGGATACGATACGGCTAGGGCTGTCAATATTTCATTTTGCAAATAATTTATTATGAACGTTGCCTAGTATTGTGAACAATTTGGTGGGCAGACGCCAGCACATTAAGCTACCCGCAACTGTCAAATTTTCCCAATCAACCTTGAACATTAGGTTTTAGCGATAAAGTTGAAAATATATTAAAGAACTTTGACAGACTGTAGTAGCTTGATGTGCGTCTGTACCATTTAGTTCAAATATTGTGGTTCGAAGAAAAGTTACTTCTACAGCTAGACATTGATTTTCTACGTAACTATACGCACGGCGACCAATCAAGCTAAAAAAACCTGTTTATGCAGATCTCTCATTGTATTGGAAATCTATACATATCGAGGCCATGTTATACTGAAAATGTATAGCTTGATGTGTCGCCGTGTGTGTGTGGATGAGCAGCTAGATATTTCTTAAAGGAGGAAGAATTGCGCTAACTATTACAATAAAATTACTAATTTTATAGGGAGAATCTTCAGAACACTACTTGCTCTTCTAATTTCACCCAAGAATATTCGTATTACCGTTTTTTTTTAAGAATGTTGCAACGGCACATCCGTACATATAAAATTCCGACACAACAAGCAAACGGGAGCATTATCCCGGGACAAAGGACAAATTAAATGGGACGCGTCGCGTTAAAAGTGACCAGTTAAATGACAAATAAATACAGGACAAAGGGTTACACAAGTAACCCCGTCATTACTTGGGTACCGCCGCAAATAATAAAATTTTAATGCCCGAGTGTTAACTCGGGGATTAAAATTTTGTGTTTTATTCCTTTGTTTATTGTTATTATTGCTTCAAATAAACTTACCTTTGAAAGAGTGACGTTTTTTAAAACAGTTTTTATAAGAAAACTAGCTTTTGTCCGCGGCTTTACTCCCAAATTAAACAGCGGGAACGTTTTGAATGTAACCTTTGGCATCATCATCATCTGCCTAGCCTTTTCCCAACTATTTTTACATGGAACAACTGCCTATCTGACCTCCACAACCCAGTCAGTACTGGGTAATACGATACCCCTTTTTAACACTTATTGTCAGACTTTCAGGCCACCTGTAACAATTGTCAAACATCTACAATTGACATCCGGGACCAACGGTTAACGTGTTTTCCGAGGCACGGAGGAAACTCGGTATGTGGTGGTCACCCATCAACAGACCAACTAACCACAGAACAGCCAACTGGGTAAGCGCGGCTTAACCTTAGGATTGATCCGAGCGGCTGTTATTATTTAGTCACGAGCTCTTCTAATTAGCCTTTGACACTCTGAAATATTTTAGTTCCCAATTAGTGTAAAAAAAATTCGAACCAGTACACCCAAACTTACTCACGACAACTTACAACTATATACAATAATATTAGCGTAGATGAGGAATGAAACTACTCTGTTTTTAACTCATTCACACATCAGGTTTTTCTTTCTTCTCAAATCTGAAACAGGATAATTACTATCACTTATTTTGTATTTTCCCTGTTTTCACATCGAGATTTCAGTACCTACCTGCAATTTCAGTTCAGAATGTGAAACAGGGATTTATTGGAAAAAACGTACAAATGAAATGGGTCGCGTTAGAATTGGCCAATTAATGACAAATAAAAAACATGAGCGGGACAGACACAAGACCCTCCGGGTTCTGTAGAGTGGCCACGTGTCACAGAATTTGCAGGATATTTCGGAATGCATTTGGTATTTCGAATGGAAGTTGTTACTCATATTTAATTATTTATATAATTTTCTCCCGATGTTGTGTTCCGTGGGCTATGTTATTTCTATTTTACACTGAGGTAAATCCCAATTTAGAATAGCCTTTACAATCGATATTAATTTGTATGTATAGTCGAACTCGTGATTTCTTTGCCACTTTTGCTAACAACTACCCAATAAATTGAACCTTCACTACGGTTGAAACTATTGTAAGCATAGGTATTGTAAGTTGTCACATAGACAAGTTATAGACTTGACATTTTAAGACGTGTAAGTGACAGTCAATCTTGGGGTGGTAAAGAAATTACGAGGTCTACATGAAATTAATTTACTGCGAACACGACATTGCTTGATTTGCACTTTCGATGTAAATAAATTAATGATGAAATTCTTGTTCCGGGAAACCGTTACAGACAAAATTAGCAATTAAATAATTTCCAGGAATATATCGTAGGTAAATTAAACGTAGTACTGAATCTGTCATGTACCGATAATGTGTGTGGCTCAAAATATAATTAGGTACTGTGTACTGAACTCATTTTGATTTTTACAGGAATTTATAAAACCCGTAATGAGCTGTGTGATGTTTCGATTTTGGCACACAGGAATACCAGGATCTGGGTTACGAAATAGGATCATTTTAATCCCGGTATCTGTTACGTTACCGTGGGACAAAGTCCTGCCATTACGCGGGCTAAAAATATAGTTCTGCGATATCGAAAGCCCCTGGTACATTTAGAAGGAAATTAACATTGTAAATCAACTTCTGCAGTAATAATGATGAACAAGAATGAAATAAACGTGTATTAAGTGAAGAAAACGTAGACTATACAAAATTAAAATGTCCGTTAACTCAAATCGCAACCGTCGTTCTTTTGCAGTTGTATGAAACGACTTTAACACGCCTAATTATTATGAAGGCAAATTTATTATCCTTTATTCATATTTTTTACTTTTTTTTAAAACAAAAGTACCATCATCATTCTCTTGCCCTTATCCCAACTCATTTGAGGTCGGCGCAGCATGTCTTCTTCTTCCATACTTCTCTATTACTCGTCTTTTCATCAGGCACCTCCTTTCTTGCCATATCATTATTTACACAGTCCATCCATCGTTTCTTTGGTCTTCCTCTACTCATATACCCATCCACATTCATACTCAAAACTTTCCTCACGCCATTTTCCTCATTCCTCCGCATCACATGCCCATACTACGACAACTTAAAACAAAATTTTACAAAACATTTAAAATTATAAAAATAGATGGTCCATCGGTATCAGGAACAAAGTCTAAGCTGCCGGTGGTCAGGGCTCCAGAGAGAGGAACCTCCTCATTATACGTGTCGTGTGAAAGCAGTACTCAGGAGTACTGCTTTCTGAATCAAGCCTTTGACCCAGCCACGCATGAGAATAAAGGTCCATTTGTTTTTACCAGTATTGATGCCAATTTGTTAACTTAACATTATTTAATTTTCACGACTGTACCTACAATTCGAACAAAAGGATAGTAATAATAGCATGAATGCGGCCTCAAATATTTCAATCATGTCAATGGCTCCGATACAGGCGCAACCACAGACATTCGACTGTTTAATCAATTATTCCATTAACTTCATATCCGCAATTAACTATCCAGTGGCCACCGCTATGCTACCGCGGACACGTCAATAACACACGCATTACTGTTGAGCTCACAATAGTCTGCTCTGAATTAGTAAATTAAGTTTTCGTGACTAGGTAGTTTAGTTTATTTATTAATAATCATCAAAAATTACAGGTCATATTTTGAAAAAAAGTAAAAACACAAATCATAATACATTAAAAAAAAGCAAGTCATAATACATTAAAAAGAGCATTAAACACAAATTATCATAAATTAAAAAAAATAATAATAATACACAATAAACAGAATAATAGAACCTTATCACATAAATTTTCTTAAAACCATTCTTTTAGGTCATATAATGCCTGGTCGGTTAGCCAACCTTACTCCTGTTTGATGATTGTATTATTTTGTAACTACAGTTTTTGACATTTTGCAGGCACTACCTATCCCCGATGGCATTTCCCTTTTGCAAAAATTACGAACTTACATACACTTTCATCCTTTAAGATGGCAGCGCCAACATACCCCGCGAAATTCAAATTTTCTTACGTTTTTTGCATTCAATGACTATTTCATGAAAAAGTGATTCAGTGTGGGTTGTATTGATGATTCCAATGATTACAACTCTGTAAAACCAGATTTGATACGGCCATCAACGTAAAACCTAACACTAACCTGCAAATTGCAAAAAAACGTGTGAAACTTCGAATTTCGCGGGTTACCATGGCGCTTTCATCCTAACCCGTTTAGGGGAGGAGTTTCCAAACATCCGCTTAATGTGCTTACCTTCGTAAAGAAACAAACATCAAGTTTCATTCTGTGTTAGACCCAGTGGGGTGCCTTGCCTGTCAGTGGATAGTCTGAATAAATTACTTATTTAGCTACAACAATTTGTCACGCTATTAGTATTACAAAAAGAAAAATAGGATTGCGACAATCGTATCTGAATTGCAATACAATACAGCTAACTGTATTAAAAACTCAGATATTTAGAAAAAAAAAAAATAATTTCAACGAGCCGCTAAGCTACCCAGTTTGGTTAATATTTAATATTGTGTATTTTGTTTCTCTGCCCTACCACATTCTTACTTTTTCGACGTTCAATTTATTTTCTGCCTAATGGTATTTTTCGAGGTCATTACTTTTAAAGAAAGAAATAATAAAGTTTATTTGACGTCAGTTCATCAAGCACACAGAATAAAAAAAGATACAAAATAAAAAATAAATGACGAATAAAAAATAGAAAATACATAATACGTGCTGTGTGCCTTACACGCACTGTGTGTGTGTGAGGCACAGTGTGTTAGTCGTTATTAAATAGGTAGATATCCTTGTTATGTTTATGTTCATAAAAATAGTAGGAACCTAGGAACATAATCCCAAAAATTGTATTCCAAATCCTGGCCACTTATGCAATGTC
The DNA here is from genome assembly GCA_963576755.1 of Noctua janthina. NCBI lineage: Eukaryota > Metazoa > Arthropoda > Insecta > Lepidoptera > Noctuidae > Noctua > Noctua janthina. Next base: position 6,484,661 of record OY755058.1, read on the forward strand.
ACACGTCCCACATTCCCGTATCACGTGCAATGATTATGACGTGTGGTCTGTCCCTACCTATTTGTTGTCTGCACCAAGTTGTGTATTATTAATGATTTCATTATAAATTAAACTATGGTTATTACATCGATATTAACGACGGTGACGCAATGAATTGGCCTTCGGTAATTAAATCAATTTTATTATTCCCTCTTATCTGACATCGTCACGTATAGTGTCATGCCCACCTCCGTTTCAGCATATAGCGTTTCCCACTGCTGGGACGCTCCACCCCACTCTGGATGAGAGGGAGAAGGCCATAATCAAACACACGGACCCAGTGCAGGTTGGTGGACACCACATGTTCTCGAATTGTTGTTTCTACAACATGCCAGTTTCCTCACGCCAGAGCAGAACAGAGGTGTCCCAGTGGTTATGTCCCAACTGATCCCAACCATACAATCATCTATCGTGAGTTCGAATTTGCAGGCATTTTACATTGTGTCATTAACTTCATTACCACTACTTTCATTACGGTTGTCATCATCTGCCTAGCCTTTTCCCAACTATGTTGGGGTCGGCTTCCAGTCTAACCGGATGCAGCTGAATACCAGTATTTTACATGGAGCGACTGCCTATCTGACCTCCACAACCCAGGTAGTACTAGGTAATACGATACCCTTTGGTAAGACTGGTTGTCAGATTTTTTGGGCCACTGACTACTTGTAACGACTGTCAAAGATCTACTGATGACAGTCGGGACCAACGGCTTAACGTGCTTTCCGAGGCACGGACTAAACTCGGTATGTAATGGGCGGTCACCCATCCACAGACCAACTTAGGTAAGAACGGCTTATCCTAAAGATCGACCAGAGCGGCTGTTATTATTTAGCCACGAGCTCCTCTACTACTACTTTCATAACGGTAAAGGAAAAAAATATTAACAATGTGTAAATGAGAAGGAGCCCGTGGCTAACTAATAACAACCGCTCGCGTCGATTTTCTGGTTAAGCATCGCTTGCCTAGGTTAGTCCGTGGATGGGTGACCACCGATTATATTCAGAGTTTCCTCCATGCCTCGGAAAGTTCGTTAAGCCGTTGGTCTCGACTGACAATTGTAGATCTTTGACAGTTGCTACAGGTAGTCAGTAGTCTAAAAGTCGGATAAACAGTCTTACCAAAGGATAACGTATTTAACCCAGCACTGGGATGTGGAGGTCAGATAGGCAGTCGCACCATGTAAAATACTGGTATTCAGCTGCATCCGGTTAGACTGGAAGCCGACCCCAATATAGTTGGGAAAAGGCTAGGCAGATGATGCAGATGATGATTATATTCCTTCTAGTTTAATCCGCCTGGGGCGTGTGTATCTCAGTGGCGAAGGCTCCATACAACTCGATTCCGACCGGATTCCCTTTGAGAAATGGCACAGTCAGTATTCTCTAGACAAATAATATAATCACATTAAAGATATCAACTCCGACTTACCTCTTACGAAAATTGACCCTTCGCTACTGGTGTGTCTACATCATTAGGTATGTCGGTGTTCTCTGTCGGCTCCTGTCTATAAATTAACCACTACTGTTTATGACGCCCTGATATCGTAATCGTAAATGAATTCCATTTAACTCATTCACTGTAGGTGTGGAATATGGTAATTTTATATTCATATCAGTTGATAGCACTTCAATTGTATTGGTAGTTAAATATGTATATTTATTAATAGAGACTTGGTAAATTCGTCCTTTGAGAAGAAAGAAGCCTGTGTACTTGGGGTATTAATTGGGCCGCGTCCTAATGCTACCAACACGATTTTTGCGTGAACACGCGATTTTCACGAACATTTTGTTTAGCGAACCCGAACGCATGGTCGCGCAGACAGATGGCGCTTTCCGTTTTTCGGAACAAATGAGTGACTTGAACTCGTGAAGCGTATTCAGTATTCGGTTGACCGATCACTTGTTACTGCGTCCTAAATAAAGCGATCGGACGTGTGAATGCGAATGTCGCGTTCATAATAAATGTCACTCGATTATTCAGAAAACTGGAATGCACTCTTCGCCCGCGTGACCGCGCGTACGCCGAAGAAAATGAACACGACTGTCGAGTGTTTGTGCGACGATTGCTTTAGTTAGGTCTCGAATAGGTGAAAGAAAATTCGTGCCTAGCACTTGATTTGATAATAAGATGGATAGGACATCCACTTGTTGCATGCCGTGTCACTATTATTTTTCCCGCCGAACGTACTTAAATGAGAAATGGTTGCCCAGCCTTTATGGGTAATAATGATTAAGAGACAAACTGTAATACAATTATCAATTATTATCGGAAGCTTATGCTATTTAGGATGAGCTAGACTTCTTCGATAAAGATTAAAGACTGGTCCTAAGTCCATATACAGACAAGTATGGATACCTTTACACTGCAGTGGGGAAACCCAGGGTAGTGATAATTCGGTTATTTAATTAAGGTTTTTTTTTTAAAAAATGGCCGAAAAGTTCTGGAATGGCGACATTGCGTTGGAAGGCTTCCCATTGGGTGGACTGATGACCTGATGACGGTTGCGGGAATCCGCTGGATGCAAGATGCCCAGGACCAGTCAATGTGGCGACACTTGGGGGAGGCCTTTATCCAGCAGTGGATGTCTTTCGGCTGAAATGATAATGATGATGATTTATTAAAACAAAACTGATTGTTCAGCGTGAAAGAAAACTTACCAGTTCTCATCTAAAATTCGCCTCTAGATAATACCTAACTTATGACGATCATAACAACAGGAACCCCTCAACTCGAACATAAAACACGACCCCTGTACCAAAGAGAAACTTTCACATTCAAATGCCCAGAAAAGCACAAAAACTTTCACGAAAACTCAAATAAATGTAAAGTCAAAAACTTTTACTGTGGGACTCTTCAAAGTCCCACAAGTGTCGTATATTAATTAAAACTAGACGACGCGTCGCCTACCCTCCTCCCTGCCCCCCGGCTTCAGGGATACCCTGCACCCCCCCGCTACACTGTGTGCACGGAGGATAGCGAGGGAGAGTGCCGGATTAATATCTAAATAATGAGGATGATGCCACGCCCTCACTATGGTAGTGATAGCAAAAAAACTACATAAATTTTACTAATGAAATTCTGGGATTCTTTGACAGACGACACACAACCTTTAATGTGTCTCGAAATATGATACGATGCGCAAGAGTTCCTTATACAACTTAGGTGAGCAGACAGGAAGAATTTTTGAAAAATGACCCCTATAAGAGGTTGCACTGAGAATTAAAGTCTTTTTTTACCTTTCTTTTTTAAAATGTAGACATCTGATTTAGCTGGTAGGTAATTAAACCAAAAATGAACAGAATACTTTGCCATTTATTAAAGACAAATAAGAGACCAGCGCAAAAAGTCGCTGATAGCTTTTAAAGATAATGAAAAAATACTGACAGCCAGTTGGCAATCAGTGTGTAGAAAGAGATGGACCTGTACGTCCTGCATAGCTCCATCTCTTTCCCATGATGAGTAACAATTAAAATAATACTGTCAGGTAAAAGAGGTGTTAGTACGTGGTAGGCCCCAGATATTAGGTACTTACTTAAAATAAATATAATAACAGAAGCAACATTAATAATTTAAAAACAAAAACTTTTAACCATGCTTATCATGCTATTAGGTACTGACTTTAAATTATGTTAAACTAATTATTAAAAAAAAAACAGAAGAAAGATTCTCAATATAAAAAACAAAAACTACTAACCATACTTCTCCATATATTTTCAACACAATTTATGCAACCCTAAAAATAATTCTGTCTTGTTTTGCAGACCATACTGCACCATATCTCTCGAGACAGCTCTCGACATCGGGGGCGAACTCGAAGCGAAGCGACAGCGGAAAAAATGTCGTTCCCTGTGATTTACCACCTGTCACCCTACCTACCCTGCATCCACTATCACAGGATAATGTTCACGCTTCGATTGATGAGCCCCGATATTGGATAGGGTTAGCTGTTAGCTCCTTCTTTATTGATGGTAGCGAATTGGTGTTGATAGAGGACTCGTTCGGCGGTAGATTTATCTGAGGTCTTGGTCGTTTTTGATGATTTTGGATCTGTGAAATGTGATCGCACGGTTATTCTTGGCGGACTCCAGCCGTGGGCGTCTTTTGGATGATATGGAGTGATTATTCAGTCTATCATATCTAATCAATCGTATCTCTAAGAGTACTAGTCTACCTAAATTTCAAGTTTTTTCTTAGACAAACTTATAAGAGCCCGTTTTTTACAAGGCAACGGTACAATTGGATGCGTGTAATTTATCAAAATCTTGACAACTTTATTTCAGAAGCATAACATGACCACTTCTATCTCTAATTGTTAAGATATTTTATTGTAAATGCCTTCTTTAAAAATAAACGATTATTATAGAATATTAAATTTAATTGCTACAATAATTTAAAATGCTTAATTTTTGACATCATGGTCTAAAACTGTTCAGCAACCTGTCATTTTGTCCTTCTTTTCTTCCGTTTTTTACATGAGTTATGCTACGCGTGTTGATTCACCAGACCACTTAGCTACTACCGAAGACATCACAGGAAGAAGATCTAAACAATTTGACATTCCATCAACGATGATGACAACGGAAACGAGAAAAAAGAAATGGATTGACATACGCTAGACGCCGAAAACATTATTGTCAAACCTATTAGCAATTAGCTGTATCCCGCGAACTTCGTCAGCGTGAAATTATTATAAAAATATTTTTGAACGGTACCCTTATCCTTTTTCTAAAATAAAACAAGCCTAAGTTCCTCTTTATAACATCAACTATCAGCCAGTAAAAGTCCCGTCAAAATCGGTCCAGCCGTTTCGGAGATTAGCCGGAACAAACAGACAGACAGAAAAAAAAAGTAGGTACCATATATCCTTTCATATGCATTCAGTAAAAAGCTTTTATTTTCAAATTACAAACAGACACTTCAATTGTATTTATTTGTATAGATACGACAGGCTTTCAAAGCGATTTCCACTTGCCTAAGCTCTAGGCCCACAGAACTGCATAAAATACACAAGAAGATAACATTAAATTAAGAATCTGTCTTATCTTTACATCTCTCTGCTTGCAGTACAAGGCCCTAGGCTACAACGTTGGCGCAGCTTATCATTAAACCTGATATGATACGTTATCGCCTGTACCACTTTATATAGTAACTACGCTGATACGCAGACTGGTCAAAGATCTTAATTAATCCTTCGTGGAGTTTGTTTTTTAATTCCTTAGCTTATAAATAGATTATTCTAATCCACGAGTCTAATGCTCAGTTTCTGAGGACCTCAGTTGATAAGCTTTTAACAATAGTTTGACCAAGATCTTCACTATTAGTTAAAAAATGCCATGTGCCATGATTTCGCACTAACTATGTGTGTGATAGATAGATAAACTCCGTAATAACTAAATAATATTGTCCTCATATGAACACTGTATTAGGGGACGATGCGGAAGCCTTGTCTTACTACTCGTAGAAATCGTCAGCACAATGGATAGAGCTAGACTTCTTAAGTGTTAAACTTACAATGTCACTTACGGGATATCTTCTGTGATTTTCAACATTTGTGAGCTTCCGATATTCCCGCGATCATGGCGCTTGCTACAGCGTCGAAATGTCGGGAGCTCACAATAGTTGAAAATCACGGAAGATACCCCGCAAGTGACAGTGAAAGTTTAGTTAAAAACCTTGAAAGCTTAAAACAGTGTTTCATAAGTATCGTTGGCTTGCTCATTTTTTTTGTTACCTATAAAGAAACCCAATGCAATCTTCAGTAAGACAGATGTGCTGTAATTACCTATTTAATAAGAAAAAGGCAAACCTTACAGCTTGCAATCTTCAAAAGTTCAAGCTTATGGAAAGTTTATTTAACTCAGGACCCATCACAATCAAGTAGGGGTCCGCATGGACCGATGCCTGCCAGGGCTGCGGGACTCTTCGAAAGAGATACCGTGGCCCTGGAACATAAAGGGCAAAGAAGGAATATGGATGGGTTTTAGTCAGTACAAGTCTGACACTCTCCTCCGCTCCGCCCAGAGTGGGGGGGGGGGTCATTTGATGATTTCCCATCCGGAAAAAAAAAAAAAAAAAGGACCCATCACAAACGATTTCTCAAATCAAGTCTGTGCTCTTTGCGTAACTCCTCCTGTACTTTGAAAGACCTGTTCAAAACGGCTGCTAGAGCTCTGCAGAGCTATTCTATTAGAAGTTCATTAAACCATAATCTGAGTGCGGCGAAGGATTCAAGATAGCCCAAGACGAAGACACCTTTATCCGTGATGAGAATACTCTACTTTTGGCACTTGCGAAATAAGAGAAAGCTATTTAATTTTAAGTTACGACGTTTTTAAAGGTTTCGTTTGTTTTTTAATTTGAAAATAAAGATTACGGACTCAACGCAGAAGAAGTCTGTAATGAAGAGAAGAAATTAATGTTTCTTTTAATTGAGATCGAGTCTATCTAGGCTTCATTGTCATCAGCCTACAACAGTCCACTGCTGGACATAGGCCTCTTTAATTCAACTCGATTCTCGGCAACTCTCATTCAGTTATGCAAGGGCTGTATCTAGGATTAATATTGCAGTATATTGCAATTGGCTGTGCACAGCCAACTTTCTCAAGCTGATAATTCTATACTGTCGTGTGTAGTATCTGCCCAGATTTCTACTGGCGTTGTTTATTCATTAGTTTGTTGTCTATGTAGAGTACCTGATATCAAGCATGAGATTCCCGAACTCCCCTCCATAATACTGGAATAATAGATTATTTATTATTCCATCTGCTGGTTTTTGGATAGTGATCTTGCTTACTAAAGATATATGCTTATTTTTGTGGATTCTCTAAAGAAATATTCTATCCCATTCTTGTAATACCTTAGTCTTGTTGAATAAGGAAGATTTTATTTTTAATCAAATCAGGTACTCATCTTTTTTCCAATCAAATTACCTGTCTTCTTATTTGTATTTTCCATAAATTCCTTAATTTATTTTGTTTATACAAAAAGGAAATAATTTGAATAGCAGTCATTGCGTTGAATTGAATGTTCAGACCTGACGAAGTGAATCGGAAAACATTTGATTCAAAACACAGATGGCGCTAGTTACACCATCGAGACGCTTAAGGAAAACTCCAAGGTGATTTAAAATCCTTGTTGTCGGTTATTCTTTATTTTTTCTACTTCACATTAAGTGATATTAGTATTCTTAGAACATTAGTTTTAATTTTTGTAAATAAATTAGTCTGCATTGTTGAAATTAGATTTTTTTTTTTTTGCTTGATTGTTCAAGACTCGTTGTTAGAGGATATCAGATCTAAGCTATCCCAAACTTTCAACAACCCATAATCAAATCATCACATATCACAGATAATTAAATTATTTATGAGCACCCTCTACGAAATTCTTTCCCTAAAATGCCAAGTCCGAACCGCATACCTGTCGATCCTTGTCCGAAGTCGCAAAAAACACGAGCAATCTCGAAACACATTTTAATAGCCGTTATTTAGCCGACCGGTGACGGCACAAAGGCGGTTATTTATCGCACGCCCTCTCTCATTGCTTCGCCGAAGCACACTTCAAAAACAACCTACACGCTCACAAAATATTCGAAAACTAACCTTATTGCCACGCGTTACAGTTACATTTTAATTAGCATTCGAAACGAATACGACGTTCGAATTCAAACACGCGAGACTAGTAATCATTCGATGTCCGATTCCAGTTTGTCTTATCGGTTTTGTTTCTGCATTCGATTAGCAGCCTTAACGAGTTGTTCACAAGGTTCAATGTGAGGTTGTGTTTTCCACCGGAATAATATTCATGTTTCGTCTGGAAGTCCGATAATGAATCGGCGTCGGCGACGAACAAGTTCGGTCGATTCGCACCGTTTTCATGTACAGGTGTATTTCAAGACTCCGACGAGAATTGTAATTCGTGCCGCCATTAGAAATTGAGAAGTTTAATTTGTTTTCTGTCTTATTAGGATGATTGATCACTATTTGTTCGGAATTAACGAACCAAAGATGACGTTAGAAGATATCTTGCTGTTTAATTTGAACGAAAGGTGTTATTATGGGTCATTTCAATTAATAACAACATGGTATCTATTTTACAAAATATCACGAGAACACAAAAACAGCTGCTTATTAGGTGCATGTTGTATATTTATTAGGTGCAATTTAAAATTAGATTTGTCATCTAGTGTTCCTTATTAGCCCATATTTCTCTCTGCATTTCCTTTTCTTCTATTTATCCAAAAAATATTAAAATATTTAGCCATCTCGATTTTACAAGCTTTTACACATAGGCCTATCCTATTCTGATGACGCTTCCCTTTTGTAATCCTCTGTCTTTTCTACTTACATTCAGTTTTCATCTATGTCCTCACCTAAGGTGATGTGCTACCTACCGCCCTGCAACTCATCCCATTTCAAAGCACCACGTAGAAGGACAAATTCAAAACTGACTGCAACGCCACCAACGTAAATTCTTTACTGATTGACTTGAATAAAAAAAAACTCCGATACAATACATAGCTTCGTATTTCATTTCATTCATGTCTGCAAAAGCAATAGTAACCAGATCAAAAACTATATCAAAGAAGAAGAGTACAATTTCGAAAAAAAACAAATCCTTATAGAAAAAGAAACTACAAAATCAAATAGCATTATCGGATTATCCAACCTTTTCTGCTCCACACAAGTCAAACAACCGTAACCCGTAAATAAACTAAACCGTAAACACATCACGCGAATCTATTCCGTCGCATTTTTCACTCTAAACGAAATAAATCCCCTCAAAGGCAGAACCGCAAAATAAAGCAAAACACACGAGGTGCTGACATTATTTATTCACTACAAAGAGAAATCGGGGGCGGTAGCCGTGAAATTGAAAGAAAGCCGCGACTAAAAAAACAAAGTACTGTAGGTACTGGAAAATGTCGAGGAAGACGAAAAACTGAGGGGGAGTGAAGAGAATCTCGAAGTAACAGCGAATGTTAAGGAATACAAGCAATTGAATTAAGTTATAACTCGTGGACTACTTGAATCAAAAGTGGGTGTCAAAATTTTTCTTTCATCTGTTTTTCTGGCTTGTTGCCAGGTTAGCTATTTTAAATGAACTCTTCGTGTCTTCATTGACAAGTGCAGTGTTTGCTTCGTTCATGAGGGCCGAGATGTTTTTAACACTTATTTTGTTTCAATTTGAGAATGTAGTTGTAGGACGTAGATAGTTGATGTAACTAGCATGTGTAGTAGCGAGTATAGTGCCAAGATATAACATTCGGCTGAACCGAAGCCTACCTTGGCGGTCTGCCTAGAAAGATCGAGGGTTACTTGTTATGTAGGCTCTTTTACTACATCCAATTCCTTTAATATAAATGTATGTTACTTAAAAGCCTGATATTGATATTCTTAAGAGTATGAGTTAAGAAATGTAATAATTTATGTAAAATAAGACTTTTTAGGGTAACATTTGAGTGTTTTTACATAACACAGGTTTTCATCATCATCATCAGCCTACAGCAGTCCACTGCCGGTCATAGGCCTCTTCAAGCGCACACCACTCGGCAACTCGCAACCAGTTGCTACCAGCCACCCTACGAAGATCGTCGCTCAACCGAACCTGAAGGCGTCTCACCTTATGCTTGCCGATTCGCGGTCTGCCCTCAAGAACACGTCTACCCCAACGGTCATCAATCCTACGGCTAATATTTCCAGGTTGCCAGGTTTAGTTTTACTAATGATGAGTAGTAAAAGGTGGTTTTGGACATAACAACATTTGCCGAGTGAATTTTTGTACATTAAACCCTTAGATATTAAGACCTGGAAACTCTCTTCTCTTGGTTTTGCCAGAAAGTCGTAGGATGGTGCCGTAATTCGATCTTTTAGAGTAACATATACACGGTGAATGTATGTAGAATCTAACTAAAACAATATGAAAATCAGTACAAACAAAATTCTTTTCACGAAAATGCGAACTAGTTTTGTCTAACAACACAATCCCACTGTTGTCTCCCGCAATCTCCACAGAAAGGTCTTTCCCCAGAGAGTTATCTTTTTGTCCATTCCAGACACCGCGATCCCATATGCAAACATTTGAAAATTTTATTTATACTTGGAAATAAAACTGATTTCAGCGCTGAGTGGAATATAAAGTAGACGATATAGTGTTTATAGTCTATTTTATGTTTTATTGGTTCATAGGAGGCACTTAAATTGTATATCTTTTAAATTATTCTAAAGTAGAACCTGTACCACTTATACATGGTTCACTTAAAAGATTTAGCTGTAATCTAAAAAAGTAATCAACGCATTCATAAAAGAAAGAAGGAAACACTGCAAGAAAGACAAAGGTTTTTTTGCTTTCAGATTTCATATTTGAAATCAGAAACTTCGAGATCTAGCTACCGACAGATTAATGAATTAAATGAAGACTTAAAAAAACATAAATATGCTTACGTTTTTTTCTTTCTAGATAACGAGCAAAAGACACCGGTGACTTGAAAATTGTATGAATATCGGTTGTCGTGGCCACTCAAATAAATGAGGAAAACTAACCGATTATGTCGAAGTTGCAGAAAGGCTCCCACCGGGACACCTGCTGCCATGACCCACCTGGCTTCGGAGCCAGGTGGGCCGCTGCAGATACAACCTGGTCCGGTGGGGGTATTCCGATGAACTCAACGCAAACTATGGCTCACCTCCTGTCCTGCACTATGTGTGCACTTTGAGGGCCCTGTCCGAGGCCACCACCAACGCCGTCGAGGTGGCAGAGTTCTGGACAAAACAAATGTAATTTAAAAAAAAAAAGGGAAATCATCGACACGACGAAGAAGAAGAAGACCGACTAAGAAAAGTGTTGATATGAATGAGAATAGCAATCGACAGGAATCGATGAATAGACTGTATGAAAGATGAAATGACTACTGAGATCTCTTGGATGTTTGAGTTGCAGAAACTATGAAAAAAGAAAACATATCGACCAGAAAGGATAAACGCAGGAGAATGATGACGATAATAAACAAGCAAACATTTAAGTGTTCTTTTATATACAACATTAGTTTTAGTATATGCGAAACCTGAAACACGTGTCTAGTATTTTTATGTAAAGAATCTATGTACAAAATTTCAAAACGGTGTCATGAAAAATCACATAGTTATAAGCTTTACATGGTTGTCCGCGCAAAAACGTGGTCACCACGCAGCGGCGCCGCGTGCGCGCATCTAGCGTCGTATAGAGCTCATTGATAATTATAATTTGGCAGTAGGTACCTAAATGATTGCGATAGGTACTTAGTGTCGCTTAGTGTCCAACTGTGTGTGTAACTAAATTTAATTTTTTTAATTATTTTTGGGACAAAATATAACATGGTTTAAAAATGATTGGAATCGATTCAGTTACTTATTGTGAACAAACTATATTCAGGTTTCGCATATACTAAAAATAATGTTGAATAAAACGATGTGAAAATTTGAAAGGATGCAGACGATTTTCTAAACAAGACAGACGCCTGGAAAACTGTAAATAAATTGAGCTTTCAGACATGATCTAACAAGTAGACGTATCCTGAGAATTCGAGCAAATAGAGATTTGGATCCGGTTACATTTCAATAATACGGTAAAAGTAATCCTAGTGATTGATGTTAAAGACTAGAGATATTTATTGAATCTAGTCAATATTGAAGGGTCCTAAATAAATTCATTACTAAGATAAATAATAGATGAGCTATGTATTTGTTCCGCAGCTAAGCGAACTTATTTTAGAAGTCGTTTCTTGCTATGTTTTATTAATACGCTTATTTTAGCATCACGTGACTTAGTCGTGCAATGTAATCAAATCTTGGATGTCAATTTTAACCTACTTCTAATTAACTTCTTCTAATGAAACTTTGCATGTATATCTAGTTCGGATGACAATACTATAATTTGGTGTCTGTCAGTCTTTGGAACGGATCTGATGATGATAGTGGATAGTGGAACTCGTCAGACTACTAGTAAACCGCTCCACTTTGGGTTTGTTTGACTGGAGAATCGGATTAGGATTTGTTTTCGGTTTTTTCTAAACTAGGTACATATTTGATGGCAGCTATCATATGATGAAGGCCGAGTGAATCCGCTGAATGCGAGAAGTATGGGACCGCTCGAAGTGGCGACGCTTGCACGAGGCTGATAGCTGAGTACGTTTTTCGGCTGATATGTTGTCAGTGATGTGATGATAAAAAAGTCATCGGTAAGTAGAAAGTTTTAACAATGTTTTTTATTAGAGTTTTTTGACCTCTTATGTGCTCGTTTCATATTTGTTAATAATTTTATAAACCAGAGCTAAGCTCCAAGTTCTGTCGAAACCCTCTCGTTGGTGGGCTTAATTAATTCAACGACTGTGGTAAAGCCAAACGTACTTGCCTACCTAACGGAAACCAATAAATTAGACTTCTCTATCTCCCCATAACCATTTAATACGAGTTAAACTAAATTGCTCATTAATTTATTGGCTAAACAGATAAGATAGGATACATTAAATCACCTTTACACAAATTGCCCGCGCGCATATCATTGAATTACTAATACCATTACAAAATTACGTCTATTAATCTCACATCAAATGCTTCATAAATCATTGAGGTCACCCATCCTCCAATAGGGTAAGCAGAAACTAAAACAAGTGCTACAATCCTTCAACATTCATACATCTCAAACTCGTATCGATGTTTAAAAATAGAACGTTGAGAGCTCATCAGTAGTCTGCGCGCGCGCCGGCGCGAACCTTCGGGGGAACAATAACTAGCTGTTCGGCCGCCGGTGTCGAAACACGAGGTCGCACGAAGGTGAGCCGAGTGCTAACACCACGATCACGACATACGCATACATAGACAAATGCATATATTTATAACAACCAGAATTCTAGACCCGTGAAACAGTCCCGCCTTCCCCTTATTGATCCCACTTTTCCTCTAGTTGCGGGGGACACTATAGGTCAAGTGACACTGGCTGCTGAATTCTATGTGTGTGGTATTTACGTATAGCCCCGTCTGTGTATGTATATTATCACGTCACACACACAAGCAAATCCTCGGCACGCAAAAGCAAAACATGCTGTCGAAAATTTTATGTATGGTCAGCAAACAGAGTTGTTTATTCGATTTTCTTAAAAATACGTTTAATTTACTTAATCGTTTTACCTCCGCTGAGATTAAATTGGTTGAATGAGAGAAATATTGTGGTAACAAATGTTGTTGCAGCTCTAACGAATAGAAGAAGTATTTTGAGAAAATATGCAGCTAAGATAAAATAAACAAATTCTGGAAAGAAGACTTAAATAATCCTTATTTTAATCTTAAATCGTTAAATATATCAACTTTGCAAATCCAAATTAACTAGAACAATTCTGTAAAAAAATATACATATAGAATTGTGGGAACAACTATAGTGATAATTCTCCTACGTCTGGATTATATTCTTACATTTTTTAGGCCATTAGATTGCCGGTGATGGCATGGACCCGATGCAACTGAAAAAAAAAAAAAAATATCGCTGTGACTGCAGTTTAGTGGGAATAGATAGGAAGTGGATGGGACATAGTCTGAGATGCAGTTCCACATCCGCACTTCTGATTCGTTTCATCGAGGCCTTCTCACTTTACCAAATTGAGGATACATTAGCCCGTTTATTTCGTTTCACTGAGTTCCAAATAGAACACGAAGATTTTTTTGTTGAATAGTGATGATAAATTCTAACTTCTGTTGTTTTAGTTTCGTCTCCCACCGTATGCAGAAACAGAAACGCGCGCCATTTCCGGAGAAAATGTCATCATGGTTAACTGTGAATTTAAATGCTAGTGCGAAGGTTTAAGCTTCTGTACGCCATCAATCTCAATTAGCCGCATGTCTCATCCCAGGCACCAACGTCACCCCCAAATACACTGATTGAGCGAAAAAATCAACCAGTTCCAATTTCTAGTGGCCAACCGAAGGTCGATTTCTGGCCGAATCCGAAGCGGATCAATCGGCTGTCGTCATAACCTTCTACAGAAGCCGAAGGTTTAAAACCATGAGAAATTCAGTTCAAGACATTGGCCAAAATGGGCCGAAGTTTTAGCCGAAACCGAAGGTTTGGCCGAAGGCGTAGCTTCGGTCGAAGACTACCAATTACGTGCCAAACAGTATATTGCTAAAGTATACAACAATTTTAAAAGAAATAACTCACAAAAAGAAAAAATAATTACGAAACCAAACTTGTATGCTATCCGTCCTCCCCGAGCGAGCTCAATAGGGCGTCATTTGCATTGGTAATGTGACCGCTTGCGTATTGGTAAACAGAGTGATTTACCGCGCCTTGCCGCGACTCGCGACAGCCGCGCCGCCGCGCGCTCTGTCATAACACTCTCGGCGATCAATCATGTTTGTGTGGTCTTTTCATGTAAGGTTTTTAGGTACTTTGGTAGATTGTAGGTACATTTTATTGAGCAGGATCAGGACTGTATACTTGAGTTTTTCTACAAGTACCTACATACTTATTAAATAGCACATATGCCTGCCAACTGCCTCAACCAATGTATTTTGTCTTTTCAATTTTGAATTAAAAAAACAGTTTTTTCAAAATTTTGTTTTACTCTTAAAATAATGAAAATTAAAACAATTTTATTTTCATAATATTTACTGTCTTGGGTCACTGCAGTCATTACACACTCATGTTAATTATTTAAGTACTGTCGTCATTTGAATTGATAATAAAGCCTCATTCGTATTGGTAAACAGAGTGATTTACCGTGCATTGCCGCGACTCGCGACACCCGTGCCGCCGCACGCTGAACAGCTCACCAACCAATGAATTATGTCCTATGATCATTTTTGTCTTCATAGTTCAGAAAAAAGATTATTAGAATAATCTTTTCCTCTAGCTCGTCGGTCTGACGTTACCACTCAAAATTATGTTAAGATCTATAATCGACTTTAACTAGCAAGTCTGGCTGCCGCTTGTAAACTCACACGGCATAGGTGTGAGTTTCTTCTTGAACCTATATCAGTCCCAATTGTAGAATCGTTTTATTTTAAACTACGCTAAATACTTCTTTGGATTCACAGAGAACTCTTCTGTCTAGACTAACTGCAGTCATTACACACTCATGTTAATTAATTGATTACAGTCGTCATTTGCATTGGTAATAAGGCCCGTTGCGTATTGGTAAATAGTGTGATTTGTCGCGTCTCGTCGCGACTAACGATTACCGAGCTACTCTGTCATAATTATGTCAAATACTTGTTTAGATGGTCTGCTGATTTACACATACTATTAGTTTATGTAATTCTTATAATATAAAGAAAATGCATGTAATTTTATCTTTTTCGTTTTAGGGAATTACAACGCATTGTATTTGTCGCTGCTTGCAAATTTTTGTCACTCCTGAGAATACAGACATGAAGAATTAATAGTTCCCTGACCTTCAGGAAAAGCTTTTGACTTTCGCAGACGAAAATACCCCTTATTTTTTCTCGAGTACCTACTTACAAAAGATCTTTTGAGCCAAATATTGAAACCTGTTAAACATCCAGAGCCAGACTAACAAATAAACCAACTATCAGCTCTAAATCATAGTAAGTATATTTTCTACATCACCTCCCATGAGTCTAAATACTTTTAATTAATAAATTACGTCGTGATTTGCATTTGTAAACACATTGATTTACCGCCCCTCGTTGCGACCTGCGACTCGCGACATCGCGCGGCTTGTAGTGTAGTGTCAGACTTACTACACGGCCGATCAATCATGTCGCGGTTTGTGTGGTCTGTTTCACATTTGGAGCTTGGGAAAATATCAAACCTTCTCTCTCTTAACTTGGGTAATCTGTAGTAAGTATGTTTTGGTTCCTATAGCAGTATGAGAATGTGTTATCGAAATGGCTGTTTTTTTTTAATATATTATTGTTTATTGTAGACCCACCGCTTTCATGAGTCCTCGCGAAGGTATCAATTTAAATGGAATATTCTGAAGGTTGATCACGCATTGGATCAAAGAGTATCGTAATAACCTGTGGGATATTGTAAGGACTTTGTGGACGCTTAATGTGCCTTTGATGGGGCAAGGCGGAGGACTCATTAAAGCGGACGATCTATAGGTATAGATGGAAGTTTGCTATGTAGATACAACTAACAGAATTAGGAACCTACTGATACTTCTACCAACAACAACTTAAACAAATACCCTTATGTAAATTCAAAATCTTATAAAAAAACTTCCATAACTCATCCATCTTACAAATTAACTCCAAGAAAACAATAGCTCCTATTTCCTATTTTCTCTTCTCAGTTCGTTTCGTAAATCCAATATTGATAGACCGATTACGTATAGCGATCATAGCTGGCGTTCATCCGCATTCTTCGTCTATTCCATTTATTTATAGCTTATAGCTAGAAACCAGACCTCACATTGTGTAATGCATACATAAAAAATACATAAACTAAAATAATATTGAAGAAACGTTAACTTTTTAACTTTCAAATCATTTGTAAGTTGTATTTTTCGTAGTGTAAATAATCAGCCATAGAAATTGATAGTTACTTACTTTTTAATAGGCACATCGAATATAAATTATTTGGCGTGTTAGTTACGTATCTTAGCAATTGTCGGCTATTGCATTCTGTGTCATACTCTCCGCGAATATAGTTTACATTAGTAAAAAATCTTCGACAGTCAAACGGACAACCTGCAACAGTTCATGCTATCGCGGAAAATAACGTCGAAAGTCTAATTACCATCGGACCATCCCATCAGCCTTATCCCAACCACATTGGGAGCGGCTTCCAGTCAAATCGGACACAGCTAAATACCAGTATTTTACATGGAGCAACTGCGTGTCCATCCGACCTCCATCACCAGTTAGTACTGGCTAATACGATACCCCTTGGTAAAACTGGTTGTCAGACTTTCAGGCCATTGACTACCTGTAGGTAACGACTGTCAATGAATTCTTCAGATTTAGTGAAAGGCCACAACATCTTGGAGAATACCTGTTTAATTAGTTTGGGTTCAGGTCCCGTATGAGACGAAAACCAACTTTGCTGAATAGCCTTTTGTAAGTTTTTGGCTCTTATGAAGACTGGAAGTGGGCCCCTGCCCCAAGCGCTCCTGTCTCAAACTTTTCATAGTATAGTTTTAGTGTTCTTTCATTAAGCCTTACCTATTCAGCTATCAAGTATTCGTGACGAAGATCTTTGCTTAAAAATCCTCTGGTCTCCTCTACCAGTATCAAGCGGAACAGTTGAGAAGTTGCCTAGCATCAGGGTTATGTTTGGAAATGTATGCATATCATATCGAACGAAATATACTAGGTGTTATATTAACGGATCGTGTGAACAAAGCTCGATACAAGTAGCAGACGTTTTCAAAAGGCTGCTCAACTTTGATGTCAACATGCATGCATGTGCAACAACAAAATGTGGGTCAAAATAGCATAGAACTGGTACCCTGAGACAGTGAGACGAGGTCACGAAGCAGATGGCGGGACGAACTAAATAGGTTCTGTCCAAACTAAAAGGAGCAGGATAGAGAAGGGAAGAAGTGGAGGGCGTCCTTTTACCAGGAGTGGGACAGAGTAGGCAACAATAATGCAATATGTATAAGTATGAAAGAGATTTGCGCAATATTATGAGGAATTGGAAAATGAGGTGATGGGAAACGTTTCTTCGATCGAAGCCGCTAACGCAGCTAATTCGCTGAAATTCACCATGAATTAGCCATCCTGTTGCTGAAGATCCCACGCTTTTATTACGTTATATCGATTTATTCATTGCCATTCGGCCAAGGCTTGACTTTTCAGTACTTAATAAGTAATCAATATGCACAGTCCTTCCTACTATTATAATGAATGTAAAAGTTTGTGGGGATGGATGGATGTTTGTTACTCTTTCACGCAAAAACTATTGAACGGATTGGGATGAAATTTGGCACACAGATAGTTTATAAACTGCATTAACACATAGGATACTTTTTATCCCTGAACACCAAGCGGGCGAAGCCGCGGGCTTAAGCTAGTATTTAATAAAATATTCGCTCCTATCTAACATTTTTCTATCTTCTAATGATGCAGTTTCGGATTTTCAAGTCAAGTGAAAACTGAAACTTGAAATTAAAAAGATGTTACATCCTATGGATATGCTCTGTACTTGACTTGTCTCAAGTATTGAACCACATTAGAATTTGTGGCACATACTTGAAATAATCTGAGGTGGAAGCCAAGAATTTTTATGTAAAAAATGATACTTCTTCGCAGCGTACCGAACGAACTTTTAGCAAGTTTTATCATATTTCTGGAGTCAGATCATCATCTGCTTAGCCTTTTCCTAACTTAGTCGGGGTTGGCTTCCAGTCTACCCGGATGCAGCTGAATACCAGTGGTATTTTACATGGAGCGACTGCCTTTCTGACCTCCACAACCCAGTTAATACTGGGTAATACAATACCACTTGGTAAGACTGCTTGTCAGACTTTCGGGCCTCTGACCACCAGTAACGACTGACAAAGATCTACACGTGCTTGTGATCATAGGGAACAGGTGGTCACCTAGCCACGACCATCATTCAACCAAGGCAAGGACGGCTTAACCTGAAGATCGGCCCAGCGGCTGTTATTATTTAGCCACGAGCTCTTATTTTTGGAGACAGATACTACTAAAGAAATAGTATGCTAGAATCAAGCCCAGTACCTATAGCTCATATTACTAACCTTGAACAATTTACATATTGATGCTAAAACGTCACAACAAACAACCTTCCTTTTAATTCTTTCAGTGAAACGTGAAGAAATGCCTTTAAAATTGCTATTGCCACACACACGTGACTCGCGGTGGCGTGCGCGCAGCGTCTGTCGTGACGTTGACGTCATGATTAATAGAAATGCGGCGCGAGAATCGTGCGCCGGGCGCAGTAGAAAGCGCTGCGGTTTCACTTCGGGCGCCGCTACTATGGAACACTTCGGTTTAGTTTGATCGAATGTGTTTTTGCTAATGTTGGATGTAAGATGGGAAAGTGTATACGAACAGCTCAGCTCAAAGGCGTCCTTCAAGCTGCTGAACATCGTCATTCATCATTCTCCGACCCATATTCGAATTCACTTGGGTTCGGCGCAGCATGTTGTTCCATACTTCTCTATTCGTCACCTCATGAGTCACCCCTCTTCAAGCTGCTGGACGAAGGTCTACAATAGCCGGTTGCCGGTTGGTCATCAATCTGCGCTCTTTTGATCCACAATACGTACTGCTTGATGCCATTTGCAACCGTCCATTCGAGCTACCTTCTGCGATCTATCTGGCCGGGGAGGTTCTAATGCTGGCATCACACTGTAGCAGTTTTTCCTGCTTCAATGCATTTGGTCTTTTGGCCGTTACTCAAGAAGTGTGTATTTTAAACAGTATCATTTTAGACTTAGGTAAATATTCTAAATAATTCCTTCAAATTAATAATGATTATTGTTAGTAGTAATACGATGGAATTAATTATTGATTATTGTTATTTTTAATTGTTATTATTGATTTGATCGAATTATTTATTGATTGTTAATGATTATTGTTAATTTGATTGATTTATTTATTTATTGATTTTTGTTATTATTAATCTGTTGGAATTAGTTAACAATTATTGTTATTAGTAATTTGATGGTATTAATTATTGATTATTTTAATTAGTTATTATACTATAAGTGCTCGTACAATTGATTTTATTGAATTATTTATTTATTGCTAATGATAATTGATAACTAGTGCTTATTTTTATTAATTCTTAATGTTATTTGTATGCAATTAAAT
This sequence comes from Noctua janthina, assembly GCA_963576755.1. Taxonomy (NCBI): domain Eukaryota; kingdom Metazoa; phylum Arthropoda; class Insecta; order Lepidoptera; family Noctuidae; genus Noctua; species Noctua janthina. The sequence goes on from OY755058.1 coordinate 6,504,478, forward strand.
AAAGCTTATTAATGAATTCATTCATTCAAATATCCTAAAAAGTTTATTTAAGAATGTTTGCATAATCACCACGCACGACTATCATAATATGGATTAGGATATTCTGATAAACGCACAGCCAAATGGACATCACCGATAAAATTAGTAGGCATAATCTCCTTCCGCCATCCCGTTGAACAATAAAATTAAAAATAATGTCAATGACGGCGGAACATAATAAAATGAAAAGCCAATCAATTATGGAGCTACAATTTCCAATTAACATTTAATCGAGTCACCCCCGCGTTGATTGCGGGGGTGGGTCTGACTCTGACGTAATCAATAAGTTGACGTCGGGCCTTAATGTATTCGTAGGCGGATGTTATTGTGGACTCTGTTACGCAAGTATATTTAATATCAAGTTATGACGTCATTGTCTATGCTGCTGCCAAAACCAGAAAACTTTGTAGTAGGTATGATCTACCCACAATATCACCCACTTTCATGTCGTCTACCGTCAGTTAAAAACTTTGTTGGATATACGTCAATGGCTACCTAAATACCTTTAATTTAGTTACAGGTCACCGTTCAGTTCACCGACAGTAATCCCTATTATTCTGATTCATCATCATCATTTCAGCCGAAAGACGTTCACTGCTGGACATATGCCTCCCCCAAGTGTCGACACTTTGACCGGTCCCGTGCGTCTCGCATCCAGCGGATCCCTGCAAGCTTTACCAGGTCATCGGTCCACCTAGTGGGAGGCCTTCCAACGCAACGTCTACCGGTTCGCGGCCACTCCAGAACTTTTCGGCCCCATCGGCTATCCGTTCTGCGAACAATGTGCCCTGCCCACTGCCACTTAAGTTTGGCTATTCTTCGGGCTACGTCGGTAACCTTGGTTCTTTTGCGGATGTCCTCATTTCTGATTTGATCACGCAAGGAAACTCCGAGCAAAACCCTCTCCATTGCCCTTTGGGTGACTTTAAGCCTTCTGATGAGGCCCATTGTGACCGACCACGTTTCGGTCCCGTTTGTAATCACTGGCAACACACACTGGTCATAGACTTTCGTCTTGAGACACTGCGGTAAGTTGGACGAGAAGATACCACGTAACTTCCCGAACGCTGCCCAGCCGAGTCGGATTCGACGATTGACCTCTTTCTCTGATTATTCTGGTTATATTATTATGATTCCCTAGCCAGAGGTCATCAGGTGACGTTGTGACAGATGCCTTTGAAGATGACGTGACGAGCTGAGAGAAACAAACAACTAGTGGCCCTCGTAAGCCCAAAAGAGCTGATCGAAATAAGTGAGAGGAGAAGAAAGGAGAGGCTAACAGTTTGATGATGTAAGCTGGCAGTAAGAAGTTAGTCAAACGAATTGGGCACCCCACGCAAAACATGCCTGTGCTATTCATTTTTGCACAGGGCTCCCCTAAGGTTCAGCACACGCCTGGTCGTATGGTTCTGGTGTCTAGCTGATTCTCGTTGGCTTCGCTCGGTTATCATCGGTCCATCTTGTGGGAGGCCTTCCAACGCTCCTTCAGATTCGCGATCGTCACACCAGAATCTTCCTCGGCATCCCTTTTTGCAAATGCACCGAGTTTATCCAAATTCAGGTGTCCCGCTTGCAACTATAATATTAAGCCTGCAATAGGCTCCTAAATAAACGGTCTGAACCAATGCCGCTGTGTACAAGACGCTTTAAAACATATTTATCTTAAATATACTGTTTGTTCGTGATGACGTCATCTGGCAACATTAACACTTGATAAAAAACTGGCATGTCATCATCGTGTTGTTGTTTTAAGTTATTAAGAACTTCATTGTCTCGCATGACCGTTTTATGAAGTGTTTACTTTATTGTTAATGTTGATACTGCAATTAATTATTGAGCGTAACTGGAACTGATGTCACGTTCATTCATTCGATAAAACTGCCATTCATTTTATTTGATTCGGTAAAAACTGACAACCCTTTAATACTGTGCGTGGCATAAATAGCTATATTAACCTTCCGCTTTATAAGGTACGATATGGTAGATCTTATTGAGTTTCTCTTGGTAAGAGACAGAGCTATACAGGTCGTCTAGCACCATCTCTTTCCCACACTGGAATTACTCCTGGTTTAAGACGTCATGGCCATGAAGACACCTGTCATGAAGACACGAGCAACACAAAACCGGGTTATGTGATAAAAAAGTGATATCCCTGTCAGTACAGATAGCAGCAGGGTTGACCGTCTAGGGTGCGCGACATACAAAACCTTTACATAGACATGTAAAGGTGTATACAACCTACGTCGGACGAGACGACGAGACCGCCACAGTATACCTACAAACAGAAGATCTGGAACATTAATGGACACGTCTTGGATAACGTGTTTATTTAATAACACTGGCTGGTATTTTACAACTCTAAAAGATTCAGAAGTGATAATAAATCGAGAACCTGTCGTACGGCTCGGAAGTTGAGAATGTTGAGATATCACGACTGACATTATATTTCAATTTCAAGACGGCCATTAAAATAATTAGCCCTTTTAGATGAAGATAAATCAAGTGTATCGAGATACGGCATGATTTGAAGTGAAGTTGCTCTGAAATAAGGAAATAATCAGAAGAATATAAATGTTAACTCGCAAGATGAACTAGGTGTTGTGGTTTATGGCGAAAGTTAGTCTCTCCTACTTCGTTTCTCATGGTAATGAAGAAGAGGAAGAAGACATACTTAGCGCAAATAAGTTTTGATAAGGACAGGAGAAGACATGGGACGTCTACCAACCCGCACTGGGCCCACGTAGTGGATTATAGCCCATTCCCTCTCATAGAGAGGAGGCTTGCGTCCTAGCAGTGGGAACATTAATAGGCTGATTATGCTTATAAGGACAGGAGAATAATTATCATCATCATCTAGCCTAGCCTTTTCCCATCTATTTATATATTTTTTATTTTTTTTCTATGTTGAGGTCGGCTTCCAGTCTAACCGGATGCAGCCGAATACTACTTGGAGCGACTGCCTATCTGACCTCCACAACCCAGTTAGTACTGGGTAATACGATACCTCTTAGTAAGACTGGTTGTCAGACTTTTTGGGCCACTGACTACCTAAAGATTGTCAAAGATCTACAAATGACACCCGGGACCAACGGTTTAACGTGCTTTCCGAGGCACGGAGGAAACTTGGTATGTAATGGGTGGTCCCCATCTACATACCAACCTAGGTAAGCACGGCTTAACCTAAAGATCGACTACGTGCTCCTCAGTAGGAGCAAGAGAATGCTGAATATGTCATTATACATACAGAGCAGTACCTAAATGTATATAAATAGGTTTCGAGCTAGATTTCAAGAAGCAAAAAAAAACGTTTCTCTGTAATTAAGCCATAGCAATTTTGATTTTTGGTGTGATGGGTATGTAATGTGGATCGGTATGTAATGGGTGGTCACCCATCTACATACCAACCTAGGTAATTAAGCCATAGTAATTTTGATCCCTTTCCTCTGATCGTCATAGGGAAACTATGACGATCAGAGGAAAGGGATGTGATGGCTATGTAATGTGGATCGGTATGTAATGGGTGGTCACCCATCTACATTTGGTATGTAATGGGTGGTCACCCATCTACATACCAACCTAGGTAATTAAGCCATAGTAATTTTGATCCCTTTCCTCTGATCGTCATAGTGAAACTATGACGATCAGAGGAAAGGGATGTGATAGGTATGTAATGTGGATCGGTATGTAATGGGTGGTCACCCATCCATATACCAACCTAGGTAAACACGGCTTAACCTAAAGATCGACTACGTGCTCCTCAGTAGGAACAGGAGAATGCTGAATATGTCATTATACATACAGAGCAGTACCTAAATGTATATAAATAGGTTTCGAGCTAGATTTCAAGAAGCGAAAAAACGTTTCTCTGTAATTAAGCCATAGTAATTTTGATCCCCTTCCTCTGATCGTCACAGTTTCAGTTTTCGCGTTATAGTGGATCTTATTTACTTACCTCTTCATCATACTCTTGCCCTTATCCCAACTCATTTGGGGTCGACGCTGCATGTCTTCTTCTCCATCATAAAGGGTGACTGGTAATTAGTGACCGATACTTAAACACGTGATTATACTCACGATAGCAAACAACTTTCCCAAAGAAACATTATTTGTATACCTACTCGTTCACTTTTATCCCAATAACACAACAGCCGTATGAAATTCGCGCGCGCGTTTGACCTAGCAGCTGTTAGCCGCGTGACAACGTTCTGTCTCATTACTATCGTACCGTCCAATCACGTGTTTAAGTATGCCTATGGTTACTAATTGCCGGTCACCCTATATTCTTCTTATAAACTATCCAATTGCTGATTTTTAATTTAGACCCACGTAAATAATTTAATTAAAAGAGGCTGGCACCCTTTGAGTCCATTCGAATCTAAAGTGGGGTTTAAATTGCAAGACCTCAAAGGGATCTTCGTTTTGTTTTCTTACAACGAGCTCTGAACACGATTCTCTCAGAGAGTCGTGTAATTTGCCCTGAGGTTCAACTTTTTTTTTAAATAAAAGAGAATACTTCTGAAGTTGTGGTGGTTTTTTTCCTTGAGGTCACACTTCAGTTTTAATTCAGATATTTTTTATGGGTGTAATCAAATTAAAAGGAGAAATTCGTGGCTAAATAATTACAGCGGCTCGGGCAGATCTTCAGGTTAAGCCGCGCTTGCCTATGTTGGTCCGTAGATTGGTTACCGCCCATTACATACCGGGTTTCCTCCGTGCCTCGAAAAACACGTTAAGCCGTTGGTTCCGGGTGTCATTTGTAGATCTTTGACAGTCGTTACCAGTGTGTGTTACCAGTGGCCAGAAATTATGACAACCAGTCTTACCCAGGATATCGTATTAGAGGTCAGAAAGGCAGTCGCTCCATGAAAAATACGGGTATTCAGCTGCATCTGGTTAGAAGCTGACCCTAACATAGTTCGGAAAAGGCAGATTACGATGATGAATCAAATTAAAAGGGAATGAAACGTTGGCTGGAGGCTTACTTCGATGTATGTTTTATACTCTTCACGTTTGGAACAACCCATCTTATCAGGTCTCTCCAGTCTATTCTCCTTTCTATTATTTTCTGGTTCCGATTGGTATTTTCCTACTATTTTACATATTTCTAGACTGATGTAATGAGTAACAGAATGATATAAAATTATTTTCTTCCGTTGTGGATTTGACTGGAGAAGAAGAGGAAGACCAAAGAAAAGATGGAGGGATTGTGTGAAAAAGATGTTAAAGAGAAAAATGGAGAAGTAAATGAAAGCGTGTCGGTTGACATGGGAGAATGGAAGAAAAAATCGAGTTGCGCCGATCCCAAATAATTTGAGACAATGGCATGAAGATGACTATAAGGTTTGCAAAAAAAGTAAAATGCAAAAAGCTCCGAGCGGCATCCCTTATTATTCATGGAGTGTCAGTGGAGTGATGAAGTCAATGGCATCAGAATGATATCAGTAACAGGCGGCCAAAGAACCGCTCAGAGCTTTTTGCATCTAGGCCACTGCACCATCGTCGACCACAGTATCGCGTACTAATAGATACGATTACGATTGTGATCAGACGCACCCCGATCATTTGCAAAAAGTCTATAACGCTGCTAGCAATCCACCTGGCAGACAAATTAACTCATCATTCAGCTGAAGACCACATAGCAAGATAAAAATCATAATTGTCAATTATCGCGTGAAACGTGTAAAATGTACGTGTTTTGTCTATAAAAGAAAGTCGTAAATATAATAGCCATGATGGGAATATTTTGGTCATGGAGTAAAGTGAAAATTAACTATAACACGTTAGTCAAGCGTGGTAAACGTAAATGGCTCCCACATTGTTACTTTTTAATAGTTTTCTGCAATTTTTTAACTGTTCATCACATTGTTTTTGTTTAATTGCTGGCGTGTGTGCGTTTTTGTTAGAAGAAAGTATTTAATTAACTTTAGGCCTGTCCTGTTTGTGTCTATGTACGGGGTGTTGATTGACACTTGAATATTCTTTTTGTAGCCACCAAAGGAGCCGACCGTGTTTTGCCGTGTTTTGTGTTTTACCTAGAATCAACTTTGTGTCTAGAGGTGCTCGTATTGATAATAAAAGTGTTATTCATTACTCTTCCACTGGTATGTTTTGACCATTTGTATACTCTACATCATCAGCAAAGGTCGGAATTAGGTAGAGTTATTTATGTACTTGCATCGAAATGTTGATATTAATATGGATCTTCCCGGGATTTATAATACAATCCCGTGTGGCCAACAATATTACAAATAAATAATAATAAAAACCTCAGAGATACATAAGAGAAATAAAACAAAGATAATTAACATACAATTTTTATTAGTATTTACATTAATTGACATTACAATTTTTTATTTAGGTTGGCCCACACTTGGATTTTTTCCTGTAACGTAGATGCTTTTACAAAGATTTAAACTCACGGAACAACTACTTGTAGATCATACAAATATTTGTTCCGTGCGGAAATCGAACCCGCGACATTTTTTCATTAACTGCTGCGCTGCGTGCGCATGATGTCCGATGTCGGATGGTTTAAATTGTGTAAAAGTAAATTACTTTTTTATTTAATAAATCACTGGATTTTTTCTGCTCTTTAAAATTAATCTCGGGATTTGAGGCATATCCACTTTATTCTTTCGCTGTATGAAATCAGTGTAAGTACACAAATAACTCTACCTAATTCCGACCTCTGATCATCAGAGGAAGCTTTTATCTAGTTCTACGACAAGCTATCATTTGCGAAGAGTCCTTGTCAAATAATAATACACCTAGCAAGGGTAAAAATAGGAATCATGTGGCCCATTTTTTGGTTTAATTTTACTTTGCTGAATGCGATCTGTCTGTCTTAACACCGTTTTTGTTGTTTCAGAATCCAAAGCAGAAAATTTTGTCAATCGTCTGCTAGCATTATCCAAGGGTTTCTCATTACCAACGAAATCTCCTATCAAAGAAACTATTAGGTAATCTTTACCTACGTCTTCAGCAAAATCGTTTTCTGTTTTTTATTATATAAGTCAAAGTTTAGGATTTGTCGTGGATAGTGTTGAACAGCATGAAATCAAGACGTCTTATCGCGTCTAGAATCCATTTGATCTGCGTACGATTGGACACAGTTACGGTCTTTATTCCTAACACGTGTCCGGTTATTATAAAGACACGTTTCTAATTTATCCAAGTCTTTTTCTTTACCAATTATTACTTGTTCTTAATATTTGCTTGAATGTACTGCTAATAAAGTTCTGTTTAGAAATATTGGTATAATCAAGATGTTTGTTTTTATCTACACGGGAAGATAGTGCATTCTGTGATTAATTCAAAAGTAAAGGCTCATCTTTATCACCACGGTATTGCAAAGATGTGCCTTCGGAGGATGGACTATTTAATAACACATTATCTAGTATAGTTCGATAACCAGCGTGGTGATGTTTCCTAATAACGCTGCGCTGGTATGTCTGATCATCATCATCTCTATCTTGTTCCATATTGCTTCGAGTCAGTGAAACACGTTTTTTTCTACCATTCTCTCTCGTTAACTGCTATGTTTTACTCCTTTTTCTTCCATCACTTATGTGCTCGTGATATCATTCAGTAATTCGCTTCCACTGTCAGATTTTATTTTAGATTTCTTAGGGACCGCGAGAATTTGATTTGGTTGATTGATTTCCAGTAAACGCGATATTAATTGACTTGGTTTCAATAGAAGCAAGCCCACGGATCTTATTAATTTTATTTCCCTTTTTTGTTGTCTGCTTGATAGTTGTTTCACACAGAATAATTTATTGCAAGTTGTTAGTCAGTTGTATTATTTATTAATACATGCATGAGATGAGGAAATGTCCTTATCGAGTAAAATAATTCAATAAATTCGATACAAACAATGTATCCGGAAGAGTATTAGTATGCGTTACAACGTTGCGATTGTAGGAAACAACGCGAATGACCTGCGAGCCTAGGTAATGGCTACAATAGCTTTGTTATCGTCTGTAAGATGCATTTTAAATACAATAGGCACTGTATTTATTGAACAAACAGGAATGAATGGAAACACTGGTGTTGAAATTAGAGAAAACGCAAGTTTAATTATTTTTTCAGCGTCGATTAAAATATTCCGATGGACGGATCTAGCCAAGTCTTTTTAACAGATGAAAAAAGGAGGAGTTTTATTACCACATGGTGTGAGCTGTTCTGATGGTGAAGATAGCTTTATAGAGAAGAAGACCATTGGCGTCCCGAATCGGAAAAAACGATCTGGTACCACATACTTAGAGGAGCAGCAATGAATTTAGTGGCTGGTAACAATTGGATGAAAAAGGCTGATGATCCAGTATCAAAAGCAGAGCCTGATCCTTATCTAGTCTTACTGTCTTATCCTGGATAAGACAATGCTGAGGATAAATGAGAAACTTATTTACAATGGATTGAGGACGCTGGGAGTCTTGTTGAATCGAGTACACATCACCAAATCCAACTAGTTACTTATATGCTTTTGCGGAAAGCTTCAAAGTTGTTCATATAAATTATAACCTACCTACCACCTACCTATTCTTTTTAATACATAATAAAGTATCTATCGTTATAATAAAGTAGGTATCTGTACCCAAAGCCTGGTAATCGGAAACCATAATCCTGATTATCCACTTTGGCCGAGAAAAAGTTGTCGATACAGGGTGGTGCTTTTATTGTTTTATGTTTAATGCCTGTAAACGCGTTTCTACACGAAGCTACATTGTGGGAACGGTATCATAGCTTGTAACCAAGGATCTTTTAATGACAGCTGTAGTTTAATTTCATTTATTTCGTCTCTAATTACTGCGGAATTTACACAAATACGCAGGTGCCGCCGACGCGACATGAGAAATGTGAGCTTGATGCTTAAAGGTTACTTTAGTAAGTTGTTCTTTTAATTAAAATTAATACAATTTGATCAGAGGAGTGTACCACGTGATGAAAGCGGGTTTTAAAGCAATTACTATTAAATTGATGTAAGCCTGTAATTGTCTTGGCTAGTTAGCTGTACTGTAAGGTCTGTAAGATAAGCCTGTCATCACCACTGTTGACGACAAACGCAATTAAATTTGTAAGTGGGTCTTAATTCGCATGCTGTCCAGCAACGTTTTGTCGTCAAAAGTAGTACCTACTTATTTAAGGTTAAATAATGCGTATTATTTTAAACTCTTCTTTTGTGTGTAAACGTAAAAAGAACCTACAGGTATTGCCAGCTTCAATAATGAACTTTCCCAAATAAATGTGCTAGCATTTGTGTGCTCGGCATCTTCTAAGACACAGTGGTATTTACAAAAATACACCATTATAATCATCATTATCATCATCATATCTCTCTCTCTCTTTCAATACCATATCTCACATCGAAAAAAAACAATTGACGTTGAAAATTAAAACTCAAAAGCCCAAATTTTAAAAGTCGTAATTACCGAGTCATTATGGGGAGCACCGCACGCCTGTTCAAACTAATTCGAGTTAATGAGCGCGACAAAAAACCGACAAAGGTGTTATGAATAAATAACCACTTAACAATCGTAAAAAATGAAAAATAACTCACATAAAAAATGATAAAAAAGGGCTTTTATTGAGTGCCCCTAAGACGTCTCTGTCTTCCTGGCGTAACTCTTGATGCTATCTTGTTCTCGGAAGGTTTGTCTTTTGACTCTTTCTGGCTTGCTTATGGGTTGATAAGGCCGTCCCTTTCTAACATCAATCGATACCCCTAGACACCCACGACAACCAGTTGTGAACGCCGCGTGGAGTTAATGGATCGGTGAATCGTTGTTGTTCAGGATATTTGTTTGAAACAATAAGAAATACTAAAAAATACTTCAAAAATGTGATTGGAAGAAGTTTTACTTTCAGATCTATAAAAGTATTAAGTTTGTTGCTAGAAAAATAGAAGTTACAAAAAAAAATCTTTTTTCATGAGTAATTTTTCTTTTTTTCATTTGTTCTGTTCCTTTAAGCCCTCGATTAATTCGAATGTTCACTCAAATGTTGCGTGCATTATATTTTTCCTTCCACCACTTCCACCACAACTTCCTAAAACAAAAACTTGAATACAGGGAGTATTCAAGTTTTTGTTTCATTAAAAAAAAAAAAACCACGAGCCGCAACACTGCCCCGATCCGCTCAGCATTCCTATCGATGGGCTGAATGAAATACAAGCAGGCCGGCGCTTTGTGCTCCTCACAAGAGCGGCAATTTATTTAACTTTTAGAGATCCGCACGCGTGATATACAGCCGAACGAAACTCATTAAAATTATGTTCATGTGCGCTACAAGTGTGGATGATTTTTTTATGGAATTTGTATTCGATGGTTTGAGAATTTAGGATATGTATCGTGAGAAGCATTTTTTATTCATTTGCTAAGTATTGTTAAGGAATAGTGAAGTTTGGCTATGAATAGGAAAACATAAAAGTATAGAAAACTAAGGAGCTACCTCACAGCGTCTAAAATTGTAATAATGTTATCTCGCCCTATAGGGTGTACTCCATGTATTTATCCCAGTTTATTTATCTTGGACACAGTATATCTTCTTCTTCTATCCTTCTCTAATAGAGAATCCCTCTAAATAAAACTCATCATCTGAATAGTGACCCCATTTTTAACTGCAAATAACTACAAAGGCACCAAAATCACTTCGGTTTTTTGAGCTTTCCGTCTTCCTTATCTTAAACATCATTTAGAATTATTTAGAACTATTAGTTCTGTACTTGCTTTTAGTCATATCTTAGTCAATCGCAGTCTGCAGTTAAAACGTTAAAATGTTAGGCATCAGTGGCGAAGGTTCCATACAACTTGATTCCTACTGTCTGGCTTCCCTTTTAAAAATGGCACAGTCAGTAATCTATTGACAAATAATATAATCACATTAAAGATATGTAGTCCAGCTTACCTCTTACAAAAATTGACCCTTCGCTACTGTTAGGCATATTTATAAATCAATGTCAGTAAAACTGTACAGAACCATGACATACTTTAAATACTTTAACTCCCACCGTATTAAACCAATTTCCCACAGGCGACCGACCACCGCGGCTCACTTCCCGTTTATTTCGTGGGTCTAATTAATTTTATTCTGCTTTTATGTGCCACACAATTAATATATCAGATCTATGTATGAAAGGACCGTTAGGTATCTATGGAACTAAATCTGTTTTTTATATTGCATAATCAGCCTATAATGTACTCACTGCTGGGATACAGGCGTCCTCTCTATGAGCGGGAGTGGGCTGTAATCCACCACACACGGGCCCGGTGCGGGTTCGTAGATGTCACATGTCTTTGAATGTTAGGTTCTAGGACATGCCGGTTTCCACATGATGTTTTCCTTCACTGTTTTTGAAAATTACACAAAGTAATGCGCCTCCCTGGGTTCGAACCCACGACTTACTGTTCGTATGTCGGGGCCCCCAACCCTGGGCCACCGCTGCTCTGTTTTTAATATTTATTATTTATTTTTCAGGATGACGGGGTTACAATAACTATCTCATAGTAGCAACAACATAACTACCTCTCATTGAACAATCTAGAAATTATCCGTTCTAGACTATCTATCCAGCCGGATATATTAATCCCTGTAGACAGGCAAATACAGATAAAGCAGGAGTATATTCCATAGCATAGCATAGCATAATCAGCCTATTAATATTCCCACTGCAGGGACCCAGGCCTCCTGTCTATGAGAGGGAATGGGCTATAATCCACCACGCGGGCCCAGTGCGGGTTGGTAGATGTCACATGTCTTCGAATTTTTGGTTCTAGGACATGCCGTTTTCCTCACGATGTTTTCCTTCACCGTTTTTGAGAGCAGTGGTGATGAAATAACTTACACAAAGTAATGCGCCTGGCTGGGTTCGAACCCACGACTTACTGCTTGTAAGTCGGGGTCTCCACCACTGGGCCACCGCTGCTCTCAGAGTATATTCCGTCCAGCTATTTTTCCAACCGAGAGATTAGAAGATGTCAGAGCAGACAGCGGTTCCCTGGACTATGAAGTGTACTCAAGAGCACGAGAAGCGGTATTATAACTCGTTTTACCAATGTAATACGACAATCCCGCATCGGCAATACTAAACGTTTTTATTTTAACAATATTTCTTACATATATACACATCCATAAACTCGCTACCTTTTTCCCATGGAAGTAGGCAGAAACCATAGAGCGTCACCTGCTACGACACTTTTTTCCCCATCCACGTTCATACATATGTTCATACACACACACCGGTTATAATTACTACGCACCTGACCTTTCTAAAGAACCTCACGAAGAAGGTCAGTGTGTGTCCTTCTTGGGTGTTCCCTCCCAGCTACCACTCACTTGCAACTCATAATATCTGCCTCGCATCTACAATATTTCTTCTTGATTAATTTTTGCATTTGAACGCTTAACTAAAGGCTATAGAGTCCGTCCGTTGATCGTCATATTCATTGTCCTCCGGCCAATTAATTTGGTTTTTTGAAGCATGTTTTCTTCTTTCAGGTCCTACAACCGTCGTCTCACTAGATATTCATCAGTCTTTCATTCAATCCGTCCAAAGTTTCTTTGATCTTCCCCTGCTCTTATAGCCATCCACATTCATCTCTGAACTTGCTTCACTACATGTTTTTCATACCTCCACATGTCCACAGCTGGATATCATCATCTGCTTAGCATTTTTCACAACTATATTGGGGTCGGCTTCCAGTCTAACCGGATGCAGCTGATACCAGTATTTTACATGGAGCAACTGCCTATCTGACCTCCACAACCAAGTTAGTACTGGGTAATACGATACCCTTTGGTAAGACCGGTTTTCAGACTTTCGAGCCACTGTCCTGTAACGACTGTCAATGATCTACAAATGACAGCCGGGACCAACGGCTTAACGTGCTTTCCGAGGCACGGAGGAAACTCGGTATGTTGGTCTGAGTGGTCTCCCATCTAAGGATCCAACCTAGTCAAGCGCGGCTTAACCTAAAGATTGACCCGAGAGACTGTTATTATTTAACCACGAGCTCCTAAGTGGGATAAAACAACAAAAATGATAGATATAAAAGTCACTCTCACACCCTATTATGTACAAATTCCGTGACGTAGACACATTAAAAGCCACACAAATAAAATACAAAACATGTAATTTACATAACATTATAGAACAAAAAACTTTACGACTCCTCATACGAACTAATTGGTATATATTCCATGAGTTCCATCGTTTTATAGCCGTTTAATTCATTGGTATACGGCCCTCGCTGCTTTGAGCTGTAATTGACACTTTAAGCGGCACTTTTAATGGTATTCTCAATTGTATAGTTTATAGTACTTTATCGTCATAAACTGAGGTGTTTTAGGGATCAATAGGCTTGATTAGAAATTATATTATCCTTGTTTTCGTGTGGTTTCCGACAAAAGGTTCCGTCTTTGACCTCTGTGTCATGTAACTTAATAACCACGTTTACTAAATTAGAAGTTACGCCTAATTACCTATGATTGTTTAACGATTATCATCGTCAACAGTTGGCCACGGATTGAAAACAATTTTATATTTTGGCGGAATCTTTAAATAAAACAAATAAAGGAAAATCACCTTGTTTGGCGTCAATGATGGCTTCATGATGGACCAGCCACCGGGACTATCATTGAGCTAACTGAAGGAAGAGTGTTACATAAAAAGTAAAATAAGAAGCTTGGAAAATCTATTGTTGGCATTGGAGCCAGTAGTCCCTGTAGAGTTGCAGAACTGTTGCTTAACCCTCTACTAAATGTCCCAGCGGACATTAAAGGAATTTCACAGATATATGTCTTAAAGGTCTTTTTATTATTCGCTTTTCAGTTCGTGTTTTTGTCGGTTGATTTTTTTGTTAAAAAGTTTTAATTTTGCGCTTTTTAGTTTCCTTTACCTCCATTGGACGTTATGGCCTTCCCAAGTATTTTCATTTTTTATTTCTTGTCACTACTACGGCTTTTATTTACCTTCAATAGAAGGTGAGCACTCAGCAAGGAATTTAGGAAAGTTACTTCTGAATATGTTAAATAGGGGTGAAAATTTGTATAGAAGTTCGTAATTTTTATACGGCTTGTCACACAATAAAGATTGTGAAAATTGTAGGGTTTTGGAAGAGGTATTGAAATAAAATCCTTTAAAAAAAATAAAAAAGTTTTATAGTCAGAAGCTTTTACGAGTATACAGACCTACACATAAATAGTAATTTAAAAATGATTTTTGCCGGTAAAAAACTCCGATCGAACACCCACTAAGATCCATTTTCAAATAAATATCCACCGCTTCGCTACCTACCCACAATATTACTATTACTGTGACCTACCTATGGATAACCCTAACAGGATCATAAAAAAAGTCCGTAATTAAAAAACTCCTCCAGAGCCAACCACACACGCGCCGGCTTGACTTGTACAAATTGACACCTATCCGTCGAGTACCATTAGAGGAACTGGTGTGACGTCAGAGCTATAGTACCGACCACCCTGGAGGTTCATCAGATATACATATATCGATACTTTGACTAGTTATGTTAACATGTTAGAAGCTTGTTAGTGGTCATGTACTTTTAATTTAATTAATTGTTGAGTGATTCTTTAAAAACAGCCAGTGGATGTAATTCTGTTTTCAGTGCCTAAAAACACCATAGATGAGTACCCCATAAGTTCTTATGACTGACTAGCAATTAACTGCATATGCATAAGCATAATCAGCCATTAATGTTTCCTCTGCTGGTACTCAGGCCTCCTCTCCATGAGAGGAAATGGGCAATAGTCCACCACGCGGTCTCAATGCGGATTGGTGAATGTTACGTGTCTTTTCATTCATGATTTTGAGACCAGTCTTTTTCTTTTCTTTAACCCGCTTGCACCGTAAGTGTAGGCCTCCTTCATTGCAAGCTACTTTACCCGGTCCTGGGTCTCCAGGACCCAAGTAAAATATATTATCAGATATAAAGTAAATTGTCTATTAAAACTTATCTTATGACCTGTGGAGTTAGTGTTACACTTACTTTGGTTGTACCTGTGGTTTTAGCACAGAGTCCGTTTTTCCATTCGTCCATCTGCTTAGCCTTTTCCCAATTATGTTGGGGTCGGCTTCCAGTCTTACCGGATGCAGCTGAATACCAGTACTTTACACGGAGCGACTGCCTATTTGACTTTCACAACCCAGTTAGTACTGGGTAAAACTACGAGTACTTGGTGAAACTTATTGTCAGACTTTCAGGCCACTGACTGCTTAAGGACTGTCAAAAATGTATAAATGGCAGCCGGAACCAACAGCTTAACATGCTTTCCGAGGCACGGAGGGAACTCGGTATGAAATGGGTGGTCACCCCTTCACGGACCAACACAGGCAAGCGCGGCTTAACCTGTAGATCGACCCGAGCGTCTGTTATTATTTAGCCACGTGCTCCTCAGAGTTCGCTTTTCCATTACTAACCCAAAAACAATACACGCCTCAATTCCTTCATCACCTATAATTTTATTAAGCTTTTCCATCAGAAAAAGAAACCTATAAAAGCCTCAATAACAACAAACCATCAAACTCATTACTACTTCCCTCCATTTTCCCCTAACTAGCGAAACTTTCTACCAATATCGAACTGTACTGCAACTTCCCCGAGTTCGAACAAAGTTCACAAACAAAACAATGTTCACAACAAAGTTCTGGCATATTGAAGTGCTAAAACTTGTCATGTTTAGATTTCGTTTGTTTGGTGGGCTTTTGTTCAATGTTTCGGAATTTAGTAGTTTTCTGAAGTTGCTGGAATATGGGAAAAGTTTTACGGTGAAGGTAGCTTATTTTTGAATGAGGAGTATTGGTTGATTTTCGTAAAAGCGATTATGGTAGTTAATTGTTATTTTAGTATGAAGTGAGATCGTAATTACAAGATTTCATAGAAAATAGCCCATAGTCCTTTATTAATTCCTTTAGTTACCTAGAATTTTAATTATATAAGTTATTATGTATTTATGATTTAAATTCTATTAATAGAAATACTGTTATTCTTTTGCATCCGATAAGACTGGAAGCCAACCACAACGTAGTTGGGAAAGGGATAGGCGAAGATGGATAACAAATGCAACGTATAAAAAAGTAATAATAAAGGGTACACAGGGTGTAAACAGACCCTTCACATAGCCGTCAACCAAGCATTCTGTACATCAAACTAAGTAACTTTAGGCTAAAATTATTGCTGGCAATCGACTTTTTTTTTTGGGGTGAAAAATTACGTTTTACAGTAGGGCTCGATGGAAAGCACTCAAAGCATTGTGCTGATGGATGGATTGAATAGTACGGGGGAGCTGGAGGTGTGTAAAGTAAAAATCTTACATTAAAAACATGTATTTAAAAAGAAACTTGTGAAAAAGTTGGAAATTTGACCCCCAATATCTCCGTCACTAGAAGGTTCCCAGGTATGGTCTAGAACAAGAAAATGATCGCAAAGAGAAGGTCGGGGAGAACAAGTGCCTTTCGTCTACGTCAAGGGTCTATTTACACCCTTTATAATAAAACGTTGCCATCTATTTAGTGCAAAACTTTCTTCATCAAAAGATTTTTATTTATAACTAGAATCTCAAAGTAAAACTAAGAAATTAGAATCACAAAAAAGGTGGTCATTTCTAACGTCTTCAAAAAACTTTTTGGATTTTCAAAAGTAGTGTTTCAAGTTGAAGGTATACCGATATAAAACAATCTACGTTACATATTATTGTCAGACCGTAACAGCACGGGAATCCTCTTTAAGCTATTAAAAAGTTTTCCCGGTTGGCGCTAACCTAATCCCCGGGGGGCTGTCACACATCAGACGCGGTCTCCGATAATTACCACTTCGGATTCTGTGACAGAAACGCTAGGGGCTATTACGTTTATTTTGAAAAATTAAATGCAGTAACTACAATTTGATCGAACGTAGGCCGGATTTACAGTAAATAAACAGAGATTCTATCTTTCAAAATATTTAGAATAATATAATAATATCGATTGAGGAAAGCTGGGTTTTATAAAATGTTAGGATGTGTCCAGTAAAGTCACAGAAGATAGAAATTATGAAGAAACAAAAGGAATTTATTTTTAGGCCTACTTTTTTGAGTACTCAAGTCTTTAAGTACTCTGAAAAGTGGATTATCTATACAAATATTATAAAGAGGAAACATTTTTTGTTTGTTTGTACCGAATAGACTCCGAAAGTACTGGATAAATTTTAACCATTTTTTCACCAATGGTAAACTTAATTATCAGGAAGTAACATAGGCTATAAATTTTATTTACATCATGTAAATTAGCCGAGCTATCACAATTTTTGGGGACGAAGTCGTGGGCGAAGTGCCAGTAAAAATAAAGACATTGCTAACAAAATATTTGGTACTAAACCTTTTTTTTCTTAGCCTCTATTGTCCCACTGCTGAGCAAAGGCATCCCCCATAGCCTTCTATTCTTCTCTCTGTGCGGTTTTCTCCAGCCAATCTATCACAAACTTTTGGTACTCATCATCTACCTAGCCTTTTCCCAATTGTGTTGCGGTCGGCTTCCATTCTAACCGGATGCAGCTACATGGAGCGACTGCCTATCTGACCTCCACAACCTAGTTAGTACTGCGTAATACGATACCCCTTGGCAAGACTGGTTTTCAGACTTTTTGGGCCACTGACTATCTAACGACTGTCAAAGATCTACAAATGACAGCCGGGACCAACGGCTTAACGTGCTCTCCGAGGCACGCAGGAAACTGGGTATGTAATTCACCCATCCACTGACCAACTTAGGCAAGCATGGCTTAACCTAAAGATCGACCCGACCGGCTGTTATAATTTAGCCACGAGCTCCTTTTGGTACTGAACCTAATAAAAATTGTTATACCTCCCAGAGAGTTGTAAAGGCAGGGGATGAAAAAGTTCCCCCGATTGGCGTCATCCTAATCCCCCGGGATAGCCGCACATCAGGCACGGTGTCCAACAATTACCGCAACTCGCCGGGAAAAGCAATTTATTTGGTTTAATCTGATTTAAAGGAAGGCTGGGTTAAAATATTTTATATTTTATGAAGAATTTTCCTCATTGTAAAGTATTTTCTGCTTTTTTCTGGCTTCTTGCTCATAGTACTGACAAAGGTTTGGAGGACATAAGGAACTCTAATTTAAAAAATGCTGCACCTCCTATACGGCTCCTACTTAACCTGGCTTAACCTATGAGTATACACGAAGTACCAGTGTTTAGGAAAATATAAATAGAAGAATATTCTTCTTTTTTATCGGCACGAGCAACATGGGAAAAGCTTATACCAGGGTGACATAAATGTCAGTCAACAAGGTGGTAGTGGGCCTATCACGAGGATGTGGCATAAAAATAATGACGGTAAAATATCGCCAAAAGACAAGACAGGGTTCACAACACCACGCTGTGTTCCAAAACGGGTATAGTAGACGTTGGCAAGAAGGCTGCTAGGCTAAAATGGGATTGGGTGGGTCACGTCAGCCGCATGCAGGATGACCGCTGGGCAAAAGTCTCCACACGATGGTTGCCCGAAGACGGACGGCGCCGCCAAGGCCGGCCCAGAACGTGGTGGCGCGACGATCTGGAAGCGTACCGCGAAAGTTGGTTCGAGGAGGGAAGGGAAAAGACCACATGGAAGGAATTGGGGAAGCCTTTGCCCAGCAGTGGGACAGTACAGGCAAATTTAAAAAAATCGCCAATCATGAGTGTACTTTATTTAATAAGCCCAAAAGAAATCTGGGAACTTGAAGTTCTTCACAAGGTTGAAGTCCAAACTACCTACCATAGATGACTCGGGCTATCACACATAATTTTATTAGCAATATTCAAATCACTCGGCGTTCATGATCCTCCACAAACAGAATACCAATTAGGATACCTACCGCATCGCCCCCATACTTAGACACCTCATAATTTTATTCACGCTCGAACACTTCAAACACGTAGAAATCCGATCACAACTAGTGTCACACGAAATCCCGGGAGGATAATCCCGATCACGGGATTGTTTTGGTCCGTAAATTTTACACCGTGACAGCGACTCGGCTTGAAGCCGGGATTCGCAGTAATTGGCAGTCTCGCTTCACGCCAATTAGTGGGCACCCTAATTAAAACGATACTTTATTACTTACGAATTATTTTCAGGGCTATTAGTAGGTTTAATTTATTGGGGACAACGATTTTGACACGTTTTTGTTTGGCGTAAAAGTTATTTGTTAAGTTGTAAGAGGTGTTGATGAATTAATGTAAGAGTGTCTTTTAGGTGTTATTTTGAGGGTTTAGTAGCTATTAACTTTTGGTTATCGTTTCACTGATGAAGTTTTATAATAGGTATATATCTAATTACTTCTCGTTAAATGACTTTCGACATATTTAACCCGACTGCTTTAGAATGATGTGCAACGTTTTTTCAGTTTAATCCATCTTTAAATGTAGGAAGAAGAAAGCACAATGCGCCAACTTTGGACAAGGGTACGAAGATGATTATGATTGAAATTCTACTTTTGGCAATTAGTTTTTAATTTTATCATCCACATTAGCGTGACAAGCAGTTTTGGCTTTTTTTAATTCTAACTACAAGTAGGTACCTACTAACATCCTGTTTATCTGCATTGTTATCATTATTTTTGAATAACAGGTGTTATTTTATTTTTAAGTGGAATCAAGTTGAGTGGCCCGGCCAAAATTAGATATCTTTCAAGCCAACATTTTTTACGTCGTAAGAAAATATCCTAATCAAAACACATTAAACGCCACTTTTTTTATTTCTTCAAATAAAAAAAACCCCACCTATTAATATCAAACTGTGAGTGTGAATGAAACGTGGACATTCAACCTGTCCCCCGCCCGTCCCGCCATTTGTTTACACACGGGGTAACAGGTGGCGCTAGTGTCCATCGTTCTCACGGCGATTTGATGTTTATTTTGTGAGGGATTTACGCCTAAACTCCTACACCGATTGATATGGAAACTGGTTTATTGGACGGGGGTATTTCAATTCGTTTTGCTTAGTTACTTAAAATACTTCAAAATTTTACGCTACTTCCACCTAATAAATTCTGATCAAGTCAGCAAGCACAACGTTGCAACTTTTAAACACACAGTGGGATTTATATTCTTATTTTTGCTACAACTTCTGCTTTTTTTATCAGCGGGAGGGCCTGATTTGATTGATTGATCGTCAACTTTGAACATTTACTTATAGATTTTTTACATAACCTATAGCGTTGAAGACTGCTACACAACTACAACTATCATTTAACTGCACTAGAACACCAGAAATCTCTTTATTATCCCCAAAAACTCGTTAATCATAATCAATTTCTAACTCAAATCATTACGCTCACCAACTTTCCTATCGTTAGCAAGGGTGATACTTTCATAATTAGCTTCATTATATGCAGTAGGTAGCAAGGGATGTTGGGGGAACAGGGGTGGAAGGGGGAACACGAGCGGGGTATTTGCGGTAGCACGTGCCGGCTGTAAGCGACGACTGAGGGTTAGGTCTATTTTAATATGATTAATGATGAAGATATTGTGGTAAACCATGAGTTTCCTATGATACTGTTTGCCTAAAGTAAGGTTAGTCGTCTCGGGTATGCTTTTAAAATAATTATTTTGGATTCCATTCTCATAGAAGCTTGAAGTTTCTTTACATGACAACAGGTGCACAGTACAGGTACAGTACCTGTGTGGCGGGACTCTAGACCATCATCATCTGCCTAGCCTTTTCCCAACTATGTTAGGGTCGGCTTCCAGTCTAACCGGATGCAGCTATTACCCGTACTTTACATGGAGCGACTGCCTATCCGACTTTCACAACCTAGTAGTACTAAGTAAGATGATACCCCTTGGTAAGACTCTAGACCCAATCTGTGTGTTCCAAGCAAGTAATAAAAAATAATGTTTCATGTTTCGATAAAAGACCTCCGCTACTAGACATGGGCCTCCCGCAAGCATCACCACATCTACCGGTAATCTGCAACTTTCATCTAGCGGATATCCATGATCACTAACTGGACAGATACACCCTTTTTGGGACCAAACCAAAGCAGCCCCGTTTCGAAATCCCCAAACCTCGTTATGAAAAACCGTCAGACTACACTACAAAGTCCAATTAATACACGAACTATGAAATCCCAAGCACTAGTTATCAGATTCCTCTCTCAAAAGCAAAGCCAATCTCATAATCACAGTGCAAATTCGTTTCGGCTTAGCGAGTCGGCACGAAAGTGTAACGATAGCTACCCTATGGGGTGGACTGTAATCTGATTTAGAGCCACTTAGCGACAGGTAAAGTGCTCTGAACGCTGGTTTAACTTGTTTACGAGAATAACCCGCCTTTTATTGGGTTACACTTTTGTTTAACTGGTGGTAAAAAGGTGGTGGTGAGAGGTTTACGGGTGGGTGCGCGGAAAATTGGGTATTACAGGTGTGTTTTGGTGGAAAACAGCTTCTTTTGATTTCAGAGCGGGTGATGGCATATTGTCGTGTTCTGAATGCTTGGTTATTTGACGAAAGACATCAGAGAATAACATTGGAGCTGATGAAAACTAATATTGCTCTTTGGTTCATATCCTGTTTTATAATATTTCTATTTCATCATCCGTACATCACACTAATATTATAAAGGCAAAAGTTTGTATATGTGTATGTTTCTTATTCCTTCACGCTCAAACGGCTTAACGGATTTGGATGAAATTTGGTATCAAGATAGCTTATATTCTAGATTAACACATAGGCTACTTTTGTTCCCGGAGGTAGATAGGATAGGTAAGGTAGTAAAACCTCAAGGAGTAGGTAGAAAAAGCTGCATTGCAACGCAAGCCAGGCACAGCTAGTTTACATATATATCCAGATATCTACATCCGAGACGGCATTTGGTCCTCCTTTATGAAACGACTGACTTTCCTTGATTCGTTCTTTCAGTTCTTAGATTTAGTTAGACACATGCACCATCGTTCACCATACTTGGTGCCCAAGCCAAGTGCACCTTTATTTGAGTTCCCCGCTTGCATCCCAAAGTCAAAGACGATCGATTATACTTCAACACATACCACTAGAACATAATCATTGGTTATTAAGTATTAGGTACTTAGAAGCCGTACAGCAGCACAGTCAGAATTAAGAAGCGGCACGATTCCACCTTAACCCCAGGATAACATTCAAGTTCTTTTAATACCCCTCAAATTACTGCACCTCATAATATACCATCATAAAAATAAGCAAATTACCACAAATATCGTGGCGCAGCTCATAGTCAGTCAGTATTCACAGTTCAATCTCCAACCGTATCGAATTCTCAACTCCAGCTCAGCTATTTTCCAACATAAATTGACACCCCTACCATTCAAAAATGAAGCTTATTACACCGACTTAAGGTGTAAGACCTTGGAAAAGTTGGGACTGTAAAGTGACTGCGCGTAACGTTAATGGTCCATGAAATTGGCCGTTTGCCGATAAATATAAGATTTTTAGACATTTCAAATGTACTGTTAGGTTAGGCGCGCGATATTTGAATGGATTCAATGTTTTGTCGATGATATTTTCATATTTCTGTTGTTTTATGATGCTTGGATGGAAGTTTTTTCGACAAATAGTGGCCTTGTATGTATATTTATAAACACTGTTTTAAGCTTTCACGGTTTACAACTAAATTTATACTGTCAATTACGGGATTTCCTCCGTGATTGTTCATTACTGTGACCTCCCGATATCAAAATAATGAACAATCACGGAAGATATCCCGTAAGTCACAGCACAAGTTTATGTATATTTATGTGTTGGCTTTAAGATAAAAGTTAAATCAGGTGAAGGATCCATCCATCGAGGCTTCTGTTGGTAGATCGAAAAAGCTTATAACTCTTCTGGCATCATGAAGCGAGCAATGAGGGGTATTGCCAAAGTTCCAAATACAATAGGTTCATCTTCTTTTTGTCCATTGGATGCTTTGTATCTTGTAGCGGTATCTAACAACAACCAACAAGCATACGAACGGCGCATGGAAACGTTTTCAGTACGGAGACGTAATAGATTAGAATATTCGTCGTCCTCAGTGATTTCGTAGTAGCTATCCCTAGGATTTATCTCATTTTCTTGCGACATATTGTGCAACAGCCTGACGACAACCGACCTTTTTTTAATTTTCACCCTGAAAAGATTTACTTAGAAGTTTTGCCTATCTGATCTGCTTTGGAAATGCTCTCATAGTTAAACTTATTAAAACCTATATATTATGAACAATCACGGAAAAAATCCCGTAAGTGACTGTATCAGTTTAGTTGTAAACCATGAAAGCTTAAAACAGTGCTCTCATAGTTGTCCAATACTGTTAAGATTCCTATTTGGGGCAATTTCTGGCTGTTCGGACTTATCAAATATTTATTTATGGGTAGCCGATGAAGTGTACAATATAACGATGATACGGATATAACTACACAGTTCGTCAGTGTTCATAAGCTCTTCTATAGTGACTTAGTCAATACTTAATAAAGTAAATATTCTTTCTCCCTTTTGCTTCTATTTCACTGTTTTTTTCCTTTATCTTTATTCAATTGGTTTCTGTAGTTTGCATTGTTTATGTATCAACTGCTTTAGTGTTTGCAGCAGTTGTATCTTTGTATTCAACTATAGAAACACTGACAGATTCTTTAAAGGTATTATCACAATGCACTTGTAGATATCTTTATTCTGCTTTAACTCATTACTTTATGTTATCGTACTCTTGCGCAATGTCACATGCCAACGCTTTCATTTCGGTATAGGGAAAACTATCCTGCACACTGCACAGTAAGAACTTATGCCTTGAGCAAGCGTGGTGATAAATGCTCATTTCTTTTCGGTATGAGAACAGGTCTTTGTCAGTAGGACGACAACTGACTGATATTATGTTACGTATACCTACACCTACTTTAAACAGGGACACCGACATTGTCATCACACAGGCAGGCAGTATGCGAAATTATTCATTCGATATTATCAACTGTCTGTCCGTATGTATTTATAAACCAGTACCATTGTTTGTAGGTAGCATGAGCAGTGTTATTAATTTGCGCAAGCGCGATACATTCCACGTTTCAAAACATGCAGGAAACGGCCGTGACTAAATGAAAATATTTCTTCCTCAGTTGTGCAAACATCGGCTAATAATATTATAGCGACCACTATAGTTAGACTTCTTTCGCACCTTGTATGTGCACCTAGTTGACACGTTTTTGTATGGCACAGGGAGGGGGAGGGAGGTCAAGATAACTGGTGGTTGCCGGGTAGTGTTGAAGTAAACACAGTGATAAGAATACACCACATAGCGCTGATAAGATACGGCCAAACCAATTACAGCCACGAACCATTCGCATGACGCGGTTTAGGTAGTAGTATTGTTAACTAGTATGGTATTTTATTGATTTGAGGACATGATTAGGATTATGGTTGTTAAAATTTAGTAAAGTCATAGGTACTAACTAGCTTGTTTAAATCTACTCCAGACACTAAATGGTATCCAGCTCCACCGAAGGCTTACATCCTTAGATTCGCCCAGCTAGCTTTTGCGGCATAAGTATAATAATGTGCCGTTTTAGCAAAGGGATAGTCGGCAGAAGCATAGTCATGTGGTACTGCTGGGAAACAGGCTCCGATCTGTGAGAAGACGCGGTTCGTATTCCGCCACGCGGGCGCAGTGCGGGTTGGTAGATGTCATTTGTCTTTCCCGACACTGTTATGAGAGCTACAGTGATAAAAAATTGTACACAGAGTAATGTCTGGATTGGAACCTACGGCCCACAATCCGGTTGTTGAAAATACGTCTCTGTAAATAATAAAATCATCCTATTCATATTAATCATACCGGCGTCCAGATGTGAGGTCGTCCATTGAACACATAAGTTGATTTGACTGGTGCTGCGTAAATCAAGCCTTTTTCCAACAACGTTGGTTGGTGTGTAGCCATTCAGTGTGACTTTATATCGGTACGATGGTGATCAGCTCTTCTCAACACGACTTGGAGACTTTGCAAGTCATTAGATTACTCACAAAAGAAAAGATCGGCTAAGACTGTGTATGAAATCAGTAAGTTTCCACAGATAAGTGTCTGCCCTTTAAGTTTTACCGGGACAGTCAATCTACGTCATATCGTAAGTATTACCGCGATTGAACGGTCCCTAAGTTTTAATTGACAACCCCACGAGACTGATTCTCTAGTTCCCTCATTACAACTTACAATGTATTTTACTCAAGTTCCAACTTTCAATAACTAGTTTCTCTTGGAGATATATTTAGATATTTCTTGGTGTTAACTAAACACTTTACAGTCCTCGTGCCCACAAATCAAGAGCAAGACAGCTATATCATCGGATGGGTATCTCGTTTTCTAAGATACAAAGCACGAGGGATGTGTATTCCATACCTGATAAGTCTTAATCATTAAAACAGTCGTTTTCTCATTCAACCTGATAGCAATACTTTCAGAGAACTGAGTGAAAATACGCTTAAAGAATATTTTAAAAGACATCGAGATACAACTCACAATTTGAACGAAAGCGTTGTTTTACTTGGCAAGCCGCCATTTCCTGTTGCTTCTCTTAAATAGTGGATACATGATCAACAACTGTTTCCAAGTACAAATGTGACTATTTTATAGCTGTTCCAACCAATAAAGCAGAAAGTCCTGGACGTAAGTACATTCAAACACCAAAGCTGATGTATGTATCTTTAGGCTTAAATCTTTGAGACTACCGTCTCAACTCGTTTATTGATTTTCTTAATTAAACTAGCTATAAGTTAGGCTTTGTCTGTTGCATAAGTTTTCGAAAAGATAACTAGTTCTCTATATATCTTTTCAGATTATTTTTCGACAGCTCAGCAGCATGTTTTCTTCTGTACAGAAGTATACCAACCCCAAAATAAATTAGGATAGGGGCAAGAGAATGATGAATCTGGAAATACAAATGAACGTTAGAAAATTTTATCTATGACAGTCGGAAGTCCGAAAATCTGAGAACCTCTCTCTTACCAAAGGTTATCATGTTGTTAGTTCTTACCTATTACCTGGGTTGTGAAAAAGCAGTCGGTCAAAAAAATTGGTATTGAAGGGCAGTCGGTGAAAAATACAGGTAATCAGCTGCAGCTGGTTACACTGGTAGCCGACGAAGAAGGCTAGGCAGTTTACGATGAAATGTTAGGAACAATTCACCGAAGTTAGAAAATTTCAAAAGTAGAGCAAACTCGTCATTTTCATGATGAATGTGAAACGGAGAAATCGCCAAAGATTCTCAATTGGTATAGAAATTATGCAGAAAGTAAAGAAAAATAATAAAGAAGAAACAAAAAATCTTCTCAAAACATGTGCATGTGCACACAACTGCAGTAATGCGATAAGCTCAACTTTTGTTTGCGATAAAATTGTGTTTACTCAGGGGGTCGGTCTTAAGAGTCCCAAAATAACAACACTTAAAGTATCATAAGACGTAAAGAAGAAAAAACGTCTTTATTTTCCAAATTAATCTAACAACCTAGCACGAATTTAAGAGCAGAGGTAGTTTACAATAATAATTTTGTTTGAAATGTATCGGTACCTTTTATAGTTGTGAGCACGAATCTAATTCACTGTTCCCCATACTAGTATAAAGACTGTTACAGTGAAACAGTTTTCCTCGTTCTCTGTGATTGTACTTATGGTAAAGAGATATAATGATTTTAAAAAGATAACGTCACTGATAATTGGAAATGGCTTAAACGTCATCAGCCTAGATTTTGTTCCCACTACCTACTAGGACAAAGGTCTCCTAGAGAGAAGACCAACTGTCTTTCACAGAGGATATCACACATTACGTAAAGACAATAATTTTATTACGTATTGAGAACAAGGCGATGAAAGAAATTGCACAAAGTAAAATGCACCGATCGTAGTAAAAATCTGTAGATGTCTCTAATAGTCTGTCAAAAAGAACAAACATATAATTAATCATCTTTTCTCTATTTAGGAACATCCATGGCTGAACTCTCATTGAGAAGCATTTAAAGCCTTCATTTAGTAGTGAACTAGCTTATGCCCGCGGTTTCCGTAATTATCCCACGGGATCTACTACCGAGATAAAAAGTATCTTATGTTTTAATCCAGGTTTTAAACTATCTGTGTGTCAAATTTCATCCAAATTCGGGCAGTAGTTTTTGCGTGAAAGAGTAAACGAGAAGAGAACAGAAAGTGAAACAAACATCCTTGCATCCATCAATCCTCACAAACTTTCGCATTCATAATATTACTAGTAGGAAGTAGAATATTTTTCCGTAAAAATTTCGAAGATATCAATGGTGGTGGTAGTGATTGGTGTTTATTATTCCGGTAATCCTTTTATTTGTAAATGGCATTTCGGAAATCAATCTAGGAGGTTGTCCTCTGCTTGATCGGACTGTCTTTGCCTTTAGTGCAAGACCTCCAGCCAGGGTATCCGCTGATCCTACTTGAAGCCTTTCTTATCCTTTATTCGGTGAGACTGCACTGTCTATTTGTGAATATTCATAGAATCTATGCATGATTACGGTTTCTTCATCATGGTAAGAATGGATAGGTACTGATATTATTCAGGGGTAAGGGTAAAACCCTTAAAACCAATGGAGCAACTGACAGTGGATTTGCTAATTTGAGGCATTTGCCCATGGCTCGTTACTTCAACCAGCACGAAGCGGATCAAGAAATATTTGCAAAAATTAAGGTAAATAGTATAGTCTTATTCCAGTACTAACTGGGTTGTGGAGGTCAGATAGGCAGTCGCTCCATGTAAAATACTGGTATTCAGGTGCATCCGGTTAGACTGGATGCCAACCTCAACAAAGTTGGGAAAAGGCTAGGCAGATGATGGTGAGTATATTCCTAAACACGCTGGTACTCCGAAAACTTTCATAAACGTATAGGTTTAATTTAGGTCTCATTTGAATACAAAATAAACCTCAATTCCCTTTCCTAGAAATCGTAAAGCCAGTTTAAACGGCCTCAAGTTATTAGCAATATTATAATAGTTTTATATTTACTGCTAATAAACTCATGAATATTGTAAACGTCTAATACAAAGCATTAATAGTTTTAGTCATCATAAATTATAAGAGCACTTCCCTCCATTTATACCCTAAGGTCCGTCTACAATGGCATTTATCTGTATCAATAAAATAATTATCCAATCATGAAGCAATTTACTCGGTTTGTCCCCGTTTTGTGCATCTCTTTCTTTCTTATTAATTGCTGTAATAGCGCCCTCTCGCTCGTTACGAAGCGGCAACATTTGAGGACGGTGACACGGTTCGCTCTTGGCGTCTGGGATACAGTTTTGCCAACTTTTTTCAACAGCTTCTTTCGCCTTTGTCTCCTCTACAGTAAAGTCTATAACTCCTTGTGTTGGTGGACTTGTAACTTTGTATCAAGTGTACACTTTGGTCAACCAGTTTGCTGTGGCCTCTCGTGCATTTTCTCTAGTTTCAAGGTCTGGTCTGAACGCAAGTAGTTCTTTGTATAATTTTCCAAATACAGACTTGTAAATTAGTTTGTTTACGTCAAGCACCTTATGCGATGGAATGGAGAGGTTGAGAATGTTGTCTCTACCTACACACAAAATTTATGATTAGTTCTCAGGCTGTAATTTCACTAAGGAACCAAAAACGTACTTAAAGAAATATTAAAACGTCTGCAAAAGTATGTTTTGAACTTTTGACGTACTTTATGCAGATCCGCGGACCTAGGAAGCATAACACAATCAACAGTGGGTGGAAAAATCCTGCTAATAATGATGATAATTATGCAAATTCTTATCGTAAACAGCCACTATTATGCAAAAACTCCTTAATGACCGGTTTAATTAGGTGAAAGAGGTGATAGAATTCTAATTTACATAATTACACTACCTAGCTAATAGAATAATAATCGTTTTAAGTATTCTCAGCTAGTATTAGAACATCCCCTTCATGCATATCATCGACGTCAGTGCAGGACCTTGTATATATTTTTTGCGAAATACATCGTTTCATCAAATTGGATAAATTAAGTGGCCTGACATTTAGCGGCAAAACATTGAGATAGCTAGTCAGCACGCACGGTGGGTACAACAAACGAATCAAAGACCTTCGACATGCTTGTTGGGTGATATTTAAAGCATTTTTAGTTTCTCCCGTAAAAAAGGGTGTTGTGCATTACAAGGTTCTGTTCTGACGCCGACGTTGTGTTATTATTATTGACCATTTACAGACTTGAGGATATAAAAGCAAAAAAAAATTAAAACCATGAAAACACTACAAGCGAGCCGAATTTATAGTCAATATACTGCCAACATTTTCAATTTTAACATTTTTTTTTAGTCAGACAAACATCTATTCTTCTACCAGATTTTGAGGTATTCTATTTATTTCTCTAGAGCCTTAATAATCACAGAAATAGTTTTATTATCTTTACCAGAAATATAGTCAACGTGTTACGAGAGACTCTTGCCTTTTTTTGAACTGGCTACTTTAATCTCCAACACCTTTTTTATCAATATTCTTCTATTTGCTAAACATACTTCACACCTTAGCACCCTACAAAAGAAAAGTCTTACAAATAATGATGAAGCAATATTTCTTCCCCATTCTTGCGTGATCATCAATCATTGGCTGCGTGTTTCTCATCACTATATCACCTCACGCAATGAAGAGATCTTAATCACTGGATAGATCATTATGTCTTTAAGTGAGTTTAAGTGATAACCCTGGGTGGTCTTTTGTAACAAAATTTAATTTACTTGTGATACCCGTAGTTTCGTACTAGATAATTCAATAAAGGATTAGAGCTGTGAACAATTTGTAGTAATTCTTGCAATAAAAGGCTCTCAACATTTAAAGAAATAAATTTATGTTGCAACATTAAAGACAACACGTTATCAACTGTATGATTATATAGAAGACAAACTGTTACAATGAATCCAAAAGATTAATCTTTCTTCGAAACTTTGTCTCAACAAGGAAGCAATAATTTGTCATTCTTATCTAAAGTGTTACAAACAGTTACGGAAGCCAAATCCTTGTCATTCCTTCTAATTACATTGCTAACTTTTACCATATCTTCATCCTTAAGGATCGGGCAAATTGGTACAAATTGCGCACGTCCAACCCACTTTCACACTGAACATTGACACCAGTGTTAAGGTGGAGAAATTTCACACTTTCAAAGTTCATTGTGAAGGTGGGTCGGACGGGACTTTTTTCCACACCAGTGTTAACATTGGAAATGTATGAATGATAAGAAAAAAGCGAATAAAAATAAGACAGTAAAACAAGTTCACTATTTCTTCAACGTGTTCTTGGTCAAAGTCTTGATGTAGGGACTAGGGGACCTTTCCTCAACTGATTCCAGCACTTTTGTGTGGTCATGGCACACACGGCTGCTGGGAATCATATATACAAGTTTATAAGTTCTTTTTTTTATACAAAGACAAACTTCATCTTACTGATAATAAATACCTCAAGTGGCCAGTGATTCTTTACAAACCTCTTCCGAGTCATACGCCAGTATCTCAATTTCCCGACCTTCATTGATGTGACAGGGTTCCCATCCGTAACACTAGTGTTTTACCAAATAAATACTAGTGATAAGGTCGAAAAAGTAATTTCCGATCCTTAACACTGGTGTGAAGGTAGAGAAAGCATTGTTCTCAGCCTTCACACTGGTGTAAAGGCCGGGAAAGAAACAACTCCACGTTAACACTGGTGTGAATGTTCAGTGTGAAGGTGGGTCGGACGTGAAATTGCGGACCGACTGTGGACATCGGACACTGAAAAATACTTCAGTATAGTATCGTCAGAGTCCTTTGTCCGGAACCGCATCCGCAATTAGTCTGTGCCGGCTCGGTCGAACCTTTACACATGACAGCTAACAGATTTCGCAAAAAAGGAAAAGCAAAGAAAGCCCCAACAAGGCTTGAAACAAAAACGAGACAGTCATTGATCACAGATTGTACGGGATGCTGACAATTGAGAAACGGCCCATAAGCGCGTGATAGATGCCCGTAGCAAGAACTCAAGCACCGGGGGAGATTTCACACATGGACATTCACACTGATGAATGCGATAGTATATCTGTGTCTTTATGATGTTTCCATTGTAAAACTACAGGGAGAGTACATTTTATAGTCTTTAGCATAATATCATCTTGGTTTCAGAAAATAGATAGTGAAGGATTTTCCCTCATTATGATGTTGATGGATGGAGAGGGAGAGGGAGATCAAGGAAACGATGGATGGATTGTGTGAGGAATGATGTGAAAGAAAAAGGAGTAAATGATAGCGTGACGGTTGACAGGGGAGAATGGAAGAAAAAAATGTGTTACGCCGACCCCTAGTAACATGGGACAAGAACAGGAAGACGATGATGATATCAGAAAAATAAACTAAGAACAAATATTGTAGGAGCCACTATTATGATATACATATTTAAGGTAGGCATGAACTGTATACATGGCAACATACAAATTAATAGTACCTACTGGTTCACGATGATTAATGTTGATAAAAATGATAAAGCTATAAATATGCCAGATAACATTTTAGAAATAAATAAATTATGAATTATAGCTACGATAGGCATGACGTATATCTACTAAGACCCGTGACTTTGTATCACGTAACACATAAATTAGCATTATTGATGAGCCTAGAAATACGGCTTTATTAATTACAAGTTTAACTACTGTCTTCATACATTATGGAGGTAAATAAATCATAGAATTTTATTACCTGCTATGTGTGGTCTTGAGCTAAGTTTAGAATACCCTCTTTATCTGGTCTGGGACTGGAGATTAAGGAACTATTTCTGGAAGATAAATTACAGTATAATCCAATACACGATTAACATTTAAAAGCACTAAAGTACAAGAATCTAGCAGCAGCCATTACACCATATTAACAAATATGCCATTTACTACGTGAGTGAATTGAGGACAGCCACATTCCTTTCACAGTTTCTGTATTCCTCAAGCCAGATAAAACACCAGCTTTTACCAGATCATCTGAAAAAAATATTCTGAGGAATCTCTATACAACATCCGCCGTCCGCCGTCTGCCGTCTCTGCGTTCTTGAACGACAACTATCATTTATCTGCCGCCATATCATCATCTGCCTAGCTAGCCGTTTCTCAACTATGTTGGAGTCGGCTTCCGGATCCGGATGTAAAAGAATGCTACTATCTATGTAACTTCTATAGGAGCCAGTAACTAGATAACTCGATACCCGTTAGCAAGATCTGTCGCCATGTATGTTTTCGTACCAATATAAAATTATTTGGCCCAATGCCTCTTTTGTAGGCGCAAATTATACAGAAACGGCGTAAGGTGAAGGCGCGGCGCAGGCGCTGCGCAGGCATGATGCTGCTTCAAAACGTTTTCATACAAAATGTACGAAGGCGAAGTGTCGTGAATTACACTGAAGCGGCGCGGCGCAGGCACGCCGTTCTTTTTTTTATATCCGTTCCTCGTCTGCGCCGCGCCT
Organism: Noctua janthina; assembly: GCA_963576755.1. NCBI lineage: Eukaryota > Metazoa > Arthropoda > Insecta > Lepidoptera > Noctuidae > Noctua > Noctua janthina. Next base: position 6,537,004 of record OY755058.1, read on the forward strand.
TCATCTTACGCCGTTTCTGTACAATTCGCGCCGTAGATTTAATTTAGATCAGGATTTCTGGATCGGTTGCATCCAAAAACATCCTTCTGCATTTTAAGAAATGATGCCCAACCATTTGTTATATCCTTACTTTTCCAACAAGTCCATTAAATTCAAAACATTGTAGACTGCAGACAGACAAACTCGAAACATTGCTTTATTCCTTGTTGGCAAGCAAACACCTATAAACAAGTTAAATGTCTTTATTTATTACCAGCTAAGTTCAACGACTAACTGGCCATCGTATATAATGGCAGCAAACGTACATAAATCACAACATATGGCGTGATCTGTGAACCAGTGTAGTTTATGTGTTAGTACAACGTTTACGCGATTGCAACAATTTATTGAATGGTCTGCTCGTATTGTAGAGAATAGATCGAGTGTTATAACTATCTAACTATTTGTTAATGGCGATAAACTAATGCTTATGTGGAAGGTATTGTGAATGTGATGATAACTTCTACCGTGTTGAAATATTGTGGGGTTAGCGTATGATGCTGTTCCGAGAGATTTCAGATATGGCAACATGTTATCCGTTGCCATGTTACCATTTAAATCTCTGCTACCTTCGGGCAACTGTAATACTAGAGGCATCGCAATAGCGTCGGCATTACATCCAATTTTTATTTTTTGATGGCCTACATTGTCTCCCACTGCTGGGCTGCTGCTCCTTTCTTCCTCCAAACCTCTCTGTTCTGTGCAATTTCTGGCCACGTTTACCCCGCGAAAATGATCAGATCGTCACACCACCTTCGCCACGGTCGACCTCGTCGGCAATGTCCACCTCCAGGCGCCCAGTGAGTGCCGATCTTTGCCCACCTCTCCGGGTACATCCGTGCGACATGGCCAGCCTACCTTTACCTTTTTAGCTGTAATTAATATCACAAATGCCTGTGAATATTCCGACACTAGCACTGCACGTGAGCCTCATACCAAAATAATAAAAAACCTAGGTATCTATAAACAAAACACCACACCTTCTGCTAGATTAGATCCTTCTACTGCAAGATTATCATCTCTTTGGTCTATAAAGGCGTTCAATATTACTATCCATGTGTATTCTAAGATTTCTCGATGCTTGCTTTACCAACGTTGTATCATGCAGAAGATGCAAGCACATTATGTAGTACGATCACCTAAATGAAAGTCTTTTCTTTATCTCTGTCCTTATCGACAAATAAGGTATTCAACGCATTTCGTATTGCAATGAGCTTCAATCGTGGTACTCATGTCAATTAGACGTTCAAAGCGTTTTCTCTTGATTCCGAATTCCTTTGATCTCAATGTACAGTGCCGATACCGACCTGAGTTGATTACGATAAAAGGCAAATTGAGAATATTATCAACATTGATTGTTACCTATTGAAGCAAATATTATCTATACATACAAATAAATTAAATTGAAGTGTCTGTTTGTAATTTCAAAATAATAGTTTTTTACTGAATGCATATGAAAGTATACGGGTACGCATAACAAACATTTTTCTGTCTGTCTGTTTGTTCCGTCTAATCTCCAAAACGGCTAGACCGATTTTGACGGGACTTTTACTGACAGTTAGCTGATGTTATAAGGAATAACTAAGGTGACTTTTATTTTAGAAAAAGGATTAGGAACCCGTGCAAAAAAATTAAAGCCCTTGAAATTGTTAACAAAATCCGATTCAACTACCGAAGTAATGTTTTTATAATCATTTCACGCGAACTAAGGCCGCAGGCAATAGCTAGTTCATACTAAAATTATATTTGTGAAAATAACTCTGTCTAACTAACAGTCTTTCTGTCTGTCTGTTACCATTTCCCGCCATAGCAGAAGAACGAATTTCGCTGTACGAGTACTTCACTGCTTTATTCTCAAACGGAAAAAGTCATAAATGTTCCGAAGTAATATCAGACCAGAACTACCATACAGAAAATTTTCGTTCATATCAAAACACACATGTTACACCTGTAACACACTCACAAAGCACCCATACCCACTCACACACATATACACACTATCACACCCCACACCAAACACGATATACTACCACACTTAAATTCCTTTTTTAATTATTATAACTAGAAGACGGGATATTTACCATGTTTATTGTTTTCTTTGAGCATGACATGGCAAATATCCCGTCTTTTAGTTATAATAATTTTAGTGACCATGAAAGTTTAAAATCCTTTTTTAATTATTCACGATTTTTTAATTTTCTTTATTTCTTAGACAGATTAATAAAAATTACTGTATAATATCTAAATTTTATGGTCGGAACTATCATATTATCTTATATATAAAATTCTTGTGTCACAATGTTCGTTCCCGTACTCCTCCGAAACGGCTTGACCGATTGTCATGAAATTTTGTGAGCATATTGAGTAGGTCTGAGAATCGGCCAACATCAATTTTTTTTTTTTTTTATATGGCAAAACAACATTTGCCGGGTCAGCTAGTTTGTTTATAATAACCAAGCTTCTCTATTGAATTTTGTCCATGGAAGTCAACTGACTTCTAAGATACAGGTTCTTTACCGAATTTGGATGTCAGGAGTCCATTAAGTTTCTTGCAGCCTTTTTTTGCATAGACCCCAATAGATGAAATTGTATTAGGCTATACCTATTTTATTGAGTCCAATAAATGATTCATTTATTTATTCAGGATACACTTTTACCTCGGTAGTAAGTTCCCGTTGGATCATTTCTGATAAATTGTTGCATACCAACCTACTAACTGATGTTCATCATTCTGGTTTATTTAATCACGGATTCTCAGCATCTAAGATACTTTAGATAGGTAAGCAAAACGTGTTTATTCAGGTTTTTTTAAATTTAATTTTCATGATACTATTCTTAGATAATCGCTTTGTTTTTAGGGTTCCGTACCCGAAGGTTAACCCTATTACTAAGCCTCCGCCGTCTGTCCGTCCGTCTGTCTGTCGGTGGGATGTATCTTATGATCCGTAACAGGTAGACAGTTGAAATTTTCTGTTGCCGCTATAACAACAGATCATCCTTCATCATTTCAGCCATCGCCCACAGCTGGACATAGGCCTCCCCCAAGTGTCGCCACATTGACCGGCTCGTCCCATGCGACTCGCATCCAACGGTTCCCCGCAACCTTCAGCAGGTCATCGGTCCACCTAGTAGGAGGCCTTCCAACGCAACGTCTTCCGGGTCGCAGTCGCCACTCCAAAACTTTTCGGCCCCATCGGCCATCCGTTCTGCTAGCAATGTGCCACTTAAGTTTGGCAATTCGGGCTACCTCGTTAACCTTGCTTCTCTTGCGGATGTCCTCATTTCTGATTTTGATTTGATCACGCAAGGAAACTCCGAACATAGCCCTCTCCATTGCCCTTTGGGTGACTTTAAGCTTTCTGATGAGGCCCATTGTGAGCGACCACGTTTCGACCCCGTATGTCATCACTGGCAACACAAACTGGTCATAGACTTTCGTCCTGAGACGAGGTAAGTTGGACGAGAAGATACCACGCAACTTCCACATAACAACAAAGTCCGACTCGCAGTTGACCGGTTTTTGTATTAATCCAATCAATTTGTCTCTAGGGGCTCATTGATGTTTAATCTATGTTAGTATCGGATCGGAGGTAATTAGTGCAATTGGATCATCATACCGATATCCATTAAAGGCTTAATAGGATCTATTGTGGCCTAATTATCTTCAACTACATAGACAGCACAGCTGTAATCATCATCTGCCGAGCATTTTCTCAACTATGTTTGGGTCGGCTTCCAGTCTAACCGCATGCAGCTGAATACCAGTATTTTACATGGAGCGGCTGCCTATCTCACCTCCACAACCCACTTAATACTGGGTTTATAACCCTTGATACTACCAACGACTGTCAAATATCTACAAATGACAGCTGGGACTAACGGCTTAACGTGCTTTCCGAGGCATGGAGGAAACTTGGTATGTAATGGTGGTCACCCATCCATGGACCAACCTAAGCACAAGCGCGGCCAAGCGCAGCCTAACCTGAAGATTCTAGCAGCACGAGCTCCTAGCAGCTGTAGGTATAACACATCGGCTATATTTGTGTCTTGGTCGTTAACGATCATACCTTCATCATTTTCTTCTCGTTCACTGATGTTTTGCATGATTACAGTTCTTTTGTCTTTTCTGGTAAAATACTGTGCACCTGATGTACTTCCCTTCCTTCCATCCCTATCATTTCTCATGTTCTCTTTTTAAATCATTTTCGCTGATTAATATCCTAAAGTAAAACATTCTTCTTAAAAACGACTGTTAACAATATGGTTAACAGTCAATTTATTTGTAAGATTATAACTTTAATCACTTAAAAACAATAAAACTACCTACTGTTTGTTTTCATTTCAGACTATGTAGGCGAGTGTGTCACGCTCGCCTATTTACACTCGCCAGTCGAACGTTGTCGAGTCATCATGTAATGGGTTATTGAGACGTTAACAGAAACTAGTAGTTCCATAAATTTCTCTACTAGTCCAATCCATATTTCTTGAATTGTCTTCTATATTATACCTCAGTCAAACTCTTTGCTGAAATACTTTATTCCTTCTTACTTCTTTGTTACTTTTTAAACGGTCTATCTTTTATTAATATTTACTAGCATACATCTTCATCAACATACGCAATTTACGAGTCCATCGTACTGTTTCTCAAGAAATATTCCTCATGCAAGTATTTTAACAAGCACTTCTTATAAAGCACCTCCAACAATAGTTGATTGTCCATCCTCGCTCACAAACACACAATGTGTGTCACGCTCTCTCTTGTCTCATTACGCTAATGGCAATTGGGCCGTCAAAACATTGCCGACTGCACGCCGCGAACCGTTATCGTGGTTTGCATCCACGGTCGTTGGCCCCGTATTCGCGCACTAACTACAAATCACTTCACAGATTTCGTACAACTAATGGTCAGGGTCACCACTTTGTGAAACGAAATTTTTTAAATAACCTCGCATGGTTTTAATCTTCTTTCATCTTAGGAGCATTTGATTTTTGGGGGTGGTCCTTCAGTACACATTTTTTATCCTTCGATACTTAATACTTATTTCTTTTCTACACATCGACAGTAATAAACCAACAGAATTTTATCTAACGAATCTTAGAAGGGTATTAGGAACAGTGATAGCCCTGTTAATGGAGTAGTTGCTTTACAGTGAGCGGTGCGGTCAACGTACTTCGTGTCACGCGACGCCGAGCGCTCTAATGCGCTTAGATTACTGCCTACTACAGCGACCAGACTATCTAGACCTCTAAACATGATCTATCTTACCCCTGATGAATCTAGAATTGAGGATTCAGGAGCGGCAGGGAAGGTCTTCGTTGTCTGGTCCTTTGCGTGCTGCATTGGCAAGTATTGCGCGAACACTGCTATTTGCTGAGGTTTCGTTCGTACATGCCCTTTGTTGCGTAGTTGTTCTTTTTTATTTCCATTTCGGATGAAATTTATGTTTAATGGATTATGTAAATTATACTTTGAGATATTGCTGCATTTAAAGTGCTGGTAGTGTAGTCAAGGCAAGATATGGTGTTGATTGAGGAATGGAGAATCGAGTATTGTACCTTATTTTTTATATTGAGAGAGCTCTATTTCCATTGTTCAGCTAGCCACATCTGTGGGATGGATGTGGATGATTAATGTGGAACCTCATCTTTATGTATATAATACCAGATCATTATCCAAGAGCCAGCTTTTGCAAAATGAAAACAGGATATTGATATGTCTAGACGATGATATTCCTATTTCTTTCTTTTGATATTCAACATTTTTACGCCTGCAAGTAATTTAGTTGGTAAATGTAAATCACGAAGTTTGCATCCAGTAACTACCTAAATTAAACATCCAAGGTATTGAACACTGGGTTAACTACGACTTATTTGTTTGAAATTACCCATTTCGGTGCGAAGTACGGTAAACCTACAAAGTTCTTAAATCCCATCATCATTGTCCTAGCCTTTTCCTAACAATGTTAGAGTCGACTTCCAGTCTGACCTTCACAAACCAGATACTGGGTAACACCGAGTAACATCGCTTTTCTTGGTAAGACTTTTTTATCAAACTTTTGAGCTTCTGTCTAACCGTAACATAACTGTGAAATATCTATAAATGACAGACGAGACCAACGGTATAACATGCTTTTAACAAATTCCATCATATTTGTTTTTTTCGACATCTGCGGTAAAATACAGTCACAATAATCTATACTGTCTCGGAAACAAAGCCCAAGACAATGTAAAATAATTGCATTAAACACACATTATTGAAAACAAAGAAGAAGTCGAACAGCATGATTCACAAACCAACCGACAACACTGATGCCGATGACGCAAACCCTGAACCAATTGAAGAAAATTGAAACATAATATCCAATAAACGCGAAGACTTACCTACTGAAGCGACATTTAAATCCTGCTAACACCTTAATCGGCTTACTGCTGTTCTCAACGTAGACCGCCCCAGACTGTCTCCGGACTTAGGTAATAGGATTGTGATTTCTATCCCTCTGACATTTTCTGATAATTCGCCAAACAACTAACGATCTATTGTCTCCCAATTCAGTAGCATTGGAGTTCAAATCGCTTTGGAAAGGAAGTTGTCAGCTTCATTTCTGATTGATCTATCCATCCGAATTAATTTGTGCAGAATATCTTCTGCGATAATGATTTCGTCATTTATTATCGTCTGTAATACCTCGTGTTCAATAGAACACGAGGTATTACAGACGAAAGAAACTCCGGAAGAAACTCCGGTTAAGAATACCTCAGAAATATCTGAGGTATTCTTAACCGGAGTTTCTTTATTTGAAAATGTTTTTGGTTCGATTTCGATGTCTTTACTTGACAGATTTTGTTTTAGAATTCTTAGAAAAAGACGATCTTCGCTCAGTGACGAATTGACGCGGACCGCGGTAGACTGCAGAAGCAGCTTAATCGAAAACAATTTCCGTTGTCCTCAAAATAAGAATCGTTGACATGCATGATTTATGTGCAATTTTGAAGTTTTTATCATCTTAACTGAAGATTTTATTTTTTAAGGTTTAGCTGAGTCACGTAAATACGCAGATTCACGGCCACCGAGGAAGACTGGGCTGTTAAAGATTTTATTGGTGACTGTTATTGTGAATTGGCGAATTTAGTGGCACAACCTTTGACTAAAATAATCTTAAGAAGTTGATTTGGCAAACTCCAGGGGGGGAAGTGGAGACAATGAGTGAAGCAGATCGACAGCGACAAGAAATCGGGGATAACTTTAATGGCTTTAGCTACTTACGCTAGTACCTATGTTTCTACCGTAGAATGCCAGCCACCAAAAAAATCTGCCTCTTCCGACGAACCTGGACCAATACACTGAGCATTCATTTTACATAAAATATGTACCATACATATAAGTATCCTAAGGTGATTGTTACAATCCTACAGTAGAGACAAATTCTTTCTCCATTTGGTCATTTCATGAAGGCTTGATTGGCTGGCAAAAGTTATTGGCCCGCTATTTTAAGCCGATGTTATAATTGGTTCGGATCTTCAATAGACTGACCTATAAACATGTTGAAAAACCTTATTTAAATCTTCGGCAAAGTCGAGATTTTAGTAGTTTCGTTTTTCCTTGCTTTTCTTACCTTGGTTTACTACTATGGGTTTTTTATTTAGAACATTTTAGTGACATGAAGCCTGTACGAAGAGACATTATTTCTTTTCTTTACAAAACATTTGGAAAGCAATTGTCTTTTGGGCTGGGACTGATGAAATTTTGGTGCTCACTTCAAGAGTAAATCGATGACTTCGATAGCAAACTCTTCAAAACAATCACTTGCTAATACGATTATTTCGTTCTTAATCTTTAGATTGGTAAAGAGAGTTAACAGAAACGATTTCACAAAACGTGAACAAAAAATCCATCTAACGAAGACCAAACTCTTTCCATAAAAGAAAACATAAACCCATCTGTTTTACATATCAAATCCATTCTCAACCAACATATTTATATCATCAGAGTTAATATAGCATGTTGCTCATCACAAATCATAAGTCGAGGCTGTCAAAACAGGGCGCCATCAACAAAAGGGTCTCGGGCAGGAAGAGCGGCTTCTAATGGATTTATTTAGATGTCATTTTTTATGTGGGCGGGGGCTCGAGCTGACGCCTGGCTCTCGTAGTGTGGATACGACGGCGGATTATTTTAGGTTTTGAGTTTTGTAGGAATTGTCTGAAATTGATATAGAACTTTTTTTTATACAGGTACTGTTGATACATCTCTTGTTGGGATTTCTAAAATGAACACAGGGATGTAAGGTTAATTTTTCAAATACTCATGAATGATTTTATATAGTCCGATTTGGAGATGCCTGTAGTTTTAGGGATTGGAGGGGAACCTCTTAGTTTATATAATTACGTAGAATTTTTCCTTTTGTAATGAATCTAAAATTAAAAACAAAAAGGTTTCACATTGCAGAGAAACACAAGAACTGCTCTTGATTAATGAGTAACAATAAAACAAGGTGTCAATTTATTTGTCAAGGTGTCTCTCATTACAGGTTGTCAACACATATAAAAATACCTACTACAATAACTTCATACAAATGTCAATCAAACAAGCAACAAAGGAGTTACGACATAAAATTAACATTACAAATAAATCAATTATTCTCATTCACAATCAACATTGCATTATGATACATAACCTAGAATGCTGACCTAGCTCACAATACTTCCTCAGTTTACTTGGCTGCTTATATAACACTACGTTCAATTGACTCGCTTGTAATTTAATAATTCAATGTATTACGCAAGCGGTTGCAACCGCAATCGCTGTCACGTTGCGTTGCGCTGTTGTAAATGCGAAATAACTTGATTGTGACTCAGTTGAAGTATCGATATCGTATCGAACTAAGCTGTGATTACAACTATTGAGATCATGCACAAAAATATCCCAGCCATCTATCAAAAAAATAGGTCACTTCTAAAAACGAAAAACATTAGAAGCACATCCATACTAATCCGTCTTGATAAATGTGAGCCCTCCGTTATCCCTCGAACGAGTGTTCCGTCTCACTGATCACGTTCCGTGTGTGCATGCGCTCTGAACACACACATACACACTTTAATGCATTTCACACTCACACACACACACCTCCCGTGTTCATATACTCGTTGGTTACGTTGTGCGTGTGTGCGTGACCCGACATTGGTATTTTGATTGGTCATGCATTTCACGTGTTACGGCTTGCGGGCTTGCGGGTACAGACTGCGCCCGGGCAATAAACGCGGTAATTTACAGCGAGCCTGCCCGTACCTAAGGAGGCTGTATTTTAAGAGAGATAAGAGCAATGTATTGATGTGATACAGGGATACTAACGCTGTTTGGGGTAGGTACGTTGTAGGTATTATTGTTATTGCTTTGCTTTATAGGGGATTTGTATTAGACATGACAATTTTCACATGCATGCATGGGTTTTAGAATAAGTATTGATGATGGCAATCGAAGCCAAAAGATTTTTTTTATAAAATCAGAAGTTTTATCAAAATAACTATCACACTCTATAATAAAGGTACTAAAAAAACTTCTCCATAAAAGTAAAGTCTAGGTGGATATCCTAGAGGATCTAGATACCTATCTAGAAGTTGTATCAGAATAAGAAACGAAAATAACAGAACACAACACAGAACAGAAACAGAACAGAACACAATGAAACACAGTACAGTAAAAGAATAGAATTGTAATGCACATAAGTATATCCTCTTCTGCAAATCTCGCAGTCGAAATTTGGTTTGCTGTAAGAAAACCTAATTCTGGGTTAAGCTCGCCATTGTACATAACCTATATTATTGCAATTTGTATGTATATTTGTTATTTTGTGTGCAATAAAGAATAAGATTAAGAAAATGGTCAAAAACTTTTCATGTCGCTCTTTATTTGCTGTTGTAAAGAGTTCAAAATACTACTTACATAGACTCAGCCTCAGCAAGTAGCTTCCTTCCGTAAAGAGTAAAAGCTAAAGAAGACAGCCTAAGGTTCAGAATCAGAGACAGAAGAACTGGTGACCGTCCACCACTAGTCCATCGCTACTCGTGGGCAATAAGCGAAGATAACTTTTGAATCCAATATTATCGTCCGTAAAAGAGCAAATACCTAGATACGATAGAAACCTATAGTCTTCAAATGATAATTACTTTGTCCACAACAACTACTGATTGCTATCTTTGTGTCATCCTTATGTGTACCCATATCCAAGCAAAATAAATGATATGATTTGATTTGATTTGAAGAAATCATCGTGAGAAAACCGGCATTTTCTAGAAGCATAATTCGATGACATTAGTGAAATCTATTTTACTAAATTAAGTTGAATTAATCGTGATTTTAAATTTAATTTATTAAAATTAGTTATAGATGTTTCTGACATTTTAAACTTAATTTGTTGACATTTGTAGTTTAATATATTGATATTTTTTTACTTTAATTTATTGCCATTTGTAATTGAATTTTCTGCTATTTCTGAATTTAATTGATTTTTATTCGTAGTTTAAGATATTGAATTTTTTTATATTTCTTATTTAAAATATTGGCATTGTGCTTAATTCCGACTGTTTTTGAATAATATGAGTATTTTTAATAATGATAGCTGTGTTGCTTAGGGAATGGAATGCTTTTTATGTTTTATTTTTTGTTTAGCCCATTATGTTAAATAATTTTGCATGGCGTAAGGCAAAATGTATCGGGACGCTCATCAAAATAACCATAATATCTGTATACCTACATTATTAGCAAATAAATGATATTTCTATTTCTATCCAGCAAGCAATAGTAATGCCCTAAGGCTCGGTGGAACGACAATCTTCGCAGGGCGACTGGTAGCACCTGGATGAGAGTTGTCGAGAATCGAGTTTAATGGCGTGCGATTGAAGAAGCCTATGTCCAGCAGTGGACTGTTGTTGGCTGATGATGAAGCAGCAGTAACGGTAAACAGGGCAGTATTTTTATGGACCAATGGCCGGTGATGCGGTCATTAATTCTCTCCAACACCCATCATGCCAATGATATTGACAGTCCTTACATGCAATATTCAGCTACTTCTGCAAGTAGATGCAGGTATCGGCAAAAATGCTATCAAACCCTAATTTCGAATACGAGCCGTTTTGCAGCATACTAATACTTTTTCTTTCTTTCTTTCTTTAATACTCATTAGGTACTGTAAGCGCGATCTACGGACATCAAACTAAACAAAAATAGAATAAACATACCTCTATGTTAATTCAATTTTCTTTTAGAGTTGGTTTCACATAGAATGTTGTAGGTTTTGCTTGAAATTCAATATTAAAAATGTTATATTATAATAAAAAAATACTTCTTTTTGAGGTGTGATCCGTTTCCCCTAAACTGTGTTCGGACAATTGAGTATCAACTCGGAAAACACAACTTATTAACGAAAAATTGTAACTAAAGGTCCTCAAAGAGATGTCAGAAAATAGGAAGGGGTCCGCAAGAGCCGATGCCTGCCGGGGCTACGGGACTGTTCGAAAGAGATACCGTGGCCCTCGAACACTAAGGGCAAAGAAGGAACATTAATGGGGTTTAGTCAGTAAAAGTCTGACACTCCCTTCCACTCCGCCCAGAGCGGGATAATTTGATAATTTCCCAGCCGAAAAAAAAAAAAAGGTCCTAAACTAATATATGCCTTTGCATTTTTGGCAGTCACCCTGATGCCATCTTGGTCTTACCAGTCTTTTTTAAAACATCGGGAGTTGTTACATCTGTTCGAGCCGATGCAACTCTCATTTGCAAAGGAACCGCTCCTTGGTTATGATGAAGGTGGCTAAGTGCCAATCTGATCAACTATTCAGGAGATCTCACAAAATATAAAAATTCTCACCTTCTTTTTATATCAATCAGTTTTTCACCAAAAAACTGCCGGTTTCTGTGCGTTTTTTCTGTAATTATTGATACAGAAATACGACCAAGAAAACGATTCCAATTTTTAGTTTACTGATAATTTAATCAATTCGTTTGGAGAAAGTACTTTTACTTGATAATCTGTACTACATCCGTTTCATAGCCTGTACCACACCCTTTATATGACCACGCATTTCTGATACACGCTGTATTTTAACCATTTCAACATCGGGGTTCGCATATAATGATGGCAATTCAATGACTCATCAATTAAATAACCAATAGTTAAAAAGCTCTTCGATGGCATGACGTTGAAGGGTTTCAGGAGAATGTCTTTTGCCAAACAGTACAAATCCCGGAGCATACCTGGACACTAGATGAATGGAAGGTTTACTTGCGTCCGCTTTCAATTATGTACAAGTATTTCGGCGGCCCTGCTGAATTCCCCTTGAATTCGCGTTTTAATCAACGTTATAAGAAGATTATTCTAGACCCTATTCAAAGAAAGACTATGTAGGTACTATGTCAGTTAGTTTCAATATGGTTTCTTCGTACAGATCAGGGACAGTACATAAGGGCTGATATCTGTGCTCAACAGTGGGTGAACAAGGCTGCTAATGATGATGATGAAGGTTTTGTTAGACTGAATGTGTTTTCATTCCTGTGATTACTTCTACGGGGTACCTACGTATTCAGATTCGCGGACCACTTTGAGATTTTTTCTTTGTGTAGTCTAGGCCAATGTAGTACATACTTAATCTAAATTAAATGCTTAACTTATCTTTGATTTATATTTACTAGCTCTCTGTTTTGTTCATGTACTGCTGCATAACGAAGAGTGATAGCCAATTATCGCAAATGCGAAAGATATATAACGTGTGTAAAAATACCCTTGAAGAAGCAGTTGCTTGTTCTCCCGTCACAGAGATCATTTTTTGTTCCGGACCGTACCTGGAAACCTTCTAGTTACTACTATTCAATGCATCCACCCTCACAATGTTTAGAGTGCGTTACATTGAATCCTACCGTAAACCGTGATTTTTCACCCCAAAAAAATGTCGTTTCCAAGCAATAACTTTCGCGTAGAGTTACTTAGCTTGATGTACAGAATGGTTCGTCGACGGCGTCGTGAAGGGTCTGTTTATACCTTATGTGTGTACCTCTATCTTCAGTTACTGGCTTGATGAATATACGAGCAATAGGTATCTGTATTTTAGTCATATTGTTTTTGTACTATGGGCAGTTCTACTTATATAGTTGATTTTTATGAGGGCCTAGGCAAGCGGTAATCGATTTCAAAACGTTTCGTATTTCTAAGACCTTCCAATTTTGACGGGACTTTTACTGGCAGATAGCTGATGTTGTAAGGAGTAACTTAGGCCACTTTTATTTTGGTAAAAGGATTAGAGTTCCGTGCAAATAAATGAAAACCCTTGAAATTGTTAACAAATTCCGGTTAAATAGGGAAGTTATATTTTTATAATAATTTCCAGCCAGACCCTGACACTGTTCCTGGGGTTTTACTATGACGTCTTAAATCAAGAGTAATTCCAGTGTGGGAAAGAGATGGCGCTAGACGACCTATATAGCTCTGTCTCTGGTAGGCCAAATATTCCTAAGTGCATCCTAGACACTTGGTCTAGCCTGCCCTCAGGAATTTCACGTGTTTCGGTAAGTTTAGTTTTCCCATCCTACCAGTTCCAATGTCAAAGTAGATCCTATTCAATAAAACGAAGGTTTCCCTCAATTAAGTATCCTTAACTTCCATATTCAGTTTTGTAGCCTAGTCATGATTAATGTTCTATACTCGTCGCGTAACAATTACAGTCCAAATATGGCTGGTAGACAAACCACAGACCTCGTTTCCATATAGAGAAAACCGCAGTTAACTCTGTAAGGCGTTTGTGTAGGTAGTTTTCATCTTAACCAGACATTTTATAAATATAACATTGTTATGAAAAAAATTAACTATAGGTAATTTTCTATTTTATCTAGGGAAATCCAAGCCGTAATAAATCCGAATTACCGCGCCACGTCGAAAATCTGGATTAAAATGAAAGTATTGCTCATTTCGATTTTTAGCCCCCGACTAAAAAGGATTGAAGAGTGTATCTGTGTATCTGCATGACTGTCTGTGGCATCCTAGCTCCTGAACGGATGAACCGATTCTGACTAAGTTTTTTTCGTTTGAAAGGTGTCGTTTGTAATCCAGAGGGTTCATAGCTATGTTTCAAGAAAATCTGCTCAGCCATTTGAAGATCATCATCAACAGATGAGGAGATATAAACAACTTCCACAGGTCTGATCGATATGAAATACTGTCACTTGTCTATGATGTCATGGTCCATTGGGGACCGCTAAGTACATAAAATAGAAAATATAAGATCTTAGTAGTCCCCCGACGCAATGCCGCATGGTTTATATATTCTACTTATTATAAGCAGAATATGTAACGTAAATTAAAGGCTTACGCAACGCAAAGGGACAATATTTAGATATTTTTTTTTCTTTTTTTGAGATTTTTTGTTTGGGTTTTTTAATGATTTTAATTTATACAATAAGTATTGATTTTTGGAAGGAATAGTTATTGCCAGTTTCTGAATTGATTTAATTGAAGATTAGGTCTTGTCAAACTATGTTTGAAATTTTGAGTATTGAGCGTTATATAATTTTCATCATTGAAAAAATTACCTTAAGTAGAGTTTGACTAGTTCTTATTTTCAAATAATAATCAAATCAAAAGGTGTTAGTTACTATATAAAATATTATGTTATAGAAGAAAAATACAATTTTACACTGTTTTTGCCAAATTACAAGCTATTTCATAGCATGTCTGCTTCATCGCTTAATTATACAGCAACGTCTAGCGTCGGAAAATTCCTACAGCACCACACTGCTTGAAATTCAAATGACAAGCGTGTGCGTAAACAGTTTCTAAATACATTCAAAGCCGCTACAGCGCTTCAGTGAAAGTGGCGTTTAGTAGAAGAATAATTTGAAAGCGATTGTTTCGCTGGCAGGGCGTGATGGAGGATCGATATAGCGGTCGTGCGATGTTGCCGTACTGCCTACCCTGTCCCTGTCCCCTCGTTGCTGGGTCTTTGTACTCTTGGACGAGAGGCGGCATTAACTTGGAGTGCCCGATTATTTTTTAAGGAAAACTCAAATAATTTTTGTACATCATGTAAAACAAGTATTTTTTCTTTTGTTCTGTTAAAAAGTTTTCTTTCAGACAAGGTTTTTGTATGTTTTTTTTCAAAGAAAAACCTTGCTTATTTTGGGAAAAGCATTTTTTGTGTTTAGCTGGAGGGCTATTTCAAGTTTTTATTCTTATTAAACTACACGCTTACTTTTATCATTTATAATGTTTTTTTTATTATGTTTTATTTATCATCCATTTTAGGGAGCAAAGTCCTATCGGAATAGTTGCCAAGATATGGTAGAAAGAACTTTGGCAGGCCAACTAGCGGATAAGCACATGACACAAAATGGCGGGTGCCTATTCTCAGCAGTGAGTGGAACAAGGCGACCAATGATGATGGTTATGCTTTTAGCTGTTACTGGCTTTAGCCTTTAGCCTAAAGCCAGTAACAGCTAAAAGGCAGAGAAAACATTAGAAACATATTTTGGTTTAAGGAATCTGTAGCTAGCTACTCCTAAACTACATAGATATTCATGATTATTTATCTGAAATTAATTAATGAAATTATGTTTGTAAAAATATGACTTCCTGTTTGAATCGAATTTTGTTAATAATAATTTTTTGCACGGAACCCTAATCCTTTTTCTGAAATAAAAGCAGCCTAAGTAAATCCTTATAACATCAGCTATCTACCAGTAAAAGTCCCGTCAAAATCATTCCCGCCGTTTCGGAGATTAGCCGGAACAAACAGACAGACAGACAAAATTAAAAAAAAAATCTTGTTAAATGTTCCGTATACAATTTAATATGCATTCAGTAAAAAGCTATTATTGGAAATTACAAACAGACACTTCAATAGTAGATATTTATCATAATTATGAACATTTTTATAGGCTGCAGTTCCTAAGTTTTCTTTATTTGCATAATACCAAATTGAATACGTGATCTTAACAAAAATCTCTAAAATAAATAAAGCCGGCCCGTAACGCGGGGCATGCAAAAATTTAAAACGACGCCATTAGCACTTGGTGCAGTACTTTAAGATAATGAATTTGTTACACAGGAGATGTTATTGAGCAGTCACGATCGGCACTTCGACAGCTATAGGCTTTTAGCGGGAAATATAAGACGATTAGTGAAGGTAACTACGTGTTTTATCTAACAAAATTCAGCACTATAGCACCAGTCGTCTTTAGTTGCCGGATAGGCTGGAACCAGACCCCAATTTGGTTCGGAAAAACGCGGCAGATGAAGGAAGCCATGTCTTGCTTGTATACGAAGCTGACCTAGCGCCATCTCCGCCTGGACAGAGATAACATGCGACTGGTGGCGGGGACCATCACTGGACACTGCTCACTGAACAAACATTTTCACACCCTAGGTATCCCTGACAGTCCCCTGTGCAGAGCGAGCATGGAGGTGGGGAAAACGATAGCGCATGTACTCCTCGAGTGAACCGGCGTCAACCAGATCCGCAAGGAAGAATAACGAGAAACACCAAGATCCTTTGCGGATGTCCTGAGAAGACTGGGAAGATTGATTTGCTTCTGCAGAGAGGAGGAATAACGGCCGCCATGGCTCACGTACAGTGATCCACTTTAAGGACTAAGTGGGGAAACCTAATTTCGGTTTCACCACTTAGTCGTACGGTTTCGGTTACCGAAACCCTCACATAGAACGCGGCAGATGATTGTCGATCTTGTGAATAAAGCCCTAAGGTGTCTAGAAAGACACTTCAGGCCGTTTTTTCAGAAGATATACGATTTACTTATCTTACTCTACTTACCCTTGGTGATTGCCGCACCATTGATAACGAAACCACGTATCTAACTATTAACGATCGACAGTTATAAGATTTTTGCAACAAATGTTAGCCGATAAAGTATATTTCTGATTCAACTAAATTCAACACTGAAATCCTTGTGGATCTAATAAAAGAAGCTATGAATTGTAAATATTAATATTTCAGGGCTTATTTCAGAAGATACATGATAGGACTGCTTTATTGGCGATTTTCGCGTCATTGATAAAGTCGGGTAAGTAAATAAGAATATCAAAAAGGAATTATCAAGATTTGTCTCTAACAAGAAAGTTACATAGTAATTGAAGACATCGCAGATTAGCAAGTGAAAAAAGTTTAATTCATGTATACCATAGTCCTCTGTTATCTCCGAATGCGCATTGTTCCGCCAAAATTAGATTTTCTGAAAAACTTCCAATTTAACATGAAATTCTTTAATATTTAAATTCGCAATACCTATGAAATAACGGGAATATCCTGAATGGGGCTGGCACAAGAACGTGGAGCTTGGCACAAGGAAAGAGACGCCTATACCCAGCATTGGTTGATGTGGGGCTGTGGTTGATGATGATGAAATAACAAGGAATTGTGAAGAAGAACCGAGAGGTTTCATTCCCCATTTTTCGTTGCAATTCAAAATTTCAGGGCTAAAGGATCTTTGGAAGTAAATCTTTTAAAGTAAAAACCTATGAAATATTTTTCTTCCGTTAGATATTTTAAACAAGTAGATACCCACGTTCATTATTTTTGGTTGGTAGCGTGATAAACTGAAGTAAAGAATCTATTTCAGTTCAAGGGAAGCCACTTAAGTATTTCTTTATTACAAAGCACATTGTGATCGTGCCTTTGGTAAAGTTCTAATATAAATAAGGTAAATAAAAGTGATTATTTTTCTTAGAAAAAGTCTCTGTTCATTCCAGACAAATTGAAAATGAAAATCTTAACAAAAGACTGAGTAGATAAATTCAATTCCATTAAATTCCAAGAAAACAGCTTTTTTCATAAGATAGTTTGAAGATAACAATAGTGGATCTGTGGTCAGTAATGCCGAACGTTTGTTCGCGCACGAGTCGCAATTTACATTAACGGGTTTAGTATAACCCTCCTTTTGGGCTTCGCCACAGTCGGGTAAAAATAAGTTTATAGAATGAAGAAAGTAAAAGTCTTTATTTGTCGAGCAATTCCAGTCGGATCCCCTGATCTGGAGGAGCTCGTGGCTAAATAATAACAGCCGCTCAGGTCGATCTTTAGGTTAAGCGGTGCTTGCCTAGGTTGGTCTGTGGATGGGTGACCGCCCATTACATACCGAGTTTCCTCTGTGCCTCGGAAAGCACGTTAAGCCGTTGGTCCCGGGTGTCATTTGTAGATCTTTGACAGTCGTTAGGCAGTCAGTGGCCCAGAAAGTCTGACAACCAGTCTTACCAAGGGGTATCGTATTACCCAGTACTAACCTGGTTGTGGAGGTCAGATAGGCAGTCGCTCCATGTAAAATACAGGACTTCAGCTGCATCCGGTTAGACTGGAAGCCGACCCCAATATAGTTGGGAAAAGGCTAGGCAGATGATGATCCCCTGATCTGGTGGCCTACCATGACATCTTAAAGCAGGAGTAATCCCAGTGTGAGAAAGAGATGACGCTACACGACCTATATAGCTCTGTCTCTTTCCCACACTGGAATTACTCCTGCTGTAAGACGTCATAGTAACCCCCCCGATCCCCTGCTGGTTATTACTATGTTTTAATTTCTGTCTGATCCACTAGAAACTTTGTCATTCCTTATCAATAAAACAAAATTATACAATAAAAGTACTTTAGAACAACTTCATTAATTGAAGCATTCCCTTCATTCTATAAACTTAAGTTTTCTCCGAAATTTATTAAATTCCCAGGCAGATATATTATTTAGTTACTACGATTATTATAAACTAGCTTCGCCCGCGTGGATGTCGAAAGTTATCCCATGTGAACATGGAATGGGATGAAAGGTATCCTATGTATTAATCGAGGTTATAAAGTAACTGTGTGCCTAAGTTTCAGCCAAATCCGTTCAGTCGTTTTTGCGTGAAAGAGTAACAAACATCCATTCAGCCTTTCTCACAAATTTTCATTTTTTTTTTATCCGATTCATCTGAAACCTAGCGACAGTATACAGAGGTTGATGGCTTAACCAAGTGTAACCATAAGAATTATTTTAAAACTCCCTCAATTAAATCTCCAAAAGGAACGTTCCTAATACTGCGGTTTTTCAAACAATAATTTACTCATTCCTGAATTATTCATTTTTTTATTAACCCCCAGGACCGGAGATATTTTTGCTGTGGTTACCCTTTAAACCTTGAAAAAATCCCCTGTTTTCCTGGAATTCAAAGAAAAAATGTCAAATTGTTATTGGGTTTTTCCATCGGGAATTCCTCAGTAGCACCCTCGGAGTCTGTATTTGTGCCGTATT
This sequence comes from Noctua janthina, assembly GCA_963576755.1. Classification (NCBI taxonomy): domain Eukaryota; kingdom Metazoa; phylum Arthropoda; class Insecta; order Lepidoptera; family Noctuidae; genus Noctua; species Noctua janthina. The sequence continues at coordinate 6,556,319 of OY755058.1, forward strand.
GATAGGAATAGGCTCGCCCCCTATTACATGAGCTTTAACTAGCGAAATGTGGGAGTACTATTAAGCATATCTCTGCCTAACCCATCGGGGATTACAGGCGTAAGGTTATGTTATTCTCCTCCGGTATCAGTGGGTATTTCTTCTTCTTCTTCTCCGTGTCGCTGGCACGACATTGGGCATTGGCCCAAAATTTCGCCAATTCAGAGCTTCGGCGGTCGCAGCGCAGAGGTCACGCCGATTGCATGTTTTTGGCTCAGCGGGCAGGATAGGAGGTGGAGCATAGCCTGCGACACAGCTTCACACCCACACACCACCGCTGCTCAGTCAAGGTAGCCCCACTTTAGTAGGTTGGAGTTACATGTTCTCACTTGGGATCGCCGACGGTTCAGGGACTCCCAGGTGGACCACTGAAAGTACCAAAATTCGAGAAATGACATTCCAGAAATCATTTCCAGGATCACTGCTGTGACAATTTCAGAGATAAGTATAACATAGGTAGAAAGAATCACCTAGGTGTGGAATAATCCCACAATTAGTTGCAAAACAAACAATAATTAATTACTTGAAACGAGGACAATAAACATCAATTAAACAGGCCTTTAAACCGGGACTGTGTACCTACCTCTTGTGAATAATTTTCTCGTTATTCTGACATCCATTTATTTTTATCGAATACTTAGCCAAAATAAAAATAAAATTCGTCCGTCAAAACTGCAGATAAACAGTAATACGCTGCGCAGCTGTCGAATTTATACATCTTTCCTTGTCTAACGTATGTTTTTAGAAAGAGATGCGGCTATTCGCCTGTTTCCGGCTGTTAGCCGAAGAAACCCGAAGCAACCACGGGAAACAAGTTCGTCTGTTTTAGTACTTCTTATTTTAAATTCTGTTTTTAGAGATAAGTTTACGATGTACCCGCATAATATGTTGGTAATAATACGACATACGTACGACAGCAGAAAAGGAAATAAAAATAATGGAAATGTTATGGCTGTGAACGGGGAGCGGGAATAGGTATCACCACATTTAATAAGTAAGATTTATTGTAAAGATAAAACATTCAAATATTCAGATAAAATTCATATAGTAAAGAAGGTAATTAAATAAAAGTAAGTAGGTGCATTCCCAAAAAGTAAACAGTAAGTCAAAGACTTGATGCCTCCATCATCATTCTCTTACCCTTATCCCAATTATTTGGGGTCGCAGCATGGCCTCTTCTTCTATACGTCTCTATTACTCGTCATCTCATCAGACACCTCCCTTCTTGCCATATCATCCCTCACACAGTCTATCCATCGTTTCTTTGGTCTTCCTCTACTCTTATAGAACATTCATGTTTAAAACTTTCCTTACGACGTTTTCCTCTTTCCTCCGCATCACATGCCTTTACCACGACAACCGAATACCACACAACTTTTCAGTCACCAGCACCATTTTCAGACTTCTTCTTACATTTTTCGGCTTATTATCACCACATTTTATGCCTTATACCAGGCTAAATAGAAAAATTTTTAATCATGAATATATCCAATTTGTCTTCTTATATTTAATGCATGGTTAAGATGAAAACTATTTGAATAACATCACAGATTTTAAGAAGCAAAGCGGAAACAAAATATTACATCAATAACATAATTCTACAAAATATCGGCAAGTTTTGCGTCTCTAGACACCTTGTAATATCAAATTCCTAACACAAACTTGACGATTAAAATGCAAATTCACAATTCAAGAACTCAATTATCAATGTTTATAAAACAAGTTTTAGACATTATGGAAGAAAAAATCGTAATGATGGATACAAAATACGACTTCTACAAACTAAAAGGGAAGACAAAACAAAATTTAAAAAAATTTTGAAGAGTAAATAATATGCCTAGAAACAGTGGCATAATACGGCAATATAGGCGAGGCCCATTAGGCGAGCAGACTTTTCAGTAACCCTAACACCATGAAGTTTAGTAGGTTATAAGGGCAAGCCAAGCTTTTAGGCTTATATAAAAGTAGGGCACGCTACCATATTGGCGATAAGTCCCCTCTTTGAGGAGTGGCTAGAGAGGCGCCACGGCGCCCTCACCTACCGCCTGACGCAGATCCTCACCGGACACGGTTGTTTCGGGAGGTTCCTGCACCGAATCGGGCGGGAGGAAACGCCCGGGTGTTTCCACTGCGAGGATCGTCCGGAGGACACGGTGGAGCACACCGTAGAGGTCTGCCCCGCTTGGGCGGAGCACCGCCGTGTCCTTGTAGCGGCGATTGGCGGCGGCGATCTCTCGCGTCAGACCCTGGTTCAAGCCATGGTCCGGAGCGAGATGGAATGGGAAGCCGTCACCACCTTCTGTGAAGCAGTCATGCTAGTGAAGGAGGTGGCGGGACGTGAGAGGGAAAGAACCTCACGTCCCAGCCGCCGCGGGAGACGCCCTGGGCGTCGGGGGTCACGTGGTGGCTCCCGGCCACCGTAGGCGCGGGCCTGTGGACGGCGAGTTATGGGCTAGCTCGCCGTCCGGCCGTCTTATGACAACAGGCCGTGTCGACGGCGCGCGTGGAACACGAACGCGCCGTCGACACGGCGGCAAAGAGATGTCAGCAACCGAGTAGGGGTCCGCATGGGTCGATGCCTGCCAGAGCTGCGGGACTGTTCGAAAGAGACACCGTGGCCCTGGAACACAAAGGGCAAAGAAGGAACATGGATGGGTTTTAGTCAGTACAAGTCTGAAACTCCCTTCCGCTCCGCCCAGAGTATTTCATGGGGGTCATTTGATGATTTCCCATCCAAAAAAAAAAAAAAAAGGCTTATATAAAAGTACCGCCACTACCTAGAAAGAAAGAACATGTATGCCAAAATGAATTTTAATAGAGTTCTATACGGAAGAAAAAGACTTGATTCGCTGAAATTAGGAGCTAAATGATTTGGGCGAGGATGATGATGCTACAAATATAATAAGCAGACTATATTCGAAATTAACAATAATTGAATGTCATTGGTGAAGTGAAGACTGTATTATTTAATCGATAAGTTAACAATTGTGGAAAAACACCTTTCTGAATTCACACGCAATTTGGGATTCATTCTAGATAACAACGGAAACGCGTGGACAACAACAGAGACAATTTTAAGCAATTTGTTGTTCATAATTAATCACCTACCGATCCTACTGATTAGATACAAGCCTCATCACTCTGAGAGAGACTGGATCGTAATCCACCACGTGTATTAAGTACGGATTAGGTTGGATGTGGGATAACATGCATTAAAGGTAAACTTTGGCATACTACTAAATTCTTTGAAACGTTTTCACAGAGTCGAATCAGTTCGCTGAGACCTAGATTTATCAACCAGTTTGATTAATCGGCAAAACTAAGGTTATAATACTTAAGCTAAATATTAGTTTCAATACGTATTGTCAGAGTCATTTTCAAGTCTATGGAAATTTACTTTAGTGTAGAAAGTGGAAAAAAACTGAGTGCCGCGGCCGTATCAGCGAAATTCAGGGACTGCATTTATACAAATTTTATTTCATGAACTTTTTCATTAAAATAATGCATCCACGGTTTCAGCAAAACCGTGGAAAGCTGTGGCTGGTCAATGTGGAATTCCACATGTCATATTCCTGTAAAGTATACTTACTTTTCTATGTTTAGTGTCCATTGGTTCGTTTCGATTGATTCAACACCTAATTCGGATTGGGATCCATTTGTTGATTAATGATAGTGAGGTGAGCCCTGAAATTGTGGTATTATCCGGTCAGATATTTCTAGAAAATTTGCTACATTTTTCGTCTAATATTAAGAACATCGATTACAATTTGAAATTTTGTTTCAAAATGGATAACCATGAAAACAAGAAGCAATTATAATTTACCACAAACATGCTGATGCAAAACTAAACAAAAATACTTACAACCGTTAATCTTCAAGCTAAACGAATCGATTTCAAATCAAATTGAGAAAAATTGGAAACGCAATCTAGCATGAATCCATTATAATAGAATTGCAATCATTTAGCTGTGACCAAGTAAATTTATTTTTTCATTTCTTTAAAGCAAAGAGTTGATGGAACTAATAAAGTAATAAGACACAGCAGAAAGTTAAAATCCTTGATATTATCAGGCAAAGCATCAACATGTAGAACAAACAAATGAATCCAAACAATCGCGGACGCTCCGGCGCGTCTTATCCATCGTGTTGTGTTAGTGGCGTTATTAACAGCAGTAAACATTCAGTGGCCGTGGGCAGTAGGTATGTGTAGGTACTTAGTGATGTTTGCTCGGCGACTAGGGACGACGGCCGAGGGGCCCTGTTGTCATGGGACCCTCCCACGGCGGGCCGCCGCCGCGTGGCCCCGCTCGACGGCAACAGCCGCTGCCGCCACGGTCGCGGATACGGTCGCAACCTGCCGCACTGTACGCAGCTTACTAGGAGCACAGAATACACGGAGAGATCTTTAGTACCGAGTCTCCCCAGTCGTGTTGACCTCCCCTGCCCCCACATTTACATTACAATTGAATGATGAAAGCGGGCGCTGATCGCACACGTAGAGGTCGTGATTAAATGGGCATTAGTACATAAGCGATTCAACTGTAACTGTGTGCATAACTGAACTCGTATTGTGGTTAAATAGATACTCTGTCTATTCATTTTCCGAATGTAACCCAACACTCGCGCGAACTGAGTTTTTGCTGTTTGTTCATTTTGTGTTTTCTGTAGAAATATACATATGTTGTTACATACATAACGTATGAATTGTTATGATATATGCCAAGAATAAGTATCTGGATATTATTATTTCGAGTTATAACTAATGGGTCAATATACCTATATTCTCAAAAAAAAATATAATTTCATGACTATTATAATTCTTAACGAAGTAGTTACTTGCATAATGAATGACTTTTGGTGCTATTCACGAATATTAACGGCGGCCTCAATTATCAAATGAGTTTTTCAATTGTTTGGGCTCACGAATGATGACATTAGCTCGCTTATCTAAATAACAAATGCCAACTGATGCTTTAACAAGTTCCGCATAAACATGGCATATTTGCCTTTTATTAGCGATGGCGCGGCGAGCCGGTCCGATAGGTATTGTTTGCATAATACCTCACCACTCACCCGTCAGCCTGCCTTGTGTGTGCGAAGAGCGTGCGTGACATCGTGTGTCTGGGGAGTTGCGCAGTGCGCGCTGATCACCCGGCGAGCATACTGCACAGGCGGTATTCTGACACATTCCCCTTGACATACCCACATGCTCGTAAAATGCATCACGCTAAATTGCCCCTTATTCCTAAAGCGCAGAGTCCAACGCGCGTAGAGTCGTAAAGAAAATTTAAACACTGTGCTAGTACACGGCGCGCGGCGGCGCGCGGCTCGAGAATTTCATGCGCGGCGGGCTCGTCTCTTGTTGTATATGCGGCCCTAGTAGAATTGCCCGCTATGTCGCGGCACGCGCCATCTTCTCTACCGCATCAGTGGTCGCCGTCCGTGATCGGCCTGGCAGCGTAGTCGTAACTTGACAGTCTAGTTTCAAATGCCGCTGCTATGGGCGCCATTTCAACAACAAAATAAAATTTTGATGTGCAGGAAAAATCCTTTGCATATTTGCTAATTGATGTGGGTCATTGCTCTTTGTTTTTCCCAAAACATGCAACCAGAATATTCAATATGCATCGATGATGAATTGATGATGGACATACTAATAAAAACCATAAAATACAATAATTATTAAAAAGATTTAATAACGTTTATACTAGCTGGATACAATAAAAATAAGATAAACGGCAACCGAATGCTAAGAACCGAAGAAGTCCGACGTCCATCTGTATCTTCTATGTTACGTCATTCATTATTTATTCTGAATGAAGATCCAAAAAGGGTAAATAAAACCTACAGTTGAATAGCGGCCCACAAAGATACGAGGCAGCTACGAGAGCTCCGCTGACGGTAGAGAACGACCGACAATATGTTGATAAAAACAGACGCAGCGCCGCGGCCGCCATTGCCGAGTCAAATATTCCGCTTAATAATTTCCTCCACTTTATTTTTTATCAGACAGACACGACACGACCGCGCCGATCTCGGGTTGTTTCAAAGCATTCTCCACTTCGGTACAAAAAAGGAATGTCAACCACGCCAAAATGATCCGTAAGCATCGAAGTTATTAGGATACCATAAGCTGGCGAAATATAACAGAAATTCTTCACGTGTTTCAGAAATCGTTTCCATTTTCGTAGCACACACAATGGAGGTTTCGATGGGGATCATTAAAGCTGAGCGATGCGCGGAATAACAGTGTAGAACGGGTCTTATCTCAATAGCCGACGATTCCGTTTGGCATGCAACAGGAATTGAGAAGGCCATTTGCCTCGTTCCATCGGGTTGAGGTCGTCGATAGCGTAAGCGAGACGGCAATAAAGGAATAGTGCGTGTAGCTCTTGTGATATTCTGAGAGCCTGGTAGCTGAGATCGTTTGCGTGTCGGTCGAGGTGGCGCGGTGCTCGACGGCTCACAGTAATTTGAAATGTCCGCTAGAGGAGACACAATCGCATGCTTTCCATTGTTCTATGAAGGCCAAAGAAATAATAACAGCAGAATTATAAATAGCATACGTTCGAACTACATTGGCGGCATGCAATTATTTTATAATTCTTACCAAAAAAACATTACTAAATATAAAAGAAATCTAGATTGAACATGTCCGGTGTTGGCAGGTGACGTAGATAAATGCCATTGAAGTCAAAAGCCGTACCTACCTACTATGCAAATGAATTTCAATTAGCACAGGTGATAAAACAGATAATACAATACATTTAGCATGGCGTACTTTTTGTTATTGAAGAGTTATTTGTAGAAATGCAAATAGATCAATCAAATAAAATAACGAAATAAAAATTACCGGCACCCGAGAAGTATGTAAATCGTTTGTCATATCTTGCGAATAAATAAGAAGCATTTTGCGAAAAGGTTGGGAATATTATGTATGGATGATCATAAGAATAGAGGAAGACCAAAGAAACGGGACATGGATTGCGTGGAATGTTATTTCAGTACCTATGGAGTAAATACTGTAATGACAGATAATAGATACAGGTGCTTAATATATACATTATTTCTAAATTCTTAATATTTGACATACGGACAAGAGAATTTTGACGATTACAAAAAACGAAGGGGTGTTCTTTACCACTTTTTAAAAGGTCTATGCTTAAAAACTGTGTGAATATCTTTGTAACCTTTATCCTATCTCATATTCCAATACATTGGTAAGTGAAATAAGACATATTTTAAAGGCAAAAATGTGAAATACGAGGTGTACCTAATTAATATCAATTAAATTCTACAGCGCAAAATCCGCAACCTCCACAGAACAAACGTGCCATTGCCTTTTATATTTTTATTTACATGACATAATGTACCGTATCAATAGGTAACATAAAGTAATATTTGTAATGACGACGAATAAAGAATGAATCAACGTGGGTTACCTTATATAGGCTAACATATGGCTGCTTAATACCTTACTTGCCAATGGAATGACGCACAAACATTTCTAATTATATTTTTGCTCGACGATAAAAATACCAACGTAGGTCTTAAAATTGTTTTATAATCACGGTTTGAATATGTGTTCAGTTTTGTTTGAAGCTTGGTTATTTTCTTTGACTAAAAATAAATAGAATTTATGAAATTCTGGTTTTTGCCCGCGGCTAAATTCGAGTGGAGGATAGCTTCACCAACACTGAAACCGTTACGAGCGTTTACACAACAGCTTAAAAAAGTTTCTAATCAATAAATAGGACGAATATTATATTTAGGTAAACACTTATGTAATAGACAACGAAACAAATTGTTATATTTACATAGAAGATAGATAAACTGAAGTTGTAGTAGTGATCCGGACGCGCCATATCTGTATAAAACCTTTTTATTTCTGCTATTACTTTCGTTAATTGACAGAATCAGTGAACAGGATTTTACTAGTATTCTACTATATTGCTCGGTTAAACCCACGAAAGGTCAATCAGCAAAGGAAACTTAAGAAAAATCGGCAGAATACTATATAAGAACCCTAAAATCTATCAAGACATTGCAGTGGCTTCCTCTTTGACGTTTCTAAGGCTTCCGATTGTGTGAATTATAAAAGGAAACTTGGGAAGTGTATTATATTTCTACTTTTTTATTACATATATTACAGATAAGATAGATTGATAGAAAATGCAGCTAAATAACGCTCGCAAACTCAACGCAACGCGTGAAAACGCATTTACATATTGAATCCTCAAGATAAAAATGGGCGCGCCACAGGGTCAAATTTTGTGTCTCGTTCTTTACTACCCACTACCTTGTTCTGTGGTACCTACCTTGTGTATGGTCTATGGTCATAAGTATTAGTATATTAATCAATACTAAAACATCTGCAGTCTGTTGTTATTTGCTTGAACGGTGATGGTATGTCATAAGCTAAAGATTTAGTATTTTCAACAATTCAGTTTCTGATTTACCCAATATTTTGGTAGAAGCGATGTTTATGATGTCACGGCAAGTCGGCAGATCGGTTTATTGTGCTAGAATCTAGTAACTTGAGTCTAATGGATTAGGACTAGAAATGGTTTTAGACTATTTCAGTTAAAAAAACATAAACGCTTCAGGTACAAAAGATAGTTGATTTAAATTACTTCGCATTTTATTCATTTTCTTTCAAATCCAACATCTAATTAGATGCTTAGCTAAGTTCTGTACATTGATTGAATATGTAGTCAACACTTCTCACGTAAACAACCATTCAAACTTGTTTGTGGCACGATGACAAACCCAAAGTAATAACTTTTCCCTCCTAATTTCCATTTTCCCGCCCAAAGCGTCAACGCGATTTAATCTATCTGTCATCATCAATATCGAAGCCTACATCAATCCAGTAAATTCCTAAATGAAAAACTCTATTAAAAAAACTAAAGACAATCGTTTCTAATCCTTATGCAGTACGCAATAAAGGTAAACTAGCACTTTTCGAAAAGTAAAATTAACTTTGCAAACGACCGCAAGAATTCTGTTTTCAAAACTCGTGACGATGCCCGAGGCATCACTCGCTGTGTTTCGCAATCTAATCGTGAAATAGAAAAAGAGCGAGAATATAGTACGGTTTGCGTTCGAGTGGGACGGCGAATACTAATAGAAGAGGGTTCAATTGATTGCGGAGGGTGTTGCGCCCTTCTGTGCAAGTCTATTCATTCTGCACACCCCGGGGCGGGTGGGGGGAGCTGTGAAGCATGCTATGAGCTGTTTTTTTTTGTTTCTGTCTTTATTTAATTTCGCAATGGAGGATAATTTGAATACGGCATTTACATGGCGGACATGTTTGCCCATACGTCGTGTATGAAACATATTAGTTATGGCTGTCGCATGTAATGCGCTTATCTAAAAAACATAGCACGTAATGCTAGAAATATGTATGAGCGTTTTTAATTTGTTTGTGTTTGAAATGTCTCTTTTCATACGTCAATTATATTATGATGTAGGTAAGATTAGAATTATATTAAATTACAAACCATATTTTCAAACAGAATCAAGAAACTTGTGAAGGCCGAACCAAAATCTTCATCATCGTGTATCTGTACATTTTCTTTCTACATGAAACAAAAAATTCCAAGATCCGTAATTCACATATTTTATCTTTAGAATTTATAGGTGAGTAGTCGTATTAGTTGACATTAGCATCAACTAATACGACAGCATACATTGAAATTAAAACAATAAGTATTTCAACGCGATACGTAAATGGATCATTCATTCAAATTAATCGTCCTATCTCAATCGATTACTTATTGACAAAGATGTTTATAAAGTCGTAAAAGGTAAAAGTCCGACGGCGCGTTCGTGTTCCACGCGCGCCTCAAAGAGATGTCAGCAACCATGTAGGGGTCCGCATGAGCCGACGCCTGCCAAGGCTGCGGGACTGTTCGAAAGAGATACCGTGGCCCTGGAACACAAAGGACAAAGGAGGAACATGGATGGGTTTTAGTCAGTAGAATTCTGACACTCCCTTCCGCTCCGCCCAGAGCAGCGGGGGTCATTTGATGATTTCCCAACCGAAAAAAATTTATAAAGGATAAAAGTTCTAATCCTAATCAGAACAGTTTATAAAGTTCCTATTGCTGGAAAATATGCCTTTTCTCTTTGCGAGCGAATGGAATGGAAAAAAGTACGTGAAACTAATTAATATCGCACCACAGTACAGCCGAGGACTAGGAACAGTAAGAATGGATAACCAAAGTTCGAAACCTTGAGGATAATGAAAAATACAAAATTGATTCAAGACTAGGTAGTTAGAAATGCAATTACAATACAATACAATACGGGCTCATCATCCTGCAATTCAATGCAGATTAGGGCTAACTTTGTCTAATGGATTATTCAATTGTTAATTTACGCATGATGCCATAACGTAACGAATCATGCGTTACTTTGCGGAAATTCATGACATTCAATGTTATGCTAAATATTTAGTGTTAATTTCGCGAAAAAGATACCTACTTACACTATAGGCTTGGATGCAGGTGCTGCCACCGCCCCGGTGTAAAAGCAATCATAATCATCAGTATCACAATTTCCGGCAAGCCTCGACAAAGTGTCACCCTCAGCTATGACGGTGATGGAAAAGGATCAGAAATGTATGGGTTCATTTAAGTTACAGAAAAGCTAAGGTCATTTCTGTTGAAAATCATTGTAGAAAATAAAACGCTTCGAAAGCATTGCTAGGTAGGTACTTGTCGTTGACTATTCTTCTTCTTAGAATATCGATGGCAAAAAGTTTAAATATGTTTAGCCCAAAACTTAGCCACGCGAACCCCGCTCACTTATGCAGTAAATAAATCATCAAGAGCGCAGGTGACAAGGCAGGCGGGGCAAGATGGAAGGTGGGCCATTGTTTGTGAGGAGACGCCGTATACGCACTTGAGGTCTGAGCCGTTCATGAACCCCCATCTGCAGAGATTGTCTTTGCTCCGGCCGACTTGGGTTCGAAGACTAACTATTAAATTCGATTCCAGAATACTGCTATGCTTGGTGGAACAACACTTTTGAGAAGTTATCTAGAATGATGGAGACCATTATAGTCCATAGAATGTTTAGAAAAGCACGATTTCGCTACATAACTTAGCCTTTGACGTGACGAGGAAACGGAACGAACGGAGTTGACTGTCGACAACAAAAGTTAATAAGGATCTTTTTAGAGCTAGTTACAGTAGATCGTAACAAGACTTTACGCGGAAGATGTGTTGTAGAAATAGGTAATACGCAGCTGCCTCATCCTTCGAAATTAAAATTAGGTTTAGGTACTCAAAACCACGCATCGGAAGGTTCAGCTTTGGAAGGACTCACAAGGTGGAACGATGATCTACCGAAGATGTGAGGAGCACAGAATTGGGTGATGTGGAGACACGTGCGAAGTAGTGGAAGTCTTTCGACTGAAATGATGTTGACGCGCCCTCGGCTTCTCGAATCCGATCCAAATCGAGCTTAGAATCATCCTAATTGCCATTATTTCCTTCGTCAGCACAATCAGTTGGTTGGCTATACCGATGCCCTTATAAAGTTTCAAGCATGCAGAGAATTCTCTATAAATATCGGTGTGGTTTGATGGCTTAACTACTTAAATAAAGCCATTAATTACAATCGCCTTATGAAAGTACAGAAAGTTTGCTTCGGTGAATCTTTATACCAAAAGTAAACACTCCAACGTCATTAAGTCGATATGATCACTATTTACGGGATATATAAATGCACAACGCACACATTTTTCAAGAAGAAAGAATTTTTATATGTAGGTATAAGTAACGATAGCCTTTCATTAAAACAATTAAACAACATTAGTAGAATTTATAACGTTGTCACCCAGACATTGTTTTAAAACATATGCAGCAAGAAGCAATCGATTAGAAATATCTGTCAAAATAATTCGGTCTATCACAGTCTGAATTATTTTGACAGATATTTCTAATCGATTGCTTCTTTCTAATCGAAAGCGTGTTACGCAATTTGGATGAAAATTAAAAATTAAAAAAAAAATGAATGAATGAATGTTTGGTTTGAATTTCTTTGTTGATTTTGTTTTTTTGGTTTGTTTGGTTTTGTTTGTTTTTGGATTTGTTTTGGTTTTTGGAATGCTTCATTTCCGGGTGATTTTAGGCGCCCGTCTCCCAGAAATAACATGTTTTTAACCATATAATATTTCATTACACTACTGTCACACTTCTTTGTGAAGGAAAAATAAGTATTTTCGTAGTTTTATTACCACAAGGAGGTGTCTGATGAGATGACGAGTAATAGAGAAGTATGGATGAAGAAGACATGCTGCGCTGACCCCAATGAATAGAGATAAGGGCAAGAGAATGAATAAATATTTTTATTAGCATAATCATAATAGCAGTATCAGCCTATAATGTTGCTCTGCACTGCTGGGACACAGGCCTCCTCTCTATGAGGGAGGGAATGGGCTATAATCCACCACGCGGGCCCAGTGCGGGTTGGTAGATGTCACATGTCTTCGATTTTTTGGTTCTAGGCCATGCCGGTTTCCTGATGATGTTTTCCTTCACCGTTTTGAGAGCAGTAAGTGGTGATGAAATAAATTACACAAAGTACATATTTTAATATTTTTATTCATCATCTGCCTAGCCTTTTCTCAACTATATTGGGGTCGGCTTCCAGTATTTTACATGGAGCGACTGCCTATCTGACCTCCACAACCCAGTTAGTACTGGGTAACACGATACCCCTTGGTAAGACTGGTTGTCAGACTTTTTGGGTCACTGACTGCCTAACGACTGTCAAATGACACCCGGGACCAACGGCTTAACGTGCTGAGGCACGGAGGAAACTCGGTATGTAATGGGTGGTCACCCATCCACAGACCAACCTAGGCAAGCACGGCTTAACCTAAAGATCGATCCGAGCGGCTGTTATTATTTAGCCACGAGTTCCTTTGATATTTTTATTACCACAAAAAGTACTCCATCTAGAAACTGTGCGTAAGCAAGTAGGTAAAGCGCATTTTTATCGCGTCGCCGCGCGTAATTTATTAATCGCAACTCATTATCTCTGTTAATGACATTCTTATCGCCCCTAGGCAGGTTAATGATAATGACCATGTATCAGCGCCACCCGCCTTCTCGAAGAAGGCCTTTGTGACTTTTACGGAAAAAGAATTTGTTAAGTGATCCTTACTTTGCTGTTGGTTTATTTAAGGGCTTATTATTATTAATATCTTTATCTTCAGCTGCTTTTAAAAGATATTTGGGTCGTTTAGTAGGACTTCTTTTTAATTTTTAATTGGCATGGAACTTTATACAATCGATACAGCATCGCTTTTTTACACATCAGGAGATGATGGAATGGGTCGTTATAATCATATTAGACCCATCACAACATCTCCTGATGCGTTTCATGAAAGATAACTAGAGAAAATGGTGCACATACTGATTGCCTTAAAAAATGTTTAGATTGTTATTTTGATTCCTCCATTAAGTTTCTACTTGTGTAATAAGCTAAGAAAATTTCAACCCAATAACACTTTTCGATCAAAATTTGATTTTCTTTCTTAAGATGGCGAAATTCGGCTGCTCATTTTGTAAGTGTTTCGCAAATTTTTCCTTTATTTAAATTGACTCTTGAAATTGTCAAACGTGAAACTACAAAAGTATGTACCAGTAGCGAAGGGTCAATTTTTGTAAGAGGTAAGCCGGAGTACATCATCATTTAATGTCATTATATTATTTGTCTATAGAATACTGAGTGTGCCATTTTTCAAAGGGAAGCCGGTAGGAATCGAGTTCTATGGAACCTTCGCCACTAGTATGCACTAATGCAGGTAGAGTAGATATTTACGGCAGGAAATCTAATTCCGGACCTCGGGCAACAATCCATAAAACTTAAATAACTATCAAAGTCACGTTTAACATAAAACATAACACACTATCTACTTTTATTGCCTTACACGAATAGCTCCGACATCACATGATGACAAGACTAGCGAGATATCTCCGGTCAAAGGCTATCGGAGTCTGTCTCGAATGTGCCGCCTTGATAAACTACCTACTCGGTACCTTACGATAGTATGTATATTAATAGCCCAACATAACATAATAAACCTATATAGTCCCCACCGCTGGGACACAGTCCTCCTCTTTATGAGGAGCAGGGCTGTAATCCAGCACGCGGGGCCAGTGCGGGCTGGCGCATGCCGCGCATGTTGTATTCGAAACTCGTCGAGATCACGGCTATGAATACCTTCACATCAAAGCGCATCCGCAAGAGAACCAAGGTTACCGACATAGCCCGAAGAATTGCTATTGAATTGTTATTGAATTTTTTGAGCGGGGTGCGATGGTCTAGTTGGTTAAGACATCCGGTGTACTGAATCGGAAGGTCGCAGGTTCAAACCCTGCTCGCACTCGAATTTTTCTTTCCATGTCAAAAACAGTTAACCACTTAAGTTTGGAAATTAACAATTAACTTCCCTATTTGATCCGTCTTCGACCATTGTGTGTTGCCAGTGAAGACATACGGGACCGAAACGTGGTCGCTCACAGAAGGCTTAAACTCACCCAAAGGGCAAAGCTCGGAATTTCCTTGTGTGATCAAATCAGAAATGAGGACATCTGCAAGAGAACCAAGGTTACCGACGTAGCCCGAAGAATTGCCAAACTTAAGCGGGAGTGAGCAGCATATTGCTCGCAGAACGGATGGCCGATGGGGCCGCAAAGTTCTGGAGTGGCGACCGCGAACTAGAACACGTTGCGTTGGAAGGCCTCCCACTAGGTGGACCGATGACCTGGTGAAGGTTGCAGGGATCCGCTGGATGCGAGTCGCACGGGACCAGTCAATGTGGCGACACTTGGGAGAGGCCTATGTCCAGCAGTGGACGTCTTTCGGCTGAAATGATGATGATGATGAAGAAAGCGCATTATGCCAAAAAAAAAAATATTAAAAAAGTACTTACTGCATTTTTTTCATGCCAAAGGTATTAAGAGGATTCCCTTAAAAATATTTTAAATTAAAATTGCATAAGTGGCTTAAAGATAATTGTTTTTATAGTGTAAAAGAATTTCTTGATAAAAAAGTAAAAGTAACTGATAGGACTACTGAGTTCTACAAAGTATTTTAAGTTGTTTTTTTAATTATAGACATCTATTCGTTTATTTATTTTGTTACTTATTAATTACATTTTTAAATATTTCTTTTAAAAAAACCATGTAAAAAACATTTAAAAATATAAAAAAATTGTGGTCGACATCTATTATTGTTAAGATTTCGATGGATACGAATCCTTAAATTTTTAAGTGTAGACATGTAATAATATTTTTTTTTTTACAAATTCATGTTTCGTATTTAATATCTTCTAATATTTGTTGCCATTCTATGCGAAACCATAATCATCTGCCTAGCCTTTTCCCAACTATATTGGGGTCGGCTTCCAGTCTAACCGGATGCAGCTGAATACCAGTATTTTACATGGAGCGACTGCCTGTCTGACCTCCACAACCCAGTTAGTACTGGGTAACACGATACCCCTTGGTAAGACTGGTTGTCAGACTTTTTGGGTCACTGACTGCCTAACGACTGTCAAAGATCTACAAATGACAGCCGGGACCAACGGCTTAACGTGCTTTCCGAGGCACGGAGGAAACTCGGTATGTAATGGGCGGTCACCCATCCACAGACCAACCTAGGCAATCACAGCTTAACCTAAAGATCGACCCGAGCGGCTGTTATTATTTAGCCACGAGCTCCTCCCATTCTATGCGAAACCAATGAAACAAATGTACTATGTTTTTACACAAATAAATATTATTTTTATCATGAATATTTGGTTGTAGTAATGCAATTTAACGTATAATCATATACTATGAGGATAACATACAGTTGTAGCCTCTAAATCATTAACTAACATAGTGTTGGCTGTAAACAAAATTGGTCGGTGCTATGTATTTCCGCTTCACGCTTTAGTGAAGTAGGTATATAGAAAGATTATTTTGCGCAAACGGGAAAATTGAGCATGGAAATAGTCCGGCGGGGTTATTGCGTAACAGTGTTACAATCAATGATATCATAAATAAAAAGAGGTAGATATCGCACTAGCGCGCGCAAGTTGTTGCAGAAAAATTCAGACAATTGTCGTAATTTAAGTACTTCAAGCGCAATAGCTATCTCTTTCAGTATCATACGTTACGTATTATCTATCGCAGTCGTCACAACGCAACGATATTTGAACGCCGCTCAGTATGGACGTAGCATATCTTTATTTATAATATCATTAGTTACAATAACATTTTTATAGTTTTACAATATTCTATTATATTTATTGCATAATTTGTCGAGTAGAAGATTTATCAGACATTTGGCGCTATGGAATAGAAATTTCCCACAAAATCCTTCGAATTGTGATGAAGACTGTTTTATGCAATTGGGGTGCTGGTGTGAACTGCTAAAAGCTGCTGACGAGGATATCCGACTAATAATGCTAGCGAATAGCGATAATAGCGAAGACGCAGGTAGGCAAACAAAAGGCTATAGCTAATAAAAGACGTATAGTTAATGTAAGACTACTTTACACACCTCCACGACCCCCGTACTATTCAATCCATCCATCAGCACAATGCTTTGAGTGCTTTCCATCGAGTCCTACCTTAAAACGTGATTTTTCACCCCAAAAAAAAAGTCGTTTCCCAGTAATAATTTTTGCGTAAAGTTACTTAGTTTGATGTACTTAATTGCTTGGTTGACGGCTTCGTGAAGGGTCTGTTTACACCCTGTGTGTACATTTTTTATTTTATTTGACTTTAATAATCTATTTCTTAGTCATTGGTGAATTGTTGTAACAACGCAGACGGAACTGCTTTAGCACGTACATCTCTTTACAACACAACGCTGATTTTCTTTTGATTTTTTTTTTCAGACGTATTACGTTATATAGAGAAATCAATTGTAATGATGTCCAGCTGTAGTCTGCAACGTTTGCGTTCAAGACAGGTATTTTCATTCGTACTTTTCTGAAACATAAAATATTTTTTTTTATAATAAGCGAAAGTGTATTTATTTAACAAAGACTAAAAAGCTTGATAAGTAGGTATATATACATTTATAAATTAAAATAACCTAAACTAACATAACAATAAACAAGATTACTTATAATAAGCCGTTACCTCTTATACTTGAACCTCCGGACTCTGACCAATGATCGCAAAGGAAAACCAATCAGGGCCCTGTCAAATTAAAATTGTATAAAAAGTATATTTTACGAGCGAGCCCACATTTCCTATTATTTAAAGTCTTCATTGTTATTGGCAAAGCAGTCAAGTCGTCCGGTGGTCATTATGGCCTTACCACGAGTTTGCATCTTTGAAAGTCGAAGTATTTTTGGAGCATTCTTCATCTTCTAATTCTTGCGTGTCATTGGCAACCTGTATTGTTACTTCAATACTGAGGAGCATTGACAGCGGCCATTTTAGACCCCCTGGGGTCTAAAATGGCCGCTTTAGTAGCATCTTAATAAGAAAATAATATGAAACACGTTAAAATTCCTAAAATGGCCATAGACACAGTTAATATTATGAATTGTCACTTTGTAACCAATTTACGAATTGTAACGGTGTTCAGATTATTTTCCTATTATGATTCTGCTAAAGTACCTAGCCATTTTAGGCTCAGGCATCCGTGAGTTTTAGAAATAGACAGGTATGTATAGTCTTGTTCTTTATGGCGGCTCGGAAGTTAGCTGCGAGTGACGGTCTTTGTGTTATATTAGATAATCTTCTTTTTTCAACATTGTTTTTTTTACCTAAGTACGTATTTATCTGCTTGATATCTATATCCTTTTTTAATTCACCAATGTTATTTATAAATTAAAATACTTCTTGCCAACGATAAAAATCTACAATCAGTTTCATTCAACATTTTTATCGGCTTACAATTTCGATATGCATGTATACTTACTACTAGGTATTTACTTTATTATCGCTGCTTTAATTTACACTTTTGTTGCTTATTCATGCTTACAATAATAATCTAATATAGATTATTATTGTAAGCATGAATAAGCAACAAAAGTGTTATTTATAAATTTCTATGAAACAAAATCCACATATTTTACAATCTATAAATTCAATCCATTACTGCACTTGTATCATTTGTTCGAAGACCTATGGCTTCCTGCAGCCCGCTCTAGGCACGGCTGGTGGAATATAACCAGGTGGCTTACCATGACCTCTTATAGCCGTATTCTTTAAACTTACTTCAGTGTTGGAAAAAGATGGAGGTAGACGTCTCGTATCTCTTTCTCACACTGAAGTGACATTAAAGCAATACTGCTATATGATGGTGGTGGTTCAGGCCCTGCTCTCACTGATGGCCTGTGTCCCGGCAGTTGTAAAATTATAGGCACTGGAGCACCAAACATCGAATTGATAAAAATAAAGCCTTCCTTACAAGTTAACCTTCACGGACAGACAATAATCTGTTTATAAAAACCAGTAGTTATTTTAGTAGCTGCGATCATAACCTTGTTGCCTCACATCCTCATGAGATCACGGTGACGATGAAAAACTTGACTCGCCTGCCGGCTTCCGGATTTGAGTCACACCCTGTAGTGTTAATGGTGTTTTTATACGAAACTCGATGAAATAGAGCACCCTATTTAGAGGGTGACGGCAACCCATTATAGCACTTAGTCTTTTAATGAAATTATCGATCATTTCGGGCTGAAGCGAATAAATTTGGATCCTCTAAGTCTTAATAGTGAACGTGATGAGGAGAGGAACCATATAAAAGAAAATGAAGTAAATGATAAGGAGACTGTTGAAGAAAAGGAATCTTTCTGTGGCGACCATAACAAACGTAGAAGGCAGATGATATTGAGTCTTAAAGTCTTCACTGTTAAGACTATTATGATATAGGAGACTTAAAATAAACTTACCTTTTAGAAAAACACTATGGTAAAAGAATCAGTTCATCAGTTGTAGATAACTTAAGGAATTGATTCGATCGGACAAAAGAAACCGACGATTGTAATTCATAGGCAGATACAAAATAAAGAGTTATACAGGGTGTAAACAGACCCTTCACATATCCGTCAACCAAGCATCCTATACATCAAACTAAGTAACTTTACGCAAAAATTATTGCTGGGAAACGACTTTTTTTTTGGGGTGAAAAATCACGTTTTAAGGTAGGACTCGATGGAAAGCACTCAAAGCATTGTGCTGATGGATGGATTGAATAGTACGGGGGTCGTGGAGGTGTGTAAAGTAAAAATCTTACATTAAAAACATGTATTTAAAAAAAAACTTGTGAAAAAGTAGGAACTTTGACCCCCAATATCTCCGTAACTAGAAGGTTCCCAGGTATGGTCTAGAACAAAACAAATATCGCAATGACGGGAAGAACAAGTGCCTTTCGCATGTGTTAAGGGTCTATTTACACCCTTTATAATTGACGAAATCACTTTTTAATTCATTAAAGGTCACGAACGGTCGCCGGATTATGTGTAACTGTGTACCTATTAAACAAAATTCGGATTGTTTAATCAGCATAAGTTTTTAGGTAGACCATTCAGACAGAAGAGTTTTCGAAGATCGCGGGTACTCCTCGAGTTCGCTTGATATCCGAACCTGAGGACGTGGTCGTTGATTGTTGCTTGATCTCGGGAGACAACCTATATCTTGAAATAGTCATCATACAGCTGAAAGAGGATAACGATGATGATTATAAACAAATTGTAAGAGCAAAATTGATAAATTGAAATTTCGAGAGCTGTGAGCAGGGTGCGATGGTCTAATTGGTTAAGACGTCCGGTGTACAGAATCGGACGGTCGCAGGTTCAAAACCTGCTCGCACTCGAATTTTTCTTTCCATATCAAAACAGCTGTAATTCCCTACGCAGGGTTTGCGTATAAAACTTATTTAAAATTGCAAGCTATCGATGAGAATTTTAATTGTTATGACAACCATTACATACTCATATTACATACTATAATAGATTGTCAACATCATTGTCAAAGCGAAAGGGGAGGCCATATCTATATTTAGCAAACATTTGCGGAATATTACGATTATGAGCCATTTTACGACCAATTTTTTTTAACAGCAAAAATTCATTAAACACCTTTAATTGCGCTGTTTCTGCATTAGTACTTAATTAATGAAGCTTGTACTTTGAATTACTGCGTCATTTATTTTACGACTAAAAGGCACATAAGTGGTCCGACACTTGCGTGTCACAGTCAAGTAAAAAAGGAATTTAAAAATAACAACATAGACGACTATGAGGTTAAGCCTGATACATGCCGTGTAGCTCTAACTCTTTATGAACAATGATACATCATACATGGGAAAACAGCGATTAATGAATAAATTGCTGGATTAACGATAAATAAACCTACCTATTTCTACAATGCTTGTCAAATAAGTCGTAGAAAAAATAAAATTTCCGGCGGGCGTCATGATCACCCCGGTTGGGTTGGTCCTAGGTCAACCGTGATCATGTTTCTGAACTCATTGATTTAAAAAAAACAAATAGAGGTCCGGCTCGCTTCGCTCGCTCTTGCGTTCTCTTCATGTTAAAACTTGAAAAATCTAACTATCTCAGGGGCAGGGCCATAGGCAGGGGGTGGGTGATGGTTCAACCCCCCGTAAATCTCTGACAACTATTAAGAAATCAACCTATCCGAGGTGGAATGCAAAAATGTTCTCGCTCGCTTCGCTCTCTTCATTTCTTATTTCTGTATAAATTAAAAAAAGAAGTGGTGCTAAAATTTTCCAGCTCGCTTCACTCGCTAATTTAATACATCCTGTACTTTTGAATTCTCCACAAGTTGACAGAGTTTCTCCTATACTCATTCCTGTATGAATGAACAAAAAGAACTTAATTAGAAGAAGAGCGCAAAAAAATTCGAGCTTGCTGCGCTCGCTCTTGCGTCTGAGTACCTACACAACTCCTGTATGAATGGTCAATAGAAAATCTAACCTACCCTATGTAATGCTAAAATTGTCGAGCTCGGTTTGTCCGCTCTGACATTCTGCATTATTTTCAGTATATCTTTATAAACTGAGACAATTTCTGTTAATTTTTGTTTATTTAAATCCAGAGATGGTTAATATAATTTCGTTTTTCAAAATATGTTGATAGTAGTTTAACGCCCCCCTCCCTCCCCCAATCGGTGCCCAACCAATTTCCTGGCTATGGCCCCTTGTGACCCCCCCCCCCCAAAGACTTAGACTGGGACCGCGCCTGTCCGGATTCCCAATCATATGAGCTGAGCGTGAGAGAATCCTCCATTTCTCCGGAATAGAAGATAACCGAGACGATACCTTCGATATAAACCGACTCTACATTGCATGGGTAAAGTAATTTGATGTGCGTGTACACATGCACATGTGTACACGCACATCAAATTACTTTGCACAAGCATCAATAATCGAAGCTTATAAATATAATTTGAAATCAACATGGTATCGTTGCTACTTCTGGTCACACTATTTGAGTATCAAACGTATTTCAAGAAAAAAGAGTACAGTGCTGCAAGAATCTTTTGGCGCCTAAATGACGTTGACAGAAGTTGAAGTCGTCAAATGTATTGAAAAAAACAAAATGACGCCGTTAGCTCTGATTTTGGCTACGCGCTGAAAGATTATTGTGCAGCTTATATTACGTTTCCTCTTCTTTCACCATAACTCTTCAAACATGATGTCAGTAGTGTTCAAAACAAGAATAGGCTGGCGATTGCTACATCCGCGGGCTTTTTTGCGTGTTTTTCTTTTTGGGAAACTTCTTCTTCTGATAGCGAGTAAGTTGTCTAACCAGTATGTAATATATCAGAAATTAAAGCTTATGACAATGTCGCTGAAAGTAATTTTAGAGTAACCCGAAACGCGTTGAAAGCAATTGTTACTGGTCTTGGCCCTAAAGTGCAGTTGTTTCTCTCGCATAGCGTGAATTTCAATAAAACCAGCAGCTTCCTACAAAAGTGCAATACCTACACAGTCAAAATTTAGGGGTATTCCTCAAAGCGCAACTATTTTTAAGCGCAACTAAATTATTCCTCAAAGCGCAACCATGATTGATAAAAAATTAATGAACCATCATACCCCTCTCTATTTTTCAAAATGGTTGCGTTTTGAGAAATACCCCAAAATTTATGGAAACGCAATTTTTTTTTAAATTGCCGTTGTAAAGTTTCTTTGTGGGGGAATATAATATGTTGGAATGATGTACTGTGTACGTGGTATTCGTTTGTACGTCGATGTCCCTTCCACTGTAAATATTTATTTATTTATTTATTTGCATCAGACACAACGATCCATAATTTAGTTAGTAAGTACACTTAAAAATTATGTTAGTTTAAGAACAAATAATCAAAGACAAATACACACCACACAATAATATTATAACTATAAAATACAGGTACACAAAATAAAAATAAGTAAAAAGTCCGTACATAATAACTAATCAACATAAAATTACAAAGCATTTTAAAATTATGTGGTGTGTTGCATTTTTTTTTACCTGCTCCAGGTCCGATACACAGGTGTATGCAAAACCTGCCAGCGCCTCATGAAAGGTCCGTCCAACCTGTTGGCAACAACTTTAAGAAGACTGTTGCCGCTGCCCCGCACTCTACTCGCTATCGAAGTCGCCCTCTAAATATAGCGTGCACAAATATTTCACGAAAATACATCACATCGCCAAAGCGACTTCAAATCTTAAATCTTTGGTAAGGAATCCGCAGCAAACACTAGTAATAAAGCATTTTTACGATCCATTGTGAGCAGTTTACGACTGGACCGGGTACGATTGACTTCTGACCATAAACTGTGTTTTCTATGTCGCTCCTCAACATTATTTCTTGGTTTTTCATCAATATGTAGGTAGGTAACTATATGCTGGCTATGTATGCGGGCACAGCATCCCGGTGGTCCAAGGTTTGGTTAAAACCACACACTTGGTATTGACGAACATTCGGAATTATTTATTCGAGCGATAGTGTTTTTATTCGAATTGGTAATTAATTCAGTTGTGTAATTTAGGTAGATTTTCCAGTAGCACTATATTTGGATATCCACCCAGTCGATGATTAATTTCATACACTGTAAACTACTTACGACGGCTGCGATGCGAAGTTTTATGTATTAAACCACACGAAAATCGGTTAGCACTTAGCAGAATCGAGTACCTACTCATCATTAGGTATCTCATTTACCGGTAGAACTCCATGACCACTGGACTCCTGTAGCTGCTACTCCTTTACCTTCTCCTGTAGGTATCTCTACCTAAGATGTGCCGCGTAGGAGCGTACGAACACGTAGGCCGTCACTCGTGGAGTCTACTCATCATAAACTGATATAGCTGCTGTATAGCTATTTTGTCATTTTTTATACCTCAAAAATGAGTTTTTTCATAGACTCGTCGACGCTGTCGGTACATGATGGATGTAAAAAGAACCTTCACGAAGCCGAAAGGTACTTGTTTTCCCCGTCATTCCGATATTTTTTTTCTTCTGGACCATCCTAGGAACCTTCTAGTTACGGATATAGTGGAGGCAAGTATGTTTTTTTACTTTTAATACCTCCGTGACCCAAGGACTATTGAATGATGAATTACGAGATGACCTTAAAGATAGGCCACCTGCAGCTATAACCTACATTTTCGTCAATGGTGTTCTGACTTGTCCGCTTTGTGCTCGGAGTTTTTCGGCCAAAGTTAGGTATGCTAGCCACTTGAGAGTACATGATAGAGTAGCACACCAAAGCTCTCGACAACCTCCCTAGAAAGCCATCGAATGCAGTCGCTGTGGCCGAAATCGGCTAGATGGCATCATCATCATTACTATTGAATGCATCAATCAACATAATCTTTGAGTGCGTTACATATAGTCCTACCGTAAACAGTGATTTTCACACAAAGCATAGATTTACTTAGTTCGAATCCTTTTGACAACCGCCACCGATCCGTTCGTCCGATCCATTTGGTGACGACCGCGAACGGGAAGACTTTGCGTTGGATAGCCTTCCACTAGGTAGACCGATGATCTGGTGAAGGTTGCGGGGATCCACTGGATGAGAATGCGAGAAGTACGGGGCCGGTCAATGTGGCGACATTTGGTGGAGGCCTATATCCAGCAGTGGACGTCTTTTGGCTGAAATGATCGTGATGAATCCTTTTATTACAGCTACATCGTGTTTTCTAATCCCAATTAGGACTAGCAAGTCCACTTTGTTATTTTATAAATACGTCACAGTTAGGTACTACATCGCGTTACAGTGATAACATTATCAGCCGATAAAAGGCCTAAAAATATTCAACTTAGGTACTCATTAACGGGAATATTTTCAGTACTTACAATGTAACTTAGGTAAGTAAACTACTAACTACATTGTATAATAAACCGCAAACCCGCAAACAAGGAAAAAACAATAATATTTGCAACAATAACCAGTAACTTGTTTTTAACTTGTTTATCACTTTCCATGTAGGTGCTTAATTAAACGATTATGAGCTGATACAGGTTTTCATAATGTAACTGCCTACAGCACCTAACACGGAATGTAATGTGAAACATAACGCTTTTATGTAATAAGCAGCTAAGCTGATTAGAAACGTAGTTGATTCGTTTCTGGATCGAGGGTTTCGGGTTTTCCATTTCTCGTTTAAACGCAGACATGCGCTTTTCTTTATTTACTTCACTGTTTATTCATAACCACCGCTCTCTCAAAATCGTGAGGGAAAGAGCGTGAGGAAATAGGCATGTCCTGAAACCAAAAATTCGAAGAGGGCCCGTGTGGAGGACGAGGCCTGTTCCAGCAGTGGTAATGTTACAGGCTTATTACCGATGTTGTAGTTGCTGATGCCCCGTTTTTGAAGCATTCTTAAGACTAAATATGTCTATTCCTTGGTGATGACGCGAAAAGCAGATAGTCATATAGTTTAAAGAAAGCTTGTGGCAAAATCAGCCAAAACAGAAAATCATCATCTTAAAGTGCCTAGTGAACTGATGACTAAGATATATTTCAAATTCAGCCAAATATTGCAAATCCAAATATAGGTAGTTAAGATGGATGAGAACGTTGCGTCTTTCCTTGCGCTCAAATTTTTTTTTTTCTTTATCGTGTGGTTAGTGGCTAACCTGGTGTCAATTTTAAAGCTCAAAAACGGTTCGATCAATCTTATTCCCTTACCCACATGGTGATCGGTTCTAATCAGTTGCGACTATCTAGACAGTTATTTTCATGCTCAGCAAACCAAACTGTAATCGGGATCCGCGATTTACTATGGGATGTCTTGAAAACCAATTTCCAATTTGAGGATTACCTAGTCGTTATATTTTATTAAATGTACATATTTTGGAGAAAAGACGAACTTTTCCTGGAGGAGTCCGTCCAGGGATGTACTAACTCCTTACCTGTCTTTGCCAAACAGTGTTGCTGTTTTCGGTTTGTATGATAAAACAAGCACATGAGATATTTTCCAGGTTCGTTTCTGGTATGGTGACTGCTCTGAGGCGTGTACAAAGGTTGCGGTAACCACGTTACACCAGCACGCGTAGCATGACCACCGTAGAAACAGGTTTTGTCGACGGAAAAATCGACAAAATGACAGATCAACAAAAGAAATCTGTCATTTTGTCGATTCTTTGTCAATCATGATGCCAGGTCATACTACGCGTGCAAGTACCCTACCATGACGTCTTAATGCAGGAGTAATCCCAGTGTGGGAAAGAGATGGCGCTAGACGACCTTCATAGCTCTGTCTCTTTCCCACACTGGAATGACTCCTGTTTTAAGACGTCATAGTAAGGTCCCTGGCATACTTCTTACACACTGGCAAACTTCGAAAAACCGTGAACTGTATATTTTGGGGTACAAGTAAAGAGGAAAACTTCAGCTAAGCCATCGGCTTCTTTATTACACGATAACATTTAAAATTGTAAAGGTTTTCATTATATTCGTTCACATTATGATGCAAACATTACCATTCTTTGGTCTGCTGGTTACAGACGGCGGAATTTAACAAAAAGGAAATATGAATGAATGGCTGATACAATGCAATGATATTGTATGGCCCATTCATTGAATATTGTCAATACATAGCCGTCTATGTGTAGTTTATCTACCTTTGTTTATTCAACTTTCTTTAAGATTAAAGGACCTACATCGATGTCTTGGGATAAACGATCATCGTTTGCAAACAATTTTATGATTGCATGTTTTTCTTTACTTGAAATAATGTCTTGTAGGTACTTCGAAAATTGTTTCATCATACTGACCATGACATCATGCCTAAGTAAAAAGATTTATACGAGCAATTTCGTAATATTTAAAGCAATTGCTGATTGTTTTGGACCAATACCTCGTCTGATAAGAGTGTTGGAACAACTCACGACGTCACTCTCGAGATCGACACTGCCAACAGTATCTATATATTTTGGACCTTACGTACCTACTAGTATTTGAGCTTTATTCAACAATGTACTCTAAGAAGATTCTTCTTCTTAGAGTACGTATCTATTTCATTATTATATTGCAGAACCCTCAGAAGAAGAATCTTCTTCTTAGGTATTCTTTTGATACAATTTATCCATAATAATATTATATTGTACTATATAATCCATATCCATACTTATCCATGTTATATCTCTGTAATACAAAATTCCTATCAATTTTATTAGAGAGTCGATTTCGAGATAATTATGTATTTTCCGTTAAATTTGTTTTGCTTTCGCCTATAAATTCTGGCACAATAATAGAATATTTACTAGTCAAAATGGCACTCACAGAAAAATTGACTTAGGCTATTGATTTATAATTTACATAGTTGTCTCTTGTCTTACTTATAATATAGTTGCGTCTTTTGTGAGCCGTGGATATATTCAACGAGATATAAACGTTGATGGATCGAGAGGGAGAGGAAGACCAAAGAAAAGACGAATGGATTGTGTGAGAAATGATATGAAGGAAAAAGGAGTAAATGATAGCGTGGACGATTGACAGGGGAGAATGGAAGAAAAAATCCTTTTGCCTCGACCCCAAATAACATGGGAAAAGCGCAAGAAGATGATCGCTATATTCAACGCGATGAAGTAATAATTATTTAGAAGCTTGTTTCGCTTCTAAAGTCTTACTTATTTACATGACTGAACGACTTCTGAAACATTAAACTTAAGGATATAAGCATTTGGAAACTGATACTAAATTGGCCTAATTACATGCGGCTATAAGGAAAATCGAGATAGCAAAATAAATTGACCCAAAAATCTTGACTGATGCAAGATTGAGAAGAGAAATAATCATAGACTTTACATAGAAGAGTCAACAAATTACAGAAGGAGATGGATGTCAAATTATAATATACATGTTCTTATGTTTGATTGCCAAATAAAAAAATAAAATATAAAGATAAAGAAGGTTTCGGGCGGGTTTCAAACGACAGCTCGGTTAGTCGCTTCAGAGAATTTATATAACGTGACATCGGTGTAGCTCATTTAAAACATAGAGGAGCATTGTACAATGATTTTCTCATTATTAAGATCATTGGTAGTAAGTAAAAAAGAAAGATACATTAAAATAAAAGTTTCTAGTCCTCCCTTTAGGCCATAATTGGGCCGCAACTGATTCATTCGCTGCGATATCTTGATAAAGAAACGATGATATCTCAAAAACCATATGTGATAGAGTAAATCTGTAAGCAGATTTAGATTCTGCTGATGCCATGTTATATGGAACACATAGTGTTATTAATGAGCAAGGCTATTTCTTTGACAAATTAAAGAAAAACGTGAAGCAATTGGTCGAAGTTTCCAGAACGTAGATTCTTATGCATCATTTAGTTATGCTGCCGCTGTTTTCCATAAAAAGTAGATTCCATTCAGTGTTACAAAAAACATGATAATCTTTACTAGTCAACATTCAGAAATGATAGTTTTATTATTTACATAACTCTCTACTGTTACATTTAAATATCTGTGTTTTATAATCCGTGGCAACGATACGATGGCGCATCCTTATTTCGCTTCTAAAATCGTATTTATTCACATTACTGACATAGTACTTCTGAATCTTTTACCCTGAGGATATAATAATTTGGAAACTGATACTAAATTGATAATTTAACGCAAAGAAATATCAAAAATCGGTTAAGCAAAATGAGTTGACGCAAAGAGCTTGGCTAGTGTAAAAAATTATGAAGAGGAACAATCATCGATTCTACATAGAAGCATCAATAAATCACAGAAAGAGACACTGACAAGTTATAATAAACATATTGTCAAGTTTGGCTGTCACATTAAAAGAGAATTTGATTATGACTTTGAGGATTGTGCCTGTGTTTCAAGAAACGGTTGCGTAAGTCGCTTAAGAGATTTTTTATGAAGTTGAAAAAGAAGCATTTTACAATAATATTCTCATTAATAACAGAATAATATGATCATAGTTAGGTAGAACAAAAGTAAGACATCAAAAAATAAATCTTTCTCATATTCCTTTTAGGCTAAAATCGGGCCGCAAAGGAATTATTTGCTGCGACATCTTGATAAAAAAACGACGATATCTCTATAACCATATGTGACAGAGTAAATCTGTAAGTAGATTTAGATTCAGCCGATGCCATACTATATGGAACACATGGTGGTATTAATGATGTAGTTTATTTCTTTAACAAATTAAAGAAAAACGTGGAGTTTTAAATCAATGTTCTCAAAAAGTGGCGTCAATTTCATTCTTATTTTTCTAATAAAATCTTATTTCTTTACATTACTGAAGTAAGACTATTGTAACTATAAACTTTAGGATATAAGCATTTGGAAACTCATACTAAAATGATAGTTATACATAATTCTATATCAAAAATCGGGTTAACAAAATGAGTTGACGCAAAGATCTTGCCCGATTTAAAATGTTAAAGAGGAACTATCATCGAATTTACATAGAAACATCAATAAATCGCAGAAAGAGTCTATGACAAGTTATAACATACTTAATATTACGTTTGATTAACAATTTGGAAGAAGATTTTATAACAATTTTGATGCTAGTGGTCGAGTTTCAAGTAACGGTTCCGTCAGTCCCTTGAGCGAAATTGTATAAAGTGATATCATTATTGCTTATTTAAAGCTTAAAGGAGAATATTATAATCATTTTCTTATGAATGGTTGAATATTAATATGTTTGTGGGTTGAATACAGAAAAGTCATGATACAATTTAATGTTTCTAATGTTCCTTTTAGGCTAAAATCGGGCCGCAAAGGAATTATTTGGTGCGACATCTTGATAAAAAACGACGATATCTCAATAACCGGATGTGACAGAGTAAATCTGTACGTAGATTTAGATTCAGCCGATGCCATACTATATGGAACACATGGTGGTATTAATGATGTAGTTTAATTTCATTAACAAATTAAAGAAAAACGTGGAGTTTTAAATCAGTGTTCTCAAAAAGTGGCGTCAATTTCATTCTTATTTTTCTAATAAAATCGTATTTATTTACATTACTGAAGTAACACTATTGTAACTATAAACTTTAGGATATAAGCATTGGGAAACTCATACTAAAATTATATTTTTACGTAAGGCTATATCAAAAATCGGGTTATAAATATAAGTTGACGCAAAGATCTTGCCCGATTTAAAA
This sequence comes from Noctua janthina, assembly GCA_963576755.1. Classification (NCBI taxonomy): domain Eukaryota; kingdom Metazoa; phylum Arthropoda; class Insecta; order Lepidoptera; family Noctuidae; genus Noctua; species Noctua janthina. The sequence continues at coordinate 6,585,990 of OY755058.1, forward strand.
TGTTGAAGAGGAACAATTATAGAATATACATAGAAACATCAATAAATCGCAGAAAGAGTCTATGACAAGTTATAACATACTTAATATTACGTTTGATTAACAATTTGGAAGAAGATTTTATAACAATTTTGATGCTAGTGGTCGAGTTTCAAGTAACGGTTCCGTCAGTCCCTTGAGCGAAATTGTATAAAGTGATATCATTATTGCTTATTTAAAGCTTAAAGGAGAATATTATAATCATTTTCTTATGAATGGTTGAATATTAATATGTTTGTGGGTTGAATACAGAAAAGTCATGATACAATTTAATGTTTCTAATGTTCCTTTTAGGCTAAAATCGGGCCGCAAAGGAATTATTTGGTGCGACATCTTGATAAAAAACGACGATATCTCAATAACCGGATGTGACAGAGTAAATCTGTACGTAGATTTAGATTCAGCCGATGCCATACTATATGGAACACATGGTGGTATTAATGATGTAGTTTAATTTCATTAACAAATTAAAGAAAAACGTGGAGTTTTAAATCAGTGTTCTCAAAAAGTGGCGTCAATTTCATTCTTATTTTTCTAATAAAATCGTATTTATTTACATTACTGAAGTAAGACTATTGTAACTATAAACTTTAGGATATAAGCATTGGGAAACTCATACTAAAATTATATTTTTACGTAAGGCTATATCAAAAATCGGGTTATAAATATAAGTTGACGCAAAGATCTTGCCCGATTTAAAATGTTGAAGAGGAACAATTATAGAATATACATAGAAACATCAATAAATCGCAGAAAGAGTCTATGACAAGTTATAACATACTTAATATTACGTTTGATTAACAATTTGGAAGAAGATTTTATAACAATTTTGATGCTAGTGGTCGAGTTTCAAGTAACGGTTCCGTCAGTCCCTTGAGCGAAATTGTATAAAGTGATATCATTATTGCTTATTTAAAGCTTAAAGGAGAATATTATAATCATTTTCTTATGAATGGTTGAATATTAATATGTTTGTGGGTTGAATACAGAAAAGTCATGATACAATTTAATGTTTCTAATGTTCCTTTTAGGCTAAAATCGGGCCGCAAAGGAATTATTTGGTGCGACATCTTGATAAAAAACGACGATATCTCAATAACCGGATGTGACAGAGTAAATCTGTACGTAGATTTAGATTCAGCCGATGCCATACTATATGGAACACATGGTGGTATTAATGATGTAGTTTAATTTCATTAACAAATTAAAGAAAAACGTGGAGTTTTAAATCAGTGTTCTCAAAAAGTGGCGTCAATTTCATTCTTATTTTTCTAATAAAATCGTATTTATTTACATTACTGAAGTAAGACTATTGTAACTATAAACTTTAGGATATAAGCATTGGGAAACTCATACTAAAATTATATTTTTACGTAAGGCTATATCAAAAATCGGGTTATAAATATAAGTTGACGCAAAGATCTTGCCCGATTTAAAATGTTGAAGAGGAACAATTATAGAATATACATAGAAACATCAATAAATCGCAGAAAGAGTCTATGACAAGTTATAACATACTTAATATTACGTTTGATTAACAATTTGGAAGAAGATTTTATAACAATTTTGATGCTAGTGGTCGAGTTTCAAGTAACGGTTCCGTCAGTCCCTTGAGCGAAATTGTATAAAGTGATATCATTATTGCTTATTTAAAGCTTAAAGGAGAATATTATAATCATTTTCTTATGAATGGTTGAATATTAATATGTTTGTGGGTTGAATACAGAAAAGTCATGATACAATTTAATGTTTCTAATGTTCCTTTTAGGCTAAAATCGGGCCGCAAAGGAATTATTTGGTGCGACATCTTGATAAAAAACGACGATATCTCAATAACCGGATGTGACAGAGTAAATCTGTACGTAGATTTAGATTCAGCCGATGCCATACTATATGGAACACATGGTGGTATTAATGATGTAGTTTAATTTCATTAACAAATTAAAGAAAAACGTGGAGTTTTAAATCAGTGTTCTCAAAAAGTGGCGTCAATTTCATTCTTATTTTTCTAATAAAATCGTATTTCTTTACATTACTGAAGTAAGACTATTGTAACTATAAACTTTAGGATATAAGCATTGGGAAACTCATACTAAAATTATATTTTTACGTAAGGCTATATCAAAAATCGGGTTATAAATAAGTTGACGCAAAGATCTTGCCCGATTTAAAATGTTGAAGAGGAACAATTATAGAATATACATAGAAACATCAATAAATCGCAGAAAGAGTCTATGACAAGTTATAACATACTTAATATTACGTTTGATTAACAATTTGGAAGAAGATTTTATAACAATTTTGATGCTAGTGGTTGAGTTTCAAGTAACGGTTCCGTCAGTCCCTTGAGCGAAATTGTATAAAGTGATATCAATATTGCTTATTTAAAGCATAAAGGAGAATATTATAATCATATTCTTATGAATGGTTGAATATTAATATGTTTGTGGGTTGAATACAGGAAAGTCAAGACAAAATTTAATTTTTCTAATGTTCCTTTTAGGTTAAAATCGCGCCGCAAAGAAGTTATTTGCTGCGACATCTTGATAAAGAAACGGTGATATCTCAAAAACCAGATGTGATACAGTAAATTTGTAAGTAGATTTAGATTCTGCTAATGCCCTATTATATGGAACACATGGTGTTATTAATGAGCAAGGTTATTTCTCAAACAAATTAATGAAAAACGTGGAGCATTTGATCAATGTTTCCAAAAGTAGAATCATTTGCATTATTTGGTTATGCTTTCGCTACTTTCCATAATATTGATGATTTCATGCAGTGTTGTACATTCTTCAATTTCCATTTTATTGAATAGGATGTTTTGATCAAAACATTTTGAGGATAAAACTACAGTTTCCCCAACGGCTCAATGACAAAGCGAATCTTGTTTTGCACTGTGTTCATTGTCTATGTCTCTATTCGAGTCAAACAAGGCCAAAAAACGGTAAAATAAAAAATCTGCCAACTGACATCGATTCTATCGCGTCTCGTAAAAAACGAACACAATGCGTCGAGAACGCCACGCGTCCCGCTACCCTCGGATACAGCCGAGAAAACCCTCAGTACGACAAAGTCCTTCGACATAATCTCCTCAATATTCAACCCTATGTCGCCTGATTTAAGGTTCATGTTTTTCAGATTTGCAGCCGTAGTTCGGATTTAGAACTTTGTCAAACTAACAAGAATAAATTGAAACAAGCTTGGAATCCGCCGGCAAGCGATGCGACGTTGCCGTTCTTGGCAAGCTACAACGCTCGCTCCTCTATGTATATGTGTGTTCTGGCACAACTGGCGCCGAATATTTATTGTATACTAACAGAATACTGACGGACGCTTAGGGCGATAGGGTTCTATTTACCATGCATACTTTATTTTGTACTTTATGCTGTTAGCGTTAGGGTTGGAATTAGGCTATTGTTTAGATATAGAACGGTGTTTAACTAAACAGTTTTTCTATGTGACCGTCCAGGTGGCTATGTATAGGTTGTTGGGTTCGTTCGATACGCAGCACAGCGGTCTTAACTTGGATAATGGTTTCGTAACTAATAATTAATTTAGCTGTGAAGGTTTTACGAAGGTAAATATAGACTTCATGAATATGTTAACTGCCTACCAATTATATCTCGTTGTGTTCTCACGGACTTGCGTGGGAGTGTGATTTAGAGATATTCGATACTATCTGGTTATAAGTACTGTCGCGTACTGATACTATTAATTACTGCGACATAAATTTACAACAGGTTCTTAATTTATACTTGGAAGTAAGGTCAGTCTACTGAGAGATACGAGATGTTTTTTTGAAATCAACTGTTGAAATTAACAGCAAAACACTACATCACAATTTAAACATCAAACTAAAGATCAAGGATCCCTAAAATATCTTAGACACTACTCAACGCAAAGAAGCTGGCTTTTAAAAACAAGTTTTAAATAAGAAGTACAAATACACGTATTAGCGTAAATTTAAAGACCACGGATGAATAACAAGAAATAAAAGAAAAACTCGAAACAGTCCTCTGTCCAACCTTGTCGTCTACATAAATTTCAAGCCGCTTTGGATATTCTACGATAATTTTGTAAATAAGCCAAACGATAGCTTTCTGAAGGCTGTTTTGCTCTTGTATAGCAAACAATAGGTAACGAAGCTAAGAAAGAAGACAGCACATCAAGCAATGATTCGAAAGAAAGACACGGAACTTGAATTAAAGAAAACAACGAATATACATATCTACCGAAGATAGATCAGACATCAAAGTGGGAAATTCATCAAATACATTGGAAGAGGCATATCCTGCAGGAAACAGCGATATCGATATATAGATGGACAAATCGATTAAAGAAACTCTACAAGATTGTGAAAACGACAAGCCTATAACACTACAAATAAATAGTTGAATAATCGAATCGTTGATTAGAATATAATATAATTATCCAGACTAAACATAATAATCTATTTGTTTATACTCAAGCGGATAATCATATATACAATCCGTGACATCGTTCCATCAAACATGGAATAACATAACATCTCTATGCTCAGAATACTTCAAAAATTTTAACAATCTGTAGCATCCGTTAAAGCCAAACTTTTCGAAAAGGCACTAGATGCAACATCGTCTGTTGCTATTGCTGCTCATGATGTTGATGATTATAATAATGATGATGACTGCCATGGTGGTTGAGAAGCTGTTCTTTCAAGAGTTCTTATATGGCTAGCAGATACAACTTTGGTTGAAAAACTCCGAGCATAAAGTGTTAACGTTAGTTAATGATGAGAGGAATTCATAAGCTAATATAAGAAAACAACAGTGTGATTATGGCGGAGATATCATCATCATCTGCCTAGCCTTTTCCCAACTATATTGGGGTCGGCTTCCAGTCTAACCGGATGCAGCTGAATACCAGTATTTTACATGGAGCGACTGCCTATCTGACCTCCACAACCCAGTTAGTACTGGGTAATAATGAAAAATAATAATAATAATAATTATGGCGGAGATAGTTCACCTCTATATTATGTTTTATGTGCGTAAAGGATAAATAAAATAAGTTATAGCTAAAACGTCAGCGACAACTGCGACAGAGTATAAGAATCAAAATACATTTTAAAAGTAATAGACCTACCTCAAGCCGTATTACACTCAAGCTACCAAAGAAAATAATGTAGATTCAGAATTTAATCTTGTCACGACATAATGTTTTATATCTAAGTAGGTAACCATGTAAATCGGCTAAGTGCTTGGTAGAAACTACTTAACACCGCACGATAATGCATTGGATAAACAATGTACTATAGAATCTAATCGGACAATGTACGTAAATGATAACGGTAATCAGATTATAGTCGCCGATACCTATTTTAAGTGTTGACATTTTCCCCGACCACCTGACGTGCAAAAAGATCTGGATTTTCTGATACCTGAGGCCTAGCACGAGCGCGCGGTGTAAACGCAATGTAAATACGTTGATTTCAAAATTAAAATACTCGTTTCACATGTAATATTTTCTTAATTTTAAGAATTTATTCGGGTCTATAGATGATACTGATTGTGCTTTTTGCAAACAATTTAACTAAAATGATAGAGGATTATTGTATTTTCGATTCAAAAATCGACGTATTTACGGTACGTTTACACCGCGGGCTCGTGCTGGGTCCTCTGAACTGTATCTTGTATCATTGATATCTTCTTAAGTACTGTCTCTTCATCATCATCGTCCTGTCTAGATCCCGATCTATTTGGAAATCGACATAGCACTGCTTTTTCTTCAAAGAATCTCCATTAGCCTTCATAATCAAAGTTAATCCGTCTTAGCCATCATGTTTCATTTAAACATAATCTATCGATGTTTTCTTTGGTCCTCTATCTAATATATATATATAAGTACTTTATGTACTTGTACTTACAATAATTGCAAGAGATTGTGAAACTTACATCTTCTATCATGCTGCTAACTTGAATCTTAATTCAGTACCTTTCATTAGCGTCTCCAGTTATTCGATGAATCTATAAATTACAGTCGTATTTTCCTTTTTGCATTGCAGCTTCATAATAATATTAATTATTTCTTACGTAAAATTCGTCAATATATGTACATCGGCGTTGATTTTATCAATAACGCAGTAGAATACTAGATACACGGTTTTGATGTTCGAAAACAGTAAAGGTCCAGAAAAGAGTGATAATCTTGAACAAGTAACTTTCGAATTATCTGTTCAAAATACTTGTCAGATTTCTGAAGCTATAATAATTCAAGATCTCCTGGAAATTGGAGAGAATCTGAAACATCTCCACAATGTATTTATGTCGGTATAAGTCTGTCTCTTTGAATATAAATGTTGATGGATTGAGAGGGAGAGGATGACCAAGGAAACCATGGATGGATTTTGTGAAGAATGATATAAAAGAAAAAGGAAACGCGAGCGATACGAGTAAACGTGACGGTCGACAGAGGTGAATGGAAGAAAATAACGTATTGCGCCAACCCCAAGTAACAATGGGACAAGGGCCGCAAGTTGATGGTATGACTCTGTCCATAGTTAATCTCGATTGTCCTTATTCCTGTCAATTGAACCTTTAGAGAACAAGAACACCTTCTGTCAAAGGGAAAAGGCTACTACTCTCTAAAGGTATGTGTGTAGATTTAGATGCGGTGGCTGGCCTACGAATTGACGAAATTAGATAAGGAACGACACCAACAGTCCGTGACATACTCAATCCGTATTATACTAAAACTGCGATCTTTACCATGGAATAAATATTTACGTCTAAAAATAAATGTCGTCTGCTACTGTTTTTATCTAGGATTTATTAACGCACACAGTCGGTTAAAACATGAAGTTATAACTCGTATTCCTGAGAAACATATCCGTTCCGTATCAACAACTCAATCAATTTTAAAACACGAATTAATAAAGTCTGTAGGAATCTAACAGCGATTCTTATACATGTAGCCAGACATCTTAGATCCTTTATATTTTAATTGCTTCTAATTACTACCACATCCTCGTATTCTAATCCTAATTTCCTATGCTCTTTCTCTTGCGAAGTCACATTCCATGATCTAAATCTAGAAAATTTAGTACGACGCCTCGAAATGCATATCACAGAATGCAATCCAATACATCTACAGATTACTATACAATCATACTATCAAAAATAACAACAAAAACATCAAAAACAGTATTAAACACATCCCATCCTTATGCCAAATATCAGTCCGGCAGCAAAGCGGCAACCTCGCAGTCCAGTTTAGTGCCGCCTCTGAGCTCTGGTAGAAAGCGGCACTCGCGGCACGTTTCTAATCTGGACTGTGCGACGGCGGCAGTCAATGACTCCGGCACGCGACTTGACGCGACACTCACACTCGCTTGTAGAAATGTACACTATATGCACTCGGTTTTAGTAGCTATTTTGATGATTTTGATTTGATAATGGTAGAAGATCGATTAAAGGCTGCTTTGTTTCTGCTTCACACAAGACAACAGTCACTAACATGAAGACACTGTAGATCTAATCACAATTTGGATGAAGATAGAGATGCCTACGGTTTGCTTGCTAATTCTATCTTACTTAGACGATAAAATTAATCAACGATGATATGGCTAGAATGGAGTTGACCACTGAGAAGTTTACTAATAAAAAAAAAAAGTATGGAAGAAGAAGACATGTTGCATCCACCCTGAATTAGTGAGAAAAGAACAAAAGAATGATGATGATGATAGTAGTGCTAAGTTAATTAAAGGTATTAGAGATCCTGGTGCAGGATTATTAGGGAATGATTAAAAGGAATCACAACACATAAAAGAAGAAACAACAACAAAACGGAGATGAAGATTCATAGTACTATAAGTAAAATACTGATACTCAGCTGCATCCATTGGGACTGGAAGCTGACCGACCTCAACTGGGAAATGGCAGATGTTGATGATTACGGAACACATAATAGATATCTACATCTATTGTAAATGCTCAGAAGACGTGATAAAAACGGTAAAGTAGAAATAAAAGGATAGCTCCATCACTATTTGGAGACCTCTGAAAAGAGCAGTAAATAGCACTCGTCAATAGCAGTCGTCTGTTCATGTTAGCGAGTACCTACTTATACAACATTATTTTTAGTATTTGCGAAACCTGAATATAGTTTGTTCAGAATAAGTAACTGAATCGATTCCAATCATTTTTAAACCATGTTATATTTTGTCCCAAAAATATTTAAAAAAGTTACAAGTAGGACACCGAGCGATATTAAGTACCTACCTATCGCAATAATTTAGGCCTACTGCCAAATTATTATTATCAATGAGCTCAAGACGACACTGGAGGCGCGCGCGCGGGCTCGCTGCGTGGTAACCACGTTTTTGTGCGGACAACCAGGTAACAGAACAAGCTTATAACTTTGTGATTTTTCATGATACAGTTTTGAAATTTTGTACATAGATTCTTTACATAAAAATACTAGAAACGTGTTTCAGGTTTCGCATATACTAAAACTAAGGTTGTATAGCTAGCAAACAACAACGCAATAAGGAGTATACATGTGACTATTTGTTTTGTTACGAACTGTGTTAAATGTTTAGTTATTAGATTTCGAGGTTTCTGTGTTTGAGACGGTCCAGGCACGTTTCGGATGATGACAGGTTTCTCATTTACCCGTCTCATTTTTACGTAGCCCGTATAGAAGGCTTTCCCAAATAACTCGATTCCTTATAATACCTTTCTAAACCGTTTTAACCAATAAACCTATTTGCGATACTGTTTGAAATCCAGCTCGATGTTACGCTACCATTAATCACTGTATCCCTAACTAGATTTACCAGCGGCTTCGCTCGCGTAATGCTTGGAAATTATTCCACGGGAACGTCCTGTATATACCTAGCCTTTGACTATACACTCGGAGATAATGTAGCTTCCCATTTGAAAAAGAATTTTTGAAATCGGATCGGTATTTCCGAAGAAAATCCTTTTCATCCAAACTTACAGACATTCTAACAAGATATTTTGAAATCGCTGCGAATCGCAGGAGAAGAGGCCTAAGGAATATTTAAGGTTGATGTTAAAGATAAAGATATATTTATTTGTAAACATGTGTAACATAATACATATAAATGCAAATGTGGATGTAAAAGTGAAAATCTGTGAGTTTCAGCATGTTTTGCCGACATTGGCGTACAAAATAATTTATAGCCACTAGAAATATAAGACAATTAAGAAAAAAAAAAAAAGCATAACAAAATTAAAATATAACACAAATAGATTAGTTGATAGTATAATATTTTCTTCATACTGTTAGGTTTCTCACACGACACCGCTCGTCCGCGCGGTTGACTGCGCTGACGGTCGGTGTCGTGTAAAAACTGCCAGAATGGACGCTGTGCTATGAAATCAAACAAAACAAACCAAAATCCGTTGCATGCTTTAGCAGACTATTCGGCAGCCGGAGATTGTAAAAAGACAGTCAAAGACGCCTCGCCTAGCATAACTGTTCACAAATCGGCCTACCAACCAGCTCCTGGAAAATGATCTGACTGGAGATTTACCATAACACAGTTTCCTAATAAGTAGATAGGAGTCATCAAGCAAACAATCAAAACAGGTATGCACCAGTTTAAATAAGGGTATCCTTCTAGAGTTACTATTCTAGAATCCATCCATACTTCCATACTAATATTATTAATTCTAAAGTAACTCTAGCTAATCGCAATGAAATTTCGCACGGATATAGATTATATCCTGGTCTTACTACTTACTTATCAAAAAATCCACGCGAACGAAGTCGCGGTCAACAACTAAATGCGATTAGGCCTGTAACCTTTTCACGCGTTAGCGGCTGAAGAGATTTTGATGTAAATTTGCACACAGATAAGCTTGTGTTGTTATATGTAGACAGAAACACAAAGTTTCTTGGCAAATGCTCCTTCAAAATAGACTAGAAATGAATCAGGCATAGCTATTTCGACGTCGTAATTCTGTACCAACTCATATTTTCCAAGAAGCAGCAAGAGCCTAAACTAACGTAAAAACTTCAAACAAATACAATAATCAGAATACCTTTCCTAACTAGTCATTGTTTGATCCGATCCTGACTGTAAATTGTGGTATTTTGTTAACAGCCACAAACAGATTTCCTGGTACGGGAAACCACAGCGATGACGCCTCGTGGTATCGATTTGCGTCAGTTGATGAAGATACTTAGGTCTTATTATTTGGGTTGACAGTCTGATAGGTATTATGATTTACAATTTACAATACTACTTTACATTTGCATGTGGCGGAGATGAGAATGCTAAGGGGGATGTGTGGAGTTACGCGAATGGATAAAATAAGAAATGAGTATATAAGAGAAAGTCTGAAAGTGGCGCCGGTGACTGAAAAGTTGTGTGGTAATCGGTTGTCGTGGTATGGGCATGTGATGCGGAGGAATGAGGAAAATGTTGTGAGGAAAGTTTTGAGTATGAATGTGGATGGGTATATGAGTAGAGGAAGACCAAACAAACGATGGATGGACTGTGTAAAGAATGATATGGCAAGAAAGGAGGTGTCTGGCGAGATGACGAGTAATAGAGAAGTATGGATGAAGAAGACATGCTGCGCCGACCTCAAATGAGTTGGGATAAGGACAGGAGAATGATGATGAATACTACTTTATTTTTTTTTGTATTTATATGATTCAGATCAATAACAGCATAAAAATTGTATGACGTTCGCCGTGCCTTCACCCACGAAGTCGGGGAAACCCCCATAAATAACTTCTGCATGAAATAATACATAGGAATGCACACCCGTAGGTATGTGATCTTCATGTTGATCGGTCCAACAGTCTCTGCTGTAGTAAGATCCATTGTTACAGATACTTCAATTGGATGGCAAGTTGTAAGTGAAGATGATGCAAAGACTGATACCGGAGGGATCATGAATTCGTTGCTTACTATCCAAAAAAGGAAGCTGAATATATACGAAATAACGACATCGAGAGCAGCGGTGGCCCAGTGAGAGCAGTCGTGGCCCAGTGGGCGCAGCTCCGACTTACGAACAGTAAGTCGTGAGTTCGAAGCCAGGCAGGCGCATTACTTCGTGTAATTAATTTCATCACCACTGTTCTCAAAAACGGTGAAGGAAAACATAGTGAGGAAACCGGCATGTCCTAGAACCAAAAATTCGAAGACATGTGACATCTACCCACCCTCACTGGGTCCCAGTGGTGGTTTATAACACATTCCCTCTCATAGAGAGGAGGCCGTGTGTCCCAGCAATGGGAACATTATAGGCTGAAAATCAGCCTATAATGTTCCCTCCTACCACTGAGACATCATACCTACCTTTTCAAAGATAACGTATAAAGCGGGCCTGCCGCTACATTATTGCCAGCCGATGCAACTCTTGCAATCCAAAATCTACGCAGAACGACCGACGATAATGACGTTGACAAAGGCCAAAAAAACGTAAGCCGAGATCTATAAACGGACAAATTACTACCGTATGACGTGTCAAAACTACAAGTGCAGGACAAAGACGGGGACATGTTAGCTAAAGCACGCGCTAAGTAACTTTTATAGTATTTCCTATGTAAGTAAGGAGCCATTATATAAGCCACCACAAAGCTCACATAGGCCTCAAAGACTACTAGCACCATAGAACACAGCAGTACACAATAGTCCCCAATCCTCATTCGCGAACATTGAACTAGGTCCCCAGGTGTCGGCAGCGACAAAGCGCCGCTATCGCGCTGATAACGCTATCAGTCCTTATCGGCTTCCGCTGCAGCTGCCGACGCAGATATTTAGCCTTGATGCACGCCCGCGCAGAGTTATGGAGATGTATGTAATATTCGTATGACGAATGAATCTGATTCGGTTTGGGTAATTGGCAAATAATACAGCAAAATTCAGGTAAAGCAGATTTATAGATTTAGACCACTCTTTATTTCAACTGAATGATGATGGATCTTATGACTAACATAGTCATAAGATCCATCATCATCTGCCTAGATTTTTCACAACTATGTTGGGGTCGGCTTCCAGTCTAACCGGATGCATCTGAATACTAGTAATTTACATGGAGTGGCTGTCTATCTGACCTCCACAATCCAATTAGTACTGGCCTACTGGGTAATATGATACCCCTTGGTAAGACTGGTTGTCAGACTTTCGGCCACTGACTACCTGTAACGGCTGTCAAAGATCTACAAATGGCAGCCGGGACCAACGGCTTAATGTGCTATCCGAGGCACGGAGGAAACTCGATATGTAATGGGTGGTCACCCATCCACGGACCAACCTAGGCAAGCGCGGCTTAACCTTAAGATCGATCCGAGCGGCGGTTATTATTTAGCCACGAGCTCCTCATAATCATAAGATCCAAGATAAGCGTAACATAACCTCATGCCTTTAATTCCCGAGAGGTTTACCTACATATTGCCAGTTATGTTTTTTCAGTCCCGCGTAACAGGGGGCGAGCCTATTGCCATCAATCGGGCACAAATCCAAACTCCGTGGCTGCTACTGAGAAATTCCTGATGGAAAACCCCAATAACACTTTGTTATATCTGTGTGTAAGTATGTGTAGGTATCCAAGTTATAGATATAACTTGAACTCCTCAAGTCCACACGGATATAGAGACTTTTGATCAAGTGGTTGGTTACACTATATCGGGACTTGCGACCGTTTTCCTTCTGTAACAGACGATAATGAAATTCTTTCTTTAGGTATTTATTTTCAGTCGTTATTGTATGTTACAGAATCGTGATCTAACTATTGTTATTTTTTATATCTGCTGTCATTCGTTTTTTACCCAACTGCCACGAACTGCACTAATTATTGCTTGAAATGCACACTTGTTTTGAACTTTTCAGTATTGCACTCGGGGTTTTTCATTTTTAATTTTTTCCCTGCATTTGCCCTGTTTTATTTCTCCTCAGATTTCCACTATTTCTCTTCGTCTCATTAGTAAATCCTGAATCCCCCTATTTATGTATGAAAATATAGAGAAAATATTGATTTTATGTATGAAAATTCAATTGTCAAAATGACTGTTTTTTGGCTCAACCGCTCTCTCTCTAATTGCTCCTACCTAAATCCTCAACAATGGCAGCACCTACACTCTCACCGAAACTCCTCATTAAAAATCACAAAGAATTCTCGACTAAATTCATTCACAGTAGGTGTCTGTGTGTCGGCGCCATTCTCGATAATTGCTGAGTCAGTCGCCGCGGGCACGGTAGCTGTCGTATAGTCTATTCAGATCCTTGTTTCCAATTAGTTTTATCCCTCTAAAACGAATATTAACTTTATAGGAGTGTCAATTAAGTTGATTTCACAATTACAAGAGCTGTTATTAATGATTTCTCTATCGGTTCCTACACTTCTGCCAAATTACGGGGATATCACAGGCTTGATAATTCCGTAGTACCATTGAAAAAAAATGTTATAATTGCAACTGAAACTAAACTTTATGATTTGGTAGAAAAGTCAACACTTTTGTTGACATGTTCGGAAACTAAATCACGAACGCAGTGTAGTGACAGCGGTAACTACGGTAGCTAGCTACCGACCTACCATCATTGTTTGTCTATCTGTCTGTACAGTTTCCGTTCAATAACCAGCGCATTGTTCTATAGCCTTTGCGTTAAATATACGAAGCTATTGTTCTGCAGGGTGTCGTAAAGTGATTAGGGTAATTGTGTAATATGTGCTGCGATTGGTCCGAGTTTCACTGTCGTGCAGAGAAAATGGGACTAAAGAATTGGGTTATGTAATGTTGACTAAAAGCAAGCATTTTTTTTTTATCTCTGCCTGCTCTGTCCCACTGCTGGGCAAGGGCCTCCCCCATGGCTTTCCAATCCTGTTTACAATTTGCCCTCTCTTACCAATCCGTTAAGAATGAGTCCAGATCGTCACGCCAGCGTTTCTTGGTTTCTCGGTTACGACGGCGGCCGTCTTCATTCTTAAAGCAAGCATTTACTTTTGATAATTCGATTGTGGCGTAAATACGGTAGCACATTGGTTGTAGTCCACGAAAATAGCAACTAGCAAAATAGGTATAGCTAGCGAAAGAAAATTGTGTATATTTAGACTCCTACGTAAATAAATCCAGGGGAAAAGGACGAACGTGGTTTCGGTAAACCACTTTCGTCATTTAGTTTCATGTAAAATTCGCCCTAAACCGCACACAATTCGAACGGGAGGCCACGTTTTTTAGCGCACACTGAATCGCTGACCCGAGCACTGGAAATCCAACAGCGCACTTTTGCAACGCACGAGAGACGCACTTTGTAAAAAAAAACGTCGCAACAAAAAGGCGCCCCTGCGAACGTGGGCTTACTTTTCCAAAGAGAAAACAGACAGACACAAACCTGCCCATCACAAGAACATTAATAAGCATAAGCATAGCATAATCAGCCTATAATATTCCCACTGCTGGGAAGCCTCCACAGGCCTCCTCTTCATGAGAGGGGGCTATAATCCACCACGCGGGCCTAGTGCGGGTTGGTAGATGTCACATGTCTTCGAATTTTTGGTTCTAGGATATGCCGGTTTCCTCACGATGTTTTCCTTCACCGTTTTGAGAGAAGTGGTGCTGAAATAAATTACACAAAGTAGTGCGCCTGGCTGGGTTCGAACCCACGACTTACTGTTCGTAAGTCGGGGCCGCCACTATTGGGCCACCGCTGCTCTCAGAACATTAAAACATTAACATTAATACTGCCAAGTAAATCCGTCTTTAGAAAAGACATAAGTTCTCGATAATATTCAAAATCGCCACTAAATACACACTTTACCGTTCATTACTAAGATTTCTATTCATATGTATGGCCATGGTCCGCCTTAGATGGCCATGCATACGTTACTAACTACTTTAAATTGCCTCGCTCGCTTGACGCAGTAATGGCACTTAACCCTATTATTAAGTGGGGCCCTTTCACAATTATATAATATCTAATCTATGCCTAGAAAGAGCTAGGTTGAGTTTTTTGTGTCACGTCATGAGCATCGATCATCAGCCTACACTTCAACCAACTTATTTGTGCAGGCGGGAAAACATAGAACTAAAATAAATGTACCAAGTTTAACATATCTGTGTATTTTTTCTTGACAAGAAGCGCCATTTAAAAAAAAAAACTTTTTTTTGTTTTTTTTAAATTTTGAACTGCACACTTAAAGTGGTCATACTGTAATTAGGTACTACCTACCCAATTGACTTTAAGAGGTAAGTAGTTGACATCATCAATTCATTGACATACTTTTTATGCGCAACGCGATTCCCCCATAGATTGATGATTGATTTTTGTATGGCAATACCTACCTGTGACGTCACTAATCTGCAAACTCAATGACTCAACTATTTATTGATTTCAGAGCAACTAGAAATCTAATCCCTAGATTAGCACAAACAAAGAGAGGCATATACCCAGTAGTGGGTATGTGGGTGACGTCGGGCTGTGGGTGATGATGATGACGGAGTACGCTAGCCGTTGAAAGCTAAATAAATAATATCATTATTGAGCTATCCTAATTCAAAGATGTATTCTAAGGCCGGAGCAGACCAAATCGGCGTGAACGTGGTGTTTTTCCATTATAACTATTGCATGCGTACTCGCCGCGTTTGAATCAAACTTGTAGTATAGTTTTTTTTAACTGACTTCTAAATAAGAAGGAAGTTAGGTAAATAATCGGCAGTCCTCTTTTTTTTAAATTTGTTTACAACGACTTCTCCGTAATTGCTGGCCTGATTTTCGTGATTCTTTTTTATTTGGTAGAGGAAGCCCGGGCGATGACCCATAAAAAGGGTAAAATAAAATCATTTTAGCAAAAAAATATCTGACTTCCAAAAAAACACAAAAAACGTGAAAGAAACTTTACTTTTGGAAGTCGGTGGCAAAAAGTCAATGAAACAAACAAAATCACCGCATTCGGTCATATAAATCGGAATATTTAATGTATTGTGTGTTTAATGTATCATTTGTATTATTTATTGAATTCTGTGTATATTAATGAGTCCTTGTAACTTGAATAAATAAATGAATTATTAAAGTATTTTTATCCGCTTTACAAAAAACGTAGACCTAAACGTAAAATTTCGAAAAAATATATAATAGATAGAATACCTTTTGATGAGAATATCTTTTACAACGAACTAAATAAATTTAAACCCAACATTCAGTTGCAGCATTTGCAGCGTGAAGCGTACAGACAGGTCAGGAGAGCGTGATACGTGAATACCAATGGAGTTGGGAGAATTTCAGGGCTGACGTGACACGTGTGGCGTACACGAACAAAACAAACAGCGATGCGGGATTTGTTTTCGTTTTTTCACGGGGTTTTGGAATCGACCAGCGTTTTCGTGTGAAGATTAACGTGACATAAATTGTAGGGTTTGGGTAGGTATTAAATGTTTAAATTATAATTCATATGATTTATAGGTCTTTAGATCGTTAGCTGCTTACATAAGAAAACTTTATTATGATGTTAATTATCTCAAAAATGAATGCAAGCAATAAAAAAAATACCATAACATAACACAACTCTGTAGACATGCACTCTATCATTATTTCTGCGTACAAGCGTGACACGCTTGACAGCACACGGCACGCTTTCAACTCTCACTTTGCATACAAAACCTGTCAATTAACTTGTAACATAATGTTATTACTTTTATAAAAAAGGACACACTGTAGTCATAATAAATAATATTTTTTGTGATAAATATGTACTGAATAATTAAGCAAAGATGAAATGCAATCAGCGTTTAAATTCACAACATCATTAAATATTTCTACCGCGATTGTCAGTGAAGTAAATATTTGCCAGAAGTGTTAGGTTGTAAATCAGTTTTTTTTTTCTTTATAATGAAAAACAAGTACTAGTCATAATAATATTTCTGGATTATATAAGTAATGAATCTGTAATTTAAATAAACAACATCATTAAACATTTTTGCCGCGCAATATTGTCACGCATGAAGGACACAACACGCTTTCAACTCACACTTTGAATACGAACCTGGTCAATTATGAATGTTAAACTTTTTTCACAAACAAAGAATACTTAACATTATACTTAACATTTAACTTTTATGCCAGGAATATGGAGATTATAAGTAAGGTTAAACGAACGCTTATAAATATACGTTTTTCGCCACGCGTGACGTAACACGGCGGCACGCTTTCAACTAATAGATTGCAATATTAGTTGTCAACATGGCAATTAGTTTAGACTTTTGTTTTCAAAAAAGAAATAAAACAGCGATGATTATTTCCATAATTTTAATAGTAAGAAGAATAATAAGAATTAGCCAATAAATGTATCATTACTTTTACCGCTCAATAACACGCACGCTGGCCGGTCGCTTTCAACCGAAACTAGACTCCACTTTGTTTTTACAGTTTTCCAGACGTATATTTTTTATACGATTTCAGAATACTTGGTAATGTTGTTTATGAACTTATTATATATTTACTTAATAGAGCGTCACATAACTCGCGACTGCAATAGCCCAATATTACATAATAAAGGAAATTCATTGATATTTGCATACATGGCACAGTCATTTAAATATTTGTTTTATTTTGCTTATTTTATTTTTGTCAACCTTCTCAAAGAAATGTTTTCCAAAGAATTCGATGTGTGATACTGATAACCTAAAATTTTTTTTTTAGTTTATTACAATCCACCACCACAAACAACCACAAATGGATCACGATGGGTATATGATATCCTGATTACAATAATATCATCAAAGTTGTGTAAAAAACACCAAATTATTTATTATTGTTATGGCCAATAACTCCCAATGAATGAACCTATAAATCAAAGCGAAGGAAACAGAAGAAAAATAAAAAATACTGACAAAATAACGACCACCGTGCAATATGTCACGCGTAACGTGGAAACACGGGACAGAACGATCGTTCTTTCTCTCTCTTTTTTATCCACAAGTGTTACATCCATCTATCCTGGAAGCTGATAGCGTGACATTTTATTAGTTTCAGCATAAAAATAAAGCATTACATTTCGTCCAAATTAAAAGAATAAAGGTACATAAGTGAATAAATGTTTCTCAAGATACGATTTATTTTCCTATTTTTTTTGTGAAAACTTTTTAAATGTCCACAAACATCCACCTGCACAACATAATTTCTTATAATAACACCTAATAATAAACTAACGATTTACATCGCATTAATTGTTTTATCATTTTTAATCTACCTTAGTCCAAGTTTAATGGCCCGAAGCATTAGAGGGGTTATTTCTAACATTAGTAGTAAAACTCACGTATAGACGGCACAGCGAGTGTTAAGAAAAAAATGGCGGATAGAGTCATTTGTTTACTCGCGTGCTGATAGCACTTCAGCTTTCACTGGCCATCTATTTCTTCACTTTTTACAGTTTTTTTGTGTTTAATGAGTGGCTAATTATTGTGTGTAACGTTCTATTACCATGCCGGATTGATTTATTGAGACGTGTTTTTTTTTTGCTGGTGATTAAATTGTCTAGAGCTATGACGGATTTGGTTAAAGTTTTTTTTTTTCTTTGTGAAATAATCGTAGTCGTAGCAGTTTTAAGCGGTAGTTTTATCAGTGTACGACAAAAGGCTTGAAAGTGCTGAAACTATATTACGTACTTACTATAGAAAACTATGCGTTCGCAACATAGTCTTTCTACATCATTATTACATGCATTTTTAAAAAAGGAAGGATAATCTGTTGTAAAATCGGTTGATTTCCCTCACCTCATACCTACCTAAGCGGAACCAGTTGGCAAGTTTTTGATAGGTATTCAAGTTTTCTACCTAAAATCACACCTATTTACTTTCCAAATGCTGGTGGTTTTACTAAAATTACCCAATAGGTAGTGGAAAGGAAACAATTACGCGAGTACCTACCGAGCGCCCATTAGTTGGTAGTTAGTCGCAACAGCTAAGTTCAGTAGCTGCGACAGGGTTGGCGCTTTATAAAATATATTTAAAATAATACTTTCATTTTTTTATAAATTATTATAATACATTTATAAAACACTTGAGCCCAGTAGCACCACATACTATGTAGCATTTAGCACTAAAACAATTTAAAACATCGTAATTATTTGTTTTAAGTTGACGATGTTGATTGTTAGTTTTAAATGACAAAAGTATCACGGGTATCCACGGTTAGGCAACTTTTTTTCAACGATTTCTTGGTTGCTGGTTGAAGTGGCAACGGACAGGACATGGGTTAGGGTACAAAGGTGCTGGAATAGCCACCATAGGTTATAACTTGGAGGAATAAACGTCCTCTCACTCGGCAGACCTGGTGAAGTTTGTGGGTCTTCAATGGATGCGAGGGGCCCAGTTCATCTAAAGGTTCTTCCGAAAGACCTCAACAAGAGACGAAGACAACAAATCAAATCAAATCAAATTTATTTGTCAATGTAGGTTTCATTACAATAGGATGTTATAATAAAATGGTCAGTTCGCTACATTTTACTCGAGAGCATACATATAATAATAATAAAGTTAGGTAGTGTCGAAACCACTGACACATATTTAAAATAAAATAACTCAATTACTTACATACTAACACACAATTTTCAATGTCAACATAATAACATGTTCATAGTTTTTTTTAAACAATAATCCTTTAAATATTCCTACATTAGTAGTAGTTAAGTACATTTTTCTTGAAAACTACTAAAGGTCCATAACAGTTTTAAATACTTTTTCCCGCAATTTTATTTTACTAAAATGTATTTTTCCTGGAGGTATTAAAGGTACGCAAGTGTGAAAATGAAATTGTTGTGAGATTACCTCGTTAATTTTATGAACTGTTTTATGGCTGAGTTGCGCGAAATGATCGTATCTTAACATATTGAGAACACAAGTTACTATGTTGTACCTACATGCATTTACATAAATATTGTAATGACTTATAAGAAAGTTTCAAGCATCCGGGCATTTGAAAATATAAGGGGAGGGTTTTTGCGAGTTTTATATTTAAATTTTTTTTTACGCCATGACGAACCATCGGATCATTTTATCAAGTTTTCAACGTGAGACTCATTGAATTGTAGGTATTTATTTCTTTTATTTATTTCTGTACAAATCAATTATATTTTTAAATATTCCTTACAACAAAAAAAAAAAATAAAAAACATTTAAAAAAATAGGTATTATTATTTAAAAAAAAACAAAAGTTAAAAAGGTCTACACAGGTCACCAAACTAACGAGAACCGTTAATTTAAAACAGAAGTTCATTAATTTTCTAACAATTTTTGGTTCAATTTTAAAACTATGAGCAACGACATTACCTCCCCTTTGGGTTCCGCTGCAAGATAGCCTTATCCTTCCCCAGGATATAATCAATTTGCCTGCCAAATTTTATTAAAACCTGAACAGCCGTTTAGCCGTGATAACGTAACTGCAGTAGGGTAAAAGACATTACGACACTAACATTATCAATTGTTTCCGAATGTATTTTGAAAAAATATACAGTATTAGTGATTATAAATAACTAGCACTACGCCCGCGACTTCATCCGCAAAAATTGTGATAGCTCGGCTAATTTGCATACTATAAATATAATTTATAGCCTATGTTATTTCCTAATAATTTAGCTTTCTATTGGTGAAAAAATTTTTGAAATCGGTTCAGTAGTTTTTGAGTTTATTCGTTACAAACATACAAAAATTCTAATCTTTTCTGTATTAGTTTAGATAACAATGAATAACCTCACGACAGCCCTGAAACAGTTTTGCAACGCTCACCACAGCACATCCGCGTGCAGTGATTTAACAACACCTTCGGCAAACCAACAACAGGCTTCGTTGTTATGCGACACACGAAACATTTAATTTCCTTGCTGCTTTTTGGGCAGCGCTACCTCAATAGATTTATAGATTTTCAATACTTATGTGAGACAGCTTTCTCTTGTACACCGTAGCAATATAAATAAAATAACATAACATCAGGTCTGTAATCCCAGAAGGGGTAAACAGAAGTGTAGCTAATAGTACACCCACATTTCGCCAGTTAATATCGTCATGTAATAGAGACTCTATTGCCATCAACCGAGCACACATCCAGATTCCGTGGCTGCTACTGAGAAATTCCTGGTGGGAAAACTCAATAACACTTTACCTGACCTTTTACCGACCGGGGAAGCGAATCCAGGACCTCATGCTCAGCAGTCGCGATTGCGACCACTACGCCACCGAGGCAGTCAAATAAAAAAAAAAGTCATCGTAGTAATTCGCAATTTCGTTTCAGATTACTAGCTCACTCGGCCTGAAGATATTTTGCCGTCACAGTCGTTATGTAGTAGACCGAAAAATATGCGCATTTTTTTAGAATAGAACAGAATAAAATTTATTTGTTAGAATATTGTTGTACTTAGGTGTTACATAAAATATGATGTCCATAATATTCTGCTGTTTCCAGCGTACAAATATTTCAAAAAAATTAAAATTAATAATAAACCATACAATGTCGAGATTATGGAAAACATTAACTACTATCAAATACAATGTCAAGGGGTATTAATTATTATATCAAGAATTATTGAATACAATGTCAGTGGTTATTAATTATAATGTCAAGAATGATTAAATACAATGTCAAAGGTTAGGCTGGCAATGGTTAATTCAAGAGTATAAATAAAAATGTAAAAAAAAAAAACACAATTTCAAAAATATCATCATAATGTCAAAATAAAAATTACAATATCAAAAAATTCACAATCAAAGTACTAATGTCATATTAGTATCTTAATTGCAATATCAAAATGTATGATTTAAAAATTCATTGACGGAGTAAAAACAAATGTCTAAGAGCCAAGCAAATATTTTACATTTAAACTTATTAATAGGTAACATTCTCAGGGCTGGCGGTACTTTATTATAAATTTTAATTGTCATGCAACTGGCATTTTTATTATATTAATATTTTGTTTAAAAAAATCTCAGGCTCTATAAATCGTTTGACCGTAACGTCTATAACGAAAATCTGTTTTCTTTACGCCAAGCACTTTAAAAAAAGTTTTAATATCGACGTGCCATGCAGTCCCCTGGCATCATTTGACGTCCATAGACGTCCGTGGCGGTCAATAGGTTATACTAATCGGGCCGCTTTAAAATGCTTGCATTGAAAATCCTGCTTACATTGGGAATAGTACTGTATTAAATAACATGTCGTTCCTGAAAATTATTAAAATTAACAACTCATGAAAAAAGAAGACGTATCACAGGTGTCAGGAAACAATTCCCACAATTAAGTCTAGTAACTGCGAAAGCCTATTATTAACTTTTTACTGATTACCTCATCATGTTCTGCTTATTTACCTATAATTATTAAATTAAATTATAATTCATTTATATCCCATATTAGACATATCATAAATCATTATATAATAGATACAAAACACATACAAATGAATACAACCAAACAACACAAATGAGTTACCAATAATAATTCATATTCACACATAATCAATTCATTACATTACCGTAGTCTCTTATGTTATTATGTTACTTGTCTGTGATTATTTAAATTAATGTTTTAAATTATATAATTATTTTATTAAATAGGTAAACAATAATTCATACTCATCATCATCAATCATCATCATTTCAGCCGAAAGACGTCAACTGCTGGACATAGGCCTCCCCCAAGTGACGCCAGATTGACCGGAATTCATACTCATTTTAACTAATTCCGTAATTTAATCATGCCAACCCTAACCACTAGATAACGCCACAGTACCAAACCACACAGTGATTCAACGCTCACTCAACATCATTAGAAGAGACAACAAAAGCGTTGTAGTTTGCAGTCGACGCACTAGTTTACGCGCGACATACATTTTGTTCTAATTGGTTTCCGCGGTACCGAGCGTAATTAGAGTTGAGTTACTTTGAGCGTGTGACTGTGACGTAGTATCGTAATGACTTTATTCAATTTAATTCTAAATAGAGATAGATATTGTTAGTTTTTAAATATTTGTGATGAATGTAGGGAAAAGAAATTAATTTGCTACTGTTACAAAATTATCTCAGCCAGTTTATGCTCAACTGCTGAATAATAAAAAAAAACTAACATCATCATGTTTGGCTTTTGTCCCATCTTACTTGGGGTCGGCACAACACGTTTTTTTCTTCTATTCTCCTCTGTCAACCACCACGCTACCATTTACTCATTATTCTTTCATTTCACTCCTCACACAATCCATCATGGATCAATGAATGGATGGATGGACCAATTTTCATAAACGGAGAAGGCGAGGAAGACCTCTCCTCCGTCCATCAAAATTTATATTCATTAAGAAACAGACAAAATTGGCGTTTAATGCATGCACGCAGGTCACACTAGTACGCCATAATACGAATCCATCGAATTTAAAGTTATTCATAAACGAAAAAAAAATATACCAAAGGAAATTAAAAAAAAAAAAATTAAAAAGTCGCGAGCGGCGAAATTTTTTTTTTTTTAACTTTCTTCTCCGCTCCTCCAGTAACTCAATAAAAAAGTCCCATGAAAATCCGACCACTATAAACTTCGTTCCAACTCTTGAGTATTTTTTGTCTAATTGCACTCGGCTAATACATTTATTATATAAAATTGACAGATTGTAGTAGCTCGATGTACTATCGCGTGAATCGAATATTGAATTCGATATAATAGTTACCGCTATTCAAAAATTCGTGTTCTATCGTGATTCCACGCACTCGTTTTTTGCGATTCACTTTTATTGTATCGGTATTCAATGCTGCTGCATTAAATGATAGTTTACGAAAGGCCCATGTAAATGAAAAACATGTTTCACTATTTGTAGTCGAATTGAATGAAGTATTCTATCCTTCGCAGTGAAGCCTGTATTCCTAATAATGGTATTCAACTTACTTATCCATTTCAACAATTGTATTAAATCTTCTTATCACTAAGTCGCTATTACCTACCTGCAAGTAATTTTACATGTTTAGTTGATTGACTTTTCCGGCCCTTAGTAGCGAAGCTGTTGCATCCATCAAATCTGACACTGACGGCATAGAAGTCGGAAACCCAAAATACTTGCATAACTTCAAAGTAGGCTTTGCCTTTCTCATCTTCAATATGCCTAAACTTTCATTAATAGCGAAACTATCAAATCAATACCTCTTACGTAGAAAAGGCAAACAGCACATCATAAAATACATAAATTTGAATTCGTGATATCGCATAATTAGCTTTTAAACATAGCACTTTCGTCTCTCGGTCAACTTTCTCAAAAGGTTTCCATTTCATATAAAATCTTATTATATTAACTTGAGCTCATCGAGTGCCATACATGGAAATGTTAAAAGCCGAGTTGTTTGCCGAAAGCCGAGACTTATAAATGGTAGTTCTTCTTATAGATATAATCTCTTCGCCTTCGGAAACGCGTGTGATTTCGCCAACGTCAGTGGCGCAAACGCATAGACGGTAGCGGTGAAAGTAGGCCCTAATAATTGAAGTCTATAAATAGCTTGAGATGACGAATAATAGAGAAGTATTGAAGAAGAAGAAGACATGCTGAGCCGACTTCAGTAAGGACAGAAGAATGCAGATGATGATGATTAATAGTATATTGAAGAAGCTGTGATCAATAAAAATAACGTAGACAAACTGCCAGTCCTCATTACATGAAAACCGCTGAGGGAACCATCACCCGATTCGAAGATAAAGATTCGGGGTGATGGTTGAGGAACCATGACAAACCAAACATTATGATTTAGATAACGAGGAAATAACATTTTTTTTCTACTATGGATACAATAGATAATTCCAGAGAAATGTAAGGGATTTGGAAGAATTTTGCAGTAGCGAACGGTGCGGCGGATAGCCATGTATCTGGGATTCTGCTGGGCATTTATTCGTAGGATATATTCATAAGAGATGATCTGCCACGTCTGTTCTCAAGTCTGTTATTAGCGTCACCCGCTTCCACCTGACCAACTTTTATCGTTTTCATCAGTCCCAGGAAACAGGTTTTAGCTTCAACTATCTTCCATCACCAAATCAGGAAGGTAAAAAAAAAATTGAGCAGTCTATTTCTTATCCAAGCTGCACGCCACAACCAATAACAAGCCAGCCAGTCTCCTTATCTATAGGTACCAATGACTAGTAATGACTCAGCGGAAGCTTCCTTATGTCGCATCAAATTTACTCCAAGTCCAAAATGTAGTCGACCATTTGACATTTAGGTGTCAAAGTCAATTACCACATATTTAAACTAAAATATAAAAGTAGTGCACCTTGACGACAGTCGCTCGGGCCACCGGTCACTGGCAATTTGTTTTTTTTTTCTCACTCTCGCGTCAATTCTGCGAACGCAAAACTGGTCGGACTGGCCTGCGCACGAGTTTTTTCGGCGAGCAACTCTGAGCATGCGCTGGGTTGCCAGATTAAAGTTACGGATGATTGGATTTATTACAACCCTTGAGTTTTTTATGTGGGAATTTTTATTCGGGGTGTCGGCTGAGGTGGAAGAATTGGATTAGCGATAATTTTGTCTCTGAAGATCGGGGAATATAAATGTAAGTTGAAGGAATTAAGACCTGAGTACAAAATAATCATTTCATAAATTAATACAAGCTGTTTCAAAAACGAGTTGTTACTTAATCCAAAAGAACTCGCGTAGCTAGAATTATTCTGTTATTTAATTGACTTAACTAAGTTTATCTACATCAAATACACGGAAAACATACTACTCAAACAATTACAACAAAACAAATTATTTTAATTTTAACGAACTGAAATTCCTTCATATATAAGGATAAAAATAGCCAGTGAATTTCAACTTTATAATCCATCATAATAGCACTGTGCATTATTTAGCCATAATTGAAATAAATATTGGGTGAAAAAAGGTTCCCTACATGGCAACTTCGAAGTAAATGTGGCAACATTCGCCGGTCTCCTAATTGACGAGCGCCGCTAGCATACTAATGGACAGATTAAAATAGTTTTATGGGCCATAAACGTTAGTCAATAGCAACTATGTCGTTAAAACGTAGCGCAGACTAGAACATAGTGCGCTAAGCGCAAATGTCAAACTATTGGTCAACATGTGCTTTTTGTGCCTATCAACCCGTTAGTGCCACATAAGTATAATTAATCACGTCGTAATCTAGCTAATGTATTCGATTTGGAATCGATTGTACCTAAATTCTTGATAGGATTAAATGTCAGATTTAAAAATTGAAATTGTGGCCTCGTTTGGAAGGTTATCAAGACTATATTTGTAACATTATCAATATAGTTTTAAACCAAATCAAATCTCTCCATCAGCATAATATTGTTGCAACTGCTGTGAATTGTAGAAAGGAATACGTGCGAGAAGTCGCTGATTCTCTTCTTGTCGCACTTACCACAATTGATCATCCCAAAGGAATCGAATTATAATATGAAGAAGTCGTACTAACCGCTAGAGTGGCGGTAAAACGCCTATGAAGTACGACCAAAGGCGTTGTGACTTGTGATGCCCAAGGACGGAAGGCACCATCGATAAAAATGGTACCCACAAAAGTAAAAATTAATGTCCTCAGAAAAGGAAACGCCGATACCCGAAAAGGCATCAATATTGCAATTTTTATTAGAAGTAACTTTAACCGCACACAACCGAGAAGTAGTAGAAATGATGATGATGATGACTTCCCATTTACTTGATCCATCACTCTGTCAGCTTAATGTACGTGACGTCCAGACGATCAAGAAACTTAGATCATAGAAAGCAAACAGAACAAGGTAGAATTTTATAAACTCATAGACACAACACAACACAACTTAAAGTTAATTAAGATACCATTGATTTACTTAAGATAAAGCAGAAAAGATTAGATATTTACACCGATCACGAACAACCCGTGCTATACGACTGGTGTGGAAATGATCGAATTTACATGTAAATGTTCAGAATAGGTCCATTTGTACTTAAATAACTGTTTAATGCAAATCACGGCTCAATCAAACATGCTAATTTCAACATGGCCATTCAGAGACAGTATCACTCATAATAGATTGATTAATATCTAACGTGGAATCAGTAGGAGCACTAATAGGCTGATCTATTTTCAGTGCTGCAAAACGGATTGATGATCAGTTGACCTGACATTAGGCAAAGAAAGAAAATAGGAAAAGCGAAAAAGAGTTTTTTAAACATATAACCTTGGGGAAGACAGCAATAATAATAAAAATACAGCATTCATTGTGCCGATAGTAGTATCACCCAATGACTTAATAGCCAATTGCCTCGACCAAACATCTAAGGAGGCTCTTGTTCTTTTTCTCCTTCAGAAAGTAGTACTTCTGGACACGGCGCGTATTGTTAGAAGTTTCCTTTCTCAAGAGCCCTGACCACCGCTAGCCCGGATCCTGTTCCCGATACAGATGGGCTACTTTTTTATATTTTTAAATGTTTTTTACGATTTTTTTTAAAGGAATATGGAAAAATATCAATGATTGTGTAAAAAAGAATAAAAATATAACTTTATATATAACCCTGCGAATTTCCCACTTGCCCAAGAGGCCTTTTCGATTTTCCCTCATAAAAGGAAAATCTCAGATCACTCTTTCATCGTAAGTAAGAAAATAGGTAAAGACCAAATATTTAATCATAGTAAAAAAATCATACATGAGGCGAATATAGAAAGCAGCAACAGATAATTAATATTCAAATTAAAAGTTATAATTTGATAGAGTCAGACGAGCCAATGACGCCTGGAGATGTTATCATTTTGACGAGAGACAAGGGTCAAAAGTTTTGACAATCAATATCCGGAGTTCATCTGAAACTCTGAACAAACTCGTTTGATAGAAATATCATTATTTCTTTGATCGGAATTTATAAATGTAGACGCAGACAGAATTTGAAACAATTTTTTCTTAGCAATTAGCCCGATAAATTAAAGCCTCTAAAAGCATATCTGTAGTCTTAAAAAAAAAAATACCATAAAGTACCTGTGCAAAGTGACCTCTGCGTTACCACTGACGAAATCGTGGAAAAAGCGAAGTATTACAATTAAATAGTAACATCATCAGGAAGAAGATGAACTACCTACGTTCAGGCGTAGTGGTGGTAAATGGTTATTGAACTTAGCAAACTGTTTGCTAAGTTCACAGCGTGCTTTGAAATGAAACTATGAAGATAAATAGTAACTTAAAATCGTTGGAACAGCCCTCGAGAGCAGCACGGGATTTGCGAATGAACGAATTTAACAATATTTCTTACACCGACAGGCCCGAGATTGGAACTTTGTCCGAAAATCGAGATAGGCTCGTCCGCTCCCCTATTCAGGACCGGATGGATGCGACAATTTGCTATCAAAATTTATGAGTTTTAAGGTGCAGCCACACTGCTGTCTATTGACGACATCAACCGTTCAGGCCGATCCTGGGTTTTTCTGCGCGTTTCTGGACAAATAAAGGGGTACCTACCTAGTAAGGAAAGGAAGTCTTATCTAATTTTTTCCTCGCATCTCCTCTAAAATCAAAATAGCGATAAACGCTTACTAAACTGTATTTCTATTCCACAGATACAACGCTGCTTTTGCTTACAGTGTAGTGCATGGTAAACCGATTACGATCAAAAACCGATTACGACCAAAAATCCTTAATAATAAATGCGAAAGTTTATGAGGATGGATAGATGTTTGTTACTCTGTCATGCAAGAACTACTGAACGGATTTGGATGAAATTTGACACACACATAGGATACTGGATTAACACATAGGATACTTTTTACCCCGGTAATACGATCCCGTGAGACAATTACCGAACTCGCCGCAGGTGAAGCCGCGGGCATAAGCTAGTTAAATATGTATATACGTACTTACAGAACACATTTATTTAAAGGTGATCAATATCGACAGATCGTCGCCAACCGCAGCATGGCTGTGCCTTTATACATGCATGTTGTCAAGACGCAGCAATCACGGCTTCTCGAGAGGCGACAGATGTAACAACCGTTATTACCGCAAGGGAATGTGCTGGGTAATGATGTGTTCTTGGTAGAAGCACGATTGACGATAAAGAGCCCGTTACGGAGATGGGACCGTAAATGGCTTCGAGAGACTTGTGACATTTTGGTGTTAATATAAGGAAGACACAAGATATTTTTGGTGAAGTTGTACCTGTAGATGCAGATAGATGCTGTGTTACTAATCATCATCTTCGTTTCAGCTCAGAATCACCAACTGCGGGTATAAGCCTCCGCTCTATTCTGCTATACTGCCCGGTTCCATGCGTCCCGCATCCAAGTAGTTCCTGCTAATTTGACAAGGTATCTAAAGATACCTAGCTTAATGTCACAGAGCACAAATCGCAGCGCCGGCAATGTCCAGAGATAGCAGTACTGATAAAATTCTTGTAAATATGTGCTTAATTCTGTCACGGACCGCTATTCAAAGCCGTCAGATTACTTACGTCATTAGTGTTATGGTGCCGAGGTTCCCTGTTCTTTGTAGTTTCAATTTATAGGTACAAAATAAGTGACGTGTTAGTAAATCAGAGATCAAGTACTGAAGATCCTTGGTAATCGGGTTAAAATGCATTTTACTTAGATTTGTTCAGTTTACATTTTCTTTAATAAGAAGAAATCCTATGCCTAACCCTTGGTGGATTACAAGCGTGGTGTTCTGTTTTATATTTCTTTAAAAATACTGTCTTCCGAACATTTACTGCCTACACGTACCTATAAGCTGTCGATGAGATGCACATGACATAAAATAACATATATTTATACATATCTGATATCGATATACATGTCTAGACAGCTACTCGTCTCACCGGTGCGTTAATGTCACAAAATTACAGTTCGCAGCCACCCGTGCGTACGCGCAAGTTTTTTCGTACAACGCTTAATGACGGCGAAATTTATGCGAAGACGTCGCGAATTTTTATCCGTTCGATGTTTTAGCACTCAATTAACTAGTAATCTGCAGGTGGGTCCCGAAATTGATGGGTGTATCATTAAATAAAAGGTGCAATTGTGATCGATTTTTCTTAGACCTGAGAATATTTACCTTATCATGATATTTTTTGCTGACTTTTTAATTTTAACTTCATAGCCTATATTCAGCTTTCTAAGATCATTATCGTCTTCACGATTCTCATGCAAGGGCATGATAATGATGAAGACGTAATTTATTTAACATTCTTCTTCATCTTCCTCGTATTCATAGTTTATTATTATCTAGGTAGGGTATTAAATTGGCAAAAAAACCAAGATCTCTATGTTCATCAACATTCTGATTAGATCTACAGTGTCTTCATGTTAGTGACTATTTTCCTGTGTGAAACAGAAACAAAGCACGTTGTAGTCGCTGTAGATCGTTCTCGCGATTCGTGGACGACAATCACTTGCTTAACAGTATTCTCACTCAAAGCACTAACTGTGACGACCTCAAGATCTGCCATCACATCTATTTGCATTATCTTTGTGCAAGGAAAAGAGATGGTTTCTGAACACGCATCCTTTTTAACATCACTTTTTTATTTGTATTGCTTGCTTTTGATTGTCATTTATTCATGTTTCTGTTTGTGCTAAGGCTGTTTTATTTGAGTGGTTGAGCTGATATTCATTTATTTAATGTTTTTTGCTTAAACCCCTGTAGATAAGGTAACGTTTTAAATTGTTATCAGCATTAGACTTCGTAGAGCATACATTTTTGGTATTTGCACTGATTTCCAGAGTCCAGTATCAGGTTTTGTAAAACTCTTTAGCTGGACACTAGAGAGAGAGTAGAGCTTATGTTATGGTTGTTTTAGCTGGTGTTTGGGTCTCCTACACGCTACAATTAAACCTAGGTATCTTATAATTATTGGAAAAAAGAAAGATTGAGATTTATGAGCAAAGACATTAACATAGCATGAATGAACATCAGAAAAATAGTTTTGAAGCACGCTTCTCTGAATAAATAAATCATTCCCAACGCTTTTAGGAGCTTACAAAGATAATGATGACAAATGACGATAAGTAGTTTCCAACAATAAAAAAGGCATTGTAGCCCTAACAACATGCCGATAGAACCTCAACAAGAGCAAAGTGCGAGGCAATCAACTAAAAGCCAAATCATTTTCCAATCCCATTTCCGTTGTCCGCTGCGTCTGGTGGAAATGGCACGGAACGAAGGGTGATCACAAAGGCTGTCCGTTATACCCAAGCCACCCCACCAACCCCCCTCGCGAAGTAACGAGGGGGCTTTACCACCCCTTTCCACCCCCGAGGGATCGCGCACACTAATTGCACGCTTAAATTGGGGTAATGCACGCTCGTACGTATTTTAATAAAATACGAGCAGGATCAAAGCAGCCATTTATTTTAGTTAGCGGAGATTTTCTTGTTGCGTTTTGTTTTGCTTGTTTTAGTTTTTATAGGACCTAGTGTGTGTTAGTCGTGGGGTCTAAGTTTGGATCCTGATTCTTTGGAGCTAATGTTTTAGTTGTATCCTTTTGGTATCCTTGTTTTTTAGAGAGGTTTGTAAAAAAAAAGAAAATCAATTTGAATCAATCGAAAAAAGTTTCGAATATGATTACCTACATTGCATTTTAAAAGTTTTTACTTTAAATTATGGTTCAAAGAACCACTACTTAACATTCCAAATTTGGGCAGAAGTAATGGACAAGTCCATACACGATAAGTGGGACAATATTGTAACCAAACGGCTATAACCATACATCAGGCAGATCAATATCAGCGATCGTAAAAACGATTGCGTGTCAACAAAGCTAATCTCATAAACAACCTATTTTCCGAAGCAATATGCTGCGCCGACGTCACGCTGTCACGCACACATTGCGACAAACACGCTGCCTCATCACGTCACTAGCTCGGAAAACCAACGCAGTTCAATTCAAATGCCGTAAATAAAACATGTTGCGCTGTCTCCCTTCTGAGTATTCGCGTTATTGAGTTACGAAGTCCCCGAAGCGTTTTGCCGCCAAAACAACGTACATTTTGCCCCCCGGCGCGCGTAAAAACATCCACAGAAATTCTTAACGCGAGCGACAGAGAACAACCTTGTAGGACAGAAAGGGACGGACGCCTTAATATTTTATCAGGCATCTTCTCATCAGGAAACGGCATCACACTCCAATTTCAGTCTTGTAAAACAAGTCATAGAGTTGAAAATCGCGCGAGTAATTTTTAGATTGCGTGTGTGCCCTTACGTCGGTGAAAGGAAATTACAACCACACCCACGTATAATGTTGCCGCAATAAAAAACGTGTAAGAAGAAATAATGAGCGGTTACTGGCGCGGCGAGAGTCTCGAACGGGCGATTTCATCATTTTACCTTCATCTAATTGATTAAAGGGAATCGTCGGGACGTTTAAGCTCGTCGTTAACGTCTCGAGGAGGTAATGAATGATGGATGAAGCTGGATCCCGCAAATCTGATTACAAATTCAAATGGCGGATGCAGATGAAGCGAGCGCGGCGGTTGATACTCGCTGTGAATGGGGGCATCGTGATCTCGCATAGAGACACGATAGTTCACCATTATTGTCATTCAAAATCTTCGTACCAACGCTCTATGGCGGCTCTTCAAACTTTCCTTTGTGTTGCTGCAAAGACATTTATATCAATACGGTAATTTAGCATTTCATTGCCCATTGCTGCTTTTGCTTTCTAGTTCTAACATTCATTTAATAGTTCTTGTTACTTCATTGCATCGTTTATTACCTGTAGCTTTCGAATTCGATGCATTCAAAGTCACTCTTTAACACAAACTTGTGGAACCTTCACGAAACCAAAACAAAAATTCACAAAAGGATCTTTATTCCAAAATATCAAACCTTTTAGATATTTTCAAAACCAATATGGTTTAAATGATCAATAACTAAACGGAATCAAAATTAGCTGAGGCTGAGTCTAAGCAAAGTCACAGAAAACTCTTCCAAAATACAAAATCTTCGTAAACACCATATACTAACAGTGTGAAGTGGAAGCAGAAAAATAAAACACACGTCTGTTTTCCTCAGGAGCTCAAAACCAAAACAACAATTTTCAACGAGATATGATAAAGTCATCTAGAAATCAGCAGCTTACACAAAGGACCTAAGACGGATTGCGTAATATTTCCAAACAAACAAATAAGCTTACTAACCTGTGCCTAAGTAGGATTTGTTCCGTATAAGAAGACAAATCACCTAACCACCCTAAAAGGTGCCCACGGAATCTGCAACGCAATTTGCTAAAGAGGACGGCCAATTCTTCATGCAAAGCGAACCTTACTATCAGAGAAAACGCTAAGATAAATAGTAATGAACTATCGATTTATTTTCTAAAAGATCTACCTCCATCACCAGCAAGATGCAGAGGATCTCTCAACGCAAAATTCAAAAAGATCGACTTCGTTATCATTAACACTAGAAACGGGATATTTACCATGTTAACTGAGCAGCAAACAGAAGCAGCAGCAGCATCTGCAGCAGTAAACATGGTAAATATCCCGTTTCTAGTGTTAAATCTTCATTAGGCTGACACTATTTAGGTAGGTATATAAATTCACTCACTATCAATATTTATTCCAAAACCCCAAGATTCGCTCTCCACGATGATTTACCACATTGTGAAAAATTACACCTATCTTGCCCAGAAAAATGCTATAGCTCAGCCATCACTGACGATAGAGCCATGGTTAATGTTTTATAATCTACCCAAGAATATACTCCAAGTGCAGATCAATGCTGTATCGAAATCAATTAAATACTTTCAATATTTGGGAGGAATCTTCTGCAACCCAATCTTCAGAAATAAAAATAATCCATATAGAAACGGACAAGAAAGTTGTACTTACCTAAAGAATGGAACTTATGTAACAAACCAATAAATTATTATTAATTATTGTTAGATCTCCATGCATTTCATCAGTATTTATTACTTCACAATGCCTGTTTGCGCTCGTCATTTCTTCTTCAGATTATAAAAACTTATCTTCAGTTTTCCTGTTCCGTACGATATTTTCCGTGGAAATCGGCGCAAACCTGATTCAGTTAGGACCTCCATCTTCTTTATGTATGCTAAATACCTACAATAATAAAAATTTAAATACGGAAGTGTGTCAGTTTGTTACTCAACCACGTATCGACGGAACAACGGATGACGATAAAATTATATAAACAAATGAGGAAACCGACTTCCTGGGAAACACGCCGCTTTTTTATTCGACTAATGCATATGTGGGTTGGGATGTTTTTGAGTTTGAAACCTACTTCTTTTTATTTTCGAATCGATATTAAATACTTACCTATATTATTAATTAGTATTATGTTAAATGAGTCGGGCCCAATAGGTAGACAAGCAAGGCCTACCTACTCTACTTCAAAAAAACCCATAAATCATAAAACAGCACCCTGATATACGCCATACAATGGGAACGATTCTGATTCTTCATTTCTACACTATAACAGAATCCATAGCTTTAAATTTAGAAACGACTTTTCGTAACCATCTTCTCAGGATGGCTGGCAGCTACTGGATATGTGTCACCCTGCATTGATTTGAAATTGTGATTCCGAGTGAATGACGTAATTAGGCTGCAACTACATGAACAATATCTTTGAATAGTTTCATAAAGAGTGCCTTTTCGATAATTGAAATCCGTCCCAAAGGAATAAATAGGCAATGGAAGCGGATCACGAATAGTTTTAACGTTCACAACTGAAAACGAGTCTACTGCAGAAAGTGGCCTTTCTGCGATAAACAATAGTAAAAAAACCGCCATCGTTCAATGAAATGACCTATCGTGAGCCAATTACTGTTTGGAAATCATCGCGCGGTCTCCCTCGCAATTTCTCCAAACATCATTAATCAACTCAGCCATAGTAGCCTGTTCTTGATCATCTTTATTTATTCCAAAAGTTTTTTTTATATCACAGACTCGGTATTATATTCTTTGTGTTTTTACATACCTACCTGTTTACTAGCGTTTTCTTGGCGTGCTGCCATATTTCAAAGTTGCAGATCGTATTTACGCTTGTACCAATAACGTGAGGAGAAAGAATGGAATCTTTATTAAAAAATACAAAACAAAAGTCACAGTGGTATTGAGAACCAAGCCTGCCGTTCACTTCAACAGAACAGAGGAGCTGGACTACTGACGTCATATCAGCAGATGATGGAAAAGTGAAAAATGTATTTCTAATACCTACTACGGAAACCCTCTGTCAATCTTTTTAAAAGTAAACTTGTCAAGGTTTCACCTTTTTTTTTTTAATTTGCCTATATTTCCCACTGCTGGGCAAAGGCCTCCCCCATAGCCTTCCAGTCTTCGCTACGTGCCGGTTTCTCCGTTAAGGTTGCAGTTAGACCATTAAATAAGACAGACTTGTGTAAATGCGATGATATCTTTTTTTTTATATTTTATTCATTGGATTTAAAAGATCCCAAGAGTTCAGAACTATAATATACCACCACTACTGTATTTTCTACTCAATTAAATTTTCGGGAAATCTCTTTGAGGTTACATATGATCAATAAATAATACATATCCACACGATGGAGCCTGAGGATGGAAGGCGCGCGGCGCCGCTGTGCTTGGCCCACCTCTCCACCTCTTCAGGAAAGCCGACCGAGACGCGTACCGCAAGGGCTGGTGGCAAGCAAGAGTACCTGGATATTATTAGAGAGACCTGGCCTGAAACATCTTCGCTGCTGAAATAGATCTCCATTTTGTAAAAGAACAACAAAATGTTCCGCAGGAATCAGTTTCTAACTACACTATTACCTACCATAGAAGAAGGAGTGCTTATTAACATAATTACAAAAGATGCTCTAAAAAATGAATTGATTCCGAATCTATTCTGTTCGATGATGCCATCAACATTCTCATTAGCTGACGCATCATGACGATGTTGCGCAGTCGCATGATATTGCACGTGACTTGATAACCTAAAACCGCATGAACAGGTAGGTACTCCATTTTGTACCTAAAATACTTATTGGTATCGTTTAACCTTGCCGTGTAAGGACAACTAAGCCAATACTGGAAACGGATGCCGTTAAAACTTTCATTACCTACAATCATTTTCGGATTGGTCACCATCATCTGCTAAGTGTGTTCTCAATTGTGTTGGAGTCGGCTTCCAGTCTAACCGGAAGCAACTGTTTTACATGGAGCGACTGTCCATCTATGTAAATCATCTCCACAACCAGAAAAAGCATTGCGTCGATGAGTTTGCTTTACCTGACTGCGACTAACCTCCTTAGTCGGAACCTGGATTAAATGGTCTGTAGTAGCAACCTCGCTGAGATCAATTCTCTTTTCGTCTCTGAAGAAGCTGTTGCCGTGAAGCCTCGTTATGTTCATTCGTAAAAAAAATCGAAAAACCTTAGGAAACCGTCATGTCCATATTTAAAACAACTTTTTCTCACACAGAGGAAGCCCTAAGAGAGTACTTCCTTTTGATTTAGCAAAAAGGTGGGTAACTTCTCTCCATAAATTACAGAAGTATCTAATTACGTTCTAAGTAGTGGAAATCGTGAAATTGGATCCCCCAAATTTTCCAGGTATTCTTTTCCTGCGACACCTATAACCAGCTCTTGCAGTAGGTACTAGTTGCCTTCACCTCTTCCTTTACAATCCTTCCACAGGCACGCATTATGTGGTGATGGAGCATATAAATTACGGGAGGCTGATAGTGATACCCACACGTCCTACGTATATAGCTTTTGTAGAAATCTGCATCCTGTACGACTCCGTCAAATGTTTTTTTGCAAACTTTCCGCTGTTTACGATAGTATCCAACACCAAGAAAGGAATTCTTCATTAGGGAAGCCCTCAAAGAGACCCAATGTTTCAAAAATACCTGAAATGGCATGCCATTTCAGGTATTTTTGGCGCTTGGATGATCTCATCAGGATTCTACATGTAGAATCCTGATGAGATCATCCAAGCGCCTTTTAATCAGGCATGTTCGTGTTCGGGTTTCAATCGGAGTGAAACTTGCGTTAAATGGGTAAAAGGCTAAAATAGCTTGGAAATCAAATTAATTTCCGCTGCATTTCTTAAGATTCTTCAACTTAAAGAAGCTGAGTTTTAAGCAAAGTTTAGTCCCAAATTATTCTCACCAGAATATTTCCAAGGCTGTCCAAATTAGTGACGCCGTTCGCGGCTCAACCTTTGCTTAGAACTTCGTGGATACGGAGGTTTTTGGAGGAAAAAGTGGAATATGATTTTGGCAGAATACAGGAGCTTTAATGATGCACGGTATGTGTTTCCCATGGCATATCATTTTCTCGATTCTAAGTAATTTATTCGATGCATAATGTCGAAATGCCTCAACCGTATTATTAATTAAAATCCACATTTAGCGTTAAAACAAGAATGTTATAGTGAAAATAGGTAAAATGATACTTAATTTAAAACAAAATGAGATGTCCTCAATTGATATAAGTAAGGTAAAGGTGGCCTATCCATGCAAAAACTGACATTACCATACATGGTGCAATTAAAGTATGTGCGACTCATTAGGCGCACGAATACCGGGCCGCGCATTTTTACATCGAAGGAACGGTAATGCGTAACAAACATCGTTCAGCAAAAACACATCAGCGCTAAAAATAAGTATACGCGGCAATCGCACTGCGCAACGAGTCCAAGTTAATGCCGCCGCTGGCACCGAAACGATACAGCTCGAGCGAGCGTTTGAAATACGAAGCTCCACGAAGTAAGCATGTGTGCGTGAACGAAATTCGTGTTTTCGGTTCGTAACTTCCATGTGTGTGCGTAGACACGACAGGTTTGCGTCTGTGTGAGTATGTTTTCAACCATTTGATACGTCCGAATGAGGTTATCGGCTTTCGTGTGTGCGTTCTCGTCGAGGGTTTACGTTTTATTCGTTTTGATAATTTGATTCTCGTCGGATGGTATTATGCTGAAAGGGTCAAGTGCGTGAATGGTTTATAAAGTTATAAAGACGTCGACGGCGAGATGACGTGGGAACTTGTCCGCTTATTATTTATGCGTTTAGAATTAATCCCTCCTTCGGTGACGTGAATGCGTATTATGTTGGATGAAGTGTTGTTTGTCTTTGGATTTGTGACGGCTTTATGAGGCTTCATGTCTGTTACTTTCTGGGTAATAGAAGGTTGGAAATATGCTTCTATTTAATTGTCAATTTCATAAAAAACTAAAACTAAAACTAAACTGGAATACAAAAAGATCTGGAGATAAGAAAAAAACGTTCAATCCAATAACTATGAACCTAGATTGAAATAAAATAAAAGAGCACCAAATTGTCATAGACAAATCTGAAAGAAAAGGAAAAATAGTACTGCGTATTGGAGTAGAGTGAAGTGCGATTATTAGAGAAGTACGGAAGATGCAAAAGTCCAGCCCCGACCCCAAATAAACTGGGAACAGGGCGAAAATAACGATAAGCACGTCGGCGTAATGACTGCCCGAACCACTGATATGCACCAGAACTAAATGCTCTCATCGTTCTTCCAAAACCAAATGTAAATCCAGCCAATAATGAACCACCCTGTCAAAAACGATCAAGTTCAACCTAAGCTTCGCTAAGGCTAGGCTCGACAAGGATATGTCAGCCAGACATCCAATTAAGATTGCTAATGAACAGATTGTCAATCATAAGTCTATAGTTGAAGCTGATGCCTGAGAAAGGCTTGACGAAACGGATAGCATACAAATTACTACTTCCGAGACTGTAAACAAGCGATGAATAAGAACAGTAGGTAGTACTTATCCCAATGGCAATCATCATCTGCCTAGCCTTTTCCCAACTGTGTTAGGGTCGGCTTCCAGTTTAACCGGATGCAGCTGAATACCAGTATTTTACATGGAGCGACTGCCTATCTGACCTCCACAACCCAGTTAGTACTGGGTAATACGATACCCCTTGGTAAGATTGGTTGTCAGACTTTTTGGGCCACTGACTACCTAACGACTGTCAAAGATCTACAAATGACACCCGTGACCAACGGCTTAACGTGCTTTCCGAGGCACTAAGGAAACTTTGTATGTAATGGGTGGTCACCTATCCACAGACCAACCTAGGCAAGCACGGCTTCACCTAAAGATCGACCCGAGCGGCTGTTATTATTTAGCCACGAGCTCCTCATCGAGCTCTTATCCCAATGGCAATAAGCCCCATAAAAGTTGTTGTTCATTTCCTTTCGATCCAGGATTATTTCTGTTCCAGATCCTGGTCTAACCGTAGAAGACGCGACACAATGCGACTAATGCAAAGGCCTTCATAGCTGTAATGTCATTAAAACGGACAGATTAATTGGTTGAGAAGCATTCGAATATGACCGCCATCCGTTTCTCATCAGTCTTGAAATGGCGGCACGTAGTGTTTAGTGCGCGGAAAGAATTGTTCCTATTTCGGGTCCATAACATGCATAAACCAACCTACCGGGTCAAATGACATCGCAGGCAAACAAGTACATCATGAGTAGTGTTCAATAATCGAATGCAGGAATGACGGGTTTTTAGAGAACATAGCAGTCCTTCCTTATACTCTCCATCATTATACTGGATAATTCTGACTTTCTTTCTTAGATTGAAGAAATAGAGATGGAAATAAACACACAACAAACAAGGCGAAGTATGAGCATTAACATTGATATGTATATTATCATCCTCTTGCCATTAATCCAATTTTGCTGGGATTGGTGCATTTTCTTTCTTCCACACATTTCTGGAACAGCCAGTATTTACCGCCTTTCTAACCAAAGAGCTGACGATACTTCTAAACGCCGTCTTCCAAGAACCGAACACCATTCCCAAATATGTCAAGTGCAAGTTCTCCGTATTACGCACTTAGGTGGCGCAGTTGTATGCGTGTGCGCATCTCGTTAGCGCCACTCTAGGACTTTACAAACAAGTTTGATGTGTTATGTTTGCTTAGTGCCCTGAGATTCAGACGGACATAACTCCCTACTAAACCTACTTACAAGAAAAGCATCTACCTACGCCATTTTAAAGCTGATAGAGCTAATATGAAAATACACAGATATTTCTTCATCAGCTTCAAAATGGCAAACATTTTAATTTTACTAAGTGCCTTATTT
This sequence comes from Noctua janthina, assembly GCA_963576755.1. Taxonomy (NCBI): domain Eukaryota; kingdom Metazoa; phylum Arthropoda; class Insecta; order Lepidoptera; family Noctuidae; genus Noctua; species Noctua janthina. The sequence goes on from OY755058.1 coordinate 6,626,048, forward strand.
TCATCGTCACTAATCTATCAACAGTCCACTGAGAGACAAATCCCTCTTGACTCTCCGTCTACCCTCAACAATTCAGAGTGGAAGGGACACCGGCGTGAAAACAGTTACCACTTATCCAGTACATCATTCTGAAACCCCTGCACATAGAAATTTTTTAATCGATATTTTTTTTTAAATCAGTAGTTCCATACGGGCACATTTTGACCGTGTAGGTAGTGCACTTTTGTAGGAAACAGCTGTTTTTTTTAATAACCGATGAAAAATTTCTATTCTCAGGATGATGTACTGAATACGTGGTAACCGCTTTGGCGTCGGTGTACCTTCCATCCCGTATAGACCACAAACACGTATGATATAGCCTCCAAGGACGTTGGAGTCTGCTTTCAGTATGATCAGATGCAGCCAAAAACCAGGTAAGTATTTAACATGGAGCGAGTGGAAAATCGTCTCACAATACCATTCATCAAATCATTTTTAGTCTTCTGATACTCACTCACTGCGACCATATTCCCCCAATATATCGAATCACACATGTGTGTCCAATGTGTCTATCTATATAAGCCACGTGTCGATGTGTGGAGGACCATTAGAAATAGTTGACAGTTAACAGGCGCGCCTCAAGACTCGTTTGATAGGAATGTTCACGGTGGGACTTAAATGATCTTGGCTCGAATTAGAATTACTGTTGATAATGTGGCTAGGCGTATCAATAGTTTCATTGAGTTGTTAGAAGAAAGAAGAAGAAGTTTTAGAAGAAATTCTTCAAACGGTCCATCCGTTTGAAGAATTTCTTCTAAAACTTTTCATACCCCTCGTTCGTTTTCTTCAACGATTCTTTCTGAATTTTAATCGTACTGGGCAAAAACTTAAAAAGACCAAGACCTTTCATTCGTAATATAAAAGACCAAAATGCCAGGGATAAAAAATAAGGACCATCCTAAACGCGTGCAATCAACGACGTCCCATATCAATCCATCATATACTAATAAGCGTTTACATCCCCATAATCTAACTAAAATGCCTTTAAACACTTATTAATCATGTAATTAAGCTTGAAACTCTGTAACCTCAAGAGTGCGGCGGGGCATTGAGAATGATAGAGCGTCGTTGTGGCAAGCCACATGTCTGGCATATGGCGTAAAGACGTTGTCCAGTGCCACTCCGGCGTAACTGGCAAATTACGGGCTTTTGTGGTAACAATGGCAATTGTCTCCGGTTCTAATAGTTTAATATATGACAAGAGGCCTTTGTTTAGAAGGAAAAAATGTTACATAAGAAAAGGTGGCTGAACTGACGGTTTTGCAGACCCGGTCTATGTAGTTTTTTTGTTACGAAGATGCAATGTCTTTGAACTAGATATAAAAAATTGAAATCTGTTCTTTATTCAAGGTTCTGACTAAAGTTCTGCCTACTCTGGTGATAGGTCAGGGCATGATATGTCATACGATCTGAAGTTTAAATCTGCTTCCACAAGCGGAGGTGGAAAATAGTAACTATAAGAAAACGATTTCTTTACAAGACGTATTTCGTAGCACATCTTACCCGTTTCGCTACACTACTTAATCCTGATGAAAATAGACACATATTTTTGTAGCTTATGTTAGCTAGTTCGCGAATCTCAGGTAGAAAGGCAACCTTATCTACCCTGCAGAAGTAAGTCAATGCAAGACGACCACAGACGGCGCAGACGCAGTGTGTGCGAGACGTTTCAATGGACAACCTTGATGGATGGCGAAAATCTCCCCGGTTCTCCTGTTATGATGGGCATATAGGTTTCCACTGGCTAGGACCGCCACACCAGCGATAAGGCAACGGCGCCACAATGATGAAGGCGAAGTGTATGAATAAAAGGCTTCGCCGTCAAATGAACAACGAAAATGTATCAAATCGCACCTATATCTGCCATAAAATACTTTTTTATGTTTTCGGCTTCGAGGGGTTTGATGACAGAACATCATCAGGGCGGGCACGGGAAACCCTTAGAAGACGCATGTGGGAAAAAAGGACCAATGCTTCACAATAGGTAATACATCCTTTGTTAAGGCCATGAGAAGCGACCACAGAAGCAGGGCGTTCGAGACGCTTCAATGGACAACCATGATGGATGGCGTCCATCCCTCCCCTGCAGGAGTATGTAAAGTAATACTATAGTACTGTACTAAGTTGAGACCGCAGACGCCAGCGCAGGCGCAGTGCGTGCGTGACGTCTCAATACACAACTATGATGGACAGCGACCATCTCTTCTCTTCCTTTTATGACATAAAGATCTACGTATCCTGCAATACTAAGCAATGTTATATTAAGTTAAGCCCATGAGAGGCACACCGTCGACCACAGACCTGCGCAGGCGCAGTGCGTGCGTGACGTTTCAATGGACAACCATGATGGATGGCGACCCCTGTCTCCGACACGCCATTGTTTTGTACATATCGCGGGCGGCGCATTTCATACGCGATAAGCGTCACATTTTATTTATTAATAAAAGAAAATTATTAATACTTTGAACAATATGATAAACTGCAAGCCCGGTTTTGGAAAATGAAACAACTCAATAATGCTCGCTAAAAGTCATGGTCGTATGCTATGGCCGCCATATGCTGGTTTTTTAGGAATTATCCTTAAAACTTAGTGTCCGCGTCCGTCATTTTTGGTGGTGTATGCGGATCTTTGTTGCAGTGCTTTACTAACGAGGACTTACGGTTTTTTCAAGAAACTATAACTACATCCCACTGTGAAAGCGAATCTGGGAAAATCATGATGTCATATCCTTTTCTTGCCTTCTCATAATTCTTCTTCCTTCTAGACAAAAAAATCAAAAAGAAACCGTCAATTAATACTTTTTATTCAAAAGGAAAACTTTCAATGTGAAGAGATTAACAACATAATTATGAAAGAATAAAGTAATTTCATTGTAAATGTCTTATTATCGCAATAGGTACCTTGTATCGCCCCGTAAAAACTTTACGATCCGATCAATCTTATGATTTGATCGTAAAAAGTGATCGTAAGAATTATACCCAGTGAGGAAATGGAAAAACAGGGTAATGAATGACTGAGCATTCTGAAAGGTAGCATCGTCGTAAATTAGGCGATAATTAAGACTGCATTCCTTCGCAACATCGCACTACAAAAATATCTTTAATATAATTCACTTAATTACTCAACATGTAAAAAAATGCGCTAAATTATTAAGCCAAATCGTAACATTACTACCTATATACATTTATAAATGAAAATAACCTAAAGTAACTGACTTAACAATAAACTAAAAAAAAATGGAGTCAAAAACTCCTCCTCAACGCTGTCAACTGGTAATGTACCCAAGAGACTGGCGGCGTTGCCACGTTGTATAACAACGCTAAGCCTCTGGCCAAGGTAATACGAATTTATTGCAATAGTCATAATACAGTAGCACTGATTACTTAGTATAAGTCATCTACATCATTCAGTGTTATAACTAAAACTATGATTCAGACTGCTACTTTGCTCTGAAGTTACAAACTAGCAACACTACCTACTACATTACATTCCATCTTTCGCATCTTCAGAAACACCATGCTTTTTTTTTTTTTTTTTTCCGGATGGGAAATCATCAAATGACCCCCCCCACTCTGGGCGGAGCGGAGGGGAGTGTCAGACTTGTACTGACTAAAACCCATCCATGTTCCTTCTTTGCCCTTTATGTTCCAGGGCCACGGTATCTCTTTCGAACAGTCCCGCAGCCCAACAGTCCCGCAGCCCAGAAACACCATGCTTCAATTCATCTCTTTTGAATTACGTCAATTCATCGTCCATACCCGGGCGTTGATCTCCAACAATTGCAACATTGTTTACGTAGAACATAACGATTTCGATCAAAGATTCTGATGAATGAAAAGGTACCACTCTTCCCAAGTTCCCACTCTCCCTTCCAAAAGTGATGAATGAGTGAATGAACCAAAACTTAAATCCAATTCCCCTCATCACATAAAACTTCTAGAATTTAAACACTATAAACCACAATCGGCCATTCTCTCACCGTAGACCACACAGCGATTACAGTAATAACTCTTGTACAATGGCGCTAGCCGCGATTGTGTGCGCGCGCGCCGGTGAAAGCGACGCGCTACATCAATGCGGGACCGTCTGATGATCACTGTTAGTCATTATTTCGTTCTGCTCTCGAGATATCAATGATTTGTCTGACAGATATGGCGAGCTTGAGAAATAATGAGGTTGTTCACAGGATTTGAAATGTTTATTGTAGAGGAATATACTATCGGGACGAAGTGTGCTTGGAAGTAAGAATTCCGCCATAGGTAAGTAAGTCCTATAGGTCGATTACATAATAAACTACTTCAACGAGTTTTTGCATCTAACCATGAAGAAGTAGTCTATGATATGATATAATGATGATATGAAATAGTGTCAAATCCAGAGAGAGACATCTAATTGTGTCCGGCATTTAAATGTCTCTTTATGGAATTGACCAAAAGGACTTAGCTACGGCGGAATTGGTGGTTTTGCTTGTTCGATAGAAATAATTTAGTCAGCAGTTGTACTATCTATGGGCTAACTCTCATGCATTTAATAGTCCAAAAACAGGATATCATCCCATTTTATTAAAATGTTGATTCGTTAAGACCTTCGTTTTACAATTCTGCAGCAATTTTAAACCTTATCGCATCGTAATTACTGTCCGTGATCTTGATCTTTGTACTTAAAAGTAGGTTATTAACCAGCAAAATTCAATTAACACCTAAGATTAGATACGGCTTAATTTAATTTTTTCATTTGCTAAGTATATTTACTTTCCTATCGATTCATTGATCGGTATGTGCGCTCGCCTGCTTTGCTCGTTTTAGAATGCTGTTCAATTATTTCCTGCTTCTAAAACGAAAGTATCCTTTGCAGGTTTTCTTTTAATATTAACTTATAGGGATACTGTCCCACTACTAGACGAAGGATACTCTTGATCTCTTTCTGTTGCCATCTAACCTGTCCGAAACGCGCCAGCGATTTTCTGGGCCTGTCTCGGTGGCGATGTTCGTCCCACGGCGGGATGACCTCTCTTCCTTCTTAACATTATGTAAGCAATTTAATTCTGTGGCCAAGTTTACTGACGTGCACTTATTAATTTATTATAATTATACAGGGGAGCCAATTACAATATGTGTATGGCTAGACGAGCTCACAGGACTTACTTTAAACAAACATTGCGCGGCAACAGAGGGTGTGTAATTGAGGTATGTCGGAGAACAGGAGGGGTGCCTACCCCGTTCTCCCTCACTCTATGTTTCCGGCAACATTCTGTATCTTTTAGTTTTGTGTTTGTCCACGTTCTTGCGTCCTGATCTTAAATGATCGCTCAACAATTATCCAATCGAACTGAAGAAGCTGGTCGAAAGGTCTGAAATATAAAAGATGGTGAATAAAATGAATTGGAACAAAACTTTAGAAGAGTTTACTTTTGTTACCTGTTTTATTTTTGGAAAAAAATGTTTTTTGGAGAACGACAACTACTTCAGGTAGATGACTACTTGAAGTGTAAGTTCAGCTTTTTGTCTAATCGCTTTTAGAAATTGATACGTCTGCGGAGTTTCGCTAGGTAATTTAATTTCGAGCTTACTTTACTCGATACGCTTGTAACCCACCAAAAGATCTCCACTAAAATTATAACCACTCACTCGAATAAGTTCGCGAGGCAATCCATCGGAACCCTGCTGGGCGCCACAGATAACGGGGGTGGATGCGGCGAGCGATGTTTTCAATTTCCGCCCCCACACCCCGCCCGGGGGTAATTTTATTAAAAACCCGCCGCTTCGGCCTCTGAATATTTATCTCTTCATGCATGCTGATACGCGTGGGGGATGCTAAAAGGGTTGCAGTTTGTTTTACAACTTTTGTAAGAGGATGAGAATGGAATGTGTTGATTTTGGTAGTTCTAGAAATTGGTGCTCCCATGAAACTTTTACATTGAGATATCAAATTTAAGAATAGCTTTGATAAACCAGTTCGTGAATGATTTGTGTTGAAAAAAAAAGTACCCCGAAGTCAGTTTCATCATGCCACTTGAACATTCTGCAAGCAAACATCTACCGTCTGCAGAATAAGTAAGTATTTGACTGATTTTCTGAGATGATGGTTTGCCGAGCACCTCCATAAATCCAGTATAAGCTAGTATCTATCTACATCTCTAAGACAAAACACACCAGGGATTCCTTCATTATTGCACTATAAAAACATATTATTATTTTCGTACAACCTCTTTTTCCACGCTTACTCGGACACAGTCCCCACGATAAAGACTGCTACAATACTAATAAAATGAGACAAAACCATGTATAACTATGTATATTTACAAACATGCACAACTTCGAATCTATGCAATTAGTCACGTCAATTTGAATCCTACTTAAGTACCGACACTCAAATATACAAGACGCGAAGTGGGTAACTACTAATTAATATTATGGATGTCATAGGAATCCTAACAAGCTATAAATTCAATGCCATCTGCAATAAATTACATTCACGGATAATCTTTCTTCCTCCTTGGTAAATTTCCAACTTGTCCCAATAACTGGCATTTATTGATTTCGGTTCTAATCTATGAAGCTTTAACTGTCAGTGTATAAAATGGCGACCTAAGTTTAAATCGCGACGTGACTTTTGTTCGTTAATCTTGTGATTGAACGCGGAATTATTTCGAGACCAGGAACGATACGGTAAGAAGTATATTAATTTACATTTTATATATGATGTCGTCATAACCGAGGCAGGCCCAAGAAACGCTGGCGTGACCATCTGGACGGATTGGTCGGAGAAGGCAAATTACAAACAAAATTGGAAGTCCATGGGGGAGGCCTTTGCCCAGCAGTGGGACAGAGTAGGCTGTTACTAAAAAAAATGATGTCAAGGAGTAAGGAGTACCTACTCTTAAAACCTTCTCATTTTGCGTATCAAGTTACGTCTATCCATCTACCAAACCTTATCAAACCCAGTAAGTTCCAGATGTTTTATATAACCCCACGTCTATTTAAATTCTCAACCACCTGGATCAGAATTAGTTTCAGAAAATGGCACTTTTAAACCCACATAAACGCAAAAAAAGTCTAAAATCGTGACCAACCTAAGTGCAGAAAATATTGCCGTTGCAAGAGCCAAGTGGATTTCCTACGCCGCCGCGTCGCCAGATACGTCTCCATATTCTTATTCTTTTTTTTGTCAAGATATCAAACTCATTCAGCGGGAACATGTTCTGTACTTCGTTGCAGACATCTATCTTCATATCTTCTTCTAGTACCTACTCAAAATCATGAATCCGTCAAATACTTAGCAGAACAACTTCAGAGACTTTGTAAAAGCTTTCTAGGCTTCTTATCGCCTAGTACCTATTAAAAACAATAGAATCATTATGACTTTCTGATCATAAGACCAGAAAACAAATACCAAAACTCACTTACCCTATTTTTGAACAAGGAAAGGCCCAAACTGCAACAAACTTAAATGAAATTGCGGATGTTTCCAAAAGATACACGTCTTTTGAGGATAAAAGTATGTAAATAAGCTCAAGTATTCCCAATTCTTTGTAAGCCTCTTCTGAAAGCTTTTTTCTTATGGAATTTCGTGTTTTCCCTTTAATTTGAATAAGAATTGACGTTTGTTTTTTTTTTTGACTTGCTTCGTAGCTAATTCGTAAATTCAAATCTCATAGGTTCAGCTGGTATTAGATGTTTGAATATAAAGTTTTTTTTTTCTATTATTTTAATAAGGTAATTAATTATTGATTAGCAAAATATTGTATTTTACAACAGACAACTAGATTTATAAAGTGTGTGCTCGGATTTTGCAGCATGACATTTTCAAATTGAAATCCACCGATGAACCTATCCTGCAATTTGCTTTCATGACATCATGTCCCGAAAGTAAGTTAATTAAACCAAAATCATCTTTCGAAATGAGCATAATTCCATAGAAACAAAATTCAAAGCCATTGTTTTAAAAATTCCACGTTTCTTGCTATAATTATCAAACAACTCGTTCCTTTGTGAGCCCAGAGCCACATGCGGAGCCAAAACTTCGCAAATTTGCACAGACGTGGCAAAAACATCGTCGGTTCCCAGAACGCCTATTGTCGGGACGTCATTACAACGTGCAATTTTGTCAGATCTCACATCCCCTTTATGTAAGCCAGCGTTATTACAAAACAACGTTATCACAATTCAAATTCTACCCTATCCTCCGAACCACAAGACAGCATTTCGCTTGGAACGTTTTGTAACGCAGGGATCAATGGGATACCCCAGTTATTTCGCTCCGGGTGTCGCAGCTCCAATTTCATCTACGACAGCGCTGTATCGCTTCTACTGTGTGTTGTATTCTGAACGCCTCTATTTTTGCAGCGCTGTCCGCTTTTCTGTACTTACAATAGAAAGGTCCTTGGGATTTTTCAGTTTCATTGTCGCGAGAACCTTTTGCGTTTCTCCCGAAATTGAAATCCCGACTATTAGGTATTTACAATGGCAGTTTTTGTTTTTTTTTTCCCGGCCTTTGTTGGAGCATATATTTTTTGTGGAAACCTGTTTGGTGAAGGATCATAAAGAATTTATTTATGGCGGTAAAGGCGTGCCATTATGTTATGATAAGTTGGTCCCGGTAGATAATTACAGATGATGAGATAATGTTTTTTAGTCTTTGTTTCTTTTAGAATTGTTTTTTCGTTTTGTTGTAGTTGTTATGCAAATTGTAATATGCTATTACTGTTGTAATGGGCTTGGGGGGTCTGTTATTACATCATTTTTTTTTACGAATTCAGTTTAGTAAGGACTGTCAGGCAGATTTCTTTTCTTCTTTTAAATTAGTCTTCAAAACAGTTCCACTTTTCCCCTACCTTTTTTTGTGGCCATGCGAAAACAAACTAATTTTTCTACTTAGGTTAAGCTATAGGTTAGGCTATCATCAGTCAGTTAACCTTCCATTCTTCCTCTTACTAACTATCACCGTAACTGCCATTCATACTTATCCACCTACGTATTTCATTAAAAATGTATGAACTTTTTTATGACTGACCAAGTCATAAAAAGTTCATACATTCCGTACAACACAATGAACACAATCATCAGACATCAATTCCACCATAAGATTGCTTCAATTTTATTTTTATTACTTCGTTCAAAAGCAGTCGTTACGAATTTTCTAAGCGATTAATTCGTCGGCGTTCGGGCAACATCGGGAAGGTTCGATAACGATCTCAACCTGCCCACGCGCACATTTGATACCCTCCTAAACTAATGTTAGAGGCAGAGGCATATGTATTAAAATGTGTTCGTGTATTTAAATGGATTTAAATTAAGCAGGTTTTTGTCAACGAATTTGATTGCTTATCGGAGCGTACCAAAATAATTATTAAAAAAAATGAGTTTTTGGGACTTCTTGATTACGCAACCACTAGTTTAGTAACTTACCTACAATAAATATAAATCAGACGAATAGATAACCTCCTCTTTTTGGAAGTCGGTTAAAAATTAAGCACCCACATAAGTAAAGAGCCAATTTATAGCTGACGATGCAAACAAACGCCGGGCGCCATTTTTAAAAATGATAAGCTTTTATACAAAGTTTCCTGTATTCATTTCAGCGGGTTGAATTTTCGAATGATCTAACTTAGTGCTTACCTTCGTTATTATAAGAAACTCGTGCAAAAATTTCGTGTTTCTAAACCTAGTGGTTTGTGGTTGAGACTGCTTTATCTATAGAAAAAAAAAATGTAAGACATTTGTGACGTAATATTCCAGTTAGTTCAACAAATATCAAGCCCCCAAGGCCAAAAAGGCAAAAGAAAGACTTGAGCAGATGCAAATGTAGCCCAAAAGAATTACCCAGGCTGTTGGTTATAGGTAGGTTGACCAACCAATGCGAGCAAACTACATTTAGGTAGGTATACCCTTAGTCACACCTGACACCGCAAAGTTTTGTGAAGCAGACTCACTCGTCCTTTCGATAAGTTCCTCGTTTCCCGGAAAATCCGCAGTAAATGGATATTATGCTGATACAATTCAATATCAGGCGGCAATGGCGTCAACTACGGAAATGATTTCATGGAGTACCTACATAGAAATCATGGGAGGAACTCGTGGCTAAATTATTATCTAGGATCGGTCTGCGAATGTATAAAGTAGTGTGCAAAAAGAATGCGTCTCTTCTCGCCAGATTGCGTGGAAGTAGCAACAGCCTCTTGAGAATTATTGCTGATAGGCATGATGAAAGCCCCATAGTGAGGCATCTTATAAAAACTAATCCGTCTATAGTAGAATATAAGGACTAACATAGTTTGTAAGTAGAGCAGTGATTGCCTAGTGGTGAGACCGTCGGACTGCCAAGGCATAGGTCTCGAGTTCAAATCCAAGACACCACCTCTGATTTTTCGGATTCATGTGTGTATTGTATAATTATTACTTGCTTCGGTTAAGGAAAAACATCGTGAGGAAACCAGCATGCCTAAGAGATATTTCTTGACGGCATGTAAAGCCAAGTCAGAGGCCCATGGGCGGCATAGAAACCCTAACACCAGGTTAAGAACTAACCACACGATACAGAAAGAAAGAAGAAGAAGTTTGTAAGTTAACTTGTTAACTAACATTCTAGAATTGTAAGTATGTTTTGTGTTAAGGTTCATGTAATAACCACTCATTACGTACCGACTTTCCTCCGTGCCTCAGAAAGCATGTTAAGTTGTTGGTCCCGGCTGCCATTTTTAGATCTTTGGCAGTCGTTACATACCTGTAACGACGGTCTGTGGTCTGAAAATCTGACAACCACAGTCTTACCAAGGGATATCGTATTATACAGGACTAACTGGGTTTTGGAGGTCAGGCGAGCAGACGCTCCATGTAAAATACTGGTATTCAGCTGCATCCTGTTAGACTGGAAGCCGATCCCAACATAGTTGAGAATAGGCTAGGCAGTTGACCAATCTGTATTCCTGTGGTCTGTCACAACGATACCTACAGATTGATTTGAGTGGCTTTGGAACTGCGGTTTGCGGATGCAGCGGCCGCCTTCGGAAATTGCACTAAAACCGCTTGGTCACAAGACACACGCTCGGCTGATACGCGTGTACTGACAGCAAAATTGCTTGAACTGTAAGCAATTTCTTTAACTTTGTTGTCAGGTCTGAGGGACCTCGTCTACTACGCGGCCATGACCAATACTTTTGGCCGGAGCGGCCGCTATCTTGAACAGAAAAGGAGGGTTACTATGACGTCTTAAGGCAGGAGTAAATCCAGTGCAGGAAAGAGATGCCGCTACACGACCTGTATAGCTCTGTCTCTTTCCCACACTGGAACTCCTGGGCCACCAGGTCGAACTGGCCGTGCGAACAAACATTCTTCCTAGTCGAAACTTCTGCGGTCAAATGTCGTCGTTGTAGTCGGTTAGTGAACGATGTCCCTTAGCCATAGAGCATGCCCCGAGTCACCGCGAAGTGACGGTACTCACGGACAGGAAATAAGCTAGACACACGTTTGTCGCATGTCACATCACCTCAGGTCGTGACCGAGACGTAAATCGAATTTCGAAATGTGGCTACAGCAGTCCAGTAGTGTAACCGCAGTTCCGCGAGAGCTCAGGGCATTATTTAAATCAAATATTCTTGATTTTTTGGTAAGATTTCTACATTGTGCTGTAACTGCTAGAGTGTTCTGAAACAGAAGACGGTAGAAATTCACGCCATGACATCGTCCTAGTCTCTTTTCCTATTAATAAAAGACCATGAGTTTGTATCTCTTATATGGACGAAGTAGACTATTAAAACAGGGCCGCTTCTCATCACCTATCTACAACTACAGATCCTTAATTATGGAAGCAGTTCACATCTCTAGAGACTTAAACGCAGTCGTTGGCATAGCGTTTTATCAATACTTTTTCGTTTTAACCAATGAAAAACGAAATGCAATTATCGTAAACGCTGGCTTTCCTAGCAAAATGTATTTCTACCAAATTCATAAATAGGAATTTCATCAACAATTCGGCAAATAACTAATGTTTCTAGTGGTATTGCACAACTTTATGATGGTAAACAAATAAAATGTGTGCGCCTTAGTGAGTGACTGGCATACATATCTATGCGAAATCGGTTTGGGCCGGTCAGAACAAAACGAGGCGAATGACGTATTTTCGTTCTTTTGCATGGTTATAAAGCCAATTTCGTGACGATAAATGTGGTCACCTCTTAAACGAAGCCTAAGTATATTGACAACGTGGTGTTAAGAGCGGTGATCGGTGGCATGCAAGAATACTAATACGGTAGTATCACAGCACCGCTCTACCTTACCTTTTTTTTTAATAAAACGCAAAGAGCATCTCATTTTCTTCCATTCCTTCTCCCGTCCCTTAGTCCAGTAGATCGAGCGAATGGCGAACCTGCGAGAAAGAGACGGAAAACCAAGTGAGGCCCCTGATGTGTCCTAGTCTTGACTATGTGTGCATTTTCACCCGTAGTTTGTGGTTTGCACACGTAAAGCAGGACACACAGAAGAATCAGTAGATAGGTATTGATACCGCGCGGGATGCTGGATGCACCGAGCAACTACTAGATACTAAACTTGTAAGTACAGCCCATCCGGCGCGGATTTTTTGACATTCCATTTGAAGCCTGGTGTATTTCTATATAGCTAGTTATCTCTCTAATACACACGCAAACGCCAAATTCTTCATGAGAAGTTAAGAAACCGGTGAGAAATACGTAGGTTGATTTGAAATGCGGGAAATCCGCAGTCGTGCAGCATGCGACAATGGAAGGAAATCGCCTTATATTCACAAGAATGCACGGTTAGCGATACAATAACCATACACCATATTTCTCCAGAATAGTGCCATGTTTTGCGCCCGTTGTTGGTGCGATATTTCTGGCCATTTCTCGCAGGACATATTTTGTCCATGACAATTCAGGGATTCCAAACGCCGTCGGAGTTGACTCTTTCATTTGGATAACGGCTGCTGCACTGCCACCGACACCGATAAACGGTATAACATACTTCGGTCGAGTGCGTAATGTTGGACGCGACTTGTGTAAGCGACGGAACACCACGCCCTGCGGCCAAAAGTCCTCTACCAAGACGAGATGCTGATAACACGTTGGTAGGTATTCGTTACTCCGCCGTAGTGGTGTAGTGTAGGCGGGAAATGAATACCGGTGTTGTTTGTTCGGCTTCGCGGACACAGACAGGCACGTTGGGCTCCGATGGAGCCGAAAAAGAATACCAGGTCCATTATCTACACTATCAACTGCCACAGATTCCGACGATGGTCCTATTCTTGGTCTCGGGTGGGCATTTCAAACCCGACAATCTCAGACTGAGTTCCGAGGTACCTATTGCTAAACTTCTTGTAATCTGGCCGGAATGAGCTCGCGTCCGACTGACGTGTGGTTACCACCCGCACATAGCAGTGAGCTGCAGTTATTTAACGACAACCTCTTGGCATAGGTACGTTTCAGCATTGGAAATTATTCATACCGCGTTATCCTACATGGTGACTCGTCTCGATCTCAAGCTAATATGCCGTCCATTGCTGAACCTTCATCAAACTCGTATATCTGAGATGCTGTTATTCGTTGTCTTAACGTCGAACTCATCCATCTATCTCTTCGTCGGTGTATCTTTACTTTTCCTCGATGCCTTTAGATCTTACAGGCATCGAATTAATCCGTCTATAACATCGTTGTAGTCTCTCCCTCTGAATTTGGTGCGATTGAGTTAGATCAGCTTAGTTAAAGGTGTCTAAATCATTCTATCATCTACTGAAGTTGTCGTGATGAGGCGTCGTACCCATCCGTCTAGCTCGTCCTCGTACCTATCTTTTTCTGAATTTGCCGCGATACCGCTAGATCTTATAAGCGTCGACCTTTACGTCGGCGTCGTCGTGTCAACATCTGAAGCGTTAGAAGCGATGGCGGTGCGCACACACTGCCTTAACACATGCCGTTCACGATCTCGGGCGGTGCGATTTGCGTCGATCAAGGCGCGTGAGCGTCTCTTGTTTCCTTTAAATGAAGCTCCGCAAGTTGCGTCGCTGTGGCTCGTGGAGTCGTGGTATGCTCACAGCAATTTCTGTCGTTACGTTTTCTCTGCAGTCGCTGTCGTAAGACGCGTTAGTCGTGGCCGAGAAGTTGGTTATTTCTTCGTCTTATCGTGTAAGCTGTGTCCAGATATGTACCTTCCGACCGTACCGTTAGGGATCTTTCTAGGGATTTGTTCTTGGAGCGCGACAGTAACTCCGTTTCGTGTCAGCGTCGCGATCCAAGAACACTAACTAGTGTTCTTGGATCGCGACGCTTAACGCCCGATTATTCATAATAAAGAAGCACGCGCTAGAAATCACTAAATTCTAATAAACTTCCGCAGTCGGCGACATGGCCGGACAACACTGGACACAGAAAAGAAACCCGCGATGATCGCAGAGACGTTACGAAGATAAGTGCGGGCTATTTTGCGTTCGGGCGGCTTTGCGTCCACAGTAATTAGTTCGCGACGCTGACACGAAACGGAAGGTACGGTAGGTACCTACGGACAAAAGTACATATCTGGACAAAGCTTATGACTAGCCTAGCGGTTGTATCACACATTGGCATCAAATATCGCGCCATATTTTCGCCTAAGAAACGGCGTGCAGCGAGAACAAGATGTTGCGGGATTCTGGCTTGGAGCCATTGTCTGCTGATTCATGATAATAGCATTCAGCAAGCGCTTGAGACATGACATCATGCATGCATCATCAAGGGTGTTAAAGTTACAAGAATGGCACGATGATGCTTGTCGGGAAAGTCTATATTGGTGTTATTTTAAAGCCATTGCCGTCGCTCGTTGCTACTTCGGTCGAAATGCCCATGAACCTATTTTTTCTGCGCTACTTTCATGATCGAAATCAAAGTATTTCTCCCGTATTAACCACTCGATTTTAAAGTAGTCGATAGGTTTACCGTCCTAGAGAAAAAAATAATCGCCCTTTTTGTCTAAGCGGATGTTTCTCAGCCTAATGTTGCTTGTTACATAGAATATACTTTTGGCAAGCAGATTGGTGGCAACAACCCATCATAGCCCTAACGATACTTAGTCCAACTACATCATTAGAAAAGTTGTCAACTCTATCAGTTCTACGAAAACATAGTCCATTCAAACCGCGGTCCATGCATCAAACGTGACAGTTTTAAAAATAAATCGCGCTATCTAGCGGACGTGTCGACGACGCGGCGCAAGCTGTGTCTATTTATCGCGCCATATCTCTCCCTACAACAATACAAAATAAATACATGTTCCCGAGCCCGGATCCGGCGACCCTTCTCTCTCTCTACGCACGTAATCCATTCCAAAATGTCCGTTTATTTTTCTATGTGAGCCGCTCTCAGTAAAAAACAACGCGCTTGAATCGACCGAGCACCCGTGCGAGAGGGACGGAAACACTTGACGGCCGAACATCAGCAGGCGGGGCACTGCGTCGCACTCTCCCATTGGCGCGCTACACGCAGACCCCGCCGCCCGAGTTTCACAGCCAATCATCATACATCTTGTTTCTCACGTCCCGCGCCCCGCGAGGCCCAAAATACCGACCTTTCACGAATGCCAACCCGATTCGATACGACCGAAAATGCCTTAGTTACTTCACGCGCGCACTGTTGACTGGTCGCTTTCGCTCGTTTCCAGCGAAAATCCTAACGAACTGTTCTCGCCGACTTTATTCTCGCGGCTGGTTTTAACGCGAAATGTGCCTCGCTTCGAGTGCTGGACATCCATCAGCTGATTGACTCAGGTATAAATTATGATTTTATGTACTATTAATCCCTAACATGTAATAATAAGGGTGGTGAAAGCAGAATTTCGATATCTAACAAGAGTCGTGAGATAAACGAGTATTTTTGTGCCGGATGATCGAACGTAAAAGCAGTGTCCTCGTAATCAACGTAGGCCGTTCGGAGCGGCAACGTCGCGCGTAAATAATAGGGTAGGCGCTCGGTCTTTCTCTCGCAGCTGGCGCACAGCGGCAACGTCGCGCTCGCCGGCATTATTGTGCCTCCACCGCGGCCGCGTGGCGCGCTCCCGGCCGCACACCGACACACCGCTGCGGGGACTCGCCGCCACCGACTCGAGCGAGACGCATTCACTACGATCTGCCAACGCAATATACCTACTACAATACCGACACGACAACGTACTCAATCACGATATTACTTTACATTTGCAATTAAATACTAACTTAGGGTTAATTCTAGACCTGTCGTACTACTTAACTATTGTTTACTGCCTATATACTGAGGTATATACTTTCTTATTTACTTTTTTATGTACTACATAGATATGTATTTAGTTATATTTAAGCGGTAAAATATTGATCACACCAATTCAAGTCCATCGTATTAATTACGATAGTATTTTACTGGTGAATTAACAGTATAAGCGCTGAAAACACAAAATTGATGAAAATAAAACTTGTTTACAGAATATCGAGCGGGTGTTGGCACACTCGTGGCGCACTCTGTCGGCAAGATACGAAGTGAGACGAGCGGGGCGCGCGGGGCAGGGGCTTCCTCCCCCTACTTCAGTTTCGGCTGTGACGTTGTGTAGAGAGGACGCGCTGCTGCGTGCCGCAAAAAAGGATCGTTCGCGCGGCAACTTTGAACAGTGACAGTGTGAAGGAGTGTGTTGTGACAGAGAATGTGTATCGGATTGCAGTGCGCTATCAAACGGATGCAGTGATTTGGATCACAATACTTGGATTGCAGTGATTTTGGATTTTAATTTGTCACTTTTCCAACTGCCAAACTGGGGATGCATAAGATGGAGCTCGGTGACAGCGTGTACGCCGCTGAGCGTATCATGAAGAGGAGAATTAGAAAGGTGAGCTTTATTTCTTTTACAAAACATTGCCGTAACAGATTCTAACCTTGCGAAACTTGCATGCGAGATCACATATCAGTGGCGGGTTCGATTGGTGGCTTTATTTGTAAACTGCTTGTTTCGCAACACGCGAACGCTTGATTGTTTTGCTTGCACCGAATTTCAAAACATGCTTTTATAACGCTTTATATAAAATGCATGACTGAGCATGATCGTAGTTTACATTTTGTTTATTAATCCCAGTATTGTGATGTGACGGCAGCTGTTCAGAAATTATCGCAAGGGTTTTGTGTTCCTTTTCACGGGTGTTTTTCGGCTCTTATTATTATCATCAGGAGTCCCCTTACATAAGTCTGTATGGAGACTGGGGGCCTTAGTGAGAAACTGAATACTTCTTTATAAACGGTGCCCTTCTCGAGATTACATTAAGTTTTTGACATTAAACAAGTTCGGACGAGCCGTGTGAGGGGTAACCTTGCTATATTGTAATATGCCTTTTTCATTATCTTTTTTGGAGTCGTTCCCCGTTACTAACCTGATCCCGATATTGATAACAATAAATTATGCTTTTGGGTTGCATTTTTTATTTGCTTTTTGGTTTTCCTAACTGCATGTTGGGGTCACAGGGGGATTCATTGTCACTCGTTCATTGTGTCTGTTAACGGGTCTTTTGAAAAACGAAATAGGTTCATTAGGCGAGTTATCGTCTACCATTCTCACCTCTTCCCTATCTTTACAATTAGCTCAATCGAGCAGTCGCTAAGTAATATTATAAACATCTTTAAACAGAATAATATCGACTGACTGAAATGAATCTCACTATTGTTTGTAAGTAAAACAAAACACGTCGACAACTGAAGGTAAGTCGGCTGGCCAGACAACAAGGTGTTAATAAGGTAAGTGCAGTCAATCATGTGGAAAGACTTGCCATTACAACATCGTAGGTTAAGCAGACTGATTGCTGCTAGAATAAACATTGGCTGTTACGAAACTATGTTGATACAGGACTTCCTCACTTCCATTGTCAAATAGCACTCTTGGTACAATTTTTAACTTATCTTCAGTTTCTTTTTCTGTACATCGATAGTATTCGATGTTGATTTCAATCAAATGAAAGGTTCATTTGACAGCTTAAGAATATTTTCTTGTTTATCGATCTTTGACAAATAATGAGATACGATCCCATAGCCGTGTAATGACCAATTCGATGTAGGTATTTTAGATCTTTGCCGGCTTTGGACCCATGGCAAACTTTTGCGCATTAAATGGGGTTTATTGCGTGTCAAGGGCTCACAAATAAATCGATGTCTCTCTACTGCCTTTTTTGAAATGATGATAATATTTATTCTGAAGTCCTCTAAATAATATTGAACTTTGTTTCAAAGCAGTAAGCTTTCCAGATTGCTTGTTAAAAATAAAAGTTTTGTAAGCATTTGGACTGGATTAGTTTACGGTTTTGGGGGATGATTCCAATTATGGCAAATCTTTTCATTGCTACATTAGTATATTATTATGTCCACGTAAACAAAGACCATTTTTTGTTTTTCTTTTACAAGTACCTACCTATCAAAGAAACTTAATTTATTGTCCTAAAGTTACATAAATTCGACAATACATGTTAAAATATGGACACAATTTAGTCTTTGTGTACAGGAATTCATATCGTGTATTAAACAGCCGTATTCCCTCTAATTTTCATCCTTATCGTGACCGTTTTATTTGACTTCAATTGGTACGTATTTACACGTGTGGCGCGCTCTAGTGTATTTCAATTTGTGTTTGACTTTCCCGCGGTTCGTCCGTACGGAGAATAATTGGGAGGTTTACGGTGAACTTTGAAACATTTCCTATAGAGGACGAACTTGTCAAATGAACCTGAACTCGATCAACAAACTGCCGGCTCTTGAAGGCTCAAGAGCTGACAGTTTCATAAATGCTGTGGGATATTGACACTCTGACAGCTCTTGAACGCCGTCTACATGATCACGTTCAGAATGAAAAGTAAAATTCGCTTTAAGTGTCGGCTGTTTGCTATACCGTAAGATCAAATCAAGAAGCAGATAATGTTCAAGTATTTTGAATTTGAATTCAATTCAAAACCTTTGGTTCAATCATTACGATTTTAGAGTACCTACCTGCGTCAAATCGAAGAGTTCTGATTTTTCAAATTTTCATTCATTCATTTAAATCACGTCCCTCTTCGAACATTTTAACTCGAAGCTTTGAAGAAATATTAACCTGCGTCAAAGTAGGAGCTCGTTACACAATAACAGCCGCTCGAGTCGATCTTCAGGTTAAGCTGCGTTTGCCTAGGTTGGTCCGTGGATCATTACATACCGAGCTTCCTCCGTGCCTAGGAAAGCACGTTAAGCCTTTGGTCCCGAGTGCCGGCTGTCATTTGTAGGTCTTTGACAGTCGTTACAGGTAGTCAGTGGCCCGAAAGTCTGACAACCAGTCTTACCCAGAACTAACTGGGTTGTGGAGGTCAGATAGGCAGTCGCTCCATGTGAAAAACTGGCATTCAGCTGCATTCGGCTAGACTGAAAGCTGACCACAATATAGTTGGCAAAAAGGCTGGGCTAATGATGATAATTCGTTAAGTGTAGGATGTTTCTAAATATCCATTATAGCTTATATTAGCTACTGTAGAGATTATTATGAGATTAGCTACTACTCTACTAGGCGTTTCAGATGCTCACATTGAGATTATTTTCCTTTATTTATTTTTAGTACAAATCTATATCTACATTTTTAAATATTCCTTAAAATAAAAACAAAATATAAAACATTTAGCCCACCGGTTTCGGGAACAGGGTCCAAGCTACCGAGAGAGGAACCTCCTAACAATACGAGCCGTGTCCAGGAGTACCGCTTTTTGAATCAAGCCCTTGATCCAGCTGCCTAACGAGAGCCTCCTCAGGTATTGGTCGGGGCTCTTGGCAATTAATCCATGGGCCGATACGACTATCGGCACAATGATCCCTGACTCCACTTATACAGATAATTATTATAAAGAGTCTTGAATAATTCATTTATTCTATCTAAACCTTTTAGTTCTTAATTCCAAAGTTAGTGTCTATTTCTTTTCCTTTCATTGTCATTTCTAAAATAATCTTAGAGGTTTAAGTATTGTCTCTTTAGTAGCTTCTACTTGCGAAAGTAAACCCAGTTTTATCTTATAAATAATCTGTCTACTATCCCTACAACAAAATTTCTCAAGAATCCATCAGCGAAACTCTTTAATCAAAATTTACCGAAATTCTGAGAATTCTCGTTCATTTTATATTCTGATCCTCTATACCTACATCTTGATGAAAAATGTATACAAATACCACTTCTGATGAAAGGCTTTTCTTCTAGGCAACTTCAATTATTTCGTAATCTAATAACAGCTATAACGTAATTTTCACAGAATTGAAGGAACGTAGTGCCTGATGCTGATACTGTTAGCCTGCGTAATCCCACTGCTGGGCAAAGACATAGCGCCTATTCTAGAATAAAGACCGAGCCATAATATCCATTTTAAGTCACACAGAATACTTTAAACAATCTCCTAGATTGTTTTTTTCAAGACTCATGCTTAAAGATCATTCTAGAATATGTAATCCAACAGAAATGACAGTCTTACAGGCTTCAATTAAAGCAACGTGTATCTTCATATCTCTTTAAATAAAATCTATTTTAATTTGCACGCTGCAGGGCAAAGCCTTCCCTCTTCCTATTTTTCAATACCCTTCTATCCTCTGCTATAAAGGTACAATCCTTAACAATGGAGTCAATTTCATCCCCGTCAAATCAAATGTTCAAGGTAAATACTAGATTATTTAGACAAGCAATATTGGTTATGGCTAGCACATGACATCTGGAGTCGAAAGACCTCCATCTTTTATTTCTTAATCAGGTTTAATATTAACGACAAAATACCTGTTTAGCGGTCGTATGCATTAAGAAAATACGTCATCATCATTCTCCTGGCCTTATCCCAGCTTATTTGGGGTCGGCGCAGCATGTCTTCTTCTTCCATACTTCTGCATTACTCGTCATCTCAGCAGTCACCTCCTTTCTAGCCATATCATCCTTCACACAGTCCATCCATCGTTTCTTTGGTCTTCCTCTACTCTTATAGCTATCTACATTCATACTCAACATTTTTCTCATTCCTCCGCATCACATGTCCATACTACGATAACCGATTACCCCACAACTTTTCAGTCACCGGCGCCACTTTCAGACTTCCTCTTATGTACTCATTCCTTATTTTATCCATTCGCAATAAGAAGATAGGTACGTGTTATCCAAAATCAAAGAGGATTTTATCAAACAAAAGACAATTTCCAAGTTTGAGTTCGGACCGTTCAATACTATTTGACAGCTCTTCCTCTTTGAGTAAAATGAGTCCGTTGTCTATGTAAAAAAGGGTATGTTTAAATTCAATCTGTTCTCGTTCACCAATACGAATGAAGGTAGGTACTATCTTTATACAGACTATTGAATAGACCCACCCACGTTGAGCTATAAATCCCAGATGGGCTTTTAACGCATTACAAATGGAACAGCTCTTGAGGTTCCCAATCTCGTAAGTAATTAAAATATTTCTCACAGTTAGAACTTCCAAAGTTCCCAGTAAAAGTTATTTCGGCACCTATTAACGCCTTTACCGCATCTCCTAAAATAGCATTTGGTCCACCATAGTCTACTCCGTTGTTTTATGAAAATGCATAATAAGCGAACACGTTTCTCCAATAATTTACCGTTTATTTCAAATGCAGACCGTTATCGTAAATCACGAATCATTAGATTACAAGAAACACAATCAATTAGTACGACACGAACACAATTTCACTCTATTCCATTATTTTGATAGATCTCACTCGTACCGCCAAAAGTTTCCAACGCCCGCTTACTAGCGCCCGTGTCAGTTTTACGAAACTACTTAATATCAAAACAAACTCAAAGCAATAACAAAATTCAATCTACTGCCAACAGGATAGAGACCAATTTCGTTTAGGGCTTGCTCGCCTTGTTATCTGCCAGCGTGGTCTAATATAAACGAAACATCTTGAAACAGGGGATTATGTGTTTTATGTCTCAAACAGAAAGCGTAATTTCGTTTAACTACCAGGCGTCAACATAGAAACTCCTACAGAGCTCTGTAGCCCTGGTATCTCGGAGCAAACGCGCCAGTATTCGGCTTCGACCGAACAGTCATTGAGTTGCGCATGCTCCCCGCCGTTTCGTTCAGCCAATCAGCGTCGAGCAATATTCCGTCCGGCAAAATATCGTAGTGTGTGTTGCAGCGATACAAATTATACTTGAAGTTTTTAATAATAGCATTTTCTTACGGTTTAGTTAAATTTTTAATCATAAAATTTCAATATTTGTTATATTTCATTGGTAAAGTTTTCTGTTTAGAATCATTACCACGTTTACTTGGGTCTCACCCTGCACTCTGTTAGCCAAGTGTCGTACGACATAGTTCCGAGGTTATTGGGTAGATGGCGCTATTTGCAATGACTAAAATTGAAGAAATTATAAAATAAAAGATTTGTAGACTAAGTTTTGCTTAGATTCAGCAACCCGTAAAACTTAGAAGGTTCAAAAACGATTTCAGAAGGGATTACATCGTGTTGTTTCTTCGATAGAAAATGGTGAATCCCTATAATTTGACGCGAGAAATGATTAAATAGAAGCATGGTAAAACTAATTTGGGTCTGGTACCTATGCCAAGGAGTAATTGTAACGGTCTTTTTTTCCACAAAATATAGAAAAAACTGACAAGACGCAAAAAATAAGCCGTTATAGGGTCACGGCAGTGTGGTGCCGATAATAATTTGAAACTCGTCCGGAGTGTGCACTCGGAAGCGACACAAAGCGGCCAAATTTTCTATAAATAATCGCTTCACAATGCTTCACCGTAATTTTATCCATCCCTGTATTGGAATGAAATAAAAAAGTTCCGGGGGAACAGAGTGATCTGTGGAGCTGACATGTTTAAAGGTGATATTTTATTAACCGAGTATATTTACATAGAAAAACTAACTATGTAACTCTGTTATGACAATCTTGCGATATCATGAACACTAGAAACGGGATATTTACCATGTTTACTGTTTACTTGTTTACCGTGTTTAATCTTGCGTTACTTTTGAATTTGGTATTTTCTTGCAAAGTACTCGGATAACCCTTATATTAATGGTCCCTTATCTCAAACTGAACAATATATTGACTTTTTCGTATGATGAAAGATGGTTGCTAGCGGAGATAGAAATGTTGATTATGAGATGATTTTGTGAAGATACGCAAAAGGATGAAGTTAGGAATCAGTGTTAGGGAGATTGGTAGTGGCGCCATTTTCAGAAAAGTTGAAACGATGGAATCGATTGTCTTAAATTGCTATGGGTATGTTATGAGTAGGGACGACGCTTATATGTATATACTTACAGGTAGGTACAACCGAATTGAGAACCTCCTTCTTTTTTGAAGAAAGTCGGTTAATAAATAGAGAAAGGATATTGACGAACATGCAGTGCAACATGATGGCTGACAAAAGAGAGTAGAAGAGAAATACTTATGTAGAAAGCGAGAACCTACGAACAACTGGTTTAAGGTCTACAAGTTCAAAACGTGGTACCGTAGACGTAGGACTAGCCAGAATCTGAACTAAACGGAACACGTAAAGTTCTGTCTAACAAATATGTTACCGCGAACACGAAGAAACTATCGCTGGTAAAGAATTGGTTTTCGCAAGTAAATTTAAAGTGAGCTCCAAAACAAAACTTTGACTAACGTGTGTACTCCATAGATAGCTTTGTTATGCATCACTCTGCATAATTACGGGTCTTATATACTTACTAGGTAGGTACAAGACACCCCTCGAAACATAGAATAAAATATCCCATGTGAAGGGTCCCCTATATTTAGAAAGCATACTTAATCGCATGCACGTACGCTCCGAATATTAAACTACTGAATGGGGAAGCGTCATATGGGGACCCCACACAATTAAAGCTTAGTCTGCATTGTCTCATGCACGCTCGCGTTCCGTTACACCACAGCCGAATGCCTCCGTGGAGAACTAACGATCAGGTGATGAATAAACAAAGCCGCCAATTGAAAATCGCTTCTATCGAGTCGCGTTACAGACAGACTCTAATCGATTTTATTCCGATTGTCTGTTTGAAACGCGACTCTTATCACCGACACCGATCTAAGCTTTTTAAAACGTCCGTACCATTTTTGAAAACAGTGAGCGGTTGAGCTGAATATGGACACCGTTACAGGAGTGAGGGGGCACATAAAAACGCAGAGACAAGTTGGCGCTTGGCGCTCCGCTGGCGTCATTATAATAATGCGCCTGTTGGCTCGCCGCCGGTCGTTATGCCCCACGCATTATTATGTAAATGTAAAACGAAAAGGAAAGGACGGTGGTTTTTTGTACACCTTTATCTGATTCAGATAAGGATGGTAATTAGTGAAGGATATCGCGGGTCGGTGCCGCAGGTGAGATGTTCCCACGTGATGCCACATTTCTAGCCATTGTTCGGCAGTGAAACCGTGCTCGTTAAAATATCCACAAGGCCTATGATTACTTCGCACTTTAATTTATGAGTGAACCTAATAATTTCACTCGCTACATGTCACTTGTCGTGCAAATGCGGCTCGTCTCGAATAACAACAATATTTGCACATTGTTTAATACGTTCAATAACAATGGAATGCAATCAGTTACGGCGCTGTTATGAAGGGTAGACGAGGGTCAGGGTATCACAAAATATTTGTTGTCTCCCTGCGGCACCCCTACGCCAAAACCACCCGCTCATCATCATTGTGTTTTTTTTTCTTATCTGGCGCGGTACCCTTATCTCTGTCCCGCCGTGGGGTGTGATCTCGCTTAATTGAGTTATTACTGACGTATCTATTACGGGATTATAACGAATGTATCTTGTATGAAACCCTTTCATTGTTTCCTTTTTTTGTAGGACTTATTTCTAGTGTCTGTGTGTCGTCTTTCCAAATTTATTCAAGTAATGAATTCACCCAATTTGGCACTCGATGTCGAATTTAACGAATCGCGGCGCCTACTAGCCAAATCTCGCGTCCCCTCGTCTAAACTAGTCACAAGTGTTTGCTCTCCGACTTGGCCACAAGTGGCGAGGGTCGGAAGCCCCTTTGTGTGAAACGAGGGACCTGCTTACCTTGCCAGAACCGGTAATTTGAACAAATATACCCCCAATACGCATAGGTGTATTAACGAAAACGCTGTGTAAGCATTCTGATACAATACGCAGGACCCAAGAAACATTTCTACTTTGGTTTAACGTTGACCATTGATGTATATTTTTTCTAGTCAAGTTTTCTCTGTAGCCTCAAGCGTGAAGAAGCCGATGACAATCGGTACTTGACAAGTACGTCGATTTAATTGTCGCTGAGTCGATGACCGTGCGACCGCTGAGTGCAGTCCCCGTTCCGAACAACCGTTTTATAATACCGATATAATTGTACACCAGTACACTACTGTTTATTTCTGGCATACACTGCTGCTGTTCCTAAAGCGGTGAGCAAAAGAAAAAATGTCATCGTATTTTTTTTTAAATATTCAATTCCTGTGCAGTCAAAGTCAGTCAAAAAATCCTGATACTGTATCTAGCTCGTGGGCACCATTCTTTCTCTACAATCACCCTGATGTTATAAATAGAGCACAAACTAGAAACCCCCTGCAGCATCAATAAAAGTTATACTATTCATCAGAAATAGGATATAAATTTCACTACACTATAAACAGCAACAAAAAATGGAGCATAAATTGAAACACTCTCGTATCTATCAACCGTTCTCATCCAGCGCGACTATAATCACAACCATAACTAATTCAATTCACACCTCCTTCGTATAAAAAGAACGACTATTATTTCATCCACAGAGAACGATAGTAGTAAATAAACATTGTGATAGGAGAATAAATACGTCCGCATAGTAGCTCAGTCGCGAGCCGACTGACGCCCGGCATGCCTCCGTGCCTCGTGTTTTTGCCGCCGTTTCGCCGGCCGGCTGGCAGTCTTGCTTACCTTGTCTGACATATCAATTTTCTCTCGCACACAGCTCTGGTTTCAACCGTATACTGTTCAGCATTTCTGTGCTCCTGGTATTTGAGTTACGAAAGAATACGCGCGATATTGCACGGAGCTGAATCGAGAGAGAAAAAAAACATCTTCCTTTGAAATTGTATTCTTGTGACGTTGATTGTATTTTTTTTAATATTTGTGACCAAGGAAAAGCTTGTTTTCTTTATTGTTAGTGTGGCATTGTGTGCAGTTTATGGTTTTATGACGTCATTCAGTTCGAAATGGTAGTTACATAAAATTTAGATTTATTCGTCGATTCAAAGTGAGTCTAGTAATTTGTTTAGCGGTGTCGACGTACGCATACAGAAAGGTTGGCATATCGTGGATGCATGGCAAATGGACGCTGATAGGTACGTCACGTCCGGCTCCACGGAGGTCCGTACGTGGTTTGAATAAACACGAACGCTGTCCGGGGTGTGAACCTCGTCCAATTTAACCCGTTTGCGATGCTCGGCGCGAGGCCAGCGCGACGACAAACCTATCAAAGCTAATTATTTGCTCAATAAAGGGCCCGTCTGTTATCTAACTATCCTACGCTCTATGTATTAATGAACTTACATAAGTAGCGTTTATAGGTATCCATCTATCTATTAATGAAGGTGCTGATTAGTAGTAAACACAATTGACAAAGTCCTTATAGCTGTTATCCTCTTTCATTATTGTACCTAGTTGATTGATTTAAAAGACGATAAAGATCTAATAAACACTTAACTCACTTACTTACTGATACCTCCATTCATCTCAAAAGGGTAACTTTGTAAACGATGACAGCACTTCATAAATCTTAATTTCAATGCAAACAGCAAGCTAGCATCAAATAGAAATCGACAAATCATTTCCAAACGCCTCTGAAAAATGAATCACGACATCGTTATTGCGCCAATCGCCCGCGGCTTGCGACCCGAGATTTCATCCTGTCATTTTTCTACCTTGCCTCACCCTCGTGCCCTCCCCGGATCCCTCCATCCCTTTTAACGCTTCGAGACTCCCCCGGTCTACGAAATTAAACGCAGCAATTGAATTATATTCGAATCTACACCGTCGGGAGCTTTAATATTGAGCCTGTTATTCCTTGCCGTGCCGTGCTTCTCAGTGCTCTGATATTGAATTTTAATGCTTTTGAAGTGCGTATTGTCGTATCGATAATGCAATATACAAATTGTGTACGTTATCGGGACAGTATTGTCAAATGCTTCGGAATATCACTACATATTTGACGCGTTCAGCTTTCCGAATTCCCGTAATGCTCCTAGCTTTTCCGCGGAGCAAAATATCTTTGTCATTAATTTATTACCTAGTAGTAGACCCGCTATAAACTAGCAACTTTACTGTCTAAATCCATCACATATAACCCAACGTAAGATCCTTTCCCACTCAGAGGCAAACACGCTAATGCTCGCGACAGCATATTCATACATATCCCTGTCAGAATTAGACCTGTCTTCGGACTTGGCGTCTCCAAGAATTTCAGTCCTGTTAGCGTCGGTACCGTAACAGGGAGGACGCTAATGAGCGTCAAAGCGTAGGTCGTGCGTAGACCCGTCACGCTTTCCTGGGTAAGCAATGCGTCCCTGAGCAATCACGCACTCATATAACTGTCTGTAAAATGAACTGCGTGGTTTCGTATGACCAGCGGGCTTAGATTGTTCTGGAAATAGCAAATGGATATAAACAGTCTCTGAAAAGAAAGACATTGGTATTCCTCGATGATTCGTTTATTTGTGCCTGAAGTATGACCACACTGACCACAAGGGGTCTATAAACACTATGACCTAATTCAATACTTTTTGCTGTATTGTACCATTATTAGCCTCCTCCTCCATTACGACAAAATTATTTTCCCCTTTATAGACAGGAAATTGAATTTGTGATTACGTATTTTGACTAGTCAAAGAATCACCCAGTAAACTGGATTTACCCAAAAAACTACATAAATTGATTTACATCGATGATATTGTGATGTTTTCCAGAAGTACTTTACGTTATACTCATATGCAAGGTGTGAACAGACCCTTCACGACGCCGACAGCCAAGCATTCTGTACATCAAACTAAGTAACTCGACGGAAAAAATAACTCGACGCAAAAAATATTGCTGGGAAATGACATTTTTTTTTGGTGTGCAAAATTACGTTGTACGTTAGAACTACTACGCAGAAGTTATTGCTGCGAAACGTCTCTTTTTTTGGGGTGATAAATCACGTTTTACTGGAATCCGTAGATAACAAACATCGAAATTCAAAATACTTCATGATACAAATTGTGTATTCTCGATTAAAGATTGTAATGCGTTTTCATTCATATTGCTAATGGACCATGAATCTGTACTAGTAAATATAAATTCATCTGAAATTCTCGCGACTGAAATTAGTGATTCCTGGAATTTCGATATGCGGTCTCATTGTATTTTTTTTTTTTTTATAGAAAGAAGTATAAGAAATTGCCCTTTCATTAAAAGTTTGCTCCGTTTAATCAGAAATTTATTGCCGAAAATGAATTAATAGGTACTTAGAAATGTGAAATTGTGGATACTCGTAGGTATTGATGTTACATAACTGGATGATGTTCATGTTTGGAGTCTCTCTCGTGTATTTGTTGTTGATCGCCAAATCAGCGGTTAAATTTACATAGCGATAGATACAATTAGTGCAATTGACCTGCGGTTCAATTTTAATGTGAATAGATGCAATTGGAATGGATCTATACCTAATCTAGACAAATGGAAATTGGACTTTGTGTATGATAACGCAAATTAACTTTTCTCATGACCAAGAAATTACTTTGATACGTGTTACCGTGGGCTTAACATTTTTTTACCTGGTACCTCATCGATAAGTCACTAGCAACGTTCTTATATTAATTTTTGGGCAGGTAAGAACTATTCCTTCAATCATTCCCAAAGTCTCTTCTGAAGTTGATAAACAAAACATAATTTTTGTACTCACTTATTCTTATAGTTACTTAGTTGCTTGATTGACGATTAATACAGATTAGTACAGAATGCTTGATTGACGATTGATAGAAAAGTATGTCAATCAGATTTCTAATTAAAAACTTAACAATTACAAATGAACAAACATTTCACAGCATCACAATTCACAGTCCATTTAGTCAAACAAACCCTTTCATGGTGGCAGGCGTCATCCGGGCAATTTGAGAGGATTCATGTTTAAACGCCTGATCGGTCCCGGGTGGGGCAGCTAACTGGGTTCGAACCATTAATCTAACCCTCCCCGACCCTCTTCGGCCCTCCCTGGCGACCGCTCCGTACGAGAGCTCGGAACAATTTGCAATAGCTTGCTGAACGAGCGATGTATTGTATGGAGTTGTTACTTTGAGTAAGTTTGTCAGTTTTGTTTCGCTGTGGTGGGTTCAGGGATGGTTATTAATTGTTAGAAAAGTCTAACGTGTGGAAGTTTGGTTTCTGATATACTTTTCTAACTTACTATTCATTTACGGACAACGTGATCATACATTCATCAGTCGTCTAACTAGAATTTTAGCATTACCTACGCAAGTTAATGATTTAGTCAAGTTGCATTAGTAACAAAACAATTCGCCAAGGCACTTTCCTTAAAATTATCTTCGATTTTAGACGAAACATTTCGACCAATTTTGCGGCTAAATCCCTGTAATCCACTCAAGTAGGCTGTGTCTATGGCACAGTTTACTAAACTATTTACTTACTACGAAACGCCCTCGTCCGTTAATTGAGTTTTGGTATCCTAGTTATCCCAATATTCCACAAACATTGCATCTTCTGGGCACGCTCATCCCACCATAGACCTCATCTATCTATCATATTATTTTTTTTATACTGTGTGCACTTGTGGCATGTGCCAAATAAATGTATTTTCTTTCTTTCTTACTATCGCTTTCAATCAGGCGTGATCGAGGTCAAGAGCAAGCCTATATTGTAACAAAAAAAAAACAGTAGGTACTTAGTAATATATTTTCTCTGATAAAATTAGCATCGGTTTTACTGAATGTGTTTGAAAAACTACGTATTGCTAAACTCCTCATGATTATCGGAATAATTTTCATACAGATTGGCATTTAAATTATCAAATACATAGTAATTTTTATCATAATCTTTTCGATGTCCAGACTGCGTTTACATCGATGACATGGTGTTATACCTAACTTTTAACTCCACTGTAGGTGTAACTGTTGACTCTTCAACCTGTCACTTCGCCACCTACGTCCCACTCCGTCGTGGGTGGCGTGTCGTCCTATCGTTCACTGAGCTATAGATTATGTCGACTTTCCACTAGTTGGCTATTAGCATCTCCACAAACAAACACTCGTTAAAAAATCGATTCCTACGCAAATTCCCGCCGATATTTATTTTGATATTATCTCTCTCGCTTCTGTCGTTATTTGAGTGCAGAATACTGTAGAATCGGTGAGTACGGAGGGATTTTGGCTCCGTGCCAGCACTACTAATATTGTATTCTGTTGTTCACATCCCCTTTATCCTTTCTCCAATGTCTCCACTTCACACAATATTAAAAGACATTTTGACGCGATCGTTGTAAAAGATTATTGTTATACGTTAAAATAAAAGGGCGGAACTTTCGTTTTTATTAACAGAACGCAGAATGTCGTTGTGAAGAACTTTTTCTTCACAACGACATTCTGCGTTCTGTAATATAAACGGTGTGACATCTGCTTGTTATTACATTGTAATAATTGTGAGGGTGAGGGAAACGAGAGGAGTGATGTGAGGGATGGGAAAAACGAGTTTTCATTACTGTCTTGTGGTCTATATCTCTTTGTTCCCCTAAAGCTGGGGTATCTGATGGACTCCCCATACTTCATCGTAGAAGATACCAGAATCCTACATTCAAATACCACTGGATGAATTGAAAGACAGCCTTTCTAAAAGATGAAATATGGTTTTATTTTTAATACAAATTAGATTTACAAATGCATCTGAATGGGTACATTGTACTAGGGAGCTAGCTAAACCTATCTAAAACACTTACGCCTTTTCCAATAGTTGTGCTATTGGTTCCGAAATGAAACTCAAATACAATACTATCTTATCTGTTATCAGACAAACGACATATGCTTCTATTTTTATTGTTAATCTTATCATTCATATCGAATGTATTTACCTATGTAAGTAATCGACGTTTAAGTATCAAATTATCATCAATTAATAGTATATTATAGATTACATTCGATTACTATAGGTAGATAGACGATACGTTGGTACAATATCGCCAGCCTCCTTTATTCATTGCTCGACCGAGCTATGCGATCGTGTCCCGTGATATCTCGGCCGCTTCATGATTCTAATGCATTCTCAGTATTGTTACCCCAAGGCTAAGCAAGTATGCAATGCGCTCCCGTTGTGAAGCATCCTAATCCTGAACTGATCCCATCATTATAGTTTTTGGCTGAGTCGAAACTTACATCCTCCCTTGTATTAATATTTACTGCATCCAGACCCTAATTGAGGATGATCCCCTAATGCAAATTCCATATTCGCTCCAATTTGATCAGCAAAAAAAAAGTTGCGTCGTTATGATTTTTCGACGAAATCAAAATAAAAGGTTGAAAATTTTTAACAAATTGCATCAGTCGCCTTTTAAAACCCCTACAGACAGTAGAACTGTAGAAGGTCAATCTAGGTATTTCATCAGGAATTCCTACGATACGGAATGGGCTTAGTTAATCTCTAGGAAAGAAATACTTCTATGTCAGTGTACATCTCGGCTAGAATGCTGAATAACAGCAAAGCATCGAACAGAGTTGGATTAGTGGCGAACCATCAACTATACGAAAGGTGAGGCGGGATTAAGCCAAACTAGAGTCAAAGCACAAAGGCCGAAACCAAGGGCCCGGCGTAATGCGTTGAATAGGATCTCTGACAGTATTAGACCACCATCAATAGCTTCAAAATATTGATGAGATGAATGTGTCCGTAAATGAAAGCAGTGCAGAATCGTTTCGGTATACAGAACATACCATACCGCACTGCTGCCTCGCTGACAAATCAGGTAAAGGCCTCTGTCAAGCCAACGAAAGCTACAGCGTCGTATTTAACAAGGTACCGTAAGTCAAAATGAAAAGCCGAAGGTTTTTCTCCAGAAACACTTCTATGACGTAATATATCTCGGCTTTACGTTGTCCTTTAATAGGCTCTCTGCCAGTATTAAGTACGCCTTCAATATGTTGTTACGACGATGTGAATATCTATGTGCCCCCAGCATTTGAAATCCGATCAATTTGACAAGCACAGTTACATACCTACTTACTTATTTTATTAAAAATATCAACTTCATATCTTTGAAGTTACTTATCGCGAAACCTTTTACTATATGGACGATCTACCCGGTCGAAAGCTTTAGCTAGTTCCAAAACATCCACGTCACGTACATTTCCGTAATTCCAAAAACTACACGAAGCATAAATTACTAACCTACAAAATTTCGTGGAAATACATATAGGAAAACACAAAATTCCTGGATTTAGAAACTTTCCAATTCTACGTGCAATTCTGATTAAATGGCTTCGAGATTGGGTCTCCTATGTTGACGAGCGATTTTGCTGAAGTTGATATTTCCAAGAACTCGTGCCTACTAATTAACTAACTACATTTTCCCGGAGTCGGACCTCCGCACGAGGTTAAACTTCGTCAGAATGATAACACCAGCTAGGTTTAGCCAATTTAACGCTTTCGACGCTAGCAAAGTGCAATGTTTAATGACAACTTGCAACACCGTATTCTAGGAACTAACTGTTTTCTCGGATTCGGAGAATTCGGACCGAGTCAACTTATCGAAACGATCATTCAAGGTAGTAGCATAGCTAGTCTATAGACCGACCACTTTAATACGTCCGGGACCATCAAAGGCACATTAAACGTCCACGACTTTGTGGACGTTAATGTGCCTTTATTAATGTTATTTAAAATAACCATAATCCCCGTAGGTATTAGGTAAGATACTAGCTGAACCAATACGTGATCAACCTTCAGAATATTCTATTTAAATTGATACCTTTGCGAGGACTCATTAAAGCGGTCGATCTGTAGGTTTCAACACACTCGAATAAATACTACCTACTTCAAACGAATCTTTTGCCCTCTAGTGTATGTATTTAGAAAGTTCTTGGCATCAATATGCTCGTAATTTCAAACACACGAGAACCTTCACTTCTGTGATTGTTAAACCAATAGGTGGATGAAGAACACGAAATTCGGTCCCTCATCATCTCCTTGATTGAGGATTAGACATTAGAAACGCAAACAGAAGGATATTCATAACGAAATTCTGAACAGTTTTAAGAGAAATTTGACCGAAGCCGTAAGTAAAAGATAATACTGCTATAACATTCTTGTTTTCTACTAAAACAGCTTGTATTAACCCATTCGAGTCCCACTTAACCTCCACAAGTCTTCGTACAACGTTTAAATGATTTATCCACTCGTTACAATCACTGCTTGATTTGAATATGCGGGCACCTAATTTGTGTGCACATGGATCTAATCATATGCAGTTAACTGATTTTTATTTATTAGTAGACGATGACTTACGAATAGTGAAGATTTATTGGTAGGACACGTTTGATTACTATAAAGGGTGTAAAAAGACTTAACGAAGCCGAAAGGCACTTGTTCTCCCCGTCATTGCGATTAGTTTTTTTGTTCTAGACCATACCTGGGAACCTTCTAGTTACGGAGATGTTGGAGATCCAAGTTCCAACTTTTCAACAAGTTTTTTTTTTAATAGGTATCAGTTTTTAAGGTTTTAACTTTACTTTAAATACCTCCATGACCAATTTACTATTCAATGCATACATCAGCACAATGTTTTGAGTGCGTCCAATTGAGTCGCTTCCCAGCAATAATTTTTGCGTAGAGTTACTTAGTTTGATGTACAGAATGCTTGGTTGACGGCTTCGTGAAAGGTCTGTTTACACCCTGAATATAATTTTTACCTGATAGTACCCGATAACGATGTCGAAACTTATACTTTTTCTTACGGGATGTCTTCCGTGATTGTTCATTATTTTAAGCTCCCGATATTTCGACGCTGTTGCAAGCGCCATAATCGCGGGATGACTGGACAATGCGGGTGGATGGAAAATAAATTGTTAGGTACAGTCAAATCTGTCTTACCCTCTTTCTAAGTCATTTACTACGCGCACTACATAAACTCGACACTTAGCTTCGAAATATCGGGAGCTCAAAATAATGAACAATCACGGAAGATATCCCTCACGTGACAGTATAAGTTTAGTTTTAAACCGCGAAAGCTTAAAACAGTGTTTAACGCTATCGAAGGTGGCAAACGCATT
Organism: Noctua janthina; assembly: GCA_963576755.1. Classification (NCBI taxonomy): domain Eukaryota; kingdom Metazoa; phylum Arthropoda; class Insecta; order Lepidoptera; family Noctuidae; genus Noctua; species Noctua janthina. Next base: position 6,660,351 of record OY755058.1, read on the forward strand.
CCCTACAAGTTACCTAAAAAATTGAAGATTTCATCATCAGTTTTTAGCTATCGAGCCTGGAAACAGACTCTGGCATAGATCTCTTGATAACCGCAGTGAATGTGTTGCCAAAACGCTAGTTGCGAAGAGAAGAATATCATCCATATAGACAGTGGCTAGCGGTGGCGCATCGCTTACGCTGAGAGTGGAAAGTAAACCCTTTCTTCTTCAACCAGTTTGACGAATTTCATTATTTTTTCAGTCATATTGCAAGTTTAAAGTCATAGAAATTGAAATTCAGTTCAAGTCTGATGTTTTTTTTAAAGAAAAAATGAAATGTTAACTTTTTACGCTTGAGTTTTTACGCCAGTACGCTACGACTATCGTAATGACAATAAACACCTACGATTCGCTGCAACACCACTTCGTATGCGGACTAGTTTGACAAATAATATAGTCACGTTTAAGGCATATACTCCGACTTACGTCTTACAAAAATAGACCTTTCGCTACTGATCCATACTTGTATATCTACGTTAGACACATCAATAAACTCAATCAACGCTAGCCATCAACACGACGCATCTCATCAACACATCTCACCTGCATCGATAGGGATTATCGTTAATTATTCACGTTAATTGCAACGCGGCTTCCGATCAACGCTAATTGGCGTCAGTGCTTCCGAGACACGGTCCGCCCATGGCGCGATTATAACCATCAAACTTCCCATCAACCATCAACACCCAATCATACCAAAATCAACCTTAACTCGTCTTCTTAAGGGCCAAGTTACCGATATAGGTAAAGTTGTAGGTTGGCACAGGCGCGCGGGGGTGGAGTGAGACGAAGCGGGGGTGGAGTTCCTCTCCCTTCGCCCCGCCCGCCCCGCTCGTCGGCCAATCACCGCGCGACAACCGAACGACCTCACCTTGCCCACACGTCCCAGCGGATCCTTTTTATTTATTTTTTTAACGATTATGTCTTTGTTTGCTTTCTGACTTTGTAGTTTAAATTGACTGTTGAGTTGGGTATTTATTAGTATAGTTGAATACAATAGAGGCTTTTGTTTGAAATGATGTTTTGTTCGTTTTGTTGTAGATTGGGAAAATAACTTGACGTTTTACGATAACTATAGATATTATGGACATCTTTTTTGTAAAATCGATCCCAGTTATTCGATCGTGTATGATTTAGTAGGTGGCAGGTACTAATATTCAAATTTTTTGTGAATTATATATAACAAATTAGAACCTCAGAAGGTAGGTAGTTGTTGTCGTATGCATATAAACCACAATGATAATTTTTTTTTTCTCTTAAATCAATAACAGCTGCACACTTGCATGATAGCTAATGTTACCTCTGCAAATATCAAAATTGATCAAGCTATCTACTTTTACTTTGATTGATTAACTATTTCCTCCAACAAATCTCAAACATTTGACAAATAAATCAAAAAACGAACGCAGAAACGATTTTATTTCAAATTTAAAATTCCCACAGAACGCCGCTGCAAAGTCAGCGCTTGCAGTTCGGTTTTCACTCACCCTCCGTCTGCAAAACCAATAAGACGCGAGGGTCTGAAATCCCCGCTACAAAAGTGAAACGCCCTAAACACCAAACGCTTCAAGCAATTTAGAACCATATCGTCATGAGTATTGAGTGTAATTTGGTCTGAGGTGTTAGCCAAATTAAGTGCCTAAGGTAAAAGGCTGGTAATAAAATATGCTATTTCATATTGGGGAATGTCCTCAAGCGTGTTGTTATGGCTTAGCCACAGATGTTTTTGTCGGTCGTCAAAAGTTTTGGAGGAATAACTTTATTATTGTAGTCAATCATTTATTTCGACACCAACATTTTTACAGTTTTCTATCTAAAGAGTTACCTACTGTAATTCTTTCTGTGTCTAGCTCTCATCTGATGATTGGATGAATTTAGAATCACATATTTCAAAATAAATAGTTACGAATGTCATCCCCTCCTCCCAGCTAATTGGTTATAACTTCAATTATCAATACTACAACTCGTTTATCTTCAATTATTAATACTACACTTTGGGTAGTGACAAACTTAAACACTTTAATTAGATTAAGGGTGCGACCACACTGGTGAACCGATAGCGATACTATATCTACACACTTTTAGTTAAGAACATTAGATAAAACTATTAAGAATTTAAAAATAGAATTGTAACCACTATTTACCATCAGAAAAAAAGTTTGGTCACCTAACTGGCCAGACTTTCTTCATAAAGGCAATAACAACCAATATTGAAACCAATTCAAGATGGCGTAGCGCGCCAAGTCCCAAAAGAGCCCGACTATTGTAAACGAGAGAGTGCATTCCTGACACCAGAAGAATAGGGCACCTAGCATTTTACGAGTAAAATCTTCATTAGTTCTTTCCTAAAATCATGTAAGTACTTACACAAGGTATCTGAAATGCTTTCGCTGGAATAAAATAAACGGCCAGTTTGTAGGTACAGCCGGTTTTTTTTTTTAAACTGACAAAACCAGTATAAGCTGGCCTCCTATTCTTTTGCAACTCTGTACTACGCTAGGCCAACTCGAACTGTGACCGGCGAAGGGCGTTCGAGTGCACCCTTAGCTTATTTCACCAAAATCCAATAGCTTAAACATGGTCAACGATGGTTTGTTTTTTAAAAAGGTTAATTAGGCCGTATGAGTACGTAGGTATTTACGAAAACAAGAATTTTTCATCGGTAATCTTATAAAATACAGCTTACCTTCCTAAGTAGTTTGGTTGTTAATATCTACGTCGCACAGTCAGAATGAAAGTGACTGAACACAAAATTACGGCGAATTGAGATAAATACCTAAATTTAGTCCTAATAACATGTCATAATAACAGCCGCTCAGATCGATCTTTAGGTTAAGCCGTGCTTGCCTAGGTTGGTCTGTGGATGGGTGACCACCCATTACATACCGAGTTTCCTCCGTGCCTCGGAAAGCACGTTAAGCCGTTGGTCCCGGGTGTCATTTGTAGATCTTTGACAGTCGTTAGGTAGTCAGTGGCCCAAAAAGTGTGACAACCAGTCTTACCAAGGGGTATCGTATTACCCAATACTAACTGGGTTGGTTGTGGAGGTCAGATAGGCAGTCGCTCCATGTAAAATACTGATATTCAGCTGCATCCGGTTAGACTGGAAGCCGACCCCAACATAGTTGGGAAAAGGCTAGGCAGATGATGATGATGAACATGGGCTATCGTCTAGTCATCGAGTGAATCAAAAAGTGACGATATCGTGCTATAAAATGACAAAAACAAAAACATTTCGTCTCTTTCATTTCCGCGAACACCAACTAAAACACGAACACAATTTTGACATTTCGCCCAAAACGCAAATTTCGTGTTATGACAGTTTTGTTCTCAGGGCGCGACGTGTTTAAAAGCTGAAAAATTAAATAAACTAGGAGACCGAGATCAATAAGCTTACGATTATTATATCAATATGGCCTAGATTAATGCAGGTCCATCGCAAGGCCTTCCAAAAAAAGCCTCAAGCCTTCAAGAGGCCTTCGGTCATGCGCACTACAGACGCCCTCGCACACAGCCGATTCTGTCAGTACCACTAGAGATACACTACAGATTGAGCTTAATAACCTTGAATTTATGCAAACCTGCTGTCACTGTCAGTTTGCCCACAATTGGGGACTAACTTTTAGTACCTACCTACTTTTAGTGCTTGAATTGAATAATTAGAAAAATCCACAATAGTGTCAGTGAATATCTACCTACTTACAATGAAATTACGTGAATGTAAACAAAGTATATTTACATGTGGCGCGTTATTTTTGTCTCGTTTATGTCTACGTCGCGTTTCTTCGCATCGCTCTCTTATCTCCAGTGTGACGACAGCCTTAAGTAGTAACTTACTAAGCAGATAAATAGGTAGCTTTGTATTTGATTTCACCGCAATTTTCTTTGTGAAGTTTTAAATACCTCATGCCTGTTTTGCAACTCCTGAAAAAAATGAATGAATTAATGGTATTGCGCTGTTGGAAATTGAACTCTCAACACTGCGCCGAACGTCGTAAATCCCACAAATCAAGGTCGCGTATTGCTCGGCATCCCTAGTAGAGAGAGACGTAGAGTAGGTTACACACAGACAGACTCTTTTCTCTATCTACTTAATTTAACTCTACAAACGATTTTGAAGTAGGTACCTACTGCTTACTCAGTTGTTTTCTACTAAACATTTGATAGAAAAAGAAATTGTTTTGAGATATTCGCACATTTTTGTTGCTTCTGATTTGATCTTATCTCGCTGCAAGAGTCCAAAGCCGTGGAACTCGAATGTTAGTGATAACTGTTCTTATCATCGCATGTTATCGCTTCCATGATCTCTTTTCAAATGCACAATACCTAAGTTGCATGCTAACTATAATGCTTGGTGTATAATTGGTGTAGCCTTAAGTAGCTTTGTGCATGTGAGCGCAGGGCTTACGGTGCCTATGTGCGGGCAGCGGGCAGCAGGGGCGCTAGGGCGCAACCCGCCAGATAGCGCGCCTGGCCGCCAGCTGGCGGGCAGGTGCGCCCCAAATGAACCCCGAGACACTCGCACATCGCACGCTTTCTCGTACACAACTCTTTATGTATTATAACAGCACTATGCTACAATTATCACAAGCTCGCCGTCCAAACTCGTGTCTGTCTATAGCCCGCCTCAATTTAAAACTACGACGAGCAACGATAGTGCACGTAAATATCCGTTTTCGCCGTAATATTATCATCGAATAAAATCTGCAAGGCTATGTGCAACCCTCCCGCCGTCGCGCACGCCACCGGCAGTCGCGCCACATCGGCGAGCGGGCACACACTGCCGCTATACGTCGTAACTAATTAATAAAAGTTTTTAACCGTCTGCCGTTCTCTCTTTTCAGAACAAAGTGGAGTACTACGTGAAATGGAAAGGGTGGAAGCCGAAGCACAACACGTGGGAGCCGGAGGAAAACATCCTGGATCCGCGGCTCATCCAGAGCTTCGAGCGCGGCGAGGAACTGCGGCGGCCGGGCAGGAAGCGCGAGCGCGAGCACTCGCCAGCCGAGCGCGCGCGCAGCCCTTCCGACGAGCGCCCGCCCCCCGCCAAGCACAAGGCCGAGGTGCTGTCGCGCGAGTCGGGCAAGATCGGCGTCACCATCACCATGAGTCCGCCCGCCGCCAAGCGCCAGCACTCCCACGACTCCTCCAAGCTCAACGGCGGCCGCACCTCACACTCCACGCACTCAACGCACTCCTCGCACGCAGCGCAGCCCCCGCCCCCCGCCGCGCCACCTGGAGGGGCTGCTGCGCCTGCCTCGCCTGCCGCAGAAGCTGCCGCACCCAGGTCGGGCCCCAGACGAGCGCCTCATTCCCCGGAAGAGGCTGATGCTCATACTCCTGCGGAACGCGAGCGACGAACCGAGACCCAGCCGACTGCGGCAGCCCCTGCTGAGCCCAAGGGCGCGCAGCCGCCGCCCCCGCCCGCGCCTCAGCCCGCGGACGAGGAGGACTCGTGGGGAGAAGCGCCGGCGACGGTGCCGGCGCCGCCGCCGCCGCCCCCGGCCCCGCGCCGCGGCGCCGCCTACTGGATGGCGCGCTCGCCCGTGGCCGACCAGATCTTCATCACCGACGTCACCGTGAACCTGCAGACGGTCACGATACGCGAGTGCCGCACCGAGAAGGGCTTCTTCAGGTCGCGCGACCACCGGCCGCTCGACGTCACGTAGGATGGTGCACTTGTGGACTTTGTCGGACTTGTACAGTTATAGGTAGCTAGTATTTATTTAGTTACTACGAATGTTAAACCCGAATGAAGGAGTGAAATGAGAAGCCCTTGTAGGCCTAATATAAGCGACACTAGTGTAGTGCTGAACGCTTTGGGATTGTTGCGATGCGAATATTGTATGTAAGTACCTAAATGGAAATTGTCTATTGTCAAAGCTGCAGGGTAGGGACTTGAACTTATATGAAACTGCTATCTTAATCTCGTAGTCTCGTCCCACTGTCTGTGCTCTGTAAAGTTTCCCTGTTACTTTTGAAACGAGATTTTACAAATCAATAAGATTATAATGACCACCAGATGTAACAGTTTAATAGACAAATTGTTGTCAATTGTTAAAAATAGAGACTTCTATATTTTATAATGTTGAATTTATTGATGACTGGATGTGTACCTCCAAGTAGATAATGAATAAATGATGACTTTAAAAATAACCTAATTTAAAAACCACTGATACCTTCTGTATACCTACCTTCCATTAATAATTAAGAGGTTTGCCTGTGTACCTAATTGTAATGTATACCTATTGTTTTACCCAGTGCACGCACGACGGCCAATGAAGCTTTACAAAACCAGTTTATGCGGATCTCTCATCGTATAGGAATTCTATACAAAGCGAGGCCAAGTTATACTGGAAATGTACAGCTTCATGTGCCGACGTGTGTACTTTTATGAAAAATAGGTTGTTTATGTAAGTAGTTGAATCTCGGATGAATCGAAGTCAAAAATGTTTTGCTATATTCTATCTACACTCAAACATTAATTAATTTAACCTTATCTTTGTAAATTATTTCCTAGGTTTGTTTTTTTATTTTTATTGTTGTTGTTATTTATGCGAACTTAAATGTTAAATAATGTTCCATTCACAATTTTATCCCGGTCCAGAAATATTTCCTTTTTTTAGTACCAATATTGGCAATATGTATATCTTATGAACAATTGCAACACTGTGTGCGTTATTATCGGGTATTTTAATAACAGCCAGTGTTGCAAGTGTGAAACATCTGTTTTAAAATAAAAAATCAATTAAATTATGCAAAGAACTACTGTTGGTTTATGAAATGAACTGATTGTTTTTTTTTTCCTGTAAGTAACTATATTTTTCTTTAGTACTGTGCTAATAAGTTATTTTATAATACTTACTTATAATTTTAAGATCACAAGATTCCGAACGCTTTTTTGTGTTCCTCTTATTGTTATTTGGTTCCTTTTATAATTAAATGGTAATATTAATGTCTTGAATGGACGTGGATGGAGTCTCCTATTATTTGAGTTTAATGTATATTTTAACTTAATGCATTTGTATGTGAATGTGGTGGTTTATGTAAATATTGTAAATATAATTTTAGAGAACTTGTTTTATAATGTGAAAGTCTTTCACAAATAGTCTGTAAATAAATGAGAATGAATTAGAAGCTGCCTTTTATTTTTGTCCTTAGTGCATCTTTGTTTATCATGAAATTCACAACCTCAGGATCACATTAGAACAAAGTTATTTTACCTGTTACAACTGCAGTCCAACAGCACCCTTATTTTCAAGAACTACAATTTTCGCAGACTTGTCAGTGATAACAATCTAACAACGACCTTATTGCTACATTCACAAAGATCAACATGATTTTGACAGCGATGCAAGCTCGGTGACTTTTCGTCAACTGGCGAGTGTGAGACTCGCGCGTGGACGCGAGTTGGCACCTTCCGACGTTTATATCTATTTTTTTGTCAACTGGCTCGATCTTGAAAATCGGACGTTAAATACGTTAGATGTACAATCAGCTACAAAAACTTCTTATAAAATGTATAATATAGGCACCCACTTAAAAATAAAACACTAAACAATACGACTTGACCTTAAAATAAAACATGGAGGTAACATGAGGTCAAAAATAACGTAAAATGTTACAAAAGTAACCACCGCAGGCAAAGCCGCGGTCAATAGACAGTTATTTTTAGTTATTGGTTTCAATAAGTTTTTATTTGACTATTTTATAATGTGCGAGCGAGTTGACGAAAAAAAATAGGTAAAATCGGAAGGTGTCAACTCGCGCGCACGCGCGAGTTTCACAGTCGCCAGTTGACCAATAAGTCTTGACATAATCCACTAATCAGCACTGGATTCGCGTGAAATACCTATTACGGATTTATGGCCCGCCTAATCTCACAGAGCTGCATCCAGCACTCAGCTGTGACGGGCTAATAAGCTGATTGTGTTCGCTGTTCAGTAAGGACCATGGAGTAAAAAGCTCTAGAGTTGGCATAGCTGGACTTAGTTTACCCCTCTGCCAAAGTACAGACGCCAATTAAATACATCAAGCTACTCGAAACTGTCACATTTTCCCAATCAACCTTGAATCTAATTTTGTAGCGATAAACTTAAAAATCTATTCTATCTAAGAAATTTGACAGATTGTTCTACCACGAATTTTTTCGGGCTGTGACAACGGGAACTAATTAATCTTCTATATTTAAAACAAATAAATGAATTTGAAGTATCTTTTTATAATTTTAATTTATAATTTATTTTTCTAAAATGAAAGTAGCCTACGTCATACGTTACTTCACAGAACATCTGCTATCTGCCAGTAAAAGTCCCGTGAAAAGCGGTCCAGCCGTTTCGGAGATTAGCTGGGCCTGGGACAAACAGACAAAAATTTTAAAAATGTATTTTGTTATAAGTATTTACTTTCATGCATACATTCAGTAACAAGCTGTTATTTGTATAGATATAGATTCTTTGTTGTTAAATAGTGCACTTTTATTTGGAAAAACTATGCTTCACAATCTGATAAAGAAAACAACAACAAAAGAAGGTACTGGTAACCCTAAAGCTTTCCGTTATTTATATTTTTTGATTTGGCGCATAATAGCACATGCACACTTTGTCATTTGCTATTAAAGTAAAAGAGATAAATGAAGAGTTATGGTGAAAATGTACAATATTAAGCTACGAATAGTAACGCTTATACTCTGTGGGCAGTTTTTGACAGTCAATAATTGAATTATTGACGTTTTACTCGACCCCGACTCCGCGACCGACGGAGTGACTCGAACAGTGAACAACTGAACACAGTTTGGTGAATAATCTAACGATTGGTCGCTAACTCTATACTGTTTATGTTTTAATTCTAGCGCGGTTATACAAATCGAGCGATGGAGTGGTCGAAGGATAGAACACTGAAGTTGATTGAATTGTTGCAAGTGAACGCAAATCTATGGAACCCGTCTTTATGTGAGACGAGGCGAGACAAACAAAAGCGGCGAGAAGAGTTGCGGATGATTTCGGATTTATTAGGAATATCAGTGCCGGACGCTACGAAGAAGATTCAACATCTTAGGACACAATACAACCGGGAATCGGCGCGGGAAGCTCGCGCTTATGCCGAAGAGCCAAATGACCGATATGTCAGTAACTGGTACGCGTTCGAGTATTTACACTTCTTGAAATACTCCAGCAAACCGTACAGGGTTTTACAATCGGTTAGTAACACCATCACCTTACTTGTTTTTGTATCTTCCCTTTTCGTAATTTCAAAACAACCATATTGAATGAGGGAACAGTGGTAAATTATAATCTAGTTCCCAGAGCTTTTAGAAACCTTGATGCCAGGAATTTAAATTGTTTTGTACATTGGTGGTTTGCCGGACAGCAAAGATTTTAAGTAACTCTTTTTTATTTATAACATTTCAGGAGGACAATTCAGAAATCGGTGTTCTGCCTTCTCATTCAGAAAACGCAGTGAGTGAGTGCAAACTCGCCAGTCTGTCGCCACCTCCAAAAATCGCCAGAACAGAGCCACCTCCACCAGCAGCCAAACCTGAAGTCTGCTACCCCACAATACCCAGACCTAGAGACGAATTCTCAGTTTTTGGGGAATATATAGCCAATGAGCTGCGCTCATTGAAAGGGGAGAAGAACCTTCTAGTAGCAAAGAAAAAAATTCAAGATATTATATTCGAAGTGAAGATGGGAATGATAAGTGAACCGAGGACTGAGCAACAGACATTAGCAGCTGTGTTTGCGAACACAACACAACCACACAGTACTACTCTGCACAGTAGCAAGTTATACTCAACCCCAGTAATGACCACAACTGCACATATAGAACCATTGACAGCCTCCCACACTCCTCCTACTACAGGAATCAGCGAGATAATCATAAATGGAGCATGCCATTACACTAACTTCAAAGTTGACACTCAATAGCAGTGTCATCCACTTCCAGTTGAGGAAGTGGATAAGAATGAGGGATATACTATAAGTAATTAATTGGCCTAACAATGCCCAGTTTTGATATCAGATCATTTTTTTTTTATACTTACCGGGCTTCTTACATCAGCTAAGAATCCAGGAAAGTTGAGAAAATATATGTATTTGATGATAAATGGCAAGGGTTGTTTATAAATAACTGAATAATAATAGGAGTAATCTAGTTTTAAGAAACCACTGTTGGAAAAAAAATTTTGCTTAAGTAAATAGACATGGGAAAACATAGCCAGAGTTTGCACTCGTTAGAGAGGTTTGGTAAGAGAAAGGGGAAGCATTTACCCACCAGTGGGACACTCAATAGACCAACAAAAAAAATAGAACTTTTTAGTGGATAAATCACAAACAAGAGGCATATGTTTTTTTGCTCTACTTTTTCATTTACTCTTAATATTCTTTTGTTAGTATTATTATATGCTGTGCTAATAAATTACAATCATGTGCCATGTCATCATGAACATTTCACACTGTTGTACCTAAATTAATGTCATTATGTAGTATACAGGGTGTACATAAAGGGTATAGTCATATGAAAGGATATGCTGCAGACCATCAAACTGAACAACTTTCTCCTTGGGTCCAATATCGTAATAGTGACAAAATTATCTGCTGTTCGATACATTTGGGTCGAGTAGGTATTGAAATTATGTATGGGACAGCTGATAATTTTTTCGCATTTACGATATTGGACCTAAGCAGAAAGTTGTTCAGTTTGATGGTCTGCATCATATCCTTTCATATGACTATACCCTTTCTGTTACACCCGGTATAAGGGCTGGAACATATTTTTGAATAGTCTATTTCTAGTCTTGCTTGATGCCGCTTTTTCATTGGTAAAAACTTTTATTTTTGATAGACTTTTATTATGTAAATTTCATTTTTGTTTTTTTTTTGGTCTATAACTCTACAGTCTTTGTGTGTTTGTTTGTTCGAACGCGCTAATCTCTGAAACTTCCAATCGGATTTTAAAAAATCTTATTGCATTTGATAGTCCAATTCTTAAGAAAGGTTATGTAAACTTTTTTAACATCACGCTACGAGAAACGGCGGGTGAAACCACAGGGCACAGCTAATGTCTCAATATTTAAAATCCTATGTAATACTTATAACTGGGCCTGTGAACAGCGGGTTACGGGCTAGCTCGCCGTCTGGCCGTCTTATGACGACAGGCCGTGTCGACGGCGCGTTCGTATTCCACGCACGCCTCGAAGAGATGTCAGCTACGTTGTAGGGGTCTGCAAGGGCCGATGCCTGCCAGGGCTGCGGGACTGTTTGAAAGAGATACATGGCCCTGATGATGAGTTCCGATACGAAAAAAAAAAAATATACTTATACACCGTGACACAGACAGGCAGACTGGACAGATATCGCTCTGCAGATTCTGCCTAGTCCATGGAAAAAAAGAAACGAGCCAACTAGTACCTATATTCTTCAATGTAAATAAATCAGTATTGAAACTCTGATCTCAACGAAATATTTTTAACTATGTGAGTACTGAATATATAGATACTTTGAATAAAATATGGTAGGACCTAAATTTTGTTTCATTTCACAAAATAGCCGAGTGCAATTAGCCAAAAATACGTAGAGAAGGCCGCTCGCGACTTCTTAATATTTTTTATTAATTTCATTTTGCACTTGTTAACTTGAACTTCCGACGAATTTCAAGTTAATCATAAACGTTATAATTACGATTATTTTTGTAAATTTACCAGCGGCCAATTCCACCTTCGTCAGCAATAAACAACATTGTGCGAGTACCTACTTCCGAATATTGTTTTTAGTTTTTGTTCTCTGTGAATAGCTATATAATAAGTATTTTTTAGTCACAACCAAGGAACTTATGTACCAACTGGAATGATGACGTGCAACGGAAAGCCGTTCCGAGTGAGAAAACTTCGAGAGTGGATGTCATCTCTTTCTAATAGGGTATCCAATATTTGTACTTACATTTGGGACAGTTATTCTATTATAACTTACTAGCAACCTGCTCCCCTCTTTTTTCATGGGTAGCAGATTATTCAAAATTACGGGGTATAAAAAAACTTGGCGAAGTCGAAACATACGCGTACTGTTCATCAAAGGCAGATCCATTTGAAAAAAATACCTATTTTATTTTTAGGTATAATAATATTACAAAAAAACCTCATATGACTGCTGCCGGCAATGTAGCAGCGGTAACGTACATAATTGTCTCCATAACCTTTAGTTTTCCAAGGGTGCCACCAAAAAACCTCTGTAATGTGATAGTTTTATGATGTCAAGAGTATATGACAATTATTTTCGTACACGGTGGTCTACATGTTAGGTTAAATCTTTCATTAGTCAATAGATTTTAAAGCAAACAGGGCTGCAATATTCACATAGATGAAGCATGAGCATGTAGCATATTAAAACAATAGTATTTGATACATTTATTAATCACACTACACATTATTAAACGTATGGTTTTGTGTAATTGTTGGCTTTTTGTATGAGTCAGTAATCTTAAATTTAAGTACGAAGATGCTGTTTATGGATGACGGCTGCAAACTAGGCAATAGGTTTTATTTTTATTTTATTTATTTAGGTAACCAACAGCGATCCATAAAATTATTTAAAAAAATATACCTGTTACAAATATGGCCAATTATAGGTTTCCCTGTATAACTGGGACATTTGTATAAATGCGAACGGACTAATGCCAGATATTTCCAATTAAACAAAAAAAAATAGCAATACAATACAAAATTAAATTACTTATGGTTAAATTAAGATTACAATTTTGAAAAATATAAAACAAAAAAAAGGTTGAATAAAAGATATAAGAACAAGAAAAAGAAAAAGATTGGTTGCTTGTCATTTATCGCCGTTTATAGTTTCAAGTATACGCTTTTTGAATGTCGGTTTATTACAGTTAAATAAATCAACTTCAGAAAATTCCGTGTTATAAATTTGAGCAATACGAGTGGCACACACACAGCGAGTGGCGAGTGGTGGCACTGGCATAGTTAGTGGAGTGCCTAAGAACGCGCAACATTGGCGTCTGACGAGTGCGCCGTAGGGGAGTGTTAAAAGTTATCTGTGCGACCAACTCCGGGCAATCAAGGCGTCCATTGAGTATATCATAGAGCAAACACATGTCCATCACTTTACGCCTTTCTTCGAGTATTAGCAGATCATAGGTTCGACAGCTATCTTCGTAATACATCGGAGGTTTACGGAGGTGAAAATTAAGAAGGTTAATATTTTTTTTTGAATCGTTTCTATTTGGTTCTTATAAATTATGTACTGGGGGGACCAGATTTGGCACGCTTATTCTGAAACGCTGCACACATAAGCAAAATATACAGATTTAAGAGCTCCAATATTTTTAAATACCTTACATGACCTAAGAACAAATCCTAGGTTCTTATAAGCTTTTGTGCTAATAAGGTCTATGTGATCTGAGAACATTAATTTACTGTCAAACATAACTCCTAAATCCCTAACCATCTGGACTTTATTTATGATAATTCCATAAAAATTATATGAGTAAACAATCGGGGTCCTCTTACGTGTGTAACTGATACACTGACACTTTGCAACGTTTACACTGATGTTGTTTTTAGCGTAATAATTATTTAAGTTATTGAGATCCTTTTGAAGGGCCTTACAATCATCGGGTGATACTATTTTATAAAATACTTTTTTGTCATCAGCATACATTAAGTGAGCAGTGTGTTCAAAAGAATCAGTGATGTCAAATAGATATGCGTTGTAAAAAAGAGGCCCCAAATGAGGTTGAATACCTACTTCTTCTTTAAAGGCATAACTTCAAACCACCGTTGCTGAAGATTCTCATTGTTAGGGAATCTGCATGGAAACAACTATACAACATTATTTTTAGTATATGCGAAACCTAAATATAGTTTGTGCAGAATAAGTAACTGAATCGATTCCAATAATTTTAAAACCATGTTATATTTTGTCCCAAAAATATTTTAAAAAAGTTACAAGTTGGACACCGAGACACATTAAATACCTATCGCAAAGGGCACGCCACCATAGTGGCGATAAGTCCCCTCTTTGAGGAGTGGCTAGAGAGGCGCCACGGCGCTCTCACCTACCGCCTGACGCAGGTCCTCACCGGACACGGTTGTTTCGGGAGGTTCCTGCACCGAATCGGGCGGGAGGAAACGCCCGGGTGTTTCCACTGCGAGGATCGTCCGGAGGACACGGTGGAGCACACCGTAGAGGTCTGCCCCGCTTGGGCGGAGCACCGCCGTGTCCTTGTAGCGGCGATTGGCGGCGGCGATCTCTCGCGTCCGGCCCTGGTTCAAGCCATGGTCCGGAGCGAGAGGGAATGGGAAGCCGTCACCACCTTCTGCGAAGCAGTCATGCTAGTGAAGGAGGTGGCGGGACGTGAGAGGGAAAGAACCACACGTCCCAGCCGCCGCGGGAGACGCCCTGGGCATCGGGGGTCACGTGGTAGCTCCCGGCCACCGTAGGCGCGGGCCTGTGGACGGCGAGTTATGGGCTAGCTCGCCATCCAGCCGTCCTATGACGACAGGCCGTGTCGACGGCGCGTTCGTGTTCCACGCGCGCCTCAAAGAGATGTCAGCAACCGAGTAGGGGTCCGCATGGGCCGATGCCTGCCAGAGCTGCGGGACTGTTCGAAAGAGACACCGTGGCCCTGGAACACAAAGGGCAAAGAAGGAACATGGATGGGTTTTAGTCAGTACAAGTGTGACACTCCCTTCCGCTCCGCCCAGAGTGGGGGGGTCATTTGATGATTTCCCAAACGAAAAAAAAAAAAAGAAGTACCTATCGCAATAATTTAGGTACGGTACCTACTGCCAATTTATGTTTATCAATAAGCTCGACGACGCCGGAGGCCCGCGCGCGGGCGCGTTGCGTGGTGACCACGCTTTGGTGCGGGCAACCAGGTAACAGCACAAGCTTATAACTTTGTGATTTTTCATGATACAGTTTTGAAATTTTGTACATAGATTCTTTACATAAAAATACACGACACGTGTTTTAGGTTTCGCATATACTAAAACTAATGTTGTATATTAATATTTTACATCAAACTACTGCCGACGACAAGGGAGATCTCCGAACAGTGATTTTTTACCATTTATGAAAAAAAATCACGTACTGCATACATATTACATATTTACGTACGACTATGAATTTAGCTATTTTATAATGCGTAAAAGTGAATTATTGCCGTGATTTCCACAACTGGCGAAATGTGATTGTACGATTACGTACACCTCTGCGGTCTGCCTAACCCTTTGGGGATTACAAGCGTGGTGTTATGTTATGATTTCTTAATGATAAATAAGAATTACAGTGATTCTTTAAATAAATTAAAAGTATTTAATTCGACCAAGAAGTTTATTTAGACTTCACCAAATTCACCAAATTTTCCCCTACAACGATTTGTTTGCCTATAAAGGGAAATATAATTATCTCAATCAAATCTATGCAACACTGGCCCACCGCTGCAGTAGAATATTGGTGCGAGACGCCATATTTCGAAAATCGAATTGGTTTTTATTTCCTCGCCGTAAGTGGTAGGTGTGACAAGTAGAATAATATGCTCCTGGGGGATAAATGTGTCTTCGTCGTGGCCGAGCTTTAATGCCTCACTGCTCTCAGGATTCTAGTCTTAAGTCCGTCGCTTTGCTCGGAAGTTAACTCAGTGCTCCGCGCATCGTACAGTCTAAGGCTACAATGTTTTTATTTAAGTAAAATTGTAAATCTAAATTATTTCTTAATTTGTCCTACAAGAAAGAATAGATACATGTTTTATTAATGCCATTCATGTTTAATAACGTTTGCAAAGTAAGTTGGACTTTCGGGGAGCCCAGTTCTAAAAAACCAACAGAGCGCCCTCGTTAGTGTCGCCCAACACTAAAGCACGGTAATAATATCTTCAGTAGTGTATCTTCATACAAACGGTCGGAATGCGAGTCATACCTACAAGCCTCGAGTTTGGTACACACTCGGTACCCAAGAAGTTACGAATGCGCCGCACTGACGAGCGAACGTTGTGATAGTTTTGTAAGCAATAAGCGTGCGATTTGTGAATATTTGATTGACATAAAAACAAGTATTTACTAAATATGGTAAAGAGACTATATTGTACTGTCTTTGATTGCTTGAATTCTTCAATAACGCATCCAGAGATAACATTTTTTAAATTACCTAAGACATAAAATAATGTATACGGCGGCGTGTGTGTCGGACACACGCCGCCGCCACCGTACAATACCTAACATTGCATTGCTAGTCGTCCGCCGATAGCGATGTAGTGTGAATGTTCTTAAATTTACTTCCGTAATTTTTTTTTTCCGCAATGGTTTTCCGGTATACCAATATACAATACACGGAGATGGTGAAGACACTGGCTCGCTGTCTTGATAATGTCGCGTTAGCTTGTCGTGTGTTCAATGACCGTTTTGGCTGCAGTGTGAGCGCCAGGACGATGCTGGCTGCAACTCAGCGACTGAGGCATCTGGATGCGAAGTAAGGCAGTCGTTGGATAGGTCGCGGAGGACCTGTGCCGTGGCCTCCCAGATCGCCTGACTTAATACCATTAGACTTTTATTTGTGGGGTCGCATAAAATCGCTCGTGTACGTCAGTCAATCTACGAGTGTCGAGGCTCTAAAAAAAATTGAACAAGCATTTGTGACGGTGAAAACGAATACTGAAGTGCTTACAAAATTGAAATACAATTTAAGCAAGCGTGCAAATAAGTGCATAGAACAAGGCGGTGGTCATTTTGAAACTTTAAATAGTCAAAAGTGTAAATAGTCCAGTTCTGTAAGTACCTACCTACTTCTACCTATCAATACGATTGTATTCTTATCACTGTAAATATTATGATTCAAATCTTACCGATCTTTTAAACACGCCGTCTTTGAATATTTTTGTAGTACAAACAATAAACTGTACCTAAACACAACTTATCAGAGAGATCGAGAGATTCGCGGGGGTGCAATCTCGAAAGATAAAGTCGCTGTTTTAAATGCATCCCCGTTACTAAGCCTAAAGTCTTAGATTCGTGTTGATAATTTCACTTACTAGAAAATTTCGTTCATTGAACTAACGCATATCTAATGCCTACAGCTATGGTCAGCTGGCGGGCGCACGAGTATGCGTGTCGCGTTGGCCGCTAACATTGCATGAGTGTGTGTGCGATGCACATACGTTTTGCGTTTATTAAGGATAACTATTTTATAAAAATGACTAGGTTTGGTTTCAATTTATTTAATTACGGATGTTGTTTAAGACTTGTAATTTAATATTCTAATTGGGGTGTCTGAGGTATTGCGCTTAATCTGTTACACGTTGTATATACCTACTAGTACATACGTAATTTGTTTATTTTTTAATAAGTAGGTATTTCGCTTTTTCCACCGAGTAAAATACCTGGATTAATTAATAAATAAGTGGATAGGGTGAAAAAAGTGACACGCTCGCGTTAAAAAACGTCTCGATATAATCATTTTTATTAAATCTACTAATCAAAAGCCACAACTTGTATTTTTTATTGAACACTTCTTATTTTATTCACAACTAACTTCATATAATTAAATAAAAAATATAATATTTACAATCACAAAACTAATAAGAAATTCAACTAAGTAGATGAAATTAAAATACTATAGGCGCGGCAGCCCTATTGCTTGCGAACGTACGGCCCGGCTGTGGGTAATTATTTCAAGAACAGGGCCGAGTCACAATACTGTATATATTTATACTGTGTCTAAAGTGTTGGGTAAAAACTGACATAATTACTTGACAACAAAATTCCACCATTTGCCGCGCAATGTTTGCGTGCGTCACATTGAGTTGACCACCACTAGTGTTCATTTAACTGTGGTCTGGGGCGCTAGTGTCCAGATAAAACTAATTGGAACAATAATAAAAATTATCGAGTGTATTTTTAGAAGGAACATCGTATTGATTGTACACCTACTTCCATATTTTATAACTGGATTTAGGTAAGTGACTTAGTCTGCTTTAAGTACTTATTTTCCTTTCCTGCTACACACTATAAAAACGTATGGAACAACGGTCAAAATGTATGGAACAGCTGTATTTTTTTTAATTCAATTTTTTCAATCAAATGATGTACTCAATACGTGGTAACCGTTTTCGCGTCGGTGTCTTCCATCCCGTATACCAAACAGCAAGTCGTCTGACCCGTTTGATGAGCATTTCTAAAAAAAAATGCACCACTTTTAAGATATAGTACTAAAATACAAAAGTTGAAATCAAGTTTTTGTTTTAATTTGTAGATAGATGTCTAAAGTATCTGAATTTGGGGTTTAATTTGTAAAAGAGCAGAAAAATGTTTAGAAATAAACCAAAGGCGGAGAACATTCTTATTTTGTTACCTTCTATCAATTAAATAACTTTTAATAGTTAATTTAAACACCAAATTAATTTGGAGAAGTTTTATTAATTTTAATAGAGGGACATAACCACAACTCTGTTTTAAAATCACAGTAAAGGAGCTTTGAAGTTGTTATTTTTATTTTATGTCTACGTATTAAATAATAGTGCACACCTTTGTGCTTTTTTCACAAAAATTACAGCTTAAGATTAAAAAATGTCGATTTTGAAAAGAAATAGGTACGTGTCCGCTTTTATGGGACAGTAACAAAAATGGAATATTGGTAACAATCTAGGATTTTATAAGCCACAGCACAACAGTCACAGCAGTTAAAATTATAATAATTAATGACCTGTCTATAAAATAAATATAATTATTTTTAAAAATTATATTAAAGTATGAAATTGCCGATTTGTATGATTTCGCGAAAAGTGATATTTTCATACTAACATTTTGTTTTGTTTTTCTTGGAAACGTTTCAACCGATTATGATGCAATTGCAAACTATAGTTACAGTGAAAAAGCTGCGCTGCTCTGCGTATTTTGCATTCTCAAAACACCAGGGCTGCCAGATTGTATAATTGGATACAAAAACTGTATAATTAGGTTACTGATTGTATCCTCTTTGTATCCTGGTCCCTCATGTATAATTGGACACGGAAAGCCTAAATTCTATTATCTGAGTTTTCTATGGTGATATTTTTTGAGTTGCCCTATAGATGCGCGTTAAGCCTGTGAGTACCGTAATCGTAATAAATAAATAAAATAACGTCGGTAAGGTCATGTCATTAATCATTATTGTGTACCTATGTTTAACAATTCTTAAGCACTGTTAGTAACCTGACCTTCTATTTTGTATAATTTCAAAAACATTGCCGAATAATTTAAAAATATCTACTGGCAGCCCTATAAAACATAGTCTATGTATGTCAAAAATATACGTACTTGAACTTGAAGTAGTGAAACCGACGGCACATCCTGTGTTTTGACACTGTTTGACACAGTGCATAATAATGTCCTCTGTACACAGTACCCTATGAGGTAATATGCAACTACTAGTAAGGTTTTTAAACTCTAAAAGGTACGTCATTTAACAATTAATCCATTAAAAATGGAATTTGGAAAAATATACCATACGTCAAAGTTACAAACAGAAAAAAGTGTGAGAAAAAAACGGCTTTTTCATACTTAGAGACCTATTTATTATAGTATGAACTGCTGTCAAAGTCTGTCTTTGTTTCTTTTTTCGTCTGCCGACATTTCCTTTACTGATTTATTATAAATATTTAAATTTTATCCTTTCTAAGTTTCATATTCGCTGCTCCTCCATCTTTTCTGGGTTTTTTTTAAGCCTTTCCCGGTACCCGGTACCGCCTCATTTTCTCAACAGGGGTTAGAGGCATTTTTGATTGTGAGCTGCAAAAAAATGAAAAATATGGGACAGAGGCTATAGTCGATTGTGCAATTATTTTGAGAAATGCTCTGGTATCAGGTGGTATAAGTATTCTACTCTTTGTATGGCTGTTTGCGTCTGAAAGTGACTTGTTTCTGAAATTATTAACGGAATGATAACAATAAAAACTAAAATTTTTTGTTCACAGAATGATGCCATTATTATTAACCTTACTAATCTTAGTATTCATTTCCTTTGTGAATGCTGAAATTGGAAATAATGTTAGAATTATTGATATCCCTAATGATCTTGAAGAAGAATCTTATAAGAGATTTAGCCCCAGCTGGAGTGACCTGGATACCAGGCCGTTGCCCGATTGGTATGATAGAGCTAAAATAGGCATATTCTTACACTGGGGCGTGTACGCTGTGCCTAGTTTCGGCTCAGAATGGTTCTGGACGAACTGGAAAGGTACTTTTCATTCATTTCAAATAAAATAATAGCAGGATCGCAAAATATATTCTGTCTGTAGTATCTAAAATTAATACTTTTTATTTAATTTAATTTCCAGCTGATAAAGACAACCAGAAATACAAAGACTTCATGACAAAGAACTACCAACCAGGCTTCACATACCAGGAGTTTGCTCCGATGTTCACAGCTGAGTTTTTTGATCCTTCATCTTGGGCAGAACTGTTTGAAAAAGCTGGTGCAAAGTAATTTTTTTTATATATTTCTATATGTAAAGTAGCTTTAAAAACTAAAATAATTAAAAGATTCAACTAAAATTTGTTTCAGATATGTTGTCCTAACAAGTAAACATCATGAGGGCTTCACTCTATTCCCATCCAAGCGCTCATTCAGTTGGAACTCAGTTGATGTGGGGCCAAGGCGGGACATTGTAGGTGAACTTGCTGCTGCAGTCAGGAATGTGAGCTTAAAGTTTGGTGTATACCACTCTTTGTATGAGTGGTACAACCCTATTTATAATCAGGACAAAAGCAACCAATTTCATACTCAAACATACACTGATACCAAGTTGTGGCCTGACATTAAACAGCTGGTCAATGATTACAAGCCATCAGTGATATGGTCTGATGGTGACTGGGAAGCTATTGACAAGTATTGGAAGTCTGAAGACTTGTTAGCATGGTTGTACAACGATAGCCCAGTTAAAGATGAGGTGGTTGTCAATGATAGATGGGGTATTGGCATCCCTGGACATCATGGAGACTTCTATAATCATGCTGATAGATTCAATCCTGGTTAGTGTTATAGATGGATATTCAAAAATTCACTTAATTTAGTTTAAACATAGCTGAATTATACCAACATTCAGCGCCAAGTGTGATGTTTATTTATTCCTTTGTTTCTGTGTAAAGAATATTTATTAAATCTTTATTTTATTTTCAGGCAAACTACTAAATCATAAATGGGAAAATGCTTTCACTGTTGACAGCAAATCGTGGGGGTACAGAAGGGATATGCACTTGGCTGATATACTGTCTATTGAGCAACTGCTTTACCAAGTTGTATCTACAGTCAGTTGTGGAGGTAACATCTACAGCCTGAGTTTACCCACTGCTGTGTTTAGGGCTCTCTTTTTTGAGCCATTCTTGATGTTCCTTTACCACTCCTAGCTCTTTCACTATTATTTGAATAATGGAATTTTAAATTTTAATAGACTTTACCTTTTCAGGTAATGCCCTCATCAACGTGGGCCCAACTAAAGAGGGTACAATAATACCTATATTTCAAGAACGCTTGTTAGGACTCGGTAAATGGCTGTCTATAAACGGCGAAGCCATCTACAATAGCTCTGCCTGGCATTCTCAAAACGATACTCTTAACGGAAATGTTTGGTACACTTGTCTTAAGACGACATACAATGCTACTCACCCTACCCATCCACCAAGCGTGAACGATAAAGTAAAGGTAATCTTTGCTATTGTACTCGCGTGGCCAGAGAAGAGTGTGCTCAAACTGAGAGACATAACACCTTATTTGCACAGTGGCACTTATCAAGTCGAGATGTTGGGCAATGAAGGACAATACTTGACTGTAAGTATTTAATAATTATATAAGTATGTTTTGTGTATCTGTAAACACTCGGCTAATCTATTTGGATCATTAACATACATGTTGATACTTTTTCTTATCAAGTTTTATTTGTTCCAGTGGAAGATAACTAATGGAGAGGTTGCAATACAGCTGCCTGATATAACTTCCGCTAAATCTCATCACGCTTGGACATTGAGGTTTACTTTGAAATAAAAAATTAAATTATAATAGCTGTATCAAAGTTTTTTATTTTCCCATCCAATTCTAGGCTTTATTAGATTAGGGAAAATAAACTTTTTGGTAGTATGTTGGCCATATGAAAACACCCACTCAAGTTAACCCAGGAAATAAAGAAATCATAAGTATAACGTCAAACAAGTGTATTCAATTAAACTTGTATAATATTCTGATATCGCTACTTACATGGAAGAATTAAAATGAAACATGTTTAAAATTTTGTGCTTGAAAGTACTATGCAGTAGGTTTAAATACAAAGAATGTAGACTTTATGTACTACTGACTTATGTATACCCGACACCTGGAAAGTTGTTGCATTGTCTCCTATCTATAAAAGCGGATTTGCCAGAAAACTACAGGCTTATTGCTTTGTTAAGTATAGTCTCCAAAATTCTAAAAAAAAAAATAGTCAATAAGGGCCTGGTTAATTTTCTGGACACAATTATCTCGGACAGACAATTCGGATTTGGACGAGGAAAGTCTATGGAAGACGCGGTGTCACTCTTGACTAATCAAGTTTTACACTATATAGAAAATGCTGTATCGGTGTTATTCTTGATTTGGCACACGCATGCGACACGGTGTCTCCCAGGCTACTTCTAATTAAGTTAGAGGCTACGGAAATAACGGGTATACCTCTAGAATGGTTTCCGTGGCTACTTGGCATCGCGGTAGCAATACTCCAAAATAGGCAGTCTCAAATTAGCTTTTGTTTTGGGACAAACCCGCCACATTATTCCCATACCACTGCAACTCCTGAAAGTCAGAATTAACAGTGGCGATTAGCAGAAAAGCAAGACAATGAAGCTGGAAGAAGTCCCAGAGAATCAATTGCAACAAAATTAATCAGAAAAGAATAGCGGAGGCGTAGGAAAACATAATTTCCATATCAGCAGGATACAGAACAACAAAACAAGGTCAATAGGCACAAACGGATGTTTACAACTGGGATAAGCCCAGTTGCCTTACTTAGCACAATTTTGTTGTGTATCCGTGTTCGATTCCCGGGTTGGGTAAAGTGTTGTTTGGTTATTCAATCAGGAATATCTCAGTAGCAGCTACGGAGTCTGGATTCGTGCCCGATCGATGGCAATAGGCTCGTCATTAATATTAATGGATTCAAAGTTGTGAATATTTGATTCCAATTTGGTATGGCAAAAACACTTTAACGAACGGAAATTTGTTCTAGTTTCTACAAGATTTGTATAGTTAATAACTCAGGATGGAACCTGCACACTATTCAACATACCTACTGCGTTCTTTCTGCCAAAGACAACACTCCCATAAAATATGATGTGCAGATTGGTCATATTCGCAGTCAGATGTAGAACACAAGCTTGCAAAGTAGCTTGCTACATATCACATTTGGTGTACCGCAAGGCAACGCTTTTCACGCTGTACATAAACGAAGTAGTAAGCCTCCCAATAAGCAACGCTGAAGTGTTCTGCTACGCCGACGACACTGCCATCATCTTTCACGACAAGACTTGGGAACGGGTGTATCATTTGGCAGAACAAAGCCCTCTCTCAGATAGAGCACTCCCTAGACACTAATTTACTAACATTAAATGTAAAAGAGTGTAAAAACTGATCCAAGTCCAAAAAAAACTCCGTGACTGTACCCCTATCGATGTACTGCGAACGGTTTGCTATGTATTCTGCCAGTCAATCATGCACCAGTACTGCATCTGTATATGTGACGGCTGGTAAAATCATATTTAATACATTAGAGAGGGCACAGGTTTCAGGTTCCCCACAGACCTTATTTACCAGGAGTTTGAAGTTCTAAAGGTACGGCAAATGATCATACTTCAAAAACAACGCTTAAGTATCACACAGCAGAAAGAAAACTGCCAGAATATAACAACTTATTAAACAAGCGGGTCTTTAGAGTAAGTACCTACATAAAGTAAATACCAATCGGAAATAGCTAGACGCTGCAGCTGTACAAATTTTTCACATCCAAACACCTATTCCGAACTACGCTACGAGACTTATGCCCGGTAAGTTTATAGCCGCTGATGAATTTTCTCAAAAGCTATTTAAAATACATAGATTGAAAAGACTATAAAAATTTCGAAAACGGCTTACGATTTTCTGCTGGATAAAGATTATAATGTGTATTGTCAAAATAATTTTCAGCACAATCGCTAACAGCGGGGTCGAGAAGAAGTATTAATGTCCCAAACAATAATACTTCTCCTCCCTCTCTGCTTTTAAATCTATACAAAAAAAAAAATTGAAGTGACTGTTTGTAATTTCAAAATAACAGCTTTTTACTGTATGTCAGTCATCATCATTATTTTCATCATCATTTCAGCCGAAAGACGTCCACTGCTGGAAACAGGCCTCCCCAAGTGTCGCCACATTGACCGGTCCCGTGCGACTCGCCAGCGGATCCCTTCAACCTTCTCCAGGTCATCGGTCCACCTAGTGGGAGGCCTTCCAACGCAACGGTAATAACTTCCGGTTCGCGGTCGCTACTCCAGAACTTTTCGGCCCCATCGGCCATCCGTTCTGCGAGGAATATGCTGTGGCCACTGCCAATTTAGTTTGGCAATTCTTCGGGCTACGTCGGTAACCTTGGTTCTCTTGCAGGTGTCCTTATTTCTGATTTGATCACGCAAGGAAACTCCGAGCATAGCCCTCTCCATTGATTGCCCTTTGGGTGACTTTAAGCCGTCTGATGAGGCCCATTGTGAGCGACCACGTTTCGGTCCCTGGCAACACACACTGGTCATAGACTTTCGTCTTGAGACACTGCGGTAAGTTGGACGAAAAGATACCACTCAAATTCCCGAACGCCACCATGTCAGTCCGACATCAGGATCAGACCTCGGAACCTATCCTTCTTCAGCGAGGTGTGAGACATGGAGACGTCATATCTCCGACACTGTTCACCGCTGTACTGGAGGATGTCTTCAAGGTTCTGGACTGGAGAGGGTATCAACGGCAATGGCGATTACATCTCTCACCTTCGGTTTGCCGACGATATAGTGGTCATGGCTGAGACCATGGAGGACCTCAGTACAATGCTCGATGACCTGAACATGGACAAAACCCAACTCATGTTGAGTGCCCATGTAACACCCACTCCTATCAAGATCGGAGACTTTACACTCGAAGTTGTAGGCGATTATGGACAAACCTGCCTGGGACTAACGGTCCAGTTAGGTAGGTCCAGCTTCGAGAAAGATGTGAGTCGTCGAATATTGCGGCACGGGGCATATGACGTCCAACCAATCAGCGCGCGAGGTGCGATTCGTCGCATGCCATTTCACAGGTTGACGGTTTCACTTCGATAGATTATAATCTACCGAAAAATAAAGCGTTATTGTAATCAGTATGCTACGGTTCACAATCTTTCGACAGTTTACAATCTCGCTAGATAGATAATAATCTAACGGTTTTTACAATTTTACGGTGACATAGACATTATTTGTACGCCTTGCAAGGCAGCACATAGTGAGACATAACTTTTTTAATAACACTATGTACTTTTACCTATGCGGCACAAATAAACATATTTGAATTTGAACTGTGAAACTGTCAGTGTCAGCGTCGTCTCGTCAGTCGTCTGACTTTTGGTGTTTTAAGTACCTACCTACTAATTTTACTTATTCTT
Organism: Noctua janthina; assembly: GCA_963576755.1. Taxonomy (NCBI): domain Eukaryota; kingdom Metazoa; phylum Arthropoda; class Insecta; order Lepidoptera; family Noctuidae; genus Noctua; species Noctua janthina. The sequence continues at coordinate 6,686,067 of OY755058.1, forward strand.
AATCTACTCTTTATATTTTATTTTACTGTTTGCGTCTGACGGGAGCCTGTTTTGTAAAACTATTTAAGAAATGATAACATTAAAAACATAAACTATATTATTCACAGAATGATGAAATTATTATTAATCTTAGTATTCCTTTCCTTCGCGAATGCTGAAATGGGAAATAATGTTAGAATTATTGATATTCGTAATGCTGTTGAAAAAGATATCAGTATACCTAAGAGACTTAGCGCCAGCTGGAGTGACCTGGATAAACGGCCGTTGCCCAAATGGTATGATAGAGCTAAAATAGGCATATTGTTGCACTGGGGCGTGTACGCTGTGCCTAGTTTCGGCTCAGAATGGTTCTGGACAAACTGGAAAGGTACTCTTCATTCATTTGAAATAAAATAATAGCAGGATCGCAATATGTATTCTGTCTGTAGTATCTAAAACGAATGGGTACTTTCTATTTAATTTAATTTCCAGCAGATGAAGACAACCAAAAATACAAAGACTTCATGACAAAGAACTACCAACCAGGCTTCACATACCAGGAGTTTGCTCCTATGTTCACAGCTGAGTTTTTTGATCCTTCTTCTTGGGCAGAACTGTTTGTAAATGCTGGTGCAAAGTAATTTTTTATATATTTCTATATGTAAAGTAGCTGTAAAAATTAAAATCATTAAAAGATTCAACTAAAATTTGTTTCAGATATGTTGTCCTAACAAGTAAACATCATGAGGGCTTCACTCTATTCCCATCCAAGCGTTCATTCAGCTGGAACTCTGTTGATGTGGGGCCAAGGCGGGACATTGTAGGTGAACTTGCTACTGCAGTCAGGAAATTGAAAATTTGGAGTGTACCACTCTTTGTATGAGTGGTACAATCCTATTTATAATCAGGACAAAAGCAAGCAATTTGATACTCAAACATACACTGATACCAAGTTGTGGCCAGACATTAAACAGCTGGTCAATGATTACAAGCCATCAGTGATATGGTCTGATGGTGACTGGCAAGCTAATGATAAGTATTGGAAGGCTGAAGACTTGTTAGCATGGTTGTACAATGATAGCCCTGTTAAAGATGAGGTGGTTGTCAATGATAGATGGGGTATTGGCATCCGTGGACATCATGGAGACTTCTATAATCATGCTGATAGATTCAATCCTGGTTAGTGTTATAGATGGATATTCAAAAATTCACTTAATTTAGTTTAAACATAGCTGAATTATACCAACATTCAGTGCCAAGTGTGATGTTTATTTATTCCTTTGTTTCTGTGTGAAGAATATTTATTAAATCTTTATTTTATTTTCAGGCAAACTACTAAATCATAAATGGGAAAATGCTTTCACTGTTGACCGCAAATCGTGGGGGTACAGAAGGGATATGCACTTGGCTGATATATTGTCTATTGAGCAACTGCTTTACCAAGTTGTATCTACAGTCAGTTGTGGAGGTAACATCTACAGCCTGAGTTTACCCACTGCTGTGTTTAGGGCTCTCTTTTTTAAACCATTCTTGATGTTACTGTACCATTCCTAGCTTTTTCACTAGATACTAACTATTATTTGAATAATGGAATTTCAAATAATAGATCTTGCCTTTTCAGGTAACGCCCTCATCAACGTGGGCCCAACTAAAGAGGGTACAATAATACCTATATTTCAAGAACGCTTGTTAGGACTCGGTAAATGGCTGTCTATAAACGGCGAGGCCATCTACAATAGCTCTCCCTGGCATTCTCAAAAAGATACTCTTAACAACAATGTTTGGTACACTTGTCTTAAGGCGACTTACAATGCTACTCACCCTACCCATCCACCAAGCGTGAACGATAAAGTAAAGGTAATCTTTGCTATTGTACTCGCGTGGCCAGAGAAGAGTGTGCTCAAACTCAGAGACATAACACCGTATTTGCACAGTGGCACTTATCAAGTCGAGATGTTGGGCAATGAAGGACAATACTTGACTGTAAGTATTTAATAATGACATAAGTATGATTTATGTATCTGTAAACACTCAGCTAATCTATTTGGATCATTAACCTTACCATCCATGTTGATATTTTCTCGTATCATGTTTTATTTGTTTCAGTGGAAGATAACTGATGGAGAGGTTGAAATACAGCTGCCTGATATAACTTTCGCTAAATCTCATCACGCTTGGACATTGAGGTTTACTTTGAACAAAATTATAATAGCTGTATCATAGTTTTTTATTTACTTATTACCAGTTCTCGTCTTTATTCGATTAGGGAAAATATTTTTTTGGTAGTGTTGGAAAAAAAATAAATCATAAGTATAACGTCAAACAAGTGTATTCAATTAAACTTGTATAATATTCTGATATTATCTCTACTTACATGGACATGGTTAACCTTAAGAATTAAAATGAAATATGTTGTTTTAACGTTTTGTGCTTGAAAGTACTATGTAGTGGGTTTAATTAAATACGACGAATGTCAACTGTAGAACGTCAGATTTAGTTAGGTAGGTAGTTACAGAATTTGATCAAGTACCTATTCTGCCAAAGCAACTGATACAACTGAAACTACAAGGTTGCTAAAACTTTAAATTCCTGTTGTGTTTTTAAAGCCGTTTATGAAGTTTCTCTAAAAAAAATTTCTCTAGAAAGCTATTTAAATCACATAGGTTAAAGGCAGTTTAAATTTTTCCAAAAACCTACGATTTTCTGCTGGATAAACATAATATTTTGCGGTACAATCGCTAACATCTGGGAGAATAGTTAATGTTTAGGTGTTTCTAAATTAGAAAATAAAATCTCTTCTGAATTCCCTTCTGTAGTTGAATGTACAGATGCCAGCAAAACAAGCTACTACAATATGTCAAATTTCTTTCATAGATTTTCAACTTTATTGCACTAAAGCATTAGGTTCAAGGTTGATTGGGACAATTTGAGTTTTGGGTAGCTTGATGTGCTGGCGTCTGTGCCTAAAAGCTTCTACAATTGTACCCAAATTCGTTATATTATTCAAAAATTGTGGCTTACAAAAATAAATATGAATAATATACACATGCTTATGAAGATATATTGCTTATTTAGCATATATCTATAGGTACTATATATTTCATAATCTGCTAACATTCTAAAAGCTATTTATTTAGATTCATTCGACTCTGCCCAGATATTGGTGTCTACAAATTCGTGAAGCGACTGGGCCGTCTGAGTTAAATGTAAAAATACTTTATTACTTTGTTCATGTAATCTATAATTCTCTGATTATATTGTATTGACTATAGATTTCGTTGGAAGCATAAGCTAGATACTTCATAAGCAACTCTGTTTTATAATGTGTGCATTTACTATAATATTTATAGTAGCTATATCGTTAACAGTTTATTTGGATATTAATCCTTATGAGAGAAGCGTTATGATTTTCATCCGAAACAGTTCTTCAATGAGTCCGTCTGTTTTCAAACCTAGCAAACGCTCTTTTTCGCACATTATAGTCAAGCACATTATTACGCCAAGCACCGTTTACTGAAGCACAGTAATTGTGTAGGTATAGTTTTTTTCTTGTTTTTTTTTTCTGAAAATGACATTCAACTTCTATACATATACATATCAGGTTGTTTTTTTTCTTCTTTTTGCTTTACAAGCTTACGAAAATAACATATTTATTTGGATGCGAAGCTAACATCTAAAAAGTAAATGGTAAGAATATAAGTGCTATATATTATACATAAAATTCTATTTTGTACTAATCCTAGTGTTTATATTAAAAAAAAATCTGTTTAAATACACTTTTATAGATTAGGTACAATTACAGGTTAACTTACAAATAATATGGCTATGTATAATCAAAACAAACTATGGACTATGTACTGGTAGACGAGATAACAGCTTTACAGAATTTGAAACGACAATTTGTAAGTCCCTTGTTTTTTGCTGAATTATTTGCTGAATCATCAATCGGAACATTCGAAGATGTTTTTTTTAAGTATTTGTTTTAGAAAAGAACATAACAGATGTTGTACCATTAAATACCAATAAACACCTTAGTAAACCGATAAAACAATCATTAACAGTTATCTTAGCCAATGTTATGGTAGGTACTTATAATATCTTGGAATGTTCAATCAAATGTTTGCTTTCATAAATTCTAAGTACACATAGTTGCTGTTATTTAAAAGTTTTATTACCAATAACAGGCATATTTCAGATAACTTTCTACACAACAAGCATAATTATGTTTTCCATATTTTCTTACATAAGGGGTTCTAAGATGTATGCTACAGCTATATTGGTCTTTGGAAGATACATTAAACACCTACATACATCAATTTAGTTTCTAGAAAGAACGTTGTGTCATTGGCGTAGCTAGGGGGGGGGGCTCCGTGAACATTAGTAGTACCACCTATAAAATTTCGTAAAACTTTGGCAGATTGCATAACCGCCACTATAGTCCTTTTGATGTAGGAAGGTGCAGGTGACATTAGATGTACCGTCCCTTTTCAATCTTGAACGTTACCTTGATTTATTACTTTTATTTTTTTATTTTTATTTTTGGCTGTATTTTGGGGCGACACCTACAATATCCGCACTGGGTGCCACCTATGCTAGCTACGCCACTGCGTATTGTACTGCCCTTGCAGAACCTAGACAATATTTTAAATACATTTCTGTGTGCACTTCCTTTAATTTTAATATCAATTTTGGATTACATGATGTAAAATATTTAGTTTTAAGTCCGCGAAAAAGATCCAGGATGAGTACCGCCCTCCCGCCCGCATAAATATGCACATATAGGAAAAGCAATAATAATTAGCATGCACCCAAACCTATACTAAAGTATAATTTATATAAGTTAAGCTATAGTAAAGCTTTTGGGTGCATGGCATGCATGGCGTGGCACTTATCAATTTTTGATAAAAAAAATTAAACAATTCATTACAGTACCTAGACTTATAATACCTACTTACGCACTATATACAATCTTTACATAGAAATAAGCGAGATACGATATACTCGTGGTACATAGCAGGTCAGGTGAATACATACATTCTAACACATACTAAGGCCATCAATGTTTTCAAATCGCGGCTGTGCCATTAAATGCCACTTAAAGATTATTTGAACAATGCATGCTATCAAAAATGGAATTACGAAAAAACATAATTTAGATAAATGTAACACATAAACATTTAACTGACATTAAGGATTATTTACGATTTCACATTATATCGGAATTTGAATATTTAGGGAGGGACCACGCGTATCGACGAGGATCCGCTTGAGACGTATCACTACGATATGATTTAACCTTTAGAACGCCAGAGCATAAACGCACGCGCGTGCCCTCCACGCCAAGCCACAAGTTCACCGCAAATACCTACAAAAAGAATAGGGATTCCAAAACTATTTAATTGTTCATTTCGTATACACCGCACATTTTTTGTCAAATATTTGTGTCGTTGGCGTACAGGGTACGCGGTTGCTTGTCACGTATAGGTGACAATGTCGTTCAAAAGGTTAACAATGTTGTCACTGTACTGAAATAAAGAATTTATCATTTGTCAAATTTAGTTCAGCATGGTGTGCCATCACGTTAAGTCGTGTGGTCCGAAACGAAACCAGGCGAATTACTGACCGGCTCCACGTCGATAAGTGTGGTGACTTCCTGAGAAATCACTCCAGCAGGCTGCGTGGCCAGCTCATGATTCATGTTAAGTTTGATTAAAAAAAAGCACGAACAGCAAGCATTGTTAAAATCTTCAACTGCGGCCTATACACCGAGGAGTTGCTTACAACCTAGAACAGATTCACCACCATACCTTAAAGCAGGGTCTACAGGCTTATTCCAAGCAACCCGGCTATCTCCACCAGCTATGAAATCGACTGAAGCCTGTCCCTCTGTCTCAGGAGTTCTAACTCTGGTAGGATAGACGCCTTCTGATTGAAGAACTCTTCAAGAGCTGGTTGGGAGAGCATGGTGGCTAGGAACTGCTCTAAAGTGATGGACCAGACGCCGTCCGGTTCTGTTTCTTTAGATGGAGACTGTTTTGGGCTTTCTGGTTCTGTTGCGTTGCCGTTGGGGTCCAACTGGTGAGCCAAAAAGGAACATAAGTATCTGGGAGACTTCAAGAGTGTAAAAGGAGTCTCTTAAAACGGGTTTGCGGATATACAAAAAGACTAAACATTCATAAAAAAAAAAGTATTTATGAGATTTTAATAATCTAAAAATAAAAATATTATTCAGTATTATGACGCATGACGTAGTTAAAACACCCTGTTGCGAGCGATGATCTACTGAATTCTTTATTTCTGTGCTGGGTAGGTATATGTTCTTCCGTTTGACACGTAAACATCATTAACGGGATGTTTCATAATTTTATTCTAACTTTTTAAGGACTATTTTTCTTTGTACCTATTATGGAAGACAAAAAAAAAAACGCGCCTAGAGCTATTTTATGTCGGGTACATTGAGTGGACGACCTTTTTAAGACGACTAAAAAGTCACGGTGTATGAGTTACCTGTGCCTCAGGCTGCTTAGCGGCGGCAGCTAGGAACAAGCTGTCTTGTGAGACCTCACGGTCTAGTTGCGGCCGGTGGTTCAGTTCACCCAGTTGTAGCAGCAGGGTACCTGGAGATTTAAAAATGCATGTCTTATTATCAAGGTATTCTATAGCACAGTACGTGACGTCCTAAACCGTATACTGGAAGGCGGACAGTATGCCTTCCATAGGACCGGACCAAAGCTAGTTTATTTTTAATTTTTTATTCAAAAGGAACAACAAACAGCTGCTATATTAAACATAGAAATAAGAAATACACAAAACCTATAGACAATTTTGCAGCTCACAACGCTGTTCACAGATTACCTATAGGATACGTAACAGTGAAAATAATCGCTAGGTTACAAATACAAAATACAAAAAATGTGTACAATGAAAAAGAAATCTGAGTAAAATGGTGTATGAATATTCATGACAGCTCCATAAGACTTTTAAACTTATAGGGAGCACATGCAAAAATATCAATGTGTTCAAAAGTCTTATTGTAGGAATCGACCATACTGTGAACAGGCGAACGCAAGCCAGAGTTGAACTTGCAAGTGCCCACTGGAAATAATCTGCCAGCGCGCACCTTTCGCTTGTGGACTGTCCTAGGAACCGCATAACATAGTTTTTATTTTTTTTTTAAAAAAACGTTGCCCCACTCTAGGAATTTCTCCTGTATCGTGGGTGCGTTTACAAACATTTAAGCACACATACACAAACAGCCAGACCCGGAACAACTACCTGTAGGCCATACAAATATTTGTTCCGTGCAGGAATCGAACCCGCGACACGATAGTAATAGACAAAGACTTAGTATAGTATAGTTGTAATGACATTGAGTATGGATTGCATGAGGGAGGTCCATACACCTGTTAATTTTTGTCCCCAAAGCAATAGCTACGCTAAAAAGTAGGGATGGGTGGGTGTTTTGAGGGACTGGTTAGTTATGATGTTCAAAAAGTGCATATTCTGAGACTAACTTCAATAAATGACTTGTAATGAGCGTCATCAGAAACTATGGGCCCAGTTCCTGTAATGCTCTTTGCGCAACTCCCTTACTACACTTCGAGGAACCTGTTTGAAGCCATAACTAACGCCATCAATGTGGCAGAGTTCTGATTGGAGCTAATTTAACTAGGATTTATAAACACTGAAGAAGATTTTGATTTCGTCGTACGTTTTGTAGCTAGAATAATGAAGACATCAGGCCAACTCACCAGCCAAAACGACGGCTTCATAGACTGCATGGTCCCTCTGCGTGAGGTCGTGCAGCACGGCCAGCAGCTGCAGGAAGTGGTCGCGCGGCAGCGGCGGCGCGGCGGGCGTGCTGGGCGCGCTGGCCAGCCCCGCCAGCCCCGCCAGCCCCGCCAGCCCCGCCAGCCCGCACGAGCGCACGCCGGCGCAGCTTATGTAGCTGCCGCCTGAGAATAAAACTCAGAACATTTTATAAAAGGTGATTCTGACATCATTTTTCACTTAAACGAAGTGTGTAAAAAAAAAGCCAATTTAAAAATGCCCCGCGACAACTAGCTTGCGCTTGTTGGAACTCATTCACTAATAAGCCGATTTTTCGTATTTTTTTACTATTGCGAAACTTCGGACGAGATAAGTATTTGTCACTAATATCTTTGTGATATGATGAATGAACCCTAAAATGGTTCGGACAGACAGACAGACAGACATGACGAATCTATAAGGTTCTGTTTTTTGCCATTCGACTACGAAGGGGAAAGGGTTCCGTAGTCGAATGTCAAAAAACGGAACCTTATAGATACGTCATGTCTGTCTGTCTGTCCGTCCGTATGTCACAGCCACTTTATTCCGAAACTATTAGGACTACACAGTTGAAACTTGGTAGGTAGATGTATTCTGTGAACAGCTTTACGATTTCTATATAAAAATTAAAAGATGAATATATGGAACTGAAACTCAAATTTATTATATTTCTTATATTCCTTTTTTTCTTCTTCAAACCATTACGTGCGGGGTGTCTATAGATAGGTCTTCAGAAATGACATTGAGGTTTCAAAAACCATTTTTTCTCAAAGTCAATAGTTTGAAAGATAGACACTTCCAAAGTGGTAAAATGTGTGTGTGTTTTGGATTTTGGAATTCTGGAAAAATATAGGATTGTAGAACATATAAAAACTTTCAACCAAAATTAGTTTGAATAAGATTTGATGTTTAGGTTTTGAGACATTCGACTTTTTCAACAAATAACTGTTTTTCATTACCATACTATAGAATAGAATTTCTCTTTATTAGAGTATCCATGACTCAAAAACTGTTAGTAAAAACAGAACTATAAAAACAAATTTAGCTTTGCTGCCTTCAAAATATTTTCATTATATTGTTTGGTGTTACGGAACCCTGTGTGCGTGTGAGTACGACTCGTACTTGGCCGGTTTTATTGGTCGCAAACTTAGCTGTGCTACTACTTTCTCAGGCGAGCTCCTTCACCAACAGTTCTAATACTCTGAAAGATGCAGTAACATTAATAACTCAACTCAAATATCAGTTTACCTATTTGGCTGTTCTCAGAATCACTCTTGTCCATATGCACGCCGTCTCCGCAAACCTCACTGATGGAACGCTGCAGAGGTCCTGGTTCTGGCGATGCAGGCTCTTCATCTACACTGTAAGAAAATGTTATGATGATCAATTTTCGGGAAAAGGTGAAATCACTCGACTCAAAAATCGAGTGTGGTAGTAACTCGTTTGCTGTGTCAACTCTCAAGCTTTAAAAGTTGAAATGTGACATAAATTATAACACTTGGTACTAGTGTAAGAAGTTACAAGGATTTTGTACGTACTTACCTATCAAAGAACGAAAAAGCGTCAGTAGCCAGTTCCTCCCCCGTATCCGTGAAGTGCGTGGGCCTCAGGTCTCGTGTGGGCAGCAGCGGCGGCGAGTGCGCGGCGTACAGCGCACGCAGACGTCGCGCCGCGTCGGCTCGGCAGCACAGCCCGAGCGCTACGCTAAGCCCGCGAGCACTTACTAGGCCGTCGTCGTCGTAGTCCATTAGCTAGAGTTTAAATAGTAAAGATAAATTAGGTACTCTTTATAGCAGTCCGAGCAACAAGCAAGTCGGTCCACCACACGAGTACCGCGCTTTGTAACCAAGATAACTGCCCTTACTGCTGCCACAAGAGGGCGCTGTCGATGTCAAATTGATATCATAAACCTGCGGTCTGAACCGCTCATCATATACCTAGACTTTTTCTTAATATTTTTGGTTGGCTTCCAGTCTAACCAAATACAACTGAATACAGGGTGTAAGGGACTTGAATTCAGTATATCATGCTAAGATGACCCCGGTACAAGAAATTATTTCAGGAATGTTAAGGGAATCCAATAAATTTGATTTGTTTTATTTCCTATATTTACCGTGGCAAAACGCACGTAGTGAACGGCAAGCGCGACGACGAGTTCTGTAGCTGTAGCAGGAAGTGAACAGCTGATTTCACGCGTCGTTCGTTGGAATATGATTTAAAATAAGGAGCTGAATGCATTGTCAGTTTGTGGAGGGCTGTCCCTTACACCCTTTATTTTGTATGTAAAAAAACAAACAATAAAATTTCGTGTCAGGTCTCTTTGTATTTATTTTCTTTATTGATTTTTGTGTTTTTGGCAGCAATCCACAGCATATTTCCTGACCTGTGATTTGTTAATACACACAGAAATCTTACCTTAAACATCCTAGCAGTGATAGCTTCAGCGAAGTCTCCCTTGGCCCAGGGTGAGAGCGCAAAGTACAAAGTCTTGAACTGCGTGTAGTCCAGTCTGTAGGACTCGTAGGGCGCTTCTAACCGCTCGCAAGGCACCCGCTTAGCCCAGAGGAGCTCTTCGCGAATGGCACTGAGTAACTCCTAGAAACATAATTAAAATATTATAATTATTATAATTTATTATACTTAAATATTTGTAGCATCTTCAACAAATATAATTTATTTTGCGATATGAATAAACTAACTAAATACATTATTAATTAAAAACTATTAATTATTATTTATAACTATTTCTTCAACATCATCATCTTTTAAGGGTGTCTACGTTCGAAATAGATACCGTGGCCCTGGAACACAAAGGGCAAAGAAGGAACATGGATGGGTTTTAGTCAGTATAAGTCTGACACTCCCTTCCGCACCGCCCGGAGTGGGGGAGGTCATTGATTACCAATCAGAAAAAAAAAAAAAAAAGTGTGTCTACATGCTACAAAGTCTTCAAATGATTCGTGAAAGTACTTGCAGAAACTAATGTGTCTCATCAATTCAATATTAGATAAGTTGCTAATAAAAATCACTGCGTAACTGTCTGAATTTTAATTAATAAAATTGACCTGTGAAAATACAAGTTGGCCTGATAGCGACACCATTTATGCTTTACTTTGATTAAAGCCAAATAGCCCTAGAACCAGATCTTACAAGAGTTGTGAAGTACTATTTTGAGGTTGATTTTTTCTGGACTATTAAAACACCGAATGCTCAATACTGACCTGCAGTTCATTCAATTCAAGCAGTTTATCCTGCTGCAGCGCTCGAAGCGTATTCTTCTCGAGACTGTCCTCAAGTTGTCTGACGACCCTCAAGCGATGCTTTAGTCGTAAGTGCTCGATGTTTTCGCTTGAAACGCTGCCACCGTACGAACGGTAGGACTGGTATATTAGCTCTTGAATTTTTATTGTCTGTAATTTACAAAATAAAATGGTTCTAAATTTTCGTTTTTAATGGTGTTCTCCTTGCCTATTGCCCATTTAAATAATTTTAATTTGGAAATAGGACTTTATGATCGGAATTAAAATAAATAAGTCGTATTGATCAGAATATTATATATCTAGAAAATAAGACCTTTTCATTGGTCATTTTTGGAAATGTGCCTTTTTGACTAAAATATATTTTAATTAGTAATGGAATCATTTTTATTTTATTTAGGGGTTATAAATACTAATAATAAAAAATACAATTAAAATTATTAATATGTTTTATGAATTACGCATTATTAATCAGAAATTACACCAAAATCGGGTTCCATGCATGTGCATCCCTCATCGACATGGTCACAAAATTATTAAAAAAAAAGAAATACAGTAAAAACCTATAAATAAAATGTACATGATATTAACAAGCCTAATCTGCGTTAACTACAATAATAACAATTATTATTATATTTCATTATACAATTTAAATAGTTTTTATTGTTTCCTGTATTTGTTTATCATTGAAATGGGACCTTTTGAACAGATACTCCTCATAGTACTCGTACTGAAACTGGTCAAATGTGGGTGTCCCCTTCGTTAAATATAGGCGCGTTACTAACCTTTTCAGCAGTCCGCGGTTCAGTCGACAACGCCATAGCTTCCTCATTGTAGATGCCTTGGAGGTAGTCATTCAGGACTTGCATAGCTTGCCCATCTTCAGTACATTTGAGAAGTATTTCTCGGTTTATGTCCAGGATTGTGAGGGTCACCTAGAAGTAAAGAGGAAAGCATAAAAAAATCGAATTTCGGAGTTCATGTTCAACAACGTGGTTCAGCAGAGGCGAGCGGTAAAATATTTTTTTTTTAGATTAACGTTCGGGAAAAGTCACTCGGCTTAGCCCGAATTGTGCCTAGTCTGCCAAGTCAACCCGATTAATTTAATTACGAGTTAACCGATCGGCATGATCCAAATAAAAACCAAGCGAATAGATCAAGTAATTATTTCGGGCCTGCAAAAACTGCCGAATTGAATGAGCCAAACCGAATAAGCGTGACGACCGTTAGAAATTGGAATAATTATCACGCAAAGATAACAAACCTGAAATATAACTTTCGCGCCATCATAGAAGAAGCAGTCCATGACATTGACAGCACATTCGTAAGGCATGACGCTGATGAAAAGCGTGAGGAACCAAGATAAGGAGATCATCTTCATCATGCCCAACTCGTCCAGTTTTGCGTGAAGTTCTGGTAGGTGGACTTCTGTTAACTCTTCTAAAACGCCTTGGTCCACCTGCAAGTTACAATATTTCACTTTAGGAGGAGTATCTAAGAGAGTTAACTCATCATTGTTCCAACGTGAAAGAGAGATAGAGCTATTCAGGACGCAAACCGCCTCTTTTTTTCACACTCGAACAATCTCGAAGGATCTCTTCAAAACAATAAAGTTCCAATCATTCGCACGAAGCGCTTTGCTACATCGTTTATTTTGTGCACAGCCATGGAGTGGAATTCCCTGCCTGCGTCGGTGTTCCCAAGTTCATATGACCCCAATCTATTTAAGTCACGAGTTAATAGGCTTCTTTTGGTTTAACTAACTGAGAACAGAGTCCTGTTCTCAGTTCGACGATGGAACCATCGTCGACCTCATCTCTGTTCTCAGGATTGAGGTCAAGAGTAGGCCCATTTTATATAATAAAGAATAATAAAAAAACCGAAGAGTTCTATATGAAATAATATTAACTGAGAGAAACGCTTTGAGATCGAGTTTAATCCCAAAAGCACTCGTATTTGACTCTTTGTAAATAAGCTGTAACAATATTCACGTAATTTATGTGTGCAATGAAAAATAAGAATAAAACTTACCAAAGCACCCACCACCCTAGTATTATAATAATCAGGTAACAAAGTCTCGCATATGGTTGCCAACAACCAGAACGCTTGTTCTTCGGGGCAGTATATTAGCAACACCGAGGCTACTATGTTCATCGCTTGGCAGTACCCAATCTGTGGGTTCTTTAGTGCGTACGCGCATAGAACGCGGCGGAGTGCTGAGATTCCTGAAAAAGGTTGAGAAAACACTGTAACCGATCGGCAAAATATTTTATATGTAAATATTATTATTGTAAACATTTTATACTAAAAGATATTTGAAAGTGAACGGAGCAAACGGAGTATGTAAGGACGACAGACGACCTACGTCCGTGGGAAAAAAACCTCAGGTTTACGCATTTTCTACCTGTGTTACATGAGGCCTAAGATGGCCGTTTTAGCAGAACCATATTAGGATAATAATATGAATCACGGTGAAAATATTAAAATGGTCCTAGACGCAGTTAATGAAGGAAGGGAAACCCACGTGAAAAAAAAAAACTGCTGTTTTCTACAAAAGTGCAATACCTACCTACAGTCAAAATGTATGAAATAGCTAATTTTTTTTTATTAGTGTGTACTGTCCCACTGCTGGGCAAAGGCCTCCCCCATTTCCTTCCATGTGCTCTTTTCCCGCGCCTCCTCGAACCAGCCTTTTTTTAAATTACCGATGAAAAATTTCTATGTTGGCTCCATGGCTCCAAATGACGTACTGAATACGTGGTTACCGTTTTCGCGTCAGTACCTTCCACCCCGTATTATGAATTGTCACTTTGTGACCATTTTACGAATTGTAACGTAATTCATATTATTATCCTATTACGATTCTGCTTAAGCGGTCATTTTAGGCTCCCATTAATAAGTAGGCCGTAATTCGGCAATACAATGCAGTCAGTGGTGACCAAATCAGTATGAGCACTATGAGCTGACCGCAAATTATATTGAAACTCCGAACGTAAGGCCTACTGTAGGCTTGCTCAAGGTCAACGTATTACCGCTGACAAGCAGTCGACATCATCGCTCAATTTGATGGCGAGATAACATGGTAATTACTATCTATGTTGGAACGAGGTACAAACATTAAGTTACTTTACATAAACATGATTTGACATTTTAGCGTTGTAGTCAATTTATTTGGAACTAGCTGTTGCACGCGATCTTTGTCCGGGTGAAATTATTATAGAAATACTATTTTCCCCGTTTTTGCAACACTTTTCATTGATGCTCCGCTCCACGTGGTCGTAGCGTGATGTTATATAGCTTTCCTCGATAAATGGGCTATCCAGAACTAAAAGAATTTTTCAATTCGAACCAGCAGTTATTAAGATTAGCGCGTTCAACCAAACAAACTCTTCAGCTTTATAATCTTAGTATACGTATAGCATTTTGTATGAAAATCAGAAAAATAATCTTACCAACATCATTCTGAAAAGCCCTATGTTCAGGCAGAGACCGATGAAGATCCCTTTCAATCTCATCATTCGCCTGATTCTTGTTCGAAAGAGCCTCATTCACCAGCCGCTCATACAACCCTTTGTTTTGAGCCTTCTGCAGTATGGACCCTGAGAAGACACTCCATAGCTCTCCACGTAGGAGTTCTGGTATGCCGTTGACAACCAGTTCGCTGCCTTCAGTAGTTTGGTACATGCTGACTCCGCGGCCTACTTCGGCCATATGGTCTTCCCATTGCTTTTCCTGTGATATGAGAAAGTTTTTTTTTTTTTTTGTAGATCCGTTATCGATTTTCTCATTTACAGGGTGATTAGAAAATCAAATCTTTTAATTACTATTAGATAATATGATAAGAGGTCTAAATGTCTTTAGAATTTATGAAGCAAGCTTATGAGGTAAACTTTAAGTTTTGAAGATACTAAATATTTAGAACATGGGACTCATTTAGCTCTGTCAAAATACCAAAAAGGGTTAAGTAAAACCAGGTGGCCTGCCATAACGTCTTAAGGCAGGAGTAATTAAAGTGTGGGAAAGAGATGGCGCTAGACGACCTGTATAGCTCTGTCTCTTTCCCACACTATATACAACACAAAATACTCCAACAGTTTCTACTGCATTTTGCAACCAACCTTTTTCTGCTGAATCTGTTTAATAGGCGATGTCTGGTGGGTCCTGAACAGCGTCATAAGGGGCGGCTGCGGCGTCCAACCCTCGACGTCAGCCTGGGCCACTGCTTTAGTCGGCTTCTCCCTGTACACATCACTGCATATTCACGCATTTGAATTAGTACACGGAAAACTAAACCTTAAAGCTATCAATCCCAAAGTTGTAATCTGGTGTTAAAGATGCAGGCTGGAACATGCTGGGTTAGACGAAGCTTCCTGTTAAAGACAATACAAAGACAACTGGAAAGGAAGAACACAGATAAAATGAGTACAAATTATTGTTAGAAAATGACGTTGGAAAATGCAAGACCACATAATGTTTTTAGGAAACGAAATTAATTAGTATTTAGTATGACTATTAGTGCTTTTGAAAATTAGCGCCTTAATAAAGACCTCATAAATGAATAAGCAATTAAATCATTCAACAAGAACAAATCCCGTACAAAATAACTTAACATTAAAACAGAAATTCAACTCTAAGAAAATACGATAAAACCCAGAGGGGTTTGAATTTAATGGCCGGCCTAACTTCCGCCATTTTGTTTTTTCAAAGTTGCGGTCATACATAAAACCTATATTAATCGATAGCTGGGATCAATACAAAGTTGTGCTGAAGATACCATCAGTGAATGGACTTTGATAGCTCACATCTCGGAAACGTGACACTTAAGAACATTTTGCCTCAAACAAAACTTATTTGTATTGATACCGACTATCGATTAATATAAAGGGTGTAAATAGCCGAAACGCACTTGTTCTCCCCGTCTTTGCGATATTTTTTTTGTTCTAGACCACACCTGGGAACCTTCTAGTTACGGAGATATTGGGGGTCAAAGTTCCAGCTTTTTCACAAGTTTTATTTTAAATACTAGTTTTTAAGGTTATAAATTAATTTAATCACTTCAATGACCTGTTTACTATTCAAAGCATCCATCAGCACAATGCTTTGAGTGTTTTTCATCGAGTCCTACCGTAAAACGTGAATTTTCACCCCAAAAAAAAAGTCCGATTCCCAGCAATAATTTTTGCGTAGTTACTTAGTTTGATGTACAGAATGCTTAGTTGACGGCTATGTGAAGGGTCTGTTTACACCCTGTAGGTATTATGCGTGGCCGCAACTTTGAAAAAAAAATTAAAATGGCGGAAGTTAGGCCGGCCAGGCTTCATACAAAAATCTTCCAAGCTCTTTAAAAACAATATTATGGCAGGTCTATGTCCAAAAGAGACCGTCTTTCGCCTAAACGATGATGAAAGTGACAGTAGAAGAAAATGACTTACCAGTAATATTAGACACCTGAACATGCAAAGAGAACAACAGTAACTTACTTCGGTAACTTAGCAAGGAGTTCCGATATCTTGTGGACCAAGAAGTCCCTATCAGATATATTTCCGAAGAGGAAACTCGTGTGGTGTGCTGTGGTGATGAGGATACTGCCGGAATCTCCTGAGGAACTGGCGGTTCCACCAGAGTCTGCCCGTTCCACTTGGTGGACGTTCCGAAGGGCAATTGTGAGACGGACTAGGTTGCGAACCTGTTATGAAATTGTGCCATTGAATATTTTTTAAACCAAGTGTCATCGCAAACGGTGAAGCAAAATGATTGAGCGTGTTGTTGGCTGATAAAATGTCATGATCAAATTCATTTTTAATTTATGAATGAAGAACTGCCAGGACATTTTGCTGTTCTGTCTGCGCTGATTATAAAATCAGATAACAGGATATTCGTTTTTTTTTTGTAAAAGTAAGCTTTAGGGACAATGAGAAACCTAGTCTAGTGGTCGCAAGCGCCTGCTCAGCATGAGGTCCTGGGTTCGATTCCCGGTCGTTCAAAGTGTTATTGGGTTTTTCCTTT
This sequence comes from Noctua janthina, assembly GCA_963576755.1. NCBI lineage: Eukaryota > Metazoa > Arthropoda > Insecta > Lepidoptera > Noctuidae > Noctua > Noctua janthina. The sequence continues at coordinate 6,703,118 of OY755058.1, forward strand.
AAGAATTTCTCAGTAGCAGCCATAGAGTCTGGATTTGTGCCTGTTTGATGGTAATAGGCTCACCCCCTATTACATGAGATTTCAACCCCCTATTACGAGATGTGGGTGTACTTTTATTAGGTACACCTCTGCCTAGCCCTTTAGGACGATTACAGGCGTGATGTTATGGACAGCCTCTTACAGCAATGTTATCACGAAAAATCGACCTTGTCGACAGTGAAAGACGTGCTGTGTTATGGTAAGTTTAAGTCAACCGCTGTTCTAGTGGGCTGATATCCTTATGGACTATACTCATCATCTGCCTAGCCTTTTCTCAACTATGTTGGGGTCGGCTTCCAGTCCGGATGCAGGTTAATACCAGTATTTTACAAGGACCGACTGCCTATCTGACCTCCACAACCCAGTTAGGTCTGGGTAATTCGATACCCCTTGGTAAGACTGGTTGTCAGATTTTCGGGCCACTGACTACCTGTAACGACTGTCAATGATCTACATATGACAGCCGGGACCAACGGCTTAACGTGCTTTCCGAGGCACGGAGGAAACTCGGTATATACTAGGCGGTTACCCCTGCACGAACCAACCTAGGCAAGCGCGGCTTAACCTAAAGATCGACCCGAGCGGCTGTTATTATTTAGCCACGAGCTCCTATACTATATCAGGATATACTTTCGCCAAGGCATGAGTTATTCTAATATAGCTCGTGCCAACAATGAATAAGTTAAGATAGTAAGGTTATCTTTAAGCAGTTTAAGCAGTTTATATTGATAAACTCCTTCATTGACAATTATTGTTTTCCTTTGCAAGAATATGAGTCTGTCTGTCGTCTTGTTTGTTGAAGTGGCAACTGTTATAGCACTACACTTGATGTATGTGTACGAATGTGCTTCTGTTTTTGATAATACAAAATCAACTTTATTCACATTGAAATAAGGTTCGTTTTGCATTATTACGCGTAAGTCGTGCAATCGAAATGACAACGAGGTTTACAAGTCATTAAGGGCCTGTTTCACCACCTGCGATTAAGTTCCCGTTAAGTTAATTGGCAGATAATTTCATACAAATTCTGTTCCATCTTTGAATTTATTCGATAAGTAGTGGCTATTCGGACATCGTGAAAAAGGACCAAGTATTACGTAATGGAAAACATAATTATAACAACCCATTAGATAAACTCGTCTAACGAGTTAAAACATTAAATAAACAACAAAATTGAAGTCCAAACCATAAGCAGCGATAAATAATAACAACAAAGGTTACATTAAAATTACTTCTGACTCACAAGAGCAATGATAACAAACTTGGTACAATAAATAGCTCAAAACTATTTGCACATAAAACACGTATTAAGTCAACATTACTTATTCCTTATTACTATCACATAAAGACGATAATTGCGTGTGAAAGTAGCATGTATCATATTAAGCAGACTTTACATAATCCTTATTACTTTCAAATAAGGTCGACAATTGCGTTTAAAAGCAAAGTGCATGCATGTCATAATAATGTTTTTTTATTGCTTTAACACCTCTTTTATTTAGAATGGTGCATTGTTTGGGATTGTTATTATTAAGTGATCGGCTATCAAAATGGTTTGTAGTATCTCGAAGTTTCTTTGGTGTTAGTAAACTTAGTGATTTCATAGTTATACGCAAGTTTAATTGCATTAATACCAGTGTTTATGATAAAAAAATATACACCACAAAGAATGACACACAGGAAAATGGTTTATCATAAATCATGAAAACTGTAGCCTTGTAGTAATTATGGGTCAAACGATTGACGAACTATTTGTATCAAGCAAGCAGATATTACGACTGAGTCGATAGAAAAGTCGCCGTATGCGACTGGCCGACAGCCAAATAAGAAACAAAACTCACCCGACTATCAAAACAAATGAAGTTCTGCGAAAGATACAGCCTTCCCCAATTATGTCTCTTATTATAAGGTGTCCATAAGGTACATTCTTCCGTGCCATCTAACTTTTCGTTCTGTGGTAATCTGAACCTTAGTGTAAACAGGTTGGATTGTTTTCGAGCATCCAAGTCTCTCTTTAGGAAGGAAGGCTTCTTTGGCACGTTTTTGCTGAGTTTTGTTAATAACTCCTTGTCAATGTTGAAAGATCCTGTCTTATCGTCGATTAGTCTGGAAAAACAAGTGTTTTGAGAAAAGCGGGTTCATAACAAAAGAAAAAATCGGCTGGCATTGTCCCTTTGGCGACACTGTTGTCACTGTTTCGTGAATTCGTATGTAAAAATTTCTTTTGTCTGTTTTCAGACGCCGCTAGGCCACGCCCACGCGCGTTACGATCACCTACCCAGTACAACTCCCGTCTGCCATCTATTACACGTTTCGATATATAAAGCTCGCAATGTACACTCAAATTGTCTTAAACGCATTTCTGATATGCATCCCCAGTTCACTGCGAATAAACGCATTCACGTCAAAACAACATATCTACACCTACCTCTTCTGGAAATGCAAGCATTAGGTATGTTTTTGTAAGGTGAGTTGTATGAACATTTTATGGTCTGTTACTACGCTTTTCGAGAGCATGATAAAGAAAAGTAGGTGTTTCAATGAGGCGGAAAAGAATTAAAAAAAAAACTCAAATTATAAACTGACCTTGCCAAACATCAAAACATTCTTAAATTATGTATTCATTATCATATCATCCTATATTTAAATAAATTAAACAAAAAAACAACAAACCCCAACGAATCAATAAAATTAAATCACATTGTTATCATTGTTGATAACAGCTGATTCATAAACAGCCGGTTTTTGTTTTCAGCTTATCAGCATTCTCATTTTACCAATTATTCGCTATTCACACCTCTCTTGTTATGCAGAGTATAATTCCAAGGTTGCGTATAACGATGCCTCGAATCGTGCGATTTATTCAATAATAAAAGCAAACCGCCTGTAATTCAAGAAGCGGTAGGCAGAGGCGTATAGTACGGTTCACTCATATTACATTAGTGTGATAAGGCTCTTGGCAGTTGCGGTCATAAATCGAGGGAGCGAAAGCATTGCTGCAGAAAATAACGAGTTTTTTTGCAATGCATAAAGTAATGCACTAAAAGCATACACCGTCCTACTCGCTCGTTCTATGACCGCGACTACCACGTATAAGTCATCTGTATGCACGAATTTTTATCGCGCCCTGAATTTTAAAATCTCGGCACGCATCCCAGAGCGTCAAAAAACGCACTGTTGGATTTTCAACTCTATTGTCGCGTTCAGAAAGTAAGTGTTTTAGAATCTAAAATATATGTACTGGTGGAGCATATTACATACGTCACTACTTAACTACAGTGCAAATGATTTCAGCAAGCATGTTCATCTTGCTCCTCAAACATTAATCTACTTATCTTAATCCAATTTACACAAAACACATGACTACGTAACATTGTATTTTGTGTAACACAAGATTACTTTCGCATTATCACCCTAATGCTCCACACTTAAGCTTGATTAAAGTTAAAAGTATGTGTTTGTCCTTCAAAGTGTGAAACCGACCGAATAAATGTGGAGTCTATTGCCCCCAAAGGGGATTGCGGTAAAGGTGAAAAGTCGGACTCGAAAAATTTCGCAACGAAAACCCCACCCTTACCCTGTCACATGAAATCGCAAAAATACTGCTAGCAATATTTTTTGATAATAATAAATACGGTAGCTTGGTCCCTGTGCCCATAGCTTGGAGCCTGTTCCCGATACTGGTGGGCTACAATTTTTTAATATTTTTAAATGAATATTGTTTTTAAGGAATATTTAAAATTATATAAAATTTTGTAAAGAAATAAATAACCGACATAATAATACGGCTAAAATATTATCTAATAGAACGTTTATGTTAATGGAAACCATCTGAGAGAAACCGATTGACGTGCAAAATATTCTTCAGATAACAACTGAAATATATAGCAAGCAACTTACTGTTTCATAGCAATATTAGCCAACTGCTGCATCAGAGCAAAAGTCTCATTCTTCCTCAAAAATAATGTGAAGTAATGTTCTCCGTCCCTGGTGACCACTTTGATAGAGTCAGGAAACAGAAGACTGTTGGTCTTAGCCAGTTCTGTGACATCAGCCCAACGGATCTTGATGGAAGTTTTGCGTCCAAATATGTAGGAGTAGAAGCACATGTAGTGAACTGATAAGTACATCCAGCCTTGGCGGGGCATCTTCCCTTTCCAGTAACTGTAATATTAACGTACAACTGTAATGGTTATATTATAGACCGTTTAGATTTATTTATTAGGGTACTGATTTGATTCTGTTGTGGTGTCTGTCGAAGGGAGCAGCTATAAACAGTATAGAACAAAATAGCTTTTGGTGTGTCATTCTGTCCCCGCCGTCGAGGCCCGTCGCGACATCCCGATCCAAGCCCTCCCCGACTCTTGCTCGAGTCAGCCCGCGTGGCTGAGCCTGTAGTCGAAAATCAGCCCCTAAATAATGGCACCATTCAGATCCGGCTGGATCTGTCGCTCGTACTCCTCAGGGGGTGCCCTTAACGTGTAGTCGCTTAGTTTCTAAGTTTTTTGCTCTAGCTAGACGCCTTAAACTCAAGGCACCCACAGGATAGTCTGGTTAAGCAGACGACGAACCTCCTAGGTTGAACTGCGAGATGCCATTCACAAAAAATAGCCCTTTGTGTCTATGTGTATTCCCTTAGTTCTTCTAAACTATTTAATAAGTTATAAATTTTGTGAAGCAGAAATCGTAATGTTATGACAACACGTCACCATATACTAGTAGATTGGACACCTGCGAAGCATAGGCGTTAAGTATAAAAACCATATTTTAGGCGAAATTACGGCTGTCACGGTCAAGGTGAATACGGTCAACATAAAACGGGCATCCATCCGCCGCCATGTGTCATTTCGGACTATAATGATGCCGATTATTTTGTTATCTTATTACTGCTAGAAGCTGCTATTCGAATAATAAGCAACCAAACTATGTTATAAATACTCTTTGGTTCAAAATTATGTTTAGTATACAAATAAAGCATGATTCACGTTAAACACAGAACCGGCGGCAAGGAATAACCCTTGCGTGCAAGTTCAATCAAAATATATTACTATGTGTAACTCTTTGTCCTTTCTACTTTAAATTCGGTCTGTTTTTACCTCTAGCAAGAATGAGTCACCCTAAAAACACATGTAATCAATTCATTGTGTAATTAATTTTTATTAGTATTGGGGACAGTCAAACAAATGATAACAAAACCACTACTTACCTACAGGAGTAGTAACAGACCAATTTCTCATCTTTGGGCATGCGGAACCTTTCATGGAATTCGTAGTCCACATTTTTGTATGTGACTGTGTCTTCATCTAGACAACATGGATATTAACACAATACATTATTTGTCACAATTATACCTGTTTATTTACACCTAATTTAAAAAAAAACGAATCAAAGAACTGCTATATTAGATTACATTCATTAAACAAAAATTTTGTTAACTTCTAGAAGTTAGAATCGTAAAATCATTCTTTTTAATCTAAAAAATATTTTAATATCTACTCCCTGCAACTAGGAAAAGTCACATAATAACAGGAAAATTCTCGCTATCAACCAATAAATATTTAAAACCTTAACAGCACTGTTACAAAAGTCGGAAAATGAATAAAATACCTTCAGTAATAGTATCTTGCTCTGTTGCAATGATAGAGTTGATTTTGCAGCAAACAAACTCTGTCACTTCTTCCTCGGTGTCAAATGAGTGTAACGTTGGACATACATTGTCAAACAGCCACTGCCAATCCAGGCGTATTTCTGGCTCAGTCAATGCAGTGGCTATTACTGTAAGATTTTGAGCAATTAAAGGAATGCAGAATTCATGGTTGTTAAAATAAAATTCAGGAATTTAAATACATTATAGAGCCTAAGGATGCTTACATATAAAGCAGGTTTCCGGTACAGACAAATCTGTGCGGGTCGGTACCAATCGGTGCAGGGTTAACTTGTATAAAGAAACAAGTAAATTTGTCCGTATTGACCATTTATGACTTGAACCTGTATGACTTGTTCACGGTAGTCGGCACCGACAAGTTTAAAACTGTTTCTTTATAAGTGAGCGCATAAGATAACATAGAAATTAATACCTGTACCGATCGGAAAACCTGTTTGTTTATGTAAGCACCCTTGCTCATGGCCTGAGACAGTGAGGCAGCTCATGGCAGCTCATGAAGGAGTTGGTAGTACAAACTGGATAGGGTTCCATCAGAGCTGTGATGAGGATGCATGGGCTCACAAGAAGTGGAAGGAGTTCAGGGCGGCCTTTGCTCAGGAGTGGGACAAAAAAGGCTTGGAAAAAAGAACCTAAAGTGTCCAAAGACCAAGTGCACGGCAAGTGTTAAAAGGCCTCTCCACTATCTGGATAGATCTCTTCTCTTGATATAAAGTGACTAAGACTGGTGTTTGTAGAAATAATCTAGCTTATCCCATTCTGTACATTTGGTCCTGCTGCAATGACAGTTGCCATTAAGACGGAACAATTAGATAATGTGAGTTTTCGTAGTTGTCTGACAAAGAAAAAGGTGATCTATAAATTCTTGTTAGAATCCAATTAAAGGCTTCTATGTAAACCTTGTTTAGATTAATTTTAAAAATACATATTTAGTGGTCTTTGTGAGCAAAGCCAAAGGAAATAAATACTATTTATAAAATAATTAATTTTTTATTTTTTTTAAATTATTTATGAAAGGAATACTATTTACTTGTACCATAAACGAAAATATAGAAAAGGATAATTTATGATGTAGGGACACATGTAAGCACGACAGACAGAATGCAAGGTAAGCAAAATGTATATGTGAGCGCGACGTATGGATGGCGGGCTAGTTACTGCGCACTAGTCCGGTCGGAAGATTCTCCTTGGGTTTAATCGGAATAAAACTGATTCGGTACTAAACAGGCGTTTATTTGCATAAATCCAGAGACTTCATAACCGGCTAGCGCAGTGCTCATATAATAGGGATTGCTGTGCCTTACAGTGACAGCAGATATCCCTAAAATGAAAACAGAATAAATGAAAATTGTTTAATATCAGGAAAGAAAGAAAGGTAAATTCATCAAAGTGCACCATCTATTCCTTTTTGGATATATAAATACATTAAAACCATGGACCGTCATGGAAATACTATCAAAAGTGAATCATGCCTCCTGAAATGTAGAAAATGGAATAGGCTAAAATATTATACTTGTGTGTTGCAAATACTTGTTTTCAATTTCTTAGTTTTAGCATAAAAGAAGTATGTTAAAACTAACTTCAACAACAAATACTTAGTTTATTATTTTCACAAGAGACACAATAATAATTCATATAAATATGTTGTATTCAATGTTTCAATCACATAGCCAACTACACATGTTTCATAGTCTATAATTACTTTTATTTGTTAGTTATATTTGTCAGTTCATACCAGGCTTTTGTACAAGTATTCGACTCGAACACAACATTAAAAACCTATGAAAATGCCATTGATGATCAGCCAGTGCATCCAGATTGATTTATGATACTCATCATGAAATGCGTGTGCTCAAATGTTTTAAAAAGAAAAACTAGAGTATGCAAAAAAATGTGCATTACCATAGTATACTTCTGAGTTAGGTGTCTGGTGTAATATCCTATAGGGCGCAGGTTTTGTATCTCGGACGCTATCTAATGTACCCACAAGAAGCGAGGAGAAACCTTTCGATTTTCCATGCCCTTTCCTTCTCTGCAGGACGAAGTACAAAGTCGTTTCATCGGAATCCCTAAGGGTTGTTACGAAAATATTAATACAACTTCGCAATCAAGTTACATACTTATGATAAGCGGCCATCGTAAACATAATTACCAAAGCGCACTTTTTAAGAAAATTTCTTGAGGTTTAACCCACATATCGACAATTAACTAAACACAGTCAACAATCAGTATTTAATTGCTAATCGCTAACATCGTTCAGTCTCTAAAATATTTTTTGAAAACAAAAATTTCGACAAGGGCACACAAACAACAAAATATCTCTTGACACTATATTTTTTTATTTACCAATTGTCATTTCTGTCATATAAGATTTGTTGTTTGGAATACTAGTCTTTTCGATTTAATTTTTAATAGGAAAGCAGACTCACTCCTGCAATGGCAGAACCGTTGCATGTCTGCATAATAATTTAAAATTTTTAATCAATCATAAATTGAACAAATATAGAAAAATGAAAGCAACTTGGAGAGTGAACTATTAGGGAGCAAGACTAATGTGAACCGCGAAATTCAAATTTGTGTTTTTATACATATTTATCATGGCCTTATATCAATCAAGAATAGTCACACCTTTTTAAAAAACTCGTCGAGGTCGCATGGGGCCGCGCTGGTGAGCGGTGCTCGTACTATTTTTCAATATAGACACGCGAGCGTGCATCATAGAAGAACAAGCCATAGAACAGGCAAGGAGCGATTCGCCGAACAAAATGTTCTGCCACTTTTTGCGGGAGGCGAACAAACAACAACACATGCAACCGACTTGTACAGCACACTACAGCGGTTTGACAATCACACAAAAGACATGCATCTTATTTCTACAAACGCACACGAAGCATGGCGTCTTTTTTTTGCGAATGGCATCTCGCCGTTCAACCTAGGAGGTTGTCGTCTGCTTAACCGGACTATCCTGTTGCTGCCTTGAGTGTAAGGCCTCCAGCTAGGACGTCAGTCGGCGAATGAACTAGTTTTAAATAACGTGTATGGTCAAAAATGACCAATGTACAGACGCCAGCATATCAAGCTACTTCAATCTGTTAAATTTCTTTAATAGAGATTAAACTTTATCGCTGAAGTATTAGGTTCAAGGTGGATTGGGAAAATATGACAGTTTTGGGTAACTTGATGTGCTGGCGTCGGTACTTTGGCAAGCCTAGCTATACATTTGTATAGCTTATTCCTCTATGGACAGCACCTTCACTTGTGCGAGTTTTAACGTAGGTCTCATTATTATTTCCTTTATCTTTTGTACACATTTTTAAATATTTGTTAAAACAACGTTAAAAAATAACAACTGGTCAGACAAATTTCACACAGCTCCGGACACCGAACTGTAGAAGTTTTGAGTCCGTACAAGCTTATAGATAGTTTTCAATTAGATTAGAAATGAAAAACAACATTATTAAGCAGTGGCAAGTATAATTTATTAAGAGATCGCTAAACAATCGTGAAGTAACGGTATGGATCTGAAATTTTACTGTTTAAAATCAAACAAAATGAGGAATTAATGATGTGCTTCTTTTTCAGCAATCTTTCTTTGACTTTCTGCCCAACTTCTTTTATTCGAATCAGAATTAACTACCCTATGTATTTTACTGAAAACCCAGAAACCCCCTAACATACCAAATGGATAATACATCCAAATCCAATTATTTTTTAAGTAAAAAAATAACGGAAACTGAGCTACTTTCGCTGAAAAGGTATACGGGAATTTCATGTGACGCCCAGATTTTCTGAAAAAACAATTTATTTCACTGTTTAAAAGTAGTTAACTGCTTATACGGCTACCTTTACATTACTATATTGAAATCTATGAGTTTTATCAGAGTGAACACACGGGCGCGGTGGCAGTGCGGGTGTTCCGTTTCGATGTAAGCCAAAGACATTAAATTATACAGATGTAAGCCTTTAAAAAAGTTAAGTAAAGTCAGTTCCATACCCTGGAATTATTTCTTGTTTACGCAAAAAAATTTCCATGACGTCATAATATCGTCTCAAGTCCTTAGGAAAGATCATTCTGAATTATTTTTCTTTAATATTGTAAACCACAAAACTGACTGACTGACAATGGCAGATTGACAGCAAATATATCACTTATATTAATGGCAACATGACTGGCAAACATTGCTGATAAGTTTAAAAAGTAAAAACTGTCACCAAACTTTTCCTTTTATGGACTCCATGTTGGCCGAGCGCGCTCGGCAAGTGCACTCTACCAACTTTTAATAACACTGTTTAAGCGTTTGCGTGTTTCATTCTGCGTTGGCTGTTTGATGAAGATGTATGTCTTTCTAAAAAAGTAATACATAGTAGGTACATTAATATAAACCTTATTTTTGGCATCTGAATCGTTCCTACATCCTGAAGCAATGACTATTTTTGTTGTTGAAAAAAATATTTATGTATGTACAGTTTTCCTCTCTATGATTATACAGGGTGTAAACAGACCCTTCACGAAGCCGTTATCCAAGCATTCTGTACATCAAACTTAGGAACACAGCACAAAACCCATTGCTGGGAAATAATGTCAGACCAATTTATGGCCGAAGCCGATTAATCGGCTATCGACTCAACCTTCGGCCCAAGCCAAAGATTCAATAACCCTATTAAATTCAGTTCAAAATTTTTTTAAATGAAAAGGCCCGCCGTTAGTCACAAGGGTCGATTTTCAAAGTATGGCAGATCTTCCCAATGTCGGTCCGTGGATGAGTGACCATTCATTATATGCCGAGGTTCCTCTGTGTCTCGGAAACACGTTAAGCGGTTTGGCCCGGATGTCATTTGTAGATCTATGACAGTCGTTACAAGTAGCCAGTGACCCGAAAGTCTGACAACCAGTCTTACAAAGGGATACCTATCTATCGTATTACCTTGTGCAGAGACTTGAGGCTATAGGGATAAGAGGTAAGGCTCTCTCCCTCTTTGACAGTTGCCTCCGAGGTAGGAGACAGCAAGATAAAATAGGAAAACATTGTTTTCGGTGTCCCACAGGGGTCAGTCCTCGTCCCCCACTGTTTCTAGTGTATATTAATGAACTCTGCAATCTACGAAACAGTGGGGGGAAAATCTTCTTTTACGAGGACGACATGGCCATTGTTTACTTTGGCGACACGTGGGTAGCCATCTCTGCAATAATGCCGAGCAAGGATTGGCTTCTATAGATAGATGACTCAAAGCCAATTTACTAACTCGTTCCTTAAACAAACAACAATTGTTTTTCACCTAGTAGAAGGTCTAAACCAGGTCTTAATTTTAGAATTCGAATCCACACGTGTACGTGTACCGACCACAGGGATCAAAATTGTAATTGTCAAGCCATTAAACATGTAACATCCACAAGATACTTGGGAGTTATAGTTGACGAGTGTTTAACTTGGCATTCGCATATTAAGATTACGTCACGGGTGCGAAAATTTATATGGATTTTTTAAAATCTAAGCTGTGCGATGCCCCAGAATGTGCCCAGAATACATTAAATATCATCTATATTGCGCCTACGCAATCTGTTATATCATACTGTTTACCAGTCTGGGGAGGAGCCACTAAATCTAAATTCCTTGAGTTAGAAAGAGCCCAAAGGTCACTCATAAAAGTAATGTACTATAAACCATACAGATACCCATACCACAGATAATATAATACTACGTACAGATACCCAATCCCATACAAAGAAATGATACCTCCCTAAAACTGGCAATCGGACCGGCTATTTTTTGTCCTCCATTTTTTCAACAGATGGTAGCACCAACGTCTCACTGATTACCAGAGGCAGTAGTTTTACAACGCCATCTAGGAGTAGGCCTAGTTTCTAGGTGGCATCGATACTAAGTGGCATCGACACTACTAGATGGCGCATAGATTCTCTACATCGCACCGTGCGTTCAAGGACAAATAGATAATAACAATACAACAAAAAATATCTCTAGTTGGCGAAACGGTTTCATTTGTGTGAGTGAGCTAACAAACATCTCTTTGCGGCGAATGCGTCTTCATTTGTTTTTGTTGAATATTTCAATACTTCTAGAGCGTTTACTACTTACGGCATTTCGTATAAACTTTCAAGTTCTTTTTTTTCGAAATGACTGAACCGATTTTAATGAAACTTTATACACTTATGCAATATAAATAGTTTTAAAAAATTATCAGAGAACATTTTCGAAAAATAGTATTACAGCTAAATTAGGACGATTTTAGATTCATAGAAACAGAAATTTCCAATTATCTCTTTTTTTAAAATGACATTTCGAAAATGTTCTCTGAGAATTTTTTCGACTTAAGTATCCTGCTTATGCGTATGAAGTTTCATTTATATCGGTTCAGAAATTTAAAAAAAAAAGGACTTGAAAGTTTGTATGAAATGCCGTAAGTCGTAAACGTTCTGAGAGCCAAACCACACGGCACGGTGCGGCGCCGTACCGCAAGCCATTTCGCCGCACTGACAAACACACGGGAAGTGCGACATCGCAGCGGCGATGAAAAAACTATTGGCTTGTCCTACGTAGGTACTACAGTCTGTAATAACAATGGATCGCTAACAACTGTGCGGTGCCACGCCGGCGCCGTTCTGTTTATCCATTCCCGCCTCGTCTCGATTCAGGCACGCGCGCGGTGCGGTGCCGGAGAGCACCGCACAGCGCCGTGTGGCTACAACACATTGTTGTATGTAGAAAACCGGAGCGGCAACGCTCGGGCGCCGCGCCGGAGCTGCACCGCGCCCGGTTTGGCTGGAGAAAACGCCAGGGCAGCGCGCGAATTTTTTTTTTTACCATTTTGCAATGTGCAGGTCAGTGTCAGGCTGGATGTTGAACAAAATATGATGCGCGACCGTAACACGTATGTATTTACAGTATTATAATAATTAAAATCGTCAATACAATCCCATTGAATAACTATTTCATGAAAAAGTCTTTCAATGGTATTAAATGAACTTAGAGGGTTGTATTGATGATTTTAATTATAACGATTCTGTAACTACATACATGTTACAGCCGCGAATCATATTTTAATCAACATACAACCTGATACCGACCTGCAAATTGCAAAAAACGTAAGAAAATTTACTTACGTTAGATACTCCGAACAGAGGCGGCGCTAGGCGTAGGCGACGTGGGCCACCGCCTACGGCCTCGCGTTACGAGGGCCGCCTCACACCTCAAAAACCCATTAGAAAAATTGGGATAACTATTTTTCAATTGTTTTTTAATTTATAACATTGCTTCTTGCGCCAACAGAGGGCCTCGCTAAATGTACCTTGTTCACATAAAATTGTGGTCTTGCCCCGCCACTGACTCCGAACCGCCATAAAGTTTGCAGATCATCACTTGCAGCTCATTATAGGTACTCAAATCAATCAAATCTAGGTATACAATTGCTTTTAATTTAATGTAGTTACTGCGGCAAGGAAATGATATGAAAAGGTAGGTACTAGGAGTAGGAGGACGAAAGATGGAAGTAGGTACTAAGTACCAACTTACATAAATAACAAAAAACAAACGGAATAATTTTATAAAAATATTTTAATACTTCAATCAAATACCTAACTGCTTTTGTAGTTTAATTTTTGTCTTTTAGTTTGTTTTAATTGCATAACTGTTAGGTTTTAACAAAAGAAACGCGAAGTCATTTGAAGTAAAAACTAAAATTATCCTTTTGAAGGCATTGGTACGTTGTCATCTAGTGTATGCCAGTATAGCATGGAATCCTATGTATGCTGTACATTCGCAGCGCCTCGAGAACATCCAGCGAGCGTTTACGAGACATAATTGCATACATGTCCACAGAAATATCCCACGAAACCGTCGACAGTGCGACGGTTTCGAAGCGACTCAACTCATGACTTAGTTTTTCTCCATAAGGTTGTCAATAGTCAAATTGAATGCGAACAGTTGCTAGAACGTGTAATGTTGCCAGTCCCAAACAATCGTCCTAGACAGCCAATTTCTAGACTTTTTCAAACGCAAACCAACTCACCAGTATCAAGAATGTGCATTCAATACTACAAACTTAACTGTAAATTACCTGACTTGGATGTGTTCTTTGGTTCCCTACCGAAGTTCAAAAGCCTGTTGCGCTCTCATATGAACCTACATTTAAATGGCTATAATTAGTTTCTTATCAGTTTTATTTGGATTTTTTTTATTTTGTTTTGTGTTTATTAGTGTAAGTCAGTTTTTTTATCTCTTCTTTAGTTTAAGGTAAAGATGTTTTGTTTTATATTTTATGTTACATTTTATTTCTTTAACTTTACAATAAAATAGTCATATTGTACTTAAGAGAATGTTGTGTACACCTGTAATTGGTACCTACATAAGAACCCTAACCTGTATATTTCTTTTGTTAAATGTAAAATGTATGTACTGTAGGTGTACCTATTTTAAATAAATAAATAACTAAAAATTTTTGAAGCATTACTTTTGAAGTGATGTTTTCCTAAATTTATTATGTTACTAGCGACCCGCCCCGGCTTCGCACGGGTGCAGTATATATGTATATATAAACCTTCCACTTGAATCACTCTATCTATTAATGAAAACCAGTTTTAAAGATCTAAGCATACACAGGGACAGACAGACAGCGGGAAGTGACTTTGTTTTATGCTATGTAGTAATTAGTTTTACTACAGGTTAGGTTTTTTTACAGTTTGTTATATTTGATTTTTTCTTTTTTGATCAACCTGGAAGACATTTGAAGGGTCATTTTTAATTTCTTGCACTTTGGAGTGTTCGTTGATTTCCTTTTCTTTTATGTGTCAAAACATAAAAGTGCACTAGATGCAGTTGGTTCTTCAACATTTGGACTGTTACAAGTCAGTTGTGTCTTATACACTTTGGTTGCGAGTCAAAATTTTCAGTACAGGTGAAGTTTCTTGAGCTAAAAAAACAGATATAAAGGTAACGTAAGCTCTATGTTACAAACTATTGACGACCTGTAAGAACAGTTCTTGTCATTCTTAAAAACTTACACACAGAATTCCCATAAATGAGGGTACAATAAAATTGTGATTATTTAAAAAAATACCTTGTGATGTTGATGGACATGGTGAATGCAGTGTCATGACCGAGCATTGCACATCGTTGTGGTTTTGAGGCACTGCCATTTTTGATAATTTTTTCCTTTTGCCAGTTTTAGTCTGAATGAACTTATCACCGCAGTTCCTGATGATTAAGGTGAGCTACCGTCATGTTTCCTAAAATCACAAACAATATGTTATTGACTAATATATGGCCACATTTTAGATGTATATTGTTGAGCTATTAGTTTTCAGTTAGTTCTTAACATTTATAAAAACAATTTGGAGTAACCATTGGCTATAGACGTTAGTAGTAAGTACATATTTTATTTTATGGAGTCTTTATCACACAATACTTATCAATGTTACATTATAATTATTTGATCATACTATGTACTCCTAAATTAATTAGTTTCTGTAATGAGTAGTTAAAACTGAAAATCAGTGTATGTGCGAGTTCAGGAGACGTTTAACACCAGTTAAATTTGATGTATTTCGTCATTAATTTGATTTTTATTTTTAGTATCTCAAAAGTGACTACATAATATTTAAGCCGTAAATACACTTACCACAATTGCTCAACCAAACTGCCAAACGACTTGCATGTCCAGTTGGAATCCGACACATTGAGAAATCTTTCGATGACTGTTCGCTTAAATATGAGCACTTGATAGGAGCCATATTGAGTGTACTTTCTAAAATCAAAATCCAAAGTTTTTACTAGCATAAGTCGTCGTATGTGCAAGATTCGTTGTTGTACAGTATCCAGGGTCCAGGTCAAGACATAGGGAGGTGTCTTTTCTAAAATCCATAGTTCGAACCGAGGTCGGTTAGAAGAAAACAAAAACGCATTCAAAGCTGGGTACTGGGAGTCAGACATGACCAAAACAGAATTGACATTGACAGACAGAGTAACTACCTACTTCGAAAACGTTTCGTGCAATGCTAGTTCCGGTTTTAGTTACATGAAAAAATATATAATTATTTACCATAAACATGTTAGAAATATTTCTTACATTTCTGTGAACAGTTATAGATTTAAAAAAAAATTACTGAATTTCCTTTAAATGAATTAACTAAACGTATTAAGCACCGATTGTGGTTACATTGTATGTGACGCTTTGAGTAAAACGCCATCTATTGCAAAGAGCTATAGACAAAATGGATAACAGATAGCTCCTTTAACTAACTTTATCATTCTATGGGTTCGAATGAATTAGAAAAGTCTTCATTTATTTTTTTTGTCGAAATTACGTGATTTGTGAGTATAAATAGATAAATCAGCATTAAACAAGGAAGTTTTGATTTTTACTAATCTTACTTCAGCCAAAATCTGCCGTTTAACTCATTTTAGTGGTTGTTAATTTCATAACTGTTACCTATGCTGCCATCTATGATATTTTTTCAAGACTAATTATAATGTGTTCGAGATGGGACCCCATGCCCATACAATAGAATCTGTGTTCTACTTACAGTAAGAAAACTATTTATTTTTTAATTACGACCCTGTATTTACTAAAATCAATTCCATTTCACCAAGACAGTCAGGAGAAAAGACGAAAGGATATAGTGGCTTACTCCCAGTGGAACTGCTTTTGCACGGCGTAGTAACCCAATCAGCCTACATTTATAATAAAATAAACAAAAAATTAAGGTTCCACCATGAGGTCTTACACGTATTCAAAAAGGTAATAACCGAGTGGCTTAAAACCTTAACATACGAGGAAACTGAGCAAGTTTTGGTTAGACTTGTTTAAACAATTTCTTTTTTATTCACTCTCTATCAATAATGTAAGTACTCACCGAGAATAATGTTTATTTATATTGCTTCGAACACATCGGCACTGCAAAGAAGCCCACCTTTTGTAATAATTTGTGCAATAGTCTCTACATTGTTAATAATTAAGGGAAAAAGCGAGATAGCCCCAACAGAACTATTATCAATTACTTACTGGGGATGTCTCATTTATAATCCATGTAACTGCATTTGGGGCAAATAAACATTTGTACTATCTGGGCTGTGGAAGTCAGATAGGTAGTCACTCCATGTAATGACTGGTATTCAGCCGCATCGGTTAAACTGAATGCCGACCATAATATAGGTTGGTACTTAGTTGGGAAATAGGCTCTAAGGCAGATGATGATGAAATTAAAAGTCCATCTTGAGTGTTGATTAAACTTTTCTTGCAACTTTTCAAAAATATTAATATTTTGAGATCTGTGAACCCCACTCCTCGCGCGTCTGCTCTTGCACCGCCCTCTCGCGCATTCATAACAGTTGGTTCAATTTCGCTGCTTGTTAATAAACCTTCGGCATTGGTCAAAATTTCGGCTATTTTAGAAGAAGCCGAAGGTAGTTTTTGCACAAAAGAGGCCGAAGCTTCGATTGGACTTATTGAATGGGAAACGACTTATGTGAGTGAAAAGTCATGGGTAGACTTCAATGTAACGCACTCAAAACATTGTAATCATTAGGTTAGATTATAAAGTTTAAAACTTGTAAGATTTTTTTGTAATTTTGTGGAAAATGGAAAGGAGATTGAGCACTTATAGATTCACTTTTTGACGCGTATGGCCATTTGAGTTAATGTATAATTCATAATATTATTTTAATCAATTTTTGACTTAAATTCATTGAAATAATTTGTGAGGTTTCTATTTTAATTTTAATTAGTATTTAATACAATAAGTAGTCATTTCTTACATTATAGTGAAGCGACTCCTTTTTCAATTATAATCGATCGATTAAACATTTACATAAATCGTGGAACAACAAAATAATCTACATTTGCAACTAAAAAGTATTAAGAGTTGTCATTATTATTATTCTTTAATTATGTTAATATTTTTTCGTTAAAAATCAATTTCTAGGCAAAAATAAAACAATTAAGATATAATCGATAATGTTATGACGCCGTAGTCTATTGTCGTGTCACAACACTATTCGGTGAAATGTCAAACAAATTGGTGTTTTCTGTTTACCGTGTTAAGTTGTTAACTCGGTAAGCCGAGAATATTGTTTTTAGCTTTGACGTTTTGATTGTTTAATTGATGTAACATAACCCCAATAGGTAGGTATTCAGCTTATGTATTTTTTCAAAAACCCCACAATAATTAATTTTGAATTTAACCTTGTTTTAAAGTATGACACTACCCCTTTTTTGTGTCTAATTTTCATTACTATACTGTGTCAAAAGTTGCGCAACCAAGTGCCATAGTAACTTGCTCACTGTCCTTTGACCTTCAATGTCTTCGTAACTAGAAAGTACCCAGGTATGGCCCAGAAAAAAAAAAATGCAATAACGGGAAGAACAAGTGCCTCTCGGCTTCATTAAGGGTGTTTTTACACCCTTTGACATCAATCAATCATCACATCACCGAATAAGAATAACCTGTCAGGTCAGTGACCTATAACTTGAAAAAAAAACGGAATTTGTAGGTCGCGGGCGTTTCCGGTAGGTCTAATTTCGAGAAAGAGGGAGAGAGAAAGAGGAGATTCCGACTCTCGGGAAGTTGCGTGCTATCTTCTCGTCCAACTTACCGCAGTGTCTCGAGACGAAAGTCAATGACCAGTGGGTGTTGCCAGTGTGTGTTGCCAAACTCCAAGCATTGCCTTCTCGGCAATGCTTGGAGTTTCCTTGCGTGATCAAATCAGAAATGAGGACATCCGCAAGAAAACCAAGGTTACCGTCGTAGCCCGAAGAATTGCCAAACTTAAGTGGCAGTGGGCAGGGCACATTGCTCGCAGAACGGATGGCCGATTTGGCGGAAAAGTTCTGGATTAAAGTTGCGTTGGAAGGCCTCCCACTAGGTGGACCGATGACCTGGTGAAGGTTGCAGGGATCCGCTGGATACGAGTCGTCCAGTGGACGTCTTTCGGCTGAAATGATGAATGGGCGTTATCGTTTTTTTGCAATTGCGCCAAACGGATAATCGGCAGGCGGGGCGCGCGGCGGTAATGACAAAAAGGCCTAGTACACGTTGGCCGAGTACACTCGCCAAACGCGCGTGGTTAACGTAAACTGGGTTCCTTGTAAGTTAGTTTCAATCAGAATAATAAGTAATTGTGGAAGTCGTGTAAACACGGTATGGATAAAACAACTTCGCTTCATTGCTCTGACAATGGAAACCAATGTTGGAATTTCTGGACGAAATGATTAAAGTCAGAACATGAAATGAAACGTCCCCCTCTTGCCCCTGGTTTCTGTACCCCCTTCAATTTGTGATTTGTAAAATTCTCGTGAATTGAAAAGGCAACGTTCCTTGCCCGAGCAAGAGTATTTTATAATTGACTTCCCAATATTCCATTGAAATGTGTGATCACGAAAAAGAAGAAGCAGCTAATCTGGTTTGTGATTGAATTTGTCTTGCATCTGTTGTAAAAACGAGATCTGAGTAGAACAATTTGTTTCGATCAATTGCTTATTAAAAGATTCGTTTTGTGTAATTTGTTTTAGAAAGAGGAATTCGAATGGGTTCTTCGTGAAGAGGTGCACGCGATATTACATCAACTCCATACGGTTTTAGTTGTAAGTGTCACAGATCAAGATAAAAAATATCAATAATCTTTTGATTTTTTTCATGTGTTTTTGAGACAAGATTTGCATTCTAGGAGTGCGCTCATAGATTTCCAGTGCCCTTGTACGGCAACGAGGGCCAGAAGCAAGACAAATTCATACTTACATCACAGCCTGAACAACTGAAGTGTATTGTGACACTTACTGGGGACAGTATAACCCATGCTGTAAGTACCCCTATGAATCATTAATAGCAATCAATACTGTTGCCATGACTATGGGTTTTCACTGGAGAAACATTAACTTAAAACATGTTGAAATCTCTATATCTGACAACTTGTTTAATGTGGGATGTTCAGTAACATTGGCCAAAGTAGGATAAACAAAACCAGGCATATCCCTTTACACTGTTTCAAAACTAATTTTTATAATGTTAAATGTAATAGATGCTGTTCTCTTGCCAGGACATAAGTTTCAAAGTGCTACGACAAATGCACACTATATGCCGTACATCAATCAACCAGGATGGTCCTTGGAAACTCCAGCAGATACAGGATGCTGCCAATCATTTGCAACAGGCTATCGGTTATATTGATAATGTGGATAAACATTATGTGTTCAGGTATGTGTTATTCTAATATAATTAGTATTCAACATTTGTTTGCAATGTAAACAAAACATGAGGTAAAGGTTAAATCAGAATTTTGTTTGGTTTTTTACCCATTTTGTTATGAAACTTCTATGATATCTTTCAATCATTCACAATCTTCATACTTAAAAACAATCTAACATTTAAATCAGAAAAAAAAGTAAACTACTAGTTTTCAAAGATTTGAATTGTAGTTTAGTGAACATCCTGTTTCTCTCATTTAGTTATAAAAGGAAATACCTAACCAACATTCTGTATAGTAAAACATCACATGAACACAATTGATATGGCCTCATCACACATGACAGAGGAGCTCAAGGCTACGCATATTTATTTCACCTGAATAACAATAATCTCATATTTACCATAACTGTAGATGCTTTCAAGTTATGCTAATTTTAAGAAGATATATTTTTTGTTACATTATTGTGTTCCACTATCTTTTCATCCGATCTTGTTCTGTACATATTATCAATATTAGATCATAAATTAGTACATTTTGTAAATCATTTGATTGTTTTATGTGACATTTTCCAATACACTTTCGTGATTATTATGAGTGAAATCACATTAAGATGCAGAAATCAGCATTTTCGAGTATGTCTATCTCATACATACACTTAATTTCCCTTAACATTATATTTTACTCTCAATATAATACAATCTTTACTATTTTATTAAAAAGAATCTTTTATTGCAGGTCATCAGAAGAAGTGCTCCACATAATACAGTGTTTGATTGGCTCACTGCAACGAGCTCGAACCGCTTTAGTGTTGCCTAAAAAAAAAGCAATTGACGAGCTTATGAAGAGTAGAAATATGGTAATTACAATTTGTTTTCTGTAATAAAAATTGTAGCTTAAATGCACACTTATTAGCTAGAATGAGAAAAACTTATTCACAAAGCATGTATTACTATCCTCTTGACCTCTCGTAAGTTGAATTCATTAAAGAAACCAGAACTCATAACTACAATTTATTTTCAGAAGGCCCTATCTCCAAATCTGCCAGAAGACTTAGCAATATCGTTCTACATACAATCCCACAAGCTTATATTTGTTGCGTACCAACTGAGTTCGGTCCACGGAACGATGAGGATTGACTCTTGTCAGGCAGACTGTGCTGTACCGTGGCTGAGTGATGTTTTGTTCATGTTAACGGCAGCACTCCATATGTGTCAACAACTTAAGGATAAGGTAAATTACACCTTGTTTTCTACTAGATTGTGCGTACTTGAGATGTTGAAGCACTACCGGGCTTTGTTTCATGAAACAAAGGTTTTAAATCAGACTATAACAATTTGCACAGTTTTTAACTTTGTAATGTGTCATCATGGCAAACAAATCATATTTGATTAAAATCGATTTTGCAGACTGTGACATAACAACCGAATTGACTCCACATTGGAAATATAATTTATCTAATAAAGATAGAGCAATAGTTCTACAGACCAAACATACTTCGAATTGTTGTTACTGCTGTTCATACACGCGCTACATATTCTTATCAAAGTTACCTAAAATATTGTTTAGTAAATATTTGCCTTCCATGAACCTTCAGGTTTTTCAAGTCTACACCGAAGTCCCCATATTCTTTTATCTATAGGAAGTGAAACAATACAATCAGTAATCTTTTGACGTGATATGACAAGAGTACAGCTTTACTGATAACAGGTCGGCGTTTTAGTTTTAATATTGATCGAATTACTCAAATTGTGGATTATAACTAATTTTATTAGCGTTTCTAAGATAGTGTATCGCACGACAAAATGATAATCGTCGCCTTACGTCACATTATTTTTTCCTTGTTCATTGTTAGCGGTCAGTATTTATCATTTTGTTTATCAGTCATCAAACTCAATAAATAAAATAAACCAAGTAGGTTGTGGTTGGTGATTTCATGTTGTACTCAGATGTCCCTGATTCCACTTGCAGATCTGATAAAAAGCTGATCATTAAATGAGTAATAGTGCTTTGTTTTCTTTTTTAATGTAATATTTTTTTTCAGCTATGTGTCTTCTCCCAATACAAAGATTTCACGGTGGGATCAAGATCTGCCTCCATGGTATTTAACTAAAAGTATGAGCTACTGGGATGTTACCTAATTCTCAAGTGTATATAACATTATATACCTAGGTATGCGTTATATACAATTGTATGTAAGTACATGTATTTATTTAGTTATAGTTATTGAGTCCATTGTTGATATTCTTGTTGAGTATGATGTAATATAATGTATAGAAACTAATGTTACAACTAACTATAAGAAAACTAATATTGGGTCTGCCATGAGTGTATATTTTGAATTTTTGAGTAATAGCAAAGGGGAATTAAGTATTTGTTAATTTATTTCTACTTACTTATCTTATTTATGGACAAGATTACATTAAATTATGATGTAAGAGTTATGTTGATGGTTTTATTGTAAGTAAATTGTTGCTGGCTTTTGTCCGCGTATTATATAGATGAGTTTTTAGCTATTTAATAGAGAGCACAGTATAAGCCATCCTCTGGCCATAATTAACTGAACAATTGGACAAAGTTCAACAACCTAATGTCCCCAATTGGAAGTAAATGCTTAGCCGAATTTGCAGCAAGTTTAGTTCAATTTTGATTCAGTTTATCCGCCGACCGGATGGCTCTAGTTAGATAATGTACACAACGCGTTGTAGAATACGACAAAGCAATAATATTTTCTACAGGCTAACAAATTAACGTAAAAGTATAAGTGCAAAGTTATAGTCGAATAGCCCTTGTGTACGATAATGGTATTTATGTCGTGGTTATAAAGTCCGTTTTAGAATGAAGGCCCAAAGTCTTGAATTACGAGTTCTAATTCGTGCGGTATTATTTCGTTTCTATTTCTGTAATGAGGCTATTTTAAGCAGTTTGACCCTATGAATGTGGGCGGATTGGACACTGATTAATTGGATATGCTGGTACATAACCTAAATTTTGTTTATTAATTCAATTTACAATCTTGTGTTGTGGGTCGGTTTTTTAGCAGTCTTATAATATTTGCCTACTATATTTAAAGTGGTATGATTCCTACTTATTCTCATCTTCACAGGCTAAGATAAATGATGTTAAATTTACACTTCAAAATGTATTATTAATGTTATTCAAAGGGTTTATAACAAAATGTAGGTATAATACAGCAAAATTATTTGATTAGTTATTTATTTTTTCTATGTTAATAAATAGATCTGAATGTATAGTTAAAGGAATTTGTATAACTTGAAGCAATAATGCTTCTATCTTTTGTCTGTATTGCCATAGTTAATGAAGATACTAATTTTTAATAAAATATATACATGTAAAAATATATTGATAACTTTATCAAATGGTAAGAAAATGTCCGTCAAATAATATACAACTATAAATATCTTGCTTTCTAAAAGTTTGCTATTTATTTTTCTATATTCAGATATTACATTATGGGAAAAGTGTCTGATAATATTGCACAAAAAAAAAAAAAAATTATAGTTGCCAAAATCTCATTGTTATTTCCAATCTTCATTTCTCAAATTTTGTATAAATATGTCAATGTCATCTTCATATGCATCAGTAATTAAATAAAATTGTGAATTGTTCAAAAAGAGTAAATGAAGTAAAACATATGGATGCTTTTGCCCTCAATGTTCCCATAAAATATTTCTGAGCTATTTCATAGTCAATTAAATGCAGTGGTGTAAATACACCAAAGTATTATAAGCCTATTGATGTTTCACAATTTGTATCTTAAGTAATTTGACTTAAAGGAATTCCAATTTCTTATAAAAAATGTGATAATAATGACATCTTCGAGTAAGAGGTAGATAAGGGCCAGTCTTGCTTCCCAAAAAGACCATTACATTAAACGAATTTTCATTATATTCAACCCACATTTTCTGCCTTTAGAGCTTGAGCTTTGAAACAGGCTTCAGGCCCTGTTCAAATACTCATTCTGTATATCAACTAGTAACCCAATGCCTAAATCATCCTAAAGAAAATATCTCAACAGTTTGTTATACAATATTATTATACTATCAAAAAACACCTTATCAATGGCGTGTCTAATTATATTGTGTGAAATTACAGGTGTTACATTTTCACTCACTCGATAAAAAAGTAAGATAACCTAAAATAGGCTGTTATTAGAAATAATAACAACCTCTTTTGTTGTTCTATTTTCATAATTACCACAGCTGGCAATGTTTTATTAGTATGTTACAAACTGCTTCATTGCTTTTTACTGTGCTAATATATCTATCATAATACACATTAATAATAAAAGGTTGTGTATTAAATGTTGTTTAAATTAGTAAACATAATAATGTAAATAATATGATAGGGTATTTGACTATTTTTTTAAGGTTCGCCGCAGTCGGTTATAAATTCTAACAAATTGGAGTTATTATTTTATAACCTACTTTGTTATCAAAATTCTCGTTTTTGAGTGGTCAACTACCCTATGAGCTTTAGTGTAATTAATCTCATGTTTTTCCTAAATATGGTCACCTTATTCGAGTGGGTAAATAAAATCTAAATTTGGAAGCATACATGCGAAAAGAGTTTTTTTATGTAACTATATGATTGTAAAGTTAATGAATGATAAAATTGTATTTTTATGCACATATTGATAACTTTGATAAGTAATAAAATTGTTAACGCACTTTCTGAATATTCGCTACTATTTTAGTCTTGTGAAAATCTATTCTATACATTCATCATTTTAAAATTAAGACTGCACTGCACACATGGTCGTTGTCTGCCGAAGGTCATACTTGAGATGCATTTGATTGAACAAAATATTCCACAGTTTATTGTTTTGAGGAGAATGGCCTCAAATGTGTAAAGAAACATCATGTTCAAATTATCCATTTGACATGTTTGACAATAAAATTATTGTACTAGTATTATTAGGTAGGTAGTCTCAAGACTATTTTATCTAAACCTACTGTATAAACAGTTCATGTGATTGTGTTGTATTTCAATAAATCAAAATGCTGTTATGCAGAGTTTGTTTTCATTTAATTTATCCTGATATATGATTATTAATGAAGACGAGCTGATGGCGAAATGTGGGAAAAAATAATGCATCTAGGATGGTCATCACCGATAACACAGTAGTACACGTCTGCCTCACCTTTCGGAGAAAACAGGCGTGATGTCAGTCGATAAATTATGAAACGCTGATATTCAATTGGCTCCGGTCCCACAAAATCCACGCATTAAAAATATTATGTCTATAGTTTTATTGTAAGTAGTTTGTTGTCTAACGCCCTTGAAACAGCATAGAGATCACATAGCTTCAAAGAGATTTTTGTTAGGCTTTTTATTATTGTTTTGATGAATTTAGAACTGCAAAGCTATCTTCGTAAACTGATCTGTTACGTCACTGAAACGTCAAAGCTAGGGATGGGACATTTAAAGAAAATCGTAGGAAACTGTCTCATTTTTTTCACGTACAAAATGTTGTTTCGTAAAACTAATTTTCTATCTACCTTGCTCATTTAAGTAGGTACTGGAGTAATTATTAAATCATGATTTGGTGAAAATGTTCTCATACCAATAAAAACGCATTTGAACAGCTTGCAATTGTTTTCTTTCTGGCCTTGCTCAAATGTAGCGTAATCGTGAATTAAAGTTGCCTTGCCTCTATTACTAAGCTAAAAACTAAATTATTAACACTGTTATTTGGAGACTATTGCCAAATATATTTTAACGCTGATCATGTGATTCACTTGCAACTTGCAACGCTCATCACTAAAGCGTCTTGACAGATAGCAAATGTCAGATTTACAAAAATAAATCGTCAAGAGTTGAGGCGTTGAAGTTTGTTTTCACTTTTATTTTGTTATTATATTGTAAATTGTAGTTGTTTCAATATAGAATACAAACATGGCTATTAGGATTTTCGGTTGGTTCGGCCTTGTTACCGTTATCATCACTGGATTGTTTGGTTTTGGGTTCTATTTAACGTTTCTTGCGTTCATCGTCTCCTTCCTGGCTGGGTAAGTTGATAAGAAGTACGCCTTCTTACCTAAAGAATAATATTATTGTTAGGGAGTAGTCTTTTATGATTATATTCTTAACGCGTGTTTTTATAAGCGTTGTTATTGTGGAAAGTTGATAGGCTATATAATCGGCAGTCGGTATGTAGAACACCTTTATCACAAGTTAAATTCAGCTAATTACGATCAAAGATCGGGTTCTTACTTGTAACAAAACATTAGAACTCTTCAAGCATCTTAGTTTGCAATAAAGTCTTAGGCAACGAAACATTTTATGACTAATATAATATAATATAATAATAGTTACTAAGGGATTGTGTTTTTGTTTTCAGGATAATAACAATTCTCTACTTCACTTATGATAGCAAAAAGATATTCACTGTTGATATAGACTGTCTGGACGATCCCTTACAACAGTCAAACTTCTCTATACAAGTACCTAAGGTATGTGTACTTCCTTGTTTTCAATCTAAACATTGTTCACTAAGTATGTATTTTGGACATTAAATCATGAATCATGAAAATAATTTTGGCCCAATACTTTTACTCAATAAATGACCAAATAAGAACTGTATTCTAATTTAAACCTACATTGTTTAACATTTCAGGTGTTGGAACTGTTCCAACAAGAAACTCCTTTACCAAAATATGACAATAGAATCACAGGAAGTGAGACTGTGGATTCGTTCCTTAACGAGATAATAACAATCATCATCAATGATTATGTGACTCCATGGTATGAGATTCTGACAAGTGACGAGGAACTAACAAACCATTCTATAAAGAGATTGGTGCTTGCTGCTGGTGCTAATGTAGCTAATAGGTGACTACAAATTATTTTCTTTTATCATTAATGTGCACTGTTGCTAAACTCATGAATATTATAAGAAATAGTAATAAAAAGGACCATTACTTTGCACACCACCATTTTTTTTTTAAAAATAGTATGTAAAATTTTGTGATTTATTAATTAAAACAAATTTTTTCTTTCTTTACTTCTTCTCTTACTGCCAGTTACCAGTTATGAATTATATTTCCAAAATCAAGTATAGAATTCTAGATAACAGTATAATCTGATATTTCAGAGTCAAATCTGTGGATTGGATCCACCTTCTCTCCACCCGAGTTCCTGAAGAGTTGACAACACATTTAAAACTGTTCAAACAGTCAAGAGTGAGATTGAAACATGTAGATCTGATGAGTGCCAAAGACGTGCCCAACGGGACATCTAAACCAAGTCCCAAGAAACAAGAGGAAAAGAAAACACACAGGAGAAATAAGAGTGAAACTGATGTATATTGGCCACCAGGTAATTATCATTTCATCTGTTAGCTATTCCAAATTCAAATCTTTGTTTTTTCGATTGATGTTATTTGCACCTAAGAAAAGGTCAACAGTGACTAGTACTGTTCAAAAACTCTCAAAAAATTATGTGTTTACAAGTTGGGAAACTAAATTACAAAGCAGGATATTAATTTATTACATTTGGGAAAACAAACAGCATTAACAGTGTTGTCTTAAAATTAAACAACAAATATATTACCCACAAAATTTTCCACAGACTACTATATTATGCAAATATGATATTTATGATACCAGCGGTTAAGTGAAAATGATTAAATTATTCCCTGTTATGTTTTTATTTTTGCAGAAGCACAAAGTTTTGGCAAGTCGAAGTTTTACGACAGTTCAGAAAACATCAGTGGGAAGACTCTCAAGGATATATTTTTTGACCTGGAATGTTCTATAGAAAACAGGCAGCAATGTCGAGATATGTATTGTATGGACGCTGATAAAGAGTATGGTAAGCTGTATTCATTATATTTTTGAGATGATGATAAACATCCTTTAGCGAATGGTCCTATTAACAAAACAACCCATTATCAAACAACACTAGCAAAATACCCTATTCATATAATCCAATGAGAAAATGGTCCTAAAACAAAGAAATTGTAGTCATACCACACATACATGTAAGTTTTTTGTAAGGATTAAACATATTAATGATCTGTTTGAGACAATAAACTAAATCAAATAAAATTAGAGGAGTGGGCTCAACGGAAGATTTCCATTTCTGTTTTGAGAGCAGTGATGATGCAATAGTTTACGCAAAGTAAAGTGCCTAGCTGCCAGGTCGAAAATACTAGGTGCGGTTTCGATACGGAGTCGAAATTTTAGGGCGTAAAGCTATTAAAACTATGAAGTGGTCAAAAGAGCTATAATCGCAATTTCAGTGGTTCGTTATTGTTTGTTCGATTAAAAAGTTTGTTCGCAAATCTAAACCCAGTGGTGTAACTGATAAGGACCATATCTTGCACCAGTGGCGAAGGTTCCATAGAACTCGATTCCTATCGGCTTCCCTTTGAAAAATGGCACAGTCAGTATTTTATAGACAAATAATATAATCAAATTAAAGATATGTACTCCGGCTTACTTCTTACAAAATTGACCCTTCGCTACTGTCTTGCACAGAAATGACGAAAGATATGTTTTAATTACTTTAGACTTTTTTAGTACTCGTCAAATGTCTTTGAAATTTCACCAGTGTCATATCGCCCTTATTAGATGATCTTCACATGAAGGAAGTACTAATGTTCTTTTTTATTCCTAGAGTTGCTATGCGAAGTGTCCGAGGCTGTCTTATACCTAGTCGCTCCAGAAGAGGCATGGCGATGCCACGCGTTAAAAGTAATACTGATTGAGTTGTTATCAGCTGTTGTGCTGCGACCGATTATCAACTTGCTCAGCGACCCTGATATTATCAACAGGACTATTATAAGGAGTGTAAGTGCTTTTAAAATGATTTCAATTACATGAGGATTATTGATGTTTTATGTCTTGAAATATCGACAGTGTAAACTGAAATGCCGCAAGGGACATTGAGCTAGCTTTTGGGTTTGTAACGTTTGGGCCGGGTAGCACCAAAACTTAAAAAAAACTAACACACAGCATATCAAAACCTTGCCACTGGCAGAAAAAAAATTGTATACAGTTGTTACAATGTATGTGTTTTCAAAATAACACATACGTTGTAGCAATTAATCAGCCTATTATAACCCCTCCTTGCGTCACGCGGCGAGGTGGTAACCAACCACGCGAGCCCAGTGTGGGTTGGTGGTTATCCTAAACTCACAAGTCAGAATTTTTATTGACTGGTTTTATATGTTAACAGTGTTGTCGAGATTCGTGTCTGCCATCGGAGCTGTTTCTTGTAGTCATCCGGTGCTGCACTGACGCCGAAGAGTTAGACGCCACGGTGGAACTTGTCCAGAAAGATATACAGAAATTAGTAAGTACATAATTTATTAGTATCGCAAGTGTTGAGCTCCCTAAAATAGGGTTGGGAAGCAAAAATCCCTATCTATTGGTTCTATTTTGAAAAGTTCGTTAGCTCGAGATATTAAACGTAACGAATGTTGTATAATTGTGAAAATAAAAGGCATTGCAATTGTAAGTGTGACTTGCCGCTGGTCATGTCAGAGCTGCATGGCTGCCTTCAGAAGGCCGCTCTAGGCATTTCCACATTATTAAACTGGCATAATATTTTTATATTAGTAATGTCTTAACTGTACAAGCAGATCATCACCACTACCACCACCACCACCAACCACCACCACCACCAACCACCACCAACCACCACCAACCACCACCACCACCAACCACCACCACCACCAACCACCACCAACCACCACCAACCACCACCACCACCATGCCATGCTCACCATGCATCATCAAGCGGCATCTCCATGCTTGCCATGGAGACCATACTCTCTTTCTTTGTTTACTCTTTCTTTCTCAGATCGTCTGCCAGGGGAATGGCCGCACCATCTAGATTACAACTCCACAAAACATTGGCTCGTCAAGAGACGGCTTTTTAAATGTATTACGTACTTCAGCATTCCAGGGACAGCGCAGGCGAATGGGAGCTGCAGGACCGTCAAAAGCTTTCTTCCTTACAATACTTGACCCGTATTATCCAAGCCAGAAGGGCTACTTTAGGACCTCAAGAAGGGCTCGCCCATACTGCCAATGTAGAGAAAGTGTCGGAAGAAGTTTCAAGGTCACTGAAGTTTTTGAGGGCTACTACGGCTTGGAGGTCGAATGCACAGTACTTGTTGGAAATTGAGTTGAATGAAGCTGGTAAGTTATAAAAATGATTAAAGTTAGATTTCGTTAACAATTACGGGAGTGAACATAACATTACAGATACTGTAACTAACTCATCCAAGCTAGATGATGTTTGACTAATTACTGTGCTAAACCAACTATGACAAGTGCTCCGAAAAAAAAACATTCTCATTAGTTATTCAATTCCTATGTCAATCGACTTGTGGTTCATCAACCATAATTAAATGACACAGGTTTCAAAAAAATATTTTACTATCTACTTCTAGACGCTTCCCACACATCAAAAGCCGTGTTAGACAACTTACGCTCGTCCGCACTAGAACTGTGCGATCTCTACCTAGCCCCCACCCGCCCCACCGTGATGGGTCTGCCGGAGAACTGCTACGGCGAACTAGTGAGGAAGATCACGACGGAAGGCGAGGAGTTTACTAACAACCCTGTAATATGCTTCGATGATGTGCAGAAGTGTGTTTGTGATGCGTTAGAGGTTGGTTCTATAGATCTTTATTTTTTTATCATCAGCTGGGAATATAAATTTACCCCGTTCATTCCATGTATGGACCCCTGTCCATACATGGAATGAACAGAGATTGACCCATTTTTGATTTTAGTCACCATGCCTAAAATCATAACTGGCTCAATCCGGGCGTAGGTACTATGGTCCACCTCTACCTATCCCTTCAGGGAATATTGTCGTGGTGTTATTTTATTTTACGGGTTATAGAAACAATGTTTCTTATTAACAAAAAGTTATAAAAATACCCTCTAAATCAGGCACAAATCTTTAGTTATTATGTTGTTTAATTCCAGGACGACCCATCATGGCAAAATGACTTTATGATGGATAACGAAGACGGTTCTGATAAAAGCAGGTATGTCTATTATGTCACTTAACTAAACTTTTATTTTCATTGCAACTATGTAAATAGATGAAACACACTTACTTTAAAATAAATGAATTTTCTTCCAGTAATAATGACATAAAAAAGGACGAAAAAACCGACACGCGAAAATACAGCGGTAAGTAACACAACGGAACTCCTTTGAACAACTAATTCTTTTCTAACTGTCCATTACGTCCAACTTACCATGCAAACCCATCCAAAATGTGCAGACAAATGCAAGAAAATTATGAAGTCATGTCTCAATCAGTTGCCAAAGTTGTTTCTGAAGTCGAAATACAAGTACGACCTTGCCAGCAAGTCGTCGACGTTTCCCCGCTCCCTCACACGAAGAGTACCAAGTAACAAGAACCACACTATACCTAAATGCAATGCGTTTGGTATTACATTTCAAAGTGAAGTTCTAGACCCCGATGCTGGTACTACACTTGGCGTATCGCCGCAAATGTTCGCGTTATATCGTAAATATCGTCATGGAAATTAATTGTTATGCAAATGTTTTATAATTGACACCGTACGTTCATTTATCTTGGTATAGTCATTTCGTGCAACTAAGAAAGACAAAACAAAAATATTCGTATTGAACATGACGCTAAATAAGCATAAAAATAATAAGGACAAACATGTGGGGGGAAAAAAATCAGAATCATTCAAAAGGCTTACCTAAAAGCAATTAAAATAAATTCACAGAACAACAGTAAAGTTGTGATAGGTCAGTAGTCTAGCAATTAATTTCCTTGACTTTGCAAAATAAACTTTATATCAACATGAATAGAGTTATTTTGTAGTCCCAAATGATGCGAACATTGTGACAAATACGCCAAGTGAAGTGCCTGCATAACACATAGTTGTTTGTGTATTGTAGCTATCCTTGCATCGGCAACCTGATTATTGCTAGTTAGATACCTTTTCCTATTTCTTCTTCTTACTTCTTTTTGACCACTCTGTTACTTTAGCTCTGTTGCGAGCGAAGTGTTCCAAATATAAATAACAGTAGCCGGTTGCAAAAAGGCATACGAGGTTTAGAATCAGCGTTGTAAGGCGTCGTTTCTATCACTCTTATACAAGGTGTTAACGGATCCTTCACTAAGCCGTCAACCAAGCATTCTGTACATCAATTTAGTAAGTCTACATAAAAATGTTTGCTGGGAATTGACTTTTTTTGGGGAGGAAAAATCACGATTTATGGTAGGACTTCATGTTACCCACTCAAAACGTTGTGCTGATGGAAGTGATGGATGCATTGATAAGTATACCTATCGTTGACGGTCTATTTCTAAACCTCGGTATGTCCTATTTTCGCTCGGGTACTTTAATTAATTGTTGCAACGACACTCAGTCTTTTCACGACGATACAAGCTACAAATTTGAAAAAAATATCTAAATCTATAAACAAGACTTTTTTCGACTCTTCTGTGATCTAACAAATCAATTTAAACAGACTGGTGAAATTTCACAGACGTGAAATCGATATCAAATGACCAGGAAACAACGAGCTAAAATCAGGGTATTTTTTTTTTTCATATATTAGAAAAAACCTTGTCCCACACTAAGAATTTCTCCTGTATCGTGGGTGCGTTTACAAAAATTTAAACTGACATACACAAACAGTGAGATCGCGGAACAACTACCTGTAGGCCATACCAATATTTGTTCCGTGCAGTAATCGAACCCGCGTCACGCAGCGCAGCAGCTAATCGATCAGTCTCTGCGCCAACCGTGCCGGCTTTAGTTTGAGTATTGTTGAACTACTACCCTGCATAACCCATTAAAGTCCCCCGTTCTCTACTTCGCTGGCAACAGGATCTATTTTTCTTTCTCATTGTAATAGTGAACTGATGTGATAGTGTAGTTCTACAGATTATTTCTTACGCACGTCTATGTGTGCGTAGTATTACTAGTGTTTAAAGTCTATATTTTACTATAAAATTTTGTTTATTTTCAGGCGAAATGTTGCCAGTACCCGGAACAAGGCATAATAGGTCTAGATCGGATATTGTTGGCAATCTAGCGCAGAGGATGATCAATGAAAGTGCAGGTTACAATTTATTTGTTTTATTTTTACATTTTAAATTCTCAAATCTCAATTTATTTAGAAAAAAATTCGGACCATACCTAAAAACTGAACTTGATTGAATTTATTGATTGAAAAAGAAAAACAATATCACAGCCTACAACTGTGATATTGTTAAACCTGGGTTTTTCTTTTTCAATCAACCTGGAAACCCTCTGCTGGCAAGAGGTCTCCTCCATATTTTTTTCAAAAGAAAAACAATATCACAGCCTACAGCTTTGATATTGTTTTTCTTTTTCAATCACCTGGAGTCCCTCTGCTGGCAAGAGGTTTCCTCCATAATTTTTTCTTTATTGAAAACAGGAAGAGTCGAAATGATATTTTTTCTTTCAGGTACTTCAAATTTAACATCAGCCAACACTAGCAATCTATCTTTGTCTCACTCAGAAATTAGTCGAAATGCAAAAAACTTGATGTCGCCCTTAACAGCGAGTATTATTGAAACTGGTACGTATAGTTTAGTATAATGTAAATATTTGCATATAATGGCCAGTTTTGAAGATATTACATATTTTAGATAAAATCGATACGTGCATGTTTTGGACATTTTTCATTTAATTTTAAATACCTAACTGGAAAAATGCAAAAATGTGCGAGAGGTGATACCTGCAAAAATGAAATTGACCTAAGTGAATGTAGAACGATTGTTTTCAAACGATAAAAGCATTTTAAGCTCTAAGCTGTATTCACAAATAAGTACTACAAAGTACTTAATTCGATTTTATGTTGCACATTTTTTCACTTTTGCTGCACATTTCGAACATTTATGATGCAATTTTGCATGCATATTTCGACGATTTTAAGCTGAATAATCCGATCGCTAGTTATTACTTTCTCTATCTTCACAAACACTTAACCTGTATAATTATGACGCTGCTACTATTGCAGTTAATTTAAAATAATTCTAATATTATGTTTTTACATAAATGTTCGTATTTCCAGCTTTAGTACAAGACAAAGGGCGTGCGTTTGGTATATATGCCATAGCAGTAACTAGGCTTTCAGACAACGAGGTTTGGCACATTTACCGAAGATATAGCGATTTTTATGACCTTCACGCGTCTGTTAAAGATAAGGTCAGTAGTAACCACCTCTGTCACAGCAACTTTAAACTCTAAATACAAAATTCACAAGTTAGAAATTTCTCTGCAGTGGCCCGAGCTGAGCAGTCTACCGTTCCCAGGAAAGAAAACATTCCAGAATACATCTAGAACAGTCTTGGAGAGTCGGAAACGGATGTTGAACAGCTACCTACAGACGTTGGCGAGTTTGGCGAGGGATGCCAAGTATATGACGTTGTTGTCTCCGGCCTATTTAGGGGGATTCCTTAGTCCTGAGAATCATGCTGAGAAACATAGTAATACGGTACGTGTTTATAAATATTGATGTATACTTGTAAGGGTGGCTTCGCGTCTGGCGTTTTTTGTCAGTCTACGTGAGGACAATGCCTGATACCCAGGCACACTGCCAATGCGTCGAACGGATCCTATTAGACATTCTAAATGTCCCATTGCTTCCGATTTTTCCTCCAGAAAAAACTGGTCTCAGTTAAAGGTATCAATAATTAAGTATTAAAGCAGCAGTAATTACAGTGTGGGAAAGAGACAGAGCTATACAGGTCATCTAGCACCGTCGCTTTCCCACATTAGAATTCATTTAAAGTGTCATGGTAGGCCACATGATTTATTCGCTTTTTTCCGAGTGACAGGCAAATACATCTTGTGCTTTCTTTCCTTTACAATTACTGCGCGCATGATCGATTCAAGGATCCGCTTTAGACTAAAACAATACTTACTCAATGAGGTCGTTTGCTGGACGCTTCGCCGTGAGAAAGCTCTTATCATGAAAAGCAATCAAATGGCGATAAGATACTTAGATAGGAACAATGAAACTAACAAACACGTAACGCCATCTATGCGGAACTAATAGGACAGTTTTGCACTCATTGTTATAAAAATATTAATAACTTTAACTCTTCTTTTAGCTTGATGCTCTTCTTGTCAACTCTCTAAAAGCTGGAATGAGGACGCTGAAGAATATGCCTGATCAGTTCGCGAATACCGTTGATGGAGTCATGGACGGTAAGCCAAAAACCAGTAGCATAAAAAAATCTAGAATACTTCTTACTAAATTAATTTCTTACTAATCTAGTGAGCGAGCGAAGTGAGCGAACTAAGACCCCGAAATCCCCTTCGTGTTAGGTTACTTTAAACCCTACAAACTGAAATAGGAGCCCCGCAGAGCGAGGCTACGTCGACTACGCCTTAATCTAGTGTACCTACCAACCTATTATTTTTGCTACCCATTTTAATTATTTTTAAAACCCTAAATCAGATTAGTTTGTCGCAGCGTTAAATACATGCCTTTGTAAAAGAAAACAAAACAAAGATGTATGTATTTAATTTTTTTAAATGGAAATAGCCAGAGAGCTAGTGTGTCTATCGATGACTTAATTTTCGTCTTACACAACTTGGCAATTTTCGAACTAGGAAAAGCATTAACTTTTACATTCTTTATTTGCAGGTATTTCAAAAGTATTCCAAGGAAAGAATGAAGAAAATTATTACGACGGATTTAAAAGTGGAAATTCTTCTGATGGACAAGAGGTACGAAACAGTCTCATTTATTTACTTTGGACCAAGTAATGGTGCCCATAAAGTTTTTAATTGTTTGTTTTCTTTTGGCAGGAAAACGACGAAAGTGTAGCTCTGAAATTGTTCGAAGAAGTATTAGGTATAAGGGGTCTATGGCTAAGAAGACGTCTGCTTGCTCCCATTAGGACATTGATTGCTGATAGAGTTAATAAGTGCGTATTCAAATTTTTACCTGATTTTTACCCATCCATGAAAATTGTTACGGAAATTTCTTCAAAATTTAGGGTACCTCGGGTCTTTGAGACGTAGGTACTCAAAGAGCGGGGATAGATGAGTAATTTAAAGGGGTTTTTTATTAAGGGGACGAATTGCGTGAAATTCTGCCATCTGGGTAAAATAGAGCAAAATAGCTGGCATTGCATGACTGAGTTAAGTAACTAAGCTCATGATTTATTTAGGATATTTCTTCCATCCTTCAATATTGTTTTTATTTTTGCAGAAAGGTGCTAGAATTCGTATCATCACTAACTTCCCCTAGAAACGTCGTCCAATATTTGAAGACATTCAAGTAAGCATTCATACATTTTACCAGAACGCTTTTCGTTTATTTTTGAGTGTGCCTAATAAAAAAAAACTGAATGTTTTAGACAGTGGTTGACCAGTCGGAACGGTCCAAGCTCCGGTAACCGAGACGCAGCAACCAAAGCTAGGACAAGGGTTGCCGCTAAAGTTGCCTTGCTTTCAGCTTGTTCAGGTATGCAACTTGAATTGCATTAATTAATTTATTTTAGCATTTTGCCAGCTTATTCCCAGGTTATCAAATTTTTTATTACCCCTGCTTTTGCCTACCCCTTCCTTTTGATATCAGAAGGACGTAAGTTGGCCCTTTGGGTAAATTATTCCTGCTCGGAATTATTCCTTACTCCAGGATAATTTTAGGACCTATGTGGAATGAAAACTAGACCTCATGATATGGTTGATTAGTATACTGGTGGAAATGTCTGTTTTGCTACTAAATGCTCTTTATGTGGCGACGTTCTTGAGGTTTGCACATCGTTTTTCGCACACACCTGTGTGGATGCTTGCTAGAAATCGAATATCCATCCTTACCACGAATTTTGGGATCGCTACCTTTTATGTACAGTCGCCACCACATCAAGTTACCACAAACTGTCAAATTTCTCCAAATGATTTTAGATTGTAGCGATACTACAAAGAGTACTACAACAACATAGAACAAAAAGTACTACAGCGCCATCTATGACACAGACAATAAACTAATTGCGAAATACGCCTAAATTCTACATCGCACAAGTAAACTTATTCGCGACTTAAGACTATATAAAAAAATCCGACAACAACTGTCGGGCAGTAGCCCACCAGACACAACACCCGTCTGGTAGGAGGATCCTCCCTTTTCTATGGGGGATGAAGAACTTTACACCCTGTTCTCCAAACCCCTAAACAACCATAAAATATTGATGGTTAAGTTCAAAATCGAATAAGAAAATTTGAAAGTTTGTGGTTACTTGATGCGCTGGCAACTGTACCTAACATAGGGGCAATAGCCATTTTTTAGCAACTCGACTACCCTATGAATATTTATAAACCGAACTTCTTTACTTGCAGATGATTTGCGACACATAGTAGGGTCGGACACGGCCAGGAGAGGCTTGCTGACAGTATTTGATCTGTTCCAAAACCAGGAGATAAATAAGCGATTGATATTTGTGCTGCTTGAGAGTAAGTCTGTGACTATTGTAAAATTATTGTATGACGATTTCATTGAAAATAATCACTGTAATAACACGAGTACTTGCATCCCACCATCACCTTTTTACCACCGGACTAGCAGACGCACTGCGGCGTACCATCCACACTTGGTTGATATCCTGAAGAGTCGAACTCAGCACTTCTCATCCACGTTTATAATGCACACAGCCAAAGTGTGGAATTCTTTGCATCTGTGTTCCCTTCCATATTTGACCCGTCAGCCTTCATAGCAAGAGTGAACAGGCATCTTCTGGGCACGCTTGTCCCATCATAGACCTCATCTATCGCTTTCCATCAGGCGTGATCGTGGTCAAGAGCAGAGCCTTTCTGTAACAAAAAAAAAAAAATGTATAAAAAGAGAAAAAATAAGTCTTATGGAAAGCTTCTTGTTTAGCTTGAGTATTGAAATTTGCAAAGCATCGTCTGCTTTGCAGCACAAATAATTTAGTCACATTGTTGTGTCTTTGGAAGATTCAAAGCTAAACAAAAAATAATAAAAATTAGAAATATGAGTCGCCAATTTGCCTACTGGCCGTACGATGCGGAACATATTTGTCCCAATTCTGATATCGGCTTACTTCATACAATTTTGAGCTTAGGGCCGAGACTACCGAAAAATAATTTTCCTTCAAGGATTAATTTCCCTTTACATTTTTCAGCGATGTTGAAGGATTTATTCCCCGACAATGATATACCCGAGTTATTCAAGAAGATGTACTCACATTCACCGCGTGTGCCTCCGCCCAAGAAATCTGTTAACGTGTAGTTGTCACAAAAGAAGTTATTATTAAATTCGGTATTTATTTTTTAAATCGATATCGATGAATAAAGTTGCGATACGAATTGGACGTCCCTATTCGTTCGGCACCAAAGTCGTGTCA
Source organism: Noctua janthina (assembly GCA_963576755.1). NCBI lineage: Eukaryota > Metazoa > Arthropoda > Insecta > Lepidoptera > Noctuidae > Noctua > Noctua janthina. The sequence continues at coordinate 6,741,395 of OY755058.1, forward strand.
AGGCTTTGTTCGTCTTATTTATGTTTCAAGGTGAAAAGTATTATAAGTTGTATGACTCTGAAATGAGACTCAAAATTTTTGAATGCAACTGCTAAACTTTGAGTTTTTTGCCTAATGGCAATTCTCAACATGCTAAATTAATATTAGCTTATTTATTTGTCTTTAACAAAGCTATTATAGCAAGAAAACGTCCATTTAGAAGACCAACGAATGAATTTTATACTGAATGTTAGATTGGCTTATTTAGTTTTTATAGGGCTATGCGATAGTAGCGCCATCTGTTGTGATTTGAAGTTTTTTTCATTAAAAAAATACGGCTATATATTCGAATGACAGAATGTATTGTAAAAATTAGCACAGTGCCAAAGACATTAGTCATTTCTTTATTGGCGATGTTAATACGAAATTGTGATATAATAAAAAAAATGTACCTAAATTGAAATTCTAAATAATAGATTTCCTTCTTTATTAGTTAATCAATTACTATGTATTAGAAAAATATACAATTTAATAGTTAATTTTATCGATTGTTTGACGTGAAATGAAGTAAAAATGTGGGAAGTTTGATTATTGTCATGTTTTGTTGGCTGCTTAGTAATAAAAGGAAGAATTTGCTAATGCTTCCTATCCCACGCCTAATAGCGGTGATAGTTAACACATACTTTAAAGAGTGATTAGAAAAAAAAGGACACTTCCAAGTTAGATCTGAATGCAAATAAGGAATTATAGCGAAACATTTGTTATATAAAACATATTTAAGTTTTTTATGGACATTCACAGTCGAATTTATTTATATTGTCAAGTACATTTTAGCAACTATTTATTATAGGCTAGGCTTCAATTTCGAGTGCCTCAGACGATCTAGCTTTATTTGAAGGAGTTGCGTGCATGAGCCATACTGTTTTACATTATAATTTTCGCTATGTTTGGAAAAATAATTATTTTACAAGGAATTTAAAGCAATATAATTAGCAATAAATGATATTAAACGGATACATATCATAGTTTCACAATAATATTAGTTAAATACATTCCATCGATTCAGATTTTATTTTATTGTAATGTAATTAAGTACATACCTAAGTATTTATTTGATTATTAATAAAGCCTTTTTATTAACAAGATCTTTTACTAAGTTATCCTACCCATCCTCAGTATTTCAGATTTATCCTTACAGAGACCAATTTGATCTTAAGAAAAAAGTAACAGCCGCCTCTGTACTTTGTTTATTTATTTAAATAAATAATAGGAAAACAAACTTTTTCATGCACGACATGACATGACATGTTGCCTTCTTTTGTAGGAGTCAAATTCTTAACTGATATCTTTATTATTACTTAAAGTTTCTACCATAACCTTCCACTCTTTCTTCTGTTCGGTTTTCTTCGGCGAATTTCCCATAGACGCATCTAAGTCGTCACTCCAGCGTTTTTAGGCCTCCTTTGGCGACGATGTCCATCTTCTGGCCACTGCGTGATATCCTAATATACAGGGTGAAAGGGTCATTGATGCACAAACGGATACCGCGTAATCATTACGTTATTCTGAATCCACACAAAAATTTCTCGACGGTAAAATGAAAAAAAAAAAAACAATCTGCTGTCTCCTACAAAGGGCAATACTTAAGAATATGGTCAAATTGTATGTAATGGGTTCAGAATGATGTACTTCTTCTTTAACGTGTAGCTAACCACAGCTAGCCTTTTTTTTTTCTGATGGGAAAACATCAAATGACCCGCTTCCGCTCTGGGCGGAGCGGAAGCCGAAGGGAGTGTCAGACTTCTACTGACTAAAACCCATCCATGTTCCTTCTTTGCCCTTTGTGTTCCAAGGCCACGGCATCTCTTTCGAACAGTCCCGCAGCCCTGACCACAGCTAGCCTTAGCTGATGTCAGAGTTTATTTTTTTTATGATGTACTGAATACATGGTACGTTTGTGCGTCGGTGTCCCTCCCATCCTGTATTTATATACAATTACGATAGCAACATGTTTCAAGAAAAACGATATCATTCTCATAAGTTTACAACGGGCTCAAACTTACTTAACTTTCATTCCCCGTAAAAGATAAAGGTGACACGAAATTATTCAAAACCAATAATGATGCAAAATGAATTGAACGTACATTACTATGCAGTGAAAGACTGCCAAATGCTTGGTAAACGTTGCGACCACTTCTCTCTCCAAGGGTTGGGTGGCAGCCAGCGATGCCCCGATGCCAACTCACTCCCGTAAATGTGCCCATATTCGGACCGGACTAATTACCTACAATAAATTCTTCGATACGTCTCCAATCTGCTTAAAATGGTTGACCTAATTAGATTTTCGGAGATGTGAGGAAAGAAGTTTTTTAAAGTGAAGAACTTGAGGTGTTACTTTATGAAAGGAAGCTTTTTAATATTCACGATTAAGAAATTGCAAATCGCAGTTTCAATTTTTTATCGTTGTATTTGCTCCGAACTTAGTATCGGCTTGAGTCAAGCTCTAGTCTTACAGGTTGAGCCAATTTCACACAAAAAATCGGTCCCTAATCCCAAAATGTCCCAAATAACACTAAAAACGTTCCCCTAGTTAATCTGTGCCTACGTCCTCGTACGTTTCAATTACGGACATTAGCGTCGAATCGTAATTTATAACAGGGAGTGCCACGATTTGAGCACGTTTGCTGACGATGGGTTCCGTCTACGGGTCCCGTCACCCATTGTCGTGTGTCCGGGTGTTCGGACAGACCGGGACATGTCCGCTGCTTGATGAATTGATGGCAGATAAAAAACCTCAAGGACTGAACATTGATCTACAAGCGAAAGTAGAATCGGTAAGATATAATTTTATTGAAGGACATAAAGGTACCTACAGCGAGGTCTTCGTTGCTATGTGGATTTAAAATATATACCTAAAGGTTTTAATAGTTAACTTTGAATATCATCGTACTTATAATAATAATAATCGTTTAATTTAACGTTTTGAATGCATGATGCGAACCTCGTGAACGCCGAGAAAGATAAGCAAATCAAGTATCTTGACTTTGCTCACGAGGTTGTCGACATGTGGGATGTGGACTCAGCGATCATTGTGCCGATAGTTGTATCAGCCCATGGCTTAATTGCCAAGAGCCTCGACAAATACCTGAGGAGGCTCTCGTTAGGCAGCTGGATCAAGGGCAAGCCCTTGATTCAGAAAGCGGTTCTCCTGGACACGGCTCGTTAGGAGGTTCCTCTCTCTGGAGCCCTGTCCGCCGGTAGCTTGGATCCTGTTCCCGATACCGGTGGGCTACAATTTTTTATATTTTTAAATGTTTTTTATATTGTTTTTTTTTTTTAACTAGAAATAAAAGAAGAAATATTTAAAAATGTATAAGATTTGTATGAAATTAAAAAAAAGGAAAAAATTAATCGGAACAAAATAATCTTATATAATAATAAACTAAAACATATGTATTAAAAACCTTATAAAACTATGACTTTACACGTAATGTTGACGGCGTCGTGTTTCGCTGCGTGGTGTCGTGTCGCGTAACCGTCCTCGCAAACGTCGATATACGGCACTTTCTGGCCAATAGTCCTCTTTCAGGCAGGTTTGTTGACGGTGGGTTGGAACCCGTACCACGAATGACTTAAAGTCGATGTTGTGGCGCGATTCCAACATTTTAACCCTCAGAGTCTAGTTGGTCTTCACTTTCGAATACTGCACGACTTCCTCAGTTGTAGGTGGTGGAGTGATGTACAGCTGCGTCGTAGGCACAGCAGGGCGCAACAGCATGTTGGGTCCGCTTGGTGCGGTGCCGCACAGGTTACGCCCTACCACACCTAGGTACATGATGATAGGTACAAGTTATTGTAGGTATTTAGGTACATGTATAGACTGACAAATCCTTGAACGGTCTATGTATAAAGCTAGGTAATCTTAAGGGTTTCAAACACCGGGTCACCGATTCCAGTTAGATCCTACCTACGTTAAGAAGGGGGTTCCTACCTACTTACGTTAAGTAATAGAAAATCATCACGAGGTTAAATCAAATAATGACAGCGAGATGTTTCATCCATGACGACACTTCTTCGATTCGCTGCTACCCAATCAAATGATTGCTCATTATTTTAAGATTTTCCTAAAGACGACATTATTATTATTTCCCTACCTTACATTTCAACATCTCTCTACTGCAAAATGTATGTCGTGATTCTAAAAATTCTTTACCTCAAAAGGTAAACAATTTCATGGGTACTGGTTCAATTTAATTGGGGGATTATCTTTTTTCCGCTTTGGTAGGGACGGACCGTTGTCAAGGCTTCGGCGACAGACGACAAATGATGCAACACCGATTGTTTAATGTGCGTCAGTTAAGTTCTCGGCAGCCGATAGGTAAGTATTAAAATATCTGGTGGTAGTCTCTGGGGACGTACCGTGTAGGTGCGTCGCACCTGCCGTGGAAGTAAGTCTTGCTAAGTAGTTTTCCATCGATGCTTTTTTATTTTCACACTTAATATCACGCCTGTAATCCCCGATGGGTTATGCAGAGATGTTGCTAATAGTATACCCACATACCGCCAGTTATGTTTTAAGCTCCATGTAATAGGGGGCGAGCCTATTGCTACCAACCGGCACAAATCCGTAGCTGCTACTAAGAAATTTTTAAATTTTTGATGGAAAAACCTAATAACAATTTGCCCGACCCGGGAATCAAACCCAGGACCTCATTCTCATATTTTCATTAAAACCATGGTAGGTACGGTAACCGCTTTTGTATAAGTACCAATCTCAACATTGTTGTAAAGGCATATAATTTTAATGGAATGTCTGGTTCTGCGTGAAGAAAAATGAGAAGAACTTAACACGGTGAAGCCTCCGAATCCGAATACTAGCGGTTTATTGAAACAAGCCTTGGATTAATAATTATAATCTTTCTGCCAGAAACTGGTTGATGATAAAGGAAGTGGTCTGGCTCTAGCTAAGATGTATTGACTGAAAAGCTGAAAACTCTGCTTCTTTCGAAGATTTATATCCCATAGGCCCCACTTTTAGTTTTCAAAAAGGGCCAAAATCTAACAACGATCTCTTGATTTTCATCTAACCGTACGGGGCCTGAACCAAAGTAACTTAAACAGGCAAAACTTTTTGAAGATCAGATATTGTGGCCTTTCACTAAATCTGAAAAATCTGATTTTGACTTCTTTTTTCTGATATTTTTAAATTTTTTTTTTCATAATAATTATGTATTCAGGTATTTTGAAAAAACAATTACATGTACGAATAAAGGTGTGTGTGTTTGTTGTGTTTGATATTTGCTACATAGAATATCGTGATGGATGATTTAAAACATGTCCAAATTATTTATTCAGAATCGTCAGATTTTAAGATTTCGTGAAACGCCGCAATTTCTTTAGGCTCACCGTTCGGACTCCGGTAAAATTAAAACCTCTTCGCGTGTTATCAAGAACCTGTGTGATTTTCGGATGTACCCATTCCTTCATCAGGTCAAGAACTATAAAGAGGTGGAGCTCATCGGCTATCATTGTAAAATAGTTAGATCAATCTTCTAGTCTTCCTAGCGTAGCAGGAAGCCATCATCGATTTGTGCTTTTGCGTAGGAAGTATATCTTACCTATTTTATGGGTATCCATCATCATCATCAACATTTCAGCCGAAAGACGTCCACTGCTGGACATAGGCCTCCCCCAAATATTGCCAAATTGACCGGTCCCGTGCGATACGCATACAGCGGATCCTCGCAACCTTCACCAGGTCATCGGTCCACCTAGTGGGAGGCCTACTTAAATGGCAGTGGGCACATTGCTCGCAGAGCAGATGGCCGATGGAGCCGAAAGGTATCCATGGCTGCATCTTATTCATCATCATCAGCCTACAACAGTCCACAGCTGTAGGTACCGAGCCTGAGGGCGCCCCACCTTACATTGGCGAATTCGCAGTTTTCACTCAAGAACACGTCTACCCCAGCGGTCATCGGTTCTACGGCCAATGTGGCCGGCCCAGTGTATCTTATTGAAAGTTATCAACTCGTTAGTCCTAGTATATACCTATAGTATGTACCTATATATATCATTTAGGTATGCAACATTTTATTCAGGCTTTAACAAAGCCTCTTTTGTAACAACCACTCAAAAGTTGAATAACGATCTGCCTACGGTACGTACCTAACCTCCCATTACAAAATCGAGTCTCATTATTTTCACTTTGACATCACTTTAAATCACGTAAAACACGCAGTTATGTACTCGTTCAACGGAAGCGTTTATAAACAAAGGCGCCCACTGTTTTAAAAGGCAAAATTGTTTCCGCCATTACACTGGCCTTCCCAAAGTCCTCGCGCCAATAAATGTAGGTGGGTATTTAGCAGACTATTTACTGCGCGACACTCCGCTCGCCGACTCCACTAATACTCTTAATTATTTTTGCTAGTGTAAGCTGTTTTTCTGACGGGGAAATGCAATTGCAACATTTTGCATCCCGCCGCTCCCCCTCCGCGCCGCGCCCCCACCTCGCCCCTCTCATTACGTACTCTGCAAGCGTCCGCTACGGCTGAGATCGCAGAATAATTAGACTCTAAATCAAGAGTAGCAAAGCGGTCAACCGCTTGAATGTGGTATGAATAGTCAATCGTCATTAAATTGTTCAGCTTTGGTAGTCTAATGCGTCCGGGCAATAGTCTACTCTCGTCCACTTTCATCTTGAATGTGGGTGGCGTTATTGCTCTCGAAAAGTCGAAATCTTTCGGCTGCGGGTAAAATATTGTGTTTTTTTGTGAGATTCCTGATAAGTGCTGAGGCGACTTTATCTGTGAAGGCCTAAAGCATAAATATCCTTTTCTTTTCAAGAAAATTGTATCTAAATTGCGAAGGGATTTTGTTTTTGGGGGTGATTTAGAGGCGGTCACAGAGCGGCACGTGTGAGCGGGAGCACAATGGCCGTGTTCCAGTAGAGAGGCGAACAAAATTAAATTAATAACACGGCCTCAGTGAAGTTCGCTTCAAATTTAAGCAGTGCAAGATTTAAACGACAGCTCACATTTCGTAGGTACGTAATTATGCCGTGGCTCGCCCCCGCCCGCTCTCGGGCGCAATGTGCCAAATCGCTTACTCGCGGCTCCGCACCACTAACATTTGTTTCATACACTTTATGGCTGAATATTGTGAATAAATTAAAAGAGATTTTAACAGGATGTAGTGAAGCGCGACACGACACTCTGTTCAAAAACTCTTGTAATTTATTCACATGGCAAACAGTTTTTAGTTTAGCGGTGTCAAACTTCGAACACTCTATATCATATAAAAACACGTTGAAGATACTCAAGCTGTTATTGTAGGTACTGCTTAAGCATTAAATTTTTCAGACTTTATAAGCAAGCAAAGATTAAAGGTAAAAGTACCAAGTCTTAAAATACCGTAAGAGCATTATTTTCAACAATCACTGGCCCCCTGGTGTGTTGCAGCTGGGCTGTTACAGTCATTCTCATAGCCTGTCTTCGTTTTGCATATACTAGCTGGTATATCAGCGATTTCTACCTCAGAATGTTTCCGCCGAAAATCACGTAATTTCCACTTCTATCTAGATTCGAGTTCGTGTGATAGTGGTGTCTCTATCCTGAGTCAGCGGTGCTCGCCGCGCTCCGTTGCACCCCGCTTCCTGTCACCTTTGCTACAGACTTTCAGTTGATTTCATCGTTGTACGCAAATGTCATAGGAAATTGTGATATAGTTATTATTTGCCAAGTTAACTGAGGTTTTAATTTAGGTATGAAGTCTTTGAAGACTGCAGTGTAATTTGGTTGAGGTCATAGATTGGTGTAGGGGAAATTGTATCTTCTTAGAAAATTTTCTTAGAAGATACAATTTCCCCTACACCACTCTATCTTCTGAGATTTTGTTAGAAAAGAATGAAGAAGCTTTTGTATTCAGAGATCTTCTATCAGAGTTAACAATTATGTTGAATACTTTGGTACAAGTGAGCATAAGGAGAAGCACTTAGAGAATTTTTAGGAATACCTAATCCTCTAGGAGAATGTCTATAAACTTAGTTAACCCAACTAACTATGAACAAAACATACTTTCTATAATAGGTACATCGTAAGAAACCATATAGATATTTCTGAAGAAGAACTGGAGATTTGATTGTTAATGAACCAGCCTAGGTTTTGATATCATTAGCAATCGATTCTCCAAGCCTCAACAACGGATCTTCAACGGATTAAAAATATGCTGAAAACTCAATGAACACTAGAATATCACTTCAAAAAATGTCACCCGTTAGAATTTTATTTATGACGATGACGGTAAAACTTGATACATCTTAAATATAAAAATATCGTGTCACGGTGTTTGTGGTCGCACTCCTCTAAAACGACTCGACGAATTTTTATGATTTCTTTTATGTACATTTGGTAGGTATGAGAATAGGTCGTACAGTATATTTCACACCGCTAATTTCACGCTGAAGAAGATTGGGGGCAAAGACATTAAATTATACTAATTTTAATCTCTTTGGCCCCGGGGCACATCTAGTCATATTATGTAATCAATCAGCTCCGTTATCAACTTTACAAACTACCTAACATTTACAATGAAGTACATACTATACTGAGAAAATGAGTCGCACGGGAACTGTCAACGTGGCGACCTATGTCCAGCAGTAGGATGTCTTTCGGCTGAAATGATGATGATGATGATGACATACCATACCTGCCTCAAAAAACCTTACATAATCACAGCCTAGAAACACACACATAGCTGCGTTACAGCCCACCACAAGATACCTAATGTAATCCTACATCAAACAGTTCGGTACAGTCGGCAGTAAATAATCAAATCAGTTTGATTTATTAGTTTAAGCCCGGTATGCTTATTAAACTGCGCAATGGAATAGCAATTTGATTGTGTTCGTCTGTGGTGTCTAATCACTGTATGCATTGTTTAGTGAACGTAGGTACCTATGCGTTGTTTAACTTTTAGAAAGCGTACGATGCATGTTTGGGACTGTTTTGTTGATTCGTTGTAGGTTATTTTGATGTAGGATTACAAGAAATGGAGGTAATAATCACTAATCTGGTTGTGCCAATTTCCCTATGGCTATGACCTTGCGAAAGCTCTCCATTGATAATGTGCCTAATGATGATGTTGCAAAAAGCTCTTTTAGTTTCAGAAACTAAAAGAGCTTTTTGCAAGATCATCATTAAAACACATTGTATAATGCTTTTCAGAAATGAAATGCATTATACAATGTGTTTTAGGCTCTTTTTGCTCATTTTTCAGGAAAATTTATTTAATTTTTTGATAGACTCGGTGTTTACGCTTGCAATAAGATCAAAGATATTAGCATTTCATTGAACATACCCTAGATCAGCCGATCAATAAAACAAAATGGCTGCCATTCGCGGGGTGTTGGGTTAGGAGTATTTATAAACGTGTATTTGTCAATAGAAATAAATATAATAAGCCCTTAAAGTATCGACTTGGCATAATGATATATTATATACTCATTTCATGTCATCATCATGTTGTCGTTGTCGTGTTGTTGTTTCATGTTGTTCTCTTTTTTTGGCTACCGGTTACCAACCAAACACATTGTATACTAACCACTGCCTATGTATCTTGGAAAGGATAGAAGGATAATGAAATTGCTTGTTATCAAATTTGGATCAATTTTCATTCGTAAAAACCTGCAGACAAACAGACCTATAATTTTATAATTATTTCTCAATTCGTCTACAATTTCAAGTCTATTAGCGAGGGTCAAAAATAAAATAACAAGTCATGCCACGGTGCTTGAGGCTATAACTCGTACTTTGTGCTCCTTCACGACAGAAATCATGCACATAGAAAATACCTGAGAGCGTTCGTAACGATAACCTCAAAAATACCCATCGGGTTGCAAAAAGTCTTTGGTGGCTTTAAAATCTTGCTGAAAATATAACAACTGAAAAAAGAGCACTATCTCTTCATATAAACTTGGAACATTTATTACAGCTCTAATTAAAGTTTGGATTTAATACTTAAGATTTATCTATATAAGATTTAGTTTTTATTAATGGACTTTTCGTTCAAATGTATTATAATGAATGAACCTAATGCTCGAGAGTTGCAAGAAGTTTTTTTAAAAACTTTACAGTAATCTGATTCGAATTTTAATTGTATTGATTGGAAATGAAACTAGACATGATCTGATATAATGGGCATTTAGCCGAAGGGCATTTGTTATCTCCATCATTGTGATCATTTTTTTGCTCGGGACCATACTTGGGAATCTTTTAGTTACGGTCAAAGGACGATATTTGCGGTCAAAGTTTTAACTATTTTACATTTTTTTTTTAAATACATGTTTTTGATGTTATAACTTGAACACCTCAATGATCCCTGTACTACTCAATGCATCCATCAGCACAATGTTTTGAGTCCTACCGTAAGACGTAAATATGTGTATAATTTTTTCACATGGAAAAAAGTCGTTTTTCAGCAATAATTTTTGCGTAGAGTTAAAAGTTTAATGCTTGGTTGACGGCTTCGTGAAGGGTCCGTTTTACACTTTGTATTTGAACGGTGAAGTCGTTCAGAGGGTCCAGGTGATGTGATTTTATGCTAGTGAAAATGATGACGTAAAAGCTTATGTCCATCCATTTGAAAGTCGCTGTAGAAAAACCAAACGCTTTCATTGCGATTACCTACCACTCGAATAGACCCTCTGTTAGGTTAACTTAGTAAGAAAATTGTAAAGAATGTTTTGGTTATATATTTATTTTGGTTTTAATTTGAATTTGTATTATTATTATTTTTTTCTTATGTATATATTGTACATAAGTACAGCAAAAACAAATAAATGAAATTGAAGTGTCTTTTTAAATATACTTATTTTGATTGGAATTTAGTCATTACCATTATAATTTTAGAATTAAAAATTTATATTATTTAATTGATTATTTTTGTGTATGCTAATTGTGATTGAAGTCTTAATTTTTATAATCGTTAATTTTTATTTCAAATGTATGCATATGGTCTTAAATTAATAATTGAAATAAATGTATTGAATTTGAATTTGAATATATTTCCGTTTTCCCTACTTATATAAACGTTTCTAAACATTCTTTCGTTTTAATACAGCACCACATGTAACCTAAACTAAGTGCTTACATTGTTCGTCCAGCTTTCCTAGGACCAATAAAAAATCTCCAAGATTGCACTGAATCAACTGGCCTGTCTGTCCGCAGTTGGACCATTTATTGAACTTTTGCCAAAACAAATGTGTAGTACGTGTGATTCGATTGCCCTGTCTCACTTGAACCAAGGTTACTGGTTCAGTTCGGGCCGTTTCAGAATAATATTAGTGTTTAGTAAAGCCGTCTGCAGCGGATGTCGGATGAGTAATATTCTGTCGCTGAAAGTGGGTGGCACCAGCTTATGATTTCTTGTTTCAATACTTGTATGCTGAGCGCTGTCTTTGACTGTTAGTGTTCAGTATTACAGTTTACTCCTAACGATGTCTTTGATGAGATTTGGAAGCAAGGTAACCGGTGGCTATTAGAAATTCAATGCGTCTATTCTGAATCTATTCACGTGTGTGCTCCGTCAATATGGTGTTAATCTGAGGAGAATTCTATTGATTACTTGGCTTTGAACTATTCTGTGAAGTTATAAAGTTTCAATAGGTGGTGTAGTCGCAGTTAAGAAAAGATCAAATCTCGGGTTAACGTCTTCCAGGAGTGACAGAGCTATCTCTGTCGTTTGCTTTATTTCAGTCCTATTTCAGTTCAGTCCTAGTTGGTACATACTCCGGACAGAATATACCATCAACACGAGAAGAAGAAGCACAACCGAGTCTTTTCGTAGTCTTTTGTTTACTGAAAGCATTTTCGCAATCAGGATTCCCAAAGCCCTCGAGCTTTATGCAAACTTGCTGTGGGAATATTTCACGTGGCCACATTGCAAATAGAATTAAAATTATTTAACCTGCCTTGTTAGTTGGTAGGTTAGTTAGTAATGTACTAGTATTGGTCAAATTTTCAACTGAATTTCAAACCAGTTCCCTACCACCGATTGAGCTAAAATTTTCCTCACATCTTTAGTTCTGGTGACAATACATTTTAATGACAGACATGACTTGATCCTGCAGCCAGGATCGCCTCCTCATAAAAGAACTCCTCAACGGTTAATAGGACGGACTCATTTGTATTTAATAAGCGTTCAATGTAGACAAGATAAACATAATTTTCTTCTTTTCATAAAAAAAAAGTTAGCTATTTTGAGTTTGGAAATGGAAATAAGATGGTATAATAATGGGAGAAGTTGCTTTATCATAAGTAAGGACCATCCGAGTAGACATTTCTCTAAAAAATCTTCCTCAACAGATCAGCCTATCTAATTTTTCACCAACAAGTCTTATCCCCCCCATCAGTTAGTTTCATGCACCAGAACACTTGTATCCTAAATTCACACGAGGATCCTCCTCTGGCAGTTTGTGGCCGCCGGCTACGACCTGCCAGTTAATTGTAATCAAGGAGAGCAGGCCAATTTGAGTGGCGTCCGCACTAATGTCTTGTTACTGCTGCGTTGCTCCGACTGGACTAGGATTGGCTTCTATTAGTTTATTAGCTTCGCAATCGATTATATTGCGTTACATGTGAAACATACAATGTGAAAAGTTGTGTTTGTCTGTCTGGGTTGTGGTTATTCCTCATTGGGTTACAGGTGAAGGTTAATCTCGTTTCTTCTTTTCTTACAAGACTGTCCGAACTTGCCTGAAAGATATTTCTTTTGTAACGTTGTGACCGATCATTTTCATAAAGGTATTGTGTATATGCAGTGAACTTGATTTTCATAAAAATATCAATTTCGAATAAGAGAATGCAAAATATTGGTGGAGATACTGTAGGATCTTACACGTCTGCCTAAACCTCCAGGGATTGCAGGTTTAAAGTTATGTTGGGATCAGAGAAGTAGATCTCGAACATTTCAAGAGATAACCAAACTAGTAGTATATATGCTTTCATGACAAGGAACTCGATTGAAACTGATTACACGATGCTTAGACTGCCTTGTTCGTCAAGTGGTCGCAAGCGACTGCTGAGTATGGGGTCTTGGGTTCAATTCCCGGGTTTCCGTGATATTCAAAAGCTATTGCCAAACGTTATACACGTGAAACCTGTGAAGCAATTACACTAAAAAAGCCTGCAATGCTCTGCGCGTCCAGTGTAACAACGCGTTCAGGGGTTTGTTGGGGCTCCCATAGCGGTGCAGTGCCTCCGGCATGTTCGTAGACCACAGCACGGACGGTTTCCAGGCGGTGCTTCACAAAAGAACGTCCTCCTTCCCCCCTGCGGTCTCGGGTAAAGGGTAGCACCAACACGAGCGTGGTGTCGGGCAGAGTGGACAGCCAAATCCTGAGGCACTGGTCGTTAATGCATGTCCAAAACAATAATAATTTTAAATTTTACTAACATAGCTGTAGGTATCTTCCTACTAAGCAAATTGTTAGTGGGAATTTCTATTAGGAATTTCTCACTAGCAGCCACGGAGTCTGGATTTCTGCCCGGTTGGTGACAATGGGCTCGCCCTCTTGCAAAACATAACCGGCGAAATATGGATGTACTATTAGGCACACCTCTGCCTAACCCTTCGGGGATTATATCCGTGATATAATGGTACACGATACTCTGTACTCAGGACATTGTTCGTGTAGTCATTTTCAATTAACTCCCTCTGACATGAAAGCCCATCTTCAGACTATTGTCTTCTGCAAGTCTCAAAATACACCAATGCATGGTTGTAAGCGATAGCCATACAAAATAATGCATGTATGGAGCACAAACGCCATTGCACAATTTGGCTTCAGGCGATATTACACCTCATGTGTAGGTACCGTTTGATGTTATGATTAGGAGATTCTGTATTACAGCTCCAAGCACCTAAGGGTGATTATAAGTTTATAACTGATTTTGAACATTAATTGTATACTTTTTGCTGTGCCCTACAGAGTCCGACATTATACCTTAGCTTTAAACACATTGAGAGATCTTCAAACATTATGGGATGCAAAAAAAGATACGTATATTAATTTTAACAAGAAAGCTTACGTAAAATCATAGTGGTTAAAGATAAATTTCGTTTCATTTCATATTTCTAATTAAACTGGATGACGTCAAGGGTTTCCCCATTTTCTAGGGCTTCTCCATTGCCTGCCATTTTACCCATTGCTGTACCCTACAGGGTCCGAAATTGTACCTTAGCTTTAAGCCCATTGTAAGATCTTCAAACATTATGGAATGTAAATAAAGCTTATGTAAAATCATAGTGTGTTACCAATTTCGTTTAACTTCATATTTCCAGTTAGCCTGTACTATACCACTGCTGCGTCAACGGTTTCCACATTTTCTAGGGCTTCTTCATTGCTCGCCACTTTACCCATTCTTGGGCCTCCCGTATCCAACTCCTGCCTGGTACGAGCACGTCGTTGGTCCACCTGACCCCTGCTATTATGGCTAGTTCTGGGTCTCTACACCAACACCTTGTAATCCCATCTACCATTCAGTCTGGGCCATATATGGCCTACCCATTTTGACTTCTTCCGCGTTACCACCAGGGTTTTGTCGATTAGCTTCGGAGCCCTGTATTTTTGATATTATAACAAAGAAGTCTTATAGAATTTCTTAGATACTCACCCTGGTATCTATAGTCGAGTTAAAGCAATTACTTGAGTTTAAGCAACCATTTTTATGCAATAAAATAGAATTTGTACGGAGTAAGAACCGTCAAAGAAAGCAAAGCCTTTTGACAGTTCTAAATTCAAACAATTACTAAACTACAGAATATAAATCGTATAAGTTATTACTTTTACTCAAGTAATCACTTTGACCTGTTTATAGATACGGGTGTCAGACTTTCGTTGTTTTTTAGCAAATTTTGATATTTTATCCTTCACTAAAACAATAGAAACCGTCATCACTGACGATCTTTACGATGTAAAAACCAGATAGACGTGGTTTTCTTTAAGTCGTGTCTAGTTACCAAATTTAATATTTAGAAACCTACTTCCCCCAACAATACAAACAACAAACAACCCAATACTTTCCAACAGAAGCTATCAAATATTTCCACGAAAAGATAGAAAACTTTATATAGAGTAAAAGACTTGGAGTTTAATAGAACGAACTTGTCTAAGTGTGTCCGAGCTGTCATAGTGTTGCGTGGATGGCACGCAGCCATTGCTTATCTGTCCGGAGTTACTCGCACTAAATAAAATAGGAATTTTCTGTATTATGAAAACGGTTATTTTTATTCTGATTTTTCGAGCAAGAAATCTGGGAAATGCATCTCAATGGGAGTGTAGATACAATATATTATGCTTTCGAATGTATTTTAGTTAGTTCGGCAAGACGTTTTCTTGTGGCCTATGGGCACGAATTAGAAGATCATGACGTATAGACGTATAAGCCGGATAGCTAGGTGAGCGCAGGGGTGGCTGTGCACTGATATGCGTATTTCAGGTAGACAGTTCTACAGCACCCAGGCTATATTTTGACGACAAAGAAAATGGAAATAATGATTTCTCTTGAACTACTCGATGTCGCTTACTTGGGGCTCTGGGAAGGCTCCCAGTGAGCGCATTGACCGAGTTGGAGTGCCCCAAGTACCGAGCTCGCTTCGCTCGCTCTTGTAGTTCAAGTTTTTGTTGTTTTTTTTCATTAAAATTACCCTTTTGTTATTTAATGAGTTTCGTTTTTAGGAAATTGCGTAGTAATTAATTTATCTAGTGTATATTTTTTGGATAAATTATTTGCCAAACTTGTTGTAAAATGATAAAATGACCAATCATGTTTTTTTTGCCAATCGAACTTGTCAAATGAAAATTTGTAAATTAATTTTCGGTGAAATGACACGACTCCGTGCTGAC
Source organism: Noctua janthina (assembly GCA_963576755.1). Classification (NCBI taxonomy): domain Eukaryota; kingdom Metazoa; phylum Arthropoda; class Insecta; order Lepidoptera; family Noctuidae; genus Noctua; species Noctua janthina. Next base: position 6,757,281 of record OY755058.1, read on the forward strand.
ATACTTACAAAAAAGTTGCAAGTTTTAGTTAAGAGACTGAACTAGTGATCTTTATAATTATTTACTTTATTTACTAAATACGATTATTTCACCATGAAACAAAGTCAAGATCACTAAATCTTCGGTACGATTACATTCAAATCCTCAAGGTATTATGTAAACCAAATCAAGTAATGTGGCGCCACAACTTGATAATAGATTCGTGTGACGCCTATGACTACGATTAAAGCTCTAGGGATTTATCTCACGACACTAGCTACTGGATCTAGGCGGAGTATTCCAAATTATATCTGGGATAGTGGGCCTACACTGACATAATTGTATTATAGGAGAGGCTTATTGTTTACGATTATATTTCAATGGAATAGGAATTTAACAATTATTTCAAAACGAAAACGGGGTTGTGGATTTCGAGTTTTAGTTTCATCTAAATCAGTATTATTTTGGGTCAAAAAGGTTAAAATTTAACATTTATTGTTAAACTATTTTATGCCCACGGCTTCGCCCGCGTGGATTTCGATAATTGTCCCACGGGATCATACTGCCGGGATAAAAAGTATTCTATGTGTTAATCCAGGTTATAAACTATCTCTGTGCAATCATCATCAATCATCCAAATCCGTTTAGTAGTTTTTACGTGAAAGAGTAACAAACATTCATCCATCCATCCTTACAAACTTTTGCATTTATTCACTTCTCACGGATTAACTTACTATGTTAGTTTAATATTGTTATCTTATTTATAATATAAACTTTTTCGACGAGCTCGTGGCTAAATAATAACAGCCGCTCGGATCGATCTTGAGGTTAAGCCGTTCTTGCCTAGGTTGGTCTGTGGATGGATGACCACCCATTACATACCGAGTTTCCTTCGTGACTCGGAAAGCACGTTAAGCCGTTGGTCCCGGCTGTCATTTGTAGATCTTTGACAGCTGTAACAAGTAGTCAGTGGCCCAAAGTCTGACAACCAGACTTACCAAGGGGTATCGTATTACTTAGTACTAACTGGGTTGTGGAGGCCAGACAAGCAGTCGTTCCATGTAAAATACTGGTATTCAGCTGTATCCGGTTAGACTGGAAGCCGACCCTAATATATTTGGGAAAAGGCTAGGCAGATGATGATTTATAATATAAACTTTTTGGAACAGTTTATCTAAATAATGGTGAAAATCGCATCAAAAACGTTGCGTATTTTATAGATGAACGATTGAATTGATAATGAATGATTATATTTTATAATTTAAAGCTTCAAAAACAATGCCTCCTTCAAAAATTTTCAAATACAACACTAAAATAATCACTTAAACAGTTTTCTTTTGATTTACGAACCTCAGGCGTTGTATGTGCCTATAACTCACAATTTTCAGACTAGAAAAATATTACCCACCTCTAATTACAACAGCTAACAGCAGAAAACCTCATATTATAAACATGAATTTATTGTGATACAAAAAAGATTGTGTAAGGTCTACGTTCACGCTACCTACGTCATTTGCTTGCGTCACGAAATTATGACGTCATTAGAAGTATTTCATTCACTTCTGTGTACTCCTGTATTGTTCGTTTGTTTGTACGAAATTAATGGTTCTATATTAATGGTTCCGTTTATCGTTTAAAGGCCTTACGTCGATCGGTTTCAATTGGTCAAATATTTGTGTTCGTTAGCTCATTTCGTTGAAAAATCGGGGTCTAATTTTCACTAGCGATTTTCTTTTTAGTGCTTAATTTTCATCTCATGCTGCCTCCGCGTGATCAGGCCTTGGATTCTTTCCTTTTCTTTTTTTATTTAACTTGCAATGTATGTAACTATTTTTGTTCAGGTGGAATCTTGCAACTCAATTTTGGAGCAGCTATCTTCAACTGATTGAGCTGAAATTTTGTATACACGTTTAGTTTGGATGATAATCCATGGTTAGCTGTGTGACGTCATTCTAAATCCAAGTTGGCGTGACACCCAATATTTTTATTTTATTTTTAATGCACTCCTACAATATGGGTATCAAATGAAAGGACTTGCTGAAAATACGAAAGTGAGTTAAAAGAAAAAGTAAGAAATAAGCTTTTAATAACATTAACTTTTCTTTTAAAATTTTTACTATAGATTTATAACGTCATTACATAATTTAATATAAAATATTATATTTATTTATAAAAGTTTGTCGCCAGATTTCCCGGTGTAGATAAATGAATAAATTAAATAACTTGATCTGATTGATTTTTGACCGACTTCAAAAAGGAGGAGGTTATCAATTCAGATGTTTATATGTATATATTTTTTTTTTCAATTTTCAAATTTTCAGTAAATACGACTATCTCTCGATCTTTTCAGTGTGACAAGTCAAACATACCATGTAACCCATTATTATTTCCTCGTTTCTAACGTCTCAATGCGGCTCTTACTAATTTAATGTTATCTTACAATCACACCCAACTTGCGGTGAAAATCTGCTGATATCACAAACACGCAGTGAAGCAAAGTAAACGTGGTGATCAATGGCCATTCCTTCTGTATATCAGAAGCGGCATTTACCCAGCAGAGGGACAATAACAGGTTATACATTGTCGGTCCGATTCCCGTCGCACGCCCTCTAAGACGGCTAGTTAGTGCGACACGAAGACAAGCCGTGTGTATGTATGTTAATACGGATTATATGGCACTGGCCGACAGTTGAAAGCCGGAACATTGGCTCAGCATTAATTAAATGCAGTGTATGCAACACGTAAATGCACTTTAGTGAACAGTATAGGTGCCTACACTGAGTTATTGGATTTTTTGTTGAAGACCATTCCTGGATTACATTTGATTTATTTTAATAGCTACAGGGTATTTGAGAGCTTAATAGAATGCTGCTTAGTGCTTTAATTCCATTTTATAAAAGAACGGCTCACTTTTTTTGTTTATATGCTGTGACTACTTTATATTTGCACTGTTGTAAAAACATCAGACACAGATTCGGCCATCTTTAGTTATAGACAGATTCTAGAATTTAGAGCTTCAACATGAAGCATTATTTATATTTATAAGTCGCAAAAAACGAAAAACCATATCAAATGTCCGCCACAGATACCAGGCGAGCAGAAATCACATGAAACACGAACATACACTTACACACGAACAAAATATTCGCAGCGGCGCGGCGACGAAAACGAGATTTAAATACGTAACACACAAAAACCGTCCCAATATAGTTTGTAAGTTATCGCATAGATGACATCAAACGAATCGACAATTCAATTCAATGTCAGAAGTTGCCGGCGTACTGGCCGGGAAGGAAATTCACAACTAAGTTGAGGCGAATTTTTGAAAAATATGATATAACGGGGCAAGAGGGCCGCGCAGGGTTGGCTACAAGTTTGAAGAGGAATCGGGCCCTCGGGGGCTGTGATGAATCTTTCACGCGTTTTATCGCTTTGCATCGAGAATCGAACCTCGGAATCTTCGCTCCGACGGACAAAGTAGGTATTTACGCTGAATATTTTGGATGAAATGTTAAATTGTGTTATTGAATCGCCGAATTGAGTGAAGTGTCTGTTTGGTTTCATTAACATTGTTGTTTGTTTGTTTACGCATAGGTCGGAATCTTGGAAAATCCATTGGAATCTTCAAATTTTCAACATTCTGCCTTCAATTATATTACCAGATACCAGCACAGATAAGCTTTGTCAATGTATAGAACAATACTTTACATTTCACCATGGGTTTTAGGGTTCTGTATTTTCTAGAGTCGCGAAATGTTTTAACCTTCAAGTTGTACATACCTCGATAACTTTATACCTAGGTACAAGCTGTCATAACGTCACTCTAATACCTATCCATCAAGGCTTATGCACAAATGCGATCTATAATTCTCATAGATTACTGCTATTCGCGGCTGCAAATGGTACATGCCACACTTCTCTACATCCACATGTATCACATAGCACATTATTGATAATGTAATAGTCTTGTCACAGCTATGCCTAATTCCCATATGATGTCTATGGTCTATACACACATCTACCATCGATTTTCCGGATCGCACGGTGGGAGAACAGTGTATACCTTCACACTGTTATTTTCAGTAGTTATAAATCTCGTGTGTCGTCACAGGGACATAAGTTTTTCTTAATCCTATGAGACTACTTTTCAAAAAATCTTTTCCCCAATAGGAATCTCCCCTGTATCGTAGATGCGTTTACAAACATTTAATTCAAATACACTAACGGCCAGACCCGGAACAACTAACTGTAGGTAATAAAAATATTTGTTCCTTAGGCTCAGCGCAGACAGAACGGAGCGCAGCGGAGAGGATTTTATTAACGCACTTGAAAATAAACTTTAAAATTATTACAATAAAGTGCATAAATGCTTGAACCTGACAAAAAATGCTCGCGCGTCCTCGATCGCATACGCGATCCGTAAAGAAAATGCCCGAGACCGCGCGGGGATTATTCCTCTCTGTCTGCGCTGACCCTTAGCCACTGCGCTATCCGTGCCGTCAATCGTTCAGACAATATTGTATAACTAAGATCTGTAGATGAGCTCCTTTCTGTGCTAAGCCAATCTAAAGTATAGTTTTTGTCTTCACCACATTTCAAAACTAAAAACTTACAACGGACTTAAAGCCTTAGACATTCTCTATCAGACAATCAAGGATAATGATATCTGCTTATGGCATTATTAAACCTTAGCTTTTATCATTTCATCCCTAGCAACATTCACTCAACAATTCATACATTGGCTCTATTAATTTGCAAGACCCTGTAACCAAAACTGCAAAATGTACCCCAAAATCCACATACACTACACAAAATGCTACATTCATTCCACTGTCGAGCATTTCGACTTCTTACCGTCGCGGTTTCCGTACAGTGCAGGACATAGTTGGAACGGCGGAGGTCAGCCGCATGCTGCCCACACTTGAGTCAGCCTCAACTTGTCTGTTTACCCCTTGTTACCTCGTCTAATGAACTTCAAGTCTATTTAGACGAATTTTGGAGGAAATGGTGGGTTTCTTTTATCAGATTTATTTATTTCCGTTCGCCAAAATGATATACAGGGTGCAAACAGCAACTAAGTAATTGATAGTAATGTAGTACATGATTTTATACCCACTAGCGTTGACGTTTTTCGTCGGGTAAAAAACAAAATGCTCGTTCATTTTGAACAGGTGTTTTTTTATTATAATGAAATCAGTAGTAGGCTTTTAGGAGTAACATTTATAATAAAAAAAACTTGCTAATACTTATTGTGAGTATTTATGAGAAAGTGAAACAGTTCGATTTCCATGGTTTGGTCAATTCAACACGTGTATCTATTATTATTAAACAATTAAACATTATTTTTTGTTAAACTTAATGCAAACAATTTAAGTGCTCAACCAAAGCAGAAACTAGATTTTACTTCTAATATTTTAAACTTATTATTAGCACACAAAAAATCAAAACTTTATATTGCCGATCAAATTATGGGGCACACACGCAATAAACCAATTGGGTTCCTGATATTAATATTCAATCTATACTAGTTGGTTCTAAAGCCGATTAGCCGAATATTCGGCAGATATCAAGCGATAAAAATATTGCGTGTTTCTTTTTTAGCAGGAGTCAAATCTGATAGCTTTAGATGTCGATTTTTAGCTTTATTATAATAATGTTCTCACAGTTTGGTCTAAGCTATAATAGACCTTAATAAAATGTATGCCCATCTATATGTATAGTATCTTTTGGTACACTGACGTTCAGTCAATTAATTCTATTCAATTATGGGTACAGGGTGAAGGCAAGGACTTCACGGCGAAAACCGAATTCAAAATTCGAAACCTCAACATTAAAATCATTATTTATATATACAACTTTATAATGAAAATAATTCTGTTAGTGCAATGGCTCTCTTTCGAATTAGTAAGTTTGTGCCAATTTACCTTTTTAAATTTTCTATTGTCAAAAAGTAATGTTTCCTAATTTCCATGGAACTGTGGGTAAAAGAAAATTTAGAATATATCAGCTGCTTATCACCCTGTCCTAGTCGCAAATGTCTATCGATTCGCAAGCAAAGGGTAACTGTTTTATTAGTAGAAAAGGGAGAGGGTTGCTGGCTTGTAACTATAGCTACGTATCACACCTATTTAGTTCCTTTGAGCAGTGCTTTGGTATAAATTGAAGTTTTGTTGAATTTTCGGCCAAACAGTTTTGGCCATCGAAGTCAGATAAGGCCGAAAACTTACACTTTTGAATTTAGTTATGAAAGGTAAGAATACGTTTCACCGTTCATAGTGCTCTTTTCGAAGAGCACTATGAACGGGGAAAATACATTCAGACATTGCTATAGTACATGCCTCTTGTGGAATAAGTGAAAATCTCTCTTTCCAGTTAAAACAACACAGTGAATGTCATTACCGTTAAACCCATTTTTTTTCCGTCTATTTAGTCTTACAATTTGCACCTAAAGATACGCATCTAATCTACTCTCCTGCCGGGTTTGCATATTTCTTTTGTACTTGCGACTCTTACAAACAGTACTTTTTCCTTTCTTCAGCATACACAATTGGATTTTAATTGAAAAAGATTTTTTTTTATATAAGAGGTAGGCCGAATTTTTGAGGCCGAATATTATTTAAAGCCGAATACTCGCTGATTTTTTTTTCGCTATTAACAAACAAAACGAACCTTAAGTAAATAACAGAACTAAGTTATTCAGAGCAGACACGACCAAGGCAGTCGGTAATTTAATTATTTACCAAGAAAGTTTTGTCAAAGTAACTTATTCAATTTATAAGCAGGTATTTTTTAGCATTGTTAGAAACAAACAAAAAAAAGGAATGTGTTATTCAGAGACTTGGCTGAGGGTCGCAGTGGCCCGAGCCCCGGCTTCGCCTAACTGCAGTAAGTGTCGGAAAACTTTTGCGAAACATCTTTTACTGGCGCTCGATCGACATGTTAGGTTTTTAGATTTTCACTCGAACGAACAGCACAGTCCCTTAGTTATGGGCCGATGTCATACTTGTTCGGCCATTTTCATTTTATTTTGTTTTGTTGCTCTTTTGCTCTAGTTGTGTGAGCGTTTTACTTTGTCTTGTGGTTCTTCAAAGTAATTATATCAGGTGAGGATTGTGTTCAATTATTTCTTTCAATTTTTCTTTCTTGCTTCTTCTTTCTAAACTCATAACACATTTAAATGAACTGTTATTGGGTAATTACAATCACCAATTTATTTACTTTACTAACAACTGATAAAGAAACCCTAACAAATATAAACTCATACAAAAAGGTCAATTTACCCCTTTCAAAACTATGATTGAATAACAAAATACTAATTGAATTCCACCGTGCAGTGCACGTGACGGCGCAAACAACCCGCGAGACAAACATCGTTAATTACTCATAAATTACAAATTCCTTGAAGGTTTCAAAGTCGCAACCGCACCAAGTTTTATCAAGTGCTGTTCAGACAGAAGACATCATTGTAAAGCATTCTCCAGTTACCAAGAAACATTGCAGAAACTCGAAACCATGCTGACAGACAGGAATAACTTAATTCGGATGGAAAGCACTTAAAAAAGAATGAGTCTTAAAAGACAAGCGCAATTGTTACCGCTCTTCAGTTGTGCAGACGCCGTGAAAATCTGTAAAATAATACCCCCGCACTAGTTAAGCCCATCCCTAGCTGACGAAACAATAAAATAAGTAGTACTCAGGGACTAAACTACAAATTACGAGAGAGCTTGCTCAGCTTAAAATAATTAAGATTCTTTGTTCCGCTTGATGGCAGCACTGGAGAAGAACTGCAAGGAGAAGTAGCTACATACACAAGTACTTGCAGTGTCCGGTCAACACAGTCGAATCTAGAACTTTCTTATCGTAACTTTGAAAGTTTTCGTTTAATTTTACCGTAACAATCGAAGCATTTTATCAAATGAGCAGACTTGTTATTTTTTATTGGCGCACGAAGTTTTTTCGACAGATGTTGGAGTACTTTGCTAAGTGGGGGTAGCTGGTACAGCGTTATACTGTTAGTTTTGCTCGTAGTCATATTTTTTGTGCGGACTTATTTAATTTCGTTTTCTCGTCTCAAGGTTTTCAAGTCTTATACTTAATGTGATATTGTTAGGCCTATATTTACGATCTATATTTTTTGTGACTATTTTCATGTAGTGTGTTTTAAGTCCGATGTTTTTTTTTCATAAAACAATAAATGGCAAGTTTTTGACAGGTCCCTATTTCTTCTAATCCCAGATAAGAATAACCTTGTGTACAAATCTTCCTTACAACATTATAACCTCCATCGCAATTTCGCAAGTCGTAGTGCCAGAAAGTAGTTGGAATTTCGCACAAGGTAAGTTTGAGAGGTGTCAGAGTCAAGTGGCCGGGCGTGCGAACTATGTCTTTGTTTAGAGACGCTTTCTGTGGCGGCGATGTGTTTATTTGATGACACCTATAATAATTTAACAATAACACGTCTTGCAACAGAGTTTTGGGAAGAAACTTTTGATTTATTAAAAAGGGATATAGACAAAAATCGATCCATAATTAATGTTTAACTTATTTGAGTTGAGTTTTGATTTTGAGTCAAGTTCTTTTTACCCGACTGTGCGACAACAAAGACAGTGTTATGTTTTTTAATAAATATGAAATCAAATTCATATTAGAAAATATAGGCCACCATCGTAAAAGATATTGATTGTAGTTTTTTTAAACATGGACAAACAAAATATTTCAGATACGAAGTGATTGTGTCACTTTATTATCGAATTTGACCACCCTACCCTCCAATCAACAATCAAAACAATTTATTTTCACACCATTGCCCACCAAAAATGATTCCGAATGACATTTCAGCACCCCTATCTACCACCAATCACGACACTTGTTATCAACACAGTCAATTCATAAAGTCGTGTCCTAAAAACGTGATACCACAAAGAGTATCGTTCTAGCGAGGGAGAGCGAGGTCACGCCAGCTTCGGAGGGCCCTTCGCTTTGTTCCTCTGGCAACAATGCCTCACTGAGGGTCCACAAGAGCATACTTGTATCGGATGCAAGCGATGTTTCGTTGGCGAGGATTAGGGCTTGCGGCCAGGACTGTACTTAACCACGAGACTTTAATGCGAAAGAAACGGTTCAAAGGGTCCCTTGAATGTTGAGAGGGAAAATTGACGGTTCGAGATGAGGGGATCAGGTACAGATGGATTTTGGCGGTTTTATTTATTTTTCTTTTTTTTTGAGACGATAATGTGGCTATAGGTAAGCCACACCATAGGCTTCAAGTACAATGACGTCGACATCCTAATTTGGAATGAGAAAGATAGTAATCATTATATTATTGGTATAAATTGTGTAAATATACCCTTAACATAGCCGAACGGCACTTGTTGTCCCCGTGTTTGCGAAAATTTTTTTATTCTAGACCATACCTGGGAACCTTCTAGTTACGGAGATGTTGGGTCAAAGTTCCAAATTTTTCACAAGTTTTTTTTTTTAAATACATGTTTTTAATGTAAGATTTTTACTTTACACACCTCCACGACCCCCATACTATTCAATCCATCCATCAGCACAATGCTTTGAGTGCTTTCCATCGAGTCCTACCGTAAAATGTGATTTTTCACCCCAAAAAAAAAGTCGATTCCCAGCATTAATTTTTGCGTAAAGTTACTTAGTTTGATGTACAGAATGCTTGGTTGACGGCCGTGTGAAGGGTCTGTTTACACCCTGTATTATGGTTTAAAAGCATTGTTTTGCACAAATACATCTATGTTACACATTGTAATATTATATGGGTGTGATGTTTTTTTCTGCTCCAACTAGTTTTGTGTGTAGTATTATCAATCGGAGGTGTCGAGAGATTTTTCATCTCCATCAAACACTGATACAAAAGTATACATAAACAGCAAATAATTTATTACTGTTCCTGACGTATGAATGAGGTTTTACTCCCTAGGCTCCTAGAGGAAAAAATATAAAAGATTTTCCGATGTTTTCTTTTTTAGTGTTACTCTGTGGCCACGGCTCTCGGCGTTTCTAAGTCCGTCCCTGTTCGCGGAGAGTAGTAATTATATGATATTTATGCGCTGCCCCTCCCCCACCCTTGTCTTGAGAACTTGCTAAGAAGAAAAGCGATATGAGTGTCGAAACTTATGAGCCATAATTCTCTTTTAGCGAGCGATTTTTTGTCAACTTAGGAAATTCATCTTTCAATCTACTGTAAAAGAACTTCAATTGAAATGCGATCAAAGCGATCATAAGGCTTGTGAGCTAATAATAGCCTGTAATAATGCAATAAAGAATCCTCATCTTTCGCTTAGTCTCTATTAATAAAAGTACGTCATGCTAAAGCCGCGTTCGTATCGCCACTAACGGCTTCCAGTTGAAAGTGTTTAAAGTTTCATTTTTTTTTATAAAAAAATATTAATCACTGCCTGGAATCGTAAAATTCTTAGCAAAATACAGAGAACCAAAATTTTCCATTTCAAGTCCCGAGCTGGTGTAAAGTTTTCATAAAATTTAATTAATTTCACACGTACATATGTGTTCCGCGAATTTTTCCATGAAACGTTAAAATATATCGCCGGTTGCACTGGCTGAGAAGTAGGCAGTAGGTACACCACACGTTACACACTGCGTAGGAGCACAAAGTCCAGCTAAATACCGGAAGATGTGAGCCCTCCTCGCTTTGTTACTGCGACAATGAAAAGGAAATGTCTTTTCCATTTTTCCAAGGTTCAAACCATTGAATACCTGCCCATTTGATAACACAAAGCGGCCTTAGTGAAACACGGTGCGGATTTTCGGGATTATTAACGGCAAACAGTAAGAATTATTTATTACCAGGTTCACTTCCCAAGTGCTTAACAATTAAACCGCGTAATCTACGTAATTAACCGTTGCGCACACGCGCACCTCCTTACTTATACGTGACGTGTGCACGTAATTAAACTAGAAGCGGATAGGTTTTTAACAAATGTTGCACTTAATTATTATATCCTTGCTCACAAGCTGTAAGGAATGAGACTTTCGGAAAACCACGTGTTCGTTGGTCGTGTGCAATTGTGCAGGACGGAGCACCTTTATTGCAGCGCCCACTATTTTCTGAGCAACGGGTGCACGGCAAGAAATAAAGGAGCCGGAACAAAAAGGACATTCTTTTAAAGTTCTTTATTTCAAGGGATTGTAGCAGTAAAGTGCGGTTTAATTGCATGGTAGAACTTTCACAGTTCCACACTTTTATTTGTGTTCGATGAATTTAGATTCGATTTCTTTTAGTTCGCGGATCGCGCCCGCCTCGCCTTCGAGAAATATAGAAATAGCTGCAATTTTCTCGGCATCTCTACTTTTACTGTAACAATAATAAAACTACGGCACTTAATGGAAACTCGTTTACTATTGTTTTTTTTTTGCGAGTAATGAATTTGCTTCGATAGGTAAATTGTAGGTTTACGATTGCGTCATTGTAGTTCAGGTGAAGGTGGTGTTTGCGAAGTTGGCGTGTGTTCCACTTTGTTCTGGAAGAAGGTCGTGTCGTGTCGCAAGAAATATAGAAGTTTCTTGTGTCTAGTGAGCAGCGACTTCGAAGTTGGTGGTTGTTGGCGGCGACCGGTCGTTTCCGTCCACGGTCCGTGCCGCGCCCGCTCACCTATGCCCTTATGCCGCGCCGCTGCCGCGAGACAATAGCGAGCCAATAAAACTTTTACTGTGCGCTATGATTTTGGAAACATTTTACGAGATGAGTTCTATAAAATTCGTAATTTATTCAAAACTGTTTGGACGTTACTTCCACTTTATTGAAGTTTACGAAATAAGCTCTAAAGCGACGGGATTTGTTGCTTTTTACACTAAAATGGTTAGCAGGTTTATTTAAAAAATTGAAATAAAAATGGCCTAAGTAATGTGGCAAAAATGTTGCATTAAGTTTGGTAGTTAATAGACATTATTAGTGTCTGTTGTCTAGTCATATTTACAGAACTTGTAAATGGTCCTTGTTGCTTGATTTGTTGTAGGGCGCGGACTACTTTAAACGCATTAAATATACGAATGAAGTTTGTTTAGAAACCTATCCGTATTCCCATTACCTAGAGAGAGTATGAAAGTTAGTGATTCTATCAAACATTTTCGTTGTTAAAAGTATGCCACAAAATTTCCTGAAAAAAGATAGACGATCTTGTCTTTCAAATGGACTTTTTCTTTACAAAGAAAACATTTTACCTGTTTATATTTTGGATGTTTGTGGGGAGTGGGGGGTGAGTGTAGTAGAGGGAGTGTGTAGGTGAAGCGGGGGATGAGATAAGAATCAAATAGATGTTGTTTCGCTGCATGGCGCTGTGTCGCACGGGCCATATGCACGTGCTGACGGGTGGCCGACTAGTCTTGACACTTGCGCTAAGATATTATCCACTAGTGTAACAATATCTTAGCTGCAACTGTATAGTTACGCTACCAACAATGTTTTGGGATATTTCGAGCTGTTTTCTTTTACTAGGTTAGCGGAACACTCGAGTTTCTCAGACGTTGCAGTTTTTGAAATCTTTGGTTCCAACATCTTGAACTTAGTACCTTCTTGTTAGATTATACAAGAATGACTTAGATAGTTTTTTCATCTTTGACCTATATTTTCTAAATATAAAATAGACGTATTCTATTTTTAGATTAGACCTTCTGCATACAAAGTACTTGCGAGTTTTGAAGTAGACTTCAGAAAAAAAAAAGTCTTACTAACTGTAAGCCATACGGTTTATGTAACAAATGTGGACTACGAGATAAAACATACCTAGCACGTTTTCGTATAGACACCGTAACGTGAAATAGTCTCATCTCCAGTGATCTCTAGATATTTATGTATCAGACAGACAAATGAGTGCTGCGATAAAAGTTACGTTTTAGAAATATGAACCGTAAAAGTCTTAGTAAACATAATACAATAATTTACGGACGCTTTGCACCAAAAATGTGTAAAGCAAAATAACTCATTTGACGCTAAAAATAAACTGCATACTGGAATAATGTAAAATATGAGGGTGAGTGCGATGGGCTTGTAAACATAAAATATTTCTGGTAATATTGTGGTTACCTCCGACCAGCACTTGTGCGGTGTTCAAAGAGATTTTTATAAATAATAGCTTTTTGTGCGTAGTACTATGTTTTCACGGAATGTTTAACAAAAACAACGCGTTAGCGAATGTGAACATTATTTTTATACCAACTTTCCACAATTGTTCCCGGTTTTATATGTACACGAAGTTGCGGTGAAAATATTTGTCGCCAGCGACGTGCAATGGCTTACTTCGTATGCGTGGAAATTATTAATGGTTCCCTATGAAATACCTGTCTATAAAGTTTGTATTTAACAGGAAAAACATTTAATAGTACTGAATTAAAAAATTAAAACCTTTCCAAAAAAGTATCACAGCATTAATTAACCATAATTCATTGCATAAAAGCATCAAGACTACGAACTCGCGCTATATTTTTCACCTGAAGTATGTTTCGGCTGACGTAACAGTCATGAAACGTATTTTGGCAGAGCGATAAGGAAATGACACAAAGAAAACAAACTACAGTCCGCTTCGAAAATTTGTGAGGGCGGGGGGAGAGGCGGGCGCGAGCGCGGGAGAGGACACGGAGCGATAGCGTCGCGGGGCGCGTCAAACTTATTGGAACGGTGTCAGAGATCGCTCGCACTATCTACCTTTGCTCTCGCTTCCTTGTCTACCCCCTCAAACAAAGCCCGCTCTAATTAATTTCGAGTTATTTTTTATATCGGTATTCGTATTCTGTCTTACTGCGACTCAATTAGCGCGGTAGGAATTTATAAATAGTTTGAAAGCTTTTTAATTAACTGCTCGTTGAACGACGCATTAAATAACGAGCTGATTCGACGATTTGATTCGGTTTCGGTTCAAGTATGTTCTTATTATCAGTTGTTGAAATATTTATCCTTACTGAAAATGCTGATAAATATTAAAACTTGATGAGGGATTTAAAAGCTTTTTTTACAATTTTCATCTGCAACGACAAAGAGAATATCCTTAAAGCCTGAAAGTAGTTTTTATAAAAATCCATCAAGCTACAACGGTCAGCTACGGAAAACCGCTAGAGCTCCGTTCACTAAGCCTTTGTCCAGTATAAGGCTGTTAAAGAAAGAACTATAATAGGACAGACATTTGTAAGATTGCCTCCACTCGTAGCCCAGATCGATATATCGCAGGCATTGTATATTCACCAGCCTATTTTAGGTTAGAAATGTTAGAACCGAACGGACACGCCACGCGAACACGATTGACGTATTATAGTTTTGTCTTGGAATAGCCTTCGTAGAAACGATTTCAATGGCCGTCGACCCATTTAATTTAACAGACAATGTATACTGAGTGCAGAGCGGCGATTTGTCAAGGGAATGAATTTTAACAAAGGGCGTATTCATTTGAATGGCTACTTGTTGTACGAGACCGTTTTAATTTCATAAGTCGTTTATCATAATCAAGGCGGGGTGGTGGTACCACCAGCGAGCAGCGACGGACCCATATCAGTGTCTGAAGGAAATGTCACATACCTGCTCGGACAATGCGGACATTTTGTGGACACGGCTTTGCCATACTCGTTTTGGAGCATTTGGATATGGCTTAAATGATTTAGCTGGTTATTTTTTGAAGTATATGGCGAAACTGCTTTATCGTCCGGGTTTCGCACAGAAATACGTGTGACCGAGATATTTGTCAACTCGCTTGGGTGATTATAGGCACCGGCGGAGTCGGGCGGTGAATTTATGTCGAGACATTATAGCCTACCGTGGAAATAGATTATCTGTTTTACCTACTTACGTGCGACAGTGATATAAAGCCAAGCCAGTTTCTTTTTCGCGGCTAAAACTTGGGCTACATTTATTTGGAGATACCTCAAGCCTATACGTATCAATTAACATAAAAACAACGAAGAAACAGAAGACGGAGAGCTTTGTTAAAGTTTCGCTAAATTGAATTCATTGGGTTCTGAAAATAGTGTTGGTACCATTTAGGTAGATTCATGCTAGGTAGGTGTATTTATTTTGCAATGAAACAAACTAGATCCTTTTTTAACAAAAAAGTGTCATACACAAGATTTAATCGTGGGAACACAACCCGGATTCAAAAATAGATCGCTAAATAGTTGGTGGCGGCCGACATACCTAATCTAATATGCCCGATTCGGCCGCGTTGGGACGGGACTGCAATCTTGGACCTACTGTGGTGGGAACTGGGACGTTCGCCTCTCTATTATCTCCGTAACGGCACACTTGGACCTTCGCTGACACAGACTAACTATCCGTATGAGTTTCGACCTGTTCTAAATGTATCACCGCGGCACTGTTTTGGTAGAATTTAAATTAAACCCCACAGTACTTAACTCCCTCGTTCAATACAGCTACGTAATCAATAGCTATTAATTATTTCGAGTACGGCAGGTGTAATTGAACAAAATTTCATCTTGTAATCCGTTACAATCGATAGGTTGGATTTTATTTCCGCGAATTCTTCTTCGTGCTATCGTCAACAAGTAGATTAAATTCACTTATGGCGTTCTAATTACAGTTGTGAGCGAGGTTTAAAATGTACGTACACGTTCTAAGGGTAATTTTAAACATTATAAATGAAATTTGCGTCCTAATATTAGAGTGGGTTATAAAACATTTATGACAGGATCTTTTCATGGTAGTAATGGACTGGATTAACTGGAGAAAGCATGTTGTGTGCATAAAGTATGAATACAATGGAGGTATATTCAGATGTGCAGTATATTCTCAGTGTGTTGAGTCAGATTGTTGACTTGAGACCATCTCATCGCTATTGTGAAGTGCGCCATAGGGGATACCCATAGTACGGAGCGTCGGTAAACGATCGAAATCTAAATAATAAAGATCGCGAACCATCCCCCTAGCTGGATAGGCTTAGTCGTACAAAATTGGTGTAATAAAAGAGGAATGCTCGCAAAAGTTTTGCAATAAAGCCAACGAGTATCGACTGTTAAGGAGTAAAGAGTTCTCCGCTATAACGCTACATGAGGGTACGCTGTTGCGTGTTATCAGACCAAGGATTTCACGTGTAATATGTGTATTCTGGAGAATTATTAACATGCTTTTGTTTTGGGAGAAATGTGCTATGATTCTTTTATGAACATAGAAGTTATTTTTGGCAAGTTACACGTAGATATAAAGGAAAGGGGTGGATTCATGACAGTCTTATTTTATCCATATTTTTAGTACAATTTGATGTATTTTTCAAAAATCAAACGGTTTGCTTATTTTTATGGAATTTGATGGGAAAATCAACTAATAAAAAATAAAGTTACATGAAGACCTATATAAAACATGTTACAAATATATTACTAATACCAAAAACTTACCTTTCCCGTCTTAAGCCGTCCTCCATATGTAAGTAAAAGTTCATTTCTCGAGTAACATCTAGAAAGTTCGATCTTATTTCCAATTTTAGCTTACTTTGGGAATATAGGACACATGGAAGGAAGGTTGCGAGCTAGACTTGCTCTGGTAGATGCATCAACGAAATTACAATGATAGCTGGCGAGAATATCGTACCAGATTCTGTTAGATATATAGCGAAATAGTTTCAGGAACTCATATGTATTAATATAATTCCCTTGGGAAAAAGAAAATGAAATGAGTTAATGAAATATGTATTTTTCTGTTTTGGTAAATATAACGTGAAATAACACGTTTGCTCTGAAGGTTACGAGATCTTTTCGTGACTATGGTGTAGTGATTGAGTATTTTAACATCATATATTATAGTTTAGGCAGTGATAGCCCAGTGGTGAGACCGTCGGACTGCCAAGTCATAGGTCTCAAGTTCGAACCCAAGACCTTTGAATTTGTGGGTTTTGTATAATTATTACTTGCTTCGGTGAAGGAAAACATCGTGAGGAAACCGCATGCCTGAGAGATATTTCTCGACGGCATGTAAAGCAAAGTCAGAGGCCCTTAGGCGGCATAAAAACTCTGACACCAGGTTAAGCACTAACCACAATTAAAAGAAAGAAGATTTTTACATCTGCAAATTGACGGCTTCAGTGGTATATTCAGACTCAAACTATTGATTATTTCAGGGTACTTTTGATAGTAATATTCAAGAAAATAGAATTCATTTTAGATGTGGACGTTCTAGTGTATACAGGGTTATTTGTAAAACACCAACAACCTCGCAGGAGTAGATTACTAACATCATAAACAACAACATTTGTTCTACGGCTTTTCCGAAAACAGACAAAAAAAAAAACGACTTTTCATACAAAACTCGATCAGCTGTTCGGACATATGTATGGAGAGTTGAAATTTTTTTGTCTGTTTTTATGATGTTAGTTATCTACTCCTGCGAGGTTATTGGTGTTTTACAAATAACCCTGTATACTACTGTAAACAAAATCACTTAAACATCAAATGATAACCCCACTCCACAAATACGAGTTTAAAACCCGCTGCATCAATAGTTAGATCCGACCGTCCAACATTCAATTTGTAGTAGACATATCGCCAAATCAGCTCATTCACAGCGTTCAAAATCGCCCTCGCCCATATTTGAGCACGCCCTTTGTAAGTATGCCCTAATGAAGGCGCATAGACAAATTAAACAGAACCCATAGAGTAACGAGTGTCGTTCCAAAGATGCTTCTCTAACGTTTTTCGAGTGCTTCATCTGGGAAATAATTACATGGTTTCTGTGACATATGGGTGCTATTTAAGCTCGCCCTAAGAGTAATGTCTACGATAAACAGGAGCAATTAAAACATTGCCACGCGACGCACGCCTTTCTTTACACCGTCGGGTATAGAGATTTGTTAGGAGCGCGTTTAGTTCTACCTTCTACAATTGCGAGATGTAGAATTCGTTGTTAGTACGGAATGATTTCGGAGATAATGCTGGAATTTTTTATGATGTGATGTGCATGCTGATCTGGGAAGGAAGTGTTTTGGATTGAAGTTTAATTTGATTTTTCCTTATCCGAAGTACTTTTCTTTACTTACTGGCATCGATATTATATTCCCCTTCAAGATATATCCAAACTAGTGAAACTAGCGGCGCGCAAAATGAGCCTACTTGCAACTTTTCGATGGACTCATTTTGGGCTTAGTGTTGCTCAAAGTTTTCAATTCTAATATAATTAGCTCGTTCCATCGTCGACCTCATCTCTGTCCTCGGAACAAGATTGAGGTAAAGAAACTGGCAATTACACATGGATGACACTATGATTTTTCCTGTATCATGGGTGCGACAGGCATTTAAACTCACATACACAAACAGTTAGACCCGGAACAACTATCTGTGGGACTGTGGGCCATCAAAATATTTGTTCCGTGTAGCCATCGAACCTGCGACACGCAGCGCTGCAGCCGATCGCTCACCAACTGCGCCAATTGTACCGACGTTTTTAACCGCATACTTTTAGCAACTCACTTTGAGTAGCGTTCATTACGCCACCATAAATCTCGCTCCAAACATAAATCTGACTATCAGAATTCGCTACTCAATCGAGACATCCAACAGTATTACAAAAGTACAGACAGCAAAACAGTTAAGTGGACAGGCAATTAACGAGCATAGCAGTACGCATGCAACTGTCATTATTGTCGTGTGCGTTTAACTTTTATGCTCAAAACACGCTCAGACGAGCGATAACAAAGACTTCGCCACTTAGCTCACGCACACTGCTGAAATGGAAGAGTGTAATCAGTTGGTTGGTTACTGTATTTTGTATTACGTTCCTTAGCATGAGTTGGGTAATTGTCTATCTTCTGTCTGTCAAGTCAGTTGCATCGCTGATGATGACCGGCCGATTAATAGATTGAAGGACAACGTACTGCTAAAATTGCTGAAAAAAAGATATCAAAATTATATAATTTCACCTACAGCTTTAGCTTTTTTTAGAGCTGCATTGAGAAAATCTATTAGATATAATTAAGGACTTACCATCAAAATGGACCCTGTTTCTAAGTCTTTAACATTTGTCTGTGTGTCACAGGATTGCATCTTTTTAACCATAATGATTGGCCAGTTGTTGAAAAATAAGTGTTATCTGCCTCTATTTTAGCGTGTGTTGTTGTTTTTTTTTATTTGACACTTCGCAGATCAAACAGAGTTTATTCTACCAGTAAGATGTACTAATAAGTTGTACAATCAAATAGTTACTACTCTGTTCGTGTTGGAAACTCCCCGCTGGCTAAGCAATAGCAGTGGCAGTTAATTGCGTGTCGATCATATTCAGTGCTTGACGCTCAATATAACGGAGCATCCTGTAGTTAGTGCCTGCATGTCAGGTAAATGCTATTTATTCCTGGTATAAACCTCAGCTATACGTACATGTAATATAATTACATATTGCATAATACATACCGTTTGAGTTTTGTCTACCTACTACCTACACACCCACCTACCCACCTACACCTACCTGCTCCAGGTATTGCTTTTGAATATGTGTAGTGTATTTCCAAAAGTCGATTTTTGAGGTTATATCAATGTATTTTTATGCAAGCTCTTTTCTGATCTCTATCTATATATATTTATCTCTATCGATATATCTGATCTGAGTTGTATATTTTAGTACAGATTTATAACATGATCTAAAACCGGAAACTCATTTCCTTCAAGACAACAGAATTGTTCATTGAAAAACACCTGTAATAGACAGACAAAAAGACTTATAATTTTTTTTTTTTTTTACTTATGAATGGAAATGAATAGAATATCGATTGTGGCAACGTTATTTAGTCTTTGGCGCGTCAGGTTACGCGTGATAGGGGAGCATTTGAATCTGAAAACTAGTATAAGCAGACGCATCGTGTATACTTATGTAGTGTAGTCTGGGATGTGTACTTCAAATTAATGGTAATGTAAACACTGCCTTACCCAAGTGGAGTTTGTAAATACGCGACGATTATTTATTTAAAACCATGGTAGTGAGTTTTGTGCTATAGTAATGTAAGTAATTCTAGAAAAATTACAAAGCGTGTCAGGGACACCATTACACACATTTTTTGTGTGAATTCAGCACAATTAAAAAAATTAATCAATCAATTAATTTTTATTATTCGTAGTTATATAGCGGCAAATGAAATATACATTCTGTGAAAATTTCAACTGTCTGCCTATTAGGGATCATGATACAGCCCACTGACAGACAGGCGGACGGGCGGACGGACGGACAGCGGAGGCTAAGTAATAGGGTTCTGTTAGTTTCCCTTCGAGTACGGAACCCTACAAAGCGACCTGTGAATGAAGGAGGTTGAATACCCCTGCTCTTAATACTAAAATAATCTTAACTAGAACAAACGTATGCCAGTACAAAATGCGTATTTGCTTAAGCTTCTCGCGGTGGCCTTAACACTTTAATTACATAAATATACATATTTTAAGTTCTAGTTATCAAAGAAAAATAAACAAAATTAAAAAGTGTTCAAAAAGTAAAAATATAAATAACCTAATCTTCTAACTAATCTATATCGGTTCAGTAAATTATATTTTTAAAATCTTTAAATTCTTTCAGTAAATATATTTTAAAAGTATCATAAACTTAATTTCAAAATGTGTGCCGATTTATACTTTTGGAGACAGGTTAGTCCGACAGGTTTCTTCGTTTACGCATTTAGAAATCCAGATTACAGGTAGTCAATGGCCCAAAAAGGCTGACAGCCAGTCTTACCAAGGGGTATCGTAGTACCTGGTACCAACAGATCGTGATTTAGAAATCCAGATTAACCATTTTTTTAGTTTGTTCTGTCCCACTGCTGGGCACAGGCCTCCCCCATTGCTTTCCAACTCTCCCGGTGTTTTGCCGTCTCTGGCCAATCAGTCAGGAACGAGTTCAAATCGGCACGCCAGCGTTTCTTGAACCTGCCACGATGACGACCTAAACCACATTATAAAAAAAATATCCCAGGAAGTTTTTGGTACATGCTGTATTGATACGACATTTTTCATCCTTATAATTCTATTCTATTCTTATTTTATGTGTTTGTGCATGATTTTCTCTGGCCAAATCCCCATTGGCCAGAAAAACACAGGAAAGTGGGCTATGGAGGAGACTTATGCCCAGCACTTCGACAATTTAGAATGCCAGATAACATTGAAATCATTTACTGTTAATAAAATATTATATTTCTTGCGATGCAGCTGCTCAAAAACTTCATACATTTCTTCCAGTTCTTCATCCTAGTGACCGGTTTGTTTTACTCCGTGAGTGTGGGCATCATGCTATCATTTCCATCGGTGCTCTCACCTGCCCTGGTTTCTGTCAACAGTACCGACATTCGAGCCACTTCTAGCCAAGCATCTTGGATAGGTAAGCGTTATTCTATCACTAGTTTCTGCTCGCGACTTCAGCCGCGTGGACTTGAGAATTGGGATGAAAGTATATATGTGTTAATCTAGTTTGTAAACTATCTGTGAGCCAAATTTCATGCAAATCAGCTCAGCTGTTTTAACGTGATTGAGTAACAAATATCTAATCATACAAACTTTCCCATTTCTAATTTGGAAAGCGTATTCATTGTTCAGAGCAGTGGTGGTCCAGTGGTGGCGAGCCTGACTTATGAACCGTAGGTCGTAGGTTTGCACCCATACTTTAATTTGGATAAATTATTTCATTACCACTGTTGTCGAAACGGTTAAGAAGAAAATCGTGAGGAAACTGGCATGTCTTGGAACCAAAAATTCAAAGACAACTATCAAACGCACTGAGACTGTGTGGTGAATTACGACCGATTGCGCTCTCACAGAGAGGAGCTTGTGTCCCAACTGTAGGACTATTATAGGGTGACTATGCTATTCATTCATTTGAATTAGAATTAGCCTAGGGTAATACAGAGTTTCAATAGGATAAGAGGCCAGCTCCAGCTCGCGACAGTTATTGTATTGCCGACTTAACACTTTATCTAAATCACAATTATATTATTCAATCAATTCTTTTCTTTTATTTTTCAGCTGCTAGCAACGGGTTTGCAGGTATGTTCGGCTTCTTCATCTTGTCACCGATCCTGCAAATGTTAGGAAGAAAAGTCGTCCATATCAGCTGCAATATCTTAATCCTCATTGGTTGGGTGATCTTCCCGATAGCCAATAGCATTCCAGTCCTATTCGCCGCGAGAATCATCCAAGGCCTCGCTATTGGTGGCATCTACATCCACGCGATGGTTATCTGCGAATATGTTGAAGCTCAAAGGAGAGGGTACTTCATGACCAGCAAGAAAGTGTGTATAGCTGTCGGCACACTAACCTGTCACTCCATGTCCTTATTCTGGGATTGGAGACAAATATCGACATTCGCAATCATGCTGCCAACAGTTGCCATCATTTTGACATCCTTTTGGCCAGAAAGCCCACCATACCTCGCAATGAAAGGAAGATTCGAAGACTGCGAAGAGTCATACATATGGCTGAATGGTCGATCGAACATGAATGAGCTTCATCATTTGATATCAACGCACATGAAGAGGATTAAGAACCGTAAACCAGAAAAAACTTATAAGTTCTTATTGAAGAAGGATTTCTTGAAACCCTTGGCGGTCGTCTCCATTCTTACGCTAGTTTTAGATCTGTGTGGTAGGTATTATTTCGTAGCTTACATTATTCAAATCATGGCAGAATTGATTGGGGATAAATCTACAGCAATATACTGTTCTTTAGGAGTAGATTCTTTAATCATAGTTGCTCTTGCGTCTTCATGTTTCGTTATAGACCGTTACAAAAGACGCACATTTTTATTTTCATCTGGTATTCTAACCGTTGTTTTAATGTTGTTAATTAGTTTAATAATGTTACTCAAATCATACAAAATTTCAATTAATGTGTGGCTGACTCCTTCGATAATAGTTTTACAAAGTTTTGTCGTTAATTTTGGGCTTATACCAGTTTCGTTCGCTCTTATTGGAGAAATATTTCCTCTAGAGTATAAAGGTATTAGCTCATGCATTTCTGGGATAGTGTTTACCTTTTTGTATACTCTAACACTGAAGGTCACACCAATGTTGATAGAAAGTACTGGTGTAGGGGGTACTTATGCTGTGTACGGAGTTTGTTTGGCTGTGTCTATGGTTTTGTTATACTCTGTGGTACCGGAGACTAAAGATAAAACGTTGCAGGAGATAGAGGATGAGATCAAAGGTGTTAAAAAGGCTAATTGTGAAGTTGAAACGAATGCTTTGTTATAGAGAATAAGTAGAGTATTCTATTTGAGTTTAAAATTGATAAGAATAGTATGTAGGCCCTATATAGGAAGAGTTATGTGTATCAATAATTATTTGCCATTCGACACTAGTTAAATTATTGTTGCAAAAGAGAGATAACTTTTAGTTCTCATTTATTTAGAAGTATAAAGAACAGCCGCATTTTAATGACATGTAATTAGGTTTTTCTGTTAAATAAAAAAATACTTTGCCTAAATGTTAATTCTTACCTACTTGCTACTTTTCATTCCAAAAATGAACACTTAATTCATCTGTCTTAGATTAAGTATTAGTTTTAAAATTGTTTTTTTATTTTTTTCGGTCTACAGACCATCCTTGGAACCTATTTACACAAAACTTGTCTGTACAAATAATTTTAGTACGGAGATACTGCCGGGGCTAGACGCCGCTTGCGCGGCTATTAGGTGCTCTGTGGTTCATACGGGATAAGACCAATTTCGTTGTTTTTTGTTGGGTTCAAGAATTTTGTACAATCTGATGCTCTATACCACACTTTTCTAATATGCGCTGTACACACGATTAAAGTCATTTATTTGTAAAATCATGAATAACACAATACAAATTAGGGTTTTTTAAGCTAAGATGTTGAGTTGTAAATAACGTTCTTCATGATTGATGGAAGGTACATCGTATCGGACTGAAAACCTTGAGCGATTTTGGAAATTCTTCGGAATGGTAATGTTTTACTCAATTCTAAAGTAGGAACAAATACATACAGTCTTTTTTTTTTTTTTTTTTTTTTCCGGATGGGAAATCATCAAATGACCCCCCCCACTCTGGGCGGAGCGGAAGGGAGTGTCAGACTTGTACTGACTAAAACCCATACATGTTCCTTCTTTGCCCTTTGTGTTCCAGGGCCACGGTATCTCTTTCGAACAGTCCCGCAGCCCTGGCAGGCATCGGCCCTTGCGGACCCCTACTTATTTGCTGACATCTCTTTGAGGGCGCGTGGAACACGAACGCGCCGTCGACACGGCCTATCGTCATAAGACGGCCGGACGGCGAGCTGGCCCATAACTCGCCGTCCACATACATACTATCTTGGGATATTTCTCATAATATATCGGCATAACTTTTAACGAGCTAGCTATTTTAAAAAGAGTTAAACATCAATTGTTGCTGGCACATTTTAACTTAAATTTTAAAAAATAGTTGCAGAGGCGGCAAAATAGAATTAAATATACATAGATAAATCTTCCATGTCAGTGTTTAGGATTTAAATGTTTTTTTCACCCGTTTTTTAAAGAAATTAATACTGAAGGTTTTTTCTATACCATGGAACGCCGATTTGTATCTACAGAAGACATGATGAGGCATTGGTCTTCCAGGCATGCTGGAAGTGGGCATCAAAAGTTGCTGATGGCATTGGCACCAGTCATATCAAGATTGTGGTCTCGCTACCGGGATACTGGCGAAGTGGCTGAGAGGCACTTTGGGAATATTCGGTTAGCCATCGCCACACTAAACCGATTTTTATAAATTACGGCGAGAAAACAACCTAACACTACAGCTAAGAAAGTGGTTTTAAATTTACAGACAGAACACCAGGTCTTTGTTAGCAACCAAACTGGTAAGGGATGAAGTCAATCTTTATGCTCATTACTCGACTTCCGAATCCAGCAATCGCAGACAAAGATTACAGTAGGTAAACGAACATTGGGCTTGGATTGATTGATTTTGAATGGTTTTTCAGTTCGGATTTCTTCAAGTTACACAAAAAATACGTGTTTGGTGAATACCTGGACGTGGGAGCCTCCTGCAATGGCTCGAGTGGTAACTCAGTAGCTACAGCAACATCATGTGGCAGCCCTGGCCTGGCTCACGCCTATTGAGCACGCCAAGGATATGCTGCAACGAAAGGCTTTACGCAATTTTCCCGAAAAGCTGCTGACGGACAGTCCACTTTTTATGCATCTTCCTCGGACCTGGGCTGAATGACAGACACCTGCACAAGAGTAAATTTTAAAATCATTTAGCGTATGATGGCAGGACAGGAAGCATATAAAATAATAGATTACATTAACATAATCAACTTTTGCCTCAGCGCCAAGGGACCTTTGAGGCAAAAGTAATGGAAACTTCATATTTTTTTTTGCAGAAATAACTTCTTTTTGTACTAGAATACTATGTCCCATTAAAGCGCAATACACATTGAGCCCGCCGGGCCGCCGACATATGTCGGCAACTTTTTGTCGGCGGTCTAGTTGGCGGCTTCACTTAATACAAGTCGGAGAATTTGGTCGGCGGCATGTCGGCGGCTTGAGATGAGAAATTTATTTGGCAGGCCGGGCAACTGAGCGCAGGCGTACCCAAGCCGCCAACATGTCGGCGGGCAACACGCGCGGGCGCATGTTGCCGACATGATTCTTTTCATACAGGCCGCCGGGTTGTGTCGCCGGGCTTTGTCGGCGGCTCGGCGGGCTCAGTGTGTATTGCGCTTAAACATAACTTATCACATTGTACATAAATCGTGCCGATTTTCCATATCCTTAGAGTTGTTTGCAAGCGGTTGTTACTATATATAATTCCGGGGAACTCCAGGCAAGCTCAGTTATTGGTAGCTTACAATTTCCTAGCAAACTTTAGTTAAGGTAGGTAACTGGAATCTGGCAGTTTGCAGTTGTACACTTAGTTTGCTTTCAATACATATGTATAACTACTTGAAATAGAAAAGTTTACACAAGTGTGTGTTGAGCGTTTAGTAATTAAATGTTGCGAGGTAGTTATAGTAAGTATTGTTGATAAATGATACCTTTGTAAAATGCTTCTTTTGAAAGAAATATAATTTATTAGCTTATGCCCACGGTTTCGCCTGCGTGGAAGTTTAAAATTATCCCACGGGAACTGTGATGAAAAGTAGATATAATACCGGGCGCAAACAGACCCTTCACATACCGTCAACCAAGCATTCTGTACATCAAACTAAGTAACTTTACGCAAAAATTATTGCTGGGAATCGACTTTTTTTTTGGGGTGAAAAATCACGTTTTACGGTAGGACTCGATGAAAAGCACTCATAGCATTGTGCTGATGAACATATTGAATAGTACGAGGGTCGTGGAGGTGTGTAAAGTAAAAATCTTACATTGAAAACATGTATTAAAAAAAAAAACTTGTGAAAAAGTTGGAACTTTGACCCCCAAAATCTCCGTAACTAGAAGGTTCCCAGGTATGGTCTAGAACAAAAAAAATATCGCAGTGATGGGGAGAACAAGCGCCTTTCGTTTATGTTAAGGATCTATTTACACCCTTTATGTGTTAATCCAGGTTATTATTATCCAAACTTAATTCAAATCCATAAACTATATTATGTACATTACAAAACACACACAAAACACACACACACAAAACAAAGACAAATAGAACACACACACTACAAATAGAACTAAAGTAATGATAAAAATAAGACTAAAAGTAAGTAAATATAAACATATTAACAACGACGACAATTGGACACTGGTTATAAACTATCTGTGTGCCAAAGAAGAATGGCAGGGGGTCATGCAATAGGGGACCACGTTTAGAGTTCGCCTTAATTCAAAAAAATACTCTCAAAAGATAGATCTCGGTGAAATTAAGATATAAGTTAATGACAGCATATTTTTTTAAATATTGGGTTTCGCCAAGAAATACTGTTGAAAATGCAGTGGTGGCCCGTTTAAATGGACGTTACCTCATGACAGGAGACTAAAGAGTGTGAAAGACATTCAAAGATGGCGGAAACGAATAGTTCCTAAAATGATCACCATAAGGAAAAATGGCACTAGTAGTCGAATCAGTAGATTAACATCCTGACAAATTAAGTCATCATGAAAAACGTCATTGTGGTCAATGTGGCGACACTTGGGGTAGGTCTATGTCCAGCAGTGGACGTCTTTCGGCTAAAATGATGATGATGATGATGATGATGAAAAACGTCATTTCAGAAAGCATTATAACATGTATATCAGAAAACCGCATCCATCCGTCGTCGCAAACTCTCGCGTTTATAATAACAATATGTAGAAGTAAGATTTTACTCAAAATAAATTTATTTGACCCATTTTAAAGCTAAATATTTGCTGTATATCATGAACCAAAAGTTGGTTAGGTATTCAATTATTAATTATTTTCATGAATGTAGGTATAATAAATAGGTACCTAAGTATAGCTGAACCTTCAGCTTTTATGTAGGTCTCTCAAAGCTCTAGTGCTTTTTGTTAAACTAAAATGGTGTGAATAATTGCACTTTATATAAGTACTTAGAAAATATGAATTCTGGGAACTTATTTATTTTGTTATATAATATCTACACCCGGTTCCTACAACTAGAACAATACAAAATTATATTCTGTATTTAGGTATATATTCAGTTGTCAGGTTCGATTTCCATAACAAAGACTCCTTCTCTTTGGATGTAGTAACCAGAAGCGTGTGTTTTTCTGTATTTAGGCGTAAAATCAGAAAAGCAGTATCCACTTGTACATACCTAGCCAGGTACTGTTTCAACAGCGCAAGTCTAAAGTATCGTAGAACGTCTATATTCAACCACAATTCTTTTGTTTCTGACATATCACCACACTAGACATTGCTCGAGGCAGTGTCGCATCACTATCGTACTCGTATAGCTATGGAACGTTGAAGAGCTCCATATACTCAAAACGCTAGCCCCATACAAGAGTCTAATTTAGAACAAATTGCCATCATACAACAATAAGAACCGACATCTTTATGATGAAAAACAGCCCCCACATAATATTTGCGCACATCCTCCCGCTTTGTTTTACTTACACTCGTATAGATACGCGTGCAAACGCGTGCCGTTAGCGAATTTATATTAGTAGAACGCACTTGTGCATGGTGAATGCGTGCAAACGCGTTTAACAATGCAAATTTATTCTAGTTACCGGATTAACGGTTCATCATAGAGGCACTTGCGGTAATTATGTGAACAGGCCGCGGATCCTCGCGAATATTCAATGTATCATTCGCTGGGATTAACTGGTGCTGATTAATAAAGCGGACAGTTTCGTTTTTCCTAATTTGGATTTTGTTTTGGGCGTAAACGGTACTTGTTAATTGGAATTTACGAAAATTAGCTAAAGAATCTACACAAAAATTAAAAAGCGGAAAGATGTGTGTGTTTGTAACGAATAAACTCAAAAACTACAGAACCAATTTAAAAAATTCTTTTACCATTAGAAGTAGACATTATCCCTGAGTAACATAGGCTATATTTACTAAAAAAAATGTCCACCCGTGCGAAGCCGGGACGGGCTGCTAGTATGTCATATAGGTAGATGACTGATCACTTAGGCTTAGAATCAGAGCCAAAAAAGATGTTTAGTACTGCTAATATATCTATGTTACAACCCAAAGAAGCGTCAATGCGTATTGTAAAACAAGACGTCAATTTAGGGGTGGTAGCGTAGGAACATTATCTGAATGTCAAACGGTAGCACCCACGGACCGAGTAAGTAGGTTCCCTGTTTACCCATCAATCCGTACTGTAATAGAACTTATTAAAATAAAATGTACGAGTATCAACCAATCTACAGCAATTAAGCCACTTTCAACACATTGCATTGTCATACGGATTGGCGGACTTTGTGGAGTTACAGAGCTACCTAATTAAATTGTGCATGTAAAGTTCTCAACTGTGCCCGCGTTTGTCATCATACGCCAGACCAAAGTACTTCGGTTCACTGGGAAGCTGCAGAAATGTGTGGAAAAACGTATTTTTCATATGTTACTTTATAACGTGGGCAATTGCGTCGTGTGGTACTTCAGTTACACTGTGTTTTAGTTGAAAGCATAATGGCGTACATTTTTCGCTGTCTCGTGTTGTGTTTGAGCTGCATCAAATTTTTGCGAAGGTTTTTTTCCGGAGTTAATTGTACTAGTGTGTGTGTGTAGCTCGTGGCTAAATAATAGCAGCCGCTCGGTTCGATTTTTAGGGTAAGGCGTGCTTGCCTAGGTTGGTCCGTGGATGGGTAACCACCCATTACATACCGAATTTTCTCCATGCTCGTAAAGCACGTTAAACCGTTGGTCCCAGCTGTCATTTGTAGATCTTTGACAGTCGTTACAAGTAGTCAGTGGCCCAAAAAGTCTGACAACCAGTCTTACCGAGGGGTATCGTATAACCCAGTACTAACTGGGTTGTGAAAGTCAGATAGGCAGTCGCTCCATGTAAAATACTGGTATTCAGACTGGAATCCGACCCCAACATAGTTGGAAAAGGCTAGGTAGATGATGATGATGAGTTAATTGTGCTAGTTTTATGAGACTACGTCCGAGTATTGAAAACAAAATTTAAGTTCAACTACCTTCTTTGTCCGGGACGAATTCTTTTTCGCGGGTCTTTTCCTCTGGCTTGAGGGTGAACAAAGGGGTCCCGTTTAATATACATAACGTCATGGTTACTAATGCCGTCACATTCACACTTAAACCCACCAAGGTAAACTCGCCGACATACCATTTTCCACACGCGATTAATCTCAACTCAAACTACAGCAATGTAAAACTAAATATTTTCATCAATATAAACACACACGAAAGTTAAATGTCCAACGGCTTCATAACGGTCAGACATCCTAATAAAGCGCGTTCCATATATTGTAGTGTTGCCGCAAAAACATTTTCATTTTAGCATTTTATTGAGCTTGTTGTAACTGATTTACGTGCTGTCCGTTCCGGCCGTTTTTAACCTTTCCGAGAGCCGCATCATAAACGGTTTAGTGCCGGTTATGGAGCTCAAATTACGAAGAATGGAAGTATAGCTCTCCCTCATTGTCTGGCCTTTATGAAGGGTTCGAGTGTATAAAGGAATACAAGCGAAATGGCCCGTAATTCGAATAACATTTCTGCGACCTATAAAAACTTGGTGAGTGGCAAAATTGTTTTAGACTACATATACACTGTGTACATTTACTGGGCAGAATAAATGTGTTTCGTGATGTAAGTAACTTTTCTATCTTTTGTTGAGCAAAGGGTAAAGGCTTGAGGGGTCCAAACGCCTCCTGCCGGAGGCTATACGCGGGGGTCGTGCGGTCCATGGCCCTTTACGGGGCCCCGGTGTGGGCGCGTTCTTTGAGGCGGCAAGCCGCCCACTACCTGAACGCGCCCCAAAAAGTAATAGCCATAAGGCTAATCCGGGGGTACCGCACGATCTCCGGCGAAGCGGCTAGCCTCCTTGCCGGATTGCCGCCATGGGATCTGGAGGCGATAGTCCTCGCACGCCTGCACGAATGGCGCGCGGAGGCACTACGTCGGGAGGAAACTCCGCTGCCGCGGCAAA
This sequence comes from Noctua janthina, assembly GCA_963576755.1. NCBI lineage: Eukaryota > Metazoa > Arthropoda > Insecta > Lepidoptera > Noctuidae > Noctua > Noctua janthina. The sequence continues at coordinate 6,787,758 of OY755058.1, forward strand.
TTGCTGCTCAGCGGACAGACCTCCGGCGTGATCTCATGGCGACATGGAGAGAGCGACTGTCACAACCCCGTGCAGGGCACGCCACCATAGTGGCGATAAGTCCCCTCTTTGAGGAGTGGCTAGAGAGGCGCCACGGCGCCCTCACCTACCGCCTGACGCAGGTCCTCACCGGACACGGTTGTTTCGGGAGGTTCCTGCACCGAATCGGGCGGGAGGAAACGCCCGGGTGTTTCCACTGCGAGGATCGTCCGGAGGACACGGTGGAGCACACCGTGGAGGTCTGCCCCGCTTGGGCGGAGCACCGCCGTGTCCTCGTAGCGGCGATTGGCGGCGGCGATCTCTCGCGTCCGGCCTTGGTTCAAGCCATGGTCCGGAGCGAGAGGGAATGGGAAGCCGTCACCTCCTTCTGCGAAGCAGTCATGCTAGTGAAGGAGGTGGCCGGACGTGAGAGGGAAAGAACCTCACGTCCCAGTCGCCGCGGGAGACGCCCTGGGCGTCGGGGGTCACGTGGTGGCTCCCGGCCACCGTAGGCGCGGGCCTGTGGACGGCGAGTTATGGGCCAGCTCGCCGTCCGGCCGTCTTATGACGACAGGCCGTGTCGACGGCGCGTTCGTGTTCCACGCGCGCCTCAAAGAGATGTCAGCAAATAAGTAGGGGTCCGCAAGGGCCGATGCCTGCCAGGGCTGCGGGACTGTTCGAAAGAGATACCGTGGCCCTGGAACACAAAGGGCAAAGAAGGAACATGGATGGGTTTTAGTCAGTACAAGTCTGACACTCCCTTCCGCTCCGCCCAGAGTGGGGGGGGTCATTTGATGATTTCCCATCCGGAAAAAAAAAAAAAAAAAAAAGGGTAAAGGCTTCCTTTCTGGCGCTCTTGAAGTTTGCACGAGCTAAAGGGAGGTCACACAATCACAATAGATTTGTATCTAAAAGTCTCGGCCTTACGTACTCTGAATTTTTACGAACCTTTTTTGTAATTACTATGTTATAGCACTATGTCGAAACTAGCTTGAGTACCTATGTGAGTGATTCACGTGACATGTCCAAAAGAAATTAATTAGGAGTATCGTAAGAAAGGCCAGTTAATCGCGCCGGACATCGGCAACAATAAAATGGAGACGTCCTAAATTGCGAGCTACTTGAATGCGTTAATAAAAATCGTGGGGAGTCGAAATTAAGGCTCCTATACGAAGCGTCGTCATTAGGGCCGAAATAGGATTGTATCCTGGTGGTTGTAATAAGTCATGTCTGCCGCAGGACCCCCCGCCCGCCCTCCCCGCGACCCCCACCCGCCCCGGACGATCCCGCACCATTTCTCGCCCTACCCTGAAGATTATCGCGCACTAAGTATGATCAATAGTCAATTTAACGGGCAAGTGGCTAAAACTGGTCAGATTAATCAGTGACGAAGCAAGGCTTTTAGTCAGTTGTCATTAATTAGTGCCGTGCCTAATGACATGTTAGTAACATAACGCGTGATTTCGCTTTGATTCTTTTTTGATTGAGCGTGTCTCCGAAATTGCCTAGTTTTTCTGTCATATCTGCGCGAAGTTACATTCTAAAGGCGAAGATTATCGAGCTATCGGCATTGGTATCGTGTTGCCGGCTCACTATTTCGAATAAAAACGAGTCCACGGTGTGGCTCACAATAATTTTGGCACGCATTTTATCAAAACAAAATTCCATGTAAATTCGTCGCGCACACAAATCCTAAGCGTAAGCTTGGGGCACTTCCCTGGGTCCCCGGTATCAGTTCAGTCCATAAACTACCATGCCCGCCTCCCTCGCCCCCCCCGCCGCATCCTCGCTGGCTCTTCCGCCCGCTTCCGCTCTCTCGCTCAGAACATAAGCTGTGCCATTTTTTAAAATGCGTGCCTCGGACCTTGTAGTAGTTCTATGTTATATCGACGTTTTGAACTTACTTTTATTTTCTTCATGTTGCTCGTTTTGTTCAGTGATAGCGAACGGCGCAGTTATTCAAAGTCTGTCAGGTGCAAACGATCAGTTTATTTCTTTGATAGAGCATTGTTGTGAGTTATTGGCATAAGATGGGAATATTCTGAGCTGATGTGACGGTAATATTTTAAGTTCAGTCTTTATTTTTGGAAATTTTGAAGGTGTTGCTGTCTCATACATTTCTTTTGTAAAATAATCTAACTGTTGCCCGCGACCTTAGGCTGCATAAAAAATATTTTAAATTTCGAATTTTGTTAACAATTTCATAGGTTTTATTTTTTTCACGGAACCCTAATCCATTTTCTAAAATAAAAGTACCTTAAGTTACTCCTTATAACATCAGCTATCTGCCAGTAAGCCGATCCGTTCAAAATCGATCAAGCCGTCTCGGAGATTAGCCGGAACAAACAGACAGACAAAAATAAAAATAAATCTTTTAAAAATAAAAATATATATTTTCATATGCATTTAGTAAAGAGCTGTTATTTTGAAGTCTTCTTTTTTATCGTGTGGTTAGTACCTAACCTTAAAAACAGACACTTCAATTTTATTTATTGATTGATAACGTATTCAACAAAATTCGTATTTTACCGTACCCTCCTCTCAGAATCTCACACATAAAGTGCCAAACATTCCAATCAGGTGATGTTTCCTCATACATCTTACAAGCCAGATAAGCTGTTTCGAGCGCCACTAAAACCCCTGATAGCGGCTGTTATTAATTTGCTTACCGCTGTTAAACCAGGAATCTTCCTTATGCACTATCGTAACCGTTAATCCCTAAGGTCCTATCCTATACAAAAGCAGCTAGTTTAATAGATAAGGCATGGGTTGCTTAGGTATAAAAGGTAGCTATATTAATGCCAAGCAAATGTGTTAAAAAAAAACCGGTTGAGTGCGAGTTGGGTTCGCGTGCCGAGGGTTCTGTGTAAACTTGGAGGTATTTTGTTATCAAACTACATATTTACGGCTTACAGATTTTTTCCTTTACGTGTGCTGTAAGACATTGCTTCTTGCTAAATTTTATGATTCTAGGTTAACAGGAAGTACCCTATAGGTTTTGATTACCTTGTGAAATCGCAAAATATGGGACATAAACGGCCATATCTTTTGGTCACCTTGCCTTACAAGTTTGATTTTTTTGACTGCTCCAAAGGGTAACCTGAGTAATTGATATTAATTTCAGCTTGATACCTCCACGTGTTCCTGAGAAAAAGGTTCTTGATAGACGGACAACAAAGTGATCCTATAAGGGTTCCGTTTTTGCCGCCTACAAAACCCTTATTTAGGTTTCCGTACCTCAGTACAGAACCCTAAAAAAGGGTTTTGTAGGTATGTTCTTGCAAACTAGGATTTCTCAAGTCAGGGCACAAATGAGACTTTTACTCTGACACAGCAAAACTTTGTGTCAAACTCCTACGACATGGGTAGAAGTCAAACAGTAACTCACGCGACTGCACCAGAAATCTGAGTTACTGGTCTGACTGCACTGGTTCGTATGATCGTATTTTTCATTTAAATTCAAACAGAATTCTCCAGTTTTTAATGGCAGCATTAACTATTAATTAAGCAGTGATAGTCTAGTACTGTGACCGTCGGACTGCCAAGTCATAGGTCTGAAGTTCGAACCTAAGACTTCTGATTTTTCGGATTCATATGCGTATTGTAAAATTCTCACTGCTTCGGTGAAAGAAAACATCGTGAGGAAACCAGCATGCATGAGAGATATTTCTCTACGGCATGTAAAGCCAAGTCAAAGGCTCATGGACGGCCTAAAAATTCTGACACCAGGATAGGCACTAATCACGCGAAATAAGAAAATAATCTCAGCATTTTAATCCCACAGTCACACAGCACACGCCAAAGCTTTGGGTTTAGAAGCATGGCATTTTGTACAAGAGTTCCTTTTACAAAGACGATGAGCTCGAAGGAACGACTTTTGAAAATTCACAACTAAAGGGGGTTGAAAGTTTGTCCGTCATATTTTTGAAGCGAAAAACTGAAAGTTAAAGCATAAACCAAGTTTATATGTTTTGTGTGTTTATAGTTTTGTATTGTATTGTATTGGTAAGTTTAATGTATCATTTGTGCTATATTGAACTTTGTGTGTATTAATAAGTCCTTGTTACTTGAATAAATAAATGAATTATAAAACTAATTTCTGTTCTGTGTTTATTTTCTGTTTTTAAGTTTCATTTAGTTGTACCATCGCTTTTTTAAATTCATCCTGTGATACTCCTGAAAGTAGCCGATAGAAGACCCCATACCCGGCTCGCCTACATATAAACATGTAGGTAACAAAATTATTTCTACGATATAGGTGAGCACGTTGTATTTTATTATACGCAGCCCTCATTTCTTGACGCTAGTGTGCGTCGCATACGGTGCTTATAATGTTAGCGTGGCCCCGGTTATTAGTAAGGTAAACCCTTCTCTGACCTTATAGTGAGACGCACAATTTTGTAGGTATACGTTGCTTCTGAGGTCATGTTACAAGTTACGGATTGGAGAAAAGTGTGGTATATTATCTATATTCACAAACATCACGCCAGTAATCCCCGAAGGATTAGGTAGAGGTGTACAGTCTCGAACACCAATATGTAAACACTATACAACTTTTAGAAGTGTTTTTCTCCTATAGTTGTGATTAAAACTTCATGTTGTTACGAACATAGTATTTTGGAACTCATATTTTTATAAAAAAGATCCTATCTTTAACTTACAATAATTATTTCTCGCGAAAATAGATTTTAAATTTAGGAAAGTGTATATATACTCGTATTGGAACTCGTGAGTGTACTTAATAGTACACCCACATTACGTCAGTTACGTTAAAATCCCATGTATTAGAGGGCGAGCCTATTGCCGTCAACCGGGCACAAATCCAGACTTCGTGGCTGCGACTGAGAAATTCCAGATGGAAAAACCCACTAACACTTTGCCCGACCTGGGAATTGAATCCAGGACCTCATGCTCAGCAGGTGCGCTTGAGACCACTAGAAAAATCTATAATACGCCTGTGTAAGGCGAGCCTATTTCTATCAACCGGGAACAAATCCGGCAAATAAACGGAGCAATTATTTCGGGCTTAAAGTATAGGGCCTATCCTACGTCTGATAGGTGGTCTCGGTAAAATCATCGCTTTTCATAGAGACTGTCAACAGTAATATGATATTACGTACGGCTGTCTTTGTGGCCAATCAGAATGCCAATATTACAAGGATTTAACTCAGTCCGATAAAAACAGTTGGAAACTTTACTATAACCATTTAACTACACATAACTATGTAACAAACCACAATAAGTGATAACCCAAATCTCAGTACATCTAAACCAACACATTTGCGGCGGACACAGCGTGTTAACAACTGAAACGTGTACATGGTGTAGTTTTTGCGAGAGCTTAGTCGTGACGGGCGACCACTCAAACCGCTCCGCTGCCGCCAAGTGTGGCAATTAAAACTTGCGAATGTCAAGTGTGGTGTTGCCAGACCGGGGTTTATTATTTTTTTATTCTATGGCAACAAATAAGGTAAAGGTATCTTGGTTTAGACGGAGGTTGATGGTTGTTAGCTGGTTTTGAATATTATTTTTGGTAGAATATTATTTGATATGCGTTATAGTATTTTATTCAGAAAGCAATATTTTCAGCGAATAGATGTATGTAGGTTTGTAAATAAAATGAAATAAAAAACTACTGAAAAGTAATATGAATCTAGTTCGAATATACGTCAAATCTGACAAGTTTTAAATTGTGAATGTTTCAAAATAATAAAACTATGTATTACAGAATCAAATTGAAAAATGTTTGGTTTATTGATGACAAACGCTACATTAAAATAGATACCTCTTGTGGAAAGGCAGCTCTGATACTTTATTTAATTATGTTTATGCTAATAAGTCCCAGTAAACACCGCCTAGCTTTTAAACTCAGTCGCACAAACAATTTAAACATTTCGTTCCCTTAAATTGGGTTCGAATTTGTGAACGGCCTACAACAAATCAACTCAACAATCTTGACATAGTCATAATAATACGTTGAAAAGGACCTTCGAACATGTACATAACGTTTTTATGTTCTCAGTAAAGTACACATTCACGTCCAAAAGATTGGTGCGTACTATAACGCAAGCATTTCAGTACTCGACGATATACAGTCGATTCATTCCGGAACGAGCGAGCATGAATCCTCAATGTGGCAAAAACATTTAGAATCGCATACAAAAATCGTGTAACAGTTACGAAAGGCTCATTGTGGCCCATCAAGTAGGTCATTAACGATTTCATAAAAGGCTTAGAGGGCTCGCTTCCCTCTCCCCGTGTCATATTTTTCATGGGCTCGACCATTTCCCAAGTGCTTATGGGGATGGCGCGTACTATACTTCAGGTAAACGCGTCGTGGGCGCCGCGAATCGATTCGCTACGTCCCTACACGCTGCCTGTATAAATTCACCTTTATGTTTTTATTCGCCCAAAAGCTTGTTATTTTTATTCTTATACACAATAAGTTTAACCTCTTAGGTATACTTGTGGACTGTGTTCGCGAATTTCTAGGTAGGTAGTCATTATTTTACTTGTGAAGTCAAGTTTTGTATTTTAAGAAAAGTGGATGTGAGCTGGTTCTATTATTCGATGTCCTTGTGTGGGGACACTTCTTGGAACGCTATCAGTAATTGTGCTAGTTTACCACGGTATTGCCAGGCATTATAGTTGCTGGTAAACGTCACGTAAAATGGTTTGATTGACGTGTAATTTTCTGTTTGTTCCATTTTTTAAATTGTTGTAGGATACCTTTTTTTTTTTAAGAAGTTTGTTTGTTTTAAAAAAAGGACAAGATATATAGTTAAGTTATGAACCTCACTAGAATTATTATAAATGCGCCATACGAAACTACGATATTAAGGCTTTCAAAAACTTCTTAAATGGTAATAAATCAAAATGATAAGATTGTATAAATCAAGAAGTCAAAAGCCACATTCGTAATTTAAACACCCTTTATTATTTTATCTGTCAGAAAATTATAAGTCCATTAAATGAGGTTACAATGAGATAATTATATGTATAATGATCTCCTGCAACCCGAATAATGATGTACTATGTAAACTTTAATTTGCTTATAGCTTCATTAGGACGTATTCACTGGAAAATAAATATTTGTTCAGTATTACAGGATTTTATAAATCACATAATTTTGTTTACTTGAATGTTGGAGTCGCGAGGATCAGGAAGTATTGAAACTAGGAGCTATCAGAAAAATGTCCTCATTAATATTTTAATTTTTTAATTTTTCAATAATTCAATACGTATCGATAATTTCCTAATGCAATTTTTCTATGTTAGGGACAGTTTTCTGTATAATCAGATAGATACAGCTGAATATCAGTATTTTTTTAAAGCCACTGCCTACCTGTACTTCACAGTTCAGTCGTTAAGTCGTCTAAGGGTTACACGATAGCTGCGCTGTGATGTGCTGTCAGACTGCGACTTTCAGAATAAATAAATATTTTATTTTGGCTAAGTTTAAGTTTTATGTAGATTTTCCATGTGTGAACGAAGCTTAAAGTAAAACTAGTAATTTATAAAATTGAACAGTTTTCGACAGAAAACCAATCAATGTTCAGCATTAAGATTTTCTCTATAAAGTATTGTTCACCAAGTTCGACATTGTTATTTTTAGTTTAACAAAAAGTACCCCCTAAGGATTTCCAAGTCAAACTTGGGTCATAGAGGTGACCTTTTAAAATAACTTTAATCTGATTACGCAATATTCGTGACGAATTTTTGAGTTCCATTATATTTACAAAAACTAGGCATTAAGGTATTGAGCTAGTCACGGAAACTGATATGTGTTACTTTAGGCCCAGACAAGGTTAATTTTAATAACCTAATTCTCGGTCATTTACTGTTAGGGAAATATAATATTCCATTTCTGCTCCAAAATAATTAATAAATCTATCGTATTAATAATGAATGCATAGTAACCCGAAGAAATGGCAAACTTAAGTGACAATGGGCAGGTCACTTTGCTCGTAGAACGGGTGGCCGATGGGGCCGAAAACTTCTGGAATCGGAAGACATTGCGTTGGAAGACCTCCCATTAGGTGGACCGATGACCTGGTGAAGGTTGCAGGGATCCGCTGGATGCGAGACGCACGGGACCGGTCAAAGTGGCGACACTTGGGGGAGGCATATGTGCAGCAGTGTAAGTCTTTCGGCTGAAATGATGATGGTATGGTAACCTTATTATAACAACTTTCTGCCTACCTACGAATAAATCTCTTTGTCTTAACAAAAAAATAGGCCCCTCTATTTATTGGTTATTTGCTATAATTTTTTTGACGTTTTATAAATAGCAACACTTTTCAAACAAAATAATTACATTGGAATCTATTAGTTGGTTTGGCATAGACGATACTTCAGACTTTTCACTATTTATAAACAAACTTGTAACGTGTATTTTTGCTTGGAGTTTTAAAAATGACAAATACTTACTCCTGCAGTAACTCACGCTGCGAGCAACTAATACTTTTTCTTCCACGTCTACCCCAGAGTGTAAACTAAATCTTATTCAAAACAAGAAAACAAGCGCTAAGCAATCTCTTTCCTTCATCACGACTACTTTACGAATAATCAAGAGAAAATTGCAACAATTTATATAACCGCAAGACGAGTTGGAGTGAATAAAAACTATAGCACCTGTAGTTGGTGCTGTAAAATATGATAATAAAGTAATATCATCCTTGGAAGCGATGGGTAGGGGCGTTCCACATTTTAGAAGTTAATGAAGACATAGTATTTTTTCAAAAATATTGTTTTAGTGTCCGAAATGTGAGACGTAAACAGTGTTAAAATGGCTCCCAAAATACAGGTCATCCTAGTTTAGGAATCAACATTACAACACATTTTTCTTTATATAACCAATTATATGATTATTTTATTCCTACCAACAGAGCACAAATCCAGACCCCAGGTTGCACCTGTAATTGACAGAATAAAATATGATAATATTCAAAACTGCGGGTTTACTCAGATCTCGGCCGGTGGAGCAGTTGAATCAATTGCCACCTCGTGGCTAACGGGCCACGAAAGGCGATAAGCTTAACTTACGACGTCTTTTGTATTCAACTGTACTTTTATTTTGATCTTTGGATTTTAGATTTTTGTATGTGTGCTTACGTAGTGGGGTTTTGTACAATTGTACACAGCTTCAACATAAACTCATGCTTTTTGACTACCGAATTTCTTGAACATATTATTGTTTATAGGTAAGATTTGTTCCCGAGTAGATTTTCCATCGGCAAATAAGATGATATTCCATGCAAACCTTCATCCCCCATCTAAAACCTTTACGGGAAGTTATTTTTTTTGTTCAAAACTGCCTTCTTCTATAGCAATGGGTTGACTGTTGGAAAATGTATGAATATTATATTTTAATATTGTAATGTGTTATAGAACTCAGCTTGGAAAAAGTTGCTCAACGATTTAAATAATTGATTAAATATTGACTGAAATTTCTATATTGTCTGAATTTTAACTTATACTGTCATTTACGGGATATCTTTCGTGATTTACAATTAAGATATCCCGTGACAGTGTAAGGTTAGTTAAAAACCGTGAAAGCTTAAAATAGTATCTGAATTACTCATCTTCCTTTTTCATTGCTACTTCCGTCAAATTCGTATCCATCAAGTCTAACCAAATGTTGTTGAATATAAACTGCACAAAATATACCCAGCGCAACTTTTTCCATATATTCCACGAGGTCTTCCGATAGTAATTTGAATAATATGATGTAATATTGTTAGGTATCGATCACGCAACCGCGTACCCTTCTGATGCAGGCAGCTACGGAGGTACCTACTATATTTATACAAGTCACGGAAACCAATAACATATTCGTTCGAATGTTTGTTGGAATTCACAAATTGTGATCGTAATAAGTGATCACGCTACGCAAATAATGTTTTGAAGTAGGAATTTATATTGTTGTTGATTTCGAAATATAAGCCATATTGTTAATTGTTTTTTTTTTGTTAGCCTATACTGTCCCACTGCTGGGCAAAGGCCTCCCCCAATTCCTTCCATGTGCTCTTTTCCCGCGCCTCCTCAAACCAGAACCAGAATTCGAACCTCGAATTGTTTAAAGGTCATAATTTCAGTGCTAAACCTGTCTTGTATTTTATTGCGTTGCATTTGGTGAGATTTATAATATTCGTAGACAAATCGTATTTGAGTGATCGTATTGAAAAACTTTTGGTTCCTGATAAAAATTTCCTAATCTCAAGGAACAAAACAAAAGAACCATCTCCGAAATCTTGCATTAAAAATAACTTTTAACTCAAGTTTACATTTGGCCCATGTAATAGGGGGCGAGCCTATATCCATCAACGGGGCACAAATCCAGACTCCGTGGCTGCTACTGAGAAATTCCCAATAACACTTTGCGTGACCCGGGAATCGAACCCGGGACCTCATGCTCAGCAGTCGTGCTTGCGACGACTCGACCAACGAGGCGGACTTAAACATGACTGACTAAATGTGGGTGTGTACTATTAGGTAAAAATCTGCACAACCCTTCTGGGATTACAGGCGTGATGTTATATTTATTTGGCACAGGTTTTTGAAAGCAGTTCTGAATATTTTTTAAATTTTATTATTATTTTCATTTGTCTTTGATTATTCAATTACTAACATTATTTTTAGGTGTACTAAAAAAATTATGGATCGTTGTGACTGAAGTAAATAAATTGAATTAAAACCTATTTATATAATATATAAACAAACACACGGCTCAAAACACGAAACACCATCACAAACTATCCAAATCGCACACAAACCCGACATAATGGTTCTTCCAGCAACCGGTTATCAAGTCCGCATTAGAGCATAGTATTTCATTTCACAGCTTTTATAACTATTCACCATAATGCGTGCTCAACCTTTCGGAGGGCTCGGGGTATCGGCAGGAAGCCCCGGCCTCACGGGGTCATTAGCCAAAAAATAAACGATCACACTTTGGGTAATGGTGGAAATTTTCGCTCATTGTACGCGTTTTTTCGGGTTTAGCTCATTTTTGGAGTTGGGATGTAGTACTTTTATGTTTAAATGCCTTTGTAAAGTGTAGTAGTCTTTTTTGCATTTTTTTTTGGGATTCAGCAACTTTTGTCTGGTGTTGTTGCAATGTTGGGCGAGTAGAAATGAGGATTAAATAAGTTTTTTTTTTACATCATAAACGTTCGCATCAATGAGGAGCTCGTGGTTTAATACCAATAGATTTTTGACAGTCGTTACGGGTATCGTATTACCCAGTTCTAACTGGGTAATGGACGTCAGATAGGCAGTCTCTTCATATAAAATGCTGGTATTCAGCTGAATCCGGTTTTTTTTGCAATTTGTTGTATCGCTTATAAGTTCTTATATTATTTATCATCCATGTTCTGATCATCAGATCATGTGATAAATAATAATCAAAATAGATAAAGATTTGGAATACCCCATTGGTAGTTACAATGCATCTGTACTTGCAGTTTCTCTGAGAAACGTGCGCTGTTATAATAAACCGTATTCACCATTTTCTCCATTGGACCGCGAAGATAAAAAGCTTACTCATTCAATTTTCTCGGTTCCTATCAGCAAACACAGACATAATTATAACATTTTATATCTATAGCAATGCGTTTTGTTTCTTCTCCATGCAAAATAATAACGCCAAAGTCTCATGAATATCATGAAACATTGGCGTTATTATTTAGTATGTCCTTTTTCATAGTTTAATCAATGGTTTTCATATTTTAATCAACTTACAACCTGACACTGTTTTGCAAATTGCAAAAAACGAAAGTTAATTTGAATTTCGCGGGCTGCCACGGCGCTGCCCTCTTAATAAAATGTTTTACTGAGACACGGTTCAGTTTATTGTCAAGAATCAGACCACTATTCATGTCGTATGGAGAAGAAACGCACTCCCCAAGTTCCCATACACTTTTTTACAAACTTGCTTTCATCATCTGCATAGCTTTTTTTGCGAACTATGTTGGGGTCGGCTTCCAGTCTAACCGGATGCAGCTGAATACCAGTATTTTACATGGAGCGACTGCCTATCGGACCTCCACAACCCAGTTAGTACTGGGTAATACGATACCCCTTGGTAAGACTGGTTGTCAGACTTTTTGGGCCACTGACTACCTATAACGACTGACAAAGATCTACAAATGACACCCGGGACCAACGGCTTAACGTGCTTTCCCATCCACAGACCAACCTAGGAAAGCGCGGCTTAACCTAAAGATCGATCCGGGCGGCTGTTATTATTTAGCCACGAGCTCCTCACAAACTTGCTTTCCAAATGGTTTTTTTGACGTCTCGCAGTAAAGAAAACTGTAAGTTTCAATTGTTATTGTTTTAGTTTTTGGCATCGCGTAGGTTATTCATGATCAGATATTACTGTACAGGTTTTTGCGTGATGCAATATTTCCCTTCTTGCGTTATTTCCCTGTGTGTAGTATGTATTATTCAAATTAATTTTCTTTGGAAGTTAGTACGCGACGGCTTTGGATTCGTAATAACGTGGAATCTTTTTGACGTTATGTAAATTTCTCTGAATATAATTCACATGGTATAAATATGTTGTTAGGGATTTTGGTTGGAGAAAGAGCGTGAAATTTGTATAGATAAGAGTTTTATATAAATAATACATGTCCGTAAATAAAATGTTTGCGACTTTCGGTTGCCGTGCGGCGATCATTGAAGGTCTTTTACAAGTAAAGTTTAATACCGTTGTCGTATTCAGAAATTGAATAGATAAGTCGTTTCTTTGCCTTCGAGTTCCGCAGATATGAGAATCTTTGAGTCTTGCCTCGTGTCTCGTATTAGTGGGATAATAAAGAAATTGATCGTGTAAATGGATGACCATATTATTTAACTTCCATTGTTTAGACCTATAATAATAACTTAGCACCTAGAACCTGTAGTTAAAGACAAACTTTACAATACAAAAATATATAGCTAAAAGTTTAACATGGTATTTCAATGATAATTTCCTCAGTGAAATTTAAAAGCCTAATATTAACCATTCACCGATAAAACCGCAATACCACTCGAAAGTATTAATTCATTTTAGTATATCCCTGAATTTAGCTGCATTATAATATACTATAGTAGCTTTTGACCTCGGCTTCACCCGCTTTGAGATCGGCAATTAAGTCCTGAAAACGTAACGAAATAAATAAAACCGTTTAAAAATATATAACGTCCTAATCGAGATTATGGTCAACATATGTGCCCTATGTGATGTACGAAAGGTCGTCGTGTTATTTAATAGTTTTTCACAAATTAAACTTATCTTCAAGCAAACTATAGTTACAATGTATGAGAATAAAAATCATCGAAATTAATTTAAGAGTGACATTTAACAGATGGACAGACAAACCGACACTGACACATTGTTAATTTCTCATTTACCATATTAGGATGGACTGTCATTCCATAAAATCGGCTTTTTGTCTTCGACATGAATAAATATTGTTTTTAAAACCGTGCCCTGTTTTTGGTGGAGTTCAAGTAACAAAGTAGCGGGGCTATGTCCACGTTGGTACATATATCATTTTTATCGGTCGCACTCGGCCCGACCGTTTATTCATTGCTTACCTATTGCATACGAGGCTCAGTGACGACTGCTGCTACTATTTGTTCTCATAATTTGTGGTAAAGTTAATGTTTGGATGTGAAAATGTCTATGAAAGGGCTCTCTATCAATTAGGGAAGTAAATATATACTTTCACTACTATTACCACTGTCCAATCTTACTTATACTGGCGAAATGTGTACTATTAGGTACACGTCTGTCTAACCCTACGAGGATTACAGGTGTGATGTTTTGTAATCTATACTTTTTGATAAAGACACAAATCTTATCATTAATCTATTTAGATATAAATAAAGTATTGAATAAGACGTTGAAGTCTAAAATGAAATAATTTTGGCAATTGTTTTAAATGCACGTCGTCAGCATCACTTATTAAACTCAAAGTATAATATAATGAACGATTTCCATACATCAGAGAACTCCTGAGAACATAACTTATGTGAGAAATAAATTCACAAATCACATAAAATACGAATATGCTAAGCAGAAGTATGCTACGCTTTTCGTAGCAGGTGCTACGAGACTTAAGTGAGAATAATTAAGACTTAAATCTGAAGTCCAATAATTAAAGCACTTCCCGTTATACCCTATATTAAGTTTCAAGACTATATATACCAAGTTAGTATAATCCAACTTGGAACAAACCCGTATTAGTAACTCCTTACAACTTCGTAGCAAACCGCTACGCGGGCGACGTAGCACACTGTTTCTTTCTCTTTGTAAACTAGTGGTTTTATTCGCTAAGATTTTTTAAATAACGTATTGAAAATAGAGTTTTTAATATCTTCTTTTATTCGTTCTTCAATGTTTTGATTTGTATTCACAACGTCTAAAGTGGCTACGAGATTTTTCGTAGCAAGAACTTATCATTGTTTTGGAGAAAAAACAAATTGTTTTATGAATGTTTGATTGTACTAAGATTCTATATAAATCTATAATCTACATATGTTAATAAAAGATATTGAACCTAAATTTTGAAGTTCTACCAAAAATTTTCAGTAAGGGCCTACTGAAAATTTTAACAATGTGAGGTAATACTCATTGTAAACTCACTTCGTGTCCTATTTCAGACCCAAAGTACGGTCTAACTGGATACCAATCGCACGTTCAAGTGAGACCATATTTCTTTTTTTAGAAAACGCCGTTTAGTCAACTATGTATTGAAGATGAATGTTTATCGGTTTAACATTCGTTCTGAAAAAGGTACCGCAGTGATTTATCGATAACTACTAACATCAGTGCTGTTGAGATATTGTGCTTTCACAAATTAGACCGTATTTCTTACAGAGACCGCACGTTGAAATATCGTTGGTAGTTCGAAAGAGTTGAACGGATGAAATTACGTTCGTTGGTTTTGTTTTAGTGTAAGAAATATACTGTTTGAGTTATTGGCGGTATGGGAAATGAGGACTTTTATGAATTAGGCTTTATTAATTAGCTATGGGTACATAATTATGGACATGAAACAGATCCTTATTGTGCATACAATCGACAGACGTAACTATAAAGACCCGTTTCTTTCAAAGCATAAAGGTACATACACTACGCTAACATGTCTAATACGTATTTATATTATTGTAAAACGACCTCCACATTCCTGGAATCCATTCAAAAGTTGTCTTGAGAATATCACATTTAGCGATAAGACTGCACATCGTGTCACCGTATATATAATGACTCCTTTTTATTTCCGTGATTTAACACATTCTATGTATCTATATAAAAGTTGTACGCGATGGGAAATATCTAATATTTTCGATAAAACGCAGTGCATTCGAAGACGTGACTTCTACGAAATAATCAAGCAAGAAAAAGCTAGCCACAGCCTAAAAACCTCTTCATATTAAATGCACATAGGTAACACTAATCAGAACATATATCGCGTGAGTATTATCGACTGATTTGTTACTACCACAGAGTTAGAAGACGCCTCGGTGGCCGCTGTTAGAAAGAAAGAAAAACTGCTTATTCTGCACAAATAAGACGCACAGTACGTAAGCCAAGGTCCTTGGCATAGAGGCCTTAACTGATGAGACATCAGCTAAGATGGTGTGGGCATGTCTCTGGAATGCACGAAGAGAGGCTGGTGAAGCGCATCATTAATTCTGTACTCCAGGAAGGTAAACAGAAACGTGGTGGTCAGATTTTACATTTCAAGGATGTTCAGAGAAGACACTCCAAAAAATGTAAAAATGACTCCTTTTTTTCAGCCCGAGTGGGGACGTCGTCGTGCAACGGCAGGTCAACGCTTTTGAAGTGAGAAGAAGGTCGCAGTTAGATGTAAAACGCGACGACCACCTACAGCTGTACCCTACAATGTCGTCAGTGGTGTTCTGACATGTCCTCTTTGTACTCGAAGTTTTTCGGCCAAAGTTGGGTATGCTAGCCACTATATTGGATATAAGAGCACATGAAAGAGCAGCACAGAAAGCCGTCGAATGCAGACGCTGTGCCCGAAATCGGCTAGATGGCATCATCATCACTAAAGACGGTGTTGCCAATACTTTCCCAAATAAAGACCAAGGATGTCAGTCTCAGCACGGCGACGCCTTGCGATTTCTGCTAAAGACCGTATTATCGATACTTTTCATACCAACCAAGGTTGTCACTAGGCGTCAACGTTTACTTTTAGAAACTGTCGGCTTGAGACAAAATATTTTTTTCTTTTTTTAAAAACGTTGTCCCACTCAAGGAGTTTCTCCTATATCATGAATGCGTTAACAAACATTTAAACTCACATACACTAACAGCCAGACCCGGAACAACTACCTGTCAAAGAAGTCGGAGTCCGGTGTCCGGAGCTGCGTCCGCAATTCGTACATACCGGTTCAATTGACCCTTAATGGCGTCTGCAATTGATACGCGATACCATACTCTATGGTAACAGCAGTGCAGTGCCTCGTATAAATAGACGGTGCACCAATAATAAATGATTACTAGTAAGTAAGGAATCGATTGAAGACGGTATGGCGTCGAAGAGAACGATTAAAAACTTAAAATAGAAGTAGTTGTTCCACGTGTTTGTTTCATGGGTTAAATATGTGGTATTGTCTCTCATAAAGTTTTATGTTTTGATACTAAATATTTTGCGTTATTTTTCATATTGGTTGCAGTATTTTAGAGTATTTAGCTATTAATGCTTAAATTGTTAGTGTACCTACAAATGCGTGTGTACATACAAGTTTCCCATCAACATAATTAGAAACTATGACTATATTCATGAACCACCTATAAGGTCTTGTTTCCCAGGAAATGTATTACGTTAGCTTACGATAGCTTCTGCCCACAATAACGATACCGTCATGCTCTGATCACCATATAAAATGGGTTCATACCGAGACGATAAGAAAACCCCCCGACCTCGTTCCTGGTGACATTTTGTCAACTAAAAACACGACGCATGCTAACTACGCCTCGTCGTACTGCAGTAAACTTTACATATGTATACCTTCTACATATGTATGTGCGGGGAAATTCAAAGCGTGAACTATTTAATCAACTCATGAAATATGTATTCGCCGAAATTCTGGCTGGGCCCGTCCATCAGCAGAAGGCCTTATCGACGACGGCGCTTATCATCAACAGGTCCCACTACCAACTCGTGTGCTGTTATCTCTTGCTACAAATACTCACGACTACATTACTGGCAAGGAGCCTTAACTGCCTTGTAAATATTTATAGAAAATCAACTGTATTTTTGAGGATATAGAGTCTGTTTTTGTAGTGTGCCAGATCACTGGTGTGGTGCATAATCACGGATAAACGCATTGTCACAGTGTATTACGGGGCCGCTCGCCTAATGTGCCTAATTCACGACAATGTAGACAAGTCGTTTGCAACTATACTTGTTATTATTTCAATTTGGGTGTGTTTACAAAATTTTGTTGTGGCTCCCATTGTAATGCCGGCGTGCTTTGTTTTAATGACGTAATTTCAAGTGTTTTTCACATTTTTTGGACTTAAACAAAGCTTTGTTGTTTCGTATAATGAGGTTTAAGGTTCTAAATGAATGGAATAATGGTATATGTGTGCATTTGTGTGGAATATTTCATGTTATGGTTAAAATAGTGTGCTCTCAGTAGTAAATTATTAGGTTTATACACTGAAGTTAGCACTTGCATGTAGGTCATATTTTTTAAAATGTAAGGTATTTCATAGAATCATACAGATGTTCTATAAAATTATAGAATCTTGGCACGATTCTATGAAATAGTTTGCTATTAAAGCTACAATGTTACAAAAGGTCATCTATAAGTAACAGGAAGACAGAATACTCATAAATACCAAGCTCATTATATAAAATGTTTGAATAATGTTACTAAATATAATATAATGTTAACTGTAAAATTAAGTATATATTTTTTAAAACCATTTAAATTGCAATGCCTTAACAGGCAACTAAGTTCTAAGAACCTACCTATTGTTACCATCGTCAAAATACTGTACAGTTAGTTCGCAATAAAGAATTTGTATATATACACTATACTTCTACATAAAGAGTACATTTCCGAGTAGTTATTGAGTTGCACAATTAATATTAGATTGTACCAACTAGATTGTCTCCATAGAAACAGACAGCATAGCACTCTGGTACGTCTCGACTTCCTCCCAAGTAAAATAAAAAACGTAAATAGACAACTACCCACTGACTCCAGAATATTATTACAGTTATTGCGCGTCGTGTCATTGACACCTTGTAGAAAAGGTTTTATTTTTAAACGTAGTAATTTCTTTTGCATCCTGTATTCCTTCCAAGAATCATTTTATTTATATCCTTCTTTACACAATGGTGGTAGATAAAGTGAGCCCTAACGACATATGACATTATCTTTAAAGAAATACTTACTCCTTTTCTCAACTATGTTGGGGTCGGCTTCCAGTCTAACCGAATTCAGCTGAATACCAGTATTTTACATAGAGCGACTGCCTACCTGACTTACAGAAATCAGTTACCTGGGTGACGTCATGCCCCTTGGTAAGACTAGTTGCTGCTGCGTTTCTGAATACCCGATTGATGACGGTCAGAGATTTACAAATAACAGCTGGGATATCTCAACGGGCTTTTTAAAGCTTGGAGAAGTCTCGGTATGTAACGGATGGTTGCCATACCAATAACCGACCTCGGCAACCGTTGCTTAAGCTTGTTGATCAACCCGTGTGGTTATTACAACTGAGTCAAGATCCCTTCAGAAGAATCCTTACTGTGTTTTAAAAACTTTCCCCAAGGCTGCACTGTCTAAAAATTACCCTTAAATTACCTTTTGTGTGACTTTAATTATTATTTGTATATTGCCTTTTTGAAAGCTCACACCCAAATCCATCAATACTATTAGATTATTCTGTATTCATCTCAAGATTTGTACTAGAGATACGACCTTTGTATACACGTACATTTAGGCAAGTTCTATACATGCTATAGTAATTAGTATTCCAATAATGGACATTGAATGTTCTCAATACAAGATCAACGCTCTATAGGCACTTTATATTATACTAGATTACTACCAAACAACGTCCAAATCTAGCCTGCCTTATGTAAATATCAGGCACTTCATTTTTTTTATTTTTGTACTTCATTCGGTGTCTTTCTTTCGAGGTCAAATGTCTCAACACAAAATAAATCAAAAGTGACAAATGAATTTAAAAATAAAGTATTTATGTCTCGCACAGGACAAAACAAAAGTAAAAAATAACAATATAACAAAATCATGTAACAGTAAACATAAGAAAAAAAAAAAAATTGATCCATGATTCTACGGTGCTAGATTTAGGAATTCGCCATCTTACACTCGCCTATAGGCGAGTATCGAAAATGAAATGAAAAGATGAACGTTCATTCTTGTGTGATTTTTGTCGGTTGGTGAATGTAGAATGAAACAAAAATGCATATGCACTCGAGTGAACCATTCACTAAAGTAAAGCGTCTGATATCCGGGCTTATAGAATTTCACGGTAACAGAAAGTTTGTTAGTTCGGATTAGTTACTACATACTCTTCCAAGAATAAAAACAATAACCTGTGTTGGTCCGTTACGTTGAAAATACCTGATTGCCGTAAACACTTCCTTGTAACCCTCTACACATCAAGAGACTTTATTTGAATTCAGTATGTACATTATTTATAAACTACAAATAAAACTAAAACAATAATAAAAATATGTACATACAAGTATCAAAAGAGGAAAAGAATTACAGGTCGTTGAAAAATTTCGTTCACATCGCAGACAAAAGGAAAAGTGCCCAGAAGGCTGGCAGCATTATCACGTTGGAAGGCTATTCTGATTTTTTGGACAAAAGGCCAGCCCTCTGGTTGCGTGAAGAGTCGGCCAACCACTTGGCGATTTTCCGAAATACTAGGTGGGCACTCGGACCTAATATACTATTGTTTTAGAATACCTAGAACATGTCTTGGGTTCTTGTACGTTCAGACTATAACAGTTCTCAGAACGGAGCAGCTACTGTTTCATCTCCTTGTCCATTAAGTTAACGATTTCTGATTCCTGTTAGCACTAACTATCACTATTAACCCACACATCGTGCAACCTTGGTTGCAGAATATCTAGAGCAAGTATTGTGGCCGTTCAGTCGAGTTAGACTTCTCGAATCTGAACATCGATGGCATCCTATTAAGGTTGACGATCCCTGATTCCTACTAGCCTTAGCAGCGACTACGACTCCCACCCACCACACATCACGATACCTTTAAAAAGCAAAAAAAAAAAAAAAGCATCATATTGTAAATTCGGTGTAGTTAGAAATGAATTTCCTCTCTTTGTCTTTTAGTTGACGATCTGTAATGGCAGTTAGCACTACCTATAAACCCACCGCACATCACTATACTTCTGTTTAAAAGTACTCAGAACACATCTTGGGTTAACTGTGGGTAAGTTCAGGCCAGTTAGTGTTCTCACATTACTGCTTCCTCTCCTTGCCCATTAGGTTGACGATCCCTGATTAGTGTTTGCACGGCCTACTAATCCTGCGCAACGATATCTAGAAGAAGTATTATAGACGGAAACTCCACGTTTCCGTCTAGTTAGGCTTCTAATGTGTGAATATCTACGGCCTCTTCTTTAGGTTGACGATCCCTGATTCCTGTTAGCCTTAGCAACGGCTATGACACCCACCCAAGACACATCACGATACCTTTGTTTTAGAATACCTAGAACATTGTCTTGTGTTGATTGTACGTCCAGTTCAGTCAGAGATATCAGAACATCAATACATTATGGTTGAGGATCTCGGATTGCTGTTAGCACTGACAATGCCTGAACTATTAACAAATGTAAAATACAATACCAGACAATTTTGACACAAATGTTGCATTTTTCCTTATTTTTTCTAATGTGTCTTTGACAATGTAATGTGTCTTTTTGTTAATAAAAACACGTCTAAGTTTGTAAGCTTCAATTGTAAAAGCGTCACTCGTTCTGTTGATTTTGTGAGGAACTTGTGTCGATCAGCTGACATTGTTGCGCTTCAAGAGACCTGGCTGCTTCCGCACGATATACCGTTCCTGGGGACCATCGATGACTCATTTTCATACACCGGTAATTCAGCTGTGGATATATCTGCTGGAATTGTTAGAGGGAGACCATATGGCGGGGTGGCCCTGCTGTGGAGAAAGTCTGCTTTTCCATCGGTATCAGTTATTGTGTGTAGAAGTATACGACTCGCCGCGATCAAGATAGTGCTTAACGACAGGTCGGTTTTAGTTATAACAGTGTACATGCCGACTGATTCTATTGAAAATTTGACCGAATTTACCGAGTGTTTGAGTGAATTACATGCCATAATCGAGAGTAATGGAGTGGAAACTGTATTTATTTTGGGGGACTTCAATGCGCACCCAGGTGAGCTGTTTTCTTGTGAATTATTAACGTTTTGTACCGAACAGATGTGGTCGTGTGTGGACATGGACATATTACCTCCCGACGCGTTTACGTTTATTAGTGAGGCGCACGGGTGCCGTCGCTGGCTCGACCACTGCGTGGTAACGGGTTCAGCGAGACGTACGATTGTTAACGTGTCTATTCTGCATGATACCTATTGGTCTGATCATTTCCCTTTACTGGTAGACTGTAATTTAAATGTAATTTTACCTAAAAGTCAGAAAATAACTACGTCAACACTTAATCAAATAAATTGGGGTATTAGAAACAATGAACAAATTGAAATGTATTTAAATTATTGTAACTCAGAACTAAAACAGTTGGATTTCCCATCAGAGCTTACTTATTGTGCGGATCAAATGTGTGATAATGAGTCCCACAAATTAATAATAAATGAAATGTACAAGACTATTGTAAATGTTTTGACTGAAGCCGCTAAGTGCAGCTGTAAGAAACATGTATCTAAACGTAAGAAGCATAGATATGTGCCGGGCTGGAATAAGTTAGTCAGTAATGCTCACGGGAGGGCGCGGCATTGTTTTCAGACATGGATAAACAATGGTAAACCTAGTTTTGGACCTGTGTACAGAGACATGTATGATTCCAGGAAAATATTTAAATCTAAATTGAAATATTGCCAAAATAATAAACAACAGATTAAAATGAATATTATTGCTGAGCATCATGCTAATAACGACTTTAGCAATTTCTGGAAAAATACAAGAAATATGAATGCTGTGTCGAGCCGCCCTGTGAGTGTCGGGGGTGCGCATGAGCCCCGGGACATAGCCTGTGCCTTTCAGAGCCACTTCAAGGTCGAATCCCCGCTCGGGCGCGCGTCGCGGGTGCTCGCCGCTGTGGATCGCCCCGGGGACGTTGCCGTTAGATTCACCGCCAAAGATGTGGCGTCTGTTATAAAGCGAATGGTTAGAGGTAAGTCTCCGGGTCACGATGGGCTCAGCGTCGAGCATCTGAAGTACGCGGGTGTACATCTACCGAGAGTTCTCGCTTTGTTCTACAATTTATGTGTGGGTCATAGTTACTTGCCTGATGACTTAATGTACTCTGTAGTAGTTCCTATTGTTAAAATTTAAAACTGGTGATTCTTCTGACATTTCAAATTATAGACCCATCTCGCTAGCAACAGTCATAAGTAAGGTACTGGATAGTTTGCTTGACCAACAGTTGGAAGGGCACCTACTGCTGAACGACGCGCAGTTTGGCTTTAGGCCTGGCCTTTCAACTGAGAGTGCTATCCTCTGTCTCAAGCAAACTGTTCAGTACTACACAGACAGGAATACGCCTATATATGCTTGCTACTTAGATCTGTCAAAAGCATTCGATACAGTCAATTATGAAAAGTTATGGCGTAAGTTGAGATGCGAGACGAAGCTGTCACATGACATTATAGCACTATTTGAATATTGGTATAGTCACCAGCAAAATAGTGTCAGATGGGCAGGGTCGCATTCGGACGTATACGGGTTGGACTGTGGGGTGAGGCAGGGGGGAATAACCTCCCCGCGTCTCTTCAACCTGTATATGAATCAACTGATCGAGGAGCTCAGCAGCACTAAGGTCGGTTGTTCCGTTGATGGGGTATGTATAAACAACATAAGTTACGCGGATGACATGGTGTTGCTGAATCCGTCTCTTCATGCGCAGGCTTTTGAATATTTGTAAGACCTACTCGGAGGCCCATGGGCTCAGATATAACCCAAAGAAGAGTGAATACATGATCTTCAAAGCTGGTACTAAAAGCTACTTAACTGGACCACCTGTCACTCTTTGCGGGTCAGATTTGAACAGAGTAGATCGATTCAAGTATCTGGGTCACTGGGTCTCTGATGATCTGTCTGATAATGCGGACATCGAGAGGGAGCGAAGGGCGTTGTCTGTCCGGTGCAACATGCTGGCTCGCAGGTTTGCACGTTGTTCTTCACAGGTAAAAATAACCTTATTCAAGGCATACAGCCAGACCTTTTACACGTGCAGCCTGTGGACCAACTTCACTCTGCGGGCGTACAACGCTTTTCGTGTCCAGTACAACAATGCGTTCAGGATTCTGTTGGGGCGGCCCCGGTATTGTAGCGCATCGGCGATGTTCGCTGATGCTGCTACCGATGACTTCTACGGAATAATCCGGAAAAGGAGTGCATCGCTTCTGCGGCGCTGTAGGGGTGGCTCGAATGGGATCCTGGGCGTGTTGAAAAACCAACCTCAAAATATGGTGTTATTCGCTGATGACACTTCCCTAATTTTTAAGATAAATAGACGGGCCCAAAATCTAGATGACGTGAATAATGCCCTACTTCAGGTCCTTAATTGGTTCACAGCAAACAATTTAGTGTTAAATGAAAAAAAAACGAAATGCGTAAGATTTGCTTTACCGAATGTTAAAAGTAGCGATTGTGATATAGTATTGAATAAAGAGAAACTTGAATTTGTAGATAAAACGGTTTTCCTGGGGATTACGCTTGATTCAAGGCTACAATGGGGTTCTCATTTAACATCTCTTGCGGGGCGGCTAAGTTCAGCAGCGTATGCTATAAGAAAAATCCGTCAATATACTGATGTAGATACCGCTAGACTGGTCTATTTTAGTTACTTTCATAGTATTATGTCTTATGGCATTTTAATGTGGGGACGGGCTGCAGACATTGAGTCTATATTTATTCTGCCAAAAAGAGCCATCAGAGCCATATATAATCTTCGTAGGCGCGATTCTCTAAGGGAACTGTTTAAGGAATTTAACATCATGACGCTACATTGTCAATACATCTACGAAAACATAATGTATGTAAGAAAAAATCTACATCTTTTTAATAAAAGAGGTGACAGACACAGTTACAGTACTAGAAATAGAGACCAATTAGTTCAGCCGGGCTTCAGACTCGTTAAAGTAGACTCATCTTTCATGGGGTACTGTTTGAGATGCTATAATAAAATTCCACAAAGTATTCTTGAACTGAATGAAACGAAATTTAAAACATGCATTAAACGCACACTATGTAAGAAAGCATATTACAAGTTGGACGATTATATCACTGATAAAAATGCTTGGCTCAATGCCGGTCCTGCTCCACAAGAACAGGGGCGCCTAAATTGATAGCATTAAATAGTATTGTTGGAGCTGCTGAAGATTGTATAACTATCTTTGCATTGTATAGATTCAATCTCTTTTGTATTATATAGCCGCCTAGCCCATATTGTGTGAGTACTATGTACTAGAAAGCTGTCATTCGCTGGAAACCTGCGTCTTTTCTTGACTTGAATGTGCCCTGGCGGTTAGAAGTATGTCATGCTCACTCAAATGTCTCGCTGATGGTGGCACGTGTGTCGGATCATTTAGTTCCCTTCAAAATGGTTGAGTTTAATGGTGCTGATACATGCGTCATGTTCGTGAACGGGCGCTGTCAGTTGTGACTGGTCATCTCTTATTTGCCACGGCTTATTTGAATTAATTATTTTATTTTTGAATTGTTTTTACTATGGACACTTTTAACGTACACATCTTGCTGCATCGTTCTCACATAATGTACCATCTCAAAATGAATGATGTAACCTAGGTTTTGTTAAAGTATTCTGATTTAAAAGAGTGTCCATGGAGTTTCTTGCCCGTTCTTCTCCATAGAGATCTACGTTAGGGAATGGGCAACTACAGTACTTTCACAGTTTTTGTGCCTTGTGACTGGGACTGTAGCTTTATTTTACTGTTGCCTTTGTTTCGACAATTCAAAAGTGCCTGTAACTGGCCTACTTGAAATAAATGCTTTGATTTTGATTTTGATTTTGTTGTCCGAGCGGTGGGATTCTCCTTTCTTGCGGAGATGGCTGCAGCTGCATGCCAGCGCCTGCACATATATATATCTTTAAAAAAAAACAATCACTGCCGACTTTATGTTCTTTTTTAATCTTGAATGAATTTTAATTTTATCTTATTTTAATTTTAAATTTGATTGTGAACATTTTACATTTTATTTGACATGGATAAGTATTGTATTAATTTAATTTTTATAGGTTATTTTGATGTTAAATTTTGATGTAATAGTATTGTGTGGTGTGATTTGTTTTTGATTATTTTAATTACTAACATTATTTTTAAGTGTACCTACTAACAAAATTATGGATCGTAGTGTCTGAAGTAAATAAATTGAATTGAATTTGACTACACACATTAGACAACAAACATACATCAATTACACCTATTCAAATAAATAAAATTTAAATTTCTGTGTGTAATTTAAAAAAAAACAACTTTTTGATGAATGAATACGAAAGTTTATACGGTTCTTATAACAAAAAAAAACTTTTCTTTTTTCTGTCCATCTATGTATCTGTTTATTGAGGCTAATCTCCGAAACGGCTGGACCGATTTCGACAGGACTTTTACTGGCGATATTTTAAAAAAAAATATTAAGGTTCCGTGCAAAAAAATTAAAACCTTGAAATTGTAACAAAATCCGATTCAAAAGGGGAAGTAATATTTTTATAATAATTTCAGGCAGACGAGGGTCGCGGGCAACAGCTAGTATTTAATAAAAATATTTAAAAAAAAATACTATTTAAAAAAAATATTTTATTTTATTTTTTATTACCACATTTGCTGTTAGGCGGACAGTATTGATCCACCACACATCACGATACCTTTGTTTTGGAATACCTAGCACCAGTCGGGTAGGTTCAGTCCAGTTAGAGTTCCAAGAATTGGCATCCATACATTGTTAAGCAGTTCCTAGACTTACTGAGTGATTGACTGTTCGACAGTTTATAGTCTAAACCGCTGAACGTAGAATTGTCTATGGTATATATGTTCTGTATAGCATGTAAAGGTGAGCCTTTGTTTTCTTTGTGGTATATGGTATTACAAGCTCAAGATTATTATTACAACGGCTAGATTTTTACGGTTAGTTTTTAACCTAGTAAGTACCTGCACTCTTGACGACCTGAATAGCGCCTCTGCCGCTGCAATAAACGTGGCCACCTACTGGGCCCAAACCGTCTAATATGGAAGGAACATCGATACGATAAAAAGAAGACCTAGTAGGTTTGTTTTGATGCTTTTTTGAGCATGAAACGACGCGACGGTCCTGACTATTTAATTCTTAGGATTATTGAAATCCAGGTTAAAGATTATTCATTCAGGATTATTTTAACATAATGGGTGTAAAAGTAACCTTAATAAAACCGAAAAGCACTTGTTCTCCCGGTTATTGCGATATTTTTTTTTATTCTAGACTATACCTGGGAACCTGCTAGTTACGGAGACTTTCACAAGTTTTTTCTGTTTACACCTTCCATCCGTTTACACCTCGTATTATCTTAAATAATTTGTACTTTTGGAGATACGAGAAACATTAAAATAAATCTTTAATTCTGCCTACATTTTTGACATTATTAGATTTTAAACTGTCATGATCTCTAACATTATCATTAACACTAAAAACGGAATATTTACCATGTTTACTGTTTTTTTTGAGTTCCCGATATTTCGGCGCTGTTGCAAGCACCATGATCACGGATAGCATAAGCATAGCATAGCATAATCAGCCTATTAATGTACCCACTGCTGGGACGCAGGCCTCCTCTCTATGAGAGGGATTGGGCTATAATCCACCACGCGGGCCCAGTGCGGGTTGGTAGATGTCACATGTCTTCGAATTTTTGTTTCTAGGACAACCGGCCGGTTTCCTCACGATGTTTTCCTTCACCGTTTTGAGAGCAGTGGTGATGAAATAACTTACACAAAGTAATGCGCTTGGCTGGGTTCGAACCCACGACTTACGGCTCGTAAGTCGGGGTCTCCACCACTGGGCCACCGCTGCTCTCAATCACGGATCACGGATAAACTAAAGTTATTGAGGGTGGGTGTTTTTGACATTAACTACCAATGTCTTTGAGTCGTGATAATTTAGTAGCTTCATAAAACTAATAACTTACCTCAGACATTTAAACATGTCAAACACGGCCTATTCAGTAGCCGTAACCGACCTAAGATTTATGACAGCGTACATATCTGGCTAACAGAATCACAGTAACATTGTCAAGCGCTTACTCCTGCTAACATAATGTTCAATGGACAACGTTTAATTACAATACAATGTCCCAGATATATGAGGGTTTGCGACACATGTATTTGACAAATGTTCAAGCAATACCACCGATATGTCACCGGCAGAGTTAATGAATTTCTCTAGGGTCGGGTTTTGGCAGGTAGTTTATGAAGTTGGTCCATAAATGTTTAAAGGCCTCATAATTGTATGATTTGGTTGTTTGGTGTTAGCGTCTCTAAAAGGTAGAAAAAGTCTTTATTTACTAGAAGTGTTTCTACAAGAAGATTTACAAAAAAAATATTTATCGTTTACCAAAAAATTTAAAATATATATATATACATGTAATACTTTGTGAAGTTCTGATAAATCATGCAGTTAAATTGTATCGTGTATAAATTGACAACCTAATTAAACCTTGTTTTGGTTTCTCTACCAGTAAGAGATCAAAAGACTTTTTATAATATTTTTTTTTTTCATGTGATGTGTGTGTAATTGGTGAAATGTACATAATTTTTTTTTTTAATGTTTGTAATATTGTTTTATATAAAAAATGAGAATCAACGATGACAAAAGACACACCCACAACCCATTAACCTTTAACGCAGCAACAAAAATGTAACAAAAATAATCGCAAAACTTAACCGACAAAGTAAGACGCAATTGAAGAGTTGCAACACTTTATGCGACGAACAGTGGCT
Organism: Noctua janthina; assembly: GCA_963576755.1. Lineage (NCBI taxonomy): Eukaryota > Metazoa > Arthropoda > Insecta > Lepidoptera > Noctuidae > Noctua > Noctua janthina. The sequence goes on from OY755058.1 coordinate 6,816,000, forward strand.
TTAATTACATTCTCCGTACGTCGCGCGTCGCGTAGTTACGACAAAACGCTGCGACGCGCGACGCGACGGCGGTAAAACGCGCGCTTTATGATTATTTGCTCAACAAGTAAGATAGTTTTGATGGCAACGTGTTACAATTACATAAAATGACGTTATTGCATCGTGCAGGTAATGTGATCATTAAAATATTTTATTTGTGTGTGTTATATTGTTTTGTGTCGAGAGGAGAAGCGGACTAGATCTGTGACTGGATTCGAGCCCGGTTGATGGCAATAGGCTCGCCCCCTTTTACTTGGGATTGAAACATAACAGACGAAATGTGGCTGTACTTAAGGTCAACCACTGCCTATTTTTTTGGTGATAACTGGATTGGTTGTTTCAAGTTCACTTTTTTTCTAGTATTCCGATAACATTGCGTACTTAGATTCTTATCCAACGAATTATTTGTCTAAAACACTCATTAGGTATTTATTAATGTAAAATAATATTTGCATTTCACATAAAACCCTGCAGAAAATTAAAGTTTGTCAACGAGGCATGGAACGCAGCATACTGGTCTTCAAGAGAAAAGATAAAAAGAGAGACAAAGATCTGAGGAAAGCGCTGGGATGATGACATAGTGGAGACAGCTGGTGCTATGTGGGCTAGACACAGAAGACACCGTGACAAATAGAGGAACCTTGAACAGGCCTTGCGTCGAATAACGCGCTGATTGACGAAGATGCCGAAATGCAATAGTTATGTTTTGCTTTATTTATATTTTATTGTCATTAGTTTTAGTCTATCAGCAAATAGAGAACAACCCGAATTGACCGTCAAATTCTAAATTAAAGCAATATAATAATAAAGCCTTTTATTATTATATTGCTTTAATTTGGAATTTGACGGTCAATTCGGGTTGTTCTCTGCTTGTAATAACATAAATCAATCATGATTAGAGAGACACGTGTCGCCATCTATTATCATAAGAACCTTATTGTTAACTTTTTTTCGGGATGAAAGGTATCCTATATCCGTTTCTGCACATCTGACAACGTATATTCAAAATTTCAGGATGATCGGTTCAGTGGTTGTTGCGTGAAAAGGTAACAAACAAACTTACTTTCGCATTTATAATATTAGTTAGGAAATTAGGATTAGCATGCCCTAAGAGGGCAAAATATGGTTTGTACCTAAACCACCATTTGTAAATCTGGTAACACCTATATTTTAAGCAAATAAATGATATTTTTTTTTTCTAATGGTATGTATCATTACAAATTATTTTTTCCTTTATTTACTTTTTATACATATTTAATACATTTTTAAATATTCTAATACAAAACAATATAAAAAAATTATTAAAAAATATAAAAAAAATAGTGGTCCGCCGGTATCGGAAGCAGGGTCCAAGCTATCGGGTTAGGGCTCCAGAGACAGGAACCTCCTCACAATGCGAGCCGTATCGCCTTCTGAATCAGGCCCTTGATCCAACCGCCTAAGAAGAGCCTCGAAAGATGGTCGTCGAGGCTCTTGGCTATAAGGCCATTGGCCGTCACGACGATCGGCACAATGATAGCCGAGTTCACATTCCACATGTCGACAACCTCGTATGCTAAGTCGAGATATTTTCATTACAAATATTGTTAGTTAAGAACCTAATCAAAACCATCCTCGTTAGTGCTTGGATAATTAGCGTTTTCAACAACATTATACACGTTAAAAGAGTTTGAAAAGGTGCTTTTAATATTTAGTTTATGTTTATATACCTCTTGATATTCATCCCAGAAAATGTCCCCAGAAGGCTACAACAGAATATCTCAGGGATATAGCCATAATCACTAAACTTGCCCTGCGGATAGTTGACGGGGAGATCTTATCACTTTAATTACTATACCTACCTTCTAAACTTTATACCTAGATGCTGGCTACGTAAATGAAGGCACAGGGACTATAATACCTACAAAGGTGGGGTTACATCAATCCTGAATTAATGGATTTAGCTTAGAATAGATTTATGGCCTATCTCTTTCTATTGTGAAGGAAGATTACGTCGTTATGAGGTGTTTGGAAAACCAGTGGCTTGATAACATCGTCTGCTTCACATACTACGTATATTCTATTACGAAATCTGTTCTATTACTGATTGAGAGACTGCCTTCATAATTATCTAGCCCGAATCCTACTAATATTATAAATACGAAAGTTTGTGAGTATGTATGGTTGTAAGGATGTGTGTATATTGTAAAACTACTGACCGGATTTGGATGAAATTTGGTAGACAGATAGTCTATAACCTGGATTAACACATAGGAAACTTTTTATCCCTGTAGTACGACACCGTGAGACAATTACCGAACTCCACGCGGGCGAAGCCGCGGGCTTAAGCTGGTTACAAATATTTTTGGAAGTGGAGATCTAAGAGGATTTATTGAAACTCCACCCATGAGGGGGTCCAAACGAAGGGTTTAAGTTTTTGTTGTTTGTTTGAATCAGTCTTACCACGGGATGTCGTATTACTTAGTACTAACTGGGTTGTGGAGGTCAGATAGGCAGTCGCTCCATGTAAAATACTGGTATTCAGTTGCATCCGGTTAGACTGGAAGCCGACCCCAACATAGTTGAGACAAGGCTAGGCAGATGATGATGTGTGAATCAAAGTTATTTTTTGGTTGCAATCTTATGGTAATCAATAATGTTATTGTGTTACTGGCCATGCAACAATAGAAGAAAAATTAAAAAACTAAAATTGGCCAGTAACAAAATTTAAACCACAAAAAAAAATATGCAAATGGCTATTCGACTTTCAAAAACCCCAGTCGTAAGCGCTTTATCGTCCGGCATTGTGTGGTCCTGCCCTAACATGACCATAATTCAGGATACCTTGGTAAGTTATCGCCAGTCTTTGAACCCATGTCCCGTACGCTAATCGACCCACTGTCAGAAGCACTTGCCCCTTCCGAACGATCACACAGACAGCCACATATCCTGAAACTTTTGCTGTTAATTCTAGACGAAAATGAATCTTACTGGAACGTATTAAGAATGTGAGATTGGTTGTTTTGGGTAATGTGGGCTGTCAATAACTTGAGTAAACAATATAGTTAGATGTAGTTTTATGCTTTGATGATGTATCTGAGTGAATTTTTTTAAAGATTTCCTGATTTGAAGATGAATATGTTTTTCATAATAGAATGTCCAGTTGTCAAGTTTAGATTTCGAGAAACACTTTCAAGTTGTGACAAGATTTATTAATTATCCTTGAGACAGCGGTGCTGTCAAAATAAAACTGCTATTTCGCTAGCTGTAAACTCAGCAAAATAACCCACTCTAAACACAGACCTGTGATAATTTTATTCATAAAACCCATGTGTGATTTTCTCATTAACACATTGTACCAACCGAATTACCCAACAAAAACATTACAACAATGAAATATCGCCTCTTATAACTATAATAGTTACATTAATATCCTCTTTAATAGTGCCGTACCAGTCAGCAACAATCGGCGTGTAAAAATACGACCTATTAACTACACCCTGTACATTATATTTTATACAGGTAAAGTACCACACTTAGATGAGCTATAAATACGGCAAACAGCGTGCAAGATACAATAAAAATGAATTATTATCACAAAATGTATTCGTACGTAGCGTATTTATTTTTATGGTATTTCTTCTGTTATCTTTACTTGATATAAGAAGGCAAAGATGTTTTTTTAGGCGTTCTCAGGACCGCTAAAGCGATTTGCGCTGCTCTCGCCATGTTTAGAGGCTTTCTTTCCTTAAGTGTTATAAGAAAAATATTATTATGATGTGCTTAATGCGAAATGAAGGAGAATGCGTATTCAAAGTGGTTTGTAAGCTTTGTGATAATGTGATTGTTTCAGTTTAATTTATTGAATGCATGCTTGTGTGAGTTAGTGAACTTTATCTGTGAACAATGAGATTGGTTTATTTGAAGTAATGGGATAAGAATGAGCCCTATGGTCACAACGGGCGACCCCCACCGAAAGTGATAATCGCGCCATCATTTTCCTGTCGTGTTGGGGACAATATCCGGATAATACGTATCATCATATTGCGATAATCAATCCGCCTGCCAGGCCTCATGATGATGGCGATATTACTCTATGTTCGTCGATATTTCAACCAAGTGCTGTAGGTTCTAGTTCAGCGGTGGACATTTACATACAGAGCAAATTGTTAGATAAATTAATTTCCGTGAGACGACGAGGCGTTAACTAAGTGTGTCGCAGGAAAATAAATTAAATTCAAATGGACTGTTGAACGTACAGACTTCGGCCAGATAAAGTCCTTAGTTAGCTACTAACGTGGGCAGATCTTGTCTTAATTTACTAGCTGAGATTGTTTCAGTATTCGTCGTCGTGCGTAGTTTCTGTTGAAATGCAATCCCCTTTAGTGTGTGTCGAAGAATCCTGTCGTATGTCGCAATCGCAATATCAGTTATTGGTTTACAAAAATACGTGTTGGTAAACGTATGAAGTATTATGTGTTTTTTGGACTTACAAAGGTGAATTAGAGTTGTAGAGTAGAGCTTAATTTTTAAGCCTGTTAAGCCGGTATCTTATATTCCCTGTTTCCAAGACTTAATGTTCAATCAAAAAATAAATCTGCAAAAAATAGACATAGTTTTGCCTGTTCTGAAGAGATTGAAGCTGCTCCAAATTTTCGGCTCCTCAACCACTAGGTAATTTCCAAAAAGCCTCCAGTTTATTCGTACATCAACGAAAACATACTCCAACACAACAATAGAGTGATTAACCCCTCAGCTGGGTCTTGAAACAAAGAGTGCTCGCGCACACTATCTGGCACTAAAGGTACCGCACTTCGAGGCTCCGTACGCGTGTCATTACCATGCAAATGAACGTACCAAGTCTCCTCAGAATATGTTGTACATATACGCTGAATAATCGATGGTGTTGAAAGCATAAATTTTAACGCTAATATTCTTCGTTGAAAGCAGGTTTTGCACTGAGCGTTTCGCGTTAAATAGTTGAACACTTACGTGGCACGGTTAAAAAGTTTAGTCAGTGTCTCATGACGTTGTAGATACATCTGTAAGGAGGTAATTATATGTACTTCGATTGTAAAGAAAATTGGATATTGATGGCTTCTGAATTTCCATATTACGACGTGCCAGAAACCGTAGCGTTGGAAGGCCTCCCACAAGGTTTGGGGGCCTCACGTCCACTGCTGGACTTACGCCTATATGTCCAGCATTGGACATGTACCGGTGTAATTTATGAAGTGGATCGAAATTTCGAATTAAATGCTGAAAATCAGCGATGGTAGTCTTGAACGTTAAAATGATTTTACTGTTCATCACGCATACGAGTACGTTTTAATTTTATGTAACAAACTGGTGTCATTAATTAATCTTTTAGTGCAATACTACATTTCTAGTCTTATAATTCTTAGCTTGCATTTCTGTCGTCGTCGTCGAAACGACGATGATATTCTCTCGTTCGTTCTCAACCGTAGTTGAAAGTTAGTAGGTCCCAAAGATATTGTCAACAAATAAAATAAATGGTCCAAGTTTCTGATGATAATTACTAAGATATAATACCTCAACGGTTTTAGTGCTTACAAGTTATACCTAGAACTGATTGTGCCATCTGTCAGAAACATGAAGTCCAAGTCAATCTATATCTTGATGAAATGGCGCAAGGTCTAAAATTGTGTATACTGTTTCTATTTAATGTCATTAGTTTTGTATCTGCGTGAGGCCCTTCATTAGTTATATTAGAACTATATTCTTGATCAATGTTGATGTTAATAGCTTTGCTATGTAAACCAAAATGTTGAATACAATGCCATCCGTTCTATGCCTTATCAAGTATTTGATACGTCATGGATTTCTGAATTACTAGTAATTAAAACTACTGATGACTTAAGTGGTACTAATGTGCTAGCACTGATAAGATATCTGGCTAGACGCGAAGATAGCCGATGGGGTAAAATTTTAATAGTATGTTGGCTAAGGCTGGGCCGAAGAAATCAGGACCGTCCAGAAGCACGTTGGGTTGATACCTGCGAAGTCGTGGGAAACAGATCGTGTCCTTATAACAATACTCGAGTACTTAGGTGTTGACAAATTAATGTACATCAGTGGTAGCAATTTTGACAGTAACATAAAATAACATTTATTTATTTTCAGGGAACTTGAGCCCTTACAGACTAACATACATATGATAAAACTATGACAGCACTTTACGTCGGATTTCGTAGTGCAATTATTGCTTCTGAGGTGCGGTTACTTGGGCTGACTGTACGAACATCAAATAAAGGCTGATGTGGTGGTGATAAGAAGTTATCATCATCACCATTAACCTTATCCCGATTTATTTAAGGTTGGCGCAGCATGTGTTCTTTTATGCTTCACTATTACTCGTTAGCTCAGTAGTCACCTCCTTTCTAGCCATATCATCCTTCACACAGTCCATCCATCGTTTCTTTCGTCTTCCCCTACTCTTATAGCCATCCACGTTCATACTAAAAACTTTCCTGACGACATTTTCCTCATTCCTCCCCAACGATAAGAAGTAAAGTTGATTCCGTTAAACAAACTGATAAAAATGGGTTAATTAATAGTATAGAATTCGATAGCCAAATAACAGTTCTACGATATACTATTAAGATCCTGGAATGTACTGATACCATGTAAAGTACGGACAAGACTTCGAACTGTGCCAAAACAGTCTGTGTTCATGTCATTCGATGCCTCTGATTGGTCCATACAGGAATAAACGGAAAAGCAAATAATATTTCGTAGAAATAGTAAAAGGAAAGTGTATACAACATTATTTTTAGTTTATGCGAAACCTGAATATAGTTTGTTCAGAATAAGGAACTGAATCGATTCCAATAATTTTTAACCCATGTTACATTTTGTCAAAAAAATATTTAAAAAAAGTTACAAGTTGGATACTGAGCGACATTAAGTACCTATCGCAATCATTTAGGTACCTACTGCCAAATTATTATTATCACGGGCGCGCTGCGCCGCGCTGCTGGTGACCACGTTTTAGAGCGGACCACCAGGTAACAGAACAAGCTTATAACTTTGTGATTTTTCATGATACAGTTTTGAAATTTTGTATATGTTTATGTAGATTCTTTACAAAAAAGTACGAGACACGTGTTTCAGGTTTCGCATATACTAAAACTAATGTTGTATAACTTGTCAATAGAGTAACATTTACATAGATAAAATGACATGATTTGACATGTTGATATGATATGTTTAAATGTTAAAAAATACTTCGTTGACTGCCTCGTTGGTCGAGTGGTTGCAAGAGCGACTGCTGAGCATGAGGTCCTGGGTTCGATTCCCGGGTCGGGCAAAGTGTTATTGGGTTTTTCCATCAGGAATTTCTCAGTAGCAACCACGGAGTCTGGAATTGACAATAGGCTGGCCTCCTATTACATGGGATTTAAAACATAACTGGTGAAATGTAGGTGTACTATTAGATACACCTCCGCCTAACCCTTCGGGGATTACACGCGTGATGTTATGCTTGTTAAAAACTAATCGGCAAAATTGAGGAACGTTCATATATCTTTTATCCCTATTTCAAAAAACCTCAAAAGAACTTTGGTAAACTTTCATGAATGGATGGGGTTTGGCTGTGCGTTGTCCGTCAGCTAATGAAGGAATATAAGATTTTCATTAAGTAGAAGATACTCGTTAAATTAAGAACTTCCTCCGTCAAGTTTTAGCAAGTTGGTTAGAACAATAATCTTTCCACACTTTGAGAGAATTTTAACAGCTTTTTAGTTAAATAGGATTTTTCAATAAGCGCAAGGTTTAAACATTTTACAGAATGTTGCATTTCATTTTAATTACTTAATGTGTTTTGCAACTACGTAGTTAGTGTTAATTAAATTAAAATTATTCTGTTTTTTGTAACTCTTTTCGAATTTACTTAAAAGTAGCTTTTTAAAGGCACCTTTTGAATACTTCGCCTTTGAGGAAACTTCGTGTCAAGTTTATGCTAAGTTCATGTGAACACAGTATGATAACTATTTCTCATTACTCTTGCAATTTGCGTCACTTTACTTCCTTAGTGTAATAAATGAAAAAGTGGTTCCAAACTATAAAGAAAAAAAAAATAGAACCCTTGAACCCCGCGTCCTAATAAAAACGATCTGTCGCGCGAATAAACGATCTTAACATTCATATGAAAAGCGGAACGTGCCCTCTATCGACGCGACTGTACGTTCGGGTTCGCCGATTAAAACAAACGCGACGATCGCATGTTCGCACGTCTGATCGCCATTGTACCTATATCACGAGTTAGTACTTTCATATCCTACGTCACGCGTCACACGATGAAACTTCACTGAAAAACAATATTTACAGCAAACGTACACACACAAACTGCAGAGCACAATACACGTACCAAAAAATCCGCGCAATAACGATGTTATGAATGTATGTACCTACTCTTATATCTGTGAGCCTAGTATGAACGCACGGAATAAACGTAAAGTTTGTTAAAGTAAGTTAAAATGAAAATACTCGTTTCACACGTAATATTAAATGGTTTTAAGACTTTATTCATATCCATAGTTGATACTCATGGTGCTTGCCGTAAAATAAAGTTTGATACTTTGCTTTTTAATGGCATATTTAAATAAATGGTTTAATTTTTAAATAGCTGTTGCTCGCGACCTTCGTCCGCATGAAATTATAATAAAAATATTACTTCTCTACTTGAATCGGATTTTGTTAACAATTTCATGAAATTGTTCGGTTTTCATTTTTTTTGTACGGAACACTTTTTTTTTCCGAATGGGAAATCACCAATTAACCCCTCACTCTGGGCGGAGCGAAAGGGAGTGTCAGACTTGTACTGACTAAAACCCACCCATGTTCCTTCTTTGCCCTTTGTGTTCCAGGGCCGCGGTACCTCTTTCGAACAGTCCCGCAGCCCTGGTAGGCATCGGCCCAAACCTTTTTTCTAAAATAAAAGTAGTTTTATTTACTCCTTATTAAATCAGCTATCTGCCAATAAAAATCCCGTCAAAATCGATCAAGCCGTTTCGGAAAGAGTGTTATAAGTACTGTATATACTTTTACATGCAATCAGCAAAAGGCAATTGCAAGCAGACACTTTAATTCTAATTATCTGTACAGTAAGATTTGAACCTAAAATGCTTTGGTGGTTGGTTGCATTTTCATTTAAAAAATCCTCTCGTTTATGTCACGCGTTCACACTAGTGCCTCTTTATACAATTGCGAAGTACTGACCAACATACCTTTTGCTGTTGACATTTACAGTCCTGGTTCCGCCACAGTAATCCGATTAGCTCGGCTGTGGGATGGACAGAGGCTCACTGGGACTTCTAAAAGGTGATAGTAGACGGCCGTTCAATATTTTGGTGAGCCTAACGATCGGTGAGCGGTTTTTGGTAAAGCGAGACGACAAAGCGCTGGTTATTATCGCCGCGGTAATTGGATACGTTCTGTTCGCTGGTAGCTGGCGATTTATGAATGGTACGGTACTGGTTGTTTAGATTTTGTTTGCTTTATATAACATCGAAGGTAGGTAACACATCAGATATCTGCGTACAGGTGTATCCTGCATTTATCGTCGTCTTGGAAACTGATAGTGTTGGCCTGCGTCATCACACAGCTGGTCAAAGGCCTCTCCCCATTACTTCCATTTGTTTCGACCTAGGGCCAATGTGGACAACTGGCCGCTGGTCTTGTCCAGCTTATTCCACCATCTTCTACGAGGTCTGCCGCAGAAATGAAGTAATGTAATTAAAACTGTTTTGATTTTTACCGTTGGCCACGTGTAACAAGCTCAAGCGCTACACGTGTTGCAAATACGATGAGAAAGCAGAGTTAGACAAATTGCTAAGAGCTTTTCACGAAACACCGTGACGCGACGGTACTTCCGTGGAAGGAATCAAGTGAAACACGTGAGCGTCGGTTGAAGCAAGTCGCCTGAAGCAACGCATCGGCTTAGATCGTGGACGGGGCGTAAAAAGGTATAGCTTTGTAAGTGGCCTATTAGTTTATATTTGTTAGTTTTATTAAACAGATGTAACAGCCGTTAAGTTTGCGTAAAGAATAAATATCGATCGATAGATTTAATGACAGGCAGATTGATCCTAGGATTATTTCTATGAGACAAAATTTTAGTGACATAACATCACGACAGTAATCCCCGAACTGTTAGGCAGAAGCGTACCTACACCCACATTTCGCCAGTTATGTTTAAGTCCCATGTAATAGGGGGCGAGCCTACTGCCATCAACCGGGCACAAATACATCTTGGCTTCTACTGACAAATTCCTGATGGAAAAACTCAATAACACTTTGCCTGACCTGGGAATCGAACCCAGGATCTTTCCCTGCTCAGCAGTTGCGCTTGTGGCCACTAGACCAACGAGGCAGTCAAAATGTAAGTACCTTTATGAAAATAATTTTGATTGACACGTCGATCACTGCAATAGAATTGAAAGCCTAAACCCTGTGCATTTGAGATCATTTTAGGATAAAATAGCAAAAGTTTAACCTCAAGCGATTACGGGCAAGACAGTCGCTAACAGTTAACACCTTTAGTAAAATCTTTATATCAACACCAGTAGAAGGTTATGTCAGGTAAAACTATTATGGGGTCCTTATGTGGTCACTGGCTACCTGTTACTGGCCTATTAACAATTAAAGATTAAAACCTGTTTTGTGCTTTAAGTAGTACTAACATACCTCGTACTCGGTTCTGTTACGTTTAACTAGAAGAAGTAAAGATAAACGCATACGATTCATTCTCGCTTAGATTTCTTTTTTTCTGTAAATTGGCCATTCTATTTCAAATAAAACAATACGAGTTAAATTAATAACGTAACCTACAATGTAACATCGGTGTTATAACTAATATATTGGCGTTATTAACGTTACTAAACTGTTCACATTTATTCTGCCACATGTGCGAGCGGCGACACTTCTAACGTTTATCAGGAACGCTTTAGATGTAACAATAATTGTAATTATAACAGATTACTCATTAATAAGTAAGTATTTCAAGTTAATGGGCACATAAACAGCAGTCGGGAGGGAACATTTATCAACAAAAAGTGGTAATTTTCGACGGACGTATTTCCAGTGGCGCAGTTATGACGCCCGTTACGCAGTTGTTCAAAGTTTCACTTTGTTCTTTTAGTGGGTTGGTCGGTTGATCAATTTGGTCTGTAATTAATGTGGAAAATACATTACGTTTTAAATTTAAAACTAATTTTAACGACGTCGTCATAAATACTTTCTGTGCTCGTGGTTCTAAAATTTTTTAATAGTTTAATCAAATTGTTCTGTATCCCTTTCCATGAAGGTATTCCTAAGGTCTACGTACACTTGATAAAAAGGATATTACCTAGTTTCACTACGAAATTGGAGGTAGGAACTTTACAGAAAGACACAGTTCATCAATTTTATCATCGGATTCGGCAGTTTGAGGAAAAAGTAATGCGTATATTTATTTAATAGTTTTATTAATTTCATACTCTTTAACTTTATTTTTATTAACGTTATTTATGTATGTGCCAGTAAAGCGGTCGTTTTTTATTTCCATAAATAATGTCCATTTGGTGAATTTAATGCATTTTTTTGTGACTGTGATAAAGTGTAAAGTGATATTTTCGGTAATGAACAGTGAAATTACTGGTACATTTTTGGGCATAATTTTCGTTTAATTTGTTGAACCGAGCCTAATAAATTTTCACTAGTACTAGGATATTTAATTTGAAAACTAAACTAAGAGCTAATTCGTTGAACAACACAAAAACACTGCTTTAAAGTTATTTACGTGGAATCTTCAAAATCAAATTAATTTCCGAATACAACCTAAATTGAAAATGCAGATAAGTTAACAATTTCACTACAATCCACCTGTACCGGGACACTTGCATAGATTACTGCTTTCTCAAAACAGCCTCTCTTTATAAGAAGCTTTACTACAAACTTATTTTAGTTTCGTATTGTTTTTCCAAATTATCTTTTCATATTATTTTTTTCCGGAATTCACACGGCGATATTACCTACCTATTAATAACACTCACAAAATTATTATTACATAAGAAACATCCAATCTACAGAAGATGAGCGGATCTATTAACGTCATTAAGCGCTGCATTGATAGCGATCCGCGTATAGCAATAATGTGTGGGATTCATGACAGATGTAATGCATTGCGAGTGACAGCCGAGATCCGTCAACATCCGCGTATGTTGTAGTGTATACTGCAGTGTTATTGGTATATCTTTTTTATTTTCGCTATACCTTTTGTTTTATTTTCAAAGCAGTGAAAACAAACTCGTTATAAATGTGTTTTTTCAAAGTCAGTATAAGTATGACTTCAAAAAAAAGTTTGTATCTGTGTTTATATATATCTAAATACATTTATTCGAGTAATTTACACCCATCGCCATTTAACACACTACACACACATAAATAAAATCTCAACATTGATTTAAATTTGAAGATTTTGTATTTGATGAAAGCATTATAAACAGTGATAATGAGATCAAACGCTCAGATTAAAAAAAACCCCTTTGGCAGAAGCCCGAACAAGTCCTATCTTCTAGAAAGCAGCTCAAATAATCATGGCTGACGAACCGAAACTGTGTCAATTTAACCTTATTACCTAACATTATTCATATCATTTCCAAATTCAAATTTTGGTTGTTAAGAATCAAAGAACAGACCATAAACAATAACAAAAAAGCACTCATGCATTTCATATCACCTTTAATAGAACACTGAAACCAATTTACAAATGTCACAATGCTCGTAGACATGCATGTCGCAGTCGTGTTTGAAGACGAAAATAGATAGAAATCGATACCAAAGAGAGGCGGTTTCCAGAACAGACCGTTATAGCAGTTTGTGACAATCTGCCTTTAATTACTGACAATTTTCGATCGATATTTAGCTGTTTAGGTCAAGAATAGGACCCCTCTATCATTAGGTTTGTGTTGTTGGAAAATGTGAGTTAATTCTCAGCTTTGAAGATTATTTATTCAGTGTGAGAATCTTTTTATTATAGGTAACGAAGTTTGTCTATACTAATATTACATAAAGAGGAAAGTTATTATGTATGTAACGAATAAACTTAAAAACTACTGGACTTATTTCAAAAATTCTTTCACCACTACATTATCCCTGAGTAACATAGGAATCCGTGCGAAGTAGGGACGGGCCGCTAGTTTTGTTATAAAGGTACATTTAAGTTAAAGCGATTATTTTTCAAATACTTTATTTTAAATGTAGAAGTACCCAATGATATTATAAAGAAAGATACGCTACGTTCATACTGAGCGGCGTTCAAATATCGTTGCATTATTACGACTGCAATAGATAATACGGAACGTATGATACAGAAAGAGATGGCTATTGCGCTTGAATGACTTAAATTAAGACAATTGTCTGAATTTGTCTGCAACAATTTGCGCGCGCTAGTGCGATATCTACCTGTTTTTATTTATAATTTCATTGGGAAGTGTGTTCAGTGGGACCTATGTTTTGGCTAGTTTTCGACTAAACTAACGAACTGATTTTGGATAACTGACTGAGGATTTGACTTACATTTGGTACACTAGAAAGAGATACTCTTTTTAAATCCAAAAACATACCTCTAAATAGAAACCTACCTTTTTCCTCTTTCTTAACAGTACGTATATCTATCTCATCTGCAAGTCAGTTCTCGATGTAATCTCGAAAACATAATTGCAATACTCTAGTATTGAAATTTAAAAACGAAATAATCATAATGTAATTTATGACAAACTTTAGACACCGCTTATGGATTATTCTGTTCAGACACCATTTATTACATAATGACGCATTAATATAATCACTAGATATATTTTTTATCGACTCAAAACTTATAAAAGGCCGTGCCGTAATTAGGAATTTCAGATTTTTGATAAGGACTCTTATTTAATTACAGAGGCAGGCTGATCGATAAAGATTAGCGAAATAATGTGTCTATGGCTCTCGTATATTAGACGAACCAGCTAAGTTCTATCACTTCGACAAAAAGTCAATCATTTTGCGAGAGTACCGTCCATGGAAGGAAACAATGCGCATAATAATCAGACAATCTGAATGGCGCCGCTAATTAGGTCTGACAGTGACAGAACGAACAGTGTTTGCGTAGTGCACGCCGCACTCATTGTCCCGCCGCCATTGTACCCGCCGCTTTGTCGTACGGAATACTCTGTTTGTTACTATTGACTGTTTAGTTGCGGATTTGTTTACGAGGATTACAGCTTTTCGCTCGATGGATGTCAAATTTAAAAAAAGTATATTTTATTATCGAAATTTGAATGTTCAACACTGCCATTTGGTACAGTCATCGCGAAAATGATTACGTAAACAACTCCGATACGCTATAATGTAACTAACATCCGAATAAAATAATGAAGATAAACCAATATTATTCGTGGGCGTCACTGAAGCTCACGCCAACTTATACATACAGTTACTCACGGCAAAATATGATTTATATATCCGAGATAGAGATTGTAATCGCTCGGCTTTTATTTTAGCGGAGTTAGTATTATGTTTGCATATGTGTAATGTTCACCGCTTAGTGTAACTCTGTCAGTGTCAGGCCTAATTAGAGCCATTGAAATTGGCTGATTAATATGCGTAATGCCAACGTGGTGTATGCGCGTTGCTCTATTGTGGGACCGGCCGAGTGAATTATGCACATGGAGTGAAATGACGTGATTATATCCGATATTATCGTTGAATATTGTCGCCGCATAATTATTAACTACCTATGCACTGGACGAAAAGGTTACTCTGCCTCGATTGTCTACTGGCAGCAAGCGCTACTGCTGATGATGAGGTTCTGGATTTGATTCCTGGGTCAGGCAAAGTGTTATTGGGTTTTACTATAGTTACACTTTTATTTTGCCAGATCCTTTTGGGCTTACAGGCTTGATGTTCATTTTTAATGCTAACTGGCAACTGCAATTACTCTTTTATATAGGCTTTTAGATAATACAGGATTCCAGTCATAGACTAAGCTCATCCAAATCCTATTCCATCCAGTTCCAATTCCATGGAATTCTGTGTTATTAAGATTTGTAGGAAAGACAGTTATGTAATTCTCTATTTGCCGTACCTCTCTGTCTAACTAAGTCAATTACTTGACCTTATTAAGCACAGACGTTTCTAGCAACTAAAATACTGTAAATAACAAAAGGTGAAAGGAATTTTCAGTAACAAAACAATGTTATGTCAATTGAAATTAGAGTAACATTTATTACATTACCGAGTACAAATGTGAAATGAAATTAGTTCTGATTACAGATTTTATATAATTAGGTCACAGTTTCAATTCACGGGATTTGAAAATCATAGTTCGTGATGTGTGAAAGTTATTCTGTGAATGAGAAATGCGAAAAACTAAAAATACTGTGAAATGCAATTCATATTGGTTTATGAATAATATTTGCAGTTATCATTTGCATTTATTAAGCACCATGTAAGAAAATTGAATTGAAAACAACGCATATAGGTACCATATTCGTCATTTCAAATAATATTTGGTTTTATTTTTTACAATTACAATTTTCATGATCATAATTCCTGAAAGAAACAACGTTAGACCAAAGCAAGCCCGTGTTTTTAGGGATTACTTACAAAAAAAGCTGTCTTGTCACACAAGAACATTAAAAAGCAGAAACATAATTACGCCCATGTCCACAACATTTAAGCCAACATAAAAACATAAACAAATCCCTCTAATTTCGGAACCCGCATCAAGCTCGACTTAAAACCCTCCAAAAACAAGGAGTCCACACGTCAAACTAATCCAAATATTACAAACGCTTGAGCGTCGCGCACAATGGGATAACCATCTGTCATCCGGACATAACGAACTTAAACTGTGCCTGCCTGTACAGCGCTACGAATGCCTGTCTGGCCCAGACCTCGCAGCCGGATTGATTTGTCAGCCCCATTGTTTAAACGGTATGTTACATTAATAGTTTTAATTGTTTAGCTTATTTGCGTGTTTTGAATTGTTTTGTTTGCGGATAAGGATTTTGTAAGTGTCTGTACCTATGACGACGGTTTTTTTAGTAAGTTTGGTCTTAGCTTGTATTTTTCCAAATCAGTATACAAGTCGATCAACTACGATCGAGAGATTTATTTTTGTTAAAGTAACTCCGATGTTTATAAGAGATGTCCCTGATCTTTCAATTGTTATTACTTCGAAGAGAATGATTAAAACTTATCAAGAAAACAAACAGGTTTTTATAACGCGTCTACAAATAGCAAACCTTATTGATCAGAGGAAGTGACATAGACAACTCTTTTATATCGACGGGATGGTTTATAAAAGAACTATTCAAATGTTCGACTCACTCAATCAGGCTGTCGAGTTTTGTCTGTCGAATGTTTAGAGAAAATACCAAAATTTTCTTTACCTATTCAAGTTTCGAAACCTTTGATGGCAAGAAAACTACCAAGAAATTATTTTCTATTAGAATGAAGTAACAAGAGATTTCAATCAAACGCGAACTCTTAAACAGCAATTCTCATTGTAAGTAAACTTCAATCAATTTAAGATCACTTTTCACAGCAGCTTGATGCTGCTGGCTATAAGTTCGTTGGTGTTGTTTCTATTAAAATTAGAGGTTGCAATCGCGACAGGCACCTCACCAAGAACCGTCTTGATTACACCTTTAATTAACAACAAAACTTGGAAACACCGTCATTAAAAATTGAAGAGCTCTTTTGAACTAATTAAAAATGGGCGCGTCTCCGACACAATTTAGACTATTTAAGTGCTTACGCGGCCCGCTTCTGTCCAAGTCCAAGTTGTTTCGAATGAAGAATTAATTATGAAGAGAATAAGGCCAAGTTGGCAGGCGGGAACGGGCGACTTGTGAGTTGAAACCGGTTACAATTTGTGGGAAAGTAGCAGGTGTGACACAGGCCCGGGAAACTTGGGTCGCTTCTACACACGCTTTGTTGCCTTCTCTGATGATAAAGTTGATTTGAATCGCAGATTGTACGGTAGGTGTTTTAAATATAGCTTCACCGTGACAGTTTGTTCCTGTACTTTGCGTTTCATTGTACATTATTTGCAGTTAGCACGCCTACATAAAATTACGAGTATTACACCACACTAAAACCGACCTCTATAAATATTCCAAATTGTTGTTACAACCACACCAAAATATGCTAAAGAGTTTTAGAGATTAGGCTGAGCGAGTGGACAGTCAGACACGCACGGAAACTGTTTTATAATTCATAGTAATTCCTTGTAACATTATTTTGTTTAAAAGTTTAATGGAGGGCGTGATGAAGTAATTTAAAATAGAAGTGGGCGTTGTTGTGGGCGGACCGTTTAGATGAAGAGTTCACAAGAGTTTTGTTCTAAAAATAAAATGGGATGTCATGTAGAATTCATATCATACTGTGCTATCCGTATCCGTGGGTTTATAACTTTAAAAATTTAAATAATGTTGAAAATGATTTAACGTCTTTAGAAATGAATCAGTTCACAACAAGCATATTTACACGTGGACTAGGCGGTAACAGCTCAGAATGTCAGTTCGCACGAGCGCATCGCACTAATGATGTAAATCCACGCAAACCAGAACCACGATATTTTCATCGGCGAAGGGGTTACAGGAGTATCTAATAAGTACGAGCACTAAATATGTAAACACAGAGCAACATACAGAACTAAATTTCTCCTATAACTTTAATTATGATTTCATATCGTTACTATGCAGTATTTTAAATTCATAATTGCGTATTATGAAATAAGTCAAAGTAAGTTTCAATAAATCGTGCATTGAAAGTAGTAAATTTAAATAAGTCATATTTCAATTCGCGATAGTTTTTCTACGAGTAAATCGCTTTAGTAGCCACTAAGCTAAAGTGGGACTAGACTGGCCATATCTGCCGTACGCTCGACGAGCAGTGGAACAAAATAACCACGATGTGAAGCCCTGACACAGCCAGAAGGCGACGAGGTAGACCTCGCAGGAGATGGCGGGACGAGCTGGACAAAACCAACGACCAGTGGTCCAGATTGGTCCTAGATCGAAGTATTTGGAAGTCATAGGGAGGCCTTTGCCCAGCAGTGGGATGACACAGGCTGACAGCAACAGTAAATCGCATTACAATTAGTGCACACGTAGGTATAAGCACATACCTACAAATGTGTGCTCGTAACTATACCACAATTCACGAACCATGAACATTGCTGTTCTTTTTTTCCAGCCAGTACTTATTTCAAAATCTTTCTTGTAGAGAGCAGGGCGACAGAGATTGCGACACAGGTGTCCCACACGGGAGCTGCAATTTGTGTCGCGGTCCCAACTTGCCTGTCTCGGGATAATTTCACTACTTATTACAAAGAAAATTTTCTTAATTCTTTTCATGGTTGAGCTGGAGAAATGTACAACAGTATTCAGTACGGTAGGTAATGTGGTTTTGGAGATGACTTAGTAATCACGTCTGTAATCAGCTCAGGGTTAGGCAGAAGTGTACCTAATAGTACACCCACACATTTCGCCAGTTATGTTTCATCACCATCATCATTTCAGCCGAAAGACGCCAACTGCTGGACATAGGCCTCTCCCAAGAGTCGCCACATTGACCGTGCGTCTCGCATCCAGCGGATCCCCGCAACCTTTACCAGGTCATCGGTCCACCTAGTGGGAGGCCGAGGAGTTATGTTAAGTCCTATGTAATAGGGGGCGAGCCTATTTATTCAATTATAAGTAACAATAAAAATCAATTTAAAGTCGTTCTTTACTTTTTCTGCTTTTGTTATATAGCAGTTTTTGAATTTTGTATTGTTGAATTTTCACTTTCATTTTCAACAGTTCCATCGCAATCATGCTTGGATCGATTTGATGTTAAGATAACCGATTGGTTTTTTAAATGATTTTTAAACAAACATCATCATTTATCATTCTCGTTTACCTGTTAAGTACCTGTGATAGTTTAATCATATTTTGAAGGAGGCTTACATTTTGAATTCATTATTGATGATGAAAAGTGCAACACTTCTGTTGGCTCGTTTTTCTAACCCATCTTCCAAAGTCCTCTGCCAGAACTATTTATCTCCCTTATTTAATGAGAAGCGACCCCAGGCGGCAGAGTACACTCACATAATTGTTTACCCATTAGATACAATAAAGGTAATTGCCGCTGACAACCCAGTTTATATCAGTATACTGTCAGGCGACATTATTTCAATGTGACAATCTAAACAATGCATATCCAATGTCGTTGCGATTAATGCTCTATTAACTGTTTCAGTGTTATTGTGTATCGTTTTACGTTTATTAATAAGTTAATGAGGTGTTAGTGAGCCTTTGATGATGTTATTGGAATTGAACAGTTTGGGGAAATAAAACAACGGATTTTGAGAATTAAATTACAAATGCATAGTTTCAGAGAATTTGTGTTGGACAATTATGAATTCTTCTGAGGAGCTTATTGCTAAATAATAACACAGACGCACGGGTCGATCTTTAGGTTAAGCCGTGCTTGCCTAGGTTGATAAGTGGATGGGTGATCACCCATTACATACCGAGTTGAAAGCACGTTACGGCGTTAGTCCCGACTGTCACTTGCAGATCTTTGACAGTCGTTACAAGTAGTCAGTGATAAACACCCTGTATAAGGAATGCATGTAATGCTTCTAGACCCAGCTTCTTAGGCGTGTTGGCTATCAGTGAGTGAATTAAATATTTTTATTCAGGGGATAGTTGCTGGTATCATTCATTATATAAGTATTCTAATCACTGAGGCTCGAGCACGAGTGCGTGATGTAATGTATGTATTCGTAATGTCGATACTTCGATTTTTGATCGAAAATGCAATTATCGTATAGGATTTTAGTTAAATCGTTTGAAACAAGCATAATCAGTATCATCCATCGATTTGAATGAATTTTTAAAATTATGAAAGTTTTATATATGAAACGAGTATTTCTAATTTTAAAATCAACGTATTTACATCACGTTTACACCGCGCCCTCGTGCTAGGACCTCTGCTGATCTCTTATTATTATCCTCCGTAACCAGCGCGCGCCTTCTCCCCGCGTACTCATGTTAAAATGTACATCATGTTAAAATGTCATGTGCACACACATTGCCGTTTATCATGGCGTATCAGACCCTGGAACGAGATCCATAAAACTATAAAAAACTAACGTAAAGTAAACCTTCTAATAACATTCCTAAGTCACAAAATTTCCGAAATTCCAATACAGATTACGTTCGTAGAAAAAACAGACGTCTATTCCCGGCTATATTTTTAGGAAAATGGAATCGACTTTCACTATTTTTTCCTATCACCTCGCCTTTAGACAGGGGCTAAAAACATTTTTTTTCCTACGAAATTTTTCTTTTTTTTCCGAACCATCGCTTTGAATACCTAAAGCGATAAAGTGCTTTTAATGGCATGTACAAGTACCTAGCCACATAATTGATTTTGGCTGTAATTCCGCAAGCGAAGCCCTTAAGCATGGGCGAAGCGAGAGCGGGTGTAATATCGACTTAACTTGTATATTATGTACTTGGATGTATGTAGTTATATAGACGTAAATTGGGTCGTAAATGTTCAACTTAAGATTTATTGATAATTAACACCTTGGGATGAGTTATGTGCGAGGCTGTGTAATGTTCTGATAACAATTTTTTTGGGTGTTTAGACGTGTATAGAGTTTTCGGGTGTAAAAGTAGTCAATATTAGAGATTTTTTTTAATTATATTTTAGTTCTTTTTATTTAAACAATGTGAAAAGTACACTGTTAGATTTTTTGCAATTTGAAATTGAAATTGTGTTTAAAAAAAAAACGACATTTTCAAATCAATTTTTTTGTTAATAAACTATTGATCTTACTGATCAGCAGGAATAACACTATGAACAAACAATTTTACCTACTTGTAATATAGGCGCTATTCTTCGAACAACACTGTATAACGTACCAGGGGAGTATGGGAATAGGTACATATCTCCAGTACATAATTACCAGCAAGGATCCGATGTCCGCATAAAACAATAAGCTTACGATGATAAAATTTCTTAGAGCCTTTATCTAGGGGCGAGGGAATCAGGGACAATAACAATATGTATATTATATTGGTTTACGATGAAGCCTGACCATTAAAATATTAAGTGAGGAAAGGGAAATCAATCTAAAAATAGGTATTGTGGGTTTTAAGGCTTGTTGAATAAATTATGTAGTGTGTAATGCACGGCTGTGTAAAACTTGTATTTTTGTTCATGATATAACTGACTGCCTATTTGGTATAGTGGACGGAAGCGTGACTGCTGAGCACAAGGTCCCGGGTTCGATTCCCAGGTTGGTCAAAAATTTTATTGGGTTTTTCCATGAGGAATTTCTCAGTAGCAGCCATGAAGCCGGATACGTGTCCGGTTGATGACAATAGGCTCGCCCCCTATTACAAGGGATAAAAATATAACTGGCGGTACCATTAGGTACAGCTCTGTCTAATCCTTCGGGGAAGCGTGATGTTATGTATAACGTATTAAAAGAAGAAGTGATTAGTTTGGTTGGCCAATTGTGACATTGCAACATTATAAGTTAATTCATTACTGTTAATAACATGAAATAGAAATAACGAAACTTTGAGTTTATTTCATCTAAAATATTTACTCATCTTCTTCAGGATCTGTAAGAATTATGCTTTAATTTATCAGTGATGGTTTGTAATTGGTAAATGACACATTCTTAACAGATAGTCAGACAAAACCACTCACTCATTTATTATATCAGTAAGCATTACATAATAGTGAAGCGTCCAATCAATTTATTTGAGTTCTGTCAAGCAGGACACGGCAAGGATTCATTGGAGGGTCCCACTGCCCTGTCGGACGTGCGAGCCAACTGCAATTAATTCACGTAATTGCTTGTCATCTGTTGATCTGGCTTGCACATGTCATTAGTCAAAACGAACGCTTTGTATAGACAGCTTCAAAAAGATGTAAACACCGACCAGAATTCATTTGATTGTCTACGATTTGTGTTGCATAATATTTAGCTACAATAAAGTAGTCAGTGCGTTTTACGTTTTTCTGGCTACAAATTGATACAATAATATGGCACAAAGATTACAGGCAGTGAAATGAATTCTTGTCGATGTATACATCTTTTTGAGGTTGACTGTATCTGCGATATGTTCGCCTAAATACAAGTCTAAGGGATATAATTAGGTAGTAATAGGTGAGGCGTGATCTCAAGATTAATAGCTTGCGAGTAATGCGTGATTGATGGCCTACAAGGGTTATAGATATTAAAATAATTTTAGGGTGATTAACGTTGAGTGTTGGTGATGAACGAGTTTTGTTAAAATTAATTATGTGTGTGTAATATTCGTTAACGTGCTCTCCCATTCATTCATTTGCAACCTTTTTCCACCCACCGCCGTGTAAATACTTCTCCTTTTTGTGCAAAGCTTTCTTGGTCTGCGTGACTTTTATTCAGGTCTTCCCAGAGAGCGATCTCTTGTACGTTGTCCTCCCAAAGGGGAAAACAATGGACAACAATAAACAACACAACAACAACAAACAACAACAACAAATAACAACAACAAACAACATAACAACAAACAGACAACAATGGAATGAACAATGAACAATGGAATGGGATGGCAATGGAATAGGTAAATACCTATCTGGTTTGGTCTGTCAACGTGTGCTTCTATAAATAGTTTTTTTATATCAGTTGCCACATAAAGAAAAAACTACTGTCTACTACAAAAACTCAATACCTACTCGACCCAATAGTATGGGTCAGCTGATTTTTTTTTCGTGATTTCGATGGGGGTCCCATGGAGGAATTTGTTCAGTTTAATGGTCTGAATCACACCCTGACGTATGACCACACCTTTCTGGTATACGCTGTATGTATTTGATGCTCCTGACTATAGACCGACCGCTTTAATGAGTCCTCGCGAAGGTATCAATTTAAATGGAATATTCTGAAGGTTGATCACGTATTGGTTCAATTAGTATCGTAATACCTACGTGAATTATGGTTATTTTAAAGCAAATAACCTGTGGGATATTGTTAGGATTTTGTTAATGCTTAATGTACCTTTGATGGCAAGGCAGAAGACTCATTAAAGTCTTTAGTGTTAATGTATAATTTTACTAAAAGTATTTAATTCACATCCAGTAGCAATGCCAAATGTTTCATCGGAATCAATAGATGAAAGGGAATCATTTGTTACTGTGATATCTGAAAACATTGTTGTAATTACTCTGTAAATCAGAGTAATTTATTAATAGTACGTTATTATACTGGCAACTATCCTCTTTGTTAGTTCGAACGTCCATTATCAATCACCAAAAATGATATCACCTAACACATTCCAACTAAATCCAGGTCCTCAAACAGCCTCAACTATCAAAGTCCATCCCATGACACATGTAATCACAGGCTGTCACAAAACATAAAGGCAATAAGCTCTCTACAAAATCTATTTACCGGATTGTAACAGCTATGTAGAAAACAATTTTATCAGGTTGCGTAAGCATGGATCGAGAACAGGACGGTAAAGCGAGGACACACGATTACGGCTGACAAGGCAATTAATAAAGGCAGATGGCGATTGAGCACAAGTCACCCGGTCGCTCGGAATTAATCATAGGCACGACGTTATTGCGTGTAGACGGACACTATTGCTATTGGGTGTCTTACTATCAAACATATACGTCCTACATGGAAAGAAAAAAAATATATCAGATACTGAAAGCGTGGTCTTGGGAGTCAAGTCGCCCTACCTCCTTTTCTTCGTCGATATTATAAATTTTCAATGAATTTAATGAAACAATAGCAGATAGTAAATTCCACCAAACCTTTCTTTTTAACTTTTCTTGCTTCCTTCTTTATTGCCGTGGACAACAGATTGGGATGATGCTCACAACTACCATGCTCGAGTGCTCGGGTGCTGCAATTATTTACTCTACAGACGTATTTTTTAAATTCTTAAACGAGGGACAAAAGTTTATAAAGTATTTCTAAGAAAATATATTTGTCAACAAATGCTAGATGACAAGGTCATCAGGCTTCCTGTGTTAATCGAAAAACGGTATACCGTTAGTGGTACTTTTTGAAAGTTCTTCATTACAGTGAAGAGCGTCTAGAAATACCCAACAGACTGATAGTCAAATTGTGTAAAGACCTTCATCATCATCATCAACATTTCAGTCGAAAGACGGCCACTGCTGGACACAGACCTCCCCAATTATCGCCACATTGACCGGTCCCATGCGTCTCACATCCAGCGGATCCACGAAACGTCCACCAGGTCACCAGTCCACCTAGTGAGAGGCCTAAGGACCTCCGTGTTCTCTAAATTAAAACAATTTTGACGAGAGGGATTCCAATGTGAAATGATTCCTGGAATTCATCTGCAATTATAAACGAAATTCATGAATTTTGCTGATAATAATATTACCGTTCATTTTGTGTGGAGTGGTTGCATATATCTATACTTTTTAGTAGAGAGGTGGAATAGCGTGTAATTGATAGTCTATGGAATAACTGATCTGATTACTAAAATATTTCACTGAATTCTAGTTACACTATTTTCGATTGACAATGGATACTTTGTTATTCCAGTAAATACTCGGGTCAGTGAAACTGCGTAGTGCAACTATTACATTATATACAACGTAGTTCTACAAATGGAGTATTTTACAGTTTTGCGTTTTTTTTTCTAAAAAAAACTGCGGTTTGCATCGAATGTTTCCGAAAGTTTATTTTTCTGCACTGGGGAATAAAACCCGGTAACGGTTGTAGTGTCATTTGGTGCAGATACATATGTAAGCACGGTAGTGTAACCTGATTTCCTGCCTGAAACTGAGTCACTAACTAAAAATATTGGAAGGTTTTATGATTATGTCTACACGCTAGAACGCAGCTAGTTCTAGTGCATCAATTAAATCAAAAACAGGTATAGATCCAAAGCTATGACAGACTACATATCTATAGACTGGATTCGAACAAAAAATTGGTTGCTGAACCGTGTTTTTTCTCTTCTTTGGAGCAAAGGATAATGTTTTATCGTCTATGATATCCTTGACTTTACACAGTTAAGGGATACAAAACACGATATTCACGAATTTCCTTGGTAATATTCGTTGGCAATAGCAACTGTATACGTAATAAGAGTAACGTATCAGTCTTCGTAATGACGTTTTACTTGCGTGATTGTTGCTGTCAGTGCGTCGATGCGAGGTACCCTCATTCAAACTTCTTGATATAAGGGAACCCGGGCATGTACGAGAATGGACTTCTTGTAAATACTTGTGATTGCATTACGTACGGAGTTTGTTATATTGAGTTTGGTTCGTACAATGATTCTGTTGATGCATTAGCTGATTGGATTTTTGTGAAGGTTTGATGCATTGTGTATTATAAATGTTTGCTACGATTTTTTGTAGAGGCTTGCTACGAGGTTACTACGAGTTTGCTACGAAAGTGCTACGAGACTGCTACGAATTCCTTCAAAATTATTTTTAGTTTTGTCTGTTTTCTTTTTCTTGTAATTATTGGTGTTCAAAACCGGTTTAAAGCAGGTATTCTACATAATATGTATATCATACAAAAATACCTACTTAAACCAAAAAATCAACAGCGAACCACAAAGCGAAAACAAATAAAACTCAAAACCAAGAAACGAAATAAACACACGTACCTAGTACAAAAGCGAGTACGTCGGATGGTATTATGCACAATGCAAGCAAGACAGCAATTCCATCAAGTACAGAACGGGCGGGTGATCTCAGCGGCGCTTATCGGGCACCTGTGGACTCTTGAATAAACCCGTCCATTTGACGAATGGGAATCTTCCTGGAGCCACGTACGATAGGTGCATCCGTCTGGTAGTGTTTGCTTTGCGAAAAATGGTATTATTTTTTGGTATTATAGTATGGAATAAGGAAATAAGTTAGGTTTTGCGACGCGTAATCTACTTTAGGGGGGTAGAAAATCGACATGTAGTTGTTTATTAAGCATGTTTTACGTCACACTATTTTTCAACAATAAAATGTAACGTTATGTGGGCTTACAAGCTTCCAAATAGGCACATGTAACCTGTCAATAAGTCGATAGGCATAAACTTTACTTAACAATTCTTTATATTTCATTAATTAACTTCTGTTCGTTCATGAAAGGATAGAATACACCCATAAGAATTAGAGGTTGTTAAATTTATTTTTAAGAGTCACAATTTTTCCAATTTTAATATTTACACAGTGAAAACAAGATTAAAAGTTCATAAAATTTAACTCTATAATTTCGTCCACCCATTCAAAATTACAGCCAATGTAAAGAGAACAAATGATAAACAATTCAGTTGATACAACAGCGATAAGCCGACGGTTCACGTACGGTATGTTACACGGCTAACGATTATAACTCTGGTCCAAATGAGCTCTGTGCCAACAACAGTCCATCAGCCCATTGGCAAACATTACTGTTGACTAAATATACCGAACAATTTATTAAGTATTTTTGAAATACATATGCGGGTAATTTTGTGGTGTTTTCACCCAGTTTTCGTGTATGAGTTATTTTGTGGGATTCGGTGTAGCGATGTAATTTTGATTGGCACAGAGTGGCTAAATGTTTTTGTGGAACGACAATGAGTTTGAATTCCGAAGCGAACAAATTTGTCAAAGTCAATTTGATTTTTGGTGCGTTTCAGCCAAGTCTTGCTACCTTAAAGTTCGGTCGCACTGGTACGGAAAGATTGTAGACCGATCTCCGGACACCAGACTGACAGATAATGTACTAAAGAATCCGAAAAAAAAAATTCAATTACAATGGCCATTTCGATACTTATTATTGGAGGTTACCTTTTAAGCAAGGAATTGCTTGTATTAGGAGACTCCGCACATCCCCTTATCATTTTTATGCAATTGAAATGTAGACAATATAAACATGCAAGACTTAAAATAAAAGGATAACTTAAAATTATACAAACAGCTCTGCAAATGAATGAGCGTTATGCAGAAAAAGGCCGGTTATCTGATAAAGTCCAGTGTCCTCCAAGTCAGTCCGCAATCTGTCCGTATAAGTTTCATCGAACCTTTACTAACTGGCAATTTTTTTTAAATCACCAAAGTCAAATATTTTGGCTAACATAAAGAAAATTACTTTTCCTAGAAGGTCCCAACCTTCTTAACAGGTATACCAACCTTTCACAGAAATTTGTTTATAGAACACAACGA
Source organism: Noctua janthina (assembly GCA_963576755.1). Classification (NCBI taxonomy): domain Eukaryota; kingdom Metazoa; phylum Arthropoda; class Insecta; order Lepidoptera; family Noctuidae; genus Noctua; species Noctua janthina. Next base: position 6,843,264 of record OY755058.1, read on the forward strand.
AAGAGCATCGACTCTACAATACTCGTAATGAGATGGATCAAGTAACCTCAGCATTTGGTAATGAGCTTATATAGCGTTCGTCAATAATTATATCCGTTAACATTAAGACAGATGTATTAGGTTATTCTAATCCCTTTTAAATCCTATCAAAACTAATTATGTTCACTATCGACATAATAATAAAACAAAAATTATATATACTTTCGTGATAATCGGTCATCATTTTAATTTTACGCCTGTAATCTTTGAGGCAGAGGTGTATGTTAAGTATTTTCACATTTTGACGGTTATGCATAAGTCCCATAGAACAGGAGCGAGTCTGTACCGTTACTACAAAAAGGACTACAGGCTGTAGTCTACAGTAAAATGTTAAAAAAAGTACTACAACGCCATCTATTACACAAATAAAGAACTAACATCTAAATTCTAAATCGCACTATTAAAGTTATCCGCGACTTAAGAGTGTACGGGGTGGAAGGGTCACCGACGCGAAAAAGGGGACCACGTATTCAGTACATCATTTTGAGCCCCCTACATAGAAAATTTTCATCGGTTATTAAAAAAAAAGTCAGCTGTTCCATACATTTTTACCGGGATGAAGAACTTAACCTTGTTCTTCATACCTCCTATAAGCTAAGCTAAGTTATCAACCGGACACAAATCGAGATTCGTGGCTATTACCGAAACAATCTTGATATATAGAATCCAATAACATATTGCCCAACCTAGGAATCCAACGCAGGATGTCATGTTCAGCATGAACGCTCGTGACCACTAAGCCAACGAACCATTCTAGGCAAATTTCATGATAAAAAATACTGGTCCAATAAAACTGTTTAGCAGAAAACAGATTTATAGCATTTCATGTAATAGAAGTTGATTTGATTATACCCTCACATTGGTGCGTAGTCGCGAACAAATCTACTTCTATTTACCATAAAATTCAATGAAGCCAAAATAAAACTTATTTTTGCTCCATACCCTCTGCAAACGAAAACGTAGGTATCTGAATTGTTTGCGCAAAATTCCTGATTCATTTACAGTGTACGCCAATAACTGGCGGAATTTCGACGATTCACATCAAACAGTCATTGGGGGTAGCACATTTCACGCCAACAATATTGGAAGGCTTGCCAGGTGTAAGTTTCGTCTCAAATTCTAGTCCTACAATACCACGAAATCTGTCGACGTCGGCCGCCCTCGGCACTCGAGCTGCACTGCAAATTAATACACGTTGCGACCCTGGTTTTAATTTCGGTAGGCGCCTCTGATTTACGATGTCCATATGAAAGAGCGGTCTGTGCGTGCGTCCTGTCAATTTGGAGCCTCAAATTAATATGACGGTCCCCTCCGACGCCCTCCTGTATTCAACCTGCGGGGGGCAGGGTAGTTTACAAGTCGGTGGAACTATAACTACGCCTTTTCATGTTGGTAACGTAGAATTAGTTGGTCGCTATTCATTACGCGTTGGAACGCGGTGTGATGTTGATTGCTTATTGAAGTTGTTAATAGTTCCGAATGGGTGCAAGCGTGGAATTTTAGTTTATAAAATTACCAAGCATTTTGTAGTTTTAAAATGGGTCGTAATTTTTAACAAATGGCTATAACGTGTGTATGTAAGTTCTTACAGGTTGATTTTTATATTTTAATAGTTTCTTTGACCTGCTGTTTCCACTTTTGTGTGTTTCCAATATGTAGCTACATGTACCTACTAATAATACACCACTTCTTTGCGAGGTAATCATTTACTGTAGCAGTATACGAAAGATAAATGTAATCAAATAACTCACAAATGAAGTATTTTTACTTTATTCTTCGTATTTCTCAATTTCAGACACAATTTCATCCAATCTGCATTCAGCTTTGATATTTTACGAAATTGAATGCAATTGCATTTATAACCAGTATTATTCCTTGGAAAGAAACAAGATTTTCTATATAAAAAGTGCAGGCACATTGTGGAGAGGTGCAGGTTGGCACATACGCTGCGCAGTCGGCATATTTCGATATTGAACGCTCGACTTTAATGCAATCTTATTCTGAGAGGTGCTGGCAATCTGCTTGATGTAGATACTCTATGTAGGTATAACTTATCTGAAGTCTCAGCATTTTGCCTTCGGTTAAATATCATTAAATTATCGGTTTTTTCTCCACTCTATACTTTACTGACCTATTTACTAGAACTGCATGTTTTCAAGTTAGTTATAGACCCACCGCTTTAATGAGTCCTCGCGAAGATATCAATTTAAATGGAATATTCTGAAGGTTGATCACGTATTGGTTCAATTAGTATCGTAATAGCTACGTGGATTATGGTTATTTTAAAGCAAATACCCTGTGGAACTTTGTGGCCGGTATTGTACCTTTTGATGGAGCAAGGAGGAGGGCTCATTAAAAACGGTCGGTCTATAGGTAAGTGCTTATAAGCGTGAGGTCGTTGATTGAGTAAGCAAAAAATGTGAGTATTTTTAATAAAGTACTTACAATATTACATTAAAATGAGCTGTCAGTTTATTCAACTGCAAGATGGCACTACCATGGTATAAATACATGCTTGAAATGATGACAGCACGATCCTTGTGTAGGTATTACTGGTAAGCGTTGCTTTTGCTAAATAAAATAATTATAAATTGTGTTTTAGTCCAGGCAAAATATACAACAAAAAAATAATGAATTGAGATTAAATAAAAACAGTAAAGTAGAAAATCATTGAAAAATATAATTAAAAAGTCATTAAAATAATTGAAAAACCATTAAAAAATCAATAAAAGTCATTTAATGAAAATATCAATAAAATCACTCAAAAATTAAAACATGGAGGTACGAGTATGTATAGGTACTCAAAGTCTTCAAAAATAACATAACAAGCTAACCTTGTTAAGAAAAACCGTGATGTATGAATCACTGCGTCACCTTTTGTTTCCACCTTCTATTTAGATAACAAATCAAGCAAACAAACAAACCCTCCCCTCATAACTTATCACCTAAAGAATAAGGATTATATTATTATTTCTATCCTTGTTCAGGAAGTAAAATAGAATACATTTTATGCAGAGTCAGCAGTATGAAACAGAAGATTTAAACACCAGGTGTTACGGTATTTTATGTAAAATATTAAAATGGAACCGCGTCTGCTGGAAAGTTACAAATTAGAGACTCGAATGACCTTTGCCGTTTAGAGTTTATGGTCAGGCTTCATTTATTATGTTAGCTGAGCTACTACAGCATGCAGCTTAAAATATCTTCATTGTTATTTTACCTTTTAAAGCATTAAGGGAACTTAGGAGAAAAAAAAGGTAGTTCTTTCTGAAGGCTACCGCGTGGGATAATAATAAAAAGAGTTGAGTTTTTAAGTTTATTGCGTGCAAGGGCTTGGGTACAGAGGGTGTATCCTAGATTGTAATACAGGGCCAAATTTTCTAGTCATCTTAAGGAGCCCATAAGACAGCTGACAGTTGTTTACAACGCAGTTAAAATAGATAAAAAATAAGATCTAAGTAGATTTTAATCCATATAAATATTTCGAATTTTTTTGCAATTTATTTGTTAAAAAGATATGTAAAGTCAAAACTTTACATATCTTTTTTAACAAATAAATGGCCTAGAAACAAAGAGTTTTAGTTTTTGTAAAAGTTTAAGCAGAATAAGTACCACGAAATAAATTCAAATTAAATTAAACAGCACATGTTTGGTACTATTGATCTCAAATAAATCTGTGTAAGAAGAATTTTTAAGAGCTTCACTTTACAACAAATAAATAAAACTTAATTTGTCTCAAAGTTCGAAAGAGCAGACTTTGGAGTTTTATGTAATGTAATATAAGAGTACAGATTATTTATATTTGGTACTTGGAAAGGTATGTCGGATATGTCAGCATTTATTCCGTTAGGCTCGTACATCATGTGGGCAGAAGATGGGTTTCGTGCAATAAAAATACACTGGGTGCGATACACTGTTTCTATTAATCTAACAAATTACTTAAAATTATAATTTAACACAATAACACGGGGCACAATGAATCGGGTACAGTTTCATGACGTCTCAACTTCACTGCGACCAGGGCTCTGTAGAAGCACGCTGTGGTGAAGGTAGACTTGTAAGTAGGTCGCGTGACCAGCGCACTTGCGACTCATTTTATGTCCGTAATAACTGGATCTGACAGGTATATATAGTGTTATATTTAAGTTTATGTATCCTGTGTTGTCTATGTATTTACGAACTTTATTGTTTAAAACTAACACGCTTGGTTGATTGGTTAATATAGATTAAATATATTTTCTTAAATAACCTTCACTTTTCATTTTTCTTTTTTACATCTTGAGGAGCAACAATGTAATTTATTAAAATCTTAAGTTACTTGATATTTAAAGCTCACTCTACTTTTATTCCAATTGTTTAGTTACTTTCTTAGAAAATTATATTTTTCTACATATTTCTAAACATGCTTAATAAATCTCCACAGCAACACTCGTAATAAGCGACAATTCCGCAGGCTATCGCAGTTCGTAAATTGCTACAAAAATGAATCTTCCTAACACGCATCTTATAATACATTTTGGCTCAATGTGCTCACGATAAAATATGTGAACAGGTGCTTTATCATATCGCAAAGCCTCGTGTCACGTGGAGCGCCCGCATGATGTACAGGCTCCTTACGGGCTTACCCTCAGCCCCCTTGCAGCATCTCCAGGGGAAATTAGACAACACCATAATAGATTTTTCGGGGAACCCTCTTACTTAACTCCCAACATTTGTCTAAAAACTCTTATTCAACTTAACAGAAAAGTTCTCGCATTTTATTATTATTTATTTAACGATGCATTCCCAACCCTTTACGCTTGTTCTGTAAAGCTGCGCGATGAAAACTTAACGCAATTTGTTACTCCACAATAATTAGCGAATTACACGGGACTATTTTGCGAGCCGTCCCTAATCAAAGGAGAGCTACTAAAGAGAATAACTTATTCGATTTATCCGCTAATAGACCTAGGAATAAACAAACAAGATTAAGTTGAAGTAAGCGGGCTTTATAAATTTATGGAGTGAATCCCTTAATTCCCGAAACTGATGTTAGAATTTTAAGTTCGCCGTCCGGGAAGATTGCGCGGAACTTGCTTAATCCACCGGAGTGCGCAATGTTAGCCAACTTGTCTGGGCCAGCTTGCACCTACTTCAATAGTTTTGTGCATTATAAAGCGTATTACTTGGGAACGGCTTTTATTAGTAAACCTTGCAGCGGATTAGAGGAAGGGTCTTCGAACTTCAAGTATTTACCCAGTCCCTAATTGTGGCAAAAGTTGTGCTGTTATAATATCTGCTGTGGAGTGAGAAATTAGATTTGGAAATTCTGATACGGCTGCTCGTAAATTCTATCATCAACACATTGGATTTTAGAATTAAATTGAAATTGCAATAAATTCTGAATTTTAATTAAATTCGTAGTTCGCAAATATTTTGATTTGGATAAACATAGATCAAAAAGTTTTTTTGTTACTGTTATGCATACAGAGTGATTGATAATTGGGAGAATTTTTCTTGAACATTCCTTGAAATGGAAATACTAGACCTAATTTGCAGTAATATTGACCCAATAACTTGGGGTCCAAACTTGGTTGTTTTTGGAATATCAAACTTTTGAAGTACACCGTTCAGGATAACCAGCATAAACAGATATTTTTTTAATAGCTCGTGAGCGAATGAATCCTTTGAAAACAAATTTTGTCAAAAAAGTACATCTACCTTTGAAAATTAAGCGCTATAATGCAGCGCTTTTATGCGCTATAATGCGCGGTCATGTTCTGATTTCTTTCAAAACCGTGTATGACACTTCGTGCAAATAGTAATAATTATAGTTAATAGGAGAATAGTGATCCAGTAAGATCGACAGATAATAATAATTATTTGAAAACTAACTCCACTACTTCCGTATTCAAACTCTACTAAAGAGCGATATATCCACACGTTACTTATAAGTACCGTATATTTGTTCGAATTAGCTAAGTCTCTCAACTTTAGATAACACACTCTCACGCTTCGGAATGAATAGCTAAACTAATATAACTTATGGAACAAAACTGAGATGGTTTACCAGTAAACATTGACCTGCCCTAGTCCCTTCCTCACCTGAAATATATACTGAAGAGAGGTTAATTCACAGGTCTCAGTAAACTGGTGGTTTCACAGCTCTTTCATATGGACTCCATAAATCAACGAGTACTAGTGAAATTAAAATATTTCTACAGATTCAGGCAGGTACTTATTGTGTTAATAATTTGAATGGTCGACGCCATCTTGGTATTTAATATGATTTGATAATAAATTGTAATTAATTTGAAATAATTTCTTGTTTCGGGTCACGGTATTGTTGTAATATATTTCAGTTATAGGAATATTTATAATATTGTTGGTTTTCGTAAAGGCAGGTATTTAAATATTTAGCTTGCCTAGGTACTTTTTATTTATAACCAGCTTTAAGCTTTCACTGTTTAAAACTAAATTTATACTGTCACTTGTGAAATATCTTCCGTAATTATTGATTATTTTGAGCTGCCGATATTTTGACGCTGTTGCAAGCGCCATGATCGCGGCATGACTGGACAATGCGGGTGGTTGGAAAATAAATTGTTAGGTGCAGGCAAATCTGTCTACCCTCTTTCTTTGTCTTTTGCTACGCTACTGGAACTCGATACTAACGTTACGGTAAAACACACTCACAGTATTACTAGGGGGGTTGGGGGGGAGGGGGGGTATTTCTAATTTTCCATCTAACCACATGAAGATATCCCGTAAGTATACTTTGGAATAATCCTACTTCCCCCACCATAGTTTACAAAAGGTACGCCCTGAAGCAGCCGGCGCGAGCGCTCCTTGCTACGTGCTACGCCGGAGTGCTACGCATTACTACGACGTAGCACGGGTGTGCTACGTCGTAGTAATGCGTAGCACACTCGTACTCCGACGGCGTCGCCTCCACGCATTCGGAATGGAGTGAAAAGGCAAACTGATTATGCTATTCTACATACACTGATTTTTGTTTACGATGTACAAATCATCCTATATTTTTAATATTAGTCAGTATTTAATATTTTTTAAACAGTGCCTTCATAAAACGTCAAGGCTAAATTAAATCGCCTCTACAACAAAGTAATTAACCAAAGCGCAAATAATTCAACCGAGAAACCTTTAATCCAAGGTGACCCATCATCTAAAGTTCCTAAGTCATTAAGGATAGATTACCAGATAAGAACATACCCACTTAGTAAGTCTAAGTAGAAGATAATTCGAGTTACCCACACACTCGCACTCCAGCACGTTCGCACACATAAAGTTGTGCTCAAACTCAAACCGGAAGTCGGGCCCACATCAATCTGACGCTAATGTGTTGGCATATGTAACTTGTAGTAGGATACAATGTTGGTATACCCAAAAAATATGTAAGGATTATGGTAAACTGCCTACGAGATAAAAAAGGGTTTAGAAAACCGTAGTATTATGTCGTGAGCAAAGTTTTGAGTATGAACGTTGACGGCTGTAATATAAGGGCAAAACCAAAGATGTCATAGTTGGACCATCAACTGAACAGGGTCTTTTGAGATGTGACAGAGTCCTCTTTCATGTGCAGGCTGTGTGTTTTAATGAGGAAAATATCCAACATACTCCGGTCTTATCTGCACAGCACGGGTGGCTTTCGAAGGTTTCTATTAAAAAAAGGAATGCCGGGATGCCGGCGGCGTCCTCTTGATGTTTTCCGACATTTTATAAGACCAGTGGTAATGAAATAAATAACACAGTTAAATTAATACACATCATTAGAGGCTGTTATCACTGAGCCAGCAATACTCTCACTTATGCATCGTCATCATCATCATTTCAGGCAAAAGACGTCCACTGCTGGACATAGGCCTCCCGCAAGTGTCGCCACATTGACCGGTCCCGTGCGTCTCGCATCCCCGCATCTTCACCTTCTTCCACTTATGCATAAGAGGTAAGAAAGCCTGTCTTTTACATGAAGGCAATATCATGCGTCTAAACTGCCTCGTTGGTCATGCTTGCAAGCTTCCTGTTCAAGAAAAGTGTTATTGGGCAAAGTGTTAGTGGGAAAGTGTTATTGGGCAAAGTGTTAGTGGGCAAAGTCTTATTGGGAAAAGTGTTAGTGGGCAAAGTCTTATTGGGCAATGTGTTAGTGGGCAAAGTCTTATTGGACACAGTGTTTTTAAAAAGCAACCATGCGCCACATGACCAGCCATGATTTGTGTGCGGTTGTTGGCAATAGACTCACCTCTATTACATGATACTTAAACATATTATACTAAAAGTGCTCTTCTGCCTAACTCTCCGGAAAATACAGGCACGATATTATGTTAAACACACACTACAAAAACATCTGTACCCCCAACAAACAAACCATCGCTATACACAACAGGATTACCTCTTCAATATAACGTAATGCAAGTTCAGTTATTATTGCAATAACATTTTGTTTTAACCGGATAACCGGGTAACCGCCACTCGACGATACTCGCTGCAAGGAGATTATCTTGGCTTTACCGGAACAATTCTGCCGACCGATAGATAAGGCTACAATCGATTAAATTCACTAGTACATATGTTGGACGTATTAAACGATACGACGGTAATTTATTTTGTGGTTGGTTGTTAAGCTCTTTTCTATATGTTTGATGTGGTCGATATCATTCACTTTATCTCGCAGGTAACCATTACCATACGGTATCATGGCAGAGACTTTTTTATGGCATTAAGTTCGAATATCAACCAATAATTAACTCAACATCAATTACCTGATACCAACATACATAAATTAGACAATATAATTATTATCTATAATGGCCGGGAATCCGCGGAATCCTAACGGTTGATAGGATTATATGAAACATATTAATGTTATTCAATTTAGGTTTAAATTACTGTTGCAACCGGTCGGTAATGCACGGTATTTGATTAGATTTATATTAATGCTTAGGAAGCTTAATTCAATATACCAGATATGGCGATGCAGTTAAAATATTTTATGTCTCAGTGGTTTTAATCTAACGAATTGTTTGTATTGCTAATGTGGTTTGTTTTGAATTTATTGTTGTAATAGATTCTGTGCAGCTCTGTGAGTGTGTTCTGTTTTTAGTTCAGAGATTAATAAAGCTTAGTGATCGTTTTGTGTTGTTATTGGAAGTGCAAAACGTAAAATTCACGTTTTATTTGCTGTTTCATTCGGGTAATACATGAAAGCATTAGTACATTGTATAAACTCATTTTATAAAGATCCAGTTACTCACTTAACATAACATAACATAACGCCTGTCAATCCCCGACGGGTTAGAAAAAAAAAGAAAACATATTTATTTGGCCCATGCCACAAGTGCACACAACAAACACAAAAAAAAAATATTAAAAAAAAAGGTTAGGGTAAGGTGAACTCGAAGTACACCAACATTTTCACATTTCACTAGTTATGTCTAAGTCCCTTGCGGGTGCTATTGGGGGCGAGCCTAGTTTATCAATCGGGCACAAACGAAACATCATTCCAAAAACAAATGGATTTTTGTACAAATGTATCATGATCTAAGATAAAGATATTTAATTATTATATTATGTACTTACGAATGACGGAGCCACGAGAACAAATTCGTAATCCACTTGGACCACACCTACTGGTCACTGTCGATGAAAGTGTACCTAAGAGTCAAACTTGGCATTACTGAAATTTGCATCCTATTTTTTATCTTTTTTTTTATGATAATCTCCCTTTGGTATCTCAAATCTCTTTCGTTCACAAAACCTTCGACTGCATTATCATTATCATCATCATTCTTTTGCCCTTATCCCAATTTATTCGGGGTCGGCGCAGCATGTCTTCTTCTTCCATATTTCTCTATTACTCGTCATCTCACCAGTCACCATCTTTCTAGGCACATTATCCTTTCACACAGTCCATCCATCGTTTCTTTGGTCTTCCTCCACTCTATAGCTCACATTCATACTCAAAACTTTCTAAACGACATTTTCTTCATTCCTCCGCATCACGTGTCCATACGAGGTAACTGATTACAATTGGCAATCTAATAAAGCTTAAACTGTGTTAACACATGGTATATAATAACTAAACTCAAAACCCAGATCATCATCATACATCATCCATAACAAAACCCAACATTTCATAAACTATCAGGTAAGTACAGCACACCTTAATCCCAACAGGCGTAGTGCAGGGTAATTGCCAACTTATGTCGCTGAACCAATCGCTTTCATTATCCGCCCGGCCCACCCGAGTGTGAAGATTATTTCGACTGCCAAATGCAGAATATATTCGTTTTAATACAGCACTGCCGACCGACAATGCGATACGCGAAATCAGATTACTTTATTGAACAGGAACAGATCATGAATGAAATTGATAAAATCGTCTGCGGTGCGAATCGTGCGATTTATATGAGTTTTCAACGATATGTAGGACGGAGGAATGTTAGATTGATATTTTAGATAGCGCTGTTTTGTTGTTTGTTTGGTTGGATGATTTTGTTGTGGTATCCATTATTGATATTAGTTTATTGGTGGGGTTTAAGTTGGTGGGGTGATGAGATATTGAATCGTATGGATGTACCCACCTAGTATAGTAATTTGTAGGGTATTTTGTTTCAATGCATGTGTAGAAAGTTAAGCAGCAATTGAATTCAAAATATTTTAGAGCAACTATGACAATAGTTGCTCTAAAATATTTTGAATATTTTAGAGCAACTATAACATAAAATAGTATAAAAGAACGATCCGATTTATTTGTTCCATATTTAAAAAAACCGGTAAGAAATTATATAGTTACTCTTTTAAAATTAACATTTGTTATGTTCTATATCTTTCATGCTATTTAACTTTTTCAATGCTCCAATGCGGTATATTTATTTTATTATTCAAATCTATTCTCGCTTTTTCAATTACAGCAACGCAACTACAATAAGCCGCCTTCCATAGATCGACGTCATATTCTATCACAGCTCTGCTTATTCACCTTATAGAAAACTCGCGAGATATATTTCTACAGCTTCCGACATTTTCTATTGAAATTGAATCTAATAGTCGGCTACCTCCATCCAAGTTTTGTATAGAATATCTTAATAATTGGACTTCTGACCTCTGTATCCAATTTAATTCCCCTCGTTACCTCCTCGAATAATACTTAAAGTAATTGCTTGTACTCAATCCGAGAATTTCGACAAACCACTTAAGTTAACATTGCACAAATTGTATATGGCATCACAATGCTTTAACAGATTGGTCTATTTTCGTTGGGTGGAGGTAAATTGGTAGAAAGAGGTCGGTTGCTTTCTAAATAGAGTCACGTAACGTATAAGAAGGTTCTGTATTACAGGCAAAGGTGACTCTGTTAACAGGCGAGGGCTGGCTCGAATAAAAGGCCAGTAGGCTGAACGAATGAACGAAATTGCCTTTACGAACGGAAACACATGTCTTGAAACTGAATTTTCAACTTATGAGATTTTCTTTTGATTTAATACTTGGTTTAGTTTTCGTCAATTTTAATTTTGACGAGTTTGACTCGCTAGCTGTTAAATAATGCGTGTAAAAATATCCTTAAGGAAGTGGATTCTCACTTGTTCTCCTCGTCATTGTGATATTTTTTTTTTGTTCTTGACCATACCTGGGAACCTTCTAGTTACGGAGATATTGAGGGGTTTTAAAAAACAAGTTTTTAATAACTTTAAATACCTCCATGACCACCCATTACATATCGAGTTTCCTCCGTGCCTCAGAAAGCATGATAAGCCGTTGGTACCGGCTGTCATTTGTAAATCTTTGACAGTCGTTACGGGTAGTCAGTGGCCCCAAAAGTCTAACAACCAGCCTTACGAAGGGGTATCGTATCACCCAGTACTAACTGGGTTGTGGAGGTCAGATAGGCAGTCGCTCCATGTAAAATACTGATATTAATCTGCATCCGGTGAGACTGGAAGCCGACCCCAACATAGTTGGGAAAAGGCTAGGCAGGTGACGATGACCCCCGTACTATTCAATGCTTCAGCATAATGTTTGGAGTGCGTTACATTGAGTCCTACCGTAAAACGTGATTTTTCACGCCAAAAAAATTGTTTCCCAGCAATAATTTTTGCATAGAATTACTTAGTTTGATGTACAGAATGCTTGGTTGACGACTTCGAGAAGGGTCCGTTTACACCTTACATTTGACTTGAAATCATACACGATAGTTATACGTCTTTGTGTGAAGTAAGTTTACAAGCTCTCAGGTTTTGATGAAGATGAAATAATTAAACTAGCGCCACGAATCAAATGTGATCAGGAATTGGACTGTATTGCCTTGCAGGGCAAGAACGCTTGCAACGCAATACCGTATCGTATGTAGGTGTATTAACTAACACCAGTGTGATATTGCTTTGAGTCAAGGATACGTTATGTGGTGTACAACATTACTTGTCTCTAATTGTTCTTAGAAAACGGATATTGTACCTTTACAGACTAAAGGTACATAGGTAACGGTCTTACTGTTTACATACTCGTACATTTGAAATCTGATATTGCGAGAAACTGATATCTCTTGTGAGAAAGTCAAAATCTCGTTAATTTACGGATAAATAAACGTGTCTTGTTGTTTTTTTCCTTACGAGTACTTAAGATATACTTAGGCAATATCGACTTAATTCTCATATGAATAAATTCCACAATTAGTAACCTGTCTTTTTCGTGGCTACGAACCTGCCAATAAGTACGAATAGGTACGATTTTTTATTTTTTTTTCGGGTGGGGAAACATCAAATGACCCACCCCCACTCTGGGCGGAGTGGAAGGGAGTGTCAGACATGTACTGACTAAAACCCATCCATGTTCCTTCTTTGCCCTTTGTGTTCCAGGGCCACGGTATTTCTTTCGAACAGTCCCGCAGCCCTGGCAGGCATCGGCCCATGCGGACCCCTACTCAATAGGTACGATAATAATCAGTATTTAGTATATAGATTAGGTATTGCGATCCTTTAATTGAAAGGGCAGGGTGTCTTTCGTGGTTGTGGTAATATCTCCAGTAAAATACTCGGATTCGGCTGTACACCGTTAGACTGGAAACAGACGCCAAAATAGTTGGGAAGGGCTGGAAGTAGACTATGTTGTTGAGGCCATCTTGGTACTACTTAATAATACAGTATAACATGACAATGCTATATAAGATTTGTCAACAAAAAAAAAAACATTTTCAGGACAGCTGCTGTGTGGGCGAGAAATTTGTAAAATGGTCGAATTGGCGCCTGTCGGTTTTATTAAAGACGTTCTTGGTTGCTCAGTGCTCAACATTATCAGCTTTCAATATTCCCACTGCTGGGCTACAGGTCTCTTTTCGATGACAAGGAGTGGACTATTTAACCAAGCGAGCCCATCATGGGCCATTTAATAATTTTCTCGTCTAAAAAAATACTAAACCAGCATCTTCTATATCTGAGACCCGAGCTGTACTTCTAAAAAATCTCGTACCAGCTTTAAATATTGAAACAACAAACAAGAACAGCCAACACCCGTACTAGTGGGAGGACGCTTATCGTCTACAACAACACGGTTACCCTTACATATTTATTTTATATATTTATTCAGTATTACCACGATTCGTAACACCTGTTAGCTAGTGTTCGCTAGTACAAGGTCGTTGTGAGGCATATTGGCTCGAGGTATTATTTTTTTGGATAAGTAATGTGAATTCAGGTGTTCTTGTTATTAGTTTGTGTGATTATTGAATATGGAACAGGAGTTGTAGGTAAGAGAGGAATGATCTCGAAATAGAGAATAGGAAATATTCATGATATTCGTAATAGATTATTTTACGAGCTGCTGGGTATACAGGGTGGGACGGACCGATACACAAACGGTTGTCACGTATTCAGTACATCATTCTAAGTCCCACATGAAAATTTACATAGTTAATTTATAAAAAAATCTGCGGTTGCATTCATTTTGACCGTGTAGACTGTCACTTTTGTACCGATGAAAAATTTCTCATAAAACGTGTACGTGTACTGAAGTACATCATTCCGACCCTATAAGATTTTTTTAAGATAATTTCTAATTTTTTTTATATCTACGTGGTAAGCGTTTATGTGTCAGTCCTTCCACACTATATGTGAGAGCCTAGACAAGTAGTAATAGTCTCCAAAGACCTTCTCAAGAAACCTTTGAAGAGGATGGAAGCTTTACGCTAGTATAGGTCAATCGAATACATTTTACAATTTTCTATCTACGCTGTCGCTGATAGAATGTCATTCTGTTTAGGGTCTGATTTAAGTTATTGTTATCAGATCTTTGCATTGATTTACAGGTATGAAGTATAGAATTAGACACTAATCAATCTTCTTCTCCTTGCCGATGATTCTCATGATTATTTAATTAAATTTGTTTCGACCAGAACTCAGCCGCAGCGACGGCGTTGGTGGGCTTCGGAGAGGTCCCTTAAAGTGCAGGCACTAATCAGTGTTTAGCTCTCGTAGTTTCCTCATCTTAACTCAGGTAATCGTTTTAAAGTCTGGATTTGTGTCCAGTTGATGACAATAGTACACCCACATTTCTCCAACAGAATCCCTATTGAAGAAATGTGGGTGTAATATTAGGTCCCCTTTGCCTAACCCTTCGTGTTACATTATGTTTTTGCATATTAGCCTATGATTAATAAAAACTTTGTTCATACTGAGAATGAACAAAGGTTACGCCACCAGCCCCTTGCTTAACCGTGCGAGGTTACATGACATGTTAAGTGACACGTCAATGTGAAATTCCAATAAGCCTAGTATGTTAGGGAGCACCTTGCGCACTACACGACAACGACCAAGACTTGTCGCATGCCCGGCCAGTATCTTGAACAAAACTGGTAGGACGCCCGGTTGTGCAACCAAACTTTCTACATGGTGACCTATCATGACGGCTTAAAGGAGGAGTAGTTCCAGTGTGGGAAAGAGATGGCACTTGACGACCTGTATAACCTTGAAGACCTGCTTTAAGACGTCATAGTAACCCCCCTGATCGAAGCTTCTGCGGCCAAAACTCGTGGTCGGGGCCGTTTAGTGCTTGAGGTCCCTAAGACTACCCTCTCAAGTTATGTTTTTTTTCTATCATCTCTCAAATTGTCTTTTACCGTGCTGGTGATTAAGTTTTCACTTTTTCCATCAGATTACAATTAATAATATAAATAATACAATCAATTATATTATTATTATATTTGATTATTATTTTGATTATTTATTTATTTTATTTTATTTTGTTTTACTTACGATTCCTCTCAATATACTTACGAAATATTCTAAGTTAGAGCCAAAGCGCCACCTCCTGTCGCACCACGATGATCTCTCGCTGAAGTACCGTAGTTTCTGGGTCGAACAATTTTCAGGAACAGCTGCGTTTGTCACTCGGGCAGTTACTTTAATTCAGTATTAGGTACTTTGTTCTTAGAATATTTGTGTATTTTGTGATCGTTGACGTTTTGGTTTGCTTGAATGTTATCTTTTATTTATTAAGGGTCAGTATCAGATAAGGTTGGTGCAAATTTTTGTTTATCAAATGATAATCTACTTATTAAGCTTTCTGCACCACTAAACTAAGAATCATTAAACATAAATGTAGTGTGTAATGTACAATCACATAAATATTCAGTAAATGCTAACATTGCTGAATATTTTATGACCGGTATTTAATTAATTTAAATATGCATATCGGGATTGGATGGGTTTAGATGATTAACAGAGTAAATAAAACAACTGGTTATTGTTTGAACAATGTCCATATTATATTTATTACCACATACACACGGCACGATGTGAACCTTGTCTTAAATCATTGTATTATATAAGGTATATGTACATTGCACAATGTGTATACATACATCGCCATACACGCGCGCCCCGAAAGGCTGTATGATTATATATCTCATAGTATTATGTACGTTATATAATGTAATATTCCAATAAGAAAGTGCATTGGTGCACGAAATCGGGGCGGCGGACATACCCACCGCTTTTTACAAAACGTTTTGATATTATCATTATTTTAATAAAGAGATGCCGTAAAAACTAATTTATTCATCATTACGATTTATATCCATATTGTATACAGATTCATGTAACATATTATACACGAAGAAATGACGAAAATAATGCGCCGACGCCGCGACGGGACAGTCGCGGATCGTTCGCCTATCGTTACTCCTTTCTCTAATATTTTAAATGTACATGACACCAAATTCGAACGTATATAAATCCAAATTTATTTTAATGTAAAATCTTAGGTAATTGATTTTTATTGCTATAGAAAATCAGTCAGCACGCGAAGCACGCAATCGAGAAGTAACCGCGAGAACGAAACCAAGCGGGCGGCATTGCGCGGGGGTGGGGCCGGGAGCGGGACGGGGTGCGCGGGCGCGGGCCCGGTGCTCTGCTGACGACCATCGGCCGCTCGGCTCGGGTCGGAAGGGTTCGTGCGGAGCCAATGCGCCTCCGGTTCTACGCGAATTAGTATACCTTTGGTCCAAGAAACTCTTAGTTGGCCATCGCCGAATATGCAAAGCTACTGATCTATGGCCGCCGCGGCGACTCTACGAACTTTACCAGTCTGTCATTATTAGATTAAAATTAATTATTATCTTTAATATAAAGTAGATCGAGTGTAAATAAACGTAGAATGTTATACAAAATATAATAAATTATCTTTTTAATTTTATTACATACATATTATAAATACGATAAGTCGCAATATTAGGATCACATAACGAATTTTTAAAATAAATTTGAGATCTCGCTTATTATTACGTAGTCTTTATTCTGATATAGAACACGTCTAAATGGTGACTGAAGTAACTCAACTATCGCGTTTACGAACAAGCGAGAGGGACCGCGCGGCGCTTACGGTGCCCGCTCGTGACCGCAAGGTGGACGTGCGGTCACCGCAAACGACCGCACTTAGAAGGAGTGGCTTCCGAAGTACGGGCCATATGTGTTACCAAATAATTCTAAAGATAATTCAAAATATTGAGTACTATAAAGTATAAGACTGAAATGAATAACTGTGTAAAAAAAAAAAAATCCAAGTAATAATTAAATTGAAAAAAGTCGAAAAATCAATTAAAAAAACATTACATAAATACGAGTACATAATTGATATGACAGAGCCGGCACGCAATATGGCCCGCACAAAGAAGCCCTAAGTAATACTAAAGAAACTCACAAACATTATAACTTAACAACAATAATGAAACTAATATCGTCAGCTAATCCTGATTGCTGAATGAATCTAATATCGACCAGATGGTAACTCAGTGTGTCGCCAGACTTATACCATGACGCATTTTTAACACAAGTGTCGAAAAGTTGTTGGAAAATTCGCGTTTTATGTGAAAACTGTGTGACATTCCAGATTTTTTGGCATGTGTTAAATGCAGTTATCGAATTCGATATTTTTCGGTGTTTGCTGTACTGAAGGTGGATTATATTTTTAGTGCTTTTGTGCGTCATTTCGAAAGTGTCAAAAGAAGTCGTGATATAAGAGTGGGGCCACACTATCGGCTCGATGGTCAGCGCGGGGTACACTGCGCTTGTGCATCATCTGTCGCATACAATTACACGCCACACTTCGGCGTCTACCTAAACGTCTTTTTACACATGCGGCTAACTATGTATATACAATAATTGTCATTATGTATCGTCTCGATGCAATCGCGGCGAACCGATGGCTTCTCACGAACGCGGCGAAACGAACGTCTCTCACTATATGTTTGTCTGTATGTTTGTACTCGTACTCGCACGGGGACAAGCGGCCGTGTGCGCTTCTCCTACATTAAAAAGGTCGGTAAGAAAATATAATTATAGTGAGGATGTGAGAGTGAATGAGACGACCGACGGCGCGCGGCGGCGAGGTGCAGCGCCGACCGCCGCCGGCCCGGGCCTAACATACATAACATCTCATCGTAATAATTAAATATTCTAAGAAAAAATGTCTTAAATACCTATAACACCGTAAATATAAAACAAATAATTACGTTAATTTGTTAGGTATGATATCGATATTCCGACCGTCCTAAAGACTCACACCTTTTCACGATTTCATTATCAATTTCCTAGCTAACGTTTTAACAACTTAAACGCGGTCGCGTCTCCTGCGGTGTGTGCGGCGTGGCGCGGATCTTCGGCCCGGTGCGGCCTGCGGCCCGGTGCGGCCTCTGTTCGGCCTCGATACGGCCTCGGTGCGGCGCCTGCCGCACGTGACGTCATTTCAGCGAACGAATTCGGCACAAACGAACATAAAACGCGAAGCGAGCGCGCCGCTCGGCGACGAACGCACTCCATCTAACACTCCATTATTCAATTAACTACATACTCATAAGTAATAAATTACCTTTAAAAAGAATATTGATTTATTTCGTATCATTTTCAATATTTTTTTTTTTGTAACAGGAAACATTTATATTTATAACGTATTTATATAATAATAGCTTTAAAAGATTGTTTATTATTATTACCTAAAATTTAATACCTAGATTTATAATATTAATGTTTAATTGATGTAGGTAATGAGTAATAATAATAGTAAATAACGAATGAATGCAACCGAGTGCATGTGAATAGCGAGCGGCGAACGCTTGCGCGGTTTGGGCGTCTAGCAGCCGGTCGTAGCACTCGTAGCGCGGCGCTACGTCGTAGCACTCGTAGCGCGTCGCTACGTCGTAGCGTTGCGCTACTGCAACTGCTACGCGCAGCCCGCGTAGCTCCCTAACTGCTGAACCTAGACGAAGTGGTCGATTAAAATGTCTCCAGTACCTAACGAATATGATTAATGAATTGACGTCATAATTTTAATCTATTACCTCAAACCTGCGCCTTTGGCTGTAATTTTTTAATATCCCTGTCTTTATTTTATTGAAATGTTTTGTGTCGTGTAACTATACCGTCTGTACGAAATTTTACTGTTATTAATTATTATTTTGATTAAAATTTTAAATACAACTAAGTACTGTGTGACTCCTCAAATGAAATGGAGCCGCGGTTTTTTTTTTCTCAACAGTGGTCTTATATTACGGTAAATACAATGTAAGAAACAATGAAATATTTTATTACGTAATGCACAAAATTGTTATTTATTATAATTACAATACCTACGTTCAAAGGTACAAGATAGAAACGAATTATCTTAACGCGATGAGAGATATTCTGAAATGTACCGACTTAGCTTTCCAAACGTCCTTATGAATCGTAAATATGATCATATTATCCTTAGGATAAAATTTTATATCATAATACATAATATTAGAAAGTATGTATACGCGTAACTAACGTAGTCTTATACGGAAGTAATCGAGAAACTTGATCGCTACTGAAACAGAACAGCCGTTCAAAGAGGTGATTTTATACAATTCGAATTAGGCGAAAATAATTACATTCATAGGTAAAATATGCGTAATATAATTATAGTAGTATAATAATTATGTTAATATTTGACATTAATATTAAAAATAGATAGAATAAAATATGTGTAGGTGGACGAGCGGGGAGGCGCGCGGCGGTCGCGTTATTGTCGGCGGAGCGCGCGCGCAGCCCGCCGGCGCCGGCCGCGGCACCGCGCATGCGCGAGCGCTAGCCCACTGAGCCCACCCACCGATACAATACAATGCACAAAGAAATAACACCTTCCACTACTGAGTCCCGCGCGTCGAGGACCATTTACACCTTACGCTGTAATTCAACTATGAATAATAAAATATTTTAAGATATACCTCCCTGCAATAAATCGTCTAGATGCACTTTATATAATTATGAAATGTATTTTTTTTTTGGAGTTTAAATCGATTATTACTCTGACAACACATCTACGGTACAGTCGAAAGCGAGAAAAATTTGAAAAAATACCTGTTCAATCGATAGACTATCTCTCGTTCACACGACAAAAAGTAGATTATCGTTATTTACAATAGACGGGGTCACAAGACCGAGTCGGTGGGGGGAAAGTGTGTGAGTGTGTGAAGGGGAGGGGGATGGGGGGTAGAAGAGTGTGAATGAGGTTGAGGAGATAGGAGGATCAGGACTGGGATTTGGAGGGGGGAAGGTGAAGACGCCGCGGTTGACGGAGTGATGTTGAGGGGAGGTCCGGTGGTGTCCGGGCTCCGTCGGAGGCGCGGGGCTGGAGGTGTGCGGGCGGGCAGCGGGGCGGCGGGGCGCGGGGCGCGGACGCAGGGAGGCGCGCGGCCGAGACCGGCGCACGCGGCGCCCGCACGGAATCGCTAAGCGCCGCCACACCGCTCGCCACCTGGCCCAACACAGCATAATTATGTTAAAGTCAGAGAAATTCTCTGATGATGGTCTTCAAGGTTATCTAGGCTGAAGAGTTACAAACGAGGGTAGTTTGCTGCTGTATAAAATATTTTATCAGCACAAGAGAGGCTGAAACTGTACTGCTGATTGATTCAGTACTAAACTTGGCATGTAACTATTTCTGCAGTGAACCAGCATTCTTCATAAACCATTGAAATGTTTGGCCATAAGTCTTGCGAGACCATTTAAAAAACATTTTGTGTAATTGCTATACAAGTGTTCATTTTCGCGGCGCTATGGAACACACGCCGACGTTTTTATTCAGCGTAACGACATTTTAATAGAGTGGAACGTAAAAGTACATTAAAAACAGTGTAATACTCACGTAAAATATTTGTGCTATAACACTTTCAATGATAACCGTTGGTAAACGCCGCAGGAATCAGGGGTCCCTGAAATGAAAAAAATAAACAAGAGTCAGTATTAGATAGCAGACGTGCTGAACCCAAAATTATTGGCATACAGTGGAGGTTATAATTGAATGGAAGTATAAACCGTTCAGGCGAACATTAACCTCTCCGGGGGCAGATTTAAAGGCAGTAAGTTTGGTGTTTGCAGTCGATAGAGTGGTAGCCGGCTCGGTGGCCAACAAAATAAAAACAGTGAGTGGATGAGTTAGAGCAACGCGCGCGACCGCTCGGCAACGGTAATTAAACCGCTTGTTCTCCTTGATTTACGGTTATTGCCGTGGGGGCATTCCCGTTACCTAATAAGACCGTTTTACACCCGGGAACCACATGCGCCGCCGGTCCGGCCCGACCGACGGCCGGACCGTTCATTCTCTCATTAGCGACGTATTTGTTTTGCCCCGGCGATTACGGACGATTGAGTTAATATCCCGTTTGATATATGACGCGCCTGAAACGGAAGGGTAGCCCAGTGTAGCGCCGCGAGCGAATGACTCAAATTAAGCCTCGGGTAACAATTAGTTAGCTCGCTCGTGTCCAATACCTGTTCTACATTTAATTACACAGCGGCCCTTGTAGATTGACTGTATCCCGATTATTTGATCAACGGAGGACCGCCACTCTGAATTAGTCACCGTTCTAAAACAAAAGTGGGATCGCGCGCCCGTGTGAAAGTTCATATGACCGTACAATAAGTTGGCAAAGGCCAGCGTTGAGATAGGGTAAAAATTAAAGCAGCTTTCGAGTGCAGTTTGAAAAATGTGTCAAGATAGCACGACGTGAGGAGTTAAGATCTCGGTGGCGGCGGTGGGTGCGGCGCGGCGTGGCTGGCGGGCGTCGACAAGCAATGAAGACTGATGGCGTCTCAGGGAAGCAGTTATGGAGCGCGGTCGCAGTTTTAAAAAGCCATTACCCGCGGCAGTGCACCGCGTAGATTGCGCCGCCCCCGCCCCCCACCGCGCTCATATTTCGGAACACTTTATAATCGCATCTCTCACGCTTCACTCGCTCGCTAACTTATGGTGATTACGCTTTAAGAGCGACAAGGAAGATCGGTTCCATAATGAGATTGGACCGTCTCGCTAAAATTTTAGAGTGGCGTCGGCTGCTAATTGCGTCTGAGTCTGGAGGTCCCTCCCCTCCCTGAGCCTGCCGCACCGTGTGTCTTCCACGCTTCTCTGTGCCGCACCGCATCGCGCCGCGCCAACACCGTGCGCACTTAGTGCCTTATCCCGCGATGACTAACTGCTAATGAAATTCTTACACCGGCTAGACACACCAAATTTACTACAGCTCCCGAGAAATAAGATTGTGTAAACACGCAGTTATTTTTCTTTCCTGTTACCATGAATAATGCAAAAAAGAATTTTAACATCAGAGAACGCGAATCAAACGTCCTGAGAAAAACAAAACAGAACAAACATTAATTTGAATGCTGTGACAGTTGAAAGTTCTCGAACAAGGACAATTTTGGGAATTGCCTTCATTTGGGCGTTACTGAAGGCATTTTGAACATGACGTAATAAATGAAAAAAGTTAGAATCAAAAGTTATTAACTTTATCCCATTCATCATGAAATAAAATAAGTATGAGAAACTTTTCTTATATTCTTTCTATAAAATACTTTTTATATCTAGGATTGCTATATAATTTCATTTGTCGGTTCTCGTTTCAGATTCTAATTCTGCTCTTATAAAACAAAACAACAACAAAGTTTCATGTAGCCTGTGTCATTTCACTTGCCGTGATTTTCGCAACAGGTGCCTAAGGATTATATCAAGAGGAGGAACTGCACCCACCTGCGTGTTAATAATTTCATACTGTGATCACCAAATTGCCCGACAAGCATGACGTCATAAGCTAGGAGGCTTTGAATCGGTTTACTGGATAAAGCGTTATTCAGCTGGATCTGAAATTGTATATTGTGGTTCCACTTACTGGGGTGTAATTGAGAGGCGCGCGGCTGACGGCGATCGCTGGGAATCCAGAGGGTTGCGGGCTTGCGGCTTGCACGTAGCCGACGCTGTCGGCAGCCGAGCCGTACACGTCAAGCGCCGGTCCCGGCGAGCTCGCGGCCGGAAAGCCCGCCCTGCCTCCGGCACCATGCGGCGACGCCGGTGGCCCGAATCCGGCAGCGGCTGCCTGGTAGTTGTTCATCACTGGGGACATGACATAGCCTAAATTAAGAGTGTGTCATGTCGTCTTTATCAGCCTAGCTGTCTGCTTGGGTGGGGTTGGACATGTCGAGGCTTTCCTGCTTGCAGGTTTGGGATAGCCTTGTTAAAATAGACCTCTCAAATTGTAGGGACGTTGTCCCTGTTGATGCTGCATGCCTTAAAATAATCTACAATTCTACTCCATCGAAGTGCGCAAAAATAATGATAGTTGATAAAATTCTATAAATCTTCATCGAAAATTCTTCAAAAACGTACCATCCGACTTTGATTCAGTGAAAAATTCCCATCTGGATTCACCAAATATGCGATTTTAAGACTAAAAATCGTTTAAGTCAGGCTTGCTCTGGCTGGGCGAAGCTCACTGGCTCGGTGACGGAAGCGAGATAGACAGTGAGCCACGTGTTTATTCAGCCAGCGAAAATGCGAAACATTGTGCCATTCGTACTAGCCTTTTTCGTATCACTGGGCGACGGTTTTCCAATTCCAAGGTGTAATTTTAACTCTGTTATACCTGTGCTCTTGGTGGAATTAGACTATTATTGCTTTTTAGTTTAAAAAAATTGAGAAAATATACTAAAACTTTGTGAAAAGCAGTCAACACGCCTCGTGGTTTTATCTCCAATGTCATTTGAAAACGTAGCACGGACTAGGAAGATGGGAACAAACAACATACACATAAGCAGTAATAGAAGCGCTTATTTTCGTAAATAATGTTATGATGACTTGTCACCGGCGAGTGATGAATGATGTTGGTGTCAAGTATGAAGTCAGTGCTGTCAGTATGAAATATATAACCGGTGTGTCCCGAGGTCTGGTGTGTGAGCTCTGTGGAATGATAAAAGTGTGTCCTGTCAGGGAGGATGTTAATGGGCCAGGGGGCTTACCATCAACTTGTGACACAGAGACTTATAGAGATATGGATGTAGTAAGGTTAATGGTAAAGCCCCAGGTTAGTGTACACTGTCAGTGTGTAGTGATGTGCAGTGAAGGCATATCGGCGTCCTCACCTGAGAGCGCCTGCGCCAGTAGCGGAGTGTTGTTGTTCGGTGTCAGTTGGCCGTTGGTCAGGTCAACTGCAAACATACACACGGTTCGCATCCGCTCCACGTACACGAGTGGCGCACACACTCGTTAGTGATAGCACACACACACATTCATGACTGAACCATCGAAATTTTCGAAATTCAAAAACTCCCTCCGCCATCCCGGCTACACCTCATCTTTCCTCAATTTAGCATATTGAACGGTAAAGTGACTATCGATGTAATCCCAACTCAATATTAAAGTTTTCTAGCGCGGATAAAGTTGAAGCGCGTAAATGCATGAATAATTTAACCGTTGGAGACAGATGTGGAGCTGACGAATGAGGACAGAGAAGACTCCCCGGCCTCAGATTATGTCGGAACAAAAAAATATCACGTATGTCACGTGCATTCAAATGAAAAAGAGAGCTCGAAGTTTCGCGGGCATAAATCACAGAGGGCGAAAAAACTTTTACAAAATATCCAGTAAATTATCCGACGTGAGTTCTCGGTGGCACGCGGCGGTCTGCTTATTGAATAGGGAAGAGCATTAGCATACGGCGCACGTCGCAGCATCTTGCGACTTGCGACGCGAACCGCCCGCGCCCGGCCGCCGCCCGGCCGCCGCTCGGCCGCACGCAACCTCACGCGCCTATTTAACCGACGTAAACCGGAGAATAAATAACGATGAGAACCGTAACTGAGTTACACAAACTTTTGCCTCCAGTCGCAATCTCCATGCGTATCTACATATACTACTCATTACTTAAACATTTCTACAGATAGAATTGAATTTCAGCGAAATCCGACAAAACTTAGGCTGTAGATTCATTATAAACGTAACCCGACATCTCAACAATAACTAGATTAATATTCGTCCCACATTTTTTGCTTGCTCATAGTGTCACCATTTACCCCTATTGGCTTGTACGACAAATTTTATTTTTGTCAGATGCGCGAGTTATGATTTAGCGTGAAAAATGGAGGTCCGCGGTCGCACCAGGTGATTACCGGCCTGCGAGTGACTTTGCGAAAAAAGTACAATATAAGTAATGGAGGATGAATGATAGATGGCGCGCGGGTGCCCACTCCCGCGCTCGCGAGTGCGCCTGCGTCCGCTCGCGCCCGCCCTACTAAAATGCTGACACATTTTAATAACATTACTTTGCGATGTGAGAGGCTATTTATTTGAGGGCCCAGTGTAATAAATAAGAATTCGAGTGTTGGCGCAGACACGTCTCGGGATCATTAATATGTCGATCGGTCTTAGTTCATTCTTTTCCCATTACAGCGAGGCGCTCGCCGATCGACTCCTTATACTCATTAATTTAAAGGAGTATGATAGGTAATAGGTCTTCTACGAAAATACAGAGACTACTGCAGTCAATAAAGTATTCCTGATTCATCAGTGAGTTGTAAAATAAACGTGTCATCAGTTAACCTGTAAAAGCGCGGCGGTTTTATTGTTATTAAACGTTGTTTATCGCTTCAATCATACTTCACGGGTCGGTTCACAGCAAACAAAATCACAAACAGGCCCAACTAAGTTGGGTGCGAAGCGTGTTCCTGACCTCAAATAATTTACGACTGAAACAATCCAGTTTACATGCGAACGGCGCGAGACGAGTTATCTACAGCGGTCATATCTGTGTCGGACGTCGGCGTCGCTCGGAGCTAATACATAGTTTGTACCGACATGTTAACGCATGTTCGCCGTGTAATTTGTGCGTGTAATACTTAAAGTTTCTTGACGCTTTGAGCGTAACCGAGGAGGTAGAAACGAAGACGGGAACAACAAAGTTTAAAGTTCAAAAAGTTAATGCACGTGTAATTACGGAATTTTCTTCGTTGTTAAACTTTTGGCTATCAAGCTTGGTATTCGAAATCGCTGGCATACTCGTTGTTCGCTACCTAATTGTAAGCTACTTTTTCTAGTTAATATCTTTTTGGTAAAGTGGTTCATCGAAATTATCTTTAGGTGGTGAATAAGTTGGTGGTGGAGTGTCTCACCTTGCGGGTTGCGGGGTGCGGGGGGCACACATTCATCTATAAATTCAGAGACCGTCTGGTGAGAGCTATTCGAACTTTCATAATTGCGAAGTTCGGGCGAACTTAATAATTCTTCTTCAGAAGTGGGATGACGGCCGAACGAAATATTCACGGAGCGTACCACCGACGTAACAGCCACCCTTGGATCCACTATATTACGCGGGACTTTTTATGTGTTACAATGTCCCCGGCTTCGAAAATCAGCTCCGAATTTTAAGGTAGAAGTAGGTAAGTATTTTATTAGCTTTACTCATGGAAGTAATAACAATGAAATGGAGAAGTTAGAATCAATATTCTTTTGTGTGGATATTAAAGCTTTTCAGTATTTCGTTTTTGTTCTGTAATGGCTATACTATTTATAGAGGTACACATATTTCAGGAGCAATATGTTTAATGTTTATTTGTGAACGTATAATCTTTTAACATTTGGTTGCTTTAGCCATTGTTTGAGTTTGCCAAAGTTAAAACCACGGTATAGTACAGCTTTATGTCATGCATTGCTTGATAGATTAAAAATATTGCAGTAAGTGTGTGAAAATACTGTAATAACTAAAAATAAGAACTTCTCATCCGTCTCATACAAGATCGTAATACTTCATTTCCCACTTGGCGCGATTGAAATGTTTTATTTGAGCGTTTACCGGGGATTCTCGCACACGTCTCGCCCAAAACGTATATTTAATAGGTGCCATCAATAACTCACCGTGAAGATGATACGCTTTTGCGGATTTTCGATCGTTTAGCCGCTGGGACTTATCTCAATTGCAAATTAATCGAATTTCTATGCTGGGTGTTGTGGGGCATACGCACGCGCGCAAACACATTTGTAATTCAAAGAAGGAGACGCGTGTCCTTTCTCTAAATCTCAGCAGTCTTCGAGTCTACCTTTAATAGCGGTTCGCTGCCTCATTCAATAAGGTGTGTACTCTGTCACGGCCACGCGCTTCCGTGGTTCAGCCATAGAATGGAATTAGTCGGAAAACACGTAAAGCGACATTCAAGAAGCGAAAAGAAACTCGAGAAATATGAATATTCATAAAACACACAGATTATCAAATAGAAAAATTTCAAATTATCTCTCTCTACGAATTACTAAAAGTCTTCAATTAAAATTACTACCCATGTAGTCAAGTTATAATGTACCTACTTGCGGATTACTTCCGCTTACAGCTACAAAATCAACTACTGCTTAAATAATTACAATGTTTTTTTTCTTCTATTCTATTTTCAAAAATATTTTCTTTCTATTCTAATTGCGCCTTTATCTTAGAGATTTAACACTTCAAATTGAAACTATGTTATACAAACTCGCTGCCTAAGGCAAATAATGACAAAATTACAATAATACTATTCTAGAATAAGGTCTTAAAACTAAACAACAATAAATACATCTATAGAAAGTTTGCACCACCAATCACATTTTTTTGTTTTACCACCAATTACTATTCTAGTCGCTTACATTGCTACGTATTGTACAAAGAAAAAGCAATTTTATTTTTCAGCTTTAAAGTTGTTATTTTTCACAAAAACCTTGTAAGTCGACACTAATTTGAAGCTCTTCTAATGTACAAATATAAAAATCGCCCGAAATAATTTAAAATAGCTAGTCTAGACTATCGGGAATTCGACTATTTGTAAGTTTATTACACGGCCAGAAAGTTCTACGGAGACAGCCTACGCGGTATTGCTTATTTTTAGTCTAATTCTTATTCTAATCTAGAGTCTAGTTAACAATTCGGCTACTGTTGTTCTAATGTACTTCTTAAATCCGAATCACTATGAAATGTCTACCACACTCCAGTCTTTACTTTTTTCAAATCTTCCAAATGTTACACACATGGTTACACTATTCTAATGTTCAACGATAGAGATCAAACTGTAATGTTCAAAATCAAAGTTACTCGCCCTGGAGATGTGGACGTCGCACTCCTTTGGCGAACTGCTGTTCTCTTGGTAATCACAAACTGTTTGCTCGCACACAACGTGCGTGGATAGGTATAGGTAGGTTCTAGGTACTAGGTAGGTATTTACACAATTTGTGTGTATGTAAATCCCTTATCCCCGTCCGGAGCAGTTTAGAGAGTGTATCGGCTCGTTGGTGAATGCGGACACGGCTATAGGCTATTAGAGCGATCGGCGGCTAACGCACCGGCGGCCTCCGTGCAGGGGAGAAGGGACTTACTGTGCGTACTCCGCACATTGCGCAGGATTTGTGCGCTCAATACGACACTAACTAGAAGAGATTAGTATGCTAATAGTGCCCATTATGGACTCACGGACACACTCCAATTCGGTGGAATTCTACAATAAAAATTTATGGACGATGGAGCTCGCTAGACTAGCGCATTTATAGTCAAAATCTATTGGCATCCATAAAACAAAATCTATCTAAAGTAAATAAAATAAAGAAATAAAAATTTCTGACCCATCCAAACACAGCACTCGTAATGCTAAATCAGCGTGGGACCGCTGGGCTATGGAGGTACACTATCAACTAGTATTTACATGAGTATCTAAACAAGTGCTGTAGAGGTTAGTGCGGAACGAGGTCGCACTCAACTCCGACCTAAGCAACAAGCACTAAACGTAACAGTTACTAACACAATTAACGGTCAAATATCTTAAATTACAAATGGAGTTGGCACAGTCCGCGACGCGCGGCCACTCGCCGCCTCGCCAGCTAATTATTTGGATTCAAACCGACGGCCGTGTGACCCTTCAAGGAATTTCGTTTCAAGGCGCTAATTTGTCGTAGCGTCGCTTCCTTATTTTTGTTTTGAACTTTGTGTCGGACGAGCTGTTAATTTAATTCGATACCGGAGAGTTGTAATGATATGTAGCGCGATTTGTTCGGGTTTAAACGTTCACGGTTCGGGTAAGACTGCAAGTGAGGATCGAACTATGCAAAATAGTTGTGTGGGTGTGTCTGGTTCGCGGGCTGCATTCTGAGGGCGCGCGTGTTGAATGTGCGGAATGTTGGCGATGTGGCGCGGGCGGCCGCGGTCGCGCGTGCCTCCGAGCTCCAGGCTCCACATGCGCGCTTACCGGCTTGCTGGGCAGGGCCGCGCCGCGGGCACCACGCTGCGTGTGCCGCATTGGATGAGTCAGAAAAACGAAACGCCAAGTTAAAACACGTCATAGACCGACAGTGACGGCCCCAGTGAGGCATCGTAATCAAAGTTCACCGCACGCTAGCCAACTCCACGGTACACACTATCTCTTCCAGTTTATTTCGGTCGCAATCGATATGCGATGGTAAATAACTGAGGCACTGATCGACCTCCATTTATAAACGATCAATTGGACAATAAACGATAAAACGTTTTGCTTATACAACGGCAATTTCCTTTATTTTAAAATATAGCGGCTTCACAATATCATAAACTTACGAATAATGATATAAGACGATATGTCGGAACAGCGATAAGAACAGTAAGTACTATTATAAACTTATGAATCTTATGATTATAAATTAGACTTAATTATTATTATAAAGAATTTGACACATGGGTTACAATTATTACAATCATGAAAGATTTGTGCATTATGAACGACACCTAACTAATTAATTTACGTATTTAATTTTAAAATATTGGAGTTACTTCCTGAGGGATACCGCAACTCATTGAATAGAAATGTTTCAACATTCAAATTGTTTACATCTGAGTTTACTGTATCGTGCTATATGGGCAAACCTAGTCGGGCGATTGTGTCACGCATCTGCGAAATCGGGCCTTACTGTTCAAAAACATTTGTTTTTGCGACATTGCATTCCTTGATTCGAGAGGGGAACGTGGGGCGTTAATACCAAAGAGCGATTCGCTTGAGAAAAGATTTATTTATGTTCGTAAGAATTTCCGGGAGCCGTTTAGCGGGTGTTCCGTGTACGAGATGTGTGGGAGGTGTGGCGGCGGTGCGGCGGCGGCGCGCGCGCCTCAAGAGCCCTGGCCGAGCACGCCCGCGGATACGTACTCCGCACCGACCAACAGACGACTTTCCGGCGGTATTACTCCCACTACACCTGCGGCAACAAAATAAAAAAGCTACAAAGCCGGCTACGGAGCTTCGAGGGTTCCGACCAACAGAACCGCGCTTAAATAAACAAACACTCCACATGAAAGGAAAAACGGTACGCGGAACCCTGATGAGAACTCATAGTCTAATTCAAAATTAACATGAAGGGGAAAAACAAAAGATATAAAAAATATCATCACAGCGAGGAGTAAAAGAGGAAGAACATCGCCCTGTGCTCCACTCATCGAATCTTTATGGGGAAACTTGAAATTGATAGTTTCCTGTTTACTGTTTTCGGGCTATTTAAAATTGTTTGCACGCACGAAATGATGGACTGGCTTTATTAATGTAGTTGGAGGGCTGTCTGCACGCACGGGCGCCGCCGCGCAACCGCCACGCTCGCACCACGCCACGCCGGGCGGTGCAGCCCCGGCTCATTACGTGTTATACCTACGTATTGATTCCATCATGAAAACTGTATCAAGAACACGGTGTTATTCACTGAATAATACATTCTGTATTAGTATATTTAAACACGCAATGGATCACGTAAAGGGGAAGTCGATTTGAATGCCCGAACACTAATAACGATTACAGTCGCTGTAGCTGAATGTACGGTCATTTGCTCAATGAAGATATAGAAACGGAACGGGTTCGTTCCTGTAATTGGGTGTAATGGTAACTTAAGTGGTGGTCACTCGTTAAGGGTAAACTTACACGACGCGATATACATAATATTTCAAGCTTACTTTACGTATGACTAGTTTAGAGGATGGCGATAAGGACGGTCGCACACGTAGCGATTTAATGATCGAATGTTAACTTATAGTTACGTAATAATTTCGATAAAATACCTTAATTTTGACAAATAATTATTGCGAGGTGTGGTGATATATAAAGCAATGATTTATTGCTATAGAGTTCGATGAGTACTTAGACCGACGTCGGGAGGCGAGAGCGCCCCGTGTGGTTGCACCTTTAAGCTTCATTCAAATACACTGAACCGCTTTACAATAACACGAAGAAGGTAGCGTAAAATAGATGCATCCAAAAATATTATACAACAACAACAATAAATATTAGTATCAATAACATTATCATTTAAGCAGTGTAAATATTTAAAATATAATAGAGAAATAACTTTAAAATTAAAATTAAATACATACATATATTACAATATAATTATAGCGAATATTCAATAAACTATTAAAATAACACTTTTCAAGCTCGATGTATTGTTAATTTTATCATTATCATGAGTGAAATCAAAGTTACGAATCTAAACTAATGCTAAATCGTGACCAACTATGCAAATAAAAATCTAAATGTCAGTTAGTTTTCATCCTCTAAACTTAGTAATTTTCTCATCTAATTGTGCTACACTCTTAACTGTCTAATATTTATTTAGTTTACTCTTAGATAATACTAAGTTACTATGATGTAACGACTGAACACAACACTAGAGCCCCGTCACTTGAATACGTTTACAATTATTCATTGTTTTTGAGAAACAAAAATTGAATAAATACGTTATTATTCACTCGAGCGAGTATGAATAAATAACGTTGTTACGTATACGTTGAAATGCGTCAGTCTCGTTGTCACACGTAAAAGTTTTATTAATTATTTATACGAGTTATTACGAGCTATTGCTACTATTGAATTTATTGTCGGACAGTATGTGGATAGTTGAGGGACAAGGATAAATTACTTGTTATTAATTTTATTGTTATATACGAGTCGAGTTCCGGCTCATTTCGTATGCATGCACGGGGATGTGGACTCGCCCTACTAAGAGTTCTAGTTTTGTTTACAATTTACGATAAATTGTCCGCATAATGCGATACAGCAACGGTATTAAACTTTTTATTGCTGTCAATGGTATGGTTAAATTCGTTTGCTTTTTATTTGTAAAGAAAATGTTTTGAAAAGCCGCGGGAACGTGTGATGTAAACGTTGTGTCCAGTCCATACCTATGTCCTAACTATAGAAATTCAAACGCTACAAACTACAGCATGCTATGTAGAGGATATCGATATAATGATTACTGATGCTAATAAAGTAACTACATCTATTTGCCGCTATCATTGTTACACCTAAGATAATAGAGAAGAAGTTAAAACATCTACACGAGTCTAATATTACACGTCTATCTGTCGCCGAGATTACTATAATTTAGTCCGGACTACGATTTTCAATAAATATGCAAATAAGATTATGATCTTAGTTGTTTCAGCTTGTAAAGCTTAAATGCTTTGATTATCTTGGCCATCACGGCACTTGTAATTAAGTTTGAGAAGGGCGATGTACAACTTTTTCTCGAACGTTTCTCGTCCGATGAACTACAAGTAGCGGATGAATGTCTGCGAGTTATTTGACCGCATAGTGAAACTATTTATATGTAAACTATGCTCTAGCGGCTTCATGTTTTCTCGAACGTATTTAACGATGTTGTCTTCCGAATATTCTGTGTAGTAAATATGTATTACAGAAAAGTGTCCTCGTACGCCGCGCAACTACAGTGCCACAAATTATTTGACATTAATTCCGTCCCATTAGAGACTAACAAAGTTGTTTATACGTTCGAGAACTGCCTTCGTCGGAGCCGTACGTGCAGTCGTTTCCAAGTTGGAGGAAACGACTAGTTCATATTAAAGACGCGCGACGAAGTTGTGGATCGCAGCGGCGCGGCACTTTGTCATCGCATCTGCTGCATCAAAGAACGTAACCGCGTTTTAATTTATAATCAAATTATGAGGGCGAGCGATGCGAAGCGCGATCGTGACATTAACATTCAAATCGTGGAAATTAATTAACCGAGTTCTGACCGGATATCTACGGTTTCATAATTTATGGTCGACTAAATATTGGTGGTGTAGATGATTTTACCAATAAGCCGAAGTGGCGTCGGCTGAGGAATGCTAATGGGCGAAATGGCGCTCATTAATTGTGGGAGCCGCGACGGCGCACACTGCACGCACGTTGTGAGACACAGAGACTGTTTTTGTAAATATCATAGTCCCATATGAACTAAAATATGATGTGTGAACAGCCTCTCCTACAATCCCTATTCCAACAGTACCTTCCTCAAGACTTGGCAAGTACATTGCTTAGCTACGAATGTTTTAAATTCGAGAGCATCATTACATTAAGCGGTTCATTCGGACAGAGTAATTATAGGGTTCTTTGGCTATCCAATTATATTTACAATTCAACGACTGCCCGCAATTGTTTTTTTAACGACACGGAGATGGGACTGTCTCGCGTGTCGTAAAGCGGTTGAAAAGTAATTAACGCGAAACGATTTGTACAGCTAATGCCGAAGAAAAAGTTGACCGGTTGCGGTGCCGGTCCGCTGCGATAACATCAATCGTTGTTCACCGACGGAGGCGAGGGTCCGACGGTCCGAGCTCACTCGAGTCCTGCGCTCAATTAGAATTTCCAATAGTGTTCACGTTTCTAGATTCCGTCTGCGTCCAACCGAAAAATTCTCGCGGCGTACCCCGGCCCCGGCCGCCGGGAAAAAAAGTGGAAAGCCAAAGCTTAGTGGCGTAATTATGGTGGAGCGGAGGCAGCTCAAACACGGAGTGTGGACAAATAACGAGAAGAGTGTTTGTGCAGCTGCGGTCCGCACTCACCTCGCCGCTCCCCGCGCCCGCCTCGCTCCCCGCGCACGGCCTACTCTACTGCTATTCCTCCCGAGCACGCGACCAACTAATCCCGAAAGAACAATAAGAACCGCATAAAAATTAACATTCTAGTCTCATTCGGCGGGATCGACTGGAAGCCGGTGGACTACTTTTAATTAGTGGGAATTCTTTTTCGTCCGTCCCGAGATTTACATAGAAGTCACCACAAAAAGGACGTCACTTTTTCAGTACTTTTGTTTGAATCTGTTTAAATCTCTTTTAAAAGCTTTCGTTGTTAATGAGGAGCGGGCGATGGTGCGATACTAGTAGCGGGCGGGGCGGGGGCGGGAGAACGCTCGCCCGCTCGCCCCCGAGCGCGCTGAGCGGCGCGAGCTCGTGTTTGCGCTAGTGTTTGTTTGCCCGACGCGTAGCATTTGAGAATCGTTAGGGCGAATCGTCTGTAAACATGGAGCGCCGCGCTCGCAATTGGCCGGATTGTCTCGACAAAATTCTGGAGATAAACAATAAATAGCATTTCTCAAAACATGGACGTTTTGTAATTGACGGCGTGGCAGATTTATCTAGATGGTTCAGTCATTGTTAGGGGTGTTAACTTGTTAGTAAAGTTGTTAGTGAGAGTTCACACGAACTTTTGCCTCGACGAGTTAGTTGAAATGGGAAGTTAGGACATAGTCACCACAGCAGATTACGAAAATTAGCGTATGCGTAGTTAAATTTGTAAATGAGCAGCATGTCAGTAGTAAGCGGGTCGTGTCGACTGCGAGATAGACGTTAGCGGTTAGTGGAATGCATTGTCGCGGCGCGAGTTCACAGATGCATGGCGTGTACATTGTAAACCCCGCTGAGCTCGAGCGGGTGGTATGGCAGGAGAGTCGCCAGGTGGTGGTAGTGATTGCCGGACAGTTGGTGGTGCAAGCTCGCCAGGGGATTACCTGCAGGGTATGGCAGCCCGAAGCTAGGATAGCCCGAATAGCTACGTCCTGCCGCGTAGGCGGCGTACGCTGCTGGGAACCCTGCGCAACAAACAAACACAAGTTATTACGGTGTCCCGCTGTCGCCGCCAGTGGAGGTGAGAAGCGGAGGTTAATCGCCGAATCGCATGCTTTCATTCGGTGTTATGTCGTTTCAAACGTTGCTTTTCAAATGCTGCGTCGCCGATTGTGATTCATTGGCCGATATAAACATTCGGTATGTAACACGTGTCCCGGTGGCCCAATTCTAAAATAGAGCCGTCACATAAAAGGTAGGCAAGTACATCGCACACGCTCGGTACGACATTGCTTTGGACAATGTCCAGCGGATGGTATTTTGTAAACATCGTTTAATGTAGCACAGTATAAGTGGACTAACGACGGCTTCATACTGCCGTAACAGATACCTAGTGTGTTTCATTAACAAACTTACTGAATTATCAACAAACAAATGCTACTCTATATGAAAACATGGCATTAAGTCTAATGTGAAACAAATAGTACGGCGGGCGGTCAACGTGGCGCGTACTATGAGTTTCGTTAACAGAATGAAGTTGGATATAAAATGTAGGATGAATGATGGCCGGACGGTCCATGGCTGCTACGATAACTACACTGGATCGTTTATTATATTATTGCCAATCAAAATAGTGTATCTGTCAGGCGCGCGATCCATCACGAGCCGACGTGCAACGTGCCGACACACGGCGACCAGCGCACAGCGCACAGCGCACAGCGCGACTCAACATTGATTAAATCTACTCCGCCAACCAACACTTTAACTGAATTAGTGAGTTAATTAATTACTGCCATCACCCGTTTTGGCATGTACCCCGGATTAGCACTTCAATAGTCCGCTTACGAATGTCGTATACAAGCTAGTACGTACTCTATGAATAGAGTGAGGAATGGTCTGACAGATGCAGGGTATAGCAGATATGAAGTGACTTTTGAAAATATAATGTGAATCAACTTACCGTCAGGAAGAGCACCCAATGACCACATGAAATCTAGAAATGTAAAAACATTTACATAAATCGATCGATTCTTACACCTTACATTTATATATGTGTGTTTTCATTACAGATATTATGAATATTATAAATTGATAGTATAGTGTAAATGTGCCTTGAGACACTATTTTGCTTGGCGAAAAATTTTGAGCTTACGAGTATTGAGTATATGGTGAAATATTATGTCTATATCTAATTTATATTTATATAAAGAGCATACTAAGTTTCTAGATGGCAGACTACTTCAAACATTTTCTAAAGTGGCTCCAAATATGGGGTTTGTTAGTATACTTGAGCATCATAATGATGACTTTCCTTCACTCGTGTCATAATGTTAATCTATTCTACACATTGTTAGTCTAGAACTAAACATGTTAAACAAACAGACATTTTTAAATATTTTAGAAATGAATTTATTAATATTAAATTCTACCAAAATTACCTACTTAATAAGTTAATAAGTACAATTAATACTATTAGTTTACGAGAGCTATGTATCATAATACAAATATTGGGAGTATCAAGTTAGATCGTACTGTTACGTCAGTAACAGAAGACCGTGAAGAGTCGGAAGGTATACAACTATAATATAAACTAATAGTGAACATATGTTTAGTCGTAATTGCATTGCACAATAATATAAATATATATGTAAAGAGTAAGGATTCAAATTAAATAGATAACCTAATTTTATCACAAGTACTATGGACACACAATAATTTAATGGAAATTTGGATTTACCTAATTTAAATATTTCTTTACAAAACAATATTGTAAATAAATCAACATAAATAAATAAAATGTCTAATGATCTCCATAAAACTGATAAGAAACATCCACATAATAGGTACCTCGTTCCTTCCACTGATAACATTTTTGAATAGCCGACATCAAGCTGTAAAGCTAATCATGGTAGAGCTAGAGAATTTAATATATCATTTATGAAAATATTGTCAAACAACAGTGTCACCCGTCCGCAATCATGACATTCAATGCTCTGGTGCTAAGGTTAGTTACTTCATGGATGGATGTGTAGCAAAACTGGCAAGAATCATCGAGACCTAAAAAGGTCTTCGTAAATAGTTCATATTAAAAACGCTACTCAGAAATCAGAAAATACCAGGCTCAATACTAGAAATCTTCTAACTATATAAGAATGTATGTATTTCAAATCAAATAGAATTAAGCACCTACAACCTGGTAGAAAAATATTGCTCTCTATCAACCCTACGCAAAATTGTTCCAGTTTTCACTCTACTTTTCATCAAAATGTATGAATATTTATATAAAGTATTGTATAAGAACTGATTCTATAGCTCTTCTAAATTATTTTGGTACACATTTCGAAAATCTGCTAACTAACTGATTCTCTAATGGCAATTACTAAAAATAAGACACTTTGGATATTATCAGTTTCCTTAAAGTACATTAAAATTGTCACTTTGGCTTGGTAGGAGAAGAGTAGGAATGTAAGAAAGAGCTAGGAATGGACAGGAAGCTGTTTCAGCATTGAGGAATGCAATGAAGAATCATTTGAAGTTCTGATCGGAGAAGCCCTAGCGGGTGCAAGACTAGAAGGGGTGGTGCGGATGTTGCTGAAAGAGGATCGCGGATCAGAGGGGCAGAGGGGTCGGGATCGTAGTGTGAGTCAGGGGCGAGTACAGGGCCTGGATGTCGAGGGCGTGGGCGTTGAGGAGTTCGGAGACAGAGT
This sequence comes from Noctua janthina, assembly GCA_963576755.1. Classification (NCBI taxonomy): domain Eukaryota; kingdom Metazoa; phylum Arthropoda; class Insecta; order Lepidoptera; family Noctuidae; genus Noctua; species Noctua janthina. The sequence continues at coordinate 6,880,641 of OY755058.1, forward strand.
AAGTGAGTGGTGGGAGTGCAAGTGGCGCGAGCGCAGGGCGCGGGGGGCGCGGGGACGGGCGGAGCGCGGCTAGCGCGCGGCGGTAGGCGGCCGCAGCGGCCCCGTGCGCGCCCGCGCCTGCGCCCGCGCCGACCAGCAGCTGCGTGGGCGCGTGAACCGGGTACGGCGCGTACCGCACGCCGCCCGCGCCGGTCACGCCGCTACCTAGCAACTCACCGTACGCGCCACGGCCGGCGGCTCTCGTCTTGGCCAAGTTTGCTGGTAGCATGACTTCTTTCGGTTGTGCTTTTTTGCATTCCACCTGTAACAAAAATGGTATAATATAACAATCGTATATGCCAAAGTCAAAGTCATATATAACTATGAATAGAATAAAGATATTTGAAATACGTTGGATGTGACATACATACATAGATATTGTCCTAACTCCTATGTTGATAACGATCGAAATCGTAAGTCAATGCTTACCCAAGCCTATGTTTAGTAAAGTTCCACAAAAGATAATTCACAAAAAAAACAATCAGTGATTTTCCCTTTTCTCAATTCATCATCTTTTTCTTTTTCGCTATCGTTTTTGTCATATTTCATTCATTGTTTGTACTCTAAGCTATAACTGGAGTCAGCAGAATGAAGCAAATATCTTCAAGATCGGGTGACTCGCAAAATTATGGATGAAAAGGGGCGACGAAATCGGTCGACAATCCGTTATGCTTCACGGTTCGCGTAACAAATTGAATTTTAATTTGCTTTACGAAGTCAAGGAGCTTATCATTGAATACTTATTATACAGCACGACAAATTTTACGAGCTTCGATGTAATTATTCGCTATCATTATGTCGAATCTTACAACTTGTTTGCCAACCAACCTGAGACGAGACCTGTTGATGTCGAATTTAAAAAATATACACATTTTTCAACGATAAGTGGATTAAGCTGTGAAAAATATCGGCGAATTTAAGCGCGGCTATAAATAAATAAAGCATCAACGTAATCCCGCCGCTCTACCACGGACTACGAAAACCAAAGTAAATTAATGTACCTCATAATTAAACCCTACGTTTAATCGATCCATTAAGTAATTTTAACGAACAGCATGGCTCTCTTCAGTGCTTGTATCTTCCCCTCTCCGCCCCGCGCGGGGGGCTGGAGGCAAGTATAAATTACCCAATCTACGCTAACCTAAACCTCTAGCAATAGAATTTTCGCTACGGAGCGCCGACATTACAGAAAAGTATATAGGCTTAAATTAAAGCCGGCCGAATGAATGACTCGGGCGTTGTTCATTTTTCAGAGACGATTTAAAAAATGATGTGGTAAGAACAGATCGGAACGCTTAAAGTCTCGCCAGAGTTACATTTTTCATAGTGGTGCATAATCGCGACGTGTCCTCGTTCGGTGCGGGGAGGGAACATAAACTCTCGTCCACATTTGTCACACGGCCGTCACAAGCCGACAAATGAAGGCTTTACCACGCCGTTCGCGCACTTTGTGCACTTTGCACAACTTTCTGCGTCGACATGGAACTACGTGCCTTTGCATTAACGTGGGGAAGTGAGTGAGCGAGGCTTTACTGCGCTGAGTGTCTTTCCACCAAGTTTTATGCCTAGATAAGGCTGAATAATCAACACGTAATATTAAAGTTGGGGACTGAGATTACGGCGGCACATAATAAAGCACGTTCTTAGCTATACGACAGATGTAAAAAAAATTGGACAATACGCTAAAACGAATAGTAACAAATATTAAAAGGCAGTGTTGTTGCGCCAAAAACTCAGCTGGAATTGTGTTAGGAATATCGGTGCTAAATCGTCCCGTAGCATGGACGGTATTCTTCGATCGTCCGCGACATAAAAATAGTGAGTGTCGCCATTTGTCAGGAGCGATAAAGCTTTACAAATGAACAGGCGCCTACGCCAGCAGCGGCCGCCAGCGCCGTGGCCACCCCCCATTTGTTCGGCAACACGCAACCAAGGGGACATGCCAGATAAATGCCAGCCTAACTTAAAACTCAGATAGGAAACATCGTTTGTTATACTGTCACATGCACCTCCGTGTAACACGGTCTATCTAATTGAATGGAGAAGTAGAGACGAAACACGAAAACACAATCTGTTCTGTGTAATCAGCAGCGGAAAATGATTCCGTTTTAAATCTACCTACAATAATACGAACAGCCATGAAGAAAATTCAGCGAGGGGATCCGACGTTAATTGATGTCGCGTCGCTGGCGAGCGGAGTGGGAAACAAAAGCTCACAAACAATTCGCATCGGAGTTCGCAATCCCGATCAAGCGTTCGAGATCGCGACGCAGTTTAATGACACGAAAAATAACAAAGGTAAATTGTATTTAGCCCCCGCTAGGTAGGCGCGCCCTCCCGTCGATATATCGATCCGGCTGGATCGAGGAGTGTTCGACACCGAACGCGAAGATCTCGGTTTAACCGAGCGGACTTAAGATGTGCTTCAATGCGGCGTGGCTTAATGCGGCCCGAGCGAACCACCTCGCGGAAACCTGCTCCTAATCCCATCGATGTATGAGGAATTTAATTGTTTCGCGAGAAAACACAGCGTTTTATGCTCCACCACCTCGGCTGAACATTCGCACGTAAACGTGAATTAATACGAATCTGAAAGCAGTCATTAAATTTTCGCTCGATTGATTTTGAGTGAAAACCTTTTAAGGTAAAACAGTAATGTCAATAAATTCGACGGAGAAGAATCGTGCCTACCTTTTAAGAACATTGATTTTGTATTTCATCGGAAGGCAGAATGTTTGTACATTAATAAATTATTAAGTTTCTGTAGGCACAATAAAATTAATGTAATTTTTTGTTGCTGTCACGAGAACAATGATGAACTTTTTGCGTCACATTTACTTTACTTTAATTGAATATTAAAGTGGAAGATAAATGAGTTAAATAAATGTAAGAACTCTTCAGGTAAAACATTTACATTTTGAGAGATAAAAGGCAGCATTACCATTTTATTCATTTGTATAGGTATTGTGGTGTGTAATATTGTGGGTGCCGATGAGTTATTACCGGGCGGGACCTGGCGGGACCCTTGGAACAAAGACGCTTAGATTAAGCGATGGTGTTGTAAAACGATACAGAATAGGTATTCGTATTCGCGACGGGAAACTTATGCCCAGTGCCCGGTTCCGCAAACAAAATTCCACCGTAGACATTATTCCGAATTCCAGACGCTTCCTTCCTACGAGTATCTCAAGGAACTACAAAATAAAGACAGTTCAAAACTACGCGCTCTTCGGAACGACTCGCATGTGTGTTGACGTTAAATGCATTTTATAAGATTCTACGTTTGTTTCTTTGCATCTTTATTTCTTTTACATTGAAATACTTGTGGAGGACTACGGGCAGCCGGCCAAATAGACAACTTTATAAAAGGATAAAATATTTCAGCTCTTCCTAAACGAATATAAATTGGCGCTATGAACGAGTGGCATTTTGATTTGAATTCGGAAACGAGCTTCAGAAAAGGAGGCTAGAGTCTTTCTTCTAAAAATGTGGAACGATTTTCATATTAGCGGCCTAACGCAGAAGATATAAAAAGTCAAGAAAGTACTAAGCAAGCAACTTTGCTGGAGAGTAATGCGGTGCGGGCGTAGCGTACGAACATACGTGAGAGATAAACGGAGACGACAGGGGGAAGGGTTAGATGGCAGGGGGCCGGGAGGCGGAGGGGGGCTTGGCGTTCTCGCTAGATAAGTTTATCAGGGAAACCTCTCGCCGTCGTATTGACAGAGCGTCGCAAGCCTGGCCCTGATTGCCGCTAAGCGGAAGCCGGAGCGTGGGAACCGGAGGCAAGGTAAGAGCTCCAGAATTACATATTTACCGAGATAAAATTCTAAGAGTACGTTCATGTGAAGCTGACTTAATAAAACTAGAATTCACTTTGAAACAAACCCTTGATACCTCTTCTAGCTTTTAAAATAGCTAAAGCGAAAATTTGGCATAAATATTGTGCATTAGCATTTAAGAGACTTGGGAAAATACGTAGTACACAAATGTTTGAGATAACTAGATAGCTCTAAAGAAAAATCCTACAGCAACGTACGACGTTACGTAAAGGAGATGAGTCACAAATCTTGCGCTCAACAGGTCACGGATAATGAAATACTCCGCCGCACCCCGGGAGCTCTTTCCATATTTACGTAACTGTTGTTCGAAGAAATAAGATAAGCGCGACTCGACGTTTTCCGTTGAATTTCGGCACGGTTACTTAAAGTGTTGGAGTGTCTACTGAGAGGGTGAAGAGGTGGGACGCGCCTTGATGGGCTGTAATGCGCGAAATTCAAATCAGATATAAGCGATCGAGTCGTCGCGTCGCGTCGATATGTGAACCTGCAGCGTTACCGCGCCCGGCGCTCGCAGTATTGCACACGCTTATAACGATACGATATTCTCAAATGTAACGCGAAATGTTCACCTCGATGCCCTTTAAAATATTCGATAAAACGTGTCGACGATAGAAAATACGTTTCTGTTTATCAATGTTTATGGCATGCTACAGACATTCTTTACGACACAAACTCTAATAGGCATAAACACCGTAAATAGCAATCGTTTTGCTTCTAAAGACCTACTAACGTATTCGCTTTATTATATCAACTGCAAAGTAGACATTAAATGGGGCGAATGAAATTTACCTCCTCAAATATCGAGTGCATACCTACATTACCAGCTATGCAACCAAAGACATGGAAATAATACTCTGTGTCACATTCACGTTGAATTTTAAATTACAGCCGCACATTCACCGTCATAGAAATGTTAGTTAGACATTAAATATTAAGGGGTGGCATAGACGGGCGGCGCGGCGTGCAACATTCATTGCAGTGCAGCAGCCTGTCAAACGCCGACGGCTATTTCTGGGAAATCGATTGCAGTCGATGGCACCGACGAGTTTGTTACGCGAACCCACCAAGACGTTTTAACACCGCACTCTTTATTACTATAAGAGGAGCTCGTGGCTAAGTAATAACAGCCGCCCGGATCGATGTTTAGGTTAAGCCGCGCTTGCCTAGGTTGGTCTGTGGATGGGTGACCACCCATTACATACCGAGTTTTCTCCGTGCCTCGGAAAGCACGTTAAGCCGTTGGTACCGGCTGTCATTTGTAGATCTTTGACAGTCGTTATAGGTAGTCAATGGCCCAAAAAGTCTGACAACCAGTCTTACCAAGGGGTATCGTATTACCCAGTACTAACTGGGTTGTGGAGGTCAGATAGGCAGTCGCTCCATGTAAAGTACTGGTATTCAGCTGCATCCGGTTAGACTGGAAGCCGACCCCAACAGGAAAAGGCTAGGCAGATGATGATGATTATTATCAATATCATAAAAGTTCGCCAAGTTTGTTTTAGAAAACGTTTTAATTTGAATTTAATAGGAAATGTTCTCAACAACGTCTGAAGTAAAACTACTCGATTTTAGAATCTACAGCGCGAAATTAAAAAGTAAAGCAATGTAAACTTTAAAACAGTTCCGCTAGTTGCAGCGCACAACGACAAACAACTTGGATAACTTCTAACATAATCCAATTTAATAGTTGAACAAACAAAATACCAATTAAATTGAAAGCAAAACGAGCAAAGTGTATATTGGCAGATACTCAGCGGTATTAGCGGCGTTTGCAATTGTAAGCAAACACACGATTACCGAGCACTCGCTGCTTAACTAATTCGTATCACGCTTAAGAGCCCACTCGAACATAAGGGGGAAAGAATATAACGATCGTGAATGTCCGGCGACCGCAGTTTACCCAATTGAAACGTATAATGAAATTTGTATATTAGCTCAGGAACGACCAAACGAAAACCTTGTAAAAGTGTTTCCATGTACGAATTGAAACGCCCCGGAAAATTCCTCCGCGAAATTCAAATAAAATTGCAAATACGATGTATTGGCTGTGTGAGCCACGTTACAGGCGTATGAGTGCAGTTCGCATTAAAGTAATTGTTGAGTGTCGGCCGTTTGTGGCCGCGCTGTGTTCACGCAGCTTCAATTTGCAAAATTAGAAGCTGGTGTACACGAAGTGGCCATTTTTATTCATCAATTAGCATTGCTTTCTTAATTAAAAATCCACATATCTTTTATCCCGAATGTGAATGGAGATTTTTTTTGATTCTACATCTCCACTTTGAGTCTCGTTAGAGCAACAATATAATTTCAAAACAAGTTAATGTCTCTTAGATAGAGATAATAATAACAAATGAACATAAATCAGAAACTTGCTCATCAGAGTAAGGAAAGATAAACCAAAACGTGCAAGACAAATTCAGGTGATATTCAGAATTAATAACAGCCCGCGAGAAAGTTTATGACGCACGTACATGTATAAGCTGTAGCAATTAGTTGTAATGAAGTAGGTTGGAGGTCGGGGCGCCGCTTGCCTTGTCACACTACCGACTAGATTAAGGTCTCCGGCACGCGGTCCCGGCGCTCGTAACTTGTTTTGCATGAATCTGTACGCGACTTTCATATGGCTCTCAGGAGGAGTCTCAGTTCAGCACCTCTAATGTAAATGAAATTGTGTGCAAGAAATAAAGCAGGGCTTCTCGGCCGCTATTTATCGCCGCTCGCGTCTCCTAACTCCCACGTAATGGGAATGTGGAGACGACGCGGAGCGCAGTAATGAACCGGCCTGCCTTAACGTATGGCCTTTATTGATGACACCCGCGCCCTCAACACACTTACTACTTTATTGTCACCCTACGCAGGCATAGTTTCAATTACGACGCGCTTCTTACGATACTTTACGCTGCCTCTATCGGAGCACATGCTCCAATGAAATCCTAGGCTCTCGCAGTCCCTTTGTTGAGTTTAATTACTATCCAAAGAGGTCTGGTGAATGGGTAATTAATCACGGAATAAGATGGATTACGAACTGGTTGATATTGAATATGAGTGATTAATGTATTAATTTTGTCACTTCATCTCCGTTAAATTAGGTGCATACTTTAATATTTTGATTAGAATTATGAACAGATCATTATTTTATGATCGTCAAATTAATCTAATCAAAAGCTCTAATTATGGATGTTACATTATTGGAACATTTGGGTTAGATTAGTAATTATAACATGATTGCCAAGATTATTATTGGTGTGTTTAGAGTGTGTGTGGGGTGCGGGGGGGTGTATTGTGTGGTCCCTCGGTAAGGCGGTGTATACTCGGCTCAAACACAAATTCTGTCGATCGTTAGCTGGTACCACGTGTGATTAATTAAATTTCTTTCACGCTTCGAATTTAAGTTCGAGTAGAAATCGTTAACGGCCGGAAAGGCCTGTTGAGCCGTAATTTACGTCTTTTCGTTCGACTCTGGCTACTTGCGTCATTTGAGAATTGCGTGCTGTGTGCCTTATAACCATTAAATTTATATACGTACATAGGAAATTAGGTAGTTGTTCAAATAGTGATTGCCGTCAGATTATGATCGTAACTTGTAAATTTTTACCTTAGAAAATATTAAGCTTTATTATTATTTTTTATTTTACTCGTGTTATTAATGTAAAATTAATCTGTTATCCGTGTGGGATCGAAAACAGTGTTTACGCTAATACCTTCCTACATTAATGTTTCAAGCACATAAATGATCATTTGTAGTTTTGAAAAGGACTTATTACTTTTAAATGTACTTTTATAGCACTTTACAATTCCTGTAATCAACGAACAGAATCTTACAGACACCAAAAGTTGAATATCTCTGACATACAATCAAAACTTTCGCGCCATAAAACGATGAAATCGTACTGTAGTTTATAAGTTATAAGTTTATAACACTCACTTCCCTTACACCTTATTCGAACAAGTAAGTTTAATTAATTCAGGGGTTGCGCACCGCGGGCACAAAGTGTCGTTAACAACACTAGTGCACCTAGGACGTGGACATGGACATGTGTATTATTAATGACACGACACATGTGCGGTCTCCTTTGCATTGTATATCAATTCGTGGTTCAAGTTTGTTCTGAAATTTTTGGGACGGAATAATTAATTTCTGTTTTGGATTATGAGGGGACATTTTGCCATAATCTGAACATTTGAACGGTTTTGCTGTAAATATGTGAAGAGGATTTAATCATCATTCTTTTGCCTCGGAAAGACTATATTAGGAACTTCCCGATCAAAGAAAGAACAATAAAACTGCCAAGAATTGAAACAAATTTACAAATCTTAATGTAATTGCTCATTTAGGTAAGGCACAAAAACTTTGACAAAGTGAAAGCTAGCTGGCAACAGAGGCAACCATAATCTTAATTCTAAAGCTTTTCTTTAACAAAAACAATCAAAATCTTATCAAAGAAAAGTCAAGAACCGCAGACAATAGTAACGTAAGTAAAGAACAAAATGAATTTCAATCTTTTCTACTTACCCTAAAAAAGACAAAGTGAAAACGTTCATTTCAAAATATCAATCCGGTACCTTATATTCAAGTTTCGGCATTCAAACGAAGTTCTTTTTATACTTCAATCATTACATTCTTTCTGAATAAAAAAGTTAGAAAAGGACTAGACAAAATCCATCCAAATCTTGGGCCCACAACTTGCCAATTGCAAGTTTCAATGAAAAAGGACGGTCGCACGGAACGACTGATATATAGAAGGCGCAAAAATGGCCGCGGACGAATCGATAAACCTTAGAAGAAGCGCGCTGGGTCCTGCTAAAACGGGAAGTTTATGGTAATCACGGCTGCGGAGGAACCCGTGATTGATTGTTGTAGGCGACCTACTGCGGCCCGGGGCCCGGAGCCCGGGCACACCCACGCCGCACTACTACACCACACGTGTTCGCGTTTTGTTGTACAACTATAATTTTCACTAGCGAACCTTTTTGCGAACGTGCCCGCCGAAACTATTTATTAATGGCACCCGTGACTGTGCGCCATAGAAAAGCTTGCCCTTATCTGTCTATCTATAGGCGCGTCCGTTACGCATGGGTGTGCGCCATTCTTTAATACGGCAGTAACGACAAGGGTGCGACTTCCAGCCCTACGTCCTGTTAAGACGCTAAGAGAAATGGCGATTGAGGATCCCAAGATTTAAGTGGCAGTTTCAAATGTGCCTACTTTTAGTGTTATTTCTTAAACGGAAACCATTTGTTTGCCTCATGCACGATCGAGGAGAAAAATTTACGCAATACTCGTGTATTTCTCTCAAGTGTTTATGCGATAAGATTGCTCCGATGGAAGTGCATTTGCGCCATTATATACGTTTGTATCGTTTTGTGAAATTTATTTGAAAATACGAAAAGATACTTTGAAAATATTAAAACGTGTATCGTCGGAGTGCGTGCGCCTAAAAAAGAGAAGTTGTGTATGAATCATCGAGTCCTGCTGTCACGTTGTTTTGGGAAACCATTAGTTAAACGTCCAATAAAAAGTAGTGGAGCTTGTGAAATAAAACTGAGCCGGGTGTGTGCACTAGTGTGGTTTACGTTACTACGGTCGCGTATACGTGAAACTTGGCCAATCTACACCAACTTGTAACTCCCCCATAACGGCTACTGAATTTCCTTTCGCAACTCAAAAATAAATTCTCGCCCAAATATGACATGAGATTCGGGAGCTCTTATTTTATAAATATCGCTGTCGTAAGTTGTAAGTGATATGTCTCATAGAACTTATGGTTGTACTTTTCTGTTTTACTGGAGATGTAGGCCCAACTTGTGATAAACTTTAGGCCTGAGAGAAACTAAATATTTAACGATATTCGTGACAGAAGGCAGTGTTATGATGAAACTTGTTAGATCGGGTCATTTAGTAGAATATTTCTGGAGCCCAAACTTGATGCGTACACCCTCATATATCGCGGGGCAATATGACTTTAACAGGTGCGAGCTCATAAAGAAGCACAGGTGTACGCGTCCCAGGGACGGTTAAATCCGGCAAATAGAAATTGATGTTAGTAGGTGAAATCTAAACTACACTATATTTTAGCCATTTCGAGGCGCGTCGGTGCTTTGTTGTTAAAATTCATGGTAAGCGGAAGCAATTAAGGGAGTAATATGTAAGGACGTAACGGAGTGACGGGAATTTGTTGCCAGCGTTTTAATGGACGTCCGTATTTATGTTTCAAAATGCAGCACCGCGAGCTTTTCTGTCTCCTAGCATTAATAATTATCACAATCATTTATAAAGCAATTATATGAACACAGTGTCTTATTAAAAACTCCATTAAGTATTTAGTTAATGCCGACTTTATTCCACTGTTATGAATGTTTAAGTTTATAATTATGGCTGACACTTATTTCGAAACGAAAATCAGAAAATTTTATTGTGTCTGAAATACCTGTTTCTATTTCAGAAGTCGATACTACTTGCTTGATGTAGGGTATCGGCCATATCATTGTACAATCGTAATAATAATCCAAGGGCATCCGTATAATTTGTACATTGATATTAAAAAAAAAACCACTGACAATTTAAACAGAATTACAATTTCAGCGTCGTCGTTTAAATCTGTGTCATTTACTCCTCGGTCATTAAACACAAAAACCGTCAAAGAAATAAAGATATTTTTTATTATTCAAAGTGAGCCGCGGTATCACCCTATCACTCCGTGCGGGAAGGCGGAGCAGCTATTAGCTTAACGACCATTTTAATATAAGAGATGACATATTAAATTTACGAGGGCGAGCTTCCCGTAGCGTAAACGTTGACGCTGACGTGACGCCTCTGTCTTCTTTATTGCGTACGTAAATATAACTATCAGATGTGTTTATGATATGCTAAGGCGAATTTTTAATGGCCGGAATCGTTTACGAGTCACCTACCCTGTACATACTGTATAACCGATGATCGTTACTTTAACACTCTACCGTCGAGCACGCGTTAAACAAACACTGTCTTCACTTTGTGACTCAAACGTCGCACGATGTTTACGAAAACTGTGTAAAAAGCGAGACCGTAACATTGATCATTTTCTCCGACACGCAACAAAAAAGGGACGAAATAATAAGCGATTAGTTTCCCGCGCCGTCGTATATACATTACGCGGATCGCTGGGAGAAAAGCTTGCTTCATGCACACCTCTCGTTTCGCACGGAAGCGAACCGTAATTACTCTAAAACACTACCCATTTGTTTGATGTCTTTGTTCGTTGTTTGCTCCACTTAGGGCGAGCATCACCCTTGCGATGCCGCCCGACACATGCCGTGAGTTTCGTACAGCCATTAGGTGCGAGACAATGGGGCAAGACACAAAAAACAAGCATTAATAATCAGGAATATGCATCGACAACGGGAAAGGGTGGTATCTGTTCCCCAGCCCTTTCAGCGGGGACGAGACATAATGGCTGTGGAAACTTCAAGCGACAAAGACAATGGTAATGGCTCGAATAGGTATAGGCAGCGTGGCGCCGATTTTTCGTACTTTTTCTGCGTACTCTGTTCTATGTTGAGTAAGTATACAGGGACCCATTGTTTCGGCGAGAAAGCAAGAGTGATTGAATTGTTTAATATCACTCACGTTCAGACAAAAGAATTGTTAAAGTGACGGCGTGTCATTATAATAATTTACAAGCGGTAACTTTATTATCGCAACTTGTTTCAGGAGTTCAAAGATAAGAAACGCTCACTAAATATTATGTTAAGTGGATATATTTCGTGAAATTTAAATCCATTGATATGCAGTGTCGACTAGCTTATGTTTGCTTAATTACTCCATATAGAGCTATCAAACGTCGCGTGGATGACCACAGTAATTTGATTATGTCCTGAAATTTACATAAAAATAATAAAGTGGCATTAAAGACAGACAATAGCTGTGTTGTGTGCGTGATGTAGCCTGCTACAAGTTAATCGGGGGCAAGCTTTATGGTCGCACATGATTGTAATAGTCTTGTAAAGGGTGACTGGTAATGTATTACGACAACTGGATGGCGCTAAATGGAACGGCGCAAGTCAAATAAAATTAAATTTGCTCTCAAACTTTTTGCCATTTTACATCCACGATAAGTGCTCACTCAAAGATTTAATGATATTAGAAATCGAACGAATGACATGCATTGTTAAAACTTTAAATACGCCTAACGTAATTTCAAAGCGAACAGACGGATAAACGGGTCGGACTAGAATGCTAACTACTGTAATTAAACCGTTAATCTATCCAGTGTTCGCAAAGTTCATGGTTACATCTAGAATACACATGTCACAGTGGCGCCCCCCGCCGCGGGGTGGGGAAAAATCTAAACACAGTAAAAGCCGGCTTTAGTGGCATTTTATTGGCTCCATTTGGAGCCCCGCCAGCTCTGTTCCTTCGCCTCTAATTGATATCTGACCAAAACGTTCACTTTACGTACGTAGATTTCTTGTAGACAAGTGTAATGTTGTTTCATCTATCAGCTACCATTTAGTGGTAATGAGATTGGTTCTAGTAGGAAATTGGGACCAAAATCTTTTTTTAGTCATCTTTAGGTACATAATTTGCAGTTTTCAATATGTTGAGAAAGTTAACATTGAATATAAACGCAAGAATTTGCTGATTTTTCTTGTTGATTTTCAAGTGAGATGCAAACTGCTTGATGCATCAAAATGGAGAGACAACTCTGTTTAACTGAATTGTGAATACCCTAAATCATTACAAACGGTAAAAAATACACACAATATACCTACGTACCAAACCTAGGTTCGCCAATCTGTCAAGCATTGTGATTAACGCGAAATTTCTCCAAGACACTTGAATGTGACAGTCTATACGGAAAAGTATAATCAGCATTTTCATATCATTCATTCAACAGAACAAAATTTAAGGAACCTTACTTGCTTCATTGTACAGGGTTTACATGGTAAAGAACCAATTTTTTTAAAATAATCTTTTGGCGAAGAAACCCGGAGTTAAGCCTCTTCACACCGTAACATGAAATGAGTGTAAATAATTAAACTTACACTTTACAGCCCTTCTCCTTATGCATTATAAGTGCAAATGAATATCTAACTCCTGAAGGAAGTGAACATGAATAAATAAAGAATGATAACTTGGCCCGTGTGCACAATGTTACAACTTACTTATGTTACAAACTTTCGCTCATTTGTCTAACATACTAAGTTTTTGGATAACATCTAATCGGTAAAGTAGGATTGGTAGGTTTTTGTTCGAGAATAAAGTGCTATTATTATTTAGTTTGGTTTCTAGTGTTTTTGCCAAGGATTTCTAAATAGAGATTATTGTTCGTTTTAGATCAAACACCGATCTAATTTTGAAAGTAACTTGCTATATTATACTGGCTTTGATTCTATAAAGTTTAATTTAAGTTTCCTAAGGCTGGCTTTCAATGAATTTCTACGTCTTTAAAGAATGTCTGTAGTATGGTAAGTGGCGATTCATATCAATAAATTGAAAAAATAGTTTGTACTTACCATTTTGTTGTTGATTTCGTGAAAATGTATTTCGCACACTTTGTCTACTATGTCTTCACTTTGAAACGTGACGAAACCGAAACCTGTAACAAATAAACATTCATATTAGTAAAATATAAAATTGAAAGACACATTGATGAACAAAAATTTATGATTCATAAGATAACCCTATGAAGTATTATTTTATTTCACTTGAATTTTTTTCCATAGATAGAGATTGTGAAGGTCAAAATGTATCCGAAATTGGACTACAACTCAAAAGCGACTTTTTGACTCCACCGTAGTTTAAGTAATCAGAAACAAAAAAGTATTGGCTTTGAAATCGTTTTAATTAAAGGCAATTCGCGTCAAGTTTATTTCAAAAGGCGCGTCAATCAGTTTTCGACAACACCTATCAGAGTATTGTGGTGGGTCGGCTCGGGCAGGCACAGCGGCTTTGTGTTGCCAATTTAATAAAACTTGCGCCGTCGTCGCCGCCACTGCCGCCACCGCCACCTGCGCACATCGGCATCAAACAAAACCAACAACCTCCTTGAAATGTTCCCAGACGTTCACGTGGCCGCACAGACGACCAACTTCGCCTATATGTTCTCCATCCAACTCAAAAGATCGTTCAAGTTCGCCCCCGCACGATTCATGAATTACAAATTGCAATTTTGAGTTTCACACTCGAATCGTTTTCTGATATTTACACGATTCCATGCGACAACTTACGACCTAGCTTGCAATCTGTCGCACAAATAAATCCCTCCAGTTCGAAACACGTCGCTCGGCGCGTCGTGTTTCCCGATTCGCAATCACCTGACGTAGACCAAGTTTCCGCTTAAAGTGGCAAACAAAACAAGGCGATGAGCAGGCGTGTTTCTGTCTGCTAACGATTAAGACACACATACGTGACGTATCCACCCACGACGACAAATAGCATTAGCGAGCCGCTCCGCAAACAGTCGGTGGCGCCGCGATTATGCTGACACGTACACGAACACCGGCCTATCGCTACAACTTTCTCGTCCCGTGTCCACGTGTTGATATGGGCACGTGAGAGCGACATACATCTTCATGAGTCGGGATCAACGTCGTCAATCCCGAAAGTTATACAGAACCGTTTCAAAACTGAGCTTGTCCGACAATAGCCACCGGCGTCAAGGCGCTAATCGATACCCTTGTAAATGTTACGGCCGAGCCGATACTTATAATCTGACAGTGCGGCTCTTTGTTCATATTTAGTTCATCACCTTTCACGACTTGGGCTGCCCTAAACAAATAGCACGATCCGGCCCCAAACTAGGGCGCACTTGGTATTTCACGCGCGGCCGGGTGGCTTTGCGTAGGAATCGAGGCAAAGATAGTAACACCCCGAAAAGGCAAATAGGGGTTCAATCGAGTTCCGTTAGATGACCGTATTTTCTTTATGCATTATAAGGTCGGTGCGGTATATCAAGTGAATCGTTTCTGCGTTATTGCTTTCCCAATAAAAACGATTGGAAACAATCCCCGCTTACATAAAACATGGCGTCGGCAAAGCTGTACGGAACTTGATAACGCATTGTTTTGATGTTCGGATATCACAAGCGAGCGAGAGAGCCTCGCAGGACAGATATAATGTAGTCGCGTGCCGAGTGCTGCCGGCTCCCCTTATTTATGCGGGTCTGCAAACCGAATAAAGTGGGAGGCAAGCAACATCGACGGCCGCCGAGTAAAGTTATCTGCGGGCGACATGGCTGAGCAAATATGAAATCGGACCACACGATCAAACTAAATGAACTTCTTCTTAATGGATTAGCAACGTTAAAATCACCAATGTTTTGCTGGCATAAACAAACTAAGCAAATAAATACAATACCCGTAAAGTTTGTAGATGAAACGTTAAGAGAAAAGGGAGGAATAGCATTGTCACTGACCACGTAAAAAGTTTTGGGTTTCGTGTTGCCTTTGTGTGCTCGCTCTAGATAAATGGGGTATTTTCGTGAAATTCGTCCGCGTCACTTCTCGTAACAATGGCGAAGATAAATAATCTCTGCGTAAGAAAAGGATTCCGTAAACATAATTATTTGAACTCGCAATTGTAGCTGTGAAACGCTAATGAAAGTTCTCCGGGGTCGCTTCAGGAATTATCTTTATTTTTCTCCGACTTCAATTACACGGGGTACCTTTACTTTTTAAGCGGAATACTTTAATTAAATCTGGCGGCTTACAGGTGATCTGCGTCCCTCTGCACTGATTGGTCCTTTACTTTGTTTGTTAAATTAAATAGACATCACTTCGTTTAGCTTCACCGACGTGAAAATTGTAAATACGTTTCCAGCAAATTATGACTTGTCACTGAAATGGGTAAATCTTGATATTTATAACATAAAGGACTGTCTGAATACAATTTCTAAAAAAAATCTTGCTAAAGTATTCCATTTTTGTATCAATATGTCTCCGATATCAATAGGCCTATTTCCCTGCCCCTCCTCTGGTGCGAGGCACGTGAACCTCGCCACTATAGCTATGTAAACGGCGGACGATTTTCATTAATTCCCATCGAGTTCGCACCTGCGATAGCGGCGCTCGTTATTTTAATATAAGAAGCGAGAGGTTGAGGCAAAGATTATGAATGTGTCTCCCGATATCGGATATCTCGACACATCTGTCGGGCGGCACGTGGAGCTGACAGTGGGCGGCCCGCCCCCGCTCCGCAGCCGCCCTACCAAATGCTCCCCCGCCCCCGAATCGGGGCCATAGGCAGTATAATCTGCCCCGCCACTGTATGAAACACCGGCCGGTGGCGTTTATGGCGCTATAATAACCGTATAAAACGCGACTTATTGTAGGCGTCGATAACCGACGTTATACAACCTTAGGCCTCCACTTTGTGCCAAGCCGACGCTCCGGGCTCTACTACATTTTTTCTATGTTACCTTCGCGCTCCCGAATGCGATAATGGAATTTATTGCGATATCTCCCACTAATGTAATTCCCGCAGTATTCATTTGTCTAATTGAATATTACATTAGCACATACATTATGTACAAGGTACTATTCCAAGGCATATACTAAATAAGAACTGTTGGTAAGAATTGTAGTGCGCCTTCTATTTGTATTTTTGTTGGCACACTAATGCAGAATTTCCTCTCCGACATGCAGATTTTCTCAAGATGTTTTCCTTTACTGAAAATAAATATTTACCTGCGCTGCGAAAAATTCAATGGTGCAAAACGTGGATAGAACGTGGCTCACGTACGAGATTAATTCTCTATCGATCCTATCAATACTTACTTGAATTTAGCATGGATGATAGCACAGTATTCGTAGCTACTAGTATACTTGTACATTTATTTACTACTTGTCATTTCCACAACAACAACTCTATACAAGTTAATAAACAGTATCTTGTTACACAGAAAGTGAGTCAACAGGACTCATTGTAGCGTCAATTTTGCTTGTTTTTGTTCAGAATAAAAGTAATGTAGTATGTCGGCGATAACTAGCAAGTTTTCATTAGGAGCGCGCTCAACAAGCTCTCAAATGATCAGCGAGTTGGCCGGTTGCGCTCGCCGTCGCAACTTTTGTTATTGTTTCGCTTCATTATTGTAATACGAAATACGCGGCACAATAATTAAGAGATCCTCGTCTATCGCCCCTTCTGACGTCATAGTTGGCCCAAACTTTTATCAACGGACTCTCATCGTGACAGAATGTTTGCTACGTAAATAATTGCTGGATTGCTTCTGAGCTCAGCTAATAATAACAAGTTAATCGCAATAGTTATTATCGAGAAAAAGGCTAGGTTATAAGAAACGAGATTGGCTCCGTCGAGCTCGAGTGCTGTTACGCGATCAATGTTTATTAGAAATCTATTAACTGAACATTTGTTTCCATGTGGGTGAGTTTCCTAAGTACCTAACTACCTTCTTACCTACCCACCAGCTATTATCATATAAAAATAATTTTTAGTTAATATTGACGTATGTAAACAGTATAGTATGGCCTCGACTCACGCCTATTTGATATCGAACCAGTTCCAATCAGTTTTTTCAGCTTTAAGTTCAATTAATCACAGGAAAATATCGCGACGTTGGTGGGTGGCTGAGGTAAAAAATATATAACATACCTATAAAAAGTCTCAAGCACCTAATACGAATTTTATGTCTATAAATCACACTAAAGCTGAAACTGTAGAACGAAACGATTCTTTTCAAGTTATTTTCTTATCAACATTACAGGAGAGTATTACACTCCAGTTTGTACTAATGGATGATTGATCACACTTTCACACAAGTTCTTATTAGATATTTATTTCTGTTTCAAATACTGCGCAGTATGTAGGTAAGAACAACAGTCATACATTACCCCGCTATATGATAAAGTAATCTATCGAGGATTCAAATAGTTGATCGTAATAGTCGCTTCAAAATAATACGCGAATCCCGTGCCAATACAAATACGCTCCGGTTCTAATGCATTCGCTGCGAGGTGCAAATTCTAAATGTAAACTTTCGGCAAGCTAAGAAAATGGGAAATAAAGGCGGGGGAGAATTGGCTCATCCTCATTTTCTCTATTGTTAAGTTGAATAGGACACGAACTATCAACTTGCTAGACGCGCTGATTGTGTGGAGACACCTATATTGTCTACGTTCAGGTAAGTAAAACAGAAACACTGTGCTCTTACGACGGTTTTTCCTTCAAGATGTTCAACTTTTAAAATCCCGAAGTTTGTCCAAGTTGTTTTATTGCTTCAGAAACGTTTTAAAGCTTTTGACACAACAAGAATTTTCGGACTCTTCCCGCAGTGTTTGGAGAAGAATTTGCTACATGATTTCTTACAGAAGCGTTTTCTGTACATGTACAGTGTTGTGACGTATCTACTGCGTGGGCAGACGATCTAATAAAACAGAAAAATGTTCTCTTAACGTGTTTACTTGGGAATTTCTTTGAGAACTTATCAAAAGGGCGTGAAAGGAAATTATGCCATAAATCAAACACATCGAAATTTTTTTTACAGCGATCAGTAACAGGAGAAATATTTGGGTGAGTGGCCGTTAGGCCGCAAGCGGCAGGACAATTTATCAAGGGCGTCGGTACCCTCGTCCAATCGGTTGATAGCAATGCCATAAATATTTACTTTAATAAGATTCCGTCCTTTTTATTCGCGTGTGTTTTACGACACAGTTTGGCCCGTGATGTCAACCTGGTAGCAGCGTAAGCGCATTGTTTTTTATAGTGTCGGAATTTGTAGCGGAGTAAGTGAATATCCCTGACCCTGTCGTAATAGATTGTAAAGCTGTGGAATGTGCCAATCGATTGTATTAGGTTTGGGTGGATACCGAATGTACACAATCACAGTTGTGAGGGACTACATTTGTGTGACGTGCTGAATAAATTTAACAATATGGTCTTCTAATAAACCTTAGTACTAGTTTAGAAGATTTTGGTGAAATAGTACCTGCCCTAGCACTAGGGTAGGCACTTCTAGGGGCGACCTTAGAAGTACCTACCTGTTAACATGTTTTAAGCCTAGTAGTTGAAATAGGCTAGTATACAGGGTGTAACAAGACCCTTAATGAAACCGTCAACCAAGCATTATGTACATCAAACTAAGTAACTTTATGCAAAAATTATTGTTGGGGTTTTTTTTGAGGTAAAAAATCACGTTTTACGGTAGGACGCAATGTAACGGACTTAAAACATTGTGCTGATGGATGGATTGAATAGTACGGGAGTCGTGGAATTATTTAAAGTCTATCTTATATTGAAAACATGGTTTAAAAAAAAAAATGTGAAAATGTTGGAACTTTGATCCCCAATATCTCCGTAACTAGAAGGTTCCCAGGAATGGTCTAGAACAAAAACATCGCAATGATAGGGAGAACAAGTGCCTTTTGGCTTCGTTAAGGGTAATAAGACTCGCGTTTTTATTTAGTTTACCAAAAGTAGTTCATTGCAGGAGGAAAATGAACATCTATCAGTGTGTTTCAACACTACTTACTACCATTGCAAGACGAGGTGCAAATGACAATTTCTCCATAAAAACATTCATGCATACAGGGTTTTTCTTGTTCAGCGGTAAAGAAATAAAATCCAAAGCTTGACATTAGCCGGAATTGAAACATCGTTCTACAACCTAAAGGAGTTAGTGTAGATCGTAAATACAGAAACAACCAAGGTTATGAGGTTTCAGTATGTAAAACTACAAAAACACCACCTATTTGAGTCACAAAAATAATGTACGGAAAATTGTAAACTTGATCGTTCGTCGCACGGAATGAAGCAATAAGAATTTGATGAATTTAATAGTAAACTGTAACCCGAATTTGCGATTTATAGCACATAATAATGTAAATGGAACATTGTTGATGGGAGACCAATTTTTCTATGAACGTCATAAACATTGTTTTACGATGGGTTGGGGAAGTCTAGGTAGAACAATTTACTAAGTAAGCTATTTATTACTACAACAATGCGGAGTTCCTGTCACGTTCTTAGTATTTTATTAGTTTAAACAAGGCACTCATAATTTTGTCGTGGTTAGTGGTTGACTCTGCAAAAATATTTTTTGTGTTGAATTACTAAAAATTGGGAATATACATATAATAATGAAGATTTTAAAAGATTACTAATAACTATGACATGTTGATCATTCATGTTAATAAGCGTTGTTTTTGTCCCACGTTGGGCGCCTCTAAATACCAGCGTTGGGCGCCACTTTTTTGCACTATCACCAAAATTATTAAAATTCAATATAAAGTTGTTTGATTAGCATAATATTTTAGGTGAAAAATGCAGTGGTAGATATAAGTTTGTGAAAACTACTCAACAGGAGCTCTCTTGATAGTTCCGTAACCTACATCTTTTATTAGTTATAAAAATATATTATTAATGCTTCCTACTACCAGTGGTGGGAGAGCAGCGGTGGCCCAGTGGTGGAGACCCCGACTTACGAGCAGTAAGTCGTGGGTTCGAACCCAGCCAGGCGCATAACTTTGTGTAAGTTATTTCATCACCACTGCTCTCAAAACAGTGAAGGAAAACATCGTGAGGAAACCGGCATGACCTAGAACCAAAAATTCGAAGACATGTGACATCTACCAACCCGCACTGGGCCCGCGTGGTGGATTATAGCCCATTCCTTCTCATAGAGAGGAGGCCTGCGTCCCAGCAGTGGGAACATTCATAGGCTGATTATGCTTATGCTTATGCTATTACCAGTGGTGACAGTTAATTATGTCTTATTTAGTTAACCTTCAAACCAGTCTTATTAATATTGATTTTAAACCGCAACTTCGCTCACGTTAATTTAGATTTTTATAATCAATTCGGGTTGTACTCTGCTTGTAATAATATAATTCAATCACGATTCGAAAGACGTGGCGCCATCTATTATCATAAGAACGTAATTGTTGTTTTCCTCGGGAACAGTTCTTTTTTTCGGGATGAAAGGTACCCTATACCCGTTTCTGTACACCTGACAACGTATATGCAAAATTTCAGGATGTTCAGTGGTTTAGGCGTGAAAAGGTAACAGACAAACTTATTTTCGCATTTATGAATGAAATTTGCCACAGAGATAGATTATAGTCTGGAATAACACACAGGCTGCTTTTTATCCCGGAAAAACACATCAAAATTTCGTGTAAAAGTGAGAATGTATCGAGAACAGAGAGCTATAACCATTACATAGTGCGCTTAATTGCTTTTTAACTCAAAACGAGCTTCGCGTAATTAGATTACAATGGTGAATTTTATTTGTATGTATTGTCACATTACGTAAACGTACCGACAGTTTCACTTGATCACATTAACATGAATTTGAAAGCACAACTTTGTTTTCCGAGCTGTTTTAAAACTTTTATTGTTCTGATGGATGTGTAGTTAAATGAATTCCATGAATGTTTAAAATGTACCTATGTAAGCACCTCTATTTGAATGCTTTATTCTGCACGATTTCAGGTATTTTTACAGGAGTTATAGCTTTATGAATTCTCTTGTTACCATAATGCCTTGATAAAGTAACTTTGTTGTATAGTCTTTAAAATTCCAAACAATAGATTATAAATAAAATTTATTTATTATGACTAAGTAATGTCAATATTTTGTTAGTAACACATTAATTATCTTAAGACTAAGTTAGTAGCATTTATGTAGGTAGTCCAGATCAGATGAATACGGATTTAAAATTAAAAATAACTTGACTATGAATAAATTAAATTGAAATATACATTTAGAATTAATTAATGCAAATGATGATCAATGATTATCACGATATATTATTTTTAATTAGCAAAGATTACATAGAAGGTATCCTAGGTAGTCCGGTATGATTGTTGCGGTCATTCGGCATCGCGACAAGATCGTCCCGTGAGCGCGTAATCCCACAGGGCGACGTGCCCGAGACGCGAGGGACGGGATTTGCGGGATCATCGGACACAAGACGGGAATACCCTTGTTGTGGTAACACTACTCGATGTTCTCCGCTATTATCCAACGAACGATTCAGTTTATTTACAGAGAGATACTTGTGTTATTAAAACTATACTCTGACTTTAAAACTACTTTAAACTTAAACTTAAATATCGCAATAGATGAAATGATACAATAACAGCGGGAATCTCCTCTCGTGCAAAGTTATAATGTTCTATATTGGATTGCTCCGAGAAAAAAGTCCAATGTAAAAGTTATGACGGGGGAGAGTGCATGACTCTGATAATATCGTTTTAATTGCGAATAGGAGTGAATCGAGCGGAGGGAGAGAGGCAACATTATGATGCGAGCGGCGCAGCCGGGACTTGCGCAGATTGAGAATGAAGAGGCCGCACGTACGCCACGGTTCACTTGTTAAGAAGACCGCAGCGAGAAAACCAAATATTTACAATTGCATCCGAAATACAGAACTTTGCACTCGAAAAAGAGCCATCTTAAAGTTGGTGGGTAAAGTTACGAGGGTTGTATTTCGAGCTGTCCCCGCTTGAGTTCTCGAGTGACCAGTCTCTCACCGGTCCGGGTTATTGCGGGACCGACCTTGTTTGCACAGCACTACAGAACTGTTCGTGCTGATTTTGGCAATATTCCTTGTTCCACGTCACGAGACCGCTGCAACCGTGATGCGATTTGAGCATACTTTTTATTGTTATTATGACATGAAATGAAATATTTTCCGTTTGTATTTTTGCACCATTGTAAAGTTTTTCAGTTCAAATACAATTTATCGTGGCGGTAGATCTGGTTTCCAACTACTGGAAGCTAGGAAGTATTAATTTGAAAGAAATTTCATAAAATAATAAAGCCAGAAACAGAAAACGAATTGTTTTGTCAACGGAGTCTGTAAATCTAGCAATAAAAGCGTCCACTCAACGACGCAATTCACGACATTTCTTCGAGTAGCGGCGGCGAGAACGGAGTTGGGAAGCCTTAATTTGTCTCTCTCCAACCAGAGACAAAGTGTATTTCTTAGCCTTGTCTATCGCCGGATCGCGGTAGTCCATGTCATCATGGACTTAGTCTAAACGATGCACTTTCTGGTTATCTCAATGCTGGATTATTGAGTTTTATTCTTCATGTAATAAATACATGTAACAGATGCGAGAGATGATGAGCTTTCTTTGTACGTAGATGATGAGCTTTCTTTGTAGCGAGACCTAATGATTTCGAATATATTCATCGATAAACTACGTATTCGTACGAATCTTTTAGCTTTCATTTTCTGTTGCTTTTTATGTCAGTCTTTTATTAAATTACGTCTGGATGGCAGTCGTTAGGGCCCGCACCGACTTACCTACAAGGTGACCTGACTTTAACGTGCTCTATATTTATCAGCAATTTATGGCTCATATCTACACGGTTGCCATAAAATCTGTTTTCAAGGTGAAAACAATGCTTTTCAATAACGTTGGTCGAACAATTTGTGAAAACTGAAAAAAAATAATGAAATAACAAGATATTTAATATAATTTAAGGTATTTCATTGTTGAAGTTACGAAGTAAGACAGACACTTATTTAACCTGAATGTTTTCAGCGTTGCGTTTATACGTCCATCAGAAAATCTAACGAAAAATCGACCGCCGGTATAAAGGGTTAAGTCGATTCTCAACACATCAACGTTTCATCCGGAGCTTTGTTCACGCTAAGGACTTGAACACACACAGAGCACCTGTTTCAAGTGGCGAGCAATAAGTGCTGAACGTATTTGCGCAGCGCGATTACGCGTCGCTCCAGCCGAGCTAAAATTGAGCGTTGAACTGAAGCACGTAATGATTTTAACGACTGTTCCGATTGCACAATAAAAAACGTAACATTCTTTGTTTATAAAACTATTGTAAAAAGATGCGACCATTTCAGACCAATTGGATCACAGCGTTATTACTATTTAAGTGTTATGCTAATCTCGAAAAAGTTCCAGTCCGATTCACGGTCTACTAAAAGCTCGTAAAGCTCATCTAATCAAAGCCGTTAAGAGGGCATCAGATTACAAATTTACAGGTAGGTCGGCCAATAAAGATGAACGTAAGAGAGAGTTAACTGTGCGAAGTAATCGCGGGCCGAAACGTTGTTTTACGAGTCCGACTTTGCATATCCCGACAGATGTTAGAACAATAAACCCGAAAGAGACGCCCGGGTATTGTGCCGAGTTGTTACTTGTTATTCTGTCGAAATCTATGTTTTAAAGGTTTAGAGACGTGTTCAACTAGAATTTTATGAAACAACTGCGCACCGGTAGGGTTACACTTTGATTTTTAATGCTCTCAGTGTGGCTCAGTTTGCGACTGGAAACTTTGTTATGTATATTTTATGACAATCATCAACAATGTTACGACTGAATTTATGTGTTACATTTCCAAATACGAGCTGTATTAGACATTAATGAAACATTTGGTTTCGGGATGGTTAAAAAATTTGGATTATAATTTTACAGAAAGTCTACTTCAGTCAAATTAAATTATTACGATATAAGTTTATAACTTGCACCAAAACCCTCTCACGTTCACATACGCACACTTCACCTGACACTCAACACTACACACTAACATTATACACTCTCATAGACACACACATACGCACAGCCACAGGCGTTCTGATTAACTTTTTGATCATAGTTTCTTTTTAACTTCTACCCCCAAAATTGTTATAAGTTTTTAGTCTTAAATTGTTATAAGTTTTTAGTTCTAAATCTCCTTATCTGTAACATTGGATTGTAATATCATATTTTTTAAGTAAAACTTCTGTTCTTCCGTGGGGTGGGGACCTGGTGATTTGTAACACAGGCATTATACGCCTAACTCAAACACCAGCTCCTCACATTGCTAAAAAGACAAATAATATGTGAAACCTAGAATAAGCTTGTCATTGTGAGGAGAAATAAAGAACTTATTATTATTATTATGTAATATTGACATCCATTGCTAGCAGAAGTTTATTTTTTTTTAAACAATTTACAATACAAAAAATAAGCTCTATTTCGAATTACCTTTAAAAAACACTCGGTTCATCCGTTTCACTAGTAGGTATAAATTATTTTCATTTCACAGAAATTGTAAATATTTCATTCGAATACTGAAAATCTCATCCACTACACGTCGAATAAAATCAAACATCTATTACATTTAAAATAGCCGCTGTTTTATTTAAAAATCGAATACTCTTTCACATTTAAATTTGAAAAGTTGTCGGTGAGCGCCCGACCCGCTCGGTAAAAGGGTATTACTTATGAATCAATAGTTAATGAGTATCAATGGGAGGCTTTTGAAACTCGCCAGCCTCTGTGTGCATTCTCGGCGCATCATTAATATTGAAAGTTACTCGGCCGTCCATTGTCTCTGGAGTGGCCGCCTCTTTGTATATTATGCGTCTACTTCTGTACGGAAGCGAACAACTCATTTCCTTTACACAAAAGTTATACTTGCAAAAATATTGCATCGTCCCATTTTCTGAGGCGCGTCACCCGATTTTGTTGTTTTACGCGACTTCCTATTTACATCGGAAAGTGCCGAAATTAAGTATAATAAAGGATTTAATGAACGCTAAAGATGTTTGTTAATATTAAGGGGTATCTGCACTTAAACGCCACGGCCCATAACGCGCGTTAGGTTTTGGTTACATTTAGGCTTTATGCGCAATATACATAATAATGAAAACGGCTGCGTAAGCACAGATAATAATCATATGTGCGGAGGAATAACCGAATTGCACAGTCGGCGTATGCGATTGTGGTCGTGTGGATCCGTTCCATTCGCGTCGTTTCGCTCCAAACTAGTTCCAATCAAATGCGAGCACCGATCGTATGCGTTCGGCTGTTGTCGTAATGCTTATAAACTTAGGCCGGGGATCTAGGAAACGGGAGCCAATATAGACCGCTGCGAGCGAAAAGAGCATAATAGGCATCGGTAAAAATACTGTCTGGAAAAATTCGACGGCTGCGAATAAATGAAGTTAGCCCCTTACTATTTTTCCCGTGAAACTATTTTAATTAAAGCCGCTCGAATGGAAGGAGTTTATAGAGGGACAAATCGGTCGGCGGCCGATAGATTGGGAATGTTCAATTTCGGGGGCAGCCTCTCGATGAAGCTTGGAGGCTGCCAGTAATTGTCGTGGTCATTAACATTTACGATAATGACGAGGATAGGATTGACGTGGCTGGTTATCGCAGCATCCGATATGGCGGAGACGTCGTATAATCCTCACTAGAGCACGTAACGCCGCCGCCGCGAGATCCAGTTTCGAGACGGATGGTAATTCGCTATTTGGTTACACGCGGTTTATTATTGATCTCAAGTTTTGTTCGACTTAGTTTACGCCATGTTTGGTAGTTGGAGTTGTGAGTGTGATTACCATAGTTTCGGGATTACGATTCTATCAAACTTGAAACGTTTCTGTGGAAATTAACACACTAAAGTTTTTATACGAGAGTCAAATGCAGTCAAGACGTGAACATTGTTCCAAATATTTATTCGCCCAAATAAACATGTAGGTAGCGACCTACTTAAATGATCTAAAACATGGTTGTAACGTATCAAAATGTGAAAATAATTCGCGTTACAATTGTATATTTGTTCACGAGAGTACTTCCAGGACAGGAAACATGTTTAGGCGGGGGCCATAATGGGATTAAATCTTCAGACAGATGTATAACAAAATTGAAGGATACATAATGTCATGTCTCATTATTTTAGGTCAAGATTTACGTAGAAATTGTCGGATGTTTTTATTCTTTGAAACGACAAACAAGATTCTGTTTGGATTTTCGACGCTTTGAGAGCTGTTGAGCTGATTTGACCGTCAATAATCTTTGAAGATGTGATTCCACATGTTTGATGATTAAAAGATTTGTAGTGTATTAAATATGCTTGTTGTCCTATTTACCTACCCAAAAGATAAAATTAATATAGCTACATGCAATTGATACCTGCAACCAACCCTAATTTAAAAAACAAAACCCCCAAAAAATCTGACAACCAGTCTTACCAAGGGGTATCGTATTATCCAGTACTAACTGGGTTGTGAAGGTCAGATAGACAGCCGCTCCATGTAAAATACAGGTATTCAGCTGCATTCGGTTAGACTGGAAGCCCCAACATGTGGAAAAGGCTAGGTAGATAATGATGATCATATTTCTAAAAAAATTTCACACTTCTGAATAACAATATACACGCAATAAGAGTCAAGTGTCTACCTAAACCCATATTCAACCGCCTAGCAACCTAAAAATATTCCTAAAATCACGTCTCTTAAACATTTTAGGGTACCCTGAAAAATGTAACAAACCCTTCCTCCACTCGACACAATGGCTTACACTACTGCTTCAATCCACTTAGTCACACACTGTCACGCTAGCATTATAATGTGCCAGTTTCGAGTCACGGGCGAGTCATTAAGGCTTTGGGGATCCTCTCGTCTCGAAGAAGCCATCTGCATGATTTGCGCATATTAATAACGCCGAGCTTGCATGTAAGAGCATACAGCTATACATGCTATAACGACGAATGTATTATAAGTTGGCGATGAGCGGTTCGGTTTAATTTCAGACAGGGTTCCGCCGTTTTTATTTTGAAGATTTGCATGTAACAGGTTGGGTTTGAGCATAGAGATTTAAAATACGTATAGAGTGGACATTAGGAATATTTTCAAACAAAATTTTTGATCCCGTTCATTTTCGATTTTGACACACGAATGCTACCTGACAAGCGGGCGTATGACACTAGACAGAACGATTTATTACTGAGTAGTAATAAGTTTTGGATTACAATTTTCTTCGTCTTGTCCCGTCTATCGCTTATAAATAATTGAATGTCTTTGGGTTTGAGTTATCAAAATATACATTTAGGTTTTGTTTTTTAGCATCGTGTTTTGTTTTTGTTTCAATTTTGATGACAATCCTGAGTAAGTTTGTAATTAATTTCATGCAACTATCTTAGATCTAATAGATGTCTAAACAGACATTGTTGACTAAGATAATATTATGTTTCACACATAGCCAGAGTGTTGACGTTTCTAACAATATAGCCAGGATTATCATAATGCTGGCGGAACTATGTTTCACTACGTATTTACGCCATAACAGGTGTAAATAAGGTCGAATAAGTCATTTCGACGTAGCCTTGAAGAGGTGAAAACGTAGGAAAAGTACCGATACAGTTGCTCACGAAAACAATGAAATACGTCCTCCAAGTAAAGAAATAATTCAGCTGAGTTTTTGTACTTAACCTATCATGCGCTAATAACACGTGAAAAACATAAATCTTTAAAATCTACGCATAGAATTTCGTAAAGAGGTGTCTTTTTTAAAGAAGTGTATAATCTTTGTATTCAAAAAACTTTTTTCAAAACCTTTATGCCAAGACGTGGCGTGTATGCACTTCGGCAAAGACGTAGCCTCGCGATGAGTAGGTACACTATGTAAACACACCTTTAAATGAGATATTAGGCTGCGGTTACGCTCGTAGCGGACGACGGAACTATGTCGAAAGAAGTCTTGTATTTAAAAAAAATGCGGACAATTTTCATAAAACTGCTAGAAGCAAGTAATTCATTTCTTTTCACCGCATAATACAATCTTAATTAGATTCCCAAATAACAAACTGCGTTAAGCTAAAATTAATGAGTGCTAATTAAACTAAAAACAAACCAGAGTAAAATAATAACGAACTCGCATAATGTCTTGGTCTAATGGCTTTAATTTATTTCATGTAATATTGTGTGATAAATAACAACTAGACTAGGTTTTTTAATCAAGATAAAGCTTAGTTCACCTATATTTTAGTGAGAGTGAAAATGTTTTTGCACTATTTTGTTTTCGTGTAACAGATTCATATTTTGAGGGTAACTATTATGACTAACTAGGCACGACATTTAGTTGGCTAGTAAAGAACACTCATAATTTTTTTTAGCAAAAGATAGGCACGTACAAAATAAAGTTTTTCCCCGTTATCGCTTCTGCCTGTCGTCTAACCGGTCCCTACCCTAACCACTCAACTCTCCGCGGCACGCCACACCTCCATAATGATGCATCTCGGGAGATACAGCATAAGGCTTTACAGATTTTAACTACGCCACAATATTTATCTTTCTTTTTACGCGTGGTCACGCACACATTTTTTCTTTTTTCTTCAAGCCTTTTTATTTATAAGTCTTGGGGGAGGGTTCGTACAAAAAACGCTTTGTAAAAAATAACAGAGAATTCACCTCTCTATTTTATATAGCTAGATATTTCGAGAGGTTATGTTTCTGAGTTTGATGCAGACTGACGCCTATATCAAGAAAAATGGTAAGATAATACTGTAGGTATATTTAGGTACTAAGAGATTGGGATGTTTTTTGTTCTGGAATATTCGTTGCGTTTAATATTTCCTCGTTGCTATTTCACGCGTAGACAGAGTATTGAAAGCAGGTAATCATAGAGTGGTATTAAAAAGTTATGATTTTGTATGGTATAGATGAAAGGGATTTCAATGATTGAAATGTGGAGTTGGTGTTAGGTTTTAATACTGATTTTTTGTATTATTTTCGACAGCATTATTTTGTTCCTACTGCTTGAACACAGGTTTCTCCTATGTGAGAAAGAATATCCCATAGTCTAACACCTAGGTCTATTGCGGGTCCTCCTGCGGTTTGCGGTCTTCAAAATTTTAGTTCAAAGACATGTCAATCATCATCATTATTTGCCTAGCCTTTTCCCAACTATGTTATGGTCGGCTTCCAGTCTAACCGGATGCAGCTGAAAACCAGTAGTTTACATGGAGCGACTGCCTATCTGACCTCCACAACCCAGTTGGTACTAGGTAATACGATACCCAAGACTGGTTGTCAGAATTTTTGGGCCACTGACTACCTGTAACGACTGTCAAAGATCTACAAGTGACAGCCAGGACCAACGGCTTAAAGTGCTTTCCAAGGCACGGAGGAAACTCGATATGTAATGGGTCCATCACCACGATCAGACCAACCTAGGCAAGCACGGCTTAACCTAAAGCACGATCCGAGCGGCTGTTATTATTTATCCACGAGCTCGTCCCTAAAGATCGATCCGAGAGGCTGTTATTATTTAGCTAAGACATGACGATGTCCCAGCATAAAAAGCCAAAACATTCGTATCAAGCTTTTTAAGTACAGCAGCGTCTACTTTGTCATACATACTCAAAGTGTGAAGCTATGAATGAACAAGCTAAAAAGTAATACCTCAGTTCGCTTTGAGTTTCCCGTCGACATTGCACTTACCTAATTAGCAGTGCAATACTTAAACAAAACTTTGTTTGACTAATGAAAGATAGTATTTTTCTGTCCATACTTTGAGTTATATTACTTTTTGTCTGACGATACGACTTCTCGACGAAAATACTTAGATATTTTATAAGTAACTAGCGACCCGCCCCGGCTTCGCACGGGTGCAATAAAAATATAAACCAACAAATATTTATGTGTATACGTATGCATGTGTGTATATGTGTGTAAATATATGTGTGTGTGTGTGTGTGTTATATATATGTAAACCTTCCTCTTGAATCACTCTATCTATTACTGAAACCGCATCAAAATCCTTTGCGTAGTATTAAAGATCTAAGCATACGTATAAGTATATAAGTCGCTTCCCGCTGTCTGTCTGTCCCTATGAACAGACAGACAGCGGGAATCGACTTTGTTTAATACTATGTAGTGATGGAATGCTAAGATTTTGGTTGAATATTGAATTAATGAAGGTAGGCAGGTTGAATGGACAGCTACACTCCTACTTAATAATCCAGATTAATAATAAAATATTTTTGTGAATAAAAGTTTTTACCAAGCTTTTAATATCGTCTCTAAAATATTTCACATATTTGCATAACTCGAAAATTTGCATTTTTAAGTGCGACTACGACATTAAAATAACTAAATTTCTGCAAGTTACTTACAATAATATATTCACATTGTTCATATCATTAATTTTTGCGGTCTAGTGGTGGGTCCGATTTCCTCCTTGCTGGGGAGGAGTGACGTTGCATTCCCTCGGTGCTCGATGGTCGCTTCTAATGAAGTCGTGCGGCCACAAAGCCCTCCCCCTCCGTGTCACTCCTCCTATGGTTCTTAAGAATGCACCCTCTAAAATGTGTGACGTCAATGTGACGGCGTTTTTATGGCATCGATTAAGAGTTAGAAAAGTGATGCTTCGTAAAACTTTTCAAATAAATCGACTATCAAAAGTAGTTTTCAGGGGTTTAGTTCGCCATTCTAATACCTCATGGCCGCTGCCTCAATTTGATAAGAAATAGATAATGTAAAGTAATTTTCGCTCCACTGCATAAATATTTAAATTCTTATTTGCGAGGAATATGAAAAATTATTTATTATAACTACATTTTACCTTGCAATATTCTTACATCAAAACCTTTAAAACGACTTTTTATCGAGTGAAGTAACGCTCAAAGAAAACGCTGTAGTGTTAAAATAACAATATCAAGCCAAACATCCATTTTCGCTCGTATTTTCTTTTTGAATTATATCTCTGGTAACAACGGAACATTTTAAATTTTTATTTTAAGCACGAATATATATCAAAAGATAGAACATGACCGCTCGAATGGTACGCAGATGCGACGAGTCCAACTGATCCCGCCCGGGGGACTGGGAAACAAACGTCGTAAAAACTTGTGAATATTGCCAACAATTCGCAAAACTTGTAGGTAAGTGAGCATTTTTCTCGTTTGTAACATTTCTGCGTAGTTCGTGAAATCGGCCGTCTGCCTGAAGAACCCTGCGTGAATAACTAATGGAAGAAAAATGAAGCGCTCAGCGAGCCCCACAACCGAATTACACGACCTCTCAATAGCTAAAGACGCGATCAAGTATTTTATTTTGCATATTACAGCTTCATAAAGTTTTATTGAGATATTTTGCAAAACCTTCGTTATCTTGTAATATTTGGTTATTGAAAAACGGAAGATTAAAGGATTGGTTATGGCGTCGTTTCCGGGAGAGATTAGTTTAATGATGAGAGGGGTCGCTAAAATTCTCGTTTCTTATCGCATGATCTGTTAAATCGCTGCTTAGTCTTTTATGTAAAATGATGTAAAAGAAATATATAGGTACCTACCTATACAACATTAGTTTTAGTATATGCGAAACCTGAAACACGTGTCTAGTATTTTTATGTAAAGAATTTATGTACAAAATTTCAAAACATGTATCATGTAAAATCACAAAGTAATAAGCTTATTCTGTTACCTGCGCTTCCAGCGTTGTCTTGACCTCATTGATAGTAATAATTTGGTAGTAGGTACCTAAATGATTGCGATAGGTACTTAGTGTCGCTGGGTGTCCAACTTGTAGCCTTTTTCAAATATTTTTGGCACAAAATATAACATGGTTTAAAAATTATTGGAAATTATTGGATTCAGTTACTCATTCTGAACAAACTATATTGAGGTTTCACATATACTAAAAATAATGTTGTATATACGTCTGTGGCTAAGTATTTGTCTGATCAACACAAGGTTTTTAGCCTTGTCTTTTAAACACTGTTTTAAGCTTTCACGGTTTATAACTAAACTTATATTGTCCCTTACGGGATATCTTCCGTGGTTTGATTTTTATTTTGAACTCCCGATATTCAACAATCATGGAAAATGTCCCGTAAGTGACAATATAAGCCTAAAAGGCTTATATTGTCACTTTTGTTGTTCTATTTTTCTGTTTATTTTCTTGTGCGACTTTTAATTATTACACCACTCTCATCACTTTCTTCCCTCACCTAGCTTAATCTTATTTTATATCTGTATTTGTTTACTGTTACCAGTGTCACTCTCTAACACAACAAAATACTTATTACTTACTTAATTTTTTTTTTAAATTATCAGACCCCGTTTAGATACACATTTAATTAATTTACTCGTTATTTATTTATTTGTTATTACATATTTACTTATATAGGTATATTATGTTTGAAACTGTTGTTCCGTCGCTTACCCCCAAAGGATCATTGGAAGACCAGCGTCAGACAGCATCACCTGTCTGACATTAATGCTGAAATAGCCCTTTTGGCGCAGCCGTGAGGCACACAGCACATACCTACTATGTATTTTCTATTTTTTTTTAAATTTGTCATTTATTTTTAATTTTCTATAATTTTTTTTTTATTCTGTGTGCTTAATGAACTGACGTCAAATAAACTTGTTTCTTCTTTCTTTCTACTCTTTCTAAAATTTAACAATTTTCCTAATACTCGTGGCATATCTTTTAGTATTCACGTAAGTACAAATAATTTCAGTACCTACGTTTCCTCGTCCCTTGCCCAGGTGTTCCGCTATTTCCAACAAAGAAATGGCCCTCTCATTAGCAAGCTGACGACCAGTCTATCTTCCAAATGGCAAGTTTTTGGGTTTACTGCCTCCCTTCGCAGACCTTTTTAACCCTTCGGGGAACTAATACAACATGAAATCATTAGGACAAAAGTCTGTATATAAAGAAGTATTTACATGAAAACTTGAACCTCTTTTCAATATGAACGTGATGTCGTTTGTCGATGAAGTCTGTTGCCAAGAAGTTTAGTATTTGTTACTGAGTCGAAAGCCTTGGGAAAGACGCTAAAATGTTTATCTATACGGAAAATATTCTGTATCAAGAAAGTGTTTACGATTTCCAAGTTAGTACTTATTTGACAATGCACTGGATACACAGTCGGGGTACAATTTATAAGTGTTCTGTTTTTAAAAGATTGGAGAAAAAGTTTTGAATATCAGAGATAGTTACTAAAGAATAAATATTTATAGTTACACATACATATATATATATGTCTTTAGCATATTTCCTTTAGTAGATATTTAAGTTAAAATGCTTAAAAATATTATTGATGTTTTTATAGGAATCTTACTAATATGAATGCGAAAGTTTGAAGATGGAGGGATGTTTATTACTCAATCACGTCAGAACGGCTTAACGGATCTGGATGAAATTTGGCACAGAGACAGGTTATAGTCTCAGAGCTTTTTATCTCACATCAAAAAATCCATGGGAGCGAACTCGTGGGCCATAGCTAGTAAGTTATAATGAGGAAAGCAAAATAATGTTATAATTTGCCCAATTTCAGCAAATTCCTTGTAAACACTACAGTTTAAAATACAAATACTTAGTATAACAAACTGTCTACATATCAAACTTCATTATACACCATTATACGCCTATTAACTCTTCAGTAACACCATTATTTGCTTATAGCGTGGAAACCGAACCATCTGCTATGTGCTATCCACCACCATTGCATGTAAGCTAATGTGAATTATCATTATTATAGAGTAACACGTTTGTTTCTTAAAACTTTGATACTTACATGTGGGAAAGTGCATGTGTTCCTGTATTATATGGAAAAAGTTTGTGAAAAAGGATTTATTTGACTCCAATTCTTTCGAAAATAGAAAGAAGGTGGGGTGGCTCAAATATAAAGTAGGTAATCGATTAAGATTGTGAAGCAAGAAATACAGTTTCACTATAAGACAATATAACACAATGTAATCCAGAAGTTCGGCAGCAATAGCGAAGGGTCAATTTTTGTAAGAGGTAAGCTGGACTACATATCTTTAATGTGACTATATTATTTGTCTATAGAATACTGACTGTGCCATTTTTCATAGGGAAGCCGGTAGGAATCGAGTTCTATGGAACCTTCACCACTGATCAGCAGAGATGTACCTGTACCAGTACACCCACATTTCGCCAGTTATGTTTAAGTCCCATGCCATAGGGGCGAGTCTATAGCCACCAACCGGGCGCAATTCTAGACTCTGTGGCTGCTACTGAGAAATTCCTAATGCAAAAACCCAATAACACTTTGCCCGACCCGGGAATCGAACCCAGGACCTCATACCCAGCAGTCGTGCTTGCGACCTCTAGACCAACGAGGCAGGCAGTTTCACTGATGAAAGTTCTTCATCCCCCATAGAAAAGGGAGGATCCTCCAACCAGACGGGTGTTGTGTGTGGTGGGCTACTGCCCAACAGTTGTTGTCGGTTTCTTCTATATTCTTTTAAGTCGTGAATAACTTTACTTGCGCTCTATAGGATTTAGGCGTATTTCGATGTTTAGTTCGTCGTCTGTGTCATAGATGGCGCTGTAGTACTTTTTGTTCTATGTTGCTGAAGTACTCTTTGTAGTGCCACTACAGATATGTATAGTGTCTGAAATTGGACCTTGGTTTTTTTGAGACAGAAAATGTGAAACGCATTTAATTTTCTTAAATTTCCTCGCGTACTATAATGTAAGATTTTCCGACGTTCCACGAAACACACACATAACCACAATTAATCAATCCTCGACAAACTTCCGACTTGTTCATAAAGCAAGAATATATTTACTGTAGGTCGTCAGCAAATCCTCAGTCGTGTCTTACAAATTGTCGCCAAGCCCCGGGCTACGCGGTGTTATGAAAACTCCGGGCCAGGTAAAGAGAAGCCAACAATTTGTTCACCGCTTACACCCTGTATAAACATCTTCATCTGTGTTATAGATACCGCTGTGTTTTATGTTGCCCTGGTAAGTTTCGAGTTCGTTAGGCTTAGCTGCGGTTTTTTATTGTGGCTTTTTTCCTTTTTTTTTGCGGAATAAGTGGCTTAAACATGTGTTTAGATATAAGTATTTAACGTCCTTTTCCATAGTTACTACTTGATGAACAAGATTTTGTTATCATTAACAATGAAAACGGCCATATTTACTATTTGTTTTGGGAACGGAACGGGAACTCAAAACAAATAGTAAAGATGGTAAATATCCCGGTTTTAGTGTCTATGATAATGTTAGAAACCATGGTTTCAGTTTAAAAGATTTTGTTACTAAAATATAGAAATATAACCTAAAGAAGGAAAAACTAACTTCCTATTCAGAGGGTGTTTTCATTCAAATATCGTAGCCGACGGCAACGTTTATTAAGTGGAATACAAAACAAACTGACTATAAAAACTTGCCCCTTTTTTACAAAACAAACAAAACTTCAAGCTATTAAAAATACAACGTTATGGACTCGACACTAATTCACACTAATTCCTAACTACGTGTAAGCACTCTGTAAATATGCGCGCAACACGTTACTCAAATAGCACAATACCATTTTCAATAACACTTAAAACAATGAAAATGATATTTGTCACAAGCCATGTGGCTTTAAATACCATCTTAATGATTACAATTAAGTTAATGGCTCACAAACTGCGTCTCCACTCAATATTTATGTACGTTTATCGGCGAATCCGTGTACATAAGTAAACAATTATTTTCGCTAATTGCTAGACCGGGATACCGGGTCCCTTTACACCACTAATGAACATAAACGTAATAGATATTTTCTGACCTCCCATAATAATACACAAATCGTTAACGTTTGAAACGGAGGTTAGGTAAAGATCTTAATTATTTGAAATGAAAATTATATCTTAACTTATATTAAGGAAATTATATTATTTACTAATAAGTTTGACCGTGCGACTGTTATGGGCCCCAATAACGTAATGAGGAAAATGTTCGTGGTATTGGAAAATATGATATCCGATTGTTAATAACGCAATAAGTAACAAATCAGTTCTAATTGTGTTTTCCTTTTATTTGTCGGTAATGTGTTCCCGCTGAGGATACTGAAGACTGTGGAAAGTCTGGTTAGTATCATGAAGAAGAGTAACTTCACCGAATTTCCTCTGATTTCGCGAAATTCAACAATAATTTAAAGGTCTACTTTATATTTGATCGTTAACCTTTAACTTAGTAAAATTAAAGCCCTCTTCCTCTCTCCTACCTTGCTGTGCCCTTACAGGGTCCATATTTATGTACCTAGCTTTAAGCCCTTTGTAATATCTTTTTTACAATATGTAATGCAAAATAAATGAATAACTTACTTTACTACAAAGTTAAGCAACTTTGCTTAGTATTAAAGTTACACCTTATTTTAAACTACTACTCTTTATATAGTGATTGAATCTTTAAGCATTTATTTTAAGACTACTCCAGTTAAATTGAATCTCTAGCTCTTGACGTGTTGTGGTATACTATGTCGCCTGAATAAGTTCACCTTTCGTAAATACAATGTAGGTAGAAAATTCAACACATTTCTCCCTCCCCATTTATTTAAGTTACCACACGCAAAATCTATGGCATGTAAGCTGTCTTCGCAGGCCCATTCCGGCTACAGATAAGCCGAACAATAAAAGTAAAATCAGCGTTCGCGTGCCACTGTCTCATACATGACCCTGAGCGACCTGTTTGCCCCCATTTCGCTACGCCGCAATGATACCATCTACGATACGCCGTTAGTGATTTGTTGAAACCTTAATTACAGTTCGTTCGTAGATTAATGATGTTACACGGGATTTTTTATCTCTGATCTAGATATTTGTAAGTGTAGGGTCTGTTATGAGCGCAAAGCACGCCGATAATTGCTGCTGGTCTGTGGAAAGCGGATGTTAGATAAAATATGTTCACGCACGCCCGATACCGCGAACATCGCTGCTCCGGCCGTTTACGCGCAAACGGCCTTAAATATGTCGGGTATAATGCTGCTATAGCTTATGTGCACCCTATTCTTACGGTGTCCCAGTTTGCTTGGAGCTCGGATTTTTCGTGAAGTTCATCTACCTACTTTAAAATTCCGCCATTTTGTTTTTTTTTGACAGGCATTTTGATGCCTTATTTTCTGATACTCTCAAAGGATCTTGTTAGTCGCTGAATACAGTTGCGTAAGTGCCTAATGGCGACCTGTTTTTTTGTCATCAAACATCAAGCAAGCATACCGAAACTTCGCTCCGATACATCGCCAAACTTCTCGTATGGTCTGTTCGCCTGTTCACTTAAATGTGTAATCTAATTAACTCGCAAGTTGTTAGTTGAACAATTTTCAAGAACATGTACGTAAGCGCTTCTGTCTTTGTTGGTATGTGTACCCTTGTTTACTCATAGAAAATCACTGAACCAATCTTGATGTCTTTTCCACATGAAGTAATTACTCTGTGTTGGTAAAATGGAGAGGAATCATTGCATAGGTTGTTTTGAGTTTGGATGTTATTTGATGTTGGCTACACTAATACTAGAAGATCTATCTTTGTTAAATGAAGACATAGGTTTCCTCATAACACTAAAGATCGTTAGTTTTATGAAATAAATTACTGATTTGTTGAGAACGTTTGTTGGCGTTTTACAACATGCCAGTGGCGAAGGTTCCATACAACTCGATTCCTACCGGGTTCACTTTGAAAAATATCAAAGTCAGTATTCTATTCACAAATAATATAATCACATTAAAGATATGTACTCCGGCTTACCTCTTACAAAAATTGACCCTTCGCTACTGCAACATGCTATCATGTCGACATGGCGAATCATACGACATTTTCTGACACTTTGTTATAGAGATAAAGTATATCTCAAGAAAAGAATAGTAAATCCCTTCATATTGAATATAACGTTCAGAATAAAGTATAAAAACTTCAGATATCGAAATCCCATCACCACTACTCTAACTTAAAACTTCATTAACAGTTACATAGTAAGTTAAAAATGATTGAAACTCCCATTTAAGATGCACTGCCACTATATCTTCAAGATTCCACTTGAACTTTCATGAATGAATAAGAAAGTGGGAAATGTTTACTTCGCAAGCGATAACTATGCTTTTAAGTGCCACTAGTAGAATTGCTAAAAAGTTTGGTCGGAGTTACGTGAATACTTCTAATCTTGAGTCGAGTCGAGTCGAGTCACACGCTACTCAGGAGCTACCGTAAACACGACGAGTCGGCTGCACTCTAGAAAGTTCCACGATTACGTACCGTCTTTAGACTAGACTCAACTTTTTCGCCTAATACAAACATTGTGGATTCAAAAAAGGTATTCCTTCCTTTCTTTACGTACAGTTTATGGTAATGCTCTATGGCTTTGTTTAAAACTGCGCGGTACTTGTTGGTTAGTACCTCCGTGGTTTCAGGTGCAACAGAATACCAAGTTTCTGAATCTTTGTTTGGTTAACTGATAATGTTTTTAAAGTTGTAGGTTTTGTAATAGGTTGCCAGTAACTTCTTTGTTTCATTTTGTTGGTAATGTTTTGGTTTTCTTTTTATTTAATTAGAAATTACATTTTTTGTTTAGGTTCTAAGTAGGTAGTACAATCTTTTTTAAGTTTAATATGTTGCTTGTCGCCGATTTCTTCATTCTGTGCTTAAATTTGGACGTCCTAAACTCTAAAATTCTTTGAAATTACTGCAAAATTCTAACCTACAATCCCTTACAATTTCTAGCTAAAACACTCATCAAAATAACATTAAATTGTACCGAAAATCAAGTGTTAAGGTGAAGTGTGAAAGCAATATGGGGCATGGCAGATAGGTACCCACCTACCGGCCGTCGCCGGCGGGTTCCGGCTCTTATCACGGCGATAACACCGTACTGTACCGTACGACCGGCGACCGGCGTACGGACCGGTTTAACCCACTTATGTGTTTGTTAATACGAGGATGTAGGTGAGACTGTTTGTGTTACGAGTGCTGGTTTTATTTCAATTTGTTGGGAGCTGTTGGTTAGTGAAAATTATATTTCAGTAGGTGTAAAAAGGTGGGTGTGTGTAGGTGTGTAGGTGTGTAGGTGTATTTTAAATTAATCACATCACTGTTGTTTTAATTTGAAATTCGAATTCATCGTTTATTCATTTGAATAAAGCTAAATCGTGAGGATAAAGTTATGAATTGTTTAAATTGATTTTAAATGTTGAACTCTTGCTTCTTTTTTGAGAATTTCCCATTTGCGTAAAATGAATCATGAATCCATCGAATCATATTATGAATATTCCGTTTCGTAAGTTATGATAACAGTTCATTTTTCAATTTGTTGGCAAAAATAATAGGCGAGTGGTAATTTTCATAAATCAACGTGAGTATCTGATGAGTATGCTAGATGATCCCTCAGTACCGAAGCTACTGAACCGTCCACAAACTCGTTTATATTTACACAGAAAGAACACAGTCCCCTTCGGCGCCAACACCGCCTTATCTACTAATCTTGTTTAAGAACATTGATCCCCTTTTTATAAGGCGATCGAGTAGAAACCAAGATAACTGCGCTTATTTCCCAAATTAGTTTCCAACTACGCTGTTATCGAAACTTGTATACGGCTCGATTGGCCCAATCTGCGTAATATTACACAAGTTCTTGATTAAATTTAATAAAACCAAGACGGTTACCTAATTGCGCGGGCGAAGTTTCATTAACGAGTGTTCGATTCGCACTGTTCCGGCAGATCGGATCGGATCGATCTGTCGTATTCCGCGCCCCTTCAGATTGTCCGGACAAAAGATACGCGGGGGCTATTACGTGTCTTACTTCCGAGCAACTGAGATTGCGTTGCTCGGTATTGAAATTTTGAACTAAAAGTTTTTTGCATATTTTGCGGAGTAGTTCTGATTCTCGTATTACATTGCGATTTGGAATTAAAGTTGTGGTTTAGTTTTTAGTTTTTTGAATGGTAAATGAAAAGGTTTAGTATTTTAAAATATGCAATGGAAAATAAAGAGGAAAACTTGTTTAATTTTAACAGTTCATTGAGTTGTAGTACCCTGTTTTGATAAAACCGCTTTAGTATTATTATGATTGAGTGATGTTGATTTTCTATGCCTTTATGATAATTGTCTCACATAAGAACATGTCCTGAGAACAAAGCCTGTACCTAATCCAACACATCCTATTCTAAAATCGACAACATTTCAAACTACTGTCTGAACACAGTCTTACAACTCACGAACTTTCAACTTTTTAATCAATCAAAAGCACCTATTTCCAACGCGTCATCCGGCCCAAAAGTCTTTCAACAGTCGTCCAACAATCGCAATTTACTTAATAGCCTTTCAGAATTTTAATTCTAGGTACATCACTTCGTACGATTCGTAAGATTAAATCATTTTGAAACGTGCGAAATGAAAACGAGGACGGCAGCAGCCGGCAACCGGCAACTGAGCCAGTAGGTAGTCCCCCTTAATGAGATTTATAAACGTGGTTGATTCCACGATTACCCGACGTCGTAAGATTTGATTCTCTTTAGATATCCTTAGAATAGCTCCACGAATCACAACGAGTTACTGTTTTAATTAAAAAAGGTGATGATTTTTTGAGGAGTTTTGTGCCTATTGGTTTTTCTTGAACGTTTTAATTTCCAATTTAGTTAACGAAATTGATTTTTACCAATTGAAAAGTTTCTTTTGATGAAATTGAACCTTGTAATAAGTCATTTATTTGAAGGCTGTGCGCGCATTTGACTCTGCATGAAATATCCTACAATATAATAATCGAAACTAAACACAGGATGTTCTAAACTCCGCCAACTAAACACTCTACGAATAACACCAATATTAATATTAACAATGTTAGTTTAAACGGTAACAGTGTTACGGATAACTCTATCGTGTTAACAGCAGTTGAAAACATGCCGTGTTGCACATAGCCTCGTTAACTGAAGTCGGAAACTTAACATGAGCGCGGAATATCGGCGGTTGTTGCTTATTAAACTTCGTTTTACCTTGAAATTATACCGCGTTTGTGCATCTTGCGGTACTCTGTTCCTCTGTATACTCTGGTATTTTGATAGCGAACTGATTGTAACGAGGTATTCATTAAAACTTGTATCGTTTTGAAGATACTGTATGTCGTTAGTCTGTGGAGTGCAATGGTTTTTGAGAGTAAGCGGATTTAAGCTCTGTGCTAGCTTTCAGTTTGTTTTCGAATCGGCTTGTAGTTTGTCTTTTTTAATACACGGCTGATTGTAACCGTTTCAAAATGTGTATATTAAATCAAGCAATATGAAACCAGTAGTAATTAAACGTTGATAATTGATAAGCAAAGACACAATGTAATTTGTTTTTCCAAAAGCAATTGTTCCGCTGTTCAAAACAACTCAACAAAATTGCTGTAAACAATTTCTGATGAATGTATTTATTAACATAATTGTACCAATAACGGCCACCACAAGGTAACAAGTGACATAAATATTCACTGAACTGTCGTATTTCACTGACAAAACGACATAATTATTTAGTAAAAACACATAAAATTTGAATTGCAGTCGTTAGTTGCATTATTTTAAATTCAAAAGCTTTATTATCCATGACACACGCTCGTACGGTTTGTAAATGATGTAATTACAGCCACCAATACGTTGTTTGTTTGATTTGTTAATTTGAATGGGAAAAAGTTGTATGTGGGCACGATGTATCATTGATTTTGTGTAAATTATCACGTTTAATTGCATTTATAGTCTTTTTGTTTGGACACCGTGATTTAATGCGAGGTTTAGTTACATTGTTGGACTTAATATTTTAATAAATGCGAGCAAACCTATTCCTGGATTGTCAAGCCCATTATTCAAGCTTTAAATATAGTATGTCATGTGTTTCTCCCCAAGCGTTTCCTTGGCCTTTATCAAAGGAAGTAGTTCCGCGCTCATTAGCAAGAGGACGACAAATTCCTTCGTTCATAATCTGACACGGGCTTATATTAACATGGATATTTTCTACCTGCGAATATAACTTGAACTCGGTACAGTATACGAAGTCTCCAAACAAAATCTTTAAAGCTAAGTTAAACAAAATCGTGTAGAGGAACTCCTCGCAACAGGTTATATACAGTCCCATAAGAGACTGCAGTTGCAGAAACAACCGCTCCATTCTAAAGACTCCGACAGTTATTCCAGCTACCTGTTTAACCGAATAAAAATCACGTGAAAACAAAACCAAAAACGAGCAATATCGATATAAAATCGAGAGGAACAAAATGTGCAATCGAAACACAACTGCAAATCGGAAGTAATGAAGCGTATTTTATCAATTATAGTTATGAAACGTTGAACGAACCACCAACGAAAAAAACCTCGCGTCCGTCGGCACCGGCGGGGATAAAACTGGAAATAAAACGTATTAATTTAATCGAAACTCCTCTTCATTAGTTTCAGTCGTGTGGTTGAATGGGCAAACAAATAAAAATGTTTGATCTCGCCAGTTATGCAGTTGAACGATATTCGAATCATTACAAACGGATCGGACGCCATCTGTTATACTTGCGGTTCTTGTAGCTTTCGATTTTTATTGTCTTTTATGAGTTGTGTGTTTGTGATTGAGTTTCTTTGATTGGGTTTTTAATATAGTGGAGAAAATTGAGCTCTTTTGCCCGTTTTATTTATAAATTGATAGTTTAAAGATGTATTGGCACTTGGGTACAAAACGTTAACCATGCAAAATATAGCGCATATTACAGTCAGTACCTAGTTCAATATCAATTTTGCGTTTTTTCTGCTGATTTTTCCTGACAATATACAACATTATTTTTAGTATATGCGAAACTTGAATATAGTTTGTTCAGAATAAGGAACTGAATTGATTTAATTAATTTTTAAACCATGTTATATTTTGTCCCAAAAATATAAAAAAAACTTTGTGATTTTTCATAATACAGTTTTGAAATTTTGTATGTAGATTGTTTACATAAAAATACTAGACACGTGTTTCAGGTTCCGCATATACTAAAACTAATGTTGTAGTCAGTTTTGATTTTCCAAACATTTCATCAACTTCAAACAAAAATACGACGTTTCAATCTATACTAATCAGAACGACACAAATCAATATTTATTCAATTCCGAGCTTCATTCAAATGAGTCCTTGGTCCCTGGATTCTATCTCTCTTATTATTTCAAACAAACAGTCTCAGTACTTAGCTGATTTAAAAACACCGGGAGTTTCTGAAATGCAAATGTACCACGATCCCATCTAAAAGTGCTTGACCAAAATAGGTAAATACTGGAAAATTTTGCGAGTACACAGCTCAACATTTTTGCCGGACACAGCTCAACATTAGCTATAAGTACAGAGCTCAACATTATGTATGCAGATACGGGAGGGATTATCAGATAGAATTACGTGACTGTATTGATAAGAGGATACTGCTGTTAATTAATTTACAGTTTTTTTCATTAAGTGTCTCGTTTCGAAACCTACGTACTTTTCTGTAAAGGTCAATATTAATATAGACCAAAGCAACAACTCCTAATTAAATTATAAATAAATTACTCTGTAGTTTATTAACATAGCGTATCATTAAAAGAAAAAGTGTCTCAATAAATTCAAGGTAACAATTTACCTACGTTTCTTTTTTACTCACAAGAAACTAAATAATAGTACACAAATAAAATACCCAGCTTAGCTGTATATGTTGAAAGTTAACTACAAATTTCAGTTAGTCGTGACCTGTGTTTCTAATAAAATAGTATATCTAGTAGTAAAACCTTTTTAAGGTAAACGTTTTGAGATAAACTACGTACCGTAAGTAATGGAGATGAGAAGAAATTTATTCTGTCTATCGCATTTTTTAAGTTCTACCTAGAAAATGTGCCTACGTTTTTATGGAAGAGATGGAAATTTCGTACTAAATGAGGTACGGTCTACGGTACGTGTTTTTGAGTGGGATAGTAGATTACTGTTCGGGATCCTCATTCATTTCATTTTAGGAATAGATGACTTTCAGTTTCTACTGAAAACAATTTTCAGGTCTAATTGAAATTTTTCGTTAAAACTTCTCTAGATAAAAATCATTAGACCTA
The DNA here is from genome assembly GCA_963576755.1 of Noctua janthina. Classification (NCBI taxonomy): domain Eukaryota; kingdom Metazoa; phylum Arthropoda; class Insecta; order Lepidoptera; family Noctuidae; genus Noctua; species Noctua janthina. The sequence goes on from OY755058.1 coordinate 6,925,064, forward strand.
TAGACCGACCGCTTTAATGAGTCCTCCGCCTAGCCCCATCAAAGGCACATTAAGCTTCCACAAAGTCCTAACATTATTCCACAGGTTACTTGCATTAAAATAACCATAATCTACGTAGGTATAACGATACTAATTGAACCAATACTTGATCAACCTTCAGAAATTTCCATTTGAATTGATACTTTCGCGAGGACTCATTAAAGCGGTCGGCTTATAGTTAGTATTTTTTCTCTGTAATTAACACAATTTTAGACACGTTAATTCTCTAGAATTTCCTTACCAAACATTACAGCCTCAACAAAACTTAAAACCTAACACAATTTGCGTCTATTTCGATCTTCATGGTTCACACTAATAAGCCGAGCGCTGGCTCACGTCTGTGACCACTCGAGTCGAGTCGAGTGGCCCACCGCGTTCGTTAGCGGCCGCATGACGAGCCCCTGTGTCCCACTCCTAGCCTCTTTTCATTAGGAAGTAATTCCAAGTACCTGCCACTCTTCCACCTCATTCCTCCACGTTTGTGAGCCGAGAGTACTTCGGCTCGCTGAATCAGGTGACGCTTTTGTCACTAGATTAAAGAGAACTCGCTTTCTTGGCGCGCTAGTATTCTTCGTGAGCTATTTTTGGTATTAAGGTCTTGGTTAAGCGGAATTCTGGGATTTAGGTACTGTTTTCGTGTGTGGAGTGGGCTGGTTTTATGTTAATTGAAGTTGAATGTAGTTTTAGTTCAGATTACATAATGAAAAATTTAATTCAAATACAATGATTTTTGATAACTTCAAAACTTTTTCAAACCAAATAAAAACTAACAAATAAATGCAATCGCAGGAATCTACATATTTATATGAGATCCAATGAAACTACAAACATTTGGAGAGGCATAAAAAGCGTGCGTGTCACACATTTAGTCAAATATTTCATAAAATTCAGGTGTCGCCTTGTTTCATAAAATGACGAGCGAACGAAAACGCGAGCTGTCATCCTCCGACGTCACTAACGACGTGTGAAAGCAATTTGGTAATGCACTTTTTATCTTAGACATTACTCGTACTGCGTGTTTATGTCAAACATAAGAATTCTTCAAAAAGCGGGAGCATTCAACAAAGTTTTAAGCCCGGCTTTAGCCTAAATAAACCTCATATAAATTCAGGAGTTCACGAATCACTACACATAAATCGTAGATAAAGTAGAAGCCTAGTCTAGTCAATTCTATTTAGGAGACAATGAACAAAACTGTATGTATTTGTTGTAAGGTCATCCGCACGCTCCACTTACGCCACATTATCCGCTGTCGCAAATTGAACCGAGGACTTAGCCGGCAGCCCGGCACACTCGGCGGACTCCCAGCCTAATCGCAAAAGGCTCTGTATGAGAGAAAACTTAATCCCAACAATTACACTAATGATTACATAACACTGGGGACGCAAAGTATAAACAAAAGCATCTAGTGTCGCACCACTGACCCCGCGCCTAGAGGACGACTATTAAGTAGGGTCGGTTCACTTAAAACGACCTCCGGGATTTGAAACCCCGATTTACTGGACATAGAATGAGCAATAAAAATATAATTACATTGTTTTACTCCGAATTAACGAATAATGTAAGGAAAAAAGGCGAGTAAATTACGTATTTAGGATAGAAAATCGGTACTAAATTACACTTTTGGGAGCGGTATAACAAAATAGCGTATTATTTAAAACACTCCGTAGCGACAGTTTTGGGTATTTCGAGGTAGTTATTTATTGTGATACTCGACAAACCCACTCCATATATTTATTTTAACATATATACGTTTGTTAGGTAGTTTATTGAGTTTTGAGTATAAATCGTTTTCATATTTCTGTCGATGATATGTGGGTCGTTCTAACAATTAAAGCTATTAGAATTCCACGTGGCGTAATGTACATTGATATTTTAATTAAGGCCGTATGTGGGTTGTGTGTGGGCCGCCCGGCCGGTAAGGTGAACACAAAGCCTTCGGCCTGCATAAAACTTGCTTGAATATTTACGCAAAAAGCGTATCGTGAGGATCAATCGGTGTTTATCGGCGGACGCGATCTGTTGCGCGTGTGTAGGGCACGTACCGCGCGTACTATCGCGCTCGGCGATCGCGAAGCGAACGATATTAGTACCATTCGTCTTTGTCGTACCGTTACCTAATTTGAATAATCGTTGGTGAGAATGCAGAGTGATTTGCCGCAGCGCGCCACCGCTCTCAGAGAACTTCAAGCACTACTAATGCCTTTAAGATTCATGTTCGTTCCATCTGAATTCAAAAACAACGACTAAATTTGCTCCACATTAAAAGATATTATGAGGAAGAATGAAAAAAAGATATCCGACCATTACAAAGGGGGAAGGGAAAAAATTGCAAAGTGAGAATTTTCTCATTACGCCACAAATCAACTGTTAAAACAAATATTTAAAAAGAGAAAGGAATCCGCGGACTACAAAACGCTCCTCACCCTGGCTACTGGCAAATGCGAAATCCGATTTAATTTATTTTTATCGCGGGGCTTTATAATTTCATTTTCGCACTTTCCATTTGGAGAGGAGGCCCGCGCCCGCGGACTGCCGCTCTATCCGAATGAGATCTCCACGAAATCAGGTACAAAAGAACGATAATGAACGCTCACTGCTTGCTACGTAATCTAAATTATTATACGAGTCGAAATTCTTACTTGGCAGCGAAAGAAATCTACTTTATCTCGGGCAACGGGAGATGTTTAATAAAATTAAAATGTCAGAGTTGGGCCTTTTCGATGTTTACGGTGGCTCTGCAACATTATTTCGATTCAAATCTTCCTCGTCTGAGGAAAACGGTTTAATCTGTCTGTCAGTGGATTTCAAATGAAAAACTGAGAGTTTCATTGGATATTCGGAATGTACGAGTAAATAAAGTGAGTCCAGAAGTTGCGAAGACCATTCTTCATGAAGTTGATCACTGCAATCACTTTAAGTTCTAACATCGAAGAGAGTTAAACATTAAAACTCAAACTGTGCTGTAAGACTGAATTTATTTACGTTGTGTCTCGGAGTTTATTCGATTGTTGTGTCGGTTCGATTGGGACGTAAATATCAGACAGGCCTGTCTCAGGGAGTTAGAGAAATGCGGAGCACCTCGAGTGCGGTGGTAGGCGTCCCGTCACTCCACGTCGAGGAGTGCATCGGGCGGGACGCGCCAAACTTTCCGCTGTTTCCCGAAATACACGGCAACACGAGGCTCCGCCGCCGCCGCGGCGCCGCTCTTCGATTCCACCCTCTGCACTAACTGTATTTTTCGACTTCCTTTTCCCTGCCAGCCGTACGACTGACTTATATTAACTTCATAACTTGTTAAACACAACTTTTAGAAATATGAGATAAGTAAGTAAGAGCCTTGGAGAGATTCGAAAGAAATGTTTCAGCCGGATGATACCTACTACATGACGAGCCGGGGTTCACTTAGGGTTTTTTGTTGTGCATATCGTGTTACTGGCGCGGACGACCCAAATTGTTCGGTATTTTATTAAATAAGAAAGGTCGAGCTATAATGGCGGATGATGGCTGAGCCATTCAGTAAAACGTAATCCGAATAGAGTGGATGTCTTCCGAAATAACCGTTTCGGTAATCACGAGTTGTCACACCAGTGAACTGAGCTGTAATTAGGCAAATGCACCATGTAACGCGAAGTCGGCAGCGGGACGCGCCGCGCTCCGCCGTATTGTTCACCGTAATTATTATATAACCGTACTTTTACTACACAATTAAAATTTAAGCGTTCCTAAAATTGTACGCAAGATTGTACAGTACTCTATTTCATCTCGACGGAGCGTGGCGAGCACCCTAAACGTTGTTCCTAAAATCAGAAGTAAATGTTACAACCGTGTATAAATATTACGAAAAGAGAAGCAAATATTTGCGTTAATATCAGTTCCGAGTAAACCTAGGTAAAGCCATTAGAGAATGAAACCCGATGCCGTCTACAAAATAGAGTGAATTAAGTTTACTATTGTCAAGGCAGCGGAATATGAAAAAGCACCGTTTTGTTAAGACGAATCCTACAGAAAGGTTAAAATGTTCTCGTCAGCAAGTTTACCGGCGCACTCTGAGTTTATAAAGCACCTTATTCGAAATAACAACGCGAACCGCCGCGGATGTCTAACTTAAATAAGATTTAATATTCCTATCCGGCAGGGAACTTCTTGAAGGAGCGTGTGTAATCAAAATCTGCACTGGGAAACTTTCCACGGGATTCTCCGAGCAATTGCAGAACCGGCTCGCCGGTAAAAAACTGAAATGAACTTGTCGCTTAAAACTAATTTCATTCCAAACTTTCGTCTTAGAATAGTTTTTTTTTATCATGTTTCGCGCTTTTTCCGTCCTAACTTGTGCACAGTTTAAAAATCAATTTCTTAGAACTCGCCAAAAGGGCAAGTTGCGAGGTGTTTACTCCGGCCCGCCGCCCGACGACTACGGGCCGATGTGAACGAAAACTTAAACCCTCTTCTCGCACGCTACCAGAGAATTTTCTTTTCGAAATTAACCAACTTTTGGAAAAATATTTGCAAACAAGTTTCCTCTACACAAAAACGAGTATACCCTCACGAAATCTTTTCACAGGTTACACGAAGAATATTAAAAAACAAAACTTTTTCTAAAATAAAAAGTAAAATTTTCGTTCGTCTTATATTTATTTATTGAAGTTTCTGTTGCGCGACGTTCGTCCCTGTATTTCTGTTTACCGGCCTCTCCCCTATTTGTTCTTTGTGTCGCGTTTTCCTTATTATTTACTTACATTTTATTTTGCATGTAGTACCCAGTCGTGGCGAGGAATCAATGAGATACGAATAAATACGGGCGAATCAATTTGTGATTTCAATATTAGTAAATTGAGATTACATTGAGTGCTGGAGAGCGGAGTTAGCGTGCCTCTGGAGAAATCCTTGGAAGACAGAAAAACTATTAAACGTGACTAAGTACATTTGCGACAGAGCGCGCAGGGTGGTCCTTGTCCTTCAAGAGCGCAATTAGTCCGCTTTTTGCTGCACTCGAATGCTTTGAGTAATGATTGGACGCCGAGCACGACCGGCTTGCGGTTGTTTACGCTCGCAACAAACGCTGATTTATCGCCCGGCACGGTTCGACCACTGCCTCCCGCATTTAGCTACATAAAATCATAATTATACCACCGTTTAATATTAATTTGAGTTGATTTGACACCCGAATCACGATAAGGACTTTGTGATATAAATTATAGAAATGCGCCACAGTTCTGCTTTTGTAGTTACAGCGAACGAATTGCAGCAGATACGTACATTTGTAGAGATATATGTAGGTTCTATGTACGTACAGTGTGTGATGCAAATGTGTAGGCGTGGCGCAAGAAACTTGGCAACGAACGCGCGGTCGCGCGATCCTGCAAATCTGCGCGCAATGCTTATCAGCTGTGATTCATACTTATGTCGTATACACAACAACAATGTAGGCGCTATGGACGTCTGTGTGTATACGAACACTACGTACAAACATTACGAGAGCATGTGGCGACGCTACTTAGTAACTGCGCGCCACCAGACTTCATTTTATTCTGTGGATAAGGACGCTCATATGTCCCTGGGATTCACTGACGCTTTGTCGACGGAGGAAAGAATGGATCGTGATGAGAAATGTTCTGGAATAATTTATCTTTGGGTTAGTTTGGGAACTAAGCTCATCTCCAGCACAAGCAGAGGATGACGGCTTATGTCTAATTCAGAGACATGTTTCAGTTGGAGAGATAAAACGTTGCGAACAATAACTGAATAAAAACGATGACTCGCAAAGTGTGTGGAGGCGAGCCATACATGGTTGTGCGATACTAAACAATACCTGTATGGCGGCGAAACAATAGAGGAACAACAACATGGCGACGTTAACAACATTTTTTCAGTTGCAGGTCGTTACAAAAATACAGATAACAGCGCACGTGCCGTTTATGGCTGAAGATGTTGAGCGAGAGACGGCACAAAGCGGCCGAGATTTATTGGCCTGCCGTAAACGCGCGTAAGAGGAAGTTTGTACACTGGCGCTCGACGAATCGCAATATTTAACGTTCAACTATTTCCATCAATTTGTTCTATCAAGAAAGGAAAAACTTAAATTGGAGCGATTAAAGCGCGCGCCCGATCGTGATTGATTTCTTGCGCGGGTGAGGAGCGCCCGCGCCGCCCAGCGCCCATTGTGCCCCCAGATTTATTTCTGTTTCACCGTTTTTATTGCGTACTCGGAACTTATAACGAAATAGTTACGGCTGTTAAAAGGTTTTATTGGTTAACCTTCGGCGTGTGCGGTCATAAAATAGATTCGTAACCAAAGAAGCGTACGCATACTGCTAGATTTATAACTGTATCACGTGAAAAAGAAACAAATTTGCCCTGCAGAAGGATATAAAACAGGAGATATAGCACGAATTTATCGGTAAATTGTGGAAATCTCAGTATAATAAAATATCTTCTATTGAATATTGTATGAAAAGAGTTTTACGGGTCTCACTCATTTCACTCCATTTTACTACCTACCTTTTTATGCAGGACCTCTATATCTCGGAATACAAAATAGCATTTACGGTGGATGTAAATTGTGTTATTAGTGATGTCATTGGAGTTCTTACCTGAAACAAAAAAATAAAAGTATAAGTAAGGGAAGATGGTAAACAGAATGACAGACTGCAATTAAAATTGTTAATGTCGCGGTGATCAGATTGGGAGAGACGGGCGGCTCCCCTCGAGCCTACGAGCAAATTCACTTAATTTACCGCTCGTGTTGAAGCCCCGCTAAAACTTTACGCACTTAATAAACTCCGAGACGAATTAAAATTCCGTCGGTTTAGTAACAATCGTGTCGGAACGCCGTTAACTCTTTCGCCCGGCGCCGAGTTATTAATAAGGGACACGCCTCGGTCGCAGTGATTTATCTACAAAAATAATGACAGCGGGCCACGGCTAATCAGAATTAACAAGTTTATGGGTGGCCGGCGGATTAGCGCAAGTTATCGTGTCGCGCTTCTTTATTTAAATATGCAAATTATTAAAGAGTGTGCGCCGTTCGAGTTCGGTTGCAGGTTGTTTAGCATAAACAAATCGGCGTCGGTTTACGCGCCGTCTCCGCACCGGCCCCGCGCCGGCTCCGCGCCCGCTGCCGGCGCCGTCGGCTGAGTGTTAGACAAGCGGCGGGAATAAATAATCTCACTGTTAGATGCTCCTTCCTCGAGGGCCGATCGTAAATCAGGATGAGACGAAATTTCCGTCTAATGTGAATGTAAAATTTAGAGAACAATGCCACTGTGTACTTGCAGAACTACCCTCCTTTGAAATCCTAGTGAGCGCTAGTTTAGACGCGGTTTAAGGTTGATTAACTGAAATTTATGAGCCCGACTCACTTATAACATTAAACTAATATCAAAGACATTCTTGTTAACACCTTCAGTCTAAACCTTTTAGACTGAAATTCTATTTTCAGAATAATGGTTTACCAGAATGTTAATTATGTAGATATTGGTAATATTAAAAGCCTGTCGTATCCTTTATATAAATAACATACCCTACCCTAATAATAGTATCTGTGGTACCGTTTAGAAGTTTCCTGACTTTATTAGTAAATGTTATATAATTGTATTTCAAATTTAAACGGTTTTTGATAACTATTAGGTATTTAGTATTATAGAAAGTGGGTAGGTAGGTATATCACAAATCATTGAATCAAATATGCGTTTAAAGTAAACTTTTCACAACGATTCACTTATTTCCATAAAACATGTCAATTCAATTAAGTTATTTCATTACAAAACATAACTTTCGTTACACGAAAACCTCATTAAGAATAAGAATAAGAATAACTTATTTAAAAAGTATTACAAAAAGTGTACATTTAAGCGCAGTAGTATTATTTCTCATTAAGGTATGAAAGCTTTTAAAACGTTTTCGTATATAAATAAACATTTAAGTCTCTGCACCAGTTTTATTTTTTAATCATTATCATACATAATTGATAGGTACAGTCTACCTATCAATTTAAATATTTACTTTGCACAGATTAACCACCAATTTAAATAATTCATTTTAAATCTATTTGTTGAAATATCTGTTGATTATTTTCGTCTGTACACAAGGTATTGTAGTTTACCTGAATATTTTGAAGGCAATATCTTTGAATATTCCAGTTTAGCCGGTCCTAAGGTGTCGGTTTATTGGTGTCTCAATACCGGCTATAACCTCAGAACCCAGGATTAGGAGAAGTTATCCGCTCTGACCCTCCCAAGGACTATAGTGTTATAATCCAAATAGAGCACCTCTTCACACTTACTATGCCCCTGGTAATTTCGGAGAAGTATCAAGGATGCCTTTGTGTATAAAATATTTGAAACCTAAACAAAGTATCCAATCAGCGTTTTAATAACATAGAATTATATTTTTTTGTTTTCTGAAAATACCCCGTGATTTTTTAGTCGTCTTACAACGGCAGCCCACTTCATGTATCCAATTACTTCTAAACATTCTTAAAAAAAAATAAGTATTTATGTGGTTTGAATAATTTAAAAATAAATTCCAGGAATCATATATAATAGTACTCATATAAAACAGTGATTTAAATTCTGGCAACACACTTTGAAAATTATTTTCAATAATATACTGAAAACTAAAAAAAAACTAGTATGTTTTATGTGAACTTTAAACATCCGTATGCAAGTCCATACTTAACCGTTACTATAATAAAATAAATACATAAATAAATTCATGCGTTTTTCCCATGGAGATACCATAGAACGCCACCTGCTACAATCCTCAAAAAACGAAGAAAATAAATAAATATACCTACAATATTCAACAAAAAATGTACCAACATAAAATCAAATAAAAAAGTACAAGGTTTTACAAGCAGGCTCATTTACTGAGTTCGGTTAAAGATGTATCTGACAGAAGACTCCATTAACGTGAAGAGACGTCGGGTTAAATAATAACTGAGCCTCCAGATTGTTGCCTGTAACCGACCCTTAATATTGCACAGGGGTTATTATTATTTTTTGTTTTCCTTGAGAATTAATCTCAAAGAAAAAAAAATATTTTCACTGTATTACTGTTACTGTTAGCCTGTATCATCCCACTACTGGGCAATGGCTTCTTCCCATGACTTCCAAATGCTTCGATCCAGGGCCTATTATTTTCATTGTATTATTAAAAAAAATAATCTTAATAGTGTGTTGCCAGAATGACAAGAAAACGGAGACGTTTTTTTTAAGGTGTCATTATTAAGATTATAAATTATTATTTATCGAATAGAATAGAGGTAATAAAACAAACAACATTAATAAAAAACATTGGATTTTTTAACGGATCAACGATTGGTATTTCATTATAACAGCCCAATTGGTTCAATTAGAAAATATATTCGATTTATTTATGAAGCAGAATGAATATTATTTTGAATTTATAAGCATTTGCTTTTATTATTTGAATCAGACACATTAAATCAGAAACACTCAAGTCTTTACCTAACATAAAACTTTAAACAATAGCAACTAGAAATAGCGAGACATTCGGCTTCAACTGTATTTAGAAACTCTTAAGTGGCAATAAACAATTTATCATGCCAAATTCACCCGTATCGGTACTTTTAGTGTACTTGGCAATATCTTGAGAGGTACCAAGAACTTGTAAGAGATTCCGTGTAATCCTCGAGTGAGATTTATACGAGCCGCGTAGGTAACGCAGTGCGGCTACGGCTTGTAGCTTGTAGCTACACGCTACGCCGTAGCCGCGTAACAACGTACTCGTAGCACTTCGTAGACGTGTAAGCTTTAAGTGATTCTGGCTGGAATATCATTTAGTACGAACACTAGTTTGAGAAGTTTTAATTTTATTTTACTCTTTTAGTACTTTAAAATGAAGTCGGAATGGTTTTAATGATAAAATTATGTGGTTTCCTGTATATTTTTATCAGAAATGTTTGTAATTAGTAAGTTCTCGTCAATTTGGAGAATTTTAATTTTTACAAGTTAAAGTATACGCCGAATATTTTTCGGAGGTAGCCCGAATTTATGACAGGATAATCAAATGTTTCGTTGGATACTTATTAGTGCGGAGAAAAAAAAAAAACAGAATAAAATATCTAATCCCGACAAGTCAGTTCATTGCTTTCATTCCGCCGTCATTGTGCAGACATTATTACACGAGGTATTCCGAGAACTCAGCCGACGTACTTCGTAATCGAAAAAAGACTTAATATTTCACGATACGCGGATAAAATAAAGGTTTATTCGGCAATAGCGTATTCGTCTGAATACGTCGTACGTTGTAGTACGGGGATTATAGTCTCAAAACGAGAGAGTAAGCAAATAAAGTAATACGTGTATCACCTGCACACGATATGTCCTTCCCACGCGTCGGAGCGTTCCTCTAAGTAGGTACAACGCTAATTTGCTTTTGTTCTTACATTTACCCATTTGCTTTAGCTATTTCGGTTTCTCGTACGCACTCAAGCGAGCACACACGTGGATTAGCTAGTGTACTTAAATGAACAAAGTGAATATGTAATGTTAAAATTTCGCAAATATTAACGTAATTTCTCGTTTTCAAATGTACACGATTTAGGGAAAAGCTTTCAAGTGATACATTCACAGTTTGTTTTGAATTAGATTCTTGGGGTTTGTGAATTTGTGATGTGCCGGAATTTAAACGGGTTTGGTACACATAGCTTGTCAAATGAATTAAAAACTTAAGCCTCTCGCCTAATATTTCTCCTATTTGGAATTCTACGAGCCGTAAGTCGTGGGTTCGAAACCAGCCAGGCGCATTACTTTTTGTAAGTTATTTCATCACCACTGCTCTCAAAATGGTGAAGGAAAACATCGTGAGGAAGCCGGCATATCCTAGAACCAAAAATTCCAAGACATGTGACATCTACCAAACCGCACTGGGCCCGCGTGGTGGATTATAGCCTCTCTATGAGAGGCATTGGGCATTGGTCTCATAGAGAGGAGGCCTGCGTTCCAGCAGTGGGAACATTAATAGGCTGATTACGCTATACACTAAGCCGTTATCGTAAATTATTTTATACTAGCGACCCACCTCGGCTTCGCTCGGGTGCAATGTAGATAAACATTTACATATAAACCTTCTTCTTGAATCATTCTATCTATTGCTGAAAACTGCATTAAAATCCGTTGCGTAGTTAAAGATCTAAGCGTAAAAACAGCGGGAGGGACTTTGTTTTATACTATTTAAGGAAGATAAAGAAGACTCATCTCAAGTCCAACTTTTCTAACTTACACCTAAACCAATAGGACCAAACTGCGTATCATTGCAACGTATCTCCAACTGCAAACAAATCTAAGTCATAACTTAATTGCCAAAGAGTTTAACTTCGCATCGATTAGACGTAGGAAGTAGAACTCCGTTAATCAACAAGCGGGGAAAGATAAAACCGAAAGTTTAATCGTAACTCACGTTATGATTACGGCTTACTCCCGTCATCAAAGTTGTCGAAACGCTGAAGGGAAGCGTGAAATCATTAAGGCGTTAGATAATACGGTTTGCCTAATGAAGCAGCGTGTCCTCTGGTACTAAGGCAACTCGGTGAGATGCATGTGTGTTCGAGTTTTGGTCCTAATCTTCGGTAGTAACGTTTGAGCCTGGCTCGCTTTGGGAGGACTGGTTAAGTCTCATTAGCAAATGTACGGTCGGCTTTTGTGTCTTATTGTCGTCTGATTTGGCCTAATTTTTTTGGGCAATGTTTCTACTCTGAGCCTGATGTTGATTTATTCGTTTAGGAATTTTGGTCTGGAGTTTTATTCCTTTTGGTATAAATCTCTATGCAAAAAGGCTTTTAGGCGAGTTACTCTTTATATGATTACTCTGATTTAAACATCTTTTTCAGATATCTAAAAAAACATTTTTACATTTCAAGTCACCTTCATTTCTTAATCCCCTATATCTACAAATACACTTACCCACTAAGGCGTTAAAAATAAACCGCTCAACAAACACCACGAAACCCACATCTTCCCCAATAAACCGTACAATTAATTACCAAACATGAACATAATTTGGACGTCCAACTATTCGAGATCAAATGGTAAGCCGGCCTGACGAATCCCATGATGCCTTCCATCTCTGCTTAGTTGGATTAGCTCGCATCATTAATCGTTGGAATTGCGTTCGACCCTCGCGACCCGGCTTCCCGGGAATCTTCAATTAGAAACAAACTTTACTATTACAATCGCATCGATTGGTACCTCTGCGTTAACAGAGTTTGATTTAAAGTGGGGCTGTGAGGTATAATTTGGTGTTTTGGTTTGTGTGTGTTACGAGTTATGGTAGCTTATTGGGTAAAAGGACCGGTTTGTCTATGATATTTGGTCCTTTCTTAGATACAATATTGTATCAGTAAGTAAAGTCATCAGCAAGTACAAGTTATGAGTTATTATGAAGCTATCAAAAAAGTTTTCATCCTGTCCAACTTTTGACGCTTCCATTTAAAGCTTCCAAAAATTCTCTTCTCTCAAATTCTGCCCAATATGTGAGCACATATTTTTTGGCATTAATTTTCAGTCTGTATGTATAGTGAAGCCACGATAGGAACGCCAGACTCGCAGAGACGTCAACGATCAATCAGGCGTATGACTAGCGCCATCTATCAATATGTCATGGCGGACGACGTGCCACGCCAGATGGCAGCACTGCCCGAAGAGAAATTAGAAAACAATTTTCGGCAAGTGATACCTATAGGTAGTACTTCTTTAGCAGTGTTTATAGGCAGTTTGGGTTAATTTATTAGTTTTGAAATTGCTGTTTTTGGTTAGGAAATATACCATAAATTTTATTAACTTGTACATAGTTGAAATAATAGCTGCCTCACTGCTTAGAGAATTATTGAGGAAGATTATCTGATTAAACCAGTGTTATTACAAAAGGGAAAGTTTAAGGAAGTATTTAAGAGCCTTGAAAATTTTGCAAAAAAATACGAAATTACCCAAAAACAGAAGTAATAAAAAATAATCACGAATAACATTTTCTAAAGAATTTGCCTAATATATTCATTGAAAATAAAGCCTCATTTTATAATTCGGCAGAAGATGATCTTTATTTTTTTATTACGGCGGAAAGCGGGCCGTTCGGTACAATTTAATCACGAATTTAACGTCCGCGGCACGTTCCCGGTTCGGACACTTTTATGACATCAGACACTCGGCGTTAAATGCTGAGGATTAAAAAGGGTTGATAGCGAGGTGCCTGTCACCTGGAAAAGCTTGGGACATAGCGGTACCTTCATCATAGTGCCGCCGGACGTTCATTGATAATTAATGGGTTGTGCCATTGTAACGAAAACAAACGACTCGTGGCACGCGCACGATAACGATTAATATCTTCGCGGCGCAGCAAAAACAGACCTACGCTCGTAGCCTTGGTGTGATAAATCATATCTCCTCGAGGCACAAAAATAAATGAAGCTAATGATAAATGACGACGAATACGAAGAGTGCCACCGTCGATTGAGTGGAGTGAATTTGAAAATTAAAAAATGTCTGGTGTCGTTAGGGTGGATGCATGCAAAAAAGATAATTTGGGAACCCCTCTGTGCTTTAGTACTAAGTCCGCCCCTTAAAAAAAGTATATTTTTATCAGTTTTGCGGTTATAACTTGAATGAGAGACAAATTTTAACATAAACATCCGCTACTTGTAATTGGTTACTATTAACATTAAGTGAAATATATACTTTTTTCTAAGATTATTTGCAAACTAAAAAACTAAAATAGTAATAAAAATATGTACAAGTATCAAAAGGGTTATAGGGTGTCACAAAATTCGTTCACATCGCTGTCAACAGGAAAAGTGCCCAGAAGGCTGACAGAATTGCCACGTTGGATGGCAATACTGATTCTTTGGCCAAAAAATAAGCCCGCCCTCTGGTCACGTGAAGAATCGACCAACCGTTTGGCGATTTCCCGAAATATTAGGTTCAACCAAAAACGGCTCAAACACGTTACTACCAATTAAGTTATTGTATTTGTGCCGTTTGAGGTTCTCAGCACCTGCAGCAGCCGCCCCAGCGCAGCTCACTGTGCTAGGAAGATAAGATGGCGCAAACAACAATATTACTCGAAGCGTATATACTTATTTCCAATTATATCCCGCATAAAATCTACATAAGGTACGTTTTTAGGCAAACAACTCTCGATGTAACATTTCTCGTAGCAGATTGCGTAGCCACGTAGCCATTTTGCCGGCCGTAACCAAGGTACGTTAGTCAATCAGTTGTGTCTACCGAATGTACATTGGAATCACTACGCTACGCCGTAGCAAGACTATGGCTACGGCTATGGAGTAGTATCTATCTTAATGTACCTAGTAGATAGCTTTTCCAGAATGTTTTAAATATATTCTGGAAGGTTTTGAATACGAAAACTTGGAAAAACATTGACGCGTTATGGAAAACTTTTCTTCAATATAAGATAACTACATTTAAGATTTTGGAGGCATAACTCGATAAAAAGCTCTGTATATTGTCAATCATTTTGCAAGGAACATTTTCCCTAGTAGCCAACTGTCAAATATTTATATCTTTTTCTTTTGGTCTAAGCTATGTCAATATTCTTAGTCAAGAATGTAGAATTTGCGTCTTGTTAGATTATTTTATGATTTCTGATTTAATAAAGAGAATATTGCTTTATAATATTTTTACTAAAAATATTTGGTTGATAATGTCTGCGTTTGTAAGTAAGAAAGAATATTCTGAAAGAATGAAAGATGAAGGTTTAGAAGGACATTTAATCAAAAGGATTCTTACCTTCATTTATAATTTTATTCCGTACTTCAGTACCGGTATACTCTGTACTTCAGTACCGGTTCAACGAGGCGGGATTTGAACTCATGTTCCTCTCAATCGCAAGTATCTACCCACCTACGAATCGAATTCATATTGAAGTAGTTGTCGAAAAAATGTGATATCTTATGCCATAGTATATTGTTGTTTTCAAGGAAAATTTATTGCTGAATTTAAAATAATTTAGATCTATGATCTTTGTATCATTTATTTATATCATAGTTTCATGTAGATATTTAGAAAAAGAAAAAAGAAAAAACAATAATTATCTGTTCAGTCGAACCGGATCCAGCTAAATACAGGATGTATTTTACATGAAGCGACTGCCTAGCTATTTAATAATTAATATAAACATAATCATTTAAAGAGCAATACTATCCCACTTAAATACGTGGCTAAATAAGAACAGCCGCTCGGATCGATGTTTAGGTTAAGACGTGCTTGCCTAGGTTAGTCTGTGGATGGGTGACCACCCATTACATACCGAGCTTCCTCCGTGCCTCGGAAACCACGTTAAGCCGTTGGTCCCAGCTGTCATTTGTAGATCTTTGACAGTCGTTACAGGTAGTCAGTGGCTCAAAAAGTCTGACAACCAGTCTTTCCAAGTACTAACTGGGTTGCGGAGGTCAGATAGGCAGTCGCTCCATGTAAAATACG
Source organism: Noctua janthina (assembly GCA_963576755.1). NCBI lineage: Eukaryota > Metazoa > Arthropoda > Insecta > Lepidoptera > Noctuidae > Noctua > Noctua janthina. The sequence continues at coordinate 6,940,561 of OY755058.1, forward strand.
GGTATTCAGCTGTATCTGGTTAGACTGGAAGTCGACCCTAACATAGTTGGGAAAAGGATAGGCAGATAATGACCAACCCACTTAAATAAAAACCATATCTATTAACAGTTCGTCTCAATCATATAATTTGAAAAGACTCTTTATTTGATTTTACGAGAATGGTCCCTCAGAAGCGAGTCCCGTCCCCTGGTACCTTATACATAGTCTCGGAAATTGCGTTAACCACATTCGAGTACCAGGAAATTAGAAACGTTCAAGGGTATAATCGAATGTCTCTCTCTAGCAGAAATAAACTTGCCGTATGTTATCGATGTGGTTCTGTATCCATTTGTGCGTAATGCAACGTGCTTTGATTTTTCGGCTTCCGTTGATAACGGATAAATTGATTTTACGCTCGCGCTTTGATCTTAAAAGGGGAATGGAATTCATGATATTAGAAGAAATGGTTTTCTTTCGAGAATTTCCTTATTATATCGAGCTGCTCATAATCCCTGTATTAATTACTGAGTATTGTAAAAGCTACTTTTGCTTAAGTGCGTGAACATCGCAGACTTGAATATCCGTAAAGAACTTTGTGAAACAATTGACGGGAGATGGGACTACAGAGACAATTGAAATTCGATTTGCTTTCAATTCGAGCGCTCTCACTCCCCTTCAGTAGGAGCACTGCACTAATAACTTCTGATTGTTTCAATACATTTTTCTGAAGATGAAGTTAGTTGACGTACAGACGGCGACAAACTGCGCTAATTACGTTAGTGATCCCCGTCCCCAGCCCCCAAAGTAAACGACTCCGCTTTCAGTGTAAACAACCGCTCAACTTTACCAGGAAAAATTCGCAAACCCACTTATTTACGTCTCAGAGGTATACAGTGACAGTGCGACGACATAACAACGTCGTACGACGTACTCAACGTGCTCCACAGTACCAGCAAATTAGGTTGGTACACCGTTGTACAAATACTACCCCCTAACTCAAACATTTAAGAAAAGAAACGGTTCTAAGATTTCAAATAAATTCCATTATAGTTAAAAAGTTCAGAATATTTTTGCATATTTTTCAGCTTTCAGGAGATTCCCGAACATTAAAACAAGTTTTACCTGATATTTATTATAATAAGAAGTGTTTCTTGTACTTTAATTCTTAACAAAATTGTTTCGGGCATATTGCGAGCTTGTATTTCAAACAACTCGGCGCCAAGGCGAGGCTTAGGCCGTGTACTAAACTAATATAGCAGAAAAAAAATATAGTAAAAAGTCAGAATCTCAAGTCGAGCGCGAACTATCCAGATATTATATTTCCGAACGTATTGATCCCTCAGGATACTATGTTCGGTTTCGTTTCGGTAGAAGTTTTCAATCCCTCTGCGTTTTGGGAGTTGCACTGGACAATCTTATCAGGGAGGGAAGAGGGAGAGATTTTCCACTGTCCGGCGCCCTCTCACCTTGAAGGATTTCCCAGGGCGCCGAGGCAGGCCAGCCGATTGGATTTCAAATTATTATGCGTGTATTTGACCAGCAAAAGATTTACATTTTTTAACGTCGGAACTTTTTTTACGGAATTATAGGGGTTATGTTGGGTCTGTCGCTGGGATTTGGAATTGAATATTTTATTTGTGTCGGTCGCATTACGGTACATGTCTACTTTTGTGATTATGCGCGTTTTAGTATAATTTACATATGTAAGTATGTTTTGAATAACATGAGGCAACTTGGACGTAAATAAGTTTATTATTAAAGTAAACGTCGGAAAGTCAAATATGTTTTACATTATTGTGATGCCTTTGTAGTTTACTTTATCATTTAACCTGAATATCAACATAAACAAAAGCAAGTGTAAATGTAATCTCTTAACATCTCCATCTAAACCTAGTTTAACAAGTTCCATTTTCAAGTGTACAAGTAGAAAGAGCTCGCTATTTTAGTAGATGTAACTAATTTTCAATAGGAGAGGGAGGCAGCGAGTGGTATAGGTAAGTGGTGGTAGGCGGTGGAAGCAAACGAAAGTTCTTAGTAGAGATCGCATTAGAGACCGCGCGGCCCACGACTGTCGGAGATAATGCCATTGCAATACCCAAGATCCGATTGTATTGGCAAATTGGATCAAATGCAGCGCTCACCGTACAAAAGATAAGAGCCGGATACGGGTATAGCGGTAATATTATGTTGCGGCTATCTTCCCGGATCGCCCCCGTGCGCGGCTCGTGACGATCGGAACGTTCGCCCGTAATCGTTTCGTGTAGTTTCCGACTTTTTTTTAAATCTTTCCATTCTGTTCGCCTTTCTTTTGTTGCGGCGCAATCGATTTTCAACCGGATTATCAACTTATATCATTTTGTGAGCTCATTCTCTGCTTATAAATTTTCATCGATCTTTTTAATACAATGGGTCTGAGAATGGAAGGATCTTATCTTGTTTATATTTTTATTCCCTCGAGCGAGCTGAGATGCTGACAACGAATTTTCAGTGGTGTACGATAAACTGTGAAAATATCCTGTATTTTATTACTAGCGTGACAGTTAGTGCTACCTGGGTAGCATAGATAAAACACCTATTTTTTAACAGACGTAAATCTGATAATAAAGTAATGTAAACGCGACTGTGCAACAAACATATCGTGAACAACAAAAAATATTTGTAATAACGCGCGATATGAAGCGCCGCGAGCTCTAGGTACCGATGTTTTTGCGACCAATGAAAAAATATCGTCCATGTAAACGACAATGCAGATTATTATTGCCCGTCGGGGACACATAAAGAGTAACACAAGAAACATGGCGGATTTACGCGGCGCACAGATAAGATACGACACCTTTCCGATGTTGTGTAGCGTTCTGTATGGCGATCATCGTCCAAACAGCGGGCCTCATTTTCTCGTCGTTACGGGGTGAATTTTAAATTCGCTGCGAGGGTGTCCCACTCAACTATGTATGAAGGACCGGCCTCTCCACGCGACTCGCATCCGGTCGCACGCATACGCTATGAACCTTCATTGTCTGCCCGAACTCAAGGTAAACCGATTACGTGCTAAAAATTCATAAAGCCATTGTCATCTTCGCATAAAGCTTCTACGTTTAGTAAGCGAGCTCGACGATTACTCGTGGCGTACCAACGTGACGTCAATAAACCGGAATGCCTGTAGCTTAATAAAAATACAACGCTTAAGCTCGGCTCAACGGAACATCAGATAGCAACGTTTTAGAGACGCGAAATTAATAATATCACCAACCCTCATTGTAAAGCGAAAAATCTCAATTGGGACGTGATAAACAATACGGCACGCTTACGTTATCTCCCCTTAACTTATGATATCATTATTTCCCTTTTTGCAAAAATTTACCGAGCAAAAACAAGAGCGCGGTGGGCATACTAATTCTCCTCGGTCAATATATTGGTATCGGCGGAACGCCCGCAGGACCCTTCCTAATATTTCCAAAGGCAAAATCTTTATACAATAAAACAGAAGCAAGCAATTTCAATGTTAAATCTCATAATTCAAATTTCTCTCGTTGTTTACCGGCCACGCTTCGGCGGCTATATAAACTCTCAAAATCTACCCACATCCGTAACGAAAGCCTGCACCGTTATTTATGGAAAGCCACGTTTCATTGTTGTTGTCGGTTTTCATTTTAACGCTTAATTTTTTTTCTATTTATTGTATTTTTGTGATCGTCGGTGCCTACAAAATGATTTGTTTTTCGGTTTGCTCTTCCGACGCGCTTAATTCCGGTGATGTTTGATTTATGCGAACAGCGTTTTGGGCACTCCACGTATGTACACACGTTCGGCGCTGAATAGATCACGCCCGAACACTAATGCTTTCCCAAGACATTCTCTTGTTTTGCGTTGTGTGAATGAGGGTCCATTGTCGATCTCGCATAAACCGAAGCGATTTACCGGAAAATATCGCTTATTTGCATCACCAACACATCTGTCCGTGCGGACGTAAAACATTCGGACGTAAAATCGAATGGACGAAATAAGATATAAATGGCCGCTTGCACATAGAATCTCGGATTTTACAACCATCTCGTATATCTTTAAGTGAAATATGGTCCGATATCATATTCAATCGTTCTGGCATTATATTCTGGAAACTTAGATAAGTAAGTAGATTCTTACCGAAAGGAATTCTTTGCAATTTTTATAAATTTTAACAAAATTTATGGCTTCTAAATAATATTTTGAAGTTTTCTACAGTATGCAGCCAATAAATCAGAGCATAACTCCGCAGTATCTACGTACAAGAATAGATTAGACCGACGATGTCGTGAAGAAAACTGTAGCAAAACAGATTTATCGAAGAATTTGGATGGTGAGTACCTTGAAGCATAAAATCTATGGGTATATGCTTCTATCTGGTAAGTAGCTATATACATTTTAAGGTGAATATTCTTCAATCTATGTAACGTAAAACTATCAAAGTGTTATAAAACTGCACTTTCAATTTTCATATCAAAAGCTAGGTAAGATCGATCGTATCCGACAGACTGGCTGGATTGTGTTCGTCTCAATGACGCTTTTAAGTCGGGGTTACGGTTTTATGTGTGAACGGAAGAGTCAGCTTGAATGACGGGGGGTCTGGCTTCTAGTACGTACTCCACTACGCTCCTGTCATAAAAATGTAATTAAAATTCACATCATCCGCCCCCGACTAAGTTGGAGAGACCGGGATAACTATTCTATTGTTTTACCATGTACGGCGATGCCCTCACAGTTTCATCCTATTTAAATTACGTACAGCGAAATAGGGTTGAAAGAATTTGTTGGAACTAGCTTTTTTCGAATTAAACAACAATAAAGTGATTTAATGGGTGCTCTTAGCGCTCAGAGCGATTTCTTTTTAAACAATCTAGTATCGCGTTCGGAAAACACTTCTCGGAAATAACGAGATACGTAAATTACGTTTTGTTCAACAATAGGTACTCGAATCGTGCCAGGGTTTCTTGTAAGATGAGAATTATATTGATTCGCAAATACGAAGTTATCCATGCGAAATGAAATATACTTAAATCGGAAATCCTTGAAAGTATTACACGATGTTTTGTACCGACCCATATTGTTTTATTGCTCCATATGTTCGATACGGGCGGGAAATAATTTTAAAGGATTATACGGTTTGTTTATCAAAAACTCGGCCTTACGGCCAGTTTCAGGCAAACAGCGTGTATTAATAAAAGCATTTATTAAAAAAAAAGAACCTTCAATCCTTTCCCCCAACACGTCAAGCACCCAAATTGTTTGACAAACACATCAAACGGCCGCAAAATTTTAATTCAAACATGTAAAATTTTTTCAAACGTAATTTCATTTTGCTGTTCATAAACATCCTGGGTAAAATTACGGGTAAAAACGTTGTATTACTGGGGTCGTGACGTCACGGACTAATGAAGGCATTACTCACTTATCTATCGCGATACGTACCTGGAATCAAAAAGAAAGAAATTACATTAGTAAAATAAAAGGAAGGTGAAAAGTAGGCACGCGAACTCCTACCGTTTATAAATAAAAGCGAACATTGAATTATTGCCAGAAGACAACGCCAAGGTGTGGTGGAATATCATTTTTCAAGAAGCTAGTCGCCTGATAGTAGGTAATGCTTTATCCTAGGAGGTTCCAACCACGGACTCGACCGGCGGTATTCTGATAGATAGGAAATGAAGACTGATTAACCTCGCGTGACTTTACAAGGCTCACGGCAAACCTGCGGGGACCTACTTGGATAAATATTACGTTTGCGAAACTCTAGATTGTTCCACGAAATAATGTGGTTATTGAGGTTTGAGTGTGTAAATTTTATCTTTATGCGTCATAATCACAGGTATTATTGTAATTTTGAAGCTTCGTAGTTCTAAACTACTTAATTATTATAGTGGTATTATGTGTAATCACCATAATTTCTGACGTACTGTATAGATAAACACAGGGAGTTACCACCTTTTTTGATTCACATTAGTAATTTTATTTGTTCGTATTTAGTAACATACAGGATTAAACATGACGTTAAAAATCGGGATGAGGAAGACATTCTTCGTCAAAAATCCGAGTGTAAATAATTTTGAAATTTCACTTTTGTATTTCAACTTTTCGGCTTTTGTTGCCGCACCTAAAACAATTTCGGAAGTCATGCAGACTTCGTAAAATCTAAAAATTCACGTGAAAAAGTAAAATTTAATCCATTAATGCTCTGAAACCTTTTATCAAAACTTTACACAGCACAGAGCTTTTTTAAAATTTTACTGGACGTGGTTGTAAAAGAACCGGATGTTATAGTGCAATTTGGCAGAGCCAGAGACCTAATACCAGCAGGGGGTTGCCATCAGCTGAATTTAGGAACAATTGTTTCTGGTTTATCTTCCCTAAAAGAAGAAAACTAATCGAATCATAAAAGCTCCAAGTTAATACAAATCAAATCCAAAAAGATTGACTCAGACAGCATAATTGTATATAGGCATATTCTTTCACGTATCCATTTATCATGCCCCTTAATTTAAAACTGAGTAGTCATATCTATAAAAGCAATTTTTACGTTCGTTAATGTTTGAGTGAACGCCCTCGCCTCTGAACATTATAATTAATGGTTTTAATATTTTTTCAGTAAGGAGCACTGAAGTTTAAGCGATTAAGTGACTAACATGATAGAATTATGCCGACTCACTAACGTAAATAATAATCGTAGACTCAGGGTAAAGGCTCTGACCCATATTCGACAGGGGACGTTGGCGTGCGTGCGAACAATCACGGTTAGAACCAGTTTAATGCTAACACATATACAAGGTAATTATATTTTTTTTGTGTCCTCTATCTGTCCGCTCATACAAGTTATCGCTCTATTAAGTACCGCCATGTTTCCTTGTAATTTTAAACACTTAACCAGCGAACGAAACATTTAATACATTTTATTGTCAACGGACAAATTAAAAAAGTTTGTTTTACCCCACTTTGGCGCAGAGTTTATCAAAAATGTATAGAAACGAATTATTCCTCGTGTAACCCCAATGAGACTAAGTTAGTATGCCAGACTTTTTTCGTGGCAGATGTTGATAAAAACGTAATGGTTTTATTTGTGTCATTGTGTTCTCGATTAAGCTACTCTACGACGTAAAAGTGAAAGGCAACGTAACGTTAAAAATTAATTCGAAACGCGAAACTCTCGTTTATTTTTATTTTGGGAATCATTTATTTTCGTCAAACAATTAGGCTGCGAGCCCGCGTCGGTCGCAAGGCCGCGGCAGTTTGGCGGAAGAAACTCCACGTCACATCGACTCGCCCCTTCAAAAAAAGGGTTGGTTTAACGCACGTTTTTTGTTGCATAATCCCACGCAACGCGCGAATCCCATTCCGCCTTAAGCTAATGCGCGCAGCTCGTGCGGACCGACCGACGTTGAGACGGGACTTTAAAAATGTCATTTCCAGAGCGCAAAGTAAATCCAGATTTGTTGTTGGTGAGTGACTTTCTAATTCCGCTGGCGGGAAGAACTTTGTGAAACGTATACCGTGTTCATGAGACCTGCTAGTGACCGCGAGCAGCCCCGCAGCCTAATCCGATCCGCGGACCAGAATTGTTGCCCAAACTTGTGCCGGACGAGGCTCCTTCCCCCGCCCCACCAGCACCCGCTGTCACCCACCCGTTTTATAATCACCTACTATACAATACGATATACTTTGATTAATTTACACCACAAACAGGAATAAAGTTTTGTACGCTAAAACAGAACCGTTGTTTTGGTCTTGCCTAATCCCACGCCACCCGTGAAAGTTGATTGTTAATCTGAAACGGATACTTGTTTGTTATGACTATTCGCTCAGTAGTCTATATAAACATTATTTACTAAACTTTTGCTCACTTACTCTAAGTCTAATCCAATAAGTCGATGAACGTGATTGAAGCTTAGTCAAACAATGGTATAGAAAGACGGGGCGACGAACTAGAGGGACTTATGATCTAGAGGGCGTTTGGACGGGTATGTATATACCTTTTCTGCCATAATGTACACCCTAACGTTAATTGCTCACCAGACTAGAAACATGCTTTATTTTTATTTTCATGTGGGAGATTTACTCGACGAAATGATCGCCTGTAAATAATAGTGTGCGATACTGTAGCAGCACTGGTTGCCAATGTCACCCGTCTCAATGTTTTAGCTGTAAATAGATACACAGAGCGCCATTAATTACGACACATCACTCGCACACTCATTAATTTGCAGCTGCATAGATTAAACTGTTGATATTTTTCCCGGCTCTTTCATAACTCTGTGTCTAAACACGGAGCGGAGTCACACAGCGCCGCATACTCCTGCGAATATTCAATTTCGAAACTCGTGTCCGGACTTTAATTCCGTTTCTCCGATGCTCCCAATTTCTCTGTAATATGATGGATTGCATAAAGTAATCGATTCATGGAATTCGGGCGGAAAGCAGAATGGGTGGCTTACAAGGCAATCAGCGGGCAGCAGGAGGCTTTATTAACCCGTCAGGGTAGTGCGGGCCCGGCTAATCAATCGCCGTTCGCGTGTCGACCGCGCTATCTGTCTTTGGCCGATTGGACCCCGATAACGCCGCCGACGCAAGATTACCTACCTATACGGGAATGGCCCATTTATAAAATTAACTTCTTTTATCTTCCCAAATATACGATATAAGAGGAGTAAATAAGTCTAAAGAGGTTCGTACGAAATAAATAGGCCGATGTTAATGTTCGATCGCAGACGGGCCCTGCCTGGTACGATCGCGTGGCTCTCACGTGTGAGGCACTCTGCGCTACACAAAAAGCACAATGATTTTCATGGACGTTAAACTATAAAAATACTAGTGAAATGGGTGTTTGCGTAAAGTAATCTAGTTTTAGCACCGTTTTCATTTTAGTTTTTCTACAAAAAAATCAGCACGCGTTAAATGCAGCTGGAATGTGTGGAAATGAAATGCACAATCTCGCAATATTAGTTCGGCACCCCAGTCCGCGCGAATATAAAATTAAAATTTTACATCTTTTAAATATTGAAACTCTTTTAACCGTGACAACAAAGTTAGTTGAAGCAATGAAAAATACTTTATACACTTCAGAATTTTCTAGTTTTCATAAATCACCGAGCGCTGAATGCCAGAGAGGGGGAAGTTTAAAAGTGAAGTCGGGTAAATTCTCAGCAGAACTTTCTATGAGATTAAAGTCATAATTTACTTGATGAGAGGGCATTATGTTGTCGAATATGAAACCGGCTACCCCATTACAGAACTGATTTCCCTAAATGGGAGTTTGCAAAAATTGTAAGCGAAAAAACGCCCTGGCCGAGATAATTCCTAAGTATTGCGAATTTCAACCGTTATAACCGTACGTCTCCGAGATAGCGAAAGGGACGGCTCATTAACGTCAACACGGATCCGGGGCCAGTTTATGCCAACCGATACCTCTAAGGTATTTACAAAGCAGCTAAGCGCGCGCAATCTAGACGGGCGCAATGAAAAAAAGACGGCGCACCCCGCGTAATCCACGCGAAATGCCCTTTAAGAGCCTCACAATTTAATGCTAAGTATAGCAATCTCAAGACGACGTTGAGCCGGTCCTCCGAGAGGGTTGAAAAAATGATACACGCCGGGGTGAGGGGTGGGGGCAATCACGGTTAGTTAGCGGGGCAGCTGCTCCCGACCGACGATAACACTTAAGGTGTTTTACTGTACTTCCTCCGGTACATTGAAACACAAGTTTTATTCTCAGCATTTTCAACACAGCAACGTATATAAATAAACGGATATAGTAAGACCGCAACACAACGGGAAAACGTTTTGCAATTCGCAGGATATTGCGTGCGATAACAAATGCATTTTGAATATAATGAGTAATAAGCCGGCGAATTTAAAATTTAAAGCGTGAGATAAACATAATCAGTTTTATTAATCAGAATGTACATAGTTTGAAGCAATTTATTGGACAGTGGAGCTCGTTAAGAGGATGAGCGGTAAAGCTCTCAGTTTAAATTATGTGCCAGCGTTCCATTTAATGTAAACAATCATTTCGATCTTTGATATTTTCATCTACACGATAATATTTGTTTATTGCTTTGACTGGCAGTGTAAACTTTTGATGTCACTTTGTTAATTGGAAAGCTGTCTTTATTTCGTATTTTGATTTAAATTGATGAATATAAAGTGGGTGTATTTATTTTGATTTAGATCATTATTTGAACATCAATCATCATCAATTAATTAAGATTTGAGTTGAGGCTAGATGGCTTAAGACTATAATAAACTGTTTTCGAGGTACGACACCGTAATAGTAGGTATCGCATTCGTAGTAATGGTCAGTACAGAATTAATTAGCGGGTATCGCTTTATACGGAGCGCGGCAGGTGTGCACGTGGCTTTACAGCGCCATTAAGTTACGGAACATATAGGGGTTGAACCGCTTGAGCGATTGACCGCACACATTCCCAGCTTTTATGTTACAATACCGACCTTTATGAAACAATAGAAACTTCTCAACAGGAAAATAGAAACTCACCCCTCTCTAAAAGAGGATAAACGCTAAGACAATCGATCGGATCGCACGTATTCGTATGCTAACCATGTATCCCTAGTCATTACCACTACACACGCATATAATTATATTCAAGCCACGCTTAGTTAAGATATAACAGTGTCGCTACGCTTAATCAAATCGCTTTCGAAATAAATGGAGCGTAGACGAATCAATAACGAGAATTCAATTTACAATTCTACGTACATCACTGACGTATCAATTGTTCAATCTAAGCGAAGACAGATAAACGCACAGATCCACCGATTGCTTTCCGATGAAAAAGACTGGAGATTCATCGATAGGATGCGCGAGTCCCAAAGTGAAAAATGTACATTTGGATGGCGTTAATTCGTTTAATTTCCGGTGAGGGGGAGAGGCGGGCGGGGGCGAGGGGAGGCCAGTCCGCTCAGATTAATTCAGCGCAGAGCCTGTCACAGATAAGGACACTGAAATAAATTGAAAATGTTCAGAGATTGATTTGAATACTCTCGAGGATATATCGAAGGCAGCCAGAGAAAAATGACAAACCGCATTCTTATTCACGGATTTTCATCCCGTGAGCGAGACTTAGCGAGAAAAATACACCCTAATGAATAAGTTATGCGGCGGTTGGACCATCAAAAAAGAGTGAACGTTTATTTTTTTAAACAAAAAGAATGCAGGCCATTTTATTTCGATGAAACGACCAATCATATCTGCGTTGCATTTGAAACATTGAATATTCCTTGGCAATAGTGAGATAAAACGTTCAACGTTCAACAGTTTTACTGCTACAGAATCGCAAATAGCCAAATCTGAAGATTGTCTATTAAATCGTTTATAAAATGGTAAAATTAATGCAATCGGCGCGAGCGAGTCGAGATGGGAGACATCGTTCGTGGCGTTCGTGATCCGAATGTCAATGAAGCCGAGTAGCAGCGCCAGACCCTCAGAGCCCCCGTACCGCTGCTAAGAGCCCGACCCATCATTTACATATTGCGATTTTGTATCGATAACAATTAGGAGATGGAAAATCCGCCGTGAGATGTTTAACAATCAGACAATTCCACGTAAAGTTAGAGAACGAGTTACGGCAATCTAAGTGGGTTCTATTCGTATTTACTGGAATTTAAACGCGCCACTTAATAGTAAAGGTAACGTTACACGACTACGCAAACAAAACAACATAAACTTGCAAATGAAGACACGCCGCAACGAGCGTACAGCGTACACTCTCTGCCGTGTTCCACTAAAATTCGGAGAATCAAAACGTCCGAACATGAAACAAATTGATTGCTGCAGAGGCGCTCGGCGGGCGCCAAGCTCGACGGTAGATTGGTAATAGGGCATGCTAAACTTATTAGCCAAACGGAAAATGGTATTAGCAGACGTACTGTGCAGCCCAGCCTCCCGTGAAACTTCATTCGTACGTCAAAGTTGACAGTGTTGCTCGTAAGTGATTGTTGCAACCAATCAAACACGAGCTAAATTGACTTCACTCGCTTCGCACAGGGGTCCAAATTAAGCGCGATAAACAAAGTTGGAAAAGGTCCGCTAGAACTCGAATGAAAATAGATTCAGCGAGTGGAGTTTTAATTCGGAAAGATAACAAACGTCAGCGTCAAGTGAAATGGCCGCTTCCAAAACGTTAAAACAATTTATCCTAGGTAATCCCGAAGTGTCAGACGATAATAAGAGTGACATTTAGAGCGGGCCGAGCGCGGCGGTTAATTCTGCAGCGCAGTGGCCGCCGATTGTGACACCAACTAAACCCTGTTGCCAACGGTAAACCCATCAGGTGGGAACCCCTGCCTACGACCTAATATTGCCGACTCACTGACACAACAAATAACTTTGTTTTCATTTTCATCTACTGTTTTCGTTGTTCATTTTTGTCCGCGCCATATTCGTGCCCGTTTTTTGTTTGACTAACATATCACAATAGGTTCACGCGGTCACGTGATCCAAATGACGTTCAAAGGTTTTTATGACAACAAAGAGACCGTAGGTCGACAAAGCCATTAACTAAGAACACAAGCTGTCCCATTACGTTAAAACTACACCATCCATATTCCTACAGTAACGAAAGCAATTATTCGCATTCAGTCAACAGAGACGCAGACGTACGGTACAAAGGGACCATTTCATAAGTTAAAGCGTTACGGACGATAGTTATCTACGAGCAACTAGTGATGCAGTAAATCCTAAGAGTACACTTCGCAACTATCCCTTCTTACGTCTCTGAAACCTGAGCTCTTACTACAGGCCAGAACTTAAATTGTTTCCTGCGAAGATTTTGGCGAGCGATAACAGGAATTCCACGAACACTGTCTGAACTTGGATATAATTTCGGTGCCGGGATTCGATTTTAAAATCGTTCAAGTATGAAATTCTTATTACCCAAAAGTGAGTCGATTTATCACTGTAAAAATAATCAAACTATTACTCAACTAAGATGTAGAATTCTGCACTTTAAATAAATGACTTTGGAATTTCATTTCGTTCCAAAGTCGATTTCGTTGTTATCGGTAGTTGAGGATCTGGGTGTTACTGGTAAGGTTTCACATGTTAAATCTTTTGTCAGATGCATCGTTTCCATCGCGTGTGATAAAGTGGTAGTGGTTACAGTAGATCGTGGCCACACAATTCCCTGTGAGGATTACGGCCGAGAGAGAAAAGTAAGACGATTAATCCCTGTGGGTGCGGAACTGGAGAATTTATTATAAAACGGTTGCGTTCGTGGCAATGCTGTGCGACCGCGCTGTTCAATGCACTATCGGTGTGGTTAGTCGACTATTACATTTAAAATACTAGTTTGTTTATTGAACATAAATACGGGAGTCGCATGCTCTTTGGTGCAATTTGTTAATTAATTCAATGGTGATTTGTGTTTCGATGTTATTTATAGTTTTGATTTTGTGGAATGTAGTTATTTACAGTCCCCGATTACATATCCTGTTGCAAACATGCTCATTTAAATAAAATTACATCATCTTGTGGTAATATTATAACACGAGTGTTGAAAAGTAAAAAAAAACGGCTTCCAGAGTCATTTTTCGCTCTTTCATTTTCACCCTTTATTTTTAAACCGCTAACCACCACGGAAGTATGAAAGTAAGTACAAATGTAATTATAACTTACTAAATAGACTGAAGGGGACCGGTGATTAAACCAGACTTCATAACCACATCTTTGTTAAGGTGGAGTCCGAAAGTCCAATCCGAATTGTCTGAACCGGTCCTTTCTCATTGTTTTGTTTTTAATAAGTAAAGTTATTTTAGGCTGCTTTAAATTATATCCCATTACTAAATTAATTTCACATTCCAGTTGAATGTAAACGTTGACCTTTTGGAGTCCAGTCCAGGGTTTATTTAAAGAACATTAGGATAACTTACGTGGATTTTTGGGGTAGGTACGTGTAGATTTTTAAAGAGATTACTAAGTGAAACTTTTTCAACAATATGGATTTTTCCAAAGCATGTTTTTATTGATTTGGTGTAATTATTAGAGATTTTAAACTGAAAAAAATGTGAACATTAAAATTATTTCAGACCTTCTCAGGCTATGAAAAACATAATTAAAATTTTAATGCCTTGTGTGCCGGAAACCGGACGTTGTATTTCGCGCGACATAGTATCCCCTTATCTCCGGAAATGGACAACATGGCATGGAAGGGTTAGTTAACCGTAAAATAAATAATTTTAGCCTCATAAACAAATCAGGGCAAAGATATTACGTGTGGAAAATATCATCGAATACAATAAGGGGTCTGTAGTACCCCTCTATTGTTGGTTGCGTGTCAGAAAACACGGAATATAAGGTACTTATAGGCAAAAGGTTATTTTGTCATATCGATTTTTGGTGACTCGGTAAAGAGCTTAGGTAAATGTCAGGAGCTCACGTGCGCAAATGTCAGCAGGCTACGGTTTACTCAGCCGTCAAGTTCACGAATGATGTTACAGTAAGTCAACATTTACACGTTCCGTGATTTTTTCTTGTATTTTTGTTTCGATTTGGGATTCGTGTGACATTTATTCAGTTTTGGGCAGTGTTGCTAGATATGATATGCGTTGCAGAAAAGTTAGTTGGTTGCCTTAAAATTAAGAAAAATTTCGTGCCTATAAAATAAGCAAAAAGATTCTTATTTTTTTAAGTGTGTCGTAATCACAATTATCTTTTATGAAGTTTTATCTTTTTACCAAATTTTGTTTTTGTTACGTTTTGTGTTTTCAAGTAAACACAATGGTAATTAGTATTCTACACTTAACTGACACACATATCTAATTACGTATAGGCTCATTACATCAGTGTCAATCCCGTTCATAACTCAAACGAACGCGACACGTATTTAAAGGATCATTTATACCAAAAACAACAGTGAAAGCCACTCAATCCGAGCGAATTCATTTTCTCTGCGTAGCATGACATTCTAATTTAATCGTATGTATCACTGTCAAATTAGAGATACTACACCATAGGCGGATCTGCCGCACTGACATTTCCAAACATGAGGGGAACAAATGGTTTTGACATTTCAAGTGTTTAAGCGACCTTGGATCTAATGCGGAATACCTAACGTAAGGGTTCCCAAATCAGCTATAGGCAGGCACTTACGACTTTATGCTAAGAGATACGACGTTCTTAGCAGAATTGAGTGACACTGCGGATTGTAATTGCTATTGTTAGGCCGTACATGTGAGTTACGTCGTTAAGTAATTTGAGATAAAAACGATGACTAAGTGCTTTGGAAATGATATGTCGAGTGAGATTTGATTTCAGTTAGACGTGATGTCGGAATTAGAGGCATCCATCTTGTTCGTTTTCTCTTAGTTTATCCACGGGACAAGATGATAAACGCACAATTTGCCAAGTTACAATAGGCATTTGTAAAGAAAACAAAATAGTAAAATTTAAAAGGGAATAACTTACAGTTTCAAACTATCTAGACAACGATACCAAGTTTTACTCTCGGAGGAAACACTAGGGGAGGGAAGCGGGGCGCGGGGGAATGACGTCACGGCTGACGGTGTAAATAATTGCGCTGTCGAACACACCTGCCGGGCAAAGAAAATTAAGCGAAACGCAATTTGACTGAGTGATGAAGCACCAGAGGATCAGTTTAACGAGGAGTTACCGACGAAAAATTATACTTACATGATTTATAAACTCATAATTTTATCATCATTAATTAATACCAGTCTACTAAACTAATTACACGTTCAGCAATTTAGATAAAGTTGAACGTTTTGAAGCGTTTATAAATTATGCATTACATTGTAGCACCGGCTACATTGACTCGAAGCAATGCCCCGATAACATTTCGTGGAGCGACACACGACTCGCAGTCGCGTTTATGTGTTCCTTGCATGATAACCCCTCTTTAAAGACGACTACCTTCGCCAATCTACTCCCGACAACTCGTAAAGAGAGACTCTTTTAACCAAATTACTATCGGATTACTTTTTATTTTACTCGAATAACCCACTCCGGATAATTAGCGATAACAGTTACGGTCGGCAGCGGCGCGAATGAAAACTTTTGTCGCGAATTTTTTCGACGCCTAAATTGCGAAGGTAACAGCATGGAGGCGGCCGTGTTTATTAACAAATTCATAAACATTGACTTCTGAATAAAACGGCCGCGACTCCCTAACGTGGCCGAGCAAACACGTTCATATTTTCATGGGATTCGAATAAAAATAAAGTGGATGACCAGCGGCGGTCTAATTTAATATGAGCGGGGACAACTCGTCATATGGATGATGTACCTGCCTTTGTTTTATTGCTTAGACGGGTGACTGAATACAAAAATGTTTGAGCGCCGGACGCGCGCTTGTCAGCTGTTAAACAGTTTTATTATTGCCGGACGAACATCGCACAGCCTATTTGCATAATTGAACGGCCACTTGGAGCACTAGCATTGTTATACTCTGCCGTTCCATTTGTCAGATTCGCCGTATCATTTATGCATGTAGCTCATAACGAGAGCCGCGCCGTTTTTCTGGACTATTCATTATTTCGCCTTTTGTGTTGTTTGTTATCCGGCGACCACTCTTATCCTAAGAATGGACGTCGAAAATATGTAATACAATGCCGCCTTTCCTCCCTATTGACACAAACAGCCGCATTTTTGTAACATGAAGTTGAAAGCGCTTAATCTGGAATTTGGTCAGGTAAAACAAACATTTGCTTTTTGTTGCGTTCCAACAAGTCAAAGAGGGGCCGTGATAGCTTCGCTCGTTACAGCTTACGGCAAAGCAGGGGGACGAAAGCTTCATAAAATAATTCAATATCTGGCTACGAGATACCTCGTCGCTATGATCCTTTGCCGCTTATTGGGACGACATCTTAAAAGGTTATCTCGTAAGATTGAGCTCTTTCTTTGTGATGCAACTTGACGAGTGAAGTAGGAAGACGTAGCTGTTACTTCTACGAGTAAGTGGGTAGAAGACGACATGAAAATAAGGTTAAGTGTGTATTCAAACGCGATTGCGCGTCGTAATGAAGATTTGTTTGTTGAGTAGAGTAGTAGGCAAGTTAAGACATTGGCCCCGATAGTCCGATCTGATAACTGGTCAATAAAAATGCTATAAAATCTTCCAGTGGCCATACGTTATCTTAAACGCATAAATGTTTAACAGCACGTGCACTGAGCGACCGTTTGCTTCTTGCGATCCGATTTTAAACTGATGACTTTTAACAGCTTTTACGGCAATAGCTACTTAACTAAACTGCTGGCCACTTAAGACGCTATTTTTACATTTACTTGAGTAGTTTGAGTACTCATTGAAGATGTTTTACTATGGCTTTAGGTATTCTTTGACCGTAGTTTTAATTCCTATAATCTTTAAAGCATTTTTATGACTCATCATATTGTCTACAAAATCAACCTTCATATATTTTACCTAACACATAGAATTCGACACAATTGAATTTAACTTGATCAATTTAATTATTCGAAAATAAAACTGTCACAAATACGTCCAATGCTTTGGTCTCATTTTGCTAACAAAACCATAAAACATTGTCTGGGCTGACTCGGATTGAAATATTACCTATAATGAGGCCTGTCAACCTGGACCGCTAAAACACGTTGCGGGACTTTTATGGCAAAATACGGTGACACTTTATGGTAAATTATTACAATGTAATATTTTAATTCTAGTCGTCACGAGTTTCGAATAATGATTATATATGAGTAAAAAAGATATGATTATATTTAGTTCGTCAGTTAGATTATCGAAAAATATTGGATACGTATTTTTTGTTTTATCAAATCAATAAAAATTGACGAAGATAAAACGCATCAAAGATGACGAGAGATGATGGTTTGTGACGTCACTTTCCGGTAAAAAGTGTACCGAAATGTAACGTCACACGAGATTTCGACGCGCTGTATCGTCTTCATTTTTTGTTTACATGTAAAGAAAAAAAATACGTGTTCAATATTTTTTGAAAATCTATTTAATGGACTAATTAGATTTTTTTGGTCTTCTACCCTATTTTGAGTCCCTGAGTAATTCTTCGGAACTGTTTTTTGGTATGAAATTTTGGAATAAGAAGGACTGAGTTTAAAAAAAAATATAAACCTGTGTGACAGACGGATAACATACTGTTTTCCTCTTAAGATCGTTTACGACTTACGGCATTTCATACAAAATTTCA
The DNA here is from genome assembly GCA_963576755.1 of Noctua janthina. NCBI lineage: Eukaryota > Metazoa > Arthropoda > Insecta > Lepidoptera > Noctuidae > Noctua > Noctua janthina. Next base: position 6,958,720 of record OY755058.1, read on the forward strand.
AGTCCTTTTTTTTTCGTCATGAATAAACCGATTTTAAGGAAACTTCATACGTAACTTCGTACTTCGTACGTTTTTCGTTCGTACTTCGTACGTTTCGTCGTTCTTCGTAGTTATCAGAGAACATTTTCGAAAAATAGTGTTACAGCTAAATAAGTACGATTTAAAATTTTCCATAGAAATAGAAATTTCCAATTATCTTTTTTTTTTTTAAAAGACGTTTCGAAAATGTTTTCTGATAACTTTTTAGACGTATGTATCCTGCTAATGCGTATGTTCATTAAAATTGGTTCAGTCATTCCGAAACAAAAGGACTTAAAAGTTTGTTTGAAATGCCGTAACTTGTAAACGCTCTTAATTAAGGTTGAACATTTTATAATAAGATACCTAGTGGTAGGATTAGGGTGTGATGTATTGTCGAAATCATATATGGAAAATACATTTTGACGTTGGTCTTTGTTTTTCTTTTCTTTTGATATATCAGTATTAACCGAAAAGCATTGTTCTGTAAGCAACATCAATAAGGTGTCAAATTCAGGATCCTAAGAGGTAAGCCAGTGGGTCTAATTCTGTGATAACCTAAGATCCTGTAAGATGATCACGATCAAAGACAAGGCAGTCAGCGAGGAGGAAATAATACTGTCTTCCTATATCAGTGCTTTTAGGTCTATTTTTGTAAGAGCATTGTGTTATCTATTTTTATTTAATGTTGTATCTTTTGTCTTTATAGAACGTCAAATATGACAGAAACATCGTCTAAAAAGTACAACATTATACGGTATAGTATAGTGAAAATTTAAAATAGCGAGAAGAGGCGCATCATCGAGAAAAGTGGAAGGAATGGGGGAGGCCTTTGCCCAGGAGTGGGACAGTTCAGGCGGACAAAAAAAATGTAGAAAAGATTTCATGGAACACTTTCATGAATAAAATAAAATATTCAATCTAGCTCCACACTATACGGTTTTACAAACCATCTTTTATACATTAACCAGCACTTTACCTAACTAAAACATGAAAGATTTTATTAGGCCCGTTTTGTAACGAAAGTTGTAACAATTAAACCCGTGTAAAGTAAGCAAGGTTAATAATTACGTTATAATCACTGGTCAAAATGTTGATAACTGTTGGAACAAGGGTTCCGTTACCTAGCATTACGGTATGGAACAACTCCCGCGGGGGATTTGGGGGAATTCACGTTGTATTATAATTTCTACGTTGATTTCGGTAGATTCTACTAACTGTTCTTATCGTTATTGAGGTGATAAGTCGATTGGCTTTTACACTTTCTGGCTTTTTAATCTTTGCTTTTGTCACGACGAAAATAAGCTCATAATTCTCCTGCCCTTATCCCAGCTTCTTTGGGGTCGGCGCAGCATATCTTCCTCTTTCATACTTCTCTATTACTCGTCATCTCATCAGTCACCTCCTTTCTAGCCGTATCATCCTTCACACAGTCCATCCACCGTTTCTTTGGTCTTCCTCTATTCTTATAGCCATCTACATTACAAACTGCTTCACATCCGCGACCTCACTTATTCAGGTCCAGTTGAAAACCAGCGTCGGGCACTAGTTGTCCGGCATTTTGCTGAACTGGGCCTATTTGGCGCAGCCATGAGGCACACAGTGTCACACTATTTTATTTTTTTGTTTAGATATATTTTTTTTTTATTTTTTGTTTTTTATTTGTTTTTTTTTCTTATACTGTGTGCACTTGTGGCATGTGCCAAATAAATGTATATTCTTTCTTTCATTCATACTCAACATTTTCCACACTACACGACGGAAAATAAGCTGTGTGCAAAAAATAATTCTAGTTTAAATTGCGTTTATACAGAAAGTGGGCAACATCGCAAATAGCTGTCAAATATTTCGTTGTTTTGGTTAAGGTGGAAGCGTCAGCGTCAAAATAATTTTTTCTTACGTTTTTTTTTATTTTCAGGTCAGTGTCAGGTTGTATGTTGATGAAAAATGAGTCGCGCTAGTAACACGTATGTAGTTACAGAATTATAAGAATTAAAATCATCAATAGAACCATCCAAGTTTATTTAACCCCATTGGATAACTTTTTCAAGAAATAGCTATGGAATGAGGTTAAATGAGCTTAGAGGGTATTTAAAGAAATGCGTTAAATTGTAAGCAGTAAGTTACGGTTCACAATCTTTCGACAGTTTATAATCTCGCGAGATAGATTATAATCGAACGGTATTTACAATTTTACGGTGACATATGCACGTCGTTTTTTTCTTTTTTGATATGTATTGTGTTTTAATTATATTTTTGTTAGCTTATGTAAGTTATTGTATCTTGGTGGTGGTAACATCGCATTGGCGTTATAGCTGTAAAGGTGTTATTTCATAACTTTAAATAAACTTAAACTTTTGACGCCTAAGTGTCCTATTGTCGTCGTTGTTTAGATGTTTTTATTTTCTTACTTTTAGTCTTATTTTTATCATTAGTTTAGTTCTATTTGTATTCTGTATATAATGTAAATATAATTATATGTAATAAGATTTCTGATAAAAAAAAATATAACTCACTTAATTTACTAATTATATCTAAATACATAGTTTAAATAAATAAATAAATAAAATATCCCTGCAAAAAAAAAACCTGTCGTCTCTGAATTCACAAGAGGAAAAATTACATCGGACACTGGCTAATGGTAATCCCTAGTTTCATTTCTCGGAATTTTAGTGATGAGTTTCTACTAGTTATTTACCATACAGCTTTTTCCCACAACTCTGGGAAATTCAATTTTTGTCGTCGGATTTATCCGCTTTCACATCCATCAACCTGATTTATTTCCTTAGAAGTCTTTTCGAACATATCGGAAGCCTATATTCTTGTTAGTTAGATCCGTTCCTATTAATCTTTAGACGTAACTAAGTCATGTTGTTAGCCTTTTGCCGACGAGATACGGATTCGGATTTCAGTCTAACTAGGATGTATGGTAATAGTGACGTATTTTGCCTACTATCATCTGGGTTTCATATTAAAATTAATGCCAGTAGGTATCTTTATCATTCTACAGCCTTTATTCAAATTTATTTGGGGTCGGCGCAGTATGTCTTCGTCTTTCATTCATACTTCTCAATTACTCATCATATCAGCAGTGAGCGGTCAACTCCTTTCTAGCCATATCGACCTTCATATATAGTTTTTTTTAATGCCAGTAGGTAAAGCGTTTTGAAATTTTTTGTCTCTTGGCACTATTTTTTCTGATTATTTCAGGATTCTTAATATACAGGGTGTTTTGTTAAACGTGTGCAATACTTTAAGGGACTGAAGTACTCATAAATATGAGCAACTGTTACTATGGGGCTAACTATGAAATATGATATAAAAAAATTGCTGTTGCCTACATTTTTTCGAGTTACGCGACCAATAATGTGTAGAGCAGCTGATATTTTTTTTCGCGATTTCATGGTCGGTCCCTTAGTAAAAGTTGTTAATTTTCATGAGTACTACACGTCCCTAAAACATTGCCCACATTTAAAAAAACACCCTGTATTAGGTATTCGCACAATATTTGGAAAGTACTATTTTCCGTGCATTTCGAAAGGGGAATTCTATAATTGCTATCTTTTCATAGACTGTCTATTTGTAGTATTATACTATCTTCACCAATCGCCTGGTTTAAGATTAGTTATAGATAGCTATGAGCTCCTTACATGTAACGTAGTACCAACTTAGTTACATAATAAGGGGATAGCGGTTCTGTTAGCCTGAAATAGCCGTTCACACAGCAAATGCAGCACGTTTTAAAATCGAAGTTCGTGCACGAAACAGTTTAAATAATTGTTTTAATAACATAATATGCGGTTACATTTTAATATCCACTAAATGCAAATTTGATTTGGTCGGATTTCGCTTGCGCAGAGTTACGGTTTTTGGTTTATAATGAAATCAAATCGCCTTTTAACATGGTTTATTAATGAGTTATAGTATTAAATGTACCAAATCGGTATGTTAACTGCGTGATGTTTTTAATGTATGTGGTGGCAAGGTATTTGGAACAAAGCTGTTTGGTTTTTAATACCTTTTTTGGTATTTAAATAATAAATGAATTGAATATAATTTTATTAACTAAATTCGGTTTAAAATAAATACTTTGTGTGTATTATATTATACACTTTTTGTGTATGTTAAACAAAACAAACTATTATTGTAATTGGGTATGTAATTTTTATAAAGATATTAAGTAAGTAAGTAATCTTTATTTATATAAAAAACAGATGTCAGTACATGTAACAGATTTCATAAAGTAGGTAGTATTAAATCTCTGGTTATCAGGTGGGTGACCTGCTGTTCTCCTTGCTAAATAGCCTGCACTAAGAAGTAACAGTGCGTCTTATTGTATTACTATAATTTTATTTTTACAACTTAATTTTTATTTTTATTTTATTTTATTAAGTACGTTTCAAGTATATTTCTGTAAGTCATCATCATCTGCCTAGCCTTTTCCCAACTATGTTGTGGTTGGCTTCCAGTCTAACTGGATGCAGCTGAATACCAGTATTTTACATGGAGCGACTGCCTATCTGACCTCTACAACCCAGTTAGTACTGGGTAATACGATACAATTTGGTAAGACTGGTTGTCAGACTTTTTGGGCCACTGACTACCTGTAACGACTGTTAAAGATCTAGAGATGACAGCCGGGACCAACGGCTTAACGTGCTGTAAGTATGATCTAGAAATAAAAAACCCTAGAATCTGCCGCATTATCCGTATACATAAAAGCTGAACTTCCACTTGATGTAATCACATAATTGCTCGCTACAATATTCCGAGGAACTATGCTAATCTCCTCAGCTACACAGCAAAATTAAAGCAAAGTAATTAGATCGCTATTAACATTTTCTTTACTTTTTTGCTAATCGTACAATTTTTCAGCATCCCTCTCATTTTCCGCCCAGTTCATGTCAAAAGCCTCTAAGCAGATATTTTAATATCCGAGAAATTATAATACGTCCATAAATCTACGACATCTGCCCAGTATTTTAAATGGCTAGCCTTCCTTGAACGGCCTTTCAGTATTTTGTTCCATATTTTTTTATTAAAAGGCAAAATTAATCGAGAGCCTTTGCAGACATCAAAACAACCCCGGGCCATTGTTAGGTATGATTACAAGAGGTTCTACAAAGTAAATGTTAATTTTTATTACACGAACAACACACCTTAAAGTACCGTCGACTGATTGAAGGGTTTTCAACTCCGCTACCATAAAATTCATCGCTTTATTGATATTAATTTGGAAAAGGTTTTTTTTTTGTTATTAGTACACTATGTTTTTACAAAAGAATCTGTGTTATTAGAAAATTGGAAAGTTAATTTGTTTCCAAAATGTTGTACGAGTATTTTTTTTGTTCTAAGAAGGGATATTAAATGTCTATGAAGGCTTTTATTTGAATTTTCATGACAGATATTATAATTCTGTTGAAAGCTAGGAACATGTTTATTTTAATTAAAGATATTTGAAAAAGAACGCATTGAATGACACCGAAATTGCATGGATTTTATGTAGATATTATATCTAGTTAGTTTTATTCCCTTTGGTAATCGATTTTTCCGAGAAAACTTCTTGATTTTCCTCTGAATTTCTATAAACTGCGAATAATTTCCAGCAGATTAAACTTACAACGTTAATAAAATTTAAACGGCACTGCGTAACGCTATAAACCCATTAAAATCTGATAGACTTGATATGCAAATTCCAACAAAACCAGGTGTTAATTCAAAATTTACGTCTTAACCCGAGAACGCGACCGCCCAATCCAAGCGCTTCATTTATTTTCTTACAATGGAACACAAATGAATGAAGTCTATTAAGCCGAATGCAATTAATAGGCTCGAATAATGGGTTTGTGATTTATCAGTAATAGTCTAGTGTTGATTGACGTTTTTAATTTGCCACCAGGGGTGTAGAAGTGAAGGGTTGTAAGTCTTGGAGGCGCCTGGGCTGTCACACGTAGACAGGAGATGGCCAGATCCTCGGGGCACGGCGTTTTGTGTTAAAGTTAATAGTTTCGTGGTCTGCTGGTTAGTAGTTCGCGTTAGAGGGTTAGATTTGAAACACGCCATGTCTTCATTATATTGTATTTGTGTTTATTTTGGTTAGCCTGCACACATATTTGTATATTTTTTGTAGTGTTTATTATATTTCCTAGTGGTAGTTGTTTTATATTATAACCCAAGTACTGTTTATTTTATTTTCATATTGATGTAAAAGATATTTATGCTGTCTTGGCTTCCGTACGTTTTTTCACGGGTGACCACTGAAAACCAGCGCTGTGTTGTGGGCCCCACATAGCACAGCATCATGCTGAGTGGTAACCTGCTTGTCGCAGTCACGACGTGCAAGCTGTTAACTTTTTTGTTGTTATTGTTTATTTTTTGTAATTTTGTATGATGCACGTCATGTCCCAGCGACAAATAAATATTTTTTCTTTCTTTCTTTTCTCTTCTATTTTTGAGTTATTTGCTTTTGATTTACCTTGGGAATTAAATTGGTGTAGAATTTCCTTAGTTAGGTATATTATATTGGTTAGTTTTATTTTTGTGGTATATTTAAGATAACGTTTTTATTCGCATTGGTTGGATCAACTCATTCATAAGTTCTATAATGAATCCAAATACAATTTGCCAGTGTAAATAAAACGCACATATCGCTTTCAAATGCCATTTAATTCGAGCCATGAGCCTTAATCACGATGTCATTATTTATCCTAAATTAATGAAAGTTTAGAATTACCCGCATTACCTATATTACAGCAGTAATAGTAGTATTCCAACGTTTAGCGAAACAACGGGTGTAATTAACGAAATAATTATCGCGGACATATGAAGCGATTGTCGTTGTGGTGACAATTTTATTTAACATGTTACTGCTGATCTGGTTTTCAATGCTTGCCGCCATTTTGATTAGCACCATCCCTTTAAGAGGTAGGTAGCTCGAATAGAACTTGCTTAGAACATTAATCATTGATGTTAGACCTTATAAGAATTTCAGGAAAATATTATCGAGTACTGCGGTAGTTAATCGCTACATAACTAAACAATAACTAGTTTTTTAATATTTTTTTTAAATAGTGGTTTCTTTTTCAAACCTGTTTCAAATCCAACATTCATCATCTGTCTAGCCTTTTCCCAACGATGTTGGGGTTGGCTTCGGGTCTAACCAGACGCAGCTGATTATCAGTATTTTACATGGAGCGGCTGCCTTTCTGATCTGCACAACCTAACTAGGTTGTGCAGTTCAGATAGGCAGTCTAACTAGTACCGAGTAAAACGATACTCCTTGGTAAGACTGGTTCCATGGTTAGACTATCCAGTGTTCATTTGTTTATTTTTATTGAGTTAATTTCATGAGTAGTAGCAGCAGCGGCGATGTGGTTTCAAATTCAACATTATTTTAACTAAACTTTATGCAAAATAGTTCATCAAACACCCAAATAACATGTCAAACATTATAATCGTGGACCTAACTGTGTAGGCTTAAATTACGATCCCAATGTTTTGCATATAAGCCGGTGATACTAATAATAGGCGGGATAATAATATGGGAAAACGTTAATTAACTATGTAAATGCGAGAAGATCTAAATGATCGGCCACGAGCCTTGCAAATTACTTTTGTGAAACACCTACTAAGTGAGTGTTGGACTCGCCACGATACCGACATACTTCTGTCCAAGCGAAAATAGAACCCAAACGAACGTATGTCACGTACGATTCTCAATTCTAACTCTCCACTTTTAGAGTCTAAATTTGATTGATTTATAAGGATCGAGTCGGTTGTTGTTCGTTTAGCGGCGGTCAATTATAACCTTCTATTCGATTTGATGGTCGTTTGGTCCCTTGGGCAGCTCGCTGCTCGCTTTGGCCAGAAAAGTTTAAATTAATTCTCGATTGACACATCAGAATCTATCCAATATTGTGATTTTAAAATACATTTAGGACCCTCTTCACAGTAAATAAGATCTAAATGTTTGGGTTTTTGGAATTACTGTTAATTAGAAGTTAGATCTGGAATGTGTGATTATAGGTTGGTACGTTTTTGTTGTTTAAGCTTAGTGAAATGATGCTAACAATACTGATACAAACAAACAATAGAAGTTAGAAAATGAGTTTTAATGAAGAAAATCTGTGTGAGTGGAAAACCAATAATTTTCAATCAGAAAAGCTCTTCAGTCGTTTCTACTGAAAATTTCGAGAATTTGTCCTTCATCGGAAAATCCATACCATTCAACAGTTTTACTGTTAACGGTGCTCCGGTGAATTTCCACGAACATTGTAAATATAACATGTTAAAAATATTTATTTGTCGTGAAAGCAAGTCTAATCATCCCCTAGATATTCTCACAAATGAATGCTACAGTTCTATCAAATGAAATAGCACAACCCCATGACATTTAAAAAAAAGGAAGTGTAATTTCAGTGAAAATGTCCAACACAACGATTGCAGCAAGCCTTTTTTTTGCATGGCAGTGTACGTAGGCACATTTCTGGTAGGCAGTAATATTTTTGTCTGCCTGTGGACGTGCACCGCGGAGCAAGACAAACGTATAAATCTGTTCGCCGCACACATTCGTTGCGTGCTTCACTCTGCCTCGGATTTATGGGCCTCGCCCCTAACGGCTCCATCAAAACTTCCAAAATACACCGTCTTGCAATAAAACGTGTAAATATTATGACGAGAATTACGAGCCTCTTCCCTGAAATGCGTCATTCAAACATTTATTTTTCAAAAAGGTCAATTCTGTATTGCCAGTTATGTATTTGTGTTGCATTATTGAAAAATTCTTTATCGTCAGCACGAAAATTGCTGAGAATCGTACATTACTGCTACAAAAGCACAAACAAAATATTTTAATGGAAACCCAATTTATATGGCGGACAGTACGGATAAATATTTAAATTATCAATACCAGCCGGTAGTTCCATTAAAGTATTCCTATTCGAATAGTTTATTGGTTATTTTAAAACTTCAACAAGTTCGAAATCAATTTTGATAGAAAGGACCTCAGTTCCACAAACTAACTGATACGCACTCGATGTAAAGCTGTGTGTACCTACCTATGTGTTTTTTATGCAAATTTCCATTTGAGCGGTTGATATTCGCAAGCCAGTGAGTACATTCGCACCGAATCGCGTGTGACATTTAATTGACAAGTGAATAAAATGTGATGCGCTGTTGTTGGAACATTGCGCCGCCGCCGACCATGCCCAACGTGTGCTCCGAACATCTGTCAGCAAAATAAACTTAAAACAAATATAAATCGGTCACCTAAAGGGCGGTTCATCGGCGGTCGCGTTCGACGAAATCTAGTTAATTAAAATTGTTTTAATAAACTGTATGTTTAAAAGAGATTAATATTCTGCGGTTATTGAATCAATGTTTTTGCTGCGTATTACCTACAACCTCAAAATATTAAACAAACGTACTCGTTTCTGTTTGTTGTCGTTTATCATTATAATTGGTAGGTATTATTGGCAGCTAATTTATTGTCTCGAAATAATAGTCTTTTATTTTTGTATGGTTGCCGAGAGCTTTCATATCAATTCAATCACTTAATATTGTGTTCTTACGGTCTGTTCATCTCAAGAATTAGGACACATTATAAGAGTAAGTAAAACTAAGATTGATTTTCTTTGATAAATGTGGTGTCGATTCTGAAAAATATTCTCAATTGGCTATCGAGTTACCGGTTTTTGATATCGCAGCCAAAACAAATACGCGATTCAAAAAATCAAATTCGGCTGGCGTTGCGTTGTAGACTTTTACACAATGCGACCAATTTTTTGGATATCCAATCGAGTTTTTGATTGCCTATCTATACAAGACAAGTATAGTATAGTTATGTACCGGAAGCGTAAACCAGAGCCATGATAATTACGAGTCGGCGACTGGCTCATCCCGCACACCTGTTGCCGCCAACGACTTTAACTAAAATTTAGTGGCATACGTGTAACAAGCCGTACGCGCCGCTTGTATATAATTTTCGAGCGGTTAAGTAATATTAGGCGTTGGGTACATGTACTGAAGAGTTAACGTTGTTTTTAGTTGAGTTTAGTTGTTAGATATCACTTTAATGTTTTAGTTACGACTTGTTTTGTTAAGTTGAGTTGTATTTCAGTTAGAGTTTCGAAAAAAAAGTGGCTGAGTTTGGCTAGGAGTCTGTAGCGAAGGGTCAATTTTTGTAACAGGTAAGCCGGAGAACATATCTTTCATTAGATTATATTATTTAAAAACTGACTGTGCCATTTTTCAAAGGGAATCCGATAGGAATCGAGTTGTATTAACCTTCGCCACTGCTAGGAGTAGATTTAAGGTTTGGTTAAACCGGTGGGAACAAATTACGGATTCGTCTCCGGACACCGGACGGACTCTGAGAGGTAATGTAGGTACTGAGTGTCTGTCAAGTCCGATGTCCTCAACTGATCCGTAACTTGTCCATCCCCGTTTGTCTGCAGTTTTAGTCCTATAATTAATCATGATTCTAGGATTGAGTGAGTAGAATTATATCTATTAGTAGAATTGGTATTAGCATTCACAAAGGTACTCATCAGTCCATTAATTAAATAATCCGGCGGTTTAGTGATTACAGCTTTATATATATCCTCTAGGATTTACCATTTATCCACTGCATTACATAAACCTACACTGATGCGAATAATTGGAATCCTAATACTTTGAATCAAAAAGATTTTCAAGAAAAATTTTAATAAAACGAAAATCCATATCCTGGAAATTAAAATGAATGTTACTGGGAAAATACAGATTCGAATATCAGAATTGCTATGCGGCATTTCTCGATTTCTATGAAAATGTATATCGTGTGGCTTGAAAATCGTAGTGAAAGGTAACGAGCGAGTCACACCGATATATCGAGATCCGTCGGCACCGCGTCTGGTAGTGGCGGACGAATTTGTCTTGCCCCCGGTGCATGGCGTTATATACGTACCACAGTTCACAGTGCCACGCTTATGAAACGACCAGCGCCCGAACTGCCGACACTAAAACTTTCAGAGGATTGTTACATTCGAGCCAACTAAATAAAGGCTATAGGTTTTCACCCGGGCCTTTTCATGGGCGTCGCCTTTACGCCGATTTTATGTAGCATGAGCAAAATACAGCTGTAATTCCAACACGGGAAAATGTATATTACTTCGAATCCTTAGTAGAATCTGACAATGCGGGGATTTTTGGAGAGAGCCCGAGGCTAGGTGAGGGTAGGCGCGACTCGACTTGTTACATAAAAATCCCGTTATCGCGACGTAGGTCGACAGATTACTTTCTTGTTAAGAGGATGAAAACAAGAGTTAGTTCGTTTTCTACAAGGAAATAAATATGAACTTTTTTAGGGTACTTTCTTTTTATAACGGTACGAACATTTTAGCTGCCTTTTATTACACTATTTCAGAATAAACGGCCAAATGGAGGAAAATTTCTTAGCTGGTAAACTTTTACTGTAAATATTTTAGTAAGGATACAGTTACAGTCATTACCTAACTGTGGGTTTATATAAGCCAGCACATTTGTAGTTCGTAACCATTCACCATTTTTTTACTCACTGTAGTTTTATGTTTCTAAGAAAAAATACTTTGGACCTCACGAGCAGACAGACTAATAGACTTTTGCGCGATGTTTTCGTATTTCTGAACCAAATAAAGTTCACTAATGTTCCCGTCCTTCAGCATAACAATACCGCTTCAACAAACTGTTGATAAAACATTTGACAAACTTTGTTGTTTTATGGTAAACCATTAATAAATGCAGTTGCATTAGAATGCGATACAATTGGCTGATAACTTTGAACCGAGCTCAACACAAAAGTAAATGCGATGCTATCACTCACAGTACAGAATTAAACAATACAACAGGCCAGCGACGCGCGAAACAATTCACGTTAATATTTCAAATTGCGCAAAAGTAATCAGTGGATTTATTTCGTTCAGAAGTGGGGATGATCTCTCGACCAAATGGCAAACACGCAATTTGTCGTCGGCGTTAAATCGACCACAAACAAAACGGCCTCGGGCACTAGCGCCGCGCCATCATTCACCTGTGGTCACCCATGGTAATGAGATGGACCTACTGTTCAACATATTAGGCTGATTGCAATTGTGCGATCGCCAGGCGAAATACCGCGACCACACCCCACATTCTAGCCGATTGAAATAGCGTACGCCGACTCACGGAATTTCATGAACGACACAATCGTATTATTATTTTATGTAACTACTTAAAGGATTTGGGTCGCATTTTGTGTTAATTATTTCTAAATGACCCCGCATTGATTTTTCATAATCGTTACAGAATGCGTGTGTAAGTAGCCTTAAGTTAAATTTCTAAAGGATCGTATCAGGGTAATTGCTCATATTGGGGCGCGGGGTAATGCTATTGTAATTCATTGTGTATTTGTTATTTAGTGTCTGAATGCCACAATATCCTTTGTAGACGAATGATTACTAGCAGAAATATTAAACAATAAATCAGGTATAATTTTTCGCGTTCGAATAAACAATGGGATAATGTATTATGAATTCGCATTTTGTTTGTGTGGAAGCCACAAAAAGCGCGGGTGGGGAGCAATGGCAGCGTGACTATGTGTTCGCTCATCATTACTCAACTGCGGTCAGTCGGGTAATGAGATGGGTTTCTGTGCTCAGCGGCGTTCCCATTGTTCGAACACCTGTACTATCCACAACGCAAACCAGTTGCCTATGAAATTTCATCGCGGAAATTACTTCGAATGAATTTTAAACCACTGCACATAAGCCTATTGCGGTGCATAGTTTTGTACTGATAGATATTCATATCCGCTTTTAAAACATGACGTAAATTGATTTGCAAACCAGTGCGCTGGCAACCAGCGTAGATAAATATCATTTGGCTCGCGAACAGTTGGCTTATCAGTTAATTTAAATAACAGTAATATACGAAAAACGTTCAAAAATTATTTCCGTTATTGCTTATTCATAAATCTGCAATATCTTGGAAAGCTTCGTCCCTCATCCCCAGTTCAGTAATACGTTACCGAAGACTAGAAAATCCACCAAAGAATGAAGGTGCCTTTGTCCTATAACACAAGCATTGCTTTAATTTAGGTGACAGTAAATTATTAGGGCCATAAATAAAAGTAAATGTTAAAAGCAGCCGAAGAATTTTTCCGTAATTTTATTACACAAAAGTTGAGGACATTAAACGTACCTATTTGATATCATCCAAAGCAAGTTGGGCGATATGGCACAGAGAAACGACATGAAGAGATTTCCGCAAAAGCTACCCACCCTGTAGTAAATTAACGGGATAACGCTCTTTAGGCGCTAAGTTTTACTCCGTGTAATTAACTTGGCCTTAGTAATTAAGATGGTTAATAAATGGGTGCGTAAGTCGCTTTGTGATAATTATTCCAGGAATCCTCTAATATAACCAAACAAGGGCGAATAACTTGCATTAAAGCGTTCGTGATAATGTGGCAGGACTCTAGTTATGTTTTAGAGTGTAACTTGGAAGCAGTTGGGTTGAATTACTTTATACTGCTCTGGGATATCACTCCTTTAGTGAGACGTATCTCGTTTTAGGACTAGTTTAGATTTAGATAGTCGTCACAAGAGAATCTTTAACTATGTTTTAATTGGATTGTGTTTTGTTTCGGTTTGTTGGTATATGTTACAGACAAAAATGTTAATCAGTCAAAACCACTTTTGACTGGTGTCAGTCGAAATCCTTATCAAACTAATTAGGATTTTGACTGACAACAAAATGCGTTTTCCCAATTTAAAATAATATGTTGTTTCAGAACGTTGTAATTACCTAGTCCTAGAATTACTACAACATAATGTTTTGCAAAAGGTCACCAAAAAAACCTAACAACTTAATAAGTTTCTAAGTAAATATTAGTTATTATTTTTATTATTTTTAAAATAGTTTTCACAGGTCAAAAGTAGTTTTGCCTGATTAACAGTTTTGACTGTGACATATACAATTATGTGATTGTCTTTCGTTACAAATTAATCAACATAACATTAAGATCTAAAAGCAAGTGTTTGTGGCTTGGAGAATAATTACAAGGACTTATCACCAGCAGTTTTTTCAAATTCAAATTCCTTCAAAGTGTAAAATCACTCATACTATTCTATAAACCATCCAAAATCATCGAAACTAAACCAAAATCAACTTAATATCCGTTCAATTTCCACACAGCACCACACCGTCAATATTTCATGTCACAGTCGGATATAAAATCCAATTTTGAACCGAGGCGCCTCACTAGTGGTAGGAGTAAGAGAAAATAATTACCAAAGGGTGTCCCCAGGGTGAGTGCATGGCATCCTGTCAGAAACTAGGGACACGGATAGGTAGTATGCTGAAATTGCCTATTAACAGGATTACATGTAACCACTTGACGAGGATTAAAATTGGGTAAGAATCTTGCTAAATTACATTTTCGGGAACTAGAGGTGAGAAATTTATTGGATTTCCTGATGTAGGTGTTGATTTTCTTGTAATTGGGAAATTTTGGTTGGAAATAATGGACAGTCGCTTTAAAAAAAAAAAATGTTCTTAATTGTTGTATTATCCAGTACTAACTGGGTTGTGGAGGTCAGATAGGCAGTCGCTCCATGTAAAATACTGGTATTCAGCTGCGCCCGGTTAGACTTGAAGCCAACCCCAACATAGTTGGGAAAAGGCTAGGCAAAAGATTAGGCAGGTATCATATAAATCAAACTCAAGAAAAGAAGAGAGGGTAACTTTTTAAAAAAAACTTTTCAAAAATAATTTCCATATAAAAAGTAAATACGAAAAACACACAACAGTGTATCGTGAAATAACAGCTTTTTAAACCTCTGTTAATTGTACATTTTACTATCAGAATTACTGTGAATCTACTGGCAAGTTATTATCGCGTGCACGCCCGAAGCATGTAAGTAATAACAATGAAAATCGCCGATAAACGCCACTACGCTAACACCAAGTAATAATTACAACACCATTGACTTATTTGTTCAGCGAGTGCTTCGCTTATTGTTCGAAAAGCTGACAATGTAAATGCTGCAGACAATTTCTATCGTTCTAAGAATGACTATTCAATTGTGGGCACTTTATTTACCTTAAGGCGGAGTAAGGAGGTCGTCAATGGATTTCCACTATGTCATTTCCCGCACTCAGTATTTTTTTAACCATCCTTTTTGGGGCTTGGCTGGGGCAGGAAGTGATTTGCTAAAACACACTCTTAATGTATATTGTAAAAGTGTCAGCTCCTTAATGCCCTATTGACGATCAATGCTCGTGGTTTCGATTTATTGCTATCGGTTCTTAAGGAGCTATTGTTGTTGAATCCAATGGAATTATTGGCCGTATTCAGCTTTTGCCGGAATGTGATTTAGTTTGGTTGAATTACGTGGATTGGATATAAGGCTGTGAATGAAAAGTGTGTCATGTTTTGACGTCTTTATAAATCTAATTTTCTGTTGTTTTGATTTTTAGTCTCTGTTGACTAATTTTTACCCGTTAACAGCTTTGATTTAAGCTTCCAGTTCTAAAACGATGAAAATAATCTGACTACCACCGACAAATCCTAACTCCCTAACTATCCTAATACTAACTAATATTATAAATGCGACAGTAAGTTTGTTTGTTACATTTTCGTGCCTAAACCACTGGACCAATCATTCTGAAATTTTGCATATACTTTTTCAGGTGTACAGAAACGGACATATTTTTTTTTTTTTTTTTTATTTATTTATACCTTTCATCCAGAAAAAAAGTACCTAATGTTCCCGAGGGAAACAACAATAACGTTCTTATGATAATAGATGGCACCACGTGTCTTTCGAATCATGATTGAATTATATTATTACAAGCAGAGTACAACCCGAATTGATTGTCAAACTCTAAATTAACTCGAGCGAAGCCGCGGGCAACACCTAGTCTTCAATACTTTTCAGCCCAGTTTATAAAACTAGACACAGATTCTCAAACGCTATTCGATACCCTCCATCTCCGCTAACACACCAAACAATTTTCTATTATTTACACTCTCTAATCCCTCAGAGATTTCCTCCCCAAAAGTGTTAACGAACTTATTGCAAAACAGCCTTTAATTACAATATTTGGTTGATGAGGTTAATGTAATAATGGTAGTTTTTGGAAGCCATGATAATACCGGAGTTAATTAATGATGAGAAACTGTAGGAGCGAGAGCTTGTTACGTATTAAATTAAAAGGTTTAACTGTGTTAATGAATTATCGTGCGTGTATTTACGGCTTTATTTTAAGTGTATTGATTGCTGATGTAATCTGGTTTTTGTGATATTTTAATACAGCAGTAGTTATAAATTATTTTATGACGTAAATTATTTATTTATTTATTTATTTATGTACACACAAAATACTTAACAAGACATTACATTAAGATAGAAGAGCACAAAGGTAAATTAATTACTTTTTAGCGTTATTTTTTCAATCTAATTTCTAGACAGAGGAAATATTTACTGTAAAATAATATCAGATCTTGTTCAGTGCATTCGATCGCTACATTGTTTTATTTTCTGGCGCAAAAGGCTTTTACTTCCAGCAATTTCCACGCCAGACACACACCTACTCAAACTAATAAACAAACAAAACACAATCACTAACGCGTAATAAAATCTCAGTAAAATCCGTATCTGTTTACACACACTTCACAACATTCAATAAAAGCGAAGTACTTACTGTATTTGTTTACTTGCAAAGTAGAAAGAAGTACCGTTCCGTAAACAGGTGATTATAGGGATGTCCCAAGTGTTTGCTATCCCACTTTCTCATATCGATGCATCACACGAGATGCATTCGGAACCGCACCTCTAGGGAAGTGCAAAACTGGGACTCGATAAAGTTGCAAATATCGATATACTGTTACGGTAGTAATCCCAGCAGAGGTAGGTACTAGGCAGCGTATTTTCGTACAACCAATGTTCGTAAATGACAGAATTAGGTCCCGGTGTCATACAGATGTGATGTGAATACTAAATTTTCAGGTTTCAGTTTGCAGTACCTAAATTGGCGAGCCTATTTTGGTGTCGTGCATTAATATAGTACCTACTCAACGTTATGAAAGCTTGAATGCTTATTGGTTTTAGGCAATCGAATGAGTGTGTTAAATGGCAATATTGCCTAGCAGGATAACGTTCTAAATTCGTTGTCGTTTTTTTTTGCACACGACAGCGCTATGAATGTCATGTTAAGTTATAATCCTCACTCTATATTCTTCTTTTATCGTGTGGTTAGAGCCTAGCCTGGTGACTTAGCTTTACGT
Source organism: Noctua janthina (assembly GCA_963576755.1). Classification (NCBI taxonomy): domain Eukaryota; kingdom Metazoa; phylum Arthropoda; class Insecta; order Lepidoptera; family Noctuidae; genus Noctua; species Noctua janthina. The sequence continues at coordinate 6,976,022 of OY755058.1, forward strand.
GCCGTCAAGAAATATCTCTCAGGCATGCTGGTTTCCTCACGGTGTTATCCTTCACCGATTCACTCTATATTGATTGGTGATGATATTATTTAATACCTGTTATAGGTGCTTGTCTATTTTTTATTTTGTTTTTGTATTGTTGTCATTTAGAGTTACAAGCTAAATCTTAAACTTTGATACGGAGCACAAGCTCTTGAAACTTTGTTTATGAAGAGTAATAAGTTATGGAATGCATTGAGTCTAAAACTTATGTTGTACTCTCGAACTAACTTTATATTTGGTTAAACTATTCTACAGTTACATGTTAGGGCCCACAAACATCAACTTTGACTATAAATCGTTAAAGTTTAATTATAAAGAACAGCACAAAAGTTGTGAGAATGAACAACAACCACTCAAACTCGAGATTGTTTTAAACTGAATTAATTGTAATACACGTAATATTAACAGGAGCTGTTGGTTGGCCGCAAGATGCATCTAAACCCTGTGTATTCCCGTCTCTCCCCCGGGGCGAGCCACGTGCACCCACTTAGCACACGCCGGACACATTTACACAAACCAACAAACAACTCTCAACCCCATACATATAAAGATCACATTCCTTTGTACCGAGGTGCTAAGTAAGATTGCAGCCTTACACAGTCTGAGAGCTCCACTTCAGAAGCTTTGCTGGTATTAGAATTGCCTCGACATGTACAAAAATAGCGAAATTGAAGTGTTTCGTGAAGTGAATTGAATACAGATCAGATTATATAAAAATCAACCGAAAATCTACCAACATTGTATTGTATCCAATCGATTATTTCTTCAACCTGTAAATATTTATTGCATTTGAATTGTAAAATAAGTTAACGGTTTTATTACACACACGCTGAAAATTTACGACAATAATAATTTATCAAAGAAAATCGTAAACACAGCGCGGTGAAAACAAAAGAGAAGGAAACGTCTGTACGTGAAGGGCATAAAGTTTAAAAATACTCTAGTGATGTGCCTTTTTTGACTTCAGAAATTTTATGGCACTCGAAGAAAACGATCGCCATTTATGATTCACGCGATAGGCGTCTTTACACATCACGAACTGTGAGGAATGAAATATAGATGGCACTACTCTTATGCAAAGTGAGAGGTGAAATTTTCACGCTAGCTAGCACGCACTCGTAGAAATGCGTCCCTCAGGCGCGTGAGGTGGTTCACACGACCAAATGGAATCCGCTCCGCAGAGATTGCTTGCGCTAGTTTTTTTTTTTGTTTAATATTTATGAACTCTGTCTCTCACATGTCGCGTTTACCTTTGTGTAATGGCATTTACTTCAAGCTCCGCTGACACCTTGAATGCCAAACGAACGTGAACATATTCCGCAACGCTCTGCTGATTACGATACAAGACATGTTGCCTGCCAGTATCACGTTACCGGTACTACCGTATGCAAATTCATATTAGGCAATAAAAGATTTATTCCCATTGGTATTTTATATCCTAAAAATTAAATTATTAGACAGAGACAATGGAAAATATTTTGCGAAGGGACATCGTTAATTATTTTTTCAACCGGCAAAGGTCGTAAATAAAAGTAAAGGGTGCTATTAAACGCATTATTCGCGCATATTTAATGTACTGAAAAGGCTAAAAGGTTTTTATTTTTCACAGATTCAACAGCTTAACATAAAAATCACCCTTTAAATTAAGTCTCCATTCAACACGTGATTTATTAACTAAATAATGTAAAAAAGAATATTAAACATTATCAAAAATTATGTTCCCGGCATATTTTTGTCCTTTTGTTTAAAAATGGGACAGATATCATTCAAAGTAAATAGCTTCAGACATGAACCTTTAGTCGGGACTGTAATATCAAAGAGATTTATAGAGAATTCATTCTCTAAAATTCGACCTTTTTTATTCCATTCTCAGGTCAATTTTATAGAATGCCATTTTGTTCTGACCTTAAAAGAACCCCTGAACTATTAAAGTAGCAAAAAACCTTTCTAATAGAAATCAACTTCCTCTTTCGTTGTTAGGAATATCTTACGTTACGGTCATAATCGGGCGTCATTGAAATAAGTAATACGTTTAAATGATTAAATATAGGATTTGTAGGGATATATTGGCGAGTGTGGGTCCGCGTCACCGAGGCGTGGGCCTCACAGCGAAAATAGATAATAAAATGTATTGAAATGGCTGCGGGCCGGCTTATCCGGTTGAAAGTCAATGAATATTTGATTTCAATTTTTTTCCCGCCGTCGCCGTGAAGTATTCACGCCATACCTAATTTGATTTTCGCCATTCCGCCCGTTCGCCGGGGCAGTTTGCATTCATATTCAGTTTGAATACGCGTTTGGGTTGCCTCTTGCCCGAGTTTGATACAAATAAACAGCGGATATTTTTACATTTCTTGCCAGGATAACCCGACCCAACTGATTACGTTCCGGGGATAATAACCCGACTGTAGTATTAGGGGAGGCCTAAGGAATATTTATATTAGATTATTATATGCGCTATTCATATTTAGGTACACAGCAACATTACACGACTCGTACAACATAAATGAATCGTCTGGGCAAAGTGAGCAGGTAAACGCCCCGACAAATGAAAGTTTAAACGTCCACGTTCAAATGTATTCCAAGCACGTTGTCGTGTTTTATTTCAATGTTTATCTAATTACAAGCAGAGGGATCTCAAAATATCATCCAAATGACACGCAAAGGGCACAAAAGTTAGAACTTTTGAAAACATGGGTAAATTATTTTATGTCTTACAACGACAAGAAAGGGCCGTTTTTCCCTCGGCGAGGAATGAAACAGGATTCGTTTTTGCGAACTTGCATAAATGACGGCGCAACGATATTTCACCGAGCCTGAATATTTGGGTCAACCTGTTTTTGTGTAATGGGGATTACAAAAGCAAATTTAACATTGTATTTGCTGTAACTGCTACAAGGGAACCTTCGTTGGCAACAAAAGATGGCTCGCCTTGATACGATTTTCGTGGATTTTAATTAAAATCTTACGCGTTGTGGGGATAATGAAAGAAACTGATTACGTGGGCCCCGGACTTTAGTGTTTTGGGACACAATTTATTGGCTTGTTTATGACGATGTGTAATATTTACGAAAAAAGTGAAAACGCGACCATCGAAATTGAAATAGGCAGATTTCAAGCGTAACTTCGCTTTTACCCTCACAATAATACAAAATCTCCTGCCGAGGAAACCGTATATTTTATCCGGGCGTCGATTTGTTATTTATTAGCCGGGAATAGTCGTAACATGGGGAGGGAGCACAATACCGAAAACGGTGCGCCTGTTTAGTGACGATGCCACCTCCGTTTCGCTCCGCTTCGCCTCAGCCGCGGCGCCGCCATCATAACCTGAACTCCCTCCCTTTCCTGTTAGCTCAGCTCCTTACCATTAGAAAGGAGGCTCTTTAGATTGCGACATGTCTGTTTACACTGGCCAGCTTTCATTGAGGGTCGAAGCGTATATTTATCCGTTGCTAGTTAACCAGTGACGACTTTGTGGCGAAGACGGCCAGAGAAATGAGGCGAGACAAACAAAAATGATATGTTTCCGTGTGTGACATGCAAGCCTTTGGAGGTTCCGTTGTTTTTGTCAAGAAAAATAAGGTGACACACCGCTCGTGCGTGGCTTGCCTCGCGTAACTTACGGCTAGGGAAGTAATAATGTAATATTATTACGGTTTTGAATTCCGTTCAGTTTTATTGTACTATATTTTTCTTTGGAATGACTTTAGTTTTGTTATTTTGTTCTACCGAACAAAATGCGGCTGTCTGCGTTACCACGCAGACAGCCGAAATTACCTAACTAATAATCGTATAAAAGCGAGGATTACTTACCTACTAGATCTACTCTTTGGGTTGTGATATTTGGGTTATTATTCCTAAGTCCCTAATCACTAAGCTTCTCAGAAGGATACCTATACAAAGCCATTATTGGCACAGTTTTATTAATGTACAAGACATAAATAATTGTATACAGTATTAGGTACTTGGGCAGTATTGGGGTTCTGATTTATGAGGGTCCAGGCTCCGTTGTTGTATTATCCGCTTACCAAAGTAATGACAACTTACCTCTGTGCCTATTGGTTTGTTTGTCGAACATTAGCATGGCGTCCTCGATCTGCAACAAAAAAGACATTATATTAACTTCAAATTCTGAAAAAATCGTGAGGAAAAATAGCGAAAAACAAGGGCGTCGTGCGCGATTTGAGCCCCGCCCCGGCAATAAAACACTCCGCCGTTGTAATAACGAATAAGCACCGGTACAGAGTAAACCACACGCTGCAAATAAACTTTGATAAGCGGGGGCGAGCAGGTAATAACGTATTCATAGAGAAATAAATGGAAAGTCGGCGGTTAGGACACGAACAACACACGCTAGCGGAGATGTGCTGTCACCGCCGCCTAAAACGACTCGCTCGCACCTAAATTTGGCCACGAAGGAGCATTTTTAAAATTCCCCGTCCGCCAACAAAACAGTGATAAATCTGAAATGGAACGAAATTGCATCGTAAATATTCATGTTGACGTCGACGCGTGACGCCTTCACATACGTAATTGTACGTACGACTTAATTATAAATTCCTTCCTTATTAACTTTTCAGATGCGTATCAGATATGTCATGTTTGGCGGTACAGCAAAGGGTACACGGTGGCCGTATGAAATGACCCACGTTGAAAAATGTGCGTGTATACAAAAGCGGGCAAGTTCGGTTTGACAGGCCGGGGCCTGTGGGTTTTGTCTCGGCGGCGGCGTCGCCGGCGTCGGCCGTCCCCAGGGCGACATTACGCGGGTAGGTCGACACGACGCACTCCCGATGATCGATGTCGAATACCCGTAACAGGTGACCTTTCGCTGAATTATTCCTACCTGTAGAAACGTTTGTTTAGTGGTGATTTGTTTGAGCGGGAATTGCCACGCTTTTGTTGGCCGAGCGGCCTGAGCACCCTCTTCTGTGGTGAATAAAAAAATAACACCTAATTTTCGGACATACACGGACGCTGATTTATCTTTGACATTAATACCGTCTGAAGAGAAGGTAAAGGATCTCGTTTATTTTTTTCTCAAACTTTATCATTTTCGTAAGGAGTGATCCTATTTGTTCACGTGTTAAAACTAGTTGGGTACGACGTAGGTTGGTACTCTGGAGGGCTGGGCTTTGGGTGGAATTTACTTAAGGATATAGAACCTTTAAAAACAAAGGTAAGTGTTAATTCAAACTACATCGACGATGTCTTCAATACGTCGTCGCTCGAAAACATTTTTCAGAGCTTCTTTAAACTGTATTGGTACCAGGGTAGTATCAAAAGTGCAAAACTATTCCTTAAGAAGAAACAAAGCGCTCATTGTTACACCCCTCGAACATTTTATCGAAGCGGAATTGTTTCGGTATCGCCATGATATCGACAGCAATGGAGCTTTAGGTACTGAACCTGTGAATGTAGTCTTCAATAAGATTGAGTACCTAGAACGAAATCCTTTAGATGTGTTTCTGTTATTCATAGCTAAAATATTACAGTGTGCAGTTTTAAATAGCATATAACTACTTAATATCATGTTGCGTGTACCATCTCCTGTCGGTACGTTCAATGTACTCATTTTCCACAGTTGACTCTGACAACTTGCATGGGAAAATAACCAGCTGCTACATTATGCTTTCCTGGTACAAACATATATTTAGAATAACCTACTTCGGTCATTAATTTCCTTTACATTGATTTTATTACAGTGAAGCGAATGGTTCAAGAATATACAATTTCTTGCTACCGTATTCGAACTAAATAAATTCTCTGCCTGAAGATAAAAACCACAAATGACAAAGGAATTAGGTAAAAAAGCCTGACAATGTTCCGAAATAGCAAAGCAATAAATATCTATTAACTTACATAAATGATGAAATTTATTACTTGAGTCAGGGGACGGAAAAGTAGACCAATCGTAATACATTTCGTCATAATACGATCGTCCGTGGTTTGACCGGATCAATAGAGATTTGTTGGGAAAAAATAGATTATGCTGTATTCCTGTGACATAGATTGTGACCTAATGCGGTATTGTTACGGTCAATTTGTGAGGGCTACATCGCGTCATTACCTTCTTTCGCATTTGTGATGAAGTGCGTGCGACAAGGACGGGTATTGCTGTTCGGGGTCGTTCCCTTGGGCGACGTTACGGTGAAACCGAACTTTGGCCGTGATCAATGCGAACCTCGGAGGTGTCTTTTGAGTTAATGTTTGTATCTGATCACTGATCGATTTCATTTCAACTGATTTAAGTTTCAATTTGTTTTTAACGTTTGTTCGTAAGAGTAACCGTGTGTGACGCCTACAGATTGATATCTGATTTCATTGTAGCATTAATTTTCCATATCAGAAAATTATACCAGTCCGAATAGAAGCGTAGGTAGGAATGACACTACTAATAAGAGTTCCACTAACATTTCACAAAATATAAGCAAAGCTGTAAAGAATCCAATTTTACAGCCAGGCCACTGTCACGTAACAAGTGGCCTTAGCAACTTGTGGCCAAATAAGAACATTTATGAACGCATAGAAGCGTGACCACTCTAATTCGCCTTTTAATATTCGTCCGATGTGTGGCCCACACTTGTATCCCACCAACTTTGCTAATTCCACTCTTGGCCGAATATTTTTCACAAGCAAGGGTAAGTGAGCGAAATTGGAGACAATGTTCGCCGACGGCCGGAATTTTTATAGTTGAGCGTACATGGCGGGAATAAAATACAGGATTTACTGAATGCTCGGATGGAGTATCGGGTTTAGGAGAGTCCCTTTTTGGTCAAGGAAAATGCCACAGTTTAGTAAAGCACTCGCCTTTGGGAACCGCGGACTTCTAATGCAGTAAGCTGATACAGAAAAAGGTCATGTCCGAAAATGAATGGAGGTAGTAATCATTCGCTTATTCGTTGATCGATTAAATAAACATAACTTTAACGAAAGTAAACATGACAGTTTTATTTAATCAAAACATTATCAATAAATGACATGTCCAAACAACGTAATTTACTTCGATAATATCTTGAAAAGTATATGTGACTGTTACTCAAATATGGTATGAATGTAGCGGTTGTAACAAAAGGAACAATTTTCTGTAATGTCCGTACATTTGTGTTAAGCGTCGTCTATTATTAAGTATTTCATTTAAGGGAGTGACGTGTGTAGGTCCCTGAGGATACCTGTCGAGGTAATTCGCAATGTGTACAGCTCTATTTTTTACTTTTCTTGTTAAGATTTAGGGAGATGTTAGGGGTGGAATTATATGATGTGGCAGTACAGGAGAATACTTGTTATTTGATTAAAATAATTGGGAGATTCTTAACGATACATTTATGTTGTAGTTTTTATCAATTTGCTTTGATTTGATTTAAATTCGAAAGCACCAATTAACAGTCAAAATTTATCTTTATTAGTAAATAGTATCTTCTTAATTGCTTAACCTTCATTCCACATTAAGTTTCGCGATTTTAATTTGCGAAATAAACTAAAACAACTCAAAATTAATTGCATCGTTCAAAACTTTCAATGATTTTAAAATATCGCTGTAATTAAACTATAATTCGACTGAGACCAATTAGTTAAAGTAAGTTTGGGAATTAATTAGGCTCGAATTTCAGTTTTTCACAATATTATTTGAAGTCTATTTTTCGCAGTCTGTTTGTGACAATTATTTAGAAGCTTGGCTATAGGCTATCTACATTCTCTCAACATTTGAATATTGTTGAATTTGCGAGAGCATATAAATCAGAACGCATCATTAGAAACATACCGAGTGACGTCATTACACACAACGAACATTGAAACAGCGCTGGCATTACATTTAGCGTTCATCGCGATCCATCAAACGCACGATATCGCGATAGCGCAGCCAACATTACGCGATGAACTAATATCGGAACAATCGCGCTGTTTGCCCGCGCGTGCATCGCGACTGATTTGTTTGTTTGTCAGCATGTCTCGTGACATCACAGTGACGTATTTCTAATCACACGGTGTTTATACGAGCGAACGTTTACCTCGAGGCTTTCAATATGGTGGAAATTTGAATTCGAAAAAAAAAAAGATTTTTGTTGTTTGTAATTTTTTAATATTTTTTTTTTGTTGAATCACACTTCTTCATCAATGTATTTTTTTGCAGATTTTTTTTTTATTTTAGGCTAAGATTGTAATAATGTGTGTCTTTCTAGTAGACATACCTGATTACAAACTCCCAAGCCCTTTAAATACAGGAATAAACGAACAACATCCCAACCGTAACGATGCACAAGTTATCTGTTTTTAGATGCCATGCAAATTAGATCCTGAACAAATACCATTACTCATTCTCCAACTAATATTTGGAATTCAAACTGTCAGTTGTTACAAGGAATTCAGAAACTATGCATCTTGTTACTTCGGCCGGACTTGAGGATGGTCCAGCGTTGGTCAACCACACGTCAATCAAGGCAGAGTGTAGCTAACAATGCTCTCGGTTTGGCCAGACCGTTTGTAGGTAGCCTTACAAGGAGTTCGGTTATATTGGCAAACTTTGACACGTATTTATTGTTGGGCTTGAGTTTCGACTTATTCTTTGGTTTGTAGTTTTGGCTAGAACTTTGAATGTTTGATAACTTTTCGTTTCTCTTTGAGGGTTTTACTAAGTTTACAACGAAAGGCTAAATTAGATTACACGTAACAATCCATCGAATTATTATTTTCGATCTGACACAACCTTATTTACCGGACACTCATCATAATTTAGTTGCGAGAAAAAAAAAAACGAACTGGCCGCAAACTCAATAAAAACGAATCACAATAAGAATACTCTTCGGGAAATGGCATAAAGAAAAAGTTTTAATTTGTTTAAATATTTCCGCGGGTACGGAGTTCAGTGGCGCTCAAGTTTCGTGTCTCGGCATTAAGTTGCCCGCGGCTCGTAATGGGACAAGCCACCTGCTCTTAAAGGCGACATAACAATTAACTTGAAGAAGAAAATATTAGTGGAGCTAATAGAGCCACTCAGATACACTCCGGCCTCTGGCCTCCATAAATAACACCCCTTCCCGACTACAGATAGTCTACAATTTTGTCGTATTTTCGTAATGATTCTCAGTGGAGGAAACTCCCCGAGGACACCGACGTTTTATCCTTGTGCTTTTATAGGCGAATTGATTGGGAACCACTGGAAATAATCTCGGGATGGGATTAGTTTTCTTAGGGAACTTTTCCCGGAGAACTCCTCGTTTCCTTATTAACATACCCCTTAAGTATACTTTATCAGACAACAGTAATTAAATATTGGAAGTCTTTCAACAGAGCTGGAAACAAATACGGGTTTCGTTGGTGTAGAAACTAACTTTGTGTTGTTTTACGAATGGTTATTGGTTTGTCAGGCTACAAGGTTTTGCTACAACGAGTATTTGATAATTTAGATCAAAAATATCCACTAATTTTCTAATAGGGTTAATATAGGTACAAGAAATTTTGAAGTATTACTTCATAGACTTTAATCTTTCCGAAGCCTTTACATATTTCCAAATATATAAGTGTGATTTATTTATATTTTCCAGATGACCTGGTGAGGGTTGCGGTGATCCGCTGGATGCGAGTCGCCAGGGCCCGGTCAATATGGGTGCCTTTCGGCTGAAATGATGATGAAATAAATATTTTAATATTTGGATAATTTTCTTAATCTGAAATAATGAGACAGTACCCATCATTTTTACAAAATCCGTTCGTGTAAAAGCATCGGTACCCCAAAAACAAATGTCGCAGTGACAAACCAAATCTACTCTTTTTATTTTTATTACATGCCAAAGAAGGTTACTCGCTGTACTTACTACATTTTTGTTATGTACAGTAGAGACCATAAGTGCAGTAGCAGTTTCACAAAACGATCGCATCAAAACAAGTCGCACTTACGACCTTTTTCCATAACAAGCATTTTGCACACATACACGATCTCGTATATCGCACTCTTTCATAATTATCTAGTCAGAAAGAGTGCGATATAATGATCATTTGCCTTAGTGACAAGCCTGTCATGTCGCGACGGAGTATTAAGTTAGTGATATTTAATTTCAAACTAACAATTATGTGTCTATCTGGCTTAGCAGTTAACGCTATAGATAAAATGTCTCGCACAGTGTAGCCTGCGTTCGAAACCAAGTGACATTACACTTTTTGTGTTTTAATTATAAATGATACGTTAGACCCGATGAGATATGTTTTTCTAAATATTAGTTGGAACTTATTATTAACAAAAAAGATGAGGGTGAATGTGAAACAAAATAAACTTCTGGATTGAACAAAGTAGTTAGTTATGACGTTGTTAGTTGGTGAACTTTGTTACGAGCGTTTGTGTTATTATTACGATTAGCGTATTGTTTGATTGTCTTTATTTAAGATGCAAGCTAATATTAGTATTGATGACAGGGCAAATATTGTCACTTTGCGTAAAAATGGGCTTAATATTTCTCAAATAACAACTGAAACTGGCTTAAAATGTGTAAGTTATTTTAAAAAAATTATAATTATTATGATGATAGTTGTGGTGTGTGATTTTCTTATTATTAAATATATTGCTAGTTGCAAGTATGTAATCATATTTTGTTTTTTTTTTAGAAATTTTGTTAGCCGTTGGGTAAAGAGGGTTGAAGAAGAAGGTAGTCTGAAGAGTCGTCTAAGAAGTGAAAGGCCGCCGCTTATTAACCCGACTCAGCGACGTTTTATGGTGGAAGAATACGAAACAAATGGTTTCATTCCAACTATAATGTTTGCAGAGCAATTGGATACTACATTACAGACTGTTCGCCATGCAGTCCATGCTGAAGGTTTACATCATCGGAAGCCAGCTAAAAACCATTTTTGACACAAAAACACAGGGAGGAAAGACTACATTTTGCTCGACATTATTTAGATTTTAACTGGGAGGTGACTGTATTTTCTGACGAGAAGACTTTGAAGTCTTGCCAAAAGGAAGACTTAATTTATGGCGAAGAAATAGTAATACTTAATTTAATGAGTAGACCGGGTAACTAAATATTTAGTAATATTAACATAACCATAAATAAAAATAAAAAAAATTAAGAAATAAATTTTAAATTTAATGATCTTAAATTGGGGTATAGTTTCAATATTCTTTTCGTCAAGAAAATGAACACTTAAGCTATAACCTCAATACATTCAATGTGACGTTACATAAAAAAAAAAAACCCGTTCATAAAGTCTGACTCATATGATTCAATGAATTCTGCTGAATACTGATACCTATAATAAGCGGGTATCAACAATTATATTTGTGTTATTAGAATATCCTTTCCGTGTTATGTTATTCTTATTATGAATTGACTAAGTGGGTATACAACAAAAAATCTTATGAACGGTGATAAGAGAACTTTTTTTTGCCTAGATAGGAATGTGACGTCACAATTCTCACAAAAGTTTGTTAATTTGATAAATAAATAAAACGAATAAACATTTTTGTTATCATTCAGCATGATTTTTTTATTTCCACCTTCCAACACCGAAAACATAAAATAAAAATCAATTAATGAGGTTAAATAATAATACAATAACTATCTAATATTTAACTTCTTATAAAAAATATTAATAAGCATGACTACATTATAAATAAACATAAATACCTTACGACTTTCTGCTTAAAATACAAATATTATTAAGGTTTCAAAGAAACAAAAAACAGCCACACATTGTAATAACATGGATTCGAACTTGGACTTCATTGATCGTGAACCCATGCTCAGCCCAAACAGCTACCATGTTAATACTACGCGAATTTTAACAATGCAATGGTAAGAACAGGTCATCACTATGATGTGTATTCTAAATGCAACAGAAATATAATGCTATTTCGCGTAGTGTGACGACAGTTCATTAGTGTGTGTTATGTGTGGAATGTTGAGACATCACTCATACACGCACACGCACACACACTGCTGTATCGCGCTCGCACAGTTCATAGCAATGTAATCTTTAGCATGGTAGTGCACTTTTGAGCGTCTACTGTACAGATAGCCCATTCAATATAAATAATGTCCGCGTCATAGCCTCAGTGTCGACTGAAATTCATCCGTCTGACATAAGAAATAAAATCGCATTTTCAGCGACAACCACAACACCCTCATTCTCAACAATTTTCATCTTCTGATTTCTCTCTTGCTTTCAATTTGCTAAACTACAATCTAGCTCATAAAAACTCCGAACGTCAAACTTAGAAAAAAAAAAATACTTTTTCCACGATCCGTAAAAATATCGGTGAATAAAATATGAGCGAAGTTTAGGGAAACCCGAAATCGTTTTTCGTATTTGAATAATCACTTTAACAAACAAAAGTCGGCCGAATCTGCTTCATTACTTATTAACCTGCTTGAGTGTGAGACAAACAGGAAATCCCGTGGAAAACAACCACTACATTGATGTTTATTGAATTTTACTTTTCGGCAAATATTGCTTTGACGAGTTTGTGATCGAAACGAATTTAAATGTAACAAAAACTAGGTTTCTAGATTGAATCACTAAGCCTTATCAAAATGATTTCCTTTTGTAAATTTTCTCGGCATTTTCAATTTTTCAGGATCTGTTATTGTGAAAATCTCGAATGATTGTGAAAAATATGAGGAGCTCGTGGCTAAATAATAACAGCTGCTCGAATCGATCTTTAGGTTAAGCCGTGATTGCCTAGGTTGGTCTGTGGATAGGTGACCACCCATTACCGGCTGTCATTTGAAGATCTTTGATCTTTCTCTCAAAAAGTCTGACAACCAGTCTCGAGGAGTATCGTATTACCTAGTACTAACTGGGTTGTGGAGGTCAGATAGGCAGTCGCTCTATGTAAAATGCAGGTATTCAGCTGCATCCGGTTAGAATGGAAACCGACCCTAACATAGTTGGGAAAAGGCTAGGCAGATGATGATATGATTGTGAAAATCCAATTTGGTACAATTTCAAGACTTTTCCTTATTTAACAATTATGAGGACCACAGTAGATGATTGGGAATCCGTGTGCCCGAAACCGTTGAAACACTTCAAAAGACAGATCTATTGTTATCTGCAGACTTGAGTGAATAGATGTCTCCAACATCAAAGGCCCGTGGAGCTTTGTATAAAGAACTTCTGTACGCTATAATAACATTGGCTTTCTTTATTATTGGAATAAGTACAAATAAATAAAGACAACATTTCACTCTGTTATTTCCATGTCGAATAATATTGTGATGGTGAAACGTCACTCCTTTTTTTAATTACTTGACTCGTCCAATCATGCAAACTGAACAAAAAGTCATGATCCAAGCTCCCAGCTTTTAATTATTGGGGTATTTTCCAAACTTTGTGAACACTTCAGAAGTTGGGACCTGGCCTGGACTGCGGGCCGGTGTTAATTACCAACTTTTTAAAAACTGCAACTCATAATGGACAGCTCGGTTGAAAGATGAATGATGTGTTGGCTTCCAAGTTGCCTTTTTTTGCTAAACTTCGCTGAAAATTTACGGAAACATGAATTGTTGAACAACAACAACGTAAATTTGACGTTAAATATTTTCTAAATGAGAGACGAGTAATAGATGGGCACTCAAAAATTTCAAACGGTTTCGACTCATCCATCGCGATAGGCACCAAAGTGGTTTTATCTAATAGCCTATCATTACTCAGTACACACATGCAAAAAGTTATTATTGAACGATCGAATGTAACACAAATAGAGGTCTAATTGGCATAACCACCAGGTTTGAATGGAGGCGAGTGTGCTGCCGACAGACACCGTAAATATTCTTGCTCCGTGATTGAAACTGTGTTGCAAATGGTGTGTTACTTTAATTATTCACGTGCACATGCTGTTACGTTGATAAAGTGTAGCTAATACCTAATATAAACAGCTTAATTGCGACCGAAACTTGTGCAGGTTCGCTTAATTGATTTACAGTGTCGGTCGGTATCGGATAGTATAAATACGGTCTAGATTATACTACGGAATGAAAAATGGCGATCGAGCGAGCGTTCGACGGCGCGCAAGCGATCGCTACCAACATAATGACGCCACTGAAGTTTCACTCGTTAGTCTTATGTAGATTGTTGCCAGTCATTACCTATGGGAAAAGCCACGCTTTCATACGTTCGCCTCCATTTTCGAAATTACTTATTGTTTACGAGACTCGTCAGAGTGGGGATGAACGCAATCTGTACCCGCGCTTGCCATCCCACGTAATGTGCGCCAACTACAAACTTTCAATACTCAGATAAAAATGTGTATTATGAGAAAATATCTCCTCTCATACATTTTTATCCACTGTGATTTTAAGTGACACGCGAGTTGTATTTCTAATATTACATTGTTGGCTTCAGCGCTATAAATATAACAACAGAATTTACCCTATTACCGTCTTTACGTATTGAATAAAGATATAATAATATTGTTACGGATCCGAAACAGCCCTTCCCAAAGAAAATAATTCTTTCATCATATCTGATTTGTTGAATTATGCCACTGACGCTCTCCGTCTTGGATACTCATCTTGAATAGAGTTGACATCCATTGTGATGTTTTATTATTACTCTGTGAAATGCAACGAGGCGGGTGAAATTGTTAAATCCTCACAATGGAGGTTCTGTCTTCGTCGGGTCGAGTGCGCAAAAGTTGTACAAGGATCTCAGTTCCGACGGGAATGTAAAGGGAACGGATTAATTGTATAATCTTCAAATAAGACAAAGTTGAAGACGGCGGTCGGCGACTGGGATTATTTATGTGTGGCGGGCGTATGACGTCACGGGCGCGCCCACGCCACGCCACAGCCACTTCACTCTCAATCTGCATATAAATCGGATCTCGATAATGACGTCGCTATCGCAAGCTACCCGAAATTCGTTCAAAATCCGATAAGCCTTGCCCGTGAAAGCTCTAATCCACAGAAGTTTGGATGACCCCGATAGTGGATAGACCTAGTCTTCTATTATGTAAATTATCAGCCACATGAAACTTTCGGCCGGCCACTGCGGTCGCTAAGTTTGCGGCCGGAACTTACGATATTGACTTAGGGTCGTATCTGTCTGAGGATCGAAACTAGTAAGTAACTATAGATGGAATGGAAAATCCGTTGTAAATATTTGATGTTTAATATATGTTCGGTCGTAGCAATAAACGGTGTAATACAGTACATCCTGGAAGCGTGAAAAAAATGGAGGACGAAAATGAGTTTTAACGTTTACTATGAGTGTAAAATTCCGTGTGAAAATGAAGAGATCGTTGTGCGTGCGGGGACGCCTGCTGCTGGTAACGATGGGCGCAAATAACCCGCGCACGAAACACGACCGCGTCCGCTCCACGATGCCCACACTCCGCCGGCTTCACCTACTTGCCTATTCAGAATAGCCATATTTACTATCACTGCAGCCTACGCTCTACGACTATCCTTTTTTCTAACAAAAATCCGCTACGATTTGCTACGTCGCGTAGCAACCCGCCGTAGCATCAGTGCTACGAACCAATAGGTATGTAAATCGATTTGAAATATTTCAATTAATTTCCGAACAGATCTCAAGTTTAGCGTTACGAAATGGAAAGCTCTTTAATTATACAAAAAGCATGACCCTTTTCAAACTTCGTAATGAGACTCAAAATAAGAATTTAAATTCAATAATTATTCATTTGGCCGGGACAAGTGGGCGATATTGCGAAGTTGCGGCCCTGCTTTTTACATTGACGTTTTCGAAAGAAACTTTTTAAGCGGTCTCCTATTGAGTGCATGTAACTTTCCTTTTAGGCTAAAGTACTAGCTAAAAGAAACTTAGTGTGATTGGGCGTTCCATTTGCCCGATACTATTTTACCTGTAAAGATACTTTTGTCATCGTTGTAACTATCAACTTTTATGTCTCTGATGTACTTACATATTTACGTGGAACTGCTAATCTAGAAGGAAACTTTGTTGGGAGTTGTTTCAAGGTGAGCGTAGTCCACTAACTAAACGTATTCGGTTACTAAGCGAGTTTAGCTTGCGTATTGTTTGCACAGCAGGTAGGTAGCGCGGGTAGATAACGCGATTGGCACTTCCGACGTTTAGTAGACGGGAGCACCTTCCAAAGCGTGTTATTTTTATAAGGTATGGGCCTTGCCCTGACCCAGTTCCTTTTAATCCATCGCTTACCTATAAGGTTTTATTGGCAATGGCCCATTACGACCTACATTATCAACATCATCATCCGATTTTACTATTTCCAGTCACGTAAACTTGAACGACGAGTATAAACCATAAGGCAGACAAGTTTTCCTATTGGATATGCGGAATTTAGAGAGGATATCTATAGGTCAATGATCGAGGCACGCGACACTCATGATGCCTACCTTTCTCTTTCCAATCAAACGGTTTTATGAGAGACCTTTTATTCTTTGAATAATTATTCAACTTTGCGAATATTTTTTGGAGTTGTATGTGAATAGAATACATAAACGTAGACGGCGTATTTTCGCAAAATACTTTCAATTACTCCGAAAGCAAAACAGTATCAATTTGCTCCGTAACCTCTATTTAGGGTTTTTTTTAGTACGTGCTCGAGTCAGCTCCTAAGACAAATATGAATAGGGAAATGAATTATATGAAAAGCTCCTTCGTTGTGACGTGTGAGAGATTGCGTCGCTTTGCGCCGACCTCCGAATTTAACCAGTCGTTTGTGCGCCGCGCAAAACTTGCCTCGAGGTTACATTAAGCCGATTACCAGCGTCAATCAAAACCCGCCTTTTTCCCAGATACCGTACGCAGAAACCAGCAACCGTACTTTAACTAATGTCTTTATTCCGGGAGCTTTTTTTCTCTTATTATCGGATTTGTAATGTGCTAAGTAGGCATCTAAATGCTTATTGCTTTTGTAACAAGTAGTAATGGTAACGTCGAAACTAATATTTTCCGGGAGATCCTTCGAAAAACGATACGGGCCATTTTCCGGGTGGGTGGTCGCCGACCTAAGGCCGATCGAGGCGCCCCGGCCTTCACTGATAAATTACAAGTCTTAAAACCAGTGGCAGGTAATTCTGCACAAATTCCAAGCTTCTGGCCCTCCGGCCTGCTACAGGAAAGTTTCAACGATTACTTTTACCTGTAATTTATGTCTCAGGGTACCGATAAAACGATGGCACCAAAGAGGGTCACAGGTGAGTCCCCGCGGAATTTCCTCAATTTTTTAAGGCGACTTTGAGGAAAGGTTTCCAGGCTTTTAACTGCTTAACTGCCCTCATATAAATTATGAAGTTCGATGGGCATGTTAAGTACAAGTTTTATCACGAGCGAGGTCGAGAAACTGCCGTAAATAAAATCAGAGGGCTGTTACTTTAGAAGGATTGTTTTCGTCTGGCATAAAGAGGAGTGGAAAAATTACACACGTCTTGAGGAAGGGAAATAATAACGTAATAGATGCCGTGTACTTGAAGAAAATGAAGAGGTCCGTTGTGTGCGATATAAGGCTGGGTATAGACTTGATTAATATTCGTTAGATGAGGCGAGGGGTGGCGGCTGGCGGGGAGGGGGGGTGAAGCGGGGGAGTATGTAGCGGCTGATATATCGGCGGCCATCTATCAGACACGCCGCAGCACGCTGCATGCGTACGCACGCGCCTGCCAACACCGCAAACAAACGCCGCCATGCTCCGAACGTTGGTATTATCTCCGAAGTTAAAATCTAACGGTTTTATTGATGAGTGCTTTGACGGGGTATCTAATTATCATCTGTTTGTATATCTAGCTTGTCATATTATGTGGACAAAGCGTAATGGATGCAGTTTTAAATGACAAATGTTGCAGATAGTTTAATCTTTATTTATTAAAAAATATGGAAGGTGAATTTCAGACATATCTAGGTATTTTTGGTATGAAAATCACTTAAAGCAGTAAGTAACCTAGGTCTTAAAGAAATTGCTTAATGTTACTGAGAATTACATTTATTATTAAAGCATCCCTTACATTTTCTTATCAACATCAACCAGCCACTAGATATAGAAATGAAAATCGAAAAACATGACGCCCAAGATAAATAAATCCATTAAAATAATCACACCCGACCCGCTGACATGCATAAACAAAATAAACGTGGGTAAGCACGCAACCAGGTTTGCGAACAACCTAATCCCATTTATTGGGAATGAAATAAAGATTGTGAGATTGGCTGGATCACAACACACTTACACAAATTTCGTTCCCGTGTCTTCAACGATGAATAATAGATGTTGGCCACAGTTCGACCTCTGTGCTGCTCACGCACACTACCCCCGTCTTAAACACACCAGCTTGCTCCCACTAATACAATATTATCTTTATACCCTCTCCTCGCATTTGTGGAATACCCACCGTCCATTGATTAATTTTTCGGGTCTCCCTTTTAAATTGCTCCCGTGGAAACTATCTCGAAGGCATTATCGAGGTAAGCCATAAATAAATTTAAATGTTCTTTGCGAAATACCTCAACACATTTATAATATCTGAGACAGGATAAAAGTAATAAATATCTGCACGTGAAATACTGCTTTATTTGTTCTTAACCCTTTATATTGTGTGTAGCGAAAGAATGGCAGACATTTTGTAATAGTTGGCAGAATCTAATCAAATGAATATTTTGAATGTCACAACATTTCAGTATTAAAAGTTCAACATATGAATTAAGTGAGCAAGCTTTCGACAATCATTGAATTACGCTCTAAGCTAGGCAGCCACATAGATATCACTTTTGGAATCCGCTTCGGAATGCGTGCATAGGAATTATTTGAACATTTACGGCCGGTAATGTTGCGGTGGCAACGGATTCACTCCGCTCTATAACACCGCACGAGATTTATGTACAGTATTCAATATATCTTGTTTGTATCTGCTCAGTACGCAACTAACCCTCAGGCTATTTCATTAATCGGAAACATATCACGTAGCGAAATACCATTTCCATACATTTTTGTACTTTCCGGTGCTATACCAGATTTTTATACAACAAAAATTTTTGTTCAGTGATAGGTAAAAAGCGATTTCGTAGAGCGTCGATAAATAAAAACGAGTGCCACATTTCGCGGAGTTACTTTATAAGCGAAGCACATCGGGCCGGCGCGGCAACTGCAAATGGCGCGAAACGACAATTTTAAAGCACAACATTGAATATACATATAATGTATCTGGCAGCGCACGTGCGGGCCGATTACTCGCCGCGCGCGCCAGCCTCCGCCGCACTGAGCGACTTGTATGCTAGCGCTTTTAACGCATTACCATGAATAATATATACTCAAATTGAAATGTCGCATTCGTGTCGCTCGAGCTGCCTATCTGCTCTCGCCGCTCGACGCGCGACGCGCGACGCCCGACGCCCGACGCCCGGCGCTCGCACCGAACCTCCTTCCGTATTCTGCCCCTCGATTCGTTCTGCCAATAGGCTTTACCTTTTATCGAAATCACTGAGCTCTTTTTTGAAAGGCTAAGTTGAATGGAGTTTCGATCGATTTTCATATAGCATTGTTCAAGAGGGTAAAATACAACGTGTTTGATAGATACTCCTAACTCGTATCGATAGTGTTCAACATTTTAATTCTGCTTAATTACAAGTATAATTTCAAGCAAGTTATTCAAATATGTGTGTTCCGAGATCGTTATGACAGAATTATAATTTGTTGCGTAGCGTTTGACTCCTCATCAAGAACAATTTAACGTAAAGTGAGTCATAATTTCCCACTCAAATTAAATGCTTGTTAAAACAGACCAGAGATAATTATTACAAGATCTAAAGGCGAAGTAACAATATAATTTTGAAAATTACTTTCACCAAATAGTCCTCTCTTCTTTGTACAGCGCTGTGTAAAGCGGAAGCGCTACAAATTGCTGACTTAAATATTTAATTTGTGAAGAAAACGGATTAGCGGGTAATTGCTGAGATATTAATACGAATATACGTACAAAACGCAAAGTCGCCAAGAAACCCCCGATAGCAGACTCCACGATGTGAACTTCGGTACATAATTTATAGAGGTCCCGATTAGTATTAAGGATTACGTGATCATTATGCGAATTAAGTAAGATTTCCTTGGAAACTATTAAAAGGGATCTCACGAACCTCGACCCCGAAGAAGGCACAAAGCGAGGGTCACCTTCAGAAATCAAAGCCCGGCTTTATTTATGACCTGGACTCGGCTGTCCTATTTGGCTAAGATAAGTCCCTGTATTATACATAACAAAGTTTATACTGTTAAGGACGGCCACCTTACTCCATCTCGGAGTAAAGATAAGATCTCCATTAGTAGCAGATCTCATTCATCGTGTGCGTGAAGCCGCTGGAGGAGCGGTCTCGAGCCCACGTAATTACACTTATAGGGGGGCGCACACAAACATACAGCCTGCCTGATATCTGATATTCGCCTCTTACATCTTTACTGACATCCAGCTACGGATAATTACCGCATTTTTGTATTTAATCTTAAGCTTGAAAGGAGCCGGAAGTCTTGTGTACTTTCTATAGCCAACCTTTCGGAAAATGTGATACCAATTTTACCATCACTTTCACTAATTACTTATTTACTTGGCTAGACTTAAAAGGATTTGTCCAAAATAACTAAATCTACCTACTATTTTCTGGGTATAACTTATACGTTGTATATCCATGTAACAATAAAATAGGGAAATCTCTATCAGCAGTAAGTCGTAAAGAGGTAAGCACTGAACCGGAAAATGGGTATGGGCAAGACTGTATCCCAACTTTATCCAAAAGGATGTATCTTTTGGGAGAATATTTGGAATGCCTAGGTAAAAACAATTTCAATCTCAAAGAAGGGGCTTTAAACGGATTCCTTTGCTTTAAATTGTATGGTATTATCACGTGTTCGTATTGCTCCATGTTTTTTATTTATCCATGTTAATATTACGGAAAATATTTTTAACATTATAGTTGAGTTATCTCTGGCACTACAACAAAATAAGGACCGCATAGAGGAGGCTTGCTACAGATTTTATAAATAAGATCGTGTAATTTGAAAGGCTAGTGATGGTCGGCAGTATTTGTGCGGGACCTCAGAAAGCCGGTGCTAATCTACGAGACAGAGAGGCCAGGGCTCGCCTGACTAATCCGAGTGGCACTACATGGGACAAATAAGTTTGTTTAATGCTCAGAAGTAAGCATTAGTGCCGAGTGTTGCGTCGGCGTGCGGGTCCGTACGTAATCAGATTAATTAGATGATTTTGCGGGCGTTATTAAAAGTTGAGCCGGCTAAAGCGCAGCTCAGTTACCGCCGCCAAGATAGCGGGCTTATGCGCCGCATATATTTACTACTTAGCGGATATTATACGTACGTCGGGAATGCTCTTTAATGTTTTAGTATTTTCGACTGAGGTTGCGAACTCAGTGCCGTTTTGTTTGTGCGCCACAGTGGGCGGCTGGAATAATTCACTTAAGCTTAACTGGGAAAGATAATTAGGATTCTACGTCGGTTGATGCAAAATGAACGCGAAAAACAAGGTGGAAGATTTTTTGCGCTCATTCAGAAATTGAATTTTATATTTGCAGACGAAAGTTTTAACGAGACGAACCTATTTTTTTTCTACGCTTAGGCACACATTGAAAACAGCGATTTAATTTTCGTAATTAGACGCGAATGGGGTTCTCGTATTTCTCATTGTACGTTTTGTGCAAGGGTGACTTTTGTGTGCAGTTCGATGGTTCGAGTCTGGATGTAGCAAATGAATTCAGAGAGCTTTTGTATGATGCAATGTGTGACGATGTGGGAACTGGTGGGCGCTCGTGGCGGTAGTCTCTTAGTAGCGGAGCACGGACCGCTGGACACGGATCGCGCGACCGAGCACGGCCCGTGTGCTGTCAATCATAAAACAGAAAAAAGTCGGTGAAATTCCAGTGGCCAACTCCCTGTTTAGTATAGACGGGCGGGTGGACGCGCGAACCTTTTAACACAAAGCCCGGCTGCAACTGAAGTTACACACAGTGGTCACATAGTAAATACCGAAAACATAAAAGGTTTGACTGCGCTGCATCATACTGATATTTACTTTCCTTGTGTTAAACGTACCTTCGACTTGAATTGTGTAGTGATTTTTTTCTTTGTAGCGCTCGTTTTAAAAGGCGATCAACGGCATTCGCACGTGTGTTGGAGCCGGTCCGATAATTCGCAGTACAGTGATTCGTCGAGTCCATTCTTTTGTTATTTCCTCTTTGTTCCCCGTGAAAGGTGGCTGCATTGTTTTCTCGTTGGAATGGCTCGAGATTGCGCTAAGAGTCGAGATTAGTGACAACGTGACGCGTGTGTGTAACCACCCTAATTTAGTTTCGATAATGCTTTAACCGTACCTTAGTTGAGAACTCCTTTTAAAGAGTTTGTTTTGTATTTTATAGCGACGTAGAACGTTACATTGTTTCTGAGGATTTATTTTTATTTTAAACTCTTAGTTCGTTCTTTTTTAGTGAAAAGCTAACAAAAGGGGCAGATGATCGGAAGAAAGCAGTTGGGGTGGACTGGAAAAGGGCACATCGGCTGTATTGGAACAAAAATGTCTAAGCTCAGCAATAAAAAAAAAAACGATTTTAATAAACAAAATCTCTTGATAATTTTAGTTGTGATATTTTTTTTAACTCGGCCGTGTTCCTAAACCTTAAAACACGACGTATAATAACACCAAGAGATTATACTCGATGCAAATTATGCAAATTCTTCAATTGAATCAAGGTTTCCTGTCACCGGACATCTTATATTCATGATGTGGCGGATGACGGTTTACAAGTATTAATATTTAAATAAGTTGTCTATAATATTAGAGCTTTATCTAATATAAACGGAGCTAAGAATTTAGATAGTCAATTTATCATAACAAAGTTGGTATTATTCTTACAAAAATCGGATCAGAATAAGTATTAAACTTAATCTCTACTTGAAGAAGCAATCTAACAAAACGCTGAATGTATTTATTTGTTTCGAACCTAATTAAATTCTAAGCAGAACTTTCACATGGAAAAATCCAAAAAGGAATATACCGGTTTATTTAAGTTAGGTAGATCCCGAGTGCCATGCGGCATTATCGTCCGATGAAATGGACAGTCCGGTCTCTTGAGGAGGCAAAGGGTTCGGTTCGGAGCCACTCAATAATTGAAGTCGTTGAAATTCCGGGCGGATTGTTGCGGCGGCACCTGCTGCGCGGGGTGGGAGGGGACGGCGGGGGCAGTTTAACGGGAAACAATAACGTTAATGTTTATTATAATGCCCGATTTATTGGCGATTCTCATTTACGGTCCACGGTCTGAGTTAAATTCGCGCGAGCTTATTAACGCACCGCACGCGCCGCACGGTCCATTTTACGGCGCGGTCCGGCTTAACGGGCCAACTGTAGCTTAATTAAAACTAAAACGACACTGTAAATACATCGATCACACTAATACTCTTTGTATTCGAGGGTGATGTAGACGGGTTTTTGCGGTGTAATGATCGCGAATAGAGATGGGTATCGCTGCGGACTCTAGACGAGCTGGTTGCGCAATGAATAATAATTAAACGGGCATTATAATGATTGAGGTGAGCCGTTTCTGAGGTAATAGCACGCGTGCCGCGTTAAGCCTGCAATTATTGGAGTTCGTAAGTATCGCCGCAATATTTCGCTATTATATACATATTTTGTGTTGAAATAAAGTCGTATATTATGGAAACTCATTACCTTATAACACCTTTGTACGTGCAATTAAATCTTGGCTTAAATAAATTGAGTGGCTTTATCTTCACAGTTTTTTTTGCTGTAAAACAATGGCTGTCTTTATTCACATCAATGTGAAATAATCGTGATGAACGCGCTTGCATGAATACTGATATTATTTGACTGCTCAATGTTTCGTAGAACTGCCCAATTCAAACATTTATTCTGATATCTAACTCTGATTGGATTTATTTGAACTTTTAACAAAATATCATTACTAAAGCAACGATATCACTATCTGTACTTAAGTAGTACTTACTATGTTTTTGGTCGAAATAAAATAGGAAATTTCTTATTCACGAAATGTTTTAGAAAGTCTGTTGTAAACGAATGTTGAAGACATAGTAGTATTAAATAGGTACCTAGGTCGAGTCTAAATGATATATCAGTCACTACCAGTAACAACCTATTTCATGGTTCAATACCATTTACTCCCATCTGATGAACAGTATGAGCTATAAATCGATACGATAATTGTCAATCATTAGGTTCATCAGTCAGGTGGGTGGCACTGTAAAATATCATTAAATAATGTAATTAACTTCCTGGCAACACCACGTTTGAATGTTGCCAACCCTCAAAACATTACGTGCGGTGACCTGCATGTTATGTACAGGTTTGTGACAATATTTTGTATTCGAATATAGAAAAAAAGTGTTGCGGTGAAAGTCGATTTTTATATTCGAAATATATTTTAATCTGTGTAAGTGTTGAAAGTGTTTGTAAAAACACAGAGGCGGCACTTTTTAGCCTTTCATTTTGCCGTTTTAGGAAAATATTTTTTATTATATTGAAATTGTTTGTATTAACATTTTTTTGGGTTTTTTTTAGATCAAGATATTATACAACATTATTTTTAGTATATGCGAAACCTGAATACAGTTTGTTCAGAATAAGTAACTGAATCGATTTCAATAATTTTAAACCATGTTATATTTTATCCCAAAAATATTTAAAAAAGGGTACAAGTTGGACACCGAGCGACACTAAGTACCTATCGCAATCATTTAAGTACCTACTGCCAAATTATTATTATCAATGAGCTCAAGACTAAGCTAGAGGAGCACGCGCGGGCGCGCCGTGTCGTGATCACGTTTTTGTGCGGACAGCCAGGTAACAGAACAAGCTTATAACTTTGTGATTTTTCATGATACAGTTTTGATTTTTTTTACATATTTCTTCACATAAAAATACTAGACACGTGTTTCAGATTTCGCATATACTAAAACTAATGTTTTATACCTGCAAATACTGTTTAAAATTGACCCATAAACAAACACTACAAAATACAACCAGGAGAGAAAACAAACCAAGATTTGTATGGCACATTCACTTGAAAGGATAATCGTTCACACGTAAGGATTCCTTAAGGGTGTGGGTAAGCGAATTTATGTGCTAATACACCTTGGGACTGGCCAATGTGCTAATGAAAGGTAATACATAATTTAACCGGTGAATTATACAGCGGCATGTAAATCGATATTTGCACCGCGAAACCGCAAATACAGTACCTGTGAAATCACTTGTAGAACCAAAACGTTGTAAGGGAATGTTAGAAGATATGGTTATTTGATAATGTTATGTAAATTGTGTAATTTCTAGGGTTTTGGACTGCTGAGTGAGTTGTGGGTTTAGTTTGTAGTTGTTGGGGAGATAGTGGTTGTATGTTGGCATTTGAGGGTTGATAATCACAGTTATGGTAGGTAATAAAGACTAAAGGAGAACTGGTATATATTGATTGTGATCGTTTTGGTTTTAATGTTCTGCAAAAAATTTAATGACTTTCTAAATTTTATATAATTTTATTCGCTTCTAAATGAAGTTTCTGAGAATTCTCGTTTAAAATTTGCTGAGCGATGATATCACCCAGAATTTTATTATTTTACATACGTTATGAATTTTTAACCAACTATAATCCCTAGGTTATTAAAAATGGAAACAGTTGAGCGGTTTCAGGGATTATGCAAAATGTGAACTTTCCTCTTTAGAACTTTAAATATTTGATAAAACTGCAAAATGTATTCTCGATGTGATAACTTCTACAAAATGAATAGAGAACGTTTGTTTTAAATTTCATAACTATTATGGGCGATTGTAGGTACTATAAACTATTCAGAATATTTTATTCGGAAACAAAATGGAAAAACCGGTCGGCCAGCCATGTAGGGCGTTGATTAGTCCGGTTGAAACAAAAACTATTCCCGAACCGGGCGCAACAAACGAAGTGGAAAAAGTCGATATGAGAGAGGTGGCACGATCTGATTGTAGAACGTAAACGGCAATCGTTGAGATGCGTTTCACACTGAATGCACACTCTTTAAATGATTCCTGTCCCCCGCCCCGCGGGTCCACGGGCCCTGCCCCACGCTCATAACCATTGATTGGCTCCGCCAACTGGACCACAGCCTGCCGCACGCACAGTTACAAAAGAAATGTGAACCAATTTCGAAAAGAAATACGACATCCGAGATTTTCATTATCCCTCGCTATTCCTCTGCTCTTTTTTTACTCTGTGACGCTTTATAATGAGCTGTGGTCTCGAATTATTCAGATTAAAATACTAGACATTGTTGCCGTTAGTTAGGTACGTTTAATAATGGCGTGCATTTAAATTGTTACAAATCCTGTACATTTGAAACATTTAAAGTGTTCGAAGCAGCCTGAAATGCCTTGTGTTAAAACGGGCAAAAAAAATTAAAACAAAAGAGAATTTTTGTGAATCAAATGTTTGGCATTGTAGGAAAATATGGGGCAAAACGCGCATGTAAGTATAAAGCAGTTTGTAAATAGAACAAATCCGCTATCAGCATAAAAGGTTTTAGTAACGCACGACATGGGTATGAATACTATATCTATTATTTTTGTAACAATACCCCAGAGTAAACTCGACAAAGACAACACGCCGGCCGGTATAAATAAAAACGTATCAAATAACTGAATAAAATGAAAACCGTCAGTAGGGAGAACGAATTCATTCGTCGGATATGTAAAATGTTAAAGCATTCATCTATCCGCAGGTCCGCACACCGGAATTCATGGGCGAATGTGGAGCATGCAAACTGCCACGACAGCAAACCTCGCCGCATCAAAACAACAAGCGGCACATTTGATTAAAATAAATAAAAGGAATCATATAACGCTGGGCTCGCACACCGCCACACCGCGCACCGCCGCTCGCCCGCGCCCCCGCAAATATTCAAACGTATCAATGTAACAGCCCATCAATATTAAAACAAACTCAACTGTATGAATACAATATTCGTTCCATAATTCAAATAAAAAACGGTTTCGGAATTACACGCGAAGACTAACACGCAATCGTACCCCACAGTAATCATGTGTAATCGACTGTACGGGAATATTTCATGCAAATACTTGAAGTGCATAACGTCGTAAATATCTTAGGAACGCATGTCGAACCCAAGAGAGACGCAACACTCTAAAATGGCACATCTATTCTAAACGGAAGCTGGGGTATCGAGTTACAAATCGTACTGAAAATCTAGACATTGTTGGCGGAGCTCCAATCGAGAAGTGATCATATCTGTCAATATTCTTTGAGCATACGATGCATTTAAACCCGTTCTATTACGGCAGTAAAGTAAAAATCAAATATACGTGTTATACGTCCTCCAAAGAATCGTTTAGAAATCTTTGTCCGAAATCGTAGTAAAGCAGTGCCTTTTTAATCTAATTATGACAATTCAGTGAGTTACCACTTCGCGGGTTCTCGACAATTTCTTTTAATAACTCGGCATTTTGTGGAGGCCTAAAACAACTTTTTAATTAAAGATAATCAGGCTAAAATGTCAGCAATAACGCGGTGTCACGGAGGCAGACGGCAACTTCATAACTGTGATGCGGCCCTAGTTGACGTGCCATCAGCAAGAACACGTTTTATTGGTAATTATGGCAAGTGGTAAAACTTAACTTTGTGGCGGAGCTCGGCACGAGAAAATGCGCATTTGTGGAGTTTGTAGTCGTGAAATGGATTCTAGTTTAAAACAGAAGGGGTGCTTCTCTGAACGTAGTTAGGTGATATTGCTCTCGTTAGAGTGTTGCGGTGCGAGGGCACTCCGTATTATATTAACTGTGCACCTATACGAATTCCCAGCTTGCGTGGATTGTGGCGCTCGGCACCTTTACGCCGCGTCTAAGTATGTACATAGACGACAATCTAAACAATTTATTCAAACAGTCACCGTTGGTCGTAAACTACGAACTCGCATGTTTTGGTATACCTAGTTGGTGGCTCGGTGCAACGTTACCAGTATATTTACAGCGCTGTCGAGTTGTCAAGTTGCGCGGCAACATTTGGCCGACATTTACATACAATTTCATATTCATATCAGAATTAGGTGGCGGGAAGAGGCGGCACTCGATGCCGTGCGGGGACGACACTACGGAACTAACCAAGTCTGCTGACAAGACAGCCAGACACTGAATCAACAATTTTGCTCTAAGGGTTTTTATCGAGAGGCATTTGCATATGAGAGAAGACAGATAAGTCTGCATGAAAGGCGAAAACTGCAGGAAAAATATTTTCCCTGTTTCCCAGATGTAAGTTCTTAATTTTTTTGTAACACGGACAATTTTCTATTCAACATTATTTTTAGTATATGCGAAACCTAGTTTGTTCAGAATAAGTATCTGAATCGATTCCAATGATTTTTAAACCATGTTATATTTTGTCCCAAAAATATTTAAAAAAAGTTACAAGTTGGACACTGAGCGGTATTAAGTATATATCGCAATTATTTAGGTACCGACTGCCAAATTATTATTTATATGACGCTGGAGGCGCGCGCGCGGGCTGGCTGCGTGGTAACCACGTTTTTGCGCGGACAACCAGGTAACAGAACAAGCTTATAACTTTGTGATTTTACATGATACGGTTTTGAAATTTTGTACATAGATTCTTAACATAAAAATAATAGACACGTGTTTCAGGTTTCGCATATACTAAAACTGAGGTTGTATACATGGTGAAGTTATGTCAAAAAATATTAACATGACAAAACATTTAGGCTGTTTGTGTATTGGAGTTTAAATGTTTGTAAAAGCATTAGGCAGCATACAGGAGAAAATCCTAGTATGGGGCAAAATTAAAAAAAAAAAAATCTCTAACTAGCTTATACCCGCGGCTTCGATCGCGTTAATTTGACAATTAAACTTTTAACGCACTACTAGAGTTTATATAATAATATAATTTAATCATGATTCGAAAACCACGTGACGCCATCTAATATCATAAGATCGTTATTGTTGTTTTCCACGTACTTTTTTTCGGGATGAGACGTACACTACGCTCCCTTTTTGTACACCTGACAACTTATATGCAAAATTTCAGGGTGATCGATTCAGTGGTTTAGGCGTAAAAAGGTAGCAAACAAACAAACTTACTTTCCTGTTTATAATATTAGTTAAGATTAAGATAACAGAAAATTACTAACACACAATTTATCTGTCTACCTTCAATGGCGATGTTAGTTTTAAGACTGTTTCAAGGGCTGCGCAGGAGCAAGCTCTGAACAACCAACTCTACGCTAATATAATTATGAAAAGGCTAAGTGTAAATAAACAAGGGTGCAACCTTATTATAAAGAAAGTTAGTCTTGGAAAGATATTTCAAAGCTCGCTTTGTCTTGTGTTATTAACATTTCGATACAACGAAATTAAAAGACAAACAGAAATCTTGAAGACTTATTTACCATCAGCAAGCAACAATAACTTGTGCATTGCTGATGCGAGCAACACAAACGAAAGATAAAACATTGCAAGTTATATTGAATAAAAACTTTAGTCTTGCATACTAATGCTAAAATTTGTATTCGCCTGAGTTTGCTTGACTTTTCATTAAGTTTCTCGTTTCGCCGGGCGAGAGATGAAAATCAAAGTAATCATTAAGTCTGATTAAGCGACTAACAAATCGCACTTGGCTTGGCTTCTTTGTTTTTTTAACTAATTAGTGATAATTAGAGCCCGATCTCGTTAAGATTAAGATATTTTATTTTGTTAATTTTCATATTAACGAGAATTTATGTCCATCATATAAATAGGAATCTCTATGAAGCTATATTAACTAAAGTCCTACTCATAAGTCAAAACAAACGACTGGAATTGAAGAAACAAATTCAAAAACAACTCGAGAAGCATTTACAAAAACAACTCGTCCATTTTTGTAGAAAGTGTGCCTTGAGAAAAATGGGATGCATTCAAGACGGAGCTAAAATAAACTGCTCACAATGCAACAGTCGATGTGACAGAACGCTGCGTCGACGCGAAGCGGTATAAGAGTGCACTTTAGTTAGGAAAAGACAGGTACTCCGTGTGCATTAGGCGAATTAAAAACTTCTCCTTGTGCAGCTCTTCATTTGTTTCCAAATGTAAAGGCGAAACGCGTCGCGTCGCTCGGGTGCGAATCACAGCAAAAGAGTTGAAATCAAACGCTTCTAAACGTGGGAGCTTCAAAGGACACGAAATGAGCACGTTCAAAGAGAAACGCATTCGTATAACTTGCAAAACGGCCCGTGAACAGGTAATCGTAGCGATCGGTGCAGAAATAAGTTTGATGTGATGGGCACCGAACTGTGCAATCCCATTGCATGTGGCCTGCACTAAAATATGTGTTTATGTTGTGCGCCCCTGGTTCCCTGGGGGAGAACGATCGGCTTTGAATAAGTTTAGATTTAAATGCGACGGGAATTAAGAGCTATTAATTATATTGATAGGGAGAGTTTAATTTTATGTATGTTTTATGTTTGTTTTTTAGGTGAATCGTTTTAATTTATTTATGAATGAAATTATGCTGCAAAAACGTAGGTAATATTCAAGGTAGTCTAACATTGATATGAATCAAGGTTTATACATTACTTACTTTGCAAACATAGTTTCAGGGTGAGGACAATGGTATAGTTTGCGGTTATAATAATATTCATATTTTAAGAGAAATCACAAAACTTTGCCGAAATAAAATATCAATTCGTGAACGTTATTGTTAGACGTATATCTAAACTATTTTATTGATAGGATCAAACCAAAACTGGAACTTTTACACAACTATTTTGTAACTCATAAAATATTTAGTTGCGTATAAAACCGCAATGGACGAACGCGAGCCCCACCTTTGAAAGCCGTAACTGGCTATTACACATTTAGGATAGAAAACCTTTGGCAAGAATTACTAAGGTCAAATGTAATAAATTTAGTTTTAGCCCGCAAACTATGTGGTCGGAGATTTTCGGGGCAGGTTCGCCTTTTGTTTCGCCGATGCCTACTTTATTCCCTGTAATCCATTAAGACACATAACGAATAGTCCGAGAAGGGGATTTCATTGACAGCCCTCTTAACTGCGCGTTGCCGCGGCAAAGATTTGTAATGTGTTTTACGAAACCCCTTTTGTAGGACACTTTGGGATGGGATGCGGTTTTCTAAAAGGCTATTTGTTATGATTTCAAACAAGGTCCTGTCAGATAAAATGGCTTTTGTTATTTATTTTCTGGACCGGATATTTTTAAGGCCTTCACGAGAGACGAAACAAATGTTTGGTTCTGTTATAAATCGGTGACAATGAAGATTTTCGGGTGCTTTGCTTTTCATCGATACTTCTCTCTGGATTTATTTTTCTTGATTTTGAGAAATATGACGTACATTATTCAGCTTTTATTTTTAAGAAAGACTTTGAATAAGAACAAGTGATAGATATTTATTCCCAGTCCGAGGGCCTGTTTTAAAATATGCGTTGTAAGGATAAACACGTCCCTTACCCAAATAAGGCCGAGATGTAGCAAAAAATAATTTATGGAGCAAAACTTTTTGAATGTTTTTTATATGAAACCGAAACGCAATAAATAATAAATCAGTAAGATACACAAAGCTCTCCTCAACGTTGTTTTTAAGTTCAGAAAAGATGTTCCACAGAATAAAAATAAATCACTCCCGAAGAACTTGCACAATTGCTTTATGTTTTTCTCGAAAAGAAACAGAAAAGTAATAACTTCTCAACCAATTACAACACTCTAGTTACATTAATCCAGTGAACCCGGCCATTTCTTCCGAAAAGGAAAGTTTCAAAACAACTTACCCTCGAAAAGAATCCCGAAAAAAGCATAAATATCAATGGTGAGGAGGGCCCGAAGCGATCTCAGCGCGATGGGGACAAACACGCCACCGAATGCGTTTTACGACAAATGATAGCGAGATTCGGAAATTATCAATATAATATTCTTTCCTAACCGAGCAACCCTATTATCGACAAGCACATTGTAAAAATAACGTCATGGCTGTTACCGGGAATACTAATTACAATGTAGAAAACGACTAACCGTCAACATTATGAAATCGTTAAAATTTTTCCCCTGTGTACTGTAACATGATTTCATTATTAACGTTTATTCGCACGCACACAAAACCCGCTAAATAAAGCCTACACTTTGATATGATAATAAATTAAATAAGCGTCATAAATACCACCACCGAAATTAAATTAACGGATTATTTGCGTACGCAAATGTAAAGTAAGTGATTAAGCGTTTCCAACACGTGTTCGCTCCCAAAAGACTAATACGTTATGTGGCATAATTACTTTAGGTAAAGCGGCGCGCCAGTTTAGGGTAAGATGAAGAAGAATCGCAGGTGTAAACGGCCGCCTATTGCGCTTTCCATCACGGCCCTCCTCGTTTGTGTTCCGCTCGGCTTTCCCTCGAAAATCAAGCTAAGATATGAGACTACGCGGTCGATTTTGGCTCGCACTGCTCAGTGCTGTGGACTACGACCGCGTAGCGCGTTTGCGGTACGACCATACCCCGAACAACGGAACATTTAGAGCCAATTCCCAGCTGGCATGTTGTATGAACAATTAAGTGTGCCAACCTGCCCCCGAGTGGGAAGAAACGTAATGAATGTTTACTGCTGCTAAGTGGTATGCCTAATGTCAAAATCGTTAAACTCTAGAGGTGTCCCGTCGCACTACGCTACGCGAACTCGATCGTTTTATGTCACAGTTGCACTCGTATCCTAGATAAAATATTCCCAATACAATTGAAAATGTAACGATAATACGACACAGGAGCGAATGCAACTTCAACATTATTAAAATGATGTAAACACAAAGAGATACTCTTACCGCACCGCCATTAAAGAGCTGCAAACACTTCAGGAACTTACCTGTAATGATAAAAATAAACATATAAAGAACATTGAGCTCCATCGGGTGTAACAATATGTTGTCTAAGTCTGAACAAAGCTCCGTTGGCCATAATGAGCGTTGCGTGCGGCGCGTCAAACATGTAAGCAAACAATTTAGGCACGCCTGAGTAAATACGACTGCGAAATATCTCGAGCCGGGCCTGAGTGCGGCTTTTCTCGAGTT
Organism: Noctua janthina; assembly: GCA_963576755.1. Classification (NCBI taxonomy): domain Eukaryota; kingdom Metazoa; phylum Arthropoda; class Insecta; order Lepidoptera; family Noctuidae; genus Noctua; species Noctua janthina. The sequence continues at coordinate 7,009,121 of OY755058.1, forward strand.
TGCTCGTGGGCGGCTATACCTCGAATTTGCGCTGAGCGTCATCTTTTCAACAAAGCTTTTGTTGATAATGAAATACAAACACTATTCTTCAGTCAAATTCTCACGGCGGAGCAGATTGTTTGAGGCGAATGTAAAGGTTCTTTTCATAGCCGTTACAGTTTAACTATTTACACTTCTTTATGGATATTTTATACTTGAGCGCATTTGTTTTGGCTTATTGAGGTTAGGCTTTGTAAAGTTTCTTTACATACAGTTAGCTGTAAATATTGTAACAAGCTCGGAGCGCGGCTCATGAACTCGGCTTCCCCAATCCCTAGTGTTTAAAAGCGCAATTAACATCAGAATAAACACTCATCGAAAACAATAAAGATTACAAAGGATTATTTTACAAAATTCTAACATTTACACGGAGCGTGAAAATAAGTGGCTCGTAGGTGGGTCATATTTACGGTTAAAATACGACAATGAAGTTTACTCCGAGGCAGGATGAGTAGAGAATAAATTAATTTAAATTAACTAAGCGAAAAGGGCCTAAGAAATGGCCCCAGTTGCTAGAATCCGGAAGTTTGCTTGTATTTTAATAGCGTCGAGACAAAGGTGTAGATACAAAGGGATTAGCTGTGGTATTGTTCGCGTGACAGCACGGACTTGAAGACAATGAATCGTAGAACTAGACAAAAATAAGTTGCGTTAGTTGGTAAGGGGGTGCGTTATTGCATTTAAATTGTAGATATACACAACGAACTCACAAAGGGGGAAGGAAATACTCGGAAAACGAAAACTTGTTCAATATAATTATTTATGTTTCGACTGTCATACCCGGCCGTCATATTTCTCCAGCAGGACCACTAAAACACAGTGGCGTACTAATTTAACCAACAATTTATTATAAACTCTCCACACATCGTAAACGCCTTAATGGCTCCTAAACATCCAAAAACAAGCCGCATCTAACACCGAGCGCACATTACGCGAACTTGCGACTTACGAAGTCTAAATAGAAACGCTCGACAAACTCGGCATTAGGCTACAATACGCGGAGTGCACGATTGCGCATACATTAGCGTCTTGTCCTTTCGCCGGATATCTTGCGAACTTCGCCGTGGCTCGCGACGATTTACATTGCTTCCGAAATGTAAGTCTCGCTCCACATCTAACTCTCTACCCGACTATGCGTTAAACTATTTTGTGTTTACGAAAGAATGTAAAGAACCAAGAGTAACGCTTTTCCGTGCTTTTCCATGCTTTTCCGTGTTTTTACCGTTGATGGCGTATGAAATTTTGGCGAGTGTGTTTGAACGTCGCCGTATAAGTTTTTTAGAAAGCTGTTCCGCTTTTCCGTTCAAGTTTCTAACTTTTCTGGAAGTAATTTAAGATTTAGGAATAGAATGGGCTGCGTAGACTTCTAGATGTTTTGATTTATTTCGCTTCTTGAGCTGCCTTTGTTTCATCGTTCCTTTTAGAATTTTAAGCTTTCATGCTTAATCATTTTCATTGCATCCACTTCCATTATCATCTTTAAAAGTCTTTTAATTTCGTTTTTAATTTATACATATTTCTTAGTTAATAAGTCTATATTTCCCACAGGCTTAATGTACATAGCCCATTTTTAATTCTTAACTGTTTAATTTTTAATTTTAAACTATTTCATTTTTAACTGTTAAATTATTTTATTTTGTTGTGTGCCTTAAATTCTGTAATGCCAATCTTACTTGCCCTTTTATTATTCTGCGAGTGCTGTGAACTTCTATACCTAAGTGACAAATTCACTACACTTAAAATAGTTTGTGATTTATTTGTATGTATGTTATAGTGAGTAAGTCGTTGAAGTGTCATTTAAATAAATAAATCGTTGTTAGTCTCATTTTTAGGTTAATTTCTGAATACCTTTTCCTCTATACAGTGGAAAATCCGATCCAAAAACAAGCGAATTACGCAATAAACAAAACACAACGTGATCCCGATTACACATGACACAATAATCACAATACCTGTACCGAGATATCTGTTTAATGTTTAAAGTAAAGGTTAACAAAGCCGTTCTCATTACGCTAACGAGACTGAAGCACTATCTAATCACAGTTCACTTGCCAAATTACGCGGTTCACTGTTTAAATGTGGGTTTACTTTAATCTCGCGATGTAGACGGTAATGCTTGTGGATGCCTACGTTTGCCGAATTGCGGTACTTAGTGGGAGGTTTAGGACTAACCTTTTAAAAGGCTTGTATCTTGATATACTTCGGATTTATTGACAATTGGGAGAAAGTTTCAGTTTTTTTGGCAGTATTTTGATTTGATTTTAAAGTTTCTGACTTTCTGACGTTTCGGGTTCACCAGGTTAGAGAATTCTAAACTAGGACACAGATTTGTCAAGTGTAAACGAAATAGTTCAACATTAAGCATAGCCTCGTATCTTAAACATGTCTCACAAATGCACGTGTTTATTTGGTGTGCCAAATGCAAAGTCGCCGTAAGAGCATTCATTAATTCAGTGCAAGGAACGCCTTTTAAGATAAGGCTAACACTGGTTTCTGGAAAACATACGTGGAACTGCGAGCGCACCCATCGGCTCAGATACGTTTATCGTTCGCAGTAAACCACTACGATATGTCAGGCTCCATGGGCTTTGAATCACGGGACGCATAAACCAACCAGTTAAACAGAACCACAATTTGTACGAGTGCCAAGAAACACTTCTTTATTCCGACGTCTTTGTAACCATTTTCGCTTGCAAGCTCCAACCATTCACTCAGAGCTGACGCGTGCAATACGCCTTATTGTTTTAATTTACTACACGTCACACTAAACGTACACTTGAACGTTATCTTTATGGGCGAATAACTTTTCAAGACTTTTCTTCTGTTGTCGTATATGTGGCACTCTCTAACTCTCGACTCTCGGCGCTCCACGGACTGATATTAGTGGAAAACAAACGGTAATTGTTCGAACAACTCGTCTATTCAGTGTTGTAGTCGTGTGACATCGTAAGTTCACATCGGCGGGTGCGCCGCCGGCTAACTTATCACTTAGCCACGAACAAATTAATCCAAGAAGATTACCGTCTTAGTACTATGACCTGTCCCGATAACTCAAGAGCGCTGCCGCTCGTCCTTTATCGTTCTGGGCTCGATATTGCCGTAATTTATTCCGTAGAGAGCCAAATTAAATATAAAACGTCGTTGCGGTGTATCACTGTTAGTGACTGTGATAAATGAAGCCATTAGTAACGCGAGCTGTACTTTTTTCGGTTCATCCGGCGGCGTCGACGTGCCGGGGGTTGCGGCGAGCGGGAGTTTGTGGACAATTTCATTAGAAAACGTTATAAGTGTGTTGTCGGGTGACGGGGTGACGCGGCTGACGTAGCGGGGTGGCGTTCGCGGGGCGGAATTACAAGCGACGCGATAAATTTCGTCGCCTCGCGACATTAGGCTCGCGGCAGAATAGGGGCGCTAGACACCGTGGTAGGGCCGCCTTGCCGCCGGCGGCCGAGAAGCGTTGATCCTTGCGAAATTAAAACAAGGAACGTCCGCGGCGAACTATAAAAACGTCGTATAAATCTCGGGCGGCGCTCTCGATGTGTGGACTGCGGGGCTTTATCAGGACTCCTTGGTTATTTGTGGTACACGGCGTACAGGTGTGCGACCCGGCCGATATTGATCGCGATACGCCCGGAGGGGATACGACTTTTTTAAACTTTAACAATAGTTCTATTTCTTTAATGTTTTCCCTGTTTGCCTACAGATTTTATTTAGCTAAGGGATTGTCTTTTATGGAGTTTGCTAACTAAGAAAAAGCAGTTTTGTAACAGTTACATTAGGAACTACAAGTTCTGAAACATGTTATTTTTCCTGTTACTATCAGGAAAATGCCAACTAAAATGGGCCTAAAAATAAATTGAGTTTTTTACTGTTCTTTTTGTGTTCCATCCAATAATGCATACATTCTTTTATATGCCATATCAACTCGCAAAAAACGGCGGTGTAGGTAATACACTAACACAAAAGTCTATTTGGCCGAAACTATGGGCTGACGGTCTCCATTTACAAAATCTAAAACAAAACAATCTAAAAGTGTTGTAACGGCTATTCTGAAACCTTTCATATATGGATGTTGTTACATTTTTAAAACCATTTACGCTCAATGCATACAATGCTGCAATATGTACAAAACTTTTTGCACAACTGAAAAAAAATCCGAATAAAGTTTTCGGATTTTACCTAGAAACACTGATAACAACGTGACCGATTACCGAGAATCGTAATTCAACCCTTTAGAGATTATTTTTTTGTTTAATTGCTAGTTTATTTCCCAGAAGAGAAAATACAATCTGTAAAAAAATCAAAAAAGTCAAGTTTCAGCAGTTTTGCCAATTTTTCAACGTTGAATCCGATTTCTAGATTTACTAATAAAACCTGACGAGCGCTCTCTGCGAGAGCAGCGGTGGCCCAGTGGTGGAGACCCCGACTTACGAGCAGTACGTCGTGGGTTCGAACTCAGCCAGGCGCATTACTTTGTGTAAGTTATTTCATCACCACTACTCTCAAAACGGTGAAGGAAAACATCGAGAGGAAACCGGCATGTCCTAGAACCAAAAATTCGAAGACATGTGACATCTACCAATCCGCACTGGGCCCGCGTGGTGGATTATAGCCCATTCCCTCTCATAGAGAGGTGGCCTGCGTCCCAGCAGTGGGAACATTAATAGGCTGATTATGTTATGTTATGTTATGAGCGCTCTGTAGGACACTGAGCTAGTTAATTCTTTGGGTATTTTCTACTCCAAATCTCCACTCACCTAATCGGCCACAATTAAGTAAGGAAAATACTAAGCATTAGTTCACCAATCGCGTCTGAATATGAATACTTTACATTTACCGACTGTCGCCCGCCCACTCACACCTGTGCAAACTACAAAACTCAACCTTAATAATGATAAAATTAGCTCAAAGACAGTTATTCTATTACCTCAATCTTTCAACATCGAATGAACAACGAAAATCACCCTTACTAGTACAACATAAAGGCTCTGTCAATGTCAAAGTGTAACCGAAGACCTGCTGTTGAATGTACTATCACGAGCACAAACATGTATTATACACTTAGCAGAATTCATAAGGGATTTACTTGGGGAAAAATATTGCAATTTTGAGATAAAACTAACTTCATTGTTGAATGAGTTCCAAAATTTCATGTTCGTAAAACATAAAATTTTAATCTATACAGTACGGGACAATAACAACTAACTGAATAATAAAAGCCACTTGGATCGATCTTCAGGTTAAGTCGGGTTTGCCCAGGATGGCCCATGGATGGATTGTCCGAGTTTCCTCCCTTTCCCTGAAAGCACGTTGGTCCCGGTTGTCTGTAGATCTTTGACAGTCGTTACAGGTCGTTAGTGGCCCGAAAGTCTGACAACTAGTATCGTCTCAACAAGAGGTATTGTATTACCCAGTGCTAACTGGGTTTTGGAGGTCAGATAGACAGTCGGTTCAAGTAAAGTAGTGGTATTCACTTTTATAATCACTTATAAAAGTGAATACATATTAGTGGTCGTGACTGTACAGTCGCGGCCGAAGCCACAGCTAGTTTAATATTAAATGATTAGGTACTGAGCTGGTTGGTTTCGCCATAAAAACTACGACACTCACTATTAAAGGCACTCATAAAAGTGAACAGTAAGAACAAAGTACAATTGTAGTGACTGCGACATTGTTATAGTTTGTTTACTGAATTATCGCGGTTATGTTTCGCGTGGTAAGCAGGGATAGTCGGGGAATTTTGTAGTTGTTGTTTTGGTATTTGAAAGATAACACTGTCTATGTGCAGGAATAAGTCAGAAAGTTTCTAAATTTATTGAACGAATAGTAAGGAATAAAGACTTGGCCATATTCTTTCCTTTGGCAAAGAGCTTCAAACAGCGGAGGTATCGAGAAGAATGCAGCTAGGGTGGGCTGCATTCAGCAAATTGGACCACATTCTCGAATCAGAAAAAATTCTACACTGCCTGAAGTCCCGTGTCTATAATCGGTGTGTTCTGCCCACCATGACGTTTGGCGCTTAGACGTGGACGCTCACACAGGAGGCTGTGTACAGACTCAGAGTAGCTTCTGAGCTAATCTGAGCCCGCATCGTGTCTGCGGCTCTCTGGAGCCAGGGAGCGTTTCATGGTTGGCATAAAACTTAGCAATTTTCGCGACAGATAACGATTTTAACTTGGAGATAGGATCTTTTTCATAAAAAAATTAGTTTCAGAATACTATATTCGTAACAACATGAAGTTTAAATCAGAACAGTAGGAGAAAAACACCTTTGAAAGTTGTTTAATGTTTACATATTGGTGTTCGTGACTGTACCCTTATTCAAACATGGATTATTATTCTCTTATTATAGACTGTACCCTTTTTGATCATTTGCACAAAATTGTAACGTGATTTCTATCATCATAAAGTTATTGGTAGGAAATACTGGTTCGTTTGTCGGCGAAAACCGAAACGTAGTACCTAAGCAGAAGGCTTCTCAAGAATTCACTAGCTATGAATCCCTCCTTTCTTAATAAATAAATTCATTTAAAAAAATGTACCAAAACACTTAAAGTGTCCAGTTTCATCAGTAATTAGTACTTCCTTGCAATAACCGTTGTCTGTCGGCAGCCAATGCAATGTTGCTCTCTAATGAAAATGTTCTAAGTGCTTGTGTTTAATGTTTATTTACTCCATTTTGTTTTTTACCTCCCACAGTATTATGGTCTCTTTAAAAGCGAACGACGTTAAAGGGTAAGAAATCAGGACTTGATTTCTTTTGAATTGTCCAGTTGTGTTTCAAAGAAAAACTAAGATTAAGAAATATGTGTAGTGAGTTCAAAGTAGATATCACCATCATCATCATCATTTCAGCCGAAATACGTCCACTGCTGGACATAATCCTCCCCCGAGCGTCGCCATATTGACTGGTGCCGTGCGACTCGCATCCAATAATAAATAATAGAATATTTACAATAAATAATTTTGGCTGGAGCAGGCTTTACAGAATGGAAGTATATATCCTAGCTGCGGAAAAAATGTAAGCTAAAGAATTTGTAAGAATAATTTTGGAGATAAGCTTTAACATTTGCTAATGTTGATCTGGTAGTGATAGCCTAGAGGTGTGACCGTCCGACTGTCAAGTCATAGGTCTTGAGTTCGAATACCCAAGACTCACACCACTGATTTTCGGATTCTTGTGTGTATTGCATAATTATCACTTGCTTCGGTGAAGGAAAACATCGTAAGGAAACCAGCATGCCTGAGAGATATTTCTCGAAGGCATGTAAATCCAAGCCAGAGGCATAAAAACTCCGACACCAGGTTAGGCACTAACCACAGAAAAATAAAGAAGAAGAATGTTGCTCTTCAGTCCACGTGTAAAGGACAACAAGTTATAATCGAAGTTAGAAATAGAAATAAAAGTAGAAAGAAACAGGAAAATCCAGAATAAAACTACTGATCTAAAGCAAGTCTCCAAAAATGTTGACCCTCAATCCAAAGAACAAAATCAAACACATTTTATACATCAATACAATTGTAACAAATAACGTGCAAAGTCCCAAGGACCCTTACTAGATTTGTTTTCATAAGAACGCTTTGACGAATGCCAGAGTCAGCCAACCAGAACAAAAGTTAGATCTGTTTATTATAAGACAAAGAGATTCAAACTCTCCCTTAGTGTAATTTAGACAGTAAAATGTAGTTCCAGTTTTCTAGTCCCTTCTTCATGTAGGATAGGAGTTAGTTTATTTGTCTTATTTGTTATCGATAAATGCAGTTGTAATATTTGTGTAGTATTTTCAGTGAGCTTTGTGGTTTTGAAGAGGTTTTGAATTGGATTGTGTTGAGTTTAATTTGATTACTGGTAAGTCATGTTACTAACAATAATAACAATTTCTATGTTTTTTCAAATGGACCGCAATGTCAATTGTTAAAATACGAATTTATGATTACATGCATGTTATTCTTATTAATTATTTTGTACTGCAAGAAAAAAAAGGCTTTTTTTATTTTATTTAGCTTGGTCGACCTGCAGATGATCGTGGAGAAGACTTGGATATAACCAGGGAAGCTTGGCACATAAATGAAGAGGCGTATACTCAACTGTGGTGTAATAACATGTTTTTCCTGTGATTATTTGATTTTCGCTTAAATTTATCTTTCTGTGATTTTATTTGGGCATGATTGTTTCCAGAAACTTGTTTAAACGAAAATCAACACAATCAGCATCATTTCCGCCGATAATCGTCCACTGCTGGACATAGGCCTCCCCCGAGTGTCGCCATAATGACCGGTCCCGTGCGACTCGCATCCAGCGGATCCCCGCAACCTTCACCAGGTCATCGGTCCACCTAGTGGGAGGCCTTCCAACGTACGTCTTCCGGTTCGTGGTCACTACTCCAGAACTTTTTGGCCTCATCGGCCATCCGTTCTGCAAGCAATGTGCCCTGCCCACTGCCACTTAAGTTTGTCAACCCAATATCATAATCTAAACCAACTCTTTTCTTGTCGCCGCATCAAAAGACTTCAAGATCTGCTTACCCCGGGAGGGCTATATCAAAACCCATACAAGTGACATTAAAAGGGTTCCCGCTTCCGCCATACCTACGTCATAGTGTCAATTTGGTGGAGGACGCGAAAGCGGTGACGTTTTTTTCAGACTGACAGCTGTACCCGAATCTAAAGTCTTGGCCACCGATGCCTTGATATATGAGTTGATATGACAAATCAGACAGTTTATGACACAAGGAATAAAGGTAAACGTCGTGGAAATTCCACAGATTATTGTGGTTTTATTTTCATATTTTACCTTGTATTTGGGTCGGGTATTGGTTGGAATTGGGATGTACTTTATCCCTTCGAAAGTTCAAATCTCTGTCGGAACATCAGCAAGGTCGAGGCTTCTGAATATATAAGTTCCGAAAACAATAAGTAATAGTACCTACATTTCACATTCTTGTCTAGTTCCTGATACCTCTCCCACATTCGCCTGTCAACAGCTACGGGAATTGATAGACCCTCCTGGCGAAACCGCACGTCCCGATCACATTATTATTATGTCCGGATTATTGTTCGGATTTTCCTTAATAATCAAAGATGTATTGCGTCAACACTAAATCAAACCCACAATATGTATGACGCCAAGAATTTGGTTACACGGCACCTCAGTAAATTGTAAGGTTCCTTATTGACATGCATTACGGTGCGCCCCTGCCCTATCGACATTCAGCGCGACACGCCGCTTCCACGCCAAATATTTATAGCCTACAGCAATTAGATTTTTACAGCTTTTAACTTAGTAAAACGAACTTTTCACAAAGATACATTATCTAATTCCATCGCCGCGGATAACAGTTAAGCAGCTTTTATTACTTGGACGTTGATGAAAGTACGCCTTTATTGATTTTAAGGACGGCATTTGAAAGTATTTAAAGCTTCGTGTTGGGTCATAAAAAGTTTTAGGTTCGGTAGTTAATAGACTTAATTTTTAAAAGGCGAGACTGAGGAAATTGTGTACGTTGAACACCAAAGTATTAAATAACCGAACAGAAATTTGCCTGTAATGAATATTTTGATACTCGGAGGGTTCTTATTGAAAATTTCGAAGAGGATCAAGTAAACGATGATAAGGATTTAGCTGTAGGTAATGGAAGAAATAAAGTACACGAGGGAGGTATGGAGAACTCAAATCATCGCATATCCCGAAAGATGAACGTACGTACGTCCCTAAGCCTCTGGATATATAAAGATGGGGTTACATTTGAATAAAATTTTATTCGTAGAACTTACAAAGACCATAAAAACGTACATACGCGCCGCATTCGATTCGAAATCATATTATGACTTTTCAACATGTATGAATGCAACTCAGCTTCCTATTTCTCGTTCCTTTGCTATATTGAATCCTCCATGTAGTTTCTCCGTTTTCAATCTGGGACGTTCTGTTACGTAGCTTGATGTTACGGAATACAGCAGAGATGAGATGATATAAAACACATGTTGCGCGCAGTATGAGATCTCCCCACCATCCAATAATTCAAAAATGAGTTAAGCTCCACCATCATGGTATGGTTTATTGCAACTTATTTATTGGCAATCCCTTGATTTACGATCTTTTGTATTATGACGAGACGTATGAAATGAAGATTACGCCTCTTCGTATTGCGAGACAGTTTTCTGTTGTTGCTTTATCTCTGCTAGGATTGGATTTGAGACGTAATATATTTTTTGTTAGTTTATTTTCAGACTCCTATATTCTTTCTATATTCATTCCTACTGTGTTGGTCTTTGTTCATGAAGAATAAGATGGTGCATGGTGTCAGTACTGACTGGAATTCTTTGAATATTGATTGTCTTTTCTAAATGTTTGTGTTAAAAGACATAAACTCATAACATCATCACATCGCAAGTCCCAGTGATCCCCCAAAACCTTTCACAAAGTTTTTGATTTCGCCATAACCACATTAATATCTTCATAGACCTTATCAAAAATCCTCTAGAAACTTCAAAGCCATTATGACAAGAATTTAGCGAGTCAGCTCTCGTAGTGGTCTCGTCGTGGGTAATTCCATTAATCTCTAACATTAGCATCGAGGCCAGGTCGCCATTTGATCTGACACGAAACCAAGCTTATATACTTAGAATACTTCATATTAATGCCTCTAATGAAATATATTTTCTCTGCGGTTTCACTGAGGATAACGGCGAATATTATAAGGATCTTTTGTGGTTTATATTATTACCCTTATAAAGCAAATGTTATTTGATGTCTGTGACTATAGAGATGTGACTGAAGGGTTCAAAGGGACAGTACAATTTAAGCGGTGACCTTTTAAATACCTACATGAGATAATAATATTGGTTTGGGTAGTGAAAGAGCATTAATACTCCACATTTACTTTCCGGTTAGATCAATATTACCACAATGTATAATGTAAGTTGAACTGACTGTGATTTTATGACCCCCAGAGTTTTATTGTCATTGCTAACTTTGTCTGTATCTTCTACATTATTACCATTTAATGTACTGAATTTATTCGAAAAGCAACAATACATGTAGGAAGGATTATTATTATTGCTCAAAGAACGGTAGTCCCAGTAGAGTTTTAGTTCGAATAAACACAGACAATTGATACCCGCAGTTAGACAAAGTTGCCCCTCCCTCTTTTCCGCTTCGTCTGCATTTTGTAAGAGCTAAGCTTTTGTATTTAGTATCTACGTTAGATATTTTGTTTTCTCGCAGAAATCCTCATGTATTCTAATGTTCCACATTCACACGATTGATTCTTGCACTATCCGATACACTGTGCTTCCTCAGCCGATCGTGAATCTCTCTTATAGCCACGACACCTCCATTTATACCCAAATTCAGGCGAACCCACCCGAACACCCGAATAATCCACCGAGGGCCGTTCTGCTCTCTCGTTTGTTGAAACGCCAAATCGCAGCGCATTATTCTAATTCGGTTTCAGGATAGCTTTCGAAGAAGCTATTTATTTGCGTCGTAAGCTCAATCCACGCCCGATTTCTAACCACGCACTTTGAATTACGCATATTTAAAACAATATTCCAATAAACGAGTCTTTAAAAAGTAACCGAAAGTAAAATTTGTTACAATAAAACAGTTTTATAGGCCTCTCTTATTGATAAACGACTCAAGTTAGTTGCAAATGAAATCGCGTCTACTTTCCAGGTCTCAACACCGATAGCACTTATAATAAATTACAGGAATGAAAGGAAATAACTTTTCTTATATATCATGATATAATGTCGGAGCACATGTGGCAATCTTTATTCCACAGAAGTGCCGCAGAAGTGAAAGATATTTCAGACATAAAAACACGTGCCCGATGCTAATAAAGTTGGGCAATATCGGAAAGGTATTTTGTATGAACGGTTTCCCTGGGAGGCCAGAAAAAAGGGACATAAAACGAGAAGAAACGAAAGTGGAAATATGGCCAAGTCATATTTTATTTACTGCATACAATCGAACCTTTATCACGGTTTGTATCGAGTTAGTGTGTTGGTTGTGGGGTCCTCAGTTTAGGGGGATGGTCGGCCCGGGCGCTGTTGCGTTATCTGCTTGTTTATATTTTACAGCTGTCAATGAACACATTCCTGCTATCTGGGGAAAAGTTTGACGAGACATGTTTGAAGTTGGATTGTGATGGCCGTGCTCTGTCACCGCGTGACACACCATTGTGTTTTCATGGGCGTTACTTTTGTGTCTCAAGAATAAATTAAAACTTTGTTGTACAATGTTAGTCGCTTGGAAAACTTTGTGGCTGCTTCAAGCTACCTACCAAAGTACGTCTACGTAGGTATGTCTGATTTAGATATTTGCGATTTTATTTCGAAGAAGGAAAACAGGACGCAGAATTTGACTTTAAAATCGTCCAGCGCGGTGTTCTCATAACGATTCATCTACTGAAACAATGCAGCGTACTATTTGAAACAAAGTTATAAAACAGATTTATAAATGTAAAATGCACTATCCTGAAAGCAATTTAAAATTCGCTTTTCAAAACAAGCAATAACAAATTCTAACGTATTCGTTGGATTGTTCTGGAAATGGCAAGCTTATTTCAACATCGCTCATATTATATCACCAAATGCTTACACTCCCTCCCTTTTATTTGATGCTTGTATAACAGACCAATTTAGGCAGCCTCAGCTGAACGAAATTGCACATCCTATTGTACCAAACTTGGAACAGAATAAAATTAGAGCGCACCGAAAACATGTTTGCATTGGAAATATTACTCCATCAGCCCTAACCGGCCGCCCACAACGGAGACAATATTCTGTCGGCCTCTCCACGTCTTTTCCATATTTGCAATACTAAAACAAACGCCGAATGCATAAAATTTACTTGAGCGAGCGCAGCGGCGCACGGGTTAAAAATAAACCTGAGAACACGTCGAGCGGAACACAAGTAAATAAACCTCTCGCAGGCCCAACTAAAGACACCCAAGTGTTCTATCGGTGAGGCTCAATAATTGGATTCGAACGAAAGGAATTTTAGCGAAAAAAATGTTCGACAATTTGTCAGTCAGCTGGCGAGGGAGGGGTTCTGGGTGATCTGGGTGACATGATCGTGCTTCATCATCGTTTTTTCGTCAAAGTGCCTGCCCTGCCCCGCGGACCGCCCCACTAGGGAATTCTTATTACTTTGGATACATTCCGCGTATACTAAAATCAACTTTCCTAAAAGAACTTTAATTCTCTCAGTTCTAAATAACGGAAGTCGAGTAGCTTTATTACTTTGCGCACGCTTGCTTTTGTTTTTTTATGATATCTAAAATGTGATGTTACGACATAATACCGCAAGTGAGGAATGTGTTTTTGTGGCTAACTTGACGATAAGATTTTAAGGACACATTTTTCTGCTGTGATAAAACATACATGTTCTATACTCAACCAATTGTAAACGTAATTTTATTCAGTTTCAGTGCTGTTCTGGTAATCCAAAAACCATGTAAAATGCTTGAATTTGTATGACAGTGTTCAATAAAGTTAGTATGCAAATTCAATTTTAATTCTATAAAGCTTGACTGAGAAAATATCTATAGTAATCTCATCTACATTAATGCAGTTTGCATAATTGTGAAGCAACAAAAGTATCTTACGTAAACACAAGTATATAAAACGTTGAAATAAATATGATGATAACTCATGCATTGATAGCGAAAAGCTTTGCAGTTTAGCCGCTGCGGGGCGCATTGGCGCGCCGAACACCGCGCGTGAAAAATACCTTTTCATCTTGGGAATTCGTGCAGAGATGCCGAACTCTTATATTTATAAGGTGAAACGAGAAATAAACAAACCGAATGGATAGAAAAAAGGAGCGTACGGTGTCTCGCTCGCTAAGGCTGTAGATCTCGCTGATTGTGAGAAACGCCGCGCCGCACCTTGAATTATTTGACACTTTGAATTGTCACCTACAGCCCGTTCCTGTTGTTATTTTTCGTGGTTCCCACCCCACGTCACCGGATAATGCGTAAGTGATAAAATACACAGAAACTTGTTAACAATACACCAGTTACTTTAGTTTGCCTACGGAATGTTAACATTAACAATATAATTCAAACTTTGTTCCGGATGAACCGGGCGCGAAGATACTTGAGTAAACATTGCTCGTGTCGATCCCCGGCCGTTTTGAATTTAACTATTGAAAATAACCGTAACACGGTAGTGAAACAAACGAACCTGGATTTTTTATTACAAAGTTACGATTATTCCATGTGTTAAACTTATTTCCGTGACACTGAGCTTCTCGATAAGAAATTAAATTTTGTCGTATGACCAAGAAAAAACGCGCTGTCTTGTAGAATTTAATTTTATTTTATGTATAAAACAGAAGTGCCATGACCAAGATGCGTATCAAAGGATCTCATCCGAGTGAAATATTACCTTTCACGTGCAATTTCTTCCGGGAAGTGTCGGCGCGTCTAGTCCAATCAACATAGCCGTTCACCTAATTATGTTTACCGTGTCCCGCTGCCTCTGTGCGCGACGTGGATTCATTCCATCCCCTCTAAATGTTTATAGGAACTGATTATGTCGCAGTACGCACAGTGTGACAACATTTAGACCAATTCCCAGGCATTTACATAACGCGTGCCTATTTAGGTGGAATATGTATGAACATGAAGACAAATAAACGAAATACTGGGATTTATTAACACAGCTGAATTTGGCATAGGTTTCGAATTAGATTTGATTTAATTGAGATATTTTTTTTCGTTTGCGAATACAAATGCCACAATGTGATCTCCAACGCAAAACTGATCTTTTCGTAGCATTTTTCCTCAAACCCGTCATAAAATAAATGAATTAGCATACCTAATTGTCCCTCGGAACGGGAATGAAAAAACGAAGAGCCCCTCCGCAGAATCCGACGGATTTCTACGAGGCAATCAAAATTTAGGAATAATTTAACAGCTTGATCCACATGCAAAGCCGTTTTTTATAGAAAAAGTTGATGTGAGAACAAAGAATTATATACAGCACGAAGACAAGGGGATCGCCAAATTAAAATACTTTAATTAACGTCAGTTGGGAAGATATAAGAGCCGTAATTGAGCCAAATCAGCTTTGAGTTAAGTTTGGTCCGCTCAGAGAATTTCCACATACGCGAGAAGCGAGCTTTTTCGATTCAGAAGAAGCTTTGAATAAGACGACTACTGTCTGTGCGAGTTCATTCGAGTGCGTTCACTGATTTTGTTACTTTAAAAGCAATCTTATTATTACGCTGAGATAAGTGAAACGTACTAAGGCCAATGGAATAATCGATGACACGCCTACATAACATATTCATGTATTTGTATTGCGTACAGAGTATTGCTAATTGTACACAGGATATTAAATATTAATTTCACATGAATGCATGAAACGTTATTGTATATGAGATATACATTTGAATACATTAACCGTCGTTCTAAAACCACAGAATATGAAGCTGCATTAAAAAACCGTAGCACCAAAACTCGTAGCAGCGAATCTCGTAGGCCGTAGCACAATAGCGTAGCATTGAGACCAAGAGGAAACCCCTCTGGCCTTTAGGCTAAGTCTACATGCTTTGGAAAACCGAGCTTACTTCCAGTGTTCTAAAGCGAGCCTCGTTTAAACACCGAAGGTAGTCGAGCAGAACGTTCCTTAGAACTAGCCCATGTCTAGTATACCTACCTGAATTTCCAACTACTTCTATAGCACATTACCACAAGTTTTGCCACCGATAGTACAAGTTAAATTGCTACATATGGCAAACACGGCAGTCTCCAACAAGACTTGGTCTGTTATATAACTCCAGTAATTCCCTACGAATGGCGACTGAGTTACACAGATTGCGTATCTTCCATAATCATAATAATTATTGTTAGTACGCTCAGGATATTAATATTAATTTCGCGTGAACGCGTGACACTAACTCAAAATTAGATACGACTGTAGTTGAGGGCAGGCGTTATTGCTGTGTGGGATTGTGGCATTGATTTAATTTGGACGTCTATTGCTTGGTAGAGTGAAAAGAAATCATTAATATAAGTTCGTGAATATTAAATACCCACGTGGCTCAATACATCGAACCATGCTTTAACCTTTTGAATTTAAGACGAACTGCCTTAAAGTTAGGACTTTATTTTAAATGAATCATTTTTCTGACAGTATTCTTATTTTGAACAAAAAATGGAGTCTGAAATCACATCTAGTCATAGATAAAAAAAATCAATCCAACGTTTAAATCCTAATTTAAACTATTAGTCGTTCGGAAATAATCTGGACAAAATTAACCTGCATACGTAGATATAAATTATTGACAAGTCCATTATGACTATATGCAAAATCACTTCACCTCACATTATAGAATCGATTATAGGCTTCATTAAGTAGCACAATTTATATCGTTTAATACTAAACCGCAAATGCACGGTATTGCTGATTAAACGTAATATCTAAAAGTTATATCAATTGATCGATTTTAATATTCCATCAGATATTATAAGTACTTCGATCAGTAGAGACCACACACAGCATAATCAGCCTATAATGTTCCCACTGCTGGGACCTGGGACACACGGCCTCCTCTCTGTGAGAGAGAACGGGCTATAATCCACCACGCGGGCCCAGTGCGGGTTGGTAGATGTCACATGCCTTCTAATTTTTGGTTTTAGGACATGCCAGTTTCCTCACGATGTTTTCCTTCACCGGTTTTGAGAGCAGTGGTGATGAATTAAATTACACAAAGTAATGTGCCTGTATAGGCTCAAACCCATGACTTACTGTTTGAAAGTTGGGGCCCCCACCTGCTCTCACCACACACGGTAGTCATTAATGGCGACTGTGGAATGTTATTCACTTCTCTAGTCTCTGCTCTGGAAATCAAATACTGGATTCCCAAGATACAGACTAACTGTCTAGTTTGAGGCTCATTAGCAACAACACTATTTTAACTAGTTTTATGTAATATTTTAAGCCACATGTAACATCTCGTTCAATTATACCTGCTTATGTATTACCTGGATAAACTTACGTCAGTGGAGTTGAGGATTGAGGGACCAGTTTTAATAATCGCTATCTTCAAATTGCGTCGATATTCTTTTACCATTTCTTTTTACAAAATATCTTTAGTCTCTTACTAAACTTAAAAAGAAAAATTTTATTTATTTGATTCGGTAATATGCACTAAAATAATGTCAATATTCCATCATTTCATCATTCATTTTCTTTCTTGTGTGGAATGAGGGACCACAGTTTAGTCGATAATTAACAATTTTCTATTTCTTTTAGTGGAAACATCAGTTTGTCTACTAGAAAACCAAATTTCACCGGTGAAACTGAACGTGATCAGTACATGTAAAGCGTGTTCAAGAGCTGTCTTTGTCATTATTGCCATGAAATATTAATACTGATAGCTAGTTGGAGAAATCTGCTCTTTGCGACTATTTTTTGGGTATAATAAATCTCTAGAATACCTTTTCCTATTACATGAATCCAGAAAAAACTCACGTTCACGAAACAAAATTGTGTACAATTCAAACCAAAAAAAGTAGCCCAACCTTCCAATTAAAATCGAACCTACCTACACTTAACGAGAGAATTAATAACATCAGTACCTAGGTAGAATGGTTTGCCGTCGGCCCAGTAACTTCACATTTATTTTTATATTGCAAATGATCGGCTTATATCGGCCCATCAACTCGGACATTGTAACAGGATCAAGCAGTTGACGCGTGAATTGTATTTATAGCATTTCAATTGAGTTTATAAATTTATATTCCGTGTAGCAATGTAAAAACATTTTATGCAGTCAGAAAGTATGGTGGTGTTCTGATTTTTGTATGAACCCTGATAGATTGGTGTTTTATATGAATGTGCTTTTTTGTTAATTAAAGTTTTTTTTTTTGGAAATGTGTTCTGAATGTTTGATGTTTCATTCCACTTTACACTTCGAATGGGCAATAATGGCCACTCTAACCAATGTACCTTACCACTAAATTACTGTTCCAAGGATAAAAATAATCCCTAAACACCACCAGGTGTTCTGGTTTCTGTATAAGCGCTGATAGATTGGTGTTTTATATGAATGTGCTTTTTTGTTAATTAAAGTTTTGTTTTTTTGGAAATCTGTTCTGAATGATTGATGTTTCATTCCACTTTACACTTCGAATGGGCAATAATGGCCACTCTAACCAATGTACCTTACCACTAAATTACTGTTCCAAGGATAAAAATAATCCCTAAACACCACCAGGTGTTCTGGTTTCTGTATAAGCGCTGACAGATTGGTGTTTTATATGAATGTGCTTTTTTGTTAATTAAAGTTTTTTTTTTGGAAATGTGTTCTGAATGTTTGATGTTTCATTCCACTTTACACTTCGAATGGGCAATAATGGTCACTCTAACCAATGTACCTTACCACTAAATTACTGTTCCAAGGATAAAAATAATCCCTAAACACCACCAGGTGTTCTGGTTTCTGTATAAGCGCTGACAGATTGGTGTTTTATATGAATGTGCTTTTTTGTTAATTAAAGTTTTTTTTTTTGGAAATGTGTTCTGAATGTTTGATGTTTCATTCCACTTTGCACTTCGAATGGACAATAATGGCCACTCTAACCAATGTACCTTACCACTAAATTACTGTTCCAAGGATAAAAATAATCCCTAAACACCACCAGGTGTTCTGGTTTCTGTATAAGCGCTGACAGATTGGTGTTTTATATGAATGTGCTTTTTTGTTAATTAAAGTTTTTTTTTTTGGAAATGTGTTCTGAATGTTTGATGTTTCATTCCACTTTGCACTTCGAATGGGCAATAATGGTCACTCTAACCAATGTACCTTACCACTAAATTACTGTTCCAAGGATAAAAATAATCCCTAAACACCACCAGGTGTTCTGGTTTCTGTATAAGCGCTGACAGATTGGTGTTTTATATGAATGTGCTTTTTTGTTAATTAAAGTTTTTTTTTTTGGAAATGTGTTCTGAATGTTTGATGTTTCATTCCACTTTGCACTTCGAATGGGCAATAATGGTCACTCTAACCAATGTACCTTACCACTAAATTACTGTTCCAAGGATAAAAATAATCCCTAAACACCACCAGGTGTTCTGGTTTCTGTATAAGCGCTGACAGATTGGTGTTTTATATGAATGTGCTTTTTTGTTAATTAAAGTTTTTTTTTTTGGAAATGTGTTCTGAATGTTTGATGTTTCATTCCACTTTACACTTCGAATGGGCAATAATGGCCACTCTAACCAATGTACCTTACCACTAAATTACTGTTCCAAGGATAAAAATAATCCCTAAACACCACCAGGTGTTCTGGTTTCTGTATAAGCGCTGACAGATTGGTGTTTATATGAATGTGCTTTTTTGTTAAAGTTTTTTGTTTTTAATGTTTTCTGTATGTCTGATGTTTCACTCAACTTTGAACTTCAAATGGGTGACAATGGTCACTCTAACCACTATACCTTACAACAAGTTTATTGTACAAAGGATAAAAATAATCCCTAAAAGATCTAATAAAATAATGAGTCGTAAGTTCTCAACGAGACATCGAAAGGGACTATCGATTGGAGGTTTCTCATTACTTTTTTTCGGATTTGCCCCTCTTACAAGCAGAGAGTGCGACGTTGCCCGCGGCATCGACAATTACGAGTACAGCACTAGACGGCTAATACAAATCGTTTGCCCGGGGGTGCGTTTATCCGGAATAGGGTCACCATCTTAGGTAAAACGGGCTTTTTGAAGAAAATTGTGGTGTATGTGTTTTTAAACGCTCGGCCCTTTTTCTGTGCACGGGTGTGTAATTGTGTTTGGATGTTAACGAACAAGAAAAGACAAGGAACGGAGGAAGGAAAAGAAGAAGCCTTGAATTATAAGCCGAAATAAATTGAGGGGAATAGGCTTTACCTGGAACATCGTCTGATACAATGAAATGGTTTATGTGTGTAAGCAGCTTTTCAGATTTTATATTCTAAATATCATTTACAAGTAACATTATAATACCTATCTTTCGCCAATTTCAGTACTTCCATAAATCTAGAAAATTCCTGACAAATGTTAACCCTAATCCGAACCTCACTCCATACTTCACGTGGAGAAAACTATTTCAACATTGTTCCCTCATTTCACTCATACAAATATAAACCTAGACTCTTTCAAAATAGAACACAATTTTGTTTCCACTTATTTTACGAATATGTCGTATCGTCGGGACAGTGTTGAGTGATATTGTTTTTAAATTCATATAGATGTATTTTTACGAAGTAGCTGGTACTTTTCTTTGATCGTCTAGACTTTAGAAAGACAAGAATATTGGTTTCTGGAAAGTATATTTTCTAAGTTTTGTATAAGTAATCTGTTATTATTTATTCTGATTTCTAAGAAAATATTAAAAGATTTTCTTATTTCATGCATCATATTTTTTATCTACCAAGTTTTTTTTTATAAGTCGGTTCTTTTCGGTCAAGAAGAAAACTAACAATAATCGATACAATATTATATCTCAATAAAACTTTTCAAATCGATTCACCCAAACAAAATACTGCCTTTTATTTCTCAATGTACCTAAATCTGAGGCCGCTATTCAACCTCACGATACAAAAACTGTACAAATAAACGTTTAGAAACTCCTCGAGGAATAATTCCGTGGTTCCATAAAGGAGAGAGGGGATAATTAGTTCCCTATTAGAATAATATATCGGTACTGAAGGGGCGTTTTGTACCGATGCCAACCTAAAAGAAAAAACCTCTCAATACCGCAGAAGTGTTCGTAATTTTGTACAGACCTCATGTTTTTTTTAAGTGGTTTTCTTTCCTTAAGTTTCGATGCGTTTTTAGTTTGTTTTTGTCTTCGAATTAACTGAAACGTTGCACTTTCATAATATTCATCTTTTGAATTTTAGAATTTTCAACAAGAACGTTTATTTGACATCGAATCACAGGGGAGGCGTATTTATGAAACGGTTATTAATAAATGTCACGTTTTTGTGAACCCCTTCCGTTCAACGCAGGTATTATTTTTAGAAAATTTCCAAGTACGACGGGAAACCCTTTCCCTTTATTTTTTTTTGTTAGAATGTCAACGGTTAAGATTTGAACAACATTTTTTTATCAGAAATCTCAATATAATTTTATTTCTGACATATAAATGAAAGATATTATTGTATTAACTGCGTTCACGTTTTCCCTGTAATATTGAGTCTAGGGAGGGATATCCTCCGGCTATAGATTGGCAATCTGTCAGTGAAACTCTCTATCACTCAGACTCCGATCAATCTTCAGTGTAATTCCAATCGCAAGATAATTTTGTACGATGTAAACAATTGAGATGTCAGAATTAAGGAGTTTGGATACATTGTACTATCGTTAAACACTTTCTATTGGAATTACAAATTGTGTTAGAAATCCTTTATTTTGTTATAAGTACTATAGATAAGCATAAAAAGCATAATCAGCCTATAATGTTCCCACTGCTGGGACAATGGCCTCCTCTCTATGAGAGGGAATAGGAAAATCCACCACGCTGGCCCACTGCGGGTTGGTAGATGTCACAATATGTCTTCGAATTTTTGGTCCTAATACATGCCAGTTTTCTTTATGGTACTATAGATATCTACTAATTTTTATGGGCACAACGATGGTCTTTTATTTGATGGAAATGTGCCAAACAACTTAAGGTATGACAGGAAGAATTAAATATTCAAGTAAGGAGTGGTATTGGCGTACCTACGCTACGTAAGGCTGTTTCTATTTACTTCAATAACTAGTAAAATGTGTAACATACAATAAAAGGCTAAAGTTTTGAAAATATTTCTTGAAGAGTATTTCTGTAAAATAGCGTGAGCAATAAATTGAAATCGTGTAATTATTGTGACGTAATTGAATCCGTCTAGCGTTTAAAACTAACTAGTGCCTTTTGAACTAGTTTTAATAGCAATTGTAGTAGTAAGGCCTCAATTAGGTAGCCATTACCGTAATACACGGCCATTTGTACAAGTATTGAAAACAAAACTTTTCTGTTTTTTGTTCCATTTATTTCATGAAAAGAACTATAAAAGTCACATCCGTGACTTGATTTGTCAGGTATTTAGTGAAAGTAATTACCCACCTTACATTCGTAAGACCTACTTTATTGTTTCACTACCTAACTTAAAAGCCAAGAGCTTTTAAAACTATATACCAAAAATATTACAAGAAATGAGAAAGCGACTGATTGAAACGAAATTCAAAATGGATATCAAATTTACACGTCGCAGCGAGTGTCGCCGGTGGTCTGCGCTGGCAGCCTTCGATCAACCGTCAGCGCATAACCAAATTAGAGCAATTTAAGTCAGGAAATTGGAAATGCTATCGGGCGCTCGATGCGCTTGCAACAGGAACGCCACTACCGCACTGGCATTTCAGACATCCACCGATTCGGCGGCCACGGCTAATGTCGGAACAATGCACGAATCTGGACAGACAGATCCGAGCGGGCCCGAAGATAAACGACAACCGTAGAGCGTTGTAACAACTGATTGATATACGGCCTCCGATGATATCGTAGGTAACTATCGTGTACTGAATTCCTGACCCGCCTCAGTTACAGTTCGAGTACTGTTGACATTAAACGATGTTTAGATAGTGAGCGAGCGTTAAAGTTGACTACCTATCGCTTTTCGACTGTTTGCTTTGGTCAAATACACTCGATACATCCCCTGAATTTTGCAATAACTACGAGGTTTATGTCCTAAAATAACACTATCTGTAAATAAAAACGAGTCGCATTTCCTTCCCTTTTTCAAGTATGCAGTAAGTCCACTTAAAACGGTTTTCCGTAGCTCCGCTGATTACATTTTCTCTTTCAAATATTGATTTTCATAAGAGAATTTCTCTGGGATATAATAATATTAAAATCAAATTAACCATCAGAGAAACTAAGTCGAATCAAAACTGTTAGAAAGCAGTTGCATAAAGTCATACGCCCGACCATATGCAGAGCAAGTCTGTCCGCAATTCCCGCCACCAGTCGCAGTCAAGACTCGAAGAGAACATGTCGATAGCCGATACAAAGTTAAGAGCGTATGTTGAGATAATAACAAGTAATCGTGCAAGTTGTATCGCAAGACTTGCGTACTAGTTATCGGTGGTAGACGGTCAGAGTTTGGTCTCGCTCGACGGCTAAAACAATAGCGAATCAAGCATGCAACGGAACTTCCTCAAAGACACCCTCTTGTGCGTGCGACGCTTAGCGAACGCGCTCACAACTTTATATTGGTTGGGAAACTTGAGCGTTGCCTCGAGCCCTTCATTCACCAGCATAAGGCGTTAAATTAGAAGAAAGTACTGCATTTTGATGAAATTTAATCAAAATGCAGTACTTTCTAACACAGCCACATAGAAATCATGCTCACTTCCTCCTTCTAAATTATGATTACAGTATTTTAATCATTTCGTATCGCCTTACTTAATATTATAATGTGGGAGTAATTTGACGTAAATTCCCCCAAATGTAACGAAACAATTACGTCGGCGGATGAAAATATAATCGGTTATTTTTCTCGCGTTACCAAATCTAAAAATAATATTCACCGAGAAAAAGCATTTTTACTTAAACATTCCGACCAAAATTGTTGTGAATAAAGTTGTCCGCTTAACATTAAATATAAGATCGCTTTAGCGAGGCAGATAGACAGATAAAGACGGCATACATTTTCATGAGAAGAGAAAAAAATAAAATATAAGCAATCCGTGGTGAAATTGTGAGGGGCAAGTGTGCGTTTTCTGTCGACTGGGGGCAGAGATTGGCAGACAGAGGGTTGTGGGAAGAATGCAGAAGAGCCTAAGCGGCGGCTAGCCGGCGAGGGAAAGGGCACTCTCGCACCGGACGATGGAGTCAACATTGCGGGCGCAGTCCCTCCCAGATAACTCTTAATCGGTGCTGGCTCCAGCGATTACACCGGTCGTTCGGCTAATTAATTTTTAAGTCGGCATCGCGGACGCCAGCTTCGACTTTCAAGTGAATTCGACTACGATTTACATATTATAAGAGTTCTGTTTTCTTCCTGTTTTGCTCCTACGCTGGTTTTGAAGTAAATGAAAGGCCTTGTATGAGTCAGTGGTTTGTCGTTTCGAGGAAGTCGTAAAAAATATTGAGGAAAAGGGGTTGTTTTTAACATCGAAGCAATGACCTGTCAATACGTCCGTACATGTCAAATTACTGCTGGGAAATGTAATTTCAGGTACTGCCTTGTCTTGTAATCATTTTATTGTTACAAAAGTTTTTATATTGTCTGTGTTCTCTTGGTAACTGAATTTTATTGTTTTTTTTTTTTAATTTTGTTAACTCGTCGTCTTCAATGATTCAACTAAATCAGAAGTGAATGGTTAAAAATGAAAACCACTATTATACCTTATTCAAAATTCGATTTTTGTCGAAGTTGCATTAAATTATATGCGATCTAAATCAGGCTGTACCCATCTATTTCATCTTAGTATCATTACAAACAGATCAAACATGTCAATTACGGTCAACCGTCAACCATGATGATGATTTCGCCTGCATGGTAGTCAGAAATTATCCCACGGCAACGCACTACCGGGATGTTCTATGTCCTAACTGGTCATAGTCTTTCCGTGAGCCAATAAATCAAATCAGTGCATCTGTTAAGACGCGAAAAGGTAGCAGATATACTGACAAAGAGAGTCATGAGTTACAATGGCATAATTTATTTTGCCATCTAGCTATATCAATAATGTGCCAACATCGACATTAACAACCTAGCGATACTTTAGATACAACCGAAAAAACTCATAATCTCCAACAACACACTACCAAGGAACCATAATACTTTAAAATATAATTCATCACTTAATATTCGTACTCAGCAAGATAACTCAAGAACAACGTGAGCTCTTCATACACAACTGGATTTGGCAAATTACCTTCACCTTAAAACTGTTCTAGAGAATGTATGCCCGGAAGTAATTCCCCGTACGTGTTTGTTTTAGCTTAACCGTTCTCGCGCCATAAAATTAACCGGCTGCAATCTGTTCGTTTTTTACTCGCCACATCTGTGCAGATTAAACTACCGAAGGCACGTTATCTCCATAACTCTTTACTTCTGTCCCAACAGTCCCACTTAAAAGTTCCCCAATGAAAGAATGCTCTCACGGAGAAATCTCGCGAATAGATCGCCATTATGCATGCGATAGGCAGAGCTGTGTCGTGACGGACAAAATTTGCGAAGACCGTTCGGCCCATAAATCCGGCGGTTCCTAAATCCTTGAAAGGGCATCGTCGAGCAGCTTTCATCAGAAAATTCGCCATTATCTGGAGGAAATCGTTACCGGGGTTGAACCTCGCCCACCCCCGGCCCGACGGGCTTTCATTTACGGCGTTGCGTGCATGCGTCCCGCGGCCTTTGCAGGTGGGCGTAGTCATTGTGTTCGGTATTTAAGTGGCTCATTTGATATTCTGAGACAGTTTGCATTCGAAAAGCTCGTACGTAGAGAGCCGGTATCGGGACATCGGAGTCACGGAGTACGCACACATCGGAACCGGTGCGTAGTGCGTACCGTACGCCGGTAGCAGTCACAACACTTCATCGTGCGTTCGCACGTGATCGGGCGACTTCGTAAGATTTCGCTCGGCTCGCACGAGCCACACGCACGCGCCGAGTTTGCGCAATGTTTATCCACAAATACACTAATGAAGGCACCTACAAAAGCGACTAGATTGTTAATTAAACTTGCTCAAAATGTGACACCCTTACGAAATGACGCCGGCCCGGGAGCACAGTGCACGGCTTCTATGTTATTGAATTAATTTGTAATCAGAATTCTCGGTGTGCGTTCTTGAATGTAATAATGGTATTTGGTAATTTACTTCCTTGGATATAGGAATAAACATTTAGGCCTGTTAAACGGTTAGTGTTCGAGGCCATATATGTAACGAGGAGGGAGAGAAAGTATAAGAAAAACCCCTCACCAAAAATAAAGCTAATATTACAAATAATAATCAATTGATTATTAATTAAACTTGCTCAAAATGTGACACCCTTACGAAATGACGCCGGCCCGGGAGCACAGTGCACGGCTTCTATGTTATTGAATTAATTTGTAATCAGAATTCTCGGTGTGCGTTCTTGAATGTAATAATGGTATTTGGTAATTTACTTCCTTGGATATAGGAATAAACATTTAGGCCTGTTAAACGGTTAGTGTTCGAGGCCATATATGTAACGAGGAGGGAGAGAAAGTATAAGAAAAACCCCTCACCAAAAATAAAGCTAATATTACAAATAATAATCAATTGAAACACGAAAATATTATACGGTCTTGAAAAATACACAATTTCCGTAATGCAAAAGTAAGATCTTTTTGAAGAACCTTGTACATTAGATGTTGTAACAAAGTTATTTTTGTTACCCACGTGTTCCAATTTGTTCTCATCAAAGTGAGACAGACCATCGCTCGGGAGTCTTTAGATTTATTTGTCTCGTCAGTTTTTCTTCGCGTCTTGTATTTAATTAGAATAATTGCGGTTACACAATATTTCGTAGTCACAAAAAGTAATTCAAAAGACCCCATCATTAGGCCGCCGACCAAAAGGAATAACCATTCCCTTAATCATTATTCTTAAAGACTCTTCATTAAATTCCTTTTATCTCTCCCGGGATATTTCCTTCGCTCGGCATCAATCACATTCACTCCGAAAAACTCGTTGGCTTTATTCTAAACTCTCATAATAGGTAATGAAGGTCTTGATCGCCGCGGCCGCTGCCGGCTGCCTCGCTCCGATTACTTTGAGAGCTGGCACAATGACTCCCCGGCTGTAGCCAATGTTGAATTCTGAAAAGTTCCTTAGTCCGCATCCATGCTAGATACGGGGCTAATTACGACGAAACTTTTGTAGATAGACACCTGCGCTGAGTCGCGGCCGCCAGACAAAGACCAAGTTATCGCAGACTTACAGGCACGCGCGCATCGCCACGCGAATATTAACTTTAAACAGTCACACAAAGATCCCTTTTCCTGTGACGCCATCCGACAAACGAGACGATAGATTGGTGCTAAGACGACAGTCTTATTCAATATCGACCTGAGACAATAACGGCACAAAGAATTGTTTCCCTGATTTAAATCTCTGCTTTGTTATTTAGTATCCATTAAAACAACATTAATTTAGTTGAAAGCTTCAATTTCACATAATGGCGTTCGTTCGGAATAAAAACAGTGTACATCTACAATTTAATCGCTCGGAACTAAGCCGTTTTATTATGAATTTCCATCAAAACAAGTAAAGCTGGAACATAATCACAATAACAGAGTTTGCAAGTTTGACCGACGCGCCACATTTGAGGGTAACGTGTTTAATTATTATGTGCACGAAATGATTTAGCTGCGGGTAAAATTAGCGTTGCCTAATAACAAATGAGACATGACAGTGCAAATTCAGTACACTTTTCCAAAAAGTTCGTTGTAAATTAAATTTGGCGAGGGAAGTTGTCTCAACTTTGCGCGCGCGACGCCGCCACGTTGCGTGGAATATGTCGGCTAAACGCTTCTATTCGTTCTGCTAATGGCCGCAGCCACCGGAGCTCTGCCAGTACAATCCCCAGCTGATGTTAACGAGAAGGAACAACATAATGCGAGAACTCACCGGTCCGAATTGTTCGAAGTAATTCTTTACGTCTTCAAGCGTTGTGGGTGCCGATAGCCCTCCTACGAAAATCTTCTTTGTCCTGGTGACCATCTGCAACAAACAACATAAATCAATACACAGAAAATCAAAAAATATAATAATTTAACAATGACTCAACGCGTAAACAAACAATTCTTTGAAAATCTCAAAAACTATTTTATCAACGTTTCAATTTACAATAAATTCCGCTTTTTCGTAGATATTTATTTATGCATCATTATTTTTAGTATATACGAAACCTGAATATAGTTTGTTTAGAATAAGTAACTGAATTGATTCCAATAATTTTTAAACCATATTACATTTTGTCCTAAAAATATTTAAAAGGGGCTACAAGTTGGACACCGAGCGAAACTAAGTACCTATCGCAATCATTTAGGTACCTACTGCTAAATTATTATTATCAACGAGCTCAAGACGACGCTGAAAACGCGTGCGCGGGCGCGTCTCATGGTGACCACATTTTTGTGCGGACAAGCAGGTAACAGAACAAACTTATAACTTTGTGATTTTTCATGACAAAGTTTTGAAATTTTGTACATTACGTTTCAGGGTCGCATATTCTAAAACTAATGTTGTATATAAGTCCATAGATTTATATGAATAGTTAACACAAAAGGAAGCATTGGTATGTGTCGAGACTCCGCACAATTTGTTGGGATAGTTCATAACGCAAAAACAATTGAAGCCAAGTGGAGGCAACGCACACTCGCACAGCGGGCGAGCGAAATGTTCAAATAATTACTGTTAATATATTATGCAGTCCTCCCGCGAAGGTTACTCAGGGATATTTCTGAAGAACGCATAATACATAATGGCTCTGCGGGATAATAGCAACCACGAACCAACAATGTTGGACCGCGTTCAGACTTGTTCACTGAAATTGGTTTGTTTTTAATATTTTTGTACGCAAACCCTGCGTAGGGAACTATAGCTGTTTTGACATGGAAAGAAAAATTCTACTGCGAGCAGGGTTTGAACCTGCGACCTTCCGATTCAGTACAAATATTGGTTAAGACATCCGGTGTACTGAATCGGAAGGTCGCAGGTTCAAACCCTGCTCGCACTAGAATTTTTCTTTCCATGTCAAAACAGCTTTGGTTTGTTTTGCTTAGTCTGCAAATAATTCCTTCTGCTGTATCTCTCAGATTTACTTATAAGTACCAGCTGTAAACTTTTGTTTGTTAAAGTATTCTGATTTAAAAGAGTGTCCATGGAGTTTCTTGCCCGTTCTTCTCCATAGAGATCTACGTTAGGGAATGGGCAACTACAGTACTTTCACAGTTTTTGTGCCTTGTGACTGGGACTGTAGCTTTATTTTACTGTTGCCTTTGTTTCGACAATTCAAAAGTGCCTGTAACTGGCCTACTTGAAATAAATGCTTTGATTTTGATTTAGATTTTTTGATTTTGAACGCAGATCCAGTGCATAAAGAGCGAATATGTAGCTAATTGTTATTCTATGCATAGTTTTAACAATCAAAGCGTAGACGTTTAGAGGGGGATTTCATTATAATGTCAATATCGTTGCACGGCTCGAACTCAAAGGCGAGTTACCTGTTTCTTTCTTGAATATTATGCGCTGTAATAACAGAGGAAAAGCTGCAGACTGCGTCAACTTAACAATGGTCGTCGAGATTTTTACGGGGTTTCATATCGGTAACGAGGCTGGAGGCTGTGCTCGATAATATTATTATGACGCTACGACAAAGTTAGCAGATGTCACGCGTACATGAAAGGGACCGAGTACCTGTACCCCAGTACCTATTTACGTATCATATAAGCGGTACAGTTAACGACAAAAGTCAAACAATTAACCCCTTGTGAGCTGTTGTGCTGGCATTTTTCAAACTCGGCGGTCGCTTGGAAATATGAACCCAATTTCCAGGTATTGTTACAGTTTACTCGTTCAGCCTGATAGAATTATGTCAGGAGTAAAGTTGAGCCTTGAGAATTAAAATGTTTATAGCCTTCGCCTACAGGTAATATCATAAGCAAAATTTTGTGCGACAGTAAACGTAATTTACATGGCCGAATAAATTGTCAGGCGGTTGAAACTCTAGGATACAATCTCATATACAGCTCAGCGAGTTTTAAGTAAAATAAAATAATATTGCCATCATATAACAATACATACAATCCATTAAACCTTTGAGGCACTAGAACCGAGAAATATTATTACGTCTCGGAAAGGAATCCCTATTACTATGAGTGGCAAAAGATAATAGCGCTGTGGAAATTGAATAAAACAAGATTCGGTAACGTCTAATGTAACTAATGTAAGTGAGTAAGAGGGCCGGAGTTCTGGGACGATCCCAAACGAAATCACACTCAAATGTACGTAAATGATGAATAAGTGGCATGGCGGGGGTGAGGCGCGGCTGGGCGGGGGTGGTCTACGTGTCCAAGTGGCGCTCCCCGCACCCCGCGCCCTTCCTTCTGCCTTTTCCCTGTAAATCTCAAGTGTGACAACGCTTCCCTGCTCCCCCCGTCATGTTGTCTCACCGAATCAACGCGTTTTTCTACTGTTTAATTTTTTTTCATGCTACGTAGGCAGATTGAACTAGGCAGCGGTGCCAAAGTTGGAGATTTCAGCTACAAGGAAATGTTTTTGAATCTGCAACTGAAGGAGCCTCGATATCATAAGAATATTAAGGTAAAACAGTGATGCAAAACAGTGAAAATGACAGATTTCTTATTGATTAAAAACTCTTCATAATTGTATACCATTTTTTTATTCACTTCTAAATCAAAACCAATCGCAGATACTTCGAAAATCGATTCAATTCAAGTTTATAAAAATACTATGAATCGTAAGGTAAACATTTGGGCGGCAGCCGCCAAAACAAACAGCATCTTCATTGAATGGTTCAATGCCCTCGGAATAAGAGAAATAAACTTTTGAAATTGCAGTTACCAACACCGTTTTATGATTACGAGCATATCCGTACAGAAATAACTAAAATGTTACTACCACTGTGTTACTTGACATACTTTATTAAATTCTGTGTTATTAAACAATCAAGGACATTGTTGCGTTTATATAAAAACGACTCCATTCCATTTTAACTTTAATGTTGTTATAATAAAACGTATTTTACAATTACAACATGTTTGCATTGAAATACCGTTCGTATGCATATTCCTACATATTTATTTCTAAGGAAAATTCTTTCGAAATTGTTTCTATCAAAAATATTTTGATTAAACCCTGAGCACCGTAAGTTACCTTTATATCATTATTATGTTGCTATAGTTACTGCCGTAACCCCAATGAAACCAATGAACGTATAAAATTTTAGGGGAATATTTTTTCGTGTTCAATATAAATGATATACTGCGAAGAGGCCATAAAAAGAAGGTGCAAACGGATCATGATCATACTTTTTTTATTTATGTACACGACGGCCAGTCTAACTGATCGATAGCCGCAATGCCCGGGTAATGTTCGTACTGATCATCCAACCCTTTTGACCGTAAAATACGAAATTTGATAGATTTATATTCAATACTAAGACACGCGATATGGGGTTTTACGTACATATACTTCTAGCAAACGTATTTTAGTACGTAACTACGGATATGGGTCGGCGAATAACGAAAATGATCGAATAAAACTGATACCAACCGGTAATACACGGAATTATCATTATGAAATTCTGATTAAACTGATTAACAATAATTACGCTTTGAAGTTTGAATATTATAATCACGGGTTTATACGAGCAAAATACTCGGGGAGCGATAAATAAAAATTTGATTAAGCGGCATTTATAAATGGGATTGTAAAGGGTGGTCCTACGGGATTGAGTGTCAGGCTTGGCGGCCGGCACGTCAGCCCAAACTGTTGGCAATTACCTTAAATGTGGACAACGCAGTTCACTCCATTGGGAAAATTATTATTCACCGCATATCCAATTTTTAGCTCGGGGCTCTAAATTGGTACGCGCTACCTTTGATTGCTCGTATTAATTGTCACGGCTGACAATCCCGTGCAACCCTAAGTTTATTACGCGTAACATTAGCCATTTGGTTATTTTCATCTTTACATTTGATTGGAATCCATATTACAATCCTGTTGTCACAGAAAAACCACATCTCCATAACTGAATGTTTTTATGAAACGAGATGAAAACATTTTTCAATAATCTATATTACATACTCATGAAAACAAATCGGTACATTTAATGAAATGAAAATAAACGCAGCTAGCTGTAAAAAAATATGATAAAGGTTTGTAAAAACAGAATTAGTTTATTTTGAATTCAACTATAGCCACAGAGCGCGACTCAAAACTGTAGGTACGTGCATCGTCCGCCAAACAACATTAGCGTCGTGCTCGTTAGGACGCGGCAGTAACCGTCACAGTCATTTTGTTGTGAAAAATACAACAATTTAATTTAGACTAACTTGACCGCGGGCGGCAAACACCGAACGGCCGCAGCACGACAAAAACCTACACACACCAATTACGTCGGACGGTAGCACCGAGCACGGCACCGTCCCTGTAGCGACGTGCCGGACCGGCTTACGAGTTGCTCTAACTCAATTCATAATGTGCCACTACCTCGGAACACGCTGCGCACAAATTTTTACGTTCCCGACCAACAACGCTCTCGCACCACACCGAAATTGTCGCCACCGATATTTTAAGTAATAAACGCCATAAACTTTATCGGTCGAAAAATTAAAACGTCCGTACACGTGCATACATACATTTTTCAACCGTTTACACCGAAGGAAGTAAAATATAACAGTGTACAATGTTTTTATTCTGAACGTATTCCGTTTTGCAGCGCAACGTGACAGCGCCATGAAACAACGCATAAATGCATCGAACGTCAGCACTCGTACAATTCCTTCGAATAGTTATTTTTTATTGCTCTAAATTCACTCTGCGTCGACACCTTTTTCGCTCTTTCTAAAAAAAGTATTACGCGAAATCCAGTTGAAAACATTTTCTTTCAAGAGTTGTGTGCAACATGAAAGAGTGGATATACCACTTATTGCGGCAGAAGCGGTTGGGACAATATTAATCAATTTTTACACAGAGAATTTGGGGGGATCGTCGCGCAGGCGAGGGCACAAAGGTCGGCCGACCCACCCGGCGCTGACGTTGCATTTCATTTTTGTTTGCCCACAGCCTCTGGCCCGCTTGTCTGTTCTTTGTCTTCCTGAATAAATGCGTATTTTTGAAGCACCTATTTTTCATTATTACTACACCCACAGGATAGAATGTGACCTGCCTATCATTCATTCAAATTTTTTGTTCACTCCACTTTGTGCGTTTTTTGGCAAAAGCTCTGGTGAAAGTATTTTGGTAGAAACGAAAATTGATTTTCGCATATACACTGGCGTTCCATCGTGCGAATTCTTGTAACAAAATTTGAACTGCGCATGAACCCCTGGTATACAACGTGTATGCAAAGTTTATCTTATTCGTTGGCAACATTATAACTATCTAAATATGTATCGGTGGCGTTCGCCTCGGCGCAGTGAGCATTTCGTATAGATAGGGATGATCCCGTCTTCTCGTGTCGCACACCTTATCTACTTCACAGCTCATTAGGTCCCGCACGGGGCGCCTTCGAACAGATCTATGCCATTTGTAACAATACAGAGACCACACGGATGGCAAATGGTGATTCCAGGGCTTAGGGTGCCAGTCTCGTTAGTTCAGTGGGGAGGCGACAAGACGTGAAATAAGTACGGAGTCGGTTGTGGCGTGCGACGTCAAGCGACGCAAGACACTAACCGCGTGCGTTCTAAATGGGACACATTAACGAAACGTTATTGCTTCTCGACTTCACCTCGTACTGATGCTGTCTGTCGCTCTACAGACTAGTTCATTCCGACAATAACAAGTCGCTGCCGCATTCACCCAACGTTGTAGTGAAATTGAAATGATTCAGTGCTTCTATTCAATTAACACCTGCACGTGCATCGGGTAACATTGCAAATAAAAATCTAGCTTCTATTTTTAATGGAAACGGAATAGAATAAACGAAAGAACCCATATAACATTGGAATTTAATCAATCATAATAATGGAATTTTGCGAAGTAGACGTACGTTTCCATTCAATATCCGATAAAGCAAACACAAACAAGTAAATACGCAAAAACGAATACATGTAAATGAACAAACTTCTTAGAATTACATCGTGAGCTGAATAAGTAACGCCTGATCGATGCGTTGATAAGCCCATGAAAAATTTAAAGAGGATCCGCACAATGGTGGAAAGAAACGGATGGAGTACGTATGAAGAGGCCTGGGATATTGCTTCTTTCAGTTTTTTACGTCCTATTACTCGTACGCAGCCCTCGGCGCGCGAACAAAGGACCACTTCATTCTATACAGTTAAATATATCTACGTAGTGGGCGGCCCTAGTCTTTAATGCTGTTTGATTGTTTATGACATTTTCCCGTTTCTATCGATAAAACATTGAACAGCACTATTCAAATAACTGTTATAGCCATCACAAAGTCGACTGCTCCGACGATATGCTTCAGAAATGCTCGTACGAGAGTTCTAGAAACAATAGCAGCATTTAGGAGCCTAAAAAGTGAACCGGCTCAGTGCACTTGTCATCGAAAGCCATTCGGAACACATCAGAACAGCACTATGTGAGGGTGGCTCGTGTAGATTGTGTGCGTACTTTCTTTTAAGTAGCACCCGCGAGTGGTTGAAAGCGAGACGTCGGGACGCCTACGCCTTGACGCTAACTCCCCTTTCTTGCTAAATGCAAAAACTATGCCTATATTCAACCCTAGGCTATTGTAAGATTGACTGACGCTGCTTTGTTTCAAGTATGGAGACGTGACGTAAGTGTACTAGATGGATGTGTTCATGATTCAAATTCCGCTACCATTTTGAATAATCAAAATCGAATATTTGTATATCGTCAGTTCAATAAAATTTCCATTCTGCGTGACTGAAATACAATCTTACCGAAATATGCAGATAAAAGTTCAAGTACTATGGATTGTTTCGAGAAAAACACGTAATAAACAGGCTGTTTCAAAATGAGTTGTATCGTTGAAGATAACGCAAATGAACTTTTCCAAGTAAATCATAATGTAAAGATTCCTCTCCCTATTAAAAGTGAAGGATACAAGATACTTGGAATTTTTCTTTTTCGCTACGCATAATCAAATAAAACTTGATTTTATGTTTCGAGTCAAATTATAAGCCGAGGGGAGGCGA
Organism: Noctua janthina; assembly: GCA_963576755.1. NCBI lineage: Eukaryota > Metazoa > Arthropoda > Insecta > Lepidoptera > Noctuidae > Noctua > Noctua janthina. Next base: position 7,044,042 of record OY755058.1, read on the forward strand.
AATAAAAAGTGAATAATGAATGTCGAGGCCGAATCCCGGACCGCGCGACCGTAGCAATTATTTTGTTTCGAGTACCATCAACATGGTTCGTTCTTTCAAATTTTCATACATTAAGCAAATGTCGAGAATGCGTAATAAGGACCTAAATGTTGTAAGCCGTCGCGGGGTTGCCAAGAGCATTCATTAAAACACCGGGGGACTGGACAATCGGACATTCTTTTAACGAAACTTGAAGTTTACATGCGTATTTATTATTACTTTTACTCAGTGGGGACGCTGTTTGTAAATAAACAATAAATGTCGCGGTAAAAAGAAAAAGCATTAAGGAGAACTTTACTGTACTTACACGTTCTGAAACATGCAGCATGTGTCCACGTTTGTTTTATCTGTCTGTATTTTCTTGTGACAGTATTTGGTACATAATATCTCAAAACCTAGATTACACTTACTCTTCTCCATTTTCTTTTACCATAAACAAATAGGGCGGTTCATGTTCTTATTGTTTACCACGTTAAGATTAAACACTTAACCTATTTGATGCGTACATAAAATTTAATTGATGTTAGAATAAGTAATGTCTCGGGTAACAGAACACTTTTCCTTCGACGACGTCGTGATACGAATACATTGTAAGTATCACTTAAATGTCCTCACGACGAACTACTTGACGTCACCAACCCTCCCTCAAACGAATGTATGGAGCTATTCGTAAGACTAAATAAATACAAACTACATGAACAACTGTCGTCTATGACGGAGGCTGCCTACAAAACATGCAATCCTTGTGAATGATAGCCGACTGACTGAACTCTATATATGCCGTATATTTTTCTCCATTCCTACAAAAAGAAAACGGCGTCCCCTCAACAGCACATTGGAAAACAAACCGTGTTACATAAGTATAACAGTTGTATTTCGAGTGACACTTGTAGCGCGGTTGAGCGCTTTCGTCTACACATCGGTCGATAGTGTTGACGAACAAAATAAGCTCCCCTCCGGGCGGGAGTGCGGTGTCAAGAGGCTATAGGATTAAACTTAAACTGGGTTTGCCCGCAGTTTAATTATACAAAAGGTATGTACTCTGCTACTCACGAAAATGTTCTACTCCTCTCGCACACATGTTGGAAATTAGTTAAATTATATCCTTTACACACAGTTGAATGGCAAATAGAATTTAAAATTAGACGTCTGGAAAGTGGTATCAAAGGACGACGGTAAATTATTCATTCCTTAGAAACATACACAAATACTTGACATATTTATAATCGTCAGGCAAAAGGAATTCTCAATTTATATATTGGTATCGTGCAATATTTTTTAATTCATACACGAATTCGGCAATGGCGCATTGCAGAATTAAACTTTGCACAAAATAATTACCTCCATAATATATAGCTTATATGTACGGTGGCTGAATTAAATCTAGTTTGTACTCGCCAGAAACGTAGTAAATTGTGCGTTTCGTAGAAAACTTTTGCACTTTTATAGCAAGGGAGCCAGAGTCGATAAATTTTAAGCGTCCTCTTCAAACGAGCTTGGTGAAATAGAAAACGTTATATTTCACGATTGCGAGATCGTAATCTCCTTTGAAATTTAATAATGGATATCATATGAGATGAAAATTTTATTATCTTAATGGCTGTAGAAGTTATAGATAATTGGAGTTATCAGAACATTTGACTGTTATAAATCTGCATTGTTTGCGAAAATCTATTCAGTGACTTGAGGAAAAAGGAAATAAGTAATCCGACATTAACTTTCGGCGGTGGGTATCTGTTTCTAGAAAAGAAATAACGAAAATGAATCGGCGTCACTAATTGGCCAGCCTATGAGTCGGTGACGTGATGAATCTCGGACGAATGAATGAATGGTTCAGAAGCGATGTCCCCGCTCCCCATACGACAGATTCTCGCCCTCTCCCCCACCGATGGGTGTGTTTGACGCATGATTTATTCTCCATGCCGGTGGTCCAGAATTTTGGAGTGCAACATACAAAACAATTCTAGGTAGATAAAAGATGAAAATATTTCACAGCGGACGGCAAAGGATGAATTCAATTTAGATGCAGTGTTGTGCGAATTGTAAAGTTAAATAGTTTTGATAATGTACTGCACAGGTTTTAATGTAAAGCATGTTTTGTTTCTAAAGATAAAAATACTTTGTAATTCTCTATAGCTTAAGTGAACACCAGCGGACAGAACGTACTAGACAAATGTACCAAGTTTTATGAGTGGTAAGACATAAAACTAGCTAAATGTTCGTCTTGTACTCGTGGTGCTGACGACGCTTCCGCTTGCGACCAGCTGACACGCCGCAATATGGCCGACTTCCGTGCCACGCGACCACGAATAACGGCACGTCCCTAAAGGCTTCATGTTTGGGATCTTTGAATATTTTCCTAGGTCTTGCGTTACGTTTCATTATTTACCATGTAGGACGTCTAATCAGAGAATTCGTTTAAAAAGCACGTTTACTGAGTCTCTAACGACAGCAGTAACTTGTGCCAAATTGAGGCTTAACTCAGCGTTGTAGTTAATTGTAATAACCTTCGAAGGATGGGGAGTTTGGCGTCGGGTGAGTGCGAGGAGGGCGAGACGGCGCGGGGCGTGAGGGACGTGAGGGGGGCGCGAGGGCGAGTGTTGCGCAGGCGCATCGAGCCCGGCACTCGAGCACGCGCCACTACTCGAGCGCTCTCGAGCGGCCACTCGGCGCCCGCCGCGTCGAATTGAAAAGATACCTACGCCGACACCGCACTGAATATTCGCACAACGTATCAAAACCGTAAAATGCAAATCTATGCACTGCGGTCGTCTAGAGTGCTCAGCGAACCCCGGTTCGCGTACCGCGTTTCATCAAATGCAATATGACTCAAATTATCATACACAAGTAGTTTGTCAACGGAATCCCATTGTTGATAATGACTACGACGGTTTTTGTCATTGTAGTCCATAAAAATATACAGTTTACATTTTTATAAAATTCGCTAACTTGGAATAAATTTTGCATTTACTGTTTCTGCCAAATTGGAATTGCAAATCCTAATGCTAAAACATGGCAGCGCGCGTCTTTGTGTGTAGCAAGAGTTTTCCTCTAATTCGGCGAATGTATACAAAATCAAATTACAACATCCATCTAGCTGCCCTAATAGTGTCCGGGACACGTTAATAGAAAACGCAAACGAATGTGGTGCGACATAAGATGGAAACGCGAGGTCGCAGGACACGGCGCGCTGTTCAAACGTCACACAGACAAAGTTGCGCATACATATGTACGCCCCAATTTATAATGCGGACAAGCCACACTGAAATGGATTTACAGCTGCAAACCTGCTTGTCTTTGATGAGGGTCTATTTTAAGATGTGCGCCGAGGAGCGCACCGACACATTCCAATATAATCTCCAGCCGATATATTATTATTACGTTCGAATCCGAATCGATGCCGTGTTATAAAATTTATTACGCACTCGTCTTCTCGCTGTTTCTTATTTGTAAACAGGCGCTTGAGTAACTCCTCGCGGGGCCCTCGATAATGTTTGATGTCTCGTTAAAAATAAAAATCACCTGTCGATCGACACTAACAAATCCGTGTCTAATTTGTCGACTGACACGTCGGGGGACAGTCTAGAAATAATACTATGACGTCCGACGTAAGGTTATGATTAAAATTTTAATGAGATTAACTAAAATTAAGTGAGATTTTCTTTAAAACTGTCAAAAGTTAACACACCAACCTATATTTTTTCGTAAGCCCGTAAAAATAGAGCGACATAAATTGAATTAATCTATAGTATCAAGTGGAGTGGTGCTGTTTAGAATTGGGCTTTAATTTCACGTAGTTAGAGGTTCGGGCCCGTAAAGCCAGTGAGCTAAATGCTTCGTTTCTAACGGTTTGTCGCAGATTTAGGTGGCATGTTTAAGTTTCGTGTAATCCGCTGTAGGTAAACTAAAGTCCGCAGTGTCTTTTAGGCACGACTACTCAGTATGCAAGCGTTTTCCTGCACATCCGTTGTACGCGACCGCGGAAGGACTTCCGTACACAAAATACTATGTTTATGTTCAGTTCTTTTAGAATTCCTCGTCGCAGTTGACTCTTCGTGCCGACATGTTGCGACACTGTACACAAAATATACTTCCATACTTTAAAATCTTCACAAAATTACCTAGTTTGGAGCTATTTAAGTTTGTGTTTATCTTGTATATTAAAATACATAATGTTGTTTTTGTCGTTGTACAAAGTATCCTAGAATTCAATTCCGCCATATTACAATTAGAGGCAAAGACTGTAGGGGTATATACAAAGAGTATTCTCAGATAAATCACCCTTACGGTTCCACAACTGAATATTTATCCCGAAAGCTGTGTAGTAGAGTAGTGGCTTTATGAACGGATAGCGTAGTTCGAGATATTTGCCGCACTAATCTCCATTTTAAGAACGGTCGTACGATGCTCAAGCCTCGGATTATGGAACTTGCGTGACACTAATTAAGTCGGAATTAAGGGCGAGCCTATATCAAGAACCGCAGCGGGAGTTATAAATGAAAGGGTATTACGCGTGTTTACTATAACAACCAGCAGTACGCCGAGAACCGGCAAAAACGATTCATAACAAATAGATCGCACGCCCACATCCCGAAACACTATAAATTACGTATCGCTCCAGCGAAACAGATCTCAAATTGCTGCTCAAATATTCATTCAAAACCGCGATCTAATCTATCAACGTACCGGAGATAAAATCGAACTTACATTCTGTTAAATATGTTGTCGCTATTACTTTAATCCTTCCATGGAAACGTAAGTTTAACGCAAATCCTACTTAACGTTAACTTTCACCAAAGTAGACAGTCGCTGATGGCTCTCAACATTGACGAGTTAAGATGAGTTTATTCAAACTTTTGTACTTATTAACTTGTGTATTAAGGGCTTATTTGTGGAAGTTGGTCGGTGGTATAACTATAAAGTTAGTGCGGTGTTTAGATAAAGATTGGGCATCGGTTGAGCGTGGTATTGGGAGCGCTACCCGGTGTAAGCTGCGCTCTAGTCTTAATCCGCGTGGCAGGCTAACGGCGGCGGTTAGGCCCACTACGTAAATTTGTGTAATTTGGAATGTAGGCCAAGTGCCAAGGGATCGGGCTGGTGTACAATGGTGATTGATATGACGCTATACTGAGCACCGTCTTGCCCCGCCGCCTCCTGTCTGCCGACCAGACAACCCGATGCATTTGTAATGGGATCGCCGTCTAGGTTACTGTAGTTTTGTCGCGTCAATATTGTCAGGTGACTGGGTTTGCTCTTTGATGTTATATGCGAGTCAAGAATTTTTAGTTGAATTAGAGAGTGAGGGATAATTTAACATGTAAATAACTTTAGTGTTGTCACAAATATAAGATCATGTAGTCATCTGTGTTGTTGAGAGTAATTCTAATAAGGTATCATCTAAATCATTAATCAAATGTACTAATCAAGACATTTCCGATTGCCCGTCTAAAACCGATAAACCTATCCAAACCACTTATAGCTAAACAACCAATATGTCGATCCAAAAGTAGAGTAATTACACCTCCAAACTGCTCTTCGAATTTCCGACCACGCTGTGAAAATTTCGCTAGCACGTTCCGAAGTACACCACTTACAACGTTTCACTACTCCTGATACGTTGGGATGCAAATTTCAAATTCTGGTTTCCACTAGCGAGTTTTAAAGCGATCCATCTCCTTCGTTCTATAGAAAATATAACGTGGGGTCTACAACGATCGCGCCGAAGCGTAGCCACGCTGTGCACGAGTAACTGAATTTCAAATACGCAAAATCCTGCGGTTGCTTCTAGCGCTCGCTCTTCAATTTATGCCATTAGTAGCCTTCCGCCCTCTGTAAAATATATAATGTGTACGTGGAAATAATTTGAGACCAAAGGGTAGGAGCTGATGAATTTGTTTACCGCAGGTTACAAAAGGTTTTCGTATATAATTTATTAGAATTTTGCAAATTCTGTTTTATTTTTGTTGTTCTTTTGCCGGTGTAATTATACAAGGGGTTTCCATTTAATTGGACTACGAAAAGTGCTGTTCAAGCAAAATATTTTTGTGCTAGGTTTTAAAGCTACTAAGTTGCAATCAAATGTAAGTGTGTTCATGAAACGTAATCTTAAACCTGGCCAAGTCTCGGAAAGCTGTGTAACAAAACAAACGTTGAACGAAATGATAGCAACAAAACCTCCGTCAGTTTTGTAAATTACAATAAACCTTAGAGCAGATCGTGGGCAGAATTCGTGATGGCTCCTCGTGCGCGCGACAATAGGCTTAAGCCGACGGAGCTCCGCTGCAGATGCGACTCCAACCAACTATTAACACAACCTCTCAGATTCAACACACTCCACTACCCAACTATTATGTATGACAAACCATAATCGATCAATATATTTATTTCATCGTACAACGCGTAACATTTTATGTAACATGAGTGAATACAAAAACGATTGACTAAATAACAATGACATGTATTATCATAAAGTACAAAAGATCGTCCACGATTGTTACTGAATAGATCGGGCCACGATATCGGGCGCACCGGTGGAGAAGGACGACCTCGTTATTATTTGATAGGACCCATGATGAAAATCCTCGCGGCACGCAACTCTCTTGGCGTTCACTCGTCAGAATAAAAACGACATTGTATGGCATTTCGTTGGCCTCGCCTACCCTGAACATGAATATGATTAGAACGCCTGGAACCCGCCAAAATGAGACAATATCCCGACAAGCGCTGAAGGATTGTCCTTCATCACGCACAAATTTGGACTAAAAAGAAGACGAACGAGCGCAGCCGGCGCGCTCCGTACGAGTACTTGCTCCTCGGGGCGATCGTAATCGAGTACGTCGATAAAAATTGAATTTCTACCTTTTACCCGTAAACGACGCGAGGACACCCCGAAGATTTACCTATAACGCTATCCTATTTACAGACTGGGAAATTCTATTTGCTTAAAGGTCGAATGGAGGCAATATCGTGGACGTCGCGACGCTGCGGGCGGGGGATGCAATAAGCGGAGCGGCCAGCGGCGGAGCCGTCGCCAATTTAAAGAAAGCCCACTGAACCGAAAGACAAGCGCATTGGCGGCTCACGAACACAGCGAACCCGCACCCGCCCGCTCTCTAAGGCTCCTCATATAATTTTCAATCCAGCGAGCTTTAAAATCGATTGCTCTTTGTAAGTGCAAAACGAAACTAGGGGCGGGCAACTAACGTACACCTCCGCTAAATTAACGCTTTAATCCAACATTTTCACCGTAAAAGTTAAATTGAAAGCTGCATTAGTTTTTAAAATAAACAGTTGAACTCGGTAATTGTTAGGCTATATTTATATACGCTTCACTTAAACTTCACATCTCGTTAAAATCTGTTCAGTTTAAAATGCACCGTTTAAGTGCTATAAGCGTGAATTCATTTAGTTCTCTTATTATTGCGTCATAAACATATTTTTTGGTCAACCATACATTTATGACGCAAGGATTAAAGACAAACTGAATGGTATTATCGAGTGCATGTTACTTCATGTGTAATCCGCTTAATAAATACAGGATGTAGACGGACCCTTCACGAAGCCGTCTACTAAGCATTATGTACATCAAACTAAGTAACTTTACTCAAAAATTATTGCTGGGAACCGACTTTCTATTTGGGGTGAAAAATCACGTTTTACGGTAGGACTCAATGCAACGCACTCAAAACATTGTGCTGATGGATGGATTGAATAGTAAGGGCGCGGAGGTGTTTAAAAATCTTACATTATTTGTAATGTAAGATTTTTAACACAACAGTGTAGTTAAAAAAAAACTTGTAAAAAAATTGGCACTCAAAAAACTTGGTCACAATATCTCCATAACTAGAAGGTCCTAAGTATGGCTAGAACAAAAAATTATCGCAATGACGGGCAGAACAGGTGCCTTTCGGCTTCGTTAAGGGTCTTGTTACACATTACACATATATTTGACTCTGTCTGGTCACTCTGTTTGTCTATTTGTCACAATGTAGGCGTTAATAATTGCGAAAACCACAACGTGGACTTTATTTTGGTTTTAATTTTAAATATTTCCCGGTATTTTCAGCGCTGTCATTCCACGATTGCGCATCCACTGGCTACACTGAAGAATAAAACGAATCTTAGTCCTATTCAGTAAATCGAACTACACCAATTAGCGATAATGAACATTCAAGTTCAGAGTTAGCGAACGATAAAGTTGAATTACATTCCAAACTGTATTCAGCGAAACGAGATAGTTGCAATTTTGATTTTACGAATGTACCGTTCGGATTTCTATATACCATTCCAATTTCTATGTACCATTCCGATTCCTCAGAATTGAAACCCCAATAGGTATTCAACGAAAGTTCGTACGTACATAAATTAAACCGCAACGTTTATGTATTAGGGTGGATAGTTGTATTGAGTGGGCCGGGTCGACCAGTTTCATTGGTGCCTATAAACCTTTCATGCAAACTCCCAAATAGTATGAACAAGTGCGTAATGTACAGGCTTATCTGTCGCCTTAATACCTGTTTAATGAAAGGGTTTGATCGTAAATCTACATGGTTAAACTTAATACACCGTCCTATTGGGCTTTACCCCCGCCAACGGTTAGTAATTAATGTGCTACCATCATAGAGAAAGTTTTACAACTACGGGTATTGAAACTACATAAGTATGAAAGTTTGAATCGAGCCAAGAGAGGTGTTTGCGTTTCACTTTAATTTGTGTTAAAATAAGTTAAAGCGATTACTTGCAGGTATGTGTATTTTAAATGTTTGTTTAAATAAGTTGTGTTACCTTCGTAGTTTAATTATTTCGCTGGATTGTGTGAATATATTTTCATTAAGTCAATCATAAACGAACTCGGTTAAGACCCTTATTGGTCGGCTGTTTAAAACTTTAATTAAAACCTAAAAATCTTCCTTGTTTTAATTTTCGTTTATTTATAATGATAGCATTAATAATGCTTGAATATTAAAGTGTTCATTACACAGTAAATGATTGCGAAAATGAGTTTCCGAAATTCCAAGAATTACGTTGAAATATTAATCAAGCAGAAAATATTAAAACTGGCTCATTTCAATACGGTTACTCGATCGCATTGTCTGTAGGAATGAATATTGCAATTACGTTGAAAAATTCGAAGATTATCGAGGCTTTAACTGTGAGCATGGGAAGTTATGAATTAATAAGTAGAGAGCCCTGGCTTCCCACGGGAAGTGGTGGCCTCACTGTAATAATAAGCTTCAAAACAAACTACTAAGTAATTACAACAAGAACAACTACAATTATTCAGTCAAACAGCTGAAGGCAGTGTTGTTTTATATTCAACTGTGGTCAATTACAAGGTAAATATGAGCTATTTAGTTAAACGACTTGTTGGCCTTGCATGTTTGCTTCTGATCTTTGAGCAGGAATATTGAATGTTCAATTTTATTGATTGATTGTATGACGTTACAAATAGAGTTCCTGGAAAAAGTAGCGTGTCTTTTGGTCAACACAATATTATGGTAAATTGAAGTAATTTTATAGGGAGTTGCAATGAATACGGAAGCCTAAAGTGAGGTAGAATTTTTGATATCCTTGCTATGGATACAATCATGCGGAAAATAAGGTTCAATTGTGAAAATTAAAAATACATAATGAAAGAAATAACTGAAGTTTCAGTTTGTTTCTCAATCTTTTAAGTACTTTTAAATTGAAACAGGTAAGCGGAACATGATGTAGATTAGTCTAAACGATTTAGATTTTTTTTGTCAAAAGTAGGTTTTAGAAAGATTGAATCTATGATTTAAAAAAAAAAGTTTTTTTTTAGTATGCTGAATAAACAGTTAGAAACCACTAACTGTTTATTCAGCATACTATGTTGAGATAAAATGACTATTCATTTTTCTTTCTTAGAAGGACTGGCTATGACGAACAGGAAATAACTTAGTGAGGCTATTTTTACGCAGTTTTACGTCAAACTTTTCCCTGCGTCAATTTGCTCGTAAAGAACTTGTAACAGCGTTGCAAACCATCAAAATAGATGGCATACAACCTTGTTACGGTGTTGTTTTCTACGAAACAACCTAGAAAATTCGTAGGATTTGTGTAACATGGAAGCCAACTACGCTAAAAAGTTGGAGCAGCAGGTGGAGTTTGAAGCAGAATTTGGTGGAATATATTTTAAGAATTTTTAATGGCTACACTTTAAGTTTTTATTAAGTCACACCTGTTTCGTTGAAGCACGTCACTTTTATAAGACGTTTGCTATTTCCATTTTAAATAATCGTTATATTGAAATCATATTTACATTTATCATAATTACGAACCATTTAATACATTCTTTGATGTATCCAAAAATAACCAAAGAACTAGAAAGTTTTTAATAACTAACGAAAAGCCCGATATCTCAATTTTTTCCTCTCTTTTTGATCTTCGGTTTTCGTAAACAGTATGAAGACTATTAACGTTTCTAATTCATAAATGTGTTATCAGCTATGACCGTTAACATCAAAAGTATGGTTGCTGGCAGTTTATAATAAAGTAATCGATAATTTTTTGTTCACTATGATATTTTTGGCTGATGTTTCAAGACTGAAAAGTAATTTCAGGGAACGTTGAACTTTGGTTACAGGTAGTTTTTTGAAGTAGGCAGGAACAGTGGGCGGAAAGAGATTTTTGATCCAATTGTTACTTTATCACATATTTCGTTCAACTCTTACTCGAAAATAAGAATATCAGACACTGTTTTAAGCTTTCACGGTTTATAACTAAACTTATACTGTCACTTACGGGATATCTTCCGTGATTGTTCATTATTTTGATCGATCCATGATTGCGGGTTGACTGGAGAATGCGGGTGGATGGAAAATAAATTGTTAAGAGCAGACAAATCTATCTACCCTCTTTCTTTGTCTTTTGCTACGCGCACTACTGGAACTCGACACTAAGTCACAGCAAAACACACCGCGATCATGGCGCTTGCAACAGCGCCGAAATATCGGGAGCTCAAAATATTGAACAATCACGGAAGATGTCCCGTAAGTGGCAGAATAAGTTTAAGAATATCAGAGTTACGTTCTTTTGCAAATTCCGAAGATTTTGTTTTTCATTTTCTTATATTTTACTTAAACAACCAATCAAAATAGCAGTATAAAACTAACTACCAACCCCATAGCAACTAGAACGAAGGAAATCAATACCGAAACATATGATATATCATACATAGCAAACAAATCTTAGTGGGTTAGCTGTGCGTAGATATCCAAGTTTCATCTATCATCATCCCCCTCTTCGATCATTAGCCATGTTTGTTTCTGCCCAAAGACAAGGTACACCATATTGCTGTTAACGTTCATTGAAGTTTCGTGATGTGTGTCTATGGTTTTATATATATAGTGAGCCGCGAAAATGGCGCGCAGAAATGTTGATATTTTTGCTAACATTTTAAGGAAATGTATGCAATTTGTTGTTATGTAAGCCTTCATGCATTGCTGCACGCAATTTTATATGAACTTGCTAGTAATAAATTGTATTGAAAAGGTTTTGCTGATATTTGTGCAAAGAGTAATATTTTCAGATCAAAAAAGTTAATTTTCCAAAGTAGTACGATGCTATCATCATCTTCATTGCAAATTCTCGTCAATCGACACTTTTAATTTGCGTAAAAGATCATGCACGAAGTTTTTTATTACTTTCGAATCGGCACAGATAATAATAGACCAAAAAAAGCTTTAAGAGCGTCCGGTATTGGAAACCATCTCTAGATCGAAATGTTTATTTTGGTCACAGTTACTTCTATATTTATTTATAGTCCGCGGTAATCAGTCATCGTCAATTTCTTTGTGAAATACATTTGAAAGAATAAGGTCAGGCTAAAAATTGATCTATTATTGCAATGAAAAGTGTTTAGTCGTCTGTTTTGAAACCATTAGTCTTGCACGCAAAGTTTGTTTGTTTGTTTGTATTATACTTGGCACTTGGACGAACCAATTGTAGTGGCAGCCGAAATATTATGAAAAGGAATTATTATCAATTTTTTATTTTTTTATACCATTTGTCATCTACTTTACTGTACTTTGTTGATATTAGATTTATTTGAGTTGTAATTTTTCAGTTAGTGTAGATATCGATTAAAGGAGTCTGCCCACTACACCATACTATGACCGTGCTATGAACGTCAGCAATTGTCGGCGAGAATATTCAGCCGGTGCCGATACGCTACGTGCATGGCACGCGACGGTGTTGGCCGTCATACTTTTCAACACAGTGAATATTAGCATGATGAATTTTTCATGGTGCTTGCAACTGCGCAGAAATATCGGGAACTCAAAACAAAAGGTATACATGAGTTGCGGACACCATCCTGTTATACAATACAATGGCAAATATCCCGTTTCTAGTGTTAACGACAATGATTTTTTTTTTTTTGCCAGATACGTTCATAGCACGGTCATGGTATGGTACGGTGTAGTGGACAGAATCTTTTATGCTTGATTTTGGGGAAAAAATGTTTTACTACAACTTTTTCTTCAAGTGACACTTAGAAGTCTTGACAAAAAACAGATGACTAGGCTGAAAATATATTTTTGTTTTATTATCGGACTGAAAGATAATATTTTTTCGATACCTAGTAATGTTATGTAGCTTTATAGGTAAATATACATATTTGTGTACAAAAATAATATTCAGTAGCAGTTTGATTTGTTCCGGTTCTTTGATTATAAGCAAACTTTAGCATGTGGGTGTGTTTTCGTTGAAAATTAAACCTATCAATGTATGACACCTGTGCGTGATAGGCGTTTTCCCAGAAAACTTGATTGAACCTTCACAGGAAAAACTGTTTATGGCTTCGTGTTTCTAGTTTTGACGTTTGATGAGGAATAATAAGTAGCTAACTTAGTAAACTTTATTAAATATCACGCCGTGATTCTATGTATTTTGTCTATTTTCATATTATTGAATATTGCTGTTCTGTTTTACGGACGATCTGTCATGATAGCCCGAAATTCTAAAGGCCTTTAGTTCTTTTTGCGAATTTCGGGGCTACTGTACGTTGTTGTTTAAAATTTAATTTGTGTCAAACATCAATATAGCTATTGAATATGTATTTACCGGAAATAAGACTATTTCGTAGTAAATGACGGTCTTCTTTGTGCCGAATACTTTCGTAAGGTAAATGAGAAGAACATTGTTTTGCTTTTTTCTCCGGTCTCGAATAAAAACTATAAGTACAAACAAACAAAAAAAAAAACAATTTGCCTAAACAATTAATGACTAAGTACCTACATTTCAAAATCAGATTTTTATAGTAAAACGCAACAATAAAATAGAAGCTTTATATCACAATATATTTTTTTCCATGAGGCGTCACGCAAAACGTAAATTAGCTGTCATAATAATGCGAGGAAATGTAATTGTATCATCTACATAAACTGTTTTCATAGTGCAACTTGAGTGACGGAGTAGTATCTACTCTACAAGGCCAGCAATGGACATAGAAATATGCAGATGGTCGCGTATTACTCATTACAGACGGTTATAGAAATGGATGACGTCATTTGGCCGTATGCATTATCATTGCTTTGTTTTTTTCCTAAAATATAATATGTATCTGCTAAACTTTACGATACAGACAACTGCTTAAATCAAATGATACTTATATTCAAGATTTTGCTCCACATTTTGTAAAAAGTTATTTCTCAAAGGAACAAAGTGTGTTAGTAAAGCAAGAAGTTGATTTTCCATAACAACAACTCAAAAAACACGCAGAACACCCGTTAAAATATTTCGTCGAGACTTTATAACCTTCAAAACAACCCTCAAATAAAATCTAGGGTTGAAATTTGCGCCCGGCAGACGACAATAGGCTCTCCCCCAACACATGGGACGAAATACTGTCTACGCCGCTGTTTGTGCGACTGCACACCCCTCCGGGCGCCATCAGAGGGAATTCTCTATACAAAAATGTGTAGCAAATGTAGAGCTTTACAGAAATGTACAGCTATACATCTCCGCACATTTTTTTCGATAAGAAAACGTTACGAAGGACAATCTGCTCATCTTCCCAAACATTATAAGAGTTAATTGGGGGTAAAGGGTTAATGTGGTGCTTGCAAGCGATGGGCTAGCAACCCGTAATTATGTGTGCACTATTACATCCTTTTAACCCATACATAACGGCTGTAAGTGGCTTCAAATGGCTCCAAATAACAATGTATGTTTCTTAATGAAAATATAAATGTAAAATATATTCGTTTCAGAGTTAATTCGATCAAAATTCTTAATACCTATAGGTATCTTAATAGTCTTTAGATTTTATTCCAAATTAAAATTTTTTGATACAAAAATTGCTAGACGTCAATTTTATTCCAAGGATAAAATATTTAAAAGACTTCGGTAAAATCAGCCCTTTACCAGCTTTAATCTGAGAGAACTTGAGATCTTAAAGCGATGGTAACGAGTTATTATTTCAAAATTTTAGGGCGTGTAATAACGCGCGGTTACTAAGAAGATCATTAGATAATGACGGCATCGCGGTAAACAATGTAATTTGTATCTTTTTTTGTTATGGAGTGCTGACCGGTATAATTAGGGAGGTACTTAAGTTCCATCAACGGATTTGTCACTTTTTTTTCATGATATATTTTTTACAAGGCGTATTTATTAAGTTGTGAAAATACTTCAGGTATGTTAAATGGCATATTTTTTATTTTACAGGACTATTTAAGGATGCTTATTTTTTTTGCGCCGTCTTTTGTATTGACTTTCGTAGCAATGTAAAGAAATATTGGACATATTCAGCAACATTAAATATCTTTAAATATGTGACTTTCCGACGTTTGACTGTGGGCTGAATGTTTTTCTCCATTTTCAACTTCCTAACTGTTCGCGTATCAAGATGTACTACGCCGCCTCAATTTCCTACTCACACCTCGGCAGTGTTTAGGAAAACCTTGATAAGTTAAACTAGTAAATTAAAGTAAAAACCTCTTGCTAAGAAAAAGTTGTAACGTTTTGTATTTCAGGGTTATGAAATTTTTTTTTTTCATTTACTTTTTTCATACCAGTTATGTTGACTGTGGAAATTTCCGATGTAAGAGAAATTGAAATATTTATACTCAAATCTATAATATCGATAATAATGTGATAAATTAATTAGGCACCAGTAGCGAAGGGTCACTTTGTAAGAGATTTTGAGATTTTGTGTTTTTATGTACTTTTATGATTTTATATTATTTGTCTATAGAATACTGACTGTGCCATTTTTCAAAAGGAAGCCAGTAGGAATCGAGTTGTATGGAAACTTCGCCACTGCTACGCACTTGTATTCTTGACAAATGACGTCTAAATTAATAATCAGAAGGGTAGGAATTTCATTACGAAACTAATCAACTGCCAGCTAGCTATTGACTTCGATACCAAAAATTTAATAGGATTTTCCGCTATTACAAACAGTATGGTTGTGGGTGTTTTGCGAAGGAAATTCTTATAATTGAAATTAATTAATTGGTATTCTATAAAATACAATTTCCCTTCACAAAAATATTATAATAAAATCATTTATCTTGAAAATAAATTATTAAGATTGTTTTAATACAAAAATACATATTTTTTTATCTTAAACGTAAAAATAAATTATTTACCAGATTGAAATATATTTTATCAAGTTGAAATTTACTTTTGGGAGTGCTGTACGTCTTCACAGTTGATATCGGCTGAACGAGTTAAAAGCGACGAAATCACGACGCGGCTAACATTTTATAAGCGTCAGTCACTCAAGCAAGACTGGCTAGAACCCACGCTCTCAAAGTCTACAGGTGTCAAGAATGCAGCTGCTGAAATTCAGACACTTGTCAAATTTCACATTTCATTTCAATAAAATTATTCATGAAAATAACTGCGTCACAATTACGAACATTGAAATGACTCATATCGGAAATCTGTGGCTGTTGCTACGTTATAGCAATTTTTGAGAAATGTCTTGATTGAAATGCTTCAGAACGCGACTTGAGGAAAAAAATTGTTGATTGTAGAGTTTATCAAAAAAATTTGAATTTTTGGCAATTTGAGTAAAATAAATCTGGTTTATTAAAATATTTTGCATAAGAGGCTTTTTTTAGCCTTTATCATTAATAATGATTAAAATCATACCATATTACAACTAAATATACTTTATCAACAACGAAACACATTATTTTCTATCAGATAATTTTCAACTAGAAATGTGACTCATAAAAAATATTCCGTCGAAAAATGTAGCCCGCCAGATAAATTGGAGAACTTTGCGAACTCTAAAACTTGAACAGATGGATGCAATACCGCGCTTATTTTGTTTCGTGAGCCAAATGCGTGCCACGTTTATTTTTAGGCCATTCCTGTATTAATTTCCGAGCATTAATAACTTTTAATATTTATTCTGATGGCACGTTAATTTCCTACGCGCCGTAACAAAACAATACAAATAGATCTATGAATTTTAGTTCTCTACAAAATTGCCGACCGACTAATTTAAGAAAAAAGTAGGTAAACTTGAACCGTTCACAGCTAATATCACCGTTACATGCGATTCCACAATTTTATTTCTAGCTATTAGTGTAGCGACTCTTATCTTATCGCAATATTTAGGCATAAAAACAAAATATCGTGGTTGTTGTGAGTCAATTTGGATCCGTTTGCGCCAAACCAAATAGCCGGCCGAAGATTTGTATTATGAGTGTCTGGATGAATATAACAGGTCGATTGATCTGTTTGTTGTTTTTAGTGAGGGTCGAGAGGAGGGAGCGACACGACGGCGCCGCCCAGCCGATAGGAACCACTTGCGGCTGGGGCAATGTGCATCCGACGCGGCGCGCACTCTTCAACTTTACTAAACTTTGTTCCCGAAATAAACTTTTTACAATGGAACACTGAAACCGGTCACTTTACAGCACGGAGGTCGGTACTAACCCTGAACGTTGTGCAGGTCGGTTCCGTCTCGAAAAAAGGCTGCGGGAGCACTGTGGCGGTGTGGATGGGAAGCACTGAGTTGAGCACTTTGGACATGTAACGTCGAGCGGTGGAACACGCGAGATGTCGCGCGGCGCGGGCCGGCGTCGGCGCGAGAGAGGGCGCACGGGTGCGGACGGACGCGGGCGACGAGCGACGAGCGACGGAGCCGCTGGGAGTGTGGCCGGCGGCGCGCGTCCGTGCCGGGGGCAGGTTCGCGCACGCGTCGCCCGCCCAGCGCCCGCCCCCCGCATCGACCGACCACCCCCACCCCCGCCCACCTCCCCCGACGCCCGACCGACTGTTTTTCTCTCCGACCGGGGGACGCACCTGATTTTTTCCGTGATATTTTTTCCTCCCTTCTCTCTTCGCGACGCGATCCGTTCGCTTTCATTACGGTTTCGAGTTTGATTTATCACCGCGGCGGCTCTGAAATATTCTTATGGAACTTGGTGTCGAACGCTCACCTACTAATTAGCATCGATTGATCGTAATAAATGAACGCCGATAAAATGCACTTTAACCTAATTTCACACAAAAAATCGAAGCCTTGCGATTTATTGGCAAATATTCGTGTCTACTAAAGATTTTCAACAAAACGTAAAAACAGTTTTTTTACTAATAGAAAATATTGCAATCCAAGTCAGCTGTTATCCGCGGTTACAGATATTTGAGAAAATGTAAACAAACTTTTCTTCATTTACTGTTTAAATAAATTCTTTCTTATTTAAAAAAAACATGAAAATCAAAATATATTACATTAAAACGCACCCACTTCAATATTATTCAAGGGCAGTTAAGAGACTAAGTACGCTCGTAGCCAGCAAGCCTGGCGCGTAGCACGTGTCTACGGCGTAGCAAATCGGACGCAGGGTGCTACGGCGCGCCCAACGATTAGTATTCGCAGACCACTCGTGTCCTGCATAACCTCAAGAACTTAACATATTTGGCCGCGATTCAAATTTAATGTTTTCATATTTGTGTCATAACTTTCGGTAAAGGGGAAAACAAAAATTACCCCTCCGAAGGAAGGGAGTTATTTGTAAACGGTTGACGTCTCGGTATTTTTATACAAAGTACGGACCACCCTTGTTCCATTTTGAAATTGTTTAGGCGGTCGGTATGCGATTTTGTTTTATAGTTTAGATGAGGAATACTATCGTGATTCGTGGGACGAGATTGTGGAAGTGTACATCCATCATATGCGTTGCAATAAAAGTTGTGAGACACTGACGAATGTAATATAGAGTAGAGAGTCGAGAAACATAAAACTTGGTCTTTGAAACATTGTATTATTTTACAATAACTTGGAGCACTTGAGCTATTCAGAACTCGGTATAAAGCAATATCTGGTACAAATATGTCACGTACAATGTGTTGTATTTGTTTGAAATCATTTATTATGACGACTACTAAGAAACGGAATTTGTTGCCGGCTCTCTTATTCTTATAATGTTATAATCCTGTTTGTTTGTTTCTGAAAAACGTGTATCGGTAATATTATTTGTACCTTATTTGTCATTTCAGGATGGTTGTTTTTTTCTTTGCACTTAGTACTAAATTTACGGTTTAAAAAAATCTAATTGAAGATTTCAACAGTTTGATCAATTAGAAATTAAAATAATAAAACGTGACGTAATGGAATTATATGTAGAAGATGGCGGGATGAGCTGGAAACCAACGACCACTGGTCCACATAAGACCTGAATTGAGACAACTGGTATTGAAGACTGCAACCGTTTGATAAAGTAAAGACTAAAATAATTAAATGTTACTTTAATGGAATTATTTGTAGAAGATGGCGGGACGAGCTGGACAAAACCAACGATCACTGGTACACCTTAGCCCTGGATTGAAACAACTGGAAGTCAGGGAGAGAGATCTTTGCCCAGTGGGATGACGCAGACTAACAGTTTTAATAGTAACTAAATGAACATTGTTTTGGTAATTCTAGTTTTACTTATTTCAAAGATCCGGTTTTATGGCCTGAAATATATACCGCGATTTTATAGTCGTCTTAAAACAGCAGCCCACTTCATGTATCCAATGACTACTAAACATTCATATAAAAAAATATTTATGAGATTTGGATAATTAAAAAATAAAAATATTATTCATTATTATGACGTAAGTTGAAACACCCTGTTGCCAGCGACGATCTACTCGACTCGTGCGCTGGGTAGGTATGTTCTACCGTTTGACACGTAAACAATATTAACAGGATGTTTCATAATTCCAATGATTTTATTTTTTTGTAGTTGTTATCTTAATTAATGGTAAAATAGAAATAATCACGCCTAGAGATATTTTATGTTGGATACATAGAGTGCATTACCATTGTAAGACGACTAAAAAGTCACGGTGTATATTTCTCCATCCGTCGTCATCACCCCTTGCTAAATAACATGAAGCTCTTAAATAAAAAATTAACGTGCTTCATTCTATATTCTCAGAAATGAATGTCAACAAATTGGTAGCACTTTCCTATTTAACTATCGTGTCAACTCGACCTAAACCACACGTCAAAGCTGTAACTCGATGGCGTTCATTAAAAAATATGTTCCACAAACAGTTTTTACAATGTACAACATGTTTTTCAACGGTTGAAATTAAAAGTAATCGTCGGCGCGCCACGGAAGCAGAGATATGAAAAATAATAGCCATGTCTACCTGGCCAGGGCGGATATGCGGGCCCGATTAAAGGTACATGGCTTAAATCTAAATGCCTCTACTTTTGTATTTTTTGGGGATGAAGTTTCTTTTTTTTTTCCAACAATCATCATCTGCTGCGGTGTTGTTCATGACTGCTTAATCAGTTGTTTTTGGTGAGGTTTTAAAATTCCATGGGTTATTTTAAAAACATTCTATGAAGTGAACCTTTAATTAAACAAATTAAATCATATGGGTTTTATTCATAAACATTCGTTAAAGCTAAGGGATGTTTAATCGTCAACAATTTATGAATCCTTACACAAATATAAATAATTTTATTGTTTCAGAGATACATTACATCTGAAATAGGTCTCTGGTCTCTACACCAGGTTTCCCTGTGTCGTGGAGGCCAGTCTCTTTCGTTGCAGAACAAAGAAATTTGCAAATTTACATAAAAGAATTTAACAAAACAGAAATATTATAGACATATGACAAGTTAATTAGTTTAGAGTTATCCTTACTTTCTTATTTCCTTACTAAAATTATAAATGCGAAAGTTTGTTTGTTTGTTACCTTTTCACGCCTAAACCACTGAACCAATCATCCTGAAATTTTGCATATACGTAATCAAATATACATAAACGGATACAGAGTGCATTTCATCCCGTAAAAATAGTACTGTTCCCTGGGAAAACAACAATAAAGTTCTTATGATAATAAATGGCGCCACGTGTCTTTCGAATCGTGATTAAATACCCCAATTGGGTACCCACCATGATACAGGCTATGCCTAGTTTGGGGCCCAGCTACTTCCACCTATGCACTATTTTAACTACCGCTGTTGTCACTTTTGTTTGTATGTTTTGTAACTTGTGTGTGTCAATAAATTGAAATTGAATTGAATTGAAAAAAATTAGATTGTCAAATTTTAAATTAAAGCAAGCAAAGCCGCGGGCATAAATTATTATTAAATATTACTTACTTTAAATCTGTGTTATTGAATAAACCCAATCATTGAAAACAGAATCAAAACTTATTCTTTCTTTCATTTTGTGTTGTAATTATGCATCACGCTTAGCAAACCGGTCGAAGTGTGTTGTAATCAGCACTTATGAGGATCCTGACCATCGCCCTAACATAATCTATAATGCATTTCACTAATATTCCTGTTAGTCCCTCTCATTTATTAAATATGTTTGTTGTATTTCTGTAAACCCTTCCAATTCGGCTGAAAAGGCAGAATAGAAAAGGGTGAATATTGAATAATATAATCTGTTGATCAACAAACTTTTTGGATATTATTAGAGAAAAACTAAAATACATACAGATGTAGCCATGACGGTATTGAGCTTTAAAGCCTTTTGAAATTTTCAAACTCTTGCTCAATAAACCAATTCTGGGTTAAGCTCGCGCTTGTACATAAGCTTTATGATTGCAATTTGTGTGTATATTTTAATTTATTTCATTAAATGCAATAAAGAATAAGAATAATTTATTCAATCCTAAAAAAATATACTGGACCTGCAAGGAGTGTAGAAAATTATTTTTCTTTCAGGACCATCAACATGTTCAGACAAAAGGTAGGTACAGATATCGATGCATATCCAATGTTCCATCGACGAAATAATTCCTTGTATATTGGTATATTATTTATTTATTTATACAACGATTGCAATGGGGATATGAAAAATAATAGCTCCCTCTACCTGAGATTGGGGTGGAACTGAGAGGTTCAATTACAGGTATGACTTTAATCTTTGTTGTACTGTTGTATGAATATTAAAAGTCAGTTTTAATATACGGAACCGTTACGCTTGTGTGTCAAAGGGTTTTAGTAGGGGTTGAGTATTTTAAAACAGAATAGATAGTCATGTGGTTTCACATTTTATTTTTGACACTGAATCGAGAAATATTCCTTTTTTGTCATGTATTTCTCAATATCAATTAAAAAAACATATATTTGCTGTGGAAAAGACAGGTTTTATAGGTTACGTTTACATCTCTTCACTTTATCTTACATTTGTATTAAATTACCAAAAGTAATGTTTGTGTGTTACACTGCAGTAAACCAATATGGATAAAAAAATTCACCTGTAGGTTACAAGAAAATGTCTTCCGTAAATGCATATCAGTACTAAAGTAATACGGGGTGGAAGGGACACCGACCGCGGAAACGGTTACCACGTATTCAGTGCATCATTCTGAGCAAAAAAATTCTATGCAGAAATGGCCCTGTATAGAAATTTTTTGAAATTTTTCATCGGTTATTAAAAAAAATCTGATGTACCACACATTTTAACATCATTTAACATCACCACGACATTTTAACATCACCGATGAAAAATTTTTGAAATTTTTCATCGGTTATTAAAAAAAATCTGATGTTTCACACATTTTAACCGTGTAGGTATTGCACTTTTGTAGGACATAGAGGTTTTTTTTAATAACCGATGAGAAATTTATATATGGGGGGCGGGGGGGGGGGGCTCAGAATGATATACTTAATACGTGGTAACAGTTTTCACGTCGGCGTCCCTTCCACCCCGTATAGTGACCCCGGAAAATTAAAACCCTAAGCCTCGCTCACTACAAGTAACAGCTAACATTATTCACCATAGCGTACGCAATCAATACCCTCAGATTGCACCACAAAATATCGACATAAAAGCATAAAAAACAGCGTCAAGTCGTATTACATCAGTAAAAGGCTCCTTTTGTCTGGTGGCGTGATTAATTGTATGGTGCGCGGCGTGACAGCGGTGCTATGCATTGCGTGACAGTGGTACTGTCACTCAGAAACACTGAATGATTAGCTGGGTTATTGTAGGATAGACACAGAAATAGTAGATAGTGTAATTGGATTATTGTATGTTTTTCCATAAGTCTCAGTGAAAAACACGAAACTCTTATAGTGTATTACTCTGTCTGTCCCTGTGTTTGTCTGTCTCTCCGTCTGTCATAGTATTTTTTTTATTTATTAGGTAATTGATAAATGTCATGCACTCAAATGAGACGGTAGATGGCAGAAAATATTATGCGTTTGGGTAAAAGTTGAGTAAATGTTTTCATGCTACCATTTTACTTAAATATGGCTAAAAAGAATCTGTATCAATGATCTTACATTAGTTGTATGGTGCGCACAGGCACAGCGCTGCAGCGGTGCTATGCATTGCGTGACAGTAGCACTGTCAAAAACACTGAATAATTAGCTTGGTTATTGTAGGACAGGCACGGAAATAGTAGAAAGTGTAATTGGATTATTTCTAATATGGACTGTCGTATCTGGATGTGCTCTCAATCTCAATATTACAATGATGGTGCACCAATTGGGCCATTCTGTTTTTCGTGTTAAATGTTTGTTGAGTCACGTTAACTGTTTTTAAATCCTTGTTGTTCTCTAAATTCAACCAAATGTCGGATATTCTATTTGTGTGTTTTTGTTAAAGAAGTACAATAATCTTAGTATATAATTTTTTATTAATAAAATGTCTTTTTACATCAGTTTTATCGTCCAAATAGAGCAAAAAACATTACAAAACGTTACTGTCGCATCACCAACATAAATGAAGCAAATATCAAAATGAAATATCAAAATATATCATTTTGAAAACTGATCTCGTAATACAGATACGGAAAGTTACACGTTTTTCAATATTATTTGCTTCTTACCTTGGAGCACCTATCTTGAAGTTGTTGCGAACTTAATATATTCCCAAGATACTTTCTCCGTTAAAGATCTTCAAACTTTATATCGCTACACTTTGCTACATATTTTTGGTATCTCACAATTTAATAAACATATTTTCTAAAAAACATTGGAGGTGAAGTGTTTTCTGTTTAGATGTAATTTATGGGAGGTGCTGAAACTTTGGTAATATATTTTTGATATTATGAGTAATTACTTAAGTCTTAAAATACTTTCAGGAAGGTATCTTTCTATTAATAGAACCAGTTAGAAAATAATATAGGAAGTTTTTCAAGAAATTTGATGGTACGGTTGGCCCAGTGGCTGAGCGATTGACTGCTACGTTGCGTGTCGCGGGTTCGATCCCCGCACGGAACAAACATTTGTTTAACCTACAGATAGTTGTTCCGGGTCTGGCTGTTTGTGTATGTGAGTTTAAATGTTTGTAAACGCACCCACGATACGGGAGAAATAACTAGTGTGAGGCAACGCTTTAAAAAAAAAATACCCATTGTTGGACGAGGAACAAATATTTTGTTTATTTTTATTCTAATTCTGTTACATCTACCATATTGTTAACTACGTATTTTGATTCTAATTTTATCTGATTGTGTGTAGTTTAACTTGATTTTTATGTTCAACCAAATGGCACTATAATATAATCTTGTTATAAATTTAAAAAAAAAAATTGACGCAGAATTTCTTCTTCCATACTTCTCTATTACTCATCGTCTCAGCAGTCACCTCCTTTCTATCCATATCCTTCACACAGTCCATCCATCGTTTCTTTGGTGTTCCTCTACTCTTATAGCCATCTACATTCATGCTCAACATTTTCCTCACCACATTTTCCTCACAGAACAATAACGTTTTTAATTTGCATCGAAAGCTAACAACATTAAGCCGCCACTGTCCATTTAAATCTGAGATAGAATGAAGTAACATAACAAGACATTAACTTGGCTTGCGAAATCCACCGACTACACTTAAAACGTCTCAAATATCAGTTACCAAATAACTAAACAATTAAACTACACCCACACATAGCACAAGTTAAACTTAAACTTGCACGGTAGAATGAGAGCATTCGTTAACAGTAACAGTTAAATCAAACGCCTGTTTTGGAAGTGATACAAAGTTAAGACGGCGAACGGCGGGACTTTCCTAAACGTCTAGTACACCAGTTGGCCATAGTTAGTTTTGAAACGTAAAGATGCACAATTTGCTGCAGTCATCGTCGGTTTAAGTTTACTTGGAGCTTGTGCTATGCGGAATTATACCTAGTAGTGATAAGGCTAAGGATCAAGAAAGTTGTTTCATAGTCATGTTTGTCATCGTATTTTTATTTGTTATTGTTCTATTTAAGTACTATTGATGCATACCTACACATACCTCATTAGAAACAAAACTGTTTTACGTCCGTCACATCACCATCTTAGGTCCAGTTGAAAACCAGCGTCGGGCACTAGCTGCTCGGCAGTTTGCTGAACTGGGCCTATTTGGCGCAACTGTGAGACACACAATATTAACTCTTTTTTTTCTGTTTAGTCTTAAGTTTTTTATTGTGTAGATTTTTTTATTTTATTTTTATTTGTATAATATTGTGTGCACTTGTGGCATGTGCCAAATAAATATGTTTTATTCTTTCTATTTCTTTCTTTCATGAGCAAGGTTTTGTTTTCTGCTGATCTTCTTTTGTAGTGGTAATCATGAGTAATTCATGTTTCTAAAACTCTGCTACTGTCATGTCCATAGATATTATTTAAAAAAAAAAAAAATATATAATTCCACTTTAATTTATTTTACACTGTGAGAGATTTATTTACTCTAAAATAATGTTCACTAGCTAATTATTTATTTTGAACAGTTTCTGTCTACTCACTCCACTTAAAACTTTAAGCTCAAAATAGCAGACAACACAAATCATACCCTTATAAAACAGTAAACTCCCATACTCAATCCCTAGGGTTGTCACTGACCTTTGTGAGTCTACCAGCAAAACGATCTGTGTGCCGACCAGTTAAATACGTAAGAGGATGCGCAGCCCTAATTGGATCACAATCGCACTGACGTAAGGCACGCTTCGCCGCCGGTCTATAGGGACCGGTAAGAATCGACGTCTCCTTTGGGCCTCCATGTCATGCTTGGATAGTTTTGAGTGGGCACCCCTAATCAGTGCTGAAAAGTTTACCGAACGGTAAGCGTGCGTGAATATGTTCTGATTTCTTGTAATACTGTAGTTATAGGGCGTCATTGTTTTGACGTCGATTTTTGACGGAGGTTTAGATAGGATTTTTAAATTCAAAGTAATATAATTACGATCATCTCATCCATTAAAACAATGGTCTATTAGTATTTCATCTCATTATTACAGTCGGTATAATTGAGTAGCTACGCGAAACAGCCAGTCAGCCATGACATTTCGATTATTGCAAATTTACTGCGACCGAAATAATTAATCGAATAAAACTCTACTAAAAAGCAGCCACAAGCAACAATAATTAAGATCGCAAACAAATCTTAAGCCAGTTGATCGACGCGACTTCAAATCCGAAATAACAACAATTAAACAAAGACGAACAAAGTTAAATCGGAATGATTGCGCGACGATTGCGCCGCCGATCGAACAGAACAGATAAAACTCTCATCAAATACAATCAGTGGTTGCCTGGACAGAGCTTAAAACTAGGCCTCTGGATCCCGCCATTTCCTCGGGGCGAATTTCATTACCACTAGCTTGTCCGGTAATCTCAAGCGGACAAGTGCCTTAATCTACCCGCTTTCGGTTCGATTCCGACTCTTAAACGCGCCACTTGCTTCATTTTTACGTATAATCCATTTTTAATTGCCTTTTCACTGTACCATTATTAAATTTTCAAAGAGAAATTAATTAGGGAGATAAGTTTTGAAGGCCGTCAATGTGACAATAGATTGTATCGGTGTTAATTTAGTAAAGAAAGCCGAGTTTAGAGAATACTGTTGTCATTGATTGACGTAATTCTGGGATTAAGATTTTATATTAGCAAAATGATCCGACATTGTTTGACGACGAGATATAAATCTTTGTTTGATGTTTAATTGGTATTAAATGCAGATAGAACCAATTATTTAGAAGCGTTTGAAAGTTATATTGATGGGTACACCGATGATAATCTCAACCTAATTATTATGTACATTTTCAGTCTCACGGATAAGCTACTATTAGACTAATTTGCATTCATAACAAAGCTCAAGAAATGTAACAATGTTTAAGAAGTTATCGAAGATTTCAAATGGAATTCTCATGAATACTGCTTGATGACAAACCGATAGCTTTTAAATGTTCAAACAGAACATTTGGAACGCAAACACAGTTATAATAAAACGTGACGCGAGATCGACGCGCATCTCTGTCTGTTCCTGCAAATGGGCGCGGATAAATCGAAGACTGCAGTTACGATTAGTCGATGATTAATGCTCGCACTGCGACGCCATCTGCTGAATTAATTGCTTCATTTCCTCTCGACGGCACCAAATGGAATTTTGTATTTCGATTCGTAAAACGTTCGACGTTTTTGTCCGCCCGGTACACTTGTACAGGTGTGTTATGGACTCTGTGATTTATTATTACTTCACGCCCAAACGAGAGATTTTTGACACATTTTATTTTCAGTTCTGTGATGTGCTCGTTTTATACGAGTTTTTGAAAATACCAATTATTTGTTCCATCAAATACCTACCTACACAAAAGGTGCCATACACTGGTGCAGAATTTAGCGTCTTAAGAACGAGTTGTAGACCTTTGTGCGATTCGAAAGTTTCCACAAAAGGGGGCCCCGCATGATTTGTGAATGCGTGTAATTTTTCAAACGTCATATTTTTTGCAACAGTTCCACCGACCTACGGAGTAAACTTTGCCATTGTAGAGGAACGACTTTTTGGAATGTTTTCGTCTTTCCCTAGCGCTTTGTTATGGAAAGTTAGATAGTGTTGGTCGCGGGAGCACCGGTGGCATCCGTTTTCGCTTAATAAATTTCGATGTTCAATAAGGATTCGGGTTGGAAGTTCTGCTATGACAATGTTACTTGATGTCAAATGGGTTCTGGAGAATGTACGAGTTTGTGGTCGAGCATGAGAGTGCAAATATTGGATTTTTCAGTTCTGAGACGTGATGAACTAAACGGCGATCGTACGGGTGAGTAATGGACAGGTGAAATTGCTCGCAGCCTTTCTGTTAGGTGATCCTTTGTCGGATTGGTTTGCGCGTAGCCGTAGAGCCGTGGAGGCTGTCATGTGTGCCCATGGCTATCTGTTGATAGCTGTCGGCGCATCTCGCTCAGATTGACGGGCTTTTTAGACCGAGCTAAATAGAATTTTACAGCGCTGTATTGTTGTAGTGTCAGATATCGCTCTTTGGTAGAAACTGAAGTTCCGTTAGATGCGTCTATTGTGTTTTTCTACGGGAAAACTTAAAATATAAATGGTGGACGGTTTTAAACTACTCGTGCGTATAAAGTACATAGCATGAGTTATTTAAAACCAATTGTTGGAGTGTATATTCGTGTTTTATTAAGATAATACAACAAGTAGTTTCGTTCGAGAAAGGTGATCCATTCCAACATACAGCACAGTGACAAAACACAAGTAACAAGAGAACACAAGGCACAAATCCCCTGGTTTTATCAAAGTGCGTCTAGTTCAAACAAATGAAGTAGTTTCCTTGGAAACTCGTCAATTCCCAGACAAAGACGCTCTTCGTTTGACATCATTAATATCCAAGGAACACGAATGGCACTGGGTGAAAGGCGTGCTTTCACGGCTCGCGACGATGCACTCATATTTCCGGATTTCATTCCCTCCCGAGCGCACTATATTACACATAGCAAATCCAAATGTCATCATAACGTAACCCTGCCGGTGTTCCCTGAAGATTGTATTAAACAAAAGGGGAATTAAATAGCAGACAGTGCGGTGTACCGAGCCGCGACCAACGCGGGCACGAACCACTTTATTTCACCTTCTGTACCGAATGCGCCCGTTGTACTTACGTCACGCATTCCAATTTTTATTTTTTCAAATAAGCCAACGTGAGTGCGAGTAATTTTGTTTGTGTTTTAAAAATTGCTGCGTTTTTTGTGGCACGGTTTTTGTTGCACCGCTTGTTGCCATCTAGTGTCACAGGAGCGAATATTCGAGCGGCATTATCTTCGTGACAGTCCTGCTCTTTATTATCCTCATGCGCCATGATATATTGTCGCATACCTTTATTATTCACGAGTCTAAAGAATGATCAATACAGCTACCTACTGAAATGTATATTGTGGTACTGGAAATGTAAATTTCAATTAATTTCATTAATTCGTCATTGTATTACAAAACAAACTGATTAAGTAAATAAACATTAGGCGTTTTCGATTACAATTTCACCGTCGAAATGGCAGCTACTTAATTAACATAATCCCGTTGCGAAAATAAGCAAAGTTAATTTTAGTTAAAACATCGAACATTTAAACGTTTTAAATTCTGCGTATTCGTATTCACGGGCTCGCATTGATCATTTTGAATTCGCTATGTAGGTGGTCGTTTTTCAAAAAGCGATTTCACCTCCAACTACATTCATTTACACATAATAATTGTGTTCGGTCGCGGCTGCCGACTCATTATCATATAAATGAGAGAGAAAAAGCAACGGTCGACCATTAATCAAGAGAATGGAGCAACAACACTGGCTAATACACTTATCAACTTTAATTCAATAATCCGGCGCTCGCGCCTGCCCTCGACACCCGACTTTTCGTAACGTGAAAAATAAGTGGCAAATGGAACGCACGACCTCACACACTAATCCCAATTAATTGTGCCATACTACAATGCCAATGGAACTTCCACTGGACTTTAATTATAAATAAAACCCTTTTGTTTTCAGGTAAGCCTGTAAAGCTTTTAACTTTGCTTTAAAACTGAAATGAGTTTAAAAATAACAATGAAATAATCACTCAAAATAAAAATCTGTGTAAACAGAAAAATCTATGCAAATGAAATAATTTTATTCATAACGAATAAATTCAAAATATAAAATTGTAACGGATGTAATAAATATCAGGCATACAAACACCTGTATGACTGATATTTATTTTAAAATAGATTACATGCAACAAAAAAGTCCGATAAACTGTAAATTCAGCATCTAAATTAGATTTAGTGTTTTATTTGACAACTGTATTTTTTTGTGAATTTCTGTTTTTTAATATTTTATCAGGTTGATCTGGCTGTCTTAATTCAGTTTATGGCTACTTCACTGCGCTACTCAAAGTGTGTAGAATGAAAAATTGAGAAATTTTTCTTTTTTAAAAAAATGCAAGTTTGATTGGACGCCCCAAACCATAATAAAACATATGTAATAAAAAGTTTATAATTCCGACATAAAAACTGACGGATTTTACAATACACAAATAAATAAAAATATAAAGTGTAAAGGCTATATTTCCGCAATAAAATCCGTAAACATAAGGCAGTAAGCCATTAAAGTTAACTTTTTGTTTCTCAAACAGGTAAAATTGTTATTGCTATACCGAGTCGCCTAAACTTGCAAAATTATTACAAGGACATAAATAAAACGTGTAGAGGCGTAGCTCCGTAGCGCTTCGTAGCCCCGTCGGCCTCCGCGGACGTAGCACTTGCTACGGCGTAGACTGAAAATTTGGAGCATCTAAACTGTTAAACTCCTTAAAACTATTATCATAATTCTGAGCTAACATTCTGTCATGGAACTGGTCTTAGCTCTGTTTTCAGCAATTCCCTGCATCCTTTACACTACACAACTATTAATTTTCACTATGGACTGGACTATGTATTGTTTCGCTATTTGAAATTGTAGGTACTATTGTTATTGGTGCTTAAGCTTTTGCCTGAATTCACCTAGCTTTCTGACTAACAGTGAGTGAAGTAAATATAAAACATAAAATATGCTGTAAAAGCAACTTAAATCATTGTATGTTTCGTTTTATTAGTATTTCATATCCGCTCAAATATAGATTATTATGATGGTTGTCAATGCTAGTTCACAATGTTTTTTTTATTATTTAACAGTATGTATATACAATGTAGCATAGCATAAGCATAATCAGTCTATTAATGTTCCCACTGCTGGGACGCAGGCCTCCTCTCTATGAGAGGGAATGGGTTATAATCCACCACGCGGGCCCAGTGCGGGTTGGTAGATGTCACATGTCTTCGAATTTTTGGTTCTAGGACATGCCGGTTTCCTCACGATGTTTTCACAAAGTAATGCGCCTGGCTGGGTTTGAACCCACCACTTACTGCTCGTAAGTCTTACTGGTCTCCACCGCTTGGCCACCGCTGCTCTCATATAAAATGTCCTAATCAATAATTAAGTAGTTTTTTTTATTATTTAAAAGACACCAAGGCCATTGTGTGTTCATAAAGCTAAGTTATCATTTAGCGCATAAAATGAAAATTATTTAGAGAAACTATCACAATGGTTCACCCTTAACTTGAAACTTGGAAACAATACCCTCAGCATTAATTCTCCGAACAAAACCGAGGTAATTAGACAAAATATTACATTATTATAATAAGTAAGCTTTGTCAAAACTCCCAAATCAGCTCCGCTCTAGTAAGGCGGGCGATGCTAAGGTTTTGTGAGGCAATTTCATGCTTTCGTGAACTCATGCACCAATGGCCTACCGTCTACGATCTACCCGCTGGAGAAATTTCACTAACACAAAGTTATGATTAATTGAGGCAATACCACGAAGACTGGTACATTGTCCTGACCGCTCCGGTCCTTAGGGATGGACTACACCGTACTCAGTGCAGTGATCGTTTCTTAAGATGATATATCATTCATCTTGATTAATTAGTCTTAGGTGTGTTCTTTAAAAACGGGATTCCAATGTTCTACAACATGGTTTATAAACATAACTGACGATTTGTGGGTGTATTATTGTAATACCTCTGCCCAACACTTCGGGGATTACCTACAAGCGTGTTATCTTTATTTACGTACTTCAGAAATTGTAAAATATTATTTCATTCTTGATATTTCAATCTTTGACAGTTTATTGACCTTAGCATCGCCATATGCTTCAAAGACAAATGAAAATATTAACAGTATAATTGATAAGAAATTTTCCTCTTCACGAAATGTTTTTTCGAGTCTCATAAGAAGACTGAAGCACGGGATGCGTGGGAGGCGTTCTTTTATTTTTTTTCTTTTACTAAGCAAAATTAAACGGCATTTGAAAGAAAATCAGTTCATTGCCCGTATTATTGTGTATTTTATTAAAACTTTGTACACGCTATAAGTTTTTAAACTATTATGTCACTAATTTTCGTCCACATCGTCATTCGTCGTTCGTCATCGTTCGTCGTCGTTCATTCGTCGTCGTACATTCGTCGTTCGTTTCTTCATTCGTTTTTTTTGTGGGGGATTCAGTTCATTTCGGGAATTCAAAACAATCAGTAAACGTGGTAAATATCCCGTTTCTAGTGTTAATGATAATGTTTCATACTTTAAGATACCCATAATTTATGCTTACGGACTTCGAAACAAGTATTTAGAATGACACGGCTGTCAAGCCCTCCCTAATAACTTTTAATATTCGACCCTACTTCAGGCGGGATTACTACAAAGTTAATACAATGAAGCCTTAACGCAAGGAGGTATAATAGTTGATTGGCTAACGGTTATGTTATAACGAGTTTTTAATTAAACTGAAGTAGATTTCATTACTTAGAGCCGAGTGCCACGTGTTGCTCGCAGACGCAGCGTAGCAAAGTCTGAGCTTAGATTTTTCTCGAAACAATACCTATACGGCTCCGTGCTGGATATTCCTTACAACAGTTCTGACTTTCATAGCGGAGACAAAGGAACTTCCTACGTCCCAACAAAAACTCATCCACGCCAGATGATGTGTCTATGGCGAGAAATTGCAAAAAAAAAGAAAAAGTAACTTTTACGTGTCTCTATGTATGTATGCGTGGAATTTTAAAACGAGCCGTATTTTTCCTCCTTCTGAAGAAACTGTAGCGGATGCGAGAGGATAGACAAAAGCGACTCTCTCTATACTTTGTTAGGTATCTGAGTAGATGCGAATGTAGATGAGTTGCCCGTCCCCCGCGCCTCCCTGCTTAACTACTCGTACAAACACAAAAGTCCTTACATAAATCTTGTCCTCGGGAACTCGCGGCGCCGGCTCACCTCTCTACAGAGGTAACTACGCACTCTCGCCCTCCGATGAATTCGATAACACAACAAATTAGAATTTCTCCTCGCACCCGCCCGAATAATGATAAAAACTCGAATTTACAGCCCTGAGCGCGTAAGTACGCTTTACAAAGTAACAGCTGAGTGGCTTCTTTATTTTGTCGACACGTTTACATACTGTTCATGAGAATATAAAACTGCTTTGAAGAAACATACGCACGTTTTTGTAGTGAAATGAGGTTTAAGCGTAGCTACAATAATGATGATATGGCTCGTTATGGCGTTAAACTCACAAAAAATACCTTTATACTGACTACTACATTACTCTTGAAAGATAATTTAATTTTTATTTTATTTTTCCAATAATAATACCAAATGTGTTTTGATTTTTTATTTTCCCAATTTTATTACCAAATGTGTTTTGATTTTTTAATTGCTACTATGACTTTGTTAATTTTTATTTTTCCAATTTATTTTATTACCATTTTTTAATGTGTTTTGATTTGAATTTTTAAATGATTCTATATACTTTGTTAGCTTAGTTATATATTTTATTATGCATAGTGCGTTACCGACGTAGCCCGAAGAATAGCCAAATTTAAGTGGCAGTGGGCAGGGCATATTGCTCGCAGAACGGATGGCCGATGGGGCCGGAAGGTTCTGGAATGGCGACCGCGAACTGGAAGACGTTGCGTTGGAAGGCCTCCCACTAGGTGGACCGATGACCTGGTAAAGGTTGCGGGGATCCGCTGGATGCGAGACGCACGGGATCGGTCAGTGTGGCGACACTTGGGGGAGGCCTATGTCCAGCAGTGGACGTCTTTCGGCTGAAGTGATGATGATGATGAGTGCGGTCTCCTGTAAGTGAAGGAGTACACCTACATGATACTTTTGTCGTCGATTATTTATATCTTTTGTTGGAGATCCTAAACAAACAAATAAATAATAAGCTAAGTGAATTCTAATCTTGGTAACGCACCATTGCTCCTATAGATAATTAGACAAATGCTCTCAACTCAATAGATAAAGAGCATGTGCATGTCACAACAAGCGAGATAACTAATCCAAGTCAATAATCACAATAGGTGCTGTTTGGATTCACAAACACAACCCCAAGCAAATTAGCACCTTACATTCACCATCTAAAGTATATAATCCGTTGTGATTAACAATACTGTCAACGTAATCTTACACATACCAGTGAATGTTCGTAGGGGAACTTTTATGATGGCAAAACCACCTTTACTTAAGGCTTTTGGATTTAATTAACAATTTCCTGAAAGTCTTTGTCATGTGAAACACAAGAGGGTGATATATACTTAGATGTAAGTATATTTTTATGTGCGTACAGCTAATTAATTTTGCTTTATGTTAGACGGTACCTTATTCAGATCAAAAGGAGTATTAGACAGATATCGCATAAGTTTTAAATGCAGCTGTTTATTTAAGCGACAGAGTGATAGCCTATTATTATTTATGAGACGTTTTCAAAGTCGAATTAAGATTTTTGAACGCCCCAAGCGACAAAAGGGTTGTGTTGGAAAAATGGTAAATAATTTTCATGGAAATTAACAGCTTTACAACTAGACAGTTGAGGGTTTATTTTTAGACTAGTATCTTCAAAACTTAGAGAAAATAAAAAGAAGTAAAATATTGTCAGACAATTTCTAAATATTGAAATACAATTTCAAAGAATACTTCTTAATTTCAATGTTACGCAGAAAAAATGACCTAATTTTGGGTAACACATATGTCTGTAAAAGCTATTCTATTGAATTATTAGTCGTAAAATTATATTGATTACAGGTATAATAAAATATTGGGGACGTCCTTCAAGAGGAAGAAAATATAACGATTTTCAATATTGAATATTTTAGAAAATGAATATCACAATGTTTTAAGAAGAGCACAGAAACGAAAACCAATGATTCTGTCCACATTAAAAAGTGATACTTATTGAAATGACAAGGTTTTTATCTATTAACGCACGTGCATAAAATCAGTTTTCCCAAACCACGACCTCTGGTTTAAGGGTAAGCTGTTTCGCTAATAATTCCTCTATGTATCCTATTCTTAGGCATATGTACCCTACACGTATGTATCTTGCACGTATGCTACATCATCTTGATACATAACGTACACACGGATCTCGGTTCACAAGACTAAAGGTGTCCGGGCTTACTCGCAAAATGGATGTGTACACATTGCGTTTAATTATCATCAATTTATTATCATTAAGCACCATTGCTGTATGAAATACGGTAGGTAAACAATTGTGAGAAGCTGTGGAACAAACTGCTGTGTGTAGAAAGGAATTTGCGTGAATTTCTATGGGAACAAAATGCATTATATGCATTGTTAGGTATTTTTATACACGTGTGCGTTTTTTTTGGTGTTATTTTTAAAATTTTTGATGTTGAATTCGATGTTAGTTTTTACCTTTTTAAGGGAGGTGTGGTTATTCGAATATCCGTTTTAAAAACATTATCGCTATTAGTAAAACACTATTAAGTCTGAGAAATACTGTAAGCGTATTTTACCAACACTACATTAGCTTAGCATGAGAGCAGCGGTGGCCCAGTGGCGGCGGTCCCAACTTACGAGCAGTAAATCTTGGGTTCGAACCCAGGCAGGCGCATTACTTTGTGTAATTTATTTCATCACCACTGCTCTCAAAACGGTGAAGGAAAACATCGTGAGGAAACCAGCATGTCCTAAAATTCGAAGACATGTGACATCTACCAACCCGCACTGGGCGTGGTGGATTATAGCCCATTCCCTCTCATAGAGAGGAGGCCTGTGTCCCAGCAGTGGGAACATTATAGGCTGCTGCTATGCTATGCTGCTACATTAGCGTACACAACGCGTTTAGGATAATGTTGGCGCTCCCCCGCTTTTTCAGCGCATCGGCTATGTCTGCAGAAGCGCGTGTGGATTGCTTCCACGGCACTATGCGCAAGAGAGGCACGTCGCTGCTGGTGCGGCGAGTGCTGGGGAGGGCTAACAGCATGCTGGCCGGGCTCACGGTAAGGCTTCATTGCTCCATCATCTCCCACTGTTGTAAGCGACATGTCGCAGGCTGATGCGACTAACAATTGATGTGATTATTTTTCATTAATGTTTTATGCATGACTTTATTATTAATTATTAATTGAATTAAGTAAATAAAATTGAATTGAATTAGTAATGTTATGTATGTAATGTGACTGTATGTGTGTGTGTAATTATTTCTATGAGTAAGTGATGCTCTTATCTATTAAAATGATTTTATTTAATAATTAGACAAATAACCGTTTTAAAATGCACCTTTAATTTAGTTTGAATACTTTGAATAGATCACCATTCTAGTTATAAACAGAACGGCATTCATCCTTGTGCTATCAATTTCGTGCAATTAATTCTAAGAAACAATTTAAAACTATTATAAACGTTATTATACCACTTCCCACGAAGAACGTGTTTAAGTAGTAACCCCTAATATAATATTACTGGTTCTAATTTCGACAGTGTGTAATATTTAAACAATGATGAAAAACTGTTGTCAAGGGCGGCGTTGATGAGTCCTCCCGAGGACTCCGGAGATTGTTCTCGTTCGCCACGGCCGTGCATCAAATATTCTACAAGTTTATTCGTACTAAATGCTTTCACTGAAAATGAGACTATAAAGTTTCCGGACGACGCAAAATGATTCTATTACGAATATGAAATGTTATTACCTCGGACGGATTATAAGCAGGAGCAGGTTCTCACAAATGAAATTGCTTCCCTCCTTTGGAATCCATTTTAAGGATGAATGATATAATTCTTACGAGTGAAGACTTTGTCGAGTAAGATGCGTTTATTAGAATCGTTTCCGACAAAGGTGACAGCATTCTCAAATGATGTAGTTGAAATTGTCACTCTCAATCCCCAAAAAAGATAAAATGACACCGTCAAGTAATTTGATTCAATCAGGAATATCTTAATTAACTGTTTTTGTAACAGATTATCAGATAATAAAATATCAGCGTCGATAAAAGCTCAATTCAAATTGAAAGGGCTCATTGGATTTTTAGAAAATTGGATTTTATGTGGAGGGGTGGCAATAACGCGCTTACTCGTATATTTTAAAATAAATTGCTTATTATAATACCTACGGGTTATCGCATTTTAGCTATCGTAAACTGCTGTGAAGGCAATTTAACCAACATTGAATAGTTTGGGGCTGTAGAATAAGGCGGATATGGTGCTACAGGCCTATTGTTACATTTGCTATAACAATATTGTAAACTAGTCATTATGATAACGGTATTATTATTAAACTTTCGTATTTCGATACCGAAACAATTGTTCTACTTCTTGTGTTGCTAGGTTGCGGCTCAATATATGGTTTTGGGTAATGTTTTTGATCAAAGAAATTATTTTGTAGAATAGACTAAGTTAGATTGGTTCTTTCTGCTTTTATTCTCACGAAAAATAGTATTAACATATTGGCAATAGTTATGTAAATACGAAAGCATGAATTTCTTTTTTCACCTCATGACATAGTCCTATCAAGATGAAACATTCCACAATTTTTGCGTTCTACTATATTCTGAATTGGAAAATATTTGTTACAGCGTATTTTTTATGTTCTACCAGTGATCGTTCAATATTTTATAGGCTGTGAATGCAAACGGCCAGATGGAGCGAAAAACTATCCAAAAACTGTGCCAGATTCACTGCTTTCTCATCCTGGTGTTTCCCGTCACTCATCCCAACCCGAAGGCTTTATCACCCCTCTGTGTGTTCATCACTACATCACCGTCAGAATTTTGGAGTTCTATTCAGCGAAATGTGGGTGTATTATTAGGTGCACTTCTGCCTTACCCTTTGTGTTTCAATGGCGTGATTTTATGTCATGTTATATGTTATTTTGCAAGTAGTACCTACCTACTTTTTACCCTAAAGGTGCGGACAACTTGCGTACGCGGCTCCAGACACGGACACCTCCATTCAAACACTAACTGAACTATCTGTCACTGTCCGGTGTCCACAGCCAGTCCGCAATTCGTTCGTACCAGTTTGAGTGATCCTTAAATTATCAAGAAAATGTTACCTTGAATTCACCAACTCTCTCGATCAATCTTACCTGAAAAAAACAAAGAAAACAAGCAATTAATACGAGGTACATATGTATAAATATACCATATTTATTCCAACAGTTATCCGTTACAGGGTGGGCAGGTTTCCAAGCGGATTCGAACCTAAGACCGTTGGCATGACTTGAGACCAGATGTTATAACGCATTGGGTTTAACGACCACAAGTATTTATGCCTATTCCGGTGAAGCAAAGGTTCAAAATGTGTCTGTCTGTGTGGCCCAAGCTCGGAAAGTACTAGGTCAAAATAAATGCAATGCTAGAGCGATACATTATTTGCACGTACATATAAACTTGCTTCAGAGATTTTAATATTGACTAAGAATTTGAGCATTTCGATAGGTATACATGTAGATGCACTACATAAAATAATAATAATATGAGATTAGAGAAACGATGCACTGCATGAAGGATGATATCGCAAGAAGGGGGGTGTCTGAAGAGATGAAGAGTAATAGAGAAGTATGGAACAAGAAAACATGCTGCGCTGACCCAAAATAAATTCGATAAGGGCAAGAGAATTATGATGATTACTACAGAATGATAATTTAGTTTCTAAATACGAATTTTAATTCCTGGATAATTTGGACATAACATACCCAAAACAACCAGTTCTATAATAAGAAACATACCCGGATCTTATCCTCGAATCACTTGAGCGTAACGTCTAAATATATTTCAAAGGCGTAACAGTTCCAAGTCCCCACCTACTTAACCCATTAACTCTTGCTTAGGATATGTTTTTAGTGGTCTCAGCTTACTAAATGCTCGCTATGTGATGTTTATTTTGTTTAGTGAGAGATTTCGTTTAGTGGTTTTGCTTGCATAAGAGTTACAGAGAATGAAGTGGAATAAGATTTTGTTTGAGAAAATTTTCATAGCCCAGAGTTACAAATAAAACATGTATAGATGAAAAATGTAGTCTTTGCAACTTGTTTTTGAACAATAATTATTAAAAACTAGATGCAACATGTCGCTTGTCCTTTACAAAACTGTCAACAAACACATTAGTACCACAAAAATATTAGGTTTTTAGATAATACCCCACTCATTTAATATATTATTTAATATAATATTCACATTATTGTTGTTTATACCTATATAACTACTACATAAAGTTAATGACTGAAATGTTGATAATAACAGCAACGGTAAAAAGGTTTGTGTTTGCAATTTTACTGACTGTTGTCTTTTCATTGACATACACAGCGAAGGTGACTGGCTGACAATAATAAGTTTGCGATTGTCCAAGTATGCTTTCAAACTCAAAGACATGTGTGAATCATGGTAGCAATAGCAAAGAATCTCCCGCAAAAATTTTGAAATTTTTAATAATAAAAAAAAACGCTAATCGCTTCCGCCTTTAACAAGCTCACTGCCTAAGGTCCAGTGCAACGATGCGTGAGGCCCCACAGCCCACGGGCCGCGTGTCTCTGGCAGTCCATGAAAACAAATCGTTCATAATAAAGCATTAGGTGTAGGACCTTGTACTGTCTTCAGTAGCTGTTCTCGATAATTGGCCTCGGTACGAGGGTGTGTTTACAGCTTTATTGTTACAAGTAGTGGAGGATTTTTATCGTTATGTAGCAAATGGGATGGTATTGATATTTAGTCCAGAAGGTTTAGTATTGAGAAAATAAGTAGACCTGCAAACAATTATATTGTATATTATAACACTGAAGTACAATGACACTGTCTATGACACAAGTCTATATGCAAATTTATACATGGGTCTACAGGCGGGTTAAGAGCGGGTCTGTACCGTGGCCTATGGGTAACGACTGAACTTAATAGGAGCGGTTGGCCGTGCGAGCTCTGAAGGAGCTAGCTCAGCAAAAATACAATGTGTCGCCACAGTTATTATTGTAGTTGATGTGTAGTATTGAAAAAAATATATAAGATTGCTTTTGCTCATGGCTTCGCCTGTGGTATTCGGAAGTTATTTATCACGGGAACTGACTACAAAACTATAGAAGTATGGACCCAGTAAAAAGTTGTAGCAGCATCAACATTGTCTATCCACCCATGTTGATGCGTGAAATAATAACAAGGTACAGACAGACAAACGAGTTACTTTCGCATTCACAATTTTGATTGGTGACCAATCGGAACAGTGACGAGTCGGGCCATAGGTATTATGGATGGATGGTTTCTTTTTATATACAGGTTTCTAAGAGAAGAGTTGTGTGCTATGGAGGAGACTTTTTCCCAGCAGTGGGACAATAGATGCTAATTTTAGGAACTTATTTTTTTTATGAGTAATTGAAACTCATTTTTTTACCATAATAAGAGAGTTCTTGTGATGTATTGTTATGATTATGTAGTGGAGTATTTTCACAGCCATGTACCGGCACGAAATCCGATTGACTTGAAAAATATGATTTCAAAGGTCTGGCTAAAAGTCTTGTCCATACCTAAATATCGGGATGAACCAATAACGATCCGTTTGTATGACAACCAATGGCCGGAGCTCTTAAGTGCAATCTAGACGTCCTGAAGAAAGATTTCAATATTCAAGTCATCGCTTTTCCACAAAAAAAAACGATTAACTTACGCGACTATAATTTGGCCACGAACCTCCTTGCCAAAACATGACTATCAGTTCCTTGATAATCTAAAATTGTTGAATCACAAAGTCAGCAAAACAAATCTATGCCCATTAATTAAGGTCCATTTTATCTTTGTCTGGGACATCTCGTGATTAATAATTTCCAACCATTGCCTACGCTAAGTGCGTACACACCACTTTGTAATTGTCGCTTATATCGTTAATTATCTGTATCGCTTTATTTCAATTATGTTCTGGGAGATTTACAACGAATATTATTCAGTGAATTACATAATGTGAAAGTTATTTATTTCAAAATTTTGAAAATGAATCACTGCAAGCTTTAAAATAATATCGCTCCTCAAATTATAATTTGTTCGGTTATTTTGTTTCTTTTAAACAAATTCAGCAAAATAAGAATCATGAAACACAAAAATTAAATAAATTGTATAAGCAAAATAAATTTTCTGCGATCACATCAGCAAAATTCCACAATCACTCATGAAATACGTCTACCTAACGTCTTTCTAATTACAGAACACATTTCAGAAGTGCTGAAAATTACGTTTTTGCGAATCTGTATCATTAGTGTAACACTGAGTGAAATTGACTTAATATCTCATGAAAATATCTGAGTAATCGCTCCATATAATAATTCCAGTGGCCGCAACATCTTGACAAATTAGATTTTTAGCCGGTATTGCTGGCTAAGACTAA
Source organism: Noctua janthina (assembly GCA_963576755.1). Lineage (NCBI taxonomy): Eukaryota > Metazoa > Arthropoda > Insecta > Lepidoptera > Noctuidae > Noctua > Noctua janthina. The sequence goes on from OY755058.1 coordinate 7,084,970, forward strand.
ATTACAGCTGACTTTGAGTCGAGTGCAGGCTTTTAAACGTGAATTAGAGGCTACGTCGCTCATACCTTAATGGCGTATTGTGACTGAGTGAATGTCACGAAAATTATGTGGCCGTATCGAGATTTTTAATCGTAGCACGGCTCTGAAGGCTAGACGGATGAAGATTAATTTACGATAGAGTGTTTAAGCCAGGAGCTTTTACTTGAAATTTAATAGAGTTTCAACTACAGTGTTTAATTTAGGTAACGCTCACACAATATTATTATTGATGAAATTGCATAATCACAATGATATCCTTGCCAAAAACACGAGTACGACTCACACACAGCCGAAGTTAGGGGAGGCTATAACAACCACATACAAAATGGATGTTCCATCATACCTTTGCGTCCATATTAAATATTAATCCAAACCAAACCGAGTTAAAGCGATCATAACAATTGCGCTCACAAACTTTTTGTTTGTTTTTCAAAATCCGCTTAACAAAACATACGTTTTAAATTTTACACGTATGCCTACAATTGTTAGGTCGGAGGCATGATATTATAACATTGTGGGCAGCAACGCGCGGCGTAGCAACATAATCGTGCCAGCCCGCCATCTGCCGGAAGTTTTACAATGTTTATGAGTTCCATCGGGAAGCGTACATAAATTCTGACGATTGGACGTGTACAAACGATAACGATACAATGGGTTGACCATATTAAGCCCCATAATTGTTTACAAGTGGCTAAGTAAAGCCTAAAATGACGTTATTGTGGACGAAGTGTTTGTTTGACTAACAGTCCAGCCTTATTACATACTTAGGTCTCACCACCAAACATTTCGTTGTACACCGTTCATTGATCCCGAATTTTAGTTTCTAACAAAAGACATAAACTTCTGAATATTTTTATATATAAAAGGCTTGTAAATCTTTTTAAACTCGCAAAGTTAAACTTAGCCAATGATATACAACGTAACAAAGTTAGCGGACATCTACAAAACAGGAAAGAGTCCCAGAATCATTTTAAATTCAGTATTAATCCTCGAACCCAGTCCCCAGCATCGTTTCTTCCATACTTTGTGGGATTTCGGAAAGAAAGCTGCTCCTACAAAGTTCTATCCCAACTCCCGTGTAATCTTACTTATAAAAATAAACTTTTGCATTAACTGATTTCGAATCAGAGGCGAGGAAGTTTCGCAAGGTAGCCCAGCCTACCGCCGTCGCTTCCGTACAAGTTGCAGAGTCAATCAGCCAGAAAATAGAAACAAATAATACACGCTTAGGTAGTTTTGACTTGATAAGTGTAAGTAGACTTGGGCTCAAATTTATGGAAGAGTTCGGCAGATAATGTAAAAGTTGGCAGATAAGACAGGCTTTAGGAGGCTTCTGTGCGCGCTCAGAAAAGCTGAATATTACCGACTGAGCCCCAGTACTCGGTACAGGTTATGTTATAGCAATATTTACGTTGCACGTACACAGGAACACTTAGACAGTTTTGTGGTGCTACAAATTGAGCATTCTGTTTTCGTAGAACATTAACACTTTGTTTGCATGTGTGTTTCTGACTTCACCTCTTACTTTCTGCTAGAATATTATGTTTTCCGTACACTCAACTTATGAGTAATACGCATTTAATTGGCCATCTCTTCAAAGAGGCTAGTTCTATTTGCTCGAATGGCAGCCAATTGACACATTTAACATAATCATATTTCGTATATTTAGGAATTTTTACAAGTTGTTTCAGAAAAGTGCCTAGAATTTATATAATACAAAAACCAGATTTTTTACATGTATAACATAATATCACTCCTGTAATCGCCGAAGGGTTAGGCAGAGGTGTACCTAATAGTACCCCCACATTTCACCAGTTATGTTTTAAGTCCCATGGCGAGCCTATTACTATCAACCGGGCACAAATCCAGACTCTCTGGCTGTTACTGAATTTCTGAACCAAAACCCAATAACACATTGGCCGACCCGGGAATCGAACCCACGAAATCATGCTCAGGAGTCGTGCTTGCGACGACTCGACCAACAAGGCAGTCTTTTAATGGTGGGAAAGAATATTTTTACCTAAATAATATTTTAGCATTTTAGTCAATATTGCCCGACCTAATTTATACAACATTAGTTTTAGTATATGCTAAACCTGAAACACGTGTCTAGTATTTTTATGTAAAGAATCTATGTACAAACTTTCAAAACTGTATCATGAAAAATCACAAAGTTATAAACTTGTTCTGTTCCCTGGTTGTCCGCACAAAAACGTGGTCAAAACGCGGCGCAACCGCGCGCTCGCCTCCAGCTTCGTCTTGCACTCATTGATAATAATAATTTGGCAGTAAGTACCTAAATGATTGCGATAGGTACTTAGTGTCGCTCGGTGTCCAACTTGTACCCTTTTTTAAATATTTTTGGGACAAAATTTAACATGGTTTAAAAATTATTGGAATCGATTCAGTTACTTATTCTAAACAAACTATATTCAGGTTTTGCATATACTAAAAATAATATTGTATGGCCTCTTCTAAGTATCGCTCAAATTGATGCAGACAAATAAAAGATCCGGTTCCGCACATAGGACACAGAGACAAAATGTATTGAAGTACCAGTCAGTGTCAGGTGTCCGCAGCCAGTCCGCAATGTCCATACCGGTATAACCGAGCCCTTGTGATAATACAATGGTTCGATAAAAACGAATGTTAATTTTAAAATTAACTTATATAAATTTTTAACTTACGTAAACTTTATTAATTATCAGAAATCTTATTACATATAATTATATTTACATTATATACAGACTACAAATAGAACTAAACTAATGATAAAAATAAGACTAAAAGTAAGAAAATATAAACATCTAAACAACGACGACAATAGGACACTTAGGCGTCAAAGTACTCCTCCGCATCGCTGTCATCTGGAAACGTGCCCAGAAGACTGGCAGCATTGCCACGCTCAATGGCAATGCTAATATAAATATATAAACTCACGCGTTTTTTTTTCCATGCAAAAACTACAAAACGCCACCTTCTACGACCCTTACATACTCCGTTAGCCTAGAACACGTTCATACATCAAATTAAAATTAAAATCAATTTTGTGTGTGAAAAAGTCAAATATCTCTGCAAGTTTGTTCAGATATTCCTCATGTATTATGTGCCTTAATTTATCCGTTTATTCACCAATCCAAGCTATAGCGATTAAAGCGACATGTATTTAGAATATTTAAAGCCATCATGAATTACATTACGTTGGATTTATCATGTTTAATTGATTTCATCAATATTGTAAATCCAGTGCAGTCAACGACAATGATTTATTCCTGCATTGAATTTTTAAGTTGATTAATTTTAAAGCGACTTGATTGAGATTATTTTGAACAAAATATGTTTAGATACGATTTCAATCTTACATGAAACCTTGAATATAAATATCACAGAGAGATTTTAGAACCTTACATTATGAAATGCCACAATAATCAGATTTATTTATAGCAGTAATAGCCTAGTGGTGTGACAATCGGACTGCCAAGCCATAGGTCTCGAGTTCGAATCCAATACACGCACTTCTGATTTTTCTGATGCACGTGCGTATTGTATAATTATCACTTGCTTCGGTGAATGAAAACATAGTGAGGACTCCAGCATACCTGAGAGATATTTCTTGACGGCATGTAAAGCCAAGACAGACGCCCATGGGCGGCATAAAAAGTCTGACAACAGGTTAGGCACTAACTTCACGATAAAGAAGAATAAGAACAGAATTATAACTTTTACCATTCTGATAAGTCAGATATTTTAAGAAATCGGATCAACCTAAATAATATACCTCTTTATCATAATTCGAAAGTTACAGTTGTCGAAATTCGTTCACAAAGCAAAAGTTCAGATCGAAAGTACGAAAGAAATCTTTGTGAACGTTTAGCATTCTGAAGCGTTTGTCTTTGCCTCGCGTCGACTAAAATAAAATACATCAAAGTTAATCGAAGTCGACTCTCAATTTGAGAGCAACATTCTAATGTCTTAAAATCCTCCGTGAAAGGCTCTCGGCCTTTTCATGCAGAAAGGTCTCGATTTTCGATTTTTTTTTTCATTCCCCTTTCTTTTCGGCGAGCGTCGGAGATACGTGTCGTACTTATACCGAAGCCGGGTGTAATTAAGGTGCAAAGATACCCGAAGTCTACCGCTAGGAGGGGCTCAAGGGCCCTCAATGGTCGGCTGTGTACTCAAAACCGATGAGTGTAACGTAGTCTGACGTCACTCCTCTATCCGTGCGTTCAAAGATTCAAACCGAACTTAATTGGGATAAAGTTGCGGTTTTTGTTGCCATTGCCTCGTTAATATTTCTCTTTGAGTTCTTTCTAGCGTGGATTTCAATCTCCGTCTCCCTGCGTAGCATATTCATCAAAATAAAAGTTACTTTAACGACGTTACATCGACGAGACAGAGCCGAGTCAACTTATCACAAGTTCCGCGCACTAACCTATTATATCGCGCACCTAAACGAACTAGGAGATGAAACAGACAGAAACATCGAACCCAATCTTATTACGATGCCCTAACTTATATTCCACATTACATTAATTTCTCCGGAGACGTCTCGCAAACTAAGCAATAGCAGCTGCCTGCCCGGTCGCATGTTTATTGAGAAATTGCCTAATCTCGAAGAGCTACAAAACAAAACCACATCGGAAATGTTGAACTAAAGTATTTCTTCTCTCTAAGGATGCTAGTGGTGGTACCCTTGTCTGCGCTAACCGATCACACCCTTAAGGCTCCCGAATTACTGTCCGGGCTGATTACCGCGTCGGCCCCCGCACTTCCCGCAAACCCCGCGCCGCCCTCCGCCCCGGGCCCTACGTCAACTATTATTTGTGTTCCCTACTTATAATTTGTGCGCTGGAAAAGTTCCACAAACACCAGTCATTTTATTAAATATAAGAAAACTTCCTCGGAACTTTTGTAGTGCGCCCCGGGATCGCTTGTTATTCTATTAGTTACCCAGTTAAACAAGATGAGAGCGGACAATCGTAACCGGCCGATTATGTCTGTATTTAATTTACGAGAAACATTCCATATTACACGACGCTGTTCAATAAATCTCATTTGAATAACTCGTAAACCTGTTTAATGAATTGTTGCTAAGTTTAATAAGTTATAAATATTTACGTAGGTGCGTGTGAGCGTTCTACTGAGAAAATAAATTTCAATTTATTGCCTCCTCTGTTAATTTTCATTAGAGTAAAAGATGAGAAAAACATTTTATCAGAAGACTTCAACGAATATTTTCTATCGTAAATATCCTCTTCACAAGCCATAAAGGTACACACAAAAAGGCAAGAGATTTTTAATGCTCTTATAATCTTGATTTTCCTTCAAAATGAAAAAAATGTGTTCATTGGCGCGAAACGAAATCATCGTCCCAGATACGTCTTTCAACAACAAAGCCAGCCGCGTGCGTGTTTTACATACTTTTCTTTAAACAGAACGCAATATTTACTGGCTTTCATGTATCGTCTTAAGGGGATAAATAATGGAGTTGCAAATGTGTGTTTGGCATACGAGGGTAGAAGAACAAGGCTTCTGTGGAAAGGAATATGATAATTTGACGTAAAATGAGAAGAAAAAATACATTAAGAGGAAATGCAAGCAACGGTGTTATTGTAGCTGGATAAAATAATCTAGTGGCTAAGTGTTTTATAAACACTATGATAATTCGAAACAAGATAAAGTGTAACCAACTAAGTTTTGAGTATGAATGTCATCATCATCATCATCATCAGCAGTCAACTGCTGGATATTATAGGCCTCTTCAATCGTACTCCACTCAACTCGATTCTCGGCAACACTCATTCAGTTGCTACTAGCCAGCCTGCGAATTTCGTCGCTCCACCTAGCCTGAGGGCGTCCCACCTTTCGCTTGCCGATTCGCAGTCTCTACTCAAGTACACGTCTACCCCAACGGTTACGGCGTCATCAGGTAACGGCCGGCCCATTGCCACTTCAGTTTACTTACGAATATGAAAGTGGATGGCTTTAAAAGTAGAGGAAGAACAAAGAAACGCCATCAGTATCATCCTTCACGCAGTTCATCCGTGATGAACTGCGTGAAGGATGATACGGCTGGAAAAGAGGTGTCTGACAAGAGGGCGAGTAATAGAGAAGTATGGAAGAAGAAGACATCCTGCGCCGACCCCAAAAAAATGGGATAAGGGCAAGAGAATGATGATAAAGAGTAACTAACATGGAAATATCACTAATCAATTTAGTAAAATATCAATTTGCTTTCTACTTGGGAATGGAAACAGTTGCCTCTAATTTTGATAGTGGAGCAACACCCTAAATTTTTGGTGAGGTAAGATGATCACAGAAGCAATGATTAAAATATTGATCAACATACCTACTTCTTAATGAACCTGAACATACGTTGAAATTTAACTCACGTTAAAGTTATAGGAACACCTATCTTCTTGTAAAATAACTATCGCGGTCGTTATCGTCTTCGTTGAAGGAGCGTTTACATTGTTCAAGTCGGATTGCTCGTTTTACTTGTTTGATTTGAAAATCTTCTTTTCTTACTTTAACGAATGAATTATTTACTTAGTTTACTAATACTTACTGTTAGTATGACACATTGATGTCTGAATAACAAGTTCTGTGAATTTTAACTTCTGGTTAAAAAGATGTCCTACGAGTATCAAAGACTTACGAACAAATAAAAAGGCACGGCATAGTACTTTAAATGAAAAACTAAGCAAAGCAAAACGAGAGCTGAAAGCAATTTAACCAAATCAACCATCGAAGTATTAATATAACGAACAATGTCGTCTACCTTGATATAAATTGAGTACACTGACCCACTAAACTGTTTAGTGCATATTGAACGGAGCTCCCGAGACGTAGGGCGGAGCATGTCCGACGCATCGGAAGATGGATCGCGCTGGTAATCAGTTAATGCATTATGCGGTTAACTACAACCAAGATGGAAGCGTACAAATATTAGTTCGAATTAACCAGAGACACCTCTTGTGTTGGCGAGTGTACTTAGCTGAAGATGAACAAATATTTTACGAAATTAAGTCCGAACATTTTGTACGTAAACCGAGCTTGTTAGATTAAGTGCAATACTGCGCTACGTTGCAAGATGGATTCGCACGCGATGATTGATACGGTAATGATTGATAATATGTCATTAGCACTGCTATAATGAGATGATTGATTAAGATCAAATTACGGCGATAACGACACAACAATTAACGCATATGAATAACCAGACATTAATATAATTTACTCGAATTTAAATGAATGGAAGACGTTAAATAACACATTGCCAGTTTCAATAATTGATGAACAAACAATACATGAATATTTAAAGTCCTCGGCAGAACTGTGTCTGTGACACCAACAACGTACAAGGCCCAAAAGTAAGGTGCACATTTAAAAGATAGATGGCGTCATTCGGATAATTCTGTTATCAGCTTCGAGAGGGCGCCCCTGCGCTCGTATACTTAGACGGCCGTTTCCTGCGACGTTAAGTCCTTATAAAGGTAACTGTTCCACTGAAAAACTCCTATTTCAGTGACAAAGCACGCTCTTAACCATCCAAGTGAAAATTCTAAGAGATTTTGTGTTTACTCGACGAGATACTATCCCTATTGTTGCGAGCGAATAAAGTTTACTTGATTTTTACCTACGTCTATGGTTTACCCATTATGTCGCAAGAAGTGGAATGAGCAGCAAAACAAATAGGTACGATTATATCATGTCGCACATTCAGCAGATTACGAAGTGTAGCTATCTCTGGAGACAGAAATATCGTATAAGCATAGAAACAGAATTACTTTCTTACAAAGTTTAGATTTATTGGCCATTGCGTAAGTTCGCTCGGCAGCGTTTAGTTGTTCTTAATACTAAATCATATCTGTATGATTACAGACTGCTGACGGCTGAAAATAAGGTGAGCGACCGATATATCGGGGCTTAATAATATAATTTGTAATTGATGATCTTTGCGTAAGTATCGGTTCAATATTGTCGAGTTAAAAATACGTCAGACAATATGATGAATAGGCACAATGCGAATTAAGATTGGGCTCACATTTCCACTGGAAATGACACATTCTTTAGCAACAGTGGGGTTCGTTTTATCGGTTCAATTCTTCTATTCAGCGTGGCATGCAAAAAGTAATTTGAAGTAGTGTGACGCATGAGCGCTTACTTATCTATTTTTGAAGGAACGTAGTCCGCGATCCGTTAAATAGACTTAAAGTGAGTAGAGCCGACTTCCGCGCATGTGTGCCGCCGGCACGCACCGCCTCACTCGTCTTGTCGCCTTGTGCGAGAACATTACGAGAATTATTCCTCAACACTGAAACTTATTGCTGCCTTACAAATGAGACTTCAAAATTTTGCTTTTAAGTACTTTTATACTTTTGAGTCTTTAAACCCAAAAAATCATCTACTAATGTTGTCCTCTCTATTAAACCTCTATCACCATAAACGTCTATCCAACATGTCTGTTTTGTCAAAGCAAATTACTGTAAACCAACTAATGAGATCGCAACAACAAACAGCAGCCAGCCATAACAAATCCACAATATTACGGTTAGTTACAATAATTAAAAGCGCAAATCTGATTTAAACTAATCCCGCCCGGCACGGGATTTTACATTAGAGACTTGTGCGATAAACACACTGTTATGTCTGAACACAACCATTCCATTATTACCATAACAAGCAACAATCGCAGGTAAAAGCGTCGTATGCCCTGCCCATGGAGTATCAGAGGGCAAGGCAGAGTTCCGCCAGTGGCTAGTAACAATGACGACGCAGATAAAGAGGGTCGATAACGTGAAATAGCAACGTGAAAACGTGGCGAGAAAATAGCATTATTAACCTCTCGGGCATAATATGCGCGCCACTGCGCCAGATATGGTAATGATTATGTAAATCCTCCACTCACAGGTACATCTCAGGAACGTTATATACTTATTAAAACCAAGATTGCCACACCGAGGATCCCATCTGACAAAAACTTTGGGGCAACCCTCAGTTCGCAAGTGTTTACAGGCGCTCAATTTTTACGACGTTAGTAATTCGAAATTTTGGGTTCCCTGAAATCGGACCTTCGGCGTTGCAGTCTTACTTGGCGACTCTCTTTTCAATTTTCTTAGTTTCCAGCTCGAAGCAGGCAAGCATTGTATGGTAGATTCTTATCTCTCTCAAAAGCTATTTAGCTAAATGGAATTTACAGAGCCCGCACTGCAGTTCGACGAAGTACATTGTAATATTTAAAATCTTGAAATTTGAGTCTAAACCCAGGCATTGTATTACGTGTCCAAGATCGTTCAAGATTCATTTTACTGTGTTCCGGTTACGGTTTCTTTAAATTATGCACTTTGCCAGATTGAAATGGTGGGTCCTTTTTGAAATGTTCCAGACTTACATAAATAGAAAGTTAAGTATTATTTTAAGCGTCTTACTTAGAGTTTTGTTTCAGTAGTCGATGAACATTGCTAAACAATTACACAGCAGCGTTGTTGGAAATGTTTAACTTTAAGTACCTAATTGAGCCCCGTTAATCAAGAGACCGAAGTTTTCACAAGTGCTTAAATTATTTACCTCAAACATAAAACATCGACATTCAAAGCGTTTCTGGAATATTTTCGCTTACACAGACGTCGGGCAGAACACAAAGTGAATTATACGAATAGAAAATATTGAAAGCGAGCTGAGAGCATCAAAATACTGACGCTGAATCTTGTTAATGAACTTAATGAGTGAAGGAGCCAGGACTTGTATAGCGAAGGAACTTCACGAAAGCATCTTGCAAGTTTCAATACCGAATGCTGTTACAACAGTGGGGGAGACTTGAACAAGTACGGGAACAAAATGAAATGCATCATAAAATAAACGCGACGTAATTTCTGTCTCATATTTCAACATCTTCGGTTGTGCACGGATTGTTCATACGGTTTATTTTTATTTTACCTACCTTGTGGGTTGTACTGTTGTTTTGTTCTGTTTTTTGGTGGAAATAGGTTTGTTACTATACAATAAATAATCTTATTTGTGACGACTACCTACCCTAGCGTTTAATAGCATTATTATACATATCTACAACAGGTAAGAGTGTAATGTCTTCCGACATTATTTTATTTACTTTTCTACAAACATATCTATGTAACATGTAACTTATATAGGGTGGAGCAGGGTTCGCTGGCACAGGCAGGAAACGAGCTGCACTTTCCCCTTTCACGTTGGGCAAGAGATCATCTATTTCTTTACATGAATGCGGTACCTGAATTCAACTGTAATTCTAAAATCTCGCAAAATAATTTGCTTCGTCCAGCACAATCCAACCCTACTCTAAATAAAATGAATTTCAAAAGAAATATGCTGATGTAATTAATTTAAAAGCTACAGAAAAGAAAAAAATGAAAATGTTTTCATCGTATCAAAACTTCACTATTTCAAGTCGAGATACTCACGAATAAAGACTCTTTTATTTTAACGTCAAAGTTTAGTTCGAAGTTCACTAATTTAACATTGAACTGGGAGCTCCTAAAATAACAGATTACAGCAGGCATAATCATGAAGTTTTTACTGTACGACGTAACTCGTACGTAGTTATGCAAATGTGTGAGGCTCGTTTTTGCTAGGATTAAGGCTTTGGGTCTATTATAATGGGAAGATTTGTGTCAAACGCGGCAAATCCAACGACCCGAACAATTACGCGAGTACAAATGATAATTTGAAAGTTAATTCAGAAATAAATTAAAATATTGTACCTATTATGTTTCCACACAATTTACATTCCGCAACGATAATAAATTTTGACAAAAACCACTTACGCCGAATAGACTGTCGGAAATATAATCAATCTTGTTTGCAAAAAAGACACGTTGAATAAAAAAGGCATTGATAAAAAGGAGACAGCAAAATTGACACTAGATGTAATAAAAAGATTGGAAAATAATTTCGACAAAAAGCAAGTCTCCAAAATTCACGTCAGACACTCAGTAAAATGAAATACGTAGCCGGCACTGGCCTTCGGCAAATGGTTTAATATCGAAATGTGATCACTTAGCGCAATCTCTTACAAAAGAAAAAAAAAACACAGGAAAAGCCCCGAATGTACTTAGCTTTTACCAGAAACCGAAATATGTTTCAATTTTTATTAAAACTGGCAACAAGCAAAATTGGATTGATAGCTTTACAACCTAATCCTTTATTTGGTTGATGTACAGAAATGCGTTTTTATCTGGTTGATTTTTAAAGAATGTTGTTTTCGCATTCTGTACGGTTGAGCAGCGTTTAAATTAGAAAAGGCTAAAGTTGTGGATCACAAAGTTGTGGCTGGCGCACGACCCCACTTCGCCACTTACTCAAATGAAATGCGTGCTTACCGGGCCTTTTGCTAGAACCCTTGATGTATAGGCTCTTTTACGAAAACAACCATTGATTATGAACGAAATTAAATCAATTCTGCCTTCCTGTTTCCTAACGTAATTACAACTTTTAGGATTTGATTTATCACTAAATATAATATGTAAAAGCTTCTGAATGGTATTAACTGTAACAGTGTTGAGATTTACGAGTTTTTCTAAGTTATACGTGTTTGACTGACTTATGAATTACACTAAAACCTTGCCTTATGATTGTGAGGCATTGATCACAGGAAACCAAACCTTGGTTGAATAACTTCAAAATTCGAATAACGAACTTCGGAAAAACACAACAAGAGAGCGCGAAACGCATTCGAAATTCACTTTTGAAACCAACACTAAATTGCACTTACGTACCTGCTGTAACTTTAACTGAAAATACTACTGGCTCGGTAAAAAGCGATCCATCACGCCATTCCATTGATAACACAATAATCCACCGGCCATCAAAGCCTTTAGTCCTTATATTGATTCCGATGTTATTTTAGGCCCCAACAAAAATGTTTCCGTGAAAACGAATAAAAAAGCATGAATAATAAAAAATACGTTTATTTATACGGGGAAAATGAAATTCGTAATATTACATTTTAATAATTCGAAATGTTGCACGGCCATTGAATTCTTCATAGCTACAAAAGCACCCAAGAGGAAAATATTTACGCTTTTTCGAAATGCAGAAATCAAGTAACAAGGAATCGGTTTTAGCGGAGAGAAGCGTTAGGGACCGCGCTGTGGAATAAAACGAGGAGCGCCGATGTAACGCTTACCTTTCTCAAGTATGAACTGGGAATTGAAGCTGCACTGCACTGGGTTTATTGAAATGGTCAGTAATTAGTGTGTTTATATTTACTTAGAAGATCTGCTGTTAATTGTGATTTTGTTAAATGTTGTTTTATGTCAACGATGAATTTTTATGCTTTCATAATTTTCTCTATTTTTTTTTTAAATTGCTTTCTGAGTGACTTTGTTTGAATAATAAACAAATTATAATGGTTGACAAGCTGACAATTAGTCTGTTTTTTATTCAACTGAAAACTACTTGCAAAAATAAATAGATTCCATTTGCCACAAATTTCCAATCCATTTTGTATTGAATAAAATTTAAAATCTTTATAAAGGGTCAAGGGCAACTTCAGATTGTTCCCAAAAATCCACAAGCGCATATACCAATAACATAACTTGAACCAAAAACCACAAAGCCATAATCCTACACAATATTTCTCTATCTATAAGAGGAAGGCGTTGCCCACTGCAGTCCCCGACCTAATCAGGACGGGGTCCCGCGTGCTATTTGCCTGCCCACTCCTTCGATCGCTCACTATAACGATACACTCACTATAATGATTACCTCACGTTTTACTATCTTTTATGCCCGCGACTCTGTCTGTCTGTTTTTGATGTGAAACATCTATAGCCGCACGTAAAACCGATTACTGGCGTGGCGACGCATGCCATGGCGACGCGTCGCCACGCTATATGATGGTATATATATATACAGTCTATATGCAGTAGTGTGTACGGTGCGTCACCTGCTGGATGTGTCTAGAGGCATTACAGTATACAGTGTTGTTTACTACAGTACACATAACCTGTGTTTTACTTGAAAACAAATTATTTTTCTGATAATAAAATGTCTGACCGTGATAATTTAGAGAGTGAAAGTGGTCGATCAGCCTCCTGCAAAGAAAACAAAATCACACTATGACACACTATCAAGTCATCAGTAAGTTAATTATATTTTTATAATTAAAGTATGCATTTATCCGTGTACGGAACAACAATAGATGCTGTATTTATTAGATATCTTGATAATGTTATGTCCAATACTTTTGTAACATACTTCAGTTACCATCGACCAATTGTCACAGTAATACCGTCTACTATTACCGAAGTCACTGATTAAACGAATTAAGTAGTCACGATTTGAAATAAATTCGTAAATTTTTGTATTTAATGAAAATAAATGTTTATTCAATAAATAGTCATCGTTATCTGGAAAAAAAATCGTAATATTTTATTTTATCATTATGACATATTTAGTTCCTATCACAATCTGTTCTTTTCTGCATATTACTTTTACAAAATAATGTCGATGTTTCACATCTGCCAGGCGTCTCGTGACGGCTCACTTTTTTTTTTTTTTTTAATCATTTTTTTATACAAAACTAACCCCACCTGACTCAGCTCCACACTTCACTACACACGAGTGCAATTTTGAGTTAAAAAAAAACGATAATTTTTTCATAAAAACCTTCTCCTGACAATTACAAACACAACACTAAAAATCAGCAAATCGATCGTGCCGTTCTCAAGTTATGCTTTGTCATACATGTGGGAATTGATTTTTATTAATATACTAGCTGTTCCTGGCATGTGTTACAATGCACCTTTTCTTACTACCTACCTACCTGCTACCTACTACCCACCTACTACTCACCTACTACCCACCTACTACTTACCTACTACCTACCTGCTACCTACCTGCTACCTACCTGCTACCCACCTGCTACCCACCTGCTACCCACCTGCTACCCACCTGCTACCCACCTGCTACCCACCTGCTACCCACCTGCTACCCACCTGCTACCCACCTGCTACCCACCTGCTACCCACCTGCTACCAACCTACTACCCATCTACTACCCACCTACTACCCCACCTACTACCCACTTACTACCCACCTACTACCTACCTAAGAACCCTCTCCTGACAGTAACAAACAAAACAAAAAAAACAATTAGCGAAATCGGTTCAGCTGCTCTCGAGATTTGCGCTTAGCAACAAATTCAGGGACTCATTTTTATATTATAGAAGATAGATTATAATTATTATATTATTATTTGTATTTATATCCAAGCAGCCTATGTCCTTAAGCAGGTCCCAGGCTTTCTAATTGTCTAATGTCATAACGACCGGTCTGTGTGTCTGTGTAACAAAAAGACAGAGTTACTTTCCAGTGTATAATATTATTTTGAAATAGGTACTTTCAAAATATCCAGAACTAAAAGGCCTTTCCAGGTTCCAGTCTATCTGTCTGTCGAATGTTATAACAACCAGGGGTCTAAAAAGACCACTTTAGTACACCTTAGTGAGATCACACACGGACAGAGTTACTTTCGCGTTTATACATATTATTAGTATGGATAGTATAGTATGGATGAGATTATCTGACTGTATAGTGATGTTTTGAAGCGCTTTGGGGTTAGAATTTAAGCCAATATGTCGGCTTAATTTTGTAATCCTCATGACGTTACGTCGTAATTGACTTGATAATGTTAAAGATTAATACATAATTTACTACAACATTTACGTATGAGAGAGAGGGATGACGTTAGTTTTATTTAGATTGTTGTAATCTGTGGTAAATTTAATGCGATCATCTTGATCTATGCTATGGCAAGTTTACCGCCTTCTATAATTAACTAATTATACCTGTCATGGCGTCGCTTGCTTTTAATCTTGTTTTTTTTTTTTTTTTTAATAAAAACGTCTCCCCACTCTAGGAATTTCTCCTGTATCGTGGGTGCGTTTACAAACATTTAAATTCACATACACAAACAGCCAGACCCGGAACAACTACCTGTAGGCCATACAAATATTTGTTCCGTGCGGGAATCGAACCCGCGACACAAAGCGCAGCAATCCATCGCTCAGCCACTGCGCCAACCGTGCCGTCCAATCTGTATCTCTGTAACACATTCTAAAAATGTAAAATTCTGTTAAAGTAATATATGGTAGTAATAAACATATATAATATGATCGCTGGCCTAAGTTCTTAATACCCATCACTCCAACATAAGTAAAATAGGATAACCTTATAATTTAAGTTTTCAGGCAGGTGGTGTAATAAGTCTACAGTTCCCACTACTGGGGCGCGAGCGTCCTCAATTCTTTTTGAGAGGAAATGGTCTAGACCTGGTGCGGGTTGATGAATAACACATGTCATTGAATCTAAGTGTTTTTTTTATTGTCCTTGACTGCTTCGTTGGTCTAGAGGTTGCTAGCACGACTGCTGAGTATGAGGTCCTTGGTTCGATTCCCGGGTCGTGCAAAGTGTTATTGGGTTTTTTCCGTCAGGAATTTCTTAGTAGCAGCCGCCAAGGAGTCTCGATTTGCCTCATTTACCTTCGAGGATTACAGGCGTGATGTTATGTTTAAGATCTTTACAAAATAGCATGGTATCTGATATATTTAGAGTTTTTCTTCTACTTTTTCTAATTAAAGATTACTTTTCCAATATTTCTTTTTCAATTAACCTTTTCAGTCTTTTTAAATGTAAAGTACCTAGAAGTTCTCAGTAAAAGGTATTTATAGTACCCTTAGTATCGCTATAAGCAATTTCGCTAGGCGCGTCCGTCAACAGTTTAAGCCTTGGATTAGATAGGAGACTCTCCGAGTTCTTTTCCTCATTGTATTTACTGAGAGACAGTGTAGTCCTGCTTAATCCAGCTTAATCGATAAATAAGCACTTAATAATGTAATTAAAATAATATAGAAACGTTAGTATTATTTATTGAAAAGCGGTTTTGATCTGTTATTTTTTTTGTTTCTTTACGTTGGTATAATTAGAACTAAGTGGAAAATAATCGATAAATAAGCACTTGTTAATGTAATTAAAATAATATTGAAACGTTAGTAATATTTATTGAAAAGTGGTTTTGATCTGTTCTTTTTGCCGGGGCTGCGGGACTGTTCGAAAGAGATACCGTGGCCCTGGAACATAACGGGCAAAGAAGGAACATGGATGGGTTTTAGTCAGTACAAGTCTGACACTCCCCTCCGCTCCGCCCAGAGTGAGGGGGGTCATTTGATGATTCCCCATCCGGAAAAAAAAAAAAAAAAAAAAAAAAAATCTGTTCTTTTTTTTTGTTTCTTTACGTTGGTACAATTAGGAGTAAGTGTACACCAAAATACATAAATAAGTACTAGTTTTGTGTACAATTAAAATTATTTAATACGAAAATAAGATGGTGGATATTTGATAAATAAATCCGGAAAATAAATCGTTCCAATTCAATTTCATTTCGATACATATCTACGTTCATACTTCAATCTAAATCCTTTTTTCATTCCAGATTAACCGAGAAACATGTACGCGTATAACTGTATAAATATATAAGTGAACACAATAATATAATTTTTATCCTCAGTCGGATCTGCGGTGGGGAAGCTAATATCCTTATTTATTTCCGTTGGGTGTTCGTCCGCTAATTGCGACTCGCTACCCAGTGATTCTCCACGATCTCACTTCTTATTGTAATTACTTGCGATATTTATGCGCAACTCGCAGTATTAATAGGAGATTTTCCTATTTGAAATTTCTCTTACTCAGATATAAAAACACAATCAACGCCTTCATAAACCATACTAATATTAGGGGTTAAAGTATGAAATTGTCGATTTGTATGGACGATTGCGTGAAAAGTGATATTTCCATACTAAAATTATTTTTATTTTTCTTGGAAACGTCTTAACCGATTATGAGGCAATTGCAAACTATAGTTATAGTAAAAAAAGCTGCGCTGCACTTCGTATCTTAAATTCATAAAATACAGTCTATGACAAAAATATACCTACTTGAAATAGTGAAACCGACGGCATATTGAAACAGGTGTTTTGACACACTACCCTATAAGGTAATATGCAAGTACTGGTATAGTTTTGAAACTCTAAAACGTACGTAATTGAACAATTAATCCAATAAAAATTGAATTAGGAAAAATATTACTATACGTCAAAGTTACAAACAGAACATAATGTAAGAAATAACGGCAATTTAGTAGTTAAAGACCTTATTATTATAAATGTAAAAGTAACTTTGTTTGTTTGTAACCTTTTCACGACTAAACGGCTAATCGGATCGTAATGAAATTTGGCAAGGAGATCGATTATATCCCGAGGAAGAACATAAGCAATCTTTTTTTCTCACTCATACACATCAAATCTTCCACGTGATTGAACTCGCGGCCAATAGCTAGTCACAAATAACACATTCCTATTTAACTAACTATGTTCTTAATTAAAGCTGTTGAAACACATTTGCAGCCGTTTATATTAACAATATCATTCAAACCATGCATTTCAATGGTAAATGCATCAGAAATACTAAGTTAAATAACAATTTAGAGTTGATAGCAAAAGCTTCATTATCCAGGACGCTTCTGGCTTGGCACGCAGTTAATAAACGCTTTAAATACATTTCGACAGAATTTCATTCACAAATTCAGTGTTGGGTTGTAGCATTCGACTCGGCGAGAGATTCGCTATAATGGCGACTACTGAAATGCAAATAGAACTGATTGGCTCTCCTCAGTACGTCCGCACTTTCGTACCTGTCTTTTGCCCTCCATATTCGCCAACATATTCGCTTTAAACACTTGATTGGGTGGAATGGGGCAGAGTTGGTCAACTGGTTGTCATTATTTTATTTTATACTGTGGTTTCATCTTGAATTTCGGAATGAATACGAATTTTCATGACGTTAATTTATTTGCAGGTCAACTCAATGTGTTTGTGAAGTATTTCAATTTCTTCATATATTATTAATTATTTTTAAGTCATTTGCTGTAATTGACAATTTCGACTTGCCAATTAAACACTTATGATTTTATTTAGTGACTAAGTATGAATGTTTCTATTTATCAAAAAATATTGTAATAACATGTTTATCTAACTGACATGTGTATTTTAAATTCAATTTAATTTTTTCTTATTGTAATTTTTCTTATTCTATTGACATACCGTAATTGTAATTGCATGATTATCTTAATTTTATCCGCCATTTTGTACGCCATATATTGGCAAAACATAGTGAACATATTTTAGACAATATACTACCTGTAACCATACCTATGTTTAACATAATAAATGATTGATTGATTGATTGAATACATTCGTTATTGAAAACATCATTTTTAAAGTTATTTTATCTAACGTTAAAGATTATACTCATGTTAACCACAAGATCATAATCCGTATAGACTAGACACGTCCAAAACCCCCTCAGAATCAAATCCAGCTCCAGAACACCTTCTAAAACAGTCTACGGCATCAAAACAATAACATAGCCAGCCGACGTCTGTTGTCTTTCACGCACAAATCTCCCAAGTCCATGCACGTTTACGCATTGCAAACACGTATGAGTGCATAGGGTGAAACACATAGGCACATAGCGCTACTCTAAATGCCGTATTCAAATTCTAAGCAACGTGCCTAAGCTGCCGTTGTGAATTGATAAGATTAATGTAAGCGAAATCGTCTGGTGGATTGACGAGACCGCAATGCCGATGCTCGGATGATGGGTAGTCATTGATTACTGGATGTTGGCCGCCTGATCCGTGCTCACGATGTATTTGAAACTGCTAAGGCTTTGGTAAGCAGGTAATGTATGAGTGCGGTTATTTAGCCGCTTTCGGGCTGCGGTTTTGCATCTAAGTTTCGGCTGTGGAGTAAAGCGCAAGCGTGATTTTATTTCTCGAATTTTTTTTTCTCTGATTATTAAAATAATTAAATGGTAGTTTAACCTAGGTTTTTTCAAATATGTATACCTAAGCAAGACAAATTATTGGTCACTGTAAAAATAAAAAGTGGACGTAATATTTTTAAATGTGCACCTTTTTTTTTAATTTACCTTTTCTTTTCGTTAAGACAACTACGCAATCAGAAAACAAATCTTAAGTAGGTACAATATATTTACCAAAACTGGGAAATGTAAATCAAAAATTTAAGATTTCAATATCGTACGGATGCACCGATAAAGAAAGACAAAGGCAAAGTATATCTGGTACATATCTCATGTGGTGGCTTACGAGCATAATACACGTTGACAAAGCGGAGTAAGCTGTGTCGCATTTCACCCGTACTTACTCTAACTTATTTGTTGCATGTCGGAAGAATGTTATGGGGAATAAAAAGGATATACTGCCTATAAAAAGGCCAGAACATTTCATCAATAATATCATGAAAGTATTTCAAAAACAAATATAATTTCAATCATCATACACATATTTACTTTTAAAAGTGATTTTCTCCTACTGTATTTATTGAACTGCTGAGCAAGAGCCAACCCGATCCGGGAATCGAACCCGTCCTGGGTTCGATTCCCGGGTCGGGCAAAGTGTTATTGGGTTTTTCCATCAGAAATTTCTCAGTAGCAGCCAAAGAATTTGGATCTGTGCCCGGTTGATGGACATAGGCTCTTCCCCTGTTACTTGGGACTTTAACATAATTAGCGAAATGTGGGTGCACTATACCTTTCGGGGATTATATAATATACTAGCGACCCGCCCCGGCTTCGCACGGGTGCAATATACATATTAACCTTCCTCTTGAATCAGTCTATCTATTAAAAAAAACCGCATCAAAATCCGTTGCGTAGTTTTAAAGATCTAAGCATACATAGGGACAGACAGCGGGAAGCGACTTTGTTTTATACTATGTAGTGATAATTACGACGGCCCGATAGTGTTATCGGACCAAGCCTTGCAAAAATATACAACAAACATACACAGTATATGTAGTGTATGTACATATAGCACAGGTGTGGTTTGTTTCTTGATAATTATGTACCCAAAAATAAAAAATAACTTCTCAGGTTCCGTATTGAGGCTTCTTAAGGTGGTCCGCCATGTTTTTTTTTACATTTTTAATTATAATACAATGGCGAAATCAGTTAGAACCTATTTTGAGCCTGCTTAAAACAAAACGCGACCTCATTATTATTGTGGTAATAAAAATTCAGATATTTAAACGATTTGCCAATAAAGCATTGTTTTATTTACCTATTGTTGTTATTGTTATAATTTCATGTTTTGAAACCCCTATTATTAGTTAGTTAGTTAGTTATAAAACAGAACTTTTTCTATGTCAAACTTGCAACACAAATAACACACATAATTATTTTAATTATGTTTTGTGATGTGTGAAATTGTTTCTACTTTGTATCCAGATAGAGCAAATAATAAAAATTACATTGATTCACAGAAAAAATATAGTGACATTATATTATTTAAAATTAAATGTGCATTGACTGTATAATTATTATTTCTGTTTACATTTTCCACAGGAACGGCAATAATACATATTGCGATGTAAATATAATATTTTCACAATGTTTGTGTACAGTACAGAGCAGAAATATCTATTTAAATTGTATTTTAATTGCTTATGTATCTTTTAAGATTATATTAAAATTATATTTTGTATTTGTATGTATTATAATATATATAAGTTTATTCTATCTGTACATATTTTTGTGCAAAACATTTATGTTAACAAAATGGAATGTTTCTTATTTATCTTTTTATCTACTCACAATGCTGTTGGACGCAAAGGTTGACTGGTAGAGAACGCCTTATAGCATTAAGTCCGCCTATGTACCACTCTTGTACATGAAGTTTAAATTAATAAATAATTAAAATATTTTATTGAAAGAATATATTATTGTAAAGAAATACCCGCATTGATATTTAATCACTTTGAACGAAATGAAAGCTTTTTGCTGATCTTTACACAATCATTATTTCAAATTAATATTACATTCAGTGTGCCTTTCACATCGTTTGCGGTGACGTTATTTTTTAATTAACACGGAAATTCTTAATTTATTCTCCGGACAGACTTCATGACATCCAACAAAGAAAACAAATAAAAATTAAAACAAAATGATCTCAGTTACACTGTTAATAAATAAGTATATTCATGTCACACTCTCTTTATTCTTCCGTGCTTAATATTTCTTTCCAGTATAAGTATTCTCTTTAACAAAAAGTGCATCAAAATCAGTCTATCTGTTTGCAAGTTTCGATGCCCACAGACACACAAAGGTTCAACTAATTGGTACTCCTCTTTCTGCGTCAATGGTTAGAAAATTTTAGATGCGACTTAAACGAACGAAAGTCGGAAGACATCCAATTTAACAGCAAAACAACTCAACGTTCAAGTTTCAATCCCCCAAAAATGGTTAGTTATTAAGCCAAGTCGAATTAGATTTCTAGTTCAAGGAGCAGGTGTGGTTTCCGTATCGCAAAATCTTATTTAATTGAATGATAACAGCCGCAAGACAGAGCTGTGTTTATGTAAATTTGACTCAGTTATGTATAGGGCTCCCCCAGACGATTAGCTGTTGTTTGACCGAACTGATGCCACACAATGTTTCATTTTAGTTTTGATTGAAATTTAGCTTGTTTCAATTTCAATTTGTGTTTTTGGGGGAAGATGGAACTTGTGTGATACGAAACACGGATGTTTCGTACCACGTTCAGATTTTTAAAGTTTAATTTTTAACATTGTCTGGTTTATTTTAATTTTAATTTAATATAAATCAAAGCGAATACGTGAATATTGTTCGCAACGAATTCGATTATAATTTTTAATTAAAAATAAATATTACGCAAAAACGATTAACATCATCGAAAAACAATTTGAACTACACAAAAGGAGTTAAGTATGTATTTTTATCAGCCCATTGAAACGGCCGTAGAGAAATTTGCATTAAATCCATTTACGGCGAAGATTATAGGCTCTCGGAATAGTCGGATCGGCGCACGGCCGTATTCCGTACGGGGACGCACAATACACCTCGATTCGGATTACGCTATCGGCCCCCGTCGACGTAAGTGGCTACGTAGCCTTAAATAGGCACTTACGACGCCGCAATGAGATGCCTCACAGCTTCCTTAGCTAGATCGTGCGAAGATTGTGCTATCACCAACGATACGTGACGCGTTTTTTCGCCATAATTGAATTATGACAGGCCGTGAGGTGTTCGAGTGTGATATTTACGATCGCGCGATACACTCGCGTATCAACGAGTCGCGTGAGTTATTGTTATGTTTGTGATAAAGTAAAGAGTTTTTTACGGTGCGTGGGGAAGCTAAGACTTTTAGATAGTATTTTCCTTTTTTGGGATGAATGAGTTATAGGCGTGTTGTGCTAAATATTAAATGGAATAGAACTTAGCAACTTTAGGTGCTTTATTACAATATTGTTTCTATCTACTATATCACATAAAATGTAACTGAAAATTAAACCTAGGTACCTATAAAAAAGAATGATAAAGGAGTCCCGTTATCGGGTCATGTTAGTTTACTCCGACTTTAGCACTGTTTATTTAGGCTAAAGAAAAACGTGAGTCGTACGTGTCCGCCTCATATATTTCAGTTTGTATCGATACGATCATATTACATACCCTTTGCGGCAAATCAGAACTTATTTTCATGGAAAAAAGCGTAACATCTACCGTAAGTCGGCACTGGGTGCCATCAAATTCTATGCACATTGTCGGAAAGCAATTTTCACTCAATCCCCTCTCGTCAACAAGTACAAACTTACGCGGCGCACGTGCGTCCGTATCAATAGTATAACAAATAGGCTGATATTTCGTCAGAAATAACCCGAATCAAGTTTCACTGCGAAAGCTTTTGTGTGTGGCAGGTGAAAAAGTGAGAGACTTGATTTATTCGCAGCGCCGCCGCCTATCGCGGGATGATTGAACGTGAACGTGTTTATACAGCATCGGCCAAACCGTGAAATATGACAACTGAAATACGCTCAGGAGTGTTCTCTATTTTTAATAGTTGCCGTCTGTCTGTACCGGCGGCGATCTTGCGCGGCGTGCGACCCTCCGTGACTAGCCTTTTAATATCACAAATATCGAGTCCGTACGAATACAAAAATTTGATTTATGTCACTATTGCGAGTTGTATTGTTTCTTGCCCCGGCTTATTCTGTTTCTGTCAAACGCCTTCGTATCGTTATGCACGGCAGCGTTTATTGTGTGCGTTGTTATTCAAATAAGTTTTCCGACGTGTGATAGCTGGGAACAACTTTAGTACAGAAAGCCGTTTATAATTCAATTCCAGATGTACCTATTTGGTATAACAAAATTTTAATTATGATGTATTTTGCCAAGGAAGTCGTCGCGGTTTCAATTATGTTTGGAGCTAAGAAATAATATTTACAATATTAGCGTAACATCTTGCCTCTGAGCTGAGGCTTTTATTTACTATGTACGAATATATTTTAGATTTTCTTTTTTTAAATATACTGTTAAAAATATTGCCTACATAGATTTATGATTTGGATAAAATCATACGATTGTGTGGAGCAATTTTTTATCTACGGCTCCACTCGACACCTCTTATAAATTTGGGATATTTATTAGTTATATGTCCCGGGGGAACTTTCGACCGGGATAAAGAGTAGTTTATACCTTAAGCTAGGTACTAAGCTGTCTTTTAGTGAGGGATCTTAAGATATTCTTCGAGCGATTTTCTATTTTCCGGTGTAAGCCCATTCCACGTTTCACCTGCTCACCTTGACTGTATTCTTATCAAATGGTAGATAATTAAATCGTGCTCAATAAATTAGTTATTATAGCCGCGTCGTTATCTAATTCTTTGTCGCAAGGCTGAAGCTAGTGTGGTGATATATTATAATTGTTATAGATGTCTATTCTGTGTGTTACCAATGGATAAAATGAACTCCAAGAAATTCGAGGCAAATTGAGCGTTGAATAAATACTGATATTTCAAAAAACTCGTTAGTTTTAATCAGAATTAAATTTAACACCTATGTATTTTTCGTTTATTGGAACTGGTAAAATATATCTATCAAATTTTTTATCAATAATATTTTCTCAGAAAAATGTGAAAAAGTTAAATGTATTACTTAGAAAAAGTTTCTCTTTTGTGAAGATAACGTAAATAATTTTTTTTTGTGTTATTTCAACAATGTTATCCTTAATACGTTCTTCTTAGAACTTATAGTAAAATATCATTTTAGTTATTTGAAGTTGAACTGAAATCTAGGAATTTATCATAATGATACCTTTTGATCAAAATCTCCTTGTTTTAATGAAGAATAAAATTATTTTGACTCATTTAAAAACTTTTATGAAGCTAAGTAACTTTATATAAAGTAATTATATTTAAAACTTTTACTCTATCAAAGCATTTTAATAATCCGAAGTTCTAATAATGTCTATTATCTGTATGCACAATTGTATTGTTATTTGAAATTCTCAAAAGTCTTCTCTGTCCTTCAGTAATTCTTTGTTTTCTTCACAAAACATCGATCACACTGACACCTATCACAAAATCTATACGCATTGTAATAGGGCACAATTTTCAACAAAACTTCTATTGAAGTCTTAAACAACACTAAAACAACTTAAACGTTTTCTCAAGCAAAAGAAACGTAGCCATTTCAAGTAGAATGATAAAGTGTGAGAAGAAAACCGTGACAGTCTAAGTTATCCGTCACCATCGACAGGTTACTTCGCGAAGACTAAGCAAAAAACATGTTAGATGTATTTGTTACTTAAGTACACATAGCTAAAGAGTTAAGTGTGCAGATTAGGTCTTGTAATAGTTTTTTTTTACACGCCTTGCGTTTGGCTGCAAATTACTTGATGTGAAGCGATGAGCACGTTTGCCTAGAAGAAACCGGTTCAGGTACAAGCCACACCGCCAGCTAGCAAGCGAGCGAGCGAGCGAGACATCACCTCTTTTCGTACTTTGGTTCACACCGCGAACTACCGAAAGACCCGAAATCAAGCATGAAAAGAGGCTCGCCCGGCTCGCTAACTCGCTCGCTAGCTGACGGTGTAGCCTGGGCTTTACTCGAACTTTTAAAAGATCCATATTAAAATGATCGGGAAACAGATATGCCGACAGTGAATTCCACTCGCGGTTCGCACAATAAATGTGAGTGAAAGGGTGCTGGCCAAGCAACACCGTAATCGCGAAAACCCAAATGCCCATACATTTGGTTCGAGTAAGTATTGAAATGTTGTATGGGACAGCTTATTGTTTTCTCGAGATTGCGATGTTGGTCCCATACAGAAAGTTGTTCAGTTTGATGGTCTGCGCCTCACCCTTATAATATGACCACAAATTTCTGATGCACGCTGTGGAGTACGCAAGGAGTGACGCGTGAGCAGTGTCACTGAGAAACAATAGCTGAACTAATATGAACATAGAAGAATTACTTAGTTTTAAATTAGTATGAAATGTATAATTAGCTAAGTTGATTCAATGTACGGTCTGTGCATCTTGCTCTGAGTGAACGTAATGCGAGATGTTCCGAGTACATGGCTCGCTCTGTAGATATCTCTCTTTTGGGTGCACATACAAGCACGGTTCAATTAGTCATAGCAAAGGCAGATCATACAGCATCAGCCGTAGACGTACTTCTTTTATCTTTCGTTTATAATGATCGTTCCAAACACTATATGACTGGAAAAACATTGGCCTGCTAAAAGAAAAAAGAAATAATCGTCACCAAAATAATAAAAAATCGGATATTTTTTTTTTTTATTAAAAACTTTTTATTATCCATGCTGTAACTTTCATTCTAGACAGACATTATACGGACAAACCAGACCCAAGAACACGAAAAACTGTCATCAGACCACCAACATAGCAAAATCAATGAACCCAAGTACACACGCGTGCAATAATACGTACGCAACCTATACATGTAGGTACATACGACGACAGACGATATTGACTTTGATAAACGAGCCAGTCAGTGTCGCCCTACAAGAAGCCACGTCACTTTGGTGCATTGCGGTTCCTACATCTTAACCCAGCCCTTGTTTACACTCAATCCGCGTAGTTTTTATGACTACTAACGTGATATTACGTCCAACAGAACGCTTATGGTAGGTAGTCCTTTATTTGTTTGATACAGTTTATGGCACGTAAGTGGAATATTGTAAGTGGGTACAATCGTCGTTTTTCGACGTTGAGGTATATTGTTTTGATGTTTTCTCGGGAGATTTAGTTGAGTTTATCTGTGGTAGGTTTTTGTATTTAGTGAATTTTTTTTTATCAGATTGTGTTTTGTTTTACTACTCAGATTGTGTTTTGTATTATTTAATGGCTGATTTGTGGTAAAAGATGATTAAGGCCAAACAAACGAATGATCAGATTATGTTTATCTTAAATGCTATCTTTATCCAAGTATTACTTAATAAAATAGCAACTTCATAAATCCCAGAATTGGGTTTAAAGTTACTGTCACAAAAATGTATCAATGGTCACAAAACCTCCTCAAATCATATATAAAAGCCACTTCATGGATCTATTAAACCACGAGCTTTATGCATACTTCCTCAAAAATTTGCGGCCAGTAATAAATTGTAAGCATTCATAGGTTTTATGAAAGACATTGATACATGCACGACTTCGACTCACGGTATCACGACATCGCGGTTCTCTTCAAGGTTTCCTTCAATACAATCCATATACTTTCTTACCTAAGTACCTATCAATATACGTACACGTGTAACAGAATACAAACTGATGGGGTGAATTCAGTAAATCATACTAAGATGACCGGTACAAGAAATTATTTCAGGAATGTTATGGGAATTCAATAAATTTGATTTGTTTTATTTCCTCATACGCAATGTATCATTACCGTGGCAAAACGCACGTAGCGAACGGCAAGCGCGACGACGAGTTCGATGAACTCTGTAGCTAGGCAGTAAGTGAACAGCTGATTTCACGCGTCGCTCGTTAGAGTATTTTTACTTCTATTATTGGAAGATTGATTTTAGCTGTATTATTTACTATTAGTGCTATGTACAGGGAATGTAATTTTACTTTGAAATAAAGGTAGATAGAAACTAAAAAAAAAATACGAAGAAAAAATCCAGTGGAATATGATACAAAATAAGGACCTTAATGCACTCTGTCAGTTTTTGGAGGGCTGTCCCTTACACCCTGTATATGCAAGGCTTCAGACATCCCAAGCAGAATAATGAGTGAGAAAATTAATGCGCTATTTGTAATTTTATTATATTAAACCATGTTTTTGGAGCAGATTTGGTCAAGAGTAGTCAGAAATTCGTGACTGCCAAATTGTCTTTTTGTTTTACAAACTTACTAGGTAAAGTTGAAGAGGTCAGATCGGTAGTCACCACATGTAAAATACTGGTATTCAGCTAAATACCGCATATTCAAATATATAGTATTTATCATGGAGCGACGACCGATTTGCCAAGTCCAACTGGATGCGGCCATATCCGAGAAGAATCAATCCGGATCCTTGCGTAAAGGGATCAGGATAGCTGATGATGATGTGGGAGGGTTAAAAGACACTACAAATCATAATCTTAAGAACTCTAAAATATCTTGCTATATTTGTAAAATATTTGTGTCTGTTTTCTGCCAAATAATTATCCTATTCATAAAATTAACAGCATTGATGAAATTCATCAGTCGACTACGAACAATCTACTTTTAAGACTTGCGTTTTAAATTCAATTCTCTTTGCTCTTACACGATGTAAATTCTATCTTCGTATATTCCTAAGTAATATATCCCCTGCCCATTAAAGCTTACTGTAACAGAATACTCCCTCACACAATTTAAAACGTTGCTCTATTAAAATTATGAAAATATACCTATTCTGTATAGTGAACGCTTTCGTTATCGTTAAGTAAGGTTAGCGGGGAAGGCCCGGCGAAGGCTTTCAGGCGACTAGCTGATAGCATTTACATAATATTGGAACAGTTCCGATACACCTAGGGATCATTAGCCATTGATCGGCTTACGATATGGAATACGGCTTTGGCTAGTGGTGTCGATAATAGCCTTAGCTTTTGTGTTTTGTTAGTAACAAAAGGTTGAATTTTGTTTGGCAACACGTGTGCGGGCGTTTTAATCTTAGACTGTTGTTTAAAATACAATACATGACTGTTTGTAATTTCGTATCAATTAATTTTAGACCTAAGATTATATTCAATTTACAAGTGTAGAAAAAATCTGTAAAATATATTTAACAGATTTTTTCTACACTTGTACGACTTCATTCGCAAAATTGATAAACTTTCAACCCTCGTTTTAACCCCTTAGGGGACTAATTTTCAAAAATTCCTTCTTAGTTGCTCATTTAAGGAACGTTTGTGCAAAATTTCATGCTTCTAGACGCCCCGTTGATCGATCAGTCAGTGAATCAGTCAGGCAGTTAGTTTCTTACTTTATATATATAGATTATGATACCAATTACATTGTCTTTAATAATAATGCATACAGTAATTCCCAAGTATCGTGGTTTTAAAGAAAGTAAACATAATCACAACGTCGCCCCAAGCCAACATACCTATGACACAAAGAAAACTGAACTGCATAAACACTCGACACTCATTACCACAACCCCTTAAAATATCACAGCCGATTGGATACAAAATAATCGACAAATTGCGCAGAAACTTAAAGGTGCATATCTAGCGAATGCCCGCTGGTATTACTCAGCAAATAACAGTAAGCATTAGCATAATATTGAAACGTCAGCGATATGGATTCAGCAGCTCATTAACGTAATTGATCAGCTTTCCGCTAGACCCGAATCAATCGCACGTCCTACCATTGATTTGCATTAATTACCGTAGCGAATGTCGCATATCACCCTCATACACCAAGTCATTATTTTGATGGACTCCGTTTTGGTTATCGCCGATGGACGCTCAATGGCTTTTAGTCAAGCTCCACGTAATTAGTTGCTTTCGAAGTCGTATCTACAGTTCGGAAACATCGATAGTCGTGTAATGATACAGTAAACAGATTAGTTGTTTTAGCTAATCCGTTAGTAATGAATGTCATTAGTGCTACTCGATGCATGTGCACAACTGATATGCTGTGGTTAGCTACTGTACAGTGTATGTGTGTATGTAGGGTAATGCACACATGTAAACAACACATATAGGTAACTAATACCATCTATCTGGAAACAAACATCGCAAACAACAGTGAGGCTCTGTTTCAAAACATACAACTTTGACATCTGCCAAACCAGAACAAACACAATCCAGCGCAAGGCGGTGGTACACACCCGACTTAAATCAAATAACTGTATTGCTTTTAGCTTTGTAAAGCTTCAAGTGCAATAGCGTCAGTGGCGGATGTTCCACCCCCGTCTCCAGTCTGTAGTCTATGATATTGCTCCACGCCCTTTACATGTTCGGTGGGGTCTGAAGGCGGGAGGCGCGCGGGCACGCACGCGGCACGCTGCTGCCACGCCGCCGCCACGCCACCGCACCGCCACCTCTCCAGAGATATCGCAAGCGTGACGCCCGACCTAACTGCTCCAGTTTATCCCTTTAATTGCCTTTTTTCTGGAGAGTGGCTTTAAGCGCTCCCGCCATATCTCCTCACGTCGCAATTACGGAGACGTCTTATGATAAATCTGCCGTAATTTGCATGAGATAGCATACGCTCTCAACTTTCACGCGAAGCTTCCTACTCTTGTCGTTTATTACGTTAGGGAACGTTTCCAAGAATGAGAATGAGCTATTTAACTACTAACTAGATAGCGTTAACTATCGTTTGCGGCTGAAAAATCCGAGACGTGAATTGTCGGTCCCACGTTTTTATTTTTCTTGTTCCGCGTTTTTATTTCGCTTGTAATCGCAGTTCTCTGGGGACGAACTTTGTTTTCGTGAGAAAATTTTGGGGGAGTCACAGAATAACAATTTAAAGTCAGATGCACTTTCATACAATTTCTGTGCTGGAAATAAGACGGTAAGATGCAAACAAAACAGACGGTACAATCTCCGTGTTGCAACGTGGCGAATTGGCGGCCGACACCCCAAGGCTGCGGAGCTCTCCTCGCCAATCTCGGCATTTTTTCCAAGTTGCCGGTGCCTGTGTGCCCGTGTGGCGGTGTGCCTGTGAGCTCGTGCGCCTGTGAGGGCGCTTGCTGCGCGAGCGAGCGCCGGCGGCAGATATTGTAGCGTCAGCGGACCGCCCTGCGGACTGCGACGCTGCGCGGCTATTTGTCGAACGATGCGCCAAAACATCGCATCGCAATCGCACGGAAAAATTATTCCCCGCTAGATTGCTACTCTTCGCTTTTTGAAGGTGCATTTACTTTGCAGGTTGAGAGTTTTATATTGTACGGAAGATGAGGTACAGATTGTATTATCTTGTTGGCAAGCTTTCCGATGCAATTCTCATTTCGATTCGATACGAACAGGTAAAGCTATGTAGCATTCTTGAAACACGCTGATGTGGTGAATTCATTGAGGTGCGTAGTAGGACTGATCCAACTAAAGGAGCAGTGGTGGTGCCCATTTATAGAAAACTGTTTCGAGGTCTGTTAGGGAGATACATAATAGATAAGCTTGACAAAATGTGTTAGACGAGTTTCACGCCCTCTGAGAAGGAAAGTCGTGACCCTTGTCAGGTCATAATAACTGGTAAAAGCAATACAGATTACTGAGACACTTTATTAGAAGAAATAACAGGTATAATCAGAAATAATGTAGTAGATGTAAAAGTTTTTTGCTTACTCGACCATTACAAACTTTTTAAAGGTCTCGTGTCGAAGAAAACAGAGCAGCGCACTTTTTATTTCAACTGATCAGGCTTTCCTGTAGTGTGTAGCGATTTCAAGTTTTGGCGGTCTTGAAAACTTGAAACCAGGGCATCTCGAGTTACTGCTGTAACTAACTAAAGTAGAAACTTCAGTTAAATATGGAAAAAGAACGAGTGCAATGGAACACATTGATAGTATAAGAAAGGCTTACTATAAAGGTTAGATAATATTACTTTCAATCATTTAAAACGCTTCACGTTCAAATGCATACAGCCCCTAACATCCCCCCAAAAAAAAAGGAGAACACAGAACTGTCTTTAAAACAAAGTTCAAGTCTAATAAACTAAGGTAGTTTGAAACATTAATGCTACCTACCCGAGCGGTTAAAAAGATGAAATGAGCTCTAGCTTCGATGGTCGATAAACTTATTACTGGAGAAGTGTTCGGTGACCGTCGGAGCGTGTGGGCGGGCTCGTGCGATGACGTGTCATTAGTCCTTTACACTTACGTTATATCGGACGATGTCTTTGTAAAATGTTTTGTTATTAAAAGAGTTTTATATGTCTCGCTTCAAACTTTTTGGAGTGGCGGGTTGTAAAAGGGAATTTTTGGAAAGTTTTGTTGTGATATCACATGTGTGAAATATTATTTTATGGGTGTAGACGAAGTTATTTTTAAGTGTGAGAGACAACTTTTCTTTGAAACTAACTTGTTATGATTTTTCACATAAGAAACCTTAAATTGAAGTCCTCATAATATTAAATTTGTTTAATCATAGGAAAGCTATCCAGAGTATTAGTTTTCTGATGATATTCCATCATTTAGTTAAGTATTAGTTGATGTAAAACATCACTAAACTGCGGTTCTTGAAAGTTGCGGGGATCCGCTGGATGCGCACGGGACCGTTCAATGTGGCGACACTTGGGGGAGGCCTATGTCCAGCAGTCGACGACTTTCTGATCACTAAGTTATCTCAGCCCCTAATCAACACTTCTGAAGTCAAAGT
Source organism: Noctua janthina (assembly GCA_963576755.1). Lineage (NCBI taxonomy): Eukaryota > Metazoa > Arthropoda > Insecta > Lepidoptera > Noctuidae > Noctua > Noctua janthina. Next base: position 7,116,736 of record OY755058.1, read on the forward strand.
TTTTTTTACATAAAAAATGCCTTCACCTGAAAATTTTGATAATATCTCTAGTTTAATCGGAAGCAAGTAATACATTGGCTACTCACATTGCGCCTAGATATGTAAAAGGAGCACTATGTGTAGGAGCTACATTTGGAATAAGTAGCGAATAATTTTTCTGCCTCCATCATAGAGAACAGCCGGAAAATGAGAATGAATAAATGAATATTTCAGTATCACTTACATCTACATTATTCTAGTATTTGAACCGACACTACCTACCTTTTACGGAGGTCATTTATAAACCGTGACTTTTTAGTCGTCTTACAACGGCAGCCCACTTCATGTATCCAATGACTTACTAAAGATTCATAAAACGAAATAGGTATTTATGCGATTTGAATAATGTAAAATTAAAAATATTATTGATTATTATGACGCATGGCGTAGTTGAAACACCCTGTTACGAGCGATGATCTACTCGACTCGTGCGCTGGGTAGGTATGTTCTACCGTTTGACATGTAAACATTATTAACAGGATGTTTCATAATTCTAGTGTATTGTTAATTTTTCTTTGTACCATTATGTTAATTAATGGTAAAAAGTAATAATCGCGCCTAGAGGTATTTTATGTCGGATACACTGAGTGGACCACCTTTGTAAGACGACTAAAAAGTCACGGTGTATACCTATTTCAGGCCATAAGATCACATTAAGAAGAAACTATCGGTATTTATAATACTGCCTTAAAAGCTTCCACTATTTTCTTGTTACCTCAGTCCATATTTCAGTGTAAAACTAGTGTCAATAAAAGGGTGTCGGTCTCGTTCGTCGGCGGTCCTGATGAGCTAGTAACTCGTAAGGCGGACGACCCATCATGTGCTATGACACCCCATTAACCCAGGGCGGACTGCGCTTGCTAACTTACTTCGCTAATATGTTTTGAGACGTACCTACTCGTGTAGCTATGTCGACCGGACATGATGCTGGGGGCTTGTAAATGAAGCGACCCTGTATTATGGAGCTACTCCTCATCGACCTACACTTTAAATATATGATATGTTTACATTCAACCTGCTCCTCTTTGTGAGCGCTCCCCGAATATTGTACCAGAATTTAAGTTGAAAAATACGCGCTTTATTCGAGGTGTCGGCAAAATAAAACAAGCTGTGTTTGACTAATAGTGTGAATTAATTTTTATTACAGCGGACCCAAGTTTCCAATTTCATACATGGGTCGAACGAGCTGCAACAAAAATATTAAAGTGTTGTATTAAGCTTTGTCCTCTTCACGTTTCGCGCGTCACGGGTGACCAATTTAAGTATTAATAAAATGACAAAACGTGACCCGGGTACAGCCCGCCATCCATCACGGCCGCACGTCAAGTGGTGGCCGGGCGATTAAAAAACTGTACCTAACCAATGTACGCCTCTCCACAGATAGGGAAAGTATTTCGGGACACACTCGCCCGGTAAATGTTCTAGACAAGGGTGAGATTAAATATTAAATTCGCGGTTAGGAATTTCGGGTTGAAAAGTAACGGTGGTGGGCATGCGCAAAGCCGCACTGATCCCCGGCCTTTTCAAAATCCAGTTTACAGCGTTAAATTCGGACTAAAAACAAAGGTGTGTAATTTTTTATCAGGTTCGAAATAACACCGGTCGGGAAGGTAGCCGGTAGTGGCGTGGGCTCAGGCGGGGAGAAGGTACATCCGTTTAAATTAATGAAATTAGGTCTTCTCTGAAATATTCAACAAATAACACAAACATGAGATGGCGAAGTTGGGTGAAGGCACGTCGTGTGCCGCCGCGATAACGCAACTAATGATTGATATACTCGTGCGTCTCTGTTCAAACTAATGACAGGGTGAAGCGTGTTGACTTTCAAGTTATTAATTAATATTGCTATTATTTAGGCGGTGGTGATTACACATTTCCCGTCACATCGCCATTGAGTAAACTCGGATGATGTAAAACAGAATTTTGTTGATAATATGATAGGCGTTTTAAGAAGGAACTAGAGCAATGTTTTGGACCCGTTTATTTTTTTAAATTTAGCAAAGCGACCTAAATTACTAGTATGAAGATATCTGGACTGACACAGAAGTAAATTATTCTGAAGAAATCCTTTTAATTAATTAATTTTGAATAATAAAAGTCAAGCTTTTAATAATGATAAAAAATGGTCTATTCAAAGTTCAAAGTTGCCCACAGAACTCCAAAAATTAAAGGTAGAAGAATGACTGATGAAAAATTATTTGTGTAGCGAATCTGCAGTACTCAGTTAATTAAAAGTCAGTAAATAGTCGTTGTCCGGCCCTAGGTCATAAAAACTATAGAGAATCTACGCCTCATGGATCGCAATACTGGTAGGGACATTTGGACAAAGTTTTACTTAAGGGCTGGTCTCGTCCCTCGATCCACATGAAATATTATTATCAACGGATAAGAGAAAATTTTAAAATTAACTGGCAACATTTTAACTTAAAAATAGTATAAAACAGAGAAATTTAAATAATATTCATCCTTTTTAAATTAAGCATCTTACTTCTTAAATCTAAACATCTTCGGGTTTGCGAATATGGATAATCGATAATTTCAAACTCAGTAAATTTTGTAGCTTTCATTTCACAGTCGAGTTATTATTCAGATGTAATTTCGCATTTTGTACGCAACACATCACCTTAAACTGAAAGTTGTGATGAAAATTACTCTTACAATACTCACACACACACACACGAAAACAATCCAGCAACAACGAACCGATCAAGAGCAAGTACTTTCAACGAAACTTTTTAATTTAACTAAAGTATTTGTCGTAAAAGAACTTTTTTATTATTAAAGTAATTGTTGACGAGAAGTATGTTTGAAATTCATAAAATATACGAGGTAGGAGGTAAGTTATGAGGTCTCAACATGATTAAATGCAATTTCTTAAGGAAGAATGCTACCCAGTTATAGTTGAAAGACCAAAGTTTGCCTTTAGATGACCGGATTCTTGCGTCTCACGTTTTCGGTGATATTTTATGAAGAGTTGCATTATAGTCTGTGGTTCTAGTAACTTGTAATAATTTATATATTGATGTGGAAGAGTTCAAAGAGCATGCGCATATTATAACTGTCAAAGAAAAAACGGACTAGTTTTATACGAAGAGAGTGTAAAATTTTTAAGAAAAAAAAACACCTTATCCGCAAGTGGAACGTTATGTTATACAGGATGTTTGGTGCATCGTTTGCTAAATTAAACGGGCCATAAGAAGGGGTCATTTGCTGTCTCTTGAGCCCCAATAACTCATTCGTGACCCTACGAATTTTTTTTTTCAATTTGTTATATTTATTTTTAGAAATCGCAAAATTCCACATTTTAGCCTTTCGGCCCGTTCAAAGATGTATAAAACACCCTGTAGACTAGTGGAATAGAGAACTAATATTTGAAAGATGAGATCATATTACATTTTTATTTCATCAAGATTAGTCTCCAGAACGAAACCAAAACAAATAATTCATAATTAATTTACTTATTGTTTGTCACAGGTGAAAAGACAGATCTTATAATTAGCATTATTGTATCACTGTAACGTACGCATCGGGTGTACAATATTTATATGTGTGTCAATATTATTGGCTATGTTAAAAAATAATGAATAATAGACCATTTTTTTTTTACAATAAATGGGCTTACTTAAGACCCACAAACCCTCCCCCGCCCCCTCTAATTACACTAGTTGGTGGTTGTTATCCATTGCACTGGTTGTTTTAGTCCACCTCATTTTAATAATAAACCCTATAAGGCATAGAAGTGACATTTGTTACGGCTTCCGCCAATGTTGTTTCAGTCTTTTGCAATACTACCAACAGCCAACGCTGATTCTCAATCCACCTTCTTCCTACCCTTCAAGACCCTCATACCCAATGTTATAATTCATACACATCTTGACAAACGATCTGGTTCACAGCTCCATATGTTCTCGTGTCTACGTCAGGTGTAAAAGGTTGTAAAAGTTACAACGACAGACCGCGGGTTTGCGCGTCACGCCATGCCCAAAGTTAGCGTGCAATACATTTTGTTTTCTTTACGAATACCACGGATAACGGGTGGTAAACAGTCGCGTATTTTGTTAGTTTATTTATAAACGTTGGAAATAAATTGAGTGCCTAAACCGCTTTAGTTTGAGGTTTTAAAAAAGGATTTTGTACTGAATTATTCAGTGAATTTTTGTGTTAGAGGGGTTTGGTAAGCTTAGCCTGGTTAAGTTGGCTTTAACCTATAGCGAGCTGCCAAAAAAGTCCGTAAATAACTGAATTCTAAATAACCCATTTTAAAACTACATGACATTGATTTATTTTGCACTAGGTTACTAAAAGAAGGTCAATAACAAATTCTTTCTCGCCCTAAAACGGTTATCGCGAGGGTATTTTTTAACAAAAATACGTTACGTTTAAAAAATGAATCCACGATGACGCAGCACTTACTCGTAACTTTGACCAGCCTGTTTCGAGCAGCACACAATTTTAAAATTATGGCAATAATGTAAAATTTTTAACACAATACCTACCAACACTAAAATGTTATAGGGTGCAATTTTCAAAAAAGTTTTGCAAGCTACTACTACGATTTAGTTTTTTATTAGTTGCAATTTGAAAATTCAATTTATTAATACGAGTATGTTTCATCTTCATTCTTGAAAATAAATTTTATCTACCATAAATTTTCCTTTTTTAAATTATTTTTCAAAGGGGATTGTTTTCCTGTAGGCGAGTGAGTGGGCTGGGGAGCAGTAGAACAGTGTAACGACTGACTTATGGACGAACGGGAGCTCATAACATCACACTTTCCCGGGATTCAGTGTTCTTTAAAAAATAATTAAGTACCCACTGGTGTTACAATGTTAGTTATTATTACATGTATTAAAGCTACCTTCATTTGTAATTTTAAATATTTTTTAATGTTAATGTTATGCACTTTTTACAGATTTTTGTTCTAATGATAAATTTAAGTATTTTAAAATTGAATTCTATATACCTTAACATCTTAATTTCAAGTCATTTGAATTACAACCTCTCCATAAATGGATCCTTTAAATGTGCAAGGCAATAAGTAAATATTATGAGAGAAAAATAATAATTTATGAGAGATTGTCTCTATTAGATGAGGTTCGACTCATTACTTACTCTCTCATACATTATTATGATCTAAATTATTAACCCTCCTATTAAAACCAACCTCTTTTCAAAACTATCCACCCTCCAGGGAAAACTGGACCACGCATTACTATTAGGTTTAAAATTCGTTGTGAAAATTTAAAATTAATTCTGTATATTAACCTAAATAATGAAGGGGAGAGCCGGGGAGTGATGGAACAGATGTAACGAGTGACTTATGGAGGGGGAGGGGGTCATAACTACCGTCCAGCGGCGCATAAGTCCCGCGACCGCACACTGGAGCTGCACCCCGGTTTACATCATTCACGGCGATGTTGTATTTAACGTGGATATCTTGATAGAATTTGTAAATTATTACAAGTTATATAAGAGCATGTTCTGAGGATAGTTTTTGGGTGTGTGGCTAGGGTTATCTGTTGCCGAGATTTTTTTACTGTGGGTACAAAATTGAAAGTCAATTTGGAAGGTTCAATGAATGGCTAGTTTTTTTTTAATTGTGTTAGAAAAAAAATAGAAATTAATATGATTTAGAGCATGTTAATATCACATTCAAATAACCAATTTAATGAAGCGTTATTGCATAAAAAGTTTACAATTTCATTAAATCCTCCCTAAATAGTTATAAAGAACTTCGTTATTTGGCTGTCAGTCAGCTTTTAAAAGCCCGACAACAAAGTTAAAACGAAGTAATTAAAAAAGAAAACACAAAATACTTACAAAGTCGGAAGCTCGGCTCTCTTCACTTAAATTACTTGCGATTACACCGACAAAACGTTTTAATGAAACACGTTAAATCGCGCCAAGTGGGCCCGCCGGCGCGCGCCACGCCAGCGCCCATACCCTCCACGTCTGCCATAGTTCGGCAACTTCACCACTTACTGCGGTAGGTGGCGGGTAGTTTTTCCTCAAATATCTTAGCCGTAAGTAGAGTTGAAACTACTTCTGCAAAGTCCATTAAAGAGTATAAACTCACGCCGCGGTGATTACAAATGCCGCCGATTTCGGCGACCGTTTCGGGGTCGATTAAAGCTTTTTAATTGAAATCACCTGTGATAAACTTTGAGCAAACGGATGGGACTCGTGTTAACCAAATATAATCGCAACTCTGTGAATCATCAGGTTTACCGTGAGCAATTCAAATGTAGGTACTTATTTAGGTAACTAAGTTATTTTTGGAGTTTATATTGAATAGCGGTAAAAGGCAAACCTTTGATCATCCATTTATCCTTTTGTCTGTGTCATATTTGTGAAAATGTCGAAGTGTATGTTTTTGAGTGACATTTTTATTTCTGAGATAATTTTCGACAAACCTGTGACTGGCTAAATTAGAACTATAAATACGTACCTACCTATTTTCAATGAACCAAGGGAGAGGAAACAAGAAATACGCATCCGTTAGAATTAAAAGCGTATATGTATTATTTCATGGTACAGCGTCGGAGAGCCAGTGCAGTCGCAACATATAAATATGTAAGCGGAGGAAGCACTGACGTCTGCGTTCCGCCGCGTCGCTGCGGAAACCGCGTCAATTAAGTTGCCCGCGATGACATATTAGCCTTTGTTCCCCTGCCTCCCCTCTCCCACAACAACCGGTATTTACTCGCAAGAAACTTGCAGTATGTACTGCCAGATAATAGATAGGTAATGTTGCTCGCGGCTGTGCGTGATTTCCTATGCACTTGCCTCTACGTTCCAGTTTATATTCTATTCATCTGCATCCGAGGTTAATATGTTATTGCGCTTTGTGTTATGCCATACATTATGATGCCGTATTTATAACAATACGGCTGTGTTAGCTTAACTGTAAACCGTATTTAATAAGGAATATTTGGAGAATAATGAATCGGAAAAGTTGTGACAGTTATCGAAGAAGAATTACTCTTCTTCGTTTTGACAAGAAAAAGATTTGAAGACTCTATAAAACATACTTCTAAGAATAATAATAATCCAGACAGGTATAACAGAGAGAGATTAAAAAAAATATATAAAATTTTAATATCTGCCGCAGTCATCTGCCAGATGCTGACTGGACAATTAAATATCGCTGAATCAATTCTAAATTAAATAGATCCGCTGTGAAAATATAAAGTTTAGTGACTGTCAATGTCAAACAAAGAAGATGAAAAAAGTTTTTTCGTCCAATTCCATTTTGCTTTCACCATTCCTCTTTTGCAGTCTCTAAAACTTTTCAAAATAAGAGGTTTTCCAGAGAGTCTCAATTATCGATAAAGGCGATATTAAAAATTCGTTTGTTTTGTTCTTAGCTTGCGCCTTGGAAGCGGTGTCCCCTTTTTTCCATTGTTTGCGTAAGGAGGGAAAGCAGAACCGGCGGCAAACGATAATCAGAAATTTGAATTTCGCCCCCACAAGGCACTGACAAAATCATCCGATTTTGTGCGTCATTTATCATAGCAATTAATTAGGCGAACAAAAAAATATTATGTTGGTTTTTCCGAAAATTGTTGATGTCAGCAAACAGTTTGTTGGGCCCAAACTTTTCTATTTTTGTTTTATCTCAAACCGCTACATCGTGCGGCCGAGGTACCTAAGAGTCTAAATATAAATTTTATTTTTGCAATGTTTAATTCACTTCAAATTAATGATATTGGACTGAAACGATTTATTAAAAAACACAATTTAGAATTCAAAATATTTGCACGCCATAGTATGTTGCAAACATGTCTGAACAAATTTTTATTCATGTCATTCAACATGCACTTTTTATTATTGTATGTGTACACATGTTTGAGCAAATGAATATATCTTATCTATACAGGCTACAAGCAATCGATAGGAAGTTATAAGCGAAATCTATATTCATAAGTCACATATCTACATAGTAGCCGTTCGGTGGTATGATGAAGGAACATGGTCTAAATTTATTCGTGAGCATTACAGTGTAACGTGTATGAGGCAGTGCTCCCTTAATGTATTCATGTAATTCGCATAGCCGGCATCCCCTTTGACCGGCCACGCAACACCGCACTGGCTGCCCGGATAGAGTAATATAACGTGATGTTTTAAAACCATCCATCATGTTTAATGCCCATATAAAAAGAAGGAGGTAGCGTGCCGACTCTATCCGCGGATTTTTGAATTTGCTCATGGTACGATTTTTTCATTCGGTTTTCGGGTTAAACAAGCTAGACGCGCCGCACTCACTTATCTTTAGCATCTCTAAAGGAAATTCACTTGTTGCAAGACGCCCCGACAACCTCAAGTTTTATAAATGTTAATACAAAACAACACCGTCGACTTTCTCATTTTCACCTCACGAAACTCTCTCGCGTCCGTTTATTGTGGGTGGAAATTATCAATTGACTACACTCTAGTATTCAGCAGTGCAAATACGAAAGCAAGAGCTTACCGTCTATTCTGTGCGGGGTCAAATAAAACCTCAAGTATCAGCTACTTGAATGTAAAAACGTTGGGATGCGGCCGACCGGGCGGTGCTCCTGACGCCAATTTACATTAAATGCGGCTTGCATCCACCAATGATAACTCACACTTGCCGGAGCCACCTAACTAGTGTTTACTATTGTGAGCTTAATATTTTGTGTTAAGTAAAAACTTGTAAAATTATGCACAGTACAAACCTCGTAGCTCAGCGAAAAATTTTGGTTCTCGCGGCCTCAGCGAAAATTCACAAAATAGCTAAGATTTAAAGTGAAAGATAAGTAATACGGTTTTTAAATCAAAACACTTGCAAACTGCAATAAAATTTAAATCGATAGCCAACTTGGTGTTTTTGAAATACAAGGTGTAAAGGGACCCTTCACGAAGCTGTCAACCAAGCATTCCGCACATCAAATTAAGTAACTCTACGCAAAAATTATTGCTGGGAAATGACTTTTTTTTGGGATGAAAAATCCCGTTTTACGGTAGACTTTAATGTAACGCAGTCAAAATATTGAGCTGATGGATACGTTGAAGAGTACGGTGGTCAAGGAGGTATTTAAATTATGTGTATTTTTACGCCCATTATACTCTAGTTTATATTAAACAAGCTTTTGCCCGTGGCGTTAATTTAGAATTTGACAATCAATTCGGGTCGTACTCTGCTTGTAATAATACAATTCAATCATGATTCGAAAGACACGTGGCGCCATCTATTATCATAAGAACGTTATTGTTGTTTTCCTCGGAAACAGTACTTGTTTCGTAATGAACCTGTGACCGTTTTGTACACTTGACAACATATATGCAAAATTTCAGGATGATCGGTTCAGTGATTTAGGCTTGAAAAGGTAACAAACAAACTTACTTTCGCTTTATAATATTAGTAAGGCAAGGATTAGCAGCTCTAGTTAGTTATCGAAAAACGCTAGTCATCACGTAAATCACAAGACTATTCACAAGTCAAGTTTAATTAACATTGTAATCTGTCAATGGACATTGTCAAGCAATTAAATTGCGACAAATTCATCAAGAACAAGTGCTGCAGCGCAATTTGGGAAAGGCTTTCCAGCTATAAGTGGAATTGATTGATTCATTACAATTTTAACACTACACTAAAAGGCGGAAAGTGGTTTTTAATGGAAAAAACGTAAGGTTGCATTTTAAATATATGGACAGTGAATGGTTCTGTTTGTCATTTCAATTAAGTATGTATTTTACGTCTCATTGAGTACAATTTATTTATACAAATAAATAAAATTTAAGTGTCTGTTTGTAATATCAAAAGAACAGCTTTTTTACTGAGTGCATTTGAAAATATATACGGCACTTATGACAAAAACACATTTTTTCCATTTTTGTGCCTGTCTGTTTGTTCCGGCTTATCTCCAAAACGGCTGGACCAATTTTGACGGGGCTTTTATTGGCCGATGGCTGATGTTAAAAGGTCTAACTTAGGTTACTTTTATTGTAGAAAAATAATTAGAGTTCCGTGCATAAAAATCAAAACCCTTGAAATTGTTAATAACATCCGGTTCACAAACGGAAGTAATATTTTTTATAATAATGTCACGTGAACGTAGGTAACAGCTAAATTGAAATATAGGTTAATTTCACTATAACTGTTTATTTTGTTTCAATTAATGAAATACGAATCTGATTTTAAAACTTGGAACATTAACATGTGAACTTTGTTCTCTTTATAATGCGAAATAATTAAAATATTATAATAATTAAACGATAATAATACCAGTTTTATGCAACCAATTTACCACTCACACAACATTTAGATTTAACACAAATAGCTCGTAGACATGTTCTCAAATAGCTGTCAAATCCAGTGATATTGGTTCGGTTGCAAACGAACTGTTCCAAAAGCATTCAATAAAAAATTTACAAACCAGTTTGTTTTTTTACATCATTACTACTACTACACTACTTTTTACTTTACTACTTTTTTATCAATTTAAATATTTCAAAATAAATTCAACCAGATAATCTAAAACTTTTCCTGGCAGAACGAACCTACTATAGACCGACCGCTTTAAAGAGTCCTCCGCCTTGCCCAATCAAAGGCACATTAAACGTCCACAAAGTCCTAACAATATCCCACAGATTATTTTCTTAAAAAAAAAAAACCATATTCCTCTTAGGTATTACGATACTAATTGAACAGATACGTGATCAATTTTCAGAATATTCCATTTAAATTGATACCTTCACGAGGACTTATAAAAGCGGTCGGTCTATAGGACTTCGTAAATGAAAAGAACCTCTTAAAAAAAAACATAATACAGACATCCCACACCCCAGGGTCTTTGATGAACATCTCGTTACAATAAGCAACCCTCTCGACTACCTTTGCACAAGTTCTTTTGCCTCCTCCACGTTTTTTTTTCATGCGAGCTACTTCTGAATTCTATTGTTTTTATTACCCTAGTAAATATGTGCCGAACCCCTCTCCAGACGAAGTCATTATAGTATCGTTGCTGAATTCAAAAATGTCTGCATTATGCAGGGTTTTTTAAAAGAAACCATTGAGTTTTACAACTATCAGAAAATGAAAATGATACCTACCTAAATGTTACTGCTAAATAATTTTTCGTGCATTGCGCCTGTGCTTTGGAGGGGTAGGTAAGAGGGGTACGCAGTTATGCAGTCATAGTTTCCTGATGTTTGGGCCTTAAATGATAGGGGACTACCCTAATAGCCATTTATCAGTCGCAGTTCCAATTTCCGGCTGCTAGTGGGATTTTTAATTATTTTAGTGCTACGTTGCTATGATTTTGTTTTGACCAGGTTCTGTTTTAGAGTCAAAAGTTGTCAGTTTATGTGTTTGACTAACGAAACACAAATTAAATTATTTGATAAGAGGTTGATTAAACCTGTTACCTTCAATGCTAATTGTGTAATTATAATACGATCAGACAAATTGATTGATTTTTTCAGTAGTGATTTAGCACTGATGAACAATACTTTAAGGAGCTCGTGGCTAAATAATAACTGCCGCTCGGGTTGACCTTAAGGTTAAGTCGCACTTGCCTAGGTTGGTCCGTGTATGGGTGACCGCCCATTACATACCGAGTTTCCTCCGTGCCTCGGAGAGCACGTTAAGCCGTTGGTCCCGGCTGTCATGTGTACATCTTTGACAGTCGTTACAGGTAGTCAGTCATGGGGTATCGTAGTACCCAGTACTAACTGGGTTGTGGAGGTCAGATAGGCAGTCGCTCCATGTAAAATACTAGTATTCAGCTGCATCCCGTTAGACTGGAAGCCGACCCCAACATTGTTGGGAAAAGGCTAGGCAGATGATGATGACCAATACTTTAAGAGAATCATAATAAAAAAATTAGAACTTGCTTTTGACGGATCCCAAACAAAAATAACACAGATTATAATACGTTCGTCTTCCTAATTCATCTACATCTAATAACCCTATTTGTTCAGAATAATAAATAAACATACTCACGAAAATGCGGGAAAAAGGAAATAGACTAAATAGACTGTTATGCGATTCAATCACTGGAGCATCTAGGTTACGGACGGCCTCGAGATCACCGGCCGCATACTAAATTATTAGTCCTTAGTTATTTATGCACCGAGAACCAACATCTTAATAGCACGCCGGAGTTATGTCCAGCCTAAAATAATATTTTGTGTAAATGTTCGAAAATAAACAAGCCGCGTTGAACCGGTTACTTTACAGTCACAATATGTCGTAACTTTGCAACGCTACTTCGCCGTTTTGTGGCAATATAATGTCGGAATGAGTTTATTATAAAGGTTTAATTTTCAATTTACGTCTAACCACAACGTGATGAAATGTTATCAAAAGCTTACCTTTGGGTGGGCTCTCCTGGGGAAGGCCACTTTGGGGTCAATCTGAAATTGAAAACACAACATTTTAATACAATTTGAATCAAAGGAGATATGTTTAATGCGGGGCTGTGTTCTAATTTTGTGAGAGGAGCGGGTGACTCTGCAAATGTAAAAAAATCACTGAGACGCGTCGAGCCCAACTAATCATGGACCGCACGTCCGCTTGGGAAGCGGCACGATAAATTCGCATCGCCTCTGCGGCTGCAATGTCCAGTCCTAAAATCCCGGCTGCAAAAAACCATCGGACTGAAAATCCTGCGCCGTGGTCCTGTCACTCGATTTCGCCTCTCGTCTTTTTCATGTAACCGAGCTCTACTATTTCATACGTGGCACTGTTTAAGCCCTCAGATTTTCTCCCGGCAGCGAGCGGTCGCTCCAGGTCTTTTTGCTCGTATCTCGACGCGCCGTTGACCGCTATAAACGCAAAATATAAACCCAAAGAAGCTACCTTTGACATTTTAGAGGTAAAACGTTTCATTTCCACTCGTGCTAACCGTTTTGTCGAACGTTTTCCACATTCAGCAGAAATGCTCCAGGATTTTTTTAGTGCAATCTTACTTTTAAAAATTACGAATGTAGAAAATGTGTGGTTTATAGACACGTAGAAATATACATAAAGACAGAGTATGAATGTGGGATGCTGGCTTACAATTAAAATGTTCATTTACGACGACTTCTATTGTTTTGTTTCGAAGAATGTATTTTTAGTAGAATACAGTCTAATTCTATTCATCAAAGTTTAAAATATTACGTACATTTTTAAGTCGTAGAGCGCACAATAGACGCGGAGCCGGTAGGCATCCACGTCCGCGTAATTACGAAGCAAAAGCGTGAGAGAATTATTTAAAAGATTTCGCCCAAGAGGACTGCATTATTACAATATCAGGGAAACCGCTTTACAGCGTCATTCATACATTCTTAATTATTTAATTATCTTCTGAGTGCGCCACGGCACACCAGCCCAGCACAAAATCCGGTGTAATTTCATTAAATTGGATTTCAACCAAGAAAACTTGTTTTTTTTTAATGAAAATGTAAATTGTAATTATTATAACGAACGCCGCGGCCCACGTGTGGTTGACAAAAAAAATATCACTACCCACAAAACAGGAGATGTAAAACGTTGTTGGAAAGCTTTTAACCGCCTCACGCAAGCAATTTTGTAAACGTTGTAAAATGACCACGAAAGTATACAGAGCAAGCAGAAAAATCATAAAATCCCAGATGGTGGCGCTAAAGCGATTAAGCGGGTCGATGATAAATTTTAACGAGTTATTTTAATGGAGGCGATCGCAGTCAGTGGCTAGCCGGCAGCCTGCGTCGATAGAAAAATAAAACCAAACTCCCCAAAAAGACTGTTTAATACGTGACCCCGTGATTTTTTTATTGTTTCGTAAACGTTTAACGATAATTGCTTTTTGAAACGACGCCTTTTGTACATCCAAAATGTCATTCCATTTGTAATTGAATACATAAAATGTGGTAGCGCCCTTATCTACAAGTCCATTGCTACTTTTGTAACAAAAATGGATAAATGTGAAAAGAAGTAACGGAAAATGAATAAATTAGGGATCTAACGTTAGTTGATCTTTGATCAAGCAGAGCGACACAATCTACGTACATTAATTCGGCTTAAAGACATAAAATGACGATCTTATATAACAGATACTTATATTAAGAATTATATAGGTATACAGGTTAGGTGGATAGTTGAAAATGAAAGGTTAAGTTGTGCTACGCCGTAGCAGCCAGTCAGTCGACGTAGCTGTAGCGTAGCACCGCTACGGTGTACGCACATTGTTTCCCAATTAGAACCAGTTGATTTCATTTCAAACAGCAATACTTTCAACTTAAAAAGTTCAATACTCCTGTGCAAAATGACAGGAAAACATCGATACAAATGTGACATTTTGATATGGAGCCATTTGCGTGATTACAATCGACGCAGCGGCGCACCCTCTACCCGACTTCGACCTCCCCCTTCCTACAACTTCCCTTACGATAAAGATTGACATCACCCACCTTAACTTTCGAATTATCCTAACTCGAATCCCTCAAATAAACTAAATCCAGCTCTAATCTATACAGAATAGAATACAAATTCATTTAAACCACACGAAAATTTTAGCGTGTCATCGCAAGAAAAGATTGTAGGCGAAAGCACATTAGTGGGATATCACTACTGGTAGCGAAAGAGCATGTTCACTTTATGTACTCGCTACGATCGCATCGACGTAAAGTCGATTACGTTAAATTTTATATTAAGCAAACAGTTTTATCGATGTGTTGTGTATTTTCAAGTCATTGCGGTAACGTGCCGCAATGAAAGTTCATTGTATCACTTTACTGTTTAACCAATGACACCGGCACACCTGCTGTTATTGAAGTCAAAATATCAGTTTTCGATAGTATTTCGTGCACCAAACTTAATCTGTTTTCAAGACATGGAGCTAAGTAGACATACCTACTGTATTAGTATTCTAAGCCCATGTTAATAATCAAACGTTCTCCGTATCGTGCAGTGAACTGAAGTTAATAAGCGAACATTCTCGGAACGCAATTCGATCAACATGTTGTTAAATCCTGATAATTAACAAACGTCACACGTCGGGCTTGAGTCACGGACAAGAAAGTTTAATGACGAGCACTCACTGCAAGCGGTAACTGAATTTATTTACGTGCAGACGACACGTTAGTGTCGCCCCGGGCGGCGTTAAGTGGGGACCGCATCATTTGCTGTTCAGTCAGCAACGCGCACTCTAACTCCTCCTAATTGGAACGAATTTGGCTGCAGGTGCAACACTCGACTTGGCTCAAGATTAGGGGCGAGCTATTGCGAGTATATTCTACGCCGTTACCCCTTGAAATATTCGATGTGCACCGCGCGGCTTGCGGCTCGCAGCGCCGTCGCCGCGCGCGCCGTCATCACGTGCGCTTCCACTAACTTGAATTAAACTAAGAACAATATTTACCCTCGGAGCCGAGATAAATGATATTGCACACTTAAGCCAGAGTTAATGTTTAGTGACGACTTATGTACCCACATTCTTAGCATAAGCTAGTGAAAATGCCATTGCGAGAACGAGACGCCCTCATATATGCTCCGAACAGTAGAAAGAGAGGGCTGAACAGAAACACCTCAACAAGAAAGACTTAACGAGGCGCGCTTCAACGTAGACAAATAACAGCACGCCAACAATGTAACGTGGTGTTATTTTAATTGATACAGCTTTAATTCATTCTGTACAGAAAAATGCAAACAAGTTGCGACACGATCGGAAAACACTTGACACAGCTTGTTTATAAAGTAGGGTTTGCTTCAGCGCTCGGTGAGACAAGCAGTAATGAAACCGGCAAGGGCGGCTCGACAAACGTCATTACTGGGGCACGCATAAATATGCAAGGCAGGTAACGCACATTTTCATGCGACGTCGCAAGAATTTTATCGCTCGTTTAATTCTGTGAGAAAAAAAAATGGGATTCTTTTGGGTGTAACATGAGATAGGCGGCCGCGTGGGAACCGGCCCGCTGCCCTCCTTGGCCAGGCTTTGGATCTAAGTGCAGCCGAAATATATTTTATCCACTTTGTCAGATATTACTTTCTCTTAAGCATCGCGGCGAAAGCGTAAACGGCGGAAGAGGCGAGACGTAATCTTATCCATCAGAGGCACCGTATTCGTTAGGCGTTAATGTGGCCGCTTTGTGTTGTTAGACGTACGCCTATTAACGTGTGTTTTATTCATCGCCCTTTTCGTCCCGTGTGTTACACGTCGGCTACAATTGCTAGGGACCTTAACGACATAGTACTCTTTTCTTAATGCTCTTGTTAATTTCGTTTACATTTGTTTAAGTGTTAGCGTCGTTTATTTACTTCGCCCCAGACGGAGCTGTCACGCTTTTCTAGTTTATGTTATAATCGTTTACTTGTGAATGATGAATTGTACCTGGTGTTGGAGTAGCTATTATTATTTTTTGTTCTTTCATTGTAAGGGTACGGAATAACATTATTCTTGTTGAACATTTGTTTTTGTATGAGGTGTTGGCACCACCTTTCTCTTTAGGTGAGATCTAATGGCTTTTTGTCTTAAATTCGGGTGGTTGGTTGGTATCAATACGCTGAAAGTAAGTATTTAAAGGACAACTAAAATAATAATTAATTGACTGCCTCATTAGCCGAGTGCTCGCAAACGCGACCGCTGAGCATGAGGCCCAGGGTTCGATTCCCGGGTCGTGCAAAGTGTTATTGAGTTTTTCCATCAGGAACTTCTCAGTAGCAGCCACGGAGCCTCGATTTGTGCACGTACTTAAAACATAACTGTCTAAATGTGGGTGTAGTATTATGTACACCTCTGCCTAACCCTTCGGGGATTACAGGAGAGATGTTATGTAACTAAAATCAAGAAATCACAACCCGTTTACGAAAAGAAAACTTTTGTTCTCATGCATACAATGAGAATAAAACTTCTCTTTACACTACAAATCTACAGTCTTCCATTACTAAACCTCTTACAATACAATAAAGCCCAATCCCTTAAACCAACTCCACTTAAAAATTCAATAGTTTCACAATTGACAGCGAAGGTACAAAGTTTAAGCTTATCTAGCGTTTCAGGTCAGTACCAAAGCCGGGTGGGCATTAGCACAATGTGGTCGGTGGTCTCGTGAGACAAAGATTACGCACAGTTCGCTCGCCTACGTAGATAACAACGGCTGGCTGGCTTCTGGATGGTGCACCTTTTGTGTAGCTTGCTTACAATTTTGGTGAACTAAGGTGGGATGGAGTTGTAGTACGTGCTGGGTTTATGTTTTGTAACTGTGTGTTTAGAGTAGATGGGGGTCTCGGAAATAGTGCGGTCTGAATGGTTTTTGTTAACAATTAGATATATAGATAGAATATCCTTTATTATGTACAACCATACAAATAAACATTCCACATAGGGTTACCCAATGGGTGGTCTTATTGCTAAAAGCAATCTTAATCACAATTAGGTACATATGATGACGGTGACATACTCTTTTTCTGATTCCCTGCAGTCCCAAATCTAATGCAAGTCTTCGGTGTCTTGAAGACTTATAACAGTTGTTATTCTGTGTCTGTAACTTCATGTGTCTATCAGAATCATAGCTGTTATTGGCAGCTGTGTTGCTGAATACATTACACTATAAGTCTATTAAGACACTTAATATATGCAGATGCTGTAACCAACACATCCCTTATAAGCCTGCATATACTCGCATCCAATATCCTAAGACCAATTTCATAAATCCAAGAACTCGATCACGTCAAGCGCAGAGCCGTACCGCTAGGCAGTTCTCTAATCCTGTTTATTTGATTGATCAATGACCTATCTAGTTACCAAACAATCTACGTCGGCCGGCAGACATCCGGACCAGATATTTGCAGTCAAAACAGACTTAGGTCCAGTACGAACTGCACTCTGCGCATGTCACTCCGCCTCTGTATTATTTATTAACTCCAACGAGCTTCCGATGTTACTTTATTCCATTGTGCAACTATCTACGGTCCGTGATGTCCGAGCTCTGGAAGTTCCGAACTGACACGACTGGGAGAAACGAGAAACTTTTCGTGCATAGAATGAATGCCTGTCAGGCCAACGTAAACATGCAAGCAAAATACTTGGTATATTATTTAGTTTGCGGATTGCGGATAGCCGTTGCTACGGGCGTCGGATTGTTTGCAATGTCACCGCGTACGAAAATTCTGCGTCGGAAACTTTTCAGGTTCTTTTAATTTTGTTGAAGTGAATTTTTGTTGAAAATAAAAAAGTGTCAATTTTACCTGTGCTTCTTTTCATTTAGAATGGAAAACATTGAAGCTAAAATAAAATTGTTTACTTAGTAAAATGTAAATATTATTACAGTGGAATCCCTCTCAAATAATATGGACAGAACTGAAGAAAATCTGTCACAAGGAGGGAGCGGGGCGTTCGTAGGTAATGCTGGCGAAGTCGGCAATGTTATTTGGCGAGCCGGTGCAAGTAAAGGACTCTATATTAAGCATTCCTGTCCCCCCAATCTCTTCAGGTGGGCGGGCGCGACATGAACTCTACTTCAACTTATTATTTCGGGGCCGCATGCGAAGCGTTTGTTTTTCTCCGACCTACGTCTCTAATATACATTTACATATGTATCATAAACTTAATCCCTTTATTAAATTCCCCGGGAGTTTTTTTTTTCTTACCAATATTTCTTTTTTTTATTTCGCATTTCAAAATTTTAAAAGCCAATACAATAAAGCCTAGTGCTCTGAACTTCACAGTTGTATACGGCCAGCTGTTATCTTGCACTAAATAACTGGCCACAGTTTTAAAAGTGCCTTTATATGGCTCATCATTAATGAACTCGTTATAACGCTTTTTTGTTCCCACAATCGGGCCTGGTCGTGACATTAAAGCGACATCAAAAATGTATGTACACTATTTAAAGATTCCCATTTCGCGGTGGTCGCGTGCAACCGATTTACAAAAGCGACTGGCCCTGTGCCCACTAAAGCAGATTACGGACGAAAAAAAATCAACGCGCTCTTGGCGTTATGAGTTAATTTTGTAAGAATAACGCGGGCGTCGGTTAGTATTTCCCTTTATTTGGTGTTCCGGCTGCTCTGTTTGTTTAAATGGGTAATACAGCGCAAAAACAAGCCCAGACTACATTATGTAGCGGTGCCACACAAATGTGTGTTCTCAATGTTGTCGGAACATAATCGTCGGACGATAAAAATCACTTAGCGAACCGAGTAGCCGCTCTAGACGCTACCGCTAACTACTAACTACGGGGAGTATAACATAACAAGAGCGTTTACGTGGAACGAGACTTGTTATACTTATTTGAAAATTAACTTTCACTTCAGAAATATTCTGCACCGCTCGCTCTGAGGGAACCTCTCCAAAACGGAAGAAAATGCTAAATCCCTTGAAGTATACATTGTGAACTGTAAGTGCAAATTTACTATAAGGAACCCTTCTATTATGATCAGAGATTTAACATGCTTGTAAACAATTAAGATTTAAAAAAAAACCTTTAAGAAAATTTCGTTCTTAAATTAAAAAAGTTGATATAATGCACCGTGGCACAGCATTCAGTCGCAAAATATACTTATATCGCAGAACGCGTGCGCTCCATATTTTAAAGGTGTCGATAAGAGAGAAAAAAGGAATGTCCCCGAGTAGCAAGCGCGCCTGGTCTAAACGTGTTTACAAGTTATGCAATAATTCAAATAGCGTACTACAGCAAATTTATGCTGGTGCACGGTAACATACTTCAATGGCTGCATTGGAAAGCATTTTATTTCCATGGACGTCGGCGACTAGTATAGCCGTCGTATTTTCGAATTCAGCCAGAGAACGGTGAACGTGTTAGTTGGCAATATGAATTTATGATCATGGCGAATTAAATGCGTTTAAAGAGAAACGTGATTCGGTGGCATACGCATCGGAAATTAATTAAGGTTTTTCCCACTTGGATGACCAGCTACTGACTGCTTTTCCTGGCTTTAGTGTTTTGTAGCCACAATCCAGGATATTTATTGCATTTTGTTGTACTGTTTTATTACAGCTGATGACAAAAACTGTACACATTTTACGGTCCTTGCAGTTTTGGAATTTATGGACACTTTTATATTAAAATTGTAGCTCCACTTGTGTTATTAATTGGACGAATGAATTTTTATTTAGTTCTACTGGGACCTTTTGAAATAATGTTTACAAGTATTTTCAGTTTCATTTTACAAGCAACGTCGCAGTAAACGATTTTCATTTGCCGTGTACAAATTCCTATATTATTAAACAATTTATAACCAGAACTTCATTAAGTAGACACGCATACCTTTAAGCCAGGCAAAGGTATTTTTCTTCGGAGTCTCGATAAATTTCTGGCAGTTTCTCGTTGTCTCGTTAGGGCTCACTAGATGAAATTTAAGAGTCATCTCAGGCTGGCGGGGGCTCCACACAGATCCGGCCGCGACAAAAGGGAGCCCTAGGGACCGCGTACAGCGGGAAAAGGAATTTTTAATTGGCCTCCAAATAAAAGCCCATATAACTTACAACATAAAAGGCTTTTTTCACGGCGCAATTCGTTACGGACCGCGGTTTTAACTATTTTAGCGAAATGTTTCAAAAAAAAAAAAAAAACGCTCATTTTTTAATTGACTCTCATGCGAACTGGTTGTTGCCGTATCGTATTTTCGCAAAGAAAGATTGGCCAGATAAGGCGTCAAAGACAGACGGTGGAGAAGGAAAAAAATACGGTCCTCTTCCATAGTCATAATGGCTTCATAGGCCCTAACGGCCACTTAAAATGAAAAGTGTGTTCCATTTTAAACTTTATTCATTATACAAAAGTTCTTGTTAGTGTAACAGACATTTTACTTTCATATTTTGGAGGAAGTCTGAAACAATTAGGACAGTTTAATCGCCACCTCTTTAGGACGGTCTGTTATTTTAATGAAACGGAGAACATTGTTTTACGTTAACGTCGTGTATGTACAGCTTTATAAATCCTAATTCTTGGGTTATCTACTCCTTGTAAATGTTAAAATGGATCCTTTCACTTTGAGCTGTATCTTCTATAATTGTTTCTATTCAGTGCTACTTAGACTATAAAGTTTGCGATATCATGGTACTTAGAATAGAATAGACTAGACTTAGAATAGATAGTATATCTATTATTCAGTCTTGTTATCTTAGCAATATTTAAGTGTGCTTAAAATACACCTACAATTTAAGCAAAGTTGATACAATATTTCAGCAGTATTTGTATGCTCTTATTGACAAAATAAACACAAAGGCTCGCTACGGTATTCACATTACAAATTAACGCGAAATATTATAATAATCATTATAAATTCTTCCACAAATAAATGTTGGTCAAACACATTGTCACAGCGTTTCCGTCACTACCGCGTTACAAAGTGCATCATATTTTTAAACAGGCACCGATATGAAACCGCATAAAACATCGAACATTTCCCGTGGAAGTGAAAATTTTAATTTTCCGAAAAATTCCGCTGCTATATTTTAAAAGTCGTGATTTATTAATGCGGGTTCGTAAACGCCATTTATGCCGTTTACGGTGGACGAAAGCAGACATTTGTGTCGGCATATGTCGCGCCCATGGCTCGTCAATGGCGTTTTGATTGTCCACTCTGCGTCTGTTCTATCGTCTATAAATCTGAGCGGGTGTCTGTCAAGGGTTACTTCATATTTGACTGTTCTACCGGACCTTTATGATCAGACTATGGATTTTTGAAACAGAATGTTCTTATAAATCTACTGACATGGTCACTAACATTATTATTAACACGTCTTCTTCTCGAAACGATGACATAAATTATGTCCGCCCAGTACTGTCGTTTGCCTCAACACTACCATTAACACTGAAAACGGGATATTTACCATGTTTACTATTTGTTTTGAGTTCCCAATATTTTGGCGGTGTTGCAAGCACCATCTTCCATCTTGATCACGGCTAAACTCACGCACACATAATGTTGTAATAAGTAACTATGTTTTATTAGAGTAGGCAACATTTATACTCATCAATGGCAAAGGTACCATACAACTCGATTCCTACCGGCTTCCCTTTGAAAACGCGCAATCAGTACACCATAGACAAAAATAATAAAATCATATTGAAGACACGTACTCCGGCTTACCTGTTAAAAAATTAACCCTTCGCTACTGATACTCATGACATCTTACAGCGGGGTATTCCTTCAAAGCGCAACTATTTTTAAGCGCAACTAAATTATTCCTCAAAGTGCAACCATGATGAAAAACAGAGAGCGGTATGATGGATTCATTAATTTTTTTTTATGGTTGCGCGTCGATGAATAATTTAGTTGCGCTTAAAAATAGTTGCGCTTTGAGGAATACCCCTTTACAGCGACAGCAAAATTTAACCTCAAAACAACACCCACACAGCAAGATGTTTAGTTAACCTTAAAGCAAACATTAGTCTGAAATATCAGCTCCAAATCCCTACTACATCAGAGCAAAAGTAAAACACAGTACCAGCATCTTCTAACATAAATTCCAAGTCAACTAAGCGGAATTGGTTACTACAAATAGTTGCAAGTTATGGACCTGTGGGATGTCAGTTCTAATTCACTGTGTGGTACTACAACACAAGTGTTTTATTGACGTACAATGCCTCAAGCTGTGCCAATCTTGTACTGATATTGTTTAGTGGGCTATTCACGATATATGACTGGTCGTGGTTTATTCAGTGGTTTTTCGGACAGCTAGTGTAGCTATGAAATGGTTGTATGATCTTTCAGTTGATGAGGTTAGTCTCCAAGAATACTTTGATTAAGTCAGTTATATTATGTAAGAGCAATGACTATTAGTTATTTTATTTAAAAAAAAATGTTCAAAATTGGCTTGTTGCACTAATGAATACAAACAGAACATTTACGATTTCACATTTTATAAAATGCAACTTTTTGATCCCAAACCGAATTTTAATAATAAAATTTACGTGTATTTTTATCTCAATCGCGCCTGTTAATAGTTTGGAAATCACCGGAACATATATTTTTTCGTGAATTTACTAAAAATGCACACCATTTTATAGCTTGTAACAATAAATTTGATAAAAATCTGTGTATTTTTTTGTGTTCGGCCCCGAAGCAATTTTAATTGTGGTGGCCTTTCAAAGAGCGGTGTTAAACCTAAACTCTATAAAGCTTGTATTTATTTCATGAATCAGTGACAGCTTTCATATTAATTTTCACACTTTATTCAGGACAGATTTTGATTTTTATTAGTCCCACTTTTCATGAACCATTTTCATTAAAATAACAAAGAGTTACATGTTTTCGGAAATCATAAAATATGGGGAAACCATTTCTTTATTTTAGTACTTCAATAATAATATTACAAAATTAACTTTTAAATAAGATTTATCATTAACACTAGAAACGGAATATTTACCATGTTTAATGATTTGTACAAAAAAACAAACAAATCAGTGAACATGGTAAATATCCCGTTTCTAGTGTTTATGATAATGTTAGTGACCATGATAATTTAAAATCTTATAAATAAGACTTGTTAACAAAAAACATTAAAACAAATCGTACCAAAGTTAAACAAGAACATTTATTTCTTAACCATCAACTAGTTATTTTGAAACGTTTCAAATCGATGAGCCTTGGAACAAACTTGGATGAGGAACTAAATAAGTTTCAATATTTCTTCTTAATAAAATATAAATGGACAAAGTTTAGTTATGCACTTGAGGGATGGAGCGACCGCGGTACACGTTCAATATCGAATTGAATTTATTATGATATATATATTTTATTGTTAATTTATCAAATAGAATCAAAGTAAGAAAGCTGTTTCGTTTAATTTGAAGATTGTTTTGAGTGGTTTTTCTTGTTACTTACAGTTTTGGTTTTCTTTTACAGTATTATTTATGATTGTCATGCTTATAAATCAAAAACCATTTTGTATAGCTCCTAACTCACTTATTTTGCTGTGCCCGACATATGATCTAATTATAAGTTTACCACCTAAGAAGAACATTTGGAATGCAATAAAAGTATTGAGTAAAGTTGACAGTAGGTTTGTATTTTATACATATCTCATAGGTATTTTAATATTGAGTCTATCAAATGAGTAACATTTCATCCACCGTTATTTGTTGCTGTTTGTTTTTATTAGTGCCTACTAACATAGTCGTAAGTTTTACTTACATAATTATGTTGAATCATGAATACTCGAATAAAGAGAAATTATATTCTATTCAGCTTCCAGACTTTAAACAAATAAAAAAAAAATACTAAAAACCTAAGGCTAAAGTTTCAGAGGCCTGTGAAGGCACTTTCCTTATATTATTATGAAAAGGCGTTAAAAATAGGAGCTTTTTGTGAAGACACGTTTTGTTAACCTTCAATTTTATCATAAACCTTTTACACACACAATGTCCCATCACATTAGCAATAAATAAATAACGAAAAAAAAGTATAACCAGCCGAAAATATATCATTTAGCAGTAGAATATCGCATTATGACCTCTGATTCCGCACACAAAGGGGGGCGGCGCCATGTGCACAAATGTCTAGTGGTAGAATCGTAAAGCTCTCTCTATAAATATTGATGACGCTGAAAGCTATTATGTTCAGGCATACTCCCGAAAAATGTCAACAATTTATGATATAAAGACATGCGATTAACTTCTTTGTTGTATGGAATTGAAACTGTAGGTAATAACAAATTGAAAGTCTTGGCTTATTTCGTCAAGAGTTATCACCATCATCATCATACGCTGACGTCATCCAATGCTAGGCATAGGTTTTCGGCATGCTTGTGCCATTCTATACTTCTATCTATATATAAAAAGTAAGAAACTGATTGATTCACTGACTGATCGATCAACGCACAACTGAAGCCGCTGGGTCTAGAAGGATGACATTTTTCACTAACGTTCCTTAAATGACGTAAGTGTGCACTAAGAAGGGATTTTTGAAAATTCATCCCCTAAGAAGTTAAAGTTCGTATGAAACTTGGTCAATTTTGCGAATGAAGTCATGGGCAACAGCTAGTACTAATACACCGTGACTTTTTAGTCGTCTTACAACGGCAGCCCACATCATGTATCCAATGAATACTAAACATTCATTAAAGAAAAATAGGTATTTATGAGATTTTTATCATTTAAAAATAAAAATATTATTCAGTATTATGACGCATGACGCAGTTAAAACACCTTGTTGCGAGCGATGATCCACTGGACTCGAGTGCTAGGTAGGTAATGTTCTCCCGTTTGACACGTAAACATCATTAACAGGATGTTTCATAATTTTATTCAAATTTTTATTATTATTTTTCTTTGTACCTATTATGGAAGATTAAAAAAAAATCGCACCTAGAGCTATTTTATGTCGGGTACACTGAGTGGACGACCTTTGTAAGACGACTAAAAAGACACGTTGTATATAAAGTAAGAATCTGACTGGCTGACTGATTCACTGACTGATCGATCAACGCACAGCTGAAGCCGCTGGGTCTAGAAGGATGACATTTTTCACTAACGTTCCTTAAATGACGTAAGTGTGCACTAAGAAGGGATATTTGAAAATTCATCCCCTAAGGGATTAAAACGAGGGTTGAAAGTTTGTATGAAACTTGGTCAATTTTGCGAACGAAGTCGTGGGCAACAGCTAGTACTAATATAATAAAGAGGTAAAATTTGTTTGTAAGTTTGTATTTAGAGGGTAATCTTGGGAACTCCTGATCCGATTTCGAAAATTCTTTCACTAATGAGAAGCTTCATTATCCCCGTGTGTTATAAGCTACATTTAAAACGTTTTCATGTATTTATTTTCGTACAAAACGGGAGTAAAGCCGCGAGCAAAGGATAGTGTGTTACAAAGAAGTAGGTACCGTCAAGTCTTCTATACCTTCGTCACCGCCTGCGCATAGCAAGATAGAATCTTCTAAACCGAATCTGTGTAATCTGTTGCACCATTACCTGCTGAAGTAGATAACTGTAAGAGACCTAAGTAAAAATTAGATTAGTTAAAAAAAAAAAAATCTTATTTGTCTATATTTTTGGCAACTCAATTGTGAACGTAGATTACTTACTACTCTTTATAACAAAAGGTAACAAATTAATATCTGGTATTTTAACTAAGGTTCTCGCTTAATTGTAAAAACCTGAAATTGTTACACAATTGAAAGTAATTTCCACGTACAAATTAATGAGAAAGAAATTAACTGGAGCACGTAGCTAAATAATAACAGCCGCTCGGATCGATCTTTAGGTTAAGCCGTGCTTGCCTAGGTTGGCCTGTGGATGGGTGACCACCCATTACATACCGAGTTTCCTCCGTACCTCAGAACGCACGTTAAGCCGTTGGTCCCGGGTGTCATTTGTAGATCTTTGACAGTCGTTAGGTAGTCAGTGGCCCAAAAAGTCTGACAACTAGTCTTACCAAGGGGTATCGTATTATCCAGTACTAACAGGGTTGTGGAGGTCAGATAGGCAGTCGCTCCATGTAAAATACTGGTATTCAGCTGCATCCGGTTAGACTGAAAGCCGACCCCAACATAGTTGGGAAAAGGCTAGGCAGATGATGATGACCTAGAAAGAAACTAATATAATATTATACTCGGTGGAAGGCAAAGACGCACAAACGGTTACCATGTAGTCAGTAAATCATTCTGAACCCCCCTACATCGGTATTTTTCACCGGTAATTAAAAAAAAAATCTGCTGTTTCATACATTTTGACCGTGCATGATTGCTTGCATGATTGTAGGAAACAACTGATATTTTTTTTATAAATTACCGATGAAAAATTTTGTATTAATGATGTACTGAATACGTGGTAACCGTTTTAACATCGGTGTTCTTTTCACCCTGTATAGTTGTGTCCTCTTTTATAAATCATAGTAGATTTTTTTTTATTTTTTTTAAAGTGGGAAATCATCAAATGACCCACTCTGGGCGAAGCAGAAGGGAGTGTCAGACTTCTACTGACTAAAACCCATCCATGTTCCTTCTTTGCTTTTTGTGATCCAGGGCCACGGTACTGACTTATCCTGCCAGGGCTGCGGGACTGTTCAGCCCTGGCAGGATAAGTCATGGTACGTGTTAGAAATTATGTATCATTATTGATTCAGTAATAAGTTCTTAGTAACGCGCTACGTTTTTACTAACAATAGAAACAGTGGGCGTGGTTAGACTTTAACACCCTTGTTAGCCAAAGGATGATATGTTTTATGTCTTGGAAGGCCATTTTTTATGACAGATGTGTTTTTTATTAGATGTTATAGCGAAGGGTTTTTTCACACACTCATGAGAGTCCACGGAGTAAAGAAGATTTTAATAAATAGGTAATTGAACATTTTATTATTTACCACCCGACTGTGGCGAAGCCCAAAATGAGGGTTATGTGTTTGAACTGTATGTATGTCAACTTCTTTGTACTCTCGTTTTTGTACCACAGTAGAATTTTTAGTTTTTTTAATAACTTTTTTAAACAGCCCAATACCAAATCAAAATAATTTTACTTACTATTAGTCTATTAATTTTAGTCCAATTCGCAAAAAAAAATCTAAAATCCCCTAAATTCTATACCCTTTTCAATATCAGGATAATAAAATTCTAAGCAAACCTTATGATTCAAAAAAATAACTGGATTATCCGGAGCTTGAAAAATCCTCTTAAAGGTTTTAATTTTCTTCCGGATCTTCAGCCAACGCTGTATTTTCTAATAATGAATTTTCGATTAATACTTCCACTTTTTTATACCGAGGCTTTTTTTGTTGAACGATAGATTTAAAGCATTTTGCTACCAACGTGATTTATTTAAATTGTCCTGTATTTGTTTCAACTGTTTCCGTATACCACTAAAGCCGCCATTATTCAGAGTAATAATAATAGCGCAGAGTCGTTAATAGTACAATAGTGTCACTAATCGATATAAAATCGTGTCGTGTAAACACAGTTGCGATCTTCCGCGTTCGTTCTATGTAAATTGAGAAAATGCTCTCTCTTCTCGCTCGATTTGCGAGGCTTCGGCTAATCTTCCGCCAGTCGACTACAATTTAATCAAAGTAAACAACGACGGGAGCTGTAATTTATCTGGATTATTTCGTGGCGAGCGATAGTAATCGACTTTTTTCTCTATCTGTATACAGCGAACGCTTGGAACGGAGCTCGTAATGTGTCTCGAATCCCAAGATACGAAGATGATTATTATCTACATAAATGGCAAGACGTTATATAAATAACAGCATCTCTTATGTTTTTACCACTATACTTGGCGGAAACTGTACGCTTTATCGAAATATTTCGTTATATTTGTATAATAAAACATTCGCAACAGTTGACCCATTCGTCTGTTCCTAAAATACATTCGAAGCCAGAATAAATGGACAATGAAAGTAATAAATTGGCGTAAATACAAAACCATTTCCATCATACGAAAACATGCCTAGTGTTTTATCGTGAAGCCGAAACTAGAAACAATAAAACTTTTGGTTAATGAAACGTAAAAATGGTGACTGAACGAAAATTACAGTGCGTACTTGTAAAAAAAATTCTTGGTATTAATCAAAAATTCGCAACCGTAAGTTTGACGCAGGCCACAAGTCAACAGGCCGAATTAAAATTGCACGTAATTTAATTGTAGGAAAACAAATTTTCGTGTATAAATATTAAAAGCAGCTGTGATTTAACACTATAATATGGTGGCGGCGGGCGTATGGCCGGAGGAGAGGTAACATACAACACCGTAATTAATGTCACCGTGTCTGCGTATAATTTTACGTTTATCGTGAATTCTTTTTCCGTTTGTGTGGAAAACGGCAGCAACTAGGGTTTCGCACTTGTAATAATAGCTTATCAAGTATTTCAATGACAGCGATATAATGAGCGGTTGATGTTACCCGTCCGTCCTACCCCATTTTCTTTAGTTTATTTTTGCAGTTGATAAGTGTACTGCGTTTTGGATTTGTATGCAATTATTTGAGGTTTACACATGTCGGATCCGGTCGTCACTATATAAAATGAACCGCAAGTGCGCCGGTGGTGACATCACGCGACCTACTTACAAGTCTACCCACACCACAGCGTGCTTTTACAGAGCCCTGATGTTCAGCTCGAGGCGAGGGCGACATTCACTGTCTGATCACGACGGAGTTGAAACTTCTTGGAACTGTACCCGATTTATTATGCCCCGTGTTACTGTGTTAAGTTGTAATCTCAAGCAATTCGTTAATTCTGCTAGAAACAGTGTATCGCACCCAGTGAGCTTTCAAAACCCATTGTCTGCCCGCATTATGTACGAGCCTAACGGATGAAATCCTGACAATCCGACAAAATTACATAACATTTTAAAAATGTATATTTTTGTAAACTAACTCTTCAGCTTTATAATATACATACCCATACATTTTCATTGTAACAAAAAAAAAAAAAAAGAATAACCAGAAATGCTAATAGTAAAAAGGAAAAAAAAACTATCTTCAAAAAACAGAAATCGGAATAAGGCACAATCTGCAGAAATGAATAATTCCTAGAATAAAAAAGCAACAGCATAGTTTGAACTTAACCAATAGTGAATAAGATTGTTCATTTCTTGATTTGAGTGGCCAATCTAATCTCTTTTAAGAAACGCTCCATTGAAAGCAAACAACCTTCAATCGTAATTTACTTGAAACTAATCTTTTTTTTACTTCTGTTCATTTGTCTCCTCTTATTTTACTTTAGAAGAGACTTTCGAAAGGAATTTAATGCACGTTTTTACAAACATGATCCCTAATTGAATCACTTAATATTATGACACTGTTGAAATTTCAATTTTCGAACACTGCGCCATTATTTAGGACAAAAATCGCAAGTTTAGGCACTTGCGCATATAATATTATGTGAACAATTGAAGTGAATAACACGATTTTTGTTGCTTATTTTTCTACGAATATATCTAACAAGAATTGTAGTTTCCCTATTTTCCTATAACGCAGAATTTTTCCTATTTCTTTTACTACCAGTCAGCAACAGTAAAATCCTTTGATTAAATATCGTATCTATGTACGAGGAGGCAGGCTAAGAAAATCATATATTTTGTGAATCAAGGCGCAGAAAAAAATGGCCATCTGAGCAGTTTCAGGGTTAAGGCTAAATAAGCCCTTGAAAATACGACGAACTCAGTTTATTGAAGGGTTATAAATCTGGAACATTTGTGACAAAAAACTGTCTTACAGCAGATATAAAAGAGGACGAAAATAAATGACAGAGCTCATTTTAATATCGTATAAAATTATTTAAAAGGAGAAAAATGACCTTTACTGCTGAAGAGACGTAAAAAATGTGTTCAAGCCAAAGTTTTTATGCATTATTAAAATTGTTATAATGTGCAGTTTTTAAGAGACATCTTGTTTTTTTTTAAGATAGACATGATGAGTGTTTTAATCACAAGATGATTGAAACTTATATTAGTATGGTAACTAATATTTAAAAACCTTTGCTTAAGTACAAGAAGTATTCATGTAGGTACAGTCGCGAGCACCAATACATTAAGACTTAACAACTTTCAAAAGTGTCTTACTTCTACTGTTCTGATTAAAATTTCATGTTGTTACGAACACAGCATTCTGGAACACATATTTTTATGAAAAAGATCATATCTGCAAGTTACAATCGTTACTTGTCTCGAAAATTGTTTTTAAATTTAGGAAAGTGTATACATTTTGGTGCTCGTGACTGTGCGAGTATTACCCCACAAAGCGATATTGAAGACATCTCCAAATAAAAGAAACTTAATAAAGAAAGAGACACTCAAAGTAACCTGCTCACTCAGTTGAGCACAAAAATCTGAATGGAAACTTAACAAAAAGCACAAAATGAAGTTGAAAGTATGACTTTATTATCCTTCTACTTTTTGTAAATTACTATCAAACCTATTTTGCATAGTTCGCAAGTTCTTTGGGCAAATCTTATGAAGTAAAAATAACTTCAAAGTAACTTAAGTTTTTCGTATTTTATAACACTGCTATTGAACTATCGCGGTGCATTTTTTTTCTTTTTCTTTCTTTTATTGAGTTCTACGTTTGATATATTATGCTCGGAGGAGTTTGAATGAAGTTTATGTAAAGACTTACCTTTTTGCCATCTAATTCGTGTGTTGCTTGAGCTAATACTTTGTCTACGCTAGCTGGGTCGCCGAATGTGATGAAACCAAAGCCCCTGGAACAAAAAGAAAACACATTTATTCACTGGTTAAAACAAGAACATAGCACACTCATTTAATTACATAACTATGCTTTATGTTAAGTTCGTTAGCACATCAAAACGGCGTTCAAGAGTTGTTGTGGAATATTGATATTGACAGCGCTGAACGCGGATTAAATGTGTTGTTCGCGTTCAGTGTGTTCAGTGAAATTAACACAAAGATGATAATTATAAGCGCAGTTCGAGAAATGTCCTTAAAAACACTTCACTTGTACAAGAAAGTTCCTAGAACAGAATTTCCTAAAATATTCTTTACTTTTTCCTACCTACATTTAAAACTCTTCGTGAGACATTAGAACCGTGTAGTGTCCACAGAAACAGGAACAAGTGGACAAGCCGATAGGAACTGTCTCCCTGATTGCGCGACGACCCGGCACGGCCACCCTAATGACGCTTATATTTGTTTTGCACAACCCTCGAGTTTGTTCAGCTACTTTTTAAAAGTAAAATACGGCCTTAGAATATCTTATCCAGGGTTTAGTTTTAGTGATGGAATTGAAGGTAGATTTTCTCAGGGATTTAGACTGGGAATCTGAGATCCAAAGTGAAAGGAAGATGATAAAGACTGCAATATTTTTTTCGTAAACTTGAGATAGCTTGGAGTCTTCCTAGGCATTTTAGACCTTAAGCTGTTGATATAAAACATTGTAAAGATTTTTAAACCAGACTCATTTTCAAAAACATGAATAATATAAACGTCCCTAATTCTTTTTGGCGTAATAATCCAAATTAATTCAAACGGCTCGTCCTAAAAATACAACTCGATAAAAAGCCAGAGTGTCCGGTCCACAAGACATGATTATATAAAGATTATTCACATCGAAGTTAATATTTCAAACAAGTAAATTGAATAATAACACAGCGATTTTCAGTAAGCGGGGCGCTGGCCGCGACCGGGAGGCGATAAATAATAAAAAGCCTTCTCCACTTTAGGACTTGCAAAAATCACAATTTATAGAGCATTTTAATTTCACTTAGCCGATCCATATTTTACATGTGGCGGCGCGCCCGACCGTTCTCGGGCCTCGAATTAATACTAAATTGAAATTGTAAAAATGGAAATACAATTTTCTCGTTGTACACCGACGGCTTGCTACCTACAGGTGTTGCCAGAAATGTGTTATAATAATAACAAGGCTTCCTTAATATTTTTGAGTGGGTTTGTTTCCCGGGAAAACTGTCATGGAGGAAGATAGCTCGGTTTCTTTGTGTGTTTCGTAATTTCTCGATTGCTCTTGTGTTAGTTTGATTCGGACAGGTTTAAGTTCTTGGAAATAGAATGATACCTCGGAAAATAAAGGTGAGATGGTTCTTGGAAATGTCCTTTGGGCTAATGTAAAACATGATTTCGTAGTTCATTCAACCTTATAAGTTATCTCAAATTCGACTTTTGGTATAGTGTTTTCCGGCCTCAATTTTAGCGTATTATTAGAATCATGTAGGTATACAACATTATTTTTAGTATACGCGAAACCTGAATATAGTTTGTTCAGAATAAGTAACTGAATCGATTCCAATAATTTTAAACCATGTTATATTTTGTCCCAAAAATATTTAAAAAAGGTTACAAGTTGGACATCGAGCGATATTAAGTAACTATTGCAATAATTTAGGTACCTTCTGCCAAATTATTATTATCAATGAGCTCAAGACGACACTGGAGGCGCGTGTGCGGGCGCGCTGCGTGGTGACCACGTTTTTGTGCGGACAACCAGGTAACAAAACAAGGAGATGACTTTGTGATTTTTAATCATACAGTTTTGTTTCAGGTTTCGCATATACTAAAATTATGTTGGATAATTTCTAACACAGTTACGACTTACAAAATACTTAAAGATATATATATTTATGCCCGACATTATGATACGACGAACAAATTCTATCATGGCTAAATAGATTTTTTTTTTTAAACATTTATAAATGTTAACGTTTTCCGAAATCGAATTTTGGTTCCGAAATCTATTTATGAACGTACCTAAAAAGCTTTGTAAACGTATTAATGGTATTTTCCTTTACAAACATAACGGATCTTATAAAAATATCTGAAAAAACATAGGCTTTAAATAGCAAAGTCTTCTAGGAGTAATTTAAATTCAATTTTATTTTAATTTTAATAAGGAAGCGGCAGAATTTTTAGTCCTAGTTGTTTCACGGCTTAATGCCAAGACACGTTTCTTCTAAAAGAATCATGTACCTACTTACTTACTTAAAGAAGTGAACAGTGATTTTTCGGTTTTATTATCAATTTTTAATAATGTAAAATTATTTTTCTACTGTGGTATTAGTGAAGGTTCATCTGGCAACCTATTAAATCCATACTGCCATACCTATCGTGTATCTATCTACATCTACACTAATAAATTATAAAGAGG
Organism: Noctua janthina; assembly: GCA_963576755.1. NCBI lineage: Eukaryota > Metazoa > Arthropoda > Insecta > Lepidoptera > Noctuidae > Noctua > Noctua janthina. The sequence continues at coordinate 7,150,286 of OY755058.1, forward strand.
AAAGATTTGTATGTTTGTAATGAATAAACTCAAAAACTACTGGACCGATTTCAAAAATTCTTTCACCATTATAATGCTACATTATTCGTGAGTAACATAGGCTATATTTATTACTAGACAAAATTAGGGAAGGGGGGGAATCAGGGGAAAATAAATGTCTATCCGATAGACATTTGTATATATATTATAAATGGCCATTAGTATATATTATAAATACGAAAGTAACTCTGTTTGTTTGTACTAAACGGCTAATTGGATCGTTATGAAATTTAGCAAGGAGATATATTATGTCTTGGAGAAGAACATAGGCTACTTTTTATCCCTGGAAACACACCAAAATTCCCACGCAAACAAAGTCGCGGTCAGCAGCTTGTATAATATAAACCGCTGTACGTACATTGGTCTAAATCCAAATATATATTTAATAAGTCAACTCGTCAAGAACCTATAATACCTATAATATTCACACAGATAATCTTTTAAACACTCCCACACTGAATACAAAATAATATCACAGCACAATTAAATTATCAAATCCGAGAAGTGTAAAATTTAATCAGCCCCAACATATTAGCTAATGTATAAGTACCAATCTCTTTTTATTATATCGTACAGTTATACACAAACGCTCATTTCATTTTGCTAAAAATTCACGTAAGCGGTTTCATAATGGAGTTTTCCTGTGATACTGTATGCCGGAAAAAACCTTTTTTTAAAGCTTATGATAATGCAAAATGTCTTAAATTAATTTGAATTTCGCCACGTTTCGACAGACGAGTCTTATCACGTGTTTAATTGGTTTTTCTCGGGTAATGTATTTTAGGAAGAAATGCCGTGTTGTAATGCTGTTTCAGGTATTTTAACATTCCGTATTTCAATGAACGAAAAGGTGGCTTTAGGATTATATAAAATAAATGGGAATACCCGTAAACTTAAAACGCCATGAAGCAATGCCAATCCGTGTGCCAACGAAATTATGTTCATAAATTATTGAAATTTTATTCCTTCCGAAGTTCCACGCAAGCGTACCGTACACAAAAGCCTTCATCGATAAACTCCGTTTTATTAGTATTTCATACATCCAAAAACAATCGTACCCATCCTCGGGAACGTATTAAATCAGCTCAGGTCTTTATAAGATTCATGGCTTAATACACTCGCATCTCATACTCGTATACGAAAACGTATAGAGAAAAGGGCGTTCGTGTATGGAAATTGAAAATAACGAGGGCCTCCGTTCACACCGCGCATCAAGCCGACTATGTGCAACCCGACCACTTCTAATCGACCTCCACTGCACCTTCCGATAACCCCTATCTGGCCCGATCTTCACACCGATACGGGGGGCGGGGAGGCTCTCGTAAACTTGGAGCCACTACGCGGAGCTACGAGTGAAGAGGCCCTTTACCGAATGGAGTTACGTCGTACTTATCTTTAAGGGGACGTGCCTTATTTTCTTCCACTTGCAAAAGAGGAACAACTCAATTCTCTCGTACAAAACGGTGGTAATAAGCTTATGAATGGGTTTTGTTATTCCAATCGGTGTAAAACATTTTATGTGAGCTTCATATAGGATCGACTTTCGGAGAGTTCAGATCTATTGACTAGTTTCTTTATTAATTTAATTTTTTAAATAGCAGCACCAATGAGGAAGTCGTGGCTAAAAAACAACAGCTACTCGGATCAATATTCAGGTTAAGCCGCGGTTACGTAGGTTAGTCTGTGAATGGGTGACCGCCCATTACATACCGAGTTTGCTACGTGTGTTGGAAACCACGTTAAGCTATTGACCCTGGCTCTCATTTGTAGATCTTTGACAGTCGTTACAGGTAGTCAGTGACCTGAAAGTCTGACAACCAATGGGTATCGTACTATCCTCTAACCCATGATCGGTTGTGGAGGTCCGGTAGCAGTCGCTCCATGTAAACTACGGGTAATCAGCTGCATCTAGTTAAACTGGAAGCCGACCCCAACTTAGTCAGGAAAAATCTAGGCAGATGAAACAGCAACACCATGTTTTAACTATTTATGTTCATTCTATCCTTTCGGTTTAGCACAGGGAGCTGTTTCGTGTCCCTCTTTGGTTATGCACAATAGCGCTAAAACGGCTCAGCCGGTAGCAGCCCAAACCGCGCTCCTTTAATTTATGTATGAAGAGATTTTGATACGACCACTACCGTAACGGTTATCCGGTTACAACTTAAGGTGGAAACGCCAGGGTAGCCCACAAAATTCAAATTTTTCTTACGTTTTTTGCAATTTGCAGGTCAATGTCAGGTTGTATTTTGATGAAAAATGAGTTACGCTAATAACAGAGAGGGGGAGAGGGGGAGGGAGAGCTAGAGGGTTGTATTAATGATTTTAATGTTACAATTCTGTTACTACATACGTGTTACTTGAGCGACTCATTTTTGATCAACATACAACCTGACCTGCAACTTGTAAAAAACGCAAGAAAATTTGGATCTGGCGGACAATCCTGGCGTTTCCACCTTAAACGAATCGCTTGTCAGTGTTCGCTAGTGCTGACCAATGGTACGGCAGGGAAAATAAAAATATATGGAGCGATTAATTTGCCACATTCTCTACTAGAAATTGGTGGTGTTTTGTCTGTCGGTTCAAGATATTTTGTGAAACTTTTTTATAATTTTCGTTAGCATGTTTCTTTACATCTTTGAACTGATATTATTTGTATGTTGAAGTATATCTAACTAATTTTAATATTTTAATACGCAAACCCTGCGTAGAGAACTACAGCTGTTTTGACAAAAACAAAACAACTATGACAAAACAAAACAAGCAAAACACAAAACAGCTATGTCTAACTAGCTTTTACGTGCAGCTTCGCCCGCGTGGAGATCGAAAGTTAATCCACGAGAACGTACTTACTATAACTAGATTATAAATTACTTTTTTTTACACTAAATAGATTTGCGTCGGGCGTAACTCTGGTGGAGCACGCTTGCCTTGGGGTTTGTCATATATCCTATAACAAACCGCAAATCTTACTAACAGACAAACAGACTTCCTTTAGCATTTATATTTAGTTTGAATTTGAGATGACAAACACAAACTTGACTGCTTAAATATTTATTTTTAGGCTGCTAATTGTAACACAAAACAGTGTTATTTGAAATAAACCCACTGTTTTCGATGTTGAGCTCGAACTATCGAAACGAGCGATAATCCACATCGCTATTGTTTGTACAAAACTCCAAGAAAATAAATATACAAGAGCGGGGTCGAGGTAAAACCCTAAACCGCAACGTCAGGAACAAATAGCGGTAACTCCCGTATTCATGGTTCATGGCTGCAGCCTCGGGTGGAAACCGATAGCAATTACTGGCGAAATTAATATCACGCCCCAAATACTGCTCGCACATTTATACGTATCGAGTGCAATATTGTCTCCTTTATTAGCCGGCGGGACAAATGCTGGCTGTGTCGTAATTCCACCCTTATTCCCTCCGATTGGCGCCTTTCTTATTTAATCTTGAGGGTAATTAATGCTCCGTACATTGGCCTGGGACTGACGCGGTCAGTAGGTGCCTACCAGTAGCGAAGGGTCAATTTTGTAAGAGGTAAGCCGGAGTACATATCTTTAATGATTTTATATTATTTGTCTATAGAATACTGACTGTGGCATTTTTCAAAGGGTAGGAGTTGTATGGAACCTTCGCCTCTGGTACCTATTACTCTCTCTCAATACTTCTATTGAACCGTTGATTTGTAGATTTACCGCTCACCGCAATTTGGCCGGCATGAATATAATCAATGATGCAATTTGTAAGGCAAACAATATCGAATTTGGCTTCTCTATTACTGTACATATCACTATGCATAGGATTGTATGTTATGTTGTATATATATCAATTTCACATGAGTTTAATAGCAATAATTCTCGTATTTCATAGATCAATATTGTATTAATTTAGAACGTTGCAATTTAATTCTTATTCATCATATTTGATCGTTTCCATAGCAAAATGCAACGGCTCTTTGGTACTTGCATTATCTATTAATTCGACGTATAATAAAAAAATAACATAAGATTTTTGTATCTAAAGTCTCAGTCAGTACTTAGTTAATTTCCTGCAACATTTTCCTTAATTCAAAGCCTTGAAATAATGATGCGAATAATATTTCATTCTGAGTCACCAACCAGAAAGTAAATTTAGAAAAATGTCGGAACACCAAAACTAATTAACCAACCTCTATCAACATTAAGTACTACCAAGATTAAGACGCGGGACTAAATACGGACTTAGAAAAGAAAATCGGCCCCAAGGCCTACTCAAGTACTCACACAGTTTTATTTCTATTACATAAGCAAATATCTTCCATTACACTACCTAATTAGCTTCAAAAACAAAACAGTACGTTTACCTAAATATTTTCTATACAACGAAGGTATAAAATATACCGCAGCGAAATTAAGTAATCCAATAATTAATCTAAATGGACCGTACAGCCGAATGGTTCAAAACAATCAGCTCGGCCGCAAAATACGCGCATTAAATGAAGTGAATGGCTGCCTCCTGGGGGATCCCTGATAAATTAAATTGATTAGAATCCTGTTCGATACTGGCCGTCGATGTAGCTCCGCGTAAAAATAAAGTCGGGTGAAAAATAACGCTCCTAGCTCCACGATTACTGTACAAAACACTTAGAAGAATAATTCCTTTTACGTTATATACTTCTTTTTCTAATCTTACAGACTTAGTATTCTCGTCCCATTCCATAAATACGAATAAAGTATACACAACACTGTCGCGCTAACGTCTCAAAATTATTCGGGCCTGATTAAAAAGCACACATTCAAGAAAATGACGTCGGAATTTTCAATATAGAGCGGAGAAACTCGGCACGGGTAAGGTTTAACCGACGATTAAAATTTAAGCCCGAATTTAGACGGCCTAATCTCATCGCGGAGCCGGTTCACTGCATTTTGTGACCTGACAAATAAAACAATAGGGGTACTGTAATGTATAATGACGTCTAGGTGTCTATCTGGTACAGGAGGGGTGATCAAGGGTGCAGGGGGTGTACGTCGCTGCGACTAAGTCTTATCGGGCTGAACACACACCCTGTTTATTTATTACCAACCTAGTAGCCTAGTGGTGGCTTCGCGACTGTTACAAGTTCGGTAGTGATATGCCGTCTGTTGTGAAATGTTGTGTTGTACGTCGATAGTGCTGACTGCTGGCTTATACAATAGATACTGTTTGATGTTAGTGCTCTAGTGACATACGGGTTACTGTTTAATTCATGAAACTATGGAGATTTGTTTACAATTTGACTTCTTTTACCAAAATTTTGAGACTGAGAATTGTTTAAATAAATACATCTATTGAGCATTGCTACCTAACATAAATGATAATATAGATTGAGTAATTGAAAAAGAACATAAAGCGCCACTTCCACTTTTAAGTCACAACTAAAAAAAACACTTCTCCAATCCTTAAGTAAAAAAGTAAAAATATTCCCAGAACGAAACACGCAAAAAGAAAATTACTTAACTCGGTAGCTAATCCAACCAATGTGCTAATTTATAACATTTTCTCCTGAATTCCCTTCACGTGTACTCGCATTTTGCATCATAATAAAGCCAGACCGTCACTACCCTCGTATTTGCCGACATGGCATTGTAATGAACCTCGTGCTTAAGGTACGTACACACGATATCGATTTGTGTGGTTTTAGACGTCGATGGATTTGATTGACATTCATAAAAGTAGGTAGATAAGTATCTGTGAGGGTTTATGCGGAAATCGAAATCGATGAGAGGAATTGAGTAACGAAATGCGTAAAAAAAACTTTTGTCAATCCTTACGGCTGTTGGGCTGTACTTTGTTTATCGATAAATCTGTCGACTCGACTAAATATCAAGCAGAATATAATATTACTGTTAGCAAATGACACTTTACTCTCTTGATTTCTATATAGTGTTGGGGCTGCTGTTAGCTAGTCGATGCATATCTTGTCATATTGTGAACGCACCGTAGACGCTACACAAACGCTGCGCAAACGCGGCGTAGTTTTCTATGCAACCACGTTTACTCGACGCGACTTACAGCGTATTTACACAGCGTCTACGCGACGTAAACGCCAGACTAACGATCAGTGCAAAGGCACCCTATACTGTCTATCTCCATCAACAATAATATCGAGCCAGTCTATATGCTCCTTACTCCCCACGTGCATGTTATGGTATACACGAATCCGATTAGAACGATTCGAACGCCATGTTAGTTGACAATGTCGGAGTTAGCTGCTTTTGTTTTGCCTGTGTTTGCCCAAACTGAATTAAATCGGATGAGAATTATTGTTTTGACTATTATTATGATGCGTTGCGTTCGCATTTGAGCCGAAAACTGGATTATCTGAAGTATTATTTTGATGTAAAGCGTATATAATCGGCCTGAAACGTTTCCCTGCTGGGACGTATTTTTAAATAACGTAAACATCACGCCTGTAATCCCCGAAGAGTTAGACAGAGATGTATCTAATAGTACACTCACGTTTCGCCAGTTATATTTAAGTCCCATGTAATACGGTGGCGATCCTATTGCCATCAATCGGGCATAAAACCAGACTTCGTAGCTACTAATGAGAAATTTCTGAAGAAAAAATTCAATAACACTTGCCCGACTTAGATTTTAAACTTGAAATCAAAATGTTAAATTAGGTTTTCATTGATCTTTTGAAATGTCGCGGCTACTTATAAGTATTCTACAAGGAGAATTTCCATAATATTGATAGCAGAAAACATGGAAACTTGACTCACTATGGTTTTTCATTACATTCATGTCTCTATAGATCTCCATTCTTATTTACAAAGAGTAGTTATGAAGCTAGATAAACAGCTGTTCATCATCATTCTCTTGTCCTTATCCTAAATTATTTGGGGTCGATGCAGCATCTCTTCTTCTTCCATACTTCTCTATTACTATCATCCTTCACACAATCCATCCAACGTTTATTTGGTCTTCCTCTACTCTTATAGCCATCTGCATTCATATTCACTACATTTTCCTCAGTCCTCCGCATCATATGTCCATACCAAGATAACCGATTACCAATTACAGCAGCAAAAACTACAATTAGTTTTTACAATTGCGTACAAACGTATATATATATATCAGCTGACACAACATTTTCTTAATACCCTGACCACGAATAACAGGTTGCCATCATAAGTGTCAAAGCCAACTTAACGGCCATAATTCATGACATATTATTTGTTTACTGTACATTGGTCATTGTTTACCGAATGACTACAAGGATACCGCGATAGAGGTTGTATACTTAGTTAATAATTACATAAGCTGCGACCATATTCCAAGTTATTGATTATGCGTCTAGTATTTGCAAACACATTGGCGATTGCCGTTATGTTGGCTAAGTAATTTCAATGCAAATAATGTTGGTTGAGATGTTGGTATTTCTTGAGCTTCTTGAGGTTGGTAATACATTTGTTAAGGGTGAAAATTTTGTTAATTTAATGTTGAAGAAAAGCTTACACTATATTTTTATAAAAAAAAAAAAATATAGTAAAAAATATAGAATACATGGTAAGAGATTGACAGCAGCTACATATTATAAATAAATTAATATGGTGAAAAAATGTTTATTTTTTTATTGAAGCATGCAAGCAAGCATCATTTTCTAGCAAATTTTAAACAATATTATTCATAACCACATCCTTCCTTTCAAATCTATTCCGTAAATATAAATTCAATTAAAATATTGTACAACGATATTATTTTCACACTATCAACGTTATTTTCACAATATTAATATTTTATTACTATCATTCGTGATGCAAAACAAATACTTAACACATGAAGAGAAAATTTTAATTAAATGAAATAGCATCACGATTCACGAGTCGTTTTAATATTTTATGTGACAACTCAATTATTTAATGAACATTGCTGTGACTAACAAAACGAGTTGATTAAATTAAAATATAAATAAAAGCTAGTGGTCGCTGCTGAAGCGGGACTGTTGAGGACTTCGATTCCCAAGTCGGGCAAAGTGTTATTGAGTTTTTCTATCAGGATTTTCTGCTTAGCAGCCACGGAGTCTAGATTTGCGCCTGGTTGATGGCAATAGGCTCGTCCCCTATTACATGGGATTAGCTAAACGTGGACGTACTATCAGTTACATATCTGCCTAACCGTTGTTCGGAGATTGCAGGTGTGATGTATATTGTTTTATTAATAAACTAGCGACCCGCCCCGGCGTCGTACGGGTGCAATGTAGATAATATACTAACACATATAAACCTTCCTCTTGAATCACTCTATCTATTGCTGAAAACTGCATTAAAATCCGTTGCGCAGTTTAAGAGATCCAAGCGTACAAACAGCGGTGGCGACTTTGTTTTATACTATGTAAAGAAGTTACTAGAAATAGTTGTAACCGAAAATGCGTCGGCCGTTTTAAAATGGTGGACAATAAAACGCTGGTAATTACGAAATTGTTAATGTGTAAATTATTCACAATATGATTGATGAGAATTTTACTAAAAGAGGGGTAGTTTTTTAAATAATATTTCAAAAGTAACTGTGCCTAATTATAGCATGTAATTAATGCAGCTCTGATGACTAGTGTCTCGTTAGTAAATAAGATTCATATAGAAGTCATGCTCAGTATTTTGGGTAGATATTCTTTATTAGTTTAAATGGTAAACATGTATGCATGGATGGAATAGTAAACTAATAATCTAACTTTATGTTGGATAACACAAAAAAATGTAAGTTGTTTCTTAAGAAAGAGCTCGCCTAGAAAAATAAAACATAGTATTTAAATAGTTTATAAACAGAATATTAATTAATAAAAAAAAATACGTAAGAATGGTGGTAATACTTTCTCAAACTCATGAACGTACGCCAATTCTTTTTAAAGGATGCGTTCACTTAATCACGGTAGGAGCTTGCCGTTTTTGCGATTACTATATTTTACATACTGCATGCATACTGACTCAAAATACCAACATTGTCGCATTTTAAACACCAAACTAAATAAAAAAAACCCAACAATAATTTATCCACAGATAAATTTTTAATAACATAAACCTATAACTGTCGAAAAATTAATGAATAATGAGTCTGGTAACATTATTGGCCACACGAATCGTAGCTATTAACCAGGATACCATCCGTCACTACAAAATAATGCATTCGTAATTATTATTCAGATGTTGGTAATCTATGTACTGTAATGTAATTAATTTGTGGGCTGTAACGGAAAGCTCTCCCGTTGTAGATTAATGGATGGTGATTATTGCAAACGGGTACTTTATTGTTTTACTAGTTATTTACTGGAATGGTCTGCTTTTGATTGTATTGGAGCTGATTTTAGAAATCTCGGTTTTTGGGCGACCAATTTGGGTTTATGCACACAAATGCTGAAACCATACGGGGTGGAAGGGTCACCGACGCGAAAACGGTTACCACATATTCAGTACATCCTTCTGAGCCTGCCCACATAGAATTTTTTAATCAATTATTAAAAAAAATCAGCTGTTTCCTACAAAAGTGTTATACCTACACGGTCAAAATGTATGGCTCAGAATGATGAGTTCGGTATTGTCCCACAGGATCGCACTACCGAGATAAAAACGTATCCTATGTATTAATCCAGGTTATAAACTATCCGTGTGCCAAATTTCATCCAAATCCGGTCATTTTTTTTTGCGTGATAAAGTAACAAAAATTCAGACATCCATACGTCCTCAGAAACTTTCGCATTTATATTATTAGTAGGATAGGATAGTATCTCAAGAGACATACTGCATAAAATAGGACCTACATCAAATGGTATTTATCAAAAATGATCCATACAGCTTTGTCTATCTAGGTGTAATGACTTACTATATTTCCCTTCATACTACAGCCGTTTCACAGAACAAGTCCCACAAACGGGCTCAAACTAGATTCCATCTCCCAGGATATTAAATGACCAATCATGAGCCTCTACAAGTGCTTGCGTGTTAAGACTACTAATTGTAATGAATTTAACTCTGCTGACCACAATTTAGTGCTAAAATATGGTTTTATTTACGGCTAGTTTTCAACGTTATAATTTATTACGTGTTAACATGAGATAGTTAGTTTTTGTTTTTCAAGCTTGTTGCGAAATTTAAAAGGTATTTAGGAACGAATTATATTGAATTAATTAAGTCTATCTTGTTCTAAAATCTATATCTCACAAATCTATAAAGTTTTGTTTTTATCAAAAGAATATGGAATGTAATGGAATACTTGTGATGGTGGAAAATAATGGAATACTTGTGACACCATCTAATGTTGGAAACAAATTTCATATAATGTGCAATACGTGTTATATACTGGCACGGGTAGATATTACGTAGAGCATTTGCATCCTTTAACTCTTCAGTAAATTAATGTTAATTTATTAGGGACACCTCTATTTTATTTCATGTAGATATATGCAGATTTAAATCCATTATCCATTTTAATATGTATAAATAAAGGGTACCTGTCACTCGGTGTAAAGTTCTGAAGGAATTCTTAGAATTGTGAAGCAATATCCCGGTAAACTCTGCAAAATTTAGATCAAGTGTTTTTTATAGGTAAATACTTCATGTCGAGTATTTTATTACGCTACGGTATAACAGGAAAGTTTTATTGAATATTGTTTCTAAGTATTTGATATTAAAAATAGTGTTTCCTACGAGTTCTCAAGTAGCAGACGTTTGATCTACACAAAGTAGGCAAAACACTTTTAAAATAAGACTTCCAAAATATTCTATAAAGAGTCTCTCCATAAACCAACATCGAATAAACTCAAACACAGTATACAAAATAAGATAATGTAAACTGAATTCTAATTTACAGTGTAGAGGCTTCATCCTGGAGTCTGGAATGCGCTCAGTCCGTAAGTCCAGGGTCTTATTCATAACACCATAATAACGTATTTTAATAAACTGAAATTGAATAGACGGCAGTGTACTTCCGCCCGTCTTGACTGCACTAAGCACTATCTAAATCGCAACCTCCGGTTAGGACGGCCGGGGCTCCTCCAACATTATTTCCATTTCGCCAAAATACATTAGGCAATAGTTAGCCATTAGGACGGCATTATTTGACCAGCCAGAGGTGGCGTGCTGGCGGGTCGTTTTGCTTCTGCGAAATTTACACTGGCTGGATATGAACCATGCTAGCAGACGCTCCGATATTAAAACGTCTGCAGCTTTTGTGCAAGAAACTCTCTGGAACCGCTTAGACCTCATCCGCCCTGAAGATAAAAGTTTATGAGTTATACATAAAACGATTTTCAAATCATATTTATGAGTGTCGTCCGAACATCTGCAATGGCTAGTTCGCGAGGAAATTGAAACCGTCGAGTGCATAACGTTTTCACGAACAATTTAAGTTGGTATTGTGCTCAGGACGCCGCGAACGATGCGCTTTTTGCAATGGTCAGCAGATCCGGCAAAACTTTATTGTTGTTTTGTATGTGCCCCCTTCGGTGTCTTTTGTGGAAATGTTTGTGTAGTTATATTAGGAAAGTTTTCTGGCATATCCAGAATAGTTTGGAAGTATACGGTTGGCTCATTACAGATTAGATGCGCGATATATATTCCTTAGCTAGCGACAAGAAACGAGTTATCCTTCCAACAGTTTGGCGGAGTCAGCGAAACTTGAGTGTAATTTAATTTGCATCGAGGCCAAAATAAAGGCGTCAGCGACAACGGGGCGGTGCAAGTATAATGACGAAGGCAGCTTGCATAAATCTGTATAGTTAGCAGAACGAGTAGCTACCGACAGAACTGCTAATGAATTATTGTCGTTGTGAAATAGGCCACTGACATATCTATGAGCTACGTATTAACTAATTAATAGAGGTATTAAACATCAAAAGCTGCTTCTATATTGGTAACATTCACAATGTATGCAACACGTTCTGCGTCTGTCTACTTTTACATTCAGTCGTTCCTTTTACCATGTTAAATGCGTCCTTTAAAGTTTCAGATGCGGTTGATTTTACGTATATTATAGCTAGTGTATGACATAATCCTCGCAGCATCCGCACTGCTCCGTCACGCTCCGCGAGTCAAAGTTTTCTGTTGCAACTAAAACGTTTCTTAAAATGCATTAATCATAGCATTCCGAGTCGCTTTGATATGAAAGTTTCGATCCTATCCCCGTATTTTAAAGTTTATAATGGCATGCACTCAATCTTGCGTGAACTTGGGCGTATCGCATGCGATATCTTACTTCGCTTTCGGTCCTACCGCATGTTTTGCATTTTCTTTGAGGGTTCGAGTCACTGTACGTCTGAAAGGGTTTCACTTCAAAAAAGGGCTCATGTATAATGGGGCTTAAACGTATATTCACGGTCTCACCTTGATAAGAAATTTACTTAATTAAAATAAACGTTGAAGACAAAATAAGTGGGTACTTAAGTTCACAGTAAGAGGAGCACCCACAATCATACTAATATTAACCGTAAAGAGCCATCGCTGAAAATGAAACGCTCCTTTAATTTTCTCGAAATCACCCGAGCTCGATCTCGGTTTTAATTCGACAAGGAGAAGCTAGCAATCAAAAGAACTAACGGCGGCTCCAACGAGGCATTTCCATACGCGAGGGGGGCTTTGCGAACGACACGGTATTAGTTCGCAACTGATTACATTCCTCGCCGCCTCCGCTGCAAACGACTCACAATGAAGTAGCGACGAATAAACTTCATTACGCCGAGTTAAGCATGGGAAATTATAAGGAGGAATTATCTTCGAATGGCGGCGGTGGCACGTACGCTAACACTTCGGGATTATGGCCTAAGGCACTCGTAGGACACGTCGCCTGCCCCGCTCATTGTCGCGCCGTTCACATTATACGGCTTCAAAGTAATATGTACCAGTATGTACCTGGAATGTTCGTAGTATTCGATTTGGGGGAGCGGCGTCGATGTAAAGCGCTGCTTTTTCGCTTTGTAAAATTGGGTTCGGACGCCACTAGCTGACGAAGTGCGGTCCCTTGGGAAAAGTAAATAGTGGCCCGGTAGAAGGCTTCGCCAGAGGAGATCTAAATCGGTCTTTGTCTCGTGCTAAACGCTATTCTTTTGAGAGATTTTCCATCTTTGCGGAAGCTCTGGGGTGGATTGTATTGGATGTCGAAATTGAAGGCTGCAGCGCATTTTCTGAACCTATGTTTCATATTACTTGCGGATACGTATGTGTCGAAGATTATTGAAAATGTTGTCTTGTTTATACAAAAATATTGTTTACCTATAGGGAATAAAATAAGAAGTTTTCTCGTTATTTACCCAAAAAGGCCCAAGTTTAAATCAATGCCACTTAATCCAGCTAATCTGTTATCCAAATGTGCTCCATAACAGTAAATAGAAGTTAGTAACTAAGCACACGGAGCGGCTGTTTGTGGTCGTTCGGCGATCGTGTTTACCGCTACAAAATAAGTTTTAATTAATGGATTGGCACTTGGAGACACGCGTGCCGGCCGGGGACAGCGTTCAGTTACACGCCCGTCAACCGGACGCTGCTGACCTTTCATACATGTTACTGTGGAAGTATGGCAACATTAATTGCCCCATTCCCTCAGCGGGTACCACAGAAGCCACACGTCATCTATACATATAATAAATATGTAACAGGCCGATGTCTGTACATTGATTAGTTTTTTAAGTACATTGTTACTATCAAAATATGGACCTAGTCTGATATAAACGTTTATTATTATTATTATTGAAGATATTGAAAAAAATAGTATATGGGGGGTCTTTATTAGGGCAACAGAAGCCAAAACAACAGTTTTTAGAATTTTTGTCTGTCGGCCTGTCTTTCTGTCTGTATGTTTGTACGCGCATCACGTAAAAACTACTGCATGGATTTGAACGCAGTTTTCACTGCTCAACTGATAGATGCTTAACTTAAGGATATAGGCTACATTAGATATAGTTTTGGACCCGATAGGTGGTGCTGCGCTGAGCAAAGCAAGGGCGGGTGGCTATTTTAATTAATAAAAACGTACCTCTCAATTACAAGAGGATAATAATTGAGGAGCTCGTGGCTAAATAATAACAGCCGCTCGGTTCGATCTTTAGGTTAAGCCGTGCTTGCCTAGGTTGGTCTGTGGATGGGTGACCACCCATTACATACCGAGTTTCCTCCGTGCCTCGGAAAGCACGTTAAGCCGTTGGTCCCGGGTGTCATTTGTAGATCTTTGACAGTCGTTAGGGTAGTCAGTGGCCCAAGAAGTCTGACAACCAGTCTTACCAAGGGGTATCGTATTACCCAGTACTAACTGGGTTGTGGAGGTCAGATAGGCAGTCGCTCCATGTAAAATACTGGTATTCAGCTGCATCCGGTTAGACTGGAAGCCGACCCCAACATAGTTGGGAAAAGGCTAGGCAGATGATGACCTCTCAATTACAAGAACCAGGTAAACAAACCCGTAATACTTCCTCATCCGATGACAGACCATTGCACAAGTTTTTATATAAATTCGATACTTAACTAAGGTGTAAGTATAAAAGCGTAAGAAAAACAATTTGCCAACATAACTAATAACAGGAAGTCACCTCGTTACTCACGAGTGAATGGTAGGTCGCCAATCTCGCGAGCGCGCCCTCCACTTCTCGACTTAATGAATGAGAATAATTTTGCCAAAATACTTTGGAGAGACGGGACACACGCCCCGGGAATTTTTCAATTTGCAACTGACATAATGTAATAAGAGTTACACCGTGAGGATGCCGGCGTAACGTAATTAATAACCTGTGAAATATTACCTGTTACAATGAATTTAGAGGATAAAAGTTGAGTGATAAATTTAAATAACAAGGAGACCGGCGTGTGTTCAGAACGGGACCCGAAATACTTATGAATAGTTTGTCCGGGGTGATAAGTGGGTGAGTCTGGAAGCTTTACGGGAATCGCAAGTTTGTATTCGCCAGCCTAATGAACGCGTGAACGCGGAATAACTTCGCGAATGCTTGAATAATGTATGCTTTAACGAGATGTTTTTCTTGAGCGAATCTCATTAACCCACTTTCTGATTGTGTGAATGTAAACTTTGGGAAGTTCTTATTCTTTAGTGAGAGGAATCTTTTATGAGTTCCGTAAATCAAATCATTCTCCCCAAATTAAATGCCAGTTTTTTCCTTCGTTTAAATGTTATCTGTAGCATCGGTAATGTTTTGTAGGTTGTTCCATATTGTTCGGGATAAATTCAAAATTTAATAAAGGTACCCCTCTGTATCAAATCGGGTCTTACATAATCACATACAGATGACTGGCTAAAATCGAATTCCCTTTATTACGATCATAAAATTTACCGATATTATCTCAAGCGAGCCAACTGGGCCATAAAAGTAATCCTTCTATTTTAATGGTGCTCCAACCTGCGGGATGCAACAATGTGTCCAATTTGCTTCGCAGTTATCCGTTCCTGACACCTTCGCCAATTTTATACGAGACTACAATTTACAAGTAACAATATCTAACTTTATCTAGCACGTACGTTTTCATGTTCCTTGCTCGGACTCGACTCAAAAAACTTGCTCTAATTCCACAGAACTTGAGATCTTACTTCCCTCATAAAAGTTTATTGTTGGTAAGCAGTAGCGATAAATTAACGTTACAAGATGTTACATGAACAATGGACTTGTTTTTCTGCTGAACTAGAACCAATATAGCATTTTAAATATTCACATAAAATCCCTCGCCTGGCGTTGTTTAATCGGCGCGTTAAATTCGAGAAAAGTCGAGAACACATCAAATATTAACAGAGCTCGAGCGTTGTTTCGACAAATGGGATAATATCGCGCTCATGCATCTAAATCTAAACACGCTTATTTTCAGGTAAAACTAAACCGTCCGAATGAAAACGATTCGGTAATTCGTTCTCTATAGAAAATCGAACGGCCTAAAATCGTTTCTTTTTCTCGGATCCCCCCCGAATCACCATTAATCAAGTGGAACTCTGAAGTTTCACGCTACCTTCCGAATCTAATTTCGCAAACAAAGAAAACGAAAACCTGTCTACCTTTATCAATCAAAACTGTTTGAAAATTCTATTCCGTTAGTTCGCAGTGCGGAGTCGTGCAACGGAGACAATTGGAAAAATGTATCACGAATAAAAAGTCGTATCGGAATGTAATATCGAGAGGACTCGGCTCGGAATATTCTTGTCAAGTGAAAATAAAGGGTCAGGAAAATTCAGTGACAGGTTGTGAGTGGACGGTGGTCATCCGAAACGGGCACAAGTTTCGAATAAATAAACCCGGGAGCAAATAACGACGTCACCTTCACGTGTGCCGCTGCCTGTCACGAGAGAGCACCTGCTCTTATATGACACATTTGTGACAACCAAGTCGGGCTATTGTTAATTTTACTCCAAGTGTATTCGCTCATGGGTAGGGACTTTATTTGAAAAGGATTTTTATACCTATCATGTTTGAATACTAACGTTTTAACAACTCGACGTATTGGTTCTATTATAACATTGCATGACGGAAGCAACGATGCTATGATTTATAATATCCGCTTTGAGTCTGAAAGGTTTATGTCTTTCGAATGCTGCAATAAAAAGCGTAATACTTAAGTTTCCAGATTTTTAGGTTACGGCCACGACGAATGTAAAATGTGAAAACTTTAAACGTTTACATCCAGCGTGACAGGTGTTGCTACTATCATCGTTTACGATTCCGACTTTGTACAAAGTGGGCTTTTACGATTTTTCTTTTCGAAAGCTAATGACAAATTAGCTCAGTTTGCCATACTTCCTTATACTTTACCACTGAAAGGCAAAAGCATAAACATTTTCCAGTTTTTGTATTGAACAAAATGACAATACCAAAGCCATTTTATTGTTGGACAAATGGGAAAATAGACAAGTTGGCAAACCGCGGACCTTTCCAATCCAGAACTTTTACCCGAAAGAAATGTATTTTGTTGTTGTGTATCTTCTTTATTTCCCCATCTACTTCGTATCACATCATGTTCGTAATATAACTGTGATGAACTAGCCATGACAAGTCACCAGGCTCGTCCAAGTACCTACTATCAAGTTACCTTTTTGTTCGTCCCCCACTTGGGTGAAACAAAACAGGTGATCCCTCATATTTCTTTATTCATACAACAGTCACCCTCTGCTATATTGGCTGGGTTCACCTTGTATATGTACGTAGGTGACATGACAATCTGGATACTGAAAGCTATCGGATACTAGAGGTGACTCATCGATCATATAATTTATTTTTATTTAGGCTGTCTCCTTTGTCACAAAAGAAAGAAACAAAACATGTAACCTACCACGTATGACTTTAAGGACCAATTAAATCGAAACTTGTGTAAACAATAACAACAATAAACTCCTTTATACCTGGTCTATCTACCTACAAAAGCGACACAAGAAAAACGAATGACACCAGACACCATAAAAATACCAGCATCAGCTCCTATACATGATTAACCCTATCCATTCTGAATAAAACTTAATAAAATCGCTAACGCATTAGATAAGGAAAAAAAGTCTAGCCAAGAATCGGAGCAGCGCATTTCCATCGCATTTGACTAGGCAAACATATCAGACGCAGCCCCCACTATCGGCCACCACTGACTTCATTGGCTTCTCACACTGAAAAAAGCAATTTCGCCAGTCTTTTATCGGTAGGTGGCATATTATAGAAGCAATATTATGCATATTGGACACAGTAAAACCATGACTTTTAACAATCTGAAGTATCAAATTAAAAGCTCATTAAGCTTAGTAATTTTGAGACTGTGACGAAAGTTAAATGCGTGAGAGAATCCTGTTAATTGTTCCAGTTTAAAAATAGACGCGGCAGCCGACTTTCATATTTAATGACGCACATTAAATTGTATATAAAAAAGTGCCCAACCACACGAGCTCAACTGACGAAAATGTACGAACTTTTATTTTATTTTTGGGAGTCCGATGACCCTTGAACTCGCTACCCCAGGGTTCCTCATTCCGCATCTGTAAATCCCCTCCAACCCTAGATGTGTTCCGTTTTGTTTCATAGTCCTACAGAGGAATGTTAAGGAAGCAATATTATGCAAATCCAAGCGTGGATGCCGCAAATATAAAAAGCTCTCGTTCGCCTCACACTTTGCATCTCAAGGCTATGCATCCCACAGATAGGTACCGGGATGCCCCAAGAGAAAAAATGAAAACGCAATTTGAAATTCTATGCGTTTTAGAAGCACCTGCGTAAACTCTGTTACAGTGTTCGAGAAAATAAGAATTTGCTAGAATAAAAATTCTATTCGCTTTACTATGCGCGTCTACGTAGTAACGTGGTATCTGGATATAATATTTTGTTGAAAAAACAGAATAAATGATACCATTTCAATAGATATTGGTAGTTTTATTTAGGATTTTTTATGAAGGACAGAAGTTTAATCAGCTTTCAATTTGTATATCGATGCTGCAAATAATACAATAGGTCCTAAAAAAAAACAATTTGTCTAAAATATTTATAGTTAGATACTAAATAAAAGCCTAGTATTTCATCATTAAAGTTTTCATTTTAGGTAGGTAGGTACACAAATTCCACAAAAAAAACGATAAAATATAGAAACTAACTGAAAGCACGGACAAAATTCCATTTTTAAATTCGTCACTGAAAGAAGTCGGGGGTTTACGACCCCCGACTTCTTTCCGTAACTCGGGGTATATAATCTGTAATGACTATCGCATCCCTCGTCATATTGCCCCTAGCTATCAGCATGTAAGGAGCGGGGTGATACACTGTCAGCGAACCAAGGTTACCAGTATCAAGAAAATGTAGGATCATCCAAGGATTTAGTTGTATATTGTCATTAAAGCTACTGTCCCAGAAATTCTTTTAGGCAGACGTAAAACTTTTTTGTTTTAATTCTAGGTTTTATTTTCGGGCTCATTTCTTCGGGTAAGATACGGCAACGTTTGAAGTGCACATTGTTCTTGAACTAGACGCTCTTTTATCTCCAAAATGTTGTTGTTAGAAATCCGCCTTTTTAATTTGAATTTTAGTCTATGATTATGTAACGAAACTATTTACTGAAAAGGGTAGGTTAAAGAGGTTAGATTCGATCAAGAGATGGTGTACGAAACTTCGTTTACCTAACAGCACTGGCACGTTAAAATCAACCTAACCCGAAATCCTTACACTGGTTCCTGGCAGCCCTATAACAAGACTAGGGCCAGTCGAGTGGATTCATACGATGTGGAGCTGATAGCTACAGCCGATGTCGGTCGTCAACGTCGCTTTGTCTTGTACACTGACGCCAGCAAACCGAACCACGAGTATTTGCATAACAATGGTCCGAATTTGATGCGTACCTACAAAGCACGTCTGTGTATTGGTGGCAAAAAAGGGTAATTTTAGGCATCATCGATGCTGCTAGGTAAGGATTTTTGAAGTACTGAATTTTCGGCTTTGAAAAGGAGAATTTTATGGTTTTTTTTTTTTCACAGTATGGAAAGACTAATATTGCTTCAAAGCGTCAGCTATTTTATCGTCAGGTCGTTAGAACTTCTTCCGGAAAGAAAACATTATCATTTGCAATAAATGCTTCTGAAGATTTACTACGAACATTATTCGAAGTACATTATATATAAACGTCTACTAAAATTTTATACCATTGGCAAATACTGACCAGTATCCGATAGGAAAGTTTCCGAATTTCGAACAATCCATTGTCCAATTGACAAAGTGCAAGCGCTTTCAATAGATAATACGTAGACGTCGATCTCGATCAAAATCAAACCTGGTATAACATTTCAATGCGCGTTCGGCTCTCAGATTCATGGCTTGTTCGTATTATGCCAGTTAGATCCCCTCGTATGGAACAAGATGAAGCTACTCACATAATAGTCCCATTGTCCGCCACTGAAGATGTTATCATAGAAGCAATTCAGCCAAGAGAAGCTGACATTAATTGATTTAAACGTCAGCAATAACTGGATGCAGCACTAGTTTCATTCGAGTCGGTGTTACGCGATATCTTCTCAGCTTTAAACTTTTTAAATGACGTACAAAAAGTTAAGCCACAAAAATGAATTCCGTCTGAGAGTTACATTTTTCTCGGAGATACCGCCAGTAATCTGCTAGAGCAGCAGGAAATCTTCAGCCTCCACTCCTTCCTTAATTAGCAGAATATTTCAGAGAAAAAAAGAAGCAACAGGAAGCATTGCAGAGAGTAATAAAAGGAAGCGGCTCGTGACCGTTATGGCTGCCTAATGGAGTCACGTTATCTGAGAGAGGCGAGTAAACAAGTTTAGAACGATAATTTAGTTAAAATCAAAATTGATCGTGTAATTTATATTAAATTAAAGATGCTAAATTTTACTCTTGATTTTATTTATATTACCGCTGTTCACTTGGAGTTCGTTTGGAATTTGAATATGGTTTTTGCAATAAAGTTCTTTTGGATTATTTTACGCGATTTATGACAGAGTTCGCTTTTGATTTTGTACAATGTTATTACCTATCTTAAGGTAGTTTGAGCTTCTTTTAAAATAACCAACACTGTTGTTTTAAGAAGTTTATTGATTCTATCGTATTGTCTCTCACCCACACGCTCGGAAATTGCACCTGAGTGTGGTACATGTCTAAATTTACGCCATAAACGACAAAATACCACACCTTAATGGTCTAAGTTTACAATGTAGTATAGGTACCCATAGAAAACATACGGTACCAACCTTAGTAGGAAGTTTTTATAGAGAACAGTGTTCCACTACCAAAGCTAAAAGTTACACAAAAAAGTAATATCATAAGTACTCTTTTGTAACAACTAAACAGTATAACTGATCACATTACCTAAGTTCTGTTAAAAATAACTTTTTTACAAATCCCACGTAAAAACGACCGAAAAGAGAACTTGATTTGCGACTTAACTTCCATGCTTTGGCATTTAAGTCAACCGTAAAAGCATCGAATAAATTGTAGGTCAGAAGGGACAGATAAAACGAGAAACGTATTTCCTCTACTTTTTTTCTTTTAACTTATTTTGTAGAATATTGACTAGGTTATTTCTCTCCATTCCTGCTTGCTCTGTGATTTTGTAGTTTATTTGTTATGCATGATTTGGCGATTTCATTTGTACGTTGGGAGTAAGGACGTTGTAGGACTTTGATTACATCTACTTAACTAGGTTTGAGGTTAAATTAGTTACACGACATTAATCTGTGCTGCAATGAGTTTAGCTTTCAAATCTACCTGACTTGAAAGCTAAAGCTAACTATCCTTTACAACATTATTTTTAGCATATGCGAAACCTGAATATAGTATGTTCAGAATAAGTAACTGAATCGATTCCAATAATTTATAAACCATGTCATATTTTGTCCCAAATTTTTTTTAAAAAAGGTTACAAGTTGGACACCGAGCGACACTAAGTACCTATCGCAATCATTTAGGTACCTACTGCCAAATTAATATTAACAATGAGCTGGAGGCGCGCGCACGGCGGCGCCGTGTGGTCACCACGTTTTTGTGCAGACAACCAGGTAACAGAACAAGGAGATGACTTTTTGATTTTTAATCATACAGTTTTGAAGTTTTGTACATAGATTCTTTACATAAAAATACTAGACACGTGTTTCAGGTTTCGCACATACTAAAACTAATGTTGTGTATCGTGCTCGTATGTTGTGTATCAGGCTAGCCACTGATTCAACTTAAGCAACAAAAAATAGTAACCACAGCAAGAAAATTAGCCGTGATTTGATTTATGACTCAGATAGGCGGAACGAGCGTTTAAAATACAAGAGAGGTCTTGTTAAAGTATCGGAGCTTCACACTTTCATAGCGCACTTAGTTTCAAGCATCACGACTAAGACATCTGAACTTCATCCTCGAAATGAGTATCGGAAATTTACATCAGCTCGTAATACCGTGCCGGCTGAGCCTTTATTGTAAACGCCGTAATTTGAATTTCGTCTTTGATATTCAAATGAACCTCTACTTGAGACACTGCCTTAGTTATTTGAGTTTTTGTAAAGCAATCAAGTTTGTTTACAGGAGACCGTGTAATTGTAAATCTCGGTCTGTGGTCTTAATTAATGCATAAAATCACTTTCGATTCCTTTGACAAGACGCCCCTCCGTAAAACTGGCATAAACAAAGGGAAAATCGACTCGGGCTCTTTTAATTCTGTTGTTACACGTAATAAAATCGGTGACAACCAGCTACGGCTTTTATGCAGTTTGAATAAACCTCAAAATTGTAACTCAGAGGAGAAGGTTCGCTCACACGACATAACGCTCGTGTGGGTTACCCAATACGTTTTTGCAATTGATGGATGAATGATTTATGATGCGACAACGTGCCTTCAACCCTTTACGACGTAAAACGGAAATTGTCATAATCCCAAAGATTTATTGATAAACACATTTATACTATCGTGTGCTGTCATGACATGTATGCACGTCTAGCATTTACAAACGATATTTAGGGTTCCTAATTTCCATGCGGATAACGTTTGCGTGCGTTCGATCACTTTCCGTGTTGTAAACTTTTCATTCGGGCCGTCTGTCTTGAGATCGAATCGATATCGATGCGGTATCGACGAGTCACGAATTTCACTTCAACATGATTTGTTACAAGCGTCCGATGACGTACCAAGGTACACGATTCGAACGTGATTTTGTTAGCGAAGTTAACTAGATAAATTGGCTCAAAAGGCAGGGCGATGACACCTGCCCGGTTCACGTGTGACACTCACGACTATGTCAACGATCGAGTAAAACATCGTGATACACCCATCGTCGAACGCGTGTCTAGACGCGCTGAAAGTGGTGTTCATTAGTGAAAATTATAAATAAGTTTTTTTTTATAATTTCAAGCCATCGCATCGTGGCAGTAATTACAGAGGAAGCGAAGCGAAAATATTGCAAGCTCGACAACGTGTCGACAAGGCGTCGCGTTAGCACGTTAGCGTGCATTCTTTGCCTGCGTTCATTAGCATAACAAGTAGTTTCGTTAATCAAATGTACGAAATTAATAGTACAGTTTAGAGTCGACGTTCCGCCCGGCAATCACACGGCCATTACAAATTGCTAGCAATTACAGCGACACCACCCTCCCCTCACCTTTTGCGTTCGTGACGGTTTTTTTTGCGCTCGTACGGTAGGTAAATACTCCATAGTAGTTGGCATATGTACGTCATTAATGAGTAATTGAGAAGTAATTCCATTTCAATTTATTTTTACTGAAGTTTGTTTTGTTTTTTGAATTTGTGTTCCTCTCCTCACGAGTATATTTACTCGTACATAGAGGAACAAAAACTAATTGTCTGGCAAAGCTTGTTGATTGTTTCATGAATTTCAGATTCAACAGTTGTTTTTTTTTTTAAATAATCTTAAAGCTGTATAAATAATAAATATTTAAACCAATTTTCTTTTATTACTATTGCTATTTACTTAACAAAACTCATATCTCATCTGCGTAGCCTTTTCCCAACTACGAAAAATATTTATAAAAACAAAATATTGTTTTAAATAAAAAGGGGAAATAAATTCTTCGTAGCGATACATAAACAACCCTACCAACTAGAATACTACGTAACAAGAAGTAGCGAACGTTCCTAGGACTAACGCTCGTACAGCCACAGATATTTATTTTTACTCACTCAAAGGTGTATAAAGCTCACCATTCCTCATCCTTTGAATGATGTTATCGCGATTTCCCAAATGTTTCGCTCTTTTTGATCTAAATTCTTTATATTTGGCTTTGGCTTTTCGCCTTTTCCTACAACACATCACGATTCTTTTGTGGTGCGATAAGATTTTGTAAAAAATCGAATGTTTATTCGAACTGGACTGCACCCTGAATATAGTTTGGCTTTTGTCTTTGCTTTTTTTTTTCTTTTTTATTCACACGAAAAGAAGGTTGTATAATTGCAGTTGTTAGCTTTTAGCTAAAATGTCCTTTCGTATTCGGACTACATTGTTTGAAAAAAAAAAACATGTTGGACTTTTCGGAAGATAGAAAGAGTATTCAAAGTAACGATAATTTTTAATGGTTCTAATAAAATTAAGCAAGGCCGAAAACATACATACGGTGTCATTTTGAATATGTATGATGACGAGAAGGATCTTAATTTAATCTCGACTGCGTCAAAGTACAAAACGCCACCCTCAAACATTAAAAATGCAAAATAGAATTTAGGTTAAGTAAATCTTTGTGTTATTAAGCTGTGCTTATCATCAAATTTATTCACGGTCAAAGTTTTAAAGAAGCCGCTTATTCAGAGATAAAAAATAATAAAGATATTCATGCGATCAGAAAGTGGAGAAACCACGAAAAAGAGAACTTTAATTAAACTTTCCAAAATCATTATCAGATAACATTATTCATTAATTTTAAATGGTCTCAGGCGAGCCGATGCCTGATAATTTTTGCCGAGCACCAAGAAGACAGGAAATGACGTAAAATTTATCTTCGAACCGGAGGAATTACTTTCTACCAACTCCGCGAAGAAATGGAAATCTGTAGGTTTATAACTTCAGGAGAAAATTGTTTTTTTCCGAATCGGAATAATATTAGCTTTTGGTGATGCGGCAACTTTTCGCTACAAACGTTATTAAATCTTTTTTTTTAAATGTCACGTCGCAAAATGGCTCATTTGCGATAGAATCCCTCGGTGGGTTTTCATTAATAAGGACTTACAGAGAGTCAACAAATTTTTCGCGGCGCCGAGTATTTATTGAAGGGACGGTCGGCTATAACCCGAGAGGAATATAACGCATTCAAATATCAAGGAAATTTATCAACCTCCTAGCATTGGGTCCAATACGTTTGGGTCGTTTATGGCATATTACAGTCCAGGACTCGTCAGCTTTCTGCCGGAAAAGTCAATTTGTCGCAGATTACGGACGACGACGACTGACCAGAATCTTACTAAAACGTGCATGTTTGTAGACGTTCGCTTGACATGAATTATGAATAAAAAGAAAGCGAGAATTGAATTGAAAATCTTTTAGTCTTTAAGCTGCGACAACTTCTTGTTTATAACGCATTCTGAATTCATTAAACATCCGACATTATTTTGCATAAAATTAGCAATTCCCTTTTATAATTCACACACGTGTAAAACATGTTTCCTGATTATGCAAACGTCTTTAAAATAACTTTATGAAGCGAGTCTATCATAAAGTTTTAATCTAAAAATATTTCCTTAAATGCCGTAAAATACACGGAAAAAACAAATAAGTTACGTTTAAAAACACGATTTGTTATTTGGATTGCGTGTCACGAGACCGTTCGACAATCCGATGGAATGTTCTACATGACGTACAATAAATAATGTCGCTGCTGTATATACTCGTGTGGACGCCGCCTAAGCGTCCACTGAGTGGGTAGTGTAACTCCATGGGCGCGTTTCGCGACGATGTTCTATTACAAAAGGGAATTGGATCTTGATTCATTGGTTCGGAAAATCGGCAGCGTACCTTGATAATTTCATTTCTGTACAATTTGACCGCGTCCGTGGTCAGACGATTCTTGGGGGCCTCCGCGGACCCGAACACAATACAGGGACTCCCCTACGGTTCTCACACACAATACTAAGCTTTTATTGCCTCCTTTTACAATCTCCCATTACCTCCAAGGCTTCAGCGCTACTGGGAATCAGTTTTGTTACAGTTTTTTCCTTTTGAACGATTTTCGTGTCCATCAAGTTTCGACGCTGATCAATGTTATTCTACTCGGTCGTAATCCTCTTTCACGCTATTAGTTACGAAGATTTTTGAGAAAGGATTTTTAAAACTCTTTCTCTTCTATTTTGAAATATTTACTCGTTGCAATTCTTGAGATAAAATCTAGAACAGCGCTGGCCACAACAAGAGGTACAATAACGGTGACACAGCTATTGATGGCGGCAGTAGCATCAAAAATATCGCATTAGAGGCTAGCTTTATCGCCGGTTTGTGCCGCGGCACGGACGCTGGCTACTCCCCTTTCAGCTTTTACACAGATTGTATTGGCGCAAATACGACCTGGCAATACTGTAAATACACTTGCTGGCGGCACAAATTGAAAAATTTGTAAAATTCATGAATATGAATAAGTGTTCCGTACCCGTGAATGGGGCATCAATTATGCAAAATAAACTCGTATTGCATTGATCGGTCGCCGGACTGCGCCGCGGACGGCCCGGGTTCGATCCGCTACGACGAGCTGCTACAATCGATATCTCGTATTCATCAACTGCCGAGTTATATCGATACTCATTTAAATGTCCTCCCTTATCACATATTGGCAATGTTCATCCAACAATGTTCACGTAATAAACGTAACAATGAATGTGACGGTCCGATGTGATCGCTTAAAGTACCCACGCACAACTCCCTGAATTTTGCGTCGAAAATCGACTTTACCGCCATATAAATAGGAGTGCAGGCAGTGTCTATAATTTCATATTTTCGGATGGATCAATTTAGGCCGTTTTATTGGTATAATCTACACCAACAGTTCAAATGTGTATGTGTTTCAATTAGAAAATGTCGTTGTGCATATTCGAAACCTTTGAAATTCCGTTCACCTTTATTTGTTGGTTGAGTTAAAAATAGCCTTGGTTTCAACAAGAGCGTAGTGAAAGATAATCCAGATAGTGGCACTGAAGTAGTAACGCGGCGCCCGGAGCGAACCATGTCAACTTCAAATTACAGGGCGCAGGAGCCGTGTGTCCTCCGCTTGGTTCCCGCACTTCTTCCATTCAAAGCTTTGTGGGCTGCGGGTTTTTTAGCTTAACTTGCACTCTTTATTCCTCCGATAGACCAAATGGGATAACAACAGTTGCACACGCTCGCTTAACGTTTGAATCTTCATAGACGTTCCATATAAACACTTTTATTCAATCAGCAGCTGCTTTTTCTTTTCAAAAAGTCTTGATTCCAAACGTGGTTTTCACTTGAAAAGTCTTCAAACACTCGTAATGATGTAGTTAAGTCGAACTGCATGCCTCTGAAGTTGAGTTTAGAAAATTTCTGCGGAGTGCGACTATTTTTTATTGCTAAGTGGATATAATCCAGAGTGCAATTTAGATCGTTAAGGGTTAGTACTTATAATAAACTTATTTTAAAATGTAGAAACAAAAACACAGAATTAAACAAAAAAGCACTCCTAAAATCCCTTTTAAGCAGCACATTTAAAGTTAAAAAGAGTAAAAAGAATTCATTAAGCTAGGTACGTAGATAACATCGAGTCAGTTCATGATAACACCGCGTCGGTATGTGCGAAATTTGTAATCTCACAAAAATACATGTAAACCGACGCGTGCATGCCGCTAATGAAAGGCTCTCTTGCATTGTTTTGCGAGCAAACAAACGTTGAAAATAATTTACGTTAAAAGATCGCCTGCATTTACATAATTATGTCGGCAAACATAAACTTTATACACGATAAAGTCAAATTTATGTATACTTGAAACGAGCGAGATTTATAGAAAAAAACCTAGAATAATATTATTTAAATATTTAGACCTATTTATATTCGCCACGACACATACATAATGTATCAATCCTAGTAATGTTTCTTTTAGATTTCGGTTATGAGGCGATTTTATAAATTTTAATTGAATTGCAAAAGACCTAGTGGATAGACGTAATTATTTAAATTAAATTAACGGAATTATTTTTTAGAAAAACTGTTTCTAGAGCACATAAAAGCTAATACGTTTATTTGTCAGAACTCATTTTCTCGCTGGAATTTTAATTCTTTTAGCGCTTTACGTGAATTAAAGTTACGGCGCACGATATAATTTTACGACCACTAAAAAGAATTCTCTTAAAAAGGAAGATTTACATTATAACTAGAAAGATATTGGTGAATCGATTGGTGGTGGACCGGAGCGCAGGGCTTCGTCTGATATCCTTCCATCTAGTCGAGCCCGCTCAATCCCAGCACGTTCTGTCAATAATTTTCTTGAAACATCACAGATCTCAGTCGAGAACAAATCGAGGTGCAGTAAACATCGAATAAAGCGACTTGTCTATAAAATATCATTTCTAGCTCTTTTGTTTTTCCATCGAATCCCGTTCCACAAGTGGGCAATAATTGAAAACGAAACTGTTTTGCGCGGGGGCGGGATCGCGAGACACAGCATAAAGGCGCTCAGAATAGATTGAACGTATAAAATTTTCAGTCGAAATTCGCACGAACCGCCGCCGCGGGAGGTGCTCTGTATCTTTTTACTTTGTAACCTTACTTTTTATTCCATTAGCGCGCGTGTGAGGCCCCTCTAGCCAAATATCGTGGAATAATAAAAGCTGTTTAGTAATGATAATGCGGAACGCAGCTCTCGCTACACTAGCCTAACTGAATTAAACTTGTGCGATATGAATTTCGTGTTTATGCTTATTGCCACGGAGTTTGTTTTTCATCTAAGCAATTATTTTACATTAAAACTAAAATTGCATTAGAGGTACAATTATAGCACTGTGAACACTGGAATTATAAGTACCTACGTCATGATAAAGTTTTACAATGGCTGTCTGATGTAAAAAAGTTAGTCACATTTAAGTCTGGAAAATCCAGGAGGGTTTGAAATTGTGATCCTCTTGGAGCTTTCTCTTTGCTTTATATGCGCATTGTACAACGCTATTGCTCTAACACAAAACTTTTTATTTCCGTTTATAGCGAGTCAATCGTCCGCGAACATTTTTCAGGCAAACTTTAACAGTGGAGGCAATCGCTCCTGAAATTCGAAAATGAAATCGTTCCGAGCGTCGCCAAGATTTATCGATGGATGTTCGAATTTACTTTGAAACTTTCGGGGCATAAAACTTATGACACGTAATCGTATATTCCAGTCGAGATATCTGCGAAAGGGAATCTTCTAGAAAATTAATCTTGTTTCGTATATTGTTTACTCTGTTCGAGAAGTGCGTACCGTCATCTCGATCCGAGATAAAATGTACAACTTCAATGTGGAGGTAAATGTACGGTGTGATATGAGAAATTACAACATTCACGAGAAATAACGCATTTTCCTTCTCGATATTAAAGTATCAACATTCTTACATAAACCTAGTTACCTTCCTGTGCTTTAACTTGAAGATACGTTTAACTATTTTCAGGAAAAAGAACTATACTTAGATACTCTTTGAATTGAAGTATCTTGACCATAGATGACAAAATTCATCCATCTATAAAGGGCAATATTTAAATGAGCGAAAATAAATTCAAATTAAAGGTATCAAAAATATTGAAAATGGACTACTGAAATATTAAGTGAGCGTCAAACAGTGGGCGAATACAAATGTTTAAAACAGCGACTTGAAAATACAATTTTGAGTTACTAGTTGTTCAATGCGATCAGTGTGATAATTTAAGGACTCTGAAAAAAAACTTAAAACAAGGTTATTAACCACTAGATTGTAGATAAGGCGTAGTCGACGTAGCCCCGCTGCGCGGGGCTCCTATTTCTGTTTGCAGGGTTTAAAGTAACCTAACACGAAAGGAATTCCGGGGGGGACCCCGCCATCCCCTTCGAACCTAACCTGTCCGAGTAGGGGTGCCACAAGTCTCTCTCAGCCTTCGCTTGCTCTTGCTTCCTATATTCTCCTTGCCGCAATGACCGGATAAATAGTTACTTACTTGGTACAATAGTCGCCCATTCAATATATTGGTCGCCAATTAAATATTTATTCGCCCAATTAATAATTTCCCATCTAAAAATAAAGCTAACGTTGTAACTAAGAACGACCAGGGAAATTAATTGTATATCAAATCGACACACTACCTTTAATTAAGACAGTTCATACATCTGTCACAGAATCACAGTAAAATTGATTCTACTGATTTGATTTTACGGATAAATTAAGATGATAGTATATAATTGATATGGTTAATTTTTACTTGAATTTACCTACACACACACGTAGGCATTTTGAGCCGTCCTAATGCTTGTTGGGTCGACGATATCGCGAAAGGCACCTAGATCAGGCATGCACAGAACCGGGAAATGTGGCAGAAGTAAGGGATGATCATGAGGCATTTTGAGCACCGTTTGAATTGTTTCAAAGTAATCGATACTCTTTTGCCAGTCAGCAAGGACTACACCAAACTCAAGTCGTTTTTGTAATATCTTCAAAACCGATTCTTAAATCGTAAAACAATAGAAAGAGCCACTCCACCTTCGCGCCAATAAACCTGAACACTTTGTACCGAGTCGATATATTTTTCATTAATTCATCTCGTTCACACTACGTCTAGACTTCCAATGGTAAGATTGCTTATCTCCTAGTATAAATAATACATGAGTTAGAAAATATGAGACCCACAGTCGTGGACTTTCATTTTGTGCGGACCGGTAGAAATTAAAAGATTTTATTGGCATGCTTCCCGTGGTCTTTATGAACTGAAATAACAGAAGTCTTTTGCAAACATTGAATGTCAGGCAGAATGTAGTTTTTTTTTTCAGATCTTTTTATGAAAAAAATCCTTGTTCACGAGGATTTTTCGCTTAGGACTAAGACAATGCATGTTTGAGTTATCC
This sequence comes from Noctua janthina, assembly GCA_963576755.1. Taxonomy (NCBI): domain Eukaryota; kingdom Metazoa; phylum Arthropoda; class Insecta; order Lepidoptera; family Noctuidae; genus Noctua; species Noctua janthina. Next base: position 7,180,794 of record OY755058.1, read on the forward strand.
AATTATAAGCAAAAATATCAGATTAATAATCATAATCCTAACTACTAATATTATAAATGCGAAATTAAGTTTGTTTGTTTGTTACCTTTTCACACCTAAACCACTGAACCTATCATCCTAAAATTTTGCATAGATGTTGTCAGGTGTACAGAAACGGACTTAGAGTACCTTTCATCCCGAAAAAAAGTAAGTACTGTTCCATAGTAGTATATAACTGTTCCCAAAGAAAACAACAACAACGTTCTTATGATAATAGATGGCGCCAAGTGTCTTTCGAACCATAACTGAATTATATTATTACAAGCAGAGTACTCGAATTGATTTTCAAATTCTAAATTAACGCGAGCGAAGCCTCGGGTAAAAGCTAGTACTACATAAATATTAGCCACCGTTAAAATTATGTAAATTTTCCTAGATATTGACAATTTGATACAAAGATTATTTTTTTTTATTAATTGGATTAGCATCATTGATTCAAATCAAACAACGTTGATTCAATAAATAATGTTATAATTATTTGAATCAACTCATTCCGTGATGTTTATTTTGGCTCATCTAACTTTGAATAGAATCACAGAAACATTATGTTTATGACGTGTTTGTGTTGTATTCAGCCAATCAAAATCAGCGTTTATGTAGAGTGTACTTACAGCATATTATGGAGTTATTACATACTGGGGTTTAATGTGTACTCACAAAGTTTATGGGTGTACTCTGGCCTAATAGGGTTAACAGACCCCGACGTATAAAAATGAAATGATTGAATCGCAGATAATCAAGAAAATTGTGGAATATGAATGTTATTAATAGCTTGTATTGTCAGGGACATTAACTGTTAAGTAACTTGTTACCTTACGTCAATTTTCCTTGTTATAGGCATTTCATACAGCTGTCAAAGAATAAAGGGTGTAAATAGACCCTTAACATAACCGAAAGGCACTTGTTCTCCCCGTCTCTGCACACCATACCTTCTAGTTACGGAGATATTGGGGGTCAAAGTTCCAACTTTTTCACAAGATTTTAATGTAAGATTTTTACTTTACACACCTCCACGACTCCCGTACTATTCAATCCATCCATCAGCACAATGCTTTTAGTGCTTTCCATCGAGTCCTACCGTAAAACGTGAACACCCCAAAAAAAAAAGTCTAATATCTAAGTAACTTTACGCAAATAGCGTAAAGTTACTTAGTTTAATGTACAGAACGCTTGGTTGACGGCTATGTGAAGGGTGTGTTTACCCCCTGTATGTCACATTTCGGTACTATTTAGGTATTTTGTTATTTTTTTACTGCCTCGTTGGTCTAGGTCGCAATCGCGACTGCTGAGCATAATGTCCTGGGTTCGATTTCAGGTTCGGGCAAAGTTAATTGGGTTTTTCCTTCAACAATTTTCTCAGTGTTAGCCACGGACTCTGGATTTGTGCTTGATTGATGGCAATAGGCTCGCCCCCTAGTATATGGCACTAAACATAACTGGCGAAACGTGTACTATAATAGGGTACACCTCTGCCTAACCCTTCGGGAATTACAGGTGTGATGTTATGTGTGTTTATTTGCAAAAAAAAACAATTAATCACAAAAAACAAATGTTATTATGCCTTCATTCAAACAAAAATCTATAATACCCAATCATTTTATATCTAGCCTTTTCTTTACTACATTCTGGACTCGTTTCTCGTCTCGTGTCTTTAATCCTATTAACTGAAGCTAATGTTAATATTTGAAATGCTTTTAAGAAAGAGACTATGTTGTGTCATCTAGCTTTATTTATTTTTACAGAAAATTCGTTGCATTTCAGTCTAAATATAGACTACATTTAAGATCGAATATTCATTACACTATACTTATTCGGTTTATGGAAACTTGGTTTTGGTTAATTATAATTTATTATTTTAAATCCAAATCTAAAACGCAAATCGTTGAAGTGGCTCAAAAGGCTGCCCAACTTAAATGGGACTGGGCAGGACATATCTGTCGCATGCCGAACGAAACGACTGTGGGCCTGTAAAGCTCAGGATTGGTGCCCTGAAACAGTGACACGGGGTCGCGGCAGAACACGAAGGAGATGGCGGGACGAACTGGATGTCTTTCTTGAGAATTCGAAGGAAGTAGCACAGAAGCGTGACCTTTGGAAGGAGTGGAGGGAGGCTTTTGCCCAGCAGTGGGACAATGTGGGCTAGCTATATATAAGATAAATCCAAATAAGAATTGAATGCAAATACTTGCTAAAACTGACCCAACATTGGCTGATATTGCAAAAAAAAATGAAGCAATTCACAAATATTAGCTCACAGGAGAATTATTCTTAAAATCTAAACAAACGGAATTACCACAAAATATTTATTATATTTTCAATCAATAACCTAACTTATATCGGTTATTACACGACACAATATTAAGTCAGTCGCCATAGGAAGCAATCTTGACACGTGAATCAATCACTACTGATATGTAATGATGTCTATTTGTTTGTGTCCGACATTGCAATGCTTAATCCTTGGCACACTGCTAACGGCATGTTCGCATAAAAATATCAATCGGTATAGAAATCCTCCACTACACAATACAATCATGCAACTATAGACAGTATCACCTAGCAATAGAGACCACTCTCCCATAAAACCAAGGGAATTGACAGATTGTATAACTAATTGCGTTGGCGACTGTATCCGATTGGGACGTCTCTTTTTAAAGTTTTAGAGAGGAATATCAAATTTCGTTGATATAATGCTGGGGAATTGAAAATGTGTGTTTGTTCTTTAAGAAAACATTCATTTTAAGTGTTTAGGTAGTTTGTTTAATAAATTATTACTTTAAACATCTTTATTAAATTATGTACATTTCCGTCAACCGGAAACGTGCCCAGAAGACTGGCAGTATTGCCAAGCTGTATGGCAATGCTAATTCTTCGGTCAAAGAAAGAGCCAGCCCTCTGGTCACGCGAAGTCTCGACCAGTCGCCGAGCGGACCTCATGACCCGAGTGTGTCGACCCCAAACGGCTCATAACTGTAGTTACCAATAAGGTAACAGTATTTGCGCCGTTTGAGGATCTCAGCGATCTCAGGATCTTACTTTAAACGAAGTAGTTATTTATAAAAGACTAAAACTAAACGAAGCAAAGGTGCGAGTGCCTATTTCAAAGCGTAATGGCAATTTCAACGTCTTAAAACTCATTTCGTTTGATTTAATTTTATGATTTCATATTCTGAATTTTAACTTCTTCGACATACCTTTCATGATAATAAAACAGAATACTCATTTTATTATCTAAATGTTCTATTTAAATCTGTTGAGAGGTTTCATTAATATTGAAGTATTTAATAAAAGAGAATTTCGTCGTTCTATTAGAAGTGAACGGTTAACAAAACAGTGCCTTCATACCTTGTTACTGGGAGCCAGAGAAAATAATAGAATATTTTGCATTTCGTTTGGCAGAAATTAATGAACAAAATTTATATTTCATTTTCTAGTAGTGTTTCGTGGAAGTGTTATGTTATCACGAGCGTTAGTAATTTTAATTAAAATATGTCCGTAAAAATACTCATTTATTTTGATCCGAGATTTTCCAAACAGGAAATGGCAAGAATGCTACACAAGGCACAGAATTACATCGAATTCAAAGAATCATCTCATAAATCAAAAAAAGAATAAAATCTAACCCTTCGCTGCTTCGGTAGCAACATCTGACCAGTACTAAGAGAAGTCGTTAAGCAAAATCGTTATACCCACTTACGTTGCTGGGATCCTGGTAAATTTAACCAAATAGGCAATAGGAGTGAGTGGTGGGGAGCAACGAGCGAGTGCAACAGTACCCGGGTGGTCTTGTTAGTCCGACCCAATCTGGTTCGGCCCGACGCGACTGTTAGCCGGGGCGCACACTCGCATTCTTCGTGTTACAATTTAATTTTCTGTTCAGTTTTGTTTGGTTTGCTGATTGTGTAAGGTCCTGTTTTTTGTCAAAATCTTGCAGGTTATTTTCGCCTGCAAGCGCAACGTAAAGAGAAGAAGAAAGAATAAATATATTTATCGCAGGGACATGACATGCATCATACAAAATTACAAAAAATAAACTTTAAATTCAACAGGACGGAATAAAACAAAAAGAGAAAAAAGTTAACAGCTTGCACGTCGTGACTGCGACAAGCAGGTTACCACTCAGAACGATGCTGTGCTATGGGGGGCCCACAACACAGCGCTGATTTTCAGTGGTCACCCGTGAAAAAACGTACGGAAGCCAAGACAGCATAAATATTTTTACATCAATATGAGAATAAAATAAAAAGTACTTTTTTTTTTTTTCGGATGGGAAATCATCAAATGACCCCCCCACTCTGGGCGGAGCGGAAGGGAGTGTCAGACTTGTACTGACTAAAACCCATCCATGTTCCTTCTTTGCCCTTTGTGTTCCAGGGCTACGGTATCTCTTTCGAACAGTTCCGCAGCCCGGGCAGGCATCGGCCCATGCGGACCCCTACGTGGTTGCTGACATTTCTTTGAGGCGCGCGTGGAACACGAGCGCGCCGTCGACACGGCCTGTCGTCATAAGACGGCCGGACGGCGAGCTAGCCCATAACTCGCCGTCCACAGGCCCGCGCCTACGGTGGCCGGGGGCCACCACTTGACCCCCGACACCCAGGGCGTCTCCCGCGGCGGCTGGGACGTGAGGTTCTTTCCCTCTCACGTCCCGCCACCTCCTTCGCTAGCATGACTGCTTCGCAGAAATAAACAGTACTTGGGTTACAATATAAAACAACAACGGTGAATCATTCTCGAGGAACTCAACAAAATTTCAATAAATGGATATGTGAACGCAATATTCATGCTTAAAATGTTTTGAATTTATATACAAAAAACTCTGAAAGGGCAATGGTGATTTAACAAAGAACCTGAAATAATTACAGTCTAGTTTTTCATCAGGTACTTTAGAAAAAATCAAAACTACAAAAAAAATAGCTAAAACTGAAGTGAGTTTGATTTTGATGAGCGATTCAGATCCTTATATAACTACTTCAGCAAAAACTAACGAGGTTTTCATTCTTCAAGAATTCAATAAAATATTATAAGTACTTCATAAACAAAATTCCATGAAAATCCATCACCACCCAGTATACGCCACACTCAATTCGATCGAGTGCAGTGACGCACCAGAACAGAGTTGTTAGCTCGCCGTCGGTCGGCCACGATCGGTCCACTGACTTTACCACTCCCGAAGATTGCGCGAATTGTACCCCGATCGGCAGTGTTACCTGATCCTAAAATCTGTACTTATCGGTACGTAAGTTGCTCTGAGCCGGTTAATTGAGTGTTTAGGAAGCGAAGGATCTGTTGCACTGCTTTCTAAATTGTATAAAGGGTGTAAATAGACCCTTAACATAACCGAAAGGCACTTGTTATTCCCGTCTTTGCAATCATTTTTTTGTTCTAGACCATACCTGGGAACCTTCTAGTAACGGAGATATTGGGGGTCAAAGTTCCAACTTTTTCACAAGCTTTTTTTTTAAATTCATTTTTTTAATGTAAGCTTTTTACTTTACACACCTCCACGACCCCCGTACTATTCAATCCATCCATCAACACAATGCTTTGAGTGCTTTCCAGCGAGTCCTTTCGTAAAAAGTAATTTTTACTCCAAAAAAAAAGTCGATTCCCAGCAATATTTTTTGCGTAAAGTTACTTAGTTTGATGTACAGAATGCTTGGTTGACGGCTATGTGAAGGGTCTGTTTACACTCTGTATACTTACATTCAAATACTCACACTTATTTTCCATGGGAGTAGACAGAAAGTCTTGTACAGAACACGTGTAACGATTTTTACATATTTACTCTTTTATTTATCTTTTTCGAAATATATTTCAAAGTCGTGCATTTTAAGATTGTTTGGTACACTAGATCTACAATTCTTTCTATTTGTTTCTGAAACTGTTCACGATAACAACATCAGCCACAGCTTTATAAAGAGCATTGGTGCCTGTCACTATATCGAGACATCGAGTTGATTCACGCAGAAAAAAATCCTCTAATAGTAGGTGGAAAACTCAACTGACTAAAATGACACCTGAATTTTTCAAAACATTTTGACCAAATACTTAAAATATATTTATTTATTTATGTACACACAAAATACTTAACTGAACATTACATTAAGATAGAAGAGCACAAAGGTACTGCTTATTTCATGCGAAATCTCTTCCAGCAGACCTGCGAGAGGAAAGTTGGATCAGAAATGTAGACACAGTGTGCAGAAAAGAAAAAACAGGAATACATTCATTAGAACTTAAAACAAAAATATACCTATATAAAAGAAACATACACACAAATATACACATATAAAATAAATATTAGTACTGTAAATATATACCTATAATATATATCCAGAATATTACAGTATTGAGGAGAAGTTGAATGCTCTTTGACTTGCTTTTTAAACAGAAATAAAGTTTTAAATAACATAATATTCCATTATTAATATGCAAAAATTACAAAACCAATCAATTTTCAAAACTAACTCAATCCCCAACACCCTACACGTGTTAGCGTGGTAGCCATGCGATATGTCGACCTCCGTCATATCATAGCTGTTTGATAGCTTCATACGATGGCCGATTAATGAAGCCGACGTACCACAGAACGTTGCCGTAATAGTTTTACGACTAACCCTCCCCCGACCCGTCCTAGCCCCCTACGGGCAGACTCGACTACTTGATTATGCATCCGCGGTACTTCAGACCGATTATCGAACTACTAATGAACGTTACTACGAACATTTTAGTAACTGTTGTTTTTGCGAGAAAGTTGAACACTGCCGTCAGTGGTTGAAATGAGGGTATTTTTCTCTTTAGGTACTAGTCATGATTGCCTTTGTTTAGTTAAGCTTCCAGTAGTAGCTTGTTATATCGTGAGCAAATTTTAGTATTTCACTTTGACCTTTGATGCCATTCGATTCTGGGAAAACATCAATGAGAAATGTGCTAGTTAATATAGTCTGAAGTCACTAAGTTGACAACTCAATTGCAGTACATATTCCGAGTAAACGTTAGTACCACCGCAACTACATACAAACAGTAATAGAGAGACATTCCTCGAATTTATAATGCAGTGACGACTAACAGCATAATTGCATCTTAATAGATTGCCTCTCATTAGGTATATCAATTAGTATTATGAATTTACAACCGACTACAACATAGAGGGAGCTGTCGATAACTCGATAGTGCAATGGGGCTGCGCAATCGGTCAGAATAATGCGCCGATGATGCCCCAACATTGTTATTAGATAGGCTATCCTAGCGTAGAGATTTGATGCGATCCAACCCATTGCAAATACGATATTGAATTGATCGGAAAAATTGGATTTTGGGCGATGAGGATGCAGATTTTCTGACGTTTAGTTTTAGAATTACGTTTGATTGGATTTGGCCGATGGCGATGGGCCCGGAAAGTTCTGGAATGGCGACCGCGAACTGGAAGACGTTGCGTTGGAAGGCCTCCCACTAAGTGGACCGATGACCTGGTAAAGGTTGCGGGGATCCGCTGGACGCGAGACGCACGGGATCGGTCAATGTGGCGACACTTGGGGGAGGCCTATGTCCAGCAGTGGACGTCTTTCGGCTGAAATGATGATGATGATGATGATGGATTTGGCACAAACATATTTGCCTATTATGAAACCAAGGCAAATTTAATATTTACCTAACAAGCTCTCAAAAATCAATAACGCCAAGAAAAGTTTCAAACTACCCAGCTATCAAAGCGAGAAAACTAATAAAAACAGTTGAAAATCCTTTTCAACTATTGCTTAATGATTCGTTAAAATATGAAAAAGTATTTGAACCATTTGCGAGGCAGCTACTAATACGACGTCGTCTTAAGTAGGGGGGAGAGGAGAGCGGGGAGGACTGGCAATCCCTCTCATTTAACACCGCTCTATTCCTCTGTAGGTGTTTGCCGAAGCGATTTCAAGCAAGGATCCTTCTTTTATGGTGGTACTTACAGTCTCATAGTGATTCGCGGTTTTATTTCGGACGGCTCATGTAAAGGCGCGTACATTTTTCATGTTAGGAATGAAACGAACAGTAATCTTTGCATTTATGCCGTGATCCTTTATTGATTTTAGATTTTTAGTGGAAAGCGAAACGAATGAAGCCGGCGTGAATGGAGACGCGCCCGGTAAAGCCGGTGTAAGCTGGGAGATGATATAAACTGCTATTCACTGGGGAACATATAAGAGAACCCTGAAGTTATTCCTATCTATGTATGCGCGATTTGTGTTCTGCAATTAACAAGGGCGTTTGGATGTGAGCGATGCAATCGTATTGTAGTTGTATTTTGTGAATCGATTCGGTACTTTCTGTAAATACTTTTTATGTGGCAGAGTAGATAGGTAATAAGTATTTTCAAAAGGTACCTAATCGATATTTAGTTTTTTGTCCAGCAATTTTTTTTTCAGTCAACGCGGATAGACCGTGAGTATAAGAGTAGAGGAAAACCAAAGAAACGATGGATGAACTGTGTGAAGGAAGATGGCAAGAAAGGAGGTTTCTGATGAGATGACAAGTAATAGAGAAGTATGGAAGAAGAAGATATGCTGCGCCGACCTCCAAATAAATTGGAATAAATGCAGGCGAATGATGAACGTGGACACAGTGAGCTGAACACGTTTTGTAAATGTAAGGAACCTGACAAAACGTGACATGATTTATTTAAACAGGCAAAAGCCAATTAACGTTTTCTTAGCGTTGACAATAAAAAACATTCCCCCAAAAAGGTCTTTCATCAATTTGAAAAAAGAATGTGGTTCCGTAGAACAAGATTTTTTCCACAGCTGGATTTTTCAAAATGGTCTTATAAATATGGTGCAAGCGAGCAAAGTCGCGGTTGAAAGCAAGTTAATTACTAAATCAAATGTAATGGAACTCTTAACACGAAGTAGTAGCTTTAAAGACCTGTGGCTCGTAAAATTATGATAAAAGGTTTCGTTTTACGACTTGAATAAAACCATGGTTTGTGGTTAAATACTTAACGCCTACAAATAATAAACTTGCCGGGTGTTATCAACACGTTACTTTCTATCTTGTTTTGATTTTATTTATTAAAAAACGGTAAACGGTAGATGTTTTTTAAAACTTTTTTTTTTTGTAAGCTATAGCTTAAAGGTCTGTTCGTTTTTTTTTTTTTTTGTAAAAATCGCGCTTACTCATCCGGATAGAAATACAAAAAATAATAATTTCAAAATACCCTCTGATATCCGTTAAAACCTCTCAGAATGTCACATTTCATCTCAAAATCTTCATCCATTTAAGAGAAATCCGATATAAATCCGTTTTTCCTGTTCACAGAGAGAACTCTAATACCGTAATTAATTTTCTTTTTTACAATCATAACTAAACCAATTTGTTTCACACCTCGGTATAAATTCCGACATTTATAACGATAGGTACACAAAGTTAACACATTTTTTTTTTCTTCACGAAAACCCTCATTTCCCTAAGCCTTAAAGAAAAAACAATGAAAGGAAACCTACCATTAAAATAAATAAAAGGAAATAAAGCACCGACCGCAAATTATTTCACTTACCTACTTCTTTTTATAAAAATGCGAACGACGCATTAAATTTTGGGGAGAAAGGAAACTCCCTTGTAAGCAATATCGAGCAGGCAAATTTTTCAGATATTGCCTTCAGGTAGAGCACATTTATTATGTACCCGTATATATTACTCTTGATTCATTGACTTTCGATATTGATTTACTTTGCTTGCATAAGTTGTAGTTGGCCAAGACCGCGGTAGGCAAACTATACGGTCTTTGATACGAAGAATTAAGGGCGAAGTTGGTGTGTGCGGACACTGGGAAGGCCAGAACTTTGACGAGAAAACAGACGACTATAGATAGATTGAAATCGTTCGAAAACACTGATGGACGACCGACCTTTTCAATGATAACCTTTTTCTGTATCATATTTTGTCCAACAAACTTCAGATTTACGGCGCTTGTATCTCTTTATCATTAAGTTGTCCAACTTTATTGCTGACTGTAAATATCTGTCTAACTATGCAAGGCACGGCCTCCTAATATCGTTGTTTACGGCAACAACTTCAAAAGTGTTATCACTTTCAGGACACCAGGACGGTACATCTCGGCCGTTGCCGATGTCCGCCTGATTTACGGCTACGATAAGGTGTCGACCTAAAAAGTTTTGTGCTTCCGTTCGCGAAACGCAATCGCGAAAGATTTAAAACCAGAAAATACCACAAGGTTTTTTTGGTTCAGTCACACACGTTCGCAGGTGTTGCTAACTTTGTATCTGTATTTTTAAAATGGGTTTAGGTTATTGAACGAAAATTGTTTAATTAATAGAACATTGGGCCAAGTAATACCCGTTAACAATAAACATAAACAAAAGACGTTTACGTTACATTTGGCTGAGAGGCCGGAGTACGTAATAGCGGGCAGGCTGCATTCAGATTCCCAACTGAGGCGCTCCAATATCGGCTCCCGGTATATTATTTCAGGGCGGAGGGGCGGGGGGCAATATTGAGTTGTGAAACCGACGATTTACCTAACAGGAGACGCTGCTAACGGAGCAACTTTAGCTCGACACTTTGACAACTTATTTCTTGTCTCCAGAGTTACTAAGCCACTCAGTTTGTGTACGTAGCGGCTTGATTGTTGTTCGCCGAGATAGTGATTGTAAAAGCTTGTGTTCACACTTTTCAAGGACGTTCACTATTCGCTTCAGAATCAATAACTACGGTTTTATTTGCAAACTCCGCATCAATAGTACACGTAATGAACGATTAAAAACTTTAAGGTAAATAAGGGTTGGAGGAATACTCAGAGAAATATTCGAGCTATGCCCAAACCAGTACGGCTATTAACAGAACTTAGTTTAGCAACCTGTAAAATGTAGGTATACCGAAATCCTCATTCAACTCATCCAAACGCTTAATTCAGTTGAAATAATTCGAGTTCTATTGTTAAGTTCCTAAATTTGAAGTCCAACATTTAACTGCTTACAATTCAAAGGTAACCGCAAATTTCGAAACGAGTGTGCCTCTCTATAGAATGAAACTTATTTGCAAACCGATAACTTTTAGTACGAGTCGAGTTGGTCAGTTCACAGCGTCGCGGCCAGCCAACCGCCGCTCCGCAACTATGCAACAAAGCATTCCTATACCTCTGATATTGTAACAATATTTCAAAATTTACCAATTAGCTTCATTTTCTGTTAAAATTAAGGCTATCGTCACCTTTAACCTAGATTTATCCTGCTTTAAAACTATGCGCTCATCCTCCCATCTATGCTGAACTTTTCCTGAATATTTCTGCGGTTTCATAGCAATCTGTCAATTTATCTCGGCTTCAGAACTCGAAGTACATGTAAACAAGATGAAGTTAGTATTCCTGGGGAATGCCGATAACGAAAGTTAGTAAAAATGAATGTATCAGAACATACCTCGACCGCCGCGTTGTGGGGTCTTTCATAACCATAACTTCTGTGATTTCGCCGAATTTGCTAAAGTAGTCGCGGAGACTTTCTGTAAAGGAAAGAAAATTGTGTTTAAACATGGTGAATATTTGATGAATTCTCAAACATGTGGGGCATTAAAAGATTTGTTTAGGATATATTTACATTTGTAGCTATAGGGGTTTCAGAAGAGGTAAGAGAGTTGTTTTTCAATGCGGTTCTCTAAATTGTACATTGAATGCTTAGCGTTAAGTGCACTTAAAGAAAGGTTTGCGAGTGAAATCCTTACAATAACAAAAGAAGTCCGCCTTCTAAAACACTGCTCTCCAAACAAAAGCACAGGTAGGTATTATTACCAAATTCGGTTTTATTTTTGGACCGGAGACCTTCTCGGGTATTTTTCCGAGGTACGTATTGGTACAACGACAAAGAACTTTCATGGCACATTCACTCAACACTTCTACACAATAGAAGGGTCTCGTTTTGTAACGTTGAAGCCTTTTCGATTCGCAGTCCATAAAAGTAAAACGATAAGAGTCATTCCCTTCAAATGACTGAAGGAATCGTCAGGCAAATGTTTGAGAGCGCACGCTCCTCAGAAAAGTTGCTGGTGTTTATCGTGTCACGAGAGATTTGGTTCGACAAGACGCTGGAGTATTTAGTATCATGTTTCTCTATTTATATTGGCTTGTTAAAACGTCTCGTCTGCCTTAAACACATGCAAGGAGCATCCGCGTGGAGATTTGTTTACGACTGGCTGTATGACTCACTAATGGATAGGGCGGGTAGGCTCCCCCTCTAAAATGAATATGCTGATTTCCCACGTCCGTGTTTTTAGATGTATTTTACATAATTTCCGGTCAGCAGCCGACACGTTACACTGTTTAATCACTTTTGGTGTTCGTAGACGCACCCTACGTAACATCTACGAAATAATTAACATACTAGAATTTTGTAGAGGATATAGAAACCCATTTTATCGTGTACCTGTCTACCAATATTTACTCGATCTAGATTGTGATCATAACCAAGCCGAGGACAGTAAACAAGCGCCAATAATCTAGGTATCCTGCGTAGTACGGTGTATCTACTACCAGGTGTAATAACGATCGGAATCAGTTGAAAACAAAAGCTCGATACTAACTTACTGTAAACCTGTGAAGTTCCCGATTAATACTAATTAAGAACAAACAGGCCAATCACAAGAGGCTTATTGCGGGATACATTCCAATTTAAACTTGCCTTCAATTCGATAACAGGGGGCGCTTCTAAAACCAAATGTTGGTCTATGTTTTTAAAGTCGATTTTAGAGTTGTTTCGCGCGGAACTTTTCTAATCTGACCGCTACCCCGGCCTTCGGTTCTGCACTTCCAAACAGTAATGAAAAGTAACGATTGCATGCTGACTGTACCATTAATCACCACCAACATTGTGTGAGGGGTAGGTTTTTAGATCCGTGAAGAATGACCCCGTTGTTTAATGGGTACACTTTTTTGACCACGCCGATCTAAAACTTCAATTAGGGCGAATAACCTCACGTAGTAGGCTTAAATTGCCACTTTATTTTTATGTTACCCTGCGGTTACTATGCGATGATGTGAGAAAAAATCTGGACTTTTACTTCGGTGGTCGTCATTTCTACAAAGTAAAGTATTGATCATTTCACTTACGAACTGATGAGTGTTTGATTAAAAAAAATTACCGATTTTCAAAAAATACACTAAAAGGTGGAAAATAACTTTACTTCCGGAAGTCGGTGACTTTTGTTTGTTTCATTGGCTTTTTTGCCCCGACTTCCGGAATAAAGTTGTGTATTTTTTTGGATATGCTATGATGATTTTTTTGGAAGTCTAAAATAGAACTCGTAAATCGGACCAGAAATCAATGAACATACATTTAAAAAAAGAAAAACAGCTGAACATAGAACGACCTTCTTTTTAGAAGTCTAGTGTCCTAAATGGTCATTTATTTGCGCGTTTGGTGACCAAAATAACGCTACTGGCTGTAAAGAACGTGGCCAGTTCCAACCTCAAATAACATAGAGTAGTTAAATCAAACTACAGTCAAACCAAAAAAGAAGACGCATCCTGTTTCGCAAGGCACTTATACTTACAAAACATTTCCTTTGCAACTACCCACGCGTTCAACATCAAAACCCACACGAAAAATAAATTAATTAACGCACAATGATGAGTACACAACCCGCTAAACTATTCCCAACCCTTGTTATCTACCCTCTGGATTTATATTTTATTTAGATGACGCCTACCAGGCAATACTGCGGGGGACAGCGCGACTGGATTCGGCACACTTGTTCAACCACCATAAAATTAGCATTTGCTGGCGAGTAGCATTTTCATCTGAACATAGGCTGAGCCACCTGAATTATTCGACCGCTCTTCTTTCAAGGGTTTGATGTGTTGTTTTTTTTGTAGGTTAGTATTAGAGGGTTACGCATTATTTTCAGTTGTGTTTTTTTTAAGATTTATATTATTCTATTTATTTAAAATACACACTAACTGTACTAGGATCTTTTAGCGTGCGTCTAACGAAGATTTTTTAAGTACTACTTCCTTTCTAAGATTTGATTTGTAAAAGCTATAGAAGCGTTTGCCAAAGTTTATGAATAACGTGAAGAACACGGTGTATATTTATTCTCAAATAAGTAACACAAATAAGCTATCGACCTACGTCAGACATTTTTTAATAACAACATTATAACTTGGGTTGGCTGTGTCTAAATCGTAATGAAATTGTCAACATCAAAAATGTTCTTGACCATAATAGATAGTTATAGTGATTATGATTTTAGCAGTTCATGTATGTATGTAAGTACATAAGTATTATGTTTGTTTTTACGTATGTTCCTCCGTAGCGCCTAAACTATTCATCCGATTTTGATGAATATGGAGTCAATCGATTCGTTATTATGGCCCGGGTAACATAGGCTACATTTTAACCGGCTTCAACAAAAGTATGAGTCGATTGTACCTTGTAAACACCGAATTTAATTAGAGTGTGATTTTTCAGTAGTCGGGTTTTTTAATTGTACTAATACGACACAAATTCGTGTTTCGAATTGATTTTTCGAAGCATCTATCAATTATTTCTTTTAATTGAAGTAATAAATATTTGAATATTCAGCCACTAAACGAAGTAAACATCTCAACAAAACACCGTAAGTTAATTTAAAATACCGCCACTACCGCAACGAAAAACATTTAATTTCTTTCTTATAAAACATTTAAACTTTAATGACGTATTACGTCTAGCTTGCAATAAAATTATTAATATTGTCAGTGGGGGGAAACTGGGGGGAAGCGACGCAGCACTTGCTCAACCACCATTAAATTGGAAGCTGCCTCACTTCCTGAACTACACCTTGCTACTGGATTACATCGTCATTATATTAACAGTTTAATTTTGATGAGTACAGCAGAACTCTGTCGTTTATATGTTTATAATTAGTGATCAACTTTAGAGTGCAGTCATGTATTAATGTGGCTAAGTCAAAAGTGCTGTGATACTAAACAAATTGAGAGAAAATAATATTGTAACGAGTAACTAAGCCTACAAGAGCAATGTCAAGTTATTAACTGAATCATTTAGGGTATCGTTCGATATTCGACAGTTTTTGGTTTTTTTCTTGATAAATAAAACAGTGTTAGAACTATGAATTGAAAGGTTGAAAAATACGTATCTAATGTGTTATTTACTTTATCCGTTGCTGTAAATATACGTTTAACTGAAATAGAAACCAGTGCCGACTCGTTATTTTAAGCTCAACCCACAATATCCGATAGATCATAAATCAAGAACCAAACAATGACAGACAGACCAGTTATAAAAATAAAATAATGTCAAATATCAATTCTGGTCCTTCCTGTAATTGTTCATCCAACAATAATTACGCGAATTCTAAAACAACTTGGAATTCAAATGCTCCCTAATTGGCAGTTTTAATCTACTAACTTTTGTACAGAATTCAGTCAAAGTAGGGAACAAGTTGTCGTGGTTCGTGGCGAAACGAATCAAAACCTTCTAACTGAAATTTATAAATTTATTTTGCCAAATTATAATGACTGAAGAGGATAATTTGCTTGATTTAAATTCGGATCGTTTTTATGGCGTTTCAGAATAGGCTATATTTCTTATTAAAGTTGGAAGCAAACTTCAGACTCTAGTATTGTTGACACTGAAATTGCTAGTTTTTGAACTGAAAGCATTAATTTATTCGGTGAGATTATTAGAGATTCTATTGTCTATTTAACAATGTAAAGTATAAATTGAAAGTTTTCAGATGAATTGAATTTGGGAATAATCTTTACTTAGTATAAAACAAAGTCGCTCCCGCTCTGTCTGTACGCATATATCTTTTAAACTAAGCAACAGATTTTAATGCTGTTTTTAGCAATAGATAGAGCGATTCAAGAACAAGGTTTATGTATGTAGCATCCGTACGAAACCAGGGCGGTTCGCTAGTATATAAGGTCCCATTAAAATATATGGACAAATTTTAAGTTATTTTAATTTTTAGTTTTATTTTTGCGTTCAGTACGTCTAACCAAAGACATCCATGCAAAAAAACACTGATTAAAGTGATTTTATTTTGACCTAAAATCATTGGGCAACCTACATTTTTAGTGTATTTTCGTTAGCTGTTTTATTTTCTTGTAAGTATCTAATCATCATCATCATCATCATTTCAGCTGAAAGACGTCCACTGCTGGACATAGGCCTCCCCCGAGTGTCGCCACATTGACCGGTCCCGTGCGACTCGCATCCAGCGGATCCGTGCAACCTTCACCAGGTCATCTGTCCACCTAGTGGGAGGCCTTCCAACGCAGCGTCGTCCGGTTCGCAGTCGCCACTCCAGAATCTAATGCTTTTTTTTTTACCATTGTCCTTATTTTGGTGTTCTGAATGATTTCTAAAAGTTTGGCCATCTATTTTAATGGGACCTTATATAATAACGTGAAATTGAAAGATTACTTAAAAACACCAGACAAAGGGATAAATCGAAAAGCTTAAAGGTCAAGTCTGATATGTGGGTGAAACTAGATTAAGATGTTATTTCTAGCATAGTTCAGTTTGTAACCTTTTGCGGATGTTTGCCAAATTATTCGTCGTGTGTGCACGGGGCTACGCCACTTGTGCAACCACCATAAAATTGGAAACTAGCCGGCGAGTCCGTGAGTCCAGCCCAAATGAACGGACATATTACGTAAAAACAATATTAAATTCAACGTAAACAATGATACAGGTGAGCTTTTTAGTTATTGCTGTGTAGAACTTTAGTGGGGCAACTTAAAATTTGTTAACTTCGAATAGCCTGTTATTTACACGGGACTAGAGATACTAAGTAAGTACTTCAATAGAATTTATTTTTATTTTAACCGGCCAACATTAAAATACCTTAAAAAAGATTCGTCAGTATTTATTGCCGACTGCCGATTGGGAGCGAGCTTTCAGGATGCAGAAGCGTGCCGTGAGAGCTATTACGCGTTCACAATGGGATGCCACCGCGAGACCACTTTTTAAACGTCTAAAAATATTGACTGTTCTCGCTATGGTGATATTGCAGGCGGCGGTATAAGTTAGGCACCATCTTGACGAATACAATAGACGCGGAGATAGACATAATTACCGTACTCGTGGTAGAAACAAATTAGCCGGCTACCCACACACCCTATCTAAGTCTGGAAAGTTAATTCATGTTATGGGTCCATCGGTATACAACCGGCTACCGGATAATATTTTGAGCGCGACGTCTGACACTGTTTTTCAAACTAAACTGAAAGGTTGGCTAACCGACCAGGCACTATATGACCTAAAAGAATGGTTTTAAGAAAATTTATGTGATTAGTATACCGTAAGGTTCTATTATTCTGTTTATTGTGTATTATTATTATTTTTTTAATTCATGATATTTTGTGTTAAATGCTCTTTTTAATGTATAATGACTTGTTTTTTTATTTAAATATTTTATGATTTATGTTTTTACTTTTTTCAAAATATGACCTGTAATTTTTGATAATTATTAATAAATAAACTACACTAAACTAAACTATTGAGTTTTCAAGGTTAAAGCATTTTGCGGGACTGTTCGAAAGAGATACCGTGGCCCTGGAACACAAAGGGCAAAGAAGGAACATGGATGGGTTTTAGTCAGTACAAGTCTGACACTCCCTTCCGCTCCGCCCAGAGTGGGGGGTCATATGATGATATTCCATCCGAAAAAAAATGGTTAAAGCATTTTAAAGTCTTTTTACTCTACTTTTGAGATCAAGTTATTATCCTACCAATAACAATAAAGAGATATGCATAGTATAAGTCCTGGTACCACGACATATATATACTAAAACATATGTACATACATATATGCCACTACACGTATTGCGACTTATGTGATTCTGTCTACAAGCAAAAGGATTATCTAGCTGGCTAATTATACCCACTACATACGTTAAACAGTTCGTGCTAATACATATTGCGAAATCTTGATATACCGATCGTCTCATCGGAGTTGCTCTGAGTGTAACCAAAAGCATCATCATCATCTGCCTAGCCTTTTCCGAACTATGTTGGGGTCGGCTTCCAGTCTAACCGGATGCAGCTGAATACCAGTATTTTACATGGAGTGACTGCCTATCTGACCCCCACAACCCAGTTAGTACCGGGTAATACCATACCTCTTGGTAAGACTGGTTGTCAGACTTTTTCGGCTACTGACTACCTAACGACTGTCAAAGATCTATAAGCCGTTGGTCCCGGCTGTCAGCCAGGACCAACGGCTTAACGTGCTCTCCGAGGCACGCAGGAAACTCGGTATATAATGTGTGGTCACCCATCTACAGACCAACCTAGGCAAGCACGGCTTAACCAAAGATTGACCCCGAGCGGCTGTTATTATTTAGCCACGAGCTCCTCTCTCTCTATGTAACCAAAACCATATTAAGTATAAAATGGGACATGGAGATGAGGCTTCGTCAGCCCACACACTCGATGCTTTCCCCTTTTTTCAAAAAAATGTCAAAACCATGTAACCATTTAGGACGTTTTCACGCACGCACGTATTTTTTCTTTTTTTCCTAAATGCGTTATGAGTATTTACACAAATGCACGTGGGTTTGCTCCGCATGCATGATCATAATACAAGTTATAATTTTAAAATTTTCCCTTTTTCGCATAAGCAGGTGGTTCTCTTGTAAATAAACAAAATATCTCCTTACATGTGTCTGCTTTTTACCTAACTGCTGAAGAAGGATTTAAATTATTTTTGTAATGTCGAACAAAGTCATCTACCGTCTATAATGGGTGTAAAAGTAGCCATAACTTACGCGTAAACTTACCTGTTCTCCCTGTCACGTCATTGCGATAATTTTTTTGTTCCAAACCGTACCTGGGAACCTTCTAGTTACAGATATCGGGGGTCAAAATTACAACTTTTCATAAGTTTGTTTTTTAATAAATGTTTTTAATGTTACAACTTTACTTTAAATACTTACAGAACTCCCTTAATATTCAATACATCCATCAGCACAATGTGTTAAATGCATTACATTGAGTCCCACTGTAAAACGTGATTTTACACCCAAAAAAAGTCCTTTCCCAGCAACAATTTTTCTCGTAGAGTTACTTAGTTTGATGTACAGAATGCTTGGCTGACGGCTTCGTGAAAGGTCCTTATACAAGGTATAAGCCACCTTATATAAGTAAAAAAAATATTTAGTTTAACCGTCATTTACACCTACAATCCAGGTCCAAAAAATAGGGTCCGCGCCAACTCGACCCGCTTAGACTCGACCCGAAGAATAAAACCTGAATATTTCTGTTTTGATAGGAGTAAAAACGTTGATGTATAGTCAGACAGAAAAGTGACGATTTAACGCTTGCACAACTCTCTGTGGTAAAAATAAATGTTATGTTAATGTTGCTTTGTACCTTAAAGTAAAAATCGCAGATTATTTTTAATTACCATTACAATCTTATAGCTAGTGGCACGATGGTATATATTGAATCAGTCTTTAAACGTGATTATAATTATAAGGTTATAAGTAGGTACTAACTTCTAAAATATAAAAAAAAACATGATTGAATAAATTATCCAGAAAACCGGTTAAGCGAGGGGGCTTTTTAGGGGCTATCTTTATAAAACATATTATAACAAGATATTAAATATTCTATGTGTACTAAGTTACTTAGAATTAAAATATCACTTTGCCTCACTATACAAATGGCACTGAATTGGTATTAACATTTAAAAACTTCCGAATTAAAAACATAACACTCGCCCTCGAATATGACGCTATTTACTACTGAGCAATAATTCAAGTTAAATGACTTCTAATAATAAGACCTGTTCGGAGGCCACATAATATAAAGATACGGCTATATTTTAGGATTATTGGCCTTGTATTTTGGATAAAATTCACTTCAGTAGTTTCTGTATTACTCGTTACAAGTTAATTTTTGTACGCAATACGTATGAAATTGTACAGTCACGTACACCAATATGTAAACACTTTCCTAAATTTAAAAGCAATTTTCGCGAGAAATAACGATTGTAACTTGGATATAGGATCGTTCTCATAAAAAATATGAGTTCTAGAAGACTATGTACGTAACAACATGACTGTTTTGATTAAAGTTTAATCAAAACAGTAGGAGAAAAACAGTTTTAAAAGTTGTTAAGTGTTTACATATTGTTGCTCGTGACTGTACGTGTTGCGAAAACTTTTTTATTCACTTCGAAATAAAGTATACGTTGCAAATAAATATAGGTTTTTAGAATTTGAACTCTTCTAAAGCTTTAAAGTTCTTTGAAATGCCTATTGAACTTTTAGCCACTTTCTTTTTTAGGGTTCCGTACCCGAAGGGTAACCAACGGGACCTTATTTCTAAGCCTTCGCTGTCCATCCGTCCGTCCCTCTGTCTATCAGTGGGCTGTATCTCATGATCCGTAATACGTAGACATTTACGTAGAAATTTTCACAGAATGTGTATTTCTGTTGCCGCCATAACAACAAATAATAAAAATAAATTAAAGGGCCCTTTAATTTTTAATTAATTTTTATTATTTGTTACCCTACTACGATGATACGGAACTCTTCATGCGCGAGTCCGACTCGCACTCCGACCGGTTTTTTTTCTTATTTCAACTTTATTTTATTTCTTAGTGCACTGTACCAATTTATTGATCATTGATCAGTAAAAGCTTAAGTTCATTCACGATTCAAAACAGAAATCAAAGAATTCTCTGTTTTAGCTACACAAATCCTATGCAAGTCCAATTTCCATCGAACACGGATACAAAATCCAATTTCCCAAAAACAACGCAGTAACACATATCCCAGCTTAATACCAAGCAGAAATAGATCCCTCGCCACTGATCAAGATGGATTGACCAACTGCATCCAGTCTGTTAAGCTTTTATCATACGTCACGGAAATCATAGAGTACACGACAAAGTCATCAGACATCAATAGTAATGACGCAATCAATCAATATGCTAACGAAAACAGTCCGCATCGCATATTTTATCTTTAACAATCCTTCCAACCGAACCAATTAGTGTGGAAACCTCCAATGTTATAAATTTGGCACTTAGCCTGACGCAAATTTTCAGTGCTGTCAGCAAATAAAGTGGTGCAGTAATAGTTTTGCGACAGCCCAAACTAAATTGACACACTATAGGTAGACAACATTTTTTTCGCCGTACATTTTTCAATTAAACCATTCTCTGTTTTTCTGTGTCTGTAAATGTAGTGGCGTTGCGTTTGAGGTATTAGTTTGAAGGTGAGCACCGAAATTCTATTTCAGTAAAATAAAAATGGAAATATTTTTGTGAGTACAGTGTAGGTCCAGTTAATCTATAGGTTTCAGAGTATTTCTAATGATACTTACATGTCTAGCATGGGTACTTTATTAAAGCCATACATCTGGTCAGTAAACAGTGAAAATATGCTATTATTCTCCATAAACAAAGGTCATAAAAAAAATCCACATTTTATTTTCATCTAATATACCTACTCTAATTTATTAAATCATTTGCATCTAAACCACTACACAGCAGAACAGTGACGATAATTAGGAAAGCAAAACAAGAAAAACAAAACACTACAGTTACTTAATGTTACTTTTAACGTTTATAGACTACTTTAAAATTGTGTCCTGCGTATAAAATCAGCCAGTTAAATGTGTATTGTGGTTGGAAAACTGCCAGCCACGTGGAGGCACACGTCCGATCCTGAGAATCTCTCACTCGGCTCACTGCATTCGTCTGCGATGATTCGACAATCGACACATAAATATTGAATAATCAAACGGTTGCGATTTGAATATTGATCGAGGTAAATCGGTGCAATTTTTTTGCAATTTTGAACAATGTAATTAAAGCACACTGTTTCAATAGGTTTTCCTGATGTGTGTAGGTAAGTATGGACAAATCCAAACGAATAGGAAAGAAAGAAGACACCAACCTCTAATAAATGTGACAGAATTTGATTCCACAAAAAAGGTAAAATTTTGATAGCACTTCAATAAAAATATTCTCAATATAAAAAGGAAACATTCGCGTTTCAATTTCAAGTGCGCCTCCGACTTGAAGTCCAACCACCGCGGAAGGGACGCGCGTACATCAAAGTGATTACGAGCGAAAAACGCCACACAGTCAAGTGCGAGCGTTGTAAAAATCACTACGACGTGTGAAGTGCTATCGGGGCGTCTCAGTGGAGTGGCGATCGCTTGTTTTTCCCACTTTCGATGAACGCCGCGGGCCGAGCTCATTCGAGTGCCCTCTGATTTGGTCCCTGCACAGCGCTGTGTTTTATGAGGTCAAGAGAACCTCCACAAAAAACACGTACCCCGATAAATTACGCACTGACACATTCAGATTCGCCCATAATATACACGATCGTAATATATTGTTTTTTTTTTTTTTCGTTTTTTTGGGATTCGGTGGTCGTTTATGTGGCAGGTGCACTTCATTTTTTCGGTACACACTTTTTGTTGGTACTTTCAGCTGGACTTTAAGTGTGTTTTATTATGAAATATTCAGACACTTGAAGCCAAACGGGCATAGTAAAATTAATATACCAATGGGTGTGATCTGCCGAAACAAAATTACCGTACTGACCTCACATCCCCATACCGACAATCCTACATCATCTTACAAACGTTTCCCTCTGTAAAAATCGCCAGTACTTGTGTGCATAGGAAGAATTATGTTGTCACTGGGTGTCCTTCACTTTATGCACTATTGATTGAAAGCTCAATTAGGTTAAAAGTTCAAACCTAACCAGTCTAGTCGAAATTGCCCAGGGTTAAACCCTGTACCTACTTTGTTACTAATTCGAAGAGGGTCATTCGTTTCCACCTAATTTGGATCAACCTTGAAAGAAACAAATCAATTTCACCGAATTCACTAAAATATTCACGAATAAATTAACTGGCTTAGAATTATCTTAAACTTCTTTAGATTAGAAAGCATTAGTCTTTGCATATTATTTTTTTTTCTCCTTGTCACTGTTTAACACACTTATTTCACAATCAAAATGAAATAATATACTTTTTAATTTACTTAGAAATGGTTCGTTTCTGTCTTCGTTGATTTTAACCTTGAAAGAAACAAATCAATTTCGATCAATCCAATTAAATATTTACGAGAAAGCCTCACCCAATTTTAACACGGTTGTTGGTTGGTTTCTTAGAAGGAATAAATTAATTAACTTAGTTTAATAGAAAAGCTACCTTTTTTCTTTACGATGTATTGCATTCTCTTTATCGTGTTACCAGCTTCTTATAAATGCGGAACGCAATTGTATTGGGAATCTTTTTCAGTTTTACATCTTAACAAGAAGCTATTTTTTATTTTTAACACGAATATTGTAATTTTCAGAAAATAGGCTGCATGATCTACATTCGTGTACGTTCAGGTTGGTTTTCTAAATCTTCATTCAAATACTAATAGAAAAAAATAGATCATTTATTTCAGAAATACACCCATAATTCGTGTAAAAATACCCATAGCGAAGCAGAAAGGCAATTGTTCTCTCCGGCAATGCCATATTTTTTTTGTTCTAGAGCCTACCTGGGAATAGGAGGAGATATTGGTTGTCAAAGTCCCAACTTTTTACAAGTTTTTTTAATCCTTTTTTTTTAAGTTATACTTTACTTTAAATACTTCCTTGACCCCGTACTATTCAATGCATCCATTAGCACAATATTTTGAGTGCGTTGTATTGAGTCCTACCGTAAAACGTGATTTATCACCCCAACAATAAAAGTCTTTTCCCAGCAATAATTTTTGCGTAGAGTTACTTAATTTGACATACAGAATGCTTGGTTGACGGCTTCGTGAAGGGTCCGTTTACACCTTATATAAAAATTGACATGCAATAACAAATTGTAAAAATATATCAAGATGAGGAATTTCTCAGACTCCTTTTCAAGTCTTCATAATTGCGACCTCAACGAACAACAACCCAGCCATTATTACTTTTCCTCAATAAACCGTAATATGAAGCCAACATGTGGGTCAAAGACGGTAGTTCCGTAATTTATTCCCAATAACTATCAAGGCAAGTGCAGATGCTGTACTGTTTCAATTTAGGGAACTTGCACGAGATAAACTTACTTAGAGGAAGTCGGTTCGTGTGACATTGTCAACTAATCTTGGGACCGCCAGGAACAAACGTCGAAGTAATGCTCTTATTACCTTCAATAGATGTTGATAAAGATAGTTTATTTGACATTTAATATTGTTAGGATACTGCTTTTTGGTAATCAGAATTATGTAAGTAATTAAATACTTTACAACAATAACCTATTTAGTCTGGGTGACCTCTGCGTTTTCTGAACTGCGCAATTTTGATGCCGTTGTCACTATCATTTAGAGATTTTGTGACGTGTGATACATATATTAATATTGAACTAAGATGGCTAATTAATGTACATACAATTTTAACCTATCGCCAAATCTGTACACATTTCACACATGCGTAGCACGGGCTAGTCTCTATTTAAGGTAAAAATAGATTTAAAAATAGACTCATTCGGATTATGTTCACCAACCGGTAATGATAGTTGTAAGGGTGTTACCTCACCAATCGATCGATCGTCGATCGAGGCCATCGATCGATGGTAGGATGGATAAGTCGACGTCGATCGATAGTTGCTACCCGTGTGGTAACACCCTTAAAATGATTTCAAGAAATGAATAACTAACTATCCATATTATTAATTATGAACTAAAACCAACTTTAATTCAATACAAATAATAACAGCCACAAAAATTCACCAACTATTAATCCTAAATTCAAATCCGATGCCTCCAATTGAAATTCGCAAACAATTTCCCTTTCTGAAGGCTGAAACTGTTGGGACATCTGAGTTGGTACAGATACTGTTGTCGAGGCATTCCTTGGTAGAGAGAGGGTAGGTAAATATGTAGCTACAGCGACACAGAGTTATTGTGGCTGCTGTGTATCCCGGCTCGCTGAGATTAGTTCACAATGTCATGACGAACTAAGTTTTGGCAAACATTAATTGTGTTATTTTGATTATTATTTTGTTTAAAGCTGCTGAGTTGTGAATTGGGAGGCAAGCAATAGATGATTATGCTTACTATTAAGCCTTAGAAATAATTGGTTTTGAATTAGTGCATTATATTATTTGTATTGTATTTTGGAGGCAGTCGCTCCATGTAAAATACTGGTATTCAGCTGCATCCGGTTAGACTGGAAGCCGACCCCAATATAGTTGGGAAAAGGCTAGGCAGATGATGATTATTTGTATTGTATTTTGTAATCTTGACATAGTCCGGGGTCCAGGGGAGGGAAACGTTTGTCCAATAATAGTAACATTGCAGGCTAGATTGGTTAGGAGTTTTTAGGTATTGAATAATATTGTTTTGTTTGCAATTTGGATAAGTTAATCAATTATA
Organism: Noctua janthina; assembly: GCA_963576755.1. NCBI lineage: Eukaryota > Metazoa > Arthropoda > Insecta > Lepidoptera > Noctuidae > Noctua > Noctua janthina. Next base: position 7,206,207 of record OY755058.1, read on the forward strand.
AGTATGAGGTATTCATAATGAATTAATTAAGTAATATTAGCTTATTTCCCTAACATTTGTTTATGCAAATACGACTTTACTTTACCTCAAAGCTTTTACCCTAACACACATTACTATGAAACCGAAAAGCTCTATTCAGTGCTCTGTGTATATTTGTGTAATTTATGCAAACGTGGCACGATTTATATCGTTTGACGTGACGTCTCACAATGATTGAGTGTGCGATAGTTGCATAGCTCACCTACAATATATTATCAGGTAATACCGTATAATTGTCGTGATCTCTGCGAACAACCGGCGCTGTCTTGTGTGAGATATGAGCTGGCACAAGATACGTTGCTAATTTCGTGACATCCATTCATTTACCGATCTCGAACGTGAATGGGATCAGACAACAGGAAACATATTCTATACTAACTCATGCGCAGTCATTTATCTATCTGACGTCATAGTTGCACTTGCAGTTATTTCAGTTTATCTATTAGGACACTGCCCAGTTTATTTTTGATCGGCACAGTAAAAGTACTAACTCGCTTCTGTGTATGCACCTAATTTATGTTTCGACGTATAAATTACATTGGAAATAGAACCGGCAATTAAATACACGACAATAAATAACGCTCCTATTATGTGTTCCTGCTATTTATTGTTCCAAATTCAAAATCGACCAACTAAATTCCAAATTCGAAACGAATTTAGCCAACTTTATTACTGGTATTGTGAAATAATTATTTGCTCCAAGGTTTTGCAAAACTTGTTGCGAATATTGTGAAGTTTCAGTTATTTCATCACCCGAAGCGAATATTTGACTGAACCGTACAATTGGCTGTTGCAAGCATTCCTAGAGCGTGTAACTGTGGAATATTAAATATTAATACTGGTTGTGAACATAAAATACGTCATGGACTCATGGTATGGATTTTAAAAGATGTTTAAAGATTCATAAACGTAAGCTACCTCAGTTTGAGTCGTAAACTTGAGTGTAATGTGTCTGAATATCGTATTACGTATAATATGGCGGTAACTTGTGGCGTTAGGCCGTCTTTCTACACCTGGTGACATGAATAAACTGTGCAGATGTGGTCTAATATTAAGTTGGGCTTGTTTATAATGTTGCTTCCCGCAACGCCTCGCTTGCGTAGATGTGTTGTTGGCTTTAACTTGGAATCTCTTGTTTGTACCTACACATACGCTTGTAGGCGCGTATGATATTGTTACCGATTTAAACTTATTGTTTCGTATTGTTTTCGCTTATATAGGATAATCCCATTTAATCTAAATACCACCGCGTTAAGCAGATTTCTGTAACTGCGCAGTTTGTTGAATCAGGTATAAAGTATTTGTTCGATTGAATTGTATGAAATAAATGCGAGATTGTTTTATTTTGTGAATAAAATGGTACTCGTAATGGATTTTTTGATTGTTCATCTGAAATCTGTACCTACAATACCAATGGAAACAATAATATTATATCAATTATTGTAAACATAATACTGAATTGAACGCAGAGTTTTCAAAAGTAAATTATTTGGTGGGTTTTTTATTAGTTCTTAAAGCACTTCGTGTATACAGATGGTATATTTTGCTGCCATAATTATTCCAAGGAAAGATTTTAAATAAAAATAAATAATTGTACAAAATGTTAAGAAACAAACAAAAGCTGTAAATTTCGTCATTTCCTTGACACAAACTAATCATTCAATTAATTCCCCACAACAATACAACACAAAACAGGATTACAAGTTACAGCATAATCCCTGATACCAAGATTGTCAATTCAATTTCGAGAAATCTTACTAACATTAATATTCAAAACTGGCAACCACAAATAAATTACTGTATCCGAAAACCGTCTGAATCCGTTACATCTAATACCACTTGAAGTAATATCAACGCAAACAATTAATTACAAAACCGAACTCTAAAGCAGTGTCTACACAATAGGTATCTCTTGTACAGTTCTCGAGTCAACTGGTCTGAGTGACTTTAATTCATCGGCGAGCACGCCATCTGGGATTACTTGAGGCTGTCACGGCGAGGACCATCCGAGACGTTTAGATCTTCGATCGGAACTTGTAGGTTAGTTCGAGGATCAAAATTGAGAGGGCACGGCCGGGAGATTGAGTTTGCGCGTGTGAGTGCTCCGCCTTATGTTAAGGGCTTGACAATAATTTGTTAACTAACCAATTTAGAGATATAGGAGTGTTTCAATTGTTTGTTTCAGTTCCGATATAAAATTGAGAAGGTGGATTTACCGATTATCCCTTTTCAAGCTTAGGCACGTGAATTATTTTGTATTTTGCAGTGCTTAATAGAAAAAATATTGTACGCTTTTTATGCTAAAGTAGGTCAAAGTAAAATGCAAGGTACCGTAGCACCTATTGGAAATATAGTAAAGTGTAATAAACTTAAAAACTCATTTCGATATTAATAATTAACGTGACGACAGGAGTTGTAAAACATTTTGTAGTGGTGATATCTTTTTAACCGACTGCAGCGAAGCCCAAAAGGAGGGGTATGTGTTTGATCTGCATGTATGTATGTATGTCCGTTTTTGTTTCTTCGTAATTCCTAAACGAATGAACCAATTTTGATCAGTTATGTGTAAGTTGTTAGAGGAGCTCGTGGCTAAGTAATAACAGCCGCTCGGATCGATCTTTAGGTTAAGCCGCGCTTGCCTAGGTTGATCTGTGGATGGGTGATCACCCATTACATACCGAGTTTCCTCCGTGCCTCGGAGAGCACGTTAAGCCGTTGGTCCCGGGTGTCATTTGTAGATCTTTGACAGCCGTTCTAGGTAGTCAGTGGCCCAAAAAGTCTGACAACCAGTCTTACCAAGAAGTATCGTATTACCCAGTACTAACTGGGTTGTGGAGGTCAGATAGGCAGTCGCTCCATGTAAAATACTGGTATTCAGCTGCATCCGGTTAGACTGGAAGCCGACCCCAACATAGTTGGGAAAAGGCTAGGCAGATGATGATGTGTAAGTTGTTAGATTTGTTTTGGTGGCGCAAGTTTCACTAGTTATATTCAAATTTCATAAAATAAACATGGCGGATTTTGGACGCCATACTGTCGGCTGCTATTTTTTTTTCTTTTTACCCCGTCGAACGGGGTATCAAAATGAAGAGTTTGAAACGGTGATTACAAAACCATATATACAATTTTATGTTTAAAAAAAATCGAAATGAAAAATTGTGTAAAAAGTGTAAAAATTGTATAATAAAAAGTTAAATCTTCCGCAAATCTTTCACATTACTAAACGAAAAAGAATCACACAAACATTTCTAAACACAGTCACCCCATAATTTGGAAACTCGAACGCTTCCAACAAAGTTATGTACCGCAAGTCAAACGATTAATACTTTGTATAGAGCTCTCAAAACATCTCGGTGTCTAGAAGTGTATCTTGTAGATTTAATAGACAATACCACTAAGGATAGAGTTTCTTGTTAACTTTACTTGGAACTTGGATAAGTTTCTGTGCAAGCCCTGTCCTTAAATTGAAATGGGTACCAAAATAGCTCTAGTTGCTTCATTATTAACTATTGAACTAAACTATTGGGATATTGGGCTTCGTTGTGAGGTTAGCTGTGCATTGTACGTACTTGATTTAATTTGATAGCGTTTGTAAAGGATCTTAAACGAGTTTGATATGAGCTACTTTGGTAATTTTGTTGAACTTCTGGTTCTCAATCGTAGGTAGTAATAGTAGGCAGTACATACACTAAAATTTTACAGAAATATTTGAATTATTTAACGTTACCACGTTGGTCTAGTGGTCGCAAGCACGACTGGTGAGCATGAGGTCGTGGGTTCGATTCCCAGGTAGGGCAAAGTGCTATTGGGTTTTTTCTTCTTTAGGAATTTCTCAGTAGTAACCACAGAGTCTGGATTTATGCCAGGTTAATGCCAATAGGCCCGTCCCATATTACATGGGACTTAAACTTAACTGGCGAAATGTGGGTGTATTTGTTAGGTACACCTCTGACTAACTCTTCGGGGATTACAGGCGTGATATTATGAATGTTAAGTGTATATTTGAAACATTTAACATGCTTTGGCAAAGCTAAGTAAACGCAGTTCATTACTTAGAAAGCGTTTATAAGTCCATAGTCGCCTTTCCTTTGAAACTTAGCATAATATTTGCTTAAATGTGGCTTTCCAACAACGTTGATATACCCCAACACAATAACGCAAGTCTCTCATTACTAAGGCACAGTGGCGTAACAGTGCAGACTACGTTACTGCAGAATGCACCACACTCAAGCTCACTGCGTCTCTATGGGGATGCTCTTGCCACTAATGTCTTCAATAATTGGCAGTCGAACTTCCAATGTACCCAATCACGAACTCAATTCGATAAAGACCAGCAATGTAGCCCGAAACCTCTCGTATTATTAACTAAACTCTACTCTCTGTTTATATTCACAAAAAAAAAAGTATGAGAAATGACGCATGAAATAGAATTTCTAACCAATTACATTACGGCAACGCTACCTTTTCTTGTGTTTTACTTTCTCGTGAAAGTACAACTTAGGGAAAAAGAACAAATAAATCTATTTTTTACTTGAACGCTTTTAGTAAAACCTCTGTACAATTTTTGTCACAAAAAATTTCGCGTGTTCCGACACCAATTTTGGGCAGTCTTTCATGTTAGCGAAAACCACTATCATGCAGCAGCCAGTATAAAATTCAATTACCTAATTCAGTTTTAACACTTAAACGTGCATTGTTTGCTGGCAAACGATAGACCGCGAGGCCGAGCCTACAAAGGCTTTGCGGAGGTATACTCCCAAATATTTTACACAATGAAAGCAAGATTAACAAACAGTGGCTACTCTTTCTGGTCGAGCTGAGGTATGGCGGCTTGTCACGCGATACCCGCTTACACTGAGAAAATAAAGAAAAAATGAGAATAGATATTAGGATTCGGACGATTTAATACTAGTTTATTTTGGGTGTTCACTAATTTATGTGGTAGATACGACATTCGGGGAAAATGGTTTGTTGTACTGAAAATTACAATGAAACTAATTTGTTGACGACCATTTTCATTATCATTTTGTTGATGGTTTTAACAAATGGTCAGTAATTATGACAAACATGTGATATGTTATTTGATATTTAAAGCTAATGTAAGCTCTGAGTAACGTAATGTGACATTTTGGACTCTTTCTTAACGGATTGATTGGAGAATGCAAATGTTAAAGAAAATTGGAAAGCCATGGGCCTTTGGAAAAATAAATCGTATCCTGCTCGAAGGATCAAAATTCCTTATTGTCAAAATATCTGTTCCCAAAATTCAAAGACCTATTTACAAACCCGTTGTCCACCGTATTACTAGAATATATCTAATACGGTGTACGAACGGCAATCTCGTCCGGCAGCTTTGAATGCGCCTGTGAAATATAATTTCGATCGGACGGCAATCAGGCCTGGTTGAAGACGGGGCGTGATGGGACTTCGTAAAATATTAAATGTAGCGCTTTTGAGCAAGCCACAGCGATGTGCATCGAACAAGTGGCTTGTAAATATTTATTATATGTCTATTGTCACTGGACAAATGGACGTTATAGTGTACTAGAGTTGGGAATATGTGTAATTTAGAATTTTGCTTTTCAGATTCAGGATGTTTGAGATGGCTTTGATTCTTGTGTGCACGGTGGAGTTTTTTTTTTTTTTGTTATATTATAGTTTGTTAAATTTTCTGTTTTTGAGAACTCTTTTGTTGAAGTTTGTGTTATTTTCTACATCGAAAAAAAATATCGGTTAGTCAACTACATATTTCTCTTACCTACGAGAAATAGTTGACGAACCGATGTTGTTTAAAAAATGGAGTAGTACTTATTATGTCACCTGACTAATAAGTACTACTCCATTTTTTACCCTACTGAGGGGTTTCATATGTTTATCAACCTATATACGTATGTTTGTTCCTTTGTGGCGCTCTAGAGACTTTGAGATTTTGAGGATTCTAATGTTCAAATAGATTTTTCAAAATTCACTAATTACAAGCCTGCTCCTATTCAGCTATTAGTTGGCTTTATTCAGTTAGATCAAAAGAAAAAATGAACCTAAAACTGTCATATTTTTTTTCAATATATTTCAAGACAAAGGTGCTTTTCTACCAATCGAAGCAATAACGGCAATATTTCAAAGAGTAAATACGAAGAGAAGGACAGACACTGACCTTATTGGTGATGTTCGTTAGAATGGTCAGGTACCTAGCACACGCAACCAGTGTGTGAGCAAAAAGAGTTATGTGAAATTGTTCTGTATTTTCAGCCTACCCTCATAAAAAAGTGTATGTTTGTATGTGTATATGTGATTGTATGGTCAAGTATACCTTTCTCATATTTAGAAGAGGACGTAATCCTCCTCTTTACTTTCCCATACACACAAATCAGCTCTCCCAACCAATTTACCTGAAACAAACAACAAAGCATTCAATATTTGCTACATGTTTAAGAAACATTGCGTAGGGTTGGGCCCTGATATAAAATACCGTGGATTATATTTTACGACATAAACCCTAGCGTCTTTACCAGCACACTTGTAGATCAACATCTCGCTAATATTTATTCGGGACACGGAAAAATCTTACTTTTTATATATTCCGTACAGTTTATTTGCCTCTTAAGATGTAGATGTGTTCTTATTTTCAATAGGTTTATCGTGTTTTGAAAAGTATTCATAAAATTTCGTGGGTTTTGAGGATTTACTGGGCACGGTCTATGTGTGGTCCCCAGATTGCCTGGTGAGTTGCCTTTCTTCTTTATGTTTTTTTTTTTCAGAACAGAAGAGACGAATGCTTAGCAATATTTTAAATATATGCAGAAGACCTAAGTCATTTAGTATTTGAGATCTGTTTTTGGTACTCCGAAACTTTGAAACCCAGAAGAGAAGTTAGAGCAAAAGAACGAACAGGTAACTATGTCGTAAATCACAAACTATTCATCCCAAAACAGTTTAAACCCCCAGACTAAACTGAAAGTAACCTGCTTAACATCGTCAACGTGAGTGCATAGTAGTGAATTTTAACGTCCAAACTTGTCCGTACGTGAAAAATCCTTGCAAGTGAAGCTGTATCATGGAAGGGGTAGAATAGATCACTCCCTGTAGGAAAGCGTCAATCGCCGGCTGATTTATAGAGGGCGGGCGTCTACGGCGGCGCCGGCTAAACCGTCCGGACTTTTGCTCGTGTTACCGATCGCGGCCCACCGGCAAACAAGTCACTCACCTGCCGACTCTCTCATCGAAAATGCGAACCCTAGTAAATGCCTTTATAAACGAATCCATTTTAAATTCGAATAGTCTACCGACAACACGAACGGAACTTCCAGACATGACATGCGTGTTAACGAAATGTTGGAGCTTGGTCAATTTCAACGTGAAAATTTTACACAGTTTACCGACGTCGAATTTTCGTGACTATATTAAAATAACATCCTAATGGAGCCGTCCGCGTCCGGTCGCCGCTAACTGAGCTTGTTTCAGTATCTGCTTTAATTACGGAATTCAGTCAAAAACAAATAAAGAATCCTCTGATAATTTGCAAGGGATCTTTTATGCAAACTTTCAGCGCAAACTTGACCTGAGAATTCAATCAGAACTCCGGTTGCCAATAATTGCGCGATTCGAGAGTGCAGTATAGCTAAACTTTTCATCCCGTTGTTGGCGTTCTATTGAAATCATCTTAACGCTATTCGTAGTTCTACACGCCATGGTAATAAATTGCCGGCGAGTAAACTACTTACAATCGGGAAAAGTTAAAATTTAATCTCAAAATGCAGGCAGAAATTTAAAATTACGACATGATTTAAACAGATTGTCGAACGAATGTTTAAAACGACGTCATTCGTGCAATCTGCTCGAGAATTTTAGTATCGGGAGATAGCCGGCGGATTAATGTATAAAATATAAGATCAACATTTGCATTTACGAAAATATAGATATAATTGAAACGTTTTAGGGGCATTGAAGAAGTTTTTAGTTCAATTTAGCGGCAATCAGGACGGCCGTTGAAGACGGAGCGTGAGCCGAATGCTTAAAATATTAAACGTGCCGGAATGACGGGACGACGGGACAACGGCCCGCCAATTTGATATCTGTGTCAAATCAAATGAGAGCCGACGTACCCCAAATATATGATATCACACAAATGTTATGGAAATATTACGTTTATTTTGTGAAAACAATGTTTTTGTAGGCAATAATCATACGAAAACATACCAAAAACTATTCAACTATATTTTAACATTTAATTTTATTTCAGCAGATTGAGATAATAACCTGTCATCGCGTTTTCATTAAAATACCCTCATTTATATAATGATCTGCTTTCGCATCAAAGTAACGTTCGCTTTTTAAAATGAGAAGAAAAATATAAAAGAATACAAAGTCAAATTAACGTCAACATAACGTTAAAAAGGGAAAAATGTAAAGCAGTAATAACTAAAAATAGGTAAAGATAAAATTGTGACGGCTAGAAGGAAACGGGCCCAGCCGAGCGTATCTCACGAATGCAGCGGCGCCCGGTTTGATTTTAATTCAAGAAAATATAATTTTTTAATACTTTGTTTGCTATATATTATTTATTTTGTTGAATTTTTAACGACCGTGCATTTGTATGAGATGTTTTGTTAAAATATTGGCAGTGGGTTTATTCAGTTATTTGGTAAAATTAAATGAAATGAAATTGTTTATGAACTTAAATGAAATTGTTTATTGAAGTAATTGAAATACAAAAATATTTACAATATGGCCTTAAAAAGTAGATATACAAAAAAAAAATGGGGATGTTGGAAAAACTGCATAATTTTAGACAAATTGGCATAGATTCTTGGTTTAGCTACATATTTGGCTTCTTGGTCTTTAGGACAAGAATAGGCCACCCCTAGTTTTTTTGCAGATATCACCAAAAAAGCATCAACATTGCGCCGTAAACCAATTGTTCTATAGCTATGTCAATGAAACTAATAGTCTGCAGTATTCTAAATAGACATTTCGACTATTGAGCATGAGGTCATGTATTCGATCCCCAGGTCGGGCAAAGTGTTATTGGGTTTTCTCATCAGGAATTTCTTAGTTGCGTCAGCCACGGAGTTTGAATTTAAAGCCAGCTGATGGGAATAGGCTCGCCCCCTATTACATGGGACTTTAACATAACTGGCGAAATGTGGGTGAACTATTAGGTACACCTCTGCCCAATTTTTCGGGGATTAATTACAGGTGTGATGCTGTGTTATGTTATTTTACAACATGGGTATATCAAAACATACAAAATAATCATGATTATCAAAATTGATGTATGGCTTACTGTCCCTGAGAAAGATTGCCATGTAGCAGTTAAAACAAAAAAAAATGACAAAATTAAAATCGTAATAGATACTTGTGATTCATCACAAATGCTCGAATCAACGGAACATAAATAATTCTTAGGCACTATTACCTTGTGAGGTTTTAACCTAAATTGTTTTTTCTTTCTTCTCATAGTTTATTCAGCATTTCCATTGTTTCAAACAATAAATCATCAGTTTCATAGATTGAAATCAACCAATCGGTATTGCGTACATTGTTTGGTTTGAAAATGGCAACATCAATATGTGAATATCTCATTCAAAACTCCAACGGTGCCTATCGTGAAATATTTATCATACAAACAAATGAAAAAGCGAACCAATTAAAATGGGGTGCATAGTTACATTAAATTTTAAAGTGACTATGTGTTATGATGGTTCGATGATCTTTCGTTTCGATTTTCGTCTGATATCATGATTTAAGTATTAAACAAAATTTACTCCATTTAATTTTCTAGAATGAGTGAAGTTTCCTAGACAAAGACAGATATAGAACTCAGATGATTGAAAATAAATATTGGTAAAATATAGTACTATTGTTTATTATTCTCTGCGTACAGCCAACGACAAAGATCTTTTTTTCTATACAAAATCGCGAAGAAATTCCAGTCTACCTCTAATACCTGTCTAAGCAGCTACGATGAGATCGTTTTCATATTAACTGTTAACTTTTCCACTTTATTTTACCACTATAAAAGATCCTAGAAATCTGAAGACAGCAAAAATAAATAAACCTGGATCTGGAAACTGAGATTACAAATAGAAAAGTGTCATAGAAAAATAAATTATTCCTATTCTACAGAATTAAAGCAACGCGGAGAAACTGCGAAAATAAATCAAAATACAAAAAGAAAAGGCAAGTCTCTTGTAATACTGAAAGAGTACTATTTCATATTTTTACTGTAAATAAATATGACTTTTTCGCATTTAAATTTTCAAATTTTCCGGAATGCTAGGCCGAGGCAATCGCACTCGTCGACCGACGTGCCTTCTTGCTTTATTTGCTTCATTTTCGACGAGATTCAGATTGCCAAGAAGTTTTGCGTTCAATTTACATAATACTAGCTGTTGCCCGCGGCTTCGCTCACGTTAATTTAGAATTTGACAATCAATAATATAATTCAATTATGATTCGAAAGACACGTGGCGCCATCTATTATCATAAGAACGTTATTGTTGTTTTCCTCGGGAACAGTACTTTTTTCGGGATGAAAGGTTATGTCCGTTTCTGTACACCTGACAACGTATATGCAAAATTTCAGGATGATCGGTTCAGTGGTTTAGGCGTGAAAAAGTAACAAACAAACAAACTTACTTTCGCATGTATATTTAGGGTTTAGATTAATAGATTATATATTAGTTAGGATTACCTTCTCTCGTGCTGTTCTAGTGAACCATTCTTCGGCTTAGTTAGTTTCAAACACATTTTTTTTTTACCTGTTTATGACGGTGCTCGTTTAATTTTGTCATAATAATCAATTTACCAAACCTTTTTAATTAATTGAAAAATCAGACATACAAATTCGAAACACAAATTCTTTTATTTCATTTACACGTGTACAAGATTTTGACGACGCATGTCATTGATCTCCACGACACCACAACATGCCACGACGACATCGTACCTTTGTGTGGCCTAAGATCACCAAAGCAATTTCTCCCACCCATATGTAAATACTAGGTAGCCTCGACACCTACACCTGCTACCTAGTACCTTCTCTCCGACGTCTCGAGTAACACCATCAGGCTACTATTTCCACGCAACCCGACCCTGAGACTTCTGTGTAAGGCTATGATACCCACACCCGTAGCACCGATGCCCTCAAATCGATGAACTATAAATCCATTGTCTAAGTTTGCACAGACAGAGCTCCTCTGGACTCAGAAGATTAATTTTCTTAGTTTAGATTGTTTCGTGACCCATTGTGCACGCGATAATTGGATTTTCTCGACTATCTGTGATTTAGTTACCTCTGGGCTCGGATTTGTCGTAAAATTCAATGGTATAATACTGGGATGCTTAATTTATTATGGAGGTGCGTGTCTGGATTTTGTATAGCGTGAAATTAGTAGGTTTACGCACAAGTGTCGGAAACAATAAGCTCATTATTTGAAAATTTCTGTGGAATCTGTTATTAGAATTTCTAGATACTCGTAATTTAATTTATGTTACAATCTATAATACCATTGCCCCAGATAGAAAATTGTTTAAAAATACTTTCAGCTGTGCTCTAGAAAAGACGTTTGCTTTGAGCTTTATTGAACATCAGAATATTTTATTCATATTATGTTCGATTGAGTTTATTTAATAATTTTGTACGGGCACTGCTTCAGAATTTGAGAACAGCTTCTGTCTCAATTTCAACTTAAATGTGCTAAGCAACAAAACCCTTTCATTAAATAAAACAAATCTGCACACAAATCTCGACGGAACAAGGAAAATAATAAAAAAACAGCTGCAATAACACTAAAAAATAATTTCAAACCTACCCTTTCGCCGTAAGGTAAATTTTTGTGCACTTATCTCAAGAACAGCTGTACCGTTTTCAGTAAGACCGTTACATTAATATCGTGTCAAAATGGTGTCGGAATTAACAATGTTGGCTGACAGCACCGGCGTCTTTTTCTTAGCGGTTAGCGACAGCAGTAAAATTGTATCGTTTTATGGTTATCGTTAAACTAAGCTCGGTGTGTGGTTTCATCGCATGTGTTAAGGCAGTTGCTTACTCGAAGCTGAGCTGAAGCGTTCCAGCTCTTAAACCAGTATTTCTCGTTGAAAGCTCTGCTTGAATACCACCTAGCTAGCCATCACACGTAGGTCAGAGCTCTCTGGCTCTAATAATGGGCGAGGCAATTTAGATAGAACAGGAGCTCGTATCTTGGTAAATTAAATCTAGTCTTATATATTTTCTTGTACAATAGGTACATCCACATACTCCATCTGCCAAAACAACATCTCATTTTCAGTGAACTTTCCTCAAAAAATCAAACAAGTATGCAGTAAAAAGTTCCAAGAGGAGTTCATCGCTAAATATTAGCAGCCGCTCGGATCAATCTTCGGGTTAACTTGCTCTTGCCTAGGTTGGTTTGTGGATGGGTAACCACTCATTACATTAAGTTTCCTCTGTGCTTCGGAAAGCACGTTAAGCCGTTGGTGCTGGCTGTCATTTGTAAATCTTTGACAGTCGTTACGGTTAGTCAGTTGCCGGAGAGTCTGACAGCCAGTCTTACCAAGGGGCATCGTATTACCCAGTACTAACTGGGTTGTGGAGGTCAAATAAGCAGTTGATCCATGTAAAATACTGCTATTTAGCTGCATACGGTTAGACTGTTAGCCGACCCCAACACAGTTGGGAAAAGGCTAGGCAGATGATGAGGAGTAGGAAGTTCTCACCTCACCTACATCAAATGTTAAACATATTTTTATTTATTTATTTATTTATTTATTTGCATATGACAGTTCCAAAAATCATAAAATGTAAACACATTTCAATTACACGTCAAACGTAAAAAACCGAAGCTATAATTTTCAGCGTACTCCACACTGGACTTCAATCACAAACCGCGTCGTTTTTTAATTTTATTGATGTGTAAATCGTCAGGACTATTATGAAAAGTGTTAAACACTGCACATGCCATGAAATAAAACATTATTCAAGGGGTCACGTGACAAAAGCTTTGGATAGTTTTTATCAAACGTCCCAGTTAGTAAAACAACGTGTTGTCATGAAATATGCGCGATTTTTTGACGTGTTCAAACGGTGTGGCGTGACCCTAATTGGTTGTTTTGATTAGCTTTTACGCCTAATTAAAATGTCGTGTGTCAACGGTTTGTGGAAAAGAGTTCGTTAGGATTGATTTGTTAAAGGGTGTTTGTTGGAGTAGGCTTTCATTGATTTGCGTTGGATTTGTTGCTGTTTTAACCGACTTCAAAAAGGAGGAGTTTCTATGTTCGGCTGTATGTTTTTTTTTATGTATGTTCACAGATTTCTCGGTCAGTTGTGGATCAATTTTGAAAATTGTTTTGTTGTTTGAAAGAGTATACTCCCAAATAAGTCCCATAGAACCTTTATCATGATCTGATCATGGACTTCACTCGAAATCACTATCATCGGCAATTGATCTCAAAAATGACAGAGCCATCTTGTTCATTCAAAAAACACACAGCAAGGAGTTCTGTCTTGATATCTGCCTATGCCTCAATATGCGACTTGTCATCTCAGTAATAATATAATAAAATTATGCGTCAAGGCACTCATCTATACTAATATTATAAAGCTGAAGAGTTTGTTTGTTTGGCTGAACGAGCTAATCTCAGGAACTACTAGGTTCGATTTGAAAAATTCTTTTAGTTTTGGATAGCCCATTTATCGAGGAAGGTTATAGGCCATAAAATTTCACGCGGAAGAAGATGGCAGGCGACAGCTAGTAAATGATAATGTAACTTATAAAATAATGTTAAGAGCGAACTACGTTTACGATAATAACACAAACCGTTACAAAACACAGCTGGTGAATAAATAATAGAAAACTTAAGGTATAACCTTTCAATAAAATAATAAGGCGGTCCCTATTGATTTTTCTAATTGTGTTACCTACATGAATGTCGGCGGGCGCTTCATTAAATATTTCTTAAAACAACGTAAGTAACTTGTTAGTGGATATAGACGAGGGTCTAGTGTCGTCCCTTTTTAACTTGTCGGAAATTTAATAGAAAATCGACCGTTTAAACTGAGATAGCCTTTAAAACGATCGGGTAGTAATGAAAACTGCGTGAAAAAAGTATTTTAGGGTTACATTCAGTAGTTTATTAAAGAAATTGTGTAAGTTGTTTTGAAAATCCGTAAAACCTCGTTATCATCATAAGGTAGGCTTGGGCAGAGGTGTACCTAACAGTACACCAATACTTCGCCAGTTATGTTTAAGTCCCGTGTAATACGAGGCGAGTCTATTGCCACCAACCAGGCACGAAGCCAGAGTCCGTGGCTGCTAATGAGAAATTCCCGATGGTAAAAAACAATTGCACTTTGACTGACCTGGGAATCAAACCCAAGATTTCATGCTCAACTGTCGCGCTTGCGACCACTGGACCAACGAGGCAGTAAGCCCTCTTCAGAAAAATATAACCAATAGGTATCTATCAATGTTATTCTAATAATTTAACAGTGTCTTTAAGAGGTGTGGAAAAGTTTTGGCCAATTTGAAATGAAAACGTTATACGTTCTGACAACAAATAGCATAGCATAGCATAGCAACAGCCTATAATGTTCCCACTGCTGGGACACAGGCCTCCTCTCTATGAGAGGGAATGGGCTATAATTCACCACGCGGGCCCAATGCGGGTTGGAAGATGTCACATGTCTTCGAATTTTAGGTTCTAGGACATGCCGGTTTCCTCACGATGTTTTCCTTGACAACAAAAAATGTTAAGAATTACATACCTATACGTACATTACGGATTTACAGAATTAATAGTTTAAAAAAACCTAACTTTAATTTTTATTCATGTTCATGTTAACTCAAAATTATATCAGAATAAAATGTGATAAATTATATTGATTCATGTTTAGTATTATGTAATAAATTGTAGTAATTAGAATCGATATTATATTATCTCACATAATCATCATTAATGATTTATATATAAAATTTGCAGTGGCCTTTATGCTGTATCATGAAATTGTAATGCGTTTTACGTGTTAGCAAATAAATATAGTTTTACAATAGTGTATCCACTTGTCACATCCTTGTCCTTTATTACAGCCTTTATGTGAAAAACAGGAGCTTCCTTCCCCAAGAATTATCACAGTGACGTTTATCAGGCAGATCTCACACCAGCGCTACTGAATTAGCAAGTGTCACCAGTTAACATGTCGCAGCGTTCGTAATTAGCACTATACGAGGGAGGGACGATAATTAGCGGCTCACCACAAATCGGACGTAGCAGGTTTTTGTCAAGACTTTGTCAGGAGGAAACGAATGGCGAACAACTCTTTTGTCGGTTAAGGGATGTTATTGTAGTATTTGTTTAACGAAAGATGCTGGCCTAAAATATTACTCCCTCCTTAGGGACCCGTAGCCGAAGGGTAACCAACGGGACCCTATTACTAAGCATCCACTGTCCGTCCGTCTGTCTGTCAGCGGGCTGTATCTCATGATGCGTAATCGGCAATTGAAATTTTCACAGAATGTGTATTTCTGTTGCCGCTATGACAACAAATATAAATTTAAATTAAAGGGGGTTCCCCTACTACGAAGGTACGGAACCCTTTTTGGGGGTAAGAAGAACAGGGTGTAAAGTTCTTCATCCCCCATAGAAAAGGGAGGATCCTCCGACCAGACGGGTGTAATGTCTGGAGGGCCCAACAGTTGTTGTCGGGTTTTTTTATACAGTCTTAAGTCGCGGATAACTTTACTGGCGCGATGTAGGATTTAGATCAGATGTATTTCGATGTTTAGTTCATCGTCTGTATCATAGATGGCGCTGTAGTACTTTTTGTTCTATGTTGCTGAAGTACATTTTGTAGTGTCGCTACACATTTATGCGCGAGTCCGACTCGGACTTGGCCGGTTTTAAACCGAGCGGTTTTTTTTTGAACGTATCTCTAAATGTCGATTCGATTTTGCCGCCTGGCTGTGCCCGATTATACCGAGCCGAACATGTAAGTAGCGTCCCTAAGAAAATTACTGGTACCTTTTGAAAAGATAGGATCAATAACACTTGAGTTTGATGCAGCGATAAAAGCAATCAAAGAAAAACACGCTCTGCGAAGCTTTAGTAGCGATAGTTCAACTTCATGAAAATAAACTTATTGGGTTTTTCAGGTATTGTTTGGGCGTAAATTATCCCTGCTGGAAAAAAAATCTCGCCTAATTACACTCACTTTGGAAGCGTATCCACCGTTTCTTTTATTTATTCTGACAGATAGTCCTTTCTTTTTTATAACGTTTTCCTGCAGTGCTCCATTGTTGCACAACGAGTTAGAATTATTCCACCGGCCAACAATGATAAACTGAGATTCCAAGATGAAGAGTCGCAACGACCATTAAAGTTTCAAAAGGTTCTCTTTAGAACAATACAGTGAAAATAAAATAATTTATACAGGAAAGCTTAACTTCAAAAGAGTCTTTCACTCAAAAATAAAGCGTGTTGTAGTACCTAAACAAGGTGGAACAATGTTTTGCATAACAAAGGAAAAAAAAACACCTAAAGGAAAACATAAAGCCACACTTTATTCGCAGAATACTTATTCAAATGAGGCTGTCCCTTCTAAGTTTGTTTTCAATCAAAAACTCGCGCAGCTTTGTCCCGCTAAACTTTATAAATGAGGCGATTATCCACAGCGCGGCGTCGCAGGTCCCTCCCGCGATAGGTGTGTGGTGTCCGGCCGCAGCCCCGACGTCGCCGCCCCGCAGACGCCCCGCTGCCGCGCGCCGCCTGCGCCACTCGCCGGCTGCGTCGCGCTGATAAACCGCTGGTCACCTGCGCTGCATGAATTGCAGCGCTTTTTAACTTTCATCCCGCTAAGTCCTTTAAACTTCATCCGCTTTAAACGCCCGCGTTTTATTTATGATTTAGACGCTGACAACTACACAGACAACTTTGTAAAGTTTTCGCAATATCCGACGAGGTAAAAAAACTGTGTTTTTAAGTCACAACGCCATTATGTAAAGCAGAAATTCTTTGTATAATTAAATAAATATCAAGCGACATTATCTAAAAATTCACAAGTACATACGCAGCCGAGGTTGGTAATAACAAGAATGTGAAAAGAGTACAATAACACGAACATAGCCGCGCCTAGGAATAGTACATCAAGATTAGCTCGAGGCTGCAGTCTGATTACGTCGCTATGTAAGAAGAGAACCCGTCGCAGCCTCCTCCTATTCTGAGATGAGGATTTGTATACACTTTTTGCTGAAAAAAGTAAGTTTCTTTTCTCGGAGTAAAGTCGCTAATCTCGAGAAGTCAATAATATGCAAATTTAATCCGTCTACGTCACATATCAGAAGTCTTAATAAGTCGTGTTCCTCCGCTTGCTTCGTAATAAGATATCTTGAAATTCTTTATAAAAACGTGTAAAAGTTTTCTTTTTATTGTAAAGTAAGGGGAAGTGTTATTATTGACGCTTGTACAAAGAAGTCGGCGCAACAAGGTGCTCTTGCATTTGTTCTATCTCAAGTATTATATTGTGCCCTGGGCACTTCCCCACTCGCGCCATCCGCAACTTTCTTTACAATTTCCTTCTTGAGATTTCAAGTTCTGTTCAATTAAATTATATGAATTCAATTCCGCAGTTTTTCACGGATCTATTTTACGAAGCGCGTTAAATATTAAGTTAGCATCGGAATCAAAAAATAAATGGAATAAAAGTGGGCAATCGCCTGTTCAAAATGAATTGCAAACAATATTACATTTTGGAAGCAATCTACGTTAACCCAAAAGGGAATGATGTGGCAGCTCTTTATATTGCAATTTTTGTGCCCAAACAAAACGAATTTGCCGCGCAATCAAAGCGGGAATCCGATTGATGACATGGCGGAATAATTGTTTCGTGAAATTGAAAATATCGCGGCTTGTATTCTGTGTAACACCTTATAAAACATACTTTTGAACGCAATTTGGGAACTCTCTCAACTTTGATATAAAAAGAGTATGGAAAAAGAAATAAAACGAATAGGTTGATAGGATAATCTAATAGGTGGATAACTTTAATCTTTTCTGGGTCGAATTGATACTAACTTTTATCGCAATAGGGGAGTCTCACGCCATACAAACATAATGTCGACCTACGATTTCTATTTCAGTGTAACATAAGCACATAGGTGGATATACGAAAGCGCAAAACTCTGAAATACCTGTCGCGTAACTCCAAACTCAATCTATAAACAGTGTTACGGTAAAACTAAAGTAAAACATCGGAACATCGCACCTGTGACAAGTACAATAAAACTTTACCAATAAGCCATATTTCACAGTCGACTTCAATCTCAAATACCAATATATTATGAGCCGATTTCCTACGTAGGTACATAATTCAAAGAATCGGAGATAAGTTATCGGAGTCCCGCATATTCATAGTGTCGGAGTCGGTGCGGTGTCGCTTCGGATTACATAAACTGCGGGTAGTCCCAATGTGTTTGTGCCCATCTAAGTAGCCAACTTGCGCCCGCAAAGCACTTTGGAAAAGAGTTTCGTCGTGAAACGTTTTCTTTTTCCTAACTACGAGGTTTGTGGAGCGAGTGAGCGACACAGCTATACTTGTATCTGTTATGTCAAACACGTGGGCCGTCGCATCACTGGAGTACAAAATGTAATGTAAATAAAACGCCACTGACACAGCTTAGCGCACTGTTGCAGTTTTTGAATATTCGAATTTGGAATACTGAATGTGGCTAAAACCGTTGTTGCTAGCTGCCAGGAACTGCCTTGCTTTGCCATTGTGAATACTTATAAGACCTACTTTATTTTTTATTCAACAATAGTATTGCTAATGAAAAGATTACATTAGAAAGCCTAACCGGTATTAAAGCTAAACAAAAGAGTTCATAATACCACTTCTCATATCAATTAAAACCTTATGGGATAAACTCTTAATGAAAACCGACTACACTACAGAGAAAAAAAGGGAAATTGTACATTTTTTTCCTTTATTGTGAGTATAGCCGATAGAGAAAACCGCGGTTGCTAATAAAACTGTTCATATGTACCAAAGTGATAATTACCATAATGTAATTCCGCTTGTTTTCTTTGCTAATTCCATAAACAAACGAGCCACTTGAGCTCTTTGCCTTGCAATCCGATTAGTATTTATTGGATTTAAATAGTTCGATGTAATGTTTTTGTTATTGCTCATTTGTTTTTTATCGTGCAAACTTTACATAGTATGTTAAATTAATTACTTTTATTCGGTTCAGGCTGATTGAGAAGTTGACTGCATCTATTTGTTACCATTTTCGAAAAGGGTTGTCTCTAAAAGCTTACTGGAGCCTTTTAAACCATTGTAACGTCAATTTTAGAGGCATCACTTCTCGGATACATAAAGTGGTGAATTGGTGCAAAATGGCATCACGTGTTAAACATTATGCAGTTGTGGGACAACACACAAAGTAAAGTATAAGGCACGTAAAACATGGAAAATATCGAAGTACTAAAAAAAAAAAGGTAGGTACGGCAACACAAACAAAATTATAGAGTAGCTGTATAGAGTAGCGGTTGTTACATGTTCTGTAAATTTTTAATGGGTAGAATCGTAGTTTTTTTCTATGAAGCTACCACTTGTGGAATTTGATCATATAACTAAGTGTTTAAATAAATAAAAAAAAAAATGAAATATCGGGAACTCAAAGAAAACAATAAACATGGTAAATATCCCGTCTTCCAGTTATAATAACTAAGTGTGTTACTAAAATTAAATGCCATGATTGAAATTGTATTCATTTCCCTACAATCTAATAGCGAAACCTTTAAACTAAAAATTTGATGGATAAGAAAATCCAGTCCAACATCGGTACCGATTCTCGATCTACTCACACCAAAACAACATTCCCATCCCTCACAATTTTTCAACCCACCACAGACAAGCTATTTTAATTAACCCTGCTATAGCAACATGTGACATGTTGTAACAAGTCGGAAGTGCAAGTTGGTCGGGTGCTTTGATCCTCGGTCGTGAGGTGTGCCGGCGTCGTGCCCGCGCATAGTAATCCATCTCGCTAGACAAACTCACGACTAATATCTACGAGAACTTATGGATGTGGGGTAGGTAGGGAGAGCTGTTTTAGACGCGTTTTCGAGAGCTTTCATTTGCGGGTGCATTTTGAATTTGCGAAAAGGTGCAGAGACGGTATGTGGCATGCGCAAATGCATGATTAGAGTTCTATAACCGAATGGCAAAAACAGAACCTTTATAATTTGGTTATGTCCATCGTCTGTCTATTTTAATTGGAGATACGCACTTGACCGGTTTGTTTTTTTTAAACAATGCAGCTCAAAGAAAATTAATTACCCTGCACTGTCTGGACGCATTTAGTCTACCTTAGTATGATGTACATAATAATTAAACAAAACTTGGTTTGACTGGATCTGTGTGCACAACTTCCTATGTTGCATAAATCTTGAGATAAAAACTCAATGATAGAGGAAAAGAAAAAGTTTTTTTTTTTCTTAAAAGTTCGGAACTTTTATAAACAACCATTACACTAACAATCGATTCACAAACCGAGACAAATAAATGACCGTCAAAACCTACCATTATCCTTTACCAACAACAAGTTAAATAACAACAATAGACGACAGCTATTTACATAAACCAGACGTCATTACAACAAATAACAACTATTATTTAAATTCCTGTCAATAATTATCGTATAAATGGCATGCATTATAAAAAGCCCGTAGCTAATATCAGGCATTTAGTCCGATATTCATCTATCAAAATGAATGACTAATGAAAACGTCGAATTTGAATATTGACGAATGAAATGTACTAACTAAAATTAGTGTTGGAACGAAACACGATTTTCGGCCGAAATCGAAACCGTAACCGAACATTGGGCACCTCTCATAAAAAAAAAAAAAAAAAAAAAAATAAGTGTTTATTTTTCACCACAAGCCAAAATATACAAACAATATTGACACAGCAGTAGCCAACGATTTTGGTTGTGGATCGCTGGTGCCTGTGGTAGGTAGTAACACCTGTATTACAGGTCACCAGGGCCCCACCTGTTTAAAGGTTCACATTTGATTGCTTACATTTGGTATCACAACAAATAACAATAGTTACAAACAATTAGTGATTTTTTTTTTTTTTTTTTAAAGAGACACGAGAGTATTAGGGTAATAAAAATAAAACAATTAAAAAGTTAAAGTATGTTGAGTGATTTTTATGAATGTAGAATTGTGTTTGTGTGTGTGTGTGAATGCGAGTGTGTGTGTGTGTGTTGGAGAGAGTGTTAGTGGATGAGTGTTTAGACTAATACGTTAAAGAGAGCTTCTGTGGCGGTATATGTTTGGCTTTGTAGCCAGGCATGTAAAGCGATTTTACAATTATGTTTGTTCAGTGCGTGTAGGGAAAGAATTTGGTTTAATTTATTGTAAAGATAGTTTCGGCCAAACTGTAACCGAAACCGAAACTTATGTAGCTATAGAAAATCTGCCAAAATTCAGACCATAGTAACATTAGTCCACGTCCAAGGTTCATTAAAAACTATTATAACCGCTTCAATTTCAGAACGCGTAAACGGTTTTAAGTGCCTACCTAAGGCACTTATAACCAACTAACGGAGATTTTGGTTATTATCCCACGAGATCATGCTACCGGAAAAAAAATCCTAATAATAAGTATCCTATGTGTTAATACAGATTATAAACTATCTATCACTTTTTATTTTGTTCTACATTTTTTGTGTAGTAAGCAACGACTTATTGTCGGGCCTACGCTGTTCCCCCATACTTAAGTACAAATGCTGTATCCATGATAATTGTAATACCAAATGATTTGAAAAGAGTAACCATGAAGTTTCATGCCGGTTCTTCTCCATAGGAAACGACCAACCCGAACCGTGCACCTTTTTGTCGACGTTTGATAAGTGCAGTCAGACCTATGTGAAATAAAATATTTAGATTCTTTTTTTGTCTGCTAAATTTCATCCAAATCCGATACAGTAGTTTTTGCGTGAAAGAGTAACAAACATCCATCCATCCTCACAAACTTTCGCACTTATAATATTACGAAAATAGGATAGTACCTACAGAAAAGCAAAAAATAATTAAATTTTCAAAGATCAATGGCTCAAGACCACAACTTTGCGTCGAGCCGAATATTCAGTCAAGTTTTGGCCGAAACCGAAACTCCAAAAAAAAAAAGCCGAAACCAGTTTTTAAAAACCTTAACCGAAATCGAAGCTTCGGTTCGACACTAACTAAAATATTATTTGTTAGATGCCTGCAGTTGTACGGTGCAGGCCGATAATTGAATGATGAAATATTAACATACGTAATAGGTACCGACTACTGTAGATATATAGGTATGTGTGGTGCGAGGGGTTATGTAATAGTGTTTAAATAACATTAAAAACGGAATTGATTTGGTTCTATTTGTACGAACACATGAAAGTATAACAGTTTTATTACCCGACTGCGCAACAGGAAAACCATGGTTTTTGTTAAAACACAAATTAATGTCCGGAAAATTAATGTCCGGATGTAGTAAAAGGAAAAATAATTTGGTACAGGGTGTCTAAAACGGCCGCTTTAGCAAAATCATAATAAGATAATAATATTAATCACGTTACAATTCTTAAAATGGTCATAGGCGCAGTTAATATTATGAGTTGCCACTTGCGACCATTTTACGAATTGAAACGCAATTCATGTTATTATAATTCTGCTAAACCGGGGCATTTTAGACCCCCAGGGCCTCAAAAAATTCATCCATGTCGCTGTCAAAGTGAAAAGTGCCCAGAAGACTGGCAGCATAGCCATGTTATTGCCAATTAATTTTATTGCCATAAAACATCATCAAATTCCAAAAAAATAAATTAGTTATATGAAAACAGATAAAAAAGTATTCATCAATTATAAATGCTTCATTGTGAATAAAAGAAAAACAATCACTCGTTTATCACCGGCGTACAATTTTATGAAATTCAGCTGTACTTTAATTTACCATTTCAATCTTTGATCAACAGTACATTGTTGATCAAAAATACACACTGTGTTATGGACCACAGATTCAAATTAAACATCTCCATTTGCTTTACAATTGTTGCGTATTTTATGTAAAAATACTTTCTACCGATACAACCATTGCTCCATGTAAAATACTGGTATTCAGCTGCATCCGGTTAGGCTAGAAGCCGACCCCAACATAGTTGGGAAAAGGCTAGGCAGATGATGATAACCATTGCAATGATTTTATTAAAACAATGTAACTGGCAAATGTAGGTTTAGAGGGAGAAGATGCAGATGTGTCTCTGCCTTTCCTTTCGAGGATTACAGGGGTTGATATGTAACTTATTATGTATAGTGAACCACGACACAAAAGGAAAACTACAGAGATTACTACTAGGGAGAGTTAGGAGATAAGTTTAAAAGCCGTAGTACCTGTGTCTTTTTTAAGTTTTGAGGATTAGCTACGTGGCAAATCTGCAAAACACATATTTTTTAAAGACTGAGCTTATCCCAATTCATTTGGGGTCGGCGCAGCATATCTTTTTCTTCCATACTTCTCTATTACTCGTCATCTCAGTAGTCACCTTCTTTCTAGCCATATCATCCTTCACACAGTCCATCCATCGTTTCTTTGGTCTTTATTCGATAGCCATCTACATTCATATTTTTAAAAGACTGGGTTTTATTATTTAACTTGAATCAACAGAAATGTTTATTAACACAATCAACATTCCATAATATCCATTAGCACAAATATCCAACAATAATATGCAAAGTCACCTTTTACATCATTTCAAATAGAGTCCCACTTTTCTATGAAGAACGTTAAAATATGTAAACTACTAGCAATCAACTGTATAAGCTCCTGTGGTATTAAAATAATGAGTGTTCCTCCGTGCAAGGTCACGGCCAGCAAACAATCGGATCCTGGTGTAATCTCCAGTTCGCGACAGTTTTGAGTGTCTCGATTCACGTCATTACAATGTTTGGTGCGACGCGCGACGGAGAGACGTCATAACGAGCTTTGCTTGATAGTATTGTCAAAGAATTTTGAACACTACTGTACTGCTTTGGCAAAGAAAAAAAAATATTTTATACAAGTTGTTTGGGGAACTACACTCAATTTTTTACCATGAAACAGAATACAACGTTGAAATTCGTCGATGATTAAAAAACACTCTTAAAAAACGGTCTCATTAGTTATGTTAGTACTAATTTCATGAGAACAATTTACGCATCCACGTGTTTCTTACAACGTGTTTTCAAGAATAGAGATAATGTAGTATAGTATGATGTCCATATTCCATAGTGGTGTTTATGGTTTGACGATTTGATGAGGTTTCTTATGGACTTTAAAAAAAAGGTTGGTAATTATCCTAAAAAACGAACAGTTAGTCGAATCATGTGTCTAGAGAAAAAGAACTAAGTAGTTGCTTTTCATTTACAATACAGTCATTTTCAAAGAGATTGTGGGAGGATTATACTGAGACTTCGAGATTAAAACGTATCTCGATATTACTATCCCCACTGCTTCTACATTTAAACGAAGAATATCTTCTTGGAGTCAGTAATCTACTTATTTATTTGTCTGCTGAATAAACAGAGAGTAGTTGCTTGCCCGCAATAAAAATTAAACTTTTGCGACTCATGTTACTTAGGGCTCCGCTGGTGCATAAAGAAAACGACTAAAACTACATCCCAAAGGCGTGTGTCTTATGTTTATAAAAAAAAAAAAAATGAAAACCTACAGAATTGATATTTGTTTTAAGCTTCAGCTACAGGGAATATTTAAAAATCATGTTTTTTTAAATCAAAGTTATTATCTTCCTACATTTGTTTTATGTAAATTGGGTTCGATGCTACACTTTTTTTCTTCCATTCTGCCCTGTCCACCATCACGCTACAATATATTAAAGAAAAAAATAATTATCTTAAAAATTGATAAATAAATAATATAAAACCCATTTGTTTCAGGTTCTCCCATTTTGAAATCACAAGTTACGAAACAAATAACTACAAATCACAATATAAAAATAAAAACAATGTCATCAAATCAGAAATATAGTGTCGAGAAAATCAAATCAATGTCAAATTCAAATAAAAAATAATCAATTAATCGTTAAAGTTAATAGATACACTTAAATAAATCTCATAAGAAAAGTATTTCAAGAAAAACGTTATTTTCATAGAAAATACAACTAAGGTTAAATAAGTTTAAGAAAATGGATGAAAATATAACGAACACACTCGCTCATGATTAAATCGCACTTGACTGCTTTTTCTATAGCCAGACTTGAGCGAATAATAATAGAACGAGCAATTTGCGAGAGCAGACGATATCTATGTTCATTGCACTTTCGTGACATCTTAGTACCAACAACGCTATAATGTTTCACTTTTACCGACTTGTATATTGAACGAACCAAAACAGCGATAATCTCGCTAAACAAAAACCGATATGTCTTCAGGGTTTAGTGAACGCATGAGTTTTTAAACCCACTATGTTTTATTGACTGAACACTTGGTTTTAAGTCTGGCAGTTTTTGTATCCATAATAACTTATTTTGAGATCTGATATACGTTTCTAGTAAAGCAAAGGGTGTAAACGGACCCTTCACGAAGCCGTCAACCAAGCATTATGTACATGAAACTAAGTAACTTTACGAGATTTTTTTTTTTTTTGGGGTGAATCGTCACTTTTTAGAGTAAGATTCAATGTAACGCACTCAAAACATTGTGCCGATGGGTGGATTGAATAGTACGGGGATCGTGGAGGTGTT
Organism: Noctua janthina; assembly: GCA_963576755.1. NCBI lineage: Eukaryota > Metazoa > Arthropoda > Insecta > Lepidoptera > Noctuidae > Noctua > Noctua janthina. The sequence continues at coordinate 7,232,024 of OY755058.1, forward strand.
TAAAGTAAGTCAGAACCTTTCATTAAAAAATGTATTAAAAAAAGACTAGTTAAAAAGTTGGAACTTTAACCCCCAATATCTCCGTAACTAGAGGATTCCCAGGTATGGTCTAGAACAAAAAAATTATCGCAATGACGGGGAAAACAGGTGTCTTTCGGCTTCGTTAAAGGTCTTGTTACACCCTTTATACTGATTCTTAAATTACCCAAAGCAGTTTAATTATCACATTAAATTTATACAAAGCTAAGTAAGTGCCAGATGCAACCTACACTTGCGAATTTTCCGTTTATGGAAAGTAGAAATTCCCAGAAACTCATTACTATCATTAAATGAGTACATAAATTATATATAATAAATTATATATTTATATTATAATAAATTATATTAAATTATATTAAGTATATAACATTACCAACCTCATCTTTTAAAATTTACCAGAAACATGTCAGGTACTTTAAAATTCACCCAAAACCCGTGAACGAAATAAGCAGATTTCTCTATAACTCCGAGCACACCTGAGCTAAATTCGCGCTACGTTGGTACTTTCTATGATGGACAGCATAATCTGACAAGGAAATCTAGTTTACTCGCTAATCGGCCCACTAGATGGCTATTGTTAAACTGGACGCTGCGCCACCGAAAATTTGTCGAATCGAACTAGAAAATGTATCACTTTTTCATCTACATCACCTGCCAAAAACATCAGATTTTTTTGGAAAGGGAGAAACAGTCTAACAGATTTGATTAGACACTAAAATTAATTGAGTGATATCAATTATTACAGAAATGTAGTAGGTGTATTTCAGTTACAATATGCATCTGTAATCCAGAATACACTTTAACCTAATCTACTTAATACCAAATTGCATTGTCAACAAGATGGCGACTTGTAAGCGAGTACCGCTAGTATAACTAACTCGCGTGTACGAGCGGTAGCGTCGTCAATAATTCATGCGGTAGGCACGTCGTACCCGCCAGCCGTTCCTAATTGATTCCTGATGCGGTGAGCTGATCGCATCACTGACTCCTTGTACTGCCCTCCCAGGACCCGTCCGCTTCATTACGCACTTACAGGCTCGTACAGAATGAGGAAAATCGTAAGAAATAATTTTATTATAAAATTTCATGTGAGCTTCTGTTCTCGAGAGCGATGAGCGTGGCTTTTTTGCAATTTTTTTTTGCAAGTTAATTATTCGGTAACGTGATAAGCAGCTAAGCATGATAAGTGGATTACTTAGCATTCGCTAGACTTAACTGAGTTAACAATTCTCTCATAGTTACCAAATAACAGTTACTCTATTCTAATGAGCGACGCACTTCACGGAGAAAAGGTCGTATAATTCGAATATTTACGTACAAAAGTACCGTTGAAATTCAAAACTGTGAGTAAACAATCTGTTATTTCAATTTCAAATACAGTTAAAAGTTCCTTTTTGTTGGACTCTTATGCGGTTCAGCTGATTGTCATTCGTGGCACATACATAATCCCGGCGGATAGGCCACGATCTTGAACGTCGACTGACAGCTGGCCGCGGCCTTATTCAGGAGTCATATGCTGATACGCAACGTTAATCGAATTCGAATACACGGCCACAGCTACCGTATCCATGTCCATCATCGACTAACTCGGTTACTTGCTGTCCGAACGTGCAAAAACTTTAGTGCTGGAAACTTAAATCTGGTTTGTATTTTATATCGCGCTATTTTCGGGCAGAGGTGTATTTTTCGAATACCGTGTTTTACTGTACCATATGAAATGAAAGATAGTCGCCATAAAATATAATGGTAACTCGTTGGAATTAATTTTATTAGATCCTATAAGAATGCTTCGCAATTGCCTGTTGCCGCCATTCCCGTACCTACTGCCTATAGTTCTTTAAATGCTGATCCCGTCTTGTCAGAGACCATAATGAAATTTATTTTGGGAGTATAGAGAATTGGATGTTTAGTTCTTAGGGAGGATCCTCCGACCAGACGGGTGTTGTGTCTAATGGGCTGCTGCCCGACAGGTTGTTGTAGGATGGTTCTATATGTTCTTAGACTCGAATTTCGAATTTTAGTTCTTCATTTATGTTATAGATGTCGCTGGTGTACATTTTGTTGACTTGATAATGTCCGCTACATCATCAACGTTACTGCTACTCATTGTATCTTCAAATCCCACTTTCGTTGGACCACACAAGACAGCAACAGACAACCCGTTTAACTTCAGTACTGGTCGTAAATCACGGGATAGTTCCATCCGATGCCCTTCTCTGCTCGTTACGGTTCTACGTGTCCTATGGAAATAACGGCGTGTGACAGCTTGTTGACTTACAACTCTAATTGTGATATGCACTCCATATTGTGTGTAGTATCCGTAAAATTGTGGGCTCATGTAATATGTAGGTCTTTATGCTTTATAAGCATGCTTTAGTTGTTCGTAGGTGAGTACGTTTTGTTATGATAATTGCAAAATGGAAAGAAATAACTTACAAATATGATTTTATTTGTAAATAAAAGCGTTTCACTTTTTGTTTTATGTGCACTTTTCCAACCTCGAGGTCAAACGAAAACTATTTAAGCAAATGTCATTGGTTTCACGAGACGACATAGCGGGAATCGACTTAGAGGTAATGATTCTTGTAACCAGCAGCAGACTCGATTATTTGTAATATTTTAACTAACAATACCCCTACTAACATTCTTGCCAAAAATGATATAATTATCACATTTTCATAAGTGCTCCTCAAATTGTTGGATTATTGTCTGTCGGTTTTACTAAATAGGCATGAATACTAAAATTTGATTGCTACTATTTTATTAACAACTCTTAAATACCCTACTGAAGCCTTTAGGGGATGGAATTGCAAAAATCCATCCTTAGTGCGCATCTTCTTCATCATATGAGGAACTCTTGAATTATCATGTCACATGTCATACTACTAGACCCAGCAGTTCAGGCTGCAGAGTTGTCTGTCTGTGAGTGAATGGATTTAAGAAATTTTTATGAAGTAACTAGATTATTTTTTGTTTCCTTTATCTTTTCTCTATACATTTTCCTCATAAAAACTCTAGTCATCCAACTACTCAACGTCCCACAATTGACTTCATTACTTTTTACTCTCTTACTAGGGATGTGCCACAACTTTTCATAGCCCCCATTTTGTATGCAAGCGAGTGCATAAACAAATTGGCGCGCACATCTCATTAACGTCACTCATACCGCGGCGTCGCCTGCTGTGTTTTTGTCCACGTTGTCACCAGGTGTAAGCTTTCGCCTCCCGTATTAAATAACTACGTAACATTATATTCGATTACACTAACTGTCACTTAATGCAGACGGTTGCAACAGTTTGAGAGGTACCTGCATGCTAGTGCTGGGTTTCGTTGAAGCATGTGTGACTGTTATATAAAAGTGATACCTTCGTCGCAATTTCTCGTAATTATTTTAACCATTAGTTTAGCATGAGTTCGCTGCATGTAAAATACTGGTAGTCAGCTTTATCCGGTTTGACTAGAAGCCGACCCAGACATAATTGGAAAAAGACTAGACAGATGAGTTTGACATGATTTCTGGCAAGTCCTGAGGCCAAATTCGAAGACATGTGGCATCTACCGACCAGCACTGCACCCTCGTAGTGTCCTAGCAGTAGGATATTCACAAGCATGTGTGAACGTATCTATGTGAGATTTTGAAGGGAAGCCAGTATAGTCAGAAGACAAAACAGACTTTATAGTTAAACCAATACCGTTGATTGCTCATAAACAAGTTTTCTTACATTTATTTGAATCAGACCGTATTCTCTTTCAAGTTTTCCGACGCTTTATTCTCATAAAAAAACAAAATCTACAGAAAACCAGTTTTCAATAAAAACATTTCCACTAAAACTACTCCAATAAACTTCATTGACGCAAAGGATTCTTTCTGCATGTAAGAAGCCAGGTAAGGCGTTCATTGAGTTTGTTTGTATCTGCTTTTTATTTTGAATTTTCTCTAAGCCACTGATAAAGTACTCTCTGTTTCTGTTAAAAGTTCTTTTGTTCACAGGTATTGTTGTTTCGTTGTATAATGGAGGAAGTAGAAACCTTTTACTACCTATATTACTGATACTGTTAGCCTGCATCATCCTACAGCTGGGCAAATGCTCCTCCTCATGACTTCCAGTTGTTTCGATCCAAGGCCAATGTGGACCTCTGGTCGCTAGTCTTGTCCAGTTCGTTCCGCCATGTTCTACGAGGTCTACCAGGATGCCTTCTGGCTATGTCAGGGCTCCAGAAAGTGGCTATTTAGGCCCAAAGTTCATTCGGCATGCGGCAGACGTGGCCGGTCCTACTTTAGCTTAGCGGATCTATTAGCAACGTCAGTAACTTGTGTTTTGGAGCGCAGTGTGGTGTTGCGTACACGGTCTACCTATGTTATTTTCACAATTTTTCCACACTTGATAACCGTGGACCAGTAACATTCTATATAAAAAGATAAAGTCTATCAGCTATGTCTATGACGGGAAAGTCCGATATCAAATAGTCTTAAAAGCATCTAATTTCGTTGTAGAACAACAAAACTCTTTGAAAGCGTTATTATATTACCCTCTTGTCGGTATACCTATGGTTTATCAAAACATTGCACCAGTTTTACGACTTGACCAGTTCGACTACCTCGTTGGTCTAGTAGTCGCAGGCATGACTGCTGAGCACGAGGTCCTGGGTTCGATTCCCAGGTCGGGCAAAGTTTTATTGGGTTTTACCATCAGAAATTTCTCAGTAGCAGCCACGGAGTCTGGATTTGTGCCCGGTTGATGGCAATAGGCTCGGGCCCTATTTCATGGGACTTACACATAACTGACGAAACGTGGGTGTAATATTAGGTACACCTCCGCCTAACCCTTCGGGAATGACACGTTTTAAGCCTCTAAATATACATATTTATAGAGGAACCTGACTTCAATTGTATCCAAATCGTGACAGTAAGCTCAGTGAAGTTAGTGAGGAAACAATCTCAATAATTGAATCCATACTCCCGAATAATCCTGGAATATTCCTATTCGAATTTACTCCTGATATCTTTCAATCCACATGGACACCTTACAGGTACATTTTCGTGCCGATATTTAGGATGGGTGACAGTTATTGGAACAGGTGAATCTCTCTGGATTAGGAGGAGGTGAATTGTCGGGAGCTGCGATGACTGTATGAGTTCCTAGTATCTACGATGCGTAGGTAGGAGTTTCAGTGTTGATAGAATCTACCTATCGTATGTTGAACTGTAAATTTTCGTAGAATTTCAGGATGTGAACTTGCAATAGGCTTCGGGATAAGAGAGAATCAACTGTTAGTGTGTTAGGCACATCTGTTTTGATTCGGAAATTCAACTGCTGATGCTGACAACCATGATGACATTATTTAAATGAGAGATAAAAAGACCACGTGGTAGTTTGAATAGCAAACAAAACTAATATCCAAAATTCTTCTAATGAGTTCTCTTTTTTTACCCGACTAAGAGAGGGTAATGTGTTTCACAGCCTATTTATGTATGTTTGTTGCTTTGTGCGTGGGCTGATTTTGATGATTGGACACGTCACATAAAAGTGAAAAAAGTTAAATCGTCTGCGAAATCTTTCACATTATTAAACTGAAAACCTGGAAAAAACAGTGATTATAAAACTAAAAAACCCGACTGAAGAGAGAGAAACACACACGCTTGTTTTCAGTCTATGCTGTTTAAGGTGGTGAAATACTTGACGATTTTACTGATAGGACATCCCATACCTATAATATCACTCACTGCCCGCTCGCACCTTCCAAAACGCTATAAATTCAAGGTTTACTAAAATTTATTTGTAAAATTCCCCACAAGCTATAGGCGTAACTATTGCGGCATCGTTCCGCGTCGTACGAAGCTCATAACAAGTTTGTAACTACATTTTACGACAACACCCACCATGCTATCACAATTTTCGCGATCGACTGTACAACAAAGAAACAAATAGAGTAACTGCCATCACTCTCGACTCCTGAGGGATTAGCAGGAGTCCAGACTATCAGTGTGTTTTATGGTGGAGTAACTGTAAAGTGAACGGTGTATGGAATTTATATTTAGAAGTAACTAATATGATATTTATAGTTGTATATATTATTAAATATATTCATATATGTATATTTTAGATAGCCCGTCTTGTCCCACTCCTAAGCAAAGGCATCCCCTATTCTTTCTACTTCTCACGATGGTGTGTTTCTTCTCGCCAATTTGCGAGGAAGCCATCCAAAACGTCCCGCCATTCTTCTCCTCGGTCCGCGACCCCGGGATTGTAATATATTTAAGGATTGTTTTATTTTATAAATGGCATGTATTAAACGCGGCGACAAACTAACCAGATTTAGGGTTTTAAAAATAATTAAAATTGGTAGCAAAAATTATAGGTTGGCAACTATAATACGATCAGTGTGATAATTCAAGGACTTTGAAAAAACCTAAAACAAGGTTATTAACCACTATATTGTAGATAAGGTGTAGTTGACGTAGCCCCACTGTGCGGGGCTCCTATTTCTGTTTGCAGCGGTTAAAGTAATCTAATACGAAGGGGATTCCGAGAGATGGACCACAACTGTGTGGACCGATGTTGCGAACATCGATTTGCAATAGTTTTGTCAAAAATTGTGTCACTTATTTTTGTCGAAATTATCGTCACTCTTTAGTTCGTAAGTATTACTAAATATCATAGTTACTTATTAGCACTGCCTCGTTGTCTAGACTGCTGAGCTTGAGGTTCCGGGTTCGATTCCCAGGTCCGGCAAAGTGATATTGACTTTTTCCAAAGATTTCTCAGTAGCAGCTACAAAGTTTGGATTCCTGCCCGGTTGATGGCAATAGGCTCGCCCCCTATAATAACATGAGACCTAAACATTACTGGGGAATTATGTGCATTAGTACACCTCTACCTCACCCTGCGGCGATTACAAACGTGATGTTATTAGCAATTATGCTTTGGATTCGCAGATTGACTACCGGTACAACTAATTACAATTCTACCCGATACTGGCTAAGATCGATCTGATGTAGCCCGCAACAAATATTAAACTAAGTAATAATAAATAATCGTTGCCGGCAGTCATTTATTATTTCACTGTTCAATCACTATTTGGCCTAGTCCTCAAATATGTACTAGTTGCGCAAGGTCGTAGATTTAAGAAATGCTGGACATGACGTATCGTACTTGTTGATTTATTTAGAGCTCACAAACAACATTTCCTTTATTAATTTCTTTACAGAAATAATACAATTTAAAAAAAAAAATATATAAAAACATTAGGACATAAATAAAAATAGTAGCCCAGATGCTCTGACCGCCACCGGCAGCTTGTACCCTGTTCCCGATAACAGGGTCCGAGCTACCGGTGGCGGTCAGCGCTCCAGAGAGAGGAACCTCCTAACAATGCGCGCCGTGTCAAGAAGTACCGCAATCTACCTTTATCACGATTGGTAACCAGATTGTTAGTGACGTTACTTTTCTATACGAGTAAACTATTTACAAAATTAAACATAATTTGCGAAATGTGGGTGTGATATTACGTAGACCTCTGCCTAGCCCTTCGCAGACTACAGGCGTGAAGTTATGCAATGGTGTCTCCTTTTACAAATCTTAGCCCTTTATGCCTGGAAGCTTTATTTATGCTGGAATATATTTTTTTATTTTTTTTTATTGTTGTGTGCTAGCTGGCGTGTGACAATAATTTAATTTTTTTTTTTTTAATGGATTTCATGTTTATATTGGTTATTTGTTTATGTTGGGTCGACAATATCGTCAAAGTCGCGGGAAATTGCGATATAAAACTGTGGCAGAAAAAATGGGAAGCCCATAGCCCAGCAGTGGGTGATTCCGGGCTGATATGATATGATAACGATTGTTTATATTAACTTACACACTATTGTTTAAAATCTGGTTCTTCTAACCTAACAGAAAGGTGTGTTGCTGGGGAGTTTGTTCAGCCACTTTTTATTCCCAGCCAAACCCATCTAAAACACTAGTAAATGGCAAAAGACTCGTTTTAGGGGACTATCTCTTGTAGACTTTGACGTTCAAAAAGTGCTGATTATCAGTCTAATTTAAATAAATGACTTATAATTTTGATATAGTTTCTTACAAATAGAGTTTAGTGAAGTTACTGGCAAATTTTGTTAATTTGAAAAAATATTGAAGCAATAATTTACGCACTCCGTCGCGCCGTCATATCCACTATTTCGTTAATCCTTGAGTAACACAATATGGCCGCCATAGTACTTGCCAACTATACTCGTGTCAAAGTTCTTGTACAGTTGGTACCTACACTGTGCTCAGTAATTGCAACAGCTAGCAACTATGTACACTTAATATCCTATTAAATGTTGTTTTTAAGCTTTATCGTCGGATATATTGCGCCGTAAAATTGAACGTTATGTCTTGACAAGTGTCCTGTATGCTTAGGTGGTGTGAAGACGAAGTGTGGCTATTATGGCTAATTTTAAAATAGAATTAATGTTTGCTAGGACATTTTCCATTGATAGCGAAATTCAGTTGGCGTCCAAGTCCTAAAAGGTTGGTTGAAAAGAAAGCATACTATAAAAATCATTATTGACCAAGTTGATCGAGTTGGTCGCAAGCGCGACTGCTGAGCATGAGGTCCGGGGTTCGATTCCCAAGTCGGGCAAAGTGTTATTGCGTCTTTTCATCGGGAATTTCTCAGTAGCAGCCACGGAGTCTGGATTTATGACCGGTTGATGGCAATAGGCTCGCTCACTATTACATAAGGTTTAAAACAACTGGCGAACTGTGGGTTGACTTAATTAGGTACACCTCTGCCTACAACTTCCTGGGATTACAGGGGTGCTGTTATGTTATTATTGAGACTAAAACTCGACCAGTATTTAGGTACCAAAATGATTAGGGTACCCCTATTAAGTTCAAGGAGCATTCTAAACGCACCTGTTAATTCTGAATCTTCATTTTTCTTTCAATGCTTAAAATTTTTCAAAATCAAATTGTTTTATTTACCATGAATTGTTGTAGCCTAAGAAGTTGGACATTGTATTATTAGCTACGCAATTAATTTTATTTATTGCATAACAATTTATCCAATTATCGTTATTGTAGGGTGCAACAATTGCAAATGAATAACGCATACACAGCAATTTATTTAAACAACAATGTAGTTAAAACGCTTTACAGAGCTGTTTAAAGAGAATAAAATCATTTAAAGCCTTGTTTGGGACGAAAAAAGTCAATACGGGAGTCATAAAATTTACAATTAAGAATGACAGAGCAAATTGAACATGCATTTTGTACTTTGTACAGTATTACCACTTCAAGTTTGCAGTTCAACGTTCTTGTCAAGTAAATCCGCATTGATTATGTCAAACTTGATAACTGCGTTTATTTTAGTTCTGTGTTTTCCCGCCTGCAGAGGTAACTTGGTTAAAGTATACGACATAAATGAGACTTAGCGTGCAGGTTTTCTAGAATAAAATCTTCTCTGACCAGTAAGTCAATTTAAACAAACCCTTTGTCCTATAAAGCGCAGACGACATGACATGTAAGCTGCACTAAACGGACTGCGGACAACTTGGTTGTACTGAGCGTAGTCAAAGACAAGAAATTGTACTGATTGCCAATAGAGCACGGCTCTGCGCCCTCGTCCTTTATTTCATACTTATCAACGTCCACAGTATAAAAGTCGCGAATGTCGCGAATGTCGCAACTGTCTTGTATGTCGCACACAATAAATGCCCGTCGCAAAATCCAGTTACGGGGAGCGAGCCTCGACAATTGATAGAGAAACTGTGTGCACCGATGAAATTTAAAAAGTCATTTATTTCGAAATGCTTTTTCTCGAAACGCTCGCGGCTCCAGCGATATCAATTTTATTTTCCGTTGTGGCTTCTACCGCGTAAGGACAGCGAATACAGGGATGCACGGAGACAACTCCAAATGTGACCTCCGGCCTCTACAGCGAGTATACAAAGTTAAGGATTTTGTTTTACAAGTTAGTCGTTATTTTTATATCGACAACAATGAATGTTGTACAAACTTATTTGGACACGTTTCGTGTCAGCTTCTTGTTTTGTTGGGAAATAAATGTATTTTGTTAGCAGAATGTAACTACTAGTAGGTACTTACTAATCGCATGTTATTAAAAGAGTGAGGAATATAAATGTTGATGAATGGAGAGGGAGAGGAAGACCAAGGAACGATGGATGAATCGAGTGACGAATGATATGAAAGGAGTAAATGATAGCGTGACGGTTGACAGAAGAGAATAGAAGAAAAAAACGTGTTGCGCTGACTCTAAGTAACATGGAACAATGACAGGAAGATTATGAGGAGGTACTTAATAAGTAAATGACTGTAGATTCTATCATTTTACTCTATTTTGCATTTTGTACCTAATTACTTATACACATAAAGTTGTAAAAACAATGATTAATTAATTCCATAATGCAGTCATTATTAACCTGTAGACAAAATATTAGCTGATACACTATAAACTGTAATTAAAAATATTAAAATTACTCCGCAAGCAAAACAAACAATAAACTCTATTAAATGAACAAATCATACCGTTATTTATTTTAATTATAATTGTTTAATTATCAAAACAAAACGTAGATATTATTTACGCGTCAATATAGTAAATGAATATTATAGATACACTGTACATTAAAGTAATAATTATATTCGCAATATTACTATTTTTTAAATGAAATTAGCCTTACAACCATAGAGTTTTTAAATCTTACACAATCGTTCACCATCGGTGAAACAGTGGCCCAAACATAAGCCTATCCAGTATGCATACTAAGGTATATTGTTATGTGAAAGTAACTCGACCTATCCGTCTGTTTGATATGTTCTCACTTCTTAACAACTGAGGCCCTAGCATGAGCGCGCGGTGTAAACGTAACGTAAATACGTCGATTTTAAAATTCAAAAATACCCTTTTCACGTATTAGAATATTTTCATAATTTGAAGAATATATTCATATCTATGGATGATTTGAATTGTGCTTGTTGCAGACAGTTAAACTAGTATTTTCGATTAAAAAATCTACGTATATTTACGTTACATTTACGCCGCGCGGTCGTGCTAGGGACTCTAGACAGATAAGGATTACTTAAATTAAATGTGCCGCACAGATAAACCATAACCTTGGATAGGACATAGAAAATAAATAAACGTTGACTGGTAGAAAATGTCCATAGAATTAAGTCCGCCTCTGTACTCTATGTTTGAAGTGTTAAACAAATAAATAGGATACTTTTTATCCCAGTACTATGCACCGTGGGCAAACCCTAGTCAATAATAAAAAAAAACATAAACCTCTATGCCAGCTAATAACATCTAACAACAAAATTACATTTTAAAAACAGAAGTCAAGCGGCCGATCCCAGCTAATCCAAAAGTCGATTTAAGGTAGCGACCGTAGACCATTTTTATTTTAATCCATTTTCTTCGTTGTCCGTGGATCACCGGACGTCCGGCTGCACGGTCAATGTAATTAAGCTTTGATCGCATAACGACACATTTTCTGGACGTTGTTCGTCCACAATTATGAAATACCAACGTTGTCTTTCTTTTTCGAAGTGAGGTTTTATAAAAATTTGTTGAGACACAATACATGACAGTTTATTTTTGGAGAACCTTTGCGTTTATTTATAGAAAATTAAAAAGTGTGCGTTAAAAATACTGTCACTTAATAGTTTCTTTTTACACCTTGTGTTATAATAATTAAGCATTGAAAGTAAAAAAGATCTTTTGACGTCAAAGGGAATTCGGAGTTATTTTCGCTAATGAGTAGGCGCGTTTTTTCGGATGTATAGGTAAAATATTTGGAAAACCTTAGATGCGAGAGAAATCACCTGTAAATGAAATAAATACTTACTTAATCAAATAGACATCCAAGATCAAATTTAATTAGCTAGTAAGACTATAAACAAACGTTACTTCACTTGCAAAGGTTGACCGTAGTTACATACAAAGTGTAATATAACTAACGCAAGACCTCCCGTGTGGTCTCTCAGACCATAAAACTAAACAACTTTTGTTATACGAGCTCTTGAAATTCGCAAAAAATATGGACTTTTTATATTTATGTTTGTATGGTAAAAGCTAAAATTTTATGAATTTCCAAAAGTCAGAAAACTAATGTTGTTCAGTTTCATGGTCTGTAACATCAAACGAGTGGTCTTGCGTTTATAATTTTACATCCTGTATAGCACGAGTTTAGCAAATTATTTTTTTCTTATCATTAACACTAAAAACGGGATATTTACCATTTTAATGAAATGTTGTGTTTGTTGTTGTTGTTTGTTGTTGTTGTTGTTGTGTGGTTGTTGTTGTTGGGTTAATGATAATGTTAGTGACCATGATAGTTTAAAAAAAATATTTCCTTTTTTAGATATCGTGAAGTTTCATCAGAAAATTTAATTTGACCTTGAAAACCCTAAAAAGCAAAGTATCATCAGGTACAGCTATTACTTCTAAATTATAATATATTCTAGAAAACTCTTAAAGAACAAGATACTACTCTTAAAGCTAGTAACGTAGGTCATTTATCACAAATACTAAGAGGTACTAAGGATCTCACGAAGCACTAACATGTAGGATTCAAAGATGCTTCGAAATCGTCTGCTGGCTAAATAACGTATAGCCTTCAATCGACTCTTACAACTGGAGTGGAATGATAAGAAGCCTCTTCAGTTAGTACTAGATTTTATTTTGGAGCCTAGACTGGCCAGCAGTGAAAGCAACTTGTAAGTTGTAGTTTGTATTGTAAGGACACCGGATGCAAAGGAAACTGGTTTTCTACTCAACTCGGTATTTCTATTTCAAAGTGTCAATTTCTTCTGACAATGCTGTTCCAGCTAAGTGTCGGTATCGCAACTAATTACTAAAGGGTGTAAATAGACCATTAAGTAAGCCAAAACGAAGCCGTTTTTGTGATCATTTTTTGTTCTAGACCAAACCTGGGAACCTTCTAGCTAGTTAGGGAGACATTGGGAGTCAAAGTTCCAACTATTTCACGAGTTTTTTTTTTAAATACATGTTTTTAATGTAAGATTTTTATTTCTTTAAACACCTCCACGATCACCGTATTATTCAATCCATCCATCAGCACAATGCATTGAGTGCGTTCCATCGTCCTACCGTAAAACGTGATTTTTCACCCCAAAAAAAAAGTCGTTTCCCAGCAATAATTTGTGCGTAAAGTGACTTAATTTGATGCACAGAATGCTTGGTTGAAGGCTTCGTGAAGGGTCTGGTCTTTACACCCTGTATTAAACATAAAGGAATAAAATACGTCTAGTTTTTAATAAAAATAAAGTAATGAAATTAAATTCGTCAAATAAACCTGCAATAGAAATTTTTGGGCGATGTATGTTGGAGTTAAAAATTCAAGTTTAAAAACTTCAAGCCGAAGTCCAAAGTACTGCGGATTTTACTACTGCATACTGGGTAATTTTTTTGCTCTCTGAACTGCAGCTTCAATTTAGTAATGGGAACTAATAAATTGTAAGTTTCATACTAGATGTTTCTAAATAATGATTTGTGTGGAACAGAAGCATCGATGCAGCAAATACTAGTGTATTCACTATATCTTTAAATGGTATGCTTGCCTTACCATCCATGTTTCCTACTAACGTACTAAATAATGCAACTTACAACTACTAATATAATAATAGAGTTTGGATGTTTGTTTCTCAATCATGGTTAAACTGCGGAATGGATTTGGATGAAACACTGTTTTAAACTTTCACGGTTTACAACAAAACTTATACTATCACTTACGGAATATCTACCGTCATTGTTCATTATTTTGAGCTCCCGATACTCCACAAAACCTGGTGATACTGTGTGCGTTTTGCCGTGACTTAGAGTGGAGTTCCAGTAGGGCGCAGACAAAAAAAGAGGGTAGATAGATTTATCTGCTCTTAACGATTTATTTTCCATCCACCCGCATTCTCCAGTCAACCCGCGTACATGGCGCTTGCAACAGCATCGAAATATCGGGAGCTCAAAATAATGAACAATCACTGAAGATATCCCGTAAGTGACAGGAGAAGTTTGGATTTGGATGAATTTTAGCAGTAGACAATGACATGGGTTGTCACAAGGAACCTTGATCCTGTTTATCCAAGACCAAGGAAAAGCTTTTCTAGGATGTGATTAAAACTACAGGTCAATATAAGTTTATCAAAAGAAATATGGGATTAACGCTTGAGATTTAGAAAGAAACTGATTTGTTACACTAACATTTAAATACAAGATACATCTGAAACTTTAAAATAGCAAAATAATCCCGTACAAAACGTCCTTTCCAACTCATTTGTATTCGACAAGTTCCATTTAGATCCCCGTCCCTACATCTGATCTGAGGAAGATCAAGTCAAGGTGAACTTGTTTACTTCGTCTCCAATCTAACTGTCACCAGTTTTGACTTTTAAAACTATGGTAATTTCACCAAGCCGTCCATCAAACGGACCAAGTGCTGAATTCGTTCCCTTTAAATAATCTCTCATGTATTTTATTCCAGTTATTCTGTGATCTTGTTGCTGAGATTTGTCTCTGTGTTGTTGTTTGAGATTTAACATCTGCTGTGTCAAGTTTGGATAGATGTGGAATTGGATTTCAATGTTGGGTTAGTATTTGGAGTTAATTTAGGATAGATTGGTTTCATTTGGTACTACAAAGCTGAGGCTTAAAAACACTTAGGCGTAGCCTTTTAACTGTTTGAAAACAATCTTTAGATTAATCTGCCTTAAACGTTTTTAGAAAAAAAAAGAAAACCTTATCTCTTTATATTTCCGCGAGCGAAACTAAATTTGTTTATAAACGGAACACCACAAGCAGTAAAACCTCATAGCTCTGTATATTAAAAGATTACGCAGACTCTCAATAGAATGAAAATATTTTTATGCCGAGTCCCGGCGCCACCTTGTTTACTGTGATAACCTCATCTACAATACGGTATCATTTTCAAGAAACAATTTCCTTTGAGTCATGCTCAAACAAAAATTAATTTATATCGTTCCCGCTCAAAATAAAATCATCACGAACCCTAAAAGCGTTGAGAGGCTCAACTGCTATGACATATTACCGAAATTTACGTAATACTAACACCATTCAGGCCCAAGGCGTCTATTACGAGATATGAAAAGTAAAACGTTTATAATACGAGCGGGAATGAAGTATGGGCGGTGGAGTTAGAAAAAGAAAAGATAAGAAAATAATGCGCCCTCATATATCATCACAATCGCCAGAATTCTCGAGTTGGTCCGGGGATGGCCGGGGATGGCCGGCCAACCCTCCTCACGCGGGAGAATCTCCCGAAAATATTTAACTAAGCAAATCGCATTGCTTTGGTGTCTAACCTCTTGTTATAATACCCTATTTTAATACGGCATTAATAAAGGTATTAGGGATTTATTACGATGAGCACCCGTCGTCTAATTGCTTTATCTAGGCATCAGATTAGTGATTTTAATTCTATCTCATAAGGACACAAATATTTCCTTTACCATATCCTATTTAATACGCTGTTGCTGCAAACTAACATTAGGATCCTAATTACTATTGGTAATGAATAACCTGCCCTAAATCACCGATAAACATATATTACGAACGGTCCGCAGTTTCTGATAAAATCATTGGCACATGGTGCTAACACAAACCGACACATTTGTGTAATCGGTTCAAAAAGCCGTCATCGACAACCTAAATTAACTCAGCACCGAATCTTGGCGTCAGAAACACGAGTTGGTTAACGAGTTCCACCAAATGTTTGGACTATTTCATTTGCGTACGCATACAACAAACTATACAAATTATTTCTGAGAAGTATTTCGTCACGCATACTTGGGATTTGTTCGACCCGAAACCCGGTGACTTCGGGCATCATTCATTCAGGAATTGACTGGACAACCCAATTCTAGTTAATGGCGAAAGGGTTGTCAATTATATTTCGAGTACGGTACGTACGAAAAGCCGCAAATAACGGCCTAGAATACGAGTTCGAAACTCTAATGCGTTATTGCTTTACTTCTAAAGTCGTCTTTAGACATGAAATATGTACATAACAACACAAGAAACTCAAATATGCTTAAATACTTGTTATAATTTACAACAAGAGCACCACTAATACTTTTGTAACAATATATTTCTAAACCACTCAAGTTAAATGTCGGCGAGCCTACCCAGGTTGTAATTTGTTTAGAAATATGGTGCTCATAACAACCGCTAACAAATTACCTGACCTTCGGAGCCTAAAACTGGTTGTGAAAACCATGTCATTTCGCAGCTAAGCCACGATGAGTGGCGGAAAATTATTAAGAAATAATACGTGGCTGAAGAGGCCACTAAGTGAAATTACATAGGCCGATGACAGCGCGATTTGAGAATGGGGGTAGATAAATAACGCAATTAGTAAGGTGATTGATAGTTCCACCAGGAACCAAACTTGGGGTAGTTATCTAATACCTTTTTTGTTATAGATAGGTGCGATCCCTTTTCGGTATATTGCCGTGGGGTGTTTACATCGTCATCGTGATTTCACTGTATGTTGGAGGAATATTAGCGGTTTTATTTGGGCATTCTAAAAGCATTAGGACACCGTTGATGTGTTTTTGTGAGAGGTGCTTACTGAAACAGAAATCTCTATTGTGGTGTATATACTTTTGTATCTAGATATTTACCTAATAGTCACCTATATTTGTATAGAAATTATAATTGGCAACGCTCTCATTGGTTTAAAATTGTGTGGTTGAAACATCATACTTTCTGTTGTCCAATGATATTATAATGGTACCACCAATTCGTTGCCAAATGCGGTTGTTATACCTAATTGCAATAATTACTAGGTATCTATCTAGTATCGTTCGTTTATCGTCATTCCCTGTCTTTATACCAATGTATTTGGGGTCGTCGCAGCACGTTTTCTTCTTTCTTTCCTCTCCATTTGTCGCCATCTCCCTTTGTAGCCATATTATCTCTCACACAGTCCATCCGTCGTTTCTAGGTCTTCCCTTTCTATTCGTTTCATCTCTTTTTAGTAAAATAGCAATTTGCCAAAATTAACATAACATAACATAACATCCCGCCTGTAGTCCCCGAATGGTTAGGCAGAGGTGTAGCTAATAGTAGGTACACCATTTCGCCAGTTATGTTTTAAGTCCCATGTAATAGGGGGCGATCCTATTGCCATCAACGGGGCACGAAATCGACCCGGGAATCGAACCCACGACCTCATGCTCAGCAGTCGCGCTTAATACCACTGAACGAGGCAGTAAAAAAAAAAGCAGCAAAAAAAGGCAGCGATAAAAAATTACATTAATAAAATTGATAAAATTAAATAAAAACGCAACTGTAGAGTGAATGTAACGCAATGCGGTGTCGTGAGACTCCCATTCATTGCGGTCAATTTGGCGTAATGTAATCAATTGCTGAACCAATAAAATAAATCAGACGAGACAGTTTTAATTGATACCGCTAACTATTAACTGCAAACTATAGATGTACAAGCTGAAACTAAAAATCTGTTTTATAAAGATGTCTAATAAAAATATATTTATATATTTTTTACTAGCGACCCGCCCCGGCTTCGCACGTGCAAGATATATATAAACCTTCATCTTTAATCACTCTATCAATTACTGAAAACCGCATCAAAATCCGTTGCGTAGTTTTAAAGATCTAAGCATACCTAGGGACAGACAGAGGAGAAGCGACTTTGTTTTATACTATGTAGTGATAGTGATCTTACTTAATTTTACAAACTGCATCCAAAATCAAAATCAAAATCAAAAATCAAAGCATTTATTTCAAGTAGGCCAGTTACAGGCACTTTTGAATTGTCGAAACAAAGGCAACAGTAAAATAAAGCTACAGTCCCAGTCACAAGGCACAAAAACTGTGAAAGTACTGTAGTTGCCCATTCCCTAACGTAGATCTCTATGGAGAAGAACGGGCAAGAAACTCCATGTTCCTCCAATCCATCCCTGATGAAGCTTGAGAAATAAAAATTAAAAAAAACGATATGATCTTATTTATGACTATTTATTTAGAGTTGGCATGTATCAGCAACATTTTACCTTCCTAATTATCTTTTTAAGTATGAACATAAACCCAGGTAAGAGTTCACTTCTAAAAATCATTACATTGTAAATTCGTAATGTATCCCAAAATGATTCAGTTCCAAATGAGTAAATAGATAATAAATTAATTATTTCGTTGTATACACCACAAAATGAAACGTGACTGCCATGAATAGTTAAGTGATATGTCATTTGTACTGAATAAAATTGATATTACTGATAGAACATTTTGCATTACCTTTATTTGTTTTGGCAAATTAAAATATCAACTATTTATTGTGTAAACGGTTGTGGGTAAATAAAATTATGCGTCAATGGTCATTTATTTGCATTTTTAATGCCTATGACGTGTAGTTTTAAAATTGGAACGGACGGCATTAAAATAGAATTCAAATGCGGTTTCATGAAAACTTTAACATTGTGACCAAATTTTTCGTCCTTTGCATCGGTAGTAGAACATACAATTGCAGTCCCTTTGTAAATCAACAAATAGGTACGTAAATGCTTGCGCAGACAAACTACAGAGCAAAGTTTACTAACAATCAGAGCACTGGCACAATAAAATAGTACTACCCTTTGAGCCCAGCAATGATTGAGTGAGGCTCGTGGCCTGTTTATTTACATATCGACTCAATTAACGAATACACCGGAGCTCATTATCCATTCAAATCGCAATCGCAGTTTTCCGACGTTAGCCGATTTTCAAGCGAAAATTCAATGAAAACTTCATAACGGTGTTGACTTTACGCTCGGAAACGGATCGCGTAATGGCCTTTGTCGTGCACAAAAAGCGACTGATCCGGCCCAGATCCGCTTTGTATAGCCCGCTTGCTTTAGTCAGTTGACAACATAATTATCGACTGTTGTGCAGCGTCGAAATGGGCCGGTCAACGCACCGGCGACGTCGAAATAGACGATGCTACGCCGCTGTTGCGACCGCTCTCTAAGCCTTTTAGGGCTTCCTTGTTTTTACAACAAGTCCTGTGCATAAAGCAATAAAGTTCAAATTGCGTTGATGTAAATTCAGCCAGGAGGCCAAAGATAAGTATTGTGGGTAGTTGACGTTCAGTCTAATTTTATTAGGTCACTTAGGTGCATACCAGTCTATGTCTACTTATATCAGTTGAGCTTACATTGGAAGCAGTAAATCTAATCGATTGTCTATTAATGAACCATTGGGAGAATTGATGGTGCAACTATCCATCTTCAATGTTTCATTATGTCTGTTTAAATATATGGCTATTTTGTAAGCGAATGTTGTTTTAATAATATAATAAAGTTGATCTAAAAGTGATATTATAAGTCGTGAAACACAAGAGAAGCAACAATTTTATGCGGCGAACATCTCAGTAACTCATAAAAAAGTCGTTTTCAGAACCTCGGGCTAGAGATGCACTTTAATGTGGCTCGAGGCATTGCTGCAGAACGTGACTAAATGAGTTCAACTTCGTTCCCTAGATGGCGGTGTACACAATCTTTCATTTCAAAGGGAGGCAGAATTCTTCGTTTCAAGAGATACGCCACTAGAGGTCGTTTCTTTATTTGTCCAGACTGAATAAATACAATTTCATAATTTACTACTTGGTACTTGTATTTCTTATGGTGGATGTGCCAGGGTAGTCTGCGAAATTCATTTTTTTTTAGGTTTTTTGCAATTTGCAGGTCAGTTTTAGGCTAAATGTGAAACAAAATATGATTCGCGACTGTATCACGTATGTTGTTCCAGAATTATAATCTTTAACATCATCAATACAACCCTCAAAATTCATTTTTCATGAAATAGTCATTAAATGGGATTACCCATTTAATGACTATTTCATGAAAAAGTCATTCAAATGAACTTACAGGGTTGTATTGATGAGTTTAATGACTATAACTCAGTAAAGCCATATTTGTTACGGTCGCGAATCATATCTTAATCAACTTAAAACCTAACACTGACCTGTAAATTGCAAAAAACGTAAGAAAATTTAAATTTCGCGGGCTACCCTGGGGCTTCCACTTTAAGTAAAAATAAACGATATGAAAGAAGAAAGGGTAATATAATATTGTGGAATTAATGTCTAATTAACAATTTGTAAAACTTAAAAAGTTACAACTGGCCAGCTTGAACACACAAGCGACTAAATAAATAACACACTCATAAACTAATATAATTATGTTTCAAAAGGTCATAAAAGCCCGCTGAAAATTCTATTGCTCACACTTTAATCCCTTCCGGCTGGGTTAGTCCCAAAGAGCATACCTACCTTTTTGAAAACCACACCTAATAAACAAGAACATTTAAATTTTATATGTAGACTACGAAATTTAAGAAATTAGAAAGAGCACGCTTTAATCGTGGGCCTAAGCCTTTAAATATGTTAGCACGTCTTCGAATAACCCAAAACAATTAAGATGGAGGTAATAATTTAACTAAAATGACACGTGCTATCTCTATAATTCACAAGGGGCACGTTAAGAAAATAAACTTAAATAAAGTAGATAATTTAAAGTCTGGAACAGTTAACTAACAACATAGGTGTTTGATTGTTGTAACCGTCTAATAAAAATAACTTTGAATGAACCACCGAATAAAGATATTTATGTCATAATTCAAATTAAATGTTAATGATGACATGTGCATCCCATAAGTCAGCAGAAGGTTAAGAAAATAACATTTATGATATCGTGGATAGCCTAGGATTTATTAGTAAACCCACACAATATATGAGCAAATTTGTGTAGGAACTTTGTTCTACGGTGATTCAAATAGATAATTTAAGCGTATGAGGATGTTATTTAGTAAACTTATACTGTCACATACGGGATATCTTCCGTAATTCGTCATAATTTTGAGCTCCCGATATTTCGACGATGTTGCAAGCGCCATGATCGCGGGTTGACTGGAGAATGCGGCCATAAATAAATACATATCCCGTAAGTGACAGTATAAGTTTAGGTTTTAACCGTGAAAGCTTAAAACAGTGTTTGTTATTTAGTAGTTCTCTATATTCTGCTTAAGAAGACATCAAAATTGTGTCCTTATTCATATTTTTATGCAACCTGACACCTTGTAGATATGATAGAAACACGTATTTAGATCACGGAAGAACATAAATTAGTAAGAAGACTCACAATATTAAAATGTCTGCACAGTTTCAAATGGGCAGAGGAAAATCAAAATGTCATAAAGTTTAACTAAAATGTTATGAATGACATTTAGTTATGTTTCGGACATAGCTTTAGGAAATGACTTTTTTAATGTATAAAAATAAAGAAAATGGTGTTCCGCTTGTCACAAAATATCAAGTTTTTTAAACTTATACTGTCACTTACGGGATATCTTCAGTGATTGTTCATAATTTTGAGCTCCCGATATTTCGACGCTGTTGCAAGCGCCATTATCGCGGGTCAAATACAATGAACAATCACGGAAGATATCCCGTAAGTGAAAGTATAAGTCTAGTTTAAAACCGTAAAAGCTTAAAACAGAACAAGTTTTTTTTTAATTTCAGTTTTATATAAATGACCAAGTTTATCAATAGTATGATTGAAAAAAAATCCTTTAAATATGTTAGCACATACTAAAACAACAAAAGAATATTTTAAACTAATAATTCAACCAAAAAATATTCGAATGACACGTGCATCCCATATGTTAGAAGCAAGTTTTTTTTTTTAGACTTGAGACACAAATAGTCGTCGGTTACTTTGTTTCTTTCTGGAAAAAAGGTATGTCACTCATCAACTAGGGACAGATACTCCACGACGGTTTTGCCTTGATGACTGTACCGGGTACGGTCGGCAAATAACGAATAGATGCGGGGATATCGAATGTCTTACCGAATTAGACGCTAGATAAAATGTTTAAAGGATTAGTTATTGTAGTGATATAACTACCAAGAAGAGGCAGGCCTCCTATGAGAGTTCCCTCTCATAGAGAGGAGGCCTGCGTCCCAGCAGTGGGAACATTAATAGGCTGATTATGCTATGCTAAGTACCAAGAACGGTAAATGAGTAAAATTTATTTTTTATAATTAAAAGATCTGATTTTATTTTGTAATTCCAGGTATTCTGTTTATATCCGACGTGTGTATTGGCATATCAATCAAATAAAGCGGAATTCTCGGATTTAAATCTCGAAACGGAAATACGAAACAATGTTGTCGAGTTTAAAAATAAAAGCTTATAATATGTAGCAATACATTTTGTTTGGGGTCAGAATGTATCGGAATATAATAGGTCTTTAAGTATGAGATTGCCGTTTCTTTCTCACATTTTGTTCTGTTTGAAACTTTGACGTTTAGTTGCATATTACCTCATAGTGTCAAAACACCTGTTTCAATGTGCCGTCGGTTTCATTACTTCAAGTAGGTATGTTTTTGTCATAGAGTGTGTTTTGAGAACGTAAGATACGAAGTGCAGCGCATCTTGCAATATAATAAGTAATTGCATCATAATCGGTTGAGACGTTTCCAAGAAAAACAAAAAAAAAATAGTATGGACATATCACTTTTCATGAAATCGTCCATTCAAAACGGCAATTTCATACTTTAACCCCTAATAATAGACACTTCATGTTTAAAAAAAAAAAACTTAAATAATAAATCTAGCTCCATAACTAATAACAAGATTGTTAGTTAATACGAACTAAATGGCACAAAAATTCATCTTTTTCACATTTAAAATTAATTTCCAAGTTAATAAATAAAAACAATTAAACAAACACGTGTCGCTGCTATCGGTATATTCACGGCATGTGTCAATCTCCCGAGGATCGATTATAATTAGACAACCGGGTGGACATGTTCTACATATTTCTGTCGTCGGCTACACGCTAGTTACAAACTACCCGCTTTAATTATATAGATAATGTTTATTAATTAGTAAACAAACATATTCACTATTAATAACTGTTTGATGTGGTATCGAATTACTAAAATCTAAAATTTTACGAATATGACGCTAAGGGTGATTTTCCCAACTATATGGGCCTTCGAGTCTAACCGAACACAGCTAAATACCGGTATTTTACATGCAGCGACTGCCTATCTGACCTCCACAACCCAATTAGTACGATAGTAGTAGATAGTTATACGATACTCCTCGGTAAGACTAATTGTCAGACTTTCGGGCCACTGACTACCTGTAACAATTGACAAAGATCTCCAATTGACATCCGGGACCAACGTGCTTAACGTGCTTTCCGAGGCGCGGAGAAAACTCGGTATGTAATTGGTGGTCTCCCATCCACAGACCAACCTAGGCAAGCGCGGCTTAACCTAAAGATTGATCCGAGCGGCTGTTATTATTTAGCCATGAGCTCTTCTATGACTAGGGGCGAAGTTCACCAATAACACTTAATGCGATTACTAAATGTATATACCTTCCAGAGCTGTCAGATTCATCACTGTTGTGGAAAACTCATTGCAGAAATTCACTACACTAAATTATAGGAAACTAAGTTCATCATCATCTGCCTAGCCTTTTCCTAACTATGTTGGGGTCGGCTTCCAGTCTAACCAGATGCAGCTGAATACCAGTATTTTACATGGAGCGACTGCCTATCTGACCTACACAACCCAGTTAGTACTGGGTAATACGATACCCCTTGGTAAGACTGGTTGTCAGACTTTTTGGGCCACTGACTACCTAACGACTGTCAAAGATCTACAAATGACACCCGGGACCAACGGCTTAACGTGCTTTCCGAGGCACGGAGGAAACTCGGTATGTAATGGGTGGTCACCCATCCACAGACCAACCTAGGCAAGCACGGCTTAACCTAAAGATTGATCCGAGCGGTTGTTATTATTTAGCCACGAGCTCAATAGGAAACTAAGTTATAGTTTTTAATTAGGCAAGCTTTTTATTTATCCAATATAAGCTTTTCTTTAGTTTTTTCAGCCAAAAAATTTATCCAATTGAAAGTAAAAATAAAAAGACAAAGCAAAATAAATGCAATAACATTAACAATTTTCATCTCTAACTCAAATTCTTAAATTTTTTTGTTTTCAACAAAAAAAAAACTTTTACAATGTGCCGAAGTATTGTCGTAATTTTCAACTAATTTCCACAGTTAATTCTATAATTTAATTATCGTTCGAAATAAGAAAGTTTCTTTGGGCCGGAGAATCTTTAGCGCTTAAATAAATGAGCATCGCTGAACCCTTTTGTTCCACACGGTTCGACCGCTTTTGCAATTATTACAAAGTTCTCAAAAATACACTTTGAGAAAGCCTTTTAATGTTTTTTATAGAAATCAGGTCAATATTATTGAGTGATTTTAAGTTTTGCTTTATAATTAAATCTATAAGTGTATTTGGCGAAGGAATGGTTGGTAGACAAGAATTTTCAAAGTACCTAAATGAATTAAGTACTATTACACCTATTTTTACACGCATCTATTATGCCGTTCCTCTTTAACCATGTTAAATCATTGGTCTAACTGTTTTAGAACTTTCAGTCGTTATCGATAGTCAGAATGACGAAGTCTGACAACCAGTCTTACTAAATTGTATCGTGTAACCCAGTAATTCGGTTATGAAGGTCAAGTAAGCAGTCGCAACATATAAACGGCTTATGTTTAACTTACCACCAGATATAGTAACAAATAGCAGACAAAAGTAGTAAATGATCACCAAAATGAAACTCGCATTTTAATGTAAAATTATAACCAAAGTTTTAACACTTTGCTATCCTATTTAAGTAAAATGACTCCAAGTAAATCATGAGTAACCCAAAAATAGTAAATGATCACCAAAATTAAACCAACATTTTAAAGTAAAATTTTAACCAAAGTTTTTAAATTCTGCTGTCCTATTTAAGCAAAATGAGTCCAAATAAATCATTGTTATCCCAAAAGTAGTAAATGATCACCAAAATTATACCAGCGTTTTAATATAAATTATAATCACTAACCTAACCTAACCTAACCTAACCTAACCTAACCTAACCTAACCTAACCTTTTTTTTTTTTTTTTTTCCTAACCTAACCTAACCTAACCTAACCTATCACAGTGATTTATTTAGGCAAAAATAATACATTAATTTGGTCGTCAAGATTTGGTGATCATATTACTAAATTTGGTGGTCGAATACAATTTAAAGTGGAGTCGTGACTAAAATAGCTGGTACTATTGTATTTTTAGACTTTATTTTTCTGGTGTTAAGTAGATATTTTTGGTTACAAAACTAAGGGTATCAAAGCATTTTATGGTGGTCATTATATTTATCCCCCATATAAACTATCGGTATCGTTATATGCGGCACATTAGTTACTAAGAATGTACTCAGAAAATCAATGGCTGATATAGAAAGGTTCTAATCTGTATTATCATTGTGAAAAAAAACACCTCACCAGGTAAAACATGTACTGATCTACACTACCCTCCTTTACTAAGACCTTGCATGCTCATTTATCATTTAAGTACCTCCTTAGATTTTATGGTTTACATTATAGAAACAGTTATTGATTTATTAATTGCTTTGACATTCCTGTATTCATTTAAAATTTTATAATTGCCATTATCTTCTATATTAATGTTTGTATTTTTATCTCCTGACATTTCTCATTTTTGTTCTTACTTAAATTTTATTGTTGACATTCTGAGAATATTTATTGATTGACTTGCTTAGACATTCTTGATTTTTATAATTTTAATTGATAATGGTATTTGTTACAAGTAATTAACCAAATTTAATTTAAATTGTTGATAATATTTGTACGCCAAATGGCAAAACATAAAGCACAAATGAAAATGTAACATCCCGCATACTCTGTAACTACCTATGTTAACAAATAAACATTCTGATTCTGATTCTCAATTTGTGTGTAAACGCACGTTTTTAACAAATAAAACATTTTTATCTTCAGTTACATATGATCGATTTCCAGTCTATACTGGATGCGAACTCCAACTTTATTGAGGAGAAAGGCGAGGTAGATACCTTGATGATGCTCACTTATTTTGTTTCCTCTCGTTTCGACCTTAAATCAGTCAAAACAGTTGCATATCGGCCTCTCTATCCATATATTTGCTTCTGCGAACACAATACCCTTCACTAAACACGTATACCTCCAGTTCTGGCACTCCACAACCTTTCTTAGAACTACTGAACACCGCTTCCTTTAAGTTTCCCAGTCAGGTGTTAAATTAATGAGTCCTTTCAAATAGTGTTAGCACGTTAATTAATGATTTTCATGTAGAACTAGTTCGTATTTCAAGGAGCAGTTGTTTGCGACTTCGTACGTGACTCCAAGAAAATGATGAGAGGACCATTACATGCACTTGTTTTAGTAAGGATAGTTTTTAGTAGGAATATGGTTGTTGGTCTAGTGGTCGCAAGCGCGACTGCTGAGCATGAGGTCCTAGCCCCGATTCCCAAATCGGGCAAAGTGTTATTTGGTTTTTCTATCAGGATTTTTTAGTAGCAGCCACGGAGGCTGGATTTGCGCCTCGCTCTCTATTACATGCGACTTAAACATAACTGGCAAAACGTGGGTGTACTATTAGGTACACCTCTGTATTATTATCAGCACGCTTCGGGGATTAGTGAGGTTGTAGGAAGAATATAGCAATAAAGCCTACTTTTAAAAGAATAATTAGGATTTTATGATAATATTAACAGTGTGCCCTATGACATGTCTCATCTGCAAAACTGTATGTTTCAAAACTGCTTCCTTAGTTATGCATAATGTAACTATAGTTTTTTGTTTGTGAATGGCATCTCGCTGGTCAACCTAGGAGGTGGTCGTCTACTCAACCGGCCTCACCTGTAGGTTGAGTGTAAGGCCTCCAGCTACGACAAAGAACTTACAACTAAGCGACTACACGCTAAAGGCACCTACTGTGGAAGTACGAGCCTCGGCTTAAGGTGTCGCTGGGAGAGGACAGCAAAGGGACAGGCTGGATCTGAATGATGGCACTCCTGTGAAATATTTACTGCTTTTATACCCAGCGGTCCGGCCTGGGCATTGTCCGTCAGCGAGTTTAAGTTTTTACTACGCAGATGGTTACATACCTTATTACTACGACTTAGTTCATCGATTTTTTGGAAGGAAGAGCTATTTGAACATCGATGATAGTTTTAATACCGAACAAAAGATGATTTTACAACATAGAATCTAAACGTAAACAAATATTTAATCACGAAATTCAATTTCTTATTTAGAATCTAGATGTTTAGATTCAGAATCACGGTAGTTATAAAGAAATTCTAATGTTCTTCAATGAGTACACATTCAATTTACTCGAACAAATTAAACCTTACTTAACTACGTCATAATCAATATAAATTATAGGTGAGTACGTACTTTCTATAGTAGGTAGGTACATTATGTAAACTAATTGCTACTGGTCTTTAAACCCTATCAATACTTCATGTGGTTTCCACTCCTAATGGAGAATAATATATTATTCTGTTAATCTCAACTCAATACTCAAATCTCAATGTAAATTGGACCCATCATTTCTAGTACATCCCTCCGCTCAACCATTTAAATCCGAAAGAGTATAATTGAATCTACGAGTATCAATTAAAAATATTAAAGCAGTCGAGATGATGAAATGGTATTAAAATCGTCACTCTGTCTCTTTCTAGCACCGATATTGTCAACAAAGTTCCCTTCAGCTTCTCTCTAATTTTAATTGAAAATTCAATCATTTATTCATCTGATCGGCGTCGTTAAGGTTCTTTAATGGCTTGCGTGCCTTTTTTACTTCATTTCTACTCGGTATTGTAATGGGCAGCTAATTTTCTTTATCGAGGATCGAAGGTTATAGGTATTATATAGGTTTCAGTGAATATTGTCGATTATGGCGCCTTTTACAGGTAACAAAAGATAGTTTTCCTTTAAAAGATAAAGCGGTGTATTGATAAAGTATTTTGTCTTGTTATAGAAATGAGCACTTTGTAGTCTATAATGCTTTGTTGGAATTTTCTAGTATGCTTTTAGTCAAACTAGCTCGCTTATTTCGCGGAAATACTAGCTAACTAGGTATAAAAATCTACTCATAACATTGATATCAGTTTAAAAATTAGAAAGCAGCTTTATGTAAACGTGGGTACGCCTTCTAACTTCTATTTCATCATAATCATCATCATTTCAGCCGAATGACGTCCACTGCTGGACATAGGCCTCCCCCAAGTATCGCCACATTGACCGGTCCCGAGCGACTCGCATCCAGCGGATTCTTGCAAACTTCTATTTATCATGCCAAAAATATTGTATGGTATTAAATACCTAAGTCCGTCGGCCTCTAAAAGTGTTTTTCTAGTTTCTCAATATAATAATTCTCTTGCCCTTATCCCAATTCATTTGGGGTCAGCGCAGCATGTCTTTTTCTTCCATACTTCACTATTACTCGTCATCTCATCAGACACCCCCTTTCTTGCTATATCATCCTTTACACAGTCCATCCATCGTTTTTTCCTCTAATCTTATACCTATCCACATTTATTTTCAAAAGTTTCCTTAAACATTTTCCTCATTCCTCCGCACCACATACCAAACCACGACAACCGACTACCACACAACTTTTCAGTCACCGGCGCCACTTTCAAACTTCCTCTTATGTACTCATTTCTTATTTTATCCCTTGGCGTAACACCACACATCCCCCTTAGCATTCTCATCTCAGCCACATGCAAATGCCTTATCCATGTCTGATTCTATTATCTAATCAGGCCTGCAATTATTGTCCGTTCTTTCTCTAGTTCTATTCCATCCTAATCCTTTTTTTTTTGCGAAATCATTACCATCATTTTGTCATAGTACTTGTTGCCTATTGCCGACCCACCATATTTTATGTATACTTATCTTCCCTACATTTCTGGACAGTAATATTAATATAAAACTGTTAATAAATATCTGACCACGAGGAAAATATCTTAATTTATATGGTGGAGCGTTCAGTGCACTCTTCCTAAGTCCGATAAGACTATAAGTTCGCCAAGTTACCAACGTATTTATGTACCTATCTAATATATTTATCGTACGGACGTATCTACTTATAGTGTGGATGTCTATTTAGTCATGAAAGGTACATAAATGTGGATAACTTTTAACACACCTACATATAATTGGCAAAAGAATTATCTCTTTGCGTGTCGATGAGCTCAAATTGTGTTAGACGAGTATGTAGCCACCTGCATAGCTCTAACATTTGCTTCGATTTAATCATGATAGGTGCAAGTGGTTGTACAGGATGGGCAGGACAGGAAGGAGGTGGATCATATCCATACCCTGGCAATCTGTTTGGGATGAATCAAGGATACCCCATTTGGCCAGATTAAATCTACAGTGGCCTGACCTGGGCCCGCAATCGATTAAGAGATTTCTAGATTGGCCAATGCAGTTCGTATCCGGGCGGCAGGTGTTCTTCCGGGTTGATAAACTGTGGAGGAATTTATTTATTTTGTAGTATGGTGATCATGGTCATCTCTTAGCTGCCTTATCTTTTTACTCTGTCTAGAGTAAAAAGATAAGGCAGCTAAGAGATGACCATGACATATGAGTGAGAACGAACGTGATTTTTTAACAATATTTTGATTTAAAAGACTTTCCATGGAGTTTCTTTCCCGTTCTTCTCCATAGAGATCTACGCTTTGAAATGGGCAACTTTAGTACTTTCACAAGTTATTATGCTTTGTGACTGTGACTGTAGCTTCGCTTTCTTTGTTTTTCTGACATTCAAAAGTGCCTGTAATTGAAATAAATTCTTTAAGTTTCTCGTATCCATCTGCTGGTGATTATAGCCCTAACACTGTTTTAAGCTTTCACGGTTTATAACTAAACTTATATTGTCACTTACGCGATATCTTTCGTGATTGTTCATTTTTGTATTTTTTTTTTGTTTATAAGTAGCAGCCGGCATTGTAATAAGGACTCCACAAAACCTGGTGATACTGTGAGTGTGTTTTGCCGTGACTTAGTGTCGAGTTCCAGTAGTGCGCGTAGCAAAAGACAAAGAGGGTATATAGATTTGTCTGCTCTTAACAGTTTATTTTCCATCCACCCGCATTCTCCAGTCAACCCGCAATCATGGCGCTTGCAACAGCGTCGAAATATTGGGAGCTCAAAATAATGAACAATCACGGAAGATATCCCGTAAGTGACAGTATAAGTTTTGATTATAGCATAGCATAGCATAATCAGCCTATTAATGTTCCCACTGCTGGGACGCAGGCCTCCTCTCTATGAGAGGGAATGGGCTATAATCCACCACGCGGGCCCAGTGCGGGTTGGTAGATGTCACATGTCTTCGAATTTTTGGTTCTAGGACATGCCGGTTTCCTTCACCGTTTTGAGAGCAGTGGTGATGAAATAACTTACACAAAGTAATGCGCCTGGCTGGGTTCGAACCCACGACTTACTGCTCGTAAGTCTGGGTCTCCACCACTGGGCCACCGCTGCTCTCAGTTTTGACTGTAACCCTTTAAGTCACATATTCCACTACATCATATTTCCTTATTCACCTAAATTTACCCTACCACAACCATCCAATTTTCGTTCTAAACTTACAAATAGGTACTTACTATACGCGCACTAAACTATAACTTTACACCAAAATCGAGTGCTGCCAACAAACACATCGTCCGTTTCTAGAACATTCATCAAGTGATTTACAGTTGCTCCTCACGTTCAGACCGCACTTTTCGTTTCGTCATCACTCATCCTTGGACCAGCGGGCTTGACTTTCGGTTTCCACCTATCAATAATACGGTTTTCGAATGGTTTATGTAGGTACCAAGCTGGTTTATTGACTACTATTAGGTAACTAGAGGTTTTTGGGCCTGAGTTAGTTCATATTTTATGACCTTTGATTGATAAAAGAGCGTTTAATTTTATAGGCTAGATTTGAAGCTGGTTTTAATCTTCTTATACAGATGTAAATAGACCCGTCACGAAGCCGTCAACCAAGCATTCTGAACCTCAAACTACGTAACTTTCCGCAAAAATTATTGCTGTGAAACGACTTTTTTTGGTATGAAAAATCACGTTTTTTGGTAACAACTCGATGGTACGCACTCAAAGCATTGTGCTGATGGATGGATTGAATAATACGGGGATCATGGAAGTGTTTAAAGTAAAAATCTTACATTAAAAACATGTATTAAAAAAAAAAACCTTGTGAAAAAGTTAGAACTTTGACCCCCAATATCTCCGTATCAAGAAGGTTCCCAGGTATAGTCAAGATTCTAGAAGAAAAAAAAAGTCGCAAAGACGGGGAGAATAAGTGCCTTTCGGCTTCGTTAAGGGTCTATTTACACCCATTATATTGGAAATTCTGAGAAATTAGTAACAGGTACTATTCATATTTCTCTATAATAATTTCGTAATCATATTATGTTGCATAATTCCTGTATATAACGGAACAAATCGAACGCACAATGTAATGAATTATTGCCAGACAGTTTAGAAACTATGTACAATAATAATTTCCGTGAATTACGTTTTGTTAAACACAATATACAGGTATCTCGTTAACGAATAATACTTTCACGGGTATTGCATCTATCATTGGAAATATATTGTGAAAACCTATTGTCTCAACCTATTTATATAATTCTTAGATAGAGAATTACAAAACAACAAATTGGAGAAATCCGTACAAAACCAGATAAGGGAACTAAAGAGCTATTTGCGGTATTGTGTAAAGCAACAGGAGACTGATGGACCGTTTCGGTCTGTGGCCGCTACCAAAGGCTTTACCAACGTCACTTAGGTATCTACCGGCCGTCCATTTAACCGAATACTGGTCGTAATAAAAGGGACACATTTTGGTTAAGCCGTTGTCTACAATGGTACTGCTAACGCCATCTATGCGGCGCGCGTGGAATCAGATTTTCTTAGGGCGAGATTGCGGGGTTGAAAATTAAGATGAACGATTGGAATTGCGTTTAAAATTGTAATGGGGACTACTATTATGCTCTTTTTAAGATTATACAGATAGTATTGTGTAGTAACTTCAAAAAGTAGGAGGTAAACTTACTCTAAAGACCCAATTACGGCAAATAACTTTAATTATTATGAGATGACGTTAAATTCTTTGAAAAATACATGCTGATCGGTAAGAATATTTTATAATAACAGCCGCTCGGATCGATCTTTAGGTTAAGCCGTGCTTGCCTAGGTTGGTCTGTGGATGGGTGACCACCCATTACATACCGAGTTTCCTCCGTGCCTCGGAAAGCACGTTAAGCCGTTGGTCCCGGGTGTCATTTGTAGATCTTTGACAGTCGTTAGGTAGTCAGTGGCCCAAAAAGTCTGACAACCAGTCTTACCAAGGGGTATCGTATAACCCAGTACTAACTGGGTTGTGGAGGTCAGATAGGCAGTCGCTCCATGTAAAATACTGGTATTCAGCTGCATCCGGTTGGACTGGAAGCCGACCCCAATATAGTTGGAAAAAGGCTAAGCAGATGATGATTAACTGAAAAAAGTTGAAGCCCGAAAAAAATTGAAACAATCGACGCATGCAAAACACGTCTAAGAAAAACATTTTCGCAAATGTGAAACAATAAGTGCTATCGCAGCTTTCAAGTGAAGCCAAGAACTCAAAGTTTTGCGGGAATTTATTTCATTCTTATGGTCCTATTATGCCGTTCTCAGCTACACAACATAAATAATAATGCGAGCCGTTATATAGGATCATTACAGAGAGAACGGGCCGAATGACGAGGCCACGCCCATCCACGTATCGCACTAAACTCATCGCTTATTTCGTGTAGAAGAAAAAAGGTGTATTTGCTCTGGTTCTTCTCCTTTTTTATTTTAGAGAGAGAGAGAACCACAACTCGAATTCAAAGCATTTATTTCAATTAGATCTTAACAGGCACTTTTGATTGTCAGAATTTTTGAATGTCAAAACCTAAGACAACTCAAATAATTAGTAAAATGTTATGGTTTGTCATTTATTACATAGAGATAAATCTCTGTTAAATATACAAAACGGGCTAGTTATTTTTAGTAACTCTAACGGTTAGTCACTAAAACTACTAATTAAAACTAATTCAATTCAAAATTTAGTTACAAAATGACAATACGGCAAATACAAAAATTTGCCCTTTATTAATAAGTAGTGTTAACCCCACTCTCGCTTTTGAACACAATACAATAGTTTGAAGTTTTGAACCATTTCAATTACACCTTGTAATTTCTGATTGGATCGATCTGGGGGCCTACATTGGCCCCTTTAACAGAATCGTAATAGGATAGTAGGTATTATGAATCACGTTAAAACTCTTAAAATGGTCACAGACGCAGTTAATATTATGAATTGTAACGTAATTCATATTATTATCCCATCATGATTCTGCTAAGGCGGACATTTTAGGCCCCCAGATCGATCAGATCGCTAAATACAATGTGTAATTGATTCCCTCGCCTATTGTCAATCGCTTTCCAAGCGTTTTGTATTTCTACAAAGAATTTCAACAGGATATAAGTTTTTCTGACATTTATGTCAGTGACATACCTACCTACAATTTTTGACTTTTTCATAATCGATCGCTAACAGAATTTAACTTTATCTAGGTGCTCGGCCCGATTGAGTGCCCTGTGTGCCAGTCAATAATCCTCTTTTTCAAATGACCTTTGTAACAAGCCTATTAAGGCTCTATTGTCTGTATTATTATTGTTTCCAAGCTTAGTAAGGCACTGTTTCGTATAATTGTATAGCTGTACGTATTGTATTTATTATGAGAACAAAAACTAGCTGCCGAAATTCAATAATGTAGATATTCAACATCGTTTTTATACGACATAGTAATAAATGGTAATAATAGGTGCCCTAGGTACTTTTCAATACTAAAGTAAACTTTTATTGGGTGGAAGTTTTTCAGAGACCTTCCTACCCAAATTTTTGAGCTATCCTTTTCAAAAATCCCAGTAAATAACTTACCCTTTTATCTACAACAGCTACGCATAAATATCTAACGTCACAACAATTGGTAACTCAAAAACATGTCCGTTACTAAGTGTGGAGGCAGACTTGCGACGTAGCCGGTATCTGCGAACTCTTTGCTCACGCCCATTCACTCCGGGATGAAAGCGGGGTCATTACCTGAAACAAAGAACGAAAGCCGCTCAAACTGCGCATAAATCGTGCCACCCTGTTTACCTACCATAGCCCTTCCTACCCAGCCGCCAAAGAAAAACCCAGCCTACTTTACCTAGGTAAAACCCATGAATGAAGCCTTTTCTCAACTCTTAATACATTTATATGTTTCGTAAGGCCTTTTTAGAACTCTCGGGAAACTGTATTAGAACATTTTTTCATAGAACATTCGCGCCTCTAAACTAAAAAATACTTTGAATTGTAAATTCGCGATAACAGATTCGGTTTTTTGAATTGTGTTGAGGTCGCTTTTAAGCATTCCACTCTACTTTAAAAGTCATAAATAAATTTTCATTTATATAAATTTTAAGTATTGCTAACAGTGTCGTTTTGCATTTGAATAACTGTTTTTAAAAGTTAAATAAATCTGTTTGTATTGCCCTAGACTTTCCTGTATCTATGACAAGTTCATGAAAGGGTTTTGTGAGGAAAACAAGATGTATTTTGAATGTATTTATTGTGAGAAACGAGGATCATGACAATGTATACAGCGTGTTAGGTATAACTGGTAGATTTAGTGTATCATATATATATTTGTAGGTGGCAGCTGTTGATACAAGCAGTGGTAACAATTGAATATGGTTGTAAATCAGCGCGATAGCAGCCCGGGCTGACCCCTCATGTAAATGGCGACTCGCCTCCACCCACCGTCTCAGGGTTATGGTCTAAATATCAAGCGGTAGCTGGCGACGTACAAATATTTTATTTATTTCACAACAACATTTATATCGAGACTGTCAGTCTTAACTACTAACTAAGGGTTTATTCATAACGAGGCTTAATGTTAGATATTTAAACGTCAAAAAAAGTGTGGTTAAGCACGACGTTAATTATTACTTAACGTTAATGATTAAACCCCTTCAACTTAAAATATATACATATATATATATACATATACATATAAATTACTGACGACTTTTATTTTTCTAATAACTTTAACCTATCATTAGGTTTTTAAAATTGCTATTTTATGGTCATAAACTATTATAAAAACAAAGATATACACTTTTGTATAATACATTATAAATTACACATGTACTTGTGTATTATTTTCAAATCAAATCAAATCAAAGCATTTATTTCAAGTAGGCCAGTTACAGGCACTTTTGAAATGTCGAAACAAAGACAACAGTAAAAAATAGCTACAGTCCCAGTCACAAGGCACAAAAACTGTGAAAGTACTGTAGTTGCCCATTCCCTAACTTAGATCTCTATGGAGAAGAACGGGCAAGAAACTCCATGGACACTCTTTTAAATCAGAATACTTTACTTTATATACCAAATACCGAATCTAGTAAGGTTACGTAAAATACATTCTCAGAATACAAGACAAATAGTTTAATTATGTATCTAAACAAAATCAATTCTGGGCCAGTTTTGTGCTCTGAATATAAATACCATAGGTACCTACTTAAATAAAATTTGAATTTACAAAGACGGATATAGTTTTTTTCCTGTTATCGAAGATTTAGGATTTGACCCGAATACACATCTTAAAATTTAAAATGACCTCCCTATTCACTTTTAGCAAAGGAATTGATTTGGTTAGGAATATCTTACAAAAAATATGGAGTTTTTTCCTCATTTAAATTCAAAAGTTACAATATGTAAAATTATGACACCATTAAAGTCCATATTTTAGATACCTTATCTTAGAAAACAAAAATGAAAAAAATCAAAACCAATCATCAATTTGACCCCAAAATCTGTAATCTGTCGTATTGTTCGCTTTACGATACTTTCTATTTTTTAATTAGCATTAGGGTTAGTTATTTAAATTTCATAGTTTAATGTGTAGACTCAAATGGAGGAGGAGGAGCTCGTGGCTAAATAATAACAGCCGCTCGGATCGATCTTTAGGTTAAGCCGTGCTTGCCTAGGTTGGTCTGTGGATGGGTGACCACCCATTACATACCGAGTTTCCTCCGTGCCTCGGAAAGCACGTTAAGCCGTTGGTCCCGGCTGTCATTTGTAGATCTTTGACAGTCGTTAGATGGTCAGTGGCCCAAAAAGTCCGACAACCAGTCTTACCAAGGGGTATCGTATAACCCAGTACTAACTGGGTTGTGGAGGTCAGATAGGCAGTCGCTCCATGTAAAATACTGGTATTAAGCTGCATCCGGTTAGACTGGAAGCCGACCCCAATATAGTTGGGAAAAGGCTAGGCAGATGATGATGAATGTGTAGACTCAAATTTTTTAAATATTTTTTTGGTTCATTCTAAGCCAAAAATATGTTGTTTTGTACGCCATAAATGGCAAAACATGTAGATCTACCTGTTATTTTTAAGACCTTGCACATATTATTTGATGTATAACTCATGTTTCACAATAAAATATATTCTATTCTATTCTTAATTTCGTTTTTTAAACGTCAACTTCTCACTCATTACACAGTTTTTAAATAAGCATATAACAACATCCAGGTACACAAACACAAATTAAAAATATCAGGAAAAATATAAAGATGGTGCCCTCCCGGCTACTAGTCGTGCGACACTATCATATATCGCATAAGGCGTTATTGAGACACATGCCCCGAGCTTTCTTGTCGACTCTGATTTACTATATCGAAAGGAACAATTGCGTACTTACTCTTATTCATTGCCTCAAACAATATTCATGTAGATAAATTGGTACTCAATTATTTTTCAGTCAAGAAACAAACATAGTAGTAATCTTCAAAGCGCTTTAAAATATATGACACAATAAACGTAACGTTAAACACCTGTTGGCGGTCGAAATATGTGTTTACTAGTTTTAGAGCTTATCGTAAATATCATGCAGCATCACGCACCGAGATTCTATCTGATGCTTAATTAATGTGACGCATGAAACAAGCCGCGACTACACTTGCTTGGGCACACGCCAGCTTGCTCTTTTTGCTCCACACATCTGAAGCTAAGAACATAACTATGTATCGCATTCTCTCTAGGAATGAGACACTGAATGCGACGTCGCCGACGACCACAAATCAGTAGCCACTTTGTTCTTTCACGGTCGCGAACGTTTCTCTGCCGAGAAATCGTTATTGATCTATTTTTAAAGTGATTACTGTCTGTTTGTTATCGTATTGTTCGCTTTACGCTTTGTTTCCGATGGTTAAGCCTAGAATAGTCGGGTAGATACCAAAGCCCACGTACATTGTAAAGAAAAACGCAGACTCTCGACTACAAACGCGGAAAGAGCGGAAGCTAATTTAGAAGATTTTACTTATTGTTTCGGTGCTGTTTGTTATGCAAAAAAAATGTTGCTTGATAATGAGACGGAGAGATTCTATTGTTATAAGAGGTAGCTCCTAACAAAGACACGTTTGAATTATGTTTACCTGTCCGAAAATATAAAGAAGGTTATGAATCAGATCTCAAGTTTGTAATCATTGCGGTGTACAATTTTATGTCAAGAGATATAGACGGATGAAAATGCCTAATATTTTGAAGTCTTTGTGAAATGTCGTACAAAGGTGAGGTGTAGGAAAACGTCTGAAATTAAATTGAAGTCAGAAAAGGACGAACACAATGGTAGTCTGTGTTGGAGGGTGGAGGCCGAGCTGTCTGAATGCGACTACATCGACTTTATAACGCTGACACGACACAATATACCCATTTATAAGGCGTTTTCCATACGAGGTTTAATTCAAATTCAGATTCACAGGATGCCTAAATATTTCCTTTCATGAGTGGGGAAATTGACTCGACGGGAAAAGTCTTCAAATATTTTATTTTCGCATAATGGGATGTTTTAACTCAAGTATTAGACTTTTAAATATCTCTTTCTTTTTACAATAATGTGCGCTCTTTTCACCCAAACGCTAAATAATATGATCATATTGAAAAGATAGATAGAAAAAAATAGAAATAAATAATAAATAAATAGCGAATTTGAATCTATTCTGATTCAAATTCGCTTTATCTGATGAGATAAACCGAATTTCAATCTTACAACATTGTATTTCTTAGTCATTTAATGTTAAAGTAGTTAGCTTGATGATAATGACATAGGTATGGATTGCTTATTGCTTTGTCTATGGCCATCCTCTGTCTAATACTTCTTATTTTTGCTTTCTATCTCCTGGATAATAAAGAAGAAAATTAACCTTTCTGCTTCATGATGACTCACATAGACCCGCGATAATTGCTTTTGTACTGTCGAGGACGTTCCAAGGATTAATTAAAAATACATATGGCAGGTTCCCACTGGCTAACTGTTACTGTTTGCCAGTTATTTTAACGTGATGTTTACTTTACGAGCGTTAATCCCCGAAATGAGGTGGTATTGGACTTCTAAAATGTGAAAAGTTTAAAAAATAGGTCCTCATATTATTTTTGTCATTTTTGTTCTTGTTACGGGTTATCCTCATGTAAAACCTTGTAGATTGTGATGTAAAAATACGTTAGAAGGAAGAGTTGCACTGTTAGGTAGGTGAGTATAATATCGGTTTAAATATTGTTATAATTGAATTGATTAGTTTTAAGTTCCTGTAACCTTAAGATAAGGGTAAATTACCTACAACTGATTATTAAATTGTTAGTAGAATGACGAAAACTTTCGTAACAGGACCTAAGTATTGGGTATATTAGTACTCACCTATTTACCATTTTTTTTTTTATTTAAGTTGCGACAACGTTTTGTGTGCATGCAGAGTTTACCTGTAAGTGATTGTTACACTCTATTCTGATTTGTTGCTACTGTTTCATTTGCTTATACCAGTGTAAACAATTTTTGGTGAACCAAATAAATAAACCGTTTCACCAACCTAACATAATGTCTAATTGGTTTACCCGACACTAGGAGTCAAAACAGCGAATGTGTGTTATTAGTAAACTTAACAGTTATTCCTTGTTTTTCGAAACAGTTTTTCAGCAATTTTGTTGCGAATTTATTCATCGTTGTTGTCATAACACACACATAAAGAAATAGTATGGCAGAAGACAATCATGGTTTAGATATACGCATGACCTTGACGTGATTTCACTATTATTTCTGACGAAAACATAGCACACAGACCGACTAAACCTTTTGTTAAAGACAAACTAAAACTCTTTATCTAAGTACCTCCAATTGAACGATAAAAGGCAACATATCCCTAACATATCACTCCATACATTTATCTTGGTCTAACTGCGATTCTACTAAAGGAAGAGGAGATAGCAAGGCGTTTTCAAACTTGTAAAAGAACTGTCTCCCGTCTTACATTGCTCGTAGGAAACTTCCACTGTCCTCGCGAGCAGTAAATGGTGCGATCACTACGATGTGCACGGAGAGACGATTTTATTCATTCTATTGTTCAACTTTATATTGTTTTGCATATTATTATGGTATAATCTGTGTGGTTCATTATGTTGTCTGCGTTTTGAGCTGACCATGACGTTGTAAAATAATATTGAGAGCCAAAAAGAACTGTTTTTACAAGTAGTTTAGCCCTGGATTGCACAGACTAAAGAAACGATGGATGGACTGTATGAAGGATGATATGGCAAGAAAGGAGGTGTCTGATGAGATGAAGAGTAATAGAGAAGTATGAGATAATGATGATTTAGCCCTGGATCGAAAGAGCTGAAAGTCATGGCGAAAGGCCTTTGCTTAGCAGAAGGATCATGCAGGGTAACAGTGGCAGTATTTTAATGATATCTCGAGGTTATGCCAAACATCAGATATAATGTACAATTGTATAGGCATAATTATATATACCTGCCTCGTTGTCCTAAAGGTATGAAGTCCTGGGTTCGATTCCCGAATCGGGCAAAGTGTTACTGGGTTTTTCCATGAGAAATTTTACAGTAGCAGCCACGTATTTGTGCCCGGTTGATGGCCATAGGCTCGTTCTCTATAACATGGGACTTAAAACTTAACTGCCTAAATGTGGATTGATCACTCCTCTGCCTAACCCTTCGGGGATTGCAGGCGTGATGTTATGTTATAATTATATATTTTTAATTATAGTTACTTACTGAGTAGTTATTTTCCAAACACAACATTTAAGGAAACCCTCATTTGAGGAAATCTACAAAGGATTCTTATAATAATTCTACAGTTACAAATATAGTTAATTACAACCGGAAGCAAAAATGGACGAAAATACACGCGTTTTACGTCGATGTCTGTAGGACCTACACGTGTATTGTAGATATAAATTATCTGTTGAATTTTAACGTATATTATTATGTTAGTAAAATGTTAATATTATTTATAATATCGTGTCCTGCGTCACTTCAGGAACTGATAGACGCTACCGAAAGCGCCAAACTAGTAGCTCAGTTCTGGACTGACACAATTTAGATTGCCATCGACACGCTAAGAAGAAGAAGTAAAATGTTGAGTATGAAATTATGAATATTGTTGGCTAGGAAGACCAAAGAAACGATGGATGGACTGTGTGAAGGATGATATGGCTAGCAAGAAGGTGACTGCTGAGATGACGAGTAATAGAGAAGTATGGACCAAGAAGACATGCTGCGCCAACTCCAAGTAAATTGGGGTAGGGGTAGGAGAATGTTGATGATGATTATGTAATATGTGTTTGTTTAGCAAAACAAAATTCAAAATGAAACATACATGGGGAAAAAACCATATCTTGTTTTAAAATTCATATAATTATAGACCGACCGCTTTCATAACAAACTTAATTATAGTTTAGTTAGCTAAAACTACTGTCTTTGTAACTGTACCATCTGAATATGGATTGAAAGAGACTGGACCCCACAACACAGGGAATCCTAGTGTGGGGCTCAGGGCTTCATCTACGTTTGTAAACATAATGAGACAATAATTTTATTTATTTATTTTATTTTATTTTATAAGTCCTCGCGAAAGTATTTATTTATTTATTTAAACTTCATGTACAATAGTGATACATAGACGGACTTAATGCCACAAGGCATTCTCTACCAGTCAACCTTTGGGTTAAATAAGAAAACATTGTGATAGGGTACAAAATAAATATGTAAAAAATAACTTCGTGCTATTGAAAATTTATATAGGCACTTATAATAAATATCAATTTAAATGGAATATTCTGAAGGTTGATCAGGTATTAGTTCAATTAGTATTGTAATATCCACGTGAATTATGGTTATTTTAAAGCAAATAACCTGTGGGATATTGTTAGGACTTTGGATGCTTAATGTGCCTTTGATGGGGCAAGGCGGAGGACTTATTAAAGCGGTCAGTTTGTAGCGAATAATCCGCTGTTATAGGTATCATTTCTTGTTACAAACAACTCAACTCAAATTCAAATATCATTTAATGTAGATGCTCCTAGGGTGTGCCTTACATACCTACCTATCATCGACTCTCCGCATCAGCCGTCAGTAGAGTGAAAGTAGAAAAGGCTCAATTTCCGCGGCACACATAACTTTTAAACCGGAACACTGTAACACAGCCGGGAGGCAAAGATATGTAGATGGTACTTTCCAGAGTAATTACTACTTATTTCATACTTAGCAAGGATCAATACTATTTTATTTTATTCCTTTAGCATAACATAGCAGCTGCGGGAGCAGCGGTGGCCCAGTGGTGGCGGTCCCGATTTTCGAGCAGTAAGTCGTAAGTTCGAACCCAGGCAGGCGCATTACTTTGTGTAATTTATTTAATCACCACTGCTCTCAAAACGGTAAAGGAAAACATCGTGAGGAAACCGGCATGTCCTAGAACCTAAAATTCGAAGTCATGTGACATCTACCAACCGGCACTGGGCCCGCGTGGTGGATTATAGCCCATTCTCTCTCATAGAGAGGAGGCCTGTGTCCCAGCGG
The DNA here is from genome assembly GCA_963576755.1 of Noctua janthina. Classification (NCBI taxonomy): domain Eukaryota; kingdom Metazoa; phylum Arthropoda; class Insecta; order Lepidoptera; family Noctuidae; genus Noctua; species Noctua janthina. The sequence continues at coordinate 7,273,984 of OY755058.1, forward strand.
TGGGAACATTATAGGCTGCTGCTATGCTATAACATAACATCACACCTGTAATCCCCGGAGGTTTAGGCAGAGGTGTACCTAATAGTAAACTTACATTTCGCCAGTTATATTCAAGTCCCATGTAATAGAGCCTATTGTCATCACCCGGGCACAAATCCAGACTCCGTGGCTGCTACTGAGAAATTCCTGATGGGAAAACCCAATGACACTTTGACCGAGCTGGGAATCGAACCCTAGACCCCACAGCATTCGCGCTTGCGGCAACTATAGACCAACGAGGCAGTCACATGCTTTAACATGTAAATTTCCATTTATTATTACATCTACTCTATAAGAACGACCGTAATCAGTGCTCTTATCGCATTACGTTTTTTTTATTGGTCATCAACTTGTTGTCTGTCCTCAGAGGATTACACACGATTATCTACATGTTTCATTTCATAACTAAACTTATTCAACTCCAGTGATAACCATCTGACATCGCTATATCTCATAACTGTCACGAAACGCCAACAGCAGTGATCTCTACGCACTTCCGCCTATTCCATGTTCTTGCCATTAACAATAATAGTAAACAAGCAATTAATTATCCAGATTTAACTCCTTCCACGAACTAATAGAAATAAACTAGGAAACAAATCCCTCATTACAACTAACATAATCACTTTCACACGTACTATTCAGCCTCCTCACTTTCTATTTCCAATTTCCATTGTAACTACGAGGAAAACGCCTACTAAATCATATATCCCATGTCACTAACAAACCAGTAAATCATAAATATACAAAATAACACAGTTGTCAAGACACGACGTTTCTGTCTAAGTCGGTACGCTCTGATTCCGTACAGTGAGCAATAGAAATATCCTCAGACGTTGACAAATAACTGTACGGCTTCGAGTTTGCGTCGCGGTGCAACAGATACTTGTGTTCTTGTGCTACGTCGATGGCAATAAGCGATGCTCGTTCTTATTACGGCGCAAAACAAAACGAGCGTGCGCGATGCTTGGTTGAAGCGAAATTATACACAGTTGACAAATAGAGCCGACTCCGCCGACTGCGAGCCAATTCACAAAACGCTGCGCTGCATCTTGTCGATAAATTTTCACTCGCCATAGCGCACAATAAACCCGACTTCAGACTCCCAATATTTTTATCAATTCTTACGTTTCCCGTCGCTCTGCCGTCGTCATCATTCGCATATTGACTGAAAACGTTATCCTTCGTACTTACCGATAAAAAAATCTTTCATTTTACACACGAAAGCGTATCGTAAGTATAAAATTATTCGCTATCTCCTGCATTGAAGTCCCGATTTCACATGTCGTAAAATTTTTACTCTCCCAAGATTTTTATCGGGTCATATGAGTCTAAAATATGTTAAAATATCGTCGCTTACTGTGAGCTGACGTGGCGAATGGCGATGCCTATCATTGTGGAACATGCTTTTAGAAGCGACGCACCTGTTCTGGACTTATTTATGTATATCCTGGAGTATGAATAGTGCCATTCGCGTCGACTAACAACGTTTGTTTGTCATTTGCAGCACTAATGTATGAACAGAAAAAAGTTGGATACTTTTTACAATGGATTCTGTACCTGCATATTATTTAGCTTTATGTTTATTTGATGATGAAATATGTATATGTGGAAGACAATACTTGGCACTGTGTCGAGCGTTTGAAGAGATTAAGTGCTCACGAATTTATCGACGTAAATGTATTGAATGCTTGTTTGGCTTTTCAGTATCATTTGATAGCTTTTACGAGACGAATGGATTCTCGAATATATCCTAAAAATAAATGACTACCTACCCAACATCCGCACACAAAATAAACCTTGAGTATTCCAAAGATTTAAAAAAGCAACATGATCGATGCGAAACGTCGAAAGCGACCGCGTTTCGATGGGAGGCACGGAAATAATTAGAGACGGTTTAAACCAAGCAGATCGCATTCACCGCATAATGAATGAAACGTCACTGCTGTCATGGCGGACGGCAGTCCAACGATGACGTCAGAGGGTTATGACTCGAGTCGAGACGTAAACCGTAACGTATAATTATTGCGTAATTGAAAAATGCTGAACATTTTTATGTTCTTTTTTTTTTAATTCTGCGGCGGTTAAGATCAGCTTAGCTTTAGAATGATTTAAACAACCTGACCTATCAGTGTAACGATGTCGGAAAATGTATGGAACTGACATCAAAAGCTGCTTATGTCAATCTTGTTTATGACATGACCTGACCACTTGAAGTGTGCAGTTTTTTTTAATTTTAGTTATATTAAAGTGGGACTGGGCAGGCCATGTGTGCCATCAAAGCAGTGGGCCCGCATATCGTAAAGCTGGAGCCTTGAGACAGCTAGACGGGGTCGCGGCAGACAGACGAGAAGTGGCGGGACGCCTTCGATGGCTTTCTCGTTAATTTGCGAGAAGAGGCGCAGCATCGAGAAAAGTGGAAGGAATGGGGGGATGCCTTTGCCCAGGAGTGGGACAGTCAAGGCAAACAAAAAAAAAAGTTATGTTCTAAATGGGATTAATAATTGCTTTGTGTAACGGATGTATTTAAAATTACTTTACCTACCTTTTATATTTGTACGCCGTTTAGGCAAAACATAACTGTGATATAATTTGATGTAACATCTTGCAAGCCATGTGTGTGTATACGAATGTTTTGGACTTATAAAAACTATCATATCTTATCTTATTTTAAGGTGGCGCTGCTTGTTAAGAAAAAATGCATCGACATATCAAAGTTGGTACATTTATTTTAGTTCTGTGTTTTCCCGCCTGCACAGATAAGTTGGCTGAAGTGTAGACATAAGAATTTTTTTAAAAGTGATTGTCACTAGTATAGCTAGGCCCTTAGATATAACTAGTCTAGGCTTGCCATTCCATCAATATTTCCGGCCAATCAACAATATCGTTAACTTGTAAAAGAATAAGAACTCAATTATATTGGGAGTACTTTTTATGATTTATATTTTACTAGCGACCCGCCCCGGCTTCGCACGGGTGCAATATACATATAAACCTTCCTCTTGAATCAGTCTATCTATTGCTGAAAACTGCATTAAAATCCGTTGCGTAGTTTAAAAGATCTAAGCGTGCAGACACCGAGAGCGACTTTGTTTTATACTATGTAAAAATCAAGAAGCATCCGGCAAAGGCTAGGAATAAATTTAAAAAAAAAAATTGCAGTATCTATATATATATATAATTATACAATTCAAAATGATGAAAACTCCCGTTTTTTTTTCCAAACGTCCACCATTGAATAGGGAAAACTTTTTTTATAGTTCTGGGAACCCTAATCAAGTCAGGGTATTCTATTGATAATTAAAATCAAAAATCGGTTTGTGAAAACGGATATACTGCAATCTATCGTAGTGGCAGTGTTGGGTCATAATATTTATTTTTTACGTTTAAGTTTAGTTAGTTTCATGATTGTCTGGCAGTTTGAGTACTTTATGCGGCCTACCCAAATGTCCTTTCTTTGGTATTGTTCGGCGTGTCGTTGAGCTCCTTGGATTATGACTCGATCACGATCACTGACAAATGCTTGCACTGACTGGACAGATCCACTCAAATATGTGTGGTTATTTCTTCAAAAGACCATCTCTCAGACATTAATCTTCATGGTCCTCATATGACTTGACCAATGTCAGGACTTTAAAAGAGACGGTGATCTCTGGGTTCGTTTCAGATGTTTCTTCTCTGAGTAGTCAGGTACGAAACACCGGCCCCATCTAGTTTTAAAACATAACATAATGTGTGACATGTTAAAATATTTTGTAAAACCAATTTACAAAAATAAATGCGGTTAGCGCAGTAGCTGAGCGATTGACTGCTGCGCTTCTTGTCGCGGGTTCGATTCCCGTACGGAACAAATATTTGTATGGCCTACAGGTAGTTGTTTCGGGTCTGGCTGTTTGTGTATGTGAATTTAAATGTTTGTAAACGCACCCACGATACAGGATAAATTTCTAGAGAGGGGCAAAGTTTATTTAAAAAATATATATATATATGATGTATTAATGCTACAGCAGGTTACAATTATAAATTCAAAGTTCAAAAAAGCAGAAATGATCCTTGTGGTTACGGGAGACAACTTCATTGACTTTTGACCAGCTAAGCATACTTATGTCAACCGTAGGTTTAAGTAGGTGGTCAAACCGAAGTTCAAGTCAAGTGACACTACAGTTTCAAGTAACCGTAGGTATGGTGTGTACTACCGCGCCCACTTACGGTCAACAACTTTTCACCCTTATGCGCTGAGTTTTAAGGTTGAAAAGTTGTCGACCGTTAGTGAGCGCGGTAGTTCCTCGGGCCACTACTCTATAACAGGCTAAATAAAAACGAAACATCTATTCCTTAACCTTTTGACCGCCAGAGTGCGTGCCCATCCAGACGGAGTCTGAATTTTGACCCGATATCAACCGGGTCAAAACCACCGGCCGGCCGACCGGGCTGCTACTGAGAAATTCCCGATAACACTTTGGCCAACCCGGGAATCGAACCTCATGCTCAGCCTTCGTCCTTCGTTCCGTCGCGCTTGTGATCACTAGACCAACGAGGCAGTCCGAGTTAGATATTGAGTTCCTAGTGTAACGGAATTACGGTATATACATAATTATGTTCTCATTTATCATACCTATATCTATTTTATTTCTCGTAACACACGACCTATTAGTTGCATTTTCTCTCTTTGTGGCATCTATACATACCATATATTATGTGCATACATGCCCTTGTTACATAATAATAATAATATTCTTTTTTGTTTTTAATATTTTTTGTTTTTTTTTTTATATTGTATTTGTAAGGAATATTTAAAAATATAATTAATTTGTATAGAAATAAATAAAGGAAACACTATTTTTTTTTTTGGTCTTTTACAAAAAACATGCTTCGAGATACTTCTAATAATTTCTAATACCCTTGCCAGCAAGTAATGAGTTTCTTTTATCGGACAAAGCCTAGGTATTATGCTTTATTAGTAACTTGCTGGCCGTTTGTGTATGTGAGTTTAAATGTTTGTAAACGCGCCCACGATACAGGAGAAATTCCTAGTCCCACACTAGGAATTTCAACGTTTGCAACGTTTACTGATAAATAAATAAATAAATGTTACTCCAAAAGTTCAGCTGCCTTGCAACTGTCTTGAAAACTTAGTACCTGTTAAGATCTGATTAATTACTGGGTAATGCATTCATTGTACCAGTTGGGTGTAAGGTTTAAATGTTTCTACTTCTTATAAAAAAATTGGTCGAATTTACGTAATCTACGATTCTACGTTTACTTTTCACGTTCGGGCTAAAACCTCGGACAAAACATCGAATACTCTGGTGGAACTTCGTGGAGCACTTCCGACGTTTGGCTCCCAAACTGGAACGGACAGGGGCTGCCTTCAAGCGGCTCTTGCCCAACCTGAGTGGTCCAAACGCCTCCTGCCGGAAGCTTTACGCGGGGGTCGTGCGGTCCATGGCCCTTTACGGGGCCCCGGTGTGGGCGCGTTCTTTGAGGCGGCAAGCCGCCCACTACCTGAACGCGCCCCAAAAGGTGATAGCCATAAGGCTAATCCGGGGGTACCGCACGATCTCCGGCGAGGCGGCTAGCCTCCTTGCCGGATTGCCGCCATGGGATCTGGAGGCGATAGTCCTCGCGCGCCTGCATGAATGGCGCGCGGAAGCACTATGTCGGGGGGAAACACCGCTGCCGCGACAAATTGCCGCTCAGCGGACAGACCTCCGGCGTGATCTCATGGCGACATGGAGAGAGCGACTGTCGCAACTCCGTGCAGGGCACGCCACCATAGTGGCGATAAGTCCCCTCTTTGAGGAGTGGCTAGAGAGGCGCCACGGCGCCCTCACCTACCGCCTGACGCAGGTCCTCACCGGACACGGTTGTTTCGGGAGGTTCCTGCACCGAATCGGGCGGGAGGAAACGCCCGGGTGTTTCCACTGCGAGGATCGTCCGGAGGACACGGTGGAGCACACCGTGGAGGTCTGCCCCGCTTGGGCGGAGCACCGCCGTTTCCTCATAGCGGCGATTGGCGGCGACGATCTCTCGCGTCCGGCCTTGGTTCAAGCCATGGTCCGGAGCGAGAGGGAATGGGAAGCCGTCACCTCCTTCTGCGAAGCAGTCATGCTAGTGAAGGAGGTGGCAGGACGTGAGAGGGAAAGAACCTCACGTCCCAGCCGCCGCGGGAGACGCCCTGGGCGTCGGGGGTCACGTGGTGGCTTCCGACCACCGTAGGCGCTGGCCTGTGGACGGCGAGTTATGGGCTAGCTCGCCGTCCGGCCGTCTTATGACTACAGGCCGTGTCAACGGCGCGTTCGTGTTCCACGCGCGCCTCAAAGAGATGTCAGCAATCAAGTAGGGGTCCGCATGGACCGATGCCTGCCAGGGCTGCGGGACTGTTCGAAAGAGATACCGTGGCCCTGGAACATAAAGGGCAAAGAAGGAACATGGATGGGTTTTAGTCAGTACAAGTCTGACACTCCCCTCCGCTCCGCCCAGAGTGGGGGGGGTCATTTGATGATTTCCCATCCGGAAAAAAAAAAAAAAAAAAACATCGAATACTATGATTTGATTTCCGACAAAGTGATAATAACAAAACTTTTAAATAATAGATATAATAGTTTAAAACAAAAAAAAACACGCTTTAGAGTAACGTCATTTTATAGTTATTATATATAATTATAAAATCACGTATTTTTATCAGCAAACTCTTTCATTTGATACCCGTATGAATGCATGGGAATGTATAAAAAATAACTAGTCCGCCATTTTTGGGAGTCCTCCATATTGGATTTAGAATGACGTCCCTTAGCTATCCATGCAAAATTTCAGCTCAATCTTAAAACCGGGAAGTGGGTCAAATTTAACTTCTAAGATTTTTTTACATAGTTACAGGTGCAGCTAATAAAAGCGAGTTATAACGACGAATCACATCGAACGGCAAATGAGTAATAATAGGCCGTTCGGAATCAACTGCTGACCTTTCTTGTCAATTAAAAATAGTCCCAGTGATTAATTGATTTAGAAGATCTTCTCTCCTAGTGTGATATAATTGTGACTGAAAAAAGACGAAGTTCTTTGCTTCATAGAAACAGTAACACACTTTTAGGGTTCCGTATCTCAGTCGGACAAAACGGAGCCCTTATAGGATCACTTTGTTGTCCGTCTGTCCGTCTGTCAAGACCTTTTTCCACAGGAACGTGTAAAGGTCTCAAGCTGAAATTAATATCAAACACTCAAGCCTGCTACGCCTTAGAGCAGGGAAAAATCAGATTTGTAAGTCAACGCGATCAATAGATATGACCGTTTATGTCGCATATTTTGCGATTTCACAAGGATTTCAAAACCTATAGGGTCCTAGGAAAGAATGTGAAAATCGTAATTTTGTAGTTTAATAACAAAATACTTACAAGTTTATACGGGCTCCTCGCTGCGCGAGTCCAACTCGCACTTGGCCGGTTCTATTATAATTAAACGCACGTGTGATGGAAACGTAACTCGACACTATAATGACTTACGTTTTTGTAACCATACATGTGGCCATATAATATTTGGATTATTCTAATAATAAATAAAGTGGTTTGTTCCATGAAATTGAGGAAGCTTAGTGGAATATTTATATGTAGGTACGTATTATGAGAGTAACTACATTCTGCGAGCACAGATTACAACTCATTTTAATACAAATAACAACACTGCACATCCTACAGTTGACCTACATCGCCTGATCATCAGATATCACTAAACAGTAATACGGAACTGATCGGAAATCAACATGAGATAACATGCCTATACAAAATCAAGCGTAATATCAATACATGGATAATAACGTTATCGTGCCGCCAATATCCGTTCAAGTCGACATCAAAACAATACCAGCTATGATAGGAATATGCATCAGCATCATAGCACATAGGTATCAACGCATTATGCCAATTCAGTCCAACCCGATGTACCTAAACATACCACGGCGTATACCATGTTTCATAAATCCAAAACATCGATAGAGATTCGATAAATGGACGGCAACAGTTACAATCGAACTGGAGCCGGGATTTGGCAAAACAAAACAAAACGTTATAAATATCGCCAAACCGCAACGGATAGAATCGAATATGAGGGAAGTAAAAAAATATTAAAATTTTGAACGATCGCAATCCCGCCTATCGGTATCAAAGCACGTCCAATCAAAACGAGACGTGACAATGAATCAGAACCTTTTCGATTCTGTGAATAGCCTCGCTAACTTATTGGCGGTCCTTTATTTGCTGATTGGTGTTTGACACCTCAGCGGGAGCGGATTCCGTTGGTATTTTTATTTAATTAACTTTTGCTGTTGGCTGCGTTCGCGGGACGCGGGACGCGACACTGAAATACAATGCCGACTAATTTACGCGCGGTTTCACTTTAATTTTTCACTGTTTTAGAAGCCGTTTTAATTATTTTTGTAACTCTTTAACTCCTTCCTTTATGCAAAATCTCTTTGTTAACGAATCAAAATTACGAAAGGCTGTTTGCAGCGAGTTAAGCGCTATCGAGCGTTAAAATGTCAATTTTATAAGTCGACTCTTTTGCACTGAGCAGAGACGAAGCTCAAACTAATTGAAAGAAACTGCACCGAACGAAAATACAGGCGAAGTTGAATTCCCTCCTCGGAAAACTGTGCGGAAGATAAGGCGATAATAATTCTTCGTAAAATGTCACGAAAGTTCATAACTGATAAAAGTTTAGTCCCTTTTCTGAAATTTTAATAGAGATTTAATTTTCGCGAGTGCCCTAGTCAAGTCGATATCGGCATCAGCCCGCACCCTTGCTGTCTCTCGCACACACGTACAGTCTGCCTGTACGATAAAATCTTGTATTGGATTATACAGAATGTAGTGTTCATCAGTAACGCTAACAAATGCCCCGTGGATGACGTCACGAATGCGTCAAATGTAAACTACTTGCCAATTCTAACGCAACGGATGTATTAGATTCCATTTTCGTCTGTATGTAATTTTACTTTTTAGTTCAATGTCTTTTATGATGCAATAAACTCAACTTGTATGACTTTATTGCGATAGATTCTCGCCCCACTCTGTTCTACCTCATACAAGCGAGATAGAAGAGCGATTACTATCAAACTACCCATTTCAAATGTATGGTTTTAAGATCGGCACAGACTATTGTGTCATTTACATTCTAAGCACAATATCAAATCTTGTTCCTTCTCCCTCTTATTCTACGAATCAGAAGAAGATAGCAAGAGCTTAAGTTCTGTTTAGTTAGAACCGAACAGAGTTGCAACACTGGCAAAGTTTATTCTTTAGTTCTCACTAAGAAACTATTCCATAAGCGGTACATGTACTTGGGTGAAACAAATTGAAAAGCAAATAAAAAGGCTTCCCGATAAAAACGACGAACTTTTTCAATTACAAACTTGCATGGAGCGGCTGATGTTAAGTATGAACCCTATAGACTTTATTAGATCGATTCTTGGCGATATGATATTTTGCCATTGTGATACTTGATACGAATTTTAAGCTGACTACGACGGAGTGGTGTTACAGAGGGTCTCCGTAACACCACTCCGGTGTTTAACGTGAGAAAAAGTATATGTAGGTATGCTATTTTTAATTTAAGCTTAAGGTGGAATTTTTTAGAAAATAAATTCTCTCTTTACGTTTTTTGCAATTTGCAGGTCAGTGTGAGGTTGTATGCTGATTGAAATATGTTTCGCGACCGTAATAAATGTTTTTACACGGTTATAATAATTAAAATCATCAATATAGCCCTCTAAGTTCACTTCCCATTGAATGACTGTAGCGAATCATATTTTAATCAACATATAACCTGACACTAACCTGCAAATTGCAAAAAAAATGAGGACAATTTGAACCCTTAAATTTGAAGATTTATTCAATGAAGAGTTGGTGACAAAGAAAATACTATTGAATCTTATTATTTCATAGTTCAAAATGGACGGATTGTCTAAACAGTTTTTACAGTTCTGATTCCCTTCAGGTCGTTAGCCCATCTAGGTTCCACCATCAGCATCTTACGTCACTTTTTCTGAATCGAGGAAAAGCACTCGTTGACTCGTCTGCCCCAACAGCAACCCCCTCACAACCTCGATCAGCAATTATTTGTTGACCTGCGTGATGATGGCGGTATTTTGAACAGTGCTAGTAACGTTCTTCTGGCTGAAGATATCCAGATAACGTTTGTAAGAGGAAACTGCTGCTTATCTCTGGGATACGGAGAAAATGTTGTATTTGCGACATGTAAACGCATTTATACATCCGTGACGCAGTAGAAGCTCTAACCCCGCGTCCCAACCAAAGCGACCAGACGTGCGAATAAACGATTAATAAACGTCACTCATTTGTTCAAAAAACCTGAAAGCGCTCTCTGTCGGTGCGATCACGCGATGTGTATGATGTCCCGTGGTCTCGCGTCTTTGTTAGGACACGGCGTGATGCCACATTTCCTTGTTCCATTTTCAGTGATAAACCATATATTAAACTAGGTAGGTACCTACTTTGTATGCACATACTCGAAGTAAGGAAATAGGTATACTTAGTTAAGTTTATTATCGTTCGCCGTCGTCACCTTCGTTCTTTGTCATGTAAAACGTATTTGTTCTTATAAATGATGCGAATCTAAACTTTATTTATGCCATACTTTTCCTGTTGACGTCAGTACGTGGTAGTTTTTACATAATTCATCAAATCTGTAGGGTTTGGTAGTTATTTTATCAGATCTGTTAGTTTGTTTTTTGATTTTTATCGTATGTGAATTAGCATAGAAATTGTAACTAGACTTATTTCGTTTTACATAAAAAATATAGTGTTTCCGCGTAAAAATTTGTAAAATTAAACCTAAGTGCCTACATTTACAACTAGATTCTATTCAGAGCCCTCAGAAAATTAGCTTTTATTCATTTACAAACACTTATTCAATTCAACAATTAATACAGCGTTTACAACTAGTAATTACAGAAGCAAAAAAAAAAACTTGATTTAGCATTATGGGTCTTCAAGCGCTGTGCTTTACTACTGCCTTGAAACTATAGCAAATCTAAACTGTACCTCTCGATAGTTAAGGTTGAATTTGCGTTGATGAAAACTGAAGTATATAAGATCTTTTCAGACTGACTAGTATGTATAATTGAGTCATTAGTACCAGGGTAACACGAGAGGTGTGAATGAGTAAAAGGTGCATACGATAAGTAAATGCAATTTCCTTCTAGACTGTGATCTTAAATAACTGCATTTATTACGGTGTAGCTTGCTACAGTCACTTAGGCGATATAAGGCTTCGCTCAAAGGGTCGTGGAATGTGTTATAAACTTAGACTGCATGTATTTTAATAAGTTATGTCTTAGTATGTGGTTAAGTATGGAAATTCAGACAAGTAAAACTGAAATGTGACGAGAATTTCAGTCATTTATTTGAAGTATTAAATTTTTCTTGATGTAGAAAAAGATTTCTTCTTCGAAACATTGGTTATGGATATCAAATCATTTGCTTGTTAATCTAACTAAATATACCCCTCTTAATATTTTAAGATTTATAGAGGAAATAGTTAACATACCACATTGTAATGATGTCTGTAAAATAATTGTTCAGTTTCCTGCATTGTTTTACAATAAATAAATCAATTAATACCTATTGTTTTCGAGCGATAAAATTGATCGAAGACGCGGAATCCGGTCTGGTTTATTAGTTTAGTCATTCATGATTTAGTCTGACAGAAATCATCAAGAAATTGTAAAGGAAATGCGTGATTTACGCACGAATGTGTTGCTTTTAGGCTGATACAATTAATTCTTTCATAATCTTACTATAGAAGAGCACACAATATCTAATGTCAACTTCATGATGGATATATTTTCCAAAACAATTCGGATTAAGTTTAAAAGCATGGAAAGGAAACGCACACTCTGATGTTGAATAAAATTTTATTTGCATAGAATTAATTCCCTAGCATAAACTAAAGGTATGGCCCTACCATACTTTAATAGTTACGTAAGATATGTGATTAAATAAAATATTATACCTAGTTAAAGAACTAAAAAAACGCGCTTCAGAGTGACGTCATTTTAGTTTTCGTATTCTTCCCAACAAACCCTTTCATTTGATACGCATACCTTGAGAATGCATTAAAAATAAAGTCCGCCATCTTTGGGAGTCTGCCATTTTGGATTTAACACGTCACTTAACCATGAACTGTCATCCAAACTAAACATGTATTCAAGTTTTTTTTTCATAGTTAGTTACAAGTGAAGCTAATAAAAGCGTGTTAAAAATTACTGGGTTTTCGTATCAATAAGAGAAGAGATACATATATCAACCTTTTCTCGAAAAAAGCATAAAGCACACGGCTAAAGAAACCCATTAAAAATAGGAACAAACAATTTCCCACCATACATCTACAAAGTACAGCCACAATGATCCAATAAGCCAGATATAATTTGAACGTCCAATTGAAACAGTTCCCCGATATCGTTGAAGACATTTATCATCGCCCAAACATTATTACATTTAATTAAACTTTAAAACAAGTGTCGGCTGATATCGGAGGGATTATCTGATCTATTTGCAAGCGTCCAAATATATATCTAAGTGGAAATTGTTCGATTGTGGTATAAGGACGTACAACTTAGTTTATATCATTATAATTGTAGGTAAGGAAATCTTTAAGTAGATGTTGTTTTTAATTCTGAGGCAGTTTTTCTCGAAAACTATCGAACGAAAGAAATTTTTTACGAGCGTAATCTAAAACGAAAACACATGAAAAGTAACTAAGATTAGGCGTGCACTTGTTCGAGTCAGCCTAATTTGGAGGGAACTGGCGCAGCCGACCGGCAAAAAATACATTCGATTTGGCCGCCTAGCTTGTGCCGAACCGTACTTTCTCAAGCCGACCCCCAACATGTGTATAGCACCCCTTACTTTAGACCATGATGATGATGCCATCTAGCCGATTTCGACTGCATTTGATGGCTTTCTAGGGCGGTTTCGAGTATGCTGCTCTTTTATGTGCTCTCAAGTGGCTGGCATCAACTTTGGCCGAAAAACTCCGAGCACAAAGCGAACAAGTCAGAAAACCGTAGTGGACACGACATTGACTGACTGACTGACTTTTAATATGTTTTAATATCGTAAGAAAGCCGTTTTTGCACTTGCATCTCCATCTTTTAATCCATTCTGCCTTCTACCAGATGAATTTCAAAACTTTTTTCACTTAACATGCCACAAAAACTGCACCACTTTTCATCCGCGAGAATGCTGCCTCATCAACTGAACATACTTCACTCTCTTGAGGTCACAGTACACTAAATCCCATCTGCATAAAAAGCAAGGATCAGCGAAAGCAGAGGCAGCAAAATAGATCGATCCAGAAGGTTGACTCCATATAACGAGCGAATGAATATGTGTGCGTGCGCCTATGTATATAAGGCAAAGCCTTAACATTCAACCATCATCATCAACATCATTAGCAGTCTTGTTCCACGCACTGCTGAGGTTAGGCTTCCTCCCTGTATTCTTTTATTTAATTATTTATTTAGGTGTCCTGAAGTGTTGGGATAAAAGCTGGGGGAGCTCGTGGCCCAATAATCACAGTCGCCCGAATCAATCTTCAGGTTAAGCCGCGCTTGCCTAGGTTTGTACGTGGATGGGTGGCCAACCATGAAATACCGAACACATTAAGCCATTGGCCCCGGCTGTCATTCGTTGATCTTTGACAGTCGTTGCAGCTAGTCAGTGGCCCAAAAGGCTGACAACCAGTCTAATACCAAGGGGTATGTGGATGTGGAAGTCAGCCGATAGGCAGTCGCTCCATGAAAAATACTGGTATTCAGCTGCATCCGGTGAGGCTGGAAGCCGACCCCAACATAGTTGGACAAAGACTATGCAGATGATGTAGTGTTGGGAAAAAACGTTAAAGTGTGCAGTTTTCGCGCATTGTTTGAAAGCAACCTTCTGTACTTATCTATTCGATAAAAGCAGAGTCAGCAAAATCAGGGAAATGCATTGTCTGGCGGAGCGTAGCGAAGCGGTGGAGCGAGTCCGCGAAATGGCATTCGTTTCGCCCGAAACGCGTACTCTGACCATTTTAATTGGTCTATTGTTAATTAAGTAACGTTTCAGAGTTCACCACAACGTCACCGGTTAGCATTAAAACCGTAATAATAACTTTTAGTTCCGATCATTGTGATTTGAGGTGGTTCGGCCAGTGTTTGTGGTGAAAATATTGTATGAGAAAATGAATTTAATTTTTACAGGCAGAAGAATTGCTTTGTAATTTAATTAAAGTACTAATAAAAAAGAAAAGAATAATTTTAGTAAATCCATTTAGATCCAAAGTAGAGGATAGATAGTTTCCCATTTCAAATAATATGTCAATCACAAAAAGAAATACTTGATTTAGGATGGCAATTAATAAAGTTTCACTGGTTTATACAGATCGATTCGTACTATAAACCAATTGTTCCATCTGGCTGCGACATCCAAAAATAATTGTACGTCCACTCTTAATACAGTAACTAGACAATTCAATGAGTTGCGTGAAATAATCGGCAAGTAACTAATTGAAAGTTATAAATAATGTCGTCACGGCGTGTCCGAAGAAATTCGTCTCCGTCGCCAGTGGATTGAGAAATTACTATTAGAACAATTAGTTTTAAACGAAAGCTGGTCATCATTTATCTCCTTGGGACAATCAGATTGGTTACACGGTTACACGAATAGAATTTTAGCAGAACAATTATTTATAGAGATAGAAAAGTAAGCGTATTTAGTTCTTACGTCTTCGTGTCGTATGTCTGCGTCATGATGACGCGTCGTTGCGCAAAGTATGATGTATTTAGTAGTAATTTTAATTGCTCGCAAGCGTACCGCGTAATTGGCCCCAATCTTGGGGTTAAAATATACCTGTTGTGTCGCCAACAAAAAGCGCAGTTATTCCAACGTGTTTGAATACAAATTGGGCATTCATATTTGTCTCTTATTTGCAACTTAGATCTCTTATTCTGCATCATCTGCCTAAGTTGGAGTCAGCTTCCAGTCTAGCCGGATGCCAACCAGTATTTCTCATGTTGACCAGCAACTGAGCAACTGACCTCCACAACCAAGTCCTGGGGGACATGAGACTCCTTGATAGGACTGGTTCTATCTTGGAGTTTTATCTCTTCTAATAATGCTAATTCACGCCAACATCCGGTACTTTCTTTAAAGGAGCAAAGGAAATTATTCTACTATGCTAATTTTCCTTCTTCGAATTTGAGTAATGTGCGTTTTACGCACGGTTTCCTTAGGTTTTACCAATTTATACAGAAGAAATATGAATGTTCTATCTTTAATGGCGAAATAATTTAATTTTCATAACAGAAGGCAATACCGTCCTGCTCTGAACCGAATATAAAGTCTATGAAGCTTGAGGAAATCGTCCATTTTCAAAGAAATGGTATTTAATTAGATTACCTACCTCATAATTTCGGAAACATAGTGTGAATGGATAAGCAACCGCGAGGTGCAACACCAATAAATTAAATCCCACCAATTTACCTCAAATAACTGTCAGAAAACAGTCTAGACTGACTTACTGTCGACAGTTGAAATAATTCCACGATGTTTCCGGTCTGACCAACTATGACAGAAGTACTCGTGTCCTGATAAATCATGAAGCATCAGGACGACAGACGATGATAGTTTTATTGCCAGAATTGCATTAACAACACGATCGTTAATCACTCGGAATTACTTCTAAGACAATAAAAGAAAAAGAGGAGACAGGCTAAAAATATACGGACACCTTGTGCAAAGGAAACTCTGACTATAAGGTGATATAGTTTTAAAATTTTCGGTTTTATTTAATTAAGCTATAATATGTTATCGTTGATTTCTGTTCTAAGAATTTTAATTTTAGTTCTATTACAATAGAAGGTTCTATTTCCATCCGTATTAAAATTATTACATGATAAAATTGATTTTGATGCGGTTTTCACCACCATTTGGAGAATTTATTTCAGAAGGTTAAGGTCTAAAATACATAAACAATAAACTTTCATAAATGATGAGATCTCGAATTTTTGGCGAGTCAGTGGGGCCCCCGTTAGTTTAAAATAATCCGTTCTATACCGGGTGTAAACAGACCCTTCACATATACGTCAACCAAGCATTCTGTTCATCAAACTAAGAAACTTTACGCAAAAATTATTGCTAGGAATCGACTTTTATTTTTGGGTGAAAAATCGCGTTTTCCGGTAGGTCTCGATGGAAAGTACTCATAACATTGTGCTGATGAATGGATTGAATAGTAAGAGGGTCGTGGAGGTGTGTAAAGTAAAAATCTTACATTAAAAACATGTATTTAAAAAAAAACTTGTGGAAAAGTTGGAACTTTGACCCCCAATATCTCCGTAACTAGAAGGTTCCCAGGTATAGTCTAGAACAAAAAAATGATCGCAGTGACGGGGAAAACAAGTGCCTTTCGTTTATGTTAAGGGTCTATTTACACCCTTTATAAGAGACAATCAGATTTTCCATCAGGTTCAAAGAATCTAAATACACCGTGATTTTTTAGTCGTCTTACAACGGCAGCCCACTTCATGTATCCAATGACTACTAAACATTTATAAAAAATAGGTATTTATGATATTTGGCTAATTTAAAAATAAGAATATTATTCCTTATTATTCCTGTTGCGAGCGATGATCTACTCGACTCGTGCGCTGGGTAGGTATGTTCTATCGTTTGACACGTAACACACACAGGATGTTTCATAATTCTAATGTATTATTAATTTTTCTTTGTACCTGGGGCAAAATAGAAATAATCGCGCCTAGAGGTATTTTATGTCGGATACATTGAGTGGACTACATTTGTAAGACTACTAAAAAGTCACGGTGTATTAGTCTTTTAAAATAGAACAGTTTTTAAATAACAATAATACCACATAAAAGAAAATAGAACGGGTATAGAATACCTCTGTTTCCCCGCAAGCATACGCCGAAATTACTTAAAGAAGTTTGAAAATGTAAAAAGTTAAATAACAGCAAAACAATCTGTAAGAGTTGTTTCATTTCCGTGTTTGTTAAAAAAGCTTGTTAGATAACTGAAGATTTGGAGACCAACAACTATTTAAGTAGGTAATATTAAGTTCACCTACAAGTTGTCTTCTTGTTAGGTATAGAATTAACCTTTAAATACATAATACAAACGGTCTTCATCTTTAACAGTCGTTACAGGTAGTCAGTGGCCCGAAGGTCCAATACTATAGACTGACCGCTTTAATGAGTCCTCCGCCTTGCCCCATCAAAGGCACATTAAGCGTCCACAAAGCCCTAACAATATCCCACAGGTTATTAGCTTAAAAATACCCATAATCCACGTAGGTGTTACGATACTAATTGAACCAATACGTGATCAACCTTCAGAATATTCCATTTAAACTGATATCTGCGTGAGGTCTCATTAAAGCGGTCGGTCTATAACTGGGTTGTGGAGGTTAGATAGGCAGTCGCTCCATGTATTTTACATGGTATTCAGCTGCATCCGATTAGACTGGAAGCCGACCCAAACGTAGTTGGGAAAGGGCTAGGCAGATGATGACACAGGAAAACGGCTTTGACATGTATACATGATATGGAAACTGTTATTATAGCATAACTTAATGAGCCTATAATTTTTCTTCAGTGAGAAAAAGTGCGCATAAAACCACCACGTAGGCCAAGAGCAGGTTTATGAATATCTTCGAATTTTGTGTTCTAAGGAACACAAAATTCGAAGACACCCGTCCCGTTCCGTTTTCGTTTGGAAAAAATCACAAATATGAAACATTTCAACACAACCTTAAAGTTAAATCAGCTGCCATTTCTTTTCAAAATCAAACCAAAGCTAAAATCGATTCACCACTGCATAATTTAAAAAAAAAAGAAAAAAGTTCCTCAGCAACTTGGCCACCTTCACAAATTCTTGGAAAAAAGGCAAAGCACATAAA
Organism: Noctua janthina; assembly: GCA_963576755.1. Classification (NCBI taxonomy): domain Eukaryota; kingdom Metazoa; phylum Arthropoda; class Insecta; order Lepidoptera; family Noctuidae; genus Noctua; species Noctua janthina. The sequence continues at coordinate 7,291,996 of OY755058.1, forward strand.
ATATTCTTTCTTTACTTTGCACTAAATAACATGTTCCAACACTACCAACTATCAATTTCCCCGTGTGTTTAATAATTCAATGTATTTCTTTGCGTTCACACCAAGACCATATCATTTGACGTCAGTGTTGGTCTGTCATTAGTGTTCTATTCCCTTAAATTAATATAGGAATATACACTTGCAAATTAGTAGTTGTAGTTGCAAGTGTGTCACCTATGAGTGGCATGGAATATGTATCATTTAGTTATCATAATGTTTGTTTTATTTTCAGTATTATGAAGTACTAGCTTAACCCCGCGGCGAGCTCGGTAATTGTCTCACGCCATCGTACTACCGGGATAAAAAGTATTCTATGTGTTAATTCAGGTTATAAACTATCTGTGTGCCAAATTTCATTCAAAGCCGTTTAGTAGTTTTGGGATGAAAGAGCAACAAACTTCCATCCCTACATCCATCCTCACAGTATTCGCATTTAAAATAATTATGAAAATATATGTTATTATAATTATGATGACGAAGTATCTGCATTCTGTAGCCACTTGGCGATTTGACTTTTGAGAATTGGAGAGAGATTTCTTAAGGATATCCGCTTTTTATCTTTTTTCCAGGCCAAATTGCCGAATTTTGCAATGAAAGAGGATGACAAGAAAAAAATGACAACAGCACCTTTATGTGCATCATTATAAACAGAAGAACCACAAGTACTGGAAGCTAGTGAACTTGTTCGGCATATTGAAAACCTCGCAGATTCACTAATTACCTCAGACCAAAAAAAAAGAAAGACGGCGCGCAACGAACATCAAAAGTGAAGCCACAAAAACCATGCTCCTGCAAGTAAATATACACGCTCACGCACACACCTACGCTAAAACCATGCTCATCGCTCCTACGTACTAGGTACGTAGCGATTGTCTGAGCTAATTACTTATTGCATAGTGGCATAAGTTTTTCACTAATAGCTCGTGTACGTGCACGAGAGAGGAAAAGAAGAACACCAGACGTACATTACATAATCTATATCCTCGTCCTAAGCCCCTGGAATTAATGTATGTTTCAGATTAGATTGTTCTAACATTACTACACCAAATTATTTAGCCTGATCCCATTTTCAATTGAAATGTTGCCCTAAATAATTTTGCAAACACACAGCGTGTTCTGAAACCGCTTCATTGGAATTGTTCCTGAAAATCATTACTATTTCGTATGAAATCATAGAAGTAGTTAAACTATTTACTCTAGGTAGGTTACGTTGGATTAGTGTTTTACGATGCCTAAGTACTAGACAATACATTACCTACTCTGAACTATGTTTATGCGGAGTAAACTCGTAACTACGGGATTTGTAAGCGGGATTTAGATGTTATTGCGAACTTGGTATGCCTACGGCTGTTCCTGGCAAAGATATTTAGATTGAAAAGAAAGAAAGGCCGTGGAAAGCGTTTTCATTTAGACAGTAGTTAAAATACATAATAAAATAACGATTTTTATTAAAAAGTAACAACACAATTTGTGACTTATTCAGTAAGCCACAAGCTAAGTATTCGGTTGTACTTATTACTTAGGCTCTAAATCCACCAATGAGAATAATATAAGTATTTTAGCTACTAGTGTTTAAAAAACCAATGTCATCACCATCTTATTACCCTTTTTTTCTTCCATTCTCCTCTGTCAATCGTTACGCTATAATTTACTCCTTTTTCCTTCATATCATTGCTCACATCCATCCATCTTTTTTTTTTGGTCTTCCTCACCTTCTCCATCCTTCATCAACCTTTTTATTCATCACTCTTTTCAAAGTACGGCAAAAAAGTCGAAGAAAACCGACTTTATCTGAAAAAAGAGAGCGCTGTCATACCTACCTAAGTCGTTAGAATAGCATTCAGTATCAACTATATAACCTGTACAAACCAACAGCATCCTTCAATTTGCATTAACAGAAATGCAGACCGTTTTAAATAGAGTATACTGTGTACGTCACTGTATGCTCACGCGCATGTGTTTCGAATCAGACGCAATGCACCTTGTTATGATCAGGCGCACCGTGTAATGAATATCTCGTGCTAATACGAATATTGCTAATAAAATGTTTTAGAACAATAATACTGTTGGTATATAAGACAATATGAGTGAATTGAGTTTATGGCTGAAGATTTATATGACTTTGTAATCTGTAGTGATAATTGTTTTTGTTTGAGTTAAAATGTTGTAAGACCGATTTAATTTGTCAATATTTGGCTGTGGTAGAGCAAGAGGAGATTTGAACTTTTGTTAGTTAGTTAAAGTATGATTACACGAAACTTTTTGTTTAGACATTTAACTTTCATTAGGTGAATACCTAACCTGACCTAGCTCCGACTTCGTGGTGGACTAGCACGACGGAACCCCTATTGGAGAAAAACTGCCTGCACAGATTGTCCTGGCGCCAGGACAGCCGACCCCACCTAAAGTGGCTAGGAAGAAGAAGAGGTGAATTATCTACCTGAGCCAACATCTCTCTGTTATTTAAAACGCATGACCTTTAAATGCTTTACGAATGAGAACAAATTGTATGGAAAAAATTATATCTCCAATTGAAGCCTTCAACGTATAATGCAGAGGATGTAAATGCACATTACTAATTAAATGTTTTAGAACAGTAATGCTGTTACTATTGGTCTAACAAAGAATGTGAATGTGTGTGTGTGTGTGTGTGTGTGTGTGTCTGAGAATGTGCATTGTGTTTTATGACTGAAGATTTGACTTTGTAAACTGGACAAAGTATCCAGTAGTACTTTGTACCACTGGGTTATTTATGTCGTAGGAGATTAAAATGGGTAGTACTCTTTTGATTTATTTAATGTTTCCTCTTCTAGATTTTGGTTGCTTTATCATCTATGTAGCCTTTACCCAACTATGCTAGGGTCGGCTTCCAGTCTAACCAGAGGCAGGTGAATACCAGTATTTTACAAGGAGTGACTGCCTATCTGACCTCCGCAACTCAGTTAGTAATACGATACCCCTTGGTAAGGCTGGTTGTTATTATTTAGCCACAAGCAAAATGGTTTTATTGAACTGTGTATTTTTTAAACTGCGACCTATATATAGGTTTAATCGTTTGTCAGTTGTTTTGTTATTGTTTCAGTTAAACATTTTCAACATAGCTACAAACGTCACTACTTGCAGCCATGTATCAGTAAGTCGCCCGCATGCACCCAAAACAGTAACAATGATACCCTTATCACAAGCTAAGATAATGAAACATCCATTATGATGTCATTAACCTCAAAATCCTCTTAATTCACAAATTGTAATTAATTAAGTGCATGTAAACACAACAGCAGGGTTTGGTGATACAGTCGTAGGAATGAATGGAAAAGAACGATATGCTTTCTGTTCTCAAAACATATCACGGGTAACAAGTATAAGCTGGTCCCTTGTTCAATGAAACGCCTTACTACGCTCGGTCTACTCAAGATTAAAGTGTTACCCACTGAGTAGTGTGCGGTGCGGTCTACTCTATTTTAAAATTATTATTTGAGTGAAAAATGTAATATGCCACTCATGTCCCATCTCTCTTTCACTGCACAAGATTAGGTTAATTACCAAACCTTTATTTTTTGTCGGCCCTTACAAAATAGTTTTATTTGGTTTTTAAGTTTTTATAAAGGGTGTAAATAGACCCTTAACGAAGCCAAAAGGCACTCGTTCTCCACGTTATTGCGATCATTTTTTTTGTTCTGGACTTTACCTGGGAACCTCCTAGTAACGGAGAAATTGGAGGTTTTTTTTTTATAAATCCTAATTTTCAAGTTAATAACTTTACTTTAAATACCTCAATGACCCGTTTACTATTCAATGCATCCATAAGAACGATGTTTTAAGTGCGTTACATTGAGTTTTACCGTAAAACGTGACTTTTCATCCCAAAAAAAAGCCGTTCCTCAGCAATAATTTTTGCGTAAGGCGACTTAGTTTAATATACAGAACGCTTGATTGACGGCTTCGTGAACGGCCTTTATTCTTTTCGTCGAAGACTCAGAAAAGAGAACAAGAGAATCAAGAAAAAGTCAATTCCAAAAAAAAAACCAGTCCACATTAATGTTACGAACTACAAAATTGCAAGCAAGCTACTAACAAAATATAAGTCTCAATATAAGTCAGCTGAGCCTTCTAATCCTCATACGACGTTACGGTAACTATCTATCTGTTTTTAAAAGTTAGTAGAGACGAGTCTAACAAGACACTTGTCCACGGGAACTTTAGTTCCAGGTCGTTACGCTTCTTGTCTTACGGCTTAAGTCTTGGAAGTGCATTCACAAGCTGGGCTTGGTTTCTTTGGATGTTTGTTCTGGTTGTGATTGATATAGGTATTCTGTTTTTGGAGGAAAAAGGACGGATAATTCCCCAGTTTATTTTATTTGTATATAAGTATTAGTATTATAAGTGCCTATATAAATTTTCGATAGCAAGAAGTTATTTTTTATATATTTATTTTGTACCCTATCACAATGTTTTCTTATTTAACCCAAAGGTTGACTGGTAGAGAATGCCTTGTGGCATTAAGTCCGCCTATGTACCACTATTGTACATGAAGTTTAAATAAATAAATTATAATAATTTGTTTATCGTTTACTAAGAATACCTCACTGCATTCTCGTTATAAAAAATTTAATTGAAAAACAATTAAAAGACAAAACTTATATTTACAATTTTGCATTGATGTTTCTCATTTTTTCCACTCGAACTTTCGAATAAAATAAACCTCTTTCTGTATCTCCCGTGGGACCATTTCTGACCTCCACGTGGCTGAACCTGCAAACAAAAGCTATAGTCAAATCGCTTTAACTAGGCAAAACAAGTGAATATGATAAATATCATATCACACACTATCATAATACAGAACCTGTGTATTATGATACTCATGCGATATGATATTTAGCGAAAGTGTGTATGGGTAAGCAATAGCCGTAGCCGTCGTATTCAATTGCGAGTTTTTGGTACAAGTTCGCATTCACTTTTTTTGCCAGTTTTAAAGGTTTTTTTTTTTGGTTTTTTTTCGAATGGGAAATCGATCAAATGACCCCCCCCCCCATCCTCCCACTCTGGGCGGAGCGGAAGGGGGTGTCAGACTTCAACTGACTAAAACCCATCCATGTTCCTTCTTTGCCCTTTGTGTTCCAGGGCCACGGTATCTCTTTCGAACAGTCCCGCTGCCCTAGAGTTTTAAACGATGCTGCTATAATATTATGACCAATACATAATAGCTCATTCCATGGTGTAAAGATTAGTTATTTAATACCTCCCTACCCAAGCAGAAAAAATATGCGCTCAATGCCAATGTGCGTCGAGCGTGCTTAAGTATCAAAGATCTTATACATATATCTCCCCCAAATAATTAAAAAAATGTTTAGTAGACATGTTATTAATTGAGCTGTTTTTGCTTTTTAAGAAAGCTCTTTTAAAATTATCTACTTACACAAGAAACATCGACATGAGATTATGAGTGTAAATTATAGTTTCAATAAATAACACGTATCTAAGAAGCTTACTAATGTCTTCTATAATACGTGTTATTTATTATATTTTGGATATGATAATTCATATCCGAACAAAATGCGTTTGACGTGCACAAACAACATTTTATAACGATCAAATTTTTGTAATCTTAGTTTTAATATACATACGTATGCAATTAATCTACAGTGTGAAGAAGGAGTTAAAAAGTAAGACTATAGGTAAATGATTAGGTACCTTCAAATTGCCAAGTACGTGTCTGGCCACAGTACCTATTATAGGGATTCTGTAGTACCTACGAGACATCTTGTAACACATAGTTATTACCTATGTAAATCTGATCATGAGATACTATATCTCCTTTTAGTCATTACTACCTCCTAATCTGTCCGCGACTTCAGAAATCCATAAACAATACGCGCCAAAACAGTTCGCGGGGTAATTGACCTGTCTGTCACTCAATCTTAACGCGTTTTGTTGAACAGCTCGTGGTTCAGTTCCCGTGTCAAGTCGGCCTGGAGTACCTGCGAGTCTCCTCTCAATATCGCCGAGACGTGCCCAAGATGCAAAACCGCAGGCCGAAGACAGACTTATGTTACCTACGACATGTCATCATCATAAATAATGTATTACGTTCTCGCCGACTCTGAATTATTCAACGGTGACGGCCACTTTATTAAATTTGTCGTTTTATGAAAATATTAAGCAACCCTGTATAGTTGAGTAAAAATTAATATGGAACGAAATTAACATTTACAAATTAAAAGTTTCGCATCGTATTTTCGTTGGCGCGACTAATTTAAACTGCGTAAAATTAAGTTTGGAGTAATAGAAAACAAAACATTAAATTGATTTTAGCATTCTGAATTAAATGTTTAACTCATTTAATTTCAAATGAGGCCACAGTTTAAGCCCGGTCTAAACTAATCTTTTAATCAAGGACTTATTTAAAAACATAAACTAATTACGTGACAGTAATAGGTGTACTTATTTACTTATTAATGGCGTTTTAAGGTCTTTAAAAGGGGTAATAATTACAGCCCCATCTTGTCATTGGAAATTCAAACGTAAGACCTCAGACACAAAACACAAATCAATACTGCATTTGAAATCTGGCCCAAGGAAATCAAATCAAGAATGCAATCCCTTCTAGAATAATATAAATGCGAAATAACTCTGTCTGTCAGTGTATCTGAACCCGGATAAACCATGAGCTATAAGACATAGGATACTTTTTATCCCGTTTTACTCGGGTGCAATTAGACAAAAAGGTGGAACTAAGTTTGTAGTGTTCGGATTTTTATGGGACTTTTTTTTGAGGTCCTAGCGATGAAGCAAAAAATTTAAGTTATTTATTAGTAGTGTGTGTGTGTGTGTGTGAGTGTGTTTGTGTGTGAGTTGTTAGTTAGTTAAATAGTTATTAGTTATTAATGGAAAATTTAATAGAAATTGTTTTTCTCACCTCTGGGAATTTTTGAGTATTTTTTGTCTAAATGCACTCTCCTATTAGTTGCGTTTTTAAAAGTTAGTTTAATCATAAACCAACATCACAATTACGTAATTGTCTTCCTCTACCATACCTTGGCAGGTATACCATCCTTAATTCCGCACCAAAATTCCTTAGCACCACACGTCCTTACTCCACACAAATTGTGATGCAATAAAGGTTCAAAACATTAAGCCATAAAGTTTATTTTAAACATCTTCGGTTGGTGTAATGTGTGTAGGAGCATGTTGTGTGCAATAATGAGGAATATTATAACACCGCGGGGTAATCCTACTCCAGGATTAAGAAACTTTGGAACCACTAATGAATGCATCGAAAAGTTTCGTCCTCACTCGCAATCTACGAATTGTAGGGCTGCCTGTGTTTTAATGGTCTCGTTATTTTTATTTTAATAATCCGAATCTGAATGGGATTTGGAAATATATTTTTTTTCTGGTTTTTCCTTTTTGGTTTTGGTGGGTGGGTTGGTTGGAACTTTGTGGTTTAAGGATTTTTTTGTACTGGCAATGAATAGATTTGTTTTTGCAACAGTTTCTGTAAATTCCAGGGGGGTTACTGTGACGTCTTATAGCAGTGTGGGAAAGAGACAGACCTGTACAGGTCGCCTAGCGCCATCTCTTTCCGACACTGGAATTACTCACGTTTTAAGACGTCATGGTAGGCCACCTGATAAGTATTGCGTCAAACTGGCAATTGAGACTGGGTGCTGAGATTAAGAAAATGTTGTCAATTTATATCACAAAGCTAACAAAACTGCGTTTATTAAGGTGCCGGGGGACAATGCATAACGGAATTTTTGTGTTATGTTGTATTTAAAATAGGTATTTAAACTAAAGTAAAAAAGCGACCTGCAAATGCTTATATTATACTAGCTGACCCGGCAAACGTTGTTTTGTCATATAAATAGTATGAAAAATAGATGTTGGCCGATTCTCAGACCTACTCAATATGCTCACAAAATTTCATGAGAATTGGTCAAGCCGTTTCGGAGGAGTACGGGAACGAACATTGTGACACGAGAATTTTATATATAAGATTTTATTCATGCTCATACCTTAATTCCACAAAAAATCTAATCTAAGAGCAAAAATATTATTATTTCTAAGACGACTGTTTTTCAGAGCTAATAGGTTTATAATTGTATATGTTTTGTTCTGACACTAAGCAAAATCATATTCCTTTATGATTAATTGTACAGAGGTTAAAGATAAAATAATTTTAACATTACCTATTGGTATTATTATTTATTTTATTCATTTCTCTAACATATTATTTACCTTTTTAATTATTCCTATACAAGCTCGTGGCTAAATAATAACAGCCGCTCGGGTCGATCTTTAGGTTAAGCCGTGCTTACCTAGGTTGGTCTGTGGATGGGTGACCGCCCATTACATACGAGTTTCCTCCGTGATTCGGAAAGCACGTTAAGCCGTTGGCCCCGGCTGTCATCTATAGATCTTTGACAGTCGTTACAGGTAGTCAGTGGTCCAAAGAGTCTGACAACCAGTCTTGGCAAGGGGTATCGTATTACCCAGGACGAACTGGGTTGTGGAGGTCAGATAGGCAGTCGCTCCATGTAAAATACTGGTATTCAGCTGCATCCGGTTAGACTGGAAGCCGACCCCAACATAGTTGGGAAAAGGCTAGGCAGATGATGATGATGAATTATTCCTATACAAAGTAATATAAAAAACATTTAAAAATATTAAAAATAATAGCCCACCGGCATCGGGACCAGGGTCCAAGCTACCGGTGTTCAGGGCTCTGAGAGAGGAACCTCCTAACGTTACGCGCCTTGTCCAGAAATACTGCTTTCTGAATCAAGCCCTTGATCCAGCTGCCAACCGAGAGCCTCCTCAAATGTAGGTCAAGGCTATTGGCTATTAAGCCATTGGCCGACACGACTACTGTACCACAACTGTATCGGCACAATGACTGCTGTACTCACGTCCCACATGTCGACAACCTCGCGAGCCAGATTTAGATATTTGCTTATTATTTTTTATTTTTTTTAAAAACGGTGCCCCACACTGTTATTTTTTTCCTGTATCGTAGGTGCGTTTACAAACATTTAAATTCACATACACAAACAGCCAGACCCGGAACAACTACCTGTAGGCCATACAAATATTTGTTCCGTGCGGGAATCGAACCCGCGACACGAAGCGCAGCAGTCAATCGCTCAGCTACTGCGCCAGCCGTGCCGTCAAATTGTTTATCTTTCTCTACTTCATCACCACAATGCCAGGCTTAATAGCAACATTTCCTTTATTTATATTTTTACAAATCATTTACATTTTTAAATATTCCTTAGAAAAAAAAAAAATATAAAAAACATTTAAAAATATAAATTTGTAGCCCACCGGTATCAGGAACAGGGTCCAAGCTACCGGCGGTCACGGCTCCAGAGAGAGGAACCTCCTAAAAATACGAGCCGTGTCCAGGAGTACCGCTTTCAGAATCAAGCCCTTGGTCCAGCTGCCTAACGAGAGCCTCCTCAGGTATTAGTCGAGGCTCTTGGCAATTAAGCCATGGGCTGATACAACTATCGGCACAATGATCGCTGAGTCCACATCCCACATGTCGACAACCTCGCGAGCCAAGTCAAGATACTTGATTTGCTTATCTTTCTTGGCTTTCACGAGGTACTCATCATGCGGGATCGTTATGTCAACAATCATTGCGCGCCGCTCTGATCGATCCACCACCACTATATCAGGCTTATTGGCTACAATAGTCCTGTCAGTGATGATGGATCGATCCCAGTACAATGTGATACTGCCATTTTCGAGAACGGGGTCGGGCACGTACTTATAGTACGGCATTTCCGATTCCACAAGGTTGTATTTTAGTGCAAGTACTCTCCGTTAGCCAGACGAGAACACCCGGAGATAATGTGACGGATTGATTCGCCTGGACGGTGGGATGCCCGACATATATGTCAACCGTACCGTCCTTCACAATAAATCTTCGGTAGTTATTCGTCATCATAACTTCATCCATAAAGCAACATTATTATTATTATTTTGCAACCCATTAAAAATATGAAAGTTCTACATAGTCATGTGCGTTTAATTCTACGACTCAAAAGATCTAAAGACAAACTGGTGACAAAAACTTTACGTCGGTTTTCATAGGGTTGACAGTTGTATTGGCCATCTTTATATTTTTAATCAAAGCAATACAATTATTTATATTCAGCACCGATACACTCGTTTAATTGTTGACTTGTAAATTTTTAATGTGGGTCACACGCCCAATTTTTTCAGAGTTAATTAATTCTATTAAAACAAAACATTATAAATCTTCTATCTTAGTATCGCCCATCATCGTCAAAAATCAGTAAGAAGGTATATAAAGTACCTAATAATAATATTATAGTGATAGACAATCGGGGGGAATAACAAAATAAACGCTCAGATAACAAAATAAGATTTTCGGAATTTTGACAGATTTTTGACAAACTGTCAATATATTTACCTGCTAAAAATACAATCTAAAAAACCGTAACAAGATACCGGTTATCAAGATAAATGAGGAAATTCTCAGAAAAGTGTTACAGACAGATGTACGAGAGGAGATATTAATTGCTACAAGGTAACAATTCCCACAGAAAAGGGTATTTTTACGTCGTCTTCAAAAATAACTGTTACTAATGTACTCGTGTTTTACTACATAAATCAGTCAAAGATTCATTAGTAAAGCTTTAATCGAGAGTAGTTTACAAACAAACAGTCGAATAAATTTTAAGAGAACGGTAGTTAATTACGAATGTGATGTTTTGTTAATTACAAATTACTGGGTTGGTTTCAGAATTTATTTGTTTTTTTAAATTGTCTTGAAACTACCAAATTTCATGTAGTATTTTATGAATGCACTGGCTGTAAATTTCCATATTTTATTAAACTAAAACACAGATGAAAGAAGTTGTAAAATGTAAACACACCTAAAATCAGTAAAATATAGATCCTACCTTCGTCGCACCGAATCTGGAACTACCCTAAAATAAACACGTGGGGTACCTACTTAAGCTCCCAGGTTATGAAATTGAATGCTTCCAAAACATTTTGTGAACCGTTAATGAGCCGAACGGTTGCCGCAAATAGCTGATACAAACGGGTGAATTAGCCCGCATACTTGCTGGTGAGCCACGAAGCGTTCTCGAGGGCCATCAAGAATTGAAAGGATGACGATCTAGCCACAGAGCGCCGGTGACCGGGTCAAGAGTGGCTGATGAATTTTTATTCGACGCATTTAATGTGAAACGCTAGGTCCGAAGAGTTTAAGAAAAAGCTCTGAAATTCTAGATTTTTTACGGTTTAAAATTGGTTGAACAGGGACGGATTTCTCACAACATTATAATTCTGCATGTAATGACTAGGAAAACATCACTTTTGTTTCATTATTAAGCTTTTAATGTATCAATCACATCTTTATATCCTACTAAACAAAATTACACTTTAAACCCCCCCATTTTAATCAATACCCAGCTAAACACCTCTATAAAACCCGTTGAAGATTTAGGTAGACATTTCTACAACAAAATAAACGTATTTGCGTACCTAATAGGTAAATAAAGTACTATTAGGGGCCTTTGGGCCAAAGGTCAAGTGAACAGTAACAGAGCAACCAACATTCTTGGCCTTAATGATTACTATTAAGAAGAGGGGAGGGCCAAGTTCAATATCACGTTGAGTGTTGTTGGTGATTACTATGGCAATGTTGTTGACAAATAATTGTATTATGTTGTGACTAACCGTTTTGATAGTGTCTCTATAATGTAAAGGTAACGTTTTTAGTAAGCCATATACTAAGGAGCACCCAAGAAAAATGGAGCTAAATTGTAACAGATTGGTATCTTAGGGATGGTAAATTAAGACAAGGCATCAGATGGGAGGATGAGCTGAAAATGACTGCGGGACCAAACTGGAGAATGGTTGCTAGAGACAGAAATTAATGAAAGATGTTAGAAGATGGCCTATGCCCGGAGGCACACCGAACTTAAGATTTGTATATAAAATATCCTGTAAATACGAATTATTGCAACCAAAAAAGTTCTGAATAAAACGCTTTATCATTATTATATTACAAACCATCAAACTAAACAATATGCATAGGACCATCATCGTCATCACAAAAAAATAATCAGCAGTTCATGGAATATTTCAATTCCTTCTCGACCAAAATGAATGACATTTGTTTTTTTCGCGATTATAATTTTGATCACATGAAGAAAGTGGTTCAGTTTGATGGTCTATACCACCTCTTAAAATATGACTACATCTTTCTGATACACGATGTATACCTGTAGATATTTCTTTGGAACATGAAAGTTTTATATTTGTGTTGTTTATTAGTGCCGTAATCATATTGACCATATTATTGTGTAAATCAATTGCAGCACACACCTCAAATATTGCAAATGTAAGAATGCGTGTTTAGAATTTAGACTCAGCAAAGAGCCTGAAGAAAAAAATGCAAAATAAAAAAACGAAGTTAGTACATCAAAAGGTTTTGTACTTCAGGATGTGAAAGATGGCGAGTGGCGGAGGCCCCCAGGCTTGTATCTGTCAAAGAATTTTTAAGTGTCATCGAGCAGTGAATGGGTTCGCCTCAGCTGCGGCCACTTACACACGGAGCGGTTCTCGACCGCTCCTTGCCTCGCCTAGAAAACAGCCGATGTTTGAAATCTGCTCAAATTGCTGAATATCTCTTTGGGGTTCGGATTTTGAATTATGCGTTTTTTTTTTCGAATACGTTGTTTTTTTTGTAGCCATTGTTCTTTTTATGAAATTGTGTATCTAAAAGAAAAATTCTGGTTTAAAAAAAGAATTGTAATTGAAGTGTGGCCGTGAGTGTAACTAAATCTAGAATGATTTCAAAGCAGCGGCGAATAAATTGAAAGGAAAATGCAGCCCTAACGTCTACTAACTAATAATAATTGCAGACTGGTAATTATTGAAACAAATGTTAGCTTTAGATCAAATCTGTGTGTAGTTGATTTTAGTGTGACAGACTGCACATAATAATTCAAATGGTGCGAAAATAATGGACGACATGTATTTTAGACCGTGAAGCTTTCAGACAATAAACTATCTTGAAGCATTGAACTGGTAGTCTGCACGTGTTCACAAAACGATTTGCAAATCATATTGGATACTTTGATTTGTAGGTGACAAAGTGAAAATAAAATTATTTTGTCAGCTATGAGTTTTAGTAGATGAAACAAAAGCATTTAGTCTAACTAATACAAATTATACTAAGTTAATATAAACTTTTTCAACAATCTTTTAAAGGAAAACCTATTTTTCTTAAGTTTTAACCGACTTCAAAAAATAAGGAGGTTATTAATTGTTATTTTTATACAGTTATTTAAAAGTACACAACATTAATGGAATTATGTACGTAATTAAATGGTTAAATTAATTATTTTCCCAAAAATAGCACAAGATTTTTTTCAGGAAAAGTTCCAAAGGTCCATCGATCGGATAATTTATACAGATTAATCGCATGACTAGAATATATACGATTGTTTAACCATAATGTGCGATTAGACAGAATTTATCTGTTTTATATGCAAAACACGCCTTATATGCAACGTAGGCATTAACTAAATTGTATCAGGAATTTAGGCTGGGTTCATAAAACCTGGATTAAATCAATAATCTAGGTTAAAAATGGACTGGTCGTTTAGTAAATACTAAATCATGTTAATAGGTACAAAAGGTAGGTAGGAGGGGATGGGTGGGGTGGGTAGGTGGTATAGGTGGGTCGGCATGGTTTTGGTAGGAAGTTAGGTAATGGTGTGGTAGGTAGGTGGTTGCATATTGCATTGGCAAAACAATTCAGACGAATGAATTTTATAAAAACTAAAATATGAAAAATATTAATGATTTCTAGAAACATAAATTGTTCGGAAAACTTACACTATTATTTTTAATCAAACTTCACAAAACATTAAAAATTTCAATCACAAACTTTAATTAACTCATCAATCTATCATGATCTCAAACTAAGCCGTTTCACAGAACAAAAAATAAAACTTATTAAAAAAAAATCAGTTCGTGTAAATCGCTCTGGGCGGATAAAGTAGGTCGCTTGGGTCGAGAGCGACAATGCTTCACTCGCACATCTACCCCCTCTACCGGTAATCGTGCACTACTTGACATCGTCGCAATGCTTTCAGAGACCTATTATGATGAGCATTATTTTAATTATTATCTCATTTATACGAGGTTATAGTATTACTTGTCGTGGTGGCCCTGAGGTTAAGGCCTCGCCTCTTATGACTTTGGTTGTGGGTTCAAATCTGGGTAAATACCAATGTGACTTTTTCAATTCATATGTACTTTCTAATTTTATCTACTGATATCGGTGAAAGAAAACGTCGTGAGGAAACCTGAAATCACCAACCCGTCTTGAGCAAGCGTGTTGATCAATGCTCGTACGTTCTCTGTATGAGAAGAGGCCTTTGCCCAGCAGTGGGACAGTATTAGGCTGGTATAATAAATAAACCAGCCAAGTGCGAGTCGGGCTCGTACATGAAGGGTTCCGTACCAACGTAGTAGGGGAGCCCCCTTTAATTTTTTATTTATTTTTATTATTTGTTGTTATAGCGACAACAGAAATACATATTCTGTGAATATGAAAACTGTCTACCTATTGCTTATCATGAGATACAGCCCGCTGACAGACAGACAAACAGACAGACGGACGGACGGACGGACGAGGGACGGACAGCGGAGGTTTAGTAATAGGTCCCGTTGGTTACCCTTCGTGTACGGAACCGTAATAGTGAATGTGGAAAGTTAAGGACAGTGTGTTGTGACGTAGCTTGGTAGAAGCCTTGTTGCAGCATTGGACTGTGATAGGCTGACATGAGGGATAAGGAATAGCCGCGGCTGCAGGACTGTTCGAAAGAGATACCGCGGCCCTGGAACACAAAGGGCAAAGAACGAACATGGATGGGTTTTAGTCAGTAGAAGTCTGACACTCCCTTCCACTCGGCCCAGAGCGGGAAAAGGCGTAGGGAATATTAAGGAAAGGGGGGTAAAGGGGGGGGGGGTTATTAAGTCTTTCCAAGGAATATCGTTTTAGTGTGTTACCCACTGTTAACTGGACTATGGAAGTCAGATAAGCAGAAAAGCTCACAAGCGAGAATGATGAGCATTAGAGACAGTTAATCATCCTGGATGATTGTTATGGGTTAGCAAAGTATTAAGATAGAGAGAGAAGCCACATAAATGTGTCGAGTTGTAATGGATCAATATGTACTTTGTGATTGTACATGTACACACGGCAGCACATGAACCTGTACATTTCCAGTATAACTTGGCTTCGCTATGTATAGATTTCCTATACAATGAGAGATCCACATAAACTGGTTTTTTAAAGCTTGATTGGCCGTCGTGCGTACAGACACATCAAGCTACCCGAAACTGTCAAATTTTCCCAATCAACCTTGAACCGAATGCTTTAGCGATAAAGTTGAAAATCTAGTAAAGAAATTTGGCAGATAGTAGTAGCTTGATGTGCTGGCGTCTATACCTGGGCGGAACTTTACACAAATAGAGACGAAAAAAATATTTACCTATGACATTTGGGAAAAAGAGCAAATAATTGTGAATTTTACTAAATGTCAACGAACATCGTTCTATTTAAATTATTCAGAAATCTGATATAAAACTGTATCTAGATACGCCTTCCGACATTCCGAATACACAAATAAAATCTGCATTATTTCGTCCATTTTTTTGTCAAGATGATCTTAACTTACGAACGGTACCCTTGAAAAGGGTAAGTCACTTGAATAAAAGAAGTCTGAACGAACTAAAGTAGCATCACAAAGAAATGTTGACGTTCCCCTCTGGGGACTCTCTGATTATCTAACGTTACTCTGTACTGTCTTACCAGATTTCGCACCTACTCTGTGCTCACTTGAAGAGAATTACTTAATTAGATATTCTTGTGCTAAGTCGAGGAAAAAAGAGTGTAAAGTTCTGGTTTTATGTGGTAAGTGTTTTACAGTTTTACGTGGTCTATGATTTGTGGTGTTGTAAAATAGTGACAAGTTTTCTAGCAACCTCTTTTCGAAATACAACTATGACTTACTTCAGAGTTTCAAAAAATTAATGACTGATTTATCATGATCATTAATTACAAATAACGTTACAGTTATTACACATATTTTCTACTTAAAATCAATTTAATTTACTGTAACTAAGTCAAAACATTAACATAAAAGTCACACAATAGCAGTCTATAACTTGCAGTTGTTAATCTACAAAATCTATATAAATCAAAGTTCACAAATTACAGCTACCAATAAATCGTGAATACGTCGCAAAATGTAAAGGTACGCTCACACTGAAACAATAATGACTCCGATACAGCAATCTCCGATGGCAATTAAGACTGTGCCGGTCTGTACACGGCTAAAACGAATGGGCCTCTTCAATCAACGAATCAATCTACAATCGCGAAAGGTCGCCACTTGCCAACGACAGCTCAACAAATTTATTGCCCCGAATGGGTGGTAATTTTCAAATTTCGAAGCCTGTTGATCGCCGCTCGCAAAGCGCAACACTACGTGACTACCAGTCGCAAATTACCGCTTACTTTGTGTACCGCGATCGCATATAGATTGGAATCAGTGCCGATTGTGGATCTCTCGTAATTTGACTCACTGTTGTACCACAGCTTCTATTGTTTGTACAATTTATACGTTCGCAAATGAAGCGCATTGTACAAAAGTTTAGTCGGCGAAATATTTATTTGCAACGGCACTGTTGCTGTTAACGCTCGGGGACTTCAAAATTATACCGAAACCCTTGTTTGCAATTAGTTGAAAATGAAGAAAAAATCTGAAACATTGTCAGAGTTTTAAATATCTCACATAAAATTTCTGAGTGGAAAATGGCGCTATTAACAATACTTGAGCAGGCAGAGCGACGCTAAGGCCGTGCTCATCGGTTCCGAGTCATTACGAGTTTTGCTCGTCTCTGCCTGAGCTTAAGCCCGGTTAAGGTGCGGCCTGATTAAGTCGAGCAGACGTTGGCCCGTCTGCTTGCCAAAACCACTTGAACCAACACTCTGACGACGCCGACTGCTACACGTTATATTAAAGTTTGGCAATAGTCGCTAAGTGGATGCCTGATGTTTGCTTAGTCTGCTTTTATCGTTGGTACCTCTTACTTTCAAGTTTCATGTAATTGCGTCTACACTGTCTCCGTTACGACCATTTGTTGTTAAACCAGATAATATTCTTGCCACAATTTTATTATGTTCGTATAAAAGCTTAATCTGATAATCTGGATTTTGCTCGAGCTTTACAATATTGATGTTATTAAAGAGCATAATTGAGTGAAGTCAATATAATTGTCTAAATAAAAATGCTAGGCTATTCAGTCTACTGTTTATTATGTTACCGACAAGTGTCCCTACACGTACAAGTGTGTATTTAGTTAACATTCAGTACAATTCTCCCCTACTGAGCAATAACAAACATTTGTTATATTAAGCTATTGCCGTCACGTAGGCGATACGGGGACCACGACTCCTGAAGCTTCCGCTTGTTCCTCTGAGATCTCTTTCAGCGTTTTACCTGAAACAATAAAAAAATGCGTTAATTCACTGCTTTGGACATCGGCCAAACATTTCAACTAGCCGTCTAAGTTGGTCTTGTTGCAAAATTAATGGAACAAGTGGACATTTATATGCACGTTGTGTTCCTGATCGGTTATCAGGGCGGCCTGAGAGATGGGCTTAGGTGAGAACAGACAATATAAAACTCATTTATAACCCGTCACCGTGACGTGTGAGGCGTGCCAAGGCGTTTTCCAATACGCTCATTTATCACACGCCCCTCGACATAATGAGACGCATCCCGACTCCACGCGCACCAAAAATACTTTAAATTTATTTTATTTTTTAAAATTCCCATTAATTTTTCGTAATAGAATTTGGCAACGGATAAAATTAATGAAATATCACGACTATCGTGACGGTCTCAATTTTTCATTGGTTCTAATGGCAATAGAAATTCAAACTCGAAGTAACAATAAATTGAAACATTTCTGTTCTGTAACAGACAATATTATTGCTGTAACTACTTATCAACTTCTAACTTAGACAAAAACGTTGTTTGTCTTATTGTATTCGATAAAATATGAGATATTTCATTAGGTATGTAGGATTTGAAATACACAAGGACAAATGCCTACTTAAAAAGCTGAAGCACAAAGTACGCAAACTGATTGCTGTTCCCGATTTTATTGAACAATCATAAAAGCGATCGCAATTGCCGTTGAAGTTCAACTCGATATCGTCAAATAATGAGCTGTCACTCTTGTAACAAGCTAATAAAGACAATAACGAAGTCATTCTATCTGAATCTTGTGTTGTTACGTCGATAAAGTTCAATGAAACGTTTTATTTTACACGCTGTTGTGAATCATGTAGATTTTCTTGCCACATCTTACTCGAATTTTTATTACGAGTGAATATATCGAATTACGACTGTGCATTGCTTCCTGTAAACCTACATCTGAAAGCTTCACAAACTTTTTGAAACGTTTCGGCAAGCAACATATTTCACAACATTTGTATAATAATTTTACCATTAACAACACATATTTTTAGAGTCGCAGATACTGATCAATTTTAGACATTGGAAAATAGCGGGAGTAGTCGGGAAGTCACATGACGGCTTCACAAACGTCCGATGACGCAAGCGCAAGAAAAACAGATTTAAATAAACCATAACAATTATGTACGCGGTTTTAGTTTGAAAACTTCTAATTCATTCGGAACACGAACATTTTTCGTTTCAATGGACCACAAAAATCTGCGTTATAACTATTTCGCATACGGCACAGAACTGGACGATATGGTGCGTTCGTCGGAATTGTTGCCAAAGTTACACGAATACGGGCTTAACTTTTTGTGCGTACGAGTAACGTCACGTAATGAACATTTAGAGAGAATAATGGCTGTGTTAGATAATAATGTGACGCTTAATGAGAGTTTATTGTGAGTGACGAGTCATTGATAGCAATTAGTGATAGTGGAACAGTGCATCATGACGGCAGCATGGGAGCAAGTGCGTTGGTCACGCGGTGCGGTGACGTGCGTGACGGGCGCGGCGGGCGCGGCACGAGCGTGAACGCCGCGTCACGTGCGTGACGTGCGCGTGACGCCAAACTCCGGCAACCTCAACGTAAATCACGGATATTTCACTACAGCCATGCCGCGGCCACTCACAGAATGCGCGATTATCCACGCCACATCTCAAAACAATTAACCCAGCGTAAACATTCTAATTCTGTCATCTCTTACAGATCTTCAAAAACTCAATTCCAGAAAAAACACGCGCTTCGCCTTGAACAAACAAACTCGCAATATCCGTACCTACGCGAAACATTTAAATGCATATCGAAATAAAACAATCGTTATTTATCGCGTGAAATTTCCAAAAAGGTGAGCAAATGAAAAATCAATTCAATTTTTAATAAACTCAAAACAAACACAGGAACAAACAGCGATATTAAACAATAACGCTCTGAATTTGCTTTCAAAATAAACGTGCCAAAACAACAAAAGATAATCTACGTATAGAGCTTACAACAGGAATACAATTTTCACAAATTGTCAATTAATAAATATACCTACAACAGGAGATATAAGGTGCAAGTGGATAAAAAAGTACAACGATAACAATTTGGTTTTAAGCAGTGCAACTGGCGACCTCACCTGCATTTTTGCGCAGTATTGCTCGATTAATGAAACAACGAAAATATTCATTGGCAATCAAACAGCCGGCACTTGCGCAAATATTGGTACAGAGAATCTGCGTTAATACCCACTCGAATAAAAAGATAAAAACCCTTAAATTATTGAGTTTCGCACAGCGGCGTTCGTTGAACAAACATACGCGCAAGTTACGTACGCGCCTATTTGTTTTCTGTCACTAAATTGTTTACATTTTACTCGTCAACTAAAATGCTTCCTTAAACAACTAATTTTATTTCGTCTGGCGTAGGAAAAATGACTATGAGAGAATGGATTAAAGTGATCGTCATTGATGATGTGCCAAAACATCTATCGCACTCCAATGATGAAACAATAACAATCAAGACATCAGCTGAGTGTGTAGTTATTAAGATGGGGATAATTTGTTTACGACGTGTTAACACTAAACCGCTTATGTGATTGCCGTGAAAGTTTAATAACATAAGTGTTAGCTGGGTTTTCTGCAAATATATTACAAAATATTTCATCATATTTTGCTGTGCAGTGTGCAAAAATCGCTGTGATGTCTTGGCTCCTTCACTGGAGCAATTTTGCGGTGCATAGTGTTTTAATTAAACCGACGACTATAGCAATAATATTTGCACATTAATCGAAAATAAACATTTCAACGAGGAACTGGGATACTACTCAGATACTTTTGCGAAATTCGTGCATTATTGGAATATTAAAAAATAGCTTCGTCAATTTGGGTTCCCTCGCGCCGCTTCCATTAAAAGAGCACTTATCGAGCGAACGTTCTCTGACAGGTGGTAACGATTTTGATTTATTTAATTCGTTACATCATGGGGAGAATATTTAATTTGTCAGATGCGAACGCTGCGAATCAAATTGGCGATGTATGGTTTTTGGATTACGGTATTTACAAATTATGGAATTAGGTTTCCGTTTTGCATTGAGTTCCTTTTATCAATAACCGTGTTTTCATCTTTACATCTTTACTAATAAATAAAATTGGAAGTCGGTTAATAACAGCTTTTTGCTGAATGCATATGGTACTTATAACAAAAAAACAATTTTAAAAATTTTTGTCTGTCTGTTTGTTTAACAAAAACAGTTTATTTTACAAGAAACTCATACGAACTATAACTTTCACAATAAACTTACAGGAAGGTACATAAACAAAATATAAAACCACTCAATTTCTTTTCTTATCATAGTTCCCGAATAAAAATTGTCGTGCGACGTCGTAATAATAATTTTTACAACTTTGTGTAACAATAATATTATATTCAGAGCTTCATACAACAACGTACATTCGTTATGAATATAATCTCTTCTGGCAGAGTAACAAAAAGAGATTGGCTTTTAATCCTACCGGAATATCTGCGAAATCCCCAACAAAGGCGGCTAATATTTCGCTGAAAATACATATTTGATGTGCCTACCAACATACTTATTACTGATTGATTTACGGAATGGGGTTTCGCTCTATTCTATATCCCCGCTGTATCGCGTTGTTTTGCTTTCTTTCAGCCGTCCACACACAGCTTTAAAAGCGCGTGAAAAATTCAACAAATGACACTGTGATTAATTGAAAATGTGAGTTTAGGCTTCAGAAATAACGCATCGAAGATTTATCACGGCAACATTTATATCATTAGGGATATCATCTCTGTAATTTTCCGAAATAAAACATGCTATTATCACGCGCGAATCGTAAAAGTCAAAAACCTTGAAATATTGGTTTTTCAGTAGTCAGAAGTATTCTAGAACAATACAAAAAGCAGACAAACTATCTGTCAAGTTTTTTTCTTTCTTAGTAATCCTTCGTGACGCATAGACGTCATTAAGCACTATATTCTCAACGACAAAAGCAGCGACGTCAAAATAAACCATAATCCCCACCAAGTGAATAACATGAGACTTTCTGCACATTCCGACATTCGAGTAGGTACATACAAACACAAAACGGATAAGCGTAACCTTTCAAAATGACATTTAACTGGAATCCACTCCGCTGTGCGTGACTGTACCTACGAATAATACATTCGTCAAATTAACGAAAAAGGGGGAGATAACTGGCAAGTACAATAAGCTTTTTTAAAAAACGCTCTGTTTTATGATTGCCAAAGGAATCGGTAGCATCTAATTTAATATTAACAAGCTATTTGTATTAAAGGAATGTTAGCGTTAACGGTCGGGACACGTGGGCAACTGGGCACTGCGCGGTGACGTGACCGCACGTGTCGCCGCCGATAAAGCTTGCTAATTGAACGTAACATAACCCGCCATAATCGCGTGTAATGTGTATGTTTTGTCATTTACGATTGACTAATTAAAGTTCTTTAAATTTTAACACAGTTTTTATCGTAGTACACTCGTTAAGCGTGGGCTTTATAGTAACAGCCACATGACATGCTCCCCGACTTGCGGTTTATTTATAGTCCGCGCTCAAACTCGAATAAAAATAGGGATGTCGAACATTACAAATTGTATTATTTTATTTCGTGTGCGTGACAGCCAAGGCGTCCTAGTTGAATTTATTATTTGATCGATAGTAGATACGTTCAATACGTAGAACCTCGCCCTTACAGGTCTGTGGTTATAAGCACAGCTTGATATTTTAGTTATTTAAATCTGTACAGGCACGAATCCGGACGATATTTACTTACATATTTTGGGTCAGATAAAGGTGGTTTTAACCCAAGTGCGGTAAAATGGAGACTACGCCGGAATATTATTCACTTACTTTGTCGTTTATATTTTCTTTTAGGAATTTAGGACAAGCCTCAATGTAAGTAGAGTATACTTACCTACTCAGAGATTTTACCATTGTTCTTCTTGTGTTAATATTAAACGAGAAACTGAATACAGAGAATATTTATAGATAAATTAGATAAATAAACGCGGCTTCTCTGTCTTAGGTGCCATTACACGCACAAATCTGGTACACAAATAGTGCGAGCACAAACAAACAAACGTGTGCCACACAAATATTTATCTGGTTGCAGGAATCCGACCTGGAACTGAGCTCGGGAGGCAGATGCTCCACTTTACGCTATTTAGAGTACCTATGGTACTAAATACCTTTGCCTTGCATTTCATGAAACGCGTGTGGTTTTGAAACTAGATGGGTGTACCAACAGAAACCCCAGTTCAACTATACATTGATGTGATACTTATTAAGGATGCAAAGGGAAGACTTTAATGTTCAAAATCACGAAACAAAATACTTGTTTTGATTTCCATAACACTGCCTACTCTAATTTTTTCAAACAGCTTTTTTAAAACAATTTCTGAGGAAACGTTGAAATTTTGTTCGTAAAACAATAGATCAACTCCATTCGTATGTTTACAAAAATGAAACTCCCTATATGCTTAAAAAAAAAACAAAAAACGTTCAATACACATCATACGCTCAAAGTAAGACTACAAAATAACATAACATCACACCTGTAATCCCCGAAGGGTTAGGCAGAGGTGTACTTACCTAGTGGTACACCCACATTTCCAGACTCCGTGGATGCTACTGAGAAATTCTTGATGGAAAAACCCAATAACAATTTGCCCGACCCGGGAATCGACCCAGGACTTCATGCTCAACAGTCGATCGATCAATGTGGGAGTGCACTACAAATTGTTTAAAAAACCAAAATCCAAGTTAATTAACTTTGGATTTCCCACAATAACTTACCGCTAACAAACCCTCTTCATCTGCCTAGCCTTTTCCAACTGTGTTGGGGTCGGCTTCCAGTCTAACCCGATGCAGCTGAATACCAGTATTCTACACGGAGCGGCTACCTATCTGACCTCCACAACCCAGCTAGTACTGGGTAATACGATACCCCTCGGTAAGACTGGTTGTCAGACTTTTTTCGTTAGGGAATGGGCAACTACAGTACTTTCACAGTTTTTGTGCCTTGTGACTGGGACTGTAGCTTTATTTTACTGTTGCCTTTGTTTCGACAATTAAAAAGTGCCTGTAACTGGCCTACTTGAAATAAATGCTTTGATTTTGATTTTTGATTTTGATTTTTTGGGCCACTGATTACCTGGAACGACTGTCAAAGATTTACAGATGACAGCAGTGCTTTCCGAGGCACGGAGGAAACTCGGTTTGTAATGGGCGGTCACCCATCCACAGACCAACCTAGGCAAGCACGGCTTAACCTAAAGATCGACCCGAGTGGCTGTTATTATTTAGCCACGAGCTCCTCTAACAAGCCCTAATGCAACAAAAAACAAACTACGTAGTTATATTGCCGACTACTAATGCCAACTAACAGTTAGCCTAAATGTTAGTACTAACTTGTAGTGTTGACAAGATTTATTGTGGTTTTAATTACCACTGTTAACTAAGCGATGGCTTTCGATACTAAAAGGGGATATGTACGCGTTAGTCCAGAACAAATAAATTTATTGAAATCGTGTCATGTGTTATTGTTTATGGATAAAGAATTTGATCCAAAGCCTGAAAGAAAATGCCTTGGTGCCTACCTCGTAGTTAGGAGCTTAGGACCCTAGTCACTTTTGATGGCGTCATCTCATAACATAACATCACGCCTGTAATCCCCGAAGGGTTAGGCAGAGGCGTATCTAATAGTACACTCACATTTCGCGGGCTTACGCTAGTCGTAATATAATAGTTACCGAAGAAAGTAAGTTTTACAAATAATATTGCGCTACTCTTGCTATTGGTTTAATCATCTTAATAGAAACAGTTACTAATTAGTCAAACATTACATAAAACTTACGAATATTTCAAAGTTCATAAAACATAATAAACAATGGCGTCATAATATTTGTTTTGTTGACATCTTGATCTTGAACCGTGTAGCAATTAAATGATTAGGAATAAAAAGAGTTGATGCGCACCTAAAAATGATTAAAAACAACGTTTCATAAGGTAATATGGTGATAAGTAAATGATAATAAAAATATTTTGTTGTTATTGTTTGTAAATAATTATGTCATACTATAGCAGGTGCTTCCGCAAAAATAAAATTAGTCATTTTTAGATAAAACAGAACATGACAACAGAGGGAGGTGGGAAATTTTACTATAGAGATAAAAAACCGGCTAAGTGCGAGTTAGACTCGCTCATGAAGGGTGCCTTACCTTCGTAGTAAGGGAGCAACCTTTAATCTTTTTTTTTTGTTCTAGCGGCAACAGAAATACATATTCTGTGAAAATTTCAACTCGCTACCTATTACGGATCATAAGATACAGCCCGCTGACAGACAGACGGACAGACGGACGGACAGCGGAGGCTTAGTAATAATGTCCCGTTAGGTACGAAACCCTAAAAAGTATCTTATGTATCCGTGGTTATAGTCTATCCGTGAACCTAATTTTATCCAAACCTCTTCAGCCGTTCAGGCGAGAAAATGTGAGAGAAGTGTGGATATAAATCTCCCCAAACATTCTTTATTAGGCAACTATACGATTTTCATCACACACATACATACATATATCTATACCTAGCAGATACGTAGAATTGGGCAAAGAAATTTGGCACGGAGAACATTGGACCAGACTTCTCACTTGTCTCATACACGGAAATACGATATTTATCTGACAACCAGTCTTACCAAGGGTATTGTATTACCCAGTACTAACTGGGTGGTGGAGGTCAGATAGGCAGTCGCTCGATGTCGCTACAGGTATTCAGCTGCATCCAGTTAGATTGTAAGCCGACATAGTTGGGAATAGGCTAGGCAGATGATATTCCTTGTCGCGGTGGACATTTACTTTACAATCATTGGCAGTTGTCTATCTAGTCCTACTGCCTCATATTCATCTTCTTCCACCATGTAAAAAATATATAAAACTTTTTTTTTTTAGTTAGCACGTACTGTCCTACTCCTGAGAAAAGGTCTACCCCCATTCCTTCCACTTCTCACGAGGGTGTGCATCTTTTCGCCAATTCGCGAGGAAGCCATCCAAGACGTCCCGTCATCTTCTCTCGGTCTACCGCGGCCCCGTCTAGCTGTATCAGGGCACCAGTATTGCGATATTCGAGCCCACAGCTGTGCATCCGGCAGACATGTCCTGCCCAGTCCTATTTAAGTCTGGCAGCTTTATAAGATGGATGCTTTATTTTGCTGATGGTCGTTAGTGAGGATTGGAACAGCCCGATCGGCGGTTCGAAGGCCACCGGAGTGCCAACCGAAAGTAAAGTTGTTATTTGATTGCATACTGTTAATGTTTATGTTTTAATTTTTAAGTAATTATGTATTTCAATTGGGATTTAATGCCTTTATGAATAAATAAATAAATAATAAATAAGCTACGTCGGCAATTTGCGTTCTGGAGCGCATATAAACCTATTTTTCCAAAAACACTATCAATAATTCTGAATGTAAAAATGAGTATTGTGTTAAAAAAAAAAACAATAAGCATACCTTTTCTACACTTCTATGTTACCCACCCTACATATTTCCAACAAAATGCCTTTTTACTTCGGAACGTACAATTTATTCTTATCTTTATGTTTTGAACATTAAAAGGCAAGCGTGATTGCCATCTACTGAAAGACTCAATTTTCTTTTTAATTTATAAACTTTTAACGTAGCAGACTTTTGCATTTTCAAATTCCACCAAATCTCACGAATAATTTATAGGACACTTTCTAATACTTAGGCCTTCTAACTTATAAATTTACTGAAACTAAATAAAGTGTGTCAATGAAGATACTGAAACATTAAGTGTTTTATCTAAGTGCCCGCCGTGCTTTGTGATTTACCATCGGTACAAAATAACGAATCTTCTTAAAAACTAGCTTCCCATATTAAACCCCTTCAGGAGATGTTTTTTTAAAGAAAAGCCCTCAACAAAGCTTTCTGTACATCAAACTACGTAACTCTACGCAAAATTTTGGGATGACAAATCACAGTAGGAGTCAATGTAACACACTCAAAACAATGTGCTGAGATATTTAAAGTAAAGTTATCGACTAAACATTCCACACAAGAAAGATTAATATTTTAGTGAATATAACCGAATCAAATAAATTAAATCTTTCTTTTTCTACATAAGGTTTTAGTAAGAGAATCAAAACATTTTGTAAAAAAGAAATGGAAAAAGAATATCGCCACAATTTGAAGATAAAGATTATTAAAACTGGTCCCTCAATCCTCACCTCCACTGACATCATTTATGTGCATAACATTAAAAACATGTATTTTTTTTAACCTAGTGGACTTCTTTTCACAAGAATGGATCAGAACAAAAAAATTATCGCAATGACGACGAGAACAGGTGCCTTCCGGTTTCGTTAAGGGTCTTTCGTCCATTCCTTCGTCCATTATGTGGAACTCTAGTCAAAAATTCCATGCTTGTAGACCCAGTGGTTCAGACTATGTATTGTCGGTAATTGAATTTTAGATCTATTAAGTAGATTATTGTGATCCCAGTTTTTCTTTATAAAATAATAATATGTTATAGCACAAACTGCCTACGTCCACCATCTTTAACTCATCCGGCCTATCTTCAACTGTCAATCTTCACA
The DNA here is from genome assembly GCA_963576755.1 of Noctua janthina. Taxonomy (NCBI): domain Eukaryota; kingdom Metazoa; phylum Arthropoda; class Insecta; order Lepidoptera; family Noctuidae; genus Noctua; species Noctua janthina. The sequence goes on from OY755058.1 coordinate 7,319,256, forward strand.
ATTTGAAAGAGGGCCACTTTCCTGCACATAAGGCGTGCGTACACGAGCACATTGTTGTCTGCACTCAATACCGCACAATGAACCCCCGCCTTTATCATAAAAGATACACCGGATATTAAAAAAGGACCGCAAACTCAAACGTAGGTATATTTTTAGTGTGGGCTCGCTTTTGCAGAAAGTTGTACTTAAATATTCAGAAAACACCGTGCGTGGGATGAGGTATTCTATGCACTATAATACAAGTCATGTTTTAGGTTATACTAGAGCACCTTAGTTGCAAGGAGCTAACAGAAACGACACCATAGTAGAAAGATCAATTTAACATTTAGGCACAGCAGTAGCGAAGGGTCAATTTTTGTAAAAAGCAAGCCGGAGTACATATCTTTTGTGTGATCATATTATTTGTCCATAGAATACTGACAGTGCCACTTTTCAAAGGCAATCCCATAGGAATAGAGTTGTATGGAACCTTCGCCACTGAGGCACAGCATTATTCATCGTGACGCTGAGCTCCTTTAATTATGAGTCGAGCTACACGATAACTGACAAATGCTTGCACTGACTGGACAGGTCCACTCACATCTGTGTGGTTCTTTTTTTAAAACACCATCTCAGACATCAATCTGCATAGTCCTCATGTGAGTTGACCAAGATTATGTCTGGACTTTAAAAGAGAATATGACCTCTGAGTTTGTTAGTAGCTAGTAGCTAGTTTGAGAGAGAGGACGATATGGCTAGAAAGGAGGTTACTGCTGGGATGGTGAACAATAGAGAAGTATGTAAGAAGAAGTCATTGTACGCCGAACCCTAATAAATTGGGATAAGAGCAGGAATGATAATGATGATCTTGATAAAGAAATCTCTAGAAAAAATACAATTTAACTTCGTAAATAATATTTACTAGCATTAATATTAAAAATAACAGATGTGTAAGTATTTCAAACGTAGACCATAATATTCTGTTTGAAAAAGAATAATAATAATAATAATAATAAATGAAGGACGGGACGGTTGACGTATGTCGGGCATGTCACCGTCCGGGTGAGTCCATCAGACATATTATTTCTGGTTGTTCTCGTCTGGCTAACGGCGAGTACTTGCACAGGCACAACCAAGTAGCCAGGATTATTCACCAACAACTTGCCTTGAAATATAAACTTGTGGAATCTGAGGTACCGTACTACAAGTATGTGCCCGACCCAGTTCTCGAGAAAAACCATGTCACGTTGTACTGGGATCGGTCTATCATTACTGACAGGACTATTGTCGCCAATAAACCTGACATAGTAGTGATAGACCGATTAGCGCGCCGTGTAATGATAGTCGATGTTACCATTCCGCATGACGAGAACCTCGTGAAAGCTGAGAAAGAGAAACAAATTAAATATCTCGACTTAGCACACGAGGTTGTCGACATGTGGAATGTGAACTCGGCTATCATTGTGCCGATCGTCGTGACGGCCAATGGCCTTATAGCCAAGAGCCTCGACGACCATCTTTCGAGGCTCTCGTTAGGTGGTTGGATCAAGGGCCTGATTCAGAAGGCAGTACTCCTCGATACGGCTCGCATTGTGAGGAGGTTCCTGTCTCTGGAGCCCTAACCACCGGTAGCTTGGACCCTGCTCCCGATACCGGCGGACCACTATTTTTTATATTTTTAAATGTTTTTTTATATTGTTTTATATTAGAATATTTAAAAATGTATTTAATATGTATAAAAATAAATAAAGGAGAATAATAATAATAATTTATTTAATTCAGACCATTGAATAAAGCTTATATTCTTTTTCAAACAGAATATTGTAGTTTCTAGAATTGTTTGTAAACTATTACAACCCCAATTATCTATGTTAAAATATATCTAAGCAAGACTTCAATCGCATCGTTTTAGGTAAACCTACATAGCAATTTACTGTGAAGAAATTGTCTAGGTAATAATTATAGTCTAGCGCGGTCAAAACTTTTGAAGGCCACTTAAAACACTCAATACTAGAATATTACTAGAGATATTTCTAAATCTGGAGGCTATTTAAACGCTGTTAAACATCTTTATTAACTTTAATAACGACACAACTTAAACTTAGCCACAAAACGGAACAACAACTATAAAACTAAGTAGTCATATGTTCTTACATGTATACTGTGAAATCGTGAGTTTGAATTCATTGAACAATTTTATTGAACTGTCCATACGACAAACACTAAAAACACTTATAAATCTAAATTATCGGTCTTGTAAATGAGTTTGACCTTAATCTTTTGCCTATCTTTTATATCTATATTGTATCTTTTGTTATAATGGGCGACAGCGAAACACAAATTTTCAGACACTTCAAAACACCGATTATAATTTAGAAGAAAATGGAAAGCTGTTTTGTTTGACTAAATCAATCAAAAGTGTACAAGTTGAAGCGAAGTTCGGGGCCAGGGCTGACCCGCGCTTCATTAATGGAAGGGATAAGTCTCTTAATTAATGCAGGTGCGCCCCGAGCTGTGTCAGCCCTATCCCGGTGACCCCGTCGGCCACACTCAAGTATCATTTTTATACTAATAGACTGGGCACAATCTTTTTAATATAATTAAAGTGTAACATTATGCAAGGCTCGCAACAGTTTGCACTGGTTGCCTGCGCTAATGTAAACCGTAACATTTACCTTGTTTATTTACAGTTACAGAGTCGAGAAAATTAACTACAAGTATTTTTGTTGATTTTAGTTCGAGTGAATCACGAGGGTGATTTATTTCACAACGTTTCGTGTGTCACACGGCTCCTCAAATAGTTGAATCAATAGATTTATCTGCCAACATTCACGTCAATCTTTGATAGCAACAGCGAGTACCTAGCTACCTAGTGTATTACTTGGCTCTGTTGATCTACGACGCATTTGTCAATTTGACAATGCAGCACATTCTGACGTGACCCGAATCGCACCGCATGCCTACGTCCACTATTCCAATTTATAGATCCTGTACTATATGTACAATTTCATGAAACTCAAATTACAACAGTGTTAAACCATAAAATATGACGTAAATATTGCGCACACGTCTCATTTTAAGCAGGTTTTCCAAACTTTACTCGTAAAATTTGCCGAACGGGATCTTAATTTTAACTGTTACGTGATTTATGAATAATTAAAAGTGATGAAACAACCTAAGTTTCAACTGTTTGCGTTTCTATGCACTGACTCATACTTTCTTGATGGCGTAAAGTTTACGTAGCTGTGTATGTGCGTAGCTGGTATTTCATGGGAGCACTTTATTAACGGATTATACCAACGACAAAAGTTTATTTGCTCTAAATAAGTTGAAAGCCGACGCGAATTTGAACCGAATTTTCTCATAAAGCATAAACGGCTGAAATATCTGTCTGAAAATATATATTTTTCTTATGTAGATATATTAGGCATATTTCTCGGTGACCTATAAGGTAACTGGGGGAATCCTTGCTCCTTGACATTTGATTTACACGCTCTCTAAAGGAAAACACCAACGAAATATGTACGAGTATGTAGAAAAGAATATAATATGAATTCTGCATGAATAGGCACGCGTGTGGGATAAGCTATAAAGTTCGTTGGAGTCGGGAAAAATTCCCCCGAAACTAGTACCGTGTGGAGGTAAAATTCATAACGCGCTTAGCAGTTCGGCTCACCTGTCTCGTTAAACTTCGGAATTTTTAAATTAAATTCTGAATACCGCCGACTCAACAAAGTTGCGAATTCTTAAAATTCGGTATCGTAATTAATCTTTCGGTTTAATAAACAGATCTGGAGGCGGACAAAGAAACTGGAGTGGTTTATTCCTTATTAATGGTGGGGGTGACGCTAAATCTTGTAATTAATGCAGGTGCTCGCGTCTGAGCAAACTTACCGAGAGGATCTTCGGCAATTATCGGAACCTCGCTTTCTGTTACACGTTACGCGGGAAATTATTATGCTATATTAATTCTGCTAAAAGCTTTTCGGAGGGTTTTAAACGTCGTTCAAGAATGTAATTGTTCAATTGAAGAGCGGCTTATAACTTTATTGTGTAAGTGGCACTCAGGATTGTTTACGATCTTTCGCTGCTGTTAAGAAGGTCAGCGAACTATTAATTGGTAAGTATGTACTTCGTTTTAATGACTTATTACGAGTGGCGGTGATAAAGCGGCAATGCAATCTGAACAAGATTACGGATGAAAATAAAAACTCAATTTCTTCAAATGAAATGGATTTTTCATTGACTTCTACAGATAACAGACTGATATACAGTATAATAAGAAAACTATCCATGTTTATCTGAACGAACTGAAAACCTGTTCATCCTAATAGGTGTATAAAAGGCACCTAACTATCATAAGCATTATACATCATCATATTGCACAAGTGCGTTTCAGTCGCACCGGACGTCTATTTCCAACCGGCTCGTACAGCATTATGGCAGACATTACAATACGTATTGAAGTGACGTCACTAAACAGCTGATCGACCAGTCCCTTGCATAAAACGCGTTCAAAGTACGAAGTGACTGTAAGCAGAAAATGTATATAACAGTCTATGCTTTTTGACTTTTACATCCGTCTGCCAGTAACGTCAGCAAGGTACGACACTAAACGCACTTCTGGAGTATGTTATTGATTTTCACCGCCCGATGGGCGGGGCCAATTCTGTGCGAAAGGGATCACGCGATCGCCTCCTCATTAAATCAGAAGAGGAGCATCAATTTCACTCCGTACAGTTTCTAATTAAGGACGTTCCCATTAAACAACTATTTAAAATAGGTAGAGCCTAGTGGAAAAACATTTTCGCGAAAATTATGGATGTCGAAGTAGAGCGTCACGAGTTCAGATATATCATTTTAATCTCCTTATATGTAAAGCTATTCGGTGAGTGGAATTACAGTTAACTTTGAGATATATTACGCAGTTAGTTAAATTATTTTCAGGAACTTAACCAAACAAACTTGCGTGTTGAAAATAATGTTTACGTCGGTATGACTGGAAATCCATCAAATCACTTGAACGGGGCATTTTTCCAATAAAGTAGAAAAAGGCAAAGCTATCGTACCTCGTTTTCTAGGAATCAGCTTCGTTAGCAACGCAAAGGATACGTCAACGGCCGAGTGGCATCGAATAAAGTCAATGGCCAAAGCATCCGTGTGGAAATTCCGGGAAAATTCTTTCAATTTTTTACTGAACCTCTGTGTTTTGTTCTATTTCAAGTGAAGTGCTTCACTTTGTGTTTCATTCCACAATATAGGAGGAAATAAAATCGGATCAAAGCAGTCAGTGAAACATCGAACAAAAACACAACACATCAAGAAATAATACAACAACATTACAAAAATCAGGTTTAAAAAATCGGAAATCGAATCAAATCCCGTCGATACGTGCCGAACGCGTTATAAACACGGCCACAGATAACAAAATAAAAATGGCACACTCAACTCTTAGAACGAGAAAGGCGAAAATTGTCTCGTCGCGGTGACATTTCCCTGAGTTCATGGGGTCAGGGTTGGGACGTACCGTAATCGTGACGCGGCTCATTCGTGTCCTGAATAACAATACTACACGTTTAGAATCCCGACTTGGAATCTGCATAACAATATGTACACACACAGTTCGATCCGATTTCGTGAACCGGTGTGGGATTGAACGCGACTTTTGTTGAACGTAATTTATGTGTTGATCTTCCTAGTTCAAATAATTTAGGCAATGATAGATTATGATTTAGCTATCGTGTCTGGACTTGTTTTTGATCTATGATTGAATCTGTTTTACATGTGTGTGTGCAAACAGTATTCATAACGATGTCATCTACATTCTACGTAGAATTTGTAAAGAAAATTTTTGTATCAGAGGAAAAAGAAGGATCACATGATGCCGTCTCATTTATTGAAATCGAAATAGAAATTATTTAAAGCTTTTTTATAAACGTCGAGTCAATAACCTCTATTGACGTCTGTTCTATCAGACGTTTCTAGTGCTCCGCCAGGCAGATTATCTAAAAAACTATGAGGCACAAAATATTGCACGGTTAACGACTGATATCAAAGTCTTCTCTCGTGTAATTAATTGCACGACAGTTAACAAAATTCATTGCATAAAAATATTCCAAGCTTCCCGGACTTTACTACAATTTACTCTACGCACACGTCAAATAAAAGAAACAAAATAATTTTCATTTGTGAAATTTAAAACGACAACAAAGGTGGAATGCTTTGAACATCTGTCATATTAATAGCATGGCAACATTGTATGGAATTAGATGACATTTGGAGCATAGTCAGACTCGAGACACTGCTGAAATTGTCAACACGTCTCGACGAATCTATGATAATTTGAACCCCGAACATTGCCGGTGTTCTAATGTACTTAACATTCTTTGTAACCAACAATTCTGCAATATATTGCAAAGTGCAATTACAACGGGGACGAACTTTTGATGCGATTTATTTAAAGAAATAATTTCGAGAACTGTCACAGTTCATTAGAATTTGTGTGCGAGATAGTAGAACTAAAATAAAATCAAGCAAATTTACCCAATTTACGTACTGAACAATGAGTCAGTAATCGGTGCCATTAAGAATAAATTCTTTTAGATCTGCTATAGGTATATCTGGGGTTTCCCTTTGCCTCGTGACTGCCGAACCTTAACCACTTTCAATTAGGTCTCAGTTGAACAATGGCAATTCGAAACTGGGAAAAAGTAAAAAGGCGGCCTAACCTCGGCACAATCAAGACTCTCAAGTGCAGAAACATAAATGAAACCATTAATTATCCGCGAACCCAGTTATTCTTCCCTCCTGCCCTCGGCCCGCACTCCATTCCGCTTTTATATTTTTCTCTTTCCCGTTAATTTGTCCAAAGTTAATTGAAGGGATATTTCAGTGAGGGACGACGTAAATAGCTCAAGTTGAAACAATCCAGCAGTGAGTTTTCAGAGCTGCATAACAAGATGATCTCAAATTATGCTTCACCCCAATTTTGTTCGCGACGCTGCCTTCTTTAAGGGAAAGAAAATTCTAATTTCTTTCGAGATGTTTTTCTGTCTGTAACTAGTTATCGAAGTGTGCTGTTATTCTGTTATTCTTTTAGGGGATGTAGCTTTAATAAGGATGTAAAGAGGTCGTGTAACGAGCGGGAGTTTAATTAAACCTTTGTAAGGCGCGTACATTTTTCACGTGAGAGCTAAAAGGTTCGCGGCGCGTCACCTAGTGAAGCGAATAACTGGAAGGATTGACGGCACACCCGCCGTCGCTGCATTGTTTACCAAAACAATGGCCGACCTCTGCGGAGTCATTAACCTACCTCCGATGTCAGCGCGGCGCAGTTTGCCGTGCTGCGGAATCTTTACCGGCTACATACTTACCCGGCTTTAATCCTAAAACTGAATATTTAAATACGCCACATGTTCTCATAAAACGTGCTCGTAAATTAATGTCGTAGTCATTTGATCGTAGCATCTGAAGTAATTGCGACGTTATGGAAACAATTGATTATTTTGATGTTGTAAAAACGTTTATGATCGAGTTTTATCGTGACTGCCGAGTCTAATTACAATCAAACATGGATATTTTTTATTCATGCATGTTCTCTTTTTTATTAAACTTATTTGAGTTAATTTTACTTCCCTTGTATTTGGAACTCCTCTAGAATGTTTCTTTCAACAGTAATAATTACTAGAACTTAAACAAAAGGGCAAGTAAGGCATAGGATTCACAGCAGGGTTTCCACGTTGAGTTAGCCACGTGGCGATAGCACGTGCTTACTTCGTAGTTTCTATATAAATCGCAGTTTCAGTCAATCAGTATTCCTGGAAATACTGCCTACCTACCTACTCAACCTACCTATTGCGGTCGTGGCGTTCCAATTATTTTGACCCACACAAGTGTAACGTGGTACAGTCTGACAGTTAGTTGGATTATTACGAAATTATACACTCTCATTTGAACTACTGACACTAAATGATGTCTTGGTACTCGTTCACTTTAGATACCTAACTGTTATCCTTATACTTGTATTAAGTTACGAAGACACATTGCCATAATTATTAAAATCATAATGACAGAGTCAAAGTCAGATTAGGGCAAGTAAGGCATAGGATTCACAGCAGGGTTTCCACGTTGAGTTAGCCACGTGGCGATAGCACGTGCTTACTTCGTAGTTTCTATATAAATCGCAGTTTCAGTCAATCAGTATTCCTGGAAATACTGCCTACCTACCTACTCAACCTACCTATTGCGGTCGTGGCGTTCCAATTATTTTGACCCACACAAGTGTAACGTGGTACAGTCTGACAGTTAGTTGGATTATTACGAAATTATACACTCTCATTTGAACTACTGACACTAAATGATGTCTTGGTACTCGTTCACTTTAGATACCTAACTGTTATCCTTATACTTGTATTAAGTTACGAAGACACATTGCCATAATTATTAAAATCATAATGACAGAGTCAAAGTCAGATTCTTCTACAGATCAGCTTATACTCATGGAAATTGTAATTGAAATGCAAATTTTCCGGAAGCTATCATTGATTTTCTGTCAGACGCATACTGTAAACGTGCATTTTGTTAATGTGTACCTAGATACTTGCATTTTATAGTGCTATATAACAAACACGTTTGTGCTCATTTGTAAATCTCACACAGACTAACATTGTTGTCATATTCCAGATTTAGTAAGGCATGTTTTTATGACATTCGTTGACTGACAGTCTGTCACTCAAGTTTAATACGAAAACTTATTTAGTTGGTTCATTTTTTCGATGCGCTTCGGAACATTTCACTCGCAATAACAATACTAATGGATTCCCGGAAATTTTCAGGCTATCAACAGTTTTTTTCGCCGCGATAAAAGTTGTTATTTTACAGTTTACACTTACAATAAACCACGAGACCTTTTAAAGGGAATTTCTGTAAAAGTGTAAAATAATGTTACGTTTGGTGGAGGCTATTAAAATGTAAAATGGTTGGACATTTTGTAGCATGTTGCTGGTGAATATTGGCAACATGTGACGTAATATGACATTGTTTGTTTCAGTGGCAGCGGGTTGACTGGGACGTCCTGCTGACAGCGGACACTACAATGAGGAGATTGGTGTCACGCGAGCGGCCGAGCAGCGCCGTCCGCCGGATGACGTCACGAGGACCGCCACATCCGACGTTATCACCTGGTGGTACATGAAACCGACCAGCCAATTGTGTTCGGTATTTCAATTACAGTGTTGCCAACATTGCCAAAAATTGAATGTCAATGCAAAAGGAGGTCGTGTTATGGAAAGTGATTTGGGAGGTTTTATGGTCGTTTTTGTCTGTTCTTAACTTAGTCCACGAGTTAGATATATTTTTCTGTGTCAGGATATTTCATAAGACATCACGATACGAGAGATTGAAAATAAAAACAAAAGTTTTTATCCCGTATGTTTGTAGAACTCTACAAACCTCAATACACTTTTTTGCATCTTGCAAATAATAATCATGTCATTGTAGTATGAGTTTGATTCCGGAATTTTAATTGAAGGTCTTTGGTTTATAAGATTTTCAGTACCTGTTGAAAAAACTTTGCGCCTTTCCATACTTGCTATGCATCTATAAACCTCCTAACGATAAGTGATGATGTGTGACGCTTGTCCTAGACAGCACCTTTTCGACGGGACCTAAAGATTCCCAGGTTATAGCCATCGACAAATACAAACTTGCCTTTAAACACACCAACATGCATACATTGTTATGCCAAGTGTTTCTTAGTTAAGTAAATACAATCAGTGTGTTGTTAAGAACAAGAACAGGTACATTGCTCAGTTAAGATTGTTGACAAACATACTGGCTCTTAAACTAAAGCTGCATACATTTAATGGTGGACATTTTAGCTAAATAGCTGCTACGGTCATAAAGTGAGAGAATATACAACATTAGTTCTAGTATATGCAAAACCTGAAACACGTGTCAAGTATTTTTATGTAAAGAATCTACGTACATAATTTCAAAACTTTATCATGAAAAATCACAAATTTATAAGCTTGTTCTGTTACCTAATTGTCCGCACAAAAATGTGGTCACCACGCAGTGCGCGCCTCCAGCGTCGTCTTGAGCTCATTGATAATAATAATTTGGCAGTAGGTACCTAAATTATTGCGATAGGTACTTAATGTCGCTCGGTGTCCAACTTGTAACTTTTTTAAATATTTTTGGGAAAAAATATAACATGGTTTAAAAATTATTGGAATCGATTCAGTTACTTATTCTGAACAAACTATATCCAGGTTTCGCATACACTAAAAATAATATTGTATAGAAAGGGATAGGTGGAGTAAAGAAAGAGATACAAAACATTTACTTATTGTGTTTGAAATAGGAATCTTTTACATTCGACATTAATCATGGCACCATTACTAAATGTATTTTGTAAATGTGTTTTGTGATTGTATTTTTGTAACCCTACTAACATAGTTTATAAATTCTTATCGTTACTAACGATTATGGGTCATTTTTATCTGACAATAAATTAAAATTAAAGTAAATTGCGATTTCCTTGAAAATATTTGATGAAGAAAAAGACTTGCTGAGGTTCTGTTATTTATTTCTTTGAAAATTCAAGTTCAATAAATTATAAAATTTTCAATTCTTCTCAGCATAAATTAGTTTTTCCTGGGAAAAGATCATAACCTCAAAAAAGTAGTTTCTACAACTTAACACTATTGGGGTCAAGATTTATATGAGTTGGAATTGGCATTCATTTCTGCTACATTAAATATTTACAAAAGTCTCTTAATAACTATTCAATTTAAAAAGTGTAACTCCAACAATAACAAATTCTAATAATTTGCGCTTCATAATTGCATCCTTTGTTCAAATCCATTACTCTCCAGTTCTCAAACAAAAGTGAAATTTCTAGAACGCAAAGACTAGAAAAAGAAATAAAAGTATTTTTACGAGTATTCCTGTCTGCGTACTAGCGATAACGTTAATCCTCTTCAACACTGCAGAGTAATTTCATGGTATTTTGAATTACTATGGTATTTTATAATACTCTGCTACTCGCTCTGATGTGCTACTGCTCTGCTACTGAGAAATTTCTGATGCAAAAACCCAATAACAATTGTCCCGACCCGGGAATCGAACCCAGGACCTCATGTTCAGCAGTCGCGAGTGCGAGCACTGGACCAACTAGGTAATTTTTAATAGTACATATCTATGTCAATCATGTTTGAAACTTATATAGGGTATATAAGTTTCAAACATGATACTTACGCGATGAACTGTGCCGAGGAGTGCCGAGGAGCTCGTGGCTAAATAATAACAGCCGCTCGGGTCGATCTTTAGGTTAAGCCGTGCTTGCCTAGGTTGGTCTGTGGATGGGTGACCACCCATTACATACCGAGTTTCCTACGTGCCTCGGAAAGCACGTTAAGCCGTTGGTCCCGGCTGTCATTTGTAGATCTTTGACAGTCATTAGGTAGTCAGTGGCCCAAAAAGTCTTACCAAAGGGTATCGTATTACCCAGTAGTAACTGGGTTGTGAAGGTGACATAGGCAGTTGCTCCATGTAAAATACTGGTACTCAGCTGCATCTGGTTAGACTGGAAGCCGACCCCAACATAGTTGGGAAAAGGCTATGCAGATGATGACTTACTCGATTGCGACTGTATCATAGTGCAAACAATCAACTGCTCTGGGAAAAACTGCAATTACTTATTCTGACATATAATATATTATTTACATAATAAAGCTTGAGAGTTATTTTTATTTTATTTTCCAAAATTAAATTATAAGAAGGTATTTATGTCATAAGCATTTATGTATTAAACTTCAATACGCAACGAATACTAAACAAATATCCCAACTACTAATTTCCATCATACATTTTCATGTAGCAGACAATTTTCCATTCGATTTGTTTCCAGAAATACAAACAGGTCCTTGCAGTTACACGCTCCGATATCTTTCTGATGGTCTGTCCACAGTTTTACCTCCATTTTATTTTTATTTTGTCCATAAGTGGAGATTGGATTAGCCTGTATCGCAGGAAAATCCTTTATTCTTGAAATTACGGATTGTAAGTGCAATGACTGAAATATTGGAGAGTTGCCAGCGGCTTATCGTCGCATGAAACTGAAATCTGTAAACATCGTTATTACTACATGATGTGAGTTTGAGTGGTCAATGTCCTATTACAGAACAGTTAAAGAAATTAAGTCCCTGTATTTTTACAACCACGTGCCTTTTTTACGGCTACATTGGTTTAACACACAAAGAAAAAAAAAATACCTACGTAAATATTTTCAGGACCTTGACACTTTACTACATGTCTGAGTGAGAAATAATATAGAAACCAGGGACACATCATATTAAACAAAACACTATCTATCTTCATTCCCACGACAGCTCCCATTTCGTCTAAAACTCAGTTCAACAAAAGTACTTATAGCAAAAACTGATTTGAGAAAACCTTCAAATAATAAGGTCTTTCATTACGCGAACAATGTATCGCGACTGTACAAACATTGCATATGAGCGTTGCGTCATACGTGTACAGTTGAAGGCAGTTGCACTTAGGCACCTACTATACTGCGCCGCTATAGATGTTTGCTGCCTTTGATTGTCAACCGAGTGTAGATGAGATAATAAATGCAGATGCGTCACTTTACTCAATCTTACGTCATTGTTGCATCATATCGTATTTCGAAAAGTATCATACGTTGACATCGTAATACTACAAAACTGCTGTCATTATAAGTACGTTATCGTCGCCGTGAACAATGACAATAGAAATGACGAAAAGTGTTTTATCGTTGAGAAATCGTGTTTTCTTAATCACAGTTAGTTCGAATTCGGTGAATGACACAGCATGAAATGTAGCTGTAAATAATTATTATATAAGTGGAGATAGTCAAGATCAAAATCAATTTGAAACTATCACTGTATGCATGGCATATTTTAACGACATTCACACTCCTCACATTTATTTATGAGGAATGTGAGGAGATGAAGGAAGTCGAAAAATAGGCAGTAAATACTATTTTCAGAAACAAATCTTTTAGCATCGAATGGGTTGTTCACTTCCTACCTAATCTATGACAAACTACTCAACCTACATTCACGTTCTATTCAATTCCACAAGCTTTTAGTGATGCTTTACTACAGCAGCGACTATTTTACCGTAAGAATAGCTTAGCTAGCTATGTGCTACGCACCCAATTGGCATCGGGGAGGCCGTGTGTAGCTGCGCGCGTGTGCGTGGCCAGCCTGCCAGCTTTGTGCCAGGACTTGGCAGCAACGTCGATACGGACAATTTGGGACCAGGCCGAGCCACCTAACCCGTTATTGGATTGTCATAATTTAACATGGCGTGTACCTATCGGCTTTGCTGCCAGGAACACCGAGGATAAACTTGATAGTTCCCACGCCAAACGTATTAATACTAGTAACAAATATTTCGAAAGAGTTCAAAAGAAAAATAAAGAAAATTCAAAATAAAATGCAGACGACGACAATGAAAGACAGTAAGCGATTGTTATAAATTGCTTTTCTGACAGTTTTGTGTTTAAAAATATAATAAGTTTCATAGCAGAAGCAATGGTAAAAGTAAGCAAAAATACGACATTTTGACGTGAAATCTGTTAGTAATGAAAAACTGTAATTTTATAGTGAACTGTAATAAAAGGAATAAAAACTATTTGCACGATCCCTTTTCCTTGTAGGGTGAATAAACGAACTATACAACATTGACTAGAATAAACCCTAGATATATCTATATACAAACATTTATGACATGTTTTAGTAGTCACATACCCGTGCGATGCCTTTACACACAAAACACATGCACAAGCACCCGTACTCGGGTCAAACATGTGAACGACGAAACAATTGTTAGCTCCGATGACTCAATGGGAACCTGAAGACGTTGTATTTAGAAGACAGACACTGCTGCTGCGTCAGGTGGATTTTCGAACTGACACTGATGAAGTTAGAAATACCTGGAGGGTATTTTGTGAAGGAGACTAAATGCTCAATTACATATTTATGCTAGAAAACAAATTCTAGCTTAGTAATCAATTTAAAATCATCGGCTAGGTTAATTTTGTATTTGTCTCTCTTGCTATGATTAGAGCAATTACTATTAATAATCTTCTTGCTATTACTAAGCTTCCAATCAAAGTTTTAATGGGTTTTCCCATCAGGTTTTTCTTAGTAAGAATGAAGTTTGGATATGTGTGATGTTAATGACAGTATGCTCGATTCTTATAACATCAGACTTAAACATAACAGCCGAAAAGTGGATATTTACACTTCTGCCTAACCCGTCACAGTTAACGTTTTTTTTTTAAGAAAAAAAACTTTGTTTGCCCCACACTAGGAATTACTCCTGTATCGTGGATCCATTTACAAATATTGAAACTCACATACACAAATAGCCAGACCCGGAACAATATGTAGGCTACACAAATATTTATTTTGTTCCGTGCGGGGATCGAACCCGTGACACGTAACGAATCGCTAGCCACAGCGCCAACCGTGCCGTCACAATTATTTGTCCCTTACAAAAAGTGCTAGATACAGACAATATTTCAAGAAAACAAAAGAAACAAGCTCTTTAATCATAGACAAACCGCATCCTAGGAAACCAGAAGAATCTGTCGGCCACCAATTCTGTACAAACGATTGCACAGGCCCGTGGGAAACGCACGTACCTGCATTATGAGGACAATGCTGGCCGGTATGAAAAGATGCGGCCGACAATGCATGCTCTATGGAAAACCACCAACCATGGCCCGTTCACACGAGTGTCCGAATGAGAGGAACGGAGGAAACTCGGTTAGCTTATATTGAAAGTGTACTTGATTTTTGCTTTAAGAATGATTTGTATGCACATATTTTTGTTATGATTAAGCGAGTACGATAGTGAAATAAATAAGGTGATTAGGACCTTATAAAGTGTGTGTTAAAGCTTATTTTTGGGGAAGTAAGGATTTGTCCAATACTTGTCTGCAATTGGGATTACTGCTCTTGTTTAGTTAAACTGAGGCTGAAATAATTATGATCTATTACCACATAATATAGAGCAGCGAGTCGTGGGTTCAAACCAAGCCAGGCGAATTACTTTGTGTAAGTTAGTTCATCACCACAGCTCTCAAAACGGAGAAGGGGAACATCGTGAGGAAACCGGCATGTCCTAGAACCAAAAATTCGAAGACATGTGACATCTACCAACCCGCACTCGGGCCGCGTGGTGGATTATAGCCCATTCCCATAGAGAGGAGGCCTGCGTCCCAGCAGTGGGAACATTAATATACTGATTATGCTTATGCCATATAATATATGCGTATTCAATCAACCTGATAATCGATTCTAACCTTGCCCTGAGATAATAAAAGAATTCTGAAATGACATTTGAAATTAGACTCAAGTTTTACTGACGGCGCTTCATTCTAACTACACATAGGTACCGTTAGTTAGATTGCCAAAATCCAGCTAACAAACACAGCAAATACATCAATAATGATCAGCACGCTAACCAAATGACAGGAGGGCCTTGCAACTGAACCGGATTACGATACCGATTAGCGACTGTGTATTTACAGCGACATACAGCGCTGTAAAGCGACGTATAGCGCTGTAAAGCTGCGCTTACACGTGCAATTTTTAGCAAAATGTTGCGGTCAACTATTGCCAGGTAGTGGCCCATAATAAACTAGTTGCTCCATATTGTGCAATATGGAGAGTAACTGCAACAACGGCAATAACAATCTTGGCATCGAACGATATGCACTACAGTTGCCCAGCGTTGTGCCACTCATTGCTTTACCATCTACCAGTAACTATTGTCGGCAATAATTGCAGTAAAAATGCCCTTGTGATGGTACGCGATTTTTTACAGTTTCAATATAATCCTAGAACTACTGCCAAATGCTCTTTATTGCCGAGACCTCATTTAACCACAGTTGCCAAAAATTGCCCGTGTAAGCGCATCTCATAAGCAGCGTATACAGCGACGTACAGTACGTACAAGCAGCGTATACATCGAACACGTGTGTCGAACGTATTAACACATTAGGCGCTTACGATGGTTAAGTAACACCTCTCGGTCGCCTTCGAGAAGCGACATCGTCGTGTCCTATGCGCAATACGCATTGACGTAATTATTAGCGTGTGCACTTGGTATTTTTTCGCTGTAATTGCAGTTGCCTTCTGTTCTAAAGAACGTCATTTATCAGTGGATCATTATTATTTATTTAAACTTCATGTACAATAGTGATACATAGGCGGACTTAATGCCACAAGGCATTCTCTACCAGTCAACCTTTGGGTTAAATAAGAAAACATCATCATTCAACACCATTATCATTCTCCTACCCTTATCCCGATTTATTTGGAGTCGGTGCAGCATGTCTTCTTCTTCCATACTTCTCTATTACTCGTCATGTAGTAGTCACCCCCTTTCTAGACACGTCAGAAGATCACTGCTACTTTTGTTATAACCGAACATTTGATGCTTAGATATAAATTAGTTTGCTTAAGCATATTCGAGCCATTTTTTTATAAAGAAACTGCAAATTGAAACTGTTGGTGGTGAACTCCAGCAAACAAAGAAAAACTCACAGACTTTATCGAAAGTCGTCAGTGATAAACAAAGATGATTTACCTAAATGTACATACATTAAAGTATCATGATATTACCGTTAATGAAGCTCAATACTTCGATACTACATTCCTATCAGAGCATCGGCAAAACACCCTAGAGTTAAGGGCTTCGACACCGGCCGAATAATTTACCTACCGACCACCTACTAATTACCATACATGATGTCTCCGTACTCTGCCTCTAGCTACATGTAAGCCAGTGTACGACCATTAACCCAGCCTAGATGCCCATTAATTTAATAGCAAGTTTTCTTTGCCACGGCGGCGATTAAGCGAGTACTGGAGTCCCGACTAATTCAACCGGGGTTAGTGCGCTAACCGCCCGTTAGCCACGCTTACGCAGCTTAACTTACTACAGATTTATGCATCGGGCCCACTCCACAAATGGTTTCACACTATATCGCTATTCAAAGGATTAGAATTTTAGTTTTAATTTTATAGGTAAACGCGGTTTTACGACCGGTTTTGAAAGTTTAAATGGGGTATTCCTCAAAGCGCAACAATTTTTAAGCGCAACCAACTAAGCGCAACTAAATTATTCCTTGAAGCGCGACCATGATGAAAAATAGAGAACGATATGATGGATTCATATTTTTTTTTACAATCATGGTTGCGCCTCGAGTAATAATTTAGTTGCGCTTAAAAATAGTTGCGCTTAGAGGAATACCCCTTTACAGCAACAGCATAATTAAAACTTAAAACAATACCCACACAGCAAGATGTTTTTTTTTTAAAAGAAAATTAATGAATCCATCATACCCCTCTCTATTTTTCATCATGGTTGCGCTTTTAGGAATAAACAAATAATATTTTTAATTTGAATTTGTGAGCGCAACTAATGGTTGCGCTTCGAGGAATAATTTAGTTGCGCTTAGTTGGTTGCGCTTTGAGGAATACCCCTAGCTATGTTAATTGATGCAATGTGGTTCCTTTAAAAGCGTTGATTGAATGTTTCCTCTAAAAGAAAAACATTAAAGGTGAACCAAATGTTAATAAAAAACATGATTGTATACAATATCAAAGAGGACTTTAAGACAATATAAACGATTCCATCACAAACTTTTCACTCTTCAGTGACTTCAAAACGTGAAGTCAAACTCTTAAATATTGGAAATTAAAACATCTACAAGAGGTACGACGTTCGTTAGACAGATAAAATATTCTCGCTTATGCAAAACTGTTTATGTAAATGAAATAAGTTGTCGCCTTAGCTCTTGATTACAAAGAGAACTTGGAGTAGTTTTGTTTACGGCTTAATCGCAATTGCGTCTTGTTTTTCTCCAGTGTTTATTCTCAGCACGACAGGTGCGACTCGACTATAAAAGGTGAAACATTTTAGTGCAAAGTTCATACAAACTAAGAGCACTTAAATTATTAATTGAACAAACTCAGTTTTTATAGTTTCTTCGCTGGACAAGCGACACTGACATCTTGGGGAAACTATATATACACACGGTGCTGCGCGCCAGTTCTGTTAGTTTGAACTTGGCTTGACGCGCTACCGCGTGTCTAGATTCTATCTCAGTTTCAAGTATGAAAATGAGATGCTTAGAAAATAAGAAAGAGTATAATTATTTACTCATTTTATTGTGATGTTAATGAAGTACTTGACAATAAATAAAAACCCGTCTGAAAATTCAACCGTTCATCACAACACAAAAGTTTTCAACAGAAAAAAAACCTCAACGAAATCAAAATGCAAATCCGTTTACACAAAGTTATTCATTCGACCCATCCTTAAAATAGAGAATACGTAAAATAAAAAGTAAATCCCTAATTCTGACTCTTAATGAAATTAAAAACTTGCGCCGGCTGCTATAAAGTTGCAAGTACTTTGCTCGATCCGGTTGTGGTAAGCCAGATTAAGGGGTGCGAGGATCCGATTTCTACATTATCAATTTACAATTTCCTATCTAGACACCTAGATACTTGTGAACTAAGAACAAAGGGATAAAGTTTTAATTTGTTTAGGTCCAAAGGAAAACAGTTGGTTTGTATCGTTGAGTTTTTCTCGGAATTTAAAGGAATTGTTAGCACTTTAAATGAGAACAATGGAAGTTTTTAAATACTGCTGTGAGAGAACTTGATTTTGGTCTAGCGCACCTTTTCGTTTAAAATAGTGCTTTATTTTCTTCAAAATTAAACACAACTTTGCATTTTTATCTTTAAAAAGTATAGTCTGATCAAAATAGACGTTCTGAAAAAAACCGGCCAAGTGCAAGTCGGACTCGCGCATAAAGGGTTCCGTACCATCGTAGTCAGGCCCAATTTATTTTTAATTTTATTTTTTTAATTATTTATGTTATAGCGGCAACAGAAATACACATTCCGTGAAAATTTCAACAGTCTACCTATTACGAATCATGAGATACAGCCCGCTGACAGATAGACGGACGGACAAACAGCGGAGGATTATAACAGGGTCTCGTTGGTTACTCTTCGGGTACGGAGCCCTACAAAAGATACTAAAAAAAATTATGAATCTTTTCAATTTTAATCTAGGCAATATGACATATTTCCTTACCTATTTGTGAAAACAGCATGACCATATAAAAATAATAATTTATAATAACGCAACGGCTTTTTATAAAAATTGACTCATCTTTGTAATCTTAACAAAACCGATGAGATGACTGATTTATCAGAACTCTTTGAGATAAAACTAAATCTCTACAAGTACTACATATTACTAAGGTAACCTTATCATACTATAGATAACAATTCAATAATATCTTGCCAGGTATGTAATAAAGGTATTACAAAAATAGGTAGGTATATTAAATAAGAAAAAAAAAAAAAGAAAAGAATAGATAAATGAGCTAGGCGGGATTACTGAAGCAGATATAAATAGGTACTAAGGAAAAGTATAGGTACGTTTTGTACTACAGCATTATTATATCGTCTTTTTTTTTTTTGTTTCGGATGGGAAATCATCAAATGACCCCCCCCCCCCCCCACTCTGGGCGGAGCGGAAGGGAGTGTCAGACTTGTACTGACTAAAACCCATCCATGTTCCTTCTTTGCCCTTTGTGTTCCAGGGCCACGGTGTCTCTTTCGAACAGTCCCGCAGCTCTGGCAGGCATCGGCCCATGCGGACCCCTACTCGGTTGCTGACATTATTATATCGTCTTAGCTAAATAATTATACTGATAAAAAAATCTTTAATTAGGTATACAATGTTTCTATCCCTACGTAATGCGCACACCTTCTTTCATCACAGTTTGTGAATATTACGTAAGGTAAACGTGTTCAATAAAAAATATATCAGACATAATCGGAATGATGCGAATCATGATTACAGAGTAATTTAACAAATGACGTGCACACACGCCTTTTTAACGTCACTTAGGAACATCACTGGCGCCCATTAGCGGCCCAAGGCATGAATCATAAATTATCTTGTTTCTATTTGCTAAAGTCATGGAGGTTTTCAAACCCTGGAAAGTGCGAATGTGAATTTTCCAATCTTAGGCGCGAATTATACAGAGATGGCGTAAGGTGAAGGCGCGGCGAAGGCGCAGCGGAGGCGTGGAATTTATAACAAAACGAACGGCGTGCCTGCGCCGCGCCGCTTGAATGTAATTGACGTACATTTTGTATAAAATCGTTTTGAAGCGGCTTCATGCTTTTCTTTTCTTTTTTTTCGGATTGGAAATCTTCAAATGACCCCCCCCACTCTGGGCGGAGCGGAAGGGAGTGTCAGACTTGTACTGACTAAAACCCATCCATGTTCCTTCTTTGCCCTTTGTGTTCCAGGGCCACGGTATCTCTTTCGAACAGTCCCGCAGCCCTGGCAGGCATCGGCCTATACGTGGTTGCTGACATCTCTTTGAGGCGCGCGTGGAACACGAACACGCCGTCGACTCGGCCTGTCGTCATAAGACGGCCGGACGGCGAGCTAGCTAATAACTCGCCGTCCACAGGCCCGCGCCTACGGTGGCCGGGAACCACCACGTGACCCCCAACGCCCAGGGCGTCTCCTGCGGCAGCTGGGACGTGAGATTCTTTCCCTAGCGGCTTCATGCCAGCGCTGCGCCTGCGCCGCGCCTTTACCTTACGCCGTTTCTGTATAAATCGCGTCTGAGACTTACATATATCTTTAATTAATCTTAATTTCACTTTGACTGACTACCGCAAAAACAACTATGCCGAGAAGAAACAGAATTTTATGTTCTTAATACGCTGTGTGCTGGTGATCCATGCACAAAAGTAAAAAGAACCTGGCTGCGTGGTTCGTAGCTCGAGAGAAATCTTGTGTCCAAGACTAAAACAGTTCAGCAGTTTCCATCAAATATTTAAACCTAAAGGCTTATCTATGTACCTCACAGCGTTTATTAACGTGTACATTTTCTAAACAGTTAGCGCTGCTTCTGCAGGGTGTAACAGAAAGGTTATAGTCATATGAAAGGATAACTTCCCCGATGGAGTATCAGCTGTCCCACACTAAATTTCAATACCTACTCGACCCAATGTATGAGACAGCTTATAATTTTTTTCGCATTTACGATATTAGACCCACGGACTATACTTCATATGACTATACCCTTTCTGTTACACCCTGTAGAAGCAGATTTATAGATCTTTGACAGTCGTTACAGATATTCACTGGCCCGAAAGTCTGACAACCAAAGGGTTATTGATTAATCGGTACTAACTGGGTTGCAGACGTCAGATAGGCAGTCGCTCCATGTAAACTACTGGTATTCAGCTGCATCCGGTTAGACTGGAAGCCGACCCCAACAACACGTTTGTGAAAAGGCTAGGCAGATGACGACCAGATACCTATTAGGTCGTATATGAATCCTCGAGAAACGAATAAGTACCTATACTGTAGTGTGACTGTTAATTGCCGTAGAATCATAGTCTGTGGTTTTCCTACTATGTGAGTAACAAAAACGAAATATGGATTTACCCATCGAGTGGCAAAGATAATAATTTGTGTGTACCTTTCCATCATTTGTATCTCCTTTGCATTGAGTAATATCATCGTTGACGGTTGTCATGAAAGAATACTGGGAATTATAAGGAAGTAACATAACATCACGCCTGTAATCACCGAAGAGTTAGGCAGAGGTGCCCCTAATAGTACACCCTCATTTCACCAGTTATGTTTAAAGTCTCATGTAATAGGGGCGAGCGTATTTTCATCAACCTGGCATAATTCCAGGCTTCGTGGGTGCTACTGAGAAATTATTAATGAAAAAAACCAATAATAATTTGCCTGACCCGGGAATCGAACCCAGGACCTCATGCTCAGCAGTCGCGCTTGCGACAACTCGACCTACGAGGCGGTTGAACAAGCAGTAATGAATTAGCATCACACCGTTTAGATCCAACCCCATACTGTGGGTGATCACCAATTCATCTGTCAAAATGATTATTATCACAAAATGAAATCATCCATAACCCGTCAACATACTCCAATTATCAGCAGAAGATACTCACAAGGCATATTTGATTAACGGCTTCAATCCCACATAACTCTTCCGATATTCAAATTAGAAATTCCAAATATTATAACGACGAAACTTTCCTAAGGAGGAGTAATTTTGTTAAATAGAGAGGTTCTAACTAAGGCAAGGATACGTGACAACAGTTCTGGGGATTTACCGTCAGAGGGGGCCTTTTGAATTATAGCCACCGTCTGTCCCACCACTTATCTTCGCATAATGATACTAGGTTCAGTTACACGATTCTAATGTTAGTCTGAGAAATTCGTTTGGTGGAAATAATTTTGGTGCTGCTTTATGGTTGGTTGATTCCGTTATGTAAGTAGGTATCAGTGGCGAAGGTTTCATACAACACGATTCTTTTTGAAAAATGGCAGTTAGTATTCTATAGATAAATAAAATAATCACATTAAAGATATCTACTTCGGCTTATCTTTTACAAAATTGACCCTTCGCTACTGGTAGGTATGGTTAGAAGAATACGAATAAGGAGAAATCATTTTTAGGAACATGGAGCTCATTTTGAATTGAGAACATGTACAGACACAGCACATCAAGCTTCTACAATCTATCAAATTTCTTTAATAGATTTTCAACTTTATCGTTATGGTTGATTGGGAAAATTTGACAGTTTTAGGTAGCTCGATGTGCTACTCAAATCACAGCTGTATTTCTTTGACAGGCGTACAAAATGGCATTGCCACAGTAAATGGCACACTTTTTTTTTTCTTTGTCAATTTGATATGCAATTCTTTTCCTTAACGTTACGTTTCGCAATCGCCACGGAACAATTAAAACAATGCTTTGTAGAGCCAAGTAAAACAAAACACATCTATCGGCGTAAACTATTTAAATCTTCACGCAATAAAAAGGGATTTTCCAGTCAACAAACAAGCCGAAAATAGGACAGGATATAACTGTCTAATATCTATTAGATTAAATTCGAAAAAGTTGGAAATAAATATCACCATTAAGTCGGCTTAATGCCTCATGCGTTGTCATTTTGAAAGAGATAAATGTATCGTAATCTCCTTCAAACGGGACATAATATAATTTATCTAATCCCATATGTTAAACAAAGACTACAATATTATTTGACTTGCAAAATACATGAAACATTCCTTGGGAATACTAGTACAAATGCCATATTAATTTTGGGAATGCTAAATACAAGTGCATGTACTAAAGTGTAGTTAAATGTTTGATGTTAAACAGAGCATTATTAACATTGAGTTCTGATATTTTAAACCACTTCGGTCTACAGGCAAAGTATCAAGATTGAAACACAAAATATAATTTAACGATAAATCTTTCAGTTATGCGAGGTGATTGGACCTAATTTGCAACACTTTTGACCCCGATAACTTGGAGAAATAGTAACTAACAAGACAACAATAATAAGTCTATGAAGTAGTAACAACAATAGATTTTTTTTAAATTGCCGATGGCTAATTTCTATGTGGTTCAAAATGATGAACTGAACACGTCGTAACCGTATGTATATCGATATCCATCACATTTGTGAAGTTGTGCTAGTTCACTTAATATGACCTCGGACATTATGAAAAACACCTCATCATGACTTACAAAAAATGACATTATAATCTCTATTAAAATTAAACTACAAAGGAAAAAAATCTCAAATGAAACCAAGCCGGTGTAATTAAGCCCTAAGTTACTCGACAATGTATAGAATTTTTGTTTCTTTGCTCACTTAACCAAATTAAGCAGCGTTAAAACTCATTGCTCAAAGTAATTTCGTAGAGGGAGTCAATTTAAGGGCGGAAATTGCTTCATTTAACGCTACTGGGTGACAAAATAGGTTCAAAGATATTTGCCTATTTCCTATGTAGACCGATTTGTCGGCAGACTGAGACAATTACTTGAGTTTGTAATTAAATAAAGTAATGATTAAGTTAAATCATGATAATTAGGTGATTCTTATAGTTAAGCAAATTAGGCGTTATTAAGTGCCGCTTGTTATTTCTTGTGTTGTTTAGTTGGATTTATTGTTATTGTGTAGTTAAATGATTATGGGAGCGAGCCGTTGCGTCGCTATTTTCAATTCTTGAGACCATTATAGGTAATTTTGTTCCGAAAACGATAAAATGTCTATTCTTGTGTAAGTTCAGGGAAATGAGTGGGTATTATGAATTTGTCAGTAGGTATCTAGAGCATGTAAGATTGTAGGTAATGCTCGAAAACTAATTCCGTACTGAAACATTAGAGTAACCAAATTCCCGCGGTTTGATGTAATTCACGTACCACAAAACAGTTTCTGGTCTTCATCAAACTGATATTACCCCTCTCACCTTTTAACCACCAACGGAAAGAGATAGAGCATATTCCTAGCTAGAAATATTCTTGCTAATACAAAGTTTTAACATAAAACGATAGCTTAATTTAAATATATTATACAAATTGATGCTGGTTGGCGATATTAAACGCAAAATTCAAGTGCCTTTTGAGCGTAGCAATGTTATTGGATCGACTAGGAAATTGAATTTACGGCAACATAATAACATTAACCGCCCCATTGGTCTAGTGACTGCGAGCGAGACTAAATCTTGAAGACTTTCTTTTGATCTCCAGGTACAGAAAATATTAAGAAGGTACTTTGAAAATAATTATTTCTTGGAATTACTTACGTGGGTGTGCGTCTACAGTTTTCTGCTCTTGCATGAATCAATCTTATCGTGATTTAATTTTCTGATATAAAAATGAGTTTCATTAAAGATAGCCGCTTGAGCCTTGTCTATTTTTGGATTTCTGATAATATTTTTAGCACTTTAGTTTTTTTTTACTAAGCTAAGCACGCTCACGACGTGATAATAAGTTAAAGGAGGGTAAACGACGACAAGAGATAAATAATAAATAAAGACCAACCATTTACTAAAACACGTCCGAACCATCGGGTTTTTGCCGCGTTAAATATAGAAATTATAGATTCAAAATATATTCTACAAATCATTTCATCACCCCGCTTAGAGCTAGTTCTAAAAATGTTACTTACCCCGTGCTTTAGCTAGGCTTATACCTGTACTCTCGCACAACGGTCAAACTACAAGTGCAAGAATGGTTTAACCATGTGCTAAGTAACGTTTATAAATCTCGGCTTTACTGATTACATTGATACTTGGTTCCTATGTAAAAAAATGGTATCAGGATTGCAGACCTATAGTGCAAAACGGCAGAATTTAAGCCACAAAAAGAATTCCAATGAGATCACGACCCTTAGAGGAGACAGACAGACCTACTATGATGTAAATCGCTGGCATATTCTACTGTAATGCTAATCACGAAATTCTGAGTCATCTGCATGCAGTTTCCATGACCTGCCTAGTGCCTAGTGGCGCCACCAGCCTTGAGGCCCACAGTATTAAATCCTTCTCATCGTATTTATAGCACTGACTGCTTTGTTGGTTTAGTTTTCGCAAGGGCTTCTGCTGAGCATGAGATACTGGCTTCGATCCTCGGAATTTCTCACTAGCAGCTAGGAGGTGGATTTGTACCCGTTTGAAGGCAAAAGGGTCGTTCGTATTAAAAAATTGGCGAAATGTCGGTGTCTAAAAGCACAGCTCTGTCTGCACCTTCGGGGATTACAGGCTTGATGGTGTATGTATTTAAAGAAAATTCACCACAACACAATATGCATAGGTTTATGAAATAATGTCCCTATAACTATATACTAAATGTTGGCACGCCATTGTGTTGATGATAAAAGCATCATAAATGACACATGAAGCACATCGCATTAATGCGCAAGTGTTGACATGTTTTTAACACGGCCATTGAGAGCTGGTGCTGAAAAATTAACAGTTTGCAAATTTGATGAACCAAATTTGCATCGAAAATCCAATACCAATTCGCCCGACTTGGGAATCGAACCCAGTACCTCATTCTCAGCAGAAATCTGACTTCTAAACTAAACAGTAATAACATGACAATGTGTGTAATAGGAGAATGTGATGCAACGGAATCCTTTTTTTTTTTGTTTACAGAGACTTAAGGAGGGACCTTCCTTTCTGGTCAGTATTTTAATGCGTAGCCTTTAAGATTGCATGCAGATTAAGATTATTCGTCGTTTACTACTTTAGGTATGTCGTGGAATTCCTAAAGTGCATGTTATTCGTGTATGCTACATTCTAATCAAGATCAATTTTAGCACGATTTTAGTATCTAATATCAAAAACCGAGCTAAGACAGTGGACTTAGATCGTGCGTTCTCATCCATGTTTACACTAACTACACTAGCATAATTTATTCCCCATAGAAATATTCCTTAGATTCGCTCATCATGGGTTATTTTTTTAGGCATGCAAAGAAAATGACACCCTGTTCCTTCCCTATACATGGGACTTCGAGATATCTGGCAAAATGTGAGTATTCCAAAAGTACAGCTCTGTTTTACCCTTCGGGGGTTATAAGCGTGACGCTTTTGCTGTAGCAAATAAAAACCCCTTCATCACTAGAAACCCAAAGAAAAGATCGCCATAACTCTGCGGGCTCCGCAACCTGTCTATACAATTTGTTACGTACAAGTTTACGCACCGTGAAATTATTCCTCGCACCTCCGCTGTTTGCCGTCCTTGTCCTACCATACCGGCTACAGGCGCATCTTCACGCGTGCTGATTTTTCGACTTGAGTGCGCCTCAACGAATGCACATACAGAACAACCCAGCCAAATCACGAAGCTCCCCTCCGTTACGAACTGTCACACGGCACAGGAGGCTTCCCTAAACGGTCGGATAACACCTAACAAGTGCTTCGCCGTTTACTTTGTTATGCTAACAACGTTGATTTGTTTCTAGTTTTGTTTTTCTTTTGGATGGAATGTTTAAGCCGGTGTTTCTGGAGGTATCGGGATTTACGATTTAGAAGGGTTAGTCTAGAGATACAGGTTTTTTATGATTCTTGATAGATCTTTGAAGATTAGTGGTTTGGGACAGTCGACACATCGCCAAAATGAAATAGTGGCGAACTTAAGAAACTCTTCTATTATCTATGTCAGTCGTTTGGCACTATTAAGTAAGCTGACGAATCTTCTCCAAGTTCTAAAGGATAATTATCGTTTATTGAAGAGAGAAAATATATGACAGAAACTTAACCGATGTCAAACAGCAAATTATAATACGCAAGTTGATTGATTACTTCAATACTATCTTCCGGAAATTCTTTTCAAAAGTACTTTAAACAGCGTAATTTTATAACATAGTAGAACACTTTATTATTTATAAGATACGGTAAATCATAACAACATAACGTAATTTGTAACTTCCTAACCGTCTTATCGGTTTATCCAGCTTTACCGGATTAAGATTACGTTATCGTTATTTGGATTTAGTATTGAAACTGATAAAAAAAAAACATCGTTTGTGTCAGCTGATCAATCCACGCGGTAAAGAGGATATACAGGATGAATTTTAGGCTCGAGACTTCTTTGAGCATTTTTTGCTATACTTCATAGTTTCGGATTTGGCCATCCACGACCACTTGAAAAATTCACCCTGTATAATGTTGTGTACAAGATGGCGGTGAGTTGTCTGTTAAGTATTGTTTTGAGATATTTAATCCGACTTAGGGCCGATTTCAGGATGTCGGAATAGCCGTTACTTACCGAATAAATTCTAAAATGAAACAAAATTTGTATGAAATTACCAATTAAGTTAACGGGAACTTAATGGTAGGTGGTGAAACAGGCCCTTTTGATATTTTTTTTTTTTTTTCCGGATGTGAAATCATCAAATGACCCCCCCCCCCCACTCTGGGCGGAGCGGAGGGGAGTGTCAGACTTGTACTGACTAAAACCCATCCATGTTCCTTCTTTGCCCTTTATGTTCCAGGGCCACGGTATCTCTTTCGAACAGTCCTGCAGCCCGCCCTTTTGATATTACGTACTGAACGTACGCTTTGCGTATTATGATATATATGATATATATAACGCTGACGAAAGCGCCGTCCGTATGGCGAAATAAGTATGTGAAATATAACTAAACCAAGGAATTAGGTTGCAAAACCAAGACCTATTCCGGGAGGAACAAGGCTGCCAATGATGATGGCGAAAATTAAGAGGGAACATAGTGTTTCGGAAAGTTTTTCTAAACAACGGGGCTTATGGGTATTGAAATACTCGGGTCTATCTTCAAGTTCAGCCGTGCTTGCCTAGGTTGGTCCGTGAATGGGTGACCACTCATTACATATCGAGTTTCCTCCGTGCCTCGGAAAGCACGTTAAGCCGTTGGCCCCGGCTGACATTTGTAGATCTTTGACAGTCGTTACAAGTAGTCAGTGGCCCAAAAGTCTGACAGAAAGTCTTACCAAGGAGTATTGTATTACCCTATTCTAACTGGGTTATGGAGGTCAGACAGGCAGGCGCTCCATGTAAAATATAGTTATTCGTAGTTGGGAAAAGGCTAGGAAGATGATGATGATGGGTATGTAAATACAGGGTGTAAGGGAGAGCCCTCCACAAACTGACAGGGTGCATTCAGCTCCTTATTTTGAATCATATTCCACCGGAATTTTTGTTTTTTAATTTTTTTTTCAGTTACTTTTCCTTTATTTCAATGTAAAATTACATTCCCTGTACGCAGAACTCCATTTATGTAAATAATACGGCTAAAATAAAAAATCTAACAATGGATGTTGAAATACTCGAACGAACGACAAGTGAAATCAGCTGTTCACTTTCTGCCTAGCTACAGTGTTCATCGAACTCGTCGTCGCGCTTAACGTTCGCTACGTGCGTTTTGCTACGGTAACAATACATTGGGTATAAGGAAATAAAACAAATCATTGGATTCCTATAACGTTCCTGAAATAATTTCTTGTACCGGTCATCTTACTATGATATACTGAATTCACCCCATCAGTTTGTGGGGGGCTGTACCTTACACCATGTAGACATTAACAAACTAAAAAGCAGAAACAGAAACCACTTACTAAAAGTAACGATCCTTAGAAACTCATTTGGCTCCAAGAATCGTGATTTCAAATAATAAAAATGTAAAACATTTCTATTAACGAACCCAAGAATGGCAGTGGACACGTATCTCCATTGAAAATCTGTTAAAAGGCTAGAATTACAGATGAGGTTGTTAATTTTAGAGGATCTAACCTCGTGCCCATTGCCAACATATGTAACTTTTAACCAGCACTTAGTGGCCTCCCGTCGAGTTTGTGGAAAAATGGGTTGACTATTCTGAAATCACTCTGTAATATGTCTTTCTAACATAACATCACGCCTGTAATCCCTGAAAGGTTAGGCAGAGGTGTACCTAATAGTACACCCATATTTCGCGAGTTATGTTTAAGCCTATTGCCATCATCGGTCACAAATCCAGACTCTGTGGTTGCTACTGAGAAATTCCTAATGGAAAAACCCAATAACACTTTGCCCGACCTGGGAATCGGACCCAGGTCCTCATGCTCAGCAGTCGCGCTTGTGACCACTAGACCAACATTAAATTCAATTACAGTTACATTCAAAACAAGTCCTACAGTTATTACACAGTTATATTAACTCTGCCTTACAATCACTGTCAAAATGAAAACTGTCACCGTCTGTGTCTTTATTTTTAAAGCAATAAATTTACTATAAATGTTGCTGTCACTGTCAAGTCTATCAAAATTACAGGGATTTGTATTCTCTTAACATTAAGGTTGCTATTGGCTTGCACCTGCCAGATGTCAAATATCTGTAAAAGGAATGTACTTATGTCACGTCAAAAAATCAAAGCTAGATCCCAAGACAGAGAATGGCAATGGACTTTATTATAGGCATTACGTCGTCCATGACGAAAGTGACGTTGAATAAGTGAATTCCGTCAACTGTATCTGTGTGCAAATACCATATAATTGTACGCATCCTCAAATATTGATACTGGCACGTCACCAGACAAAGCAGTGCAATAAAATAAATCAACAATTACATTCTCACGTAGACTAATATTATATTTTCAACGGGGCAAATTCAATTATTTATATAGCTTTACTGCTTAGAGACTTATTCCTACAGTTCTACTCACGTGAAAAATGCTAGAAAAACATCTAAAATTGTACAGTACATTCAGGTTCAGGTACTGACTGATTGATCAGGAATATCTACACATGTGTGCCGTTCATACACAGGAAAATAGACAACAGTGTGCATAAATTCATCAATGAAATGTAGGCTACACGAGTTCTTGCCTCAGAATTGCTATGAAAATCACATTTATAAGAAAACTGGATGTCACTCTAATCTATTAAAATCCGTATATTATGGAAATTAAGCTCATCTAATAATAGCCCCCATTTCAAAACGCACCAATCAAATTCCGTCCTAAGTCAATTCAAACACGATGCTGCGTTCGACGGGCTAACTATTACCACAAGAATACCCCTCTGAACTGATTAGCGGGCAGGGAGATGCCGCCAACTGGCACATGCGTCGCCTGCGCCGGCCAAACTGCCCGACTCAGCACGCCTCAATGAACTGATTGTCCAATTAACTCCATTCATATGTTCAACGCCACTAACCCACACGCTAAGAGCCTTTTTCAGGCTAATACGATCGTTTGTTCGGGTAATGTCGGAAATTGCGAGCGCCATTTGCAATAGAACAAGATACCACTATCTGCTGGAATAAGTTGTGCGGATTTTTGATGAAATTGCAGTTTTGTTTTGTTTAGCATTTGGTATCTAATTGATGGGACGTAGAAGCTGTAGATTATACTGCCGAAACACACTTATTCGTGATTCAATGAATCATCAATTCATCGATGAATTGCTTTGTAACAGAAAATCATTCGCAATCAGCAACACAACGGGAAAAATCGGGCAAAAATGTCCTTAACAACAATATGCAGCACACAAAAAAGAACTGCATTTTTAAATGAACATTTTAATTTCGGCTTCAAAATGCAAGTTTAATTCTGAGCACGTATTGAAAAGTGCCAGCATCAGAGACAAAAGCTATGAAAAACTTGTGTAACCGTAAAGTAAACACACTCACTTCCTATTGGTACGCCCAAAGTGGGGCAGCTAAAGGGAAAAAAAGAAGTAGCAGAACATTTCACGAAGACGTTCCAGATGTTTCTACAGATGCTTTGTGTTGCCAATAGCGTTTTTAAAAGTCAAGCTTATTTTCGGGAGGAGTTTGACGTCTTAACTGCAGTTTTTTGTTTTTCTAAAAGAAAGGCAATACTTATAGATTTTGAGACTTTATTTTTTATTGAACCAAAAATTCGAAGGCATGTGACATCTACCAACCCGCACTGGGCCCGCGTGGTGAATTTTAGCCCATTCCCTCTCATAGAGAGGAGGCCTGCGTCCCAGCAGTGGGAACATTAATAGGCTGATTAAACTTATGCTTATGCTATTTTTTATTATGTAATTAATTGAACAAGTTTAATAAGAAAAGGACAACGCTTCAAATTAAGGTACTCATTCATACAATAAACAAATTAAGAGATTAGGAAGTTTTTCTACGTGCACCATTTGCACCAACATTGTGCATGTACATAATCAGGACATGACCTACATACCAAATTGCAAAAAAAAAAAAAAAAACAACGACTCGACTACTACATCGAATCCCAAAAAGTATACGCAATCAATGTCACTATACTGTTCAGCATAACCTACTAAAGTGTCCTTAAATTATAAATTATCATTGAAAATAACAGAAGTGCGTCAACGGGAGCATCGTTAGAATGCGATAGAAATGCATTTAAATTAATTCCGGCGAGCGTCGCAGTGAATTCCTAATGATAATAAGCTGTAATAGGTGCCATTACCTTACTGTTGTTCTAAGAAAACTTCCACAAACTGTGGTGGAAGCACATATTTTAGACATTTAGGTAATAATAGGTTCTCTAATTGACAAGTTTCTTGGAAAGGAATTAGTTATGCTTTTCGAGCGTAATTCCGCAGTCTGAAAGCTGAAAGGGAATTTCTGGATAATAATTTCCAAGAAGATGTTCGCAGCTGCGGGTTTCTAGCTTAAACCACGTGCTGCGATGGCTGATTCGTTTACCTTTTAGAAATTTCATTAATTTAAAATATTTTTTCATTACAAACGTTATATTGATACATACAATACAGGCTGGAAGGGACACCGCCGCGAAAACGGTTACCACATATGCAGTACATCGTTCTGAGCTACATAGAAAGTTTTCGTCAGTTATTAAAAAAAATAAAGCTGTTTCCTACAAATGTGCAATATCTACACAGTCAAAATGTATAGGACAGCTGATTTAAAAAAAAATATGGCTCAGAATGATATACTGAATATGAGGTAACCATTTTCGCGTCGGTATCGCTTCCACCCTGTATATTTTTAGCAAAGGAAACATCCAGGCTGGTTTGGTTCTATTCTAAGTCGACTGCCTTTGTAGCGTTCATGATCTCAAGATCAAAAGCGAACAATACCGGCAGATGTCAGTAAAGTGCGCCATTGATTACGTTATTGCAGTAATGGAGATATGAGCACTAACAGTGTGATCCAATTTAGTCGCTTTCACTCAAATCATTACAAGTCATATGACGAACATCAAAGAAATCAGTTGAATTCCCACAAACACTATTTTCATGTTCCTCTCCAATTTATCATTTTGTTTTTCTAGAATTTTAATATATCACTCTTGTTTACTAATTTCTTTCATATTTCTGAAGTTAAACAATTTTTCACATGTTCCTTTAAATAATTATTTCTAAAATTTAAAGCGAATAGTGTAATAGCGAACGCATTATTGAAGAACTTTTACACTTTGCCAGCCAAATAAGTATCTTATAAATTCTTTAAAACGATTTATTATACTGAGCTTTGTTCTCTGAAAAGAAAACTTTCTGTTGTTGGAGAGCCTGATAAACAAATGGTAGAAGTTTTACGCAAATAAAGAACGTTAGAAGTGTATCTTTTTGTAACAGATACAACTCTTTAGTTTTGTTAGGTGATAAAAGAACTAACAGAATAAAAGATTGCGAAGATGAGGATGTGTTATGTGATCATTTTAATTATTTTATTTATTTCTGTGTTTTGACTGCTTCGTTGGTCTAGTAGTCGCAAGACTCGCAAGCGCAACTGCTGAGCATGAGGTCCTGGGTTCGATTCCCGGGTCGAGCAAAGTGTTATTTGGTCTTTCCATTAGGAAGTTCTCAGCAGTAGCCACGGAGTCTGGATTTGTGGCCGGTTGATGGCAATAAGCTCGCCCCCTATTACATATACATATACACCTCTACCTAACCCTTCAGAAATCACAAGGCGTTATGTTATGTTATTGTTGCGTGTGAGAAATGCGAGTGATTCTGTATCATCTGTTAGAACGTTCGAGGCAGTCCGGAGCGGAGGCATTCCCCTCTAAAGGCGCACTCGGTAGAAGCTAATACTTACACGTCCTCCAGGCGGTAAAAGGACCGTTCACATTTTTCACCGTGCTAATTTTATTTGACTCGACCTGAATATATTATGTCCTATTATTACGCCGCCCACCCTCCGCAAGCGTTTAATGCTAACAATGAAAATTTCTTTCCTCTTTAAATTGTTAACATTAAATTTTGGAGAAAATGTAAAAAATCTGATATCATTCCATTTTTATTGCTCATTAAGATTAACTTTTATTTTCTTGGCGCGTTTAATTTTAGCCGTGATTTCAGAATAAAAATGTTTTGATGTTAAAATACCGGACTCTACGCACAATATAAATATTTTATGGCTCTCTCACGCTGTGTTAGGGGAGATAGAGCTTATCGAATCTGAGATGCTGACGTAGAAAATAATGCTTTCCATGCAAGATCTACGTATAACATCGTATGTTATTTCTGAGTGAACATAAAACGTTATCGAACTGACGCACTCACTAGATCAATGTAAATAAAGTCATTCAATTCGTAAACAGATGATAGATAAATATTAAACGGAAGATAAAAGTTTCTCTCGGCCGCAAAACGTTTAGTCTTTTTGTGACGAATCGATTGGTAGCATCGCTGCACATCAATCGGATCTCATTAATTTGTTCAATATCAGCTGGTCAATGACTGACACTGATTGTCTGGCTCACTCGGAGATTTATCGAACTGCTTGACAACCATGACGGCTAAAGACTTGTTCCATCATTTTATTGACTGGCCATTAAATTAACTATTCGCTGGGTGGTATTCATAATAAACAGTTAAAATCTTTCTTGAAAATACCCAACAAATAGTTAATTCCAAAAGATCTTAAAACTAAATTCTGAAACTGGACGTTTCTTAAATTGGGCCATTTCAAGAAATTAATTTTATAATTTCCACAAACGCGACATTATTCAGCTCCGTCTGAGATATGAAATTAATAATTCATAAAATCTTAAGCTAAGATTGAATCTCGTTATGTTAACTTACGTTTCTTCCACGTCTACATCGGATTGTACAGTCAAATAACTTCTTGTGCAATTTATTGCATAATTCTACCTGAAACAAAAAGAAAATGGGTTAGTGAAGTTCCATTAGAACATGGCTGCCATTCGCGGTAGTTAGAAAAATTGTTTTGTTTTTAAGAGTAAACTAGCTAAAATCTGAGAGCAATTCTTGGTGAAGCACCTTTCTTGAACTCTTCACAAACACCAAGTGATCCGAAATATTCACACAAAACTTAATTGGCATTATCATTTGCATAAATACTGTCTTATTAATTCACTAAATTCCAAACTTATAAATGGCAATGCGAGGGCTGTCATCTGATTTAGTGGCCACAACCAAATAATAATTCTGCTGAACTAGAACGTTGGAAAACAAATTACAGTAATAAGATAGGCGGCCTACGATTTCTAGCTTTAAATAAATCAAGCGGTCTGAAGTCTGCAGCTTCTATTAATCCGACCGCCATTAAGATAATCCTACTGTTTTTTATCAATAAACAGACGATGATCTATGGGGAATGAGTGTTAATTAGTAGCTTTAATGAGGGGTCAAGCCGCTTTGCAGGAAGGCAGCTGAAATCCAGAAGCGTTGATCCGAAACAAACCAGCCCAATAATAGCATGCTTCGATCGCTCTAAGTATAACCGCGCCGACCCCGTTAGCAAGTCTACCTGCTCGAACATTGCAACATTAATGGAGGCACCGTGTCATTTGTTCTTAAATATAAAACCGCCACTGTTGACCCACTCTAGGCTTGACGTTTCCAGAATTATCTATGCTCTGTTTTAGTGAGATTTCAGCTTTAAATATTGTAGTTTATTGGAATTAATTATGAATTTTTAGCCAAGTCTAGACTGGAATGGAAATAGAATATTTGGGATGTATGGATGGAGGTGATATAAGTAATAATGCAGTTAAATGGTGTGAAGTTTATGTGACGTGGAGCTGAGGGAATTCTCTGGCGTGAGTGTGGCGCAGGAGTGATAACATACACGACAGCTTACTTCAGGTTATCGGTGAACACACGCGCATTAGCTTAATTTAAGCACAGACCAGACTGCAACTCAAATTAATATTACCTTTGGGGGAATTTAATAATGATACCTATCATTATACGTATCTTATTTGTTATCTGTATATAACAATAATTGATTGGTTCTTGAATTGGAAAGAGCTAAAAGTCAAAGCAAAACCCCTCATAATGACTTTGATTTGAATAAGGCAACATTTAAATGCTCCCGTTTATACAGGGTGATTTTTTGAAGCGGGCGTGGATGGCCAACTCTGAAACTATGGGAAATAGCGAAAAATACATAAAGGAGTCTCGAGCTCGATTTTGATGAAAACTAAAACTGCATCATTCGATTTTTGAAAAATCAATTTTGTTAGCCAGGAATCGACCCCATTGATTTTGGGAGAAAAAAAACATACACACTGTATGTCGATAGTCTCGCTAATAAGGATCTAATTCTGGGAAACCTGACAACCAAAGAAAGTCTGACAACGAGTCTTATTCAACGGGAATACACCATTAATTAGTATTAGCTAAACAGAAAAATGAACACCATGTATTATTTATTCCTCCTAACATTTTTCTACACGCTTGTACTCAAATTTGAAATTAGATGACTATTTTTTTTTACTTTAACAGCGGGTCCAATCGGCAAAAGAAAATAAATTAAAAATAATAAATTTGTAAACTCATCCCGCGGGTCCCAAATGAGTGGGACCAGTTGACTAAAGAGCCCTGTAACGACTGTGAAAGATTTATAAATGACAGCCAGGACCAACGGCTAAACATTGAACTAGCAACACCAGACCCAGTAAAAGTGAAATTCCTCCTACAAATAAGGAACTCTCAAACATTTTAGGCCGTGCGCCACCGCCACAATACATCAGAACCTAAGGCAGTAATATATTAGCGCGAATGTGTCTACACATTGACAGTGCACTTACTATTAGCCACGGCTGGCTTCACACGATACAGCCGTGAAGCGAACTAAACGAGGCGATCTGTTATTTGGTATCATTCTTAGGTGGCACTGAAATTTTTTTATAGGCAATGATGGAGGTGAGCTGTGGAGCTGAATGAGGAAGATGTAGGGTTGATGTTGAGTCTGATAGGCAAACTAGATTACCTAGCGTACTTACACAGACATGTGAAATTATTGAAAGGATCTATGATTGCTGAGCAGTGGAAATGTTGTACAATGGTAAATTAGAATTGGATAGTGGAGTTTCAATATTATAAATTGATAATCATTAACACTAGAAACAGGATATTTACCATGTTTACTGATTTCTTTGAATTCCCGATATTTCGGCGCTGTTGCAAGCACCATGATCAGTAAACATGGTAAATATCCCGTTTCTAGTGTTAATAAATTGATTGTTTGATAGATTACTCTAGTTCATTGGAATTCTCTTGGACGAATTCAGATTGCATTTGATCACACCTAAGATATCTTCAGAGTTTCAGGGATAGTACAATAATCGGTCTGGACAATTATGCTAATGACAGGATGAGTTTGATTATGTTGGTTCTATTTACACTTATTTAAAAAAAAAAAACAAAAAAACGTTGCGCCCCCCTAGGGATTTCTGCTGTATCGTGGGTGCGTTTACAAATATTTAAACTCACATAAACAAACAGCCAGACCCGGAACAACTACCTGTAGGCTGTAGGCCAAACAAGTATTTGTTCCGTGCGGGAAGCGAACCTGCGACACGCAGCGCAGCAGTGAATCGCCCAACCATTTCGCCAACCATGTCGCCAAAACAAGAAAAATCACGCCGTTTAATCCAAGAAGGATAAAGCGAAGTGAATCTAAAGTATACTGACATTTCCACAGCAGCTTTTTTTGGGAATTGAGCCTATTGACATCAATTCGGCATAACTCCAGGCTCCGGGGCGCTACTGAGAAACTCCTGGTTGTAAAATACTTCGCCCGACCCTTGGTTTTGTGGTATTGTACCTATCACTAAGAGAAGGAGCTCGTGGCTAAATAATAACAGCCGCTCGGATCGAACTTTAGGTTAAGCCGTGCTTGTCTAGGTTGGTCTGTGGATGGGTGACCACCCATTACATACCAAGTTTCCTCCGTGCCTCGGAAAGCACGTTAAGCCGTTGGTCCCGGCAGTCATTTGTAGATCTTTGACAGTCGTTAGGTAGTCAGTGGCCCAAAAAGTCTGACAACCAGTCTTACCAAGGGGTATCGTATTACCCAGTACTAACTGGGTTGTGGAGATCAGATAGGCAGTCGCTCCATGTAAAACACTGGTATTCAGCTGCATCCGGTTAGACTGGAAGCCGACCCCAACATAGTTGGGAAAAGGCTAGGCAGATGACGATGACCTATCACTAAGTGAATTTATCTTAAAGAGTACCTCTTGTTTGATTGACAGACTCTAACCAATTTACAATTATTACAACTCTGGTCAGAATGCTACAAGAAACCGTAATCTGGGTCTACCATTAGAAAATTAACACTCTCGATTAAGAACCAAATACCTAGATATCATTAAATAGTGTTAGGTTCAACCTATAACACAGGACCTAATACTGTCAATCACTTGAAATAAAGCCTACCGAGGGACCCTATAATCCTCAAAGAGGTAGACACGACAGATGGGACAAAACCCTAGTTGAAAGATAGATTAAACGACCACATTACCGGACTTCTTTGACAATAAATGTTAAACATTCTCTTGAAAATTTTGCACGCTTATTACTGTTAAGCAAAAACATGTATGCTCTTTCGTTTTTGTATTTTATCATCTTTTTATACCATGTTTTTAAGCAAATAAATATCATTCTATTCTATTCATAATAATTTCTTCAACATAAACACAACATTTACTTGAAACGCCACCCATCCACGAGCACTCAAACTATCTAAGAAACGAACTGCGTATAATTTCCTCCGTGAGTCTGAGATTCAAAAAGAGCGCTAAGAAAAATAAACAGCACTTGTATCTCAACGCGGCCGTCTCATTTGTAGCGAGACGGCACGTTTCTTAAGAACTCGCTGCACAATATAAACACCGTCTGCGGTGTTTACGTCAAGCCTGCGAAAATTTAACAACTTCTCTGATATGTGTACATTTCATGTTAAAACAATAGACCTGTAGTTACCATTTCCTAGTTGTTAGCATTTAATGGAGTCCTTCGTGGTTAATGTTACTCCAGAATTACCGACGTGATTGAGTGCCAAGTATTCGTGGCTGCGACTGGAAATACATTGACATGAGCTAGCTGTCTTGTTTGTATTCCCTGAAAGAATTTGTGGAAGTACTTGTGTAAAGGTGCGACTACTATTAGAAAGTAGGAGTAGTAGCTACGTCAGTCAGGGATGATATAACTCTCAACGTTGTGACAGCATGTGACATGTCAGTCTTGATTTAAAGTGGATTCTTTCAATCACAATTAGTTCAGTCACACGAGGTCTTTTGTGACGAAAATAAAATTCTGTATTGTTTTCATAAAAAAAGATGTACCATCTCTCATTAGTGGAAAAGTAAGATATAAAGAAATACTTTAAGTATTACTCTGTCCCTAGAATACCTAGTTCATAAAAGAAAAAAAGAAGAACCATAAAGCTCGATTCTCGACGACCGTCGCTCCGTCAATTATTGCCTCATCACAGTATTTATTGGGACTTAGCTGTACCGAGAACCGAGACCGAGTGCTCGTTGAAAAGAATCTATTTTAACTTACCACAGAACTAAAGTGGGTCAAATTCTGACTTAAATGTCGTGAAATATTGAAAGCAAAGTACAGCCTTCTAAGTTTTAGGACATAACTCAAATAATATCGTACGGAGTGTACTGAGATAAATATTAAGCAATGCCTATTTATTTAAAAAGTGGATACCTATTAGATAACAATGAAATTGATGTCAAAGTCGTGGGCAAAACCTATTTTCCATTGCAAATTTCGTGTCCCACATCCTCTGAAAGACCCGTTCCGTGTCTACAAAAACCGTAAGATATTTACGTACATCTAAAATTTTACAAAGCAAACAAGATAAGGTCTGACTCGGGGTTACTTGTGTGTGTTATC
This sequence comes from Noctua janthina, assembly GCA_963576755.1. Classification (NCBI taxonomy): domain Eukaryota; kingdom Metazoa; phylum Arthropoda; class Insecta; order Lepidoptera; family Noctuidae; genus Noctua; species Noctua janthina. The sequence goes on from OY755058.1 coordinate 7,358,777, forward strand.
AGATCGTTTCATAGTCACAATGAAGTTTTGTGTGCGTACGTAACGAAACACACTAAACAGTTCAATGTACTCTGATAATACCAGTAGGTATCTTATGACAGTGATCGATTGTTAAGAAGACTTTTAACTTGAGCAAACATACACACTGGGTATGAAAACAGAAAAATCTCTCGAGACGATATGCCTGCACGTCAACATATGACGGATTGCAATGGAAATTATCAGCATCATTGACTTAGTACCGTGAGAATGTGATACTGGCACACAAGAGACAATTGGAACGTACTTATTTGAAAATAGAATTCTGATAGAGGAGTGTATTAGTAATAGATTAGAAAATGAAAATGGTGTCAAGAACAAAAAGGCACAATATTGGCGCAAAAAAAAAGTTTGAAAAATGAACGTTGTTCTGAAAAATATTCCATTATAAAATGTATTTCCTAACTAATACTATCGTTCGGAGTTTACAGACGTGATGGTATGTTATGTTATTTAAACACTCAAATAAGGTGCCAAAGAGAAGAATATTGTCTCTCACTAAAATACTTTTTTTTTCTTTTTTTTTTTTTACGGACGGGAAATCATCAAATGACACTCCCTTCCGCTCCGCCCACTCTGGGCGGAGCGGAAGGGAGTGTCAGACTTGTACTGACTAAAACCCATCCATGTTCCTTCTTTGCCCTTTGTGTTCCAGGGCCACGGTATCTCTTTCGAACAGTCCCGCAGCCCTGGCAGGCATCGGCCCTTGCGGACCCCTACTTATTTGTCACTAAAATACTTTGATTAACATTGTAGTGCTTATACAAGCACTACATCATCGTTATTCGAAAATCGTTATTTTGTTATGTGATTGCCTATACAATCACATAACAAAATAATGTTTTTCAAGAGTCAATCCCTCGCCACAGAATGAACGACTTACGATTACGTTGACCATGAAAAATTATTACCTACTGATTTTATGACGCCTACAAAGTAGTAAACAACAATAATATTATTTACATGCATGTGTTGCTATAGAGAATAGATCTTTTCTTACACAAAGACGTCATATTTCTTTGATTTGGCTTAATGGATGTACCCGTTACTAATCATTTGTTTATGTGTTAACTGTCTATATAGGTGTTATTACTTGTAAGGCATGAAAAGGACTGCGTTTAGATTATGTCTAGACATACCTATTTGTTTAGATATTGTCACTTATTATCTAAAACTATTAAATGGATAACTTAACTGTTTAATATTAAAACCTTCAGTAGATTTTTTTAATCTACTGGCACTCAATATTTAAAGAAAAAAATTGCCTGTAGACTCATCATGTTTCTACTGTTGATTCCAATTTCAAATATTTCATTTAAAAGAGAGAAAAAATTGGCCGAAATTCTCCTAACATGCGGTGCCTAGTAGCTCAGTAGCACATGTTAAAGAAACTAACGACATAATGACAAAGGGTAAAACGTTGATTGATTTAGGCAGGGACTAATTACAGGGCTGAGGTACGAAAAAAAATATGTTTTTGTACCAAATTGTTGGAACAAAAAAATTACGAGAACCCGTAATGACAGTGCCGATTAGCTTTTCAAATGTTTCGTCTGTTTGGTGAAGAAGAATATGGTTGAAGTTGTAGTTAATTAGGTGAATGTTCTCTTTTTGATAAAGAACTAAGTAATAAATGTTCCTGGGGAAAGGTTACTTGGAGTACCTATCTTGTTGTTGTTCATTAGCCAAGCATCATTGTCCTAGGCGCTGATAAAGTTAAGGGAACGCAAAGATGCAAAGATATCTAATCTAGAACGTTCTAGTAGATAAACGGGATCGCAGAATGCAGTTGAAAAACACAGAGGACACTGTAACAAGTAAGTGAAGGGTAAATCAAACCGCTCGTCTGATGTAACAAAAATATCACCATCATCTGCCTAGCCTTTTTGTATTATATTGGGGTCGGCTTTCAGTCTAACCGGATGCAGCTGAATACCAATATTCTACATGGAGCTAATGCCTATCTGACCTCCACAACCCAGTTAGTGCTGGGTAATCGCTACCCCTTGGTAAAACTAGTTGTCGGACTTCCGCCCACGGACTAACTGTCAAAGATCTACTATTGACAGCCGAGACCAACGGCTTAACGTGCTTTCCGAAGCAAGGAGGAAACTCGGTATGTAATGGGTGGACACCCATCCACGGAACAACTTAGGCAAGCGCGGCTTAACCTGATGCTGTTATTATTTAGCCTCGAGCTTCTCGATCTAAAAAAATAAGTACTGAATAATTTGTTAGTACTTTTAAACTTTAACAGAGTGCACAAATATCATTTTGAAGCTGTGACGAGAGCAGAAAAAAGGGCAAATTTAGACAAAATTGCTAATAGAACCTTTTTACAATCAAATGCCAATCAGAAAAGTACCTTATACTAGAAGTAAAAGCCGCTGTTTTTACTTCGCACTATATCTGCGGGAACAACAACGGAACATAGATGACGTTTGTGGAGATAGTTTATGCGTTAACTAATAACAATAGTCTTTTCTGACAGTCCGTAGTGCCGGTTCACAGCACATTGTTCGTCGCACAAGCACAGACGACCTATGGCTGTGGGTTGTTCAATTTCCATGTGCAGTTTAGTCGATAAATTTCGAACTGCGTGTTGTACAGTTTCTTCTTAACTTTCAAGTTATTAACAGTCGTTCATTTTTAGTCTGATGTATGTCAATTTTGTCTTATGTCTTATGATCTTGTTCAGTTAGTTTGTGTTTGTTGAAAATAACTTGGTAGGTAGACTGCAGCGATTCTTTTGGCTTTCATTTCGTTTTTTGCGATGGTTCATTATATCTATCTGTAATAATAATTAGCTTATATTTACAAGTGTTAATGACTATTAACTATGAAAGTAAGATAAAGATATCACTAACCTAACCTAACCCAAGATAACTATAAAGTCACGTGCACATCGATACATCTAACTGCATTCGGTCGCAACACTTTTATAAAAATTTCAGCCCATGAATTAACATAGTATCGCCATAACAGTTCTCGAAACAGACGCTTCTTTACGACACAGCCACAATTCAAATGTCTAGACTAACCCCTGTCACTTGATCGCGACGCAGTCCCACCGCTGAATCAATTAAAAAAACAAAGTCGCTGGGTGACGGGGCCGTACCTACTACCGTTGCTTTTTACACCTAGTAGTATAAATGTAATGTGCCGACCGTACACATCCGCGAAGCCATTTTGTGAAATGACCTTGTGACGCGGCGCGTGTCACTGCAGTAAGTCTCGTGTGCATAGGCCCGTAAAAGATTCTGCCCACTAAACGTACCATACCATCACCGTGCTATGAACGTATCCGGCACAGAAAGAAATATGACACGGACTACTATTCCCACTAGAACGTGTAAACAGCGTGACGCTCCGTGCAAGGCACGCGATGGTGTTGATCGGTCACGGAACAGTCTAGTGGGCAAGGTCTGATATTTTTCAATACAAAGAATATTTTTTGTCTGATACGTTCATAGCACGGCCATAGTATGGTATGGTGTAATGGGCAGTGTCCTTTATGCATAACTCCACACACACTATCTTTGTAATAACATCTACATTTTATAGATATTAATGTTCGTTAGGTATTTGCTATTTATTCTATTTCTTATCAGCTTTAAGCACCGAGAGGGCAGACTAGAGATCACTTACCATGGCCGTTAAATCAAGTATATAACCATAAAATAATAATTAATTCTACGCGACACATTACGATATTAGACTTTAATACCTAATTAAGGAACAGTTTAGAGTTGTAACTGTAATTATAAAATGGACGACGCTCACGGAAATCGTAAAACGCAAAATTAAAGTTAAACGTCGTTTTACTACGCGCGCTAAAATGATATTTTTACGATAAAAACATACAGTCTGAATAAAAAAATAACAGACATTCGTTTTCTTCGTGATTGTGAAACGCGATGTGTCAGTCTGATAGTGATAGAGATGCCCCATTTGATTCACTCTCAAACATCGTGAGATACGAAGTTATTCGCAAAATCCGACACATTTCCACCGACAGAATAATGATACTTTGACAAGCTCGACTGCGTAATAACCTAATTGTCACTGAAATATTCTTCACGCGAAATAACCATAATTAATGAGGTTTCACCGCAGATTTTATCAAACCTATTAGTGCTCTTATGGGTCGTTGAACTCTCATATTTTTATACCACAACGCTAAATGATAAATCATGGTGTTTTACACATAATCTGCCTACGCTTCCACTACGTTTATTTAGACACGTGAAGACACATTTAACACTTCGATGGTATTTAAAATATTTGTCAGCCGTTATCATGAGGGAATTTTCAAACAAAACTCTTTGTAGGTCGAGCTATTTGTCTTCGAGGTTCCGAAGTGTCAAAACAGAGATTTCAATCGTCTATCTTGAGTCGTGCAGTTCTAATCAAAAAGCGCCTAACATCTGATACTTTCCCGAAGAAGCCGTAGACCAGAAGTGCTAACGGAAACAAATGAACTGTTTCTAGCTGAAGGCTATCTAGAACTTATAACGCGCGAAGGATTCTCGTCTTTACTGTGGTTGAGTAAGGCTTCATTTCGCGTAAGAAAAGTCGAGATAAGCAAACAGGTCTGGTCGCTTTCAACGCACTGCACTGCATTCTATTGCCGCCGCAACGAGTCGGTCGGAGAGACATTTGACACGTCCTCGCTGACAATAATATGTGTGTGTAAACCGGAGCGAAATATATATATGCAAGCAGTTCACGCCCTTTTACACACCTCTCTCAAATTAGAACTAATCGTTGCATTATAATACATTAACCACGTTTACATTTTCCATTGCTACGCTTTCAGACAGAGAGAAAAACATTCCAACAACAAATGTAAAAAATTACATGACTATTAAGTATAATTGTTGATATTATTCTGATTTAGAATTCAAAAGGTATGCTAACTGGAGACGTGTTCCTAAGAATTTTAATTATAAATTAATGGTGTCAATAAATTTTCGTACGAGAGACGTGCAAGAGTCGGGAAATACGAAATACCGAGTTAGTCATCAATGATAACAATCTTAACGCGACGCGTTAAACACTTTCACAAATCATCAAATCCATTCAAATTCCCTTTCGCTTCGTTTATTAATTACACGGGCGAGTTATCCCGCTTCGCCCCCTCACCCCCTCCCTCGCCCCTCTCAACCCTCACTAACGCCAATAACTTGTTTATCGCGCGACTGCGGAAACTAGATCCCTAACTCCGATCGGGAAATATCCCCCGAATTTCCTGCGCGACCGACACAACTTCGCTTTACAACTAAGTCCGACACAAGAGGGCTAATGCGATTTTATTTATTGTTTTTCGCTGTTTTTTGCAACGATAATAGCATTGCAGCAATTGCAGGTCTTTAGTCCAAATGCCATCGGCCCATAACAGTGAGTTAGCTAATATTTACGATTAATTAAGCTGATCAAACGCACGACAAATATACGATCTCATTCGTTTAATGTTGTTTAATTTTCGCTTTATTGAGTGAGACATAAGACAACTAATACGATTTCCATCTGTCGACATCCATTCCTATCTCTGCGTTGTAAACTCGTTATAATTCAAACATTGACGCCTTTCAGAATAATAATTACTTATATCAGATTTATTAATTAGATGTAGTGGGGACGTCTCTCGGGTCTGTCTGGCGGTGCATCGGGCGCGTCGGGGGTTTGCGAGGGAGGACGGGGGTGGCCGGGTGGCTTCCGCACCGCCACCGGAGATTGCGTCCCAGCCTCCTGCGCAAGCCGTCTAACTCAATCATCTGCGTGAAAATATCGAATAAAACTTGCTCCCGGCGACACTTTTAACTGTACACGTGGGAGGGAATGCGCCAATTCGCTATCGTAGTTTCGTTTACAGAAACGAAATAAAAATCATATTCGTATTTGAGCCGCGAGCGGTCGGCGACGCGACGTTCTCCGTCTGAACCGAGTCTGGCCGAGGTGTCATCGTCTCTGGTGACGGCTTCCTGTTTGAAAGAAAACGTCTAAAATTCATTTGCTCATGTGACTCTGGAGCATCTCGGCCGTGTTACGTTCCAACTAACAGAAAAAACCTCACAGCGGCCGAGGGCACATCGGTTGGCACTGCTTGTCTTGACGGCGGGACGTCAAAAACATGCGTGTGTGAGACTCGACATCAATCAATGTGGGCTGCTTTTATTTTTGTTCTCTCTGCTGACGACTGTGACTTATTTTTAGGGTTGCGCAGGACTAGCTACTAATAAACTAGTCGATTGTGATCCTCCTCTTACTGATGACTCATAAAATTTCCATCTATTTTGTTCTTTCTATCTTCTACTAAACGACATCACTTTCTAGAAGTATATCCTCCCGTTATGTATGTGAATCCAATTTTAACTTTCACAGCAAGACCCTGAAATTCCCTTGAGGCCTATGAATAAGTGGGTCTACGCATTTGGGGTTCGATTTTTTTCGACAATATTAGCAACATTTGTAAGACACCAAAAAATCTATGATATATAGACTACTATAATAACAGCTAAGCAGTTTAAGGAGTTTATTCCAAATTGCAGTACCCTTTTGATGTTTTGCAAAAGCCTTCATTAAAGGTGCATCTGTGTATTAAATAGGACACGCCTATTATGAGAGAATCTAAAAAAGTTGCATCTATCACTTTTGCCAGTCAAAGGCTAAGGCAAGCTGGCAACATAATTACTTCTTCGCTTAGATTTTTAACTATCCCTGAGTGAAAATATAAACGTTATCTATAAAGCGCATAGCCGAAGCATACATTGCACTAGCATCTGCCTTTAATGAAAACTTCATGTCTGCACTAATCGTGGACCACATCTGTCGGTGGCCACCTGTATCATCGACCGCTGTGTCGGTCAGATTTCAATCCCTACGGTTAGTAATGGGAGACTCACAAGCTTTGACACCTCTATCTGCCTCTTGCAATGGCATATACGATTGTTGTTAAAGGATCCAATCCGATTGCAGCGCGGCAATGTCGCCAAGTGGCTCAGAAACATCACATGCTGAGCGTAGGTAAGAGCTACTATAGCAGCCGAGCGCTACAAGCAGATTTAGTCCTCACGATGGTCAAATGTGGCGACACTTGGGGGAGGCCTATGTCCAGCAGTGGACGTCTTTCGGCTGAAATGATGATGGTGATGGTCAAATGTTAGTTTGGTCTTACATAGTTTAGTCACATAGAACCAGTCGTGGCGCTGCGATCTGACTACGGCTTACGATCTTCGGTCACCTTCAAAATGGTACTGTCTTCAATAACCACAAACCAACACTCAAATTGACAACTTGCTAAGCCATTCTTCATCTTCTTTGAACTAAACTATTAAACAACTGTCATGTTTCAAACGAATTATCATTATTCTCGTGTTAAACCTTTATGATGTTAGAGCTTCATACTGGGCAGCCATTACAAATACAATCGTTACTGTGATCTGTACAAGGAACACTTACATTCAGGAAGCTATCCTAGATTTATCACTCTCTCAAAGGCGCGCTAAATACCGTTACAAGTGGTGACATTAACATCCATCATGTCAATGGACAAATTATTTGTTGAAATAATGAGGTGCCTACAGATGAGAAGTAAACTATTCCATTAGCTAAAAATTCGTTGGAGCACACGTCCACACTAAATAACGTCACAAACGATGCATATTTTTAGAAAATACAACATCTTTTTTAACGAGTCTTTTCTTCTTTCACAATTGTTACAATGCGCATCACTAGCTCGCTATAACACGGATTACTAAGTCGTATTTAATTGACGAAGCTTACGTTTTTAGATATCGAGATTCAATCTAAAGATTTCTACATTTTAAATTCTAAAACTGTATTAGTTCAGAGTTATCTGCGATGATCTATTGGCCTTAACCGCCATAAAAAGTATAATAGAACAAAATAAGCACCCCAGATCTTCAGACTTAAGACTTGGAGTAGTTATCCTTTCTGCAAAGACGACAAACAATATTTCTGAGGCTTGGAGCATTGCCAAAATTTGATTTTAATGACAGTTTATACACGCATATGTCCGCTCTCTTAGTTTTCTCTTTTTAGTATTTCTTATTTATCGAACAGAATAGAACATTGTGCAAATTCAGTATAGCTTTTACTTATAAACCAGTATAGACTCTGACATCTACTTATATTTTTGATGCCAAATTGAAGTTAGTTCCAGTAAAATATCAGTGAAAAATACTTGTGTAATAATTCCGTACGATCTATACGTCTGTACGACTATTTTTATCGTAATTATCTGTCGTCTACGTCGTCGGCCGATACGTGGCGTATGAATCAAAATTGTGATTGTTGTTTTTTAACTAAGCTCTAAATATCCTGACCTATAACTGGTCGGATAGCTCAAAACGTCGGCCGAATATTTATAAATACGGTAGCGGAGTCGGTAATGCGCCTCAGCAGACAGTTGCTAAATTTCAATGTGCTCTATTTCGAATTTGTAGCTTCGGCTTTCACGAGGACAGAAAACAAACTGGACAGTCAGTCTCGGACACCCTTTTCATTTAAGATTAAAGCTGACATGACGAACAAAACGACAGTAAACGATCATTCGCGACGCATCACGCTACTAAGTAAACGGGAAATTGAAACTAGACTTACGCGAATCGCGAATTCTAGGAAACGCGGAGGAAGACCTAAACCGTTCAGTAGTCTATAAATTAAACTCAACACAGAATATTTGTGGATACTTAGAAACATCATAAAGAAGTTTAAAAGTCGTGTTATGACAAGCGTGAACATGGTGGTTAATATTGAGAATTTATTACGATTTTAAAGAATATTGAGGCGAAGTTTTAGAACTTCTACATACAATGGCATCAAAAACAAAAGAACCATGGCGAAATAATCTAAAGACACACGTTTCAAGACGATAACAAAGTCCAACGAACTATTTACTTCCAAAAGTTGAATCTAGTGCATTCATAAAACTGAAGTAACCGGTATGTGAGCAGAGCCACCCACGGCTATCACTATAATATACAATTCAGGTATGCTTACGCGAATCCCTCACCATTATCGGGCGCGCTGCACATGGGAGGGTTTCAAAGAATTATATCTAGTTGAACTAAGTACGCTATTGGCAGACCGTTCGAATATCTCGTGAGTGCGAACTGCAGCCGTATATATTCTTGGAGCTTCGGAAATACCCTAAATCCGACGTACATTGTAGACCATATTACTTCGTGCACTTACATTTATGCTCGCTATGGACTGCTCAGCCAAATTTTTGAATTATTCCCATATGAAGTGAAGACAGTTATAAAATAGGATACGCGATCATATCGCGTATCCTATTTTCTGAAAACGCTTCAGGGAACGCTCCATATTGCCATCCATTTGGCTGCAAGACTTGCTCTTAGATTATCTGAGTAGTGAGTCATAGAGCAAATCGTACAAATATTAGCTAAACTAATACCTTGCTGAAATGTTTGTTTGAGTAGAAATAGTCCAAATAGAGAGGTGTTCTTGTGAGCTTGTTCATTTATATTGGCAATAAACTTATTTACTTTTAGATAGGAAAGAGGAGGTACATATATTGCTCATAAAACTACACTAGTAACAAGGATCGATGATTGTGTTACAGCTTATGCTATTTTTAAATTGATTAATAGTCTATTGTAAGATGTTATCAAAAAAACTTATTTTTATTTTCATTGAAGTGAAAGACAAAATAGCTTTGAAGATAATACGTAATGAGCATAACAGAGAACTAAATTGAAGTTAACCTTCCAGACATAAAGCGCTTTGAATCAATGAACAATTCATCCTTTACGCGATGACGAATCCTGTTCAGCCAATGAATGAGTTCCTTTGCAAGACTGGCTCCGATCTAAAACGACATTCTCAATCCAGTCACACACGCCTCGCTCCTTAAAGCTATTGTATTGATTCAAAAGCTCCCAAAAATCTGTAGACATGTAAGCAATAAATGCGAGGGAAGGACGCTTTATAGCTGTGTATGTTCGTGAGAGCATGCTTGCGGACGTAATTGCGTTTCTAGGCGTTGTGACATCGTTCCTCGTCTTTATAGGGCAATTACTGTCGTTATCTGGCATTGATATTGCATCTAATTTATTCATGCTCCCATCTACATTTGAATAAATACATGACAGCTGCACTGACCTCCCGGATACATATACTTTTCGCTACTCACAAGTCGTTCTATTAACATAACACCATTATTCTTCATCTCAGATAAGGAATGCTTAAAAATGCAACACAAGTAGGTATATAAGCATTTCAAATGATGTGTCATTTTAGTCGCACAATTTGAAGGTGAGTCTCGTCTATATGGAAGTTAAATTGCGAAGGAGTAGATTGTCTGAATATTTCATAGAGGAATGCGGTAGTAGATGTGCGATATGCAAATTCAGGAGCATGTCCTGTTGAAACCCGATTTTGACGTTACGCAGTCGAGCACCTACTCTTCACGCCACGAGCTGACGCGTCCCATACGTGCTGACATCTCCGTCTGGTGCAATTTTGAGACTTGACTTATACTCGTTTAAGCTCAATTTTCTTTGCGTTATTTCGGAATATCCAGAAATTCAGAATGGCACATGCATATGTAGTAGACATACAAATGAAGATTACTCCAATCATGCTATCTGCTTAGCATTCGAATGCCGGCAAAGTCGTAACAAAGATGGCTATAAATCGAATAATATATTTAAGTAATGTCCTACAAATTTTATGGGCGGTAATCAGGCTCATTCGTGTATAATACTGCAGATAATTTATATTGTTAAGTAACTTAATTGGTGAAACTTAATTTCGCAATGACGAATTTCATAAATGAATAACTTTCCTGCATGTGCCAAATTAATTAATGTTAACTCCTGTTATTGTTATATCGGCTGAATCTACAGGACTTTATTTACATTTATGCGTCAATAATTGTGGAGTTTATTGCCCATTGTCAAACATTTGATATATTTGAATACACAAAGCAAAACGCGTATTAATTAATATAACGACGTCACTTTAAAAGTCGTATTATTTAGCTTCATTATGGTTCTTTATGAACACTGACTCATGTTATGACACAATAATAAAATGTTCTCGTTAATTTTATCACCTATTTAAATCTACACAAGCACACGCGATGTGAGATATTCATCCATTCATAATTTTTGGCAACGTCCACAAGTATTTCAGGATTAACGGTCTTAAGGTTTATTCATCATGGAGAAAGGTTGGATGTCAACAAAGTTCCTCACAGCCTATTATTTTCTACACCAGCTTCAATCTCAACTGAGTTAAAATGTTTAATTTAGAGCTGATAAGGAAGTCAGTTATCGCGTTGACATCCTGATTTTTTACTCGGTAAGATTGTGTCGAGTAGAGTCAACACTGATTCTTATCTTTAAAGAAAACATTAAGCTTTATCAGCATGATAGAACACCTAGTTGTTCCCGAAATATCGGCGCGCCAGAAAACTTACTAACTTATCGCGGTGTGAACCATCTTGTTTGCATGTTAGGTGGATTATTATTAGCTAATAGTTGTAATAAAATCTGATCGATCGAGTACTTGCTAGATCAACAGATTAACAGAAGAATGAAAACTGATACCAATTTTGAAATGTTATTTTTGGGACATGGATTTCTTCTTTTCATGTGGGCTTTCATTGAAATGTTAGTGGGAAAAGGAACTACACACAATATCACCTTAGTTTTCTCAGTTTCCTCAATTTTCTGTTATCCCTAGCCAGTGCCTTACCTTAAACTTCCTATTTCAAAACTACGTAGGTTTTTTTTCTCAAAGGAAAACTTTTTCAGTGGTTGTCCTTGAAAAATAACATTATAATATGTTATTTTTCAAGGACAACTGTTTTAAGCAATATGAATGTAGATACAGAAAGCCCATGTGGGATTTCTTTCATAGCCGCAAAAAAAGACATTTTACTGACATTAAAGACAATGTCTTAAATTTATTAGTCCCTGATACTTAATAAAATATTATCCTCCTCCCAAATACAGTCCTAACAACCTCGAACTAAAGCGCATAATCCCGCAATATATTCTTCCTAACCTAGGTACTGAGTCGCAGCGAAGTCTCGTCTGAGACACTAGATGCCCTAGATGAAAGGAAGGTATCAATCAGTCTGTTCGCGCTGAGCTACCCAATAGTGATTCATTTGTTCTCCTTGCACGGGAAGTAAAAACTCATCTAAAATTAACCGGCTTTATTCTACAGGATGTTTCTTTCTTCATTTTGTGGTTGAAATACTTGAAATGTCGGTCTCCGGTCTTGAATGGTGTTGTGAAGTGTGACTTATGTAATTTAAGATTTGATTGTTGGGTGTTTATAGTATTATTATATATTTATCTATAAGTAGGACTGTAAAAATACGATTATTTAAGTTTCAAATTATTTTATTGTAAGACACACATTTCAGCTTGACGACAGTCAAAAACTTGCCTTTACTTTTTAAGGGACACCATGTTTGCTCATGGGATTCCTGAATTAAATGAACGAATAATACAACTCATGACTTATTTACGTCCAAAGACTGACCTTTTAAACCGAGTTTTAAGAGATTAAACAGAGAGTAATTTACGCGTTTACTTATGTATTTGTAATACTGTTTTTGATGCGTGTTTTAGGGTAATTTTATTACAAGGATAAAAGCGATATTAACAATCTTACATTAAAAATTCAACTCTGTTCTTCTTCTACTGCCATGTCTTGTTAATACCTAATATTCTTAGAAAATTGTACCCAAAACGTATCCAAATCGGACTTTAAACTGTTAACTTAAAAGTTAACCAATCATTTATTTACACAAACTTTTTTCTATAGAGCATGTCCTCTGCTATCTCTCACGAGTCACGGTGATATGTTAGGGCCCTTATCTTATCAGGACACTTCTTACTTCACAAGCTTTGAAGCACCAACCCTCGAACTTAGAAGTAGCTGTCATGTTCGTTGAAAACGTTATAAATGTAGGTACTTGAAGAGCTGTCAAATTAGTTTCAAAATAATGATTGAATGGAGAAGACTGTTAAAAGTTAATTGTAGATGGTGCGACCATAGCTAGGTCTCCATCTAACAAATGAGGTCAAGCTATTTTGAAATATAAAATGACAATACCATATTTTCAACCAAAGACGATGCTAGGAACCAGTTATAGTATCGACATTAGTTTCACAGTTGCCATCTCCATTGGAATGAACTTACAGGGCAGCATGGTTATTTTGGCGCGTGGCCACTGTCGGAACTAATGTCGCCATCTTATTTCACTACGATTTCCAAAGATAATTTCACACCAGTTAGCAATTTATTTAAGTGTCAGAAGAAACTGATGGACTCTAATGTAAACTAATATTTGTTTTAGGAAAAATAATATTGATATCCACATGTTAAGTTCATACGCGCTACAACTTCGAACATTTTTATGAATTTATCAATAGGACCGGTCATTCTGAAATTAACTTAATTTACTCTAGCGTAGCGTAGCGGGAGAGCAGTGGTGGCCCAGTGGTGGCAGCCCCGACTTACGAGCAGTAAGTCGTGGGTTCGAACGCAAGCCGGCGCATTATTTTGTGTAATTTATTTCATAACCACTGCTCTTAAAACAGTGAAGGAAATGGATGTGAGTAAAACGGCTCTAGGACATGCCGGTTTACTCACATCGTGAGTAAACCGGCATGTCCTAGAGCCGAAAAATTCGAAGACATGGCAACTACCAACCCACACTGGACCCGCGTGGTGTATTATAGCCCACTCCCTCTTATAGAGAGGAGGCTTGTGTCCGAGCAGTGGGAACTTACAGGCTGATTATACTTTGCTTACTCTAGCCTGATGATATTGATTTAAAATCAGTTGAAAATGAATTTGAGAATGCGGAATATATATCTCTGTAATTTTTTATGGGTATAAAAAATTATTACTAACAAGGTTCAGTATTACCAACAGATGATAAAAAATACTTTTGGAAACGGCAGGGTAACTTCTAAACAAAAAGGATCAGAGAGTCCAAAGTAAAAGCAATGTCGTACAGTATCTGAATTGACATTAACCGGACCACATGATTATCCCTTTGAACTAAAAATAAACAGAGAGAAACAAAAATAGCGACGTTCATAAAGATTCACCCTTTATTCATACACTTTCATCATGACCTACGATAAAGCTTTTAAAAGTGAGTCGTCCCTGAAGATTTTTTTGGCTAGCTAACTATTATGTAGGCGCAGAGGTACAATAATAAAACGACACAGATAGACGGGCAGTAGGTAGGTAGGTGCGATGAGATTCTCATCGGTAAAAATGACGACATATCTTATTTAAAAACCGGGGTGTATTACAAAAATCCTTCGTCAGCTTATCATCGATATGTAAAAAACTATTATGGTGTATAATAGTATTTTAAAAAAGTTGTGATTACATTTTATTAAAAAGTTGTGATTACGTTTTTATTAAATTGACCAAGCTCCATCTATTATGAGTATCTGAAGGAATGTGCGCGAGCCCAGAATGCATGGAACACTGCCATTCTTCTTTTTCATTCAGACCCAAGCGGCCTAGCATTGTCTGTCAGTGAATTTCATATTAGATTTTTATCAAGCTGATATTCCTGTATCGAGTTGTTCTTTCAGTTTCCATGTCTAATGCTAGTAAACCCAAAGGAAACGGCAGAGCGCTCATTAGCATAAATCAGCCGATATTGTTGCCAAAAATAGCAACAGGAACAAAACTACGATTTTCCAATACACATACAGTACATGTTCCTAATAATATCCTGAGTTAACTCAAGAAAACTTTGGCAGAAGTTTGACCTACAAAGAGTTACTAAGATATTTTTGTTTCGGCCAAGTTACCTTTACGGTGGATTCAATATGTTTATGTTATCGAAAATAACCCCAAAGACTTTGGTTAGAGTTTTTTCACCGTTGTCTTATGGCTGCAATTTTTTTCACATGATAGTTTTTCTCTTATTTGATTCTTCCGGGTTGTGAAAAGTCTTTTTCAATATACTTTCTCGAAAACTGGTTCTTATCGCACTACGATTAGGTTCAATATGCAATGTATTTCACACACGTGTAATTTTAATATTTTTCCACACACGTGCGAAAATAAAAATTTCCACAGATAACAATACTTACATACATATAGTAAGTCCAAATCGGTTCCATGACTATAGTCGGCGGTGTTTGTTTTAATGTACTATTTCTAGTGTGCGAAAATAAACTTGATTGCAATTTAACGTAGACCTCATTACATTTATTTATTGATTTTAGCAAAGAGACTTTGTCATTGATGTAGCCGTAACATTTTCCTATTATTAGTTTACAATTTATATTCGGAAGTTGTATTTTATTATTCACATAAACAGTTATTGCTTTTCCACTACAAGACGAATTAGCAACATAGTCTCATTATTAAGAACGACTGAATTGCATATAATGACCAACGACTTTGCGGCGAGGGGATAAATTATAGCATTTTATGTCGCCCGTATCCCATTACACGATGGTATAACTCCATTTGATATAGTTAAGGTAATTTATTTGATCCTACTTGGTATGTAATAATACCTGGAGAGAGTCCAAGTAGCGGGCTTGAAAAGTCCAAAAAGTTTTGTCTGGATGGCTAGTATAAGTCGATATGAAAACCAAGAATTTGAAACTCAGGACTAGGCAAGCTTGGAGAGAACTTGAACTGACCCTTAGAAAAAACCTGCGACGAATATCTTGTTTTGCTGCCTTGCTACGAATGTATAAAAATGCCCCTGCACATCACTGGAAACCGATTCATTCGGAGTTTTCCTCAACAAGTTTAGAAGATCAGTTTCTGAGGTACGGGAGTGCACTAATTTGCCTTTAAACAACTATTTTCTGTCAATTCAATACATTTGCAACTGCGCCATTACCTAGCTAACAAAAATGTAAATGAAAATCTATAGATATCACATTCATAATACATATTATGTATGTCATCATAATTCATATCATTTCATTTACTTCTAAATAAAATTTATATTTGTCCAAATTATATTATTTAATTTTTAAGATTTGAGAACATTCTGTTTTGTCCTATGATGAATGCTGCGTAATCTTAGTATTAATTAAAATTATTTTCAGATATACACCTACCACTGCTTGTCTCTGCATCACCCAAAAGTTGACTAGTAGAAAATGCCTATGGCATTAAGTCCGCCTCTATACTTTTGTGCTTGAAGTGTTAACTAAATAAAATATACCAATAATAATAGGCATACATGCCAGCACTTCTATGTTATTGTTTCATATTAATTCTTAGTATGTAATGCTGTTAGTGTACCAAATAAATAAATATAATCCAAGTGCAGTTCGAAATCAGAATAACAAAAGTGTCATGTTTCTAGTTGATTTGCTCTTACTAAACGGTGACTAAACCGTCGCCTTCCGTGTTAGAAATTAACCGAAACTACTAATATGACAGACGATGAATTATGTACAGTCATAAACAAAACACCGAGTTGGATGTACCGAGACTTTGCGGAACGTCTAGATACGGTATGTGATGCACTGGAATTAAATAATTAAGTGTTTATATTCGAGAAGTGAATGTTTTTATTTAAGTGTAACCTTAGTGTTTGATTATGTGTGAACTACAGATGTCATAAACACCGGTAAGTAGAAGAACTTAGGAATTTTATTGAGGACACGACTGTCATAATTATACAGGATTCGCTTAGCTTGTTTTTAATGAGCTTTACCATTTATATGACTTATAAAACTCTTAATTTTCTTTTGAAATTGAATCATCATCTGCCTAGCCTTTTTTCAACTATGTTGGTGTCGGCTTCCAGTCTAACCGGATGCAGCTGAATACCAGTATTTTACATGGAGCGACTGCCTATCTGACCTCCACAACCCAGCTAGTACTGGGTTATACGATACCCCTTGATAAGACTGATTGTCAGACTTTCGGGCACTGACTACCTGCAACGACTGTCAAAGATCTCCAAATTACAGCCGGGACCAACGGCTTAATGTGCTTTCCGAGGCGCGGAGGAAACTCGGTATGTAATGGGTGGTCACCCATCCTTAGACCAACCTAGGTAAGCGCGGCTTAACCTGAAGATTGATCCAAGCGGCTGTTATTATTTAGCCCCGAGCTTTTGAAATTGAATAATCTTAAATTATTTTATAAAAATCATGTCATTAGAACTTTTCTCTACACGATCGATTTCCCAATTGTTTTCTCTTTTCTACTATATTAACTATGTACATAGTACAATACAATACAATTTAGGTACCTAAATTGTATAAAATTATACAGCTTGAAAGCACCATATGATTCATTTTCCACTTTAGAATCCCTACTTGTTAAAAATACAGAAATGATACAAAACTTTTAACAACCAGTAACCCAAACCCTTATGAGTGAAGCCGGCAACTTAGCAAAGAAAAACAAACAACCAGCCATTTTGACAGCTTCAAAGAAACATCTGGTGAAAAAAAGTTGGCCCTTATTAACATGAAATGTCTTACGTCAAGCGAACGAACTTCGTTCTTAACTGTACAGTATACACGATAAGTGTTGCTTTCCTGTCACGGAAGTGAACGTTTGCATTTGTTAATTTAGTTGTTACCAGTTTTTGTCCCGACTTCTTAGGTATACGGTACACATTAGGCGGCTGTTCCGAACTGATTTTTACTCCTTAAAACAACACACTTTATGCTAATTCTGTTAAAGAGAAATAGGTGGCCGCCTACTTACCGATACAGTGGGTTTCCTGTATTTTAATGACAGGGACTTTCGTTTCTCTGTCCTTTTGCTAAAGACTTTTGTGCATAACAAAATATGAGAGGTGTTTTTGAGCAATATTTTTCAGTTTCACGAGTTAAATATTTAGTAAATTATAAATAAACAATTTAGAAGCTATTTCACCGCCTTTTTCCTGTCTTGTTTATTTTTATGCGTCTCATGTAAAAGCTACTGAACTAAATGAGATGTTCTCTATTTTATAGTTCAACGTCTAGAAAATAAACTACTGCATTATTTATTTCATACATATAGACGTGACGTCAAGTTATACAGAAATAAAAAATAATATCACCCTACTTACGTAAGTACGTGGGCGGAGCCGGGAGAAAAGCTAGGCTGAAAATAATGACAAAGTTAAGTGCGTCTGACAGAACAAAAGTTTCATAGAAATTTTTATTTTATTACGCTTTTGCTGGGAGCGGTAATTAATCATTTAATATTTCCAGTATTTAGAGGAATAAAAGACAGTAGCAGGTGTGTTAAAACTTTGATAGACTATCTTAACAAAGAAATAGACAACAATATAATAAACAGCAAATAAATAAAAGAAAAATAATATCAGCCTGAACAAAATACCTAATTTGAACTAGACGGGAAAATAGCGTGTCATAGATGCAGCCATGGTATTTAATAAAGGCTGTTTGATTGAAAAACATGAAATATTCAATGCTTACATGAAACCGAGCCGTCGTGTTAGGTCGGCGTTATGCCAGACATAAGAAGTCAATGATTAATTACCCAGTGTTAGGTCGACACAATTTTATAGCCCTGCTTTAAAATAGATATCCTATTTGATTGATAATATTGAAACATCGATAATGGACTTGGTGACCAATTTACAAGAAGATGAGATTTTACGCTATTTTATTTTATTTTTTTCGGATGTGAAATCATCAAATGACCCCCCCACTCCGGACGGAGCGGAAGGGAGTGTCAGACTTGTACTGACTAAAACCCATCCATGTTCCTTCTTTGCCCTTTGTGTTCCAGGGCCACGGTATCACTTTCGAACAGTCCCGCAGCCCTGGCAGGCATCGGCCTTTACTTGGTTGCTGACATTTCTTTGAGGCGCGCGTGAAACATGAACGCGCCGTCGACACGGCCTGTGATTTTACGGTACTCACTTAAACTTTAGCACTGTGATCCGAATTTGAGAAAATCATCAAGATGTTTGTGATAATCAAGAGCGCTGTCTAGAGTTGGTTGGTGCGACCATTCAGGTTTATTTTTATTTTCTTACTGTCCCTTTCTATATACGTCCGTTTCCTTATTTCTTTTAAAATCGATATTCCTTGGACAATAGTGTGGGTTATGCGTTTGTTTACTATTATACCTAAGCTGACTATTGATATTGTAACGTATAAATGTTTTTTGTCCCAAATAAATAAAATAAAAAGATGGAATAACCATTTTTGAGAAGATTCTTAGCTTACCTGATAAAGAGGAATTGGAAAGAGTGATAGACTTTTCAGGCATAGACTAACCAACCAATCAGAAAACACCTTTTCGGCCTAGGCTCAGAAGGAATCGGCAGCTTTGTTCCTGGGGGCTTACTATGACGTCCTAAAGCAGGAGTACTTCCAGTGTGGGAAAGAGACAAGAGTTATACAGGTCGTCTAGCGACATCTCTTTCCCACACTGGAATTACTCCTGTTTTAAGACGTCTTAGTAGGGAACCAGAAGACATTTTAATATAAACAGAAAGTATGAAACAACCAGAACTCCCCCGTCTATCGTCAACTAAATGCAGTCCTCAGTTGTATAAAGCTAACCGATGTCAAGGATCTGGCACGAACATGATATGAACTAGTTTAATGAGGCCGTGACTAGTCATCATGTTGTAAAGTATCCTCATTGTCATCAGCAGAATCATTTGAGAACGAGGTGACTCAACAAGCTCGCTTTACTTCCCCTGATGAATATTAACTAGCAGGACTAATTGTGTGCTTTTAACGTAACTTATAATAGTCTGTTACGGGTCATAGAAGTTTTGAAAAGTAATTGGATTTATGAATAGGTACAGCTTGAGTGTAAAAATACCCTTAACGAAACCGAATGGTACTTGTCCTCGATCGATATTGCGATCATGTTCTAGACCATACCTGGGAACCTTCTAGTTACGGAGATATGGGCGGTCAAAGTTCCATCATTTTCATAACTTTTTTTTTTAAATACACGTTTTGAACTTTATAATTTTAAATTACTCCGCTAACCCCATACTATAGCACAGTGTTTCTATAGACCGACCGCTTTAATGAGTCCTCGCGAAGATATCAATTTAAATCGAATATTCTGAAGGTTGATTACTTATTGGTTCAATTAGTATAGTAATACCTGCGTGGATTATGGTTATTTTAACGGAAATAACCTGTGGGATATTGTTAGGACTTTGTGGCCGCTTAACGTGCCTTTGATGGGGCAAGCCGGAGGACTCATTAAAGTGGTCGGTCTATAGTACGTAACACTGTGTTCTACAGTAAAACGTGACTTTTCACCCCAAAAAAAAGTCGTTTCAAAGCAATCATTTTTATGTAGAAGTTATTATTTATTATAATTTTTATTGGCGGCTTCCTGAAGGGTCTGTTTGCACACTGTATTTTTCAAGATAACTAGGCAATGAACCAGCCTTGCCCAAAATAAAGAATATTATAGTTACTTCCAACTAAAACGGCATAATATACATCAGGATAAGCACAAAATAAGATATCCAGAAATATTAGAAGACATTGAACGAACTGATTTCTATCAACATATTAACAGCTACTAAACTGTTCGAGATTAACAGACGACATAATAAAGACGAAAATCTACAAGCCATCCAGTACAATTTTTTTAAGACCGCAACTCATTAGTTTTTGGAATTGCAAAAGGTCCACCTAACTCAGGAATCCTTCAAGCGGTTTTTCAGTCTGGTAATCTTCAAAAAATCTCATTAGTTGGACAACATTTTAAGTTGTGTCTCGTATTCTCGCCAATATTCATCAGCACTATTTAGGTCTAAAACAACAGAAGACCTTAAATATCCTACACTACACTATTTAGTAGTGAAAAGCTGAATAAGTAGAAGTGACGCAATAAACTGCTCACAAGTATAAAGCCCTACCGCTATACCTAGGTACTTAAGTAAACCTACTTAGTAAGAAACTTTAACAATACCAATTTAGAATACTTAGAAGTTTCGTTAGAACTGAAAGAGGCCGGCCGTCAGTCGTAATATCAAATATGAATGATTCAGGTAAACGACATGTTGTTTCAGTGCTAAGGGTGTGTTCTGAGCAAAGCTCACGCCAGCGGAGGCGGGAAATGATGACTGTAACAACGGTTTTTTTGACAAGTGAGCGATGTGACAATGAAAAACCGCTACTCGGGTTACATTCGATTTGGTACATGGTAGTTATTGTATCGAATAGGCAACTTGTCTATAGTCTTAGATCAAGGATATTTTACTGCTGGCTGGTAGCAGCTGGATGAAAGATACAATATCGAGTGAAATGGCGTACGATTGTAGATGCTTATGTAGTCCCGTCGCGAACTTCAACTGTAAGGTGATAAAAGTAAAGACACTATTGGTAATGCTTACTTGACATTGAAAGAGTTGATGTACATGACACGACTAGCAAAGCATCATTGCACTTTTCGTGTCTTGTTTACGCAATATTCTGTTATTGATATTGATCCATTGAGGTTGTCTTTTATTTTATATCTAGAATCATCTGACAATATTTTCACCTCAATTTTATTGATGACCGTCTTAACTTTCCACCAGTTTTCGCTTTCCGCTCAGACTGACTTAAGCATCACTCCGGCATAGCCCTTACCCGCCTACATTACCTTTAGACAAAAGACAGCTTAATAGCAGTCATTTTGAGCTGTTACCTAATAATGTTTGTTTTATTAAGCGCTATTCCATCGTTTCGTTTTAGTTTGTTTTCTATATTGATAATAAGAGCTGGATTATGAACAGACGAATCATTGCGGGACTTAAAGTCATCAATATCATTATCTTGCCTTTAACCCTATGTATTTGGAGTTAGCGGAGCATATCTTTTCTAGGGTTAGCTATTAATCGTCATATAATGAGTTACACCCTTTTCAGACATATCAATTTCACACAGCCCATCCATCGTTTCTTTGGTCATTAAGGCCTTGAGTCATCAGTGTTTTTAATGTAACCTTTACTAATTAAAATTAATTTAGTTGAGAAAAATGGCAACTAGCTTCGTATATTTCCTATGTAAGAAAGATTTCAAATAACTCTGCCATTAAAACTTTACTTTTGTCAAGTGCGGCTTCAAATCCCGAGATGGCAAAAGGAGGGAAACATTCTTATATTAATGAAACGTAGGAGGTACCTACCTGCTAATATAAATATGTTGTTTGTTCATTTATATTTTAATAAGAAAACGACATTTGACAACTGTGGTTTTAATTAAGAGGATAATCAGAAACCGCGGCTTTTTATTTTTGTCTACTTATTTATTTAGGTAAAAACTCACATAGAATACAAAATGGCATTGTCCAACAAAGTTTGTATAAAAATAAATCGCATTGAAATCAATAATATTCATACAGCATTGTGTCATTTTTTCAGCCACAAAACCTAATCCTGACGTTTGTACATACTGGCAAATAATATCTACATTATAATATAGCTTTGAATAGTAAAATAAACGCACACACGGACATGTACGTCCGTATTACGTGGATCAATATTTAAATTTGAACTGGATTGCCGGAACGTCCATACATACGAGATTCAAAGTATGTTAGCGTAAATACAGGGAGTCTAAAATTGGACAATAGAGAATCCATTTGCTACCAATGTTTGATTTTTTTTATCGAATTGTACCTCCTGGCTATTCGGAACGATCATAAAGTACGTTTTCCTTTATCTGGTGTTTAGTTTTAGCTCGTACTGTTCGTAAATTTGATGCGTGAATTCGGTATCTTCTTGTTTTTACAGTTGGAGAGGAAAGTCAATTTATTTGGAGCTTAGAAATTTTAATTTAGCTTTAGAGGAAGCGTTATTACAGGCATTATGTGAGTTTAAGCAGTTTTATAAAGTGTAATTAGACATCAAATTGTGAGCCTGGAAGGTCGTGGAGTGAGCGAACGTGACGGTAACATTTTGTCACGTAATCGGATTACACGGAGCTCCCAACTACATGTCTCCCACATACAGACGCCGCTTTTGTGTTTTTAAACGAAAAAGAACAATTTCGGACATACATTTTTTACTTGTTCGTATAAATAATATTGCAGTGTCGTTTACTGTAGGCAAATATACAGATTTTAAACGAGCAATATTGAAACAATTCAAGCATTCCAATTTCATGTTTTGATGCTTGCCTTGGAGAATAGTGATTCAAAATATCAAATGTTTTAAAATTTCTGTAGCTGTGTCAATTAAGAAAATAGGCAGCACCATTCCAAAGAATTCCTTAGAGAATCGACATGACGTACCTAATATTTGTAAGTTTATTTATATCCAACTGATTCTGCTATTAATATTCATAGGATTTCATTGATATTGTGATTTTGCTAATTTCTTTTTACTCGACACTTATTTGATCAGAACGATTATGCAAAATTCCCTAGATTTTAATTGGATAATAGTCGATGGGACATCGGAGGAACCTGCTCTTGTAAGATAGCGTAAAATTAAAATCCATTTTAATCGTGACAAGATGCGCAATATAGCAATACTGTAGACGAACCTTTTAAGAACACAGATAACGATGATGATGATGCTGCTAATAAAACGAATGCTCCTCCCATTAAATATCGCCAAAGGTACAAAATAAATCGCACGTACTTTTTAAATACGTAATTATAAGTCAGCCAGGAGTGGGTGTTGCTCACATAAATTCAAGTCACAAAGTACACGGTGCGACTGTGCGACTGTGCGAGCTAGTAGTTGTAACATATACTGCAAACTAGTCTGCGAGCGGCCGCGGCGACGCCCAGTGCCACCGCGTAGCATTTTGTTACACATAATCGGATTAGGAGTGTCGTCTGCCTCCGTATGCCGTCGTATGCGCCTTGCACGGCACCCGCATATAAAAACGACCCGACCCTTACTCAGGATTTAAATACGAACTCCGACTAGATACAGAAATAATGAGCTTACCGTACCACCAAAGAAAAATACTCCGAAATACGCTGCATGAAACATTGTAAATACTGCGGCGTTTGGCAGCTGAACATAGATTTTCCTATATGCATAAAAGGCGGCGCTAGGCGACGACGGAGCCAAACTCAGCCTTCCATTACACGGATCACTTGGCTTGCGGTAAGGTTCACTAACTAAACCCCTTCCTGCAGCCTTCCAAAATTACCCTGAGACATTTCATGTGATATATTAAACCATACCTGCCGTCGAAATATTGCTAAAATTAAGACATCGAACAAAAAGATTAAAAAATACAACAACGTGTGAAAAGTAAAAAATACATAAAAAATGTGCAGTAAACACTAAGATGCGGCACAGTATACATAGACAACAAGATAGTAAAGTAATCGTGCTCTTATCGTAATCATGCATAGCGTGACATCGACCGTTAGACGCTCAACTAGCTAGTAAGCTCTCTATGGTCTCAAGCGGCTACTCTACGGTGTGAGAAATGCTTCCGGTGGTTCCCGGGAAAGATCTATTTATGCGCTATGTTCCGCACTGTTTCTGTTGGTGTCAATAAGCTGTGTGAACAGGGCATGGGCGGTACAATCGACAAAATATTTCTCTCCGGAATCACGTCGGGCAGACTGTGTATAAATGGAGTGCCTCACTTACCAAACTTCGGAAGATGGCAACTAAGGTGCTCCACCACAATTACCGCTTGCGTAACCCTGGGAAAAATATTTTTCTCCGTGAATCTAACGTGTAAGTAAGTCTTATAACAGTGGTTGTTCTTATAATATAGGCAGGGGATCATCTCAATTATTACTCGTGGTATTGCACTGGGGTGTGGCTTCTTACATCTAACATGCTGATTTACGTTACTGGTACTCGGTGAGGAAGAATTGGGTTTGTTCTCTTTACACTATTATAGAGTGGGCTGTACTTCGTGTTTGCTTGTACTCAAAACAAAAATCAATTGGACATGATCTACTAAATATAAAAACTTGAAATAAAAACGCTAGGGCCGCTAGTCGGTGCTATAGATACAGATATCTATCAAACTAAAACACAACGTAGATACACCTGTTTCTAACAATTGCAGCAATTGGTAACTAATACTCGCTGTTGCTCCTAATATACGATAATCGACTGAGACAATGGTGAAGGTAAATAAATACTTTACTTCTACAGTACAAGAAGTGAATTATTATAATTTGTCCCAATAAATATTACCATTTATGAGTTAATACTAAGTGGTAGATACCTGGAAAAGACACACAGGTATATTAATATTAAAACCATTAGTATCATCTAACTACTTAATATATAAACACAAGTTATATTACATGACACGTCGGTGTCGCGAAAAAAGGTATGAATAGATAGATAAAAACGATTGGCGACGGAAATTCACGTGTGCAAGGCTTATAGCAGCTAAATGTAATATTCATTTAAATGAACAGCAGCGGTAGAAAACCAATAAATAGTTTAATAATCAACGCAATGAAGCGATAATGCAAGTGCATTTAGTGCAATGTCTTATACAGTGCTAAAATGTCGCGACTGTTTAGAGGTCTTCCATAAATAAATAGGTAAATCGGTCATAATCAAATGATTTACTCACTGCGAGATAATGTGTTCTAGATTCACATTACGTACATTGATAACAAAATTATAATTAATGAGATAGAACACTCATTAATTTTCAAAGCGCATCTATAAGTCATAATATTATTTTGCGTGAAATCAGCGCTTGAAAATGTGGGTCGGTATGTATTTAGTTGGGAAAATAATTGGTGGGAGTATAAAAGCATATTGTGAAGCAAACAAACAAGCATTTTAGAGTAGCCGGCGGCGCGGGTGCGGTGTCCGGCGCGGCGGTGGAGGTCGTCACTCATTGAGCGCTCGCCAATTGAGATAATGGCCTCAAATGCAGATGATTACTGACCCATTCATTGGAAACTAGCTGTTAGTAGCTCGCTGCGTTCGCGATTTATATCATTACGATACGATAGGGCACTTCTATTAAATTAAGTTAACGTTAACCACGCGTGCAGCCGCGATGAAATGTGTGTTTACCTGCGAAACTAATATATTGTTAATGCACGCGATTAACGGATAGCGGTTGAATTGTGCGCTGTAACGCAGTAGAGGTTACGCGGACATAGAAGTGGAATATTGTGAACTTACTAATAATTTGATTTTACGCGGCACCATGCATTTGCTTGCGGTTCACCAACGGTTTATTGCTAATTGAGAATCGTTATGCGTTGTGTTGTTGCGTCAAATGTGGCGGTTTAGTTACAAGGACGGGTTTATACACAATTAAAACTAACAACCCAAAACGTGTTGGTTCAAAATGGCGTCCAACACCTGACACGATATTATTTAAAGTAATAATAAACAAGAGCGCGTGATTTATCTTATTTATAATCGGTACCGTTGTTAATTACTGGTTATGACATAATTTTATTATTACGAGTGTGCAATAAAATTCAATGTACCATTACCTAAGTGTGCGCGTGGCCCAATGATTTACTCAGTAACTTTCGTCGTAACAGAGATTTACGGTGTCACACAAACAGCTATTTTTGAAACAGTTCGACTCTCTTCACACTTTAATTATAGACGTACAATATAACAAAATTATATTTTAGCTTTGTGGTTTGCCTTGAAAATAAATACTGTTCTAGTTTATGAAGTGGAGGAATGCACGTTACGTTTTAGAACGTTCGAAAAGTGAAAAAAGTTTCGTAAAGTTCTTATTTCAAAAGAGTTCGTTGAAATGGAAAATGATTGACGGAAAGCTAAGCTGTGACAATTTTCGTAGAAATATAAGTATTTTTGAGATAAACTAATTAACTAGGCATTGCATTGTCAGTATTAATTTTCATGTTTTATTCCAAAGCAGACAAACTATCAGTGTAATCATAAAAGTAGATAAAATCGATGGCGACGTTTGAAACCTTATGGAACATTTTGTCACTCAACTATCTGACTTATTTACAATTAATATCGCGATACAAGATTCTTATCGCCCGATAAGTGTGAAAAATAAACAAAAAATACACGGCTACTATGGTGTTAAAGAGACTCAAACGTTTTTATTTAAACCACATGGTGGGCGACGCGGCATGGCTGTGGTGAAAATCTTTCTTCTGAGCGCCATTTTGGACATAGTGCCAAGTTCTTGTTTTGAACAAAGTAGGATGAATTGTGATGACTCGTTCTACAACGTTACGGCCGCCACATATTAAATTTTGAGCGGGTTACTGCCACCCTTTTATAGCTTTTGGACACGACATTAAACGACGCTTTAGCTTGTGAAATGCCTTGATATATTGACTATCAAATAAATGAGTGTAGGTAATTCATGATGTTTTCTTTTAAATAGTAAGATAATCTTTCAACGACACAGTAAAGTTTTCCAATACTGAAAATATTATGCTTTAAAATTATACATACAGCTTGTATAAGAAAAGTGTAGTCATATTTCAGGGTGTGATTCAGACCATCAACCTGAACAATTTTCTCCATGGAACACCTTAAAAAATCTATTGTCCAGACAAAACTTCAATACGATTCAAATGTATGGGACAACAGGATTTTTTTGCGATTTTGATGTTGGCCCCTTGGAGAAAGTTGTTCAGTTTGATGGTTTGAACCACATTCTGAAATATGACCACACCTTTCTGGTACACGCTGTATAGAATTATTAATCGTCAGACTGCCATGTTTTATTAGTTTCAGAAGTGGACTTTGAAAATACCCAACCGGATAAACGAACCTTCATTCTTCATAACCACTCACTCTATGTCATAGAGACGTGAACAAATCACTTTGAGAACTACAGACGTGTTAAAAAGTACGGCGACACTCACGTAAACACTAGTCCAACACGCGCTGAAACTAAATAAATTGTTTAGTGTGCGGTTTGACATGCTTTTGTGTCCAAAATAAATTTTAAAGCCATTAACTTTTATTTTACGACCAACATTATTGGATTCACATAATCTAGCAAGTCACATGATGACTAAAATGAATATCTAACGACACTATGTTCAACAATTCACTTGTTACGTAGTCTATTTTAAAATAGAAATGATCATGCGAAAAACGTAACCTTAGTTTCGATTTTATTGCAGTTCGCATGGAACTTCGTCGCTAAGAGTCTGTCTATTTGAACAAACAAGACACCCAATGTTTCTTGAATTATAATATTGGCCAGCATACACATAAGTATGTTAAATAGGTAGATGTAGAGAAGAACATACGGTCGCATATCTGTACATTTTTTTTATCTCAAGAATTTTTGGTTATTACTTAAAATTTTAAAATACTACGCCTGCAAAAAAAAATATTTACAATTTTTGGGTGTTATGAAATACGCTGCGTGTTTTAAAGATGCAGAAAATTTACACAATTTGTTTCAGTATTAACAGAACAGATAATTTCGATGTTACTAAGCTAGACAAATGCGTGTCTAGCCTACAGCAGCTAGACTTATTTGATGCCAGTCCACTGCAACGATACGTACCGATTACTATGTACCCAGTACCTATCCACCAATATAACTAATTACGCACAAAATGGCGGCCACTAATACATAGTTACGATTTTATTAAGAGTGCCTATATGCGCAGGAGTTTGTATTTCTGTTTAGATAAGAATAATTTAAACAGAACAAGGATAAACTTGAATATTATTTTGTTCAAATAACATGAGCACTTTTTTGCTGATAGGTAACAAGTGTACTGATCGCGATACCATCTGAAAAGTATCAAAATATTCAAAGTCAAAAGCATTTATTTCAATTAGACCATCACAGGCACTTTTGAATGTCAAAAAAATATTTAATATTTTTAATTGAGTCCCGTTCTTCTGATGTTTACTTAGGTAACCGAGTAGGTACTTACATTTTCGTCGAAGAAATACTGACTACCTACAATATAACCGCTACAGAAGGTACGTACACATTTTCACTAAAAATAAAATTCGATGAAGTCATAAACAAAAAAGAACACTGACCGATTAAATTTTCCAATCTGGCAACTGTAAAATTTTTGTAACTGGAAATCAAAAATAAACTCTTTGAAATACCATTTCCGTCTCATTACTGGAATTACACGAACTATTAAAAACTATTTTCAGCATTCATCACGAAGCTTCAATAAAAATGATTCCTATAAAATAGTTAGATTGGCACGAAACGACGTCGTAGAAATGTCAGCGAGGAGTGAATGGACTCAAGTTTTTGTTTATTTATTTTTGCATACGTCCGCATGCATGTGCCAACAAAGCAAAGAGATCAGAAAAGACTCAAAACAATGAAGTCATTAGTCGTTGCTATTTCCAGCAAATAATGTTGGTAATAACTTCTACGAAATTGTAATTGCGTTTCTCGTGGATTTTTCTTATCTTCCAACAAATCGACGGTAAGTAGTTAACATGTTAACCTAGCTACGTGGAGATTCTACTAAAATAACATCAAGTTTATAAAGTTCGCTACCGCAGCTACTAAGTATATATTTTGAAAACGCATAAACATATTTTATCTTGTCATCTCCACACTAAAATACGGACAATCAATTTTAATATTGGATCGATTTGATTTGTTTTATGAGTAGTTAAATGTATTTTTGCCATCAACATAGTTCCGAGTATGACGAACGAGCGATTGGTAAGTTTTATTTATTTTCGCGGTAGAACTGTGTTAAGAGGATTTATTGGGTAGTGTTGTGACGTTCGTGGAGCCCATTGAGGACTAGTTAATAAACATTAGTTATATAACGAAGTTCAATGACGTGACACCGACGCAGGGTATCGGTTTCTAAGTGGATTAGTGCGGGCTATCATAGGCCAGCGGTGCAGTACGTGCGCGCAGCGCAAAGGTCGCGTGTGCAATCGTCTCGCAAACTATCGTAACAAGTCTCAGCCGAGGCCCAGCTAGCTGTCACTCACCACTCACGAAGCGGACGACTCGAATTATTTCTTTACATTGAACACTAGATAGTCACATGTCTCCGCCCATTGTAAAATTCCACTCTATTCTAGTAAAGTTTTAAATAGAGAAGCTTTATATTTGGACCTGACCTGTGAAAATATGGACCCACCCGTGCGCGTCTAACAGGATCAAACTCGGCCCGAAAAAATATACTTAGACAGCAACGTTAAATTCATTCCATCACTGACCTGCCTCACTACTTAAAAGATTGAGTAAGGCTTCATAAAGCCTTAGCGTCTGATAAATGTACGTTAAATTCGGTCGATGCCCGCTTTATACCAAAGAACGAAACAATTTTGTTTAGAATTCCACAATGCTTCTTCTACGTCATCATTTATTAAGAAAACATTCGCAGAAACAGCACGGGGAAACTAAAACGTCAAATTTCATAGTTTTGTACACTAATCACTTCAACATTTTTGTGTCAAAGAGTATATTTAGCGCTTTATTGAATTGGCTCATATTTGTGACAAAATTATACAAGGAAATAGGTTAGGTTGCTGCTCCTGAACAGTGGAATTAATGTTATCGGACAAAATTCTGGTAAGATATTCCGTCCGAAGTCAGTAACCAGCCCTTCAGGTATATGAAGTCCCTGATATGAGTTCACAAACACACTTAAAGTAACAAAGTCACGACATTTAATCCCTTTCCCGGTATGTTATCGCACTCGACTACGGAGTACCCTTTGCCTAAACTAATATTTGCATTTCCCTGTAAATAGCAAGTGACTATGTTTTGACGCCTACACATGCTTACGCTGTGTTGTGTGAACGTAAGGTCGAAAGGCATTCTATGTAATCAGAAGTCAATAGTCTCTTATTAATAATGTTGATCTAACGCAATATTGCGAAAATCGGTGGCTTTGTTCGAGATACAACGGATATGTTGTGGGCACGCACTAATCCCTCCCATATGAATAAATAATGCTTACCGACATTGAAAATAGCTGTGATATCTTATTCCCAATGTCAATAGCCAATTCAACCTTTAAAATCATTTCTTTTATAAAATTATTTCCTACGTTTCAAGAGTTTGTTATTATTTTACGGCTTTAAAACACGGCACTGCTGAAAAGCTGAAATACATTTGATTTCGTCAGCGAATTTCGCCGAATTAATTGTTGGCAAACAAAAAAAGTTAAACAAAATCCTGAATTACGTTAAACTGCTGTGAAACAGTGACGTTCTGTTGAACATTGTATATTTATAATAACTGTAGTCAAATTAAAAGGTTCACCACATAAAATGTGTATGTCAGTAGTAAATTAACAACAAACAAACGGACGCTAATAGCTTTACGGGAATCATGTTAAATCACGTCGAATGTGGAGTGAACTTGTTTATTTTGCTGCATTCGTGAAGTTATCGTGTTATAGGAGACAAGTCTTGGCCTTCATCCAAACACTTTCACTCAAATCATGTGGACATTGCACAAAACTGAAACGCCTACATTTTCGTAAGAAGCGTTATCATACTTAGTCGCCGCGCACGAGATTCTCGTGGCGACACAACAAAGTGGATTGCTGTTTTATTGAAATTTTATTTTTAGGTCGTTTTAATAAGTTTCAACTGTCGCTTTAAGAGTTGTTTCACTATTTTATATGAGAGGCGAATCGCAATTTCTAGCAACAAATAATAAAATCTTTTTCTTGAATGTTGTTGACCTGTGTTTCTAAAGTGGTCTGTAAAACGACCAAATTGAAGCAATCTTAACTTTTATAGAAATAGAGAAAATAGTGTGAGATGGGGACGAGCGTGGCGGACATCCATTAGACGCCCTCGAAGTGCACGGGAAGGACCATTAATTGTGGGCGACGGTCTCGAAGCTTCACCTGAAACACTACCTTCAGTAAACTAACTTGCAAACTTACAACGTACTCATGTTTGACTGAATGCACTCTACAAGGAGAGCTCTGATTTGAGCATAGAGTTCAATAATAGTTGTGGATATTTATTGACAATCTTGGGGACTGGGTGTGGTAAAAACAATTTTTTTTTAATTATATGGTAATCAAATCTCAAAGAGACAGTAATTGATTTAATTTGATGGTGATGGTGTCATGAAAACGTTGTTATGTTTTTTTTTTATTATTTTACTATAATAATCGATCGGAAATAACGGGGTAAAACTACGTGAAAGTTGTTTTAAGAGTAAGAAAGATGGTAGACAGATTTGTCTGCACCTAACAATTTATTTACCATCCACCCTCATTCTCCAGTCATACCGCGATTATGGCGCTTGCAACTGCATCGAAATATCGGGAGCTCAAAATAATGAGTAATCACGGAAGATATCCCGTAAGTGACAATATAAGTTTACGTGAAAGATGTTGTCTTAATTTAGAAAACATGGGTAGTTGCTTGCAATGCATCCATCATATATAATAACGGAAGGCGTAAATTAAACTGGTGTTAACTTTTATAACACTGACTATAAAAAGCTAGAAGTTTCGGTGTTCCCCGCCATTCGTTAAAAAATGCTCTCAACATAACACTCGAATACGAAACCCAAAAGTCCTTGCCTGGTGCCTTATCAAAAGAAAAAAGAATACAAGTTTGTAAGATCAGTTCACCAATTCATAAATTCGAACTAAAGTATCTTAATACTTATCTAGTGACTTCGAAATGAGAGAAAAATAGAGAGCGAGCTTGCAATCTCATGTAAGTTGCAACAGCAGTGGGGATCTAATCTAATGGTTCATCTACATAAGATGACAAATCAGGCTTTGCTCTGTGAGAGTCTGTATCGAGTGCCTCTACATTTGCTATCGTGTCTCTACAATTGGAGTAGTTTACTCATTGTTTTGGAACGCTTTTGCTGTCTCTATTGGTGAGTGATACGATGTGTTTTAAACTAATTCTTGGATGCTGATTTGGCTCTTTCTTTTTGTTTTTATTTGTTAAGTTACAGATTTAGTTTCATATAGAAGATGGCCGGTACGGTCTCTAACAAAGTAGATTTATGTAGAGTAGTTGATCTTATGCAGTTTAAAATATTCCCACATGGTTCCCACATGCGGGCTAATGTACCGACAGATACCAACTAACGAACTATAGTCCCATCAAATGAGTTAGAATATAAACTTTATTAGTTTCGAATACTTATAATACCACCAGCTTAGGTAATACGACAAGAATGAAAGGTTCACGTACTCATACAGCCTCACACACAGACGTCCATTTGCATGCACATTAGTGTAAGGTACATTGTATAACAATTGACTAACGGTAACTTGTCGGTGGCTTTCAAGACAGACAAAAATGCAGTACCTACCTATATTGGTAATCATTTAGTTCACTGAATATATTCTACGGACGGGACGGAGGAATGTGGAAAGACAACCGACTAGGTGGACAGACCTCATTTATGTGCCTTTAAGAAACTGGAGAGCCATGACACAAAACCGTCAAAAGTGAAGAGATTTGGAAGAGACCAACACTCAGCATTAGGTGGCTAAAGATTGAAGAAGAAGAAAAGACACATTCCATATTTATGGTTAAGAGAACACCTTCCAATTTTTTTAAGACTATCATCATCCTCTTGCCCTTATCCCAATTCATTTGGGGTCGGCGCAGCATGTTCTTCTTCTTTACTTTTTTTAAGACTAATGGTAATTAAATTAATTGTCCAATTACTCTTAGTTTATTACTCCTTGACGCTTAAAGATGTCTGTGAATGCGCCCTTAACACATCTAACAGGCAAGACACATTAAAGATTGCGTACTTAAAGCTTCCTGTTAAAGTGTTCTCAGAAATTATGTTTCTCATTATCTGCAGTTTAGATAGTAATATGTGTGTTAGTAAGAGGAGCTGGTAGGAATGCCCGAGGTAATTACCTTCGCCCGCATCGAACTTAACGAAGGCGTAATTAAATATTGCATGACAGTGAACACGATGATTAAGTGATGACGTTCAGTTAACCGGGGTTCTAATCTTGAGTTAACTCGTAATGTTGAGGATGCTGAATTTCAGTTAACTGAATGAGGGTGGTGCTTGACTGAAATGTGTTTCATTTTTGGACATAGTCTGACGTTTTTCTCTCTCATATTTGTTCTGGTATTTTTGACTGATTAGGTGCTATAATTCCAATTTACCAATTGACTAAAAATTTGGAAAAAAAATAGTATATTCTTTACTTTGACTAATTTAAATAAAATCAAATAAAAGCCACCCAAGTCTAAAGTCCCCAAGCTTTTGTACTTTTTTTACAGATATTGGCTGATATTTATTATTTTCTGTAATGACTAAAAGCAAAAAGATACATAAACGTTTGACTTCCCAGAAAAGAAATCAAAAATGTCACTTAAGCTATATCACAGGTTGTGTGACGTCTCACATGTTCGCGAAACGTAAATAAGATATGAATCTAACTACCTGACGACCAAGGCCGTCCATCATACTAACCACGCCATTTTATATTAAGACAGTGATCGTTACTGAGTTGACAATAATCTTCAAGAAATTCTGATAATGTAGACGTGATCTTTTAGTTTTGGCTCATTTCTTCCAGTAAATTGTGTATTTTTTTATTTTTTCAAGATATGTATTATTTATTTATTTATTTATTTAAAATTATGGAATAACACCTTTACAGCTATAACGCCAATGCGATGTTACCACCACCAAGATACAATAACTTACATAAGCTAACAAAAATACAAATAAAACACAATCAGTATACAATTATTGGCACAAGGATCTCTCTTTTGTGGTCTGTCTGATGAGTAAGTAAAAAATAATGAATTAGTAAAATAAACACTTAGTAATTAAGGTGAAAAAAACATTGTGAAAATGATAGAAAGAGATACCTAATATGTTTTGGTGTTAATCAGTTTCAGCAGCACTAATTCCCAAAAAAGGAAAGTCTCTTATTTCAAACGTGTCATAAATATTGTATTGTGAGGCTATTTTGGTCCTTATTTACAACATGTTATGTATGAAAATCAATACGGTGACTACCGTAAACATAAACAATCATTAAATGCAGTTTTAATACACTTGAATTCCCCTCGATCTCTATTGTAATTATTAAAGGATCATAGAAGCAATAGGGACCCCTGAATAAAATCCAGCTTGAATATTTCGGTGTTGACATACAACGTTCATCTGAATTCCTCCCAACAGCAAGTAAGTTGAAGAACTTAATAAAACACCGCTTAGCATTTATTTACAGAACTAGGGCTAAATAAAGCGAGACATGGATGTGTGTGATTTCCTCCGACTCTGCTCGGAATAGTAATATGTTCTTTATACGGTCCTTTATGTCGTGAATAATATTTTCGGCAAATATCAGTTGTTGTCATAAAATCAATGCCTAGTGAAGATGTTTTTTTTTTGTGTATGAAAGTTAGCGTCGTGTTTTCTTCATTTTGAACTTTTGACAGGCGTTCTTTTATTTAGTATGTATTTACACTCTTAAAAGCAGCTTTAAATTAAAAATTAAATTATATATCACAAAAAATTAACACAAATATTTTATAAATTATTGTAGTTTGTAGGTCTAAACTTGCATGGTTTGTAAAGCTTGGAAAATTTCGTTGATGACAAATTGGTATTAATAAACAAAAAAAAAATATATACTATTAGGTAATCTAATAGCAACGCCGAAAATCTTGATCAAAACGAAGCTAAATACCTCTACGAATAAGTAGGCTGTGTAAATTGTATTTAAACTATTACGTACCGCGTTTTGATCTAATATCTACTTAATTATTACCAACAATACCAATAAAACTGCGAGCAAATACTACTTCAAAATCTATTCCATTCCATATCGTAATTGACTTTACATACCTATTCAATTACAGATTCGCATCTAATATAAATACATACATTACACAAACAAACCAAACACACAAACACACACACAGACGAACTGCGTCAATAATGTCTAAGAATATATCT
The DNA here is from genome assembly GCA_963576755.1 of Noctua janthina. Taxonomy (NCBI): domain Eukaryota; kingdom Metazoa; phylum Arthropoda; class Insecta; order Lepidoptera; family Noctuidae; genus Noctua; species Noctua janthina. Next base: position 7,394,629 of record OY755058.1, read on the forward strand.
TATTTATGTGTTTCACCCACATTATCTAATTACATGTGTGAACTTTGAGATTAATCTAGTGCTAAATGACAATAGATTTAAATAAACTAAGGTATGTACTTATGTAGCAGTGGCGAAGGTTCCATAGAACTCGATTCCTACCGGCTTCCCTTTGAAAAATGGCACAGTCAGTATTCTATAGACAAATAATATAATCACATTAAAGATATGTACTACGGCTTACCTCTTACAAAAATTGACCCTTCGCTACTGTTATGTAGGTAGGTTATACCTTAAGCCCTTATAAGCTTATTATGGAAAATAGCGATAAAAGATCAAAATGATACTGGAATTGATCGGTGAAAGAATCTAATGTTCGTGCAGTACTATATAAGCAAGCAGCTGTTTCTGGGATTTATTAGGTATTACTTCTGAGAACATAATAACATGTTCCTGATACCGGTGGGCTACAATTTTTTTTCTGTATTTTTAAATGTTAAAAAAAGGGCTGGCTTTTTCCTTGGCCAGAGGCTAAGTGTTGCCATACAATGTGGCAACGCCGCCAGTCCCTTGGGCACATTACCAGCTGACCAGCTGACAGCGTTGAGGTGGAGTTTTTCGATGCCCCTTTATAGTTTATTGTTAGTTTATTTAATAGTTTTTAATCAATAATTTATATTTACTCTACTTAATAAATATTATATTATTAGTTTACATACATATAATGCTTTTTTAAAAATGTAAAATTTGTGAAAGATAGACAAAGGAACTAAATAACCTACCAATATGTATTCAACCCGACGGAAGTCTTGGCTAATTCATGGAAATTGAAGTCGGACATTGCTAATATTTTGGCGCAGCAGACAATAATCACCTTATTCTCACAAAGTTATTAATAATAAAATGAAAAGGTTTTGGTACGAGTCATTTTAGAGTCGATTCGCCAATAGCATTTTTCATTAACAACATAGGCTTCTTTTGGGTTAGCTCGTTCCATCGTCGACCTCATCTGTCCTCAGGACTAGATAGAGCATCGGGAATAGTGCAAATCCGCGGAACTATCACTGGATAATTTCGCGCATCTGATAAATGTAGCCAATTTCGATTACGCATTGTCGTAGCGACTAAATTAATGAATTTAATAGATTTCTGCTGTTAACAATACATAGAACACATGAATTGTTACTATTCATGTAAAAATGTGGTAAAAATCGTTGAAATAAAAAAAATTATAAACTTATAACATTCCCCTACAACTTGCACCTGCACGTAGTGCAGATACGCGCACTTTACGTATGGTAGATTCGCGGATTTGCACTATCCCCGACGAGAGGTCAAGAGTAGGCCCATATAAAATAAAAAAATATAAAAAAATCCCATCAGTTTATCCTTGTAATGTAATTAAGATACAAAATTCGAAAAACATTCTATATCAGTTCGTTCCACTAAACAGAGAGAACCGAGAAACTAATAAAGACGCCTTAACGTCCTTCTTCAAACACCAAAAGGTTCTTCAGGGAGGACTTAAAACAATCTTTTCCAACCACTGAGACAAATATTTATTACGGAAAGTCAACAGTTAATTTCTTTTCTCTTTTATTAAAGAAAACGCAAGAATTATGTTAAAGCGCTTCAGGATCTAGAAGAATTTTATATAAACTACCTAGGTAGGTACTTTTACTTCTTGTTTGAAGAAAAATGATGGAAGAATTAAGTGGATAAATATAAATATTTTACTATGAGCTGCTGTAATCTTATCTTTGAGCTCATTCATTAAAGGTTTTCATTATGAAAAAATGTTTATGGAATATTAAGCTCTGGTACAAGGGTCTAGGTTGTAAAATGGAATAGAATTTATGCTCTTTGGTTTAAAAATAAAATCGTGTTATTAAAAGTGTGGACACGAGAATCTTTTAATTGCTTTACAGGTACCTTACCGGCTGATATTGGAATGTACAAGCTTGGAAATAATAAGTATGTGTACCCATTAAATTACCACCTATTCAGTTCGTTGATTGGAAATGATTAGGTACCTATGATTCTTTCCAGCAACCTAAGAGTCTGTATAGAAACCAATGACTTATTCTGACCGCGATAGAGAAGCTGTCATGCCTTTTCTATTATTGCTATCGAGAAATACCCTTGAGCTGATCACCTTTTGCTTGAATAGATAGGTTACCAGCTGATTAATGATACTGCAGAACCCCAAGACCCTAGCATCTTCAGCTTGTAATGTTGCAGGCCTCCTCTCCATAGGAGAAACTGGATCTTAATCCACTTCGCGGGTAGTGGGCCTTGGTGAATGTCATACCATGTCTTCGAAATCTGTTCAGGGACATAGGCGATGTTTACCTTGACCGTTTTGAAAGCAATAGTCATGAAATAATTTACAAAAAGTAACGAGCTATAGAAAAGACCATAAATACTGTTAATCAAAGGTAAGTACTATAATACCTAAACACGTATTGCGCGTAAATCACTATCAGATATCTCGCTGTTATCAAACCTTTATGTTATCTCAGTCAAAAACTACGTTCTTACGCAGTGCCTCGCTTACAGACGTCACTTGCGAAACTATGATAGCAGACACTGATATAAGATCAAATTTTTATGTTTTGGTTCCCAACGACAAGTTAATTAGACTCTCGATGCAGACAGTCCACATGAAACTTCTAAGAGCAACAATTATCTACGCTTCATACTAATATTAGTTCTTAGATCATAATACAATGTCATTCTTGATTGTAAAACAAGTCACTGCTCTGAAATAACATTGAAGAGCATATTTCGCTTGTAATGCGACGCCACGTATCGTAACGTCAAAATCGAGAGCATTTTCTATTAGTTGGTCGAAGAACAAATATCACACCGTGACTAAAATTCGAAAAAAAATAGTCGTAGCTTTTAGCCCGGGCTTCACGCCGCCGTCAATTAGCATGTCGTTTGAAGACACGCTGCTCCGTCGTTTAACAAGTTTCATGTGGACGTAACATAGAAAAACTTGGGAATTCGAATTATGCCGTGCTGCAAAAGTTTTAAAGTCTGTTATTGTGAGTAGAAGTTGTGAAATGTGACATTTTGTAAACTGTGACAGCGGTTCGGTAGCATGAAGTCGTGTGCGCGACAGATGAGTAATGACAACAACGCAGCGGCGTGTGTCGTCTCCGAACGTTCCCAGATGTGCGTCTGGAAGCACGGATTGCGCGAGTTATGCAAGCCGGAGAAATGCTCCTTGTTGGTAATACGAACAAGAATACCGAGCCGGATTGCCGACCTCGCCGGGGAAATTACAAACATTCGAACGTCTACATCAATACAAACGACATAGTACAATATCAAACGCTACCATAATTTAGGTCGTTCTCAACAATTATTATAAGATTTATAAGAACTATTTAAATCACATAAGATACAATTTAAATTTTCAGCGAGAGACGAACGAATGTTGTGTTGGCAAGATGTAAGCAGACAATTTTCATAAAATTCACCTAAACAATAATTCTTTACTGAAACATGTTTTTGCTGACAAAAAAGTGTAATAAAGCAAAATAGATATGACATAATATGAATTATTAGTAACTTGTATGAACCACATGTGTGTTCAGGTCAATCAACATTCGATGAACAAAAGTTAGGAAATATGTAGACATCACGTGTCACGTGTGTAAAAGCATGAAATCGAAATCATATAATGATTTGTACATCACGGAAAAAGATGAAACTCGACTAAATCTCCGGAGTATTTATAATAAAAATAGTTATCTATCACCACGGACGCATCTCACACTTGTACTCTCAACAAGATTTCTTTATTTACGCTTCCCATCGCTCATCGCGACACTAAGTATAACAAGAACTTTATTACTATGAGCGGCGCTTAAGAAGCTGCGTCTGCGCATCGCAGTAGCTTCCGTGCCATAAAAAAGAGAACAAAATAGCGTTACTATATTCACGAGAAAGAAATATTTTTTAATCTGATAGATAATCCGAATACTAACAGTTTTGACGCATATTACCGCAAACAAACCTTAACCCTGCCGTCCGTCATTCGCTAAAAGCTACATAGTCACAAGCCAATGTTATAATATTTTTTTCTTTCTTGATTTATGTTCTGTAAAGAAGTGTTCGCACACGCGCCCATGTCTATTTGCGGCCAGGCCAAAATAACTGGCAAAACGAAACGTGCATCCGGTTCCTAGCCGACTCCCAAACTGCTGTTTGCTCACATACGAGCACCGTGAGCTTTGTAAGAGGGATTATACCACGATTTGCGGTCATGCGGCCGCCTCTTCACCGGTAGCTCTTTTCTCTTTGACCACTTGCTAAATCTTTTCCCTGTCAGATCGTTCAGGAATACTACGGAATAATGTTCTCTAGCTAATACAGCCCGATGCACTTTGAAGCTTTGATGACCACCTGCGGCTTTCAATAACCCACATTGATTTAGAATCGCTCTGTAGTTACTATTTTAAGTTTGTTAATAATGGACGTGTGCACGCTCGCTCGGATGGTTACTTTGGATAATTTATAGAGCTATACTTCAAATGAATGTAGTTGTGCTGACAGAGAGTTTATTAAAGAAGCTGAATTACATTTCATGACATTTCTACTTTATTATAGTATTTTTGGTACGGCTGCCGATGCTTCTGCTTATAATTTTACAATAGCTTGAATAGTAAAAAGACGCTGTCCCGATAAATACAGTGCACAGATGAATCAGTGCTTATTAGTGGAGCCGATACCAAGCCAAGTAACGTTCCTTGGGAACTAAGTTTGCACCTGATTGGTACCTAAGTTCGCGAGTCGGGAACGTCGTCGCGAACCTCCCTCAAAGTGGAAATTAAATAAGGACAATCCGTTCGTTCTGCATCAGAGACTTTGCTGTTGCATTATTCAACGTATGCAAAATTTCTGGATTAATAATAGATGACGACGAAGGTGAATTTCTCGCAATCGACTAAGAAATTGAGTTGTGACCCTTTCAGAGTGCGAAACGGGATCGCGAGCTTTTGTCGTCACGGGAAATTGAATGATAATTTCTATCATTTAAAAGGAATTGTTCGAGTTTATCTATGCAAAAATTAACGCGTTATACCAAGCTGAAGATATCGTCTAAAAATGTTATTTTCGCTGTACCATAGAAGCAGTATAAAATATTAGGTACATCTATAACGCGGACAAAATTATACTCCGGTTGAAATGAAAATAGAACTGCTTTCGACATAGATAGATGTGATGAGACGAACATATCGTTGTCATTTGTTGCATTTTGGAAATACCAGCAAGTTCAAAAGCAACGACCCATTATCTCTTTTAATCTGTCTTGAAACGTACAAACATTTAGTGGTATTTATCATTCTGTGACAATAATATAAATCTCTAAAGTCTCCATATAAGAAGTCATTAATCTTTAAATTACGTGTACCGTTATCGAAATTAACATTTCCAATCATCAAGTGCTTATTGAATCCGTGAAGCGTGTTCGTAAAAGAGTCAAAGGGAACTGTATAACAAAACGGTTTAGTAAAAGTAAAAACGCAGTGCGCACGAGCACGATTGAGGCAAACAATCGTCGTTGATAATAACCGTAACGAGTCCGGCGTCGATCCCGTTTGCATCTGTATTGTGTTCGGGGCACCGAGCACGCAACCTCAGTCATCAACTGTTTACAGCTTAAACTTTAAACAATGCTAGACTTCAGAACTCCGAGCGAACTCTTGCATTGATTACCGGAACAACGTTAAGGCGATTTGTCAATATTTAAATCGTTACTCTCGTAATGTAGCCGTCAAATGGTTTTAAGGCTATTGGGCTACATGAAAGACTTTATTAGGTTTTATCGATTTCAGGATTTCAAGCGAACTCGTTTGTTTATTTCAGGAACACTGTTTATGGAATCCTGGGACTTTTTATAGGGCTATCCACAGACTACCCAAGCAAGAGTCAAGTTGTGTCGTTTTATAGGTCGTAGATTTCCGAACGAAGATGGAGCGACTTGCTCAGAAAAAGATTAAGCGGCGTTAAAGGATGTAGGGCGCCTCAAGATTAGGCAGATACAGATTGAAGAGATAAAAGTATTAACACTGATAGGATTATAAGTTCCTACTTAATACAAATGCTCTTACTTAATTCTGACGTCACAGTGACATAGCAATTAATTAGAGGACTTAAAAAAGACGATACATCGATTGCTCGGTGCCCTAAAGGCCAAAACTTTCTAATCCTTATCGCCTCTACCTCTCCAGTAACATTTGAACTTCGACTTATGCAAATGATAACTATAGATGGATGCGTTAAATAACGGACTTAACCATATTATAAATATGAATATTTATGAAGCAGCGTGCAGTAGTTTCAGAATTTCTGTTTCTGTTAAAATTAGTTAAGTCTGTGCAATGAAGTATCATGGTAATGATACAACAGATGCTTCCAATAGGATAATAAATAATCTTTTGTTCGACAGCTAAACACCCACTTTAGCTACTGTAGCCGTCTGAATAGTTAACAGTGCCTGCAATAATGAGATAGTTTAGTAATACATATAAGCTAAAATTACTTAGCCTTGCTCCATTTCCTAGTCTACTTCTTTATTGCTCGAATGACGAGTGCCCATAACGATTTGTAGATTTCACGACAAGACGGGTAGTAAAAATTGGTTGACAAAAACGACCGAGGAAAAGTATCATCTACGGACATTAAAATGTCATTACATTTTGATGTAAGTTCCCTCTAAATATTTTACGTATAATTGATGTTGGTAGGTTCTCATGGTATTTACTTTCATATTGTTTTCTCATATCAGTGTCTGTATCTAAATTAACATGGAGCATTATAATTTTGTCATTAATATCTTTATGATTAGTTTTAGGCACGGTAATACCTAATGTACAAAGTTTAATTATCGAGTACCTAGTGTTATGAATTTGATGAACAGCTTGTAACATAGCAACAAGTTGTAACATTTAGGAGTCTCTTCAATACAATGTGCTGTCGGTACTTACGTGAGAACTGACATAGGTTTACTGTACATTTTCTTTCAAATCTCTATACCGTTAGTAATAGTTGATAATAATTTATTGATGAATAGAACAGTTGACCGATTTTCCTTCACGGACGTAAGTGAAAAACAATTTAGATCTTACTGGGGATATTAATAGAGCTTATATTAGATGAAGTCGTTCGATGAATGAATAATATTTATTACCTGCGCTTCCTTCATACCATTGCAAATAATATTATCAACGAACATGAGAGCATCGCGAGAACGCATTAGCGAATGTAATACATTACTGAGATAGTAATATAAATACAGAGGTTTGCCATTGTTTTCAGCCAATTTATTTTAATTTATTTATTGAATAAGAAAACCAGGTACTTGGATGCTAGTTTTTGAAACTCTACTTCCGCGTTGAAAATATTTCATCAGAATTTCATAAGACTTGAGTGTTTATCTAACTGGATTCTCATTGAAAATTAAATTTAACCGTCGTGCGAATCTTGCTAAATTGATAAGTATGTGCGAACAAGCTTCGGACTGCAAAATAACGCGAATGTACTTGTACAACACTATGTAACTGTCACTGTTATCAAAAGCTGTGATTGATTTTTTGTGAAAAATTTGGACAGCTCGATAATTGAAGACTTGATATTTGTAACGCTGAGATTAAGGAGTCTAGGGCGCTTCATTCCCTATCTAAATGCGATAACAGTTGGTGTGTCCGTGTGTCGTGATACAAATATCAAAAATTATCTTATCACACTAACTCCGGTAAGGTGCAAACATCTTAAACAAACAACGTCAGTTCAGTTCAAACTTTAAATACTTTGAAAAATTCTACGCAGGACGTTAACCGGCTACAACGTATTTAGTTAAGAATAAAGTTGGCTCGGAACCGGAAAGAAAAACTAGGCTCATTATAACGAGAATAGGTAGTAAACGAAATTTGGCAGAAAATGATAATCACGTGGAAGAGAACACGAGACAATTTAAAATAAGTCTAAAAGTAGTTTTGCAAAACGATATTGTAATAGCTCATGAGTGCAAACTGTTCGGTTTTAACGATGAAAGCGAGTGTTGCACAGTAGTGAGCTCATTTCTGACAGTTCCCGGTATAGAGCAAACGATCGATGATAGATCCGATAATATCTCGAGTGTTTTGCTTGTAATCGCTGATGCAGCGCCCTAGATATCTCCAGAGAAGAACAAAGTTGGCATAGATATTGAGGATCAAAGTGCGGCGTGGGCGCACGACCAAATACCGCGGGCGGCAAATCACTCGCGCACGCGCACCGGACCTTTTGCGTGTGCATCGCGCAATTAATTTGTATGAACGCGCTACAGAATTGATGTACTTCATTCCACACCCAGTAAATAGGACACGCAAATTAACATAATATTACCTACCATTTACTAATTATTTCAGAACAACCCGATTTTCAGAAAAAATCTTGAACCTAAATCCAAATTTTGATTGATGCTGCCCTAACTGCGTTAAAGGATTGGAATAAAACAATAATTACTATTTCTTTATGTATTTCAAATAGTTCACAAGTTATTATCAAATACAAAATATTACTTAAAGCCAATTGTTGTCCTGTCCTACTAAGTATGAATAGACTATAGTCTAGAGTCGACTTGACGGAAACGCGCCGGTACCGAGCTTTACGTACTTGAGATTGAGGTTATGTTGTGATAACTGTTTGGAGCAAAAGCCGGCTATGAAACTGTAACTGGAATTTGCCACTTAATTTTACTAGTGATAAGAACTAAAATAGCTCGCAAGCCCGTGGGGTGGAGAGGTCGGAGAGGCGATTGAGCCTGCGCGCGCAGCCGGCATGGCCGCCGCCGCACACCTGATTGCCAATACAACCCGATAACATTACTGAATGACAGCATATTACACACGTTCACGACGCTTTAAATACCCCCTGGATGCATCTCACACCGATATTATCACGTGCACCACTTCTGCACACCGACAACGACAACTTTTGAACACGATAAGTAATCAGCTGATTATCAAACTTTTACCGGTGTTTATGTATCCGACACGGTACTTCGTCACTGGAAACGATCCGCGTTTCTCATTTCACGGTCATAGGAGGCGTCTTCCGCGAGCTAAGCGGGCGGTCGGCCGTCGCCGGCCCGTGCATCGGATGCACTTCCGCTAGAGGCTCGGGAACGCGGCCAGGGACCGACGAGCGTACCTGGACTAGTCTGCCAGCTGAGGCCTCCGACGAACATCTTCCTGCAAGATAAACAATACCAATCAGTCACTGAAAAGAGCGCGACGAGCCGGCTTCTCGGGAGTAGAGACGTACCCCGGGTCGTTGGGCACCTCCGCGGGGCTTCTGGCCACATCCTGATTCTGGGTTTCCATGGGCTCTGACGCCGACGGCGCGGGGCGGGCCGGGCGGCGCACTACGACTACGAGTGAGCGACGACACGGCGGGGACGGCTCCCGGAGTCGCTCGGCTGCACTACCGACTACCGGCACGAGACTGGCGCGCCGCGGCGCACCCCTCCACGCAGCGGCCGCCCCCGCCCGCCCGCGCCCCGCATCGCCCGCGCGGCCGCCGCATCGATTCATTCACTCCGTACACAATTATTCATACGGTGAGCACGACGGACGCGAGCAGCGCGCCGGCAGCACCACGTGAGCGCGCAGCACGTACTCGCGCCCCCCCTCTGCACCCGAGCGCGCCCGCTGCCGCCCCGCCCGCGCCCAGAGCACGCCCACCGCGCGCCTACACGCGCACCACCACCCCCATATACCCAACTTCCAAACTTTATCGAAGTAATATCAATAATTAAGTTTCAGACAAAACTTTTCAATATATTCTATTTGACATTTGGTATCAGTCGTAGCAGCATTCAGTATTTACATAAAAATCTCACAAATGATCTACCTACATGTTTCTTACTCGCCTTCGTATCTGCTACTGCATAAATGTTGCATCATAATAATTTCATGCCATATCATCAGACGCACTAAGCACCGATCGTGTCGTAGCGGCGCGAAACCTCTACAGCTGACGTCACTGAGTGGCTTGTCAGACGCTCGTAGCACCGCGCTACGAAGCTGCTACGCTACGACCGCTTAATATACGGACATTTTAATAATTAAAAACGTAATCTTGTATTAGCGAAAATAAACGCTGTCGATATATTGAAATCAATTTTTTTTTAATCTTTTGCGAAGCTTACTTACTTACACATGTTTTAAAAGAAAAACTCAATCTGTAAAAGTTGACGCAAAAAGTTGACAGACGATAGCATAATGGATTAAAAACGCGAAACTCGGTCACTTTTTATAAAATTATAAAAATTTTAATGTTTTTATTAAGCCGCAATATAGAACCTAAATTTTGACTTTCGAAAGTCTTTCGAAAGTTTGTTTGATTAATTGACTTGTATCCACCGACTTCCGAAAGTCAAGTTATTTTAGTGTTTTTTTGGAAGTCGGTTTTTTTTCGCAGAAAGCTTTTTAATTAACCCTTTTTAGTTGTGGTATACCACAAAAATTCTTGTCATGATACAATTTTTACATTGTAACTAGAAGTTATTAAGAGATCATCATGTCATCAACATAGCTCAAGAAGAAAAAATACGTATTACCTAGGTTCATTGCTAAGCCAAAATGCAGAATTTACCTAGATAGCAAAAAAAATAATTCGTTGAATGTCTTCCTTAGTGGCCTAAACAAATATCAGGACGAAATACGCTGCGGCCGCTATTTTATGGCTCGTACATAATTGTGAGGCACCATCACACACCGTCGCGTGAACGGCCATAGCATAACAGGCCACTTCACGCAAGGAAAAAAACCAAATTACTAAACTGATTTTGATGAAATTTCTATGGGACCATCGGGAAGTATATACTTTCATATAAAAACAGAATTTTCAAATCGGTTTACAAATGGCGGAGTTATGAGGTAACAAACATAAAAAAAGAAATACAACTGAATTGAGAACCTCCTCCTTTTGAAGAACATCAGTTAAAAAGAAAAAAATGTTAGAAAAAAGTTTTGTAAGTCACATTGTAATGATATTATCGATACGATCTAGACGGCCTCACAGTTTCGCCTTTGCGTCGCGTGTTCAGACATCCTTTCAGACGGAATTGAAAAATGTCACATACCAGACGACAGAGCCTAAACAGCACAAGATTTCAGATAACTTTTTAGAAGCTAAAAAAGAGAAGCCCTGGTAAAAATAACTATACCTGCATTTTTTATGAAGACCAGCAACATTAAGACCGGGTTACGAAATTAATTTCATCGAGATCTACAGTCACTATTGTATACTAAGCGCTTTTAGGCTTCTATGTATTACTATGGCTATTTGCAAATTGCAGCGACAATGTCTGGCAACATAATTTAACCATTTCAGTGAGTGGTTGCGGCTGTGCTGAAAATATCATTCACTTCAGATCAATACTGGGACCAAAATGCCGTACTGACCCGGTCTAACAATAGAACAACCCAATTCCTCCCGTATTTTGTTATCCAATCTGAATGTACTCATCCCAGTCCTAATTCTGAAGGCAGGCAAGTCTTTTCTGCACCGTGTCGGCCCAAGCTATACGGAAATAGCTAATGTCGTGAAGAATTTTCCAGTCAAAAAGGTTGATAATGGGGCCAAAGTGCGTAGTGAGTTATGAGTATATTCTTGCACTTGTTTTGTTAATTGGAAAATAAAAATTATCCTTCTTTATGGAATGCCTATGCAGACAACCCTCTTTCGCAAACACACGCAAAGTTAAATAGACATCTAAAAAAAGGGGAGGATGTCTATTAACATTTTTGGGGGAAATCCACACTATAAAAGGTACCCTCCGTCTGGGGAGAACGGAGGGTTATGACGGCGTCTACCAACTAAAACCCCACCGGTCCTGCCACTACTATGACTTGGGGGCCCGGGAGATACACACTTATTTGCACACAGCACACTTACTTGCCTAGTTGACACCATCCCCAAATGTCTATCAGCCTACTTTCTGAACAGCATTATAACAAAAATTCATGCTGTGACCTCTCTAAAATCTAAAATAGTTCCTCTGCATTGCATTTTAAATCATGTCTGGATCAAAAATATAATTCGTTTTGGATCAATACAGCAACTAAAAATGTTAAACTGACCGGCCTAAGAATAGAGTAACCCAATTGTTTCTGCAGATGAGAATTTTGTTAGAGCAAAATGGTGCATTGCTAAAAATGGATAGGCTGCTGCATGGATGGTGGGGTTTATTTATTTATGTACACACAAAACAAACAAGACATAACATTAAGATAGAAGAGCACAAAGGTACTGCTTTTGGGGTTATTTCACAAGAGTAGGAAGTTTTGTTCTTCCGTCTTTTCATAACGAGAAACCGCTGGGTATCGAAAATCCTGCTCCTTAACTTTGTAATTATTTCAAGTCTCCAGTTTTTTGGCTAATCCAGGTTTAATAGCAGATCTAAAGGAACTGATTTGGTCGATCTGTTTGCTTTATTTAAAATAGTCTTCAGCCAACCACAAAAGAAAGACCTCCAAAAATTAAGCGAACGTACCCAACCCGCAAGGTCTGCCGATGACAAGCAGCATGCATATTGTTAAAACTCAACCATTAGAGGAGCGCCAATAAAAAATGGTAGTGGTCGTGGAAGCACATAGTCAGTGCGCTGTATTGACAGCAGACCCATCTAACAAATTAGAAGACGGAAGATGGACCGAGTAATGCACGGTACAGATAAAATATTTTCCGTTTCGGATCAATACGGAAACTAAATCTGACGTGTTGACCCCGTCTAAGAATAGATCAGAACACCTTCTCCTTTTATGTGGTTGGATGCGATAAAGGGATTTAATTGCAGTCATATTAGAGCATCTTGGATACTATATTAGGTAAATGAAATGGTCACGATCAATTATAAAGGAAATCGCTTTGTGCAGTGAAACTGACACTGAAAAAGTTGGTACTTACCAAGGTGCAAGTACAAAAACCGCATATCGTGTTCAAGTTGTGGATAGTTTTGAAAGTTCAATCAATTATAACATTGAATTGATCATACATCAAAAGAAAGATGGCAAAGGTGACCAGTTATATTCACACATTGGACGGAAGGCCGATTTAAGTTTATAATTTCGGTGGTAGAGGCAAGGTCAGAATTAAAAAAATTGATCATGATAATGCAGATAAGAAATTCCTTTCTGCAAATGCGCGTGAGAGCGGAACAGAAACAACTAAACCCAAGTTTAATATTGTGCCCAGTTTCTAAAATTTTATCAATTAATTTTAGTAATCATAATTTAAAAGAAAAGCTTACCAATTAAATTCACATTTCTGACGGAAGATTAATTATATACATAATTTCGACGGCAGAGGCAAGATCTATTTAAAACTTCAGTAGCGGCTAACTGACAAGTTGAAATGAAAGCTCTAAAAGGAGATTCAGCTGCAGTGGTGGTTGCGGCAGTACAAAAATATCATCCGTTTCGGATCAATACTGTGATTTAAACTGCAATCAGCAATAGAATAACCCAGTTCTTCCTCCAGATGACGTAAGAGGTAGTTACGGTATATCGAGCATTAAAATAACCTCCACGATGGCGACTAGAGATGTTGAAATGTACATACGTCGTCAGGACTACCCTGGGCAGTCAGGCCCGATAATTTGTTCCCAGTACACATTTACGGATCTTCAAAATTTCATGTTAAAAATACGAGGATTTGGCTCTATGGCACATACCACTCCTAACATGCTTATGTCATAAGATTTGCATTGCTTTTTAAAAAGAAATAAAAAATGTTTAATGTCTAGTATTTCCTCCACTTTAAACATTTTTAAATGGCACAAAAATTTTCTTAAGCCTCTTTCACATTTTAACGTCCTCATTATGAAACCGTCCACTATAAACTCAACAATATGGAATAACTTGTTCTCCCAGTAAAACTTAGGACAGTTTAAACTGTCGTAGAAAATATTTTACGAGAAAGAATCAGTTTTAGCCTACGTTGAATAATATACTAGTTGTAGTTTACGATTCTGTCTACAGGCACGTCCGTTTTTAATATGAAGCTGATATTTAGGTAGTTACTTTTAGGTGTAATTTTGGAATGTAAAATTGTTGCACATTTGCAAGAGTCTACACATTCAGGGTGAAGTTGCTAGAAATATGGGACAAAGTATACTATCACGACATATACCTAGGTTAAAGCCTATTCAAACCTAAGCGGAATTCGCTGCCGCTGTGGGTAGAGATACATACCGCGCGGGTTTCGCTCAGGTACTTAGTATCAAGTTCCGCGGCTAGAGCGACCTGAGCAGTATTCGCTGCCGCTGTGGGTAGAAGTGCATACAGACGGTAGCGAAATCCGCTTTGGTGTGAACAGTAATATTACCGCATAGTCACTCGGTTTTCTCTACCGCAGACGGTAGCGGGTACCGCTTGGGTTTGAATATGCCTTTATTTAACATTAGACTAAAATGTAAAAGCTTATGGCAATAATTGCACGTTCTTGCATACCATTCAATTGAAATAAAGCAATCAAATTGAATCGCAACGAAAAACAGTGATTCCTGCAATATCGGCCAAATGAATTTGGAAGAACCGTGTTATAATGCCATAATGATATTAGGTATTACCTTACCGTGTACATCGGTGCGTCTATTCCAATCAGGGTACAAAGGCACCTAATAACGTGTGCCGTAAATAAATTAATGTGAATTGCAATATCAGCAGAGATAATTTAAGGTTAGCCTTAAATACTTATGGACTATGGTTAATTAAAACTACACAGAATTGTGGGACAATTCCCTTGTCTGTACGAACGTTCGCAGTCTAATCTTCAATCAAATTCTGTGTTCGACATTTTTGCCAATTTGTTGTCGTTGAAATGAGATTGAAAACGTTCATAGCGTTACGGGAATTGGCCCTCTGTTATAGCAGGTTTAGATAGAGTGACAGTTACAAAAAAAAATCATACAACAGATATTAATTGATAAACATATCGTTTATTACATTACTTCTTATATGAATACGTTATATTTTGCAGGATTGGGCAGTGCTCCATTACAAATATGTTGACATCAGAGACCGAAAAGGTTACCCGGGTTTTCATCTGCTATTTTTTTAGACCCGGTAGGTAGGTGAAAAAACCTAGGGTAAAGATTAACTCGTATTGGGTTAACCTTTACTCTAGGGTTAATCAGCCTATAATAACCGGTTCACGCACAGAATTCATTTTTGTACTTACATAAAAAATATACAAAAAAAGTGACGGAGTTAGCCTGCACTCGATTTTGTTTCTTTTATTCTGGTTAATCAGCAATATTGAATTGGTTAACCCATATATTATATTGGTTAACCAATTATTATTCAGGGTGGAAAGGACATCGACTCACAAACGGTTACCACTTATAGAGCATCATTCTGAAACAAAAATCAGCTGTTCCAAACATTTTGACCGTGTAGATTCTGCACTTTTGTAGGAAAGAGCAGTTTTTTTTTTTATAATTACCGATGTAACATTTCTGTGTGGGATTTCGTAATTATTTACTGAAGACGTGGTTACCGTTTGAGCGTCGATGTTCCTTCCACCGTTTACGCTTATAATATTTGGGTTAATAATTTGCGGGGTAACCGTTAACCCGTATATTGGTTAATCAAACAAATAGGTTATACCGGTTAACCTTTTAACCCCGTTAATCGGTCCCTGGTTGACATTTAACTCTACTCTAGTGCCGATACCGCTCTTTCCTTCATTTTTGGCCACATTCGAATCATTGAGGTGTGAGATATTTTGTATTATCTATCTGTACTGATATAAGAATTAGCTGGGCTGAATATTTAATTGCGAACTAGGACATTTGTAAATTACTGTTTCCAACAAAACCACCTGATTTCCCTGTTATTTTGGGAAGAAGATACATTCAGTCAATGGCATTAGCTAGGTTATGAAATAATCTAAAAATGTTTACAACTGATGCAACGACAGTGAAAACCGATTACGCGTTTAAGGGGTCGATCTAAGCATTTTTGTACGCAGTCTGTGTACCATTACACCAAACCGACATTTTGCTAGACCATCATTTTGAAAAACCGACATTTTTAACATATCAATACTATGATTGGCGGGTAGTGCTAGAGATGAATTACCCCAATAGCCGAGCGCGAGTTTTCATCACTGACAAACTTACTCAATCGCGAGTAAACTTCTCAATTTGTATGAAATAATTGTGTTTCCCGATTCTGTCACGAGACGGCGCTAGTTTAGCTTCACTTTAAAATTCTAGTTTATGTTGACGCAATTGATCTGAAAAATCGCACTATGTGAGCGAGCGATATCGGCACTATAGTGTATATTTGGTCGTAGTTTCATAAGTTACAATTATTAGGCAAGCATGGTTTGGTTACGTTTAAAAATTCTATGGAAAATAGCTTGAAACTGCTTATAATTAAGAGCGTATTTAAAAGTAATCACAGTATGGAGATTCGTTGGCATTAAGTATATTCAAAACTGAGCCGCTAATGTCCTATTTCTAGGAGTGAAATCACAATGATACTGTTTGTTGATTTTAGGACGGTTAAATAATATACTGATACAAAGTTTCATTCAGTTCTTTGAGCAAATAATGATATTGTGTTAGCGCCGGCTGCGAAAGGCTTTTCCATTAATTATGTTACCAAAAGTAAACGTATGTGGTTGGTTGCTCGCGCCAATAGCATGAGCCAGGATTTATACATGAGTTTTATCGTACAAGGAGCTCGTGGCTAAACAATAACAGCCGCTCGGGTCGATCTTTAGGTTAAGCCGTGCTTGCCTAGGTTGGTCTGTGGATGGGTGACAACCCAAAACAATACCGAGTTTCCTCCGTGACTCGGAAAGCACGTTAAGCCGTTGGTCCCGGCTGTCATTTGTAGATCTGTGACAGTCGTTAGGTAGTCAGTGGCCCAAAAAGTCTGACAACCAGTCTTACCAAGGGGTATCGTATTACCCATTACTAACTGGGTTGTGGAGGTCAGATAGGCAGTCGCTCCATGTAAAATACTGGTATTCAGCTGCATCCGGTTAGACTGGAAGCCGACCCCAACATAGTTGGGAAAAGGCTAGGCAGATGATTTTATCGTACAAATATGTAGACATACGAAAATCGTCTGGAGATCCTCGCATGGAAATACTCGCATTTGATTGTAAACGCGCCTTATTGTTGAAAACAAATGACTAATTTGTTAAAATAATATCGTATATAAAAACCAGATACCAGGACCACAAAAAAAAAAACTGTTGAAATTGGACATTAACGCTCATATGACTACAACAATACAATGTTAGATAAAATATCTACAATCTAGAGATCAAAATATTTCACTAGTTATTATGATGAAAAGTACATATTGGATAAACAACCACATTCAGACATAAAATGGCAATTAGTACATCAATTATTACAGCTATGAGTACACACAGTCACGACAACCATTAAGTAATACCTAAAAGGTACATACACAATTATCCTATTTGAGAATGAGATTTGTCCCAGATAGCTAGAACTGGATTAAATTAAACTAGATTTAACATGATCTTGTTGGGAATCTGTCTATCATAAAAAAATATAAACATCACGCCTGTAATCCCCGAAGGGTTAGGCAGAAGTGTATCTAATAGTACACCCACATTTGGCCAGTTATGTTTAAGTCCCATGTGATAGGAGGCGAGCCTATTGCCATCAACCGGGCACAAATCCAGACTCCGTGGCTGCTACTGAGAAATTTCTAATGAAAAATCCAATAACACTTTGCCCGAACCGGGAATCGAACCCAGTACCTACCTCATGCTCAGCAACCGTACTTGCGACCACTAGACCAACAAGGTAAAAAATATTAATCACTTAAGTGAAAACACAGCCATTTAACAACACAGCACAAGGATCTTTCTAAATCCAGAAATAATCATTGGAATAATCCAAATTATCCTAACCATAAATAATAATAAAAGATCAAACATGTTTTAAACGAATTCACAACAGACAAAATTTTGCCAACTAATTCTAATTCTAAAACTTAAAAAATATATGAATATTATAGATACTTATTGCAAGCTAAGCAAATATGAGGCTGGCATTAAACAAATAAAAAAGCCGTCGCTCAAAAAAAATATTGCAACGAAAAAGCACATACGAAGTAACATAATAAAAATAAATAAACGTAACATTGCACAAAAGCTAAAAGAAAAAAATATTGCAAGCAAATAATAACTTAAAGCTGACATTGTAGCCGCACAAAACTAGCAAAATATTATATTTATTGCAACTCAATAAAAATATAGATCAATAAAAAACGGACTGGAAAACGATGGTCGTGAACTCAAATAGTGGAATAATCGCTGTATTTGCTACCCTTTTTAAAAAGTCAAAGATTTTTTCAAACTATTTGATAGATCGTTTTCTGAGTAGTCAAAAAAAAAAAGTAGACCGAATTAGTTTATTACATAATTATTTTTAGACTTTGGTGTATATTAAAAGAATGGCAAACAGGTTTACCACAAAAAAAATATATCATCACATCCATGAATTAATCCTACTATCATTGAAAACTATGCACTTTTTAGTGCTATCTGTGATTTACATAATTATTATAAATTGCACAAAATAAATAATAAAAATGTTGGTGATTTATGTATATCACCAATGCCACACAATCAGGCTAATCTTAGGCACAAGGGAAAATTTAACCCAGTGCCTTGTATGAGATTACAATACAACCTTTGCAATAAATAATACGATTGTTATATTTTATTGGTAATACTCAAGTTAGAGTGTAGGCTATTTGCGTTTATAAGCAAAAGCATATGCATAATTATGTATTAAAGCAACTATGCGTAAATTCTGTAAGAAAGCTTAATAAAAATAATCACAGGTACCTACATATTTGGCACAATTTTAGTACAACATTTTAATAAAATAAATAATAACTGCAATATTAAAAAAAAAACAACTATTTTCACAATTACTTGAAGAACTTCTTAGCCTATCTTGAACAACGTTTCGATCTACGAATTAACCTACCTTTTCACTTATAGACTAATCTAAAATAATCTAAAGAGTACTTTAAAATTTTAATTATCTTCGTAACTGGAAACATACTATAAGTTAAAACCCTCAGCTACGAGATAAAAACGTCTAAATAAGAAATAAGTGATTGAAATCCCATCAAAAATAGTATTGCTTGATTTATCAGAAAAACTGTATTAAAAAAATACTTATTCAACTTTCACAACTAGTCAGTTTCAAAAAGGAATCACTTTGGTAGTTTTACTCTTCTTAGCGTAATACTTTAAAGAAATGAACCCAAGTTCAAGGATAAATACGCCTACATAAAATACTAGAGCAATTTGTTGGAATTAAGTAATTGGTTTGCTAAACTAATCATCACTTATCAGGAATTAAGAGAGAACTGCTAATCCTAACAAAACTTAAATACTTAATCACTTTTTGCCATACCCTGATAAAAGTAAATAAGTAGTTTTCCCAGCATATCCAGTTCCTATAATTAAAGACCAGTTTTAACCCCATAATCGAACTTAATGTTTTGAAATAAAAGCTTGTTTACACTTCATCATTATCATATCAGCCTGGAATCTGGGTATAGGCGTCCCCTTTTCTCTGGCACACTTCCCGGTTCTGTGCGTCCCTTATCCAGTTGTTTCCCGCGACTTTGACGATATCGTCGACCCAAAGAGTTACAGAGGTGTTTACACTTGAGCACGCCCATTGACCAAAAACGCTCAAGTAACTGAATACGATCACAGAAAGCTACAAGTGATGTCTTTACAGTCGGGTGACAAAGTGTAAGCAAGCCTTAATTCTCAATAAATAATATTGATACATAATAAATAGTTCTTAACAAGTCGAAGTATATCACTACAAATAATACTGATTCCGCACAATCCCAATTTGTACTTTGCGACAAGTAACACACAACCTTTAGTACTTCTTAGTACCCAAACATAATACCTACTTACTAAAATAACTTTCAGGTAACAGAAAGAGGTAGATAAATTAAACATTAATATGGCTTTGTCCTGCTAACAAAAGAACAGGAAGTAAGTTACATAGTAAGGATTAATATTTAGGGAATAATATTTATGGTTTACTAATTTGTTTTTTTAAATAATTTATGCAATTTTATACCAGGTTAAACTGATATAAGAAATTGACACTGATCAAGTTCATGAAGTGTCATTTGTTTAGTTAATTTTCTTAGGCCTCCTGAACTACTTTACTACGCCAGCTCAGTTTGTGGTCAGTGACCTAGATCCAAAAAACTGTAAGCCAGTATCAGATTTATTTAGGCCAGAATAAATGGAAGCAGTTGATATGCCACACAATTAATAACTCAGGATGAAATTCTAAAAATACATACACAGATCGAACTTGGTAACTTGGTTGCAGGTATAAAAATTAACAATGAAAAAACTGCA
The DNA here is from genome assembly GCA_963576755.1 of Noctua janthina. NCBI lineage: Eukaryota > Metazoa > Arthropoda > Insecta > Lepidoptera > Noctuidae > Noctua > Noctua janthina. The sequence goes on from OY755058.1 coordinate 7,415,077, forward strand.
TATATGTATTTCAATCCTGAATACAATATAAACTGTTGTGCTCGAAGGATTACTCAAATATATCCTAGGGCAGTTTTGCACTTGAGACTCGTTAGCTAAGCTTTGGCTGCTATTTTACTGATACCAGCCTGGTATGTACTGGCCTTACTACTCAAAGTTAGTTTAGGTTGGTAGGTACTTGCTGCACATTATGTTTGCACTATGTCTACGGCTACATTTTATATTGCTACTAGGTATTTAAATGTAAGCATCAATTCATTGAATAACTTGATAAATTTAAGGGAGATTATTTTTAGGAATTTTATGAGATCAAGTAATGTTTAACTATTATGGAATGGATTCTTGAAATTACTTCTTATTCTTTTGGGAATTTTCAGCGTTTGACGCTAACAAAGCCGACAGAGTAGCGTGGGTAGCACTCAATGTACCCGAAGTAGGGCTTACGATATTAGCTGATGAATGTCCCACGTTATTATTGTTCAGCAACCCGCCGCTGGTTCCTGAACTAACGATAGTAACGTTTGGCGGTGGTGTTACACCATTCGCGAAGCCAGTCGACAATACTTTCTGCGTATTGTGCATCATAAACGACTTGGCAGCCCCTGCACTGCCTAAAGTAAGGACCTTCTTTAACATAACAGAGGAATTACAAGCATTGTCGATCATATCTTTGGTTGTAGAGATACTGTCGAAGTCTGTGGAGCTTGTTGAGACGACTGTACTTATCTTTGGTGTGGACGTGTGTAGTATCGGGCGGACCGCTGTTACGCTGAAGGTCGCGCTCGAAGCAGGAGTCAGGTTGCTGCGATTGATAATGTTCCGTGAAACGATCGCGTTGTGGAGAATGTTCCCAGTGGGGAACGACTTAGAACTGACATTTACATACTGCGGGGTACCGATGATGGTTGCGTTAGATGTACGTGTACCAAAGCCAATGATTGTACTGGCCGTACCTTGAGACATGACCGTGCTAAATGTGCCCTTGGTGTTGATTGGTATTCTGCAAAAAAGAAAAGATATGTTATCGTTTTTTTTTTTAACCTGAACCATTCAAATTCTCCAAAATATCAGCTACCATAGTAAGACCACAACTCATTTTGTGTAAACATTAGCATTTACACAATTATATTATTTTACTACTTTGGTGGTATTATTAGCTCCTTAAACAAACGCAACGCAACAATACACTCACCCACGGATAACCTGCGACGTAGTCCCAGGAATGTTCTGTATAGTAACAGTGGCTTGTGGCAGATGATGCACAGTCCTCTGCCCAGTCGACGGGATGTTGGAACTGGTGTAGTAGTGCACTGTGCTCCCGGTGATGCGGGGAGGCGCGGCTATGTGGGCAACAGGCACACTGTGCACCATGCCGCTGGTCGTAGATGCTACCGTGATGCATTTCGTTTGGTTTACTGTAAACTGGAAAAAGACAATGTGTGTGAGATTTAAAACATGACAGCATGCGTGGCACCGTCTGTATTCTCCGAGGGTGTGTGTTTCAGTCGCAGCACAAAGCGAGGCTATCAACCTGATAGAGGAAAACATAGCATTAACTTACATTACTAGTGTTCAAGGTAGTGCTCAAATCAAATTCGTCACTAACTAATGAGAGAGTTTCAGGGTCAGCTCCAGTCAGCTTCACTATTGCCTTCCTCGCATCAGCATCACTCTCAATGTTTCCCAAGTTACTGTTCAAAAAATCAATATCTGAATCAAATATGCCGTCCACCAAATGATTCTGTCCATCCTCAGAGTCTTTGCAGAGGGAGAAGTCATCATTCTCCAACTTTATGTCTTCTACTTTCATCCCATCAACATCAAGGTCATCCATATTCTCAACTTTAATACTAATGAGATCATCTTCATCTTTCATTTCTTCCATTTTAATTTCGTCCAAATCTTCGACCTTTATACCTCCTTCTTTCATGTCATCCATATCTTCGACTTTGATATCAGCAAAATCTGTGTCTTCCTTCATCATTGGAACATCTGAGAAGTCTCTGCTATTTTCGCCGTTACCAATATACTGGCTGGCATCAAAACTGTTGCTGTCAAAGTTGTCATGATTTGGTTCAACTTTGATGTCTTCTATTTTGTATTTGTCTTCCTCTTGTATGTTGCTTGTGCAAGGCTGAGGGCTGTTGGCGTTACTTATTTCGCCGCTTAGGGCTCTTTTAAGAACATAAGCCTTTATTTTCCTCAGCATAAACATAGGAACTTTGAAGCCTGTCAGTTCTCCGAGCATGGGGAGTGAGTTGTGTTTGTATGCATCACTGTTGGCAAGCTCTTCTATGTCCTCTAAAACCTGAAAATAAAACAAATTAAAATTGAGTTACACCTGTTTAAGTAAATAGTGTAGTTCATCCATCAAAGAATAAAATAAAACATAATAATCACCATGATATAAGTTTTTCCGCCCACAGCATTCACCAAGTTATGACCAGCAATCCATTCTTTGTCTGAGGAGTCAGCTGGATATCTGAGTAGACCAGCATGTCTGGTATACAGGCGGCCACGAGAATTACCTAGGCCTAAAACCTGTAAAAAAGTTATGATCCGATTAGTAAACCTCAACAGAAGACTTCTTAATGAACTCCAGTGAAATAGGAGTTCGTTAAAATGGTTATTGATGGATTTTATGACAAAAATCCTCTTGCATCATCATCATCAACAGATTCCTCTTAGCCCTATAAAAATACAATATCAAGGAAATGATCTTGTTATGTTTTATTTGTAGTAATTTAAATCTTAGGGTACTATCTGCAATATAAAGCGCAAGCCACACCGCCAGCTGGCGGGCCGGCGAGCGGGGCGAACGAGGCATCGTTTTACCTCTTTTCATACTTTGGTTCACACCGCGAATTATCGAAAGAGCCGAACGAAGTATGAAAAGGGCCTCGTTCGACTGCCCGCCAGCTGGCGTTGTGGCCTGCGTTTAAGGGCCGAGATATGGCAGTCAATGTGCAGGGGGGGGAGAAAATGCACATTGACTGCCAGCAAATCTGTAAGTATCAATTAGTTTGTACAGACACCAGCACATCAAGCTACCCGAAACTTCCAATTTTCCTAATCAATCTTGAACCTAACGCTTCTGTGATAAAGTTGAAAATCTATTAAGTTTGACAGATTAGAGTAGCTCGATGTGCTTAGCATCTGTACTTGAGTATACAAAACTTTAAAATATTTACATAAAACACTTTTCATAGTTCTTACTTTATGCGCATGAGATCCCATAATAAACAGTGTCTCTTGAGTCAATCTTGCAGGGTTCCACTTCTCAGGGTCTCTGATAGCAGGGGAAGGCAAAGGTGACGAGGATGCACTGTCTGTGCTGTCCTCCTGTTTGATCTTCTTCCGTTTTATAGCCTCAATGTCGTTCTCAGAATCCTTTCTCTTTGGGCATGGGCTCTGCAACTGTTACTTGTATTATTTGCCACAAATTGTATTTGTGTTTGGAATATTTATTGTTACACAAGCACTACAGACACACACTACACTACAGTACTCTACACTCAAGCCTATATTAAAGAACTAGCTCTTGCCCGCGACCTTCGTCCGCATGAAAATATTATAAAAATATTACTTCCCTACTTGAATCAGATTTTATCAAAAATTTCAAGGGTAAAACCCATGAAAATGAAAAAAAAAACAAAAAAATGTTTTTGTATGGAACCTAATCCTTTTTCTCAAATAAAAGTAGCCTTAGTTACTGCTTATAACATCAGCATATAGCTTGGCATATAGCCAATAAAAGTCCAGTCAACATCCGTCCAGCCGTTTTGGGGATTAGCCAGAACAAACAAATGGACAAACAAAAAAATTGTTAAAAGTAGTGTATACAATATACTTTCATGCTTCTTTGGTAAAAAGCTGATACATATTTTGAAATTACAAACAGACACTTTCTTAGTTTTCTTTATTTGTATGATACTTGATGCCACTTGATTGGTTGAAGACTTGAGTTATGCTTTAAGTAGAAGTTAAATCTGAGAATTGTTCTATGATAAGAGCCTGAGTACATTGGCAAATAACACCAACTATGAAGTATTCTGGTAGGTAGTTACTGTGTGTGCTTAAGTATTAGATACTAGAGTAGCAGCTACTCAAGTGTCTTGTGTACAAAGCTTAACCTTTTGACCACCAGAGAATAAACGCACGCGCGTGTCCTCCACGCTAAGCCACAATTTCACCTACCATTTTGTCACATATTTGTGTCGTTTGGCGTACAGGGCATGCGCTTGCTTGTCACGTTTATGTGACTATGACGGTCTAAAGGTTAAGTAAATCTTACAAGTTCTCATTTGTATTTTGTGATATGTTCTATGTTGTTCTATGATTAGTATATTCAATATAGTCTAAAAGAAACAGGTCAGTACATTTAAATTTATAAGTTTACTTACAGTAGATGGTTTGACAAGTTTAGAGTCAACACTGTTACTGGATTCTGAATCACTGGTCTCATACGGTGACTGTGTTGGTCGAGGGGGTGTGGTGTACAGTAAACGGGTGGCATCCAGCATGGCTCGACACACTGCTCTCACCTATGTAACAAAACACAATTAATATTACACAGTTACACATTTATGCAAACATGCATAACTTTGTGAGAGTTTTCTTGTCAAAATTACTGATTATAATAATTATGGATGTCTCACACTTTGTTGTTACTAAACGTGACATACAGATAAAAACTATTGTTGACTTGCAGACCCATTCTAGCTTCGCCTGGTGACAGATTATCATAGAAACTTTCCACCCCTGTATCACCCGGTTAGGGGTTGAATTTTCCAAAATCCTTATATCCTATCTTAGCTGATGCCTACATCATAATAGCTATCTTTACGCCAAATTTTAGCCCAATCAATACAACTGTTTGAGCTGTGCGTTCAGGACAAACAATTTTATAATGATTGTTGATTTTCAGTTTAAAAATGATAAAAATACCTGGTCTTCGCTAACAGATTCATCTCCCAAATTCAGTCTTATGTTGTTAACAGCGGGGACAAAGAATTTCTGAAACATAACAAAACTTACTTCAATAAAATATTCTTTATAATATTATTTAGACAGATTTGTTTATGAAATGTACTGATAAAAAAATACTTAAAAACAAATCATCAAAGTGTTTACACATGGAGTTAAAAGATAAAGAAGAATGTTAGGTACTTCTACAAATCGTAAATAATTTTTGGTATCAATAAATTTAAAAAAATAGCCCAGCAGTTCACTCAATTAGTCCCAAGATACAGATAGTGGCAAAATGATACTATGCAACTTTTGTAGCTAAAATATTAAGTACACCTAGGTAATATTTTAGTTACTCAAAAATTATCTCATCCTGTGTTTAGCCTTCCTTGGCCTAATGTATTACCTGTTCTCTATTTCTATTTTATAAAAAAAAAACTTACTTCCAAATATTTCTTAATCACTTGATCTATTTCTCTTGTGACCGCTGACTGAATAGTTTGACGTAACATGTCCAAGGACTTGTTAGCACTTGCCCTGAACTCAGCAATAGGTCTTGAATGCGGCTGCACTGGTCCAGGTAAACTGAACCTTCTGTGCATAGCCGCCAGTGTGTTTATGGCAATCTGACGAGTAACTGGCTGCTTCTGAAATTATTAGGCAAATATAAAAAACCATAAGATGAAAATTACTGAGTAAAATAAATCGAGTAGACTTTCTTTGAACATTTTTCTTGAGCAATGCAAGGGTATGGCTGATCATCTAAATATCTTTGTCATAATGTAGATAGCCCAAGCTATGGTTAGGTAAAAAGAAAAAAGAAAAACACTGAAGCAATTGAAAAATAAAAAATATAATAAAGATTTCTTCTTAAACTTGATTATGCAGAATAAATTAAAAACAATTTCAAACAATTTGATGACTTTTCATGAAAATGCTGTGTGAAAATGCACAATATTTGTATACCAAACCATTGCTTCATAAAAATAGAACTATTCCATTCCAATTTATTTACAAAACAAGTGTTCTGGCACGCAAATTCATTATTTACTCACGACATTTTCATGGTCATTGTACTGAGATAAAGAAAATAATAAATTTTACCGCTTGCATATTGTTGGGTGTATTAGAACGAGCATGCAATGTCTTAGTAGGCGCCTGGAAACCCCATGTACCACTGGAGCTCTCACTAACTGGATTCTGATGCGAAGTGTCTACGTTATTCCAATTCTTTTGCACCACCATTTCGAATTCCTGTCATGGACTGTTTTGTTTGATTTTCATACCCGAATACTCGAGGGATCATTCACGTTCCTGTTATAAAACCACTGAAATATCAGTACAATAATACAGAAATAAAATACTGTAGTTTCTGGGATTTATTATTTGTATAGTACTTTTCATCAAACAAAAAAACGAGCTTTGAATTTTATTTATTGATAGCTGCCCAACTAGAATCAGAAGGGGTCGGGAGGGGCGGGGAATCAGTGTTGCAAAATTTTAAAAATGTTTATTGTTTACAGAGTCTGTTTGCTCTTTACTCCAAACATAATGTATGTACGCTTTGCCAGAAAAATCAACCTGACTTATGAATTAAGCTGTTTGGTAATAACCAAAAAGTAATGTAAAACACGATTAAAGGATGGCCCTTATTTTTATTTGCCCAGTGTTGCGACACTATGGGCTAGACAAAAAAAATAATGCCGCTGGGCAGAGGCTTCCCTTATCTCTTGTCCCGTGCTACCTTGAACCAACCCTAGTGGTATGCGTCCGCCATCCAGGTCGTCTCGCCTTTCGAACCCGGGCTCGCCGGCGACGTTGCCCATCGATAGGCACCCATTGTGTGAAGACTTTTGCCCAGTAGTCATCGTTCATGCGGCGGTCGTGTTCCATCCAATACTATTTCAGCCTGGCACCCTTATTGTCGACGTCAATTATGGCCGTTTTTTAAGGTAGCGTAGTGAAACGAACGAACTCTGTCTTGTTTCTTAACGCACATGATGCCCATTGCCCTCTGACACTCAATTTATGGGTAAAACAGATTATAGAATAGATACGACTTCCTTCATTATAGCTATAGTCTTGCACCAAGGTTCGGCCAAGTAACCTTTTCCTGTGGATTACGGACGAATGAATGTTCGATGACAGTATCGAACATTCATTTAGAGACACCCTGTTGCATGCTGAGCCGATCATTTCAATGAAGATGAATTTGGATCTAACATCCAGAGCGGGAATAAAATGTTAGGCGGAACATTTTGAGTACGAATGTATGCTATAAGAGTAGGGGAAGATCTAAGAAAGGATGCATTTGACTGTGTGAGACTGAAAGATGGCATGGCTATCGAGAAAGAGGAATACCTGATTACGGCTAATAAAGATAGAAAAGTATAAACAAAGACTGAAGAAGAACACATGATGCACTGACTTCAAATATAGGCTAAGGGCAAAAGGATGATGATGGCTAAAAAACATACAGAACAAAACTCTTCTACAACTACCACCATCAACCATTTTTTTTGTGATTTTGTGAACACTACATACATACAATAATGGCAACACTTGCAGTTTGAACTACAATTTTTTCTCCGAAATGACACCATATCTTTTGAGTTTTCCGAGTTTTCGGCTTAGTTTCAATTCAATCAATCAATGTTTTTAATTCATTATTATTTGGTTACGTTCGGTACAGTTGTTCAACTTAAAGTTAAAGCTCGCTGAATAAAATAATTCTGATTTCAAACCTCCCGGAATTCCTTTAAAATCTCTTGTTTTGCATATTTTTGCAGCATCAGTCGAAAAGATCACAAAATATGATGAGATGAAGATTGCGAGTGTATTTCATTTGCTTTCTCTCTCTTTTCTTTACGTCTGTTGTTCAGTGTTGACGTACGCCGAAGTTATCAACGAATAAAACAAGTTTTTTGGTGCTAAAACATAAAAGGTAAGAGATTATTTTATTTTATGAACCTACCGTAGTCTGGTCTAGGTTCATTATTCATTTGATTGGTTGAATGCTATTCATTCAATTATTACAAACATCTACGTATGACAAGTTCGTATCTGATTATCATTTACGTTACGACGCCGCCACTGGCTCTGCTTGCAGTTCGGTTTGAGAAGTGGGTTGAGTACGACGTGATCAGTTAAGCAGTTATCAATTTACGAAATATTAATTGGTAAGATAACGCACCCACATTATTTCATTTACTGGTATAAAAAACTTATTTTTAGGTGTGAAGTTTTAGGTCTTTTCAATAAGTATTCTATAGTTTTTAAAAGCCTTCCGCAGAAGCCTCTTGGACTTTGTACTTTGCTTTGCCACGAAGTTGTTTTCGTAGTCTTGATATTCTCACGGAAACCGAAAGATATAATTCTTTGTGAAAATATTATTCCATTCCTGTACAGGTTAGGGTGTAGGTATTTATATAACAATTACTCATTTTCCTGTAGGCTAATTACCAGTTACTACCTACTGCCATAGTAGACATTTAAATTCTGCTCTTTGCATTCTGAATATATTGTTTTTTTTAATTATCACACTGCCATAGTTTGGTTGCTGGGAATGTAAAATCAAAACAACTTTTTCAGTAGTTAAAAATACCTGCTTCTCTAAGGGTCATCAAAGGTTCAAGCTTTATTTAAAAACTTTTACTGTGAAATTGTGCCTGAGAGAGTTTTCACACTTCAATCTAGGCAGCCAAGACCAATAATAAAATAATCAATAATACTGTAATTTCCAATGCCATCACTTTTGGTTACTTTTTTCATACAAACTTGCAATTCATTGCTTATCTTTTAGACATAATATCACAAATTTTATCAGTCTAGTCATGCTTCATTTTTGGTAATGGCCCTGTAAAATATAGTACAAATTCTGGCATTATGATTGACATTTTTTTTACCTGAAAGCCTATGTTTGTAGTTTGACTAGCATTTGGTTGGCTAAAATAAGTTTCTGAACTATACTTTTATATTTCTAGACAATATTAAATACTACTACCACTGATACCAAGTGTGGTGTGTTTTAAGTGAAAATCACTCCTAATTGAGCAGAACATGGATAAAGGAAGCTGTTCAGAATCTGTGGTTATGAAAATAACTGAAATGCCAACCATACCGTATCTCTTGTTTATATTTTTATGGCCTATGGCCTTGTTGTTAGAATTTACTAAATTAGTTTAATGGCCTCAGACAAATCTTTGTTGATACTTTTTTCTGTTAACTTAATTTTTGTTTAGTTAGCTCATTTTGTGTTGTGTTATTTGTGACTGAGGCCGTAGTCTATAAACATGATAAACACATCCTTTGACTTGAACATGTTCAGTTCAGTTTGGCAGTTGTGCGACAGTGACATAAATAATGCTTAGTCAAAGTCAACATTTATTGATCTTAGTCATAACTACATCAATGAATTCTCTATTATCAGTACTCATAAATCATTTTGCTAGTAGGTAGTAGTATTCACAGGATAGTAAATAAGAGTCATTTGTCAATTTGTTACATCATCCTCTTACGCACTGCGAAGATAAAATTGATGACACAATAGTGCAAAAACACTTAAAAGTATGTAGATAGTATTTGGATGCTATCAAAAACATGTTGTTGTTTATAGTCAGTTTATTATCAATCACATTTAGGTATAACAATTGGATTTGTTTGGTTTATTTCTAACTTGGTTTATTCCACTATGACTGTTGAATAATAAGTTAACAATTAAAGTATAGTATTTAGTACTTTTACTGATTTACCAAAGTTTCAAGCATGTCAACCATTGTGATTGTGTATGAAAAAGTTTAATAAAAAAAATTCAATTACTACACAACTGTATTTCACAAGCTCGTTAAAAAAAATTACTGTCCCTTGTTTAATAGTCACCTATGTAATGTATTCTTTGAACTTTAATTATAAAGAGTACATAGTCTACGAATTTTGTTTATTTTAACACAAATTGTGTTTACCAAGGTCAATACACCAATATGTGGTAATGGTAATGTTTACATAATTTATTTTGATAAGGTGTCAAATCTCACTAGTTAATTTAGTTTTACGGACTAAACAATATTTATGTGATATTTTTCTTTAAGTATCCATGACACCTATTTAAAAAAATCTTTTCCTGTTTTATCCCCACCCCTGAGTTTAATATAGTTTTAACAGCAAGTTAGGTAGATCGAAGTAGATAGTATTTAGTTATTGTGTTATATTTTGTTTAGTAAACATATTTTAGGAAACATATTTCTTTGATTTCAGATACTCACCATGTCGAAAATAAAGGCTGGACCCGTTGTTGATGTCCTCGGTGACGAGATGACCAGGATTATTTGGGATTTGATTAAAGAAAAGCTCATATTGCCCTTCTTGGACATCGAGCTTCACGTCTACGATTTGGGTATGGAAAACCGTGATAAGACTGATGACCAAGTAACCATTGACTGTGCTGAAGCAATCAAGAAATACAATGTCGGCATCAAATGCGCAACCATCACTCCTGATGAGAACAGAGTAGAAGAATTCAAGCTGAAGAAAATGTGGAAGAGTCCCAATGGAACAATCCGTAATATTCTTGGAGGCACAGTCTTCAGGGAAGCGATTATTTGCAAAAATATTCCGCGTCTCGTGACTGGCTGGGAGAAACCTATTATCATCGGCCGTCATGCTCACGCCGATCAATATAAAGCTACTGACTTTATTGTTCCTGGTGCTGGAAGCCTAGAGCTCATTTGGACGCCACCCAATGGAGGAGAGCCTATCAGACACGTTGTGAATGAATTCAAGGGTGCTGGTGTTGCTCTTGGCATGTTCAACACTGATGCCTCCATCATTGACTTTGCTCACTCTTCATTTAAATACGCTCTTGGAAGGAAGTACCCTCTTTATCTGAGCACCAAAAACACTATTCTTAAGAAATACGATGGCCGCTTCAAGGATATCTTCCAAGAAATTTATGAAAAAGACTACAAATCACAGTTTGAAGCTGCTGGTATTTGGTACGAGCACAGGTTGATCGACGATATGGTTGCTTACTCAATGAAATCCGAGGGTGGATTCGTGTGGGCCTGCAAGAACTACGACGGAGATGTGCAGTCAGATTCAGTAGCCCAAGGATATGGTTCTTTGGGACTAATGACATCTGTTCTGATTTGCCCTGATGGAAAGACTGTAGAAGCGGAAGCCGCTCACGGTACAGTAACTAGGCATTTCAGATTCTACCAGCAAGGTAAGGAGACATCTACCAATCCGATTGCGTCAATCTTTGCATGGACCAGGGGTCTCCTGCACCGCGCAGAATTGGATGACAACGCCGAACTCAAGAACTTTGCGGAAACTTTGGAGAAGGTTTGCATCGACACAATCGAATCTGGAATTATGACTAAGGATCTTGCTATTTGTGTTAAGGGCATGAGCAATGTAAAGAGGTCAGACTACTACGAAACTTTCGAGTTTATGGATAAACTCGCTGAAAATCTTAAGAAAAGCTTGGGTAAATGACTACCTATACAAAGGAAGTTTTGTAACCTGTGAACAAATGTAACAATCAATATTTACGTATGAATATTATCATGTCACAAAGGGAATGAGGGTATATTATTTAAACCTAATTTATAGCAATTATTATAATCTGTAATAAATGCAACTTTATAAAATTACATATATATTTTTTCTTTTGATTTGGGTTTCACCTTTTCCTAACTAGCTTATTGAAACAACAACAGTGAATAAAGTGATTGTATTGTTTTAACTTGCTTACGAAACTTAAGTAGCAGAGGGCCACGAGAAACGATAAAACTCGTCATAATGAGTAATGCTTGGGACCATTATGACGAGTTTTTTTTAATGCTTGGGACCATTATGACCAGTTTTCGTAATGCTTGGGACAGCAATGACTTACTCATATTTTTTAAAACAAAATTAGTACTTCTTGATTCCCTGGTACTAAACGTGGCAATCACAGTAATAGTATAGTTCTGCCAATCAAATAGACATGGCCAGTGCAGAACAATATCCACTTTTTTCCTCAAGAACACTTCTTTTTTCTTCCACCAGCAGGGTGTTCGACTATATCTAGTTTTTTCACGCTACTTCCTCTTTACATTGGTATTGATATCGCGATCGTAGCACAATGAACCTTTTAATAATTAGAAAAGGCGATTTATTTAGTTTCATTCTGTTTTACTACTATGTTTTGTTACTATGTTATGTTTTGTTACTATGTTATGTTGCTAGATTAATTTTGATGTTAGTTTCTTCGTTTTAACCACTGCCATTTATGCTAAACACCAAACAACCACTTCCTGTTCAAGCGTTAGGTAGGTTTGCTCCACCTGTACCTGTATTTTTATGATTATTTTATCTTCTAATGGAGGTATCGATAATGCGGCGCATCAGGGAATGTAAATCAGATAAGTATAATTAGCTTACATATCTTGAAGATAGTAACGGACAATAGTTTCATGAATAGAAAATTAATATTAGCGTCATCCACGGCGTTGCCGTCTTGGCTATTGACAAGTCTATACTAGCGCTATGGTATGTGCGGAAACTATGGAACATGTTGCATCAAGACGCAACCACGTTAGTTCTTCGGACATATCACAGATGGCAGATAATCCAAGTTCAATTTACATGTCGTGGGTGTGTTAGATAAAATGTAGGTAGTTACGTTAGGTACTTCCCATGTAATTACATATTAATTACTACGACTATAATTTACGTGCCATAAAACGTTCATTAAACTCACATTACGATAAAACCATTCGTACACGATTATGCAATATTTTCTTATCGTTTGCGGAGCATATTGGTGTTTGATAACAATAAGTAGGTACCTACGTACCTACACAAATACATATGGAAGGTACCCAATGTAACATTATCTGGGTAGTTGTATGTTTTTGTTCAGTTTTTCATGGCTGTAGAATGCATTTTCTTTTTACTTGTGAAATTGAATTGAAATGAGTGACTGTCGTAAAATATGGGATTGAGAGTAGATAAATGAAGGTGCGTTCATACAGACGCCAGCACATCAAGGTACTTACTACAATCTGTCTTTATTTAATAGATTTTCAACTTTATAAATAAGCATTAGGTTCATTCAAGGTTGATTGGGAAATTTTGTCAGTTTCGGGTAGCTTGATGTGCTGGTGTCTGTACCGGACTACCGGTATCTAATATTCCCCCGCAGGTTGGCCATTCATCACTGTTAAATAAAACCCGATGTTATGTTTATTTCGTAGGTATCTGCAAGTTCCGTAGTTGTCTGATTTGAATGTTGAATGAAGTTGAATGATTAATGAGCACAGATCTGATCTTGTTTGCGGGACTTAAATCGACGAAATAGCACAGGATAGAGAGGTTTGGTAGGAGAAAGGGGAAAGGAGAGGCCTTTGCCTACAAACATGATTTGGACGAATCGGTATGACAATACCATAATCCAATCTAGTGTGGTTTTGGGTGAAATATTTATTATTTGACCTTCTACAGTGGACCAAAGGATAACGGAACCCTAAACAGTACGGTTTTCGCAAATTATTTGATAAGTACCTATCTATGTAATATTGTTATTTTGATTTGGTCAATTTTGGTCTTGTCAGTTACCACAGCGTCCACAGCCCACACATTGGGCTTCAATTATCTAAACTGAAATCAGATTCTGCAATTTGCGGTTGTAGGCACGCAATAAACAACGTCATGTAATTTATAACCTACCTACGGATTTTGGACACCGTAAATTGGCTAATTCTTTTTAGATGCAGTACCTACCTACTTAGATATTTTATGTACCCATCGGTATAGGTATCAAATAATGAATACTCTACCATTTGGCTGTCGCCAAAAGTAGGTAAGTAATTGTTTAAAAAACAATCTGCACCAATAATAAAGTAGGTTTAGATAGTTTCCTTTCTAGTACTACTAAGCTCTTAGTGGTAGAATTCTAGCACTAAGAAATAAAAAGTTCAAAGATATTATTCGATCACCTACACTTTTTCCCGATCAATAACGACCCAAAATAATAATTGGCCGTCTGCAATTCTTCAAATCGCCTATTCACTTTACAAATCGTTTTCATTTTTCTATTACAACAGCGATCCCCTATGCGGCAAGTCGTCAAATAACTTTTCTTAGTGAATTACCGGAGGCGGTTGACGCGGTTTCCCCTACAAGATCGTCCCTCCCGCGACTCCCGCCATTTCTCCCTCTTGTGGAGTGGGCCATTCAGAGACGGTTCGCGAAGCTCTCACGGTGCTTACGGCTTGCTTCAGTTTGGCGGGCTAAGCGTCAGCCAACAGGCGTGCGCGGTGTGGTCACTCTATTCAATATTTGGCGGGAACGGAAAGCTCGTGTTCGCGGAAAATTAATCGCAAAAACAGCGAATTATAAATCTAAAGTTTATGTGAATATCGTGAATAATGTCTATAAAATCGAGTCCCTTGATGCTTTTACGATGGTTCATCGTAATAAATATTATGGTAAGCTCATTTGTTTCTTATTATTGTAGACATTTTTATCGACTTTCAGTGTATTTATTTTATTAAACTAATAGATATTACAGCTACACTACATATACTACTTACATTTCTAAATGAACCTATTCTTATTTGGGAGTATAACAATTAACAATATTAGGTACTTATTTATATTACGATTTATAAATTTTCAGCTTTATAGTCGGACCTAATTTCATTCAAATTTTTATTTAGACATTCAACTTGTTGTAATAAAATTATAATATCACTTATAAATCTACATAAAATATAAAAAATAAAAGTAGAATTCAAGTTAAACTACCTATTAAAATGATTTTAAATTTAATAAGTATAAAACAAGCTAGACTACAGTTGAAATACGCATTTAACCAAAGAATAAACAGCAAAGCACTGACACCTAATGTACGTGCACTCAAGAACTTAATTCGCGGAATCGACACGCAATACGCACATAGAACTTCCACGCCGCCATTAACGCGCACAATTATAGTCCAATTTTTTCATCCGTCCCTCATACCACCTAACATCAAAGCGAGAACATTTAGTTCAATTACCATAAGATAATATCACTCGAGTCCACTAACTGTAACCATTGCAACATCGTGCATGGAGTCGAAGTCGAATCGATCTCCGCCCAGAAGCGTCGTTCGATTGCCGTAACGATGAACTTGCGGATCGAAATGCCATACATATCGAAGGGCGTAGATGCATGCGCCGATCGAGAACCGCTAGCTTGCCATATCAATTTACTAGCGCCGCTCTGGTGCACCCAATTACTAGCTCTGGTTCACATGATTCCTATTCATCAGCCTCTAGATTGCTTTAGTACCTATTAAAAGAATGTTCGACGAGGAAACATGATTTTTAAGATCGAAGTTTATGGGGACGGGTATGGTATGTGGACCGTATTAATTTTTGAGTAGTAAACTTATTTTAATATTGGAGAATGTGGAGAAAGGGTTTTCTTTTCATATTATTCCTTCGTACGATACACTACTTTTGCCTTTTTAGGCAGTAGCGTCATATGAGTACCGAGCAATTTAAGTATTTTTATCTAACTACCACTATTATAACGGATAGCTCCTAAAACCGTATAAGTTTATTATACTTAGTAAAAACATTATTTACATAATATATTTGTGTTCATAAACATATTTTAGCTTACCTACAACTTACTGAAGCTTTATTCATCTCATTTCAATTTCAGATGAATATACGAAATGTTCATATTAATGAAAAACTTATTTCAACCAGGTAAAACATAAATTAAAAAACAAAAAATAAGATGTTTAGATAACAATAACCCTCCTTTTGGGTTTCGCCGCAGTCGGATAAAAAGCTAGCTAAAGAAAAATGGAGTGTAAAGATAGTCAAACATATTGTGTATCTAGCCACCAAGTCTGACTACCGTTTTCTTAATTAGTTTCTTTTAGTTTTATCAGGGAGTTTCCAGGCGTGAAGTATCAACGGTCATGCGGTGCAACGCACTTGCTTGTAGACACTTAATTTATGTGGTGCAACGTGCAGGTGTAAGATTTACCTACACGAACGGTTTTGCCAATCATTTCATTAGCTAGGGTCAGACGTCCTGTCTAGCTTTTAAGGTTCATTTTACCTTCCTCATTTTAAGAACGTGGAAAGTTGGTATAAAGAGAGTAGGATTGTCTTAGAGCTCGGATTAACTAGGTTTACCTATCTACAGAAACCTACGTACAGTCAGCGATAAAAGTGCGTTACCTAAACTCTGCAAAGTTACAAAAGTATTTTTTGGATGAATTAAAATCCGCCAAATGTTACCTACTTAATTGTAAACAAAATATAGTGAAGAAGAAGAAAAACCTTTGCCAAAAAAATCAACCAACTTACAAAAAATGCCATGACTTGACGTGTGTGTCGTGCGTAATTTAACATTAAAACTAGAAATTGGATTGTTATCAAGAGATCATCAACATAGATAAAGCAGAAAAAACACATAATTATTAAAGTAACTAACTCAAAAAGTACTCAAGAAGACTTAATAAAGTTTTTATGGGACCACCACGCCGTCTTCCTCTACCAAATAAAAAAAATAATTCAAATCGGCCCAGTAATCACTAAAAATCGGTGTACAAAAATCAAAATATGTTCAATTACAGCCAAAATCCCGAAACAAACAGATATTAAAAAATAAATAATACAGGTGAAAAATACGCAAACTCACAAGTCATTTATTAATAGTGTCTGAAACGTCATTCTCACCACCCAGCGGTCAACCATTTTGAATAAATTTTATTCTTCTGCCTAGATGGTGCGTGCTTACATTTTTAAGTCCCATTGACTGTCGGAGGTGGTCGTGCATTCCCATATTACTATTCAAGTCTTACGATCATCATTACGCACGGAGAAAACTTGTAGGTACCTACATCTGCTGCAAAATTAATCGTTTTCATGAATACAAGGAAAATTGTGACGTTCTGTTATTCAACACTTTTACTTTTTTCATGGTAATTATGGTGTATTCTTATAGGATAAAAAACTTTCTCCAAAAAAAACCGACTTCCAAAAAAAACACTAAAAATATCTAAAATTACTTCGGTAGTCGGTGACTGTTGACTGCATAATTGTAAGGTACCATCACACTACGTCGCGTGATGTGGGAATTAACATGAGGGGAAAAAACAAAATTACTGAACCGATTTCGATGAAATTTCTATCGGACCACTCGGGAAGTGTCCTTTCACATTAAAAAAGAATTTTTCAAATCGGTTTTGAAAAAACGGAGTTATGATTCGAGGTAACAAACATAAAAAAACGACCGAATTGAGAACCCCGTCTTTTTTGAAGAAAGTCGGTTAAAAAAGCAATGAGATTTTTGTATTTTTCTAGCGTTTCTGGGGTATTGTATTCAATTCAATCAAATTCAGTTGTATGCTTTCTTCATCTGCCATTGTACTCTTACTTCAGTAGCACTGAAACCATTTCCTTCTTCTTTTTTAGCTGATTCCTCTTCTCCCTACTTGAATCATAAACAGTTAATTCACTTTTGTGGACTTTAACAACATCCTGTAAACACTTCTTGGCCTCCCGCGGTGTCTCAGCCCAAGTTGGTAGGTACAGTTAATGCAAACCATTTCCGACGGACTCACTAGAACCAAGTCAGGTAACTATTCAGTGATTAGCTTGGATGAAACCACTTCATTAACACCTAGTTAAATAGTTGGTTGCTACTTTAGTTGTTCAAAGACGTAAGAATGCCTACGCACTCTTGCCAAGCACTGCATTTATTGTTCTGACACTGGACTTTTGCTCGCATTTATCTCAGCAAAATAGATTTTATTAGCACACAGTTCAGTCACTAGTGGTTGGCTGATTCACTTGGCCATTTACCACAGGAGGTCCTGTGGTCTCTCATCGTTTTTTATATCGTCCGGGCTGCTGGCTGTTTAGATCCTTTTATGGCTTCTTGCTAAAGTTTCTAGCTATTAATTTTATTGTCTCAAACTATACGTATTAACTACTTGTGCGTATATGTCTATCTTTTATGACAGCTGAATTCTACGTTTATTCTGTCTTTTATAAATAACTCAATGAAATTTACAGCTCCTTTTTACAGTGCTAACTGCTAAAATCACCTTTCCATTTAGCACGGTTGTGGGCCTGGGATTAGTCAGTTTATACCTACTAAATTGTAAACATATGAAGGAGTACTGTTAGACGCATTACGAAGGACCATGAAGCGTGGCATTAGGGGCCTGCCTAACAGTGAGCGGAATTAGGTCGAAATGATGATGATGACAGACTTACTTAAGTTTCCATACACATTACATATCGTTACTTTAGGCCCATGTATAGTGTAAGCTAGGCAGTTAAATGTTCAAACGATATAAGATTCACATACAAGATTCTAACGTCAGTCAAGTTAAATCGATCCCTGAATGCCCCTGATGCAAGCGCCGAGTTTCGTTGTCAACAAAGGTATTAATTTACTAAGAGGCTATTGTCACGTGTTGTACTTAAGTATTAATAGCTGGTCCCCCTGCTGCGTTTCACAGAATTTTGATTAAAGTTACATAACGACGTTCGTATCCACGTTCGGTGTCTGATCTTCATTGGCGCGCGTGGGAATCGTCTCCGGCTATGCAATTAGGGATCGCCGGGAGCGGAGGGTATAGTCAATTACTACGTACTGTTTTATTGCGACTCTCCTTGTCGATGCAATGAAACCTCAGCCGGAACATAAACACAAGGAGCATCATAAACTTTATTGCACCCCATTTGTTTCATTTGTACTTGCTGGAATTCCTAGTTTCACACTCATTTGGCTTTCAGTAAATGGAAACAATAAAAATGCTGATTGGATCTGTTTATTAGCATAATTCTTGGCATCCGTGAGTTAATTACATTCCAAAACAGCAAGTTAGATAAATAAATCATGAAAAAGTTGTCATATCATTAGTAAAGACAGCCTTTCCTTGTTGTTTATGATGTATAAAGCGATTAAATTAGGTACCTACTCACCTGATGTAATTCAATGAATGGTAACGTGCCTTCATGTTCCACATTTTTTAAATTAATAAATTCTTTTTTTCACCTCCTGTCGCCTACTCATGCGTAGCAAAACACATTAAGCAATTCAAACCACCTCGTGCTCTTGTGTAAAAACCTAGTGAGAAAGTGATCGCGAAAAAAAATAATTAAAGAAAAAAAAACCATATCATGTCATATGTGTATTGCCGCGTCTTCGTGTCAACGACCTAAACCAATTATAGTTGCATAATAGAATGTTTTTTTTTCCAATGATTGAAATTGGTTTTTTCAAACCTTAGCCAATTTTCGATAACTTTACAGATAGCGTCATAGTCGGTTAGATGGCTATAGATATGCGAGTGATACTGTCTTCGTCTTGATATTTTTTACCGTAGATATCTTTCTTAACTAGGTTTCATAGTCATGAGTGCCGGTGGCAGAGTGCACGGGGGTGCACTTGCACCGTGAAAGATAATATATAGAAAATATTCAGGTTTTTTTATACTGTTACTGTTTTAATAAAAACTCAAGGGGTCTAGGTTATTGTCCTGTTCATTAGCTTGTCAATCAATTTAGTCTCCTCC
The DNA here is from genome assembly GCA_963576755.1 of Noctua janthina. Lineage (NCBI taxonomy): Eukaryota > Metazoa > Arthropoda > Insecta > Lepidoptera > Noctuidae > Noctua > Noctua janthina. The sequence continues at coordinate 7,434,623 of OY755058.1, forward strand.
TCTACTCTCCGTCAGGGCCGTAGGCAGGGGAAGGGTGCGAAATCTTAGCAACTATAGAGAAACCAATCTATCCTAGGCGGAAAGTAAAAAAATTCGAGCTCGCTTCGCTCGCTTGTACTTGTTTGTGTGATCGAAGATGATCTAATTTCTCCGAGAATATCCTAAACTATCCGAGCTCGCTTCGCGCATTCAAATATCTTATGTCCTTTGCGTTCATAAACTTTTCTTTATAAATAATCAGAATTAGCCCTATTTCTATAATAAAGGACAAAAGAAAACCTGTCAAGTTCGAGGTGCGTGCTACAATTTTAAAGCTCGCTACGCTCGCTCTTGCTTCCTATTTTTTTTTCGATTAAAAGGCTTTTCTGTATAAGTCGACTATTACTCCTTGTTCGAATAATTGACAAACGAAAATCTAACATATCCGTGGTGGAGTGCAAAAAGTTCCGCACCCGCTGGAGATAATTCTGCCGGCGCCCATGATCATAGTATAACTACCAACTAAAACGTTTGAACATTGGTACCTATCTATTTGCACTATGTAGGTAAATAAAAGTGAGTCTTACATGCATTTATTTTACTGTTTACTTTCTTGTGTTGATCAAGCAATTATCGTATGGATTTTTCGTGTTCACATGCGATTTCTCTGGTAGAAAATTGAGAAACGAAAAAGGTATTTGTGTTATCGAATTTCATGGGATTATATTTCGATGTTGACCTTTAATTTTTAGAATACCTGTGCATTTTCGTCTTGTGTCAACGCACCTTGAGTAGACAGTTGTGTAACGTTATTTTAGTAAGTACTATATTATTACTATTTAGTAAGTCTTCCTAGTGTAATTGTTTCTAATACTGCAAAGATTGTCAATTTATCAACTCTCGGAAAGAGTTACCTACCCTCAAATATTAATAATTCAGCGTTGTTGTTACATGAAGGCGTTTTTGCCTCTGATTCAAAAATCAGTAAGGCATTCATGTTTTAATTACAATTACTAAATGCAATAGGTATTTACCTACCATATTTACATACTTACATAATGGAACACTAATGATACTGATAGACAATGACGGAACTGCAGGCAGAGCTTAGTTACGTGTGCATGCACCTTAATATTCAATGATTTCAATTCTAAATGCAGTCGATTTGAGTCCAGCTACCAGTGACGATGAATAATGCAGTCTAACATTGTATTTTGTTCAATCATTCAATCCTTTATGCGTATAAATAGATTTCTCTGAATCGTCTTATAGCTTAATCTAATAGATACTAATCTCAGTTAACCTTTCCGCGTACAATGAACCTGATTCCAAATCGATTCCAATTTGATAAATCAAGACTTTGATGACTGCTGCTTTTATAAAAATCACTTAATAATACGGCCAATAAAATTAATCGACTTGATAATTACTTATCGTTCTCGGTTCAAATATGAGGAGGTGTTCCTAGTAAGTACGTATTTGTTAACTACGTCATAAATAAAGTCTTAATTGATTAAAATTGACTTTGTCATCGGTGCTTACAATTATTGAGATACGATATCTAACCGGATTAGTTCAATATCCATTTATGTGCCTGGATACATACTACACGGAGTTAATGGGAATAAGCTGATGGTTTTTTATTTTGAACTTTACCTTCTTTAGAAGACATTAATTTGCTGATATTTGTAACATCCAACGTAAACCTCGGCCTTGGCCCGGACTTAGTCTACTTTTGAAATAAGTATTTAAACTCGAGAACCTGTCAAATTCTACTTTAGTACAATATTCCTTCGCTGTGTTTCTTTCGTTTATTGTTCCAGTAAATTTTGACAAGCTCTCAACTTCTAATTCTATATTAAATATATAATACATTTTTAATATTCCTTTAATAAAAAATATTTTAAAATATAAATAATATTAGCCTATCGGCATCAGGAACAAGGTCCAGGCTGCCGGTGGTCACGGCTCCAGCGAGAGGAACCTCCTCACTATGCATGCCGTGTCCAGGAGTACTGCTTTCTGAATCAAGCCCTTGACCCAGCCGCGCAATCAGAGCCTCCTAAGGTGATGGTCGAGGTTCTTTGCTATTAGTCCATTAACCGTAACTAATATAATTACTGGTAGTGTTGCTTGGCTTAGAGATCATTGACACATTTCTATTTTGCGTTCAGAAGAACTGAATTTATTTACAAAATTAAATTAAATACCCTTAGCTTATTTAGCATAGCTAAGTTTGGCTTATCAAGCAATATAAATAGGCTTCTTGGGCTAACATGAATTCCTATTTATCCAGACAGGATGACATAATTAGATAGCGGTAGGTACGTAGACAGTAAATATACTAATATGAACTCAGACGAAACCGTGGGGGTCGCGCTGCATATTCCTCAATGAACTCACGTCTCTTCATAATATAAACTGGTGTAGATTTTATCTTGTAACATTATACTAATCCGTCCTGTCGAGCAGTATTAAAGTTGTTGAAGCTCATGTACAGTTTGTCTCATGTTGAGAGAGTCATAGACAAAACTTTTTGCTTGTGTTTCTATCAGGCGGTATTATGAATTCATAATTAGAACATTAATAGACGAAAATTAGACGCTATATAGATGCAACGCCTGATAAGTATTCCATTAACATGGTTTGTTTCATGCAGGTAGGTATCAAATTTTGATGATGAATAAAGAAAATTGTTTAAGTGGCAACCAAAACATACTAAAGACTTAGAAAACCATTGACTGTTTCGACTTTTATTATTATGAACATTAAGTGTGGATATGCCTTTACAGGCAATTTATGGAATACTCCAACTTTATGGTTAGGCAGGAATAGGATATTATTCTTGTGTGATTAGTATGTACATAACAAATTTTAATACTTAAATTTTAGTATTTTTATATTAAACCAGCTTATGCCCGCGGCTTCGCCTGCATGGAGTTCGATAATTGTCCCACGGGATCATACTACCGGGATAAAAAGTATTCTATGTGTTAATCCAGGTTATAAACTATATGTGTGCTAAATTTCATCAAAATCCGTTCAGTAGCTTTTGCGTGCAAGAGTAACAAACATCTATACACCCTCACAAACTTTCGCATTTATAATATTAGGAAGATATTAAAGTTATATTGTTAACTTTTGAGAACAACGATGGCCTAGGCTTGGATAGGTACCCACCCACATCCTCAGTTCATACGGTAAATAGACGTGATCCTAAAACATTGGCAGTTTACAGCTTCGATTTAACAGCATATTTAATTGCTTGTCACATACATAAGATATAAAACAATATTATGTGGATATAGTAAAAAATACCGTACGTTTTTGAAACTGTAAGCCTGGTCATACAATTAGGTAGGACTTATACGTTTATATGGAGTTTGTTAAAAGACCCGACACAATTACTTAGTTTTCTATAGTTTTCAACTCTCAGGCCCACGGCGACTTTTTGTAGCGATGCTGTCGCGCGTTTTGTAAACGCGCTTCTACATCGATACTATCGCGCGTTCAGAATTGGGCAAAGGTACACACCCAGCGACAGCATCGCGGCTGTATCGATACACATGCGCGACAGCATCGCTACAAAAAGTCTCCGTGGGCGAGGCCTCTTAGGCCCTAGCACGAGAGCACAGTGTAAGCGTAACGTAAATACGTCGACTTTAACATTTAAAACACTCGTTTCGCATATAATATTTTATTAATTTTAAGAATTTATTCATATCTGTATTATCTTACCATCGGTTTTAAAAAAAAAAAATCAGCTGCTTCAAAATGTAGGTATGGAATAGCTGTTCTTTTTTTAAAAATCAATGAAAAATTTCTATCTGCCCTATATTAATGAGGTCCTGAGTACGTGGTATCAGTTTTCGCGTCGGTGTCCTTTCCACCCAGTATACATTAAGTTTTAACCGCGCGCTCGTGCTAGGGCGATAGGGATCGTCTGTCTTGATCTATTGTCTGTACCTACGAGTATGTGAATAATGACTTGTTAATATTACCCTTAGAACTATTAGGTTAAAAATTTCAAATATCAAACAAAGCGACTATTTTAAAGCTACCTATTAAATATTAAGTGCTAACTTAAACCATCACTCACAGTACTCCTACACGACATAGAGGTTATAGACTCCTACGGTAAAACAATTAGCACTAATTGTGACCTCAAGCATTTTGCCTAATAGGTACGCATTTACGCAAATCCTTCATGAACTCAGCCCTAGGGTAAATTTGCTAATGGAATTGTTATTATCACGTACAGAGCGCAACAGTGCAGGCAGGAGTGTGGTTAAACTGTAAAGTCGAAGGACTGGGTTATGTTACGTCTATACCTGTCTGAAATAATTATTTTGTGGTTAATGTCAGTTCTATTCGTTTTATGTAATTATTTATCGTACCAAACTTCACTAGGGTTTTCATTCTTGGAACCGCACTCATGTCACGATACTTATGACATTACTACAATCTTGCAAAAATTATTTGATTTATTGAGCTTTAGACATCTTCTTAAGCTGGTATAAGTGCATTTGTAAAGAACTCAAACGCGCCTTGACTATCAAATCATCCGTACTGATTAGAAGACTATAAGGTGAAGTGAAGCATAAGAGCGTATTATTTTGAGCGTATTTTATTAAGCGGGTAATTTGAAAGTTTTAGAGTTATTTTATTTTTATTTGAATGTTTAATACTTATTTTATCTTATGTTATTTGACTGTTTTATTTTATCTTTTTTTAATTTTGAATTAATTTGAATGAATTTTAATTTTATCTTATTTTAATTCTGATTTTAATGTTAATTTAAATTTCGATGGTAATTTATTTTATTTTATTGTTTTGATTTTAAATGTTAATTTATTTTATTTTTAATACTGATTTCACTTCAAAGTTAATTTAATTTAATTTTAATTTCACTGTATGGATCAAGCTATAAAAGTGCACAATTCCTAACACAATGCATAATATTTCCTTACCTACATTTTTAAAAAAACCCAGTAAAACACACATTTTGCCCACACATAGAAGAGTTTCTACGCAGTGAATGTAGACACACCTATGCATGAATAAGGCCCCTGGTCATCGGTACCGTTGCGTGTTGCTTACTGCCGTCAATGGTCAGGTCGCGGTGGCTATAACCTGCGCCCTATCGATCCGTATAAGTTCAGCATAATGTCCCTAGGCATGCACTTAAACTAGCTTTCGAAAGTCCATCTGGCCTTTAAGTACACAAGTATGTTACTTAGGAACGCATTACTTGAATTGCGATGAAACCTACATATAGTAAGTAAACCAAATTATTAATAAGTATAATTTGCGAAAATATTATCTTGGTAGAACCTCATTTGCTACGACCTCTACGTTTAAGCTACGTTCGTAGCATGATGGTGGCGAAAAACTTTTCGTAGGCAAATGTGGGTATTTGTCTAATTACAGTGTTTGTTCAAAAGACTATTCAAATGTATGTTCGAAACCTCCTCCATTTATGTATTGTGTTGTCAGCGTGAGACTTTGTTTGGGAGTACACATTATATTGTTTGTTTAGTTTTTTTTTAAGATTATGTTTATTTGAAAGTGCGACGACGCCATATTTTCTTACATCTATTAATACTTTAACAAATCTAACGAAGGAGTAGAAAGGCTCCGCACTCTTGATTATTCGATCAGAAAATTAGAACCAGGTTGAAATTCCGTTATAGGTCATTCTGACCGAACAAACCAATAAACAAACCGAACTAAATGTTTGATTGCGAATTTAATTTAATTACGTTACGCCTTTTATACAAAAACTAGAATAGGCTTCTGATAAACCAGTCGTACAAATCATGAGTAATTGAATGACCAACATGCACGGAATCCTAAAAATCGATTAACTTCCTCCAAATAAAAGCTCATTAATTAACTGTAAATAGTTTTAAAAAACTGCGCCTAAAATGTTTATACATTCATCTATTACTTTTTTTGCGACATGAGTGTTTAATTCAATTAAGTAACCATTACACCGATGACAGGCGGTGTCAGCGCAGACGCATAAAAAGTTGTCGCGGACGTCGGCCTGCAATCACGAGGCAACAACCACTGACACATGATATACGACCTACTTACCCCCATCACTAATAACTCTAATCAGGATAATTGTAATTAATTAACACAGTTACTTCTAACAAAGAACAACGCAAAAAATTAGCGGTTGCTCAGGCGCAGTGCGGCTCCAAACCGTTACTGTTATGGATGAACAGAATTCGCACTCTCTCGTGACTTCAAAGAGAAATACCACTGACATTTGTACTTGCTACTAAAGAAATACTTTTGACCAGTTCTTATCGCGATCCCCATAAACCAAGTGGACGTGTAATGTATGGGCTTCTCCGTGTTATATACTTTATACGGACACTTTGAAAGTGTAACATGTTTGTAGGTATGTAGGTGGAAAATCGAATGAATAACACACATTTATGACTGCCAAACTGGAACAAGTTTGTCGGAGTTGGCGCAGTACGTCAGGGAAATCAGCAATCAGAGATGTCAAGGAAAAGATTCGGTGGTTTCACGTTACATAATGTTCGTGAACTTCGCTGACATGGCTCAAACTTGTGTCGTTTCCCGAAATCAATGTTGTTTGCGATCGCCGTGGCCGCTGCCCCTCCGAGGGTGGCACACCCCCGCTCTATAAATCACTGTCCGAATTACTGCGTTTCTATAATATTTGTAATCCGGTGCTGGGCACGCGGCCGCACAACAATTGATACACCCTACCCAGGACCCTATGCGGTCCACTCACAAATTAATTGAAACTAGTTTCGTCCTCGTTAATATTTCGATTATGTCAAGTTCAAATCCTCTTGCTTATGTATTTCAAGATAGGACGTACAATAAACAATGCCAATAACACCTTCTCACAGGCATCAATAGGTATTTTTTGTATGCCCGATCATTTTCATTTTATTCGCCGTTCAAGTATATGGGTAGTCTCTCACAACAGTTCAAGTAGCGGTAGTACAGGTTGCTAGTTCATCACCTACGAACACCATTACGAACCTGATTCCCCAGCTGGCTCACACATACGCGTAGCTAAACAGTTTGTGTACGCATTAACACTAATATATCGTACACACATTAATTGCGAACTTAATGTCCTTTGAATGAACTAAGCGTTGTTATTATCAAGATACTGTAGAGTATTGTATAAAATGTGGTAGGTTCGTTATATAGAGGTATTAACGCTAATACCCAATTATAGACTCGCATCAGATCGGCGCACGGACGGGGAAAGAAGATTAAGTTTTCAACCGCAATCTATAGGGGTGAGAGCAAAATGCTTCGATCTCCACTCACGGACGGCGTCACGTAAAATTAAATAAATTTTGCCTACGATTACATTGCACTTTCTCGTCAAATAATTATATGTGTTCTTCAGTAATTAAAAAGTTACGAGCATGTATCGTGATTTCTCTAACTGAGTATTGTTGCTGACATGTTAATCACTGCATTTGCATTTTGTACAATTTGCGTGATACATACGCTTACGAGCTTTTTTTTTTATTTCTTTAAAACAAGTCATTAAAATCTTTCGGGTGAGCAAATTGTACGAATATTTTTTCTCATTGGTTTTTGGTAGATACTGTTACGATCTAAATATAAAGTTCACAATAATTACGAATGCAAAATATGACCTGCTCCAGTGCAGAGCACGCGAGGCATGTGTGAAAAACTGGCCAAGTGGCCAGCATCTTGTTACACATTACACGCTCCATCGACTTCTACTCGGTATTGACACGATCAATTATAAAGATTACTCCGACAATTACTCACATATTAAATTCCCTGTACCTGACCGTGACCGATCGTACTTTGTTTACTTCTTTCAATCGTTTAACAGCCCATTATTATCGCGGCACTTTATTGTTTTATTTTCCACAAGTTTCCCTTTTCCAATATTGTTTTCGCCCTGGAGGATGGTGAAAGGTAACAAGATTTCTATGGTATTGAAGAAAACTTGTTTACAAGAGTTCGTTCTATTTGCAGATGTTTAAAATAAGTTGATCCCACTCAGTAGTCTAGACGGAGCCCGGGAGGGTGCGCCCCCCGGGGAAATACCAATATCGCAAACCAATACCAAGTCATCTTCATTCTATTTCCAACTTCGTCATCTCTTATTTATAAACGTTTTATTGCTGCACAAGGATTTTTTTTTAAGATGTTAGATTTAATTTGATAGAGAAAGTTTTGATAACATATTAATTACTATAAATAATAATGCTAACCATTAACTTCACATGCAACTGTATACAACTTATATTGGCTGTATGTAAAATAAGCAATAAGGGGAAAGTTAAAATAGCTTCGCAATTGCAAGTAAATCCTAGTGAAACAGAGGTGAATTGATAGGTCGGGAGAAATCTACAAAAGATGGCTGCGTTCCAATAAACACAAATAAACCTACTGGATTTACCTGAGTGGACAGAAAGTAAAATACCAGTCAATAAGGTTCTTTATACCTAATCAGTAGAGACCGGGTTATGCAGCTTAGAATTATCAAAATATGCAACAAAAGTGCCAAAATATGCAACATAAAATTTCAATAAGTACTACAAAATATTGATGTTTTTTTTTCAATTTACGACATTTTAGAAGAAAAAAATACAATTACAAAACTACAGATAGTTATGTATCTGTAGTACGATTGATCCTTCTATTAATTAAAATATAACTTGAAAACGATCGTTCTACATTCAATCAGGTCAATGGTCACCATTTGAATATAGATGCATTTATGCGGATATCACCTCAGGCACTTTTTTGCATTTTTCCAGTAAGATACAGGTAGTTAAAATTTAAGTAAAAATCCGTTTTGAGCTAAAACATGCATTATCTTCAAAATACCCATAACATTCAAATGCATATACAAATACGTAATGCATTTAAATTTGCATATAATCAGGTCTCTACTAGTCAGTAATCGTTACCTAAGTCGTCTTTCATTCCAAATGTTTTTAAACAAAATTTCCAACAGTTTTTTAATCCTCCAGAATGTTAGAAATATTCTTTACCAGAGAAAGTAAAACACATTAAAAACCTCATAAATACAATTCGTGTAACAAGATCGATCGAAGCATAAAAGACACAATAATCTGCCGAAGATAATGACTGTAATACAAATCAAGAAAAAATAGGATACGACGATTTTTTGTACGCATTTCAATATCTATTAACTATAAAGTCGGAGCTCGTTTTCGTAGAAAGAAAGTATTAATGGAGTATATTTTAATATTATCTGTGATAGAATCTCCATTGTTGAGTTTGGCAAAATCGTGAAACCATCCGCGCGTGAATCTTACTACTTAACGGTTCAACTTTGACATAGAAAAGTTCATGTCCAGTGACTCCAGTAGTTACCTAACCATACTGATCAAAGATCATCCAAAAATACACTAAATAACACACGAGTGTTAATACCTATATTGATTAGAATATAAATCAATGGATTAGTAGACATTGATCATTCGAAGCGTCATGATTTCATGAAAGAATCAAATGAACAAACAATCAATTGCACCAAAAACACCTATCAGAATTTAAATAACAAACCTGTAGCCCGTGTAGGCGACATACCTATTACTACATCATAGAATCTAAAAGAGTCAATTCATGGAACAAACAATATTAAGTAAGTTCTTTTATGGCGAGGGCCGATAATAAGATACTACAAAATGATGAAGCAATACGTGACTCTAATCTGCACTTGCTTCCTATCAATGATAAGGTTCCGAGGTTCGAGGTTAGTATTATGATCATGATTATCGTCAGCCAGCAATTTTGCTGGGCATGAACAATAGATAATATACATACTTTATCTATAAAGATTCGATATCAGTGCATTATAAAGAGAGACGTCATAGATGCTGTGCCCATTGACTTGGATCGTAGCGCGAGGGCGCGCGTGCCCGGTCATCGACCACTACACGTCGCGCAAGTTCACTCGCGCATGGGAAGTAGGAGCTGTTGCGCGCGCGCAAGCGCATGTCGGCGCGCTCAACTGGTGTCACCGATGCTGCTCAAAAGAGACCGCCCACACCAACCTCACCTTTACGCATCCGGGATCAAATTTTCAACCACTCGCATAGTATTATATTGCGAGTGGTGAATAGGAAATATTTGCAGTAAATAATTTATTCTGACTCTAAACTTCATTGCAGTAATTACTGACTGTTAACTTACGAGCACATAAAATTCTGAAGGGTTTATTTTGTATATTACCATTTTATGTTACACAGGAAGCTTATCTGTGGCCACATGTTGAGTTTCTGTCTTTCGGCTCTATTATTATATTGTTTTCGAAGTTCGTTTATGGGTTATTAGACGATACATCCAACCATTTTTCGTGACAAAGGGAACTTTACGTTTTACGAGGGCACATTACAATTTTAGAACGAAGAAAAAGTAATTTCGATTTTCCCCCTTGTTAAGAAATTCATGTGAAGCGTGTTTAACTCCACTAAATCAAAGCGAGTGTGCATAAGTTTGTTTCTTTCTTTAAATGCTTACGCCTCGCACGTTACCTTCCGGTACATTGATTGAGTAAGAGGAATTGAAGTATAAACAATCGTCATACAATTCATATTTCTTGGGTCGTTAGGATTGTTAGGAACCACTCGGTAATCGGTATACGTCTGTACTGTCTTGGAATACGTAAGCGAGCGAAGAATGAGCCTTGATTGGCAACCATTGCATCGCTCATACTGCACATATCTTATGCCTCGCGTGACAGAATATCAATGCCTTTGGAGATTTCCGCAATGAAACTCGTTCTTAGAATTAACATAATTTTCTTATAATCCAATTTTGTCGTCTTAATACTGTTATTTAACTGTTTCGCATACTATTACCTAGTGGCGAATATTAATGATTCTTTTGTAGTATCCTATTTAAATCAACTTGACGGGGCCTGTAGTACAGTTATTATAGATACCAAGACCATATTTTCTTTTAAATCTCTCAAAGATATGTAAATTTTTGCTTTACCAAATTATAAATTATTTCAATGGCTCCATTAATTCTGTTACAAATTTTGTTGACATCAACATATTTTACAACTGTTTATAATTTAAATGACTATTTGAGAATTAATAAATTATGTCCGTTTCGTGCACCTTGATTATAAATCTTTCTCCAGTGGTTTTGCGGCACTGAGTGTCGTCAAAGCAGACTAAATTCTTTTAAGTTGCTCCTGTAGCCAGGAGTAATCGGCGTGAGCATTCCCTTCAACTTTTTGTGGAATTCACGTAGTTATCTTTATATTATTTTTTGTGCGTAGGTAAGTTGCTTGATAACCGAGGTGACCGCAGCGTGCAATATTCTCGTGCGGTTAGCACTCTAGCTGTCTATTGTTCACACTGGACAAGTGCTGCCTTTTGTATTGTTATACCACGTCGTAAAACCTACGTTGTTTTGCTCTTCAGTAATATTCACACTTCGAATCGTTTTGAGAAATGTAATAGTCCGACTCAACTATACGCAATGGTTAGCAGTTATTTAATTATGTTGTTAATGCATCGACATATTACTGCAATTTTTTAGTTTATTTTTTACTAGCTGTTGACCTCGGCTTCGCCTGTGTGATTGAGTAACAAACATCCATCCATCCAAACTTTCGCATTTATAATAGTAGTAAGATTAAAATTGTTAATGTCTTGGAAAATTGTTAGCAGATTTGACAGAGGACAATAATTTCAGTGTTGAAATAAGTGCTGCAAGCGTATGAAACGTTTTGAAGACTTGATAAGTGCATTTTGGCCCGGTTGGCGCAGTGGTTGAGCGATTGGCTGCTGCGCTGCGTGTCGAGGGTTCGATTCCCGCACGGAACAAATATTTGTATGGCCTACAGGTAGTTGTTCCGTGTCTGGCTGTTTGTGAATGTGAGTTTTAATGTATGTAAACGCACCAACGATACAGGAGAAATTCCTAGTGAAGGGCAAGGTCTTTATAAAAAAAATTGTCTCTGATGAAGTTGTAATGAGTTTGTAATGAGAGCAAATTTTACATGAAGAGAGTATGATGGAACGTTTAGAAATGCGAAGTATCAAAATACCGTAAAAAAAAAACAACGAAAAGTAAGAGGGAGAAAAGGAACACTACAAATCACTACACATAACAAATACTATGGATAATTTCCTAGCATGCAACTCAACACGAGCGATATTTGCATATACAATAACAGCCAAATGCAAATAGCAATATGTTATCTGCCTACAGTATTGCTGTCACTTTCAAATAGGTCTTTGTTGAATACAACATTCCATAGGCCACCAACCGCTTCACAAATTACTGGTCACAAATATTTCTGATCACATTCGTTGTCAAGTCAAAATCTCGGGGATGACTATGCATGAATGCAAGCTTGGAGAATGTTTACCTACCCATAATAATGATGTAGACCACACATTATTCTTGGTCGCAGTAAAAACGAAACCCATCAATGTACCTCTCATTAGGGCTCCACTTTATGTCGTCATCAAGGAAGACTTGTATCCTTGCCCAACGCATTAGCTGTTCTGAAGAACAAAATATAATATTTACTGGCAATAATCTACATGTCCATCCGCATGGAAATTAGAAATGTTATGGATTTTTAATCTCCTTTACATGGAGGAAATAATGAGCAAATTGAGGAAGCAACTATGTTTATATGTTCCACAGTTCGAACTAAAGCCTAGTAGTTTTAGAACGTTCGTTAATTTATAGTGTTGTTCAGAAAATTCTGGTATAATCCTAACCGTTCTTAGATAGAGGCGATATCAAAAATGTCGCATAATTTATTTATTTGTGATGTAGTTAAAATTGGTTTGCTGTTATAAATTCTCCTACAGTTATTTATGTCATAATTAACACAAATCTATGAATAAAGAGTTCTATGGTCGCTTTATCGTATTTTATAACTTTATTTGATAGATTGTTTTCGGTGTTTTGGGTTTTGTATGTAGTTGTAACGATTGAATCAGTATTGGAATTAGGTGTTTGTTATTTCTTTCTACCTTCTGTCCCCAAAAAACATACAGCAGGTAACGTTAGTGTTACAGCTAGATATAAAATCGGAATGACACATCGCGTCTTCATTCGTCGTACGTAACCCATTCCTATACATATATGGCTTCTACTGCATAATACATTTGCGGTGAAGGTCCGTAAAAGCTTATATATTTATTACCAACCTTCTTTACTATATTCTTGTCATGTCCCGATGTGTGAATTGCTTTCCTACAGGCTTTCTCAAGGTAATACAGTTACCTTCTTAACGAGTTCAACGTCATCATTACAATTGTCATATGCGGCTAATTGCTGTAAAAACTGAGCATGTTTAGGTAACGTGAGGTCTCACGAGCAAGTGCTACCATCTAGCACATAGTAATGATCGTAGTATAGCGTTACGCTCTCATGAATACCGTGATTACGTCGATTTACTCCATTATAAACACGGACTGACATTTCATTTGGTTTGCAGATAAAGATCTCAGTACAAGGGTGGGTAATTAAAACAATTAATTATGCGCTGTTATGTCACGTAATGCAATTACACGTCATGGTAACGACGGTAATGGACCGATACAGATCGCTACCGCAGCCTTGCGTTTTTACTACAGAGAAAACTTTGCTAGGTTTAATAGCACCAAGTGGATAACAGAGAAATTAATTTTATTATAATGTCATTATTATTAATGGAGTGTTAAAGAGTGATCAAATGCTATTCAAACGTCATTACAGCCATCAAAGGAATGAAAGTTATCTTTCACCTGATTCTAATCGTGATACTCGACGACTCGTTAGTGTCGCTATATTCGCAGATAAACGAGTTATTTGCTTTACACCAATAACTTTTTTGCATTAGAAAGGTAAGCTTCTAGATCATTACCGTTTTTAAACTTCCGTAGCACAATGAGTTTACTTCATAATGGCAAAACCGAAATTATGAACATACAACCTGCACGAACTGTGGATATTGAACTAAGTATAGACTGACGGGTGGTTAGTGATTTACTAGGAAATCGATGAGAGAGCTGGGTTCGTGCTCGGGTCATTTACGCGGCAACCAAGCGGTGAAACCAAATCATACGGCTAAATAAGTTTCGTCGGATAATTGTTAACATTACGTACAATCGAAGCAACCGCAATCCGCATGATAGGTACGGTAACGGACGCGTTTTTGCGTGTGCTCGTTTAGATTCTAACAATGCTTTCTTAAACAAAAAACTGGTTAACTCAAATTTGGCTGCACAAGAATTGGGTCACTAAATCACTACACTATAGAGAACACAATGTGTCCGTTAGTAAAGAAGGAAAATAATTACTTTATTTCTGACGAGACTATACATTTATCAGCAAACAACGACGGTACTTCTCCACAAGCAATTGTACGTGATTTGTTGCTATCAAACATTCGTAGTCTGTGTACCAAGTGAATTGTTTTTCATATCCCAGTGAGATAGCTTCACAAAACGTTTTTCTCATGAATTATGTAGTATGTTATGTACCTAAATACTGACATAGGACCGACCCTTCTTCCTTTCTGTATAATTTCATGTTCCGAAACCTGAATAAGTAATGCAACGATGCCGAAACGTTTTATAAAATTTTAATTTCGGTCGATATTACATCGTAACGTTTACTTACTGATATATTGAGTTTTTTTTTAACAGTGATGTCATTTTGGGCTTCGACTGGGTGATCCGTGTTGATATTAGAATATCTAGTTAGATCAAAAATAGCTTCTTTTAAGTTAGTAAATGGGATACGTAATTATGCGTTGTCAGAAATATATCGTGGATGATGTATGACCGTCGTAGGCGGAGCGGACATCCTCATATAAGCGAAAACAATGTTACAACTAGGAATGTCATAGCAATTTGCAACAATGACATAATACACAAACACGAACGAAGTGGAACGAATCGTAATCCGCTCCTAAAACGCATTCGTTTCTTCACGCATTAGTGCATACGTGCTGCTATGAAGGATGTTTCTTTGCCAAGGTCGACTTGTAAGTTTACACAAGAACGTTGCCCTTGTAAGTTAACAAGTAAAAATATCCAGCGTGAAATATAAAAATAGCGCAAAACCACGAAATACTTTGTAGGTTGTGAGGACTGAAGCGCATTCTTGGAAACGCTGCGTAATTACGCCTGACGTGATTAATACGCTTGCGTTGTTATGATCATTGTAAATCATAGCGAGGGGTACGTTCCCTTGATATGCAAATGCAAAGCAAATTTGCGGGAAAATATAATAGTTGTAAAAGCCGTGTTCGTCGACAGGGCGTAACTTTTTACGATAATATTTCATAATTTTTCTGAAAAGAGGTATAATGACTTTAGTGGTCTAGGTGTATATCGTTTTTATTTTCAGGATGTTGAAGTTGCCATGTCTTCAGCCCTTGAAGAGTTTTCTATTTTAACCTTTAATACATATTTGACGGATGGTGCTTAGATATCAAAAGATTCATATAATAATAAAAATAAAAAAAAAACCAATTACATTAGGAATCAGTTTAGTATCTAGAGAATGAGCGTTTCAGAGTAGTCAGCATCTGATTTTTTCTCATCGTTTATGGACTTTTTCATGTTTCAACGTACCTATATGGATAAATAATTCAAAGATACCTTTCTTTTTCAGATAGTGCAGGCAGATAACCGAGCATCGTACCTGGGCGTTCGTTGTCGGGCCAAAAGCGACTGTGGTGTCGCTAACTCGCAATGCGAGAGAGGCGTGTGCGCATGTCAGCCGTACTACGCGCGAGTTGACAACTCTACCTGCCTTGAATGTTAGTAACACTTTTATTTTTTAAATACAGCATTTATATATTTTTGTAGCTAGCCTGCCAGTGACTCCCATTCTTAGTTTAAAAGTGGTGCTATTCCACAAACGATGGGGCGCTCCTTATTGTGTCATGCGTGTCCTGTTGTTTGTTAATTACAGGAACTGATGAATACTACTGAAGGCTCCAAACTCTTAACTCAGTTTTTGGTTGCCTCAATTTAGATTGAAAAATTTTGAATTAAAAAGTCTGCTGTGTTTTTTTAAAGACCGTTGAAAAATTTTGGGGGTTCAGAATTATGTACTGAATACGTGGTAACCGTTTGTGCGTCGGTGACCCTTCCACCTTGTATTTAAACGCTATATAATAAGAAGAAGTGCCTTTCCACAAGTAGGCCGGATAAAGCAGCGATTTTCTTAAATTTCTAAGCTAGTGAAAGCTTTATGAAAATCCTCTCAGTATTGATCGCAAAATGCGAACAGAGGCATCCGGTAAATAACGATTTTACCTGCATTGAAAATTCTATTCTATCCTTTTTTCCTTGCGCACACGCACGCACAGTGCGTAATTGACGCACTTTGGATCGCGGTTTTCACCTCTCATTGCAATACCTTACTTAATCACTCTCGTGTGGTTAACTCCGTGGTGAGACTAACAAATTACTTTCACTCGGATGATCAATAGCCATCGAATAATGGCGATAGTTTTCTGTTTTCATCATAGGACATCACCATTAACTTTTGTATTAAGTACCGAAAATCAATTTCGCTTTCCATTCGTAATTTGTAAACGTTCTGTCATTCTATTTACCGACTTTGACTGTTACCGTTAATGCTAAGTTGGTTCTTGGTTCTTTATTCAGATTCATTTCATTGTATCATTATTATAATAGTGAAAAGAGTAACTGAAAACGGATGAACAATAAACCACTTCCCATTCACACATTGCTTTCACTGCATTTCGCATAACTATTAAAATAATTCTCACAGCTCATCATCTGTAGATATTAATAGCACTTTAACGAGGCAAAAAACGTTTACCTCGAATATTAAAAATAATTACTTACATTCCATTTTGTCTAGACTTTATCGAACTAGAATCATCCAATTTCGGTTCGCCTAAAGCAGGGTTCCACGATACGAATTCAGACCGATTGGAAACGAAGCGAACGTAGTGCTATCGTACAATATCTCAGATCTTTTATTGAGATAGTCCTATAATCCCACGCTCGTCTCACTTTCTTTGGCACAAAAGTATGGGGCCAAATCGGACAACTGGATCATGTGGATTACAACCTCCAACGGTTCATTCGGCGATAATGTTGCGTATTACTTCGAATAAGGACTGAGCCAAATTCTCTTTTATGGGTTCTGTGATACCTTGACTCTGGTATAACGGAGTTTTATTAGATTTGTTTAATTTGCGTGGTTAAGATGGATGGTTATAAAGAGGAACCACTCACGGATGCGTAGAGTAACATACTTTACGGACCAACGGATCCAGTCAGGCAGCATTTCAAACTGGGATTGAACACAGGGCCCGCTAGACCGATGACCATACTAACAGCGTAATCAATAATCATAATATCCCATCTTGTCCTTTCTTGGTACGTACTGCGTGTGTAAAATAAATGGAAATATTTACTTAATTTTATTGCTTTGCCCTTATAAGTAGACTTTAAAGTGGCCGCGGCTCGTGAGGAACAATGCGTCAGAGAATTATTCATCGATGTCGTTAAAGACGCCGTTTTATTCGTTTACTTGCATGTTGTCTTTACGGCACAGTCCTAGTAAATTGTTTTACTGATTATTTAGTCGTCTTTATTGGCTGTTGTATACATTATAGTACGCAAATATAGCTAAGTATGTACTCTGAGGGGAATTCGTATTAAAACAACAGGGCACCCTACAAAACAAGGAAGTCATTATAGGAAGACATTGAACGTTGGAAAGGCAACTGCGTGTCGGTTTGGAAGCGAGCCGTCAGCTTGTCATCTCAAACTTCCTCGTGGTCAGTGTGCCAAGCGTGAGCAATCACCTGCACAGCACTGAAATATAAACCGTTTGATATAGACACAGATATAGCTTGACAGTCCATCTGTCAGCTGGAAATAATTGAGCTTTTACCAATCCTCTTTACAAGATACCGAGACTGCAAAAAGCCGTTCTCATTATTTAAATAGCAGTGTCTTCCTTTAATGATACTGCAGTTTACATCATCGTTAAATTAAAGAATTCGATGGTTAGTCACACTGTGCACGATAATAATTGAAATTGTCTTGTTTTAAAACTATTTTCTGATTTATTTTATCTCAGGGCGCTCTGCTATTTATTTAAGATTTAAACGCAGGTGATAAAATATTTTTTTAATAACACGATTGAAACTTCAATTATACTTAAAGGTTAAATGGGTCGCTGAATAACAAAGGAAGGTTCAAGGTAGAGAATTCTATGTAAATTGTTGCCTTCTGGGAGTTTATAATATCGTCGACACTCTCATGCCATCTCGAATTCTCGATCCTTAGGATCGTTGCAGCATGTCTTCAAATTAATTTATTAACTTTAGGTGTTGGTTAACTTAGGAGGAGCTCGTGGCTAAATAATAACAGCCGCTCGGGTCGATCTTTAGGTTAAGCCGTGCTTACCTAGGTTGGTCTGTGGATGGGTGACCACCCATTACTTACCGAGTTTCCTCCGTGCCTCGGAAAGCACGTTAAGCCGTTGGTCCCGGGTGTCATTTGTAGATCTTTGGCAGTCGTTAAGTAGTCAGTGGTCCGAAAAGTCTGACAACCAGTCTTTCCAAGGGGTATCGTATTACCCAGTATTAACTGGGTTGTGGAGGTCAGATAGGCAGTCGCTCCATGTAAAATACTGGTATTCAGCTGCATCCGGTTAGACTGGAAGCCGACCCCAACATAGTTGGGAAAAGGCTAGGCAGATGATGATGAGGTGTTGGTTAACTTTTCTTGGTTAATGGGTCCATCACTATGAGCCTTCATCTCAGTGTGCATCCCCTTTTTAGACATATTGGTTGCTTTTCTCGCTCGTATACGCTTATTGTGCCCATTTTATCCAGAAAGAGGTCAGGCGAAACTGAATTAAGTATTAATAGAATTGTTGTAGGTAGATCCCAAAGCTCTCGGTGATAACAATGCATAATATAAGACAGTACTACCTCCAACTGTGCTTAGTGCCAATAACATATGTATCGAACGCTCCAAAAATAGAACCGCGGCTATGCGCCAGAATATTATAGTAACTTTAGTTCCGCAGAAACGAGTGCAGGCCAGGAAATCTAACAATATTTAAATGATCTCAGTATTTGTAAATTCAAAGAGGATATGACAACAAACTCTACTCTTTTGTGTGAGAGTAACTGGCGCAACTATTTCGAAGATATTGGGTTCCAATTTCAAATCACCTGTCAAAAATGTTTTACTGCAGAGTTCCATAAAGAGAGAAACAAATGAAATCTATGGATCAATTATTTTCTACTTGCTCCATTACTTCTGGGTGAACATTGATTGCCCATTAGCAAAATGTTCCAGACAAAAAAGGAACATATTAGTGGAACGTTCTCATCAACGTTCGTAGTTTAATGGTAATATGACGCTAATAAATCCTTGTCGTCTAAAGCTGAGTGCATGGACGCAACGTGAATATGTCCATCTCGTTTATTTGCGGTAGGTACCAATTTAAATAAACTTGTTGATGATTACGAGAGCGGCCCCGTCGGCAAGCTTCGACTGACTTATCGTCCGGTTTGCCAGCCGTAAATTGGTCCCGCTATCCTTCGAGGGTATGAAATGTAGGGACTCTTATCCATTTTATTTATTTACTAGTATACGAGTCCGTTAGTTCTAAAACTACGATTGCGTTTTCTTCCGTGTGTCCTTTTGCTTTTAAAGAGTCCATTATGACTATATTTTGAACCAATGATCACATATCAGAAGTCGGGACCACCTAAAAGCGTTAAAATACTTCCACATTGATGAGGCCTCTAAAACTAAATGCGTAGCTACTGAAACACATCCGGTATTTAAACACCATACAATACGAATAATCGTTATCTAGGACGTACCGAAACAAAATCTCATGAAGCTCAAGGGTAAAGAAATGGCATTACGAATGCAGAAGGCATCAGATACGCCAACGATTAGTGGATTCTCTGTAATAACGGTACGCAGGCACAATTGATGTTTATTGCTTTTATGTTGAAGACCAACACACAAACATATCTATTTATAGAAGTTTTAATGTTTGTTTTACACATATTAGTTTGGGAAGCTTTCTTTCTAAGGGCACACTATAGAAAGCGTTATAATAAGTTTAGTTCCGCATGTCACGCATTGCGGCAGTATGGTAGAAAATATGACACCATGCATTTAAGAAACTGTCCGCGAAGTATACACAATCGCAGTGAGCCATTGGTGGAAAGGAAAATTATTGGACAGGCTTAGGTTGAAACGAAATCTTCCTAAAACTTTGATTATTCGATAAGTTTAATTACAATTATTCAGTCAGTCCTTGTTCAGTTTCTAGCAAAAAAAAAAATCCTTGTTTTGGAAACTTTGAAATGACATTAAAACAACCGGATTTCCGTCCATAATTTATGTTTAATCCAAAGGCCTCAGTTGCTTATGTCTCCAAGTAATTTTGTCACCTTGCCGGTAGGCCGCTTTAATACACAAAATATGGAGGCACGTACTAAGACGTGTCTGGGTACCATGTCAATGCATGTAAGCATGACATACAGTTTTTCTGAGCACCACAAACGCCCATTTTGCATCCATTAACCCAGTTATGCATAGTTAACAAGCGTGCAGTTTCTTACGATGTAAGTATCGTAATTCAAACGAGATATCTTAAAATACGTATTTAAAGATATCTCGTTCATATAAAATTGGTTTTGGAATTTATGTGTACAATCGAGATCGTCTTCCTGTTAGTGTTGACTTCACCTAGACAAATATGTTTCGGCTACTGTAAAATAATAACACTTCTTTACGCACAATTTATTGATTCTTGATGCTTTAAGCACTTTTCTAAAGCCAAGTATAGTAGCTTCAAAAATCACACTGCATAACCCTGCAGTTCCGTCTTCGGCAATATTCATTATCATGATCATCATTGGCAGCCTTATTCCACTCACTGTTGAGTGACTTCATCTTGTTTGTGCCATTCTTTCCACGTGCGAGTCTCATCAGGTACCTCACATATTCAAGTTAAAACAAGTTTAACAATTGCTTTATCATCGTCAACGTAATTTCTGTTATTTGTTGTTTTGGCCTTTTCACTGTTTGTTGCTCTGATTTTACTTTCTGCATTGTTCTTCAACAAACATTGTTATTTTCCGAAAAGCTGTGTTCTTTTGTTTACAAATTATAACACCGCCCACTGTAGTGTTACAGTGTAGTGTAGGTAGGTAACGGCTATAATATATTGTTCTTTGATTTTGATCACCGTTATGTGGATGGACTGATTGTGGGTGTCCTATCGAATACTTCTTCTTCTTCAACCATTGGCCACCCAATGCTCAGTGTAGGTCTCTTCCAAATCTCTCCACTTTTGGCGGTTCTGTGTCATGGCTCTCCAGTTTCTACCGAATACTTCTTACAAATACACAATTGCAAATATAGCCGTGTGTCCGTGTAGATACACTTTGTGCTAGAGACATGAAGTGTAATTGCGACTATCTATAACTGTTCCCGTACAATATACAAAGAAGGTGATTTAGGGCGCCTATGACTGGACAACCGTTATAATGATAGACTTAGGTCCTATAAAAGGCTCGATCTATCCGCATGTCGCCTTCCCTCTGTACTCAACTGGAAAGATCCGTCTGTCCGTGTGAATTTCGGATGTGAAATATCGAATGAATGAAAGACAGCTAATGACACCGTTTCATTCACTCATTACACGTATCGAATCGACCTTGACTTTGTATAACAAGATTATAATCTTCGGATTGGAAATCGAAAAGTCACGCACATGTACACTCTTTTCACGGTTGTCAGCAGCGTGCCAAATCTAATAAATGTAAGTATTCTTTGTGGTCTTCGTTTTGAGATTAATGTGTCAGACGTCGTAGATGGTTATCGCGAGAAATATAAAAGAATTATAATTGTAGCAGGCCGACAGCCATTCAAAGACGTCGCTCCGCGTACGCGCTAAAAGCAAACGCGTGTAAATACGTTTAATGATTTGACCACAACCATCATTAAAACTGGTTTTTAATTAAATTGGTGGCACGTATGTTTATTAATTGATTTTAGTGCCAAACTACGTGTGTTTACCCTCTATTAAATTGAGCAAAACGTCGGAACTAATTAATAACGGACAAAGAGAAATGATGTTTGGACATGAAAAAAATATCCTGCTTCCAAAAAAATGTAAATGTTTATATAACTGATTTCCCGTATTAATGTATGAATGGAGCTAATGGTATCATTAATATAGATATTGATCGGAACCTGCGACTGATCAATGCGGCTGTAGTTAATAAATCTTTCATGTTTATTCTACAGCTGGTGTTAATCGCATCTATTTCTGATATTCTTGTAAACTGCCGCTCGCATACCAACCGTTGTCGGTGTGACTCTATTATTTATCGTTTAAATGTTCGAAAGTCGTGTTATGCATAAACATTTTGCTTCCACGAACGAAATCCTGCTTTATCATTTTGTGAATCTAAATACAAACATATCATTTTAAAAGTGTCAACGAATGGCCTTAATACTATTATTGTTTATGACGTAGTAATGTAAATGTATGTACATACATTGGATGCAAATTGCCGGCCACACCCGTATAAACGGAGCAACAACGGTGAACTTGAAATCAAATAGGGTCGCACACGCCTTCGGGTCGTGAACCCGTCACTCAGTGCACTGTCACCATAGAGACTAGGAAACGTAGACCAGACATCTAGAACTAGTAGGTGGAACTGGCGATTATTAAAACGTATTGTCAATGACCAGATGACTGGCAGATTTAGAATTTGAATTAGGAATCTTATGCTTCTATTCTGGGAACGGATCTTTAAGTCAGTGGTTCACTCTTCATCTAGTCTAACCTTTACTTTATTTATACATATATCTACCTGCCTCACTACTAATAATTTCCAGCTTTTGCGACAGGCATACCTAATATTTCGGATAAAAACTTTCTTTCTGTTTATCTAGTTGTTGATTATGCCATGCAAGCTTGAATAATTTTCCCCGTTAGACCATAGATTAGCAAAGATAATCCCAAAGCTAGAGTTTTACCTAATTATCCTTTCTAACTTAGCTCTAAATGCTGTTATTCCTGAAAAAATATGAATTGAATGTTTCTTCAGTAATTTAGGCTGAGCTGTCTATTATAACCATTTTGATTGTAAATATTCTACAGGTATTTTGATTGCCAATTCTTAACATTAATGTATCTATGACTGTCGTTTAGCTTCCTAGCAAAGTGTAACGCTCCTTCAGTCTAGTTAGTTATAGAATTCTGTTTTTTCAGTCTGAATCCGGTAACGTTTTTTGTTAGAAATTCGAATTGATGTGATTGTAGAAATAATATGTAAATCATGATCTCGTTGCAGATATTCGCAATACTTATATTGTGTCTTTTAAAAACTGAATTTTGAAAGTTTTTTGTACATTATAATAGAAAGTATATAAATGTTCACAATAGTGCTGTAACAGTGTCGTGACGTAAAATTTTTATCTCTTACTTAGATCATTTTCCGCTTTTAAGATGAATTATTTCCTACTGACAGTTTCTTATGTCTGTATTTATGGTTGTCGTTAAAATATTTTATTTCCTGGCATAGACAATTTCATCGAGTGAAATAATTCTTAAAATATTGTGTATTTCTTTATTGTTGCAGCAACTCTACTGGGATCAGAATGCACGGTATCAGAGCAGTGTACCTTGAAGGTAGCTTACAGTGCTTGTCTCGAAGGGGTCTGCCGATGCTCCGACGGACATCTGCAGTTCAGGAAACACACATGTCTTTCACGTAAGTAACATACATATAATATACTAGAAGCTTTCGTGAAATTTAGCATTCCAAATATGAAAAAAAACTTTTTGTGAACCTTTCAGGAATACATAGGTAGATTTTGATCCCGAACGGAGCCCTTCATACTCTTGTAGCCTCCAAAATTAGTTCATCATTGTCAAGAAAAAAATAAAAAATCTACAAAAAAGTAAAAGCGTAAACTGAAAATAAGTGAAACAGTCACAGAAACAGTGAAAATACACTTGACTTCGACAATTATTTATTGAATACGTAGGAAGCTGTTTGACATGTGCAAGCGAATGATTGATGTCAGTCCGCATTTACTACTACCACATTTTATTGAAATGGGTCAAGTGTTTAGTACAGTCGCTAGCGCATCAAGGTACTACAATTGTTTCATTCGATTTTGAACTTAACCACCAACTTTTTTTTTTAGCGCGTTTTGTCCCACTCCTGAGCAAAGGCCTCAGGAGTGGGACACCAACATTACATGATTTAAAATAATTTGCAGAAATTTGTTGTATAGTTTTTGGTAACTTGATGTGCTGGCGACTGTACAAACGCCAGCACATCAAGCTACTACAGTCCGTCAAATTTCTTTAATAGATTTTCTACTTTATCGCTAAAGTATTAGGTTCAAGGTTGATTGGGAGAATTTGACAGTTTCGGGTAGCTTGATGTACTGGCGTCTGTACATACCAGCACCACTTACGGACGCCAGTTTTTTAAACAACCAGAACAAGGAATAAATGGTACTTACCGGGAAATACCATTACGAGCCACTGATTAAACATCAAAAAACGAGGCGATAACATCGACAAATAAATTGAATTTCATTTCCCAATGCAAATTTTTATAACGACTTCGAATCGGTAAAAGAAAAAATGCGTAACATTGTTTTTTTTTTTCGTAACACTTTTAAATGGCTGTTTAACAACCGTGGCATGGCTATCAATTAGTTTTTCATAGGATAGTTGTCATTGGTGTCATAAGCCGGTAGTGCTCATATTTTCTTTGTTTAGTTCCTACTCGTATAATTTAATAGGAAAATATTTCGTCAGCTATTTGGGTTTTTCTATCGTCGTCGAATAATTTGTGTTTGACGTGTGAATTTTAATTGGAATGTGTGGTCTGGCGAAGTGCTATTAGTTCCATCAGGAATTTCTCAGTAACAGCAACGGAGTCTGGACTCGAGCCTGGTTGATGGCAATAAGCTCGCCTCTAATGCATGGGACACCTCTGCCTTACCCTACGAGGATTACATGCATCTAATTATGTAATTTAAGTTTGAATCGTAGATTACTATTTTTCATACTCCATTCCCAGCTGGCCCTTTGGGTGGATCAATATGGCCAAAATGTGAAACTACTCGAAGAAGTACTGTAGATACTTTAGTTCGTTTTAAAGAACAACTTCGATTTACGTGAAATTGAGATGGGTCTTAATCGTAACGAATGACTCAGTTTTATCACCTTAAACTTAAATACTTACTTAGTTCGTTAACACCTATTTAAAAGAGTCGAAGCTTGTTCTTGAACCAAATTAATAATGAACTATTTAAATAAATAAAACTTTTACTTTTAAATTAATCTCCATGACAAGGGATTATTTCCGAAGAGTTAACAATATATTGATAGAACTTTCGATTTCATCCAAATGTCCCAATTTCTCATGGAAAATTATACTAGTCATGGTTTAAGTCACTGTATTGGATCATAACGAATAAGCCGTGAAATTCTATGAAGTGGCCCGAGGAAAGTAAGTACCTACAGTTTGAAATGCCATGAATTTGACCTTCATTCTTAAGCGAATACCTCAACAGAATAGAAAAAGTGTCTCGAATTCTCGTTAATTGGTTTGTGTACCTCATTTTGCCAATTCATCATTTGTTTGTTACCACTGTTTAATAGATCGTAAAAGAGTTGAAGCCAGCGGCATTAATTGATACCTCTGAGATTTAAAGCTTGAGTTTGTTGGCGCATGTTTTGTAACAGCTATTAAACAAACTGGCACACTTACACAAATACCGTAATTTACCACACAAGGGCTTAACACGTCACATTTAGTAAAAGCCCAATAAAACCTTATAGCGGTTGCTTAATAATCTCCTCTTCGCTGGTCTCAATGCTTAAGTTGCTTTAACAGACCTTATTTCCGCGATTTATCGTAAGAGCTCTGTGAGAAAATGAAGCAAGTAATTGTTCTGTCAAATCCACCAGCGTCTGCTCATGTGAACCGCGCTTATTATCGCACATAATGTGAGTATTGTAACCTTACTGTGAGAACTCCTAAGTATAGCTTTATAAATTCTTTACATGCCAAGACACCATAATAAAGATATGTACGATAACGAATCTGGATCAAGAATAAGGCTGACATTTTATGTCTTGACCTTGTTACCTCTAACCGTATGAATATCCAAATCAAACATAATATATTCTGAACGATGAAAGGTGGATTATGTTTCACTGTTTAATATCTCGACCTGTATCTCGATTCGCGAAAAGGTTAGAAGTTCAAATCAAAGTTGCGCGCAACAAATCATGAAATTATTTCGCGAACTCCACTTGGAACTAGAAACAGTTATACAAAACGGAATGATTGACGTAGTAATACACTTGTTATTTCAAACAAAATTGATTTAATAAAAATACGGATGGACTAATAATAGTATAATATAATAACGGCTCATGAAAAATAACGACACAGTCATGGATAGGAGTAGGTCGACAAATAACTAGCTATGTTGCGTGCCGCGCGTTACTGTTCCTGATTAACATATAATAGCCAATCAAATTACCATTTGTGATTTTACATTCACGACACTTCATCAAATTAAAGTCATTATGTGTTTACCAGGCATGGGAAAACAATATAATAATTTAAAACATGTAATCGACAACAATACCTACGCTTTTCAATGACATGATCACTTCGACATATGAAACTTAAGTTAAAACTGTATCTAGCCAACTATTAGAGCATGTAATGGTAAACCGTACGGCTAGCCTCGGGAAAATTGCTACCAACCACTCAGTGCTGCAACAGTCACGAAGTACACAAATATCTCGGTGTATTTTATTCAGCGACCAATTGGCGTGAGCCAATTTAGCATTAAAGTTTAAAAAACTTATACCACGTGTGCTGACGTGTTTTATCACATTATTTCAGCTGCACCACCCGGTCACGTCTGCTACAGCAACGAACATTGTCGTTTATGGGACAAGGAGAGTCGTTGCGAGTTCGTCATACTTAACCTTTTCGGAAGGTGTGCATGCAACAGCTATTACAAACAAGTAGGGGACAAGTGTATCGCTCAGAAAATTCCGCCATATGCTACCGAAGCCGTGGTAGCAGAAATGGATGCAGTTGTGGCTCCTGCAAACGGAACAACACTCTACAAAGATCCGAGTCCAACAGTTCAACTAACATCCAGTTCAGTCAACTCTTTTGGATCCCCACTCTCTGTAATCAGTTCTGATGATATTCAGCCAAGCAAATTACCTCTGTATACAAACAAAAACGATGTCTTTAGTACTGACGAAGATAGCCCCTTGATGCAAGCTGTCATGAAAGTGCCGAGTGTAGAACCAACGAAGCGATTACCCGTTTCGAATAGGAAAGACGGCGAGCCGAATGAAACGATAAGGGTAGATGAAATGACGGCTAATTTGCATGCAAATGACCAACCAATTTATAGGGTTGTAACTCAACCTTCCGTGGAAAAGAAAACCAACAAGAAAGGCGGTGCGTCAAAGGAACAAGTTAATTCTAGTGGCAAGCCTCATAAGGGCGGACATCAAAAGAAGTCTTCTCTAAAAGGTATTTTATAATTAAGGTCTACAATGCAATGAATTGAGTTTTGTAATTGAATAAGTTTTTTAAGGACACGACTTTTTCCAGACAAGCATCGCATCCGTGCGGATACACCTGTTTACGACCTTGGCCCTGCATCTCTCGGAATGCCGTGCCTTACGGATCCGCAATGCCAACAAGTGGATCCTTACACGCGATGCCTCAATAAGAAATGTGACTGCACGTACCGAACAAATTCAACTTCAGCTTGCTCGGCTCGTAATAGAGGCTGCTTGCCAAACACGTTCCAAGTTAGTACTTATTTATGTTTTCATAAGCTTACGACGAAACGGTCGTGGTTTATGTGTTTGAATGTAGCAATTATTTGTAATTTCTTCTAAATCACTGTTCAGATTTACGCTAAATGCGTAAATCTGAACAGTGATTTAGAAGAAATTAATGGAAAGTATAAAGCTAATGATTTATACTTTCCATAGAAACTTTTTAAGTAGTTGCACAACCAGTATTGTAAATGTAACAAGGTGGGAATGCAGTATTCTTTATAAGATTAAATGCTGGAGATTATGAAAAATGAAAAATATAATCATTTCGAAAAGCAAAGCTCATAGCTTTTCAATGAATCATAGGTTTTCCATAGATGAATTTCCATTCAATTTCTTTATTATAACTATTTATAAGTCGGTACATTGTTATTCTTCCAGTGCCGGTCAACAGGAACTTGTGTAAGTTGGTACTTCGTGTGCGATGGACGCAAGGATTGCCCAGACGGATCCGATGAAAAATGTGAAGGTACTGGTAAAGGTTCGTACACTCTGCACTCTTTATCTTTTGCGCACATCTTTCGTCTTCATTGTTTCGTCTCATTTTCATTTCAAACTCATTCTCCATTTCACCCTACTCATTTTCCGAAAGTTACCTGTGATTTTTGTGACTAATAATTAACTAACGGCATAGGTGATTCTTCTTATGATATCTTATTGGTAGTTGGGGTTTTTTAAACTTTTATTAGGGTTTTTTGGTTATTTTCTAAGGGCGTACCGTACGCCCTTAGTTATTTGCATTTCATCACCGTATTCAAGATATTACCTGCATTTAGGCCAACATTCATACATCGAGCATCAGTCAGTGGTCTTCTAAGTCATGATCTTAATTTCCAGAGCTAACAGGGGAGCGTTGTCCTACAAACTCGTTCAGATGTGGGGGGCCTGGGTCACCGTGTGTGTCCAGAGCATCGAGGTGTGACGGTACTCCTCAATGTCCTGGTGGAGAGGATGAGAAGAACTGCCGGGCGACGCGACGTAAAGGGTAAGTTTGGTAGCTGAAAATATACACATGCTACATCGTAAAACCTAATGTTATTGTGTTTATAATTCGGGAAAACTTAATAGAAAGATGAATGCAAGTAGGGCGTTCCCAAGTAGCAAAATCATGTCATATAAATGGTACAATAACGTTTTTTATTTAACTTTCAGCCATATAAAATGGTTTTATAATAGTTTTTTATACGTAAATATAACGGGGGTTTGGGCGCAGATTATACAACATTTTAATCGTGTAGGGGTCTTTTTGCAGTCGCGTCAGCAACAATAACGTTGAGTAAAAATCACGTAGACATTGTAAGTTTAACTGGTAAGGTTTGTAATAGTTTCTAGTAATACTCTTATATAACTATATCATCGTATAGACGTTTTCTTATGCTGGTGGTCGGTCTGTGGTACAAGCTAGACAATTTGTGTGACAATTTATTGTGTTGTTATAAAACTTATAAAAAAAGTATAAGTCAAATGTTTTAATATTATTTATTAATTTAATGTAAAGAAAGCTTATTGTGGTGGAAGATGACGAGCGGTGCCTTATAGTTGGGAATTTAAAATTTTCGATGATATGTATGATTATCTTCGTTAATATTTTAATGGGCCTCCATAATATTGGAGTTTCAATATTATTTATAAAAATAAAATACATAATTGTCATCAATAATTTCCGCCATATTGCCAATAGACATTGGGCGACTGCATTTAGACATCTATATAACTATTGGTCTTATACATGTTTTTTGTATCATCTTTGGCGTCCACCATGACGGTTGCAATTAGGGTTCTTAAGTTATATTAGAATAACGTTTCAACCTAAAAGTTACTTAAAGGTGGTATATACGACCTATTATGACGATTCTATAATAGTTAACTATAAAATCATTATATAACAGTTTGTTATTTAAGTGTTGAATAAAAGGTTCTAAATTTACAAAACATGGCGACTCATCACTATTTTCTGACTGAAACGTTTACTCGACTTAACGTTATATGACCGTCATATAAATTATTGAGATGACGTTTACCAGACACATTAATATGACTTAAATTATTATAACTAATGCGTCGAACTGAATACTACTTTACAACTGTTTAGTTGCTGCAAAATTGTTATAAAGCCCTTACATGTCTGTTAGTTGTATAGTTCTAATATTATATAACTTTTTTGCTAGTTGGGTTTAAAATGAAGCTTTCATGTGCTTAAAATATTTTGGTTACCTAAAACACAGGAACTGGAAGCAAAATCGTTGATATTAGGATATGTAGGAGATAAAAACTCGCAAGTAAGGATTAGTGTATCTAAAGTCTCAGAAATGATCTTGTGGAACCGCACGTGTCTTATTGAAAAAACCGTGGGACCATAGTCTAGCGCCGTTGAACTTTTATAATAACCCATTACAAAACATAATTTGATAATTAAAAAAATAATCACCGCTTT
Source organism: Noctua janthina (assembly GCA_963576755.1). Classification (NCBI taxonomy): domain Eukaryota; kingdom Metazoa; phylum Arthropoda; class Insecta; order Lepidoptera; family Noctuidae; genus Noctua; species Noctua janthina. The sequence goes on from OY755058.1 coordinate 7,464,978, forward strand.
GCGTAATTCCTAACAAACTTGTTTCTTTCAGGTGTCCACGTCATACATTCCGTTGCGGTTCAGGGGAGTGTCTTCCCGAGTATGAGTTCTGCAATGCGATAATTTCTTGCAAAGATGCCTCGGACGAGCCGCCACACCTGTGCAACGAACAATCAAGGTAGGGAAGGATGCATCTTATGCAGATATTATAGTCTTACGGTAACTATAATAGTGCTGAACAATACAAAATAAAGAGACCGTTTTCTTTTATTACACACACACTTGACAATTTACTTGGAAGTTTCGACTCTTGACAAATCCTCTAACAGTAGCATTGGCGCCGTGTTAAGATCGAGGCGCTTGCCACAAAAACCTTATAAGCTGTTAGGTGTATTTGCCATTACATTTCGTAATCACACCTCGTGCGACCCGTAACGGTGTTTGTCCAAATATTTGACCTTTATGGTAGTAGTTGACACGTTTTCCGTATGTATTCAGATGGCGTGCGGCTGACTTTTGTCCGTTCCGTTGCGGGAACGGCCGCTGCAGGAGTACGGCCGTGGCTTGCTCCGGGCGCGACGGCTGCGGGGACAACAGTGACGAAATAGCCTGCAGTGTATGCAGTAAGTAACTTATCCCTTAGCATTCGTTTGATCATTATTGTGTAAATTCGAATGAGCTAGAAGTTAATTCGACGTTTGCATGTTTCATAGAAGAATCGAATTTAACACGGGCATATTAAATCTCCAAAAATTCAGAATTTGCTTTATAATATAATCTTTAATTGGCTTAAAAGTAACGCAGATTTATTTATTAGAGTGGAGAAGATGCGTTGTACCTAGATGAGCTAGTCATGTTTGGATAAAACAGTTATTATAATAGACCTTAATTAAGCAGTAGGTCGTCTTCTTAAGCACGCACTCAAAAAACAACAATGCAATTTCTTCTAACATATACGAATGCAAAAAAAATGCTCTGTAGCTTGACCAATCATAGTGACGTACAGTATTGTCGGAATCCAGTTGAAATACCAAAACACGGTATGAAACATAATGATTTCTGACAGGAACTGTTAGGTGACCACTTGACCAAACATGTGAAATATGAATGACCGTCGCTTTCTGCATATCAGCGATTCGACACGATAAGCGATGCCGTTACGCGAACAATGGTGTTCAAACGATCCGGCGAACGGCACCGGACGGCATCGGAGTAGTGCCGTCACACGGCACAACAATAACTTAATTAAACGAATGTTGTATTTTTTGCAGGATGTCCTGCCCCACCGCAGCCTTGAACATCAATGCATCGATAGACACGATTTAAAGTTGAAAATCCGATTGCTGGATCTCAATGCTCAATATTTTGTGGAAACAGTAAAACATTCCTGCTTATTAGTGCTTCGATAAATTACGATAGGAAGCTTTAGGACAACGTTTAAGATTTTTTTTCTTGTTTAAAAAGTCAGGCATGTTTTTACACATTTACTTAATACAAACTAAAGTTGACAAATTGTTGATTCAATCATTTTAAAGGTAGGTACAAAAAATAATAATGAGAAAACTTGACGAATATCCAGAGTAGTCAATGTTTTATTGTCAACGAAGATGATTAAAAAATATTTTTTTATTATTTTGGCTCATTTTTAATATAAGCTTAAATGTAAATATAAGAATATTTCACTATTTAAGTAGGTACCTATGCACGACACCGATGAACTAAAAATAATTTCTCAATTTTTTTTTGATATTCTCATGCTCAGATGAATATGATTTACAAAAACTTTAATTTAAGTAGATATATTTAAGCCACGTATAAAACAAGACTGAAGAGTGATAGCCCATGAATATTATCAACTTGTCAATTAGAAATAGATCAGGAAGAAGCGTAGAATATTGCTTACTAAAATCCCACTCAAAATGGTTGTAAATATTACCTTTTTTCACGAAAGTCATTCATTTGGCACAGGCATCTTATTTTCGTATTCCACAGACTATAAAAACGTATAATTAAGATTTAAGTATATTTAAGTTTCTTGTGTTTTGTGTGAACTTACCTGGCTAAGCGCAGTCAAGTGTAACTTATTGTAATATAGTGTGGTTATGTGTGTGAATGTGATAATGTATTTATTAAATTAATTTCATTATAAAATTCAGTATTTTATTAAATAACTAACTCTTTAATTTCTCTTGAATGTATGAATAGGATTCTGCCTCATATAGAAATTACTTTCTCACAAAATTTCCTAGTGTTACGAAATCCTGTGCGAATCTTCTTAGGAAACCTTTTGTCTTAACTTAAAAGTTTCCAATTAAGTCAGTACCTATGTGAATTTGAAAGACAATGACTTGTCTACTCTTTTGTTACTGTTTAACCTAACTAAGAAGGTACCTATCATTATCCTGCAGCTGTTAATATAGTTTTCTTTTCGAATCCTTTTCCAATCATTTATACCTCGTTTGTAACTCACAGTTACGACATCTATAGGAAACAACGGAATGTAGTTTAGCTTGAAGTTCCCTTCACTTGTTGTTCGTTTTAGTTCCGCTGATACCACTAGATGACGCTTTTACGTGGACTTCGTAGGGCCTCAAAAGCCGAACAGCTGAAGAAAATTCCGGATTGTCCGGAATTGTAAAAGTATGAGGTTATTCTGAATTATGACATTTATAACAGTGCCCAAGCAAGCGTGAGTCGGCCTTGCTCACAAAGGGTTCCGTAGCACCAAACAATATCTTTACAATATTTTTAACTCTCATTCTTAAGTCAATTTGCACTCAACAGCAAAACTAAATTTGTTGTCATAGTACCTAAGTTAATGAGAAGAACTCCATCTTGTGTTAAAAACCTGAAAGAATACGTAGCGTCAGTTTAACATGAAGGCTCTACAAAGTCTACGATGGCCACTATCTTGCCCTCTGAGCCCCAAAATATGTTGTCAGAGTCGATTTTTCCGCTTGGTGGAAACGGACCCTAAGTCAGCGAACTAAAGACTGCGGTTTTCTTTACTGCCGCGTCTCGGCGGCTCGTTGGCTCGTATTTCCTGACCTGACACTCCAGTGGGCCAAACAGAAGTCGTTTTCGGCTTATATAAAAGATGTCAATAAGTGAAGAATACCAACTTTAGTACAATGTGAAGGATGTTTATTGTCATAGTATGCCGCCAGTATTTATTTACAAAACGCCATCGACGCGTGCTTGATGCGAGTAAACATTCGGCTGATTGAACAACAATCATCTTTGTGACTGCACAGTTACAACTACGTCGTATAAACCAGATTAATTAAAATGGAAAAGAAAAATAGTAAAGTGCGGGTGTTCTTCAGACAAATATTGAAAATATTATTGACTCCGATAGTCAGGTTAGTGAGTTTTCTATTTTTTTTATTCCTTATTTCAATAAAAATTAAAACGAAGACCTGTTCAGATGGCTACATACTGGTCGGATAGAATGTGAGTGAAATCGACACGCAAAGAAGAAGAAACCAAATATGCAGATCATTTAAATCATACTCTTAACAATAAGTAATAACTGTATCAAATGAATTATGGTCCCTGATTTCTTCCAGACTTCGAAAGTTAATAAGGAAATACGGTACGAGACAAATTGAAATCGGTGTTTTTGCCACCGTAACCGTTATTGCACTAGTGGCTTACGTGTGTTGGTTAACAATTTACAAGCACAAAAGTGACGAAGCCCAGAAATCAACTGACGATGACGTCGTAATTGGGACTCCGTTTTCGCATATACCATTATACGAAGTGTATAAGGACCTGAAACCATTCGAAGACGATGATTACAATGTTTTAGATGAAGAACAGAAGGAACAAGGTACTAAGTTATAAACTTTCACACCTTATGACTGGGGACCGCAATAATGAAAGTATGATGTTATAGAAAGAATTGCTGCTGTTAACGTGGAAGCGCCAGGTATGTTGATGAAAAATGAGTCGCGCAAGCAACACGTATGTAGTTACAGAATTAAAATCATTAATACAACCCTCTGAGTTCATTCCTTTCGTGAAAAATTTATTCAATGGGGTTAAATGAACTTACAGAGTTGTGTTGATGATTTTAATTATTATAATTCTGTTAATACATCCGTATAACGGCCGAGCAATCATATTTTAATCAACATACAACCTGACACTGACCAATAAAATGCAAAAAAGATGAGAAATTGAGGGAACTTTAGGGGTCCCGATGCGATGACGCTTGGATAAAAATATTACTACCTTCCTTATTAGATTAGTAAACTTAGCAAAATCAGGTATTTTTAATATATTTAGTATTTTAGTGCAGGTTTTTTTTAAATTTTATATTTATGTTTTAATCGTTTTGTTTTATTAATAATAATTATTATTGATTTTCGATTTTAGCTGGACTGATAAACACTCCGGGATGTAAAATACCCGTTACTTTTATTAAATACAGAAAGCATTTACGAAACAGAACTATAACTATGGAAGATATGTGTGGAAAACGAGCCGTATTTTTGCGAAAATATGATCACGACAAAGTAATAGCTAGAATAAAATATAAAATGTTGAGAAAAATCACTAAGAAAAATATTAGCATTGAATGTTGCCATCAGTTTATAGTTGACACTGTACAAAACCCACACGAACGTGACAAAGTATTGTGAGTAGATAATATTCATCTTTTATATGTATAAAACTAGCTTTTGACCTTCATCCGCGTGAAATTATTATATTATATAAATACTACTTTCCCCGTTTTTGCAACATTTTTCATAGATGCTCCGCTCCTATTGGTCTTAGCGTGATCTTATATAGCCTATAGCCTTCCTCGATAAATGGGCTTTCCAATACTAACAGAATTTGTCAATTCGAACCAGTCGTTCCTGAGATTAGCACGTTCAACCAAACAAACTTCTGCTTTATAATATTAAGTATTGATTCCAATGTGTTCGTAAATTGTATTCTCCGAAACGACGGCATTGTTTTTGTTGAAAATTTGATTTGTACTTATGGTGGAACTTGGATGGTTCCTAGCTATAATTGGAAAAAATAGTTGGCGCTGTTGTCGACATCCAGATAATATAGGGACAGGACAACGTCTGGCGGGTCAGCTAGTTTTTATTACCTATAAAGAAAAAATACCTGTGGAGATCCTCACAAATATTCTCCGTCCAGGTAAGACTTTGGAACTTTTGGGACTTTGTCCAACTAGCTGTTTTCCTTTTTGGCCATTAACCCTGAATATGTATTTGTTCTTGTCTCTGCTAAGCGGAATAGGCTAGCACTTCAGTCTAGCGAGTTTATATACAACAATATGTATCTACATACCTAATGAGCTATGTACGAGTATATTAAAAACTTAGAGTAGGTATAGTCAGTTTACTTAATAGAAAAGTAGTTAATTGACTCACTATCTAAAATGGCTTTTTCAGATTCAGTAACTGTACAGATTTCCAGAACGGGGACATAATAACTCTTCAGTCTGATTTTGTACGTGTGATTTGCTCCGAATCTGATGAGAAAGATACATCGCATATAATCTATGAAGACATGTACGCGTTCAGTAGGAAAATTCAACTTTCAGAATCAAAAACAGATACAGAAACTTGTAAACTCCAATACAATGTGCTAATACTAGGAATGCAATCGATGTCATTACCTCGCTTCCTGGCTACCATGCCCAGAACAGTCCGTCACTTTGCAGAAGACAGCTGGCTTGGCTTTCGAGCATATAATAAGGTAGGCACATCATTTATGACTTTAACTTTTGTTGATTTTCTGTTTTTTTTTTTTTTGGAAACTTAACAATAACTACTAAACAGGTTGCAGATGACACATTGTCTAATTTAATGGCAGCATTGACAGGAAAAAACATGACTTCAATAATTAAAGAATGTTTTGCTGCAATGGATTACTGTAACTATCTCTTCATTTGGCAAGCATTCAAAGACGCCGGATATGTTACAGCATATGGTGAAGATAACTTAGGAAGCTCATTTAAAAGAGAGTACGCATTTCACAAGGCTCCAACGGATCATTTCATGCAACCATTTTTTCTCAATGAACAAAATAAGTGCTATAATAAGTCATCGTTATGTGCAGGGAAAGCATCATCGGGACAACAGGTGTTAGATTACGCTGTAGACTTTGCTAATACTTATAAAAAGGACTCATTTTTCGGGTTTTTTTGGATAAACTCATTTAGTCGCGATGAAAACAGTCGGCCAGAAGACGCGGACAAACTGATAGAAAACTTCATGAACCGGCTAATTTACACGGGTGTTTTGGCGAATACGTTCATAATTTTTTTGAGCGCCCACGGTCTACGCTTCGGTAGACACCGCCTCACAATGGAAAGTTATTATGATGATCGTTTACCAATGAAATTTGTGTGGACTCCATACCTTTTTAAAGGGAAACAATATATGGCATACAAATCTTTGGTGATCAATCAAGGTCGCTTGACAACGCCTTATGATGTTTATAGCACCCTCTTAGATATCAAGAAAATATCTCTGTGCAGTAATTCTAGCGTCCCAGCACCTGACGGGTGTCCACAATGCCATTCGATGTTAAAAGTGATAGACAGCAATCGGACGTGTCAGGAAGTGGATATCCAAGAAAAATGGTGTACGTGCCACAAACTGTTTCCTCTCACTATTCAAGACCCTATAGGACTGAAAAGCGTTAACGCGGCTGTGAGATATATTCAAGGAATGACTATGAATATAGACACGCAAAAATGCTGGGGTTGTGCGATGCCTTCTTTAAAAAACGTTACCAGGATACATTTCTATTACGACAAAGACGTAACTAAAACATTTTATGTTGTGGCAATGACTCTGTCACCTAGTAACAGTACTTACGAAGCATTGGTACTGCGGGCAGATAGATATTACATTATAGGGCCAATCAGCTCTATTTCTTACTATGGAGGTTTAGGTAAGTGTGCTCTTAAACGGAGAGACCGCCTGTTATGTGTTTGCCAAAAGGATGCGAAATCATGGACCGGTGATACATGCTAGCTCATTGGATAATATTAGTACTTAACTAGGGAGCTATTCAATATTTTACTAGCTCATGTCATGGGTGCTCATGTAGACAACAGAACGTATATTTTGATATATTTTCTCGCAAACATTAAAATGCAGGTGATTCAATTTTTTTTTATTTCCTCCTGTTTACTTAAAAGCTTAGGTATTAAATTTGACAGCATAATGTCGAACCGTCAGCGGTCACGTGACGGTAAATACAAAAATAATGTTACTAAAAAAAAATTATTTCTTTTTCACATTGTCTAATTCATTGGAAATAAAGTTTTGATTTCCTCGAATTCGTTTGATTCATCTTCATTTTCCGTCGTTTCGACGATGACCTGTATTTTTAAAGGCATAAGCATAAAGCATAATCAGCCTATTAATGTTCCCACTGCTGGTACGCAGGCCTCCTTTCTATGAGAGGGAATGGGCTGTAATCCACCACGCGGGCCCAGTGCGGGTTGGTAGATGTCACATGTCTTTTTAAAGGCGTTTAAACCTGCAGGATTACTGTTGGTTTTAAATAGTAGGAAATTATCTAAATGCAATCGCACTTTTCAGGCTGGAGTTTTATAAATTTAGAGTCTGTTGCATTAAGCAACATCAAAAACAAAAACAGAATAAAAAAAAATAATTGTGTTTTTTTTATTAATATTATTTGTTATACAATTTTGTACATAATGAAGATCCTTATTGTGTGTTTTTTTATTATTTTTTATTTTAATATTTCAACCAGACCAACCTATTCAAACCAGATTTTTTTGCAGACAACCCTACGTGATACGTAGTAACAACACCAAAATAAAGCTCAGTATTTACTAGTGAGTAGTGTATCGCTGTTCTTCTTCATTGCATGAACAAATAGCATGGGCACTCTCTTTCATTCAACGGTTGCGCCGCGCGCAGCTACAATGCTGCGTCCTTTTCTATCGCACGGGATACTTGGCCTCGGAACTCTTTGTCGTAAGTTTCCATTCGCATCCAAATTGTACATTTTAAAACTCGACAACCCTCATTCAAACCAGGTTTTTTGCAGACAACCCTATGTCATCGTGTACCCTATATCAACCCTATTCATTGCGAAATGAAACAGCGCTTATTTTGATATAAGATTTGTTTATTAAACAAATGGGTGCAGATAACTATAATCGACATACCTGTTTACACCTGCCAACCCAATAGTTAGGCTAGGAAAAAGCAGAAAACCCAACGCTTGCATATTTTACAGGCTTCATACTTTCGGTTAGTATTACATTTGAGAATAAGTGATGAGATGAGTGCACTGTCAACAAAAAAAAAGGTAAAAAAAATAGAAAAAAAAAAGGTTGTCATTTTTTAATTTTTAATTAATGGTAGCTTGGCTAGGATTTTTTTAGCCAACCCACTCGCGAATTATTTTTCAACATATACTAAATTTGATATAAAATAGTTTTCATCCATTAAACAGATCAGTGAAGGTCGTTCCTAGATCGGATCTTAGACTAATTTTAATTAATAACAATTCAAGTGTCATTGTATTAGCAATAGATAATACTTAATGCTTACCTAGTGTACTAAAACGTACCTCTTTATAATCTTCAGTAACAGCATAATATACTATGAATATCACTAAGGCAACTGCTCCAACAACCTGTTTTAAAACGGTTGATTTCTTAAATGTATATATGTAAAATACTGCAGTGTTTGATAACATCAATGTTATACCTATAGTATTATCTAAAACTATGATGTTATCATAAACAACTACAATAAAACGCAGTAGTGCAACCGCAATAAAATACACAGTGTGATGCCGCAGCCACACAGGTAGGTCGCTTGGTGCTTATATTATTAAATGAAATAAGTATTCCTGAACTGAATTCATTGTTTGGTTGTCCGGGATCCAACTATGGACTACCACGAAGCTCAGACAACTACATTTTTATGACTGGACTGCCTCGTTAGCCTATTCGCAATCGCAATAACCCATCGGGGCTTACAGGCGTGATGTTATACCTATTACAAAATTTTAATAAACTTTACAAGTATCGAAATTAATACGTAGGTTTACTACAGAAAAAATCAAGGAAGAAACTGAATTAAAAGCGATTCTTATTTCAGACAATGCTGCAATTTCATAAATTACAGGTCCGAGTACTGATTATATTTATCAATGTTATTATAATATTGGGGATCACGATGCGTTACGTCTTTTTGAACTCTCAAAAACGCGACCTGGCGACTGATCCTCCAATTATTGATAGCAGTAAGTTGAATGATAATTGATAATGTAGAACTTTATTTTCATCACGACTTTATAAGCTAAAGTCTTGATGAAATTGAATCATAAGTTAGAGCAGTTTCGTATTATCTACAAACAAATGTTTCAAAACGGTGAATTCATAAGGAAACCGGCGTGTCCTAGAACCAAAAATTCGAAGATATGTGACATCTACCAATCCGCACTGGGCCCGCGTGGTGAATTATAGCCCATTCCTTCTCATAGAGAGGAGGCCGTGTGTCCCAGCAGTGGGAACATTATAGGCTAATTATGCATATCACCTCAAAATCGAATCAAGATTGTACTACAATCGAGATCCTTGCAATGAAACCCAAATAATGACATATAGCAGGTACTAATACACACGCCACTAATATTAGATGTACTTACGCATAATAAATTAAATGCTATTTATTTGCTCCTGATATAGCGATAGAAGACGTCAGAATCAAAGGTAAGTTATATAACTTCGTTAATTTGTTACTATGCAATTTGTTTGTTGACGGGTGTAAAAATAACTTCAACCGATCTGAATTTCCTTTCAGAAACTCAAGATTTCCTCATCAACACCCCGGGTTGTTTTATACCAAATTATGCTAAAACTTTCAAGTACAACCATTCAGTCAAAGAATTCACAAACATAAATGATATGTGCGGTGTACGTTATGTATTCATAGACACCATACATGATGATAGAATTAAGTTCCGAATGCATTTTACCGAAGAGGGTATTACTTGCTGTTATCAATATGTTAGTGAATCTACAAAGCCTGGACATAAACTCGATCAGCTATCGTAAGATGATACTTTAAATCAGATATTAGGTACCTACGGCCATGGCCATCTTTTCCACTCTGGGCCAACTGCCCAGGGCCCCTCGATGCAAGGGGGCCCCAAGTTCCTGTAAGTGTTATAGCTAGTGGCTGTCAAAAGAAACTTACTTATCCCAGGTGTTATATCTACTAAGAGTTTCGAACTCGCTTTTTGTGCATCCTAGGTACAATCTTGCAATTCTCTAGCTTTTCACCATAAGTCACTAATTACTTAAAAATGGTGTTTTTTTAGAGGCGGATAACTTTAAATTTTGGATTTATTTGACTGATAATTTTGTTTCATTAATGTTTGTTTAAATTTATGATTTCGGGCATGTGGCCACGGCGAATGGTTTTTGAGTAAATTAATTGTATCGCGCCCTGTTCTCCATGGCCGTCTTGTTGAAACAACTTGTCTGCAACATTAATGCCTTCCAATTGAAGCACGAAAATTTAGTTATAAGGTCTCTGTACTGCTCACCGTTATCTGTAACGCTCTGACCATCATCAATTTTGAACCTTTGACGAATGATTAACCTTACGAAATTGTCTTTTAACCTCGTTCGTGTGATTTGACGCCTTTAAAGTATTTTCTCTGGGGATATGTGAAGTCGCACGTCTACCCCAATAAATCGGACAAAATAATTGAGCCCTTGGAAGCCAACACAACGCATTATTTACTGCAAAGAGTGAGTCCAAATTGGATTTCCAGATTTTGACATGTGCGCGCGAGCCCCGGTGGCCACATGGCCGAAATCATTTTCCATTAGTAATGGCATATAATTATCAGTCAAATAAAGCGAATTTCAAATTTTGAAAAATATTTTTTTGTTGGTTTATTAGAGAACCAAGGTTACCGACGTAGCCCGAAGAATAGCCAAACTTAAGTGCAGGGCACATTGCTCGCAGAACGGATGGCCGATGGGGCCGTAAAGTTCTGGAGTGGCGACCGCGAACTGGAAGACGTTGCGTTGGAAGGCCTCCCACTAGGTGGATCGATGACTTCGTAAAGGTTGCAGGGATCCGCTGGATGCGAGACGTACGGGACCGGTCAATGTGGCGACACTTGGGGGAGGCCTATGTCCAACAGTGGACGTCTTTCGGCTGAAATGATGATGATGATGGTTTATTAGGCAGGGTGCAAAAAACTCGCTTCGCTCGCTCTTGCATTCTACAAGGGCCCCATTATGCTTAAGTGCCCAGGGCATCCAAATGGTTAAAGACAGCCCTGCTTACAGCTCTCTCAATTTATAATGATTAAAAAATGTGTTACGTTTAGTGTTTTTTTTTTTCAAAGCAAAATATTTTATACAATTTTCAATGTCTTTATGTATGTCATGTTCGATAGCCAATATAGCTTGGTTATAGCTGTTGCTTATAGCTGTTATTGTAATTATCCGGAACGGTTAGCCGTTCCGGATAGTTACAAGAAAACCGAGCGAAGCGAGCTCAAAAATGTTTAGCACATCGGATAGATTAAATTTTATTTTACAGACGGTAGGTAAAACTAATCATTTTTATAACTTTAAGGTACACCACATGCGAAGTTTTCACTAACAATTCAAAAGCGTGGCTTATGCAAGAAGTTATTACAGTAACTTGTAGAAACAAGAAAAAATATATATAAAAAGACACTTATACAATACTTAAAAAATCAAATGAAAATAATGAACAGTTTGAACCCGATAACAAGATGCAGTGGAACGTTCTTATGATAGGCCTTGACAGCATGTCCAGGACAAGAGCATTTGATACCTTGCCTCGTACTACTAAATACTTAAAAGAACATAAATGGTTGGATTTCAAAGCATATCAAAAGGTACGTTAATACGTTGCGTAGTGCATCCGCTACGCGTCGTAGAGCATTCGTTACGCGACGCGGTCGTAGCACGTACGCTACGCGGCGCGGTCTTAAAGCATCCGCTACGCGACGCAGTTGTAGAGGATCGGCTACGTGACACGGTGAAAGCGCGTCCGCTACGGGACGTGGTCGTAGCGTACGACAACGTACGTCTTTGATAGGGCCGTCTGTCGACGTGGATTCCATGTGACGCCTTATTCTTCTACGACCTACTTATGCTTATTTCTACCATTCTGTACTGCGATACATTTATTATTAATATTGAATTTATTTTTAGGTTGAAAATAATATATTTCAAAACTTAATGTCTGTCTTAACTGGCAAAAGAATGTCTAGTATCTACTCGAATTGTACATCTGATTTAAACAAGTGTGCAGATTATTTTATTTGGAAAAAATATAAAGACGCAGGCTACAAAACAGCATATGGAGAATCCAATTTACAATCAGAAACTTTTAGTAGTGGGTTTACAAGGAGTCCAACGGATCATTACATGCGACCGACGTCCTATTCAAGATCAATCTATTCTGGGGACATACTATGTACGGGAAAGAAGCCCTCTGCCACGCATTTGCTTGAATACGCTCTCAATTTTGTGGATTCCTATAAAACCAATAGTTTCTTTGGAATGTTCTGGATTAACACCTATGCTTCTTATAACAATACCCCAGAACTCTCTGACACAGACTTTGTAAATTTCTTTGAAAAACTAAATACTTCTGGCGTGTTAAAGAATACGTTTGTAATCTTCTTTAGTGACCAGGGTACCAGTTTCGGTGAAATGAGATATCTGATGGAGTCTCACTATGGCAATCGACTGCCTATGTTATTTCTCTGGACCCCACTAGAGTTTCGACGGCATTACACAAATAAACATTACAATTTACAAGTGAATCAAGATCGCTTAATAACCCCCTACGACTTGTACATAACATTAGCCGATATCCTTAAAATATCAATTAATTCTACTGAAAAAATACAGTCTGAGGGATGTCCGCAATGTACAAGTCTATTTGTCAAGTTGTCACCAAACAGGACGTGCGCCGACGCAGGTGTTGGTAAATACTTCTGCAGTTGCCATAACATGTCGAAAATTGATACTGATATAGAGAAGGTCGACGGCAGCATATTATCGTTATTATTTCTAGTTGAAGAACATTTAAATAAAATAACGAGCTCCATCGAAACATTACCCTGTTGGTCGTGTAAGAGATTGAGGTATCTTACTTTTATTAGAGCACACGAGTATCACCAGGACGAGAAATCGAATTATGTCATTGCCTTCCACAATATTATGTCGACGATTCAATTGAATTTCGAAGCTTTAATAGAAGACTCCGGTGCACGTTATAGGGTTCTGTCGTTACGCACAATGACTCGTTACAATGACATGGGGAACTGTGTACTGCATAGTCAAGATCGTCCTTTTTGTGAGTGCGCTTTTGATATCGGCTGTGTTATAAACTTTACTGATTATTTAGATTCAGCATATATGAAAGTTATTGGTCCTAAGGAGTTTGATGATTATATCAATTCTGTAACCATGTCATAGATATTTTTTTTTTCTAAACAATTGATAGTTACTCTCTGGACTTTTAATTTTTTTTGTCGAAGCAGAGAATATGTTTTCGATTACTATTATCTGATGGGCGTCGTGTTTACGTGTTTACGTGTTATTCAATAAACCATTGTTTACCAGTTTATAAACTTTATTTTACGTTCATATTATATTACAAAAGACTTTGTAAGCATTTGAAAGTTATACTTAAAACAGTTTTTTTTTTGTTTTGTATATAATAAATAAATTATTTTGTCTTAATAACTTTACAGGATTGTTTTACTATAATATTATATTAAACCATACCACATTTGTACCTTTAACTATGTTTCAAATCAGAATCTCAGACAATCAGTCAACTATTTACTTTAGCATTATTCAATCTAAGTCGATTTTTGAGTGACAATTCGTAATATAACGTCTTTTTTTTGGTTACTGTGGAATTTGAACTTAGTCATGTAGAGCATTAAGCTTTAGTTTCTAAAACATGAAAATTATCTGAGATTCCAAATTCAAGATAACATTAAAACGTTTTTATATGTACAAGCCACAGATATAGACACGGACACGCGAAGTAGTGCTCTTGCGTTATATAGGTCTATCTATATCCAAGCCTAATACTGACAGTTTCAAGGTACTGGCACAGAAGTCATGGCTATTTAGATAAATTTAAATACAATTCTTGAGATCAGATCTATTTTATAATAAATACTATTATTCTACTTTTAATAATAGTCCCAGACCTTTAAAGGGGTGGCAGTTTCTTATTTGATAATGATTTTAGTTACTTAAATTAAGTTATAATAGTAGTTAGACATCTTTTAATTTATCAGCTTCTTTTAATAATTAACACTAACCGAGCCTTTGGAAATCCTTTAAAGATCTGGGCTGTTATTTAATAAATTAAATTGAACTATGTATTTGTCATCAGAACTCACTGTTTTTTTTCTCACTCAACCAAAATATTTGTGACATTATGCTATAAGATGTTTCATTGAGCTAGGTGATTGCGATTTATTAGGATATATCGCAAAAAGAGAGAGTTGAATGACAGCCAATGCAGCACCAAACAAATTCGTCATCTGTGAACAAAATATGAATTAGAATTGTTATTGACCTAAGAAATTATATGAAAATATTAATAAGTCTACAAAATAGTACGGCTTTATCTGCATCTAAGAAACATATCTTATGGTTACTAGTTGATAATGCAGCTTGCCAACAGTGAAAATTTTTTGAAATTAATTTAAAAGTTTTGAATATTACTTCCCACGTCCAAACTATACCTCTGTATAATATTAGTATGGATAAATTATATGTCACAGTCAAAACTGTTAATCAGTCAGGTGTAACAGACATAAGTGTAAACAGTATGTCAGGTGTAACAGAAAGGGTATAGTCATATGAAATACTTTTATCGATGAGAGATTTAATGGAAAACGAAATTATTTAATATTATATTTGTAAATATGAATATAATACAATGATTTAGTTGGCAACGTTATGAGATACATACCCACAAAAAGTTGTCATCCTTTATGGTACCATAGAGAAACCAAAGCATAGACACGAAGAAGGACATCAGTATCATAGGGAAAGGAAGACATTCTGTACTCTTTACTCTTAATACATACAGCAGTTTGCTCATAGGGGCTGCTATTGTCAGAATAGTAAAGGAACAAGCCATCAGTCCTGAAATGTGAAAGAGCATAACTTAATAAATCTATTAAAAGGAATTTAAAATATTTGCAGCTAGAATGTTCACAATTTTTTTTTGCCACCATGTTGAGGTAAAATTTTGCAGTTGTTTGATATATTTTTTAGTTGAAATGGGGTAAAATCAGAGACCATAAAATCTCAAGAAATATTGACATTAATTATTCACCAGACTACAAATGCAACAGTTCTGGACTTTCTTCTTTGTGTCTTATGTAAAGGGAAATCATAATCAATCTTGAGTACCAATATTTGTGTCTCTATTACTACGTATCTCTATTTGAAGTAGCAAGAAGATGACGATTAGGCAAATTATTTGCTATGCAAAATCACTAAGCCTGTATAAAAGAAAATCATCATCTGCCTAGCCTTTCCCCAACTATATTGGGGTCGGCTTGCAGTCTAACCGGATGCAGCTGAATACCAGTATTTTACATGGAGCGACTGCCTATCTGACCTCCACAACCCAGTTAGTACTGGGTAATACGATACCCCATGGTAAGACTGGTTGTCAGGTTTTTTTGGGCCACTGACTGCCTAACGACTGTCAAAGATCTACAAATGACACCTGGGACCAACAGCTTAACGTGCTTTCCGAGGCACGGAGGAAACTCGGTATGTAATGGTCGGTCACCCATCCACAGACCAACCTAGGCAAGCACAGCTTAACCTAAAGATCGACCCGAGCGGCTGTTATTATTTAGCCACGAGCTCCTCCTCTGTATAAAAGAAAATATCTTCATTTAAAGTTTAATATGTTATGATCCCAAATAGAGTAAACTAACTATAATTATACATTATTAATTAAAAACTTTCAAGAATTTTCAAAGATCGGAGACCCAAACAGCATAACTGAAGATGAAGAGAGCTTTTCTCTATAATTTTGATGCCAGGGGCTATTGTATTAAATTTTAAAAGAGTCAGTTGTCTGTCAGTACTGTCCGCTACATATATTTCACATTTTGAAACGTTGAGGTTGAGGCCAATGGAATAAAGTTAATTTTTTAAGAAATTTAGATCTTTTAAAACAGAATCTACATCATCTCGCAAGGTTAAAGTTGTATGCATTCTTACTGCCCGTCCTGTATCATGCAATCATGTTGTTCGGATGTTATCAAAAAATGTGTAAACTTGGTAACTTTTATCAAAACGATAAACCATTGATTTACAATGAGGATGTATAATGATAACAATTAAAGTGTCATTGCATTAGCAATAGATAATACAAAATGCTTACCTAGTGTACTAAAAAGTACTTCTTTATCATCTTCAGTAACAGCATAATATAGTATGAATATCACTAAGGCAACTGCTCCAACAACCTGTTTTAAAACGGTTGATTTCTTAAATGTATATATGTAAAATACTGCAGTGTATGATACCATCAATGTTATGCCTACAGTATTGACTAAAATTATGATGTTATCATGCTTTACTAATCCATAGAGAAACCACAGGCAGGAGCTGTAAGAATAAGTGAGAAAGGTTAATTGTTTCAGTCATTTATCTCATCTTGTTGCATTTTAATTGGCTTTACTTACCACAGCATTCCGCAGACAAAAGGTAGCGACGAGGTTTCTGCTGTCGTTCGGTTAACGACGTATTGTTTACACACAAGTCTAAAACAAGTGTAAATGAAGTTGTACAAAGAAATCACAATAACTCACATAAATGTAAACATGCTTAAAGGTGTCGCTTTATACTTACACGCCAGATAAAAACTGCAGAATCGTTGTTACTACAGCTAGGCTGCTGACAACATTTTCAAAATCTGATAGATGCATATTGCTATTATATAACTCCCCTGCAGCTTTCTAAAGTTTATTTATTCTTATAAAGTTTATTAATCGGACCATGTTACTCTGAGAATATGTTTAAAAATACCGTTAAAATGTTTTTCATAATAAACTTTCAACCTCAGCCGCACTACACGTAAACACTGACAACAGCTGCACTGATTCCGAATGAACGTTTACGTCATGTCAATGTCTATTTGACAGTGACATCGGCTTTGTCTATATTTTTCCTAGCGTGTCGATGACAATATTTAAATTGAGTCAACCCAAAATATGGCGCTAAGTTTGGCACTTTCAGTTGCGGTCATCAGCTCCTGTGATGTGCAAACAACAGGACAGGCAGCACACGATTTCAAGTGCCCCATGGTTTGTGGAGCAACACCACATTTACACTTCGGGGCAGAGAGAGTCATCTAAGAATTTCCACTGGAACAAGTTTTCCTTGCTTCGGCCAACCTGTGTCCGGAGTCTTTTTAAAGTCTTCCAGGAGCTCCAGGTCAATCAGCCATGGCAACTCGTGTCCCAGGTGTGAGATTTTCAGCAAGTGGCACAAATGGGTTGGGTAGGGAATCACTTTCCCTCTCTCATCCAACACCATCGTCATCATCATCATCATCATCATCATCATCATCATCATCATCATCATCATCATCATCATCATCCTCATCATTAGCAATGGCAGCTGGAAGGTCAATAGTGCAGGTCGCAGGGTCAGTGGATATGAAACGGGGCACTATGAAAAAGTCGAAGTAGTCCTATATCTTTTTTCAGGGTTTAAAGTAACCTAACCTAACGTCGGGGTGCCCCTAGTCCCGAGCTCACTACGCTCGCTCTTGCATCTAACACTTTATTAGCTAAAAAAATCTATCTTTTTTCCTCAATGCCCCGTTACGTACACTCCAACCGGTCGAAGTCTAAGGCACGTACGCTGCACATATCTTTACTGCTGTCTCCACAGAACTATTGTGAACCTCATCAAATATTTCATCAATCAAACCCATTTCGGCTGATGCGCATGCTACACTTTTTTATATTGATCGCTCTCTTTTCCTATTAGTAGTTACCAAAAACTGACAACAGTATTTCTTTGATGCATTCTATCCGACCCGTCCCGGCGTCGCAATGGTGCCATTTATAAAATACAATTTTCTTTCTTAAATGACGAATGTATGAAAGAATTCGACAATTAATTTATTAGCCTACTCAACTTACTAACATATTATAATAATTTTATTGTTTTTTTTTATTTCAACCTTAATTCTTTCTTTTTTATACACCAGAAAACTGGTTACTTGCTGAACATACTAATAAATAACTGGCAAAAAACATGATATTATCAATTATTCATTCCCATTGTATCAGCCCTACGCAAATCATCTGATTTGCATACTTTACTGCTTTTCAACTACCAGCGTACCACTGTTTAAATTTAAGAATATTCAGTGATGTGAAATGTAATGCATTGAGAAACTTAGGCAGTAACGTTGGAATCCTGCAGAAACACAAAAAATAAACAATTCTGTTTAGCTGTGTTTAATTTTAATATATGTATTATTGTCACACACTTTTAGTTTTATTCCCTCTATTTGAATACCCAAACACCAATTCTGCAGAGCAAACGGAAAAAGAGCACAAAAGGCCATGGTTAATGTGTTAACCGGACGCAAATTATATCTGTCAAAACGAAGTTTCTTATTTGTTATAAAATGCCTGGTCACCCTATTAGAAAGAGACCAAGGGCTCTGTTCTAAATATCTCTCTCGTCACGATTTTCTGGTAGAGTGCTCAGTCCAGTTTATTATACTAAGTCTATGCTGGCTTCTGCTTAAAAAAAATCTGTCAATGTCAAAATTGTTGTTCTGTTTTCTTTTGCTACTGGTACTCGTTATTATTGTGGCTTCATTTGTAATATTTTTTAAAACACTTATAAATTAAAATGTGCACACCATCTCCATTAATTTGGTCATGGAATAGAATATCGCAATAGTTCATCGTAACTAGTAATAAAATAAGACTTCAAAAATGAAATCTTTCAAGCTTATTGTCCACCAATCTAGTTTCAGTCGTAAGTATTATGTATTTTTAATATTCAGTTTTCTTCATCAGAAAAAGTACTGTTTTGTTTACTTGTTTTGCAATATTCGATGAAGTAAACAAGTTCAATTTTTGAGAATTTCGGTTTCAGTTAGTAGTTCGGTCAACTCTTTACTTTTTCACATTATTTCTCTTTATGTTAGACTCAAATTGTATTATTCTATTATTTATTCTGACTTGTAATAACTTTCATTATAATGTTGTAGCTCTGGACCTAATAATTAATTTAAAAGATTACCCTGGCCTGAAAGAAAAGGATATTGTTGAGATATATCATCCGGAAAATGATTACCCACGCCTGCTACTACAAGTTACCAGAGTAGATGCACCA
Organism: Noctua janthina; assembly: GCA_963576755.1. NCBI lineage: Eukaryota > Metazoa > Arthropoda > Insecta > Lepidoptera > Noctuidae > Noctua > Noctua janthina. The sequence goes on from OY755058.1 coordinate 7,484,404, forward strand.
GGACGTGGAAGAGGTATGTGACCCACCATAGCTGTACTAATCTTCAATACAAAATTATTGGTTGTTCAATAATAAATTCATCATTCTTCTTCATGGTGTTCATGATTTCCATAATTATATGAGCAAAATTAGATTCAACCAGAAGTCATCTATGTCAGCAGCATTGATTGTGGGTTTGTACAGGTCTTTCGAAGTGCAGGTGCAGTTGCATAAAGAGTAGGACTCATTATATCAAGCCAACTTTTATTAACATAATATGCCACTGAAATTATTGATTGCATTCCATGTGTGAATATCGAAGGTTTTAATAAGTAAATGACTAAATATTTAACCATTGTGGCCCCTGTCAGAGACAACAAAAAAGGAAAGAGAAAGCTTTTGATCAATAACACATAATAATATCATAGACAACTTCCATATTATGTTCCTTTATTCATAATAATCATTATAGATAAAGAGGTCAAATGCTAACCTACTGCATTATAGTGACATTGACACTATTGTTCCATGTTCTTGAATATTGCAAGACTGTGATGCTAAATCTTAATTGAAAATCTATACAAATAAGTAAAATTGAAGCATCTGTTTGTAATTTCAAAATAACAGCTTTTACTGAAAGCATTATGAAGGTATACAGGCTGTTGTACTGCACCTCGTATACAGTACTTACCTATATGATTTTTTTTTTTTTTTTTTTTGTCTATTTCTGTCTGTTTGTTCTGGCTAATCTTCAAAACAACTGGCCCGATTTTGACGGGGCTTTTACTGGCAGATATCTGATGTTATAAGGAGTAACTTAGGCTACTTTTATTTCAGAAAAAGGTTTAGAGTTCCTTGCAAATAATTAAAACCCTCGATAATGTTAATAAAATCCAATTCAAATAGGGAAGTAAAATTTTTATAATAATTTCACTCGGACTAAGGCACAGCTTGTCAACAATAATTACAAGTTTAGGTAAATTAATCTGCTACGTTTCAAATCTATCTATCAGGATTTAATCATTGCAAAATCGAAATCAATAGAAAACTTCTTCCAGATTAGCTTATAACTGCAGATGTTTTTAATACCCATATTAAGACTCTTTTAAACTCAAGTGGCTGGAAATCAAGCATTTTGTGGAAGTACCGTGTTGGTATATTTTTGATAATTGTAATTCTACACTTTCATTATGATTCTATCATATCATATAATTGGAAAAGAAATTACTTATTTTTACTGAAAACTGTTTGAAATTCCTTATCTTTTCACAGATACCATCAGTGTGGAACAGAGCATAGCCACAACTTTCCAATTGCGAACATTTGCTGATGTTTACGTGAATATTGTAAATGTGGTTGATGTGACTCTGGACTCTGTGGAGCTCACATTCAAAGATCAGTATATGGGGAGGTCAGAAATGTGGCGGCTGAAGAATAGCTTGGTATATTATTTATTTAATTTAAAAAAAAAAAAAAGCTGCAACAAAAAAAAAAGATAATTTCTATTTCTATCGCATTTGTGGCCATGATGCTCTTAAAATCGTGGCGCCGAGAGTGCGTCGAGCGCACCACTTCTGATTCAAAGGCAGTCAGTCTATCAGTTTCTAAACATAAAGTGTCTTAAGAGCGTGTAAATGGGATCACGCTTGATGTTTATGGAAAAAGTTGACAATGCCGCTGTCCCCTCTACCAACGCCTCCAAACTCTGTGGTTGTTAGTGTTGTTACTATAAACACAACATAACAATAAAAAATATAATGGAAACCATACAATATTTTTATATTATGTAGGTTAGTACAATATTTTTTAGACCAACTATAATAATTATTCTAGGTAAGCACCTGTGTGTACTTAAACAAGAAGATTGAGTACTGTGGAGGTGCCATAAGATGTCAAGTTTACGAGATGTGGTCTCAGGGTGACAGAGTAGCTTGTGGAGTCATTACAGAAGATACCAAGATTGTGTTCAGATCCTCTACCTCCATGGTCTACCTGTTCATACAGATGTCTTCTGAAATGTGGGACTTTGATATACATGGTGACTTGTATTTCGAAAAGGCGGTAAACGGATTCCTGGCAGACCTTTTTGCGAAATGGAAGGTAAGGATAAAATTAAATACAGTACAAAAGGAGATTGGGCAAATTTCTAGTCAGCATTTTCCATGCAACTGTGCCCAGTGGCCTTAATCTCTTGACTAATATAATGATGGCAATATTGATAATGAGTACCTGTTTTCCATAGAAAAATGGCAGCAATCATGAGGTGACCATAGTGTTATTCTCAAGAACATTTTATAAAGCTAAATCACTGGAAGAGTTCCCTCAACACATGAAGGAATGTTTGCAAAAAGACTACAGAGGCAGATTTTATGAAGACTTTTACAGGTATTTGGATCTATAACTTTAGTTTGTAGTATGAATTCACTGTACGAATGGAGAGTCATGTGGTTAATGATCATAGAAAAAAAAAATATTTCAATTTATGTTATGCATGCCGTGAAGCTGTAAAAAATAATTTTTAGGTCATTTAAAATTGGTCCAACAGGTAGGACCAATTTTTTGGAGGAGCCATTTTTCCCAACTATATTGGGGTCGGCTTCCAGTCTAACCGGATGCAGCTGAATACCAGTATTTTACATGGAGCGACTGCCTATCTGACCTCCACAACCCAGTTAGTACTGGGTTATACAATACCCCTTGGTAAGACTGGTTGTCAGACTTTTTGGGCCACTGACTACCTAACGACTGTCAAAGTTCTACAAATGACACCCGGGACCAACGGCTTAACGTGCTTTCCGAGGCACGGAGGAAACTCGGTATGTAGTGGGTGGTCACCCATCCACAGACCAACCTAGGCAAGCACGGCTTAACATAAAGATCGATCCGAGCGGCTGTTATTATTTAGCCACGAGCTCCTCCACAGGACCAATTTTAAATGACCTCAAAATTAATTTTTCACCTCTGTAGCAAGCATTAATTTCTCTTTCTCTTGCCATGTTAATGTCATCCCCTAGAAAATATGGGCTACTATGTCACAAAGATTATTCTGTTCCTTATTGTTAGCATGTCCATGGCAATTTAGAACTGCTATGAGGTTGGCGCTATCTCGAGCGACCATCAGTTCCTGAGGCATGCAGGACACAATTTCAGGTGTCCCATCGTTCTGTACTTGTGTACTCAAACTATAAAATGTTTTAAATTCGTTTAGCTGCAGCACTAAAACTATTCAGTGAAAGCGTTTGAGCCTAAAAATGATATGTTTCTCATTAGAATATATTAGGCACGGAACTTAGTGCATTGTTTTAAATTATTTAATTCTCTGCACAGGGTGGCAGTTCAGAACGAGAGATATGAAGACTGGTCAAATGTTCTCCTACAGTTAAGACGATTATTTACTGATTACCAAAAAATCGTGTTGCAATATCATGAAAGGCCGAACTTAGAAATTCCAACAGCCATCAATTCTACAGCAGCACAAGGAAACTTCCTTGAAGTTTTAAATATGAGTTTAAATGGTAAATAATTTCTATTATTAAATCTGCTAAGTAAAATCAAGACTGTCAAAGAGTGGCATGCTTCAGAACGCAACCTTGAGAAAATTGTTGTAGTAAGTTGAGGCTCTGTCTAATGTTTTGCAATAATATGACCTCTATTCTAAAAACCCACATTTCTGTATTTCAGTATTTGAAAAACACTATCTGGACAGATGTTTCGATCGTACCGGCCAACTCAGTGTGGTCATCACGCCAGGCGTCGGGGTTTTTGAGGTCGACAGAGAACTGACCAACGTCACTAAACAACGAATCATAGACAACGGCGTTGGCAGCGATTTGGTCTGTGTAGGGGAGCAACCCTTACATGCAGTACCACTACTCAAATTCCACAACAAGGACAACAATCTCAACTCCATAGACGATTACTCTATGCCACATTGGATCAACTTATCATTCTATTCTACCAACAAAAAGGTTGCATATTCAAACTTCATTCCTAGAATTAAATTGCCGCCGAGGAAAAGTCAGGAGCCGCTGAGGAAAATGTACGAAGACGAGCGGAAAGGGAAGTTGTTGAAGGAAGACGAATATATGCACAATTCTATATTTGATTATGACGCTTATGACGCTCAGGTTTTCCAGTTGCCTTTAGCGCATAGCACGTGGTGAGACTTCCATTTACTATACGTCGATTTGAATGGCATGTTATTAGATTAAGTTACTACTTCGATAGGTAGCGAAAGCTACTTAAAAGTAATAAGTAACTAACTCGTAGAAATTAACTAGTATCATTCCTTCTTTACATGGTTAGACATATAACATAATACATCATCCTCGAAGGATTAGGCAGAAGTGTACTTATAGTAATAATAATAATTTTATAGTAAATGACAGGACTATTATAGCCAATAAGCCTGATATAGTGGTGGTGGATCGATCAGAGCGGCGTGCAATGATTGTTGACATAACGGTCCCGCATGATGGGAACCTCGTGAAAGCCGAGAAAGATAAGCAAATCAAGTATCTTGACTTGGCTCACAAGGTTGTCGACATGTGGGATGTGGACTCAGCGATCATTGTGCCGATAGTTGTATCAGCCCATGGCTTAATTGCCAAGAGCCTCGACCAATACCTGAGGAGGCTCTCGTTAGGCAGCTGGATCAAGGGTTTGATTCAGAAAGCGGTACTCCTGGACACGGCTCGTATTGTCAGGAGGTTCCTCTCTCTGGAGCCCTGACCGCCGGTAGCTTGGACCCTGTTCCCGATACCGGTGGGCTACAATTTTTTTATATTTTTAAATGTTTTTTATATTGTTTTTAGTTTAAGAAATATTTAAAAATGTATAAAATTTGTGTAAAGATAAATAAAGGAAATAATAATAATAATTCTTTATTGACATAATGAATACAATTTGGATTATAGGATTCCCTAGCACCTGCGCTAGTAAAAACTGTGTTGCAGGTGTTAGTGTCTTCCCCGTAAGTGACATAATCTTACGTCAGACAGAATAAATTAAAAAAAATAGAAACATTTATTTTTTATGTACCTAAATTTAACAAACGTGCTGCCGTGTTTGTGTATGTGTGTTTGTGTGGGTGTGTATATGGGTGTGTTTGTATATTTGCGTGTTCGTATGCTGTGCAGAATGGGTTATGTTTTTATGAGATTTTCTACATCAGTATAGTCCATTGACTTTAGCCATGTATAAAGATTTATTTTAAATTTGTTGTTATTCAATTTGCTTACTTTCTGAATTTTAATTAATTTATTATAGGTATGCGGAGCAAGAAAAGCATAGTGTCTTCTTAGTAGTAGTACACCCAAATTTCGCCAGTTATGTTTAAGTTCCATATAATAGCGGGCGAACCTATTGCCATCAACTGGGCACAAACCCAGACTCGGGCCTCAAAATCAAAGCATTTATTTCAAGTAGGCCAGTTACAGGCACTTTTGAATTGTCGAAACAAAGGCAACAGTAAAATATAGCTACAGTCCCAGTCACAAGGCACAAAAACTGTGAAAGTACTGTAGTTGCCCATTCCCTAACGTAGATCTCTATGGAGAAGAACGGGCAAGAAACTCCATGGACACTCTTTTAAATCAGAATACTTTAACAAAACCTTGGTTACATCATTCATTTTGAGATGATACATTATGTGAGAACGATGCAGCAAGATGTGTACGTTAAAAGTGTCCATAATAAAAACAATTCAAAAATAAAATAATTAATTCAAATAAGCCGTGGCAAATAAGAGATGACCAGTCACAACTGACAGCGCCCGTTCACGAACATGACGCATGTATCAGCACCATTCAACTCAACCATTTTGAAGGGAACTAAATGATCCGACACACGTGCCACCATCAGCGAGACATTTGAGTGAGCATGACATACTCCTAACCGCCAGGGCACATTCAAGTCAAGAAAAGACGCAGGTTTCCAGCGAATGACAGCTTTCTAGTACATAGTACTCACACAATATGGGCTAGGCGGCTATATAATACAAAATAGATTGAATCTATACAATGCAAAGATACAATCTTCAGCAGCTCCAACAATACTATTTAATGCTATCAATTTAGGCGCCCCTGTTCTTGTGGAGCAGGACCGGCATTGAGCCAAGCATTTTTATCAGTGATATAATCGTCCAACTTGTAATATGCTTTCTTACATAGTGTGCGTTTAATGCATGTTTTAAATTTCGTTTCATTCAGTTCAAGAATACTTTGTGGAATTTTATTATAGCATCTCAAACAGTACCCCATAAAAGATGAGTCTACTTTAGCGAGTCTGAAGCCTGGCTGAACTAATTGGTCTCTATTTCTAGTACTGTAACTGTGTCTGTCACCTCTTTTATTAAAAAGATGTAGATTTTTTCTTACATACATTATGTTTTCGTAGATGTATTGACAATGTAGCGTCATGATGTTAATTTCCTTAAACAGTTCCCTTAAAGAATCGCGCCCACGAAGATTATATATGGCTCTGATGGCTCTTTTTTGCAGAATAAATATAGACTCAATGTCTGTCAATGCAGCCCGTCCCCACATTAAAATGCCATAAGACATAATACTATGAAAGTAATTAAAATAGACCAGTCTAGCGGTATCTACATGAGTATATTGACGAATTTTTCTTATAGCATACGCTGCTGAACTTAGCCGCCCCGCAAGAGATGTTAAATGAGAACCCCATTGTAGCCTTGAATCAAGCGTAATCCCAGGAAAACCGTTTTATCTACAAATTCAAGTTTCTCTTTATTCAATACTATATCACAATCGCTACTTTTAACATTCAGTAAAGCAAATCTTACGCATTTCGTTTTTTTTTCATTTAATACTAAATTGTTTGCTGTGAACCAATTATGGACCTGAAGTAGGGCATTATTCACGTCATCTAGATTTTGGGCCCGTCTATTTATCTTAAAAATTAGGGAAGTGTCACCAGCGAATAACACCATATTTTGAGGTTGGTTTTTCAATAAATAGGGGAGATCATTTACATATACTAGAAAGAGGAAAGGACCCAATATTGAGCCTTGCGGTACCCCCATTTTTACTTTTAAACCCTGTGAATTAACACCATTTATTTGCCTGTTACTAAGAGATTACTAACAATACTTTGTCGAATGGGAATCGAACCGAAAATACTCTTATGGATATACTGTTAGTATTATTTACAGTTCTATACAGAAATAACCATTATTTGTGTCTTGTGTAGCGTGCAAAGAGTGACACGTACGAAGAAGACATCCGTGGCTGGGTTAGAAGGCATCAGTCGTAGGAGTCCGCCCACGTCCAGTTTGCATCATAGGAAGATGTCGGATCCAGATATACATCATACTGTTGCAGACATACTGGCTAGTGGCAGTAAGTTACAAAAAATAAAAAATAAAATATCGATTTTGTTTTGTTTTTGGAATACAGAGAGGGCAGCCGTAACACAAAACTATCAAAAGTGAAGAGATTTGGAAGAGACCAACACTCAGGATTGGGTGGCCAAAGGTTGAGAGAGAAAGTCGAGTTGTCGATCGCGCTTCAAACATGGCAATTTAAATCTAGCATAGCATAGCATAGCAGCAGCCTATAATGTTTCCACTGCTGGGACACAGGCCTCCTCTCTATAAGAGGGAATGGGCTATAATCCACCACGCGGGCCCAGTGCGGGTTGGTAGATGTCACATGTCTTCGAATTTTTAGGTTCTAGGACATGCCGGTTTCCTCACGATGTTTTCCTTCACCGTTTTGAGAGCAGTGGTGATGAAATAAATTACACAAAGTAATGCGCCTGGCTGGGTTCGAACCCACGACTTACTGCTCGTAAGTCGGGACCGCCACCACTGGGCCACCGCTGCTCTCAATTTAATAAATCTAATATCAATGAAATATAAGTTATCAGACGCGCACTTATGAATTCAAATGACTATAATGTACTTTTAGTTAGCTTACTCTGGTATTTTACACGTCAAATTAATATAACAAAAAAAATCTAAGAAATGTGACATCTAGCAACTTAAATATAGCACCCAAATACATCACATAAACTCAGAATTTTATAATAATTTACAGATAAGCAAGGAGCCTACGACACAAATAGCGATGCGACGGACTCGCCCCTCTCAAGCAACAGACTTTCGCCCCGCAGCTCAATCTCGTCCCACAAGCCAGTCATCAGGACAGGGCGGGCTCTTATCAACCCGTTCGATCCTTCACACGTTACTGTCAAATTGACCAGTAACAGACGACGTTGGACGCATATTTTTCCTAAAGGTAATAAAATGATATATATGAATTGTCAAGTAAAGGAATTCTTTTGGTGTGAATTAACTACACTACAGCACACTCATTTTAATTTTAGATCTAATATCAAGGCTATTTTAGCGTAATTTAGGTATCAGTTTACGCACTGGGTCCGCTTGGTCGGTTACGGCCCATTACCTCTCTCAGAGAGGAAGCATATGTCAATATGTGGCCCAAGAGTGAGAACATTATAAGCTAATTATTTCCTTTACTCATTTTTCTAACATGTTATTTACATTTTTAAATATTTTTATTAATAAAAATTATATAAAACACATTTAAAAATATAGAAAATAGTATCCCACCGGCATCAGGAATAGGGTGCGCGCTACCGGTGATCAGGGCTCGAGAACCTCCTAACAATACACTCCGTATCCAGAAGTACTACTTGCTGAATCAAGCCCTTGATCCCGCTGCCAAGCGAGAGCCTCCTCAGATGTTGGTCGAGGCTATTGGCTATTAAACCATTGGCACGACTATCGGCACAATAATCGCCGAGTTCATCTCACATGTCGACAACCTCGGCAGCCAAGTCAAGATACTTGATTTTGTTATCTTTCTCGGCTTTCACGAGGTTCTCGTCCTGCGGGACCATTATGTCAACAATCATTGCGCGCCGCTCTGATCGATCCACCACCACTATATCAGGCTTATGGGCTATAATAGTATAATAGGCTAATCTTTTTTTTTTTCCTTTATTTATCTTTACACAAATCTTATACATTTTTAAATATTTCTTAAACTAAAAACAACGTAAAAAAACATTTAAAAATATAAAAAATTGTAGCCCACCGGTATCGGGAACAGGGTCCAAGCTACCGGCGGTCAGGGCTCCAGAGAGAGGAACCTCCTGACAATACGAGCCGTGTCCAGGAGTACCGCTTTCTGAATCAAACCCTTGATCCAGCTGCCTAACGAGAGCCTCCTCAGGTATTGGTCGAGGCTCTTGGCAATTAAGCCATGGGCTGATACAACTATCGGCACAATGATCGCTGAGTCCACATCCCACATGTCGACAACCTCGTGAGCCAAGTCAAGATACTTGATTTGCTTATCTTTCTCGGCTTTCACGAGGTTCCCATCATGCGGGACCGTTATGTCAACAATCATTGCACGCCGCTCTGATCGATCCACCACCACTATATCAGGCTTATTGGCTACAATAGTCCTGTCAGTTACGATGGATCGATCCCAGTACAATGTGATACTGCCATTTTCGAGAACTGGGTCGGGCACATACTTATAGTACGGTACTTCCGATTCCACAAGGTTGTATTTTAGAGTAAGTTGCTGATGGATAATCCTGGCTACAAGGTTGTGTCTATGCAAGTACTCTCCGTTAGCCAGACGAGAACACCCGGAGATAATGTGACGGATTGATTCGCCTGGACGGTGGCATGCCCGACATATGTCAACCGTACCGTCCTTCACAATAAATCTCCGGTAGTTATTCGTCATCATAACTTCATCCATAATTGCACAGGCAAAACCTTCGGTTTCTCCAAAGAGGTCCCCGGAACGTAGCCAGGCTACGGACGCTGATAGGTCTACATCGGGCCCATGCAGGGCCCGGAAAAAGCGTCCGTGAAGCTCCTTACTCTGCCATACTTCCATGCGGTCGTTAGTGTCAAGCACTACAGGTTTGCGCCAGTTCTCTTTAGAAATTTCTCTTCGGCTAATTATTATTATTATAAGCCCATATCGTCCCACTTCAGGGCACAGGCCTCCCTTCCCTCCTTCCCTTTAGAAAAGGTCCAGCTCATCTCGCCATCTCTTTCTAGGCCTGCCAAGTTGTCGTTTCCTGCTAATTACGCTTATATTTTTATGAAATTAAAATATTTATTCTATAACACAAGTCTTTTCTTATTGGGAAAGGACAAACTCATTGAGCAACCTTACTACGATTTCTTCTAATAAATAAGCTATTAACATGTACCTACATACATTCAAAACTGTTCTTTATTTTCAGGTCCAACTGGTGTGTTAATACAACAGCATCACTACCAAGCTCGACCAGCAGGAGAGCCAGCATCGAGGACTGAAGATCATCGCTGTGAAAACAATGTACCCAAGGAGAATGGATCGTCGTCTATCATTAATAATAATCACTCCATCTATCAGGTTGATGGTAAGTTGATTGCTTACTTCGAAAGCTAAAGTGTTGAGGAAAATTGTGACCTTTGTATAGTAATGTCATAGCCAAAATAAACGCATATCTTTCTTTCTTTTTCTGAACATACTTTTGCCAGTATTATTTTTATAGCTAGTTCTCTATTGCAACATTGTCAGAAGACGATGGGGCGCTCTACTTTTATCTTCAAATGCAATGTTTACTTTACGGCGAGCAGAAAACCACTGGCCCATTTCGGCACCGTCGGATAAGTTGCGGTATACCATGAGTATATGCGGTATACGCATGGTATTCCGCAACTAAATTCAAACAATTTCTACTCTATTTCTGTTTTTATGGGGTCGGTCTTAAATACCTGGACACTGCAAAAATAATAATTCAGAAGTAACATTTCTTAACAGGTAACGTAATAGGCCGCAAGCGCATGATAAGCGCGTCGGGTACGCTAGCCGTGCTGGGCGTGGCGTCGGGCGCGTCTGGCGCGTCGGGCGCGTCGGGCGCGTCTGGCGCGGCGGCCACCACCAACAACGCGTCGCTGGCGCTGCTGTGGGGCGCCACGGGCGAGCAGGAGTGGACGCCCGCGCTCACCACGGGTGAGTACCCACCGACGATGTCACGTGTGTGTATGTGACTATGGCATTGGTTTGTTCATGTATAGAGGCGAGTCATTTATTGAATATCTGAAAATACGGTTAAATATTTAGTTTAACTTTCAGCCATTTGATAACTTCCTTGCCTAATTATTGGCGAGGACATTGATTTGATTAACATTTTAGACCACATTCCTCAAGATTCAATTAGTATGGAAAGCAAGGCAAAAAATCAAATTAGTCGTTTTTCATTGAAGTGTGTAATGAATACTATAGATTGAGTGTAAATAATAATGTCTTAGTAAATTAATGAGCTACTGTTGCGTATGTTTTCACAATAACTCAAGTTAGTTCAACAACCACTTATATTTTCAATCTAAATAGTAACTTTTGTTGTAAGGTTAGACACACAATCATTTAATAACTTTCAAATTCCTCTTCTAGATTTTTCTTGCATGTTCTACGACCATTCATTAAAACTAACGACGCACTCCTTCTGCACGGAAAAACACTGGTCGCTGAATCTATCATAATTAGGAAAACATCAATGTATAAGTTTCTGGCCGACTGAAGAATGATAAAATAACAGATGTCCCATCCGCACACATCCCCAAAAGCAGCCATCGTGCACAAAAAGTTACTTACGAGTACTATTATCTGGCTAGATATTTATCTAGAAGGTGAATTTGAAAATGTTTAACAGATGTCTATCACAATCTTGTAAATGGGAATCTTAAACAGAGTCCATTTAATGTATAATTGGTGTTCTGTATTGGTTTGGAAATCGTGATAAAATTATATTTGTGTGTTTGGTGTACTAAATGTTCACTTAAATTTTGATGTTTCATGATACCATCGCGTTGAAAAATTATCTTCAAACCTCATTGGAACGAAGCGAACCGAGCTATAGGTTTGATATTCCATTTATTGGATTTGCATCAGTAGTTTTTGCATTATTATGTGTTTTAATTAGTTTTTTTTTTATTATATGCGCTAAACGGGGGATACATTTGTATGAACTATGCGCTTTTTAAACAAAATTTACGCATCTATATTTATTTATTTAGGTTGTCTCAAATGTTATTTATTATTTTATGTATTCGATAATTCTTCACGATGTTCACATTATATAACGCCTGTAGCTTTATTTTAAAGCACATCTAGAATTTATTACGTAGGTTATGCATGTATAAAGCAAAATTAGCAACTTGTGAGAGCGGATTAGCAGAAAGTCAGAGGACTCCATCTGCCTCTATGTTTTTAGTCTAGAAACATATAGTTAGCTATGGTGCCTACCATAGCCGGTTGCTCCGATTTCCCTGATTGGGTGATAGTATAATCAGTTCAGAGTAGAACGATGTAACGCTAATCTGCATGCATTATGCTTACAAGAAATTAATGCTTAGAAATAACAATAGCGCATTTGGTATCATCTCATAGACATTTCATATTATGTAGTTTAATAACATCCTTACTAAACATTTGATTTAGCTTCTCGAATATTATATTGTGAATAACTTATTAAAATATTTAGTTTTAAGTTAATTTGAGGAAAAAGTAGCAATAAGACTTTTTGCTACTTTGGTATGCTTGCGGGTAAAGTGACTGAATTATTTGTAGAAACGGTATTTAGTTATAAAAAAAATCATGTAAGTTTTGCTGATGATGATAGTGGATATTTATTACTGTATAATTTTATGCAGAAATATCGCTTACTTGCTCGCGAAGACTGAGACCACCAAAATGTTGATTGATAAGGATTGATTTGACCACAAAGTATAGGAGCTAGACATACCGCGTCGTTATTTTCAACCACTTGATGCTCGGTAACACCATCACTGGCCCACGATGTACCTGCTTCGAATAAGCTTCAATTTTATTCGCGCCAAAAACTTTCGACAAATATTTTCTAACGCAAAGCTTATAAAAAATAAAAATAACCCACAATTCCCCCTACCAGGTGTGGACTGGAAATCATTGACGATTCCGGCGTGTTTACCGATCACCACGGATTATTTCCCGGACAAGCGTTCGTTGCAGAACGATTATTTGGTGTCCGACTACAACCTTCTACCGGATGACGTAAACGCCGACTTTGCACAGAACAGAGCCATTTATAAGGAGCCTCTGACTACCATGGAAGTGTTTAAAGAGTTGGTGTCTCAGAGATTGGCTCAGGTTAGTGTGAATAGTGATTTTTAGTGCTGCATACATTCTGTGTTAACTTAACTTGTCTTAGCCATTTCAGAGCAGAGCCAGCGCCGGCCGCGTGCGCTGAAGACCGTTCGTAACATGAATTCACAGCGACCCGAGTGCACGAGCGCGCTCTTGTTATTTACAAGAATGGAAATAGGCCGAGATTTATAAACGTTACTTAGCACTTACTGTTGCCGAGCGATATTACTATCACTGTCGCACAGCTGTCAAATTGCAAGTTTAAGATAGAGACAGGATAAGTTAGGTTTATAGATCTGGGCCTGAGTTTACGCGCGGCCGCGAACGTAACTTTTTAACAGCCGTCGTCTACCGGCGCACGTCGTGTGTTGCCGAGGGCGGACAAAAACCAAATTTTAAGGTTGAAGGTAGATGAAAAACAATTACCGGACTTGCACATAGAATAATAACAGCCGCTCGGGTCGATCTTTAGGTTAAGCCGTGCTTGCCTAGGTTGGTCTGTGGATCGGTGACCACCCATTACTTACCGAGTTTCCTCCGTGCCTCGGAAAGCACGTTAAGCTTTTGGTCCCGGGTGTCATTTGTAGATCTTTGACAGTCGTTAGGTAGTCAGTGGCCCGAAAAGTCTGACAACCAGTCTTTCCAAGGGGTATCGTATTACCCAGTATTAACTGGGTTGTGGAGGTCAGATAGGCCGTCGCTCCATGTAAAATACTGGTATTCAGCTGCATCCGGTTAGACTGGAAGCCGACCCCAACATAGTTGGGAAAAGGCTAGGCAGATGATGTATGTGTATATAGACAGTTGCAATAAACGACCAAAAATACGACTAAAATAAAAATTCACAAGTCTATTAACAAACCTTGCTACGACATGCTACCTCGGTTGTTATTATTAATTATTTCTTGTAGTTTTTTTTTATTAATCCTACTAATATTATATATCTATCTGAAAGATTGTGTGTATGGGTAACTATTGTTATTATTAGAGGATTCGGATGAAACTTATAGTTAGCTAGTGCATAGTAAATTATGGTTGTTCTATTAAATACATATATTTTCTATAGATTACTGGTGATAGGTAGTAAATTCACATCATAAATAATTTTGTCCGTGTCTTACTAACTGCAACACTGTGCGCCGGCTGAACTGTCGGCCGGTAGGGCGTGTGCTGACGCCGTGTCGGCCGGCGCACTTCGAACAGTGAATGCTATATTAGCTGGCAACTTCAGTTGTTTGTTCGAAAGAGTTCTATTTGTCTGCGGTGAGAATAGTCAGCGATCAACTATTGTCATAATATGTATCTCTTTTACAGGCACGGTACCTACAATCTTTTGTACGATTCTTGAGCGCGAAAATCGCCAATAGCTGGTTGCTTTTTGGTTGATTGCGTTAACTGATTACACCCCTTTTCTAACTCTGATACTGTTTTCGGCCCACTGTGTTTTTCACCAGGAAATTTCCATTAACAGCCTGGAACTCGGACCTGTTCCCGGTTAAAATCCATAAGCTAGGTTCACGGCACTGTGTATAAGCCTCTTCGTAGCCCCATCGTGAGCTTACCTATGAATGAATATTCGGCTATTTTTCATTTCCAGGGTTTCCAGCTCATAGTGGGTGTGAATGAGAACGAAGCAATAGAGTCCCACTGCCCGTCCACGGCCGCACCGCCCCCGTCTAAGGTGGCCCCGCAGTGCGGCAAGCAAGTCAACGCGGCGCCCACTAAGCGTTACCTTCTCTCTATTGGAAGGATCTTTCATAAGCTTACGCTTGTCGGGTCTACCATCACTGTCACGAGATACAGACCTAGGTAATGTTTTTTTTTTTTTTGTGCCGCTGTCCTCTGTATTATGGAGTCGTATTGTTTCTGAATTGATTTAATTGTAATTAAAAAAAAGTTGCTAGGTATGGAAAAACTGATATTTTATTTTACCGTGTAGGTTTTGCACTTTTGTATGAAACAGCAAATTTTGCTAATATCCGACTAAATGTTTCTGACTGTATAAAGAGCCGTCACACACGACTTTTGGATGTAATAAACTTTCAAAATAGTCGATTAACGCAACAATTTCGAAATCTTGAAATTGCCTATGAGCCATTATATCGATTTTAGATTTGTACATATAATTCTTATTTCCATACGTTACCTTTCAGACATCCATACCCGCCCTTCAACATCCACTACCGCTACAGGTTCCACGCGCCAAACCACGACACATACGAAGTGTCCTGGGTGTCATTCACTACAGAGAAACTGGAGACCTATAACTGGAACTACATGGACCACTACATATGTACCCGAGGGGACACAGACTTCGCCCTGGCCGAGGTCATTGTCACGGTAATAGGCCAAACGGCAGTACCATTAACAGCCTTAAATTGCTATTAACAATTTTGCTGCCGGGCCTTTTTTTACTTTGCTGTTTTGA